>JAZHRO010000078.1:22210000-24710000 GCA_037157565.1 Thalassia testudinum
GGTAAATATTGTAGACAATTAAGTTATTAAGTTAATTAGGTAAATTATTAAGTTAAAATAAAATAAATTAGAAAATTATGTTAATACTAATGTAATATATATTGTATATTTGCATAGTATTATTTTAAGTACTTCTAGCCTATTTATACTATATTTGTTTTATATTACAATATTTACACATTAATTATGTATATTTCTCTTAAGTAGGTGTATTTAAATGTATATGAATTAAAATAATTATTCTAAAATAAAATAAAAAAGTGCAATAAATATATTATTATAAAAAATAACTATTTATAATGTCAATTGCATCGATAATTTATCAATTTTTGCAGAAATTAAGAAATTAAACCTTAATTTAATGCATATAAATCCATAACTTTAACTAATTTTAAAATATATATATATAACTTATTTTTGTAAATTAATTATATAATCATGTAACCTTATCAAAGGGCTTTCCATCTAAATAATTTATTTAGAAATTAGACTATTCTAGGTCTCTCAAATCGAGGCCCAAAATCATTAACCCAGAATGTGTCATTGTGTAATGCTATACTCAATTGAGCACTATGTTATAGTACCACATCGAATACGTGCAGATATTTTGCATGGCATAAATTTGATTTACCGCATAGTAGCTTCAATCAACAGTGCACATATACCCATTACCACTCCCCCCCTGAGCATATTTATGACCATATACTGAGAATTTGATGTGGGCTAGGAGCCCGGTATGCACAGTAGTGGGCCTGAATGGGCCTGAGAGAATGCACTCGAAAATACCTAAATAAAAACTAGGGCTAGTTGATAGTAGCAATCTGGTCCGACCCTCTTAGGTCATGTGTATCCTGTGAACCGAATCGGTCCGCTCATTAAAAACCCAATTTTTGGGCGAGTGAATAGTAAGTCGGGCAGTACGATAAAGAGAGAGCTAAAAAAAAACTAAGTGTTGAAAGAAGAAGAAGAGTGAGAGGAAGGACCGAAGAAATGGCTATGTGTTAAAGGGTAGTGTGTGTGTGTAGCATGTTGGTGTTACTTGTATATATATATATATGTATAAGGAATACCTGTGTAAATATGTATAGTATATTGTAAAAGTAAATGAAGATATATAATAAATAAAATATATGTATATAATGTATGCATATATATAGATAATATGTATATATATAAAAATAAATATAATTAGAATAATAGAGTATTGTTTGAGCCTTATATATATATATAAATAAATTTTAAGGCTTTAGTGATGAATATATCGGTTACTATCAATATATAACTGTCAGTAAATGTATTCGTTTGCCTTATGTTTTGTACATATTTTTAGTAAGGCTATAGCGACACATATTTATGTTACTGTATATATAGTATATGTTACTAAAGATATTATTATGTACTAATACAACTTAATACAGTATATATTAGTAGCTATTTTTGTACCTATAAATAGGTACTATTTAGAGTAGTTGTATATAACTAACATAGTATAGTATTAATTAGCTTTTGATGCCCATTATTTGTAAATATGTTTAAGGCATTGTAGGTAGAATTAATTGATTCATTTGTACATAATTCGCCCATTCAATTCATTCATTATTTCATGTTGTAAATAAAATTGACATTTTAGGAGAAAAGAACATATTTGGAACATAGAGAGTGATGTATATCAAATACAGCCTCCTAGTGAACGACTTGGAATAAAAAAAAAATTAAGTAAAGAAATAAAATGACTTGACATCTATTTACATTGTGACAATTATACTACAACGGCATTTAAAACACTAATTTTATTGTAACACGATTGTTTGCGATCAATTTTTGGCACCGTTGCTGGGGAGGTAGCTTTCTATACGCCAAAATTTTTCTTTTAATCTTTATTTGTAAATATTTTTTTTTAATTTCTTTGTAAATAATCATTCTTTCATTCATATTCTTTACTGTATATAAATTCTTTTATTCTTTTTATTCTTTGATTGATTTTTGTATATAATTATGTTACTAATCATTTGATGTTTTTGCAGCACTTGAGGAGGAGTAGGAGTAGTGTCTTCTTCCACGTGGAGTTCTTCCTGGTGGATTCATTATGCTTTAGACCTGACTTCTAGGAGGAGTTTTCCAGCAGGAGCTACAGATTTCCAATTTTTTTAGTAGAATAGTGTAGTATAGTGGTAGTTTAGATTTAGGTATATACATGGGATTCTATTAGTTAGGCATAACATGTGGGAGCATATTCCCACACATATTTGTAATAACTTTGACTTGGACTCTCTCTATTCTCTCTCTACTCATCTCTCATCGACTCGATTTTTCCGTACTGATTTCTTTCTCGATTTGATTTTGCTTCTTGCATTAGAAAATCCAAAAGAATTATAAAATAAAAAAGACATAAAAAAAGATCTCATCTTTTATCTAGCGGCAGCATCTATTAGGCATCCATACTTAGGTTGCACATTTCCTAGTAGATTTCAATTTAGTCAAATTGCATCTTGCAGAATTGCTGGGGTCATGTATGCATTTATATCCTTAGCTCCTGTGATCTTTTGCATTTAACTTAAGCTAAGAAGACCATCACTTGTGAGAAAAGATTAAAAAGCAAGACCAGCTGCATAGAATTCACTTCTAAATACTCAAATCAAAGTCAAAAGGAAACATAAAAATTGTTTGAAACCCTGATTAAGCTTTTCATCAATATCTATTGCTTGATTATCGTGTACACACTACACGATCACTTAAGTATACAAATACATGGGTTTCTATCTCATCTCCTTGAGAAACTATAGGATCTGGATTCGCATGCCAGTGTTATCTAGATACCGGGTTGAAATGACCCTTCCTAAGGGTCATTCAGCTTTTCTTGAACCATAGGGGCCTTGTTGTAATTTTATGTGTACCAAGGAGACACCATGTTGGTTTTTGTGACTCTTAGAGGGGCCTAACATAATTTTTACATGCCCAAAAATTATTCTACCAGACCAGGTGCAATTTCCTCAAAGCCCACTTAATCCTAACCCTAAAACCCTACTCCTAGACCCGTATATAAACCCCTACCTCATTTTCCACACCCCCTCGTCCCCCCATTATGTTTCCTCGAATGACGTGCCTACCACCTCTCTTTCCCTTACATATAGTGAGTGAGGGTGAAGAGAGGGAGAGCAAGAGTGGGAGTGAGTGGGAGAAGGAGAGATCGAGAGGGAGAGGGAAGCAAGAGAGGAGGGCATTGCTACAGCTGCATGGAGCATGAGGAGTTGCTGCATCGTAGATGAGGTGAGTTCATGCTGTGAGGAGGTGTTATGCGCAAGGTGCGGGTCCATCTCTTGCGGTCATCGGACATTCGCAAAGCCAGGTAGATGGTTGGGAGTCTCCATAGACATCCACGGTGAGCCTCAGACATCCAGACGCACGCAAGACCAGAGGTGAGACTTGACCGAGGCATTTGTGTTGCGTACAGGCTCGAAGATCGAGCTTGCGTGGGGAGGCGAGCTGTGCAAGGGAGAAAAGTGTTGGGAAAGTGTACACACTCAGCAATCGAGGTGCTTTTAGACGTCTGGAGGTGGTTTCAGACATCCGGTTGCAGCCCCAGACGACCGGGAGAGGTGTCAGATGTCCAGCTATGCCTTCAGACAATCGTGAGAGGTAGTAGATGACTGGAGGTGAAGCAGGAGAGCTAGGTGGGTTCCTGCATGCATTTAAGATGTTTGGGACTCACCCCAAACATTTGATCTTAGTTAGTGCACACACCTACTGCAGGCAGGCAGCCGGTCTAGCTAGACTAGCCCGCCTGGTTTGGTTTAGGTGAACTAGGAGTGTTTGGGTCAGTTCAGGGCCTAAATGGTGTCAGAATCATGCAATCAAGGTATCGTTGGAAACATTTCTAAATTTCCTACATTTTAAAGTTGTTTCCACACTATTTTGAGCTTGTTTGTTGTGCTAAAATGTTATTCAATGAAATTAATGCCTGGTTTGACCGACGATTTGGTGTAGGCCTCCAGTCCGTAGTGTGCACGGGACTTGCGGAGGCATTGGGATCCAATGTTTGTGCCCCCATATCACCCGTACCCTTTGGTAGAGTGGTCTTTCTCTACTACTTTGATTAATTTTGTTAAGTGAATGTTAAACTAGAGATCTGTGCCTAAAACCTAAGTCATGAAATGAACCTTAGGATTAAGAACAATGTATGTTTACATTCAGTACATGAACCTTGCTTGACATAACTTAAATATGCATGATGATCATTTTGACATTGTGGGAAAATGGTAACTTAAATGATGTAGTAAATGCTTTTGCAGTTATATTACGAACTACCTGTTTCCTTCATTGAATTCTTGTATGCGAATAGAGATACATGCAATTGTTGGTATGAGACGAGCACAATGAACGAACCCTATGGGGAAGTAGAATAGTAGCTAAATTACTATGACATGGAAACCCTGATGCATGATAGAGTAACTCACTTATGTAGGCATGATGATTGGTTGGACTTGGCTACAGAAAGTGAGCTGGCCCTCACGTACGTGGTGCCGACGTGAGCTACTGTCACCTTTGTGTAGGGAGAGAGTTTGCCTCCCCTTCAGTTGGAACCCAAGGTTAGGAATGGCCTCCCTACACTGACCCCTGTTGGGCCCACTAGGCGAACCAGGATAGTCAAGTGAGGGTACGTAGACTAGTAAGGGGTGTGGTCCTTGTTCTATTTTGTGCTATACGTTAGAGCGTACCCTCTAGCGAAAAGGACTGGCCACGTGTCAGTGCAGGGTAGCTACCTATGCACTTATCGCGCATACCGTAGTTAGCACTATGTTGCGACCATGACCCCATGGTGGTAGACCGGGTGTAGGACTATCATGAGGTACTCTCCCATCCAAGAGAGTGCCACATATCTGTCCTGCATCACAGGAAAACTACAACAAGATCATTCCCATAGGGAACATGTGAATCAAGTGATGACATGGACTTCTACTAGAATGCCCGAATACTAAACAACTAGTGATTATAAATAGATCCAGACATTAACTAAATGAATAATTAAAACTGCATAAATAGTTTACTGCTTTTAATAGTTAAATTCATTAAATGTTCTTAAGTTTGCCACTCTACTTAGTGTTTAGCTGACATCCGGTACTTATGTTCAGGTTGCGGAGGGTGCTGGACCTAGTCAAGCCCAGCCGTAGTCTGTTCTAGTTCCATTTCTGCTTCTGAGACACAGTTTTACCACTTTAGTGAGTATTTTGAGCATATTTGGAACCTGAAATGTTGCTTTTCGTCATTATATTTCTGTTGTGATGGCTAGATCTTAATCTCCATTTTTCTTGCTTGTGGTGCAATGTCTACTTGAGACTATTGTTGTATTTTGCTATCTTTCATTAAAAATGCTTAGCTATATTGCATGGGTGGAATGTTGTATTTATATTTTTTTGGCGTATTTCTCGATGGACGAATGGGTCTTTGGATTAGTCAAGGTAAGCTGTTCCTGAGTTCCATGAGGAGCCGAGTTCGGGTAATAACATGGGTGGGCTTTTAGAGGTATGCACGTCATTAGGACTTTCTTAGGACGCGTACAATTACATTAATATACTATCTGTTTGCGTATTATACTATTTTCATGTAGTTGACCCTAGGCAAAAGTTTGAATTTTCTTGGTTGATTGACTTGATTGGTCTTGATTGTTATGAGATTGAATTTTGGGATTTCTAATTTTACCTAAGATTGATTGAGATTGTTTACCTTCTTGTAAGTTGTGACCGATTTCAAATTCGCTTTTCAAAAATCGACCCATGGAAGGTAAGAGAAAACCTCGAGCTTGTATCTCCCTAGGGTGCTGGTGCCCAAGCTTTTACTTCTACTTCTATGTCTTCAACATCAAATCCTATACCTCCTAGGCCTCAAACTCCCATTCATCACTCTGCTTATCTAGAGGATGACCATGAGTCTGCACAATTTGAGGATTTCAGAGAACTTCCTCCATATCCTTTTGCACATCCTCCACCACCACCACCTCCAATTCATAGGCTCGAACCTCCTCCAGACCAAAATTTTCCTAACCAACCACAACCAGAGAGAGGTCCACAACCTAACTTACAACACCTATTTGAGACATAACTACAAATGAATACCCTAACCCAACAGGTGCAACAGCTTACTCAAGCTGTTAATCTTTTAGCAAACCACATCCTCAGGTACCGCAAGCTCGTAGAGCTGTACTACAGGATTACTATAATCCCATAGTTGCAACTCCTATGCTGGTGGTACATTATCCTACTAGGATCATGCTACTGAACTGAAGCCGAACATAATTGCACTTATTCCTCACTTCCATGGTCCTGCTTCTGAGGACCCTTTTCAGCATTTAGAAGAGCTAAAAATTCTCGCCCAAACCTTGGGTCTGTAGGGCCATGATCAGTACACATTGCTGATGAGATGTTATCCTTCTCACTAAAAGATAAAGCTACCTTTTTATTTAAAACAATATCGTGGACTACACTGATAGAGACATGGCCTTCTTTGGAACTTGAGTTCCTAAGGAAGTATTTCTCTGTAGGTCACATCAATGCCTTGTGACATGCTATCACCACATTTACATAGAATTCAAGAGAACAAATGCTTGAGGCTTGGGAGCAATTCCATGAGCTTTTGCGGAAATGTCCCCACCATGGTGTTCCACGTTGGCAACAGGTTCAAATCTTCTACCATGGGCTCCATTATGACACAAGGAATTTTGTAGATACCACATGTGGAGGCAATTTCTTTTGTCGGGATGAGGATTCAGCTTCTGAGCTCTTTGAAGGCATGGCCGAAAATTCTATTAATAATGCTTCGATGAGCATGTTTAATAGAAAGTCCTCACATTCTCATTCGCATTTGGGGGTACACGAAGCCCAATCCAACACATGAGATGAGATTGTAGCTAGTCAACAGGATTAGGTGGGCTTAATCGAGAAGAAAATGAATGAAGTATGGAAATCCCTACCTAAACCTTCATCTTCTTCTCAGTCACCTGCACCATGCACTTCTCAGTTTTCCATATGGAGGGAAACTGCGAATATTCTTTCTGTAACACAACCTCTACTACCTGACTATTCATTTCCATAACCTTCATTGGTTGGAGGAACCTTTGTTCCTCCCTACACTGAATTTCCTACAACTTCTGGAGCTTTAGGGGAGCTCCATGCCATTCACAATGACCTATATTCCCAAACCTACAACCTTGGATGAGGTAATCATCCAAATTTCTCATGGTTGGGAGAATCACAAAGACCCAATTTTCAAAAACCTTATATACCATCACTTCAGGACCCGATCCAAGCACCACCTCCACAACAACAAAGGTATCTACCGCGTGCCTACCAGTAACCCCAACTGAGGCCCGCTCAATACTGTCAACCTAGGCTTGCATGAGATGATCAGTTGGGGAATATCATAAAGCTCTTACTAACATGTAGCAATAGAATATTGCAATGCAGTAGAGACAGGATGCGGCATTAGCTAAGATGAGAGCCTAGCTTTCGCACTTGACAGAATCCCGTCATCCACATTCACTTCAATTTCAAGCAAAATGCAACCCTAGGTATATACCTACCCAGAGGTATGTTCAACCTAATCCTCCCTAAGGCCAAGCACATGTCATATCACAAGCCTTGCACAATCCTAAACCATCCACACCTAACACAAATTAGCAACCACCTATTCTTCCCAACCAGAATTCATCTTCGTCATCTTGATTCTGCATTCATTGATTGAAGATGTGGAAGCTGTAGATTTTTCTAGATAAACTATTTCGCCACTTGGATCTTGAGCCAAGTAATTTTGAGTTGACTATATTCTTTCTGCTTGGGCCTTGTGCCAGGCATTTGATTCTGATTCTGACTAACAATGGAGCTCTTGAGATCACTGAGATTGACAAATCCAAACCTTTCATCGTGAATGGACAGAGATTAAAACCGTTCATTGAATCGCATGATCTCAAACTTGTTAATTCTATTATTTCACTCTAATATCTTGAACGTACCATTGATAGATCTTCTAGGTTTATGCCTAGCTAAAGATTCTAAACACAGCAACCTTTCTTTTGTATATAGCTGCTTTCAATTTTCTTATTTTCCATTTCATCATTAGGTGTCTATCCTTGCATTTTTATTATGCATTCATAGTCACACTTATCATGCATTTCACTAGTTAGCCCAACTTTCCACTCTAGTCTTGTATCGGACTTGAAATCATCCACACAGAGATTTTTATCTCCTCATTTTGACTTCCTTCCATCACCTAGTCCAAGTTAGTGAAAAACAGAGCATGCATTTGCACCCACCGTATTCATACAATGAGGGCATTGCATCATTTAAGCATGGGGGTTGAATGTTGAAATCATATCATGAAATGAAATTGTAGACACACCTATAGTGCATATAGTATAGTATTATCAAAAATACCTAAATAAAAAATTGAATTGAAAAATTTTGAAAAATTTGAGAAAATTGTAAAGTCAAATATACAAAAAATGGCAAGAACAAAAATTTCAAAGATAGAATAAGGAGCCTAGATGAACTTATTGTTGAGGGAGAACTCCATAAAATTTTTGAAGAGAGAGAAAGTTTTGAAAAGAATTATAAGTGTTTAATTTTGATCTTATACTTGAAAACAAAAAAAGAATAAGTGTTTATGGGCATTCAACCTTTACTGGTTTACTTTTCGGGCCACTATAGCTCGATTCGCTCAAGCTTTGGCTTAATACACTTTAAGCTTTAATAAGATAGACCATGATCTCTCCTAATTTAGGATGTATTATTGTATTTGAGTCACCAGTATAGGATTCGTTGGTTTGCATGGCCTGGGAGTCTAAGTAACTTTGGTCTACATTATACAGTGTCGGGAAAGACCTAGTGAACTTAAAATTCAACCCTAGTGCTCATTAGGGAAGGTAGAGTCCTTACATATGCGTGCAGGTAGACTCTTTGTCCTGGTCTTTAATCTTGTGTTTAGGAGAAGTTCTTTCCACCAAAAGTACTCACCCACCAAATAAGTGTGCTCTACCGAATAAAGTTGTTGGAGACATACTGACATTTATACAAAAAAAAGAAAAAGAAAGTCAGAAAGAATTTTTATAAAAAGACATTCCGTTGAATAAGTTAAGTATGTTCTCCAAGTCCTGTAAATATTTTCCACCAAAAGTATTTTTTAAGGTGCATTATAAATACCCTGCTTCCACCAAATATTCTTTGAGCCACAATGCAATAAGAGTTGGGTTTGAGTCTTCCCTCATTTTTCAGAGCAAATTCGAAGACATGAGCTAAAGCTAGGACCAATCTGGACTTAAAAAGATGTGAAACCCTGAGATTGAGTTTTAGAGTTCACCTGGTTAGTCCTGACCTTTCACTAAGCATGACCATAGCCTCTTAGCTTCCGAGCATTGTAAAACCCTCTTGAGTATTGGAAATAGCACTTAAAGTTTAAATATCAAGAGTTGTTATTGGTCGAGAGATGGTCTATGTCATGTCAATCTTAAGTTCTGGTCAGTCTTCCTAGGCAACTAGTTCTCACAATGCCCAGACATAAACACAGTTGGCTTATCAAAAAAATTTCAGCTTGAAGATCATCTCTAAACACTTAGCAAATTGAAAAGAGTATATAGATATCTCATTACATTTACCTAGTGTTGTTTGCTCCAAATTGGGTTTCAAAATCGTCATGTTGTAGTATAGATCGAATAAGTGTGGAAAAAAATAAAATTTATACCCGAATATCAGAAATGAAGTCTAAGGTCCACTGGAAGCAAGTGGCAATTAAATCTCAAAATCACTATTCTAGATAAAATATATGAGCAATTGCAATCAATATTGATTCAAAATGATATAGCAAAAATTTCCAATAGTAATGTGCAAAGAAAAGAGAGGGTAAAATGGTGATTTGAATCACCAAATTACCCTACAATGTTAAGCTTTGCAAGCTACTCAAAGTAAGAGAATCATATAAACCAAGCAAATCTCAATTTAACCAACAGAACCAAGGTAGCAGATATCAGAAAACAGAATAGGTGCTCAGACGCCTTAACAGAGGCAAAGGCCTCTTCCTCTCTTCTCTTCAAGCTTGTAGACTTCTCTCTTCTTCTCTTCTTTTACTTCTCTTCTTAAGCTCCAGAGGAGGCACAGCACAAGGCTCAGCACGCCAGAAGAGGCAAAGGCCTCTCTCAGATCTCACAAGTGTTGAGAGGTGCGCGACAGAGCAAAACCCCGCTCTCCTCTCTTTTACTCTTCTTCCTCTCTCAGAACCAGCAAACTAAATTAGGCCTAGGAATTTGGCTAAACGAACCAAGCCCAGACCTGCGAAGCATGAGCATGGGCGAGGGCGTACGTATGCACATGTTTACGGGGACCTCACCCCTTATGCGTGCTGAGGCGAATAGCCTGTGGCACTTTTTCCTCTTATGTGCCTTTGCACACTTGCCAGTAAATGAGGGGGGACTATGTTGTCCCCCTAATCTTTGTACTACTACATTGGACTCTCTCGTAGAACTAAAGCAGCAGCAATGCATTTTGATGCCAATTGAAAGCCTGAAGATCAGCCTGGAGCATCCCCATGTGACCTGGGCGTAGCACCTGGGGTGGAAGGTGTAAGAGCACGACAAATAGCACAACGAAGGAGGTGGCAGCGATGGAGTTCCGGTGAGTGACCTAAAACGAGGAATACAGTCTAATGGCCATATCAAAATAGCTCAGAAAGTTTGCCAGGCCACGGCGAGTGTAACTACGGTGATTTTGTGGAGTTTGGTGCACAGAGGTGGTCAGTCGGTGTCGAGGTAGGTTGCGTGAAGGTGGGTTACTCGGTGGACGATTTGGGTGGATGGTGAAGTACGAAAAGTTAGGGCTTTGGATGAGAGGAGTACAGTAATGGTTTTGGATCGGTTGGCGAAGAGGATGGAGTTGTGGAGAGGCGGAGATGCTTTGTTGGAGATGCAGTTGGAGGCGGAGAAGATGAAGTGTAGGCGCAGCGGTTAGCGATCATGCACATGTCGTAAGTGTTGGAGAGTGAAATAGAGTGAGAGAAAGCGTGATAGAGGGGCTTAGCTAGGTGAAAGAGAGGTAGAGGCAACTGGTTTTGATCGACCGACACTGGAGAAGGAAGATAGAACAGCAAGACAGTGATGACGGAACAGACGGAGAAACGCCCTCCCTTTGGTTGGGGAGGGTCACGAGGAAGAAAGGAGTTGGGTTGGCCGACTAATTTGGTCATTGGATGGCCGAAAAAGGAGGATTGAGGAGGGGCACCAGAGCAGGGGTTTTGGTGGCTGGAGAAGGAGAATCTAAGGGGGTTGATGCACCAAAACTTGTTGAGAAGCATGGTGAGGCATTGGACATGCATATATAGGCCATAGGAGGCCTTTCCAAGCTTGGAAAGAAGCTTCCAAGCTAGGAAGGTGCTTGTGAAATAGGATACCGAAACCTTTGAAAGGTTCGCATGATCTTTTGGGAATGAATTGGAGCTGAAGATAGGTCTCATGTGGAAGGGAATTCCATAAAGAATCTCCAGTTAAATTTTGGGAAGGTTTGATTGAGAATTAAGCGAGAAATCTACACTCAAATCTCGCCAGAGCTAGTTGTGTTCACACCAATGGCAGTAGGGACCATCTTGTAAAGAAGATGACAAAAGTTAGGGACCCAAATGAGAACTTTTCGAAAGTTAGCGGCACGGGTGTGAGACAAAAAAGCTAGACAGGACCAAAATGCAAACTTATTCATTATGGCCTCAAATTGGGCCAAAATTTTGGTACAAACTTAATTTGGACCTAAGGAATCCAATGGTGAATTTAGATTTAGGTTTTGACTATGTTTGACTAGAGAAATTGCACTATTACCCAAATTGGGGCAAAAGTTTGTCTATGGCTCTATTTTAGGTCAAGATGGGTTTTGATGGTCAAATTGAAGACACTAAATCCTAAGGAATATTTTTATATGAATTTTAGAGGGTTTAGGTGAATTTTATCCTGATCGAAACATCTTCAATTTAACAGGTCTATTTTTAGGGTTTCGGATGTCCATTAATTCCTATAACTCGTGAAAACCCGTTTCATTCTATATGAACCTCTTAATAGACTCTAAAGCACATTTGACCTATGTTCAACCCCTAAGGAAACCCATGGTTATTCTATTTTTGTGATAGAATGGTAAATTTGTAGAAATAACCCTGTTTTCTTATTTCTTCTCTGAAAGGATTTCCAATGAATTGTGCACTTTTGATGGTTATGTAGGAGCATTTAATGACTCAATCAGATCAAATTGAGCTAGTTATGGCTCATGATGGTGTTCCCATAAGCTACCTAATACTTAATGCTTTGTACTTAATGAGTTGTTTGCTAAGGGACTGGCAAAACCTAAGCGTGGGGGTATGATGAGGTGTGGCTCATCATAGTTAAAATTTTCAAGTTAAGCTAGAAATTAGGTTAAAAACTATTAGTTAACAAAAGAAATGTGTTAAGTGTGGAAAATAGCTGAAATGACCTAAAATAGCAAATTGAAGTTAAAAATGCATAATTAGGTCACTAAATGAGATATTATATTACTATATGCAAAATGATGATCCAGTTGCCAATTGAACACATCTTTGGACTCAAAAGATCAAATTAAAGGTGAAATCATGTTCTAAGTGTTCAATTAAGTTTCAATAAAAACTTCATGTCATTTAGACATCATTAGGATCCTATATTAATGACTTTACATATAGTTCTTTTACTCATTCACATTTAAACACTCAGGGACTTATTTGAAAAGTCACCAGGTGTTCATTGTGAAATGTGTAAAAAAATTTTTATATTGTTGTAGATGCAAATCATGTTGAAACAAATAAATTTATAAATCAGAAATCGTGAGTCCTGAGTTGTTCACAGGGAGGCAAAATGGGATTTTGAAAGCTTTTTTGTACTAACTAATCTAACCTAATACAAGAATAGAAATAGAGACAAAATATTCATAAAGAATCAACTTTTTTATTGATACTTGTAAAGAGTTCTTAACTAGGAATCTAAGCAAATAAACTAAAGAGTAGAGAGAGAGAGAGAAAATAGATGAAGAGGGAAGCTGCTTGAGGGATGCTTTTGTGAAGTGCAGCAGCACTTCAGATCCAAGGCATCGGGAAGAAGACTAGAGAGATGATGCAGAGAGAGAAGCCAGAGATGTGTCTAGTAGGAGTTTCCTCCCAAATGGTGGCTCTGGGGCTCTTTTAATAGCTAAAATGAGGGGCAAAGCAGGTATTTTGGCCTCTCAATTCATGCAACACCTTAGGTTTGACCAGATCTGTCGATCGGGAGTTCAACGGATTAGATCGCACCTCAAAACAACCATTCACCTACATTCAATGCACTCATCGTCTGTGATTGCGCCACATATCACGTGCTCAACCACCCGATCCAATCTACGCCTCCTCTCACGCCCGCTCATGCATTTGATTTGAATTGTTCGATCGCGGATATCAATGACTCATGATGTGCACCACAACGCCTTTGTAATCTGCATGCAATGAGGCATCTGGTTGTACTTCTAACCTTGCGTGCATCGCACCACCTCATCCGATGTCCCTCCATGCACCACACAGCTACCTCCTCGCCACCTGATGTCATCCAATGACTCAATTTCACGCAAGCTTCACCACCTCTTCAATTTTGCGCTCAGCGTGATTCGATCGCATGCAGCTTGCTTGCATATGAAGGCTGAGACAAATGTGTTGTGCGGGCATTTGTGTTGCGGTTTAGGTTTAGCGAAATGTCACTCTCAACCGTTGGATGAAGATCCAACGGCTGAGATGCACTCATAGTTGATGAAGGGTGCGGTGGTGGACGACATAGCCTCATTGTGGCCGTTGGATCATCATCCAACGGCCCACGGTTTATGCTTCAGTGGTTGGGTCTCGACGATGGGTTGTTGGGATGGTGCCATGTGGCACCATCTTGACTGTCCATCTTCCCACCATTATAGTTGGTGCTACTGGGCCCTGATTGAGTTATTTTTGAGCTTTTGGATTGCGATCATTGATCCGGATCTATCCATGTGGTTGGAATTCGCATATGAGGTTCGAATTTGCATTGCTTTACCCCTTGGCCTTTGATCTTCTATGAACTGAATGTGATGTTACAAAAGTCTGATCAAGATGATTCTGAAAGTGTTGGACTCCAATCGTCGTCCAAATAAGATCTGTATGGTCTAACTTATCACCTGTAGCCTCGAATCATCTACAATTAATATCACCTCTCTCTTAGAGCATAAAATAGCATTATTATCTCTAAAGTTAACAAATCAACTATGACGCAAATTATGATGCTTATGCATGCACTATTCCTAAGTTAAGCTAAAATCTAACTTAATTCAGGTAGATTTGGTCCTATGATTACTGCGCAACTACCAGGGTCCTTTTTGTTAGTCTTAAAGATCGCGCTGTAGTGAATCTTTTCACTTGTGGGTTCTATTGTAAATATTCTAGCCCTTCAGACTTCAAGACCTTGCTTGCAAAATCTCAAACACACTTGCAACATGCCTGCCACTATAGCACACAAAGAACTCAAAGAGCAGGAGTCATTGATTCCTTGTTCCTCGGATCCTGCGACTAATCTTCCATCTCCGATCCTGTGCCTTTGCACTAAGATCCATTCCCTCACCTAAGTCCCATCTAATGGTGGGATTCATCTCTAATCCTTCCCACATACCCATCAAGCTCATCCCACCATTGGAGCCCTACCCGCCTAATCTCACCTAGCCAGTGCCTAGATCACTCCAACGCCTATATAGGAAGCCTCTCAGGCCCCTGTGCGCGCGATCGGCTCCCTCATACATCCCTTGAGCCAATCATTCATCCATTCTAGTTCTTCTCCTCATAAACCCTTGTTCCTACCCCTGAGCAGAGGAATTCCACCTCCTGCAA
This sequence comes from Thalassia testudinum, assembly GCA_037157565.1. Lineage (NCBI taxonomy): Eukaryota > Viridiplantae > Streptophyta > Magnoliopsida > Alismatales > Hydrocharitaceae > Thalassia > Thalassia testudinum. Next base: position 22,224,896 of record JAZHRO010000078.1, read on the forward strand.
CCTCTCCTCTCTACTAAGGATATCGTAACTCCCTAGGGTGATCTTGAGCTCCACTAGAGGGCCTTCAAACCTATAGTCTCCTCCCCCATTCCTTGCTATATCCACCAGCTATAGTTTTCCACAAGTCCTATTCATCCATTTATATTAGGTTTTTCTTGCTTTCTATTATTTTAAGTAGTGATTAGTGTACTGTAGATCAATAGGTGTAGTTTAGATGTTAAATTTGGCGATGGATTAGTTTAGATTAAAGTAGTTTAGTCTAGGATCAAATTCTCCCTCTTTGAACAATTTAGATTAGAGAGGTGTTTTTCCACCTTAGTTTCTATGCATTAATCTCCTTCTACATCTCATAATTCGCTTTTTCTGATTTCGTCGATGATTTAATCCGCACTCCACCCATTCACAAAGGCCAAATTCAGATCTGAGGCTTCAGCTCGTAGATCCGAATTGGCACCTAAAATGACACCTAAGGGTCATTCCATTCATCTCACTTGCTTACTCTGACCCTTCAATGGTTTTGCGTGGTGTGACTCTATGGTTTTGGCAGATTTAAAGATTTGGGATTCATGTTTGATAGATTTCATTGACTAATTTGATTTCTTCTCTTCACGCTATTTGTGGAGCAAGCAAGAGATCAGATTAAGGCTTTTCATGTTTTCTGAGCTTTAATTGATTTTGAATGAGTTCCAAATCTAAGAAAGATGGTTTAATTGAGTTTCAATGGTTTGTGGGAGTTGAAATTGATTCTCCTTGATTTTCAAAATGGATAGAGAAGTTTTGAAATGATGTTTCATGAGGATTTAATCATTTGTTTCAGTTCTGGGATGTTTACTTAGATCCCAGATCTATGATGAAATCTAGAATTCAAGATAATCGTTGATGGCTTTGATGCATGGAAGGGATTTTAAAATGAATTTAAAGCATGATCAAGTTTTAGACAATTGATTGAATATGTTATTTTTGGTTTAAATCTCCCATGTCAATACATCAAATGTTGCATAGCAGCTACATTCATACGATTTGAACTTTGATTTTCAAATATAAAGATTTTCTATGGTTGAATGTCACTTAGGTTTTCTATGGATGGGAGCTTAAATCAGTTGTTGGGTTTTTTAGTGCAGCAGCATTAGCTACTGATTTTAGTAGAGATCTAGCAGTTCAAATCAAATTGGAAAGTATTAGGAGGCAGCACTAGCTACTAATTGATGGATAGCAATAATAGCTGCTGGAATCTTCAATCTGTAGCAGTTGTTTGCTGCTGAAATTGAGCAGGAGCTGTTGCTATTTTCATTACAGCAGCAAGGTGTGAACAAGAAGAAATTTAATGGACTTGAGCTAGATTTGTAAACGTTTAAAGTAGCTAATATGTTGTATAGTGCTAAAATTTTATGTATAAGAATTCATGTGCCTGAAATGGATTGAAATTTAATTTGAATTGCTTGTAAGTTGCTTTTGAAATCCATTGTTAGCTTCTCTTGAATGAATTAACTATCCAAAAGTAAAATGTGAATGAAATTGAGTTGGCAATCATGTTTAAGTGGTTATACATCTTGCTTGATATATGCTAAATGTGTTTGAATATCTAAACCTATTGTCCAGCCCTTCAAATCCATGTTTAGGCCTTAGGTTACTTGTCTAAATATCGTTTGAGCCTAGTTTGGGTTAACTTTGTATATATATAAAAAAACTAAAAAAAATCACAAAAAACATAAAATAAACCTATTTTGAGTAAGCTCAGGTATTTTTCTAGGTGTATGCCAAGTTACAAAGTATTCGAAACCCTCAACATGGTAGAACATACTAGCCGACGATTCATTATACTTAGAAACTTAATAAAAGAAACCAAATTCAAAAATACAATAAGATTTTTTTTCTATGTCATCTTACTCTTTCTTTCTCATCTCCTACCTCTATTATACATATAAAAGCCATAAAAATTAGGGAATGCCTAAAAATAACCAAAAATACCTTTTGCAATGTATTTATACTTGTAAATATAATTTAATACTAAGCTAGATGTATATATTGTAGTATATGCAAATAATGTACATAAATAACTTATAATTATATTATATATATTTGAATAAGTATTTAGGATGATTTATTATACAATAACTTTATTGTATAATTCTATAATAATTTATATGAGAGTAAATGTATGTATACTAGGATAATTATAAATAAATAAGCATACCATTATAATAGTACCTGATACTGTACATATGTATGTAAGTACTTATTATAGACTTACCCATACCTGTATATTAATTTATTTAGGTAAATATTGTAGGTAACTAAGTTATTAAGTTAATTAGGTAAATTATTAAGTTAAAATAAAATAAATTAGTAAATAAAGTTAATACTGAAGTAATCTATAGTGTATATTTATATAATTTTATTTTAAGTACTTCTGACCTCTTTATACTGTATTCGTATCATATTATAGTATTTACACATTAATTATGTAAATATCTCTTGAATGCATGTAATAAAATGTATATGAGTTAAAATAAAAGTTCTAAAATAAAATAAAAATGTGAAATAAATAAATTATTATATAAATTAACTATTGATAATGTCAATTGCATCATTAATTTATAAATTTATACAATAATTAAGAAATTAAACTTTAATTTAATGTCAATAAATCCCTAAATTTAATTAATTTTAATATATATATATAAATAACTTATTTTTGTAAATTAATTATACAATCATGTAACCCTATGTCAGGGCTTTCCATCTATATAATTTATTTAGAAATTATACTTTTCTAGGGCTCTCAAATCGAGGCCCTAAATCACTAACCCAGAATGCGTCGCTATACGGTGCTGCACTCAATTGAGTAATGTGTTATAGTGCCACATTGGATACTTGCGGATGCTTTACATGGTATAAATTTAATTTGCCGCATAGCCACTTTAGTTAACAATGCACGTATACTCATTACACCGCCACCCCTCCTGAACATATATATGAGCATATACTAAGAATTTGATGAGGGCTACGAGCCCAGTATGCATAGTAATGGGCCTAAGAGAATGCACTCGAAAATAATCAAATAAAAACTAGGGCCGATCTGTAGTAGTGGTCTGGTCCTACCCTCTTGAGTGCTGTGTATCCCGCAAACCAAGCCAGTCCACTCATTAAAATCCTAAATTTTGGGTGAGTGAACAGTGTAACGACCCGGTTCCCGAGTCCCTACGAGACACGAGAACCGGACCGACTCGACTAATCCCAAGACCTAGTCGTCCAACGAGGAAGTAACCAAAAGAGCAGTAAAATAAACCACATTCAGCATGAATATAACTAACAGTAAGGAAGTACAGCAGTAAGGAAAGAAACTACTACAGTAGATACCACCACAACAGTAGAACAACATTTATCATATAACAAGAACTGCAGGTAAAGAAAGTACAGCGGAAACAAAAACTACTCACTAAAACAGAAACAAAAGAGGTACAAAAGACTGTGGTAAACTCTACTGGACCCTACTCGACCCAGCGTCCTCTGCAGCCACCGACCCTGGCTGCTGAACACCTGGTCCTGAAAATGGTAACGAGTGTAACACGTCAGCAAAACGCTGAGTAGAGTGGCAAACTAACTAAAGGCAATAGTAGAGTGTACAGTAGCTGTTATGTTCTATTACTTCCTTCATTCACGTCTTTCAATTTTCTCACTATTTTATTTATTTTTCAGATCCTTTACTTGATCTCGAATGTCCTCGTGGGAACGATCTTGATTGCAGTCTTTTCCAAAAGTAGAAGTAGCACGTGGTGCTCTCCTGGCCGGGAGAGTCCCCCATGCTGATCCTACCCTCAGTCAACCACCCCAAGGTCACTGACAGACGTAACGGTGACTACGGCACGCACGATAAACGCACAGGTAGCTAGCCCGCACTGGCACGCGGTCAGTCGTTTCCGTTAACGGGTGCGCCCAAAGCACAGCACGGAACCAGGGCAGAGCCCTCTCAGTAACAGGGGTCCAACCCCTCCACAGTAACCAAACCGGGGCCTTGCCCCTCCACAGTCCGCACACCCTCGCCTGACTACCCTGGTTTGCCCAAGTGGGCCTAACAAGTCGGTGAAGGAGGCTAGCAGAACCCCGGGGCCCGTGGGGTAGCTAGTACTCTCCTAACACTAGTAGCTCTCCTCGGTACTACGTACGCGAGGGCCAGCAAGTCGGTACAGAGTGGCCAGTCCTAACCCCGGGTCCCTGGGACGGCTAGCTCCGCTCTGCACTAAACAGGGGGACAGTCGCTCTCCTTGGTACTCCGTACTCAAGGGCCAGCTCACTTCCCCAAAACTATTCCATTCACTTTCCAGGAGTTCTACTCCCACTTCCCCGTAGGGTTCTATCCTTTTTACTCAAGATCCAGGTTTCACTTCCCAGTTTCACATTCTTACAATCCATGTTCTCAACCACGTTAACTGTTCACAACAGGCAGCTGTTAATTCAAATTACAGGCAGCTTTATATTTCTTTCCATTTTCCAAGACTGCAGTATATACATTCTACTAGTTTTCCATCCTAGGATTCATGCCATATCCTAGGATCTATCATACAATCTAATTTTCCAGCCCTAGGATTCATGCAACACCTAGGAGCTATCATTCCATACATTTCTCATTCCTAGGATTCATGCAATGTCCTAGCTTCTAGTTATGGTTCCATACTTTAACAGATTTTAATAATAAACTTAAGCCACTCTACCAGGTACAATGGGAGTAATAGGGGTGTGATCGGGAATCCTGCGTGCCTCCGCGACTCTCAAGACTGCAACTGAACGAGGTCCTATCATAAGGATCAAACACAAGGAGTGTCTCAAAACAGTGTATAGCTACTGTAGACGGGTAGAGGAATTAATTCTGAAAAGAACGCAACTCGAATCACGGAAAACGGAGCCCGAACGGGCCCTAAACGGGTCGAAAAAGACGATACTGTGCAAAATCAGACGTCTGGAACTTCTTCCAGACGTCTTAAACAGTGGATCAGAGAGTTACCTATTCAATGTGGTTTCCCAGACGTCCAGAAGTCTGCAGGAACGTCTGTCCTAGCTCCCAGACGTCCGATGGCCACCCCGGACGTCTGGAGGTCACTCCCGCCGTCTGGTACAACTTCCAGACGTCTGATTCGCAAAGGATGGCGAATCAGCGAACCTGCGCACAGCCAACTCCCTCCCTTAGTACGGTCGGTCGACAGGAAGGAAGAAGAAAGCGGAATACACACCTTTCAGACGTCTGTATGAGCTACCAGACGTCGTCCTCGCCGTCTGCCTATCAACCCAGACGTCTGATTCTGGAAATTTTTCCAGAATCAGGGTGCGACCCGGACTCTGCTCGCGACGCCACCTGCATCGCAACTCGCGCTCCTGCTGCTCAGACTGCAGCAGGTCCCTCTCCACGTCGTTCCGCACCCCCTGCGCCCTCCGTCGGCTGGCCAAGCTGCTCTGGCGAGCTCGCCCTCACGGCAGAGCTCCGCCCTCGCACGCCGCGCCTCCTCTGCGCTCACTACGGCCGCCGCTGCAGCCCTCGCACTCGCTCGCTCTCGTGCACAGAAAGGAGAAGAAGAAGGAGACGGTGGAGAAGGGAGGGGAGGCGTGGTCCTTTTAACGCCGTGCGGAGAGGAGAGAGAGAAGGTGCGGCAGGCGTCTGCAGCAGCAGAAGAAAAAGAGGGAATAACGAATATGCGGTCTGCGCGCGCAGGCACGTAGACGACTCGCGGGTGTGGACGATAACGGTTTTTAAGACATCTGTAAACCATCCCAGACGTCTGGCAGGACGTTTGGATGTGATCCCAGACGTCTGGTCAGACGTCTGGGCCACCTCCCAGACGTCTTAAAATACGTCCGAGGCACGCGTTCGTAACAATATAACAAACTCAAAGGAAGTTTCGTCCCCGAAACTTGCGCCAACCAGGGTCCGGGAAAAGATGTCCAAATAACCATAACAAACTCAAAGAGGACCGAACCCGGTCCGAAAAGACGTACCCACGAAAAGCTCTGGGTACCGCTCCCGCATTGCCGTCTCAAGCTCCCAGGTAGCCTCCTCGTACCGCTGGCTCCTCCACAAAACCTTTACCAAGGGTACTTGCTTTCGTCTCAAACTGCGGATGGCTCGGTCTAGGATCTGCACTGGTCGCTCGGGGTAGGTCAGGTCGTCGCTCACCATGACGCTCTCGTGACTCAGTACGTGGTGGGATCGGCTACGTACTTCCTGAGGTTGGACACGTGGAACACGTCGTGCACACCAGAAAACTGCGGGGGGAGGGCAAGTCGGTAAGAAACGGGTCCAACCCGCTCCAGGACCTCAAAGGGCCCCACGGACCTCGGCGCGAGCTTCCCTCTCACCCTAAACCGCTGTAAGCCCTTCATGGGTGAAACACGAAGAAAGACGTGGTCCCCAACCTCAAACTGTACCTCTCTGCGTCTGCGATCCGCGTAGCTCTTCTGTCTGCTCCTGACAGTGCGGAGTCGTCTGTGGATCTGCTCAACTACCTCCTGACTCTGCCGGATCAACCTGGGGCCAACCTCCCACTTGGTCCCCACCTCAACCCAACTCAAGGGTGCCGTACACTTCCATCCGTACAGAGCCTCGTAGGGAGCCATGCCGATGCTCGAGTGATAACTGTTGTTGTATGCAAACTCCGCCAGGGGCAGGTGCTCCTCCCAAGAGCCCCTCCAGTCTAGTACACAGGCACGCAAAAGGTCCTCAAGTGTCTGTATCGTGCGCTCAGACTGTCCGTCCGTCTGGGGGTGGTAAGCCGTGCTAAACCTCAACCTCATCCCCAAGGCCTGCTGAAACTCAGCCCAAAACTGGGACGTAAAGTGGGTATCCCGGTCGGATACGATCTCCCGCAGAACTCCGTGTAGTCGCACCACATCACGGATATACCTCTCTGCCAACTGTGCTGGTCCCAAAGTGACTCGGATCGGCAAGAATCGCGCCGTCTTCGTCAATCTATCCACTATTACCCAGACTGCGTCGTGTCCCCGCTGGGCAACAGGTAAGCCCACCACCAAGTCCATGGTGATGCTCTCCCACTTCCACTCTGGCACTGGAAGCGGCTGAAGCGGCCCTGCAGGCCTCTGATGCTCGGCTTTCACTTGTTGGCACACTAAGCACTGCTGCACGAACTCACCCACATCCCGCTTCATCCCTCTCCACCAAAACTCGCGTCTCAAGTCATGGTACATTTTCGTGTTTCCAGGATGTATGGTGAATCTGGAACCGTGTGCCTCAGTCAGGAGCTCTCTCAACATCTCCTCGTCTTTGGGAACGCAAAATCGTCCCCCTCAAGCGTAACACCTGGTCTGTGAAAGAGAAGTCCCCTGGGTCCCCTGATAGTACTCTGTCGCGCAAAGACTGCAAGTACGGATCAGCCATCTGTCCTGTGATGATACGGTCTATCAGCTCTGGCCTGGTCTGCTGTGTCACCGTGACTGCCCCACAGTATCCTCGTAACTCTAGAGGTCTCCAACTGCCCACCTCCTCCAAAAGGCTCCAACTCTGTAATTGTAGACTGGCCAAGCGTGCGGGCGCCTTACGGCTCAAGGCGTCAGCCACCACATTGGCCTTTCCCGGGTGGTAGGAGATGCTGCAATCGTAGTCCTTCAGGAGCTCCAACCAACGTCTCTGTCTCATGTTGAGCTCCTTCAGGTCAAAAAGATATCTGAGGCTCTTGTGATCTGTAAAAATCTCGAAGGTCTCATCGTACAAGTAGTGCCTCCAGGTCTTCAGCGCGAAGACAACAGCTGCCAACTCTAGGTCATGGGTAGGGTAGGTATGCTCATGGGGCTTCAGTTGCCGCGAAGCGTAACCGACAACATGACCCCTCTGCATGAGCACACCTCCTCACCCCTGCAAGGAAACGCCCGTGTACACAACGAACCCGCCACTACTGTCAGGGATGGTGAGCACGGGAGCCGAGGTCAACCTCTCCTTCAGCTCCAGAAAACACGCCTCACAGGCGTCTGTCTAAGCGAAAGGCACGTCCTTCCGGGTCAACTATGTCATAGGACGCACAATCTGTGAAAATCCCCTGATGAACCGTCTGTAGTAACCTGTCAGTCCCAGGAAACTGCGAATCTCAGTGACTAAATGCGGTCTCTCCCACCTGAGCACTGCCTCGACCTTGGCGGGGTCCACCGCTAGGCCGTCACCAGAGATCACATGACCCAAGAAGGTCACCTCCCTCAACCAGAACTCGCACTTGCTATATTTGGCGTACAGCCTGCGTCATCTCAGAGTGTCCAGAACCATCCGCAAGTGATGTCCGTGCTGTGTCCGATCTCTAGAATAGATGAGCACATCATCTATGAAAACCACCACGAACTGATCCAAGTACGGTCTAAACACCCTGTTCATCAGGTCCATCAAAGCAGCGAGGGCATTGGTCAGCCCAAACGGCATGACCAAAAACTCGTATTGTCCGTAACGGGTGCGGAAAGCTGTCTTGGAGACGTCGGTCTCCCTGATCCTCAACTGGTGGTATCCAGACCTCAAGTCTATCTTGGAAAACACCGTGGCACCCCGCAACTGGTCAAACAAATCGTCGATCCTCGGCAGCAGATATCTGTTCTTGATGGTGACCCTATTCAGCTGTCGGTAGTCCACACAAAGGCGTAGGGTCCCATCCTTCTTCTTCACAAACAGTACTGGGGCTCCCCAGGGAGATGCACTGGGCCTCACGAAACCTTTCTCCAAAAGGTCCGACAACTGGGACTTGAGCTCTCGCAGCTCAAGCGGTGCCATCCTGTATGGCGTGGTGGAGATGGGGCTGGTCCCTGGTACTAATGAGATCTCAAACTCGATCTCACGCTCGGGCGGTAGTCCTGGTAACTCGTCTGGAAACACGTCGGGGAACTCTCTAACCACCGGGATGCTCTGGAAGTCTGCCACAAGGCTGGGCTCTGCCACCACACAGGCTAGGAAGCCCTCACACCCCTGGCTCAAAAGTCTCACCGCCCGAAGTGCCGAAATGCACCTGAAACCACCGTCCACTGGCTGCCCGTGAAACTCGGAAGAAGGCAACTCCGGAATGGAGAAGACAATCTTCCTCTCAAAACAAACTACCAAGGCGTGGTAAGCGGACAGCCAATCCATCCCCAGAATCACACCAAAGTCCTCCATCTGTATCATAATCAGGTCAGCTAGCAGGCTATGTCCCCCGATGCTGACCTCGCAACCTGTGTACACCTCCTCAGCTACAAACAGCTGACCACTCGGACCTCTAATTACGAACGAATTCTCTAACAGTGTATAATCCTAGTCCAAACTAACTGCGAAACTGGCTGCGACAAACGAGTGCGTAGCGCCAGAATCGAAAAGCGTGTAAACGAGTCTGCCAGAAACTGAAACCATACCTGGTACCACGGATCCCGATGCTCCTGCGTCCCTGTGTGTTAGGGCGTTGACACGCCCCTCAGCTCTAGGTGCGGACGAAGCAGCCACACTCTGCGTCGGACGGGTAGGTGCTGGCCGGTACCCTCCTCGCGACTGCTGTCCTCCTCCTCGTGCCTGGAAACCACGGCCTCCTCCGTGCCCTCCAGTGCTCTGCACGGGAAGTATCTGCTGACCTCCTGCCCTAGATGGGCAGTCCCTCCTGACGTGGCCCGGTTGGCCACACTGGTAGCAGAGGGGAACCCGACTCCTACCCTCAGTGAGTCCCTGCTGTCGGCTAGGCGGGGGTCCGGTGCTGGCGACCGGCCCCTGTCGAGGGCTCCCAAAGGCCACTGATGGCCCTGCACAACGTGACGGCTCTCCTGCGGACGCCACGTGTCTCCGTTCTCGCTGGCCCTGTGAGAAGTCTGGCTGAAACGGCCTCTTCCGCCCGCCGTCGGTCTCTCGCGTGGATGGGTTGGTCTCCTCGTAAGTCATAGCTGCCTCTACCACCCTCGAAAACGTCGGCAGCTTCAGGGGTTTGACATACCCCCGGATCGCAGGCTAGAGCCCCTCGGTGAACCTCCAAAGGCGCTCCTCCTCAGTGGCTACCGCTGTCGCTGCAAATCGGGATAGCTCCAAGAAACGCGTGCAGTACGCGCTCACAGTCATCGTCCCTTGGCGGAGAGTGTGGAACTCCCGCCTCCTCTGGTCCTACCACGTCTGGGGAAAGTACTGCTCGCAGAAGAGGGTGACAAACTGGTCCCACGTCGGCTTGTCCCTCTCCTGTCCCCGGACAGCCCTCCTCCACCGGTGTGCCGCACTCTCCAGCTGGTACGTGGCAAAGGCCACGCGACACTCCACCGGGGGGCGAAGGGTGTCGAAGATCTTCTCTAGCTGCTCAAGCCAGTCCTCTGCCTCGGTCGGGTCCTCATCCCCCTTGAAGGAGGGGGGCTTCAGCTTCCGGAACTGTCCGAAAAGCTCGAAGTGGCACTGTAAGGGAGGTGCTGGTGCACCTCCAGGCGAAGGTTCCTCGTGTACAGAAGTGTCGGAGGAAGGTGGGGGTGGCAGGGGCCCATCCCCTCCCTCGTGTCCAGCGCCGTGTCCGTCGCGTGGTCCCACAGAGGACTCCCCCTCTGCAACCCCAGGAGGAGGTGCTCGGGGCGGTGGATGGAGCTCCTCTCGTACAATATCTCGTATCATTCTGGCGAGGTCCTGGGCCTGGATGCCAGGGGGTGGTGGCTGGTCCACCGAGACGTCAACAACAGCACGTCCATCTCGCCGACCTCGCCCTTGGCCGCGCCCGCGGCCAGTCTCGCGACGAGGCATCTCCTGCAAGGAGACGCGAAACAAAACGGAAACGTCAAAACAGACGGTACCTAACAAAACTTCTAAGAGCTCATATCAAGAGATATGTTGTGGTGGCTACTCTAGCTATAAACATGTGAATTGGTTATTTTCCAGTCAGTTGATTCACTTCTCGGGACGACCTTGCTCCGATACCATCTTGTAACGACCCGGTTCTCGTGTCTCGTAGGGACTCGGGAACTGGGTCGTTACAAACAATGAGTCGGGTAATGCGACACAGAGAGAGCTAAAAAAAACTAAGTGTTGAAAGAAGAAGAAGAGTAAGAGGAAGGACCTAATAAATGGCTATGTGTTAGAGGGTTGTGTGTGTTTAGCATGTAGGTGTGTACATGTGTGTGTGTATATATATATATATATATATATATATATAGGGGGCCTATCAAGAGGGCACAGTGCCCAAAAATCCCAAAATAAGTACTACGTATAGGCCATTGGATTTTAATCTAGTGGATAGAATAAATATCACCAACTAATCAATCGTGGTATTGTAATGATGCAAACAAAGTGGACATTACCAAAAAAAAACTGTCATTCGTAACTTCATAAAATCCATTGCATTCCTAAAAGGTTGCAAACAATTAAATCAATTAGTATTAATAAATACTAAAAATAGAATGTGAATACAACTATTTGCATAAAAAAAATCACGTGTAATAAGTAAAACAATAATAAAAAATTGTAACATCATCGTATCCGATTTATAATAAGGTTTGAATATGGTTATAACAAATAAGCTTTATAGTTGTAATAGATCAAACGAATATTGTAGCAAATGCATGATTAAGTTGTAACATCATCATACTAAATAAAGTTGTAATATAACTGGAGCTAAGTAATAAAATGTACACCGTAGAGGATTCTAATCAAATTAAATGATTTAATATATACAAATGACATAACGTATACAAAGAACACCAACAAAATATTGAAATAGCTTCGATGAACCATTGTAATGTAAGTTTATTTTATGTATAACCAAATAACTTCAACAATGTAATAGGAAAAACATAAGTTGTATTGAATATATGCACGAGTTGTAATATAAATATGTATGTTGTTTCGTGGTTCAACGCAAGCGGTCTTGAAGGTTGTAATACAAATTGTGGTAATACGTCAAACATGAGATGACGTAATACATCAAACATGAAATGATGTAACATGCATCTGAGAATTGTAATACAAATTATACGACAATTGTAACGCATATATGTATGTTGTTTGGTGGTTCTACATAAGTAGACTTCAAAGTTGTAGTACAGTTTGGGATAATACAACAAGCATCAAATGTCGAAATATACATATATAATTGTAATACAAATTAAACGATGGTTGTAATGCAAATATGTGAGTTGTTTAGTGGTTCAACATAAGTGGAATGCAAGGTTGTAATATATATTAGTAACGTATGATAATGAGTGTCGTACAATAATATGTTGAAAACTTTTTTGTTACGGTTATGCACCATATCTTTAACATCCTTTATAATTTTATTAATGATACACAACTATTTACCATGTTTGATATAGTGGTTTCGTTGGAACTAACAAAACCATTAACATGCCATGCGAGCGATTTCATCAGCTGTAACATGAATCCAATGGCCACTATTTAGTGCTCAAATGACTATTTATGAGCACAACTCTCTAGATACTTTTCCTATATATATATATATAAAGTATATGTATGGAAATATGTATAGTATAATGTAATAGTAAATGCAAATATATAATAAATAAAAAACATATAGTGTATGCATATATATAGATAATATATATATTTATAAATATAATTAGAATAATAGAGTATTGTTTTAGCCTTATATATAAATAAATACTAAGGCTTTAGTGACGAATATATCCATTGCTGTAGATATATAATTATGTCAATAAATGTATTCTTTTGCCTTATGTTTTGTAAATATTTTTACTAAAGCTATAGCGGCACATATTTATTTTACTATATATATAGAATATGTTACTAAAGATATTAGTTTGTGTTAATACAACTTAATACATACATATTATTACCTATCTTAGGAACTATTTAGAGTAGCTGTATATAACTAGCATAGTATAGTATTAATTAGCTTCTCATGCCTATTATTTCTAAATACTTTTAAGGCATTATAGGTAGAATTAATTGATTCTTTTGTACATAATTAATGCATTCAATTCATTAATTGATTCATTAATTTATGTTGTAAATAAAATTGACATTTTTGGAACATAGAGAGTGATGTATACCAATAATAGCCTCCCAAAGAATGACCTGGAATAAACCAGTAAAAATTAAGTAAATAAATAAAATGACGTGGCATCTATTTGCATTGTGACAATTATACTACGACAACAACATTTAAAACACTAATTTTATTGCAACACAATTGTCTGCGAACAAACTCCACCTCCACTTGCTTGCAGCTCGACCACCATCGTGCAGCCACGGTTCTGTGTGAGCCCTAGTGCGTGCCACCACCGCTCATGCCATCACCCCCAGCGCCATTGTAGACTTTGCCTAACCTCCTCGTCTTCATCTTCTTCTTCTTCTTCGTTGAAGAGGAACGCATCAACCACCGGTTCAACCTCCACATAGCCACTCGCTCTGGCCATCCCACACCGCACCATCAACGTCATCGTGCTCACCTCGACACCACCAACGTGACCATGCCTTTTGTCGCAACTTTTGCAACCCACATGCACACATACGGCCACCCACCGCTGGCGAGCTCCTTCGCTTTGGCCATCCTCGTCCAGAATGGCCTTGCTCTCCTAACCCCCACCCCCCCTGAACTTCCCACGGCTGGGCATCCATCCTTCCTTCTTCATGCTTGTACATAGGGGTAAGGATTCCCTATTTTGATATAGGAAACTAGACATTAAAAATTACATGGAATTCCATTGTCAAATCTCAATTTTTTCACTTAATCAAATTCTATTGCTAGATATTTTGAGAAGAAGACCTCCTTCATTTCCTTAAATGCTTTATCAACATATGCGAATGCTATAAGTCTCTTTTGAAAGGGGTTTTGGTGTTGATTCTTCGCGATTTTAACTGTGAACTTTTGTGAAAGTGTTTAGCAAGTTCTGGTAGGCCCCTTGCCTCCTTGTAGACATGACTCACTCTCCTGTGAGTGGTTTGTTTTTTAATTATTGACGATCGATTTTTCACCACTCAATTTTAACTTCAATGATTTATTTTCTTGTGTGAAAGTTATTTCTAACCAAAATCATCAATCAATAAGGCTTCTTATTAGTATAATTATTTACCTTAATTAAATGTATAAATATATTTAAAAATTGGTTAAAGTTAATGAGAAATTAACATTTAATTTAATGCTTATTTATTAATTAAAGTACAAATTCATGAATTAATGATACAATTGAATATTAATTTAGTTAATTTACATTATTACATAATTAGTAAAGATTTTTAATTTATTTTTAACAATTTATCCATATATTCACACATTTAAATACATCATTTGTACATATAATACATAATTGTACAATATACATAGTATTTTACAATATAAATAGGGTCATAAATATACTGAAATATTTTAAATTATAATTTACAATGATACAAGATAATTTACTTCATTAGTTTATTAATTTACTAATATACATTGATTTAACTTAATAATATACGTATTAACTTATATAATATAAATATGTACAATATCCAAGTAAATAAATAAATATAGAGATGTATTACTATGCATAATAATTACTATAAATAGTATGTCAAGTCATATATATGAATCTACAAATATATTCTAGTCTACATATATATAATTTGTATACATATAAGTTATTTACATATAGTATAGATAACTATACCCTATATATATATTACTATCCTTAACGAAAATAATCAGTGTCGTTTATTTACATATATATAGTATAGATATAGCTTATATATATACTTATGTACATATAACTTAATATATACTTAAATTATGAATATTTACAAGCATTTACACTATATACATAGGCATTTTTGTAGGATTTTTGGGTTTTTCATATTTTTATTTTATTTCTTTGTTTTACAGAAATAGAGGAATTGGAGAGAAAGTTAGGAAGGAGAAAAGACTTTTTTTGGGATTTTTGTTTTGTTTTTCTTATTTTCAAAACTTTAGAAGTATAAAACTTCTCCAAGTATGTTCTATATACAAGAGAGTTAGAAACCTAAAACTAACTATACGCACACATTCTACACACTAAGGTCATACTGAAGACACACTCTATTTATTTATTTACTAAATTTATCTATTTTCACAATATTACCATAAAGAGCTAGATAAAAAGACGTAAAATGATAAGAAATGAATTGCAACCCTAGAAATTCATATAAAATTGTTGGAAATTGATGATATAACATAGAAACATCCATATACCATTTAAAATTATATTCAAGCACTAAAGCATGTTGTCGTTATTGAATTAAACATAAATGCACATTTTGAACAGTTAACAGATGGTTTAATTGTTGACAAAATATTCTTAGAGGTTTAACATGCTTTCTATTAAATTCGAAACTAGTCACAAGTACATGAACACTTCTAACTAAAAGATCTAACATCAGACTATCTCACAAAGTTATTAAAACTCAAAGAGAATGCAAGAGCTGCTTGGATTAAGCATCCAATAGTCTTGACAGTATGCTTCCAACGATTGCACCTGACAGAAGATGGCTCAGCAGATCTTCACTATAAAATGAGTAATCTAGTGTTTACACAAGTGACTAAGATGCAAATCTATCCAAGATCTATTCCATAAAATTCATTGCAACCAAAATATCATCCCAAAATTCATTTTAAAGCCACGATCAAAACATTTGCATAGTTCATTTAGTTTAAATAGTTGAAACCTTAGCAAATCATCTTAAGTCAAATTAAAGCTTACAACATCAATTAGTTATTCCCACTTTGTTGAATAAACATCTAAAACCAACTTTAATTCTCACCCAGGTCATTGTAATTAAGTCTGAAGTATCTGACATCAGAACTAACTTGGGTCCTAACCAATTAATTGTAGATTCCTATGGGAGGGGGTGAGATTTGCGGACTATAAAATAAAGTGCGAAAGCAAATAAACAATCTCACACAAATGACAATCACACAATTGCACAAATGATTTTTAGGTGGAAACACAAACTGGGCGAAAACCACCACTTAACCCTCTCGAGTTAGGATTTTTCGATCAATTGATTCGATCAAAATCCACTAATCCGAACTACCTAGATGAAGGTAGTTCATGCTCTTAGAACCGATGCTACTTTGAACCCAAGGGTAGCATGCCTCAAACCCCACCTCTTCATGAGGAGTATTTTGTCCCTCGATGGAGATGTTAATTCTCAAAGCGAATACCCAACTAAAGAACAAAGATAAATACAAAGCAACCTATAGAGTCACAAATATGAAAACCTAGCTACTATAGGTAAGGAAACTTCCCTTTGTGGGAAGTGCGTCGACTTGACGACGTAGATGCATGAACCACACAATGTCACTGATGAGGTGTGCTTCGCATGGTAAAAGTTGGGGTTTAGAGGACCCGTCGTCGTAGCTCCTAAAACCCATCTTTCAGATAAAATTTATAACCAAAACTCTAAAAGTGAGTCCCAGGTTGAACACGGGGAGGCGAACGTTTGGTTTTGAAAAATCCGCATTTCACTTTTGTTTATTTTTGTCATTTTCATCTTTTATAATTTTTTTGGAATTTTTTAGAAAGCAGGAGATTAGATCGACAATTACTTATCTAGATAATCTAATTGCAAAAATATAAGAGAGAGAGAGAAAGAATCATGGATTTCTAATCAAATGTTTTTTTACAACTATGAAAGCGGGAAGGATTACACTATGAATGTCGAAAAAATAGAAAGAGGTGAGAGAATCCCCCTCGACAGTTGTTTGGAGGACGACTCGCTCTGACGTCTCCTGGAGGAAGGTGGTGAGGAGTGAGATGAATGGGGATAGAGTTGGAGGAAGGAGGATGGTACAGGATGGCGTTGCAGCAAGGATCTTCTTCTCGAAGGGAGATGAGAAGACGACCATGGGATGCTCCATGAATGGGGATGAGAAGTGGGAAAACTATTTTCTTTTCTACTATAGGTGAGCATCCCAGGCTTGGGACAAGCTCTCTTTAGAGCCTTGGAGGTGGTGAGAGGAAGAAAGGAAGAGATGGCATGGAATGGTGGTGGGTAGGCCCTTTTATAGTGGAGGAGGAAGAACAAATTCGCATTTGGGCCATTACTGATGTCCGTAAACGTCACTACAGATTCACCCTTTTTGTTACTGAAGATCCGTGCTTTAAATTCGTTTGTTGGCGTGCACAGGCCATTAGTGATAGCTGCAAGCATCACTAAAGGCTAGCACAACTGTCGCTGATGACCCACGCATACCCCCACTAGTACATGCTCTGCTGGCATTACGTGCATCACGTGCTTGTGCTCCTCACACCTGTCGTGCACACGTTGTCATGCATTGCGCTGTTGCTGCGTTCGACTATGGCTATGCACGCATCTTTTGCGCATGCGTGTGCTGCAGTGGGTTTGCGTCAATTGATGGATTGGGGGCTTCGTAAGCTTCGAATTCATGACCTCCCCTCTGTGATAAGCGCTTTTGCCACCATGGCATGGTCTTCACTTTGTCAAGAAAAGTGAATCTGCACCGGTTGGGAAGGTGGCGTGGCCTCCTCATGGCCATGGGATGTTGATTCGATAGCCCAAATTTGATAGGAATGAAAGAGAGAGAGTGGGGGCAGTGACCCTTGGGTGGTCGAGATGGTGCAACATGGCATGATTTGGGCCATCCATCTTCTTTCGCATGCAAAGGATGCCACGGTGCTCGGATCAAGATGATTCTTGCATTGCTAGACTGCAATTGCCACCTAGATCCATCTATATGTCGGATTTTCCATCTAAAACCCGTATGTATGTCATAATTCCCCCTGGCTGTTGGTCTTTCTTGAACTTCATATGATGCTATGGGAATCCGATTTAGACAATTTTGAAGGTGTTAACCTCCGATCGTTGTCCTAATCAAATCAGTATGGTCCAATCATCCATCCGAGGTCTTGAAATAAATCCTCTTCTCTCCGACCATAAAAGGGACCTAATTAACCTAAAATACATACAACTACTCTAAATGCAGGATGATGCATGTTATGCAATATTTATATCATGAAATGCAAATCTAAGCCTAGGAACATGCATGAATAGGCATTTTACCCTCAATAATTGTGGCTACATCATACTCCCATGCCTATCTTTTGTTAGTCCCTAGCAAAATCAAACTGCATGTTATGCATAAAATCCGAATTAGGATTCAATCACTTAGGCCTAAGTTGTTTATTAACAATATAAATTATCAACTAAGGTCCTAAACTACGAAGACTCAACAGTACCTGGTGTTTGCCAGAATACAGACCGCCCAAGTCTTGGCCTTATTTGAAAAGGGAATATACATTTTTTTTCTTCTTTTCTAATTTTTTTGGACTTTTGGAGTTTGAAAATTCTGGGATAACATTTTATGGCTACCCAACCCGCCCAAGACTCGAAAAGGACTCTAAGTACTAAGCATGTAGTGAAAAGTGTGAAAGATTCGCTAGGCAGTCATTAAAATGGACTTCGGGTTTCTACGACCCTAGGTGACCTTACCTAGAGGTTTATCTTTTCGAACGGTAACTTTCTCCCTACTTCTTTTATTTATGGGGTCAACACAAGGGTGAACCTAGTGTATATCTCCCCAATTTATTCGACTTCCCCGCTTCTTCCCTATGTGTTTTAAGAATTATTGTGCAATTTTATGAGTTGGGCTCTAGACAACAGGCCAATGGGCTGTTACCCACGACAACTTGCCAGCCATACTCGTGTGGTGAAGTGTGGTTTCATCTATTTTTTTATTTTCTCTTTTTAATATTTTTCCTATATATTTTTTTCTTTTTCTTCTTTTTTTTTTCTAAGTTGGTGTCTTCCCTGATCTAAGATTTACCTAAAGGCAGTATGAAGAAAATGGTTTTGTGGCTAGGCTCTGGACAACCGACCGATGAGCTATTACCACTGACAACTTGCTAGCCATACCACCCTAGATAGTTCATTAGCTACCCAATTTTTGAAGAAACTGTCGAAAAGTGAGTCAGTGCCAAAAAGTGTGTAGATGCTTAGGCTTAAAGTCTTTTCAAATCAGAGGGTGAGTTGATAAGTCGTATACTTATCACCCTAATTTATCGACCGATTTAAAGTAGAGTTACTTGGCGAGGGCTCGAGACTACATCCACATTTGAGTGGACACCCGAGTGAGTGAAACTGTTTCATTCATTTTGAAAGTCGTCTGAATCGTAGCATAGTCACGCAAAAATGCTCGTCAAAAATTAAGTTTGTAAAAATAACGCGACTTTAAGTCCCGGTCGTTCGTCTCTGGGAGGCATTTGTTTACTTCTGAAATCGATCTTCTATTGCTCTATGATGGGTCTTTGTTCGCTGTGTTTTAAAGATATGTTTGTTGTAGTATGTTGCGAAAAATGATGATCAGTTTATTTCAATTTATTACACCAAATTTAGAATGTTCCGAGGTCGAACTCAGGGAGCAAACTTAATTCTAGAAGCATAAAAATTCACAATTCACTATAATATACTACTTTACAAAAATTAAAGAGAGAGGGAACAAAAATCTCCTTTTTTTTTCTTTCTTTCTTTCTTCTCCTCTTCTCTCTTCCTTCTCTTCTTTCTCTGCCTTTTCTTTCTCAGACGTCTGATTCTTTGAATCAGATGCCTTATCTACCACTTGCTACAGTACCTTGCAGGTTCTTCCCCTCTTGGCTTCTTCTTCTTCTCTACTCGGCTTTCTTCTTCTTCTTCCTTTCCTCTATGTGGCAGGCTTCCCTCCTCTTTTCTTCTCTTTTCCTTTGGCTTTCTTCTTCAGCTCCTCATGTTGCAGCTCTTGGCTGCTTCTCCTTCTCCTCTCTTCAGCCATGTCTCTTCTTCTTCTCTCTGTTGCGCTCCCTCCTTCTTCAACTTCTGCTACTCTATGCGGCTAAGTCCTCAGCCACTCCTCCTCCTTTCTTCTTCTCC
Organism: Thalassia testudinum; assembly: GCA_037157565.1. Classification (NCBI taxonomy): domain Eukaryota; kingdom Viridiplantae; phylum Streptophyta; class Magnoliopsida; order Alismatales; family Hydrocharitaceae; genus Thalassia; species Thalassia testudinum. The sequence continues at coordinate 22,244,712 of JAZHRO010000078.1, forward strand.
TGCTACCCTGCACATTACAAGGATAGGCAAAACCTAACCCCTACCCACCCCACGTCTCTCTCTCTTTCAAATTCACTCCAAGGTTCACTCCTAGAGCCTTAATCAGGTAAGCGGGTCAGGTAACACACTCGGGACCAGGCGCACCAGTGTGGGTGGTGCGCGAGGAGTGCTTGGTCGGGTAATCGGGTTTGGACCCAGGCCCACAAGGCGTGAGTGCAGGCGAGGGCAGGAGAGAGCACGTGGCATGCTACGCATGAGTAGGCGAGGTACTTGACCCCTATGTATCGAAGGTAGATATCTAGAAACACAAAAACAATTTATGTGCGGGCGCTTACCCGCACACTTCCGAGGTGGGACTAAAAGTCCAACCTGCTTTCGTTCCTTCACCTGCAGCTGAAGTCCTCGCGATTGCAGCAACATGCGAGGCTTGCGTCTGCGATTGGGGACCAAGGACCACGAGTGAGTCCTTTCCGTGCGGCTTGGGACTCCAACTTGGGACTGTGGATTCCTGGAGCTGCTAGCAAGCTTACTCCAAGCTCGGCAATAATGGTGGTGATCGCTTAGAACCTAAAAGCAAGAATACTGCCTCATGGCTCTGTTAGACCATCAGAAAACCTTTGCCATATCACGGCGAAGGTGAGGCGAGGGTTGGCTGGCTTTGGGGTGGCCTAGGCATGTGTGCCTAGGTCGCTCTGTGGCCGTGAGGATGGGTTAGGTTGGGGGAAGGTGACAGGGGTTGGCACGACGGGTGGAGGGCCGTAGGGTGACCAGTGGGTGGTGTTGATGCCTAGGGATCGGTTGGCGAGGTGGATGGAGGCATGGAGCGGCAGGGATGCCTCACCGGAGGTCTGGTCGGAGGTGGAGATGGCGATGGTGGACAGTGGAATCGAGGGGTATTTTTGTGAAATAAAGTGAGGGGAATTGAAGAAGGGGTACAGAGGAGTGGTTCTAACCTGATTTAGTGTACGAAGGGGGAGAGACGGCGACTGACAGTACCTGCTGTCACCGGAGAGGATGATGTCTAGTGGTTGGAGACGGCAGCGACAACGGGGCGAGAGGTGCTCGCGCGGGGGCTGCACGAAGCGAAGGAAGGTGGTGAGGACAGCTCTACCACTGGTATTGTGGCAGAGCAACAAGAAGGAGGAGGGAGGCTCATTGGATCTTGCTGGATCACTTGGCTAGAGGAGAAGACAAATTTGAGGGAAATCTCAGGCCAAATCAAGCTTGACCGAAGCGGCAGCCCCTGCCGTCCCTTAAATAGGTGTTGGCAGGGAGGGAAACACGAGGAGGAGGCTTGGGCTGGCTCACTGGAGACGTGGCCGGAAAGGAGACCCATACTTCTCTCACATTCGCACGAGAAGTATGGGTGCTGACTGGACATGGGAGGAGGTCCATGCGAAAGAGGACAACGTAGGGGACCCTCCTCTCGTTTCTGGTGCCGGCCCCCATACCTTGTGCAGTGCCATCCTCCACGCAAAGTTGCCGGAGATATGGCCCACTGCTGCGGGTGGTAGAGGGACCGGTCTGAAGAAAATGAAGGGAAAGTTGAGGGGTAAATGCAAAAGTTCAAAAAGTTAAGGGTCTAAAATTAATTACTGAGGACCAATTTGTAAAGTAGGTCAAGGAAAACTTTCCTTAGGTCCAAATTTTGATAGAACCCTAATTTTTACCTAAGGAATCCAATGGTGAAGTTGGATTTTAGGTTTGACCACGATTGACTAGTCAATTTGCACAAAAACCCAGACTAGGTCAAAAATTAGGTATGGTTCTCAATCTAGGTCAAGATAGGTTCCATTGGCCAAATTGAAGGTTCTAAACCCTAGGGGATATTTCTCATGAATTTTAGAGTATTTAATTGATTTTTATCTTTCCTGAAACTTCATGAATTAAAGCGAGTTTGTTTTAGGGTTACAGAATGTTATTTAATTCTTAGAAGCCGCTATAACCCTTTTCAGATCAAATCATCCTACTTTCTCTCTTATTAAGCCCATTTGACCTGTGTTTAGACCCTTTGAGATCTTATTTGTGTACTGCATTGGTAAACTTGTAGTTTTACCCCTTGTGAATTGCTTTATACTCAAATTTATAATTCTCTGATTTAGGCTTTCCCTTAGGTCTGTAGGAGATTTTGTATACTTATTTAGGTCAAAATGTGCTAGTTAGGGTTCATGATGAGGTTCTCATCATACCCCCATGCCTAGCTTTTGCTAGTCCCTTAGCAAAAATTTAAGCTTTTAACCTCTGTTCTAGACCATGAATTTCTTTCATCAAATTTTGATAAGTGCTTTTCCTCTTGTATCCTTGATTAGGTTAGAATGCCAATCATAGGCCTAAAAGGTACTCTAGTACCAACCAAGATCCAAATCTGTCTAGAATTAGCCTCAGTCTTTAGAAAGGTTTTTAAGGCCTATAGGAACTAACCTAAAGTTTATTGGACTCCGTGGTTAAAGAACCCGTGCTTGAGATATTTTTAGCCCTGGTTCAGTTTGCAGTGCATTTTGTAAGAGAGGGACAAAAGGTTTATTTGTTTGGAGAGTTTTCTCTCTCTTTTCTTTTTAATTCTAACTCAAGATTGGCTTCCAACACGATCTGTATCGGATTCCTTGTCCCCATCATCAATCCTCAAGGGTCCCTGGCAGTCGATGCTTCGAGATAGCACCACCCATGGTAACCCCCAGAACCTTGGATTTCGAGATTTCGAGATAATCCCATCCATGGTGTTTCGTGGCCGAATTCAGACCCTGGCAATTGACACTTCGTGATAATGCCATCCATGGAATCTGAACCAGCTGAGTACTTACATGCCCCCGGTAGGATATGTAAATATCCTAGGAGACAAGCACCGAGGAGATGATATGTTGTTACGCATCTTCAAGGGGAATTTCCCACCTCTTCACGTTAGGAACTCCTCCAAATCAACTTTTGTTGATCGGCCGCTCCTAATCTAGGTGACATTTTCAGAATATTTGAAACGCTTCTACGTGATTTTGATATTTATGCTCACTGAACCAGACTGTGTGTGTGAATTTGGGTGCTTTGGTTACTGTGTCCTGTAAACCAAAAGTTAGTTAACGAGGTCGAATACTCCCTAAGCCTTGGACCTAATACTTAATCTTTTCATTTTCCTCAACCTCTTGAGGAATATCTAGATCTTAAGAGTCTAGCCAAGAATGCCTAAGGTTCGCATTCTTACTAATCATGTTGTGCACTTTTGTTTTTCTTTTCCTTAATGTGGTCTAGAACCTAGGTTAATTCCTTAATTTCTTACTGATGACTATCCCTTTTCTCTTTCATTTTATGCTCCTTTTTATCATTCTACTCTTTTTCTCCTCTTTCTGTAAAGTTTTCCAGCATTTTTCTTCCTCCTTCAAACTTTTTTTTTTTGCATATGCGGATTTTTTTGTTGAAATCTTTTCTTGTTATGTCATTTCATTGCACTTTCATAACCCCCCATGCCTAAGATTTGCAATGTCCTCATTGTACACTAGGTGGGTTTTTATTTAGCTTGGTTTATGCATTAGGACAGGTATTTGGTGAGTGGATGGGTCGAGGTGTCTGTTGCGGACGATTTCTAATCTCAGGTACAAGTACTTGAGGTGAAGTTGGCTGACCTAAAGGATGAACCTAAAGTGAAAAGAAATGTTAGAAAAGGTTTCGGGTTTTTCAAAAAGAATGATGGGCTGCCTCCCATTAAGCACTGAGTTTTATGCCATCGGCTGGGCGCAATAAGCTCAGGGAGAATGGAGGATAAATGATGACTTAGCCAAATCTGTAATGGTTACGTCAATGAACGATTTGAGTCTCTGACCATTCACGACGAAAGGTTTGGAATCGTGGCTAAGAGGACTGATCTCGACGGCTCCATTTCCAAAAATCTGTCGGACAAGCTATGATCCGACCCACTTGGATCGCAGTTTCCCAGGGAAGAGTTTGAGTCGAGCATCGAAGAGTAGGACCTTCTGATCGGGGTGGAAGATCTTTCTAGATATGTGCTTGTCATGAAAGGCTTTAACCCGCTCTTTGTAGATTCGTGAGTTCTCGTACGCATCAAGGTGTAATTCATCAATCTTGCTTATCTGAAGCTTTCTGTGGGTTCCAGCCTTAGAAAGATCTTAGTTGCAGCTCCGTACTGCCCAATAGGCTTTGTGCTCCAGTTCGATGGGAAGGTGACATGCCTTCCCGTACACCATTCTAAAAGGAGACATGCATAATTAGGTCTTGTGGGAGGTCCTATAAGCCCACAAAGCTTCCGGAAGTTGGGACGACCAGTCCTTCCTGTCAGGTCGAACAGTAACGTGTAGGATTTTCTTGATCTCCTGATTTGATAGCTCAGCCAGACCATTAGTCTGGGGGTGGTAAGGAGTAGAGATTCGGTGAGACACCCTATACTTGGTCATCAGTGACCTGAACTGAGCATTGGTAAAATGGGTTCCTCCATCAGAGTTGATCACACATGGAATCCCGAACCGTGAGAAGATATTCTGATGAATGAATTTGATGACGATCTTGTGATCACAAGTTCGGGTTGGAATGGCTTCAATCCATTTGGACACGTAGTCCACAGCGAGTAAAATGTACTTGAAGCCATCCGAAATAGGGAAGGGGCCCATAAAATCAATCCCCCAAATATCAAAAATCTCGCATACAAGAATCAGCTGTAAAGGCATCATGTCGCATTGGCTCATGTTGCCCAAAGTTTGGCAACGACTGCATGCCTTACAGTGACTATATGCATCCTTGAAGATAGTGAGCTAGTAAAAGCCACACTGGAGGATTTTTTATGCGATTTTGTTCCCAGAAAAATGTCCACCACATGCCTGGTCATGGCAGAAAGAGAGAATGTTATTGATTTTGCCCTCCAGGACACATCATCAGATGATTAAGTCAGCACCTATGTGGAATAGGTATGAGTCTTCCCAGATGTAGTACTTGGCATCGGAGCATAATTTGTCTTTCTTGGCCTTTGGCCAATCAGACGGGATCTGGTGTGATGCCAAGTAGTTTACTATTTCAGCAAACCAAGGAAGCCTAGTACTAATAGTCAAGAGGTGCACATCAGGAAAATGCTCCGTGATGGGCCCAGAAGGGTCAATGATCTCAGAAGGAAGGCAAGACAAGTGGCCAACTACCACGTTCTGTCTTCCTGCCTTGTCGCGAATCTCGAGGTTGAACTCTTGCAATAGCAAGATCCATCGGATTAATCAAGGCTTCACGTTCTTCTTTGCAAGGAGATGCCTTACAGTTGTGTGATCCAAGTAGATTATGATGTTGGAACCCAAGAGATAAGATCTAAATTTTTCAAGGGCAAATAATACTGCTAGCAGCTCTTTCTCCGTAACTGTGTAGTTACACTAAGCCTCATCAAGTGTCTTGCTAGCGTAGTAGATGACCACAGGTTTCCCGTCAATCTTCTGCCCCAGAACCACTCCTACAGCGAAGTCAGATGCATCACACATGATCTCAAAGGGTTGAGACCAATCAGGGGACTGTAGGATCGGGGCTTGGGTGACTCGGTCACGAAGGTTCTCAAAAGCTTGAGTGCATTCCTTAGAAATCTCAAAGGGTACATCCTTGGAGAGAAGAGTAGTCAGGGGGTGCACGATTTTTGAGAAATTAGGGATGAAACGACGGTAAAAATCGACGTGCCCCAGAAAAGATCGGATGTCCCTGATCGAGCTAGGCATAGGAAGTCTAGAAATCAGATTAACCTTGGCTCGATCCACCTGGATGGCTATCTCAGAAATTAAGTGTCCCAGGACGATCCCCTTAGGCACCATAAAGTGGCTCCTTTCCCAGAAAAGAACCAGATTTACGTCAATGCAACGCCTGAGTATGTGAACCAAGTGCTGGAGGCAATTGTCAAATGATGCCTTGAAAACTGAGAAGTCATCCATGAAGACTTCCAGATAATCACCTACCATATCAGAGAATATGGCAAGCATGCACCGCTGAAAAGTCGTGGGTGCATTGCAGAGACTGAAAGGCATCCTTCGAAATGCATACGTCCCGAAGGGGTAGGTGAATGTGGTCTTCTCTTGGTCCTCTGGATGAATCGCCACTTGGTTGTAACCGAAGTACCCATCAAGAAAGCAGAAGAATCTATTTCCCGCTAACTTCTCGAGAATCTGATCAATAAATGGTAGTGGGAAATGATCCTTCTTCATGGAGGAATTGAGTCTTCCAAGTAGGTATGACCTCTCCGATTTCAGTCGTGATGGTGGTGAGCCCTGCCTTCTTAGGCACAACCTGGATTGGGCTCACCCAACGACTGTCGAATATTGGGTAGATGTTCCCTGCATCTAACCACTTAATGATCTCCTTTTTCATGACCTTCTGCAGATTGGGATTCAAACGTCTTTGCATTTCACGTGAAGGTCGTGTGCCGTCTTGAGAATAGATACGGTGTGTTCAATAAGAGGGGCTTATTCCAATCAAATCATCGAGAGTCCAACCAATGGCTCTGCAATGTTGCTGGAGAACAGTAATCAGACAAGATTCTAGATCAGGTGTGAGTTTGGAGTTTATAATCACATGAAATGTCTGATTAGAACCCAAAAAGATGTATTTTAAATGATCAGGAAGGGGTTTGAGTTCAAGAATGGGGTTATCAGTAGTAGCAGGTGGTTCAGAGTGAGTGTGTGGTGCAAGGGTAGGAGTTGTAGGTTTGTCTAGATCAAGGTTTGACTCCTCTAATTGCGGTTCAAGATTTTCTTGTGGTTGATGAGGAATAATCATGTTGTCCTCAAGTTGTGGTTCATCAACCACAGCTCTAATATCACAAATTTGTTCAATGACACCGCAATTGATCCCTTATTGGGCCTTAAAGATATCAATTTTGAGAGTCTGATTCCCAAATTTCAGTTCTATTTGGCCCTCTTCACAACTTATGTTGGCCCTTGCAGTGGCTAGAAAAGGTCTCCCTAGTATGATTGGTGTATCCCTTGGGTTTTCAAGTGCGTCCATATCTAAAACTATGAAATCTACAGGGAAGTAGAAATCCTGCACCCTAACAATAACATCCTCAATAATTCCCTTAGGTGACTTGATAGATCGATCTGCTAGCTATAATGTCACCTCAGTCAGTTTCAGCTCATATTCTTCTAGATGGTTAAGTAGGGATGTGGGTATCAAGTTTATGGAGGCACCTAGGTCCAATAATGCTCTATCAAACTGGGTTTCACTGATCTTACATGAAATAAGGGGAGCGCCTGGGTCTTTTGCCTTGGGTAGGAGTCTACTCAGGATTACAGAGCTGGCTTACTCTGACAGTACAATTGGACTCCCACTCTTGGTTCTCAGCTTACGCTGAGGTGTACACATATTCTTCAAGAATCGTGCGTAAGCTGGTACGTGGCGGATCGCATCCATCAAGGGGATGTTTATTTGGACCCGCTTAAAGAGCTTGATAAGGTCCTCCTCAAGAGCCACGGGTTTAGTTGTCCGCTTTCCCTTGGTTAAGGCCTTGGGAAATGGAACCTTGGTTGGTTCCTCTTGGATAGGTTCAGGTCTTCGATCTGGGATAGGGATAGGAATACCTTGGATGACTATTGATTAGCCCATAATTGTGGGCTATTTAAGTATTTAAGTGCCTACACATTACGTTAATTCTAACATTTATTTAGCATAATTAGGATGCAAATAGATTAATTCATAGTTTTAATTTAATTACATAATCCATACATTGCATTCATATCTTAAGTGCATTTAGAATTAGCTTAGAATAGCATTCATCTAATTAGATAACCAATTAGGTACATTGTTTTCATTAACATAGAAGTTGAGGGTCTGTAAATAAATGACCCTAATATTTTAACATTATTTTCTTTATTCTTCTTCTTTCAGAACGGCTGGCTGTCGCTCCAACGCCCGGCTGCTGCAGTGAAGAAGCCATTCAAGGGGGAGCGGATGTGGTGGATCTGGTCGGGCGGCTGATTTCAAACTTGTGCAGGCCACTAAAAAAGGAGGAGGGAGGCAGCCAAGCTCGGGAGGCCTCCTCCACCGACCCACCACTTTGCAGAGAGAACCTCTCTCTTCCACTCCACCCTGCCAGCCTCTACTGTGGCGACGAGTCTCCATCACCGTGGGCGTGTGGTGTGATAGGCCACACCGCCATCCGGAGCTCGTCGCATCACCGTGAGCACCTTAGCGTGCATCCTCCTCGCCGTCATTGCCGACCACCATCACCGAGCTACTGATTCAGCCACCCTCTTAGTAACTTAAGACGTCTGGGGAATTTCCCAGACGTCTGAAGTTACCCGCTCACCTCCACCCACTCGCCTGCGTACCCATCTGAAGTCCACCTGCAACCGCTCTCCACGCAGCGCCCTCTTCCTGCACCTACAGAGTCGCCCGCAGCATCCTCCAACAACGCCTGCAGATCAGCCCACGCCACCTTCCCCGCACCCATCAGCCTACAGCACACCCGCGCCCGCAGCAGCAACGCGCGACCAGATCTCACACCAACAGCCGCGCAAGGTCACCGGCTGCAGCACCTCCGCCGGAGCTCGTCCGGCCACCTCCGGCCGCCGCGCGACTCGCCGCCACCACCGATTCGAAGCTCTTGGTCGAAGGGACCTCCTCCGAGCTTCCCGCGCCCGGTCATCGGCTCCTCGTCGCGCAAGACAATGGGGAAAAATTCCCCTATTTTGCTACAGGAAACCTTCAATTAAAATTTACATTTTCTACCATTGCCAAATTTTAATCATATTTTATTGACTCTGCATTGCAGAAAATATCCTATAGTTTCTCATAATTGGCATTTCAGCATTGTTTCTTGCTTAAACCTTAATTTAAAGGCAATCTTGGCTTGGTTCTTGTCCAAATTGACTACGAACAAACATTTTTAAGTGGTGCGAATTGTAATACGTTATTGCCTCCCAGTGGATATGACCCACTCCTCTGCGAGTGGTTATTTCTTGTTAAAAATTGATTAGTCGATTTTTCCACCACATTAAACTACAAACGACTTAAAAGCGAAAGATCGAACAGTCAAATGGCGCCGTTGCCGGGGAGGCAATAGACGCAATAATTTCGCCTAATTTTATTTTGATTATTTGTTAATTGCATAGAGATTTGACCATTCATTATTTTCTTTTTTGTGCAAGAATCAGCCAGTGTGAGAGGCGACCCTTGACGTCGCCAGATGAGAATTGGGCGAGCCATTTTTAAACGGAGGAGAAGGACGAGGACCCGACGGACACCATTTAGTCATTAGTTTAATTAGAATAGAATTAAGATTGTAGACTTAATTTTTCATCACAGTTAGTTTGAAACCCTTATTCTGGGGCATATTTTGAGGGGTTTGTTCCCCGATTTTGTTTTGGACCCGTGTTGGGTAATTTTTGGGAGCCTGTTCCCTTTTCTTTAGATTTAGGTTTATTTTTTATTATTTCTTTTATTTGCTTGTGCATAAGTAGTTCTAAAAAAAAAATAGAAAAAGAAAAAAAATGAGCTGCCTACTAGAAGCTGCCTACCCTAGGACGAACCATTTAGGTCTGTATGAGCAGCCTCTAGATTTACTTTTCTGCATTGCGTGCATTTTTGCATTGAAGATTGCTGGAGGCAAGGTACGTATTCTCTTACTTTGCATCCTATTTTTGATCACGCATTGCATTTAGGATTTAATGCAAAGACCACAAAGTTTGTCTTGAAGCAATCTAACAAGTGGTCACATTTTTTTTAGAAAAAGGACTAATTAAAGGAAGGACATTTTAAAAACCAAGGATTTGATTTTCAAACTTGACGTGCGATTCAAAGTTCAAAATCTTTGACGGTGTATGCACACTTATTTCACTTGCACCACGGCACGCTTCTAGACACTCCTTAGGTTTGGAAATACTAGGACAAGAGACCTCCTTTCGTTGGATTCTGAAGTGTTCGGAACTGGAAATCAAAGGTTTTGTAAATCCAAAGAGGGGGATACCCTGTCACGGATTTTTGGGGGTAGTTGAGGAGCACCGCGAAAGCACAGGTTCAAAGGAAGGCTTAGGCCTACTTGCATCCCTCGATCTTCCGTCTTTGGATTTACTTGACCATTTGAGATTTAGGGAAGAATACCTAAGTTCCAACTAGGTCTTTTTAGGCATTTCGAAGGTTGACAATAGGCACGTAATTGATTGGGCAACTTGTTTTGTCACCTACAATTTGAATTAAATTCAAAAGCCTAAATCTGTAAAGACCAAACAAGTCCGTTTGAATTGTGTTTGTAGTGCATGCTTGGTAGGCGTTCTCTTAGGAGACAACTTGTATTTGATCCTGAATCGGAAAGAATCCTAAGAAAAGACCTCCCAAGGGTGGAAATGGCCGGTCAAAGGAGCCTTAAGGAATATTTCATCCCATCCAACCAAGCTGGCCCAGCACTACATAGACCTAGAGGGGACAATCCATATGAGATCAAAAGTAGTACCATATCCTTGCTACCCTCCTTTTATGTTACTACTAGGGAAGACCCTTACAGGCATATTGAGGAATTCACCGAGGTCTGTTCCACGGTGAAGCTGCAAGGCATTACTGATGATGCTCAAATGCGGACCCTCTTTCCCTTCTCCCTAAAGGACAAAGCCAAGTATTGGTATCACACCCTTGATAATATAAATACTTGGGATGCCCTGAAAAAGGAGTTTTTGAAGAAGTACTTCCCCATGAACAAAACAAATCACTTTAGGAGGGAAATCACGAGTTTTGCTCAAAAGGATGGGGAAGCTTTCCATGATGTGTGGGAGCGCTTTAATGATTTGCTAAGACTTTGCCCACATCACCAGGTGCCTAAATGGCAACTGGTTGAAAGGTTCTACACTGGACTTAATGATTCGCATAGGCAAACTGTGGATGGTGCCTGTGCAGGAACCTTTCTATCTAAGACTGAGGATGAAGCTTGGAACTTATTTGATACTTTGAGTGAGAATTCTATTCACTTGAATTCTGCCAACATGGATAGAAAGCCCACTCTCATGCAAAGAAAGTTGGAGGCAAATGAAGCAAGGGACACCCACAATTTAGACTATCAAATTCAATTACTGAATCAAAACATGGAAAGGCTTATATCGAACCCGAGTTCATTCACACCTAACACCTCCACATCCCAAGCTTCCGAATGCGTAATTTGTCAAGGCAATACACACGCCACTGTGGATTGCCACTTGGCCTCCCAATTCCCTGAGCTTGTACAAGCAGATTTGAATGTCGCTCAAGGGTTCCGTCCAAGACCTCGTAATGATCCTTTCTCCAACACTTATAATGAGGGATGGAGGAACCACCCAAATTTTTCATGGAGACAAGGAAATGTCTCAAATTCAGGGAATTACAAACCACAATCCTTTCAAAACCATCAAATGAACCAACCTCAGACCTTTGCCCAACCTAAAACCTCTGAGATGGATGAATTGAAGGCGATGTTGAAAACTATGCAAGAAAGTCAAAGTGCCATCATCCAATCTCATGACAAGGCTATACATGAGATGAAATCACAAATTGGACACCTTGTTGAGGCCGTTAGACAGAGGGAGACTGGGATGTTTCCAAGTGCTGCTGAGGAAAATCCTAAAGGAAAAGGGATTATCTTTAGGGAGCACGCTCAGGCGGTGACTATTCTGAGGAGTGGGAAAGAAATTTCCTAACCCGATGCGCCTATAGTCTCACCCCCTAAAAAAACATCCACCCCGACTTTCACCCCCACCGAAGAAGATTTGCCCAAATCTTCTCAGCTTGAAATCACCTCACCGGAAGAAGTTGCCCCCGTTCCACCCCTTGCTCGACATGACAACCCTTCCACCCAGAGATCGAGAGTGCCATTTCCAGAGTGCTTATCCACCTCTGGGCAGACTTCTGCTGGCTCATCTGGAGCCAAAGATAAGACGGATGAGATTATGGAAACTTTCAAGCAAGTGCAGATTAACCTGCCTTTGCTTGAAGCTATCAGGCAGATTCCATCTTATGCCCGCCTCTTAAAGGACTTGTGCACGAAAAAGCAGCAATCTAGAAAACAGGTCCAATCTAAAGTTCTCCTGCCTGATTCTGTTAGCTCAATTGTTCAACATGGCACACCCCCGAAACTTAAGGACCCAGGAGCCCCATATATCTCTGTAGTTATTGGTGACTTACAAATTGATGAGGCTCTGCTTGATCTGGGTGCGGGGGTGAACATCCTTCCAAGCTACGTATATGAACAACTTAGGGGAGGCAATCTGAAGCCTAGCCCTATAATCCTTCAAGTTGCTGATCGATCACTTAAGACACCACGGGGAATTTTGGAAGATGTCCTCGTAAGAGTGGAGGATTTCTTCTTTCCCGTTGACTTCTTAGTTTTGGACACTGACCCTACCAACAAGCCAACCAAACCCTCCATCATTTTGGGCCGCCCCTTCCTTGCAACTTCCCATGCTTCAATTAATTGCAATACTGGGGCATTGAAAATGGGCTTTGGGAATAGGAAAATCCGGCTTAATGTGTTTGATGCTTACAAACAAGCTGGACTTGAGGATTGTTCTCAAGTTGAGGTGATAGATGACTTGATTGAAGAGGCAACTCCTGCAATGTTATGTGATGACCCCCTTCAGCATGTCATGCTAAATGAGCATTCCCATCTCTTGGAGGAATGTGAAGGGGATATACTAGAACTAGAGGAATTGCTAGGAGTTTCTGCTGAGTCTCTTCCCCCATCATTTCCGCCGAAGGCAGATTTGCTACCTGAGATGGGGACATCTATTATGAAACCCTCAACCATACAAGCCCCCAACCTTGAGTTGAAACCCCTCCCTGACACTCTCAAGTATGTTTTCCTAGGTGCCAATGATACGCTCCCAGTTATCATTTCAGCTGTGCTGTCTGAGGCACAGGAGGGAGCCTTGATTGACTGCCTGTCTAGGCACAAGGAAGCTATTGCTTGGAGTATTGCTGACATTAAGGGTATAGACTGTACACTCTGCATGCACCACATTTATACTGATGATTCCAACAAGCCTTTTAGGGACATGCAGAGATGTCTGAACCCTAATATGAGGGAGGTTGTAAAAAGGAAATCCTGAAGTGGTTGGACACTGGAATCATATATCCCATTGCTGATAGTAAATGGGTCAGTCCCATTCATGTGGTGCCAAAGAAGGCAAGTTTTATTGTGGAACTCAACGACCAAGGTGAACAAGTTGTCACTAGACCCTCAACTAGATGGAGGGTCTGTATTGATTACCGCAAGCTGAACATCGCTACCTAGAAGGATCACTTTCCTTTGCCTTTTATTGATCAAATTCTCGAAAAATTGGCAGGGAATAAGTATTATTGCTTTCTCGATGGATATTCTGGGTACAATCAGGTGGCAGTCTTTCCTGATGACCAGGAAAAGATGACATTCACGAGTCCTTATGGTACTTTTGCATTCAGGCGTATGCCGTTTGGATTATGTAATGCCCCTGCAACTTTCCAGCGGCGTATGATGTCTATCTTTTCGGACATGATTGACGAGTGTGTCGAAGTATTTATGGATGACTTCTCTATTTATGGCTCGTCTTTCGACCAGTGTCTCCTGCACCTGGAGAATGTGTTGAAACGATGTAAGGAGACTGGTTTAGTCCTCAGCTGGGAGAAAGGTCACTTCATGGTACAGAAAGGAATTGTACTTGGGCATGTTGTATCCGAGCAAGGTTTGGAAGTAGATAAAGCCAAGATTGATTCTATTTCCAAACTTCCATTGCCTACGAATGTCAAACAGATTAGATCCTTTCTGGGCCATGCTGGCTTTTACAGCGCTTTATTAAAAATTTTAGTAAGATTTCTAGGCCACTTTGTGACTTATTGGCGAAGGAATCTTCCTTCAGTTTTGATTCAAAGCGTGCCGAGGCCTTTCAAACTCTAAAGGAGGCCTTGATCTCTGCGCCTGTTCTCCAAGCTCCTGATTGGGCACTCCCCTTTGAGCTTATGTGTGATGCTTCGGATTATGCAGTGGGAGCAGTCCTTGGACAAAGGGTTGAGGGAAGACCTCATGTGCTGCATTATGCAAGCAAGACTTTAACTGAACCTCAGCAAAACTGCACCGTCACTGAAAAAGAATTACTTGCTGTAGTTTTTGCTCTGGAGAAGTTTAGGTCTTATTTACTTGGGTCTAAGGTGGTTATTTTTACTGATCATGCAGCAGTGAAACATCTCATTGCTAAGAAAGATTCTAAGCCACGTCTGATTAGGTGGATCTTACTCCTTCAAGAATTTGACTTGGAAATACGTGAAAAGAAAGGAGTAGAAAATGTTGTGGCTGACCACCTGTCTCATCTTCCTCTTAATGACTATTTTTGAAGACATTCGCAAGACATTTCCCGATGAAACTCTGATGGCGGTAACACCAACTTTACCTTGGTATGCAGACATTGTAAATTACTTGGTCACTGGACAAACTCCTGGCTCTTGGGATAAGCAGAAAAGAAAGAGATTCATTTCTCAAGCGAGATATTTTCATTGGGAAGAGCCAGAATTATTTAGAATTTGACAAGACCAAGTATTGAGATGTTGTGTGCCTGAAGAGGAACAGCAAAGTGTGCTGACATTTTGCCATGAACTTCATTGTGGAGGACACTTTGGTGCTAAGAAAACTGCTTTTAAGGTTCTCCAGTCCGGTTTTTGGTGGCCTTCCTTATTTAAGGATTCTCATAATTTTGTTAAGGCCTGTATTAGATGTCAACGGACTGGAACGATTGGGAAGAAGAATGAAATGCCTCAACATCCTATTCAATCTGTTGAAATTTTTGATGTGTGGGGAATTGACTTTATGGGCCCCTTCCCATCGTCCCATGGTTTTGAATATATCTTGGTGCCAGTTGATTATGTCTCTAAATGGATAGAGGCCATTCCTATAAGCACAAATGACCACTCTGTGGTTTTGAAATTTGTGAAGGCCAATATCATATCCCGTTTCGGCTGCCCCAAGACTATTATAAGTGATGGGGGACCTCATTTTCGAAACCACCACTTCAATCGGTTAATCAAGAGTTTGGGAGTGACTCACAAGGTTGCTACCCCTTACCACCCTCAGACAAGTGGCCAGGTTGAAGTATCAAATAGGGAGATAAAAAACATTTTGGAAAAGACCGTTAGACCTGATAGGAAAGATTGGTCCCAAAAGCTCGATGATGCCTTGTGGGCTTATCGAACGGCCTATAAGACCCCTTTGGGTACTTCTCCCTTTCGGATTGTGTATGGAAAAGCGTGCCATTTACCTGTTGAGTTGGAACATAAAGCACTTTGGGCTATTTGAAGTGTTAACATAGATTTAGAGAAGGCAGGTAAGGCACGATTTCTAGAATTAAGTGAGCTTGAGGAGCTGAGGAATGATGCTTATGACACCTCTCAAGCTTATAAAGAAAGAACTAAGGTCTTGCATGACAAGTTTATTCTTCGAAAGATCTTTGAACCCAACCAACAAGTCTGGCTTTTCAATTCCAGACTTAAGCTTTTTCCTGGGAAATTAAAATCTCGTTGGGATGGGCCTTACATATTCACCAAAGTATTCCCCCATGGAGCTCTGGAGATCAAAAATCCTTCCTCTTCAGCAACTCCCTTTATCATCAACGGTCAACGGTTAAAACCGTACATAACTTTATATGGCCATCTAGTTGATGAAGTCACTCTTGAGGAGCCTTAGCTCCTACCATTCTCCGCCTTAGGTAATATCTTCCTTTAGCTATTTTTGATTTTCAATGAGGACATTGTTTGAACCAGGCACGGGGGAGAGGACCTGAGGCATTTTGTTTATAGCATGCACTTATAAAAAAAAAAAAGAGAAAAAAGAGAGAAAAAAATAGAGAACAAAAACAAAAAAAATATATATATATATATAAAAAAAGGTTTTGAGCTTAACTGGCTAGATCTTGCAGTCTTAGGCAAATCAGAACTCTAGGGTAGACTAAGTTAATTCTAGGGTCAAACTTTAGAAGCTAAATGAGCTACTAGCTTTAGACCTTTAGGGTCCTTTGTGGACTTAAAAACTTAAGTAGGAGTTAAGTTGCGGACCATTCCTCAAGAGGTTGAGAAAGGGAAGCTAAGGTTTGAGTTAAAAGGTGGGGTAGTACCTGGAGTCTTATTCTACCTTTTGGTTTACGGGTCCTTGTAACCCAAGCATCCAAATTTCACACACTTGGTCTAGTAATCAACTTAATTTTTGTCTTTTTGAAAATAGATTTGGTTCTCTTAGTTTTGACTTAAGAGAGGCTTGAAAACACATTTTGATTGGAAGAGTTCCTGCCGCAGGAGAGGTCGAGTATATACTCACCTTGAGGATGCGATGATAACATATTACCTCCTCGACGCTTGTCTCTTAGGATATCCATCCTACTGGGGGCATGTAAGCGCATTGCGCGGTTCAGGTACCATGGGCGGCCCTATCTCGAAGTGCCGATTGCCATAGGCCTGAATTCGCTTAAGAAATCCATGGGCGATACTATCCCGAAGTGTCAATTGCCAGGAGTTCTTGGGGTCGTTATGGGCGGTGCTATCTCGAAGCATCGAAAGGTAGGCACCCTTCGAGGTATGGTAATGGGGACAATGAATCCGACACAGACCGTGTTGATAGCTGATCTGAGGTTAGACTTAGAAGAATCAAACAAACAAAAAAAAAAAAAAAAAGGGTGTATATATAAAAAAATTTTCCTTTAACTCAAATAACTCAGAACAATGCACAAGCATGGATTCTTTAATCTTAGGGATCAATAAACTTTAGGGTAGAGTCAGAAATCAGGGAAACTTGTGCCTGCAACTCGTCTTTAGCCGACCTAGTCTGTAACTTAGCAACTACTTAGGAACCTTGGGTCTAGAGCCTGAACTTAATATGCTTCTGAAGGAAGACTAAGTGAGTTGACTAGTCTACTTAGAGTGCTAGGTTTTGCTTAATTTTGCTAGGGACTAGCAAAAACTAGGCATGGGGGTATTTGATTAGCCCATAGTTGTGGGCTATTTAAGTATTTAAGTGCCTACACATTACGTTAATTCTAACATTTATTTAGCATAATTAGGATGCAAATAGATTAATTCATAGTTTTAATTTAATTACATAATCCATACATTGCATTCATATCTTAAGTGCATTTAGAATTAGCTTAGAATAGCATTCATCTAATTAGATAACCAATTAGGTACATTGTTTTCATTAACATAGAAGTTGAGGGTCTATACATAAATGACCCTAATATTTTAACATTATTTTCTTTATTCTTCTTCTTTCAGAAAGGCTGGCTGTCGCTCCAATGCCCGGCTGCTGCAGTGAAGAAGCCATTCAAGGGGGAGCGGATGTGGTGGATCTGGTCGGGCGGCTGATTTCAAACTTGTGCAGGCCACTACAAAAGGAGGAGGGAGGCAGCCGAGCTCGGGAGGCCTCCGCCACCGACCCACCACTGTGCAGAGAGAACCTCTCTCTTCCACTCCACACTGCCGACCTCTACTGTGGCGACGAGTCTCCATCACCGTGGGCGTGTGGTGTGACAGGCCACACCACCATCCGGAGCTCGCCGCATCACCGTGAGCACCTTAGCGTGCATCCTCCTCGCCGTCATCGCCGACCACCATCACGGAGCTACTGATTCAGCCACCCTCTCAGTAACTTAAGACGTCTGGGGAATTTCCCAGACATCTGAAGTTACCCGCTCACCTCCACCCACTCGCCTGCGTACCCATCTGAAGTCCACCCGCAACCGCTCTCCACGCAGCGCCCTCTTCCCGCACCTACAGAGTCGCCCGCAGCATCCTCCAACAACGCCTGCAGATCAGCCCACACCACCTTCCCCGCGCCCATCAGCCTGCAGCACACCCGCGCCCACCACCAGCCTTCACCAACCATGCACGCCCTCCTCAGCCCGCTGCGCTCTCCTCTACCGCTTGCAGAACCGCACGCAGCTGCAGAACGCCAACCACTCTTCCCGCGCGCCCGCCACCAGCAGCAGCCACGCCCGCACCTGCAGCTTTCACACCCGCTCCCGCGCCTGCAGCACCCTCCGCCCGCGCTTGCAGAATCGCTTGTAGTGCCCTCTTCCCCGTGCCTACAATCCAGCGCTCACCACGCCTAAGCTCCCGTGCCCACGCTAGCCGCAGCAGCGCCCATGCCAGCAGCAGCAGCCACCCCTGCAGCAGCAATGCGCGAGCAGATCTCACGCCAACAGCCGCACAAGGTCACCGGCTGCAGCACCTCCGCCGAAGCTCGTCCGGCCACCTCTGGCCGCCGCGCTACTCGCCGCCACCACCGATTCGAAGCTCTTGGTCCAATGGACCTCCTCCGAGCTTCCCGCGCCCGGTCATCGGCTCCTTGTCGCGCAAGACAACGGGGAAAAATTCCCCTATAGCAATTAAAATTTACATTTTCTACCATTGCCAAATTTTAATCATATTTTATTGACTCTACATTGCGGAAAATATCCTATAGTTTCTCATAATTGCCATTTCAGCATTGTTTCTTGCTTAAACCTTAATCTAAGGGCAATCTTGGCTTGGTTCTTGTCCAAATTGACTACGAACAAACATTTTTAAGTGGCGTGAATTTTAATACGTTATTGCCTCCCTGTGGATACGACCCGCTCCTCTGCGAGTGGTTATTTCTTGT
This sequence comes from Thalassia testudinum, assembly GCA_037157565.1. NCBI lineage: Eukaryota > Viridiplantae > Streptophyta > Magnoliopsida > Alismatales > Hydrocharitaceae > Thalassia > Thalassia testudinum. Next base: position 22,263,277 of record JAZHRO010000078.1, read on the forward strand.
TAAAAATTGATTAGTCGATTTTTGCACCACATTAAACTACAAACAACTTAAAAGCGAAAGATCAACCAGTCAACTATCCTCGGGTTTGGGTCACTACCAGGCTTGGTGTGGCCTGGATAAGGCGGATCTTGTGTTGCCTTACCACTACGGGTTGTTACATAATTTATTCCAGCCTGGTTCTGGTTAGGGATTGGTAGGATGGGTTGCTGCTGTTGGTAACCCACATTGGAGGTTGAAGCTTCCATCCCGTTAGGTGAAGGAATAGAAGGAGCCTGATAGACCACGTGTGCCTAGCCCAGGTTTGGGTTCATAACGCGTTGCTGGGTCGGCATGCTATTCGAGTTAGGAAGAGGCTGAGAAGGAAGCGTGCCTAGTTGGCGAGAATTTGCCAACTGGCCAAGTTGGTTGTGGACCTCTGTGATTTCATCCTTGTGTTGCTTTTGGATAGCCACATTCATTTTATGAATGTCAGCCAAAGTCTGGAGGATAAGGGACATTTGGTCTTGGTTTGGCTCGGATGGATAGGTGGGGTTGGGCCGAGGTTGAGGCGGCTGATAAGGACGAGGGGCTTTTAGATGGGGCTGAAAAGGTGGTCTCGAATTCTGAGAATTTCCCACCCACTAGAAATTGGGATGGTTTCGTGTTGAGGCGACCAGCTCGATCGTGTTTTAACAGTTATTGCATCGTAGTATAGGTGATCAAGCATTGTCAACAAATAAAAGTTTTTATTACTCGAAAACCGAAGTATCCGAGGTCGAACACAGGGAGCAATCGGAATTTACTACTAATCTCAATGTAATTGAACACTCTAATTTACTCAAAACTTTAATTAAAATGTAAATGCATGAGTTTGAAAAGCAATATGGTAAAAAGAAAGAATTGGACGTCTGATCTCAATATGGTAAAAAGAAAGAATTGGACGTCTGATCATGAGATCAGACGTCTTAAAAGATGTCTTTCCCTTCTTTGATTCTTCTTCCTTTCTTCTTTCTCTGTAGTGCCTTGCTTTTCTTTTGCCTTCTTTCTTTCTTCTGCAGCCTTCACTTTGCTTCTTTCTCTTCTGTCTTCTTCTTTTTCTCTGCAGTCCTTCTTTCTTCCTTCTCTTCTATCTTCTGCGAAGGCTGCTTCTTCCTTGGTCTTCTGTCTCTTCTCTGTAGCCATTCTTTCTTCTTCTTCCTTGCTCAGTCTCTTCTTCAGAGTTTCTTCTTCTCCTCTCCTTCCTGCGGCTAAGTCTCTTCTCTTCAACTCTTAGCCTGCCTGCACAAGGAGCAAAACCTACCCCTTTCCCTCTACCCGCACGTCTCTCTCTCTCTGAGAATCACTCACAGGACACTCTCCCAGAGCCACGGGTAATCGGGTCGGGCTTCGCATCCAGGACCAGGCGCACCGACGTGAGGGTGATGCACGAGGTGTGCTCAATAGGGTCGGGTCGGAGCCCGCCAGATCCGCGAGGTGAAACCGCAGACAAAGAGAGCGTGCGTTGGGTGAGGGACCTCACCCCTGTGCATTCGAAGGCGATAAGCGTATAACACAAAATCAATTTAAAGCATACCTGCACGTTGTAGATTGCCGATGTGGGACTATTAGTCCTACCCCGCTCTCACGTGCTCCCGCAGAACCTTCGTGCAATTGCCACAGCTGCGGCCTCTGTTGGCGTTGATTTCTGGAGCAATGATCTTCGCGAGACCTACCCCAATGCGTAGCACCTGAAGCTTGGACGTCTGTAGCCTAGAGCGAGCTTGGAGCTTCTTCAACTGTCGTCAATGGCGGCTGCAGCTCCGATCCTGTCGTGCATGAATACGGCCTATTGGCCTAATCAAACCACCTGCAGACCTTTGCCGTCGCACGGCGAAGGTGATGTGACGTGCAGTAGGCGACGGGGCGGCCTAGTTATGCGTGCCTAGGTCATCCTGTGACCAAAGGTGTGGGTGTGTTCGGGGGCTGTGGTGGAGGCGTAGAGGGATGGTGGATGGGCAGAGGTTGCTCGGTGAGGTGAGGCGGAGCCTCTGAGTTGGTCGGCGAGTCGTGAGGAAGTGTGGAGCGACGGGGGCAACTCGCCAGAGGTTGGTCGGAGGTGAGGAAGGTGACGGTGGACAGCGGCAGTCGAGGGGTCGATTGAGTGAAATACAGTGAGGAAAAGAAAGAGGGGATAGACGAGAATAGTTTAAACCTAACTACAGGGACCAAGGGGGATGGAGAGGCAGACAGCTGTACCTGTTGTCGCCGGAGAAGAAGCTGCCCAGTGGAGGAAGATGGCGGCGATGACGGGTCTGAGGCTGTGTGCGCGGGTATTGAGCGACGCGGAGGAGAATCAGGAAGATGACTCTGCCACTAGTTTTGTGGCAGAGTGAAGAGGGAAGGAAAGAATGCTCGCCGGAGCTCGCTGGGTACCCTGGCCAAGAAGGAAGAGACGAATCTGAGGTGAAACCCCGGCCAGGTCGAGCTGAAATTAAGCGGCCGGGTTTTGGGGTTCTTTTATAGGCACAGGCCATGTGTTTGGAGCTTGGAGGGCACGCCTTTACCTCCGCTGGCTCGCCGGAGAAGGAAAGTGGGTAGATACCCAAATCCCTCATGCGTTCGCACGAAAGATTGGGATCAAATCAGAGATCATGGCAGGCTTCAGATGGAAGGAAATTCCTCAGAGAATCTCCCTTCCATTTCTGGGAGGGGATCTCTGAGGAATCAGAGAGTATTCTCTCTCTAATCCTCGTCAGAGAAGGATTTTGCCCCAATAATGGTGGAAGGACCAGACCGGAAAGGTGGCGAGGAAGTTAGGGGGCTCTCTGCGATGATTTTCAAAAGATAGGGACCAAATTATGATTTGGGTTTACTAAATTGCAAAGTAGGTCAAGATGACCTCCCGTTAGGTCCAAATTTTGGTATAAACCTAATTTTGACCTAAGGAATCCAATGGTGAAGTTGGATTTTAGGTTTCACTACGTTTGACTGAACATTTTGCATAAAAACCCAAATTAGGTCAATTAATGAGCTAGGACCCTAATCTAGGTCAAACTGGGTTCCAAAGGCCAAATTAAGTGTTCTAAGCCCTAGAGGATATTTTTACATGAATTTTAGAGGGTTTGCCTAATTTTTATCCTATTCGGAACCTTGCTGATTTAAGCGGGTCTGTTTTAGGTTACCAAATGTCATTTAATTCCTAGATTGCACATAAACCCATGTCTGATTGACTCAACCCACTTTTTATCTTATTTAGACCTTTTGACCTATGTTTTTCCTCTGATAAATCCCATTTATGTACTGCAATGGTAAAATTACAGTTTTAACCTTTATTTCATGTTTTCTTCTCAGAGCACTTATTCTTTCATTTAGGCCTTCTTCTAGGTTATGTAGGAGCTTTTATCTTCTTTATTGGGTCAAAATGAGATAGTTATGGCTCATGATGAGGCTCTCATCATTTCACCATCCAGGATTGTAGGTGTTGGAAAATGGGTCATTCTGGATGGCGTTGAGGTCGTCGCAGGTTTGAGGAGCCTCAGAAGTCGGAGAATGGGGGAGTAGGGCTCCCCCGGCAAGAATAGAAAGGATCAGAGGTCCCTTTGGTCCTGGAGTTAGATGGGGGTGGATACGAGTCCATCCCAGGAGAAGGTCGGTGGAAAATGTTCTACACAGTTTCCCATGTGGGAGGGGGCTGTTCGAAGGAGTTCTGTGTAGAGGTGGCGCACTGCAAATGCTGAGTCAACTCATCCACCTTCGTCCCAATAATAGAGACGTTGTCCAATCGACTGGCCATTAATTCTAGGTTGACTGATGCAGACAGGCCTTGCGTCTCATGTACTCCCCTAAGGTTCGTCACTGCGGGGTTATTCGTCCGATAGAATAATCCCATGGAGTCATTGTTGATGGAGTTCTCGTATATATTCTCGAGAATCTCCCACACGGTGTCTTCATGTTGACCCATGATATTCCCTCCGCAAGTTGCAATGACGAACAGTCTAATATCTTCACGGAGTCCCTGGTAAAAAGACTGGACTTGTTCCCAATTAGGAACTTCCTGATGGGGGCACTTTCACATGAGGTCCTAAAAACGATCCCATGCCTCATGAAGAGGTTCTCCCGCCTGTTCATGAAGTGAGTAATTTGATGGCGCAAGGCGTTTGTTCGACCTACGGGGAAGAACTTCTTCAAAAACTCAAACTAGAGTTCTTCCCAAGTGTTGATCGGGAGGGTCTGTGTCTGATACCAATGGGCTACCTTGTCCATAAGGGAGAAAGAGAACATCTTCGTGAGTAAGATATCCCAATTCTGTGCATCTAACTCGACAGTTTAGGCCAAATGCTTAAGCTCTTTGATGTGCTGGAAGGGGTCTTCAGAGTTAAGCCCATAGAATTTAGGTATGGCATGGATCATGTTGGGCTTCAATTCGAAATCAGGTCCTCCAGTTGGGATTTTGACTCGAGACTCAATTGCCACCGTAGCAGGATTATAGTGATCCCGCATCATGGGGCGCTACAGTGGGTTCATGAAGTTTTGGAAGAGATCATTGAGTCGCTGGAGCTAGTGTTCAAGATTATTCTCTTCTTCAATAGGCTGAGCCATTGCGGAAGAAGAGGGGGAATTGGGTTCAAAATCAAAAGAGAGGTCTATGTGAAGAGGTTGTTGCACAAACAAGGGTATCGAGGCTTGACCTCAGGGAGGGTGAATTTCTAGAGGAGGTTTCAAGGACTCCTACCGAACTGATGGATTGGACGAGGTTAGCACGTGCTGGACCCAATCAAGACACCCAAAATGTTGGGTGACTATAGAGGTTCGGGGTGGATGATACCCCTTAATCAGAAGGTCGTCCACCTGAGAATTACCTAGGCAGCCAGAGAGTGTGAGTCCCGCGAAGACCCCTACATGGTAGAGAACCCCCACGGGTTACAGGGTTTCCCCCACCCGACCTCTCTTGTCACTGAGATTCCAGGTAGACCAGAATGGAGACCTTGACCTCTTAAGTCTACTACTTTTAATTAGGATCAAGGTGCTTAGGGTTTCACTTAAACTTTATCCTTTTGTGTGCAAAAAGTGACCTAATTTAAAGGTTGGCTGATCCAAGGGATCAACTTCACCTATTAGTTCCTATGAGAGCTTATTAGGTCTTGTCTTTTAAGGTTCAAGTGACTTAAGAGCCGGATTGCTTAGGGTTTTCTCTTAACAGATTTTTTCAAGCAATGGCTTAGGAACACTTCTTTTGGGAATTTTCAGTTCTTGAATAGAAGGTGTGTCTCTAAAACCTTAGCTTTGAGTCTTAGGTTGGCTCTAATTGGTCTAGTTAGTTGCCTCAGGATTAGGTAACTAGGGCTCAAGTAAGAAGGTTTTGGCACTAATTACCCTTAGTGGATATGTAGATAGAATATGTTGAAATTAAGAAGCAGGCAACTCTTGTGATTTACTATGTATAATTCCAAGATTGATTTTCTTTTTCTTCATCCTCTTTAGAATTTAAGGGGCTTAAAAGAGAGGATAGAAGATTACCTGTCTCTTGGTGTGGTTGTTGTGCAGCTGCTTGTTTCTTCTTGCCTTCCTGTGCCTGCACAACAAAAAGAGAGATTAAGTCAGTAGCCAATCAGAAATTGTGATTTAATAGCTTCTAAAATGCCCGTTGCACCCCGACAACGGTGCCAAAAACTAACGGGTCTTTGTTCATGGTGTTTTAAAGATATGCTCATTGTAGTATGTTGCGAAAAATGATGATCAGTTTATTTCAATTTATTACTTGAAATCTAGAATGTTCCGAGGTCAAACTCACGGAGCAAACTTAATTCTAGAAGCATAAAAATTCACAATTCACAATAATATACTACTTTACAAAAATTAAAGAGAGAGGGAACAAAAATCTCCTTTTTTTTTTTTCTTTCTTTCTTTCTTCTCCTCTTCTCTCTTCCTTCTCATCTTTCTCTTCCTTTTCTTTCTCGGACGTCTGATTCTTTGAATCAGATGCCTTATCTGCCCCATGCTACAGTGCCTTGCAGGTTCTTCTCCTCTTGGCTTCTTCTCTGCTCAGCTTTCTTCTTCTTCTTCCTTTCCGCTGTGCAGTAGGCTTCCCTCCTCTTTTCTTCTATCTTCCTTTGGCTTTCTTCCTCAGCTCCTTCTATTGCATCTCTTGGATGCTTCTCCTTCTCTTCTTTTCAGCCGCATCTCTTATTCTTCTCTCTGTTGTGCTCCCTCCTTCTCCTTCTTCAACTTCTACTGCTCTGTGAGGCTAAGTCCCTAGCTGCTCCTCCCCCCTTCTTCTTCTCTTGCTACCCTGCACATTACAAGGTTAGGCAAAACCTAACCCCTACCTGCCCCACGTCTCTCTCTCTTTTAAATTCACTCCAAGATTCATTCCTAAAGCCTTAATCGGGTAAGTGGGTTGGGTAACGTTCCCGAGACCAGGTGCACCGGCGTGGGTGGTGCGCGAGGAGTGCTTGGTTGGGTAATTAGGTTTGGGCCCAGGCCTACTGGGCGTGAGTGCGGGTGAGGGTAGGCGCGAGCGCGTGGCGCGCTATGCGTGCATAGGCGAGGGTCTTGACCCCTGTGTATCGAAGGCAGACATCTAAAAACACAAAAGCAATTTATGTGAGGGCGCTCACCCGCACACTTCCGAGGTGGGACTAAACGTCCCACCCACTTCTGCTCCTTCGCCTGCAGATGAAGCCCTCACAATTGCAATGACACGCGAGGCTTGCATTTGCTATTGGGGACCTGGGATCACACGTGAGTCCTTTCCACGTGGCCTGGGACTCCGACCTAGGACTACGGAGGCCTCGAGCTACTAGCAAGCTTGCTCCAAGATTGGCAGCAATGGCAGTGATGAGAGCCTCATCATGAGCCATAACTAGCTCATTTTGACCCAATAAAGAAGATAAAAGCTCCTACATAACCTAGTAGAAGGCCTAAATGAAGGAATAAGTGCTCTAAGAAGAAAACATGAAATAAAGGTTAAAACTGTAATTTTACCATTGCAGTACATAAACAGGATTTCTCAGAGGCAAAACATAGGTCAAAAGGTCTAAATGAGATAAAAAGTGGGTTGAGTCAATCAGAAATGGGTTTATGTGCAATCTAGGAATTAAATGACATTTGGTGACCCTAAAATAGACCCGCTTAAATTAACAAGGTTCCGGTCAGGATAAAAATCAAGTAAAGCCTGCAAAAATCATGGGAAAATATCCTCTAGGGTTTAGAACACTTAATTTGGCCTTTGGAACCTAGTTTGACCTAGATTAGGGTCCTAGCTTTTCAATTAACCTAATTTGGGTTTTACGCAAAATGTCTAGTCAAACGAGGTCAAACCTAAAATCCAATGTCACCATTGGAATCCTTAGGTCCAAATTAGGTTTGTGCCAAAATTTGGACCTAAGAGGAGGTCATCTTGACCTACTTTGCAATTCAGTACACCCAAATCACAATTTGGTCCCTATCTTTTGAAAATCATCACAGAGAGTCCCCTAACTTCCTTGCCACCTTTGCAATCAGGTCCTTCCACCATTATTGGGGTAGAACCCTGCTCCGACGAGGATTAGAGAGGGAATACTCTCTGATTCCTCAGAGATCCCCTCCCAGAAATGGAAAGGAGATTCTCTGAGGAATTCCCTTCCATCTAAGGCCAATCTTGATCCCTGGTGTGAACCCAATCTCTCATGCAAACGCACGAGGGATTTGGGTATCTACCCACTTTCCTTCTCCGGTGAGCCGGCGGAGGTAATGGCGTGCCCTCCACGCTCTGAAAGCATGGCCCAGTGCCTATAAAAGAACCCCCAAACCCAGCTGCTCATTTTCAGCTCGACCTGGCCGGGGTTTCACCTCAGATTCGTCTCTTCCTTCCCGGCCAGGGTACCTAGCGAGCTTCGGCGAGCCCCCTTCCCCTCCATCTTCGCTCTGCCACAAAACCAGTGGCAGAGTCATCTTCCTGATTTTCCTCCGCGTCGCGCAACACCCGCGCACGTCGCCTCAGCCCCGTCGTCGCCGCCGTCTTCCTCCACTGGGCAGCTTCTTCTCCAGCGACAGCAAGTACTACTGTCTGCCTCTCTGTCCCCTTCGTCCCTGTAAGTAGGTTAGAATTGTTCCACAACCTCCCCTCTTTCTTTTCCCAATTTTATTTCAATTGATTGCCCCTCGACACCACCTGACCACCCTCATCTTCCACGTCACCGACCGACCTCCGGCGAGTCGCCCCCACCATTTTGCCCCTCCACACGCCTCGCCAACCGTCTCATAAGCTCCGCCTCACCACAATGAACACTTTCCGCCCATCCACCATCCCTCTACGCCTCCACCACAGCCCCTCGAACACCCCCACACTTCCGGTCACAGGATGACCTAGGCATGCACGCCTAGGCCGTCCCACGACCTGCTTCACCGTGCACGACCTTCGCCGTGCCATGGCGAAGGTCCCCAACTGGTCTGATTAAGCCGGGAGGCTTGTTTTGTGTTTGACATTATTTCAGCCCCTGCCGCCATTGACGGTTGAAGCAGCTTCGGAGCATCTCCAAGTCTCAGGACCTCCAGGCTTCAGGTGCAGTGGACTCGGGTGAGCAGTGCGAAGACATCTGGTCCAGCAAGAAGCACAGCGAAGACCATAGCCTTGGCAATTGCACGAAGAGTCTTCTGTGGGCGTGTGTGAGAGCGGGGCAGGACTAATAGTCCCACATCGGTGAAATACGAAGCGCAGGTATGATATAAAGTGATTTTGTGTTATTAGCTCTTCGCCTCCGAATGCACAGGGGTGAGGTCCCTCACCTAGCGTTCGCCTCGTCCGCGGCTTCATCTCGCAGATCTGGCGGGCTCCAACCCAACCCCATTTGAGCACACCTCGCGCATCACCCTTATGCCGTTGCTCCTGGTCCCGGGTGCGAAATCCTCTGACCCGATTACCTGCCGCTCTAGGAGAGCATCCTTTGAGTGAATTGCAAAGAGAGAGAGACGTGCCGGTAGAGGGACAGGGTAGGTTTTTGCTTCCACCTCTCTGTGCAGGTAGGTTAAGCGTTGAGGAAAAGAGACTAAGCCGCAAGGAAGAAGAAGCGAAGAAGTAGAAGAAGAGGCTGAGCGAGGCAGAGAAGAGAAGGAATAAAGAAGGATTGCAGAGAGAAAGAAGGACTGCAAGAAAAGAAGCAAAGGCAGGAAGAAGATCAAGGCAAGAAGAAGAATTGCAGACAAAAAGATGAAGAAGAGAAGAGACCAAAGAAGAAGCCTTCGTAGAAGAGAGAATAGAAGGAAGGAAGAGAGACTGCAGAGAAAGAAGAAGAAAGGCAAAGTGAAGACTGCAGAAGAATGAAAGCAAAAGAAAAAGGGAAAACATTTTTAAGACGTATGATCACAAGATCAGATGTCTAATTTTACTCTTTTGTCATAATTACTTTTTAACCGCATACATTCATATTTGAATTCAAGTTTTGAGTAAATTAGAGTGTTCAATTACATTTGAGATTTGTAGTAAATTCTGATTGCTCCCTATGTTCGACCTCGGATACTCCTATTTTCGAGTAATAAAATCTTTATTTGTTGACGACGCTTGATCACCTATACTACGACGCAATAACTGTTAAAACACGATCGAGCATGTCGCCTTCAACAGGCAGCGATCATTCAGAACCTAAAAGCAAGAATACTACCTCGCGGCTCTGTCAGACCATCAGAAAACCTTCACCGTATCACGGCGAAGGTGAGGCGGGGGTTGGCTGGCTGCAGGGAGACCTAGGTGTGCGTGCCTAGGTCGCTCTGTGGCCGTGAGGATGGGTTAGGTCGGGGGAAGGCGACAGGGGTTGGCGTGGTCAGTGGAGGGTCGTAGGGTGATCAGTGGGCGGTGGCAATGCTCAAGGATCAGTTGGCGAGGCGGATGGAGGCATGGAGCGGTGGGGACGCCACGCCGGAGGTGCAGCCGGAGGTGGAGATGGCGATGGTGGATAGTGGAATCGAAGGGTATTTTTGTGAAACAATGTGAGGGGAATTGAAGAAGGGGTAGAGAGGAGTGGTTCTAACCTGATTTAGTGGATGAAGGGGGAGAGACGGTGACTAGAAGTACCTGCTATCGCAGGAGAAGATGATGTCCAGTGGAGGGAGATGGCGGCGACAACGGGGCTAGAGGTGCCCGCGCGGGTGCTTCGCAAAGCGGAGGAAGGTGGTGAGGATACCTCTGCCACTGGTATTGTGTCAGAGCAACGAAAAGGAGGAGGGAGGCTCATCGGAGCTTGCTGGACCACTTGGTCGAAGGAGAAGAAGATGAATTTGAGGGAAATCTCAAGCCAAATCAAGCTTGACTGAAGTGGTAGCCCCTACCGTCCCTTAAATAGGTGCTGGCAGGGAGGGAAACATGACGACAAGGCATGGGCTGGCTCGCCGGAGACGTGGCCAGAAAAGAGACCCATACTTCTCGCGCGTTCGCACGAGAAGTATGGGTGCCGGCAGAACATGGGGGGAGGTCCATGCGGAAGAGAATGCAAGGGACCCTTCTCTCATTTCTGGGGCCGGCTCCCATACCTTGTGTGGTGCCATCCTCCGCGCAAAGTCGCCGAAGGTATGGCCTGTTACTGTGGGTGGCAGAGGGATTGGTCTGATGAAAATGAAGGGAAAGTTGAGGGGTTAAACACAAAAGTTCAAAAAGTTAAAGGTCAGAAAGTAATTACTGAGGACCAATTTGTAAAGTAGGCCAAGGAAAACTTTCCTTAGGTCCAAATTTTGATATAACCCTAATTTAAACCTAAGGAATCCAATGGTGAAGTTGGATTTTAGGTTTGACCATGTTTGATCAATCAATTTGCATAAAAACCTAGATTAGGTCAAAAATTGGGTATGGTTCTCAATCTATGTCAAGATAGGTTCCAATGGCCAAATTGAAGGTTTTAAACCCTACGGGATATTTTCTCATGAATTTTATAGGGTTTAATTGATTTTTATCTTTCCTGGAACTTCATAAATTAAAGCGGATTTGTTTTAGGGTTATAGAATGTCATTTAATTCCTAGATGCCGCTATAACCCTTTTCAGTTCAAATCATCCCACTTTCTCTCTTATTAAGCCCATTTAACTTGTGTTTAGACCCTTATAAATCCCATTTGTGTACTGCATTGGTAAAATTATAGTTTTACCCCTTGTGAATTACTTTATACTCAAATTTATAATTATTTGATTTAGGCTTTCCTTTAGGTTTTGTAGGAGCTTTTGTATACTTATTTAGGTCAAAATGTGCTAGTTAGGGTTCATGATGAGGTTCTCATCACTCTACTTTGTTTAGAATCACATGGTGGTTCGTGATTATTATGTAGTTAAGTATGACATGCTTAGTTGAAAGAATATTAGGCGTTAGAAACAGGCAACTTGAATCACGCAAATATAATATTAATCAATAAGCTCATGGAGATTTCAAACACATAAAGAGATATATATATTTATTTATAAATGCATTTTCATTCATTCATTGGGGAGTTGTTTGCACAAGAAATTTATAGGAAAGCTTGTACATAAATGCTTGAAATGGAAATCTAGCTACCAGAAAATGATTGCATACAAGAATCGATGGGGGGATTTTGCATGCATCATTGGGGGAGAAGTTAAGACTATGCTACTAAGTAGTAATAAAAGGAATAAAATTATGAAGAGCATAAACTAAATCTAGCAGAATAGAGGGCATTCAGGGGTGGTCCTCGATGGCTTTAGAGTGGTCAGGAGAAGAATGAGGGGTGGCCAATGTATCTTAGGCCGACCCTTGGAGAGAGGTAGGGTTGATCCAACATCCCGGTATGATGTCCTCCATGATGGTGGAGAGCTCATGGAGGTGGAGTAGCTGACCAAAGTGAAGGTGGGCGTGTTTAGAGCTAATGAGGTGAGTGGTGCCAATGGAAGCCAAGGGATGTGAATGGTGCAAATGGCCACCCCTTAGGTCTTTTTATAGACCTAAAGGAAGCTCTCTATAGAATTATGGAATTCTCTAGAGAGGCCTATGGTGGGAGCTCGTGGGAGAGTGAGAGAGAGAGGATGGATGGTGGTTTTTAGATCCACCAACTGTGGATCTAAAAATTGAATGGCTCTTGGTTGCTAATTTTGGCAACCAAGGCAACCACATATGGTAGAGAGTTCTAGAGAACTCTAGGCTAGGTATTTTCGTGTGGATGGTGTGTTTGGGTGTGTGTGGGTCGAAACTTAGGTGGCTAGGTTGATTAGGTTAGGTTCTAGTGGGTTTAGGTCAAGGTATGTCTCAAATTAGGGTTATAAACCCTAATTCAGTAAGGTAAAGTGCAATTAAACTTAATACAAGTTTAATTGGGTGTATGGAAACTTAATTGAGAGTAAAACAACTCAATTAATTTAGGTCTAGGTCAATCGGACTCTCACTGAGTCCAATTGGACAGTGTGTGCTGAGATCAAGGCTTAATTGGACTCAATGAGTCCAATTGAATAGATTGATGGAATTGACTAAGATCCAAGTCAATTAGGTTTAGTGAAGACCTAATTAGGTCCTTAGGGAGGTATATAGGTGATGTACTAATGTTAGGGCACCTTAATTTAGGTTCCTATGGGGTTGGAATTGGATTTAGGGACCTAGAGATCCAAGATCAAGGCTTAAATCTCAAAATAGAAATTGGAGAGCAGTATCAGACATCTAATAATAGTGTCAGACGTCTTATACTCAAAAATCAGAAGTCCAGACTTGTTTTCTGGACGTCCAATCAGAGTCAGGAGGGAAATCAAGGTTCTATTTTGGGTATTCTGCAGAAATTGAACGTCTGACAAAGTGTCTGGACGTCCAATAACACTGCAGAAGTGGGTTTGAGGTGTGTGGGAGATGGCTAAGGGTCCTGGACATCCTATAACTTTTCTGGACATCCAGATAAGGGCTGGAACTAGGGTTTTAGGGCTTCCTAGGGTGTTGTGACCTAATCTAAGGGTGGCTAAGGCTTGGGGAAGTCTTTGGCTATCTTAGGGCTAGGATGGACCTATGCTCTTCACATTTTACTACTTTATTTCTACTTAATAGAATAGAAAATGTTTAATCCCCTTACATTGTTGTTCCTATATCTCAACTAAGCCTTCTTCTCTAGCTCTGCTACAACTCCTGTTATTCCAGATCCAGCTTCAGATCCAGCTCCAGACCAGCTCAAGATCTACTTATTGCCTGCAATAGACATAATGCACTTAATCAGCACATTATAACATTATCTTATGCATAGCTAAAGTAAAGCAGTAAAGATGCAGATAATGCTTATGCGTGCATGAATTTCCCTAACTTATGCTAAGTTCTAGCTTAATCTAGGTCAATTAAGACCTATGATTGCTGCGCAATCATCGGGCTAATTAAACCCGAAGACCTGTAGAGTCTAAGTGTTTAGGTCCTCTCGTATAATTTCCTAAAGTTAATAATGCCTAAAAGCCTAAGTTTTCTTCTCCTAATTCTATTCTCTTTTTTTTATCTTTTCTTAAAGAAACTAAAGAAATTCTACGGAGTTAACAAAATCATTTCAGGAATTAATTATCCACACCTCCATGCCTAAACGATGCAATGTCCTCATTGTAAAGATAAAGACATGAAAAAGGTGGAGTAAATTGAATATCACCTGAATAACGTGAAAATCGGGTCAGCTCTGAAAAGAACGTGGAATATAAACATGTGCTAAATTTAATGCCTTCATCTAGGCATAACATACATACAAAGAAGAAATTAGGAATTCACAAGTGCAGGTCTAAATCAAAAAAAAAATATTGATCCTCAGACCTGCCAACAGAAGATGTCCATAGACATGGACCAGATTACGGTGTAGACTCATGCCCCAAGGTCGAGCGTTCTAAGGTTCTGGATGAAAATCACCCAAATCCTAAGATTGCTGTGTTTGTGGGGCTGGGCCTGTGGTTTTGTGGTGTGCAACCCAAGACTAATGTGGCAAATGATGGGCAGATTTATTTCACTAGGTTCAAATGTCCACTTAGAGTTCAGCTCAGAAAGATAGTTATTTCGAGCTTGGGTTGCACGTGAAAGATATCGTAAGGGTCCTGGTAGAAAGTAGGTGGTTTTAGGTCAACAGGAACCCTTAAATCCAAACTCCTGCTTTCCCTGACGTTAACTTCCCAGATCCTCACTTCCAAATTCCTATCCTCCAACATCAATTGTTCGAGTTTCGGGGCCTCTAGCATATCATTCACCCCATATGATTTACCCAAGTCCAAAAATCATGGATGAATCAGAATTGACTTGGGTACAATGACCTCTAAAGTATAATCATTTAGCTCTTCAGGGTATGGCTGAAGGTTAGGGCTATCGATTGGATCATATATTATATTAGGATCAGTATCCTTCATGTCAGCCCCAATCGGATCACAATCTTCAATAATCGAGTGATCAAATGGTTCATCTTGCTCCTCAAGCCCATTAGACTCACTAGAATCATCCTCCTTAAGCTCAAGTGAGACTTTACTAAGAGATTCCTCACCCTCAAAATCAAGGAATTCATGATCCTCATTTATATACGTCTCAAAATCATGTCATTTCATGGTCCATGGAGACATTTTTTGTCATTCCCTTGCTCTGGGATCTCAGGTGGGAAAATAGGTTCATCCTCAATGGGTTGCTCTAGACCAACCTACTCATCTCCAATTTCAGAATATGTATCCCCCTCAACAGGCGCCTGAGCGAGTTCTGACATTGGCTCTCCTGAAGGGGGTTCATCTTGAGAATCATCCCAAGATTTGACTAGGGCAACCATAAATTTCATCCTCAACCTCGATAATTTCCCAAGAAGAAACTCACCCAGGTCCCTATCCCTAACATTTTGGATCAAATCCAATAGAGAACTACTAAGTTCATCAATCATTTTGATCATAGGCTCCAATGCTTCAGTGGATGGTGTTTGCTGAGCTTCTAAAGATTGTATAGTGTTACTCAAATTAACCAACACCCTATCCTAGATTTGGTCACCAGAACCGACTAGTTTGGTTCAGGTTGGGTGGGTTTGGGTTAAATATAACGGAGTCAAGATATCAACGTTCTCGAGTCCCTCCCTGATAGTAGGTCATTCTATGTTGTTCAATGGATGCTGGTGATCTATATTCAGTGGAATAGTAGGAAGGGTAGGTGTTATAATCATTATATCCTTCCTGATTGTAGATTGGGTTAGGTTGATCATCAAAGGGTGGAGATCCATAATCATTGTAGCTCTGGAAAGGATAGTAATCATAGTCCTGTTGTCTAGGGTTTGGCCCTGGACCTTGAGGTCCAGATTCATATCCCCAATCAAAGTTTGACTAGGAGATGGGTAATTACAAGTCAAGTTGGGATCGTAATCATCTTGGGGATAAGTGGTGATAGGAGGGTAGGATTGGAAATGTGTGAAAGATGTGGAAGGATACATTGTGGAGTAAGAGGGAAATCAGAAGAGAGAGAGGAGCCCTGCAATACAAGCAATCAACCCTATCCTTAGGTGGGTTAGCCTAAAGACCTACAGACTCCCAGGACCCATCTTGAGATTATAAACTATTTGGTCTACTTTTATCCGATCAATCCAAGCAACTAGAAGGAGGGGCTGGGGAGAAGGTTCTTCCTTTGGCTTGCACCTCCGATTTCTAGTGTACCTCCCAAGCCACAGTCATTTGACTCTACTCCCTTAGGTAGACATCAGATGGACTAGCAGAAGCAGATTAACCAAAAAAAATCTTAGTCTGAGCCCTGAAGAGTGAATGAATCCTTAAGACCAACGTCTACTCAGTTTTATTTAGGCTTGGGATGATTGTGCTCTTGGAATGTGATGGGCCCTTTAGATGGGTTGTGCCCTTAATGATTGATTCAAATGTGTGTGCGTGCACAACCAGGGTTTACAAACAAGGTTATTTGATGATGTGTCTTTTAGGGTTTAACCTTATTTAGTAACTTTTAGGGTTTAATCTTTAGGTATATTCAATCAAGGTTCAGAAGAACACTTCAAGTTTTGAAAGCACTTGTGATGATATATTCCTTTAGAAATCAACAAAAAATGTGGAGTGTCTGGTTCAACCCTAAAAATCAACCCTAAGTGGCAAGCTACTTGATGGATCAGTTTTAAATTGAGTGGTGCAGCCCAAATAGCTCAATCAATTGGCCTGTTGCACCACTTAGTTAAGGCACACAAGAATGTTTAACTATTCATATTTCAACTCACTTATGTGTATTGAGTTGAAGTGTACTGGGTCCATAGGTCAGATCCTGGTTAAGTGGTAGAATCAAAGTGATTATGCACCTTGGGATAAGAGGTTGTGGGTGTTAAGTGAGTAGCTTTCAGTTAAATCACACAGGAGAATAAGATTTTTTTTATTTTTTATATATACGAGTGGGTGAGGTGAGTGGAGTGACAAGCAAACAACCAAAATCTACCCTAGGGTTTATGCAAGCACCTAACTTGATTTGGGTTTGAGTTATTAGGATATGAAATGAAAACTAGGGTGGGGGTGGTGGGGGTACACTTACCAAACCCTTTTCCGCACTTTTCTCCAATCTAACAGCTCTGGCCCACCTCGAATGAGTAACTGCAATCACAATAAGATTAGAAAAAAAGTGAGATAAAAGTTAGGTAAGACGGAGAAACACGGAAAAAAAAACCAAAGAGCATTGCCTCCTCGGCAACGACACCAAAATGATGAGGCGTGTTTCACGTGGGAAAAATCAGGGTTTGAAGGACTCATCGTCGTAGCTCGTAAAACGTGTCTATCAGATAAAATTTATAACCAAAACTCGAAAAGTGAATCCCGGGTCGAACATAGGGAGGCGAACGTTTAGTTTTGAAAATTCTGCATTTTGCTTTTATTTGTTTTTGTCTTTTCTATCTTTTATAATTTTTTTGGAATTTCTTAGAAAGTAAGAGACCAGATCGACAATTGCTTATCTAGCTAATCTACTTGTGAAAATATAAGAGAGAGAGAGAAACAATCATGGATTTCTAATCAAATGTATTTTGACAACTACAAAAGCAGGAAAGATTACACTACAAAAGCGAGAAAGATAGAAAGAGGTGAGAGAATCCCCCTCAACAGTTGCTTGGAGGATGACTCACTCTGACATCGCCTGGAGGAACATGGTGAGGAGGGGGATGAATGGAGACGTAGCCAGAGGAAGGAGGATGCGGTAGGACAACATCGCGGTGAGGATCTTCTTCCTGAAGGGAGGTGAGAAGACGGCCATGGGATGCTCCACGAATGGGGATGAGAGTTGGGAAAACTATTTTTTTTCTACTATAGACGAGCATCCTAGGCTTGGGACAAGCCCTCTCTAGAGCCTTGGAGGTGGTGAGAGGAAGAAAGGAAGAGATGGTTTGGAATGGTGGTGGGTAGGTACTTTTATAGTGGAGGAGGAAGAACAAATTCGCATCTAGGTCATTACTGACATCCATAAACGTCGCCACATATCCACCCTTTCTGTCGCTGAAGATTCGTGCCTTCAGTTCCTTTGCTGGCGCACACGGGCCATTAGTGACAGCTGCAAGTGTCACTAAAGGCTCGCATAACTGTCATTGAAGACCTGCACATAACCCCGCTGCCAAGCACTCCACTGGCGTTGCACGCATCACGCGCTTGTGCTCCTCGCGTCATGTCGTGCACGTGCACTAGCATGCGCTATGCTGTTGCTGTGCACGCATCCGAAACCCGTATGGATGTCGCATGGTGCGTTACCAGCCGTCCATCTTCATTCGCTTGCAGAGGATGCCATCGTGCTCTGATTGAGATGATTCTCACGTTTTTAGACTGCCACCGTCACTCTAGATCCATCCATATAGTCGGATTTTCCATCCGAAACCCGTATGGCTGTCGCATTGCCCCTTGGCCATTATTGTTCCTTAGACTTCATATGATGCTATGGGAATCCGATTTAGACAATTTTGGAGGCATTAGCCTTCGATCGTTGTCCTGATCAGATCCATATGGTCCGATCATCCATTCGAGGCCCTGAAATAAATCCTCTTCTCTCCTGACCATAGAAAGGACTTAATTAACCTAAAATATATACAACTCCAAATGTACGATGCATGCTATGCAATATTTATATCATGAAATGCAAATCTAAGACTAGAAAAATGCATGAATAGGCATTTTACCCTCAATAATTATGACTACATTAGGCACTTCGTCGCTCTTGTAATCGGCGGGGGAGAGCAGGTGCACAGCGAAGAAGATGCTCTCTTGATGTAGAACAAAAGCTTGGAGAGCAGAATCACTAATGATCAAAGGGACACAAAATGATGTAGAAATGTGTTACTTAGTGTGCGTTGGTGTGTATTTGCTACGCAAGTGTACTCTAATTACAGAATGCCTCAGAAGGCTTAGGATGGCTTTGGAAGCCTTAGGTAGCCGTTGGGGATTATCCCAAGGCAAATCAAACCGTAATCAGAATCATTAACCCTTAAGGCATGTTCGAGGTCCTAATCGATGACTAACGATTTAGGCTTAATCGAGGGCTAACGTTCATTTATCTGACATCTGAGGTCCGTCTGATGGAAGATCAAGGGTCGTTTCTCAACGATCATATTCTTCAGCCAACGTTTCAGTAATTAGGCGCCTGGCAATGTCATCAGGCATCTTCTAAGATGTCTGGACAAAAGGCTGGTCCTCTAAATTAGGCAGACAGAAGGTACTATGTCCTGCCTAAGTGTTTAGACATCTAATTCAACATTCAGACGTCTTAAAGTCCAAGATCAGATGTCTGATCAGGCTATCTGAAGCCTATTTAGGTTTTCTAAGTTCTCTATGGAAAACCTAAGTATCCTAGGGTTGTTCAAGTGTTCCTAGGGCTACTGTGTTGATACTTTGAGTCTCTTTAACAGGCATCTATGAAAGAAAAAAAAAAGTAACAAAAGAAACAATAATACAAAGAACAAGATGAATGGAAATCTCTCATATTCTTCATCTCCTTCCTTCTTCATGCTTTTGCTCCTTGCGATGCTCCTTCTCCTCTGTCAAGCTCCTCCAATTTGCCATGGATGCGAGCTCTTCACACTTGTATCCATTTGCAATTGTCCTAAAATCTTGGACTCAAAAGCAAATGTTAAATAACAAGTGTTTTGTTATCATCAAAATGAATGATCATGGTTCCTTTGCACCAACAGTCTCCCCCTTTTTGATGATGACAAAATCATAAAGAATAATGGATAACAATATACCAAATGTAGAATCCTATGGGAGGGGGCGAGATTTGCGGAATATAAAATAAAGTGCGGAAGCAAATAGACAATCTCACACAAATGACAATCACACAATTGCACAAATGAATTTTTGGTGGAAACCCAATCTGGGTTGAAGCCACCACCTAACCTTCTCGAGTTAGGATTTTCTGATCGACCGAGTCGATCAAAATCTACTCATCAGAACTACTTAAAGGAGAGTAGTTAAACCTCTTACAATTGACCCTACTTTGAACCCGAGGGTAGCATCCTCAAACCCCTCCTCTTCACGAGGAGTATTTTGTCCCTTGATGGAAATGGGAATTCGCAAAGCGAATACCCAACTAAATAACAAAGATAAATACAAAGCAACCTATAGAGCCACAAATATGAAAACCTAGCAACTGTAGGTAAGAAAACTTCTTTTTGCGAGAACTGCATCAACTTGACGATGCGGATGCGTCAACCATGCAATGGCCCCTTGTTGCTCTCGTAATCACAGAGGGAGAGTGAGTGCACAGTGAAGAAGATGCTCTCTTGATGTCGAGCAAAGGCATGGAGAGCAGGATCACTTCTTATGATCAAAGCGACACAAAATGATGTGGAAATGTGTTACATGGTGTGTGTTGGTGTGTATTTGCTAGGCAAGGGTACTTCTCTATTTATAAAAGGCCTAGGAAGGCATATGAAGGCCTTGGAAGCCTTAGGCAGCCGTTGGGGATTATCCCAAGGCAAACCAGGCCATAATCAGAGTCATTAATGATTTTGACATGGTCATCAGACGTTTGGGAAAAGTATCAGGCGTCTGGATGTTACTGTTAAGAAGTCTACAATCAAAATCAAACATCTAATCCTAGATGGGTTTCCTTACTGACTTGAGTTAGACCAAAATAGGGTTCTAGTGTAAGTTGGTCAGGCCATAAGTTGAAAGTTTGGCACTAGCTTTAGATGCCTAGAAACCTAATTTACTGCAGGAATGGATTTCCTAAGGCACAAATGACTATAACCCTCAAGAGAAGTGATTTGGGCTTAATCGAGTGCTAACGTTCACTTATCAGATGTCTGAGGTCCGTCTGATGGAAGATCAAGGGTTGTTTCTCAATGATCATATTCTTAAGACAACGTTCCACTAATTGGACATTTGGCAATGTCATCAAACATCTTCTAAGATGTCTGGACAAAAGGTTGTTCGTCTAAATCAAGCAGACAATAGGTACTAAGTCCAGCCTAAGTGTTTAGACGTCTGATTCAACATTCTGACATCCTAAAGTTCAAGATCAGATGTCTGATTTCAAATTTGACGTCTGATCAGACTATATGAAGCCTACTTAGGTTTTCTAAGTTCTCTATTGAAAACCTAAGATCCTAGGGTTGTGCATGTGTTCTTGGCACTAATGTGTTCATACTTTGTGGCTCATTAACATTAATCTAAGAAAGAAAATAAAGAGTAACAGAAGAAACAATAGTACATTGAACAATATGAATGAAAATTTATCCTATTATTCATTTCCTTCCTTCTTCAAGATTTCTCTCCTGGCGAAGCTCCTCCTCTGTCAAGCTCCTTCAATTCGCCATGGATGCAAGCTCTTCACACTTGTATTCATTTGCAATTATCCTAAAACCTTGGACTTAAAAGCAAATGTTAAATAACAAGTGTTTTGTTATCATCAAAATAAACGATCGTGGTGCCCTTGCACCAACATCTCCCCATTATTGACGATGACAAAATCATAAACAATAATACATAACATTGACGATCTACAAGACCTGCTTTGATACCAAATGTAAATTCCTACAGAAGGGGGTAAGAATTGCAGAATATAAAATAAAATGCAGAAGAAAGTAAACAATCTCACACAATTGCACAAACGATTTTCAGGTGGAAACCCAAACCCGGTGAAAACCACCACCTAACCCTCTCGAGTTAGGATTTTCCGATGGATCGAGTCAATCAAAATCCACTAATCCAAACTACTTAAACTAGGGTAGTTCAACCTTTTACAGCTGATGCTACTTTGAACCCAAGGGTAGCTTGCCTCAAACCCCTCTTCACAAGGAGTATTTTGTCCCTCAATGGAGATGGGAATTCCCAAAGCAAATAGAGCAAATAGAGTTGTGACTCATCATAGCTAAATCACCTAAGTTAAGCTACAAACTAGGTTAAGCACTATCAAATTAACACATAAAAAGGGTTAAGTGTGTGAAATAGAGAAAATGACCTAAAACATCAATTTTGCGTTAAAAATGCATAATTAGGTCATTAAATAAGATATTCTTTTAAATAAGGTTAAATGGTGATCCAAGTAAAAATTCAATACATAAATGAGTTTAAAAGTTCAAATCAAAAATACAATTAACCTCCTAAATGTTCAATTAAGCTTCAATAAAAACTTGGATGCATTTGGACATCATTAAGACCTTGTACTTAAAGATTTACATTTAGGTCCTTAGTACATCACATTTCATTCATAGAAAATTAGCCAAGGACCCATTTGTAGGTCGCAAGGACCATTTTCCAAGCCCAAAAGGATTGCTCTAAATCTATTCCTTACCACTTATGGGCTGCTGTATAATCTTTCTACCCCTTCGCGGAGGGACCTTCCCCACAAATTCACCAATACACCTCCAGCCACCTGCAGCCACATGAAACACTGTAGCACGCAAGAACATGGGCAATCATGACCGTTGATCCTCCCTCACTTCACGATCTATAGCTTGCGTTGATTGGAAGCTTCACGTGAATCGACACATGCGATCACAGTTTATACGCTCTAAATCAGGTTTAAAATCGTTGCGTTGTATAGATCGTATCAGCGTGAAAAATAAATAATATTTATATTCGAAAGAAATCTGAGGTTGAACGCAGGGAGAAATTGGCAAAATACTTCTCAAGATCACAATTCTAATGCAAGAATTTCAAACAAGAATGATATATAAATGAAATCTGATGTCAATAATGCAAAAAGAAGAGAGGGTAAAATGGTGATTTGATTCACTAAGTTACCCTGCAATGTTAAGCTTTGCAAGCTACTCAAAGTAACAGATCATATAAGCCAAACGAATCTCAATTTAATCAATAGAACCAAGGTCTCAATAGATATTAGATGGCAGAATAGGCACTCAGACGCCTTAACAGAGCCAAAGGCCTCCTCTTATTCAAGTTCTTCTCTTCTTTCTTCTCTTTCTCTCTTCCTCTTCCTTCTATTCTCTTTCTCCCTTAGCTTCAGAGAAGGCACAGCATAGGACTCAGCATGCCAACAGAGGCAAGGGCCTCTCCCAAATCTCACAATTGTTAAGAGGGGGGCGACAGAGCAAAACCCCCCCTCTCTCCTCTTTCTCTTCTTCACTCAGAACTAGCAAACCTGACCAAACCTTGGTATCCAGGTAAACGGACCAAGCTTAGACCTGTGAGGCAAAAGTGCAGGTGAGGGCGTGCATGGGCACGTGCAAGCGAGGACCTCACCCCCAGTGCATGCTGAGGCATCAAGGATAAACAACAAAAATAATTTAAGTTGTGCATGCAGTTTAGCAACCCATGTGGGACTAAAGTCCCACATCTTCTTCGTGCATCAACAGTAGCAGGTTGAGCTTGTAATTGCGGGCGAGGAAGGCACTGGCTGCTTCAATCAGGAGTCTGGAACTGCAGCTGGAGAGATTACGCACCACCTGGGTGTGGAGGCGAGGAAGAATACCTCGAGAATAATGCCGTCGAAGTCGAAGAAGGCGAAGGTGGCAGTAGCTATCCGACGAACATCTAAAATGTAAAATACGACCTCGCAGCCACGTCAGAATAGTCTAGAGGGATCGCCTTGGGATGGCGAATGTGGTGAGGGTTTCAACGTGGAGTGGGAGTGGCTGTGGTGGTCGGATGGAGTCGGGACCAGACGTGCGGTGATGGGTTGTTTGAGGGCGAGTTTGGGTGATGAATCGGTGAAATAGATGAGGGCTTTTGGCCCTTGGGTTGAGGTAGAGGTCAAGGGTTAGTTGGCGAGGGGGATGGATGCGTGTAGCGGACAAAAGCCCTCGCCAGTGCTGTCGCCAGAGCGAACGACAATGACGGCACTGAGGGAGAATTAGTGGTCATCCGTGTGTTGCGAGAGTGGAAGAATAATGTAGAGAGGAAAAGGGAGAGATAGAGGGACATAGGGATGAGATAGAGAGGCAGAGGGCTCTGGTGTTGGTTGACTGGAGCCAGAGAAGGAGGTAGAGGTGGTGAGGCGACGATGTCGACTGAGGTAGAGGCACGACCTCTCTTTGACTGGAGAGGTTTGTGAGGATGAGGGGAAGCTCGTTGGCCATCCAATTTGATGGTCGGATGGCCGGAGGAGGAGAGGGGAGAGGAGTCTCCAGAGCTAAGTTCGAAGCTTACTGGAGATGGAGTAGAGGAGGATTTCTCAGGCCAAAACTTGCTGAAGAGGTCGGGTTGACCTCTTCGATCCATTTTTAGGCCATGGGGAGGGGTTTCAAGCTTGGAAACAAGCTTGCAAACTGACAAGCCGACTTTCCGCTTTGTGTTGTAGTATTTAAGTGGTGGAAGAATTGACTAATAAAAAAAAATGAAACTAACCACTCGTAGAAGAGCGGGTCGTGTCCACAGGGAGGCAATTATGCAATAAATTCTTAATTATTTTATATTCTTTCGGATAAGTGCGAAATCCCTATTCAAATCTGACATAAAATGCAAAGTAGATTCGCAATAACTTAAAAAGATAAGGGTATATGTGCAGTTTTCCCTGACTGAAATATTCAATAAATTTATGATGATTTTATGCAATTTTCACATGACGTGTATTAGAGAATATTAGTGCTCAGGTTAAGCCCAAAATCAATCTTGAAATAGGTGAATATCATGAATGTGCAATTATCAGAGAATATGAGTGTGCGTGTGCAATTTTGCCATAATATAAGAATAATAAATAAATAATCAAATTCTGTGGCAATGGCAGTGAATGTAAATTTTAATTAATTTCAAAATAGGGCATTTGCTCTCTCCCTTTGCGAGAGAGAGAGAGCACCGGCGAGCGTTGGAGAGGCTAGGGAGGTCAGCAAGGATGAGGGCTATCCGATGGCGGCTGCGGCGTCGACGAAGGTGGTCGGAGGTGGCCAGCCGACGGAGGAGAAGTTGCCGGTGGAGGCTGCTTGCTGTAGTCACGCGCCTGCGGGGAGGCGCTGGAGAAGGTGAGCTTGCAGGTGGCTGCTGGCGGTTGTGAAGGCGCACATCCTGCAGGTGGCTGCTGGAGGGAAGCGTTGTGTGGAAGCCTACAGGAGAAAGTGCTGGACGCCTGCGGGCGTGTGGGCGAGAGGGGAGGGGCACGCTGCAGATGGCACTGGTGCTGCGGCAGGTGCGCGATGCGAAGAAGGTGCACCTGCGGGGAGGCGTTGGAGGGTGGACGTGATCTGTAGACGCGGCAGGCAGTGTGTGCCTGCAGGAGGGGTGCACGTGAGGCAGAGCAGTGGGGTGTCTGCACTGGAATGCCTGTGGAGCGACTGGAAGGAGTGCTGCAAATGAGCAATGTGCGCCTGCAGGTGAAAGCACTTGGTGGTGCAGATGCCCGGTGAGCGCGCAGGGTGCAGTGCCTGCAGTAGCGGGGGCTCCTACAGTTGGCACAAGCGTCTGGTGGTGTGGGTGGTGCATTGCAGGAGCAGGAAAGAGGAGGCACTGGAACGGAGATGGGTGCTTGAGATGGTGCTGGCTTGCGTGCCTACAGGGAGCACTGGAAGTGCTTGGCTTGGTGCGGCGCGGCTGCAGGGTGACTGGTCGATTGTTCGCTTTAAAGTCGTTTGCAGTTTAATGTGGTGGAAAAATCGACTAATCAATAGTTAAGAAAAAAAATAACCACTCGCAGAGGAGCGGGTAGTATCCACAGGGAGGCAATGACGTATTAAAATTCGCACCAGCTAAAAACGTTTGTTCGTAGCTAGTTTGGACAAGAATCAAGCCAAAATTGCCTTCAGATTAATGTTGAAGCAAGAAACAATGCTGAAATAGCAATTTTGATAAACTAGAGGATATTTTTCGCAATGTAGAATCAATAAAATAATATTAAAAACTGACAATTGTAGAAAATGTAATTTTTAATTGGCAGGTTACTATGGCAAAATAGGGGATTTTTTCCCCTTTGCCTTGTGCGACGAGGAGCGGATAGCCAGACGCGGGAAGCTCGGAGGAAGTCCCTTGGACCGAGGGCTTCGAAGCGGTGGCGGGGGCGTGTCGTGCGGCTGCCGGAGGAGGCCGGACGAGCTTCGGCGGAGGTGCTGCAGCCGGTGCCATAGCTGCTTTGGTGTGAAGAGCGTGGCCTGTTGGCGGTGAGGACTGCCGCACGCTGCTGCTGCGTGCTAGCTGAAGGCATGGGCGCGCACTGCAACCGGTGTGTGCTCTGTTGGCGTGGAGAGCAGGTGCTGCTGGAGGTTCTGCAGGCGCGGGATGTTGCGGGTGACTTCAGGCGGGTGATGCTGGTGGTTAGCAGAGGGCGTGGGTGCGGCTGGAAGTTCTGCAGGTGCAGGGAAGTTGCGGGTGCTGCTGGAGGTGAGCGAGTGTGGGTGTAGTTGGAGGTGAGTGGGTGCGGCTGGAGGGTGTGGAGATGGCGCTGGAGGTGAAGTGGTCGGATGTGGTTGTGCGGGTGAGGGTGGACTTCAGATGGGTGCGCAGGCTGTTGGTAGAGGGCGCGGGTGAGCGGTAAGGTGCAGGCTGAAGGTGAGCAGGTGGCTTCAAACGTCCGGGAAATTTCCCGGACATCTTAAGTGACTAAAAGTGTGGTTGAACGGTAGCTGCGGTGGTGGTGGTTGGTGATGACGGCGAGGGAGATGCACGCTAAGGTGCTCACGGTAATGCGGACGAGCTTCGGATGGCAGTGTGGCCTGTCACACCACATGCCCACGGTGGTGGAGACTCGCCGCCACGATGGTGAGGCTGGCAGTATGGAAAGGAAGAAAGGAGATCTCTCCTCTGCACAGTGGTGGTTGATGGTGGAGGCCTCCCAAGCTCGACTGCCTCCATCCTCCTTTTGTAGTGGCCTGCACAAATTTGAAATCAGCTGCCCGACCAGATCCAACACATCCGCTCCTCCTTGATTGGGTTCTTCACTGCGGCAACTGGTGGCGTTGGTGCGGCAGCCAGCTGTTCCTGCAAGAAGAAGAATAAAGAAAATAATGTTAAAATATTAAGGTAATTTATATACAGACCCTCAACTTTTATGTTAATGAAAACAATGTACCTAATTGGTTATCTAATTAGATGAATGCCATTCTAAGCTAATTCTAAATGCACTTAAAATATGAATGCAATGCATGGATTATGTAATTAAATTAAAAATATGAATTAATCTATTTACATCCAAATTTATGCTAAATAAATGTTTGAATTAACCTAATGTCTAGGTACTTAAATACTTAAATAGCCCACAACTATGGGCTAATCAAATACCCCCATGCCTAGTTTTTGCTAGTCCATAGCAAAATTAAGCGAAACCTAGCACTCCAAGTAAACTAATTAACTCACTTAGTCTTCCTTCAGAAGCATATTAAGTTCAGACTCCAGACCCAAGGTTCCTAAGTTGTTGCTAAGTTACAGACTAGGTCGGCTAAAGATGAGTTGGAGGCACAAGTTTCCCTGATTTCTGACTCTACCCTAAAGTTTATTGATCCTTGATATTAAAGCATCCATGCCTGCGCATTGGTCTGAGTTATTTGAGTTAAAGGATTTTTTATATATATATATACTTTTTTTTTGTTTGATTCTTCTAAGTCTAACCTCAGATCAGCTATTAATATGGTCTGTGTAGGATTCATTGTCCCCATTAACATACCTCGAAGGGTGCCTGGCTTTCGATGCTTCAAGATAGCACCGCCCATAATGACCCCAAGAACTCCTGGCAATCAACACTTCGAGATAGTATCGCCCATGGATTTCTTAAGCGAATTCAGGCCTATGGCAATCGGCACTTCGAGATAGGGCTGCCCATGGTACCTGAACCGCGCAATGCACTTACATGCCCCCAGTAGGATGGATATCCTAAGAGACAAGCGCCGAGGAGGTAATATGTTATCATCGCATCCTCCAGGTAAGTATATACTCCACCTCTCCTGCGGTGGGAACTCTTCCAATCAAAATGTGTTTTCAAGCCTCTCTTAAGTCAAAACTAGGAGAACCAAATCTCTTTTCAGAAAGATAGAAATTAAGTTAATTACCAGACCATGTGTGTGAAATTTGGATGCTTGGGTTACAAGGACCTGTAAACCAAAAGGTAGAATAAGACTCCAGGTACTACCCCACCTTTTAACTCAAACCCTAGCTTCCCTTCCTCAACCTCTTGAGGAATGGTCCGCAACTTAACTCCTACATAAGTTTTTAAGTCCACAAAGGACCCTAAAGGTCTAAAGCTAGTAGCTCATTTAGCTTCTAAAGTTTGACCCTAGAATTAACTTAGTCTACCCTAGAGTTATGATTTGCTTAAGACTGCAAGATCTAGCCAGTTAAGCTCAAAACCCTTTTCTTTTTTTTTTCTTTCTCTTTTTTTTTTTATATATATGCATGCTCTAAACAAAATGCCTCAGGTCCTCTCCCCCATGCCTGGTCCAAACAATGTCCTCATTGAAAAGAAAAATAGCTAAAGGAAGATATTACCTGAGGCGGAGAATGGTAGGAGCTAAGGCTAGTCAAGAGTGACTTCGTCAACCAGATGGCCATCTAAAGTTATGTACGGCTTTAACCGTTGACCGTTGACGATAAAGGGAGTTGCTGAACAGGAAGGATTTTTGATCTCCACAGCTCCATGCGAAAATACTTTGGTGATTATGTCAGGCCCATCCCAACGAGATTTTGACTTCCCAGGAAAAAGCCTAAGTCTGGAATTGAAAAGCCAGACTTGTTGGTTGGGCTCAAAGGTCTTTCGAAGAATAAACTTATCATGCAAGACCTTAGTTCTTTCTTTACAAGCTTGAGAGGTGTCATAAGCATCATTCCTCAGCTCCTCAAGCTCACTTAATTCTAGAAGTCGTGCCTTACCTGCCTTCTCTAAATCCATGTTAACACTTCGTATAGCCCAAAGTGCTTTATGTTCCAACTCAACAAGTAAATGGCACTCTTTTCCATAGACAATCCGAAAGGGAGAAGTACCCAAAGGGGTCTTATAGGCCATTCGATAAGCCCACAAAACATCATCGAGCTTTTGGGACCAGTCTTTCCTATCAGGTCTAACGGTCTTTTCCAAAATGTTTTTTATCTCCCTATTTGATACTTCAACCTGGCCACTTGTCTGAGGGTGGTAAGGGGTAGCAACCTTGTGAGTCACTCCCAAACTCTTGATTAACCGATTGAAGTGGTGGTTTCGAAAATGAGGTCCCCCATCACTTATAATAGTCTTGGGGCAGCCGAAACGGGATATGATATTGGCCTTCACAAATTTCAAAACCACAGAGTGGTCATTTGTGCTTATAGGAATGGCCTCTATCCATTTAGAGACATAATCAACTGGCACCAAGATATATTCAAAACCATGGGACGACGGGAAGGGGCCCATAAAGTCAATTCCCCACGCATCAAAAATTTCAACAGATTGAATAGGATGTTGAGGCATTTCATTCTTCTTCCCAATCATTTTAGTCCGTTGACATCTAATACAGGCCTTAACAAAATTATGAGAATCCTTAAATAAGGAAGGCCACCAAAAATCGGACTGGAGAACCTTAAAAGCAATTTTCTTAGCACCAAATTGTCCTCCACAATGAAGTTCATGGCAGAAACTCAGCACACTTTGTTGTTCCTCTTCAGGCACACAACGTCTCAATACTTGGTCTTGTCCAATTCTAAATAATTCTGCCTCTTCCCAATGAAAATATCTTGCTTGAGAAATGAATCTATTTCTTTTCTGCTCATCCCAAGAGCTAGGAGTTTGTCCAGTGACCAAGTAATTTACAATGTCTGCATACCAAGGTAAAGTTGGTGTTACCGCCATCAGAGTTTCATCGGGAAATGTCTCGCGAATGTCTTCAGAAATATTCATTAAGAGGAAGGCGAGACAAGTGGTCAGCCACAACATTTTCTACTCCTTTCTTTTCACGTATTTCCAAGTCAAATTCTTGAAGGAGTAAGATCCACCTAATCAGATGTGGCTTAGAATCTTTCTTAGCAATGAGATGTTTCACTACTGCATGATCAGTAAAAATAACCACCTTAGACCCAAGTAGATGAGACCCAAACTTCTCCAGAGCAAAAACTACAGCAAGTAATTCTCTTTCAGTGACGGTGTAGCTTTGCCGAGGTTCAGTTAAAGTCTTGCTTGCATAATGCAGCACATGAGGTCATCCCTCAACCCTTTGTCCAAGGACTGCTCCCACTGCATAATCCGAAGCATCACACATAAGCTCAAATGGGAGTGTCCAATCAGGAGCTTGGAAAACAGGTGCAGGGATCAAGGCCTCCTTTAGAGTTTGAAAGGCCTCGGCACACTTTGTATCAAAACTAAAGGAAGATTCCTTCGCCAACAAGTCACAAAGTGGCCTAGAAATCTTACTAAAATTTTTAAAAAAGCTCCTGTAAAAGCCAACGTGGCCCAGAAAGGATCTAATCTGTTTGACATTCGTAGGCAATGGAAGTTTGGAAATAGAATCAATATTAGCTTTATCTACTTCCAAACCTTGCTCGGATACAACATGCCCAAGTACAATTCCTTTCTGTACCATGAAGTGACTTTTCTCCCAACTGAGGACTAAACCAGTCTCCTTACATAGTTTCAACACATTCTCCAGGTGCAGGAGACACTGGTCGAAAGACGAGCCATAAATGGAGAAGTCATCCATAAACACTTCAACACACTCGTCAATCATGTCCGAAAAGATAGACATCATACACCGTTGGAAAGTTGCAGGGGCATTACATAATCCAAATGGCATACGCATGAATGCAAAAGTACCATAAGGACTCGTGAATGTCATCTTTTCCTGGTCATCAGGAAAGACTGCCACCTGATTGTACCCAGAATATCCATCGAGAAAGCAATAATACCTATTCCCTGCCAATTTTTCGAGAATTTGATCAATAAAAGGCAAAGGAAAGTGATCCTTCTAGGTAGCGGTGTTCAGCTTGCAGTAATCAATACAGACCCTCCATCCAGTTGAGGGTCTAGTGACAACTTGTTCACCTTGGTCGTTGAGTTCCACAGTAAAGTCTGCCTTTTTTGGCACCACATGAATGGGACTGACCCATTTACTATCAGCAATGGGATATATGATCCCAGCGTCCAACCACTTCAGGATTTCCTTTTTTCCAACCTCCCTCATATTAGGGTTCAGACATCTCTGCATGTCCCTAAAAGGCTTGATGGAATCATCAGTATAAATGTGGTGCATGCAGAGTGTAGAGTCTATACCCTTAATGTCAGCAATGCTCCAAGCAATAGCTTTCTTGTGCCTAGACAGGCATTTAATCAAGGCTCCCTCCTGCGCCTCAGATAGCACAGTGGAAATGATAACGGGGAGCGTATCATTGGCACCTAGGAAAACATACTTGAGAGTGTCAGGGAGGGGTTTCAACTCAAGGTTGGGGGCTTGTATGGTTGAGGGTTTCATAATAGATGTCCCCATCTCAGGTAGCAAATCTACCTTCGGCGAAAATGATGGGGGAAGAGACTCAGCAGAAACTCCTAGAAATTCCTCTAGTTCTAGTATATCACCTTCACATTCCTCCAAGAGATGGGAATGCTCATTTAGCATGACATGCTAAAGGGGGTCATCACATAACATTGCAGGAGTTGCCTCTTCAATCAGGTCATCTATCACCTCAACTTGAGAACAATCCTCAAGTCCGACTTGTTTGTAAGCATCAAACACATTAAGCCGGATTTTCCTATTCCCAAAGCCCATTTTCAATGCCCCAGTTTTGCAATTAATTAAAGCATGCGAAGTTGTAAGGAAGGGGCCGCCCAAAATGATGGAGGGTTTGGTTGGCTTGTTGGTAGGGTCAGTGTCCAAAACTAAGAAATCAATGGGAAAGAAGAAATCCTCCACTCTTACAAGGACATCTTCCAAAATTCCCTGTGGTGTCTTAAGTGATCGATCAGCAACTTGAAGGATTACAAGGCTAGGCTTCAGATTGCCTCCCCCAAGTTGTTCATACACGTAGCTCGGAAGGATGTTCACCCCCGCACCCAAATAAGGTAGAGCCTCATCAATTTGTAAGTCACCAATAACTACAGAGATATATGGGGCTCCTGGGTCCTTAAGTTTCAGGGGTGTGCCATGTTGAACAATTGAGCTAACAGAATTTGGTAGGACAACTTTTGATTGGACCTGTTTTCTAGATTGCCGCTTTTTCGTGCACAAGTCCTTTAAGAAGCGGGCCTAAGACAGAATCTGCCTGATAGCTTCAAGCAAAGGCAGGTTAATCTGCACTTGCTTGAAAGTTTCCATAATCTCATCCGTCTTATCTTTGGCTCCAGATGAGCAAGCAGAAGTCTGCCCAGAGGTGGATAAGCGCTCTGGAAAAGGCACTCTCGATCTCTAGGTGGAAGGGTTGTCATGTTGAGTGAGGGGTGAAACGGGGGCAACTTCTTTCGGTGAGGTGATTTCAAGCAGAGAAGATTTGGGCAAATCTTCTCCGGTGGGGGTGAAAGTCGAGGTAGATGGTTTTTTAGGGGGTGAGACTATAGGAGAATCAGGTTTGGAAATTTCTTTCCCACTCCTCAGAATAGTCACCGCCTGAGCATGCTCCCTAAAGACAATCCCTTTTCCTTTAGGATTTTCCTCAGCAGCACTGGGAAACTTCCCAGTCTCCGTCTGTCTAACGGCCTCAACAAGGTGTCCAATTTGTGATTTCATCTCATGTATAGCCTTTTCATGAGATTGGATGATGGCACTTTGACTTTCTTGCATAGTTTTCAACATCGCCTCCAATTCATCCATCTCAGAGGTTTTAGGTTGGGCAAAGGTCTGAGGTTGGTTCATTTGATGGTTTTGAAAGGATTGTGGTTTGTAATTCCCTGAATTTGAGACATTTCCTTGTCTCCATGAAAAGTTTGGGTGGTTCCTCCATCCCTCATTATAAGTGTTGGAGAAAGGATCATTACGAGGTCTTGGACGGAACCCTTGAGCGGCATTCAAATCCGCTTGTACAAGCTCAGGGAATTGGGAGGCCAAGTGGCAATCCACAGTGGCGTGTGTATTGCCTTGACAAATTACACATTCGGAAGCTTGGGATGTGGAGGTGTTAGGTACGAATGAACTCGGGTTCGACATAAGCCTTTCCATGTTTTGATTCAATAATTGAATTTGATAGGCTAAGTTCTAGGTGTCCCTTGCTTCATTCACTTCCAACTTTCTTTGCATGATAGTGGGCTTTCTATCCATGTAGGCAGAATTTAAGTGAATAGAATTCTCACTCAAAGTATCAAATAAGTTCCAAGCTTCATCCTCAGTCTTAGATAGAAAGGTTCCGGCACAGGCACCATCCACAGCTTGCCTATGCGAATCATTAAGTCCGGTGTAGAACCTTTCAACCAGTTGCCATTTAGGCACTTGGTGATGTGGGCAAAGTCTCAGCAAATCGTTAAAGCGCTCCCACGCATCATGGAATGCCTCCCCATCCTTTTTAACAAAACTCATAATTTTCCTCCTAAAGTGATTTGTTTTGCTCATGGGGAAGTACTTCTTCAAAAACTCCTCTTCAGGGCATCCCAAGTATTTATATTATCAAGGGTGTGATACCAATACTTGGCTTTGTCCTTTAGGGAGAGGGAAAGAGGGTCCGCATTTGAGCGTCATCAGTAATGCCCTACAGCTTCACCATGGAACAGACCTCGATGAATTCCTCAATATGCCTGTAAGGGTCTTCCCTAGTAGTACCATAAAAGGAGGGTATCAAGGATATGGTACTACTTTTGGTCTCATACGGATTGTCCCCTCTAGGTCTACGTAGTGCTGGGCCAGCTTGATTGGTTGGGATGAAGTATTCCTTAAGGCTCCTTTGACCGGCCATTTCTACCCTTGGAAGGTCTCTTCTTAGGATTCTTTCAGGTTCAGGATCAAATACAAGTTGTCTCCTAAGAGAACGCCTACCAAGCATGCACTACAAACACTATTCAAAAGGACTTCTTTGGTCTTTACAGATTTAGGCTTTTGACTTTAGTTCAAATTGTAGGTGACAAAACAAGTTGCCCAATCAATTACGCGTCTATTGTCAACCTTCGAAATGCCTAAAAAGACCTGGTTGGAACTTAGGTATTCTTCCCTAAATCTCAAATGGTCAAGTAAATCCAAAGACGGAAGATCAAGGGATGCAAGTAGGCCTAAGCCTTCCTTTGAAGCTGTGCTTTCGCGATTCTTCTCAACTACCCCCAAAAATCCGTGACAGGGTATTCCCCTCTTTGTATTTACAAAACCTTTGATCTCAAGTTCTGAACACTTCAAAATCCAACGATAGGAGGGCTCTTGTCCTAGTCGTTTCAAGACTTAGGAGTGTCTAAATGAGTGCTGTGGTGTAATAGATATAAGTGTGCATTCACCGCAAAATGATTTTGAATTTTGAATCACACACCACATTTTACAATCAAGTCCTTGATTTTTAGATGTCCCTCCTTTAATTAGTCCTTTTTTCGAATATATGTGACCACTTGTTAGATCGCTTGAAGACAAACTTTGTGGTCTTTGAATTAAATCCCAAATGCAATGCGTGATCAAGAATAGGATGCAAAGTAGGAGAATGCGTACCTTGTCACCAGAGATCTACAATGCAAGAATGCATGCAATGCAGAGAAGTAATTCTAGCGGCTGCTTATACAGACCTAAATGGTTTGTCCTAAGGCAGGCAGCTCATTTTTTTTCTATTTTTTTTTAGAACTACTTATGCACAAGCAAATAAAAGTAATAAAAAAAAACCTAAATCTAAAGAAAAGGGAACATGCTCCCAAAAATTACCCAACACGGGCCCAAAACAAAATCGGGGAACAAACCCCTCAAAATATGACCCAGAACAAGGATTTCAAACTAACTGCAATGTAAAATTAAATCTAAAGTCTTAATTCTAGTCTAATTAAACTAGCGACTAAATACAATGGTGTCCGTCTCGTCCTCC
This sequence comes from Thalassia testudinum, assembly GCA_037157565.1. Classification (NCBI taxonomy): domain Eukaryota; kingdom Viridiplantae; phylum Streptophyta; class Magnoliopsida; order Alismatales; family Hydrocharitaceae; genus Thalassia; species Thalassia testudinum. Next base: position 22,297,431 of record JAZHRO010000078.1, read on the forward strand.
TCCTTCTCCATTTAAAAATTGCTCATCCAATTCTCCTCTGGCGACGTCAAGGGTCGCCTCTCACAATGGCTGATTCTTGCATAAATTTTCTCGCACAGAAAAGAAAATAATAAATGGTCAAATCACTGTGCAATTAACAAATAATCAAAATAAAATCAAGCGAAATTATTGCGTTTGTTGCCTCCCCGGCAACGGCACCATTTGACTGGTCGATTGTTCGCTTTAAAGTCGTTTGCAGTTTGATGTGGTGGAAAAATCGACTAATCAATATTTAAGAAAAAAAATAACCACTCACAGAGGAGCGGGTCGTATCCACAGGGAGGCAATGACATATTATAATTTGCACCAGTTAAAAACGTTTGTTCATAGCTAGTTCGGACAAGAATCAAGACAAAATTACCTTCAGATTAAGGTTGAAGCAGGAAACAATGCTGAAATAGCAATTCTGAGAAACTAGAGGATATTTTTCGCAATGCATAATCAATAAAATATTCTTAAAAAGTGACAATGGCAGAAAATGTAATTTTTAATTGGCAGGTTACTGTAGCAAAACATAGGATTTTTTCCCCTTTGCCTTGCGCGACGAGGAGTGGATGGCCGGACACAGGAAGCTCGGAGGAAGTCCCTTCGACCGAGGGCTTCGAAGCGGTGGTGGCGGCGTGTCGTGCGGTGGCCGAAGGTGGCCGGACGAGCTCCGGCGGAGGTGCTGCAGCCAGTGCCGCAACTGCTTTGGCGTGAGAGCGCGCGACCTGTTAGCGGTGAGGATTGCTGCATGCTGCTGCTGTGTGCTGGCTGAAGGCATGGGCACGCACTGCAGCCAGTGCCCGCTATGTTGGCGTGGAGAGCGGGTGCTGCTGGCTATTCTGCAGGCGTGGGATGTTGTGGGTGACTTCAGGCGGGTGCTGCTGGCGGTTAGCAGAGGGCGCGGGTGCGACTGGAGGTTCTGTAGGCACGGGGAAGTTGCGGGTGCTGCTGGAGGTGTGTGGGTGTGGGTGCGGCTGGAGGTGAGCGGCTGCGGCTGGAGGGCATGGAGATGGCATTGGAGGTGAAGTGGTCAGATGTTGTTGTGCGGGTGCGGGTGGACTTCAGATGGGTGCGTAGGCTGTTGGAAGAGGGCGCGGGTGAGCGGTAAGGTGCAGGCTGAAGGTGAGAGGGTGGCTTCAGACATCCGGGAAATTTCCCGAACGTCTTAAGTGACTGAAAGGGTGGTTGAATGGTAGCTGCGACGGTGGTGGTTGGTGACGACAGCGAGGGAGATGCATGCTAAGGTGCTCACGGTAATGCAGACGAGCTTCGGATGGCGGTGTGGCCTGTCACACCACACGCCCACGGTGGTGGAGACTCGCTGCCACGATTGAGGCTGGCAGTATGGAATGGAAGAAAGGAGATCTCTCCTCCGCACAGTGGTGGTCGATGGTGGAGGCCTCCCGAGCTCGACTGCCTCCCTCCTCCTTTTGTAGTGGCCTGCACAAATTTGAAATCAGCTGCCCGACTAGATCCAACACATCCGCTCCTCCTTGAATGGGTTCTTCACTGCAGCAGCTGGTGGCGTAGGTGCGACAGCCAGTCGTTCCTACAAGAAGAAGAATAAAGAAAATAATGTCAAAATAGTAGGGTCATTTCTATACAGACCCTCAACTTTTATGTTAATGAAAACAATGTACCTAATTGGTTATCTAATTAGATCAATGCCATTCTAATCTAATTCTAAATGCACTTAAAATATGAATGCAATGCATGGATTATGTAATTAAATTAAAAATATGAATTAATCTATTTACATCCTAATTTATGCTAAATAAATGTTTGAATTAACCTAATGTCTAGGCACTTAAATACTTAAATAGCCCACAACTATGGGCTAATCACAGGGCGCAGGTGGTGAGGTGATGCAACTTTGGGTGCGGGGAGGAGGCTTTGGCAGTGGCGTTGGAGAGGTTGTGCACAGTGCACACTTGGGGTTTTTCCCTGCAAGGGCGAAGATGGCGAAAGTTCTCCTCTCCCTGGATGATCTCCTCTCTCCTTTCTCCTCCTCTTCTTTTTAACTTCTCGTTTGCTCCTGCGAGAGTTAAGGGATTTTCACATCCCTTAACTATTTCTGGCCAACGGCTATTGAGGGTTCCTGGAGGATGGGGAAAAGAATAGCCGCCGATTATTTGAAAAAGGGTAATTTATCATTTTCTCCTCATTCTTTTGCCAATTATTTTTCCTGCACATAAAAAGAACATATTAAGTTGTAGAATAGATGTAAACCTAAATCATGATGCATGCAAACATTCTATAACTCAATATAGTTATTAATAACCCTAAAAGATAAAATTAAAGTTACTTAGGCGTAATATTAGTCCATTAAAATGGACTCATCAAATACCCCCATGCCTAAGATTTGCTAGTCCCTTGCAAAAATGAAAAATCATAGAAGTAATCAGAAGATTTCTTCTTTTCTTACATCAAAACTTTAGAAATCCAGACAAATGTGAAGTGCTGATAGCCTAGGTAACAGATCCAAGTGAAAGAGCCAATTCACATTGGAAGTTCGTACTTCCCCCTTTGTAAATATTGCATCGGGATAGGCAACTACTTCCCTCGGGGTTAAAGTAGAGGATAATCTGTAATTTGACCCTGGCATTTGGCTTAGGTAGGAGATATCGAATTAAATGGATTTATATTTGGTGTCACACATTCATCTGGTGCTACATATAGTCTAGTATTCAGACTCTAGATCTCTAGACTATTAGACAAGTCAACTCCGAGAGAGGCTATACAATTGTGCTCTCTTGATGTTCCTAGGCACTCCCTCTTCTTTTTCCTTCTGAGATCACAAATCTTGCCAGATTTAGAAATTATGCTCACTATTTGGTGGCCTCACATGGCATCCGCACTTCAATTAAAGTCCTAATAATTCTACAACTAAGTTAGAGTCCTCAACCAGTATTCGGGTGATCAGAAATACTAGAAAGTAGGTATGGGTCATATTTGGTGGAATGGGATAGGTGTTCTGTTGCCCTAGAAATAGTGTTACATCATAAACTTGGACTTTTTTTTTTGTATATAACTATTTCTTCTTTTTGTTCTTTCTGTTTCTTCTCTCTTTTTTTTATTTTATTTTTTTATTTCTTCTTATTTTTATTTCTTTTTCAATCAACACAACACGATACGGACTTTTATTTATGAGGCATTATTAGGGACGTTGATGGTCAAGAGGAAGTTGTGTCGCTTATTTGGTGGAAGTGCCTATTCATGGCATCGGGAAGGAATTGATAGGACAGGTGTATTTCGAACCATTGACACTATTACCCTCCTTCAGTCGAGGACTCTATGAAGGACGGTCGTAACCATCCACCATAGTCATGGCTTTATTATGACTTAATCTCTGTGTATTTGCCTTATTTGGTGACTCTCAGGAATTCACTCAAAGTACGCACACAGGAACAGAGAGTGAAAACTATGCCTAACTCCGAAGTATCATCATCTAATTATCCAAAACTTAAAAGTCCTTGCACTATACTTAGCGCACCAGTAATCTCTCTACTTCTCACAAATATGAGGTGGATCTACTAGAAGATAGTATGCCTGACTCCCTGGAACTGTCCAAGGGTTCAGTGGACTACAAATGCTTATTGATTTTTCTCAAGGATCCATTACCAAGTCTATGTGCACTTGAAATAAATGTACTAGATTCTAAACTTAAGAAATAATTCGGGAAGAAAAACCTCCAATGACAAATGTATTTTACTAGGGACTAACCCATTCAGCTCAAGAAAAGAGATTTTTTTTATATAATATATATAAATGTGTATGTAAATATTTATAAATGCTATAAACATTCTCAGGTTATACCCCCCCATGCCTAAGACTGACAATGTCCTAATTGGAAAAATGGAGACATAGAAGAATAACACCTAAGGAGGAGAGTGGGAGGAGCTAAGGCTCCTCAAGCCGAAGTGCATCCAAAACCTGGCCATCTGAAAGAGTAATATATGGTTTAAGTCGTTGGCCATTTACTTTAAAGCTCGCACCTGAAATAGGGTTCCTAATCTCTATAGCTCCATGAGGGAAAGTATTGATAACAATGTATGGCCCATCTCAGCAGGTCTTGAGCTTTCCAGGAAATAATTTAAGTCCAGAATTGAAAAGCCAGACCCACTGGTTGGGCTCAAAAGTCGTTCTAATGATGTGCTTGTCATGGAAGACTTTTGTACGTTGCTTGTAAGCTTGAGAAGTTTCATAAGCTTCATTACGAAGCTCCCCAAGCTCAGTTAATTCGAACATACGTGCTTTTCCCGCTTTATCCAGATTCAAGTTAACTTTTTTAATAGCCCAATAAGCTTTATGTTGGATTTCAATGGGAAGGTGCATGCTTTTCCGTAGACAAGACGGAAAGGAGACATGCCCAAGGGAGTCTTATACGTAGTTCTGTAGGCCCAAAGAGCATCATTTAGTTTTCTAGACTAATCCTTCCGATCAGGCCTGATAGTTTTTTCTAAAATTCGCTTAATCTCCCTATTAGACACTTCAACTTGTCCACTCGTTTGGGGATGATAAGGTGTGGCTACCATGTGGTTGACTCCCAAATTTTGGAGTAGTCTTGTGAAGTGTACATTCTTAAAGTGAGGTTCTCCATCACTTATGATCGTCCTTGGGCACCCATACCGAGAAATGATATTAGCCTTAACAAAGCCCAAGACCACGGAATGGTCATTGGTTCACGTGGGGATGGCTTCTTTCCATTTTGATACATAGTCAATAGCCACAAGGATGTATTCATATCCGAAGGACATAGGAAAGGGACCCATGAAGCCAATGCCCCAAATATCAAACATTTCAACAAGGAGGATAGGTTGTTGGGGCATCTCATCCCTTTTTCCAATGGTTCCCATCTGCTGGCAACGTAGACATGCGCCCACATACGTATGTGCATCTCGGAATAATGTGGGCCACCAAAAACTAGATTGAAGAACCCTATTGGTAGTCTTCTTCCCACTAAAATGTCCCCTACAGTGGAGGTCATGGCAGAAACTCAGAACACTTCTTTGTTCTTCATCAGGGATGCAACAGCGAAACAGCTGGTCAGGGCCTATTCTAAAAAGCTCGGGTTCCTCCTAGTGATAAAATTTAGCATTGGCAAGAAACCTATCTCGTTTCTGCTTGTCCCAAGTACTGGGGGTGATGCCCGTGACCAGATAGTTCACTATGTCAGCAAAACAAGGATTTTTAGCTTCCACGACTATTGGAGACTCATCAGGGAAAGTCTCTTGAATACCGCCAGCAGGGTTTGATGCCTCAATAGGGATCCTAGACAAATGGTCTGCTACCACATTCTCAACTCCTTTCTTGTCTTTAATTTCCAAGTCAAATTCTTGGAGTAGTAGAATCCAACGAATTAGGCGAGGTTTGGTGTCCCTTTTAGCCAGAAGATGCTTAAGGGCTGAACGATCAGTGAACACCACAACCTTGGATCCCAAAAGATAAAATCGAAACTTTTCCAAAGAAAATACTACAACAAGTAATTCCTTTTCAGTGACCATGTAGTTTTGCTGAGGATCCATAAGGGTCTTGCTGGCATAATGCAACACATGAGGTTTGCCATCAACCCTTTGACCTAAGACTGCTCCCACTGCAAAATCAGAAGCATCGCACATAAGCTCAAACGGGAGTGTTCAATCTGGTGCTTGGAGAATCGACGCGGTAATGAGGGCTTTCTTCAAAGCTTGGAAAGCCTCGCCACATCTATCATCAAAATCGAAGGAGACATCCTTCACTAACAGGTCACAGAGTGGCTTAGAGATTTTACTGAAATCTCTAATGAAGCGACTATAAAATCCAGCATGGCCAAGGAAAGATCTAACCTGATGAACATTGGCGGGCAATGGAAGCTTAGAGATGGAATCGATTTTTGCAGTGTCCACCTCTAATCTTCTCTCGAAAACTATATGCCCTAACACAATGCCCTGCTGGACCATAAAGTGGCTTTTCTCCCAGCTAATCACCAGCTTCGCCTCTTCGCAATGGGTTAAGACTTTATCAAGGTGAGAAAGGCATAGGTCAAACGACGAGCCATAAATTGAGAAGTCATCCATGAAAATTTCAACAAACTCATCAATCATATCAGAAAGAGCATTACATAACTCGAATGGCATTCGGCGGAACGCAAAAGTGCCATACAGACTCGTGAAGGTGGTACGCTCCTGATCATCAAGAAAAATGGCTATTTGATTGTACCCAGAGTACCCATCAAGAAAACAAAAGTACTTGTTCCCCGCCATTGTTCTAGAATTTGATCGATAAACAGTAAGGGGAAATGGTCTTTTTGGGTAGCCGTGCTTAAACAGCGGTAATAAATGCAGACCCTCCAACCATTTGAGGGCTAGTGGTCACCAGTTCTCCTTGGTCATTCTCCTCCATAGTGATTCCTACCTTTTTCGAAACTACGTGAATAGGAATGACCCATTTACTATCTGAAATGGGATAGATAATCCCTGCATCCAGCCATTTCAGAATCTCATTTTTAACAACCTCCGGCATATTTGGATTGAGCCTTCTCTGCATATCTCGGAAGGGCTTCACGGAATCGTCCATGTATATATGATGCTTGTAAAGAGAGGGATCAACACCCTTAATATCAGCAATTGTCCAGGCAATTACTTCCTTGTGCCTTTGTAAACACTCAAGCAGAGCTCCCTCCTACAATTTAGATAATGCAGATGAGATAATCATGGGGAGCATGTTATTAGGGCCAAGGAAAGCATATTTCAATGTGCTCGGGAGGGGTTTCAACTCCAATTCAGAAGCCTTTTGGATTGAGGGTTTTAGTTGAGATGTCCCCGCCTCAAGCAGTGGTTCTACCTTCATAGTCCAGGGTGGGGACATAGACTCAGTGTGTACCCCCAGCAACTCTTCTAGTTCGGGCATTTTCCTTTTAGTTTCTTTAATAATCGAGGGATGGCCCTGAGATATGACCTTCTGAAGGGGATCTCTACATAAGAGTGCTGGAGTAGTCTCTTCAATTATTTCATCAATGACCTCAATCTGAGAACAATCTTCAAATCCGGGTTGCTTGTAAGTATCAAAAGCATTCAACTGGATCTTCTTGTTCCCAAAGCCCATTTTAAGTGCCTCGGATCTACAATTTATAGAGGCATTGGCTGTTGACAAGAAGGGGCATCCCAGAATAATGATGGCATTGTGGGCTTATTAGATGGGTCAGTATCAAGTACCAGAAAGTCAACAGGGAAGAAGAAATCCTCCACTCTCACAAGGATATCCTCCAACAATCCCTACGGTGTCTTAAGTGATCTGTCTACAACCTGGAGGATTACTGGACTAGCTTCAGCTTTCCTCCTCCGAAAAGGTCATAGACAGAGCTCGGTAGAATGTTTACCCCCGCACCTAGATCGAGCAGAGCCTCGTCAATGTGTTGGTTACCTATAACCACTGAAATATATGGGGCCCCTAGGTCTTTCATTTTGGGGGGTGTTCCATGCTGAAGAACTGAGCTAACATGGTTAGGCAGGATGACCTTGGTTTGGACCTATTTCCTAGATCGGTGCTTCTAGGTGCACAGGTCCTTCTGAAACTTGGCATATGACGGAATCTGTTTAATCGCTTCCAACAGAGGCAAGTTAATCTGGACTTGCCTAAATGTGTCCATAATCTCTTCCGTCCTATCCTTGGCTCCAAACGAGCCAACAGAGGATTCCCCAGGAGTAGATAGGTGCTCTGGATAGGGCACCCTCGGCTTCTGGGTAGAGGGGTCGTCATGTTGAGAAAGGGGTGGTGGAAGGACGACATCCTCATTGTGGGTGATTTTGTGTGAGGGAGAGTGGTGTGGCTCTTCCTCGGGTGAGATGGAAGTCGGGTCAGGTGTGGAAGGGGAATTATGATATGTAACCGTAGGAGTGTTATTGAGCTTGTCAATCTTTTTTCCACTCCTCAACATGGTTACTGCTTGGGCATGCTCCCTGAATACAACCCCCTTGACCTTAGGGTTCTCCTCAAAAGAGCTAGGCAGCTTCCCCGGATCACGTTGCCTAACTGCCTCAGTAAGATGACCAATTTGAGATTGCATATCAGTAATCATCTTATTTTGAGATTGGATAACCATATTCTGATGCTCTTGCAATTCTTTCATCATGGCCTTCAGTTCATCCATCTCAGAGGGGTTATTTGGAGGAGGGTTTTCATATGAAGGTTGGTATGTGGGCTAGGGAGGTAAGAGTCTTGTATTCCCTGAGTTAAAAGCACCAACGTGCTTCCAAGTGAAGTTTGGATGGTTCCGCCACCCTGGATTACAAGTGTTGGAGTAAGGGTTATTCCGAGGGGGCAGAAACCTTGGGCTGCATTCAAGTCGGCCTGAATCAACTCGGGGAATTGGTTTGCCTGATGGCACTCCGCAGTGGCGTGCGTTGTGCTTTGGCAAATGGAGCATTCTCTTGAAGCCTGAAAAATAGAGGCTGCTTGCGGGTTCATGCCGAGGTTTGCTAAAAGCCTATCAAAGTTTTTATTCAATAGTTGAATCTGATAAGCCAAATCATGAGATGCCCCAGCTTCATGGGCCTCTATCTTCCTCTGCAAGATTGATGGTTTTCTTTCTTGATAGGTAGAGGATAGATGTATGGAGTTGTTGCTTAATGTTTCAAATAATGCCCAGGCTTCATCCTCAGTTCTGGTCATGAAGGTTCCTGCACAGGCTGCATCAATGGTTTGCCATGCCTTTTAGATAATCCGTTATAGAACCTTTCGACCAACTTCCATCTTGGCACTTGATGGTTGGGGCATAACCTAAAAAGGTCATTAAAGTGCTCCCAAGTCTCATGAAATTGCTCCCCTTCCTGTTGAGTAAAACCCATAATCTCTCTTCTGTAATAGTTGGTTTTACTCATAGGAAAATACTTTTTTAAAAATTCTCCCTTAGGGGTGGCCCAATCATTTACCCTTGCATCGAGGGTATGATACCAGTGTTTCGCCTTATCCTTTAGGGAGAAAGGAAATAGAGTCCTCATCAGGGCTTCATCAGTAAAGCCCTGGAGCTTCACTGTGGAACAGACCTCGGTGAATTCCTCCAAATGCCGGTAGGGGTCCTCCCTAGTAGTACCATAAAAAGAGGGCAATAATGATATGGTACTGCTCTTGATCTCATACGGATAATCCCCTGCCAGTCATCTTAGTACTTGTGCAGGTTGGTTAGTAGGAATAAAATAGTCCCTTAGGGTCCTTTGTTGATTTGCACCTTGCTTAGCCATTCCTTCTTTTTCTTCTCCTAGGTGATCTCTCCTAAGAATTCGCTCAACTCAGGATCAAACACTAGACTACCCTCAAGAGAGCATCTACCAAGCATACAAAGCACAATTCAGATTTTTTTTTATGAGTAAGTTAAACCTCCACTCCAAAGATAAGTCAACAGATTAAGACTCATCCCTCCGTTCCCACATAAGTGGTACAAGAGGGGTGTGGAGTTTAAATCTTAACCTTCTTTATTGTGGATGTCGAATTAGTTAATATGAATGGCCAAACAAGTTTTTCACTGCAATTACGTGCCTTAATTTAACCTTCGAGTGCCCTAGGACCTATACTTTGCTTGGATGATACTCCCAGGTGATCAAGTGAGAAGTTACTCCAAGGATGAACAAAGGGATGCAAGTAGGGAGAACCCTTCTTTGAGGCGATGCGTATGTGGTGCCCCTTAACTACCCTTTTGTTCCTTTAAGGGGTGTCCCCCTCCGTGGAGTATCAAAACACTTGGTCAAAAGATAGTATCACCACCACCACAAAGCACAATAGGAGGGTCTGCACTGATAAAGAGATCGCGGACAAGTCCCTTAGAATCAGATCAAATGTGAATTACTTTTAGGGTTGAATCTGATTATTAGTTCCACTTTTAGTTATGTGACCACTGAATTAGTAAATTCAAACACCTTGGTGGTCTTGAATTTAAATTTGAATGCAAATGCGTGAACAGGAGCTGGATGCAAAAGTTAGAAAGATATACCTGTCTCCAGCAATCTTCGTGCTAATATGCTTGCAATGCAATAATAAAAGCTAATGTGCTACTCAATTACCCCTAAATACGCGCACTTAAGGGCATGCAACTTCTAAATAGGCAGCTCGATATTTTCTTTATTGGTTTTTAAAAGCAAGCAAGCAGAAAATATAATCACGCATGCACCAAAAATATTGTAAGCCCTAGTAGCTAAAGAATGCGGGGACAAACCCCCAAAAATTCAGCCCCAGTTACTAAAAGGGCAAAAATATAGAATTAAATTTGTGACGATGGAGAATCCTCTGCAAAAATAGGATCTTGGTCTCCTTCGTCTTTTCCTCGTGTAGCTTAACTCATGATTGCTGTCGCCGCTCTGTTGTGCCTCAACACCTCTTCAGATTCCTCGCATAGTAAAAAAGTTGATCAGATAATTTCGCAACTCAAAAGATTTAAAAACAATGAAGTAAATCTATTGCGTCTGTTGCCTCCTCGGCAACGGTGCCAATTTGACGAGCCAACTTTCCACTTCGCGGTGTAGTATTTAAGAGGTGGAAAAATCGACTAATAGAAAAAAATGAAAATAACCACTCGTAGAAGAGCGGGTCATGTCCACAGGGAGGCAATTATGCAATAAATTCTTAATTATTTTATATTCTTTCGGATAAGTGTGAAATCCCTATTCAGATCTGACATAAAATGCGAAGGAAAGTAGATTCGCAATAACTTGAAAAGATAAGGGTACATGTCCAGTTTTCCCTCACTGAAATCTTCAATAAATTTATGTTGATTTTATGCAATTTTCATGTGACGTGTACTAGAGAAAATTTGTGCTCATGTTAAGCCCAAAATCAATCTTGAAATAGGTGAATATCATGAATGTGCAATTATCAGAGAATATGAGTGTGCATGGGCAATTTTGCCATAATATAATACTAATAAATAAAAAATCAAATTCTGTGGCAATGGTAGTGAATGTAAATTTTAATTAACTTCAAAACAAAGCATTTTCTCTCTCTCCTCTTCGCAAGAGAGAGAGAGCACCGGAGGGCGTTGGAGAGGCTAAGGAGGTCGGTGAGGATGAGGGCTATCTGATGATGGCTGCGACTTTGATGGAGGTGGCCAGCCGACGGCGGAGAAGTTGCCGAAGGAGGCTACCTGCTATAGCCGCACGCCTGTAGGGAGGCACTGGAGAAGGTGCGCTTGCAGGTGGCTGCTGGCGGTCGTGAAGGCGCGTAGCCTGCAGGTGGCTACTGGAGGGAAGCGTTGTGCGGGAGCCTGCAGGGGCAAGCACTGGATGCCTGCGGGCATGCGGGCAAGAGGGGAGGGGTGCGCTGCAAATGGCGCTGGTGCTACTGTAGGCATACGGTGCAGAGAAGGTGCGCCTGCGGGGAGGCACTGGAGGGTGGACGCAATCTGTAGACGCGGCGGGCGATGTGCGCCTGCAGGAGGTAGAGAGGTGAGGTGTTTGCACTGGAATGCCTGCAGTGCGGCTAAAAGGAGCGCTACAGATTTGCGGTGTGCACCTGCTGGTGGGCATGCGTTGCGGGTGAAAGCACTTGGTGTTGCGGATGCCAAGTGAGTGTGCAGGGTGCAGTGCCTGCAGTAGGGGGGCACGCCGGCAGATGGCGCGGGTGTCTGGTGGTGTAGGCGGTGCGTTGTAGGTGCGGGAAAGAGGTGCTGGAAGGGAGATGGGCGCTTGAGATGGTGCTGGCTTGCGCGGCTACAAGGAGCGCTGGAGTTGCTTGGCTTGGTGCGGCGCGACTGCAGGGCGGAGGAGGTGAGGTGATGCAACTTTGGGTGCGCGGGGAGGAGGCTTTGGCAGTGTCGTTGGAGAGGTTGTGCACAGTGCACGCTTGGGGTTGTTGCTCGCAAGGGGGAAGATGGCGAAAGTTCTCCTCTCCCTGGATGATGTCCTCTCTCCTTTCTCTGCCTCTTCTTTTTAACTTCTCGTTTGTGCCTGCGAGAGTTAAGGGATTTTCAAATCCCTTAACTATTTCTGGCCGGCAACTGTTGAGGGTTCCAGGAGGATGGGGAAAAGAACAGCCGTCGATTATTTGAAAATGGGTAATTTATCCTTTTCTCCTCATTCTTTTGCTAATTATTTTTCCTGCACATAAAAAGAACATATTAAGTTATAGAATAGTTGTAAACCTAAATCATGATGCTTGCAAACATTCTATAAGTTAATATAGTTATTAACAACCCTAAAAGATACAATTAAAGTTACTTAGGCGTAATATTAGTCCATTAAAATGGACTCATCACAAACTCCATGATTCTCGCGTATGTTTGACATGCGTACCTTCAAAAGGTTCTTATGAGGATTTGGGAAAGACGTAAAGCCCAAGGAATGGCTCAAATGGAAGGTAACTTCCCGAGCAATCCCCGTATCAATTTTGGGAAGATTGAGAATCAAGCGAGAAATCCTCGCTCGAAACTCGAAGGTGAAGGTTTAACCTTCGAAAAATGGCACGAGGATCTATTTGTGAGAAAGATGAAAAAGCTGGGGGGCTAGTTGCAAGGAATTCAAAAAGCTAAGGGTCTGAATGAGATAGAAAAAATCTGACTGGATCAAAATGCAAACTTGGTCAAGATGATCTCAGATTTGGCCCAAATTTTGGTACAAACCTAATTTTGACCCAAGGAATCTAATGGTGAAGTTAGATTTTAGTTTTTACCTAGTTTGACTGGGTAATTTATGCAAAACCCTATATTAGGGCAAATGTCAGTTTAGGACTCTATTTTGGGTCAAGATAGGTTCTGATGGTCAAAATGATGGTACAAAACCCTAGAGAATATTTTTCAAAGAATTTTGAATGGTTTAGGTGAATTTTATCCTAACCAAAACCTCAGTTAATTAAGCGGGTCCATTTTTAGGGTTTCAGAAGTCACTTAATTCTCAAAACATGCGAAAACCCTTTTCTATCTGTATTAACCCACTTGTTGGACTTTTAAGACCATTTGGCCCTTAATTACCCCCTAGAGAAACCCATGTTTGTTCTGTATTCAAGATAGTAAAATTGCAATTTTAACCCTAGTTTCTTGTCTTTCTCTCAGAATGGATTTGTAATGAATTATGGCCTTGTATTAGTTATGTAGGAGCATTTATTCCTTAATAATGAGTAAATTAAGCTAGTTATGGCTCATGATGGCATTCCCATCATGCCCCGATGCCTAGCTTTTGCTAGTTCCTTAGCAAAATCTTAAGGAATTAACTCACATTCTAGGCCGTACGCCATTTTATGCTCAGATTTCTGCTATATGCTTCCTTTTGTAGATTAGATCAGAATGCTGATAGTAGGCCTAGAGGTAGTCAAGTGTCAACCAAGGTCTGGAGCGGCCCAGCATTAGCCTCAATCTGCCACGAAGGTTTCTAAGGCCCACAGGAACTAACCTAAGGTTCGTTGAAGTCCGTTGTTAAAGCACCAATGCTTAAGACATGTTTTAGCCCAGGTTTAGTTTGCAGTGCATTTTTGTAAGAGAGAGATAGAAGATTTTTTTATTTTTAGAGAGTTTTCTCTCTCTTTTCTTTCTTTATTTCTAGCTTCGAATTGGCTTTATAGCACGGTCTGTATCGGATTCCTAGCTCCCACCATCAATCCTTATAGGGTCCCTAGCAATCGATGCTTCGACATAGCACCACCCATGGCAACCCCCAGAACCCTGGCTTTCGATATTTTGGGATAATCCCGCCCATGGCATTCTGTAGCCAAATCCAGACCTTAGCAATCGACATTTTGTGATAATACTTCCCCCAATAGGATATTTAGATATCCTAGGAGATAAGCATCGAGGAGACTGGTATGTTATTGCGCATCTTTGAGGGGAATTTCCTGCCTCTCCGTGCCAGGAACTCTTCCAAATCAACTTGTGTTGATCAGCCGCTTCTAATCTAGGTAACCTTTTCAGAATAGAATTAGCACATTTACGTGATTTTGATAATTAAGCGCACTGAAGTAGATTGTATGTGGATTGGGGTGCTTAGGTTATCGAGTCTCGCAAACCACAGGTCAGCTAACGAGGCCGAATAATCCCTAAGCCTTAGACCTAATACTTAAGGTTCTCATTTTCCCCAACCTCTTGAGGACTATCTAGATCTTAACGAATACTTGAATTTTAAGCCTAAAATCACAGCCTAAGAGGCCTATGATCAACGTTCTTACTAATCTCTTTTGTCCCTTAGCACTTTTGTCTTTTCTATTTCTTTCTTTTGATTTGGTCTAGAACTAAGTAGATTCCTCAATATTTTACTAATGACTATCTCTTTTTTTTTTCAAATTATGCTCCTTTTTTGACATTTGTATCACCTCTCCTTTTCCTCCAGAAAAATGATATGCACATTGATGTTTTTAAAATTTCCTCCCTTCTCCATTTTTTTTGTTCTATTTTTTTCATTTTTTTGGTTTTTTGGAATATGTAATTTTTTGATGAAACCCTTTCTTGTGAAGTGATTCTCACAGCGTTTTGCACTTTAATACCACCCCATCCCTATGATTTGCAATGTCCTCATTGTAAATTAGGTGGGTTCGAATTCAGCTTAGATCGTACATTGGAATAGGTTTTGGGTGGGTGGACGGGTCGAGGTGACTGTTGCGGACGATTTCAAGCTTGGATACCGGTATCAGAGGTGGGGTTAGCTATTCTAATGAACGAACCCTAAAGTGCAATATGAGTTCAGCATAGGATGTGGCAAGAACGGTTTCAAGTTTTTCAAAAAGATGACAGATTTTTGGGATCGTAGAGTGCATATTCGATCAGAAATGCGTCTAGTATAGTTGCAAAATACGATCAACAAAAATAATTTCTAAGATAATGAGACTTGATGGATTTCATTCTTTCGAAAACTTGAGTCCCGGTAGTTCATCTCTGGGTGGTGTGAAAACAAGTCAAGATTTGGATCAGCTTAATCTAATCTAAATCTAATCTTACCTAACTTTTTTTTTGTCTTTTTGTGTTTTTGATTTTTATTTTGAAAAATGATAGGCAAACAAACTTGAAGAAAATCAGAGAAGCGATGATCACACAATATTATTCATGCATAGAATACTCAAAATAATGTCACACAATATCTATGCTAGAAAGCATTTAAATAGAAGAAATCCCTCTCACCGGGAAGGTGCCACTAGGGCCATCGGTCTTGTGTGAGGGTGTAGGCTAGACCATGGGTATACAACCCATCTACATGCCTACCAACAAGAGATGGCTGGCCACAAGAGGCTATGGGTGAGCCTTCATGGCAGTCCAAAAAGAAGAAGAAAAAGAGGGTGCGTCCTCTCTTTGGAGAAGAAAGGACACACCCAAGTGAAGACAGGAGAAGAGGGTGTTGCACCCTAGTTCTCCCCTTCTTCTTGCCGCTCACATGAAGATGCCTTGGAGGAGCTTCTTCTTTAGATGTCCATGGAGGGGACCTTGGAGTAAGAGGATGGCCCTAGGGTTTTGGAGGGTGGAAGGGTGTCACAAGTGGGAGGAGAATGGATGGGAAAGTGAATGAATTTCGTGGCTCTCTTCTCTCCTTGGCTTTTATGGGAAGGCCTCTCCATTTCAAATGGATCACCACTTTTGGTGGCTCCCAAAATAGCAAGTGCCACCAATGTAAGATCTAGGTTGGTGACCAACTAATGAGGGCTAGAATGGGCAAGTGGGATTTAGGAAAGTGTATGTATGTGTAGGTGTAATTTTTGTGGAGTTAGGTAGTGGGCTTGGTGAATCTAGGTTGGGTTAACCTACATTAAGTGGCTGTGGACCTAATTAGGCTTAGGAAAGTTTAATCAAATAGGAGTGAACCTAATTAGGTCTAGGTCAAGTCTAATTTGATGTGTACATGTGATTAGGCTAGGGTAACCCTAATAGGTATGAGTCAATTAGATCCTTGGTGGATCTAATTGGGCTCAGGTGCACCCAATCAACTGTAGATGCACCCAATTAGGTATGGGATGGTTCAATTGGGTTAGGGGTAGGATAAGTAGGGCCATGGATAGTGGGCTAGGCTTAGGAGGTCTCTAATTAGGTTTCCAAGGGTGTCCGGTGGGGTTCCTAGGTCAAAATAGGCAAGATCAGGCTTCTAGCACCAAAATCAGGAACCAGACAGCAGTATCAGACGTCCAGGATAGTGGTTAGACGTCTTATAATATAAAATTGGACGTCTGGACATTAAATTAGACGTCCAATTCTATGTCAGTATGAGTTCTGCCTTCTTGGCTTGTTATTCTGCAGAAATCAGACGTCCAGCCAGATGTTTGGACATCCTAAAAGGTGTTGGAGAGTGGGTTTTAGGTTTTCTAAGGTGGGTTTTGGTTCCTAAGTGTTTGGGAGATGGATAGGGTGGATAAGAACATGGATAGTGCTATCCATGTTTGGGTTTTGAGGCTAAGGTGTCCTAATGGAGGTGGTTTTGGATTTGGGAAGGCTGTCCTAGGGTTTTTAAGGGTAGGGATAAGGCTATCCTTCTCACTCCTCTTATCTGGATCAGTCTTCTTCTTCCTTGATTGCTTTATTCCACTATCTCCATCCTGGATCACTTTATTACCTGAAAATAGTAATAAAAACCATCAAATAGCAGGATATCTCATCTTATTCTAAATAGACTGATACAATGCATGATATGCAAGATATGAGTGTAATATCCACAAATTAAGCTAGGTTCAAACATTATTTTGGTTGATTAGGACCCATTATTGCTATGCCCCCCATCCCTAAACTTTGTTAGTCCCTAGCAAATGCAATACTGAATTATTCACATAAGGGTACCTATGGGATTGATTATTTTATCATGTGTATGCCGAGAGATTTTTCTCCTTTTTGTTTTCATCCTATGTTCTAGAAATCCAGACAAATGTGAAAGTGGAGCTACGTAGCTTTTGCATTGATTCAAGTGAAGGACCTGATTTACCTCTAAAGCTTGTACTTGCACCCTAGTAAAATTCTAGCAGGATAGGCGGACTTCTTCCCTCGGGGTATTCAAGATATTCTATGCATTCCACCCTACTTTAAGCTTGGGTAGAGAATGTCTGAGGGATATGGGTGTTTATTTGGTGGCTCACTCTCACTTGGTGCTACATAGAAATTAGTACTTCAGAATCTAGATTCCCAGATTATCAAGTAACTCATCTCAGAGAAAGACGAGAAAAGCTATGCTCTCTTTTGGTTCCTTTGTATTCATTCTCTCTTACTCTATTTTTTTTTTAGAGCTCACAATCTCACCAGATTCTCACGTATGATTTGTATTTGGTGGCCTCACTTGGCATTAACACTTTAATTGAGTTCCATAACCTTAACACTAAGTCAGAATTCCTCAGCCAGTATTAGGGTGATTAGAAACATAGAAAAATAAGTTAAGGCCTTATTTGGTGGATTTCAAATTTATTTGGTGGTATTGCCTCAATACAACTGAAATAAATACTAAAAATTCACACATTCTTTTACTTTGCTTTTTTTTCTTTTTCTAATTTTTTTCTTTTTCAATTTTTCTTTTTTTTTCCTTTTTCTTCATTCATTTTTCTTTCTTCCCTTTTTTTTCCACATATAATTTTTCTTTTTTTCTTTCAACACAACACATGCTAGCTAGCATACATTCATGAACATTATTGAGGAGGCATTATTAGGGATTGGTAGTACTCAAGAGACAATGGGTGGCTTATTTGGTAGAAGTGCCTACTTACGACACCGGGAGAGATGGAGAGGATGGTGTATTTCTAACCTTGACATCAATACCCTCTTTCAACCGAGGATTCCGTAAAGAATGGTCGTAACCATTCACCTTAGCCCTAGTTTTATGAAAACTCGCTCTCTGCGTATGTGCCTTATTTGGTGGCTCTCAAAATTTCACACAAAAATGTATATGTAGGATCCAAGAGTGAAAACTATGCCTAATCTCTGAGTATCATTACCTAATTATCTAAGATTCTAGATTCCTTGCACTAATCTTAGAGCACCAGTACACTTTACTCTCATCTCACATTATATGGTGGATTTTGGAAGGAAATCTACCTGACTCCCAAAACACTATCCAGGGGTTTAGGAAAAGAAGCACTGTTCTTCTCGACAGACTAATGATGTTTACCAGCCTTCACCTTGAATCCATTGCAAATTCTATGTGTGTGTGAAAATTGTTCTGGATTCCAGATTATAGGAATCAACTAGAGGATGAAATACTGAATACATTCTCTTGATAAAAAGCTTATTAATGAATGCAATATATATAAATGCTATTTGTAACCTTTCAAAGTTGCACTTCGAAAATTTCCCTAATTTGGGTTTTTATTAAGCTTGACCCTAAATTTAGAACAAAAAGGTGAATGGATGAGTCGAAAGTGGCTGTTGTTGACGATTTTTAGCTCCAATGCGAACATTTGAGGTGGAGTCGATTGTTCTTAATTTAAGGAACCTAAAGTGCAATTAGCATGATGTACGAAAGGTTTTTCCTAGGTATTGGGAGAAAAAATTTCATTTTACGATTACTACTCCCCCATGCCTACTTTCTTGCATGTCCTCATGCATGAATATAACGAAAAATAAATTAAGACAGGGAGTAAAAGGTTAGAAATCACCTCGAATAGCTCCTGAATTTTGACGTTCCTCTTATTCCAACACCTAAAATTGAATATGTAGGAAAAATATGACAAATAAAGTATGCTATATATAAGTGCTGAGATTAACGCCTCCAGCTGGGCGTACACTCAAAAAGGATATGTCAATGCACTATTGAGAATGGCGAGTAAAATGATAAGAATTTTAATCTTGTTCGCCAATAGCGGGCCGCAAATGCGAACCAGCTGTCCATGAATTCCAAGTCCAAATAATCAGAAAAATATGTAGATGGGGCTTGGGATTATCTGCAGCCAGATGCTACAGAAGAAATACAGATAAATATAGGTGTCAGGAAGAAAAGAATATGAAGGCATCTCGAAGAGGTGATGGAGAATGTGGGTGGTAGGGGTATGGGTGGAGTCGTGTGGGGTGAAATCATATGGGTCCTGATAATGGTGAAGAATGGAAGGCATGACCCAAGTGATGTGGTTAGATTTGGAAATCATGGTCCACTGATCAGTCTCTGTCTCTACCAAGGATGTTTGGGTATCATCTTCTTTTATCTCTTCCAAATTTTCCAATGCCAATTCGCAATTATCACATGCTTCCCCAAAATATTTAGCTTCCACTAATTACTCATCATATGTTATCCCCAACAGTATTTCAATCTCTTGAATATCCTTTTCATAAGGGGATATCTCCTTCTTCTCACTTAGATGAAATTGGTCGTTAGATTCAATAGTGAGTCCCTCCGTGAAAGTGGAATGGGCTGAATCATTGATTGAGGAGTTGTTACAGTCTTTTTTATTTTGTTGCTCCGTGTGTGAGATCATTTGAATTAATTCATCAACGTCTCCATGGGTATTCTCAAATACAACAAAATCGTATTCTGGTCCCTTAATACTTGGTTCCTCAAAATGAAATGATTGGTACTCAGGCCCTAAATGAAGATCAAGATTCTCGAATAAATCTCTATTCACGACTTTAATAAGATTATCAATATCATCCACCTCGGATGTTTGATCAGTAGAATCCTGCATGACCACCACTGAATCACAAATCGGTTGTGACACACCTAACCCAAATTCAAACATTTTTAATTTTTGTTGCTCGTCCCGGATTCTATGATGCTCTTTCCTAGTATCATCATATTCTCTTACACTAGCCTCTTTTAATTCATGAATCATTTTGATCAATTGAATAATCTGGGATTCATTGCAAGGGGCAGGGATTTGAATTGGGCTAGGTTGATCAAGATAGTCAACCATACTATCAATGATTTGATCTGGTATTGAGGGTGACTTATGTGATCTAGTGAATTGTTGATTCGGGTCATGTGGTTCTACCCAGGTGTCAATTGCCATAGTTTCTTCTGAATTACCCTCCAACTCACTTGCCGTATCATCCATAAAATACCTTAACTTTGTTTTCTTAGCGGCCGCATAAATATCAAAGTGAATCTTCTCATTGCTGCTACTCATCTCCATATATCCTGAGTAACAGTCAATCAGTGCATTGGCCATAGCCAAGAATGGCCGACCCAGAATGATGGGTGAATTACTTAGCTTTTCCGGTATATCCATGTTTAAAGCAATAAAATCAACTGGAGAACTATGACCTTGCACTTTGATGATCACATCCTGAACTACCCCCTTAGGTGTTTTGATGGAGCCATCTGCCATTCTAATGGTGACAGGTGTGTGGTGCATGATGGGAACACCATCATGAGCCCTAACTAGCTCATTTTAACCTGGAAAAGAGAACAAAAGCTCCTACATAACCAAGTGAAGGGCCTAACTCAAGGAATAACTAGTTTGAAAGAAAAGTAAGAAACAAAGGGTAAAATTGTAATTTTACCAATGCAGTACAACAACATGATTTCTCAGGGGTTAAACATGGGTTAATTGGTCTTAACAAGATAAAAAGTGGGTTGGTTCAATCAGAAAAGGGTTAATGTGAGATATGGGAATTAAATAACTTCTTGTAACCCTAAAATAGACCCACTTAATTTAACAAGGTTCTGGTCAAGATAAAATTTAACTAAACCCTCTAAAATTCATGGAAAAATATCCTTTAGGGTTTAGAACCTTCAATTTGCTCTTTAGAACCTATTTTGACTTAAATAGGTGTCCTAGTCAAACATTTGCATTTAAATTAGGTTTTTGTGCAAAATGGCCAGTCAAACGTGGTCAAACCTAAAATCCAACTTCACCATTGGATTCCTTGGATCCAAATTAGGTTTATACCAAAATTTGGACCTAAGGAAAGTTAACCTTAACCTACTTTGCAAAACAGTCCAACCCAATTACTTTTATACCCCTAGTTTTTGAAAACCTTGTAGACGCTCCCCTATCTTCCTCGTCATTCTTTGCAATTAGGTCCCTCTGCCATTACGGCGAAGGAATCCTACTCCGACAAGGATTCAAGGGGGAGTTCTCCTTGATTCCTCAGAGACACCCTCTCAAATTTCAAAGGGAGATTCTCTAAGGAATTCCCGATCATATGAACACAATTTCAAGCCTTGATTCCCACCCAATCTCTCATGCGAACGCATGAGAGATATGGGTATCTCTCGACCTTCCAAGTCCGGCTAGATTGCCGTGCTTGGAAGCTTTCCTTCTAAGCACAAGGCCTTCCGCCTACGATGATTTAAAGGCCCCTAGATCCTCCCATCCATCCTAAGCTTGCTTTGGCCGAAGAATTCCCTAAAATTCCTCTTCCCCCCTAGAGCCAAAAAGCCCGCAAGCTCTGGCAACTTCTCCTCCCTCTTCTCGTCACTCTACCACCATACCAGTGGCAGAGTCATCTCCACCTCCTTCCGTGTCGTGCCATACCTGTGCCTGCATCTATCTCCCTCTCGTCGTCGCTGCCTCTCCATCTCAGGGCCTTCGTCTCTAGCGATTGCAGATATGTGCAATCTGCCCCTTTGCCTCCCCCTTCATCCAATCACTCTCAGATAAGTCCCCTTCCCCTACTCTTTATTTTCCCCCTCTTTATTTCCCAAAACACTCCTCGACAATCGCAAACCACCCTCACCATCTCCACCTTCGGCAGACCTCCGGCGAGGTGCCCCTGTCATTCCACGCACCCACACGCCTCGCCAACTACCTTAGAAGCTCTGCCACCATCCACTAATCATCTTCCCCCTCTCCATCAACTGCCACACACTAGATATACTGCCCACAAACAAACCCATCACCACGGCCATAGACAAACCTAGGCATGCATGGCTAGGTCGTCCTGCACCACACCAGCACCTGAGACACCTTCGTCATGTCACGGCAAAGCCTTCTGAGCGTTTTGACAGGGCTGTGAGGCTGTATTTGTATTGACAGGCTCTGGCCCATATCCACCATTGAAGCAAGCTGAAGAAGCTTACTATCTTCGCAAGAAGTCTCTAGGTACCAGGAGACCAAGTCCTAGGTGGGCGGCTTTCCTCCGTGAACAGCGTCAGCCACCTATCGAGGGCCAAAGCATCTACAACTGCAGCAATTAAGCGTGACCCCTGCAGGTGCACGCAAGGAAGCGGGTGGGACTTTTAGTCCTACCTCGGGCATTTTGGAGTGAGTAGAGCGGTATAAGTTGTAATTGTGTCAGGGCTTATCGCCTCTTGACATGGGGTGAGGTCCCCTTGCCCACTCACACCTCGTTCGTGCCCACGCTCCGCGGACCTAGTAGCCTGACCTGATTACTGTGCACTCCTCACGCATCACCCACGCCAGTGCGCCTGGTCTTGGGTGCACTGACTTGACCTGTTTACCTGAGAAAGGCTCTAGGAGAGCAAGCCTAAGAGAGAAAAGAGAGAGTTTGCGGGGGAGGGTAAGAGTAGGTTTTGCACTTGCTTTCAGGGAAAGGAAGAAGGTAGAGGAAGCTCAAGGAGGAAGCTATAGAAGGAAGTTGAAGAGAAGGCTGCAGAGGACGCTAAGGAAAAAGGCTAAGGAAGGAAAAGGCACGATTGAAGAAGAAGAAAGCTAAAGAAAGAAGAGAAGCCAAGAGAAGGAAGAAGAAGACAAAGGAGCCACAGACAAGGGAAGAACCAAAGACAAGGAAGAAGAAGACATCAAAAGAAGAAGGAAGAAGTCAGAGAAAGAAGAGAAGAAAGACAAGCTAAGGCCAGCACAAAGAGGAAAGGAAGAAAAGAAGAAGAAGAAGAGAAAGCCCAAAGCCAGAAGCATCTGATTTTTGCATCTCTATTTATATTTTTGAGCTTCTAGATACATTGAATCTATTGCTTCATCATTGTTCATCACATTTTATCAAATTGGAAGTTGTATTCTTAGTTTTTAAATCCCAATTTGTTCCCCATGTTCCACCTCGGATTCATAATTTTTCGAGTAATAAACTTTCATTTATTTTTCGAAGTAATTTCAACTATACTGCAGCGCAATATTTACAAACCCGATTTCACTTTCGTATAAACATTTTGGCACCGTTGTCGGGGAGCAACGGACAATTTAGAAACTTTGATCACAACTTCTGATTCAGTACTCACTTGCTCTTTTACTTCTATTGTGATTGTTTCAAGGGAGGAAAAGAAGACAGCCGCATAGCAACCACACCAGAGGCAGGTAATTTCTCAGAAGCCCTCTCTCTTAATCCCCTCAATTCTGAAAAGGAAAACAAAGAGAAAATCAATCTAGGGATACCTACTTTCCATATCTAGTAAATCACCAAAGTTGCCTGATTTTAATTTCAACACATTTTGAATTTGTGCATCCATTTAAGCTAACTAGGGCTAGCACCTTCTTGATTGAGCCCTAGATACCATCTTTGTGGCAACTAAATTGGACCAAGTAGAGCCAACTTAAGGGTTCCAACCAAGGGCTTTTAGAGACACATATTCTCTTAAGCAAAGAATCAAAATTTTCAAAAAGAGTTGTGCCTAAGCCTTGTTTGAAGAGATTTATCCAAGAGAAACACTAAGAAAAATCAAGCTCTTAAGTCACTTGAACCCTAAAAGAAAGGACCTAAAAGCTCTCAAAGGACAAAGAGGTGAGGTTGACCCCTTGGGTCAACCAACCTTGAAATTAGGTCACCTTTTACACTCAAAAGATCTAAAGTTCAAGTGGAACCCTAAGCACCTTGATATTAATTAAAAGTGGTAGACTTAAGAGGTCAAGGTCCCCATTCTGGTCTACCTGGAATCTCAGTGGCAAGAGAGGTCGGGTGGGGAAAACCCTGTAACTCGTGGGGATGTTCTACCGTGTAGGGGTCATTGCAGGACTCTCCCTCTCTATCTGCCTAGGTATTTCTCATGTGGACGGCCTTTCTAACTAAGGGGTATCATTCGCCCCGAACCTCTATAGTCAACCAAAATTTTTGGGTGTCTCGATTGGATCCAGCACATTCTAATCTCGTCTAATCCATCGATGCATGTTTGGTAGGAGGTCCTTAAGACCATCCTTAAGACCTTCTTTAGAAATCCACTCTCGCCGAGGCCAAGCCTCGACGCCCGTGTTTGTGCAGCAACCCCACCACATAGATCTCTCCTCTGATTCATCAGAACCAAGTTCTCCTTCTTCCATCATGGCACAACCAATTGAAGAAGAGAACAACCTTGAACACCAACTTCAGTGCTTGAATGATCTATTCCAAAACTTTGTAAACTTGTCGCAGCGTCCTATGATGCGAGATCACTATAATCCTGCTGCGGTGGCAATCGAGCCTCGAGTCCAAATCCTGGCTGGAGGTCCTGATTCTGAACTCAAGCCCAACATGATTCATGCCATTCCAAAATTCCATGGGCTTAACTTTGAGGATCCATTTCAGCACATCAAACAACTCAAACATCTGCCCCAGACCTTCGGGTCAGATGTACAAAATCAGGATATTCTGCTCATGATGATGTTTTCCTTCTCTCTCATGGACAAGGCTGCTCATTGGTATCAGACTCCAATCAACACATGGGTTGAACTCCAGTCCAAATTTTTGAAAAAGTTCTTCCCCGTTGACCAAACTCAAACACATCTTACACGAGCTTTCAACAGCAGCCACCTATTTTACCAACCCCAAACCAAAACCATGCGGGACTAAACTCCGTAACAACCTGTAGTGGTAAAGTAACTCAAGACCCACCTTATCCAAACCAATCCAAGCCTGGTAGTAACCCAAGCCCTAGGATAGTTATCTAGGACACCCCTATCCCAGATCAAGAACCTTAACCTATTCTAGAGGAACTAACCAAGGTTCCATTTCCTGAGGACTTGACCAAGGGAAAGTGGATAACCAACCTCGTGGCTCATGAGGAGGATCTGGTCAAGCTCTTTGAATAGGTCCAGATAAACATCCTCTTGATGGATGCAGTTCACCACGTACCGACTTACGCATGATTTCTAAAAGACGTGTGTACACCCAAGCGTAAGCCGCGAACCAAAAGTGGGAGCCCGATCGTACTGTCAGAGCAAGCCAGCTCTGTAATCTTGAGCAAACTCCCACCTAAGGCCAAAGACCCAGGTACTCCCCTGATTTCATGTACTATTGGTGGTACCCAATTCGACAGAGCCTTATTAGATCTAGGTGCCTCCATAAACCTAATACCTACATCCCTCCTTGACCACCTTGAAGAATTCGATCTTAAACCAATAGAGGTGATGTTACAGTTAGCCGATCGATCCATCAAGTCACCTAAAGGAACACTCGAGGATGTCATTGTTAGGGTACGTGATTTCTACTTCCCGGTGGATTTTATAGTCTTGGATATGGATGCACCTGAAAACCCAAGGGATACACCGATGATACTAGGGAGACCTTTTCTGGGCACTATTAGGGCCAATATAAACTGTAAGGAGGGCCAAATAGAACTAAAATTCGGGAACCAAACACTGAAGATTGACATCTTTAAGGCCCATTAATTACAGTGTTATAGAACAAATATGTGATGTCAAAGCCATAGATGATGAACCGAATATCGAGGACAACCTAATTATTCCCGATCAACCACCAGAAGATCAAAACCTGCAAATAGAGGAGTTTGAACCTGATCTAGATGCACCCATAACTCCCTCCCTTACTCCTGACACACACCCTGAACCACCCGCTGCTGCTGATAACCCCATTCTGGAACACAAGCCTCTTCCCGACTATCTAAAATACACCTTCTTGGGTTCCAATCAGACGTTTCCTGTGATTATCAACTCCAGACTCACACCTGACTAGGAATCATATCTGATTACTATTCTCCAGCAACATCGTAGAGGCAATGGATGGACTCTCGATGATTTTACTAGCATTAGTCCCTCTTATTGCACACATCGAATCTACACCGAAGAGGGCACATGACCTTCTTAAGAAATGCAGAGAAGTTTGAACCCTAATATGCAAGAGGTCGTGAAAAAGGAGATCATTAAGTGGTTAGATGCAGGGATCATCTACCCGATCTCCGACAGTTTGTGGGTGAGTCCAATCCAGGTTGTGCCTAAGAAGGTAGGACTCACCGTTATTATGACTAAAATAGGAGAGGTCATACTGACCCGTGTGGCTAACTCATGGAGAGGCTGCATTGATTACAGAAGACTCAATTCCTCCATGAAGAAGGATCATTTCCCACTACCGTTTATTGATCAGATCCTCGAGAAACTGGCGAGAAATAGGTTGTTCTGCTTTCTTCACGAGTACTTTGGTTATAACCAAGTGGCAATCCATCCTGAGGACCAAGAAAAGACCACCTTCACCTGCCCCTTCGGGACGTACGTGTTCCGAAGGATGCCACTCAGTCTCTGCAATGCACCCACGACTTTTCAACGGTGCATGCTTGCCATATTCTCAGATATGGTAGGTGATTATCTGGAAGTCTTCATGGTTGACTTTTCAGTATTTAGAGCATTATTTGATGATTGCCTCCTCCACTTGGTCCAAATCCTCAGGCAGTGCATTGGCGTGAATCTGGTTCTTTCCTGGGAAAAGTGCCATTTCATGGTGCCTGAAGGAATTATCCTAGGACATTTGATTTCAAAGAAAGGCATCCAAGTCAATCGAGCCAAGGTGAACTTCATTTCCAAACTCCCTATTCCTAGCTCTATCAAGGACATCCAATCTTTGGGGCACATCGGCTTTTACCGTCGATTTATCCCTGATTTTTCAAAAATCACGCACCCATTGACCACTCTTCACTCCAAGGATGCACCTTTCGAAATCTCCAAGGAATGCACTCAAGCATTTAAGATCCTCCATGACCAGGTTACCCAAGCCTCGATCCTACAGTCCCCTAATTGGTCTCAACCCTTCGAGATCATGTGCGATGCATCTGATTTCGCTGTAGGAGTGGTATTGGGGCAGAAAATTGATGGGAAACCCGTTGTCATTTACTATGCAAGCAAAACACTTGATGAGGCTCAACATAATTACACAGTTACTAAGAAAGAGCTACTAGCCGTAGTATTTGCCCTGGAAAAATTTAGATCTTTTCTCTTGGGTTCCCATGTTATCATCTACTCGGATCACACAGCTATGAGGCATCTCCTTCCAAAGAAGGATGCAAAACCTTGATTAATCCGCTAGATCTTGCTGTTGCAAGAATTTGACCTCAAGATTCACGACAAAGCGGGAAAACAGAACGTGGTAGCTGATCACTTGTCCCACCTTCCTTTTGAGATCATCAACCCTTCCAAACCCATCATAGAACATTTCCCAGATGAGCACCTTCTAACTATCAATACAGGGCTTCCATGGTTTGCTAATATAGTAAACTACTTGGCATCACATCAGATCCCATCCGATTGGCCAAAGGCCAAGAAGGACAAATTGCTTTTCGATGCCAGGTATTACTTTTGGGAAGACCCTTATCTTTTCCTCATCTGTGTTGATCAAATAATTCAACGATGTGTCACGGAAGCAA
This sequence comes from Thalassia testudinum, assembly GCA_037157565.1. Classification (NCBI taxonomy): domain Eukaryota; kingdom Viridiplantae; phylum Streptophyta; class Magnoliopsida; order Alismatales; family Hydrocharitaceae; genus Thalassia; species Thalassia testudinum. The sequence goes on from JAZHRO010000078.1 coordinate 22,324,769, forward strand.
AAATCCAAGACATACTCTCCTCTGCCATGACCAGACATGCTGTGGACACTTTTCAGGACATAAAATCGCAGCAAAAGTCCTCCAGTGCAGCTTCTACTGGCCCACAATTTTCAAGGATGCATACAATCACTGTAAGGCATGTACCCATTGCCAGACCTTGGGCAACATAAGCCATCGAGATATGATGCCTTTATAGCTGATTCTAGTATGCAAAATTTTTGACATTTGGGGGATTTATTTTATGGGAGCCTTCCCTATCTTGGACCTCTTCGAATACATTTTACTCGCTGTTGACTATGTGTCCAAATGGATCGAAGCCATTCCGACCAGAACCAATGATCATAAAGTTGTTATCAAATTTATTCACCAGAACATCTTCTCACAGTTTGGGATTCCACGTGCGATAATTTTCGACAGAGGGATCCATTTCACAAATGCTCAATTCAAGTCACTAATGACCAAATACGGAGTGTCACACTGAATCTCTACTCCTTACCACCCCCAAACTAATGGTCTAGCTGAGCTATCAAATCGGGAGATCAAGAAAATCCTCCAGGTTACTATTCGACCTGACAAGAAGGATTGGTCATCCCAGCTTTCGGAAGCTTTGTGGGCTTATAGGATCGCCCACAAGACCCAATTAGGTATGTCTCCCTTCAGACTGGTGTACAGGAAGGCATGTCGCCTCTCCGTCAAATTGGATCATAAAGCCTATTGGGTAGTACGGAACTTTCTAAGGCTGGAACCCATAGAAAGCTTTAAATGAGCGAGATCGATGAATTACACCATGATGCATATGAGAACTCATGAATTTACAAAGAGCGGGTTAAAGCCTTTCACAACAAGCACATATCTAGAAAGATCTTTCATCTTGGTCAAAAGATCCTACTCTTCGATGCCAGACTCAAACTATTCCCAGGAAAACTACAATCAAAATGGATTGGATCCTACATAGTTTGATGAATCTTTCGAAATGGAGCCATCGAAATTAGTCCACTCAGCCACGATTCCGAACCCTTCATCGTGAATGGTCAGAGACTCAAACCGTTCATTGACGTGACCAATAAAAATTTGGCTGAGATATCCTTTATCCTCCATTCTCCCTAAGCTCATTGCACCCAGCCGATGGTGTAAAACTCAGTGCTTAACGAGAGGCAACCCATCAATCTTGAATAACCCGAAACCTTTCTTCAAATTTCTATACTAAATTCATATTGCACTTTAGGGTTCATCCATTAGAACAACCGACTTCACCTCAGGTACCCGTACTCGAGTCAAGAAATCATTTGCAACAGTCACCTCGACCCGTTCACCCACTCAAAACCTGCCTTAATGAATGAACTAAGCTGAATTTTTACCCACCTAATTTACAATGGGGACATTGCAAATCATAGGCATGGGGGGGTGTGAAAGTACAAAACTTCATGAAAACTCATCTCACAAGAAAAGGTTTCAACAAAAAAATCACATATCACAAAAAAACACCAAAAAAATGAAAAAAATCTTGAAAAAGAATAAAAGAACTGGGGGGGAGAGAAATATTTTAGGCCATACAAACTATGAGGTGGAAAAGAGCAAAATGACAAAAAAGGAGCACAAAATGAAAAAGAAAAATAATAGTCATTAGTAAGAGATTAAGGGATTAACCAAAGTTCTAGACCACATCAAGGAAAAGAGAAAAATAGGAAAAAAGTGCTAATGAGACACAAAAAGAGATTAGTAGGAATGCTTATCTTAGGCTTAAAAGTTCAAGTACCCGCTAAGATCTAGACAATCCTCAAGAGGTTGGGGAACATGCGAAGCTTAAGTATTAGGTCTAAGGCTTAGGGAGTATTTGACACCGTTAACTGACCTTCGATTTGCAGGACTCGGTAACCTAAGCACCCCAATCCACACACAGTCTGGTTCAGTGTGCATAACTATCAAAATCATGCAAAAGAGTTTAAATGTTCTGAAAAAAGTTGTCTAGATTAGGATTGGCCAATCAACACAAGTTGATTTGGATGAGTTCCTGATGCGGAGAGGTGGGAAATTCCCTTAGAAGATGCGTAACAATATATCGTCTCCTCGGTGCTTGTCTCCTAGGATATTTACATATCCTACCGGGGGCAAGTATGCACCCTGCTGGTTCATATACCATGGGTAGCATTATCACAAAATGTCGATTGCTAGGGTCAGGATTTGGCTACGGAATGCCATGGGCGAGATTATCTTTAAATCTCGAAAGGCAGGGTTCTGGGGGTTGCCATGGGCGGTGCTATCACAAAGCATCGATTGCCAAGGACCTTTGAGGATTGATGATGGGGAAGAGGAATCCGATACATACCATGTTGAGAAGCCAATCCGAAGCTAGAAATAAAAAGAAAAGAGGGTGGAAACTCTCCAAACAAATAAATCCTCTATCTCTCTCTTACAAAAAAAGCACTGCAAACTGAACCAAGGCTAAAATATGTCTCAAGCATGGGTGCTTTAACCGCGAAGTCCAACGAAACTTAGGATAGTTCCTACGAGCCTTAAAAACCATCGCAGAGGACAGAGGCTAGAGCTGGTCAGGTCTGGATCATTGTTGGTACTTGAGTACCTTTAGGCCTACTGTCAGCATTCTAACCTAATCAAAAAGAAAAAGAAAAAGCACTTATCATAAATTATGACAGAAACTCATGGTCTAGAACAAAAGTTAAAACCTTAAAATTTTGCTAAGGGATTAGCAAAAGCTAGGCATGGGGGTATGATGGAAACACCATCATGAGCCCTAACAAGCTCATTTTAACCTAGAAAAGAGAACAAAAGCTCCGACAAAAGCAAGTGAAGGGCCTAACTCAAGGAATAACTGGTTTGAAAGAAAAGTAAGAAATAAAGGGTAAAACTGCAATTTTACCATTGCAGTACAACAACAGGATTTCTCAAGGGTTAAAAATGGGTCAATTGGTCTTAACAAGATAAAAACTGGGTTGGTTCAATCAGAAAAGGGTTAATGTGAGATATGGGAATTAAATGGCTTCTTGTAACCTTAAACTGACCCACTCAATTTAACATGATTTTGGTTAGGATAAAATTCAAATAAACTCCTAAAATTCATGGAAAAATATCTTCTAGGGTATATAACTTTCAATTTGGCCTTTAGAACCTATTTTGACCAAAATAGGGGGCTTAGTAAAACATTTGCCCTAAATTGGGTTTTTATGCAAAACACCCAATCAAACATGGTCAAACCTAAAATCCAACTTCACCATTGGATTCCTTGGGTTAAATTTACGTTTATATAAAAATTTGGCCCTAAGGGGAGTTCACGTTGACCTACTTTGCAAAATAATCCAACCCAATTACTTTTATACCCCTAGTTTTTGAAAACCTTGTAGACACCCCCCTATCCTCCTCGTTGTTCTTCGCAATTAGGTCCCTCTACCATTACAGCAAAGGAATCTTACTCCGGCGAGGATTCAAGGGTGAGTACTCCTTGATTCCTCAGAGGCTCCCTGTCAAATTCGAAAGGGAGATTCTCTGAGGAATTCTCGATCATATGAACACAATCTTAAGCCTTGATTCCCACCAAATCTCTCATGCGAACGCATAAGAGATATGGGTATCTCTCGACCTTCCAAGTTCGGCGAGGTTGCCGTGCTTGGAAGCTTTCCTTCCAAGCACAAGGCCCTACGCCTGCGATGATTTAAAGGCCCCTAGATCCTCCCATCCATCCTAAGCTTGTTTTGGCTGAAGAATTCCCCAAAATTCCTCTTCCCTCGCTCCGGCCAAAAGTCCCGCAAGCTCTGGTGACTCCTCCTCATTCTTCTCGTCACTCTGCCACCATACTAGTGGTAGAGTCATCTCCACACCTTCTTCCACGTCACGCCATACCAGCGCCCACGTCTATCTCCCTCTCGTCGTCGCTGCCTCTCCATCTCAAGGCCTTCATCTCCAGCGACGGCAGATACGCGTCGTCTGTCCCTCTGCCTCCCCCTTCCCATACTCTTTATTTTCCCCCTCTTTATTTCCCAAAACACCCCTCGACAACCACAAACCACCCTCACCTTCTTCACCTCCAGTAGACCTCCGACGAGGTGCCCCCATCATTCCACATACCCACATGCCTTACTAACTACCTTAGAAGCTCCGCCACCATCCACTGATCATCTTCCCCCTGTCAATCGACTGCCACATGCTCCATACTCTACCCCCAAACAAGACCAACCTAAGCACGCACGCCTAGGCCATCCCGCTCCAGACCAGCACCTGAGCAACCTTCACCGTGCCACGGTGAAACCTTCTGAGCATTTTGACAGGGCCGTGTGGCCGTATTTGTGTTGACAGGCTCTGACCCCTATCCGCCATTGATGCAAGCTGAAGAAGCTTTCTATCTTCGCAAGCAGCCTCAAGGTACGAGGGGACCAAGTCCCAGGTGCGCGGCTTTCCTCCGTGAACTGCATCAGCATCTAACAAGGGCCAAAGCATCTGCAGCTGTAGCAATTAAGCGCGACCACTGCGGGCATGTGCAAGGAAGCAGGTGGGACTTTTAGTCCCACCTTGAGAGTTTTGGAGTGAGCAGATCAGTATAAGTTGTAATTTTGTCAGGGGCTTATTGCCTCCTACAATGGGGTGAGGTCCCCTTGCCCACTCACGCCCCGTCCGTGCCCACACTCCGCAGACCTGGCAGCCTGGCTCGATTACTATGCACTCCTTGCGCATCACCCACACCGGTGCACCTGGTCCCGAGTGTGCTGACCTGACCTATTTACCTAAGAAAGGCACTGGGAGAGTGAGCCTAGGAGAGAAAAGAGAGGGAGTTAGTGGGGGAGGGTAGGGGTAGGTTTTGCGCTTGCTTTCAGGGAAAGGAAGAAGGAAGAGGAAGCTGAAGAGAAGGCTGTAGAGGATGCTAAGGAAAAAGGCTAAGGAAGGAGAAGGCACGGTTGAAGAGGAAGAAGGATGAAGAAGGAAGAGAAGCCAAGAGAAGGAAGAAGAAGACAAAGGAGCCATAGATAAGGGAAGAACCAAAGCCAAGGAAGAAGAAGACATCAGAAGAAGAAGGAAGAAGAAGTCAGAGAAAGAAGAGAAGAAAGTGACGCTAAGGCCAACATGCAGAGGAAAGGAAGGAAAAGAAGAAGAGAAAGCCTAAAGCCAGAAGCATCTGATTTTTACATCTCTATTCATATTTTTGAGCTTCTAGATACATTGAAACTATTGGTTCATCATTGATCATCACATTTTATCAAATTGGAAGTTGTATTCTTAGTTTTTAAATCCCAATTTGCTCCCCATGTTTGACCTCGGATTCATAGCTTTTCGAGTAATAAACTTTCATTTGTTTTTTGAAGCGATTTCAACTATACTGCAACGCAATATTTACAAACCCGATTTCGCTTTTGCATAAACAGTGCAAATCTCCAAGTCTGGTGCGGTCAAAAAGGGTGGTAGGAATCAAGCTAATGGAAGACCCTAGATCCACAAGAGCTCTATTAAAGGTGAATCTCTTGATGGCACAAGATATGAAAGGTTTTCCAAGGTCGATCTTTTTGGGTGGTAGAGTGCCAGAAAGAAATGCACTTATGTTAGCTGATAAAACCACCTCTTTATGTGTGCAAGTCTTTTTCTTCTTTTGTGACTCTTTCTTTAAGGCCTCAGGAAAGGGTAAACAAGTCAAATCAACTGCAGAAGCCTTTTTCTTCTTTTTGTCCCTAGAGTCTAAGCAGAGCTAGATGTGGGTTTGGTCTTATGATTTTTGGTTAAGCCCGAATCAGGTCATTTGGGTTGGCTCTTAGCTTTTGTCTTCCTTTCAGAGGCCAAAGAGTTGGCCCCTGTACAATGGCATGTATGATAGATTGGAGGAGGGGTTGGAAGAATAGGTGGAGAATAGGAGTGAAAAGGCATTTGCATCCGAGGATAAAGTGATTCTTGAAGTCTCTTGATTTGATCCCCTTGATATTTCACTTGATTTTCCAACTTAGTCAGCCTTTCTTCATTTTTCTTGTCAAAGTCCAACAAAAATGTTCGTGATATCTTCAAGGGTGGTTGTGGGTTGGGCTGGACTAGATGGTTGCCATAAGGTGGATTGAGAGGGATATTGGGCTGGCCTAGATTGATGTTCAATCTGAGTCAATCTGTGTGGTGGCCATGAAAGATCAGGGTTGTCTCCCAACTCAGAGTTGTATGAATCTAGATATGAATCAATAGGTGTATCACCCTAAGTGGGGCTGACTATGAAGGGAGTTGATTTAGAAGCTGTTATGTGATCCTATACTTGTGATCCATTATTCCAATTCCTTAGTGATATACCAACAGGTACAGGTGTATCAAAAATGGTGCATTCCTTAAATGATCTACCCAAATCACGGATTAGGTCCAAAGGTGCCTTTTGGGTTGGCTGAGTCTAGGATGCCTCCCTATGGTAGCAAGAATCAGTAGAGTAGCTAATGGATCCAAAATATGGGTCACTAGACCCAGTAGGTTGGTTGTTCCAAGTCACTTGTTCCTGGGAGGAGTGATAAGATTGAGATTGTGCCTGAGATCGTCTAATTTGCTCCAGGAGCTTAGCACATTGATCTATGTAGTCCTTGTTATATTCACGAAATTCAGCAACTATGGCTTTCAATTGGTTCTGATCTAGATAAGGGTCAGATCCATGAGGTTCAGGCTTTAAATAAGATGGGGGATAAGGATGATCATATCCCAGCTGGTTAGGATGAGTCTCCCAACCAGGAGGAGTCGAAATCATGGTTGGGTTGGGAGATGGAGGAAGTTGAGGGTCAAAAGAATGATATGGGTTCATGGATATTTGAGAAAAGATGCAGATAGAGATAAGAGATAGTCTTCCTTAGGAAGACACAACCAGCTACAAGGGGCTGATGGAATTAAGGCAAAGGACTAGGAAGAAAGATAAGAGAGCCCCAAATCAAGCAAACAAGCTATCCTTAAATTGTATACCCTAATTAGTTCTAAACCTAATATCCTAAAATGGAACTGGGTTAAACCAACCCTTGAATTACTTGGTTGGCCAGAATGGTGGGACCCCCTAGGACACCTCGCACTGCGGACACCATTAAAGGTTAACGCGATTACCGCACTGACCTTTCTTCTCACCAGTTGGTCCAAATAGACAAGGCCTTGATTTTTACCCAATTAAATCTTGGTTACCAAGTAAATTTGTTCTGCCTAGGGCACATCTACCTAGTTTTAGGCTTGCGCTTAGAGTGCTCTTAGAATGTGATTGGGTGTTTTAGGGATGTTGCCCATAAAATTTGATTTAAAGTGTGAAGTGCACAGACAAAAGATATCTAATACAAGCTTTAATTGGTGTAGTGGATTTTATTATTCAAGTGCTTGTATTAATTTTTTTTCTTTTAGGGTTTCCTTGTTTAGGTCAATTCAAACAAGGTTGTAGTCGAGCACACAACAAATTTTGCAAGTCCCAATTTGTTATATGAATTTCCTTTAAGTATGGAATGCAAATGTGCTCTACCTTAGTGTGGAAACCCTAATATCAGATAGGTCTATATGATGCTTTTAAGTCCAATAAGATAGAAGTGGTGCGACCCAATTAGAGAAAACAATGGTCCTAATGCACCACTACTAAACGAAATAGACCTAATCGGTTTCCTAGGTTGAAATGTAAATTAATTTCAGTTCAAGTGGGTGAGGGGGTGGACAACCAATCATAGTAGATCCCCTCTCATGCAATCACACACAAATCAGGCTCAGATGGGTTTGTTTTGGGTCTCTAAATTTAAACCCTAATGTGAAACACCCAGGGTTTGTACTTCTTCTAACAATCTGTAGTCAAACCATAGTCTGACTTGAAATCTCTCCCCAGATCAGTACACAAAGCAAAAGAATATGAAATTTGGTAGAGATCTTTCTTTTTCAATAATCTTTTTATCGAATATTTTTTAAATATTTTTACTATTTCATGTAAATTTTCATGAATTTTTATTTTCCAAAAGGTCAAATAGACCAGATGGACCCCATGCGAGAAATGCAATTTGAAACAGTACAAAACGAAACTGAAAAATTCTTGGAAATTTATAAAAAAAACTACGTTTCAGTGGCTTTCCAATCCCACATATTTCAGATCGATCTAATTTTTGTAGATGTCAAAATTACTATATGAAGTTGGATAAAATTAGAGTACAGACAATTCTGACCCCCTTCCATTGTACAAATTTCTAAAATTCGTACAGTGCAAATTTTTCAAATAAAAGGTTGATTTAGAAAGCTTATATGAAACCCTAGATCAGATCAAATCCAAATATTTTTGGATGCCTAATTTGACAGCAATAATTTTTTTTTAAATCGTCAACAATTTCTTGTCGGATTTCCAAATCTGACTTTGGTGTGTTTAAATAGTTTCTAAGTTAAAATACACACCAAAGATAGAACTTTTTCTTTTGTAAATTTCAATCAAAAAATTTGAATTTGAAATTTTATATATATTTTTTTATTTTCTTTTTTAACCTAAGAAAACAACAAATAGAGGATGAAGAAAATACCTACAGTCTTCACCACGGGTCGATGTGTGCGTGGATCCTCATCTTGACACCTTATAATCAAAATAATAAAAAGTTAAGCAAATCCAAATCTAAACTTGCACGTTGCCTCCCTGGAAATAGTGCCATTTGTTAGGATCGTAGAGCACGTATTTGATCACAAATGTATCATAGTACAGTTGCAAAATACGATCAACAAAAATAATTTCTAAGATAGCGAGACTTGATGGATTTTATTCTTTTGAAAACTTGAGTCCTGGTCGTTCATTTCTGGGAGGCGTGAAAATAAGTCAATATTTGGATCAGCTTAATTTAACCTAAATCTAATCTAACCTATTTTTTTTTTGTCATTTTCTATTTTTGAATTTTATTTTAAAAATTGATAGGCAAACAGACTTGAAGACAATCACAGAAGAGATGATCACACAATATTATTCAAGCATAGAATACTCAAAATAATGTCACATAATATCTATACTAGAAAGCACTCAAATAGAAGAAATCCTTCACGCCGGGAAGAAGCCACTAGGGCCATCAACCTTCTGTGAGGGTGTAGGCTATACCATGGGTATACAAACCTGTCTACACGCCTACCAACAAGAGATGGCCGGCCTCAAGAGGCTATGGGTGAGCCTTCATGGCCGTCCAAAAAGAAGAAGAAAAAGAGGGTGCGTCCTATCTATGGAGAAGAGAGGACACACCCAAGTGAAGAGAGGAGAAGAGGGTGTTGCACCCTAGTGCTCTCCTTTTTGCCGCCCACATGAAGATGCCTTGGAGGAGCTTCTTCTTTTCCGTCCATGGAGGGGGCCTTGGAGGAGGAGGATAGCCCAAGGGTTTTGGAGGGTGGAAGGCTATCACAAGCGGAAGGAGAATGGATGGGAGAGTGAATGAATTTCGTGCCTCTCTTGTCTCCTTGGCTTTTATGGGAAGGACTCTCCATTTCAAATGGGTCACCACTTTTGGTGGCTCCCAAAATAGCAAGTGCCACCAATGTAGGATCTAGGTTGGTGACCAACTAATGAGGGCTCGAATGGGAAAGTGGGATTTAGGAAAGTGTATGTATGTGTAGGTGCAATTTTCATGGAGTAGGGTAGTGGGTTTGGTGAAACTAGGGTGGTTAACCTACATTGAGTGGGTGTGGACCTAATTAAGCTTAGGAAAGTTTAATCGGATAGGAGTAAACCTAATTACATCTAGGTCAAGTCTAATTGGATGTGTGCATGTGATTAGGCTAGGGTAACCCAAATTGGTATGAGTCAATTAGATCCTGGGTGGATTTAATTGAGCTTAGGTGACCCAATCAACTGTAGATGCACCAAATTAGTTATGGGATGGTTCAATTGGGTTAGGGATAGGATAAGTAGGGATATGGATAGTGGACTAGGCTTAGGAGGTCTCTAATTTGGTTTCCTAGGGTGTCTGGTGGGGTTCCTAGGTCAAAATAGGCAAGATCAGGCTTTTAACTCCAAAATCAGGAACTAGACAGCAGTATTAGACATCTAGGATAGTGGTCAGACATCTTGTACAACAAAATTGGACATCTGGACATTAAATTAGATGTCCAATTCTGTGTCAAAATGAGTTCTACCATCGTGGTTTGTTATTCTGCAAAAATCAGACGTCCAGCCATATGTTTGGACGTCCTAAAACATGCTGGAGAGTGGGTTTTAGGTTTTCTAAGGTGGGTTTTGGTTCCTAAGTGTTTGGGAGAGGGATAGGGTGGATAAGAACATGGATAGTGTTATTCATGTTTGGGTTTTGAGGCTAAGGTGTCCTAATGGAGGTGGTTTTGGGTTTGGGAAGGCTATCCTAGGGTTTCTAAGGTTAGGGATAAGGCCATCCTCCGTAGTCCTCTTATCTGGATTAGTCTTCTTCTTCCATTATTGCTTTATTCCACTTTCTCCATCCTGGATCACTTTATTACCTACAAATAGTAATAAAAACCATTAAATAGCAAGATATCTCATCTTATTCTAAGTAGACTGATGAAATGCATGATATGCAAGATATGAGTTCAATATCCACAAATTAAGCTAGGTTCAAACATTATTTAGGTTGATTAGGACCCATGATTATTGTGTAATCACGATTTGCCTCCTGTTAAGCATTGAGTTTAACACCATCAGTCGGGTGCAATGAGCTCAAGGACAATGGACGGCAAAGGATACCTTAGCCAAGTTTGAGTCGGTGAGTTCGACGAACGGTTTGAGTCTCTGACCGTTCTTAACAAAAGGTTCAGAATCAAGGCTGAGTTCGCTAATTTCATTGGCTCCATTTCCAAAGATTCGTCTCACCAAGAATGGTCTAATCCATTTTGATATGAGTTTTCCTGGAAACAGTTTGAGTTTGGCATCAAAGAGTAGAACTTTTTGACCAGGGTGGAAATATTTTCGTACAATGTGCTTAACATGGAAGGTCTTAACCCGCTCTTTGTAGATACCTGAGTTCTCATACACATCATTGCGTAGTTCCTCAATCACGCTCAATTGCAACCAGTAGTGTATTCCAGCCTCCATTAGATCTAGATTGCACTTCTGTACAACCCAATAAGCCTTGTGCTCCATCTCGACGAGACAATGACATGCCTTTCCGTACACTAATATGAAGGAAGACATGCCTAATTGGGTCTTGTGGGTTGTACTATAGGCCCACAATGCTTCCAGAAAGTGAGTAGACCAATCCTTCTTATCAGTTTGAACAGTGACCTGAAGGATCTTCTTGATCTCTCGATTCGACAGTTTTGCCAGTCCATTAGTCTCAGGGTGGTAAGGAGTCGAGATACGATGTGACACCCCATACTTTTTCATCAGGGACTGGAAGTGCACATTACTGAAATGAGACCCGCCATCGTTGATAATGGCCTTAGGAACTCCAAATTTGGTAAAGATGTTCTCATGGATAAATCGGAGGACAACTTTATGATCACTAGTTCTTGTGGGGATGACTTCGATCCATTTAGAGACATAATCAATAGCGAGTAGAATGTACTCGAAGTTGTTAGATACGGGAAAGGGTCCCATGAAATTGATTCCCTACATGTCAAAGATTTCACGCACAATAATCAGGTTCAAGGGCTTCATATCCCGCAGGCCCATGTTGCTGAGGGTCTGACAATGAGCACATGCCCTACAATACATCTATGCATCTTTGAACAAAGTAAGCCAAAAGAACCCACAATTGAGAATTTTCGTTGTAGTTTTATGCCCAAAGAAATGGCCACCGTAGGCTTGGTCGAGATAGAATGAGATAACGTTATTGACCTTGTCGTCAGGAATGCATCTTTGTATCACCTGACCATTGATAATGTGGAAAAGGTATGGTCCCTCCCAAATATAGTACTTGTCCTCGACAATCAATTTGTCCTGCCTGGAAGTCTCCCTTTAGCGGAACTTTCCTTGTAACCAAGTAATTTACAATATTAGCAAACCATGGGAGACTGTGAATGGCTAGCTGGTGCTCGTCTGGAAAATGCTCGGTGATCAAATCAGATGGGTCGATGATGGAAGAAGGAAGACGGGACAAATGGTCAGCTACCACGTTCTGTTTTCCTACTTTATCATGAATCTCGAGATCGAATTCTTGCAACAGCAAGATCCATCAGATTAGTCGAGGTTTTTCATCCTACTTCGCGAGGAGTTGCCTCACTGCAGTGTGATCCGAGTATATGATAACACGGGAACCCAAAAGATAAGATCTGAATTTTTCCAAGCCAAATACGATGGCTAGCAGCTCTTTCTTAGTAATTGTGTAGTTACGTTGAGCCTCATCTGGTGTCTTGCTAGCGTAGTAGATGACCACAGGTTTCCCATCTATTTTCTGCCCAAGTACCTTAGCCACAGCGTAATCAGATGCATCGCACATGATCTCAGAGGGTTGAGACCAATCAGGGGACTACAGGATAGGTGGTTGGGTAACTCGATCATGTAGGATCTCAAATGCCTGAGTGCACTCCTCGAAAATTTCAAAGGGGACATCATTAAATAGAAGATTAGTAAGGGGGCATGTGATTTTCAAAAAATCAGGAATGAATCGATGGTAAAAACTGATGTGCCCTAGAAAGGATCGGATGTCTTCGGCCAAGCTAGACTTAGGGAGTTTGAAAATCAGATTCACCTTAGCTCGATCAACCTTGATGCCTTTTTAAGAGATGAGATGTTCGAGGATAATTCCCTTAGGTACCATGAAGTGGCTCTTTTCCCAAGAAAGAACCAAATTCACGTCGATGCACCGCCTGAGGATTTGCGCCAAGTGCAAGAGGCAATCATCAATAGATTCTCCAAATACCGAGAAGTCATCCATGAAGACTTCAACGTATTCACCTACCATATCTAAGAATATGGCAAGCATGCACCGCTGAAAAGTAGCGGGTGCAATGCAGAGACCGAACGTCATCCTTCGGAATGCATATGTTCGGAAGGGGCAGGTGAAGGTTATCTTCTCTTGGTCCTCATGATGGATTGCGACCAAATTATAACTAGAGTACCCGTCCAAGAAGCAGCAGAATCTATTTCCTGCTAGTTTCTCGAGTATCTGATCAATGAACGGTAGTAGGAAATGATCCTTATTTGTGGAGGAATTGATTCTTCTATAATCAATGCAGACTCTCCACGAGTTTACTATACGGGTCGATATGGTTTCTCTGGTTTCAGTCATGATGACAATGAGCCCTGCCATTTTAGGCACAACTTAGATTGGACTCACCAACCGACTGTCAAAGATTGGGTAGATGATCCCTGCATCTAACCACTTGATGATCTCCTTTTTCACGACATCCTGTAGATTTGGATTTAGGCATCTATGCATTTCACGGGACGGTCGTGAGCCCTCTTCAGTATAGATGTGATGTGTGCAGTATGAAGGGATGATACTAGTCAGATCATCAAGAGTCCATCCGATGGCTCTGTGATGCTGCTGGAGAATAGAAATCAGGCGTATTTCCTAATCAGGTGTGAGTCGGGAGTTGATAATCATAGGAAACGTTTGATTGGAACCCAAAAAGATGTATTTCAGATGATCAGGAAGAGGCTTTAATTCCATAACAAAATTAGCAGCAGCAGCAGGTGGTTCAGGGTGGGTGTCAGGAGCAAAGGAAGGAGCTATGGGTGTGTCTAGGTTATGTTTAGGCTCCTCTAATTGCAGGTTTTGATCTTCTTGTGATTTATCAGAAAAGTCAGGTTTTCCTCGATACATAGGTCATCAACCACAGCCACGATATCACAAATTTGTTCTATAACCTGCAATTAATTACTTGTTGGGCCTTAAAGATGTCGATCGTCAATGTTTTGCTCCCAAATTTTAATTCAATTTGGCCCTCCTCACAATTAATATTGGCCCTAGCAGTGGCCAGAAAGGGTCACCCTAATATGATCGATGTATTCTTCAAGTTCTCAGAGCATCCATGTCTAAGGTAGTGAAATCCATGGGAGAATAGAAATCATGTACCCAAACTATGACATCCTCAAGAATTTCTTTTGGTGACTTAATAGATCAATCGGCTAACTGCAACGTCATCTTTGTTGGTTTAAGCTCAGATTCCTCAAAGTAGTCAAGTAGGGATGTAGGTATCAAACTTATGGAAGCTCCTAGGTCCAATAAGGCTCGGTCAAGCTGTATATCACCAACAGCACAGGAGATTAGAGGGGTGCTTGGGTCTTTTGCCTTAGGCGGGAGTTTGCTCAAAAAATGGAGCTGGCTTGCAATGACAGTACGATTGGTTTCCTGCCTTTGGTTCGCTACTTACACTTGGGTGTACACATATCTTTAAGGAATCGTGCATAAACCAGTACATGGCATATAGCATCCATCAAGGTGATGTTTATTTTGACTTGCTCAAAGAGCTTAACCAGGTCCTCCTCAGGTGCCACGAGTTTGGCTATCCTCTTTCCCTTGGTGAAGGCCTTAGAAAATGGAACCTTTGTGGGTTCCTCTAGAATGGGTCCAGGTTCTTGATCTGGGATAGAGGTATTCTGCATGACTATCCTAGGGTTTGGGGTTGCATTACCAGCCTGAAAGTGGCTTGGATAAGGTGGGTCCTGTGTTGCTTTTCCACTGTAGCTAGTAATAAAATTTAGTCTCGCCTGGTTCTGGGTTGGTGTGGGTAATGGAGCAAAAGGGGCCTGATAGACAAAGTGAGCTTGGCCCTGAGTTGTGTTCATAAAGCGCCTCTAGTTCGACATGTTATTCGGGTTAGGCAGAGGTTGTGAAGGAAGTGCACCAGGCTGGCAAGGATTTCCCATCTAGGCGAGTTGATTGCGAACCTCTGTGATCTCATCTTTATGCTATTTTTGCATAGCTGCATTCATTTTCTAAATGTCAGCCAGAGTCTGAAGGATAAGAGTCATTTGGTCTGCTTGAGTCAGCTCGGATTCATAAGTTGGGTTGGGCTGAGGCTGAGGCGGCTGATATGGACGAGAAGCTTGTGGTCAGGGCTAGTATTAAGATCTATAATTTTGATTGTTCCCTGACCACGTGAAATTAGGATGATTACTCCATCCAGGGTTGTAGGTGTTTGTGAATGGATCATTCTGAATGGTGTTGAGGTCCCGCAGGTCTGAGGAGCCTCAAAAGGGTCAGAATATGAGGGTTCAAAGTTCCACCAACTAGAATAGGCAGGTCTTGAGTTTCCTCCGAACCCTGAATTAGATAGGGGTGGATATGGGTCCATCCCCTAAGAAGATCAATGGTAAATGTTATGAACAGCCTCCCTGCCAAGGGGCTATTGCACGAACGGGTTTTGCACAGAGGTGGCTCGTTGCAAGTGTCGAGTTAGCTCATCCACCTTCTTCTCAATAATAGAGACCTTGTCCAGGTGACTGGTGATAAACTCCATTGTATCATCATTCTTATGCATTAAAACAAACCTAGCTCTTAGGATTTTACTCCGCAAAAGGGATTTTGGATTGCATTTAGGCATAAATTAGGTTAGGCATGCATTGCATTTTTTTTTATCTTTTTGTTATATTTTTGTGAGTGTTAGGGATGAACAGATATACAGATCCCTAAAACCCTAGCACTCAAGAAGGCAAATTGTGAAGGAGAAGCTCAGACTAGCTGGAACTCAGCTTGATCTAGCTCACCACAACTGGAACCTAGCTCACTTGAACTATGGATAGCTCATCCTAGCTCCATTCAGCTAATCTCAGTTGAATGGCAGCTCAAGAGAGTTCATCTTAGCTCACCCTAGCTCAAGTCAGCTTAGATCCAGCTCAACCTAGTTGAGTTTAGCTCATTTTAGCTCCCACAAGTCCATAGGGAGCTCTAGCTAGCTCAGCTGAGTTGACTGGAGTTCACCCTAGCTCAGATCCAGCTACATCTAGCTCCACTCAACTCCAGCTAGCTGAAGAAGAACTCATCTCAGCTCAGGAAGCTCAAGTCCAGCTCTCGAGGACTCAGCTTAGCTCAACTCAGTTGAGCTAAGCTACCTTAGCTGCGTCAACCAACTTGATCCTCCCTGGGAGCACCAGACCTAGCTCACCTCAGCTCATTGTGGTAGAAGCCAGCTCACTTTAGCTTGGCTTAGCAGCTAGCAAAGAACTAGGAAGCTAAGCCATCTAGAGTAGCTCCATGCTAGCCTCTTCAGCAGTAGCCAGCTCCACTTCCAGCTCCAGACTTCTCCTCCTCAGCTCCTCTCTTCAAACCATAGCTCCAATACCTCCTCCTCTGCTCCTCCATTAGCTAAGCTAGCTTAGCTTAGCTATGCTCCAACTTCCTTGGTTTGTACCACCCCAAAAACCCACCTAACAACTCCACCCAACTAGCTCCACGTAAGCTCCACATAAGCTAACCTACTTGGCGCCAACCTAGCCTACCCACCACCTCCAAAAAACACCTAAAAGTGGTGCCAAAACCACCCTAACTACCCCCCTGTTGGTGCCACTTTTCCCTCCATAAATCCCCTTGATCTCCACCACACATCTCCCCTTAAACCCATCTCCACCCTCCACACAACCCCTCCTTCTAGAACCTTTCTTGGTGCCACCTAAGACCACCTTCTAGAAACTATTTTGGTGCCAACTTCAAGGGATGCCACCACCCATAACCACCCCTTAGGTGTCCCTTAGGTTGGCGCCAATTGCCTTAGCCATAGGATCCCCAACCACCTCCATCTCTCCATCTTAGCCCTCCATTCCAAGAGTCACCTTAGCCCCCTTCCTACTGTATAAAAACCCACCACCTACCACCATTTGAGAGCATCCTCCATTAGTGCATTTTTTTACCTATACCCACCTACACCTACGGCCAAGAAGGAGTAGAGAAGAAGATTAAAGGGGCACATCACCAACCCTTTTGGTGCCTTCTTCTCTCCACTCTCTTCAACTTGGACCACACCAAGGAGGAGGACTTCTCTACTTCAAGGAGGACGGCCAGGCAAAGGACAAGGACCTAGGGTGGACGTCCACCCTTGGAGAGAAGCTTAGTCCACGCCCCCTTAGGGCTTGCTTTGGAGGACATCACCTTGGCGGAGCATAGCAAGGAAGGAGTTGGAGGAATCTTTTCAAGCTTGGGAGATACCAAGCTTGGAGCAAGAAGCCCTCTTCTTCACCATTTATCTAGAAGATTTGTGTTTTCTTTTATTTATTGCAATTTTTCTAGTAGTAGAAGCATTCATCTACTAGGCTTTTTTGTAAAACACATTTTCATTAATCTAGTTGCCTTCTTTGAAATTTCTTTAGTTGCATTTTTAATTGCTTTGTTTTTAGCATTCTTCACTCCCTCTCCCTAAGTATTCTAGGCCTCCACTTGCCTAGAGTGAGCTTAGGGAGAGGCTGTACTTGCCACTTTAGAACTAGCATATTAAGTTGAAGTGTAAGTCACTTTCCCGCCACAATTTCGCATGTTGTCATAATTTCAAAAACATAAAAATGATATATTGAAAAAGACCAAAAAGAAAGTTGTGATTTATATTCCAAGTAAGAGAATTAATTTTGCAAACATATTGCCTCCTTGGATGACCCTACATACCCCACTATCTAGGATATAAATTTAAAAGCGAAAGTGGATTTACGTGTTGCAACGACACTAAATTACATAATTAACAAACCGCATATTTTCGCTATCAACTGGCCATCAGTTCCAAGTCGACGGAAGAGGATAGGCCCTGCGTCTCATATGCTCCCTTTGGATCTGTCAATGCACAGGCATTCGTCCGATCGAACATGCCCATTGATTTATTATTGATGGAGTTCTTACACATATTCTCGAGAATCTCCCACATGGTGTCTCCATGTTGACCCATGATGTTTCCTCCACAGGTCGCATTAACAAATAATCGAATATCTTCATGGACTCCCTAGTAAAAAGACTAGACTTGTTCCTATTTAGGAACTCCGTGGTGGGGGCACTTTAGCATGAGATCCAGAAAATGATCCCATGCCTCGTGAAGCGGTTCTCCTACTTGCTACGTAAAATGTGTGATCTGGTGCTGTAGAGCATTTGTTCGGCCAACAGGGAAGAACTTTTCTAGAAACTCGGATTGTAGTTCTGTCCAGGTGTTGATTAGATGCATTTGGGTTTGGTACTAGTGAGCAACCTTGTCAATGAGAGAGAAGGAGAACATTTTCATAAGTAAGACATCCCGATTTTGAGCTTCTGACCCGAAGGTCTAGGCCAGATGCTTGAGTTGCCTGATATGCTAGAAAGGATCCTCGGAATTACACCCATGGAATTTGGGAATAGCATGAATCATGTTGGGCTTGAGTTCAGTATTAGGACCTCCAAATAGGATCTGGACTCAAGGTTCGATTGTCACTGCAGTGGGATTGTGATGATCTAGCATCAAAGGTCTTTGCAGTGGGTTCACAAAGGCTTGGAATAGATCGTTGAGGTGTAGAAGTTGAGTTTCAAGATTGTTTTCTTCTGCTGGTTGCTCCATGATGATGGATGAAGGAGAATTAGGTGCAGATGAATCAGAAGGGATATCGATTGGGTTGGGTTGTTGCACAAATAGGAAGGTCAAGGGTTGGCCTCGATGGGAATGACTAGCTAGTACAGGCTTAAGAGATGGTCTTAGAGACCTCTTCTCGAACATGCACCAAAGGAGTAGATGAGGGGTAGAATGTGATGGACCCAATCATGACAACCAAAAATTTTGGATGACTATCGAGGTTCGGGGTGGATGATACCCCTTAGTCAGAAAATCATCCACCTGATAATTACTTGGGCAGCCAGAAAGGGAGACCTCTACACGGTAGAGTGCCCCCACAAGTTACATGGTTTCCCCAACCCATCCTCTCTTGTCACTGATGATCCAGGTAGACCAGAATGGGGACTTGACCTCTTAAGTCTACCAGTTTTAAGTTAAGACCAAGGGTGCTTATGATTTCACTTGAACCTTAAGATGTTTTTATGCTAAGTGACCTAATTTGAAGATTGGTTAACAAAACAAGGTGGGTCAACTTCACCAATTTTGTCCTTTGAGAAATTTAGGTCCCTCTTTTAGTGTTCAAATGAAATTAAGAGCCCAATTTTAGGGTTTTCTTGAATAGATCAATTCAACCAAGGTTTAGGCACACATTATTTAGGAAGATCCATTCTTGATTAAGCAAGTGTGTCTCTAAAATCCTGAACTAGAAACCCTAATTGGCACTAATTTGGTCCAATTCAATTCTATCCAAATGTGACACCTAGGGCTTCAAGCAAGAAGGTGATAGCCCTAGATACCTTAAGATCTTAAGTAGGTGCACAAATCAGGGTTTGGATGTTTCTCTAGAATGTATCAAATCAGGCAACTTGATGATTTGTCTAAGAATAAAATGCAAGTAGCCTTAATTGATTTTTTCCTTTTTTAGCTTTTTAGAACAAGGGGCTTAGAGGAGGGTGAATGGAGTTTACCTACCCTGGAGTGGCTGATGTGCAGCTGATCTTCTTTCAATGAGTCCTGAAACGGATCACAACCAAAAGAGATAGAGTAGGTTAGTACCAGATTAGACATTGCAATCAAGCGATCAAATTGCACGTTGCTCCCCGGCAACGGTGCCACAATGTTTATACACTCTAAATCGGGTTTAAAATCATCGCGCTATAGTATAGATCGAATCAGCGCGAAAAATAAATAATATTTATACTCGAAAGAAATCCTAGGTCGCATATAGGGAGCAATTGGCAAAATACTTCTCAAGATTGCAATTGTAATGGAAGAATTTCAAACAATAATGATATATAAATGAAATCTGATGTCAATAATGCAAAAAGTAGGGTAAAATGGTGATTTGAATCACCAAATTACCGTACAATATTAAGCTTTGCAAGCTACTCAAAGTAACAGATCATATAAGCCAAACGAATCTCAATTTAATCAATAGAACCAAGGTATCGACAGATATCAAATGACAGAATAGGCACTCAGGCACTTTAACAGAGGCAAAGGCCTCTTCTTCTTCAAGTTCTTCTCTTCTTTCTTCTCTTTCTGTCTTCCTCTTCCTTCTCTTCTCTTTCTCCCTTAGCTTCAGAGAAGGCACAACATAGGACTTAGCACGCCAGTAGAGGTAAAGGCCTCTCCCAAAACTCACAAGTGTTCAGAGGAGGGTAGCATAGCAAAACCCCCCCTCTATCCTCTTTCCCTTCTTCTTCTCTTAGAACTAGCAAACCAGACTTGACCCAAGTATCCAGGTGAACAGACCAAGCCTAGACCCACGAGGCGTGAGTGAGAGAGAGGGCGTTTGTGGGCACATGCATGCGGGGACCTCACACCCTATGCATGCTATGGTAACGAGAATAAAGCACAAAAGCAATTTAAGTCATTGTAGTATAGTGGTGAGTATTCCCGCCTGTCACGTAGGCGACCCGGGTTCGATCCCCAGCAATGGTGCCATTAAAATGATGCGTCACTTTACTCAACTTAATAATTAAGTTAATTTTACTTAATTAAGAGTAGAAAAAGTCACTTAGGCTAACTAGAAATTGTGTCAGTTGTGTAGTATAGGGTCAAATTAACCTAACATTTTAGAAATTTTATTGGTTGAGTCTAGGTCATTCGCTGGGAGGTATAATTCACTCTAAATTCACCAATTATCTTTTATTTTCTTTTTAAATTTAGGAGGTATATGATGTAAACACATTTACACTACTTAAGATGTCTATTTATGCATGTTCTTAAACATAGGATTGCATTGCATGCTATAAATATTGCATAACATGCATCATCTTGCATTTAGAGTAGTTTGAATAAAATGGAGGTTAATTGTCTCCTTTTATGTGCTTGGACAGGGCAAATTTTTTATCGGGGCCTCGGATTGAAGATCCAACCGTACGGATGTGATCAGGGCGACGATTGGAGTTCAACGACTCCAAGATCGCCCTAATCAGGCATCCGTAGCATCAGATAGTGACTGGGGAACCCTAGAAGATCAAGGGCCAGGATGGTGTAAATCCATACTTCAAATGACAAATCCGACCGCATGGATGAATTTGGATCGACGATCGCAGCCTAACGATGCACAAATCAAGTCAATCCGACATTCGTGGCACCATCTACAACATCCAGAAGATGGACAGCCAAGATAGTGCCACGTGGTGCCATCTTGGCTACCCAAATGCTCGCATGCATCCATTGAAGCCTCTGCATCCGCTCCCTCTCCACCGTTGGATCTTGATCCAACGGCTGTGAATGACCACACCACAAATCGCCCACGCGACAATCCGCACTCAACAGCGTAGTGGGCGAAGGCACTATCGCGAGCAGCGAACGCAGGTTCGAGCCGCAACGAAGGGGTGAAGGGCGCAGGCGAGTGGGCGCGAGCGTGCGTTGGATCATGAATGGGCGGCTCAGATCTTCCAATAGCAGCCACGTGCTATTTCACGCGAGGCAGGAATGCGCCATCGCACGCGTTGGGGCAGGCGCACAGCAGCGGGTGAAGAAGCAATCACAGCCTTTCGATCTCGCGATCGAACGGCTGTGGATGGATGAACGTGCAGCGGGCGTTGAGAGTGAGCAGCCGAGGAGGCGCGTATGGGGAGTGCCCACTACGCCCACGTTGGGGCTTTAGCGACGGTTTTATCCGTCACTAAAGGCCCTTATTTAATGTTTTAAAGATGTAATGACTAATTTTCCCCCACTCCTTGCAACTATAAGAGACCCCCTCCACATGAAATTCTCATCCCTTCCTTCTCTTCTCTACCTCTCCAAAGCTCAAGAGAAGCTTGTCCCACACCCGGGATGCTCCTCGTGATATAAAGTCCAAATTTTCGTCCCCCTTCGGAAGTGGATCCAGCGATGACGACGGCATGTTACTCCGTTATGTTCTTCTGCTTCGTCCTACTTCGTCCTCCTTCTTCCAGGCATCGTCCCGTCCGACTCGTCCTCCAAGCAATCGTCGAGGAGGATAACTTCTCTCTCCCATTCTTCTTTACAGCTTTTCTAGTGTAGAATTTTCCTGCTTTCTAGTGTAATTTTTATTTAGTTTGATTGTATAAACATTTTGAAATATTGAATGCATGTTCTCTTTCTCTCTCTCTCTTTCTTTCTCTCTCTCTCTTCCTTTTAGTTTGATAGCTTCATTGTAATTATGTCACCTCGCTTTTCAAAAATTCTAAAAAAAATATAATTACTAATATAGATCGACGTAGCCTCCCTGTGTTCGACCCAGAATTCAAATTTTGGTATAAATTTTATTTGTTGAACACGAATTCTTCGCTTTCAAGCTACAACGACAAGGTTTTAAAACCAAACACATTAGCGTAGCAATTCATAAGTTCAATAGTATAATTATAAAGCATGAATTTTGTCCAAAGATTTAAACTATAAAGAATATACAAAATTTCATATGAAAAACATATTTACTCAAAAGATGTACTTTATTAACAAGTAGTAAACATGTTAGTTTTCCAATTTTATTTCAAAGAAATTAAGGCAATAAGAGTTCTTTTATTAAAACATGCCTTATTACAATTGAGACAAATTCAAAGAAATTAAAGAAATAAAACTTCATTTCTTTAGCCTCTCTCTTCTTCTACTTCTTTCTTTCTTTCTTTCCTTTTATTTATCCTTTATCTTTTCACTCTCTCTCAAGCTCTTTCCTTACCTCTCTTCTGATCTGTTTCTGACTTCTTCTCTTCCCTTAGCTTTCTTCTTAGTTCCCTTAGTAGTGCCTGTTCTCTTTTCTTTCCTTTGCTTTCTTAGCCTTCAGTTCAACACTTAGCATTTAACCATTGGCTCTTCTTTTCCTTTGATCCTTCAGCTGAACCAGGTTTATTTTCCTTTTTAACCAAAAATTATTTTATTTACGGTGAGGTCCTTTTAAGGATACACAACACCCTGAGATTAAGGTGGGACTAGACCCTACTTGGTCCTCACCTAATATCAATTAGGTTTGATTTTGGTCTATTTTTTTATTCATACTTTCAAGCCAACCCAGCTCAACCTGGCCTCCCAGGCCTTGCCCTCCCAGGGCCACACTCGTTCACGCCCACTCGGGTGCACACCTGCAGGCACACATGCTCGCACACACACACATATGCTCAAATAGGTTCAAATGCTCAGATCGCGCCTAGCACTTGACGACTGAACGACCTATGCAAGAAATCACTTTTGTTCCCATGCGCGCGCTCGTGAATTACCGATGTGGGACTATGTTCCCCCTTTCCGGACCCAACTTCAATCGATCATAACTCTCTACTTAGAGCTCCAAATCAAGTGATTTGAAGTTTGTTGGAAAGCTCTAAGGTTACTCTATAGGATTACAGGGTCAATTTAAGGATAAGAGGATGTTTTCCTCTTCGATTTGAAGAGTGAAATAAAGGGGTTCCTACAGGAAAAAATGACTGGAAATGAAGTTTAACGTCATAGAGTCCTCAGATGGACTTTTCTCTCTCATTTAGAGGTCAGAACAGTTACTAAGATTAATTCCGCATCTGCAAAAGTGAGATTTAAAGCTCTTAAAGCTTTAGGAACAGTAGAGAACCTCAAAGCTTCTCTGAAAGCTTCAGAGAATGGATTTTCAAACTTAAAATAGGTGAACAGACACTAAAGAACATCTTTGATTGATTAAAACAAATTCTAAGAGTTGTAATAGATTGATCTAGGTAGGATTTCATCTCAAATTTCATCAGAATGCCGCTGCTGTTAGTTTGGGTTCAATAATAACCCAAATTGACAGAGTTTGAATTTCCACCAAAATACAAGTCTGAGCTCAGTTTGATTGTTCTAAAACTTTTCACAAACATTCCAGAATCAGCTTAAACTCCTCAATTCCTTAATTCGAGCTCAGAACTCCAGAATCAAACTTAGTTTGAGTATGAAGGCACAAAAATTTGACTTTCTGTTAAAAGCTTCTCCATAGGTAATTAAAGCCTCAAATCAAGTTCTTTCAAAATCAAGAATTTGCTCAGCCTCTCAAATAGGTATTTTAACTAATATTTCTAGGGTTACAAGCTTGCCGCCTGAGCTTCAAAATGTGCTTGTTCGTCAGAAGAATCAAAGAGTTGTAACAGTGATTTGAAGACATGAATAGCTTCAGTGCATTACACTGAAGCTTCTAGGTTCCTTAAATGCTTCTTAGATCTCTCTGTCAGACTTCTCCTACTCTGCTGGAGTTGGAGAAAATGAAGACCTAATCTGAGCTCTAGACACTAAATCTTCAAATAAATATCTGCAAATTAATCAGTGATCGTTAAATCATTGATCTGGAGCTTTTCACTAAATTCTGTAGGCTGAAGCACAGATTTGGCTTGCCAGAGCTCCAGTGAGTCCATAAAATGTGAAAATTATGTACAGATTGTTTAAACTTGCCATTTTTAATCTAAAAAGGTTCCTGAGGTTGCAAGGAACCTCAAGAATTCAATTAATTCTTCATTTGTCCATTAAAATTAAGATTTAATAGTAAAATTCATTTCTTTAAAAGATCTGTGTGGATTAAGCTCAGGACCTATTTTACCACTCAATTGAGTGGTTAAAACAAGTCAACAAGTAATAGCAGTCATAGTTATATAGTTAATTAAGGATTGGAACTGCTTCTGAGCCACCATTGACAATGAGCTCAGGAGCTTAATTAAAATTGGGTGTTTAATTTGTATGTGGTAATTCTATGTATTATAGCATCAATTGGGGTCCTTAAGTGATGGATAGATGATGACCCAGTGGAGGTGAAATTAGCTCAACTACTGTCGCCATGGACAGTGACAGTAGTTGGTGGAGGTGAAATTGATTTAGGCGATTAGGTGGTCAATTAAGTGATTAAGTGGATTAGAAATGATCGTGAGGGTTAAAGGAAGGTGGACAACTATTTCAAAAGATGAAATTAAGGCTTTAGCGAGCTCAAGGAGCTCGCCGGAGTTAGAGAAGATGACACTGAAATTCTAAAATTACATCTAATCTACCTACCTAAACTACCTACCTAACTAAGCTATCCTACTCCTACTACTCCTAATCTATTGTTACCTGGATGAAGGGGTCAATAGGGTTCCGCCGAAGGTTCATAGCGGACGACAAAATAAGAGGGTTTCAGGAAGATCTCCAATAGTCGAATTTGAGGTGAAGTAGAGGATTCCTTTGGTCGGCGCCTGTGTTAGAGATGCGGTTGACCACGGTGAATATCCTTAGCTGATCAGAATGGATGGAGGAAGTCGGAAGTGAGATGGAAAGTCACCGGAGTTTTGGACGAATAGCCTATCGAAGTCGGCTACAGTGTTAGAAGAGGGAAGGGAGCCAACTTGAGTTAAATCATAGGGGTAAGGGGGTATTTATAGTAGTTGGCGATAAAGAGAGTGGTGAGGTCTGGTCGAAGAAGGAGCTTGAGGAGCTTAACCTCCAACATCGTCTCCGACGATGGTGAGGTTATCTCCCACTAAAAATTAGGATTTTCGGTTAATCTAGGTCGGTGGATGAAGATGGGGTGGTGAGCGCAAGCAGCAAGAGCTTGGACAAAGAAGGTTGATGTCGGCGGGCGGTGATCACGCGGTGGCATGACTCTCCGTCACCAGTCATTCATTTGGCTGAAGAAGAAGAAGAAGAAGGAAAGGGACTTATATGAAATGAAACTTAAGGACCTGTGTGAGAAATAAGGACCCGATTGCAATGAATATTGAGGACCAAAATGTAAACCCAGGTTTTGAAGGTTTATTTTAACTTAGATCTTTTTCAACATTTTATATATGTTAGTAAATAAGGTAAATGTTATGTTTTCACCTTGAATTTACTTTTTTTACCTTTCTAGGTTAATTTATTAGATTAAGTAAAATTACTTAAGTTATTATATACTTAGGTATATATTATATTTAAGTTACTTAACTTATTAATTAAAGGAATGATTAATAGAATTTCAAGTCCAATTATTAATTAAATTTTTAATATTGTTAATTGAATGATAAAATACCATTTTAAACTTATTTTAAGGTCCTTTACTAAATACCCCTTATTTAATAATTGACCCTTTTATGTTCATAACCTTAGCTAATAAACTAGGAAGACTAGTTAATTAGGGGTAATTAGAGACCATGATGAGTCTCTCATCATGCGATTCAGCAACACACGATGTGGGACTAAAGTCCCACAGCTTCTTCATGCATCAACAACAGTAGGTCAAGCTTGCAATTACAGGCGAGGAAGGCACTGGCTACTTCAATCAGGAGTCTGGAACTGCAGTTGGAGAGATTCTGCACCACCTTGATATGGAGGAGAGGAAGAATGCTACGAGAATAAGGCTGTCGAGGTCGGAGAAGGTGGAGGTGGTGGTGGCGTCCGGTGAACACCTAAAATGCAAAATATGGCCTTGCAGCCACATCAAAACAGTCCAGAGGGATCGCCTTGGGATGGAGAATATGGTGAGGGGTTCAGTGTGGAGTAGGAGTGGATGTGGTGGTTGGATGAAGTCGGGACTGAAGGTGTGGTCATGGGTTGTTCGGGGGCGAGTCTGGGTGATGAATCGGTGAAATAGATAGAGGTCTTTTGGCCCTTGGGTCGAGGTGAAAGTCATGGGCTAGTTGGTGAGGGGGATGGATGCATGTAGCGGATGAAAGCCCTCGCAGGTGGTGTCACTAGAGCAGAGGAAGGTGACGGCGTTGAGGGAGAATCGGTGGTCATGCATGTGTTGCGAGAGTGGGAGAATAATGTAGAGAGGAAAAGGTAGAGATAGAGGTACTTAGGGACGAGATTGAGAGGCAGAGGGCTCCAGTGTTGGTTAACCAGAGTCAGAGAAGGGGGTAGAGGCAGCGAGGTGAGGACGTCGACTGAGGCAAAGGCACAACCTCTCTTTGACCGGAGAGGTTCGCGAGGATGAGGGGAAGCTAGTTGGCCATTCAATTTAATGGTTGGACGGTTGGAGAAGGAGAGTGGAGAGGAGTCACCGGAGCTAAGTTCAAAGGTGGCCAGAGATCGAGTAGAGGAGGATTTCTCAGGCCAAAACATGCTGAAGAGGTTGGCTTGAACTCTTGGATCCATTTATAGGCCATGAGGAGGGGTTTCAAGCTTGGAAACAAGCATGTAAACTCCATGATTCTCATGCACGTTTGACATGTGTACCTTCAAAAGGTTCGAATGAGGATTTGGTAAAGACGTAAAGCCTAACGAATGGCTTAAATGGAATGTAACTTCCCAAGGAATCCCCGTATCAATTTTGGGAGAGATTGACTGAGAATCGAGTGAGAAATGCTCGGTTGAAACTCAACGGTGAAGGTTTAACCTTCCAAAAATGTCGTAAGGACCTATTTGTGAGAAAGACAACCAAGCTGGGTGGCTAGTTGCAAGGAATTTAAAAAGCTAAGGGTCTAAATGAGATAAAAAGAGTCTGACTGGATCAAAGTGCAAACTTGGTCAAGATGATCTCAAATTTGGCCCAAATTTTGGTATAAACCTAATTTGGACCTAAGGTATCCAATAGTGAAGTTAGATTTAGGTTTTGACCTAGTTTGATTGGGTAATGTATGCAAAAACCCAAATTAGTGTAAATGTCGGTCTAGGACTATTTTTTATCAAAGCAGGTTCTGATGGTCAAATTGAAGATACCAAATCCTAGAGAATATTTTTCTATGAATTTTAGATTGTTTAGGTAAATTTTATCCTGACCAAAACCTCAATTAATTAAGCGGGTCTATTTTTAGGGTTTCAGAAGTCATTTAATTCTCAATACATATGAAAACCTTTTTCTGACTATATTAACCTACTTGTTGGACTTTTAAGACCATTTGATCCTTAATTACCCCCTATAAAAACCCATGGTTGTTCTGTATTAAAGATATGATGCTAAAATTATAGTTTTAACCCTGGTTTCTTGTCTCTCTCAGAATGGATTTGCATTGAATTATGGCCTTCTATCAATTATGTAGTAGCATTTATTCCTTGATAATGACTAAACTGACCTAGTTATGGCTCATGATGGTGTTCCCATCAATCACCACCTCACCCAGATCCCATCCAATGATCTCTTTTTGATTTGAGCTTGCGTACGCTCTCTCCTCAAATCCCCACTGCCCACACCCTTGGAGACTAATCGCACCACCTCGGTGCTCTGATTCACTGTCATGCTACTTAATGAGCACCGTAACTGCGTGCGTGAGAGATCGCTCCCTTCTACACCTCTCGAGCCGATGTTTCTTCCCCTCCAGCTAGTCTCCCTACCTTTCCCCATTTTCACGGCCACCGGCTATGAAATTCCACTTCTTCCACGACTCTCCTCGCCGTTAAGGACTCCGTAGCACCTGAGGGCGACCCAAAACTCCACTAGTGAGTTTTCACTCCGCTAGAGCACTTCCTTCCTCCATTCTTCCTCTCCATCCATCGGGTGGAGATCCAAAGGTCCCATTCCTCCATTTAGATTACGTTACTATTTTCTAGATTAGCTGTAGTGTTAATTAGAGTAGTTTAGTAGTAGAAATTAGATGTAGATTAGTTCTAATCTATGCGTGACTGTAGTGTAGTTTAGGAGTAGATTTAGAGTATAATTCACACTACACCTCCTCTGGTAATTACATATCAGAGGAGATGAATTCACCACCTTCCCATTGATCATATTTCTTCCCCTTCATATCTCATATTTTCCCTTGATTTTTGATTTCATTAATCACCCCTTCATTAGATCTAATTTCAGATCTGAGAGATTTGGATCTTAGATCTGAAATTAGCATCATAACCTACCTTGGGGGGTCACCCATTCACTGCATCAATTCACAAAGACCTCCGATTGTGTTTCATCAACTCGAATTGCTCGATCTTGCTTAAACAGGATTTTAATGTCCAATTCATTGATTTAGAATTTATTTTGAGCATTCATTAATTTGAATCGAGATTTTTGAGGTTTGAGCTTGATGAGGTGTTTTGCAAGGATTCTAATGGTTTTTGAGCTTTGGATTTGAACTTTGTTATGTGGATGAGCATACACCTGAATCAAGCTCTATGTTGGAGAGTTCTATCAAGGAGAATTAGTCTCCCTGATTTCGGATAGAACAAGGACCCAACGGATCTTGATCAGTCAACAAAATTACCTTGAACACCCATCAATGGTGTTCAAGGAGATTAAGTGGAGAAGATCATCATAAGACCCAAAGTAAAAGCCCAATTGGGGTGACATTTTACCTTCCATACATCTACTTTCCTAAATTTATATTGAAGGTGTGAAGGGGATTTAAACGAATTTTTGGAAGGAGGTTTGGAATGGTTTCAAAGGTTTTGAAAATTTTATTCTTATGAATAATTTATTTTAAATCTTCTTCCCTGATTTTAAAGAAAGCTGAGATAAGAATTATACCCTGAGATTAAAACATCCCAGATTAGACTTCATTAAGTCTGATCTTGGGTGTTTTCAATCTGAAATTGAAAAAAGAAGCACTACAGCAACACTTTGATGTTATCTTAAGACATATGGAGCTGTTGCAGTAGTTCAACCAGCTGCTTTTAGCAGCATTGCTGTTGTTTGAGCTTGATTGCTGCTGCTGATCTGCTGGTTTCCAGTAGTAGCATTGCTACTGTTTGAGGCTGTTGTTGCAGCTGTCCACTGTTAGGTTTAAACAGTAGGGTAGTAGGTGGAAATTTGAGTTTTAAATGGCTGATATGCTTTGTACTATTGCATATATTGTAATCAGGCTTTCTTGGACAGTAATCTGACTTAAATCCATCATGGAATAGCTTGATTTATGTTTAAATTCCCTTGTCAACTAAAATGTGTGTAAATCTGCCCAAACATAGAAATTAGATGAAATTAAGTTGAGCTTCACTTTTATATTCTTGAATGCCTTCTGTGTGTCTTATGGAACATTGCTGAATGTCTTTACTACTATTCTAGCCTCCACCATACACTCTAATGCCTTAGGTTATTCTTGAAAGCACTCTTTAAGGCCTAGAATTGTACTCATTGTAAATAAATAAAAACTTTATAAAAAAATTCAAAAAAATAAAATAAACCTGTTAGGTTCAAGGCATTCTAAACCCTCAGCTTGGTAGAACATACTAGCTGACAGTTCAGTATACCTTTTAATTTAATAAAAACCCCTAAACTAAAAAAATGACAAAAATAATATATTATTCTCATCTCTTTCTTTCTTTCTCATCTCCTACCTTTATAAAACACATAAACCTATAAAAATAAAAAAATTCACAAAAATACCTAAAAGGCACTATGTATACTAGGTATATACCTGTAAATATAAGCTATATAGTAAGCTATATGTATATATATTGTAAAATAGGTGTATAATAGGTATAACTGACTTATATATATATTATATATTGTAAATTACATATTTAAGATTTTTTAAACTGTACATAACTTAATTATATAACTATTTATTATTTATATTAACTTATAAGTACTATAACTTAAGTAAAATTGTAAACCCTGTATATAACTACATTTACTATTTATGTTGCGCATACATATTTATATATGTAATATGTATATTAGCAACCTTGTATCATAATTTAATTATGTATATAGAATAAATAATTAATTTACTAAGTTACTAGCTAAGTTATTAGATTAAATTAAAATAAATTAGTAATTTAAGTTACAACTGAACTAACTTATACTGTATATTTGTATTAATGTATTTTAAGTAAAATAAGCTAATTTAATTATATTTATAATGTAATATAATATTTACACCTAATTTATATGTAAGACAGCCTGAAGTAAGCCATTTAAATGTAAATAAAATCAAAATAAATGTTGTAAAATATAATAAAAATCTTTATTAAATACTTTAATAAGCATATTAATACTGTATAAGGTCAATTAGACCATCAAGTAAACAATTTATACGTAATTAAGAAATAAAACCTAATAAATAGTATGAATAAACTGTAAACTTTACCTAATTTATTTATATAATAAACAAAATTAATTTCGTAAATTAATTGTGCAATTATATAGTCCTATGTAAATACTTTAATATCACATAATTTATTTTAATTTATAATAAATTATGGCCTCAAATCAAGGGCCAAAATCCTCAAATAAGCATAGCCACGTTGGAATCCCAATGGTAAGAGGTGCTAAAGATAGTGCTACATTGGTAACGCATGAGCGCATATAGCGCCTTATATTGTTTTTGCTATTCTCTCCCTTAAGTCAACATTCACCGGGCGCGAAGAAACCAATACCCCTTTACGAGCATATTCGCTTGGCACTGTGCGTGGACCTGTGTGGACCCAGTATTGAGCTTAAACTGAAAATAAGAGGTTAGTTGAACAAATCAAGGTGGCCTTAGTAGAGGTCTTCATCCAACCCGAGAGGGTGCTGTGTATCCCTCGAAAAGGGTGCTGGCCAACTAAATGACCTAACTTTTTAACTAAGTGGGGGTTAATGGGGGGTTAAGAAGAGAAAATGGAGAAGCCTTGGTTAAGTACTAAAGAGATAAAAGAAACAGAGGTAAGAAGAGAGAATGAGCAAGGAAAATGGCTAAGTGTTAGAACAAAGAAGAGAATGAGAGAGCTATAATTAAGTAGAAGAACAGAAGAGAAAGGGGAGTTAAGTGTCTATGTATATGTGTATATAGTGTATATATATATAAGTATACTGTAAATAATAAGTATCTGTATAATAAGTATACATAGTAATGGTAAGGTTTGAGCTATATATGTATATAAATAACAGTATAGCTTTACTGCCAGAATTATCCATCACTGTAGATAGAATAAGTGTCACTATAGATCCTAGTTTTTCCCTTTGCTATTATACGTAGCTTTTCCTAAGGTTTAGCGATGTTTATATATGTCGCTGTACATATTATATATGTTACTATATATGTTAGGATATTAAATTAAGTTAGTATAGTATATATTATTACTTATTATCATATATAAATGTAAGTATTAGTATTATAAGTTATAAATAGATAGCATATAGTATATATTTATAGTGTTTGATACTTGTTTGTATATATGTGCTTGCAAGCATTTCAATACATTCTTTTGTACATAAATTAGTTTAATTCTTTCTTTCATTAATTAATTCATTCATGATTGTACATAAAATTGATCCTTTTGGAATTAAGGATTGATATTGGACTTAGAGAGTAATGTATATCAATAACTAGCTCCCAGTAAATGACCTGGAATAAACTAGTAAAAATTATGTAACTAAATAAAATTGACACGATAATAGTTTATATTTATGACATATACTACAACAATGATGATTTTTTTATACAAACTGGATCCGCGATTGTTTCGCTTCATTAAATACCCAACCAAATAACAAAGATAAATACAAAGCAACCTATCGAGCCACAAATATGAAAACCTAGAGACTGTATGTAAGAAAACTTCCCTTTGCTGGAAGTGCATTGACTTGACAATGTGGATGCGTGAACCATGCAACAACACTTTGTAGCTCTCGTAATCACTAAGGGAGAGTGGGTGCATAGCGAAGAAGATGCTCTCTTGATGTAGAACATAAGCTTGGAGAGTAGGATCACATCTTATGGTCAAAGGGACACAAAATGATGTCGAAATGTGTTACTTGGTGTGTGTTGGTGTGTTTTTGCTAGGAAAGGGTACTCCTCTATTTATAGAAGGCCTAGGAAAGCTTAGGAAGGCTTTGGAAGGCATAGGTAGCCGTTGGGGATTATTCCAAGGCAAATTAGGCCATAATCAGAGTCATTAATGATTCTGATGTAGGATATGTAAAGCACAAGTACACTAGAAGGGGGGATGAATAGTGTGGTAGATAAATATTTGCAGGAATAACAAACCACAAAAACACACAAGATATATAGTCATTCCACTCACTTGGGTACTCCACTACCTAGGTTTCTCGACTTAGGATTTTTAACCTGATTCCCTCAACCTGGTGGGAATCAATTTTCTAATACCAGAGGTAATTAACTGGTTACCTCAACCCAATTGCAAGATATCAAAAGGAAATAAAGATACAGGTGTAAGAAAGATGCAAATAAAAGCTTACAATAAATTCCTAAGTCTCCAACAAATATATTGCTTAATACGAGTATATAAATTAATCTAACGAGAATACTAAGGCGTAAACAAACGATTGAACAATGAAGAACACGATCGCCTTTGATGACTTATTGCAAATGGAGAGAGGCCTTGAGAGGAATGCAACAAATCAAGATCCTTTGCAGCTAGAAAAATTGAGAATTTGAGGTGTAGTCAAGGATAGTATTTTTTGGCTTCGTAGTTGTGTGTAAAAGACACCCAAAGAGTGCTTAAATAAGCCACTAAACATCTCTACTACGAATACTAGTCCTTAGGGGCAATTTGGGAAGATTAGAGATAGGTTTAATTTCAAAATAGCCGTTCAAACTAGCCATAACAGTTTGTTGGTTCCGGTACTGACTACCTACAGTCAGCCCAACTAAGTCACTAGGTACCTGTACTCATGATGAGTATTGGTACTTGTGCCTCACAGATTTGGGTCTTATGACATACATATACCGATACTAGTGATTAGTACCGATACTTATAAGGTCCAAGCAAAACTAAGTGGACAAACTGTGACCACTTGGTACAAATACTCACGATGAGTACTAGTACTTGTTCACAGTTTGGGACTTAGGCCCAAACCTGTGCCTAGCATGTACCAGTACTTATGACCAGTACCAGTACTTTCTACAAGTACGTAATATTATAAGTGTAAGTCAATTTTTAGAGTTATCCCATCTACTCTATGAGACTTTATTTTGAAAGAATCGAATTTGAGTTTTGAAATGAATGAATGAATGATATTTGAACCCTAATTATCTCTACTTTGATTTTAACTCCTAGATTATGTTTTACTTGTTAGGAGATATACAAAGATTCTAAAATACAAAGAATACAACAAGAACTATAGTCTTCTTCCTTCATATGCTAGCTTGTTCCTTCAATTCTATCTAGTTGCTTGCATCCATAGATTTTTTTGTCTTGTAATACTTCAAAAACACATTAGATTTTAAAACGATTTTGTCAACACCAAAGCACAAAAGAGAGGTGGAACTAGGTTCCAACAATCTGCCCCATTTTGGTGTTGACAAATCAAACAAGATACTCATATTTAAAAATAAACAGACTTAATAAGAGAAGAATAAAAACCTCCACAAGGAGTGAAAAACCTCCCCCTCAAACTAAGCTCCCCCTATTTTAAATATGAAGTATCCAATCATTTCTCTCCCTTTTTGTCAAGCAAGCAAAAAGATGAGCAAATAATACATTTTGTACAATCAAAGCATGATATATGAGCAACCAACTCTATACAACCTTCATAAAAAATAAACATGATAAATTTCATAAAGATAAAGCTTCAAACAATTTTAGCAAAGTGTTGACGAGGCGAAATCGTGTTTTAAAAGATGTCACGTTGTAATATAGATGAAATCGCTGTGAAAACAAATAAGAATTTATAACTCTAAAATCAAAGTATCTGAGGTCGATCACAGGAAGCAATTGGGTATTTCAAAACTTAAGAACACAACTCTCAATTTAATAAAAAGCAATAACTAATTCAACCAAAATTGAAAAGTAATGACAATGTGGAAAAAATTGGACATCTGATGAAAAATCAGACATCTTAAAGAGTTTTGCCACAGTGCTTGATATGTGATTTTTGTCTTCTCTTTCTCTTTCTCTTTGCTCTGCGGCTGGGCTTCTTCTTGCCTTGTTCTTTGACTTCTTCTCCTTTTCTTCTTTGTCTTTCCTTGTCTTCTTCTTCTGCTTGGCCACTCCTACTTCTCTCTTTCTTCTGCCCTAGCTTTCTTTCTTCTTTCTCTTCTTTGTCTTTCCTTGTCTTCTTCTTCTTCTGCTTCTTCACCAGCTACCTTCTTCTTTTTCTTCCCTTGCTCTGCCGCTCCTCTGCTACAGTGCGTCTCTTTCTTCTTCTCCTTTTTCCTTCCTTGCTGTGGCTACCTTCTTCCTTACTAAGTCCTTCAACCGCTATCTTCTTCGTTTTCTTCTCTTTGCTGCCCTCTTCCTTCCTTAGCTCCTTTCCTACACAACATCATGCTACAAAACCTACCCCGTACCCTCCCCGCATCTTTCTCTCTCTATTTCTCTCTTTGGTATGCTCTCCCAGAGCCGGGTAATCAGGTTGGGTGCATGCCTAGGTCCAGGTGCACCAGTGTGGGTGTGATCTGCGAGAAGTGCTAGGTTTAGGTAATCAGGTTGGGTGCTGATTGCACCACAAAAATACACCTGCAATTGTGTCGTCTTGTGCTATTTCTTAGCATTACCAATGCATATTAGGTCTCCATAGTTGCATTGTAAAAATACACGCATGCATGCATTTAATTAAGAGGGGAGGAGAGTGAAATAAAATGGCCTCGCGATTACATTTTTCCTCAAGTGCATCTTTGCAAAATCCACCATCTTTTTATTTATTTCACTTGGTTTTGAAATCTTCCCGTGGCTGCTTTGCATGACAACTTCTTTTCTTCACGCCATTCCCTACTCTCCATCCCTCTCCCTACCAGCCACAGCAAACCTCTCCCTGCCATAAGTCGTGCATGAGCCATGCACAGCTAGGGCATGGCTGTGCGTGGCTTTCTTCTTCTATAAAAGGAGGGTGTCTTCTTCTTCTAAAAGGCAGCCTGGTCCCCCACATAGAAAACCCACACCAGCACTTCTCCTTCCAGGCCACCATCCTCTCCTCCCTCTCCCTCCACACGCCGGCCCTCCTCGAAGACACCCGGCGGACAAGAGTCTTCACTGTGGTGAGCACCCACCACCGTGAAACCACCACCGCCCAGCTCTTCAAAGAGCCAGTGGGCATGGTGGCCTTCTTCCCTTTTTTTACCTTCATGCCATTTCAGCCATTACCCAAGCTTCAAGCTGTGAAGCTCAACCGACCACCGCACACCCTGCAGCAGCTGGCCAAGCCCCACAGCAGCAATAGCAAGGTGGCAGTAGGCCACCCTCGCCTTTCCACATGCGCTTGCAGGCGCGCTCGCCTCCTGCTCATTCGCACTGCATTCGCCTTCTCGCCCGTAGCCGGCCACCGTACGCCACTGCAGCAGCCGGCCAAGCCTCTCCGCGCAACCCTGCCAACTCCTGTAAGCCTCTGCGCAAGCAGCAGGTCACCCTCGCCCTCCACCGCGCACGCAGCAGCCTTCTCCGCACGCTCTGTCTCAACCTTTTGTCCGCAAGCCACCAGCTGAAGCCACTCCGCCGCTCGCGCCGAGCCGGCCGCACTCACAGCACCACCCACTGCCGGTTGCGCGGCTCGCCCGACCACAATAGCCGCTGTTCACGCCAGTCTGCATGACATTGTGGCTACAGTGGGGTGACCGGTGAGCTTCTCACTTAACCGGTCACTCGGCGCGCCGCTACCACCGTTCGCCCGTGCGCTCGCCTGCCTACGCGTCTGCCAACCCACGTACGCCTGCGTCACTCGCTCTCCTTGCCCATGCGCTCCTGCGAGCGCAAGCACCTGCCCTTCACGTAGTGCGGTGCGCTGCGGCCTCCTCTGTGTGTTCCCACTCCCTCCAGCGTGCTCCTCTCTGCGCATATGCGCCTGCGCAAGCGCTGTGGATCAGACGATGACCCTGAAGCTCAGGCGCCCTAACCTCTCCAGCCCTCACCTCCAGTAGTGCTCTCTTTCTCTCCCTCTCTCTCACAACACTCTCTCACTCTCTTCATCGACACTTACACACACATACACTCACACTTCCACACACACACACACACCTATACACTATTATATACATATATATATACGTATACATATATATATATTGATATATATACATATATTTATATACATATATATATATACATATATATATATACTTATACTTATATACATATACATATATATATACTTATACCTATATACATATATACATATACTTATATACATATATTAGTACTTATATAAATATGTATTAGTCTATATAAATACACACACATATATATATCTACATCTATATACTTATATATATATATATACATATATATATACACCTATAGATATATACATATATATATACCTATATATTTATAACCATATATATATATAGATATATTTACATACATATATATATATATTTTTCTTCACATTATTTACCATACATGGTATCGCGGGAATATCTACACCAGTTGCTGATATTCCTCGATACACGTGTACAAAAAGCATGTTCGCATTCATCTTCCACCATCCATCCTACACCGCACACGTGGCACTTCATCCTGTTGGTTGCGTCTTTCTAGACGACGACCGACTCGACACCGTGCTACACTCCATCTCCTCCTCCAACCCCACCCCTTTATACATATATAGTATATACATATATATCTATACTATATTTCTATTTCTCTTGCATGCCAATAAAAAGATAAAAATGTATATATATATAAAAGAGAAAAGATAATCTTCGACTTGTAGGTGCCCCATCTTGAGAATAGTAAGACCCATTTTGGAACCCTGTTTTGGCTCAAAGACAAGAACCCAATTTTGAGTGTGTGCCTCAAGGACAAAGATTACCAGAAAAAAAAATATAAATAGAAAAATACTAAAAACACAATAAATGAATGGAAGAGAACCGTTGTAAGAAAGGCATAGAAACTTGACTTGTAGCCCCACTTCCCTGAGTTCGACCCTGGGCCTAAAAGTGACCAAGATAAAATCAAGTAGGCCAGGTTAAAAATTTTGTAAAGAGATGGTTAGGTCCGATTTAGGTTAACCACTATACACACTTCAACGATAAAATCATCATATTAATAACCTATTCGGGTTCGACACTAGGTGCCAGGTCTGCGGAGGCAGGTCGTGGATGAGGCGTGAATGAGTGAGGGCGAGGGACCTCACCCTTGTGTACTGGAGGTGATTAAGTTGAAAGCACAAAATCAATATAACTCACAACGCTCACCCCTGTGTTTACGTGGTGGGACTAAATGTCCCACTCGCTCCTGCTGGCGCCTGCAGAAGGATATCTTTACTCAATTGAAGCAGTTGAAGGCCTCGCAACAACTACTCTCAGGCTGGATTCACTCGCACACTAAATACGAGCAGTTTGGAGTCCTGAAGCTTAGAATGCGCGACCTAGAGCTCTGAAGCAAGCAAGCATGCTTGTTTGTTAATGGCAGATAGAGGCTCAACCCTGCATGACACATGAACAGCCTTGCGGCCCTGTCAAACAACAGGGAAAGCATCGTTGTATCACGACGAAGGTGAGGCGGGTGTCAGCTTGGCTCAGAACGGCCTAGGCATGAGTGCCAAGGTCGGACTGTGACAGTGTGTGTGGGTTTGTTCGGTGGAAGTGTGGGGTGTGTGTGGTGGTCAGTGGATAGGCAGAAAGTGATCAGTGGTTGATGGCAGAGGTGAAGAGGTTGGTGGCGAGATGTGTGGAGGTGCGGAGTGATGGATGCATCTCACCGAAGGTCAGCCAGAGATGAGGAAGATGAGGGTGGACAGTGGCAGTTGAGGGGTGATTTATGAAATAAAAGGAGGGAAAATAAAGAGTGGGAGAAGAAAAACATATCTGTGGTGATTGGACTGAAGGTGAGGTAGAGGAGATGAACGACATGTATGTGCCATCATCGGGGAAGATAGCCCTGAGGTGGAGATGATGGCGAGGAGGAGGAGGTTAGAGAAGCGTGCGCTGGTGTGGTGCAATGCGGAGGAACGAGGCGAAGCGAACCCTGCCACTGGTATGGTGGTAGGGCGACGAGCGAAGGGAGGGGAGGCCGTTGGAGCTTACGGGCATTTTGACTGGAGATGAGGAAGGAAGAAATTGAGAGGGTATCGACAGCCAAATCAAGCTTGGGAGATGCGCAAAGGATCGGGGGTCCTTTTATAGCCGCTAGCTGAGCTAATTGTGCTTGGAGGGAAAGCCTTCCAGCGTAAAATCCTCGCTGGAGAAGGAAGGTGCTTAGGGCACCCAAATCTCTCAAGCGTTCGCACAAGAGATTAGGTGAAAATCTGATCTGGAGATCGCGTTCAGATAATGGAGAAATCCTTAGAGAATCTCCCTTCCAAATCTGGGAGATCTCTGGGGATTCAAGGAGATATCAGCCTCAAATCCTTGCCAGAGTGGGATTCCTCCACTGTAATGGTGGATGGACCTGAATGCAAGGGTGGCAAGGAAGCTAGGGATCTCTACGTAAGGGTTATTCAAAAGTTAGGGGCCATAATGTAATTGGGTCGACCATTTTGCAAAGTAGATCAAGATGACCTTCCCTTAGGCCCAAATTTTGGTACAAACCTAATTTAAAACTAAGGAATTCAATGGTGAAGTTGGATTTTAGATTTGACCATGTTTGATTGGATATTTTGCATAAAATCCCAAATTAGGTTAAATACTAAATTAGGACCCTACTCTAGGTAAAAATAGGTTCCAAAGGCCAAATTGAAAGTTCTAAACCCTAAAGGATATTTTCCATGAATTTTAGAGGGTAGTTGATTTTTATCTAGACTAGAACCTTGTTGAATTAAGCAGGTTTGTTTTAGGGTTACAGAATGTCATTTAATTCTTAAATCTCACAATAACCCTTTTCTGATTGAACCATCCCACTTTTCCTCTTATTAAGTCCAATTGACCTATGTTTAACCGTTGAGAAATCCCATTGATGCACTACAATGGTAAAATTACAGTTTTACCCTTTAGTTCATGTTTCCTTCTCAGAATAGTAAACCCTTGACTTAGGTCTTCCTTTAGGTTATGCTAGAGCTTTTGTTCACTTTATCAGGTCAAAATGAGCTAGTTAGGGCTCATGATGAGGCTCTCATCGCAAAGCCACACATAAGAAATCTTAAAAGTCATACAAGTTTAGCAAGACATAAATGTTATACAAGTTCAACAAGCAACAAAATGGAAACTAAACTAATTTCTAGGACATTTTCTGATAAGCTTTTGTACATGTCCACCACCGTCATCATCCTTATCGTCATCATCATCGTCGTTGTCGTCATCATCTTCATCTTCATCACTATCTTCATATGAAACTTCTTCATCTTTAGTGTCTTCTTCTTCTTCATCATCATGAAGAATAGGTTCTTCTTCCGCCATTGAAGATGAAACATGAGATGTGCCTTGAAAGTTCTTTTGCCTTCTTTCACTATATTGTTGAGGTGCTTTCGATTGAGTCTACTTTCTTTGTTTAGGTTGTTTAGTGGAAGAAGCAACATGGGAAGACTCAATAGAAAGAGAAAGGTCATGAAATTTGCATTCCTTGTTGTGGAAGGTAAAATTGAGATTAGTTAAATTTTGACCAATGTAATTGAAAGCATTTACCAAATTGGGATCAATTCCAGACACATTATATAGATTTACCCAAGGTGTTTTAGTTTCTGGATATGGGTAGGTTATAGGACCGAAAGTGGAGGATGATTCAGGAGGTGGATGAGAATAAGATTGAGCCTTTGGATCAACTTCTTTTTCATCATCACTAGAGGATTCCTCTCTAGCAGGTTTCACTGTCATTTTTCAAAGAGTGGACCATTTGAAATAGACTACTTGTCTAAAATCTGCAATGTCCCCATTGCATAGAAGGATATTACATAGGTCAGAGATGGGCTGTCATTATTTTGCTAGCAACCGAGTAGCCAAAGAATCTGTAAATCAGGTTCAAGGATTGCAGAAATAGGCCCTAAAAATGAGCAAAGTAATGCTGGCCTAGAAAACAGGTAACCTAGAATGTTGACGAGCTGATGATGAATCCCGATAACAAATGCACGCCCAATCAGGATGGGAATGAAATCATCCCAGGTCACCAGAGGAGGTTCTAAAGGATAAACTGGCATAACAACTTCCAAAGGGTTAAGTGGAGGGTGACAAGGATCCTCCAAAAAAAATGGTGAAGGAATGGTGTAGAAATAAGCCCCCAGGGTGATGGACTGACCATAGAAAGCAACAATCCATACCCAGTACTCCATTACAAGAGATATTGGTCTGTTAAGACCCCTGGTCAAAACAGTAGTGAGCATGTCTTTAAGCCAGGGATTGTCTAGGGTGTCTAAGTTTCGAGGTTGTAGGATGGCCATAAGATCAAGGTTGGGTCTAATCGACTTAGTGTCCATTCCTAACAACCTTCCTAATTCCTCAATCGCATCCCTAGCATCCCTTGTATATCACAAGTATCTTCCTGCACTTCATCAGTGATCATTTCATCGTACGGAGTCAACATTTCACCTTCCTACATAGGCAAATCAGAGGATGACTCTGAATCCAATGAAGGCAGGTTGGAAGCAACGAATCTAGGTATTATCCTATCAATGTCATCCCTGGGTTCTTGTTCTTTACTCAAATCCTCCCCGAAGTCTATATGTGAATCCACATTAATCTCAAAAGTTGCTACCAAATTTTCCATTATTTCATCATGAGGAGAGATATCATCAATGGGTGTGCTAAGGAAACCTAATTTGGTCAACTTTGTGACATCTTCGGGGTTTAATTCTTCAAATAAGACATAATCACCCTTAGTGTCACTCCAAATCTTGAATGTAGGTTCCTCATATAATTCATCCCTCTCCTCATCATACAATTCATCAAATACCCGAGATCTAGAATCATCTAAAATCTTAGCAGATCCCCTAGGGCACTCCATCTGGGGTAAATGGTTTACACTGGTAACCTCAGACTCCTCGGATAGGTGAATTTCTTCAGGGTTAGGTTCCCTAAGGGTGGGCTTGAGTTCCATCACGTGATCAAAAGGGAGGGCAGAATTAACAACTTGACCTTTGCCCACTTCATCAAATGTGACAAAAATACTATCATCTAGGTTGAGGTCTTCCAATGGTACCATCATTCCCTTCTTTTGACTCCAATATAATTCAGGTAGATACTCAACCTGATCATTTTCTTCCTCGGGTTGCCACCTTTCTTCATCCCATGTATAGCTACTTTCATACATATCCTCCTCCCATTTAAGGCGTGGACCTCTCAAGGAAGTGTCATCTAGCTGGGAGGGTTCAAAATCAATCCTTGAAAAGTAGCTTTTCTCCCTTACATAATCCAAAAAATTTCCCTCCAACTTAGGGTCTGGCTCTCCCATGGGGGATGCAACTAGCATAGAGGGGTGCACGTCATCCTCAATGGGATAAGTTGGATGGCTAATGTCTTCTTTTTCTTGTTGGCCTACTCTCGAAGATTCTCCTAACAATTCAATCATTTCATCTTGCATTTTCTGGATTTCCATCTTCAAGGAAGAGAAATCAACATTATTATCAGGAGAGAAGTCAGGCTCAGGCTTAAAGTACCTAGGAGTTTCTATCCAACCATTATAATCATTAAGGGAGGGTGGGTTGGGTATTTCTATGGCATGTGGGATATTGGGCAAGGCAAATCTCACTCCTAAGTTCTGCTCACTGATTTGGGGCTTAACCAGGCCAATGCTCCTATAATAGGAGTAAAATAGATCCCAATGACTATCCTTATGTCCATCAAAGGATGGACCATCTCGGCGTATGGGATCGAAGATCACCGAGTGGGGGTAAGGGTGTGGACAAGATGTGAAAGGATGAAAGTCAACGTGATCCATTCTAACTCACACCACAATCAGATTCCCCAAGCAAACACAAATCAGAGGACTTTTTAGGTCTTTAATCAATTAGGCTTTCAAGAATTTAAATCCACTTGTAGGTAATAAATCAAGTTATCAAAACAATTACGCACCTACTTGTCGACCTACGATACACCTAAAAGGGCCTAGTTGGAGCTTACGTGCTCTTCCCTAAAGCTCAAATGGTAGAGCAACTCCAAAGATGGAAGATCGAGGGATGCAAGTAAGCCTATGCCTTCCTTTGAAGCTGTGCTTTCACGATGCTTCTTAACTACCCCCAAAAATCTGTGACAGGGTATCCCCCTCTTTGGATTTACAAAACCTTTGATCTCAAGTTTCGAACACATCAGAATCCAACGATTGGAGGGCTCTTGT
Organism: Thalassia testudinum; assembly: GCA_037157565.1. NCBI lineage: Eukaryota > Viridiplantae > Streptophyta > Magnoliopsida > Alismatales > Hydrocharitaceae > Thalassia > Thalassia testudinum. The sequence goes on from JAZHRO010000078.1 coordinate 22,367,468, forward strand.
CCTAGTAATTCCAAGACCTAGGAGTGTCTAAATGCATGCTATGGTGCAAGAGATACAAGTGTGCATGCACCATAAAAATTTTGAGTTTTGAATTTTTAACCGCAGCACAATGTATCAATTCAAGCCTTGGTTTTTAGTGTTCCTCCTTAACTTAAAGTCCTTTTTCAAGAAAATATGTGACCACTTGTTAGATCTTTTCAATTCAATTAGGTTGTCTTGCAATTAAATCCAAATGCACATGCGTGAACAATATAGAATTCAAAGAAAGAGGAAGTACCTTTCCTCTAGCAATCAGTAATTCAAGATGCACACAAATGCAGAAAATAAAGTCTAGATGCTGCTCTTTCACACCTAAATGGTCAACCTAGGGGCAGGTAGCTTCTAGCAGGTATCTCGTGCCTTTTTATATATATATATACATCTACTTATGCATAAACAAAGAAAATGATAAACAAACACAAAATAAAATAAAAAACCTAGATCTCAAGAAAAGGGAATAGGCTCCCGAAAATTATTACCCAATGATAAGTCGATTTTCACTTCCGAAAAATGTATTAAGATGATTTGTCATTGTAGAATCAAAGTGGTGGAAAACTGCTTAACAAAATAATTAAAATTAAAATTAAACCACTCACAGAAGAGCGGGTCATGTCCACAGGGAGGTAATGATTTAGTTAAACTCGCAATTAGGTCAAATCAAGTTCACTAAACTATCTGCTAGATCAAACAATGCCTATATAGCTCTGAAAGTAAACCTTAAATTTGTGGAGAAGTCAAGGGATGTGAATGTAATTTTTACGTCAGAAAATTATACATGTGCAAGAGTATGCCATGTACTATTCACTTGCATGCATATGAAGATGTCATTCAAAATTCAATTCAATGCACAGAGATGAATAATAAGGTTTAACAATTATCTAGAAGCATGAGCATTAAGGCATAAATTCACCACAATAAAATAATCATAAATCAAAATTCATTTTGTGGCAATGGCATGAAATGTAATTATTAATTACACCATAAATAGAGGATTCTACCTCTCTCCTCCTCACACTTGATAGAGAGGATTGTCTGAGGAACTCTTCTGGGTGTAGATTGGCCAGAGTGAGGGCTCCGCAACGGTGGCGACGGCAAGTTGCAAGACGGCCAGAGTCAGCCGGATAGAGGAGAGAAATGACGACGGTGGAGGTTGTTGCTACTGGTCACGTGTGCTGCAAGTGCAAGGAGGCGCGGCGCGCTGGCGCTGGGGGCGAGGCAGGCATGCGGAGGAATGGGCACATGGGCACGTGGGTGCTCTGTAGGCTGCTTGGGCACGTGTGGTCTTGTGGCCGTGCGGCTGCAGGTGCAGTAGTGGGCGACGCGTGGGCACTGCAGCGGGGGCAGGTGGAGGTGAAGGTACAGGGACTGCAGGCGCAAGGCGAGGGCGTGCTGGAGAATGCGCGCTAGGCAAGGGAGAGCGGTGGAGTCCGATGGAGAGGGGGGTTGCTGGGGTGAAGCTGCATGGTGGGGTCTGATGGAGTCGGGGGCTACTGGCGTGCGGGTGATGGTGTGTAGGTGCTGGCGTGTGCGCTGGCTAAGGTGAGGGCACGCGGTGGTAGATGGCTGAGGTGAGGGCACGCGGAGGGCAGGCGCACTTGGCAGGGTTGAGGTGCAAGTAGGAGGAGTTGCAGCTCTTTGTTCTGCAGCGGGTGTGGCAAGGTTTTTGGGTTATTTTTAGTGGAGTGGAGGAAAAACAGAGAATGGGGAAGAAGATGGAGGTGGATGCTAGTGATGGTTGATGACGGTGGTAACAAGTCATGCATCAGTAGATGCACTCACAGTAGGAAAGCTTCAAGGAGCTCGTGCATGGTGGTGGTCAAGTCCATCCTCTTGGTGCGACGGTCTGTCACCCCGCCAGCATATAGTATGACGAAGCTTGGCGGTGGAGGCCCACGGTGGTGGAATGCTACACGGTGGTGGAATGGGTGGTGGCCTCGTCCTCAACGGCAACTCTTCCTTCTCTTTTGTAGCCACAGCTACCAAGAATTGAAATTCAAAACACCATAGAATCAATGTGATGCGTAGGAGGCGGAGGCGGAGTCGGAGGAGTTACCTGCAAAGGTGAAGAAGAATAAAAGAATAAAATAATTAGGGTTATTTATACATAACTCCTTAACTTCTATGTTAATTAAAATAGTGCACCTAATTAATTAACTAGTTAAATGTATGCAACCCTAGGTTAATTCTAAATGCATGAATTATGCACTTAAGCTAAAAATATGAATTAATTTATTTACATCCTAACGTATGCTATGTAAATGTTAAGCTTATCTTAATGTCTAGATATTTAGATACTTAAAAAGCCCACAAATATCGGCTAATCAAATACCTTCATGCCTAGTTTTTGCTAGTCCCTAACAAATCCAAGCAAAACCTTGCACTCCAAGTAGACTAGCCAACCTAATCGATCTTCCTTTAGAAGCATTTTAAGTTCAAACTTTAGGCCTAAGGTTCCAAAGTAGTTGCTAAGTTACAAACTAGGTCGGCTAAAGACGAGTTGCAGGCGCAAGTTTCCCTAATTTCTGACTCTACCCTAAGGTTTATTGATCCATGAGATTAAAGCATCCGCGCATGTGCATTGGTCTGAGATATTTGAGGTTGGTATGACTGCCAACCTAGAAAGGAAAAAGAATTTATATATATATATATTTTTTTTTTTTTCTTTTTTTTGTTGGATTCCTCTAAGTCGAAACTCGAATCAGCTATCAACATAGTCTGTGTCAAATTCATTGTCCCTATCACCGTACCTCGAAGGGTGCCTGGCTTTCGATGCTTCGAGATAGCACCGCCCATAGCGACCCCAAGAACTCCTGGCAATTGACACTTCGAGATAGTATCACCCATGGATTTCTTAAGCGAATTCAGGCCTGTGGCAATCGGCACTTCGAGATAGGGCCACCCATGGTACCTAAACCGCACAATGCGCTTACATGCCCCCAGTAGGATGGATATCCTAAGAGACAAACGCCGAGGAGGTAATATGTTATCATTGCATCCTCAAAGTGAGTATATACTCCACCTCTCCTGTGGCAGGAACTCTTCCAGTAAAGTTGTGCTTTCAAGCCTCTCCTAAGTAAAAACTAAGAGAACAAAATTTCTTTTAAGAAAGGAATTAAGGTGATCACTTACCTACACAAGACCAAGTGTGTGAAATTTGGATGCTTGGGTTACAAGGACCCGTAAACCAAAAAGGTAGAACAAGACTCTAGGTACTACCCAGCCTTTTAACTCCATCCCTAGCTTTCCTTCCTCAACCTCTTGAGGAAAGGTTCGCAACTTAACTCCTACTTAAGTTTTTAAGTCTACAAAGGACCCTAAAGGTCTAAAGCTAGTAGCTCATTTAGCTTCTAAAGTTCGACCCTAGAATCAACTTAGTCTAACCTAGAGTTTTGATTTGCTTAAGAATGTGGGGCCTAGCCAGTTAAGCTCGAAATTTATTAATATTATTATTATTTATTATTTATTATTTATTTTTTTTGAAATGTAAATGTATGCAATGCAGAATGCTTTAACTAAATGCATGAATGCACTATGTATAAATGCTATGTATATCCCCAAGTATACCCCCCATGCCTAAAATCTACAATGTCCCCATTGCATAGAAGGATATTACCTGGGTCAGAGATGAGCTGCCGTTCTTTTGTTAGTAGCTGAGTAGCCAAAGAACCTTCAAATCAAGTTCAAGGATCACAGAAATAGGCCCTAAAAATGAGCAAAGTAATGCTGGCCTAGAAAATAGGTAACCTAGGATGTTGGTGAGCTGATGATGAATCTCAATAGCAAATGCTCACCCCACCAAGATGGGAATAAAATCTTCCTAGGTCACCAAAGGAGGTTCTAAAGGATAAATTGGAATAGCAACCTCTAAAGGGGTAGGGAAAGGATGACAAGGATCCTCCAACAGAGATGGGGAAGGAATGGTGCAAAGATAAACCCCTAGGGTAATTGACTGACTAAAGAAATTGTCAATCCATACCCGATACTCCATTACAGGAAATATTGGCTTGTTAAGCCCCCCGGTTGGAACAAAAGTGAGCATATCTCTAAGCCAAGGATCGTCTAGGGTGTCCAAGTTTCGAGGTTCCAGGACGACCATAAGATGTAGGTTGGGTTTAATCAGCTCAGTGTCCATCCCTAACAATCTTTCCAAATCCTCAATTGCATCCCTAGCATTCCTTGCACTATCACAAGTACCTTCATTTACTTTATTAGGAGTCAAAATTTCACCTTCAGACATAAGCGAATCAGAGGGTGACTTCGAATCCAATGAAGGTAGGTTGGAAGCAATAGATCTAGGGATTATCCTATCAATGTCATCCCCGAGTTCTTGTTCTTTACTCAAATCATCCCTGGAGTCTATATGTGAATCCACATAAATCATAGAAGTTGCTTCCAAATTTTCCAACATTTCATCACGAGGAGAAATATCATTGATGGGTGTGCTAAGGAAACCTAATTTGGTCAAATTTGTGACATCCTCAGGGGCTAATTCTTCAAATAAGATATAATTGCCCTTAGTGTCACTCCAAATCTTGAATGTAGGTTCCTCATATAATTCATCTTTCTCCTCATCATACGATTCATCATATACCCGAGGTCCAGAATCATTCAATATCTTAGCAGATCCCCTAGGGCACTCTATCTGGGGCAAATGGTTTACACTGGTAACATCGGACTCCTCAGATAGGTCAATTTCTTCAGGGTTAGGTTCCCTAAGGGTGGGCTTCAGTTCCATCTCGTGATCAGAAGGGAGGGCATAATTAATAACTTGACTTCATCCCACTTCATCAAATGTCACGAAAATACTATCATCTGGGTCGAGGTCTTCCAATGGTACCATCATTCCCTTCTTTTGACTCCAATATAATTCAGGTGGATACTCAACCTTATCATCATCTTCCTTGGGTTTCCACCTTTCTTCATCCAATGCATAGTTACTTGCATATGTATCTTCCTCCTACTTAAGTCATGGATCTCTCAAGGAAGTATCATCTAACGGGGAGGTTTCAAAATCGATCCTCGAAAAGTAGCTATTCTCCCTTATATAATCCCCAAAATTTCAGTCCAAGTTAAAGTGTAGCTCTCCCACGGGAGATTCATCTAGCGTAGAGGGGTGTACATCATCCTCAATGGGGTAGATTGGGTGGCTAATTTCATCTCTTTCTTGTTGGCCTACTCTCAAAGAATCTCCTAACAATTCAATCATTTTGTCTTGCATTTTCTGTATTTCCATCTTCAAGGAGGAGATGTCATCATTTCTATCAGAAGAGAAGTCAGGCATAGGCTTATAGTACCCAGGAGTGTCTGTCCAACCATTATAATTATTCAGGGAGGGTGGGTTGGGTATTTCTTTGGTGTGTGGGATATTAGGCAAAGCAAATCCTGCTCCTAGGTTCTGCTCACTGATTTGGGGCTTAACCAAGCCAATACTCCTATAATAGGAGTAAAACAGATCCCAATGATTGTCGTTATGTCCATCAAAGGATGGACCATCTCAACGTATTGGATTGAAGAGTGCAGAGTGGGGGTAAGGGTGTGGGAAAGATGTGAAAGGATGAAAATCAATGTGGTCCATTCTAACTCACACCTCAATCAGAATTCCCCAAGCAAAACACAATTCAAAAAGGACTTTTTAGGTCTTTCCCAATTTAAGCTTTTGATTTTAAGTCTGATTGTAGCTGACAATACAATTTATGCACTTATTGTCAACCTACGGATCACCTAAGAAGACCTAACTAGGACTTAGGTGATCCTCCCTAAAGCCCAAAAAGTTTAGTCACCACCAAACACGGCAAAGAAGGATGCAAGTGGGGTTAAACCCTTCCTTTGAAGCATTGCTTTCGCAGTGCCTCTTAACTACCCTCAATTCACAAGGTTTGAAGGCAACATCACCTCTGAACTAATGTTTGGGTCACTTTAGACCTTAGTAATAGGAGACTCTAGTCCTAGCGGTTTCAAACCTAAGTGTCTAAAAGCATGCCGTGGTGCAAGAGATATAAGTGTGCATACACCACAAAAGATTTTGAATTTTGAATCATACGCCAAGTTTGAAAATCAAATCCTCGATTTTTAAATGTCCCTCCTTTAATTAGTCCTTTTTCCAGAAAATATATGTGACCACTTGTTACATCTAATCAATACAGATTAGGTGGTCTTGAAATTAACCAAAATGCATTTTCATGACAGGTAGAAATGCAAAGTTATAAGTGCATACCTGAATCCAGCATTCTTCATGCAATATGCAAGACAAGAAATTAGATCTAGATGTTGCTCATTCAATCATAAATGATACGACCTAGGGGCATGCAGCTTCTAGCAGGTAGCTCGTGTTTTTGTTTGTTTATTTTTTTTTTATGCACAGTCAAGAAAAATAAAATCAATTCACGAAAGAAAACCTAGATCTAAAGAGAAAGGGAACAGGCTCCCAAAAATTACCCAACGCAGGCCTAAAACAAAATCAGGGAACAAACCCCTCAACTGTACCCCAGAACAAGGGTTTTCAAACTAAATGTGCAATGAAAAATTAAGTCTAACATCTTAATCCTACTTTAATCAAATCAGTGACTAAAAGTGCGGAGATGATCGTCGCATCCTCATCCTTCCCCTCCTGACGATCTGGTTCCTTGCAAGATGGCTGAAACAATTTCTCCTCTGGCGATGTCAAGGGTCACCTCTCATGATGGCTGGTGTGATTGAGAGTCGTAGAATGTGTGTTGCAGATCATTGCGCTGGCATCAGAAAAAAAAATCCAGTGTTAAATATGATTCAAAATTTAAATCAATGTGAACGAATGAATGAATGAATGTGATTTAATTAAGCATGTTTCTTCCTCGGCAACGGTGCCATTTGATAAGTCAATTTTCACTTTCAAATAATGTATTAAGATGTTTTGTCGTTGTAGGATCAAAGTGGTGGAAAATCGCTTAACAAAATAATTAAAATTAACATTAAATGACTCACAGAAGAGCGGGTCGTGTCCACAGGGAGGCAATGACTTAGTTAAACTTGCAATTAGGTCGAAATCAAGTTCACTAAACTATTCGCCAGACCAAACAATGCCTGTATAGCTCTGAAAGCAAACCTTAAATTTATGGATAAGTCAAGGGGTGTGAATGTAATTTTTACGTCAGAAAATTATACATGTGCAAGAGTATGCCATGTACTATTCACTTGCATGCATATGAAGATGTCATTCAAAATTAAATTCAATGCACATAGAGATGAATAATAAGGTTTAATAATTATCTAGAAGCATGAGCATTAAGGCATAAATTCACCACAATAAAATAATCATAAATCAAAATTTATTTTGTGACAATGGCATGAAATGTAATTATTAATTCCACCATAAGTAGAGGATTCTACCTCTCTTCTCCTCACGCATGGGAGAGAGGATTATCCGAGGAACTCTTCTGGGCATAGATTGGCCGGAGTGAGGGCTCCGCAATGGTGGTGGCAGCAAGTTGCGAGATGGGCGGAGTCAGCCGGACGGAGGAGAGAAATGGCGGCGGTGGAGGTTGCTGTTGTTGGCTGCATGTGCTGCAAGTGCGAGGAGGCTTGGCAGGCTGGAGTTAGGGCGAGGCAGGTGAGCGGAGGCGTGGGCACGTGGGCGCGTGGGCGCTCTACAGGCCACTTGGCCACGTGGGGTCTTGTGGCATGCAGCTGCAGGTGCTGCAGTGGGCGACACGTGGGCGCTGCAGTGGGGGCGGGTGGAGGTGAAGGCGCTGGGACTGCAGGGGCGAGGCGAGGGCACGCTGGAGAACACGCACTAGGCAAGGGTGTGCGGTGGAGTCTGATGGAGTAGGGGGTCGCTGGGGTGAAGGCATGCGGTGGGGTTTGATGGAGCAGGGGGCTGCCGGCGTGCAGGTGAGGATGTGCAGGTGCTGGTGTGTGCATTGGCTAAGGTGAGGGTGCACGGTGGCAGATGGCGTTGGCGTGGGCTGTTGGCTAAGGTGAAGGCGCATGGAGGGTAGGCACGCTTGGCAGGGTTGAGGTGTTGGAAGGAGTTGCAGCTCTTTGTGTTGCAACGAGTGTGGCGAGGTTTTTGGGTTCTTTTTGGTGGAGTGGAGGAAAAATAGAGAATGGGGAAGAAGATAGAGACGGATGCTGGTGATGGTTGATGATGGTGGTAACAAGTCGTGCATCAGTACATGCACTCACTGTAGGCAAGCATCAAGGACCTCGTGCACGGTGGTGGTCAAGTCCATCCTCTTGGCGCGGCAGTCTATCACCCCGCCTGCCCACAATATGACGGAGCTTGGCCGTGGAGGCCCACGGTGGTGGAATGGGTGGTGGCCTCCTCAACGGCAGCTCTTCCTTCTCTTTTGTAGCCACGGCTACCAAGATTTGAAATTCAAAACACCATAGAATCAATGCGATGTGAAGAAGAGGAGGTGGAGTTAGAGGAGCTACCTGCAAAGGATAAGAATAAAAGAATAAAATTACTAGGGTTATTTATACATAACTCCTTAACTTCTATGTTAATTAAAATCGTGCACCTAATTAATTAACTAATTAAATGTATGCAACCCTAGGTTAATTCTAAATGCATGAATTATGCACTTAAGCTAAAAATATGAATTAATTTATTTACATCCTAATGTACGCTATGTAAATGATAAAATTAACTTAATGTCTAGACATTTAGATACTTAAACAGCCTACAAATATGGGCTAATCACCCAACATGAGGCTAAAACAAAATCGAGGAACAAATCGCTAAAAATGTAACCTAGAACAAGGGTCTCAAACCAAATATGCAAGGAAAATTAAGTTCTAAAACCTAAATTCTATCTACTGAAAAAATCGACGGTGATGAAGTTGATCACTCCAGATGTCCTCCTTCAGTGGTGGAGACAAGGCCCACCACAGTGTATCGAGCTCCTACATTTAGAGATGGAGCTCCCAATGTCCTCCGAGAAGTGGAAACAAGGTCAACCTTGATGTAGCTAAGGCTACTGCAACAACTCGTCAAGCAGATATGAGTACCTTGTACTAAAAAGATCGACCTTAAATACGCCTCAAAAATAATGTGTGAACCAATAAATAAATGAATGCAAGTTTAACAGGCTCGTTGCCTCCCCGGCAATGACGCTATTTGACAAACTGATTTTCACTTTCGTTAATGAAGATTAAGAAGATTTGTCGTGTTTCTAAGTGGTGGAAAAATCGACTAATCAAAACAATAAAAAATTAACCACTCGAAAGAACGGGTCGTATCCACAAGGAGACACTAGTCCGTCAAAACTCACAAAAGTCACAGACAATTGTTCACCAAAAATTTCCCCCAAACACTGAGTCGAAATCCCCTCTGGAATATGCTAACAATTGCTAGATATGTTGAATGGGAATTTCATGCAAAACATGAAGGTTGTACCATTAAACATCCACAATTAAATATTAATTAAATAAAAATTAAAGTTGTGGCAATGGCATTGCATGTAATAACTAATTGAGGAGAAAATAGAGCATTCCCTTAAGCTTGGCGTGCGTGCACGGTAGGCCACGGTTGGAGGTGAGACCTAGCGTAGGAGATGAGTGAGGCGAGGGCTTCACGATGGTGGTCGTGGAGAAGTGTGAGGTGGCTTGAGGTGGCCGGACAGAACAGAGAGGGATGGCGGTGATGGGTTGGTTGCTACTGCTGTGAAGTTGCTCAACGCACGACTAGAGGCGAGGAGGCATGTGCATGCACAGTGCGGGTGGCCACTGGAGGTGCTACTCACTGGAGGCACAGCGAGCAGATGTCCCTGCGCAGTGGAGGTGCGTAGACGGAGTTGTTGGAAGGCATGTGGCCATGGGGGTGGTGCTGTAGCTTCAGCTGCTGCGTGGACCGATAGTGCCTGCAGGCGGTGCGGGGGGGCTGTGCGTGCCGGGTTGCTGTGTGCGTAGGCGCACTACTGGTTGTGCCGGCTATACGTGGGTGTGGGACACTGCTCGAGCAGGCAGAGGCGTGGTGAGGGGTTTGTGTGCGCTGGAGGCGAGGAGGAGCATAGGGGCACACGCACGTTGCTGTGACTGTGGGCTGTGTGTGCGTGGGAATGGCAGGTGAGCGCAACAAGGCATCGCATGCTTGCGCGGGGTCGAGTCGGAGGGCGGTCACGTGGGTTGTGCACTGGGTTTGTTTTTGAGGTGAAGAGAAACAGAGGAAGAACAAAAAAGAAGAAGAAGATGGTGTTGGTGGTGCGTGGACAGGGAGGGTGATTTGGTAGTTTCACGGTGATGGTTGCGTGGTCGTCGAAGACGCACGCGCACGGTGATGGCCGAGCTCGTCGTATTGGTGTGGGGAGCTGTCACCTCGCCGGCCCACAGTGTGGTGGAACTCGGCCTTGGAGACCATGATGGTGGAGTGGAGTACACGGTGATGGAGTGGGGCAGTGTCTCCACAAGCATGGTAGTAGTTGCCCCTCTCTTGTAGCCATGTGCATGGGTTTGAAATGGAGAGGCGAGAGCAGATCCGCTTCTCACGGCCATTATGGAGGTATGGTTGGAGGAGGAGAGGCAGAGCCGTTCCTGTAGAAGGAAAAAAGAAGAATAATAAAATAATTAGGATTATTTATACATAACTCCTTAACTTCTATGTTAATTAAAACAATGTAGGTAATGCACCTAATTACTTAACTAATCAAATGCATGCAATTCTTGGTTAATTCAACATGCATTTAGATATGGATGACACACATGAATTATGCACTTAAGCTAAAAATATTAATTAATTTATTTACATCATAATGTATGCTATCTAAATGCGAAAATTAACTTAATGTCTAGGCACTTAAATACTTAAATAGCCCAAAAAATTTGGTCTAATCACTAGTCATCTAAATCAAGCAGACAGTAGATACTAAGTCAAGCATAAGTGTTTGGACATCTGATTCAACATTTATACGTCTTAAAGTCCAAGATCAGATGTCTGATTTTTAGATTGGACGACTGTTCAGGCTATCTGAAGCCTATATTTGTTTTCTAAGTTCTCTTCAGAAAACCTATGTATCCTAGAATTGTGCAAGTGTTCCTAGGTGTTGTACAGCCTATTGAGGGGGTTTAAAAGATGCATTCGTTATAATAATAATTGCTAAAAAATTGCTCAAACAATAGATAAAATTTATTAGTCGAATTTAAGTCTGAGGTTGTTCACTGGGAGCAAATACGGAATTCAACCACTAATCTCAACAAATAATATAAATGAGCATAATTAATTGAGTAAAGTGTAGATTTTCAATGAATAATGACCTATCACATTAGTTATTCAATGAAATCCAATGTATCTCAAGAATATGAGGATAAAAAGAAAGAAGAATAAAAAACAATGATGATTTGAATCACCACTTATATCCTCTAAAGTTTAGGCATGCATCTAACCATCAATTATCTCAAATAAACCAACAGTAGCTTGAATGCTATAGTGCCTCAGACGACAGGCTTAATATTCAGTGGTCTTAACAGAAGGCAAGCACAAGCCTTCTCTTCTTCTTTAAAACCACTCCTCTTCTTCGTTCCTTCTTTCTTTGGCCCTTCTTCTATGGCTTCTCCTCCTCTTCTCTGACCTTTGTGCATAGGGGGGCACCTTACGAAATTGGCTAAGTGTTAGCCAATACACAATAGAGCAAAACCCCCCTTAACCCTGCACTCTCTCTCTTTCTTCTCCACCTCTTCTATTTTCAGGGATTACCGGGTAGTCAGGCATTGGATTAGAGTGCACCCGAGACCGGAGATGCAGGTGTGCTCACAGCTGAGGTGTGGGCATAGCTTAGGCGGGTAATCAAGTTGGACCAAGCCTGCGTGCATGAGTGTCACGGTCGAGGCGTAGAGTGTGTGAATGGACCCGACCCCTTGTGTTCTCTAGCAATAAGCCGTATGCGTAAAAACAACTTTTGTCACCATGGGCGCTCTTCAGCAAACAATGTGGGACTAAAGTCCCACACACTGTTTGCATACAGCTGTAGTTGGTTGTTCCATCCAATTGAAGGTGAAGAGGAGGTGGTCTCCTCCAACTAATAGCCTGGGCAGACCCTTGGGTTGATTCTGCACCTTCTGGAGCAAGGGCCTAGAGCTTTCATGGCATGGAGCTAGAAGAACAAGGTGGGGATGACAGCAGCGATGGTGGAGCACCGACGAAACATGAAAAGCATGGATACGGCCTCCCGGCCCAATTAAACAAGTTCAGAACGTTCGCCGGACCACGGCGAATGTGTGGGTGGTAGTCATGTGGTGTGAGAGGACGTGAGGTGGTCGGACAAGGTCGAAGTAGGTCACGTGAAGAGATGGTTTGGGAGGTGGAATCGGCATAGTAGGAGAGGGGTTTTGATGGGTGAGTCGTGGTGAAGGTTGTGGACCAGTTGGTGAGGCGTTTGAGTGTGTGAAGCAAGCGGAAACCCTCGCCGGTTATGTCACTGATGGTGGAGACGAAGGTGTCTTGCATAGATGTCGAGGGGATATTTTTGGTTTCTGAGGGTGTAAAACTAACTTAAGAGAACTAAGGATTTAATCTAACCCTATTCAAATAGAAGAAGGGGGGAGAACGACCGTTCCATTGGTATGTCGATGTCAGGGAAGAAGATGCTCCAGTGGGTGGTAATGATGACGACGACGAAGAGAGAGAGAGACGCCGGTTGCTATTGCACAATGCGGAGGAAGATGAGGAAGGAGGATCTGTCACCGGTATTGCGGGTAGACAACGAGGATAGGCAAAGGGAATCATTGGAGCTTGAGGAGCCTTTCAGTTGGAATAGGAGGGAGGAAATGAGGGTAGATCTAGCCAAAATCAAGCTTGGAGAGACTGGTCTGCCCTGGGGGTTCTTATATAGGATCAAAGTGTCAGTTGAAGCTTGGAATCCTAGCTTTCAAGCTTGGAAGGTTCGCCGGAATAGGAAACCCAAATCTCTCATGCATTTGCATGAGAGATTGGGAAGATCTTAGAGGGCAACATTTGATTCGTTGAAAAGGGAATTCCATATGGAGTCTCCAGTTCTAATTTGAGACTATTTCATCAATCAATCATGGAGAAATCCTTGGTTGATTGTTGTCAGAGCTTTAGGATTAGGAGTTCATGTGTGGCGGGGACCCTTTTGTGAAGAAGACAAAGAAGCTGGGTGGCTTTTTGTAAGGAATTCAAAAGTTGAGGGGCTATTGGAGATAAAGAAAGTTGGACTTGGACCAAATTGCAAAATAGGTCGAAATAATCTCAGATGGGGCCCAACTTTTGATACAAATCTAATTTAGACCTAAGAAATTCAATAGTGAAGTTGGTTATTGGTTTTGACCTATTTGACTAAGTAATTTATGTAAAAACCCAAATTAGGTCATAGGTTTGTCTGTGACTCCGTTTTAGGTCAAAATAGGTTTTGATGGTCAATTCAAGGATGCCAAACCCTAGAGAATATTATTCTATAATTTTTAGAGGGTTTAGGTGAATTTTATCTTAACCAGAACCTCAGTTAATCAAGTGGGTCTATTTTTAGGGTTTCAGAAGTCATTAATTCTCTAAACATGTGAAAACTCATTTCTGTTTACACGAACCCACTTGTTAGAAATTATGACCATTTGACCTTTAATTAACCCCTGAGAAATCTCGTGACTATTCTGTAATTGAGATATGCTATTAAAACTGTAGTTTACCCCTATTTTCTTATTATTCTCTCAGAATGGATTTGCAGTGAATTATGTCTCTCTTGCAGTTATGTAGGAGCATTTATTCTTTGATTATGACTAATTAAAGCTAGATATGGCTGATGATGATGTTATCATCATATCCCCATACCTAACTTTTGCTAGTCCCTTAGCAAAATCTCATGGAATTAACTCAAATTCTAAACCATGCCTTTTTGTGCTTAGATTTCTGATGTGTGCTTTCTTTTATAGATTAGGTTAGAATGGTAACAATAAACCTAGAGGTACTCAAGTACCAACCAAGATCTGGACCTAACTAGCTTTAGCCTCAATCTGCCATGCAGAAGTAATCTAAGTTTCGTTGAACTCCACGGTTAAAGAACCCATGCTTAAGACATGGTTAGTCTAGGTTCAGTTTGCAGTGCATTTTTGTAAGAGAGAGATAGAAGAATTTTTGCATTTTTTGGAGAGTTTTCCCTCTATTTCTTTTTTATTTCTAGCTTCGGATTTTCTTTACAACAAAATCTGTATTGGATTCCTAGCTCCCGCCATCAATCCTCGTAGGGTCCATGGCTTTTGATGCTTTGAGATAGCATCGTCCATGGATACCCCCGAACCTTGGCTTTCGACACTTTGAGATAGTGCCGCACATGGCATTCTATAGCTAAATTCTGGCCCTGGTAATCGACATTCCGAGATAATCCCACCCATGGCACCTGAATCAGCACAAGGTGCTTACGTGCCCCCAGTAGGATATTTAGATATCCTAGGAGACAAGCACTGAGGAGATGGTATGTTATTTCACATCTTCGAGGGGAATTTCCCGCCTCTCCACATCGGGAACTCACTCAAGTCAACTTGTGTTGATAAGCTACTCCTAATCTAGGTGGCTTTCTCATAACAAAATTAACGCATTTGTGTGATTTTGATAATTAAGTGCACCAAACTAAACTACGTGTGGATTAGGGTGCTTAGGTTACCGAGTCCCGCAAACCAGAGGTCAGTTAACGAGGTTGAATAATCCCTAAGCTTTAAACCTAATGCTTAACCTTCTCATTTTCCTCAACCGCTTGAGGACTATCCAGATCTTAACGGATACGTGAATTTTTAAGCCTAAACATAGCCCAAGAGGCCTAAGATTAGCACTCATACTATTCTCTATGTCTCTTAGCACTATTGTCTTTTATTTCTCTTTTGATTTGGTTTAGAACTTAAATAAATCCCATAAACTTTGACTAATGACTATCTCTTTTCTTTCAATTTGTTGCTCCTTTTTGACATTTAAAATCACTTCCTCTCTTTTACTCCTCAAGAATGATATGCAATTAATTCACTCAAAATTTCCTCCCTTCTCCATTTTTTTAATTTTTTTAAATTTTCTATTTTTTTGGAATATGTATTTTTTTTGCAAGAACCCTTCAGAAGCTTGAATTTTTATGTGTTTGCACTTTAACACCTCCCATGCTTAAGTTTTGCAATGTCCCCATTGTAAATGGAGGGTATGAAACAGTTAGGGTTTAGGTATTAGAACAGGATAAATGGGTGGGTGAGTTGCAGATGATTTCAAGCTTTGGTACGAGTACCAAAGGTGGAGTCGACTATTCTAAAACTAAACCTGAAGTGCAACATACGTGAAGTACAAAGGATAATAAGAAGGATCTTAGGTTTTTGGAATGACAAGTTGCCTCCCATTAAGCGCTAAATTCAATGCCTTCAGCCAAGTAGAAAATGGTCATGGAGAAGTGGTCCAATCAGATAAATTTTGCAGAATAAGTGTTCTCAACGATTTTGTGCGGATTTAAAGCTTATTACGTTGTAGTATAACCAACAAAACGTTTAAACAAATATAAAGAATTTTATTACTCGAACAACTAGAGTATCCGAGGTCGAATACGGGGAGCAATCTCAGTACTTTGTAAAACCAAAGAATACAACTGTTAAATGCAAATATAATTGATTCAAAGAGAGAATTTTAAAAAGGATGTGTGAAAAAAAAGTAGAATTGGACGTCTGATTTCTGTATCAGACGTCTTAAATGTGATCTCTCTTTCTCTCTTCTTCTCCTTTCTGCTTCTGTATCTTCCTTCTTCTCCTGCCTTGCCTTTCTTCTTTCTTCTTCTTTTTCTTCTGACTCTTTGCAGTCTTCACTTGGCCTCTCCTTTGTTCTTCTCTCTCTTCTGCCTTGTCTTCCTTCTTCTTCTTCTTCTTCTCGACGAAGACTTCTCCTTTCACTGCTACACAGCCTCTTCTTTCTTCTCTTCCTATTCTTCAGCTGCTAAGTGTTCGCTGCCACGGTCACTTCTTCCTTCCTGCACACACCACACAGTAGCGAAAACCTAACCTCATCCCTCTACCCAAGCAACTCTCTTTTTCTCAAGCAGTTCACTCAAGCACGCTCTCCCAGAGCCACACGGGTAGTCGGGTCGGATTCGCACCCGGGACCAGGCGCACCGGCAAGTGGTGATGCGCGAGGAGTGCGTAGGTTTAGGTCAGGTCGGATCCCCCAGATCCGCGACGTCAAGCCGCGGACGAGGCGTGTGGGGGCAGTGAGGGACCTCACCCCTGTGCTTACGGAGGCAGTAAGAAGAAAACACAAAAACAATTTATATGATACCTGAGTTTTGCAATCCCATGATGTGGGACTATCTGGTCAATCTTGCCTTCACGCGCGCCCGCAGAGCTTTCGTCACTCGATTGCCCAAGCTGATGGCTCCTCTGTGCGACTTAATGGCCTCGTTCGCTTCGCGACCTTCGCGAGAGTCTGCTGCACCTGCAGCCTGGGAAGCCTGATGCCCGAAGCTGCTCCAAGCTCCCTACTGCTTCGGCTGTTAATGGCAGACGGAGAGTACACCTGACATCCAACAGAACGGCCTATTGGCCCAATCAGAATAGCTGGAAACCTTCGCCGTAGCACAGCGAAGGCGGTGGGCGATGCTGCAGGTTGCAGGTCGGCCTAGGCGTGCATGCCTAGGTCAACCTATGGCCGAAGATGGTGGGTTGGTCGGGGGGTGCTTGTGGAGTTCTGGAGTGGCAGTGATGGGGTGGAATGGGTTCCTGGTGGTGAGGTGAAGCTCACGAGGGTGTTGGCGAGCCGTGTGGAGGGGCGGAGTGGTGTGGGCAGCTCACCGGAGGGCGGTCGGAGGCGAGAACGATGGAGGTGGTTAGGCACTGTCGAGGGGTAATCAAGTAAAATAGTAGGGGGAAAAGAGAGAGGAGAGGATGAAGAATGTATCTAGGGTTGTCTGGAAGGAAGGGAGGCGGTGGAGAGGACGGCTCGTAACTGCCATCTTCGGGGACGAAAGACCCTGAGGGACGAAGCGGCGACGAAGATGAGGTCAGAAGCACGTGCGCGGGGTACAGCGCGACGTGGGAGGAAGAGGCGGAGAGGACTCTGCTGCTGGTATGGCAGCAGAGCGACGAGAAGGAGGGGAGGAGCTCGCCAGAGCTTGCAGGTCATTTGGCTGGAGATGGGAGAGAGGGAATTGGAGGGGATCTCCGTCAAAATCAAGCTTGGGTCCTGCGGCAGGGTCTGGGGGGTGTTTAATAGGTGCTGGCCTCTCCTATCAGCACGTGGAGAGCAAGCAATTAGGTCTGCCGGCTCGCCAGAGTTGGAAGGAAGGTGGATACCCAAATCTCTCGTGCGTTCGCACGAGAGATTGGGTTCACACCAGCGATTGTAATTGGCTTTAGAAGGAAGGGAATTCCTCAGAGAATACCCCTTCCATTTCTGGGAGGGAATCTCTGAGGGATTAGAGAGCAATCCCTCTATGAACCTTGCCGGAGCTCGGTTCTACCCTAACAATGGCGGTAGGACCGGATTGCAAAGGGGGCGAATAACTTAGGGGGCTCTTTGCAAGGATATTCAAAAGATAGGGACCTATTTGTGATTTCGGTGTACTAAATTGTAAAGTAGGTCAAGATGAACTCTCCTTAGGTCCAAATTTTGGTATAAACCTAATTTTGACCTAATAAATCCAATGGCGAAGTTGGATTTCAGGTTTGACCTCGTTTGACTAGACATTTTGGGTAAAAACCCAAATTTGGTTAATTGAGGAGCTAGGACCCTAATCTAGGTCAGACTAGGTTCCAAAGGCCAAATTAAGTGTTCTAAACCCTAGAGGATCTTTTTCCATGATTTTTAGAGGATTTACTCGATTTTTATCCTGATCGGAACCTTGTTAATTCAAGCGGATCTATTTTAGGGTTACCAAGTGTCATTTAATTCTTAGATTGCACATAAACCCATTTTCGATTGACTCAACCCTCTTTTTTTCTTATTTGGACCATTTGACCTATGTTTTGCTTCTGAGAAATCCCATTTATGTACTGCAATGGTAAAATTGCAGTTTTAACCTTTATTTCATGTTTTCTTCTCAGAGCACTTGTTCCTTCAGTTAAGCCTTCTTCTAGGTTATGTAGGAGCTTTTATCTTCTTTATTGGGTCAAAATGAGCTAGTTATGGCTCATGACGAGGCTCTCATCATACCCCCATGCCTAGCTTTTGCTAGTCCCTTAGCAAAATTTTAAGGTTTTAACTTCCGTTCTAGACCCTGAATGTCTGTCAATAATGATAAGTGCTTCTTCTTTTGTGATTAGGTAGGAATGCCGACAATAGGCCTGGAGGTATTCAAGTACCAACCAAAATCCGGACCTGTTCTGCTTTAGCCTCAGTCCTCCGCAAAGGTTTCTACGGCCCACAGAAACTATCCTAGGGTTTGTTGGACTCCGTGGTTAAAGCACCCGTGCTTGAGACATTTTTAGCCTAGGTTCAGTTTGCAGTGCATTTTTTTTTTTTGTTTGTAAGAGAGAGATAGAAGATTTATTTGTTTCGAGAGCTTTTCTCTCTCTTTTCTTTTTATTTCTAGCTTCGGATTAGCTTCTCAACATGGTCTGTATCGGATTCCTCATCCCCATCATCAATCCTCAAGGGTCCCTGGCTTTCGAGATTTCGAGATAATCCCACCAATGGCAACCCCCAGAACCCTGGCTTTCGAGATTTCGAGATAATCCCGCCCATGGCGTTCCGTGGCCGAATCCAAACCCTGGCGATCGACATTTCGTGATAATGCCGCCCATGGTATCTGAACCAACAGAGTGCCTACATGCCCCCAGTAGGATATTTAAATATCCTAAGAGACAAGCACCGAGGAGACGATATGTTGTTACGCATCTTCGAGGGGAATTTCCCGCCTCTCCGCGTTGGGAACTCGTCTAAATCAATTTGTGTTGATTGACCACTCCTAATCTAGGTGACTTTTTCAGAACATTAAACGCTTTTCGTGTGATTTGGATGTTTATGCGCACTGAACCAGACTGTGTGTGAATTTGGGTGCTTAGGTTACTGAATCCCGCAAACCGGAGGTCAGTTAACGAGGCCGAATACTTCCTAAGCCTTAAACCTAATACTTAAGTTTCGCATTTTCCTCAACCTCTTGAGGATTATCTAGATTTTAACAGATATGCGAATTTTTAAGCTAACAAATCTAGCCCAAGAGGCCTAAGACCAGCGTTCCCGCTAATCTCTTGTTATGTCTCCATAGCACTTTTCTTTTCCTTTTTTATTTTTTATTTTTTGGTCTAGAACTTCAGTTAACCCCTTAACCTTTTACTAATGATTATTTCTTTTCATTTTCATTTTCTACTCCTTTTTGTCATTTTTCTTTCTTTTCCTCCTCTCATTTGTATGACCCTGAATTGTTCCTCCCCTCTATCAAGTCTTTTTTTTTTTTGTGAAACCCTTTCTTGATATGAATTTTCTGACATTTTGCACTTTCATATCCCCCCCATGCCTAAGATTTGTAATGTCCCCATTGTAAATTAGGTGGGTTCGAATTCAGCTTAGTTCATGTATTAGGACAGGTGTGTGGTGAGTGAATGGGTCGAAGTGACTTGTTGCGAACGATTTCTAATCTCGGGTAGGTATACCTGAGGTGAAGTCGGCTGTTCTAATGGATGAACCCTAAAGTGCAATATGAGTTCCTCATAGAGATGTCAGAAACAGTTTCGGGTTTTTCAAAGAATGACGGGTTGCCTCCCGTTAAGCACTGAGTTTTATGCCATCGGCTGGGCGCAATGAGCTCAAGAGGAATGGAGGGTAAAGGATGACTCAGCCAAATCTATATCGGTCATGTCAATGAACGGCTTGAGTCTCTGACAGTTCACGACAAAGGGTTCAGAATTGTGGCTGAGTGGGCTAATTTCAATAGCTCCATTTCCGAAGATTTGTCGGACTAGGTAGGGTCCGACCCACTTGGATCTTAGCTTTCCTGGGAATAATTTGAGTCGGGCATCAAAGAGTAAAACTTTTTGACCAGGATGAAAGACCTTTCTAGAAATGTGTTTTTCGTGAAAAGCTTTAACCCATTCTTTGTAAATTCGCGAGTTCTCATACGCGTCGTGGCGTAATTCATCGATCTCGCTCATTTGAAGTCTTCTGTGGGTTCCAGTCTTAGAAAGGTCGAGATTACAGGTCCGTACTGCCTAATAGGCTTTATGCTCCAATTCGACGGGGAGGTGACATGCCTTCCTGTACACTAGTCTGAAGGGAGACATTCCTAATTGGGTCTTGTGGGCGGTCCTATAGGCCCACAATGCTTCCGGAAGTCGAGAAGACCAATCTTTTCTATCAGGTCGAACAATAACCTGAAGGATCTTCTTGATCTCTCGGTTAGATAGCTCAGCTAGACCATTAGTTTGGGGGTGGTAAGGAGTAGAGATTCGGTGTGACACCCCGTATTTGGTCATCAGTGACCTGAACTGAGCGTTTGTAAAATGGGTCCCTCCGCCGGAAATTATAGCACGCGGAATCCCGAACCTCGAGAAAATGTTTTCATGAAGGAATTTTATAACGACTTTTTGATTGTTGGTTCGGGTCGGAATGGCTTCTATCCACTTGGAAACATAGTCAACTGCGAGTAAGATGTATTCGAAGCCATCCGAGGTCGGAAACGGTCCCATGAAATCAATCCCCCAAATATCAAAAATTTCGCATACCAAGATCGGCTGTAGAGGCATCATGTCTCTATGGCTCATGTTGCCCAGAGTCTAGCAACGGGAACATGCCTTACAGTGATCGTATGCATTCTTGAAAATTGTGGGCCAGTAAAAGCCACACTGGAAAACTTTCGATGCGGTTTTATGTCCAGAAAAATGTCCACCGCATGCCTGGTCATGGCAGAAGGAGAGTATGTCTTTGATTTCCACTTCCGTGACGCATCATCGGATTATCTGATCAGCACCAATGCGGAATAGATACGGGTCTTCCCATAGGTAATACTTGGCATCAGAGCGCAATTTGTCCTTTTTGGCATTCGACCAATCGGGCGGAATCTGATGTGATGCCAGGTAATTAACTATATCGGCGAACCATGGAAGACTTGTACTGATAGTAAGGACGTGCTCATCAGGGAAATGTTCTGTAATAGGTCCGGAAGGATCAATAATTTCAGAAGGAAGGCGGGACAAGTGATCAGCTACCACATTGTGCTTTCCCGCCTTGTGGCGAATCTAGAGGTCAAATTCTTGCAACAGCAAGATCCATCGGATTAATCGAGGTTTCGCATCCTTCTTTGCAAGGAGATGCCTCACAGCTGTGTGATCTGAGTATATGATAACACGGGAACCCAGAAGGTATGATCTGAATTTTTCCAGGGCAAATACTACGGCCAGTAGCTCTTTCTCAGTAACCATATAGTTACGCTGAGCCTCATCCAGTGTTTTGCTGGCGTAGTAAATGACCATAGGTTTCCCGTCAATTTTCTGCCCCAAAATCGCTCCTACAGCAAAGTCAGATGCATCGCACATGATCTCAAAGGGTTTAGACCAATCAGGGGACTGTAGGATTGGGGCTTGGGTGACTCGGTCACGTAGGATCTCAAATGCTTGAGTGAATTCCTTGGAAATCTCGAAAGGCACATCCTTGGAGAGAAGATTGGTCAGGGGGCGCGCAATTTTTGAGAAATCAGGGATGAATCGACGGTAGAAACCGACGTGCCCCAAAAATGATCGGATGTCCTTAATCGAGCTAGGCATAGGGAGCTTGGAAATTAGGTTAACCTTAGCTCGATCCACTTGGATGCCTTTCTCCGAGATTAAATGTCCCAGGACAATTCCCTCAGGCACCATGAAATGGCTCTTTTCCCAGGAAAGAACCAGATTCACCTCGATGCACCGCCTGAGTATATGGACCAAGTGTTGGAGGCAATCGTCAAATGATTGTCCAAAAATTGAAAAGTCATCCATGAAGACTTCCAGATAATCACCTACCATATCTGAGAATATGGCAAGCATGCACCGCTGAAAAGTTGCAGGTGCATTGCAGAGACCGAATGGCATCCTTCGAAACGCGTACGTCCCAAAGGGGCAGGTGAATGTGGTCTTTTCTTGGTCCTCTGGATGGATTGCCACCTGATTGTAACCGGAGTACCCGTCCAGAAAGCAGAAGAATCTATTTCTCGCTAGTTTCTTGAGGATCTGATCAATAAACGGTAGTGGGAAATGATCCTTCTTCGTGGAGGAATTTAGTCTTCTGTAATCAATGCAGACTCTCCACAAATTAGCTATTCGGGTAGGAATGACTTCTCCGATTTCAGTTGTGATGATGGTAAGTCCTGCCTTCTTGGGCACCACTTGTATTGGACTCACCCAACGACTGTCGGAGATCGGGTAGATGATCCCTGCATCTAACCACTTTATGATCTCCTTTTTCACGACCTCCTGTAGGTTAGGGTTTAGGCGTCTTTGCATTTCTCTTGAAAGTCGTGAGCCTTCTTCTGTGTAGATTCGATGTGTGCAGTATGAAGGGCTTATACCAGTCAAATCATCTAGAGTCCATCCAATGGCTCTACGATGTTGCTGGAGAACAGAAATCAAACGGAGTTCCTGATCAGGTGTGAGTCGAGAATTGATAATCACAGGAAAGGTCTGATTTGAATCCAAAAAGACGTATTTCAGATGTTCGGGAAGGGGCTTGAGTTCCATGACAGGATTGTCAGCAGCAGCGAGTGGTTCGGGGTTTGTATTGGGAGCAATGGTAGGAGTCATAGGTGTGTCTAGATCATGTTTGCACTCCTCTGTTAGCGGTTTTTGATTCTTTAGTGGTTGATCAGGAATAATCAGGTTGTCCTCTATATGCAGTTCATCAACCACGGCTTCGACATCACAAATTTCCTCTATAACCCCGCAATTAATCCCTTGTTGGGCCTTGAAAATGTCAATCTTCAGATTTTGATTCCCAAATTTTAATTCTATCTGGCCCTCTTCGCAGTTTATATTGGCCCTAGCAGTGGCCAAAAAGGGTCTCCCTAATATGATTGGTGTGTCCGTTGGGTTCTTAGGTGCATCCATGTCCAGTACTATGAAGTCCACTGGGAAATAAAAATCTCGTACCCTAACAATGACATCCTCGAGTATTCCTTTGGGTGACTTGTTGGATCGATCGGCTAACTACAATGTCACCTCAGTGGGTTTAAGTTCAGATTCTTCAAGGTGGTCAAGGAGGGATGTAGGTATTAAATTTATGGAGGCACCTAGGTCTAGTAGGGCTCTATCAAGTTGGGTTTCACCAATTTTACAAGAAATCAAGGGAGTTCCTGGGTCTTTAGCCTTGGGTGGGAGTTTGCTCAAGATGACAGTGCCGGCTTGCTCTGGCAGTACGATCGGATTCCCATCCTTGGTTCGCGGCTTACGTTTAGGTGTACATATGTCTTTCAAGAATCTTGCGTAAGCCGGTATGTGGCGAATTGCATCCATCAACGGGATGTTTATCTGGACCTATTCAAAGAGCTTGACCAGATCCTCCTCAGGAGCCACAGGTTTGGTTGTCCTTTTTCCTTTGGTCAAGGCCTCAGGAAATGGGATCCTAGCTGGTTCCTCTAGGATAGGTCCAGGTTCTTGATCTGGGACAGTAGTATCTTGGATGACTACCCTAGGGTCTTGGCGATTATCAGGCTTGGAGTGGTTCGGATAATGTGGGTCTTATGTTGTTTTACCACTAGTGTTGTTACAGAGTTTAATCTGGCCTGATTTTGGTTTGGGTTAGGTAGGAGGGGTGGCTGCTGCTGAAATCCTGCATAAGATGTTGAAGCCTCCATCCTGTCTGGTGATGGAGTAGCAGGGACCTGATAAATCAAATGTGCGTGGCCTAGATTTTGATTCATAACGTCCCTCTGGGTCGGCACATTATTTGGGTTGGGCAGAGGTTGCGAAGGAAGGGTGCCAGGTTGGCGGGAATTTGCCTTCTGGGCCAGTTGGTTGCGAACCTTTGTGATCTCGTCCTTGTGCTGTTTTTGCATTGCCGCATTCATCTTTTGAATGTCAGCCAGTGTTTGAAGGATAAGAGTCAGTTGATCCTGATTTTGCCCGGATTGGTAGGTGGGATTGGGCTGAGGCTGAGGCGACTGATATGGACGAGGAGCTTGTGGACGGGGTTGATATGGTGGTCTTTGAGAATTTCCCGCCCACTGAAAGTTAGGATGATTTCGCCATCCAGGGTTGTAGGTATTGGAGTATGGGTCATTCTGGATGGCGTTGAGGTCCTCGCAGTTCTGAAGAACCTCAGGAAAGTCAGAATACGAGGGTTCAGAGTTCCCCCAACTCGAGTAGAAGGGATAGGAGGTCATTCCGGTCCGAGAGGCAGACGGGGGTGGGTATGGGTCCATCCCCTTAGCAGGTTGGTGGTATATGTTTTGCACTATTTCCCTTGCCAGAGGAGGTCGTGCAAAAGAGTTTTGCACAGAGGTGGCTTGCTGCAAATGTCGAGTTAGCTCGTCCACCTTCTTTTCTATAATAGAGACCTTGTCCAACGGACTGGCCATCAGTTCCAAGTCGATAGAAGTGGACAGGTCCTGCATCTCATGTGTCCCTCTTAGATTCGTCGATGCGCGGGCATTCGTCCTGTCCAATAAGCCCAAGGAGTCATTATTTATGGAGTTCTCACACATGTTTTCGAGAATCTCCCACACCGTGTCCTCGTGTTGGCCCATGATGTTTCCTCCGCATGTTGCATTGACGAATAGACGAATATCCTCACGGAGTCCCTGGTAAAAAGGCTGGACTTGTTCCCACTTAGGAACTCTGTGATGGGGGCACTTTTGCATGAGATCTAGGAATCGATCCCAAGCTTCATGAAGAGGTTCTCCCGGTTGTTGAGTGAAATGAGTGATTTGGTGGCGCAAGGCATTCGTCCGGCCAACAGGGAAGAATTCTTTCAAAAATTCGGACTGTAATTCCTCCCATGTGTTGATCGGGCGGGTCTGAGTCTGATACCAGTGTGCGGCCTTGTCCAAGAGGGAGAACGAAAACATTTTCATAAGTAGGATATCCCGATTTTGTACATCTGACCCGAAGGTCTGGGCCAGATGCTTGAGTTGTTTAATGTGTTGGAATGGATCCTCAGAGTTAAGCCCATGGAACTTCGGTATGGCATGAATCACATTGGGCTTCAGTTCAGAGTCAGGTCCTCCAATTGGGATTCGTACTCGGGGTTCGATTGCCACCGCAGCGGGATTATTGTGATCTCGCATCATAGGTCGCTGCGGTGGGTTTACAAAGTTCTGAAAGAGATCGTTCAAGCGTTGAAGTTGGTGTTCAAGGTTATTCTCCTCTTCAATGGGTTGTGCCATGATGGGAGAAGAAGGAGAATCAGGGTTTGAATCAGATGAAAGATTTATGTGGTGGGGTTGCTGCACAAACAAGGGCGTCGAGACTTGGCCTCGACAAGAATGAATTTCTAAAGGAGGTCTTAAAGGTGGTCTTAAGGACCTCCTACCAAACATGCACCGAAAGATGTGATGAGATTAGAAGGTGCTGGACCCAATCAAGACACCCAAGAATTGTTGGGTGACTATAGAGGTTCGGGGCAGATGGACCCCTGGATCAGAAGATCGTCCACCTGAGAAATACCTGGGCAGCCAGAGAGGGAGAGTCGCGCAAAGGCCCCTACATGGTAGAGCATCCCCATGGGTTACAGGGTTTCCCCCACCCGACCTCTCTTGTCACTGCAGTTCCAGGTAGACTAGAATGGAGACCTTGACCTCTTAAGTCTACCTTTTTTTATTTTAAGATCAAGGTGCTTAATGTTCCACTTGAACTTTTAAGTATTTTGAGTGCAAAAGTGACCTAATATTAAGGTTGGTTGACCTAAGGGATCAACTTCACCTCTTGTTCCTTTGAGAGCTTTTAGGTCCTTCCTTTTATGGTTCAAATGGAATATCAGCCTGATTTGCTTAGGGTTCCTCTTGTATAAATTGTTTCAACCACGGTTTAGGCACACCTCTTTTTGGAAAGTTTGTTTCTTTGTTTTAGAGAAGATGTGTCTCTAAAAACCCTAGCTTTGCAATCCCTAACTTGGCTCTAGTGGGTCCAATTTAGTTGCCTTAGAAATTAGCACCTAGGGCTCAATCAAGAAAGTTTTAGCCCTAGTTGCCTTAGTTGGATGAATAGACAAAAATATGTTGAAATGAAAATCAGGCAACTTGATGAGTTACTAAATATGAAACAGGTAGCCCTAAGTTGATTTTTCTCTTTTTTTTCCTTTTTAGATTGCGAGAGGGTTAAGAGAGAGGGCTTATGGAGATTACCTGTTCCTGGGAGAGTCTGTTGTGCAGTTATTGTTCTTTCCTTTTTGTTTTGCTTTCCCTACTTGAACACAACAAAAGAGAGAAGTTAAGTCAGATATTAGATAGAAAAGTTGTAATCAAAAGCTTTAAAAGTGCCCGTTGCTCCCCGGCAAGGCGCCAAAATGTTCTCAATGATTTTGTGCGGATTTAAAGTGTATTATGTTGTAGTATAACCGACAAAACGTTTAAAGAAATATAAAGAATTTTATTACTCGAACAACTAGAGTATCCGAGGTTGAACACGGGGAGCAATCTCAGTACTTTGTAAAACCCAAGAATACAACTGTTAAATGCAAATATAATTGGTTCAAAGAGAGAATTTTAAAAAGGATGTGTGAAAAAAAAGTAAAATTGCACGTCTGATTTCTGTATCAGACGTCTTAAATGTGATCTCTCCTTCTCTCTTCTTCTCCTTTCTACTTCTGTATCTTCCTTCTTCACCTGCCTTCCTTTCTTCTTTCTTCTTCTTTTTCTTCTGACTCTTTGCAGTCTTCACTTGGCCTCTTCTTTGTTCTTCTCTCTCTTCTGCCTTGTCTTCCTTCTTCTTCTTCTTCTCGGCGAAGACTTCTCCTCTCACTGCTACACAGCCTCTTCTTTCTTCTCTTCCTGTTCTTCAGCTGCTAAGTGTTCGCTGCCTAGGTCACTTCTTCCTTCCTACACACACCACACAATAGCAAAAACCTACCCCCATCCCTCTACCCAAGCATCTCTCTTTTTCTCAAGCAGTTCACTCAAGCACGCTCTCCCAGAGCCACACAGGTAGTCGGGTCGGATTCTCACCTGGGACCAGGCGCACCGGCAAGTGGAGATGCGCGAGGAGTGCGTAGGTTTAGGTCAGGTCGGATCCGCCAGATCTGCGACGTCAAGCCGCGGATGAGGCGTGTGGGGGCAGTGAGGGACCTCACCCCTGTGCTTACGGAGGCAGTAAGAAGAAAACACAAAAATAATTTATATGATACCTGAGTTTTGCAATCCCACGATGTGGGACTATCTGGTCGGTCTTGCCTTCACGCACGCCCGCAGAGCTTTCGTCACTCGATTGCCCAAGCTGATGGCACCTCTGTGCGACTGGATGGCCTCGTTCGCTTTGCGACCTTCGTGAGAGTCTGCTGCACCTACAGCCTGGGAAGGCTGATGCCCGAAGCTACTCCAAGCTCCCTACTGCTTCGGCTGTTAATGGTGGCCGGAGCGTACACCTGACATCCAACAGAACGGCCTATTGGCCCAATCAGAATAGCTGGAAACCTTCGCAGTAGCACGGCGAAGGCGGTGGGCGATGCTGCAGGTTACAGGTCGGCCTAGGCGTGCGTGCCTAGGTCAACCTGTGGCCGGAGATGGTGGGTTGGTCGGGGGGTGCTTGTGGAGGTCTGGAGTGGCAGTGATGGGGTGGAATGGGTTCCTGGTGGTGAGGCGAAGCTCACGAGGGTGTTGGCGAGCCGTGTGGAGGGGCGGAGTGGTGTTGGCAGCTCGCCGGAGGGCGGTCGGAGGCGAGAACGATGGAGGTGGTTAGGTACTGTCGAGGGGTAATTAAGTAAAATAGTAGGGGGAAAAGAGAGAGGAGAGGATGGAGAATGTATCTGGGGTTGTCTGGAAGGAAGGGAGGCGGTGGAGAGGACAGCTCGTAACTGCCGTCGTCGGGGAAGAAAGACCCTGTGGGAGGAAGCGGCGACGAAGATGAGGTCAGGAGCACGCGCGCGGGGTACAGCGCGACGCGGGAGGAAGAGGCGGAGAGGACTCTGCTGCTGGTATGGCAGCAGAGCGACGAGAAGGAGGGGAGGAGGTCGCCGGAGCTTGCGGGTCGTTTGGCCAGAGGTGGGAGAGAGGGAATTTGGAGGGGATCTTCGTCAAAATCAAGCATGGGTCCTGCGGCAGGGTCTGGGGGGTGTTTTATAGGTGCTGGCCTCTCCTATCAGCGCGTGGAGAGCGCGCAATTAGGTCTGCCGGCTCACCGGAGTTGGAAGGAATGTGGATACCCAAATCTCTCGTGCATTCGCATGAGAGATTGGGTTCACACCAGTGATTGTAATTGGCTTTAGTAGGAAGGGAATTCCTCAGAGAATCCCCCTTCCATTTCTGGGAGGGAATCTTTGAGAGATTAGAGAGCAATCCCTCTCTGAACCTCGCCGGAGCTCGGTTCTGCCCTAACAATGGCGGTAGGACTGGATTGCAAAGGGGGCGAAGAACTTGGGGGGCTCTTTGCAAGGATATTCAAAAGATAGGGACCTATTTATGATTTAGGTGTACTAAATTGCAAAGTAGGTCAAGATGACCTCTCCTTAGGTCCAAATTTTGGTATAAACCTAATTTTGACCTAAGAAATCCAATGGCGAAGTTGGATTTCAGGTTTGACCTCGTTTGACTAGACATTTTGCGTAAAAACCCAAATTTGGTTAATTGAGGAGCTAGGACACTAATCTAGGTCAGACTAGGTTCCAAAGGCCAAATTAAGTGTTCTAAACCATAGAGGATGTTTTTCCATGATTTTTAGAGGGTTTACTCAATTTTTATCCTGACCGGAACCTTGTTAATTTAAGTGGGTCTGTTTTAGGGTTACCAAGTGTCATTTAATTCTTAGATTGCACATAAACCCATTTCTGATTGACTCAACCCTCTTTTTATCTTATTTGGACCATTTGACCTATGTTTTGCTTCTGAGAAATCCCGTTTATGTACTGCAATGGTAAAATTTCAGTTTTAACCTTTATTTCATCTTTTCTTCTTTGAGCACTTGTTCCTTCAGTTAAGCCTTCCTCTAGGTTATGTAGGAGCTTTTATCTTCTTTATTGGGTCAAAATGAGCTAGTTATGGCTCATGATGAGGCTCTCATCAATAAGCACCTTGATAAATAGCCTGGTTGGTCCAACTAGGTGCTTGTTCAAGACAACAGGCTGATGATGCAGCTCAAACCCAATCAATCTGGTGGGTTGATAGATGTGAATCAATAGATGCGGAACCCACCATATACTCTATGAATCAAATAGATGTGGAGGTGAAAAGCTAGGGTTTGGCTGAATCGGGTTAGCCTGGTCAGAGTAGGGATCCTCAAATGAAAAGGGTCGGTGGACGATGTAGGAACCCTACGGGAGTGATCAGAGAAGGATGTGGCATGATTATCAGTCTGATCGAAGTAGGAAACCTATTTAAAAGATGGAGGAGAATCATCTGCAATCAGCTAAGTGAGAGGAGAATCAGAGTAGAAGTTGAGTTCGATTGTGGGTCAGGATTGAAATTGGGTTTTGGAAGGCTATGTATATGCTATGGAAGAGGTGGCTTCAAGAATAACTACATGTGAGGGATCCTCTAGAAAATGTTCAAAGGTAGGTGTATCCAAAGATTCCTCATAGAACCCATCAAAGTCAAATGTAAATGCCTGGAGAGTAATAAATAGGAGTAAGGAAATCTGAGTGAAGAAAAGATTCAAACTCTGGATTGTGGACACTCTCAGCAATTACTGTTTCTGATTCTTGAGGATAAAAAGGAAATGATTCCATCTCAATGGAACCTGATTTTGAATCAATGATCTTGAGATTAGGGACCTTAGAGTCAGAGTCGAAGAATGGGTCGTGGATGCTGAGGTCATAGATTGGCTCGTAGTCATCAGAAAACAAAGGTTCTTCGAAATCAGAGTAATATTCGAAATCATTAGAGAACTTGCGAGAATCATGTTCTAAATCTAATTCGGGATCAGAGGTTCCACCACAAAGTAAATCAAGATGTGGAGAATCAGCAAGCTGACTTGGATCTATCTTATTTTCAGATTCCGAGCTCAAAAGGTGTCCCTATTAGGCATATATTTGGGTTCTTTTCTCATACGGTAGACCCAATTGATTTCTAACTCTTACAACTCCTCTATTTCTTTATCATAGATAGGTGTGACTTCTGAAAAATCAATATGTAGTTCTGAGGAGTCTGAAGAGGTGCATTCATCAAATACAAGTTCAAAATCAGATTTCCATGATGCGAGGCCATGTAACCATCCCAATAAGGCTCTAATGAGAGCCTCATCATGAGCCATAACTAGCTCATTTTGACCCAATAAGAAGAATAAAAGCTCCTACATAACCTAGTAGAAGGCCTAAATGAAGGAATAAGTATTCTGGGAAGAAAACATGAAATAAAGGTTAAAACTGCAATTTTACCATTGCAGTACATAAACAAGATTTCTCAGAGGCAAAGCATAGGTCAAATAGTCTAAATGAGATAAAAAGTGGGTTGAATCAATCAAAAATGGGTTTACGTGCAATCAAGGAATTAAATGACATTTGATAACCCTAAAACAGACCCGCTTAAATCAACAAGGTTCCGATCAGGATAAAAATCAAGTAAACCCTCTAAAATTCATGTAAAAATATCCCCTAGAGTTTAGAACATTCAAATTGGCCTTTGGAACCTAGTTTGACCTAGAATAGGGTCCTAGCTCATTAATTGACCTAATCTGGGTTTTTATGCAAAATATCTAGTTAAACGGGGTCAAACCTAAAATATAACTTCACCATTGGATTCCTTAGGTCTAAATTAGATTTATACCAAAATTTGGACCTAAGGGGAGTTCTTCTTGACCTACTTTGCAATTTAGTACACCCAAATCATAATTTAGTCCCTATCTTTTGAAAATCATCGCAGAGAGCCCCCTAACTTCCTCGCCAACCTTACAATCAGGTCCTTCCACCATTATTGGGGCAGAATCCTTCTTCAGCGAGGATTAGAGAGGGAATACTCTCTGATTCCTCAAAGATCCCCTCCCAAAAATGGAAGGGAGATTCTTTGAGGAATTCCCTCACATCTGAGGCCTGCCATGATCTATGATTTGATCCCAATCTCTCGTGCGAACGCACGAGAGATTTGGGTATCCACCCACTTTCCTTCTCCCGTGAGCCGTCGGAGACGGATATGTGCCCTCCAAGCTCTGAACACACGGCCCAATGCCTATAAAAGAACCCCTAAACCCGACTGCTCATTTTCAGCTCGACCTGGCCGGGGTTTCACCTCAGATTCATCTCTTCCTTCCCGGTCAGGGTGCCCAGCGAGCTCCGGCGAGCTTTCTTTCCTTTCCTCTTCGCTCTGCCACAAAACCAGTCGCAAAGACTTCTTCCTGATTCTCCTCCACGTTGCGTAATACCCATGCACGCTGCCTCAGACCCGTCGTCGCCGCTGTCCTCCCCCACTAGGCATCTTCTTCTCGGACGACAGGAGGTACATTCGTCCGCCTCTCTGCCCCCTTCATCCTTGTAGTTAGGTTTAAACTATTCTCCTCTATCCCCTCTTTCATTCCCCTCACCTTATTTCATCAATCGGCCCTCGACCGTCGCTGACCAACGCCATCTTCCTCTTCTCCGACCAACCTCCGGCGAGTTGCCCCCGTCGCTCCACACTTCCGCACGACTTGCCAACCAACTCAGAGGCTACGCCTCATTTCACCGAGCAACCTTCGCCCATCCACCATCCCTCTACGCCTCCACAACAGCCCCCCGAACACACCCACACCTCCAGTCATAGGACGACCTAGGCACGCACGCCTAGGCCACCCCGCGACCTGCTGCATGTCGCACCACCTTCGCCGTGCCACGGCGAAGGTCTGCAGGTGGTTTGATTAGGCCAATAGGCCGTATTCATGCATGACAGGATTGGAGCTGCAGCCGCCATTGACAACAGTTGAAGCAGCTTCCAAGCACACTCAGGCTCCGTGGCTTCACGATTTCAGCTGCTGTGGAGTGGAGTGAGTTGCGTGCAAGCAGCCAGTTATCCAGTGAAGAGTGTTGAGGTTGCAACTGAGCGGAGCCCAAAGAGCATTCTGTAGGCGTGCGCGAGAGCAGGGCGGGACTAGTAGTCCCACATCGGAAATCTACGAGGCGCAGGTGTAGTATAAAGTGAATTTGTGTTATCTTCTCGTTGCCTCCAAACGCACAGAGGTGAGGTCCCTCACCTAATGGACACTCGCCTCGTCCACGGTTTCACCTCGCGGATCTGGCGGGATCCGACCCGACCTTATCTGAGTACACCTTGCGCATCACCCTCACGCCAGTGCGCCTGGTCCCGGGTGCGCTACCCGACCCGCTTACATGAGGCTCTGAGAGAGAGTCCTATGAGCGATTTGCAAAGAGAGAGAGAGACGTGCGGGTAAAGGGACAGGGTAGGTTTTTCTCCCCCTTGTGCAGGCTGGCTACGAGTCGAAGAGAAGAGACTTAGTCGCAGGAAGGAGGAGAGAAGGAGCAGAAGAAGAAGAAACTCTAAAGAAGAGGCTAAGCAAGGCAGAGAAGAAGAAGAAGAAAGGCTGCAGAGAAGAAATAGAAGACCAAGGAAGAAGAAGAAGCCTTCGCAGAAGAGGGAACAGAAGGAAGAAGAGAGAGACTGCAGAGAAGAAAGAAAGGCCAAGACAGAAGAGAAAGAACGCAAGATCAGAAGAAGAAGAATAATCAAAGAAGGGAAAACACTTTTAAGATGTCTGATCTTGTGATCAGGTGTCCAATTTTACTCTTTTGCGTGGATTACTTTTTTTAATGCATTTGAATTAAACTTTTGAGTAAATTAGAGTGTTCAATTACATTTGAGATTAGTAGTAAATTCCGATTACTCCCTGTGTTCGACCTCGGATACTCCGGTTTTCGAGTAATAAAAACTTTTATTTGTTGACGACGCTTGATCACCTATACTACAATGCAGTTACTGTTAAAACACGTTCGAGCCATTCGCTTCAACAAAATGGCGCCGTTGCCGGGGAGCAATGCAAAATTTATCACTAGTCTCTACATTCTTTTTATCATATTGAACGCTAACTTGCCCTACTTTGCTTTGTTTTGATCTTGCAGGTATTTCACGAGAAAATCCCTCCCGCAAGTCAACCACTCCAGGGCAGGTAATTTCTTTTCTTCCTTAAGCCATCCCCTAATCCTGAAAAGACAAAAGGAAGAAAATCAATTTAGGAATCAATTGCCTTCTTTATATAGTAATCACCATCTTTAAGGCAAACATTTCCCAATTTTGCGAAAATTGTTTAATTCTTCTTGAAGTTGGAGCGATTTTTTTAGATTCTATCCCACAAATTCAAATGCCTAATAGAAATAACGCTTAATCTCTATGGACAACACACTTCTTGCTTTCAAGTCCAAAGAGAATTTCTGTGAAAAAGAAAAAAGGATTGGAAATAGAACCAAATTAGGATTTCTACAGTAGGATCTTGGAGTGTTAGTCACACATGCCTGCATAAAAGGAAATAAACCTTTCCGCATCAGTGTGTCACCCAAGACCTTGATTGAAGAGATCTAAACAAGACAAACCCTAAGAAAAATTGAGTTCTAAAATCACTTAAATCTTAAAATTTTTGGACCTAATAACCTCGGAGTCAAATCAGGGTGATCTCTAGGCTCCAAACCTAGAATCATTCTGCCAATTATAGGACAGGTTTGGTGAAGTTTACCCCTTGCGTCAACCAACCTCTAAATTAGGTCACAATATCAAAACATCTAAAGTTCAAGTGAGAACCCTAAACACCTGTGAAATAAAAGTGGTAGACTTAAGAGGTCAAGGTCCCCATTCTGGTCTACCTGGAATCTCAGTGACAAGAGAGGTCGGGTGGGGGAAACCTTGTAACCCGTGGGGATGCACTACCGTGTAGGGTTCTTTGCGGGACTCTCCCTCTCTGGCTGCCCAGGTAATTCTCAGGTGGACAATCTTCTGATCCAGGGGTTCATCCGCCCCGAACCTCCATAGTCATCCAAACATCTTTGTGTGCCTTGATTGGGTCAAAAACATCTCCAGTCCCTCATCTTTTCTCTTTAGAGCACCCATACACATTTTCAGTGGGACTCGTTATTCAGATCTGATCGCTTCATAACTTGATCTTAGCTCTAATTCTACATCTTGATTCCACCACCTGATCCAAATATGCAGCCAAACCACTTAGGACTACCATTCAAGAAACCTGAATATCAGAGATCCATGAGAGATAAAATGATTGAGGATGCCATGAAATTCTATGAAAATGAAGAAACCTCAACACCAGTAGGAAACATTTTGGTTGATGTCCCAACAACCACAACCTTTATCATAACTTGTGCCCAAGTACTATTAGCAGAAGCCACAAAAGGATCAACCCGTGACTTGATCATTACTGCATACATTGAGATAGAAAAACTGCACAATGTTGAATACCTTCAATGTATGACAAATCCTCGACTTTGGAAACAACACCAAGATAGTCTTGAGAAACGGGAAGAGATAATGAGATTAGTAAAACAAGTTATTGACCAGAAATACCCGTATATACCACAAACAGAGGAGTAACTATCTTGGGACAACATCGAGGATAAATCTGATCTCGGGTTTGAGGCACAAAATGGTTTTGGATTCCCAACCCAGATAGAGTACAATGTGCCTGATATTGAAGAAGGTTGGGAAGCTCCAAATGCAGGAAAATACCATGATGAGCCCATTCTAGAATCCCAAAACTCCTGTAAGAATGAGAGTAGAACTGAACCTCTCGAGGGTATAAATTCCGTCCCTTATTCTGATAAGGTGACCCTTGAAGGTTATTCAGACCTAGATTCTAGTAATTCAACCAACATCCTAAGCCTAGAACCTAGATCTGAAACCTATTTTGAAGATTTCAAGGCCCCATATGAAGAAGATCAATCTTTCAATGAAGTATATGACTTTGGGCCTCGATTTGATGAATATCCCTCACCAACATCCTCAGAGGAACTAATCAATTTTTTGGAAGTCATGCCAATCTACGACACAGAAATCGAGGAGTTGGACAAGTGGGGTTTCAATTGGGTCTACCCTACTAGCTTAGAACCTGAGCCTCTACCAGATAAGGATACCTTTTTAAGCTCAGAATTAACATTTAGGCTAGACCCCAGTCAGGCTGCTGAGTATACAACATATGATTTATTCTATGGTGGAACTCATGATCTTGAATCTCATTCAAATTTTGATTTTTGCAAACTCTCCGACGATTTCGAATCTGACCATAACATCGGAGAAAATCTACTTCCTGATTATAACAAGCCAATTTTCTTTGAAGCCACCTGCTCCACATATACAGAACCAATCAAAACCCGTTCTCTACCTTGACCTGCAACCGAACTCAATTTCTATTCCGATTCACCTCTCACTGAGCCATTTGCAGATGATTCAACTCCATATCTATATTGGGTATCGGGCATTGATCAGACTGAAAAACAGGAGCCAACATTCTTTGATCACCCCTATAGGGATTCCACACCTTACATTGATTATTTTTCGGAACCCTACTCTGACCAGGCTGAGTCGACTCAGCCTAAACTCAAGTTTTCACTTCCATATCCATTAGAACTTCACTACATATGATGGGTTCCCCATCTGTTGATCTACATCTATCAACCCACCAGACTCATTCGGTTTGGGCTGCATCATCAGCCTACTGATCTTAACAAGCACCTGGTTGGACCAACCAAGCTCTTAATCAAGGTGCTTGTTTTACAAAATTCCACTGATTTGACCACTCCCTCTCCACCCCATTTTCCGCTCGGCTGAAGGCATCAAATTTGGCGCTTAACGGGAGGCAACCCGTCATCCCAAAAACAGAGACCCATCTGATTATCCATCTGTACTCCATGTCCATTGCACCTTCAGTTCAGCCTTAGACAGTTGATCCCACCTCTGGTACACGTATCAGAGCTTGAAATCATCCGCATCATTCATTTTCGACCTATTCACCCACCCGATGTATCCTGTTCTAAGTCCCTGACCTCAACACTATTTCACACCCTCCGTTTACAATGAGGACATTGCAAAACTTAGGCATGGGGGGGTGATAAAGTGCATACATACAGAACCAAGAAAAAAATCAGAAGGATTCTCACACACAAAAAAATTTTTGCATATGTCAAAAACACAAAAAAATTGAAAAATTATGAAAAGGAACAAAAAAATGGGGGAGGGAGGAAATTTTGTGAGCCACATATTCATAAGGAGAAAAAGAGAAAAAATGACAAAAAGGAGCACAAAATGAAAAAGAAAAAGAAATAGTTATTAGTAAAAGATTAAGGAATTAACTGAAGTTCTAGACCAGATCAAGAAAAGAAATAAAAGAAAAGTGTTAAGGAGACATAACAAGAGATTAGTGGGAACGCTGGTCTTAGGCCTCTTGGGCTAGATTCTTTAGCTTAAAAATTCACGTATCCGCTAAAATCTGGATAATCCTCAAGAGGTTGGGGAAAATGCGAAGCTTAAGTATTAGGTCTAAGGCTTAGGAAGTATTCGGCCTCGTTAACTGACCTCCGATTTGCAGGATTCAGTAACCTAAGCACCCCAAAGTCACACAGTCTGGTTCAGTGCGCATAAACATCCAAATCACGCAAAAGCGTTTAATGTTCTACAAAAGTCACCTAGATTAGGAGCGGCCAATCAACACAAGTTGATTTGGATGAGTTCCCAGCGCGGAGAGGCAGGAAATTCCCCTCGAAGATGCATAACAACATATCGTCTCCTCGGTGCTTGTCTCTTAGGATATTTAAATATCCTACTGGGGGCATGTAAGCACTCTACTGGTTCAGATAACATGGGCGGCATTATCATGAAATGTCAATCGCCAGGGTCTGAATTCGGCCATGGAACGCCATAGGCGGGATTATCTCGAAATCTCGAAAGCCAGGGTTCTGGGGTTGCCATGGGCAGGATTATCTTGAAATCTCGAAAGCCAGGGACCCTTGAGGATTGATGATGGGGACGAGGAATCCGATACAGATCGTGTTGAGAAGCTAATCCAAAGCTAGAAATAAAAAGAAAAAGAGAAAGAGAAGTTCTCCAAACAAATAAATCCACTATCTCTCTTACAAAAACTCACTGCAAACTGAACTTAGGCTAAGAATGTCTCTAGCACGGGTGCTTTAACCGCGGAGTCCAACAAACCCTAGGTTAGTTTCTGTGGGCCTTAAAAACCTTTGCGGAGGACTGAGGCTAAAGCAAAACAGGTCTGGATTTTGGTTGGTACTTGAATACCTCTAGGCCTATTGTCTGCATTTTAACCTAATCACAAAAGAAAAAGAAAAGCACTTCACTCAGGGTCTAGAACAGAAGTTAAAACCTTGAAATTTTGCTAAGGGACTAGCAAAATCTAGGCATGGGGGTATGATGAGAGCCTCATCATGAGCCATAACTAGCTCATTTCGACCCAATAAAGAGAATAAAAGCTCCTACAT
Source organism: Thalassia testudinum (assembly GCA_037157565.1). Classification (NCBI taxonomy): domain Eukaryota; kingdom Viridiplantae; phylum Streptophyta; class Magnoliopsida; order Alismatales; family Hydrocharitaceae; genus Thalassia; species Thalassia testudinum. The sequence continues at coordinate 22,404,909 of JAZHRO010000078.1, forward strand.
AACCTAGTAGAAGTCCTAAATGAAGGAATAAGTATTCTGGGAAGAAAACATGAAATAAAGGTTAAAAATGCAATTTTACCATTGCAGTACATAAACGGGATTTCTCAGAGGCAAAACATAGGTCAAATGGTCTAAATGAGATAAAAAGTGGTTTGAATCAATCAGAAATAGGTTTATGTGCAATCAAGGAATTAAATGACATTTGATAACCCTAAAACAGACCCGCTTAAATCAACAAGGTTCCAGTCAGGAAAAAAATCAAGTAAACCCTCTAAATTTACGTAAAAATATCCTCTAGGGTTTAGAACATTCAAATTGGCCTTTGGAACCTAGTTTGACCTAGAATAGGGTCCTAACTCATTAATTGACTTAATTTGGGTTTTTAAGCAAAATGTCTAGTTAAATGGGGTCAAACCTAAAATCCAACTTCACCATTGGATTCCTTAGGTCCAAATTAGGTTTATACCAAAATTTGGACCTAAGGGGAGGTCATCTTGACCTACTTTGCAATTTAGTACACCCAAATCATAATTTGGTCCCTATCTTTTGAAAATCATCGCAGAGAGCCCCCTTACTTCCTCACAACCTTACAATTAGGTCCTTCCACCATTATTGGGGCAGAATCCTTCTCCGGCGAGGATTAGAGAGGGAATACTCTTTGATTCCTCAGAGATCCCCTCCCAGAAATGGAAGGGAGATTCTCCGAGGAATTCCCTCCCATCTAAGGCCTACCATGATCTCTGATTTGATCCCAATCTCTCGTGCGAATGCACAAGAGATTTGGGTATCCACCAACTTTCCTTCTCCGGCGAGCTGTCGGAGATGGATACGTGCCCTCCTAGCTCTGAACACACGGCCCAATGCCTATAAAAGAACCCCTAAACCCGGCCGCTCATTTTCAGCTCGACCTGGCCGGGGTTTCACCTTAGATTCGTCTCTTCCTTCCCAGCCAGGGTACCCAGCGAGCTCTGGCGAGCTTTCTTTCCTTTCCTCTTTTCTCTGCCACAAAACCAGTGGTAGAGACTTCTTCCTGATTCTCCTCCGGGTCACGCAATACCCGCGCACGTTGCCTCAGACCCGTCGTCGCCGCCGTCCTCCCCCACTGGGCATCTTCTTCTCTGGCGACAGCAGGTACAGTCGTCTGCCTCTTCACCCCCTTCGTCCCTGTAGTTAGGTTTAAACTATTCTCCTCTATCCCCTCTTTCATTCCCCACACCTTATTTCATCAATCGACCCTCGACCGTCGCTGACCACGCCATCTTCCTGGCCTCCGACCAACCTCCGGCAAGTCGCCCCCATCTCTCCACACTTCCGTACGACTCGCCGACCAACTCAAAGGCTTCGCCTCACCTCACCGAGCAACCTCCGCCCATCCACCATCCCTCACGCCTCCACAACAGCCCCCCGAACACACCCACACCTCTGGTCACAAGACGACCTAGCCACGCACGCCTAGGCAGCCCCGCAACCTGCTGCACGTTGCACCACCTTCACAGTGCCACGGCGAAGGTTTGCAGGTGGTTTGATTAGGCCAATAGGCCGTATTCATGCATGATAGGAGCGGAGTTGCAACCTCCATTGACAACAGTTGAAGCAGCTTCCAAGCATGCTTAGGCTCCGTGGCTTCACGATTTCAGCTGCTGTGGAGTGGAGTGAGTTGCATGCAAGCATCCAGTTATCCAGTGAAGAGAGTTGACACTGCAACTGAGCGGAGTGCAAAGAGCGTTCTGCGGGCGCGCGCGAGAGCAGGGCGGGACTAACAGTCCCACATCGGAAATCTACGAGGCGCAGGTGTAGTAGAAAGTGAATTTGTGTTATCTTCTCGTTGCCTCTGAATGCACAGGAGTAAGGACCCTCACCTAACGCACGCTCGCCTCGTCTGCGATTTCACCTCGCGGATCTAGCGGGATCCGACCCGACCTTATCTGAGCACACCTCGCGCATCACCCTCACGCTGGTGCACCTGGTCCTGGGTGCGCTACCCGACCCGATTACACGCGGCTCTGAGAGAGCATCCTGTGAACGATTTGCAGAGAAAGAGAGAAACGTGCGGGTAGAGGGACAGGGTAGCTTTTGCTCCACCTTGTGTAGGCTGGCTGCGAGTCGAAGAGAAGAGACTTAGCTGCAGGAAGGAGAAGAGAAGGAGCAGAAGAAGAAGAAACTCTGAAGAAGAGGCTGAGCAAGGCAGAGAAGAAGGAGAAGAAGAAAGGCTGCAGAGAAGAAACAGAAGACCAAGGAAGAAGAAGAAGCCTTCGCAGAAGAGGGAAGAGAAGGAAGAAGAGAGAGACTGCAGAGAAGAAAGAAAGGTCAAGATAGAAGAGAAAGAAAGCAAGATCAGAAGAAGAAGAATAATCAAAGAAGGGAAAACACTTTTAAGATGTCTGATCTTGTGATTAGACGTCCAATTTTACTCTTTTGCATGGATTACTTTTTTTAATGCATTTGAATTAAACTTTTGAGTAAATTAGAGTGTTCAATTACATTTGAGATTAGTAGTAAATTCCGATTGCTCCTTGTGTTCGACCTCGGATACTCCGATTTTCGAGTAATAAAAACTTTTATTTGTTGACGACGCTTGATCACCTATACTACGGCGCAATAACTGTTAAAACACGATCGAGCCAGTCGCTTCAACAGGCTCAGATCCATATTCTAGGTTAAGGGTGTGGGTTGGATCACTAGAATCTAGGTTGGGTGATCGGACGTGTTTCGCGAGTTTGAAATCAGGGTTACAAGTAACCCGTCGTCGTAGTTGCAAAACTTGTGATCAAATAAAATTTACACTGAAACTCCAAAGGATTTCCGAGTCGAACACAGGGAGGCGACGTTTACATTAATTGAAAACGACACTTCGTTTTGTTTAGTTTTGGTATTTTAGGGTTTTGTTATTATTTTTTTGTATTTTTGAAAGAAGAAGACAAGTAGAATGAATCATAAGAGATATGGAACAAATATGATATATATATCACTCTAATGTCAATTACAATAAACTATGAAAGCATAAAAAGAGAGGGAGGTGAGAATAAATCTCCCAAATCGGCTATTTGGTGAGATGATGGTGCCTGCTAGAAGCTCGGATGAAGGAGGTGAGGATCAAGATGATGGAGGTGAGATGTAGGAGGATGTCGGGTAGAGGAAAGCTTCGGTGTGGCTCCGGAATGGAGGTGAGAAGGTGGAGATGATCTGCTACCGGAATGGAGGTGGGAGGATGGCTCGAAAGCGACCTATGAATGGGGATGGGAAGATGGATGAATATTTGGTGAGACGGAGGTTCTCTACACTAATAGGAGCCTTGGGAGCTTGAGAGTAAACTTTAATGGAGCGTTGGTATACTTGCTAAAGCTTAGGAGTAGGTGGGAGTAGAGTAGGTAGAGATGGTTTGGTGAAGGGTGTGTGTTGGCCTTTATATAGTGGATGGGAAGAAGAGAATCCTGCGCATAGGCCTTCAGCGATAGCTATAAGCGTCACTAAAGGCCACTCGAGCTGTCGCTGAAGATCCCTACCTCTTCATTGCCTTGGTTGGCACGTGCACTACGCAAGCCATTTAGTGACAGCTGCAAATGTCACTAAAGGCCCACCCTTCTATCGCTATAAATCCTGCACCCACTGCTCACACCCACAACTGTCATTACGCACATAGGTGCGGATGAATCTTGACCATCGGATGAAGAATCACATGGCCGAGAGAAGATCGCACCCCTTCACAAAACTTGAATCATACGCCTCGCCATCAGCCGTCGGATACTACGTTTAGACGTCTTAACTGTGTGTGTCAAATGGTGCGTTCTCGAGGTGCGTCGGCTACCGCGTGTAGCATCCACGCTCAACTGTGCATCCAAGTAGTTACTCCCTTCACCGCCTGATCTTCCATCGACGGCTTAATTTCCCTCCCGCATGTGCTTCAGTGGATAAAATCCGCATGTAAAGCTTCGAACGCATGGCCGCACGTTGAGAGCAGAGGTGCAAACCACTGTGCTGAGGGTCGTTATTTGTTTTGCTTATGAATTGAGCTTCTACGCCCACAACCGTTGGATGAAGATCCGATGGTCGAGATGACTTCTCGCTTGATTTGCCTGAGGCTGGGTGAGATGAAGCACTTCTTCAGTTGTGGAGCGCACATCTCAGCCATTGGATTAAGGTCCAACGGCTGGGATCTAAACTTGTGGCAGGCTTGGGGATGCTTTGGTTCAGGTGGGGTGGCCTGGATGGTGCCACGTGGCACAATCTGGGTCATCCATCTTCTTCTTCTTGTGGAGGGTGCTATAGAGCTCAGATCTGGGTTATTCTCTCATTGACGGACTACGATCGTCACTCTGAATCCATCTGTATGGTCGGATTCTTCATTCGAAGCCTGTAAAGATGTCACACTACCTTTTGGCCATGTAAAATGAAGAAATTAATGTACATAATAAACAACTATCCTAAATGCAATGCAATGGATCTTTGTGCAATATTTATATCATGATATGCAATGCTAGGCCTAGGAACTATTATAAATAAGCATTTTACGATGAATTTATATGTGCTTATCATACCCCCATTCTATCTTTTTGGTAGTCCTTAGCAAAATTAACCTAAATGCTATGTATTAAAGTAGAATTAGGGTTCGAGTATTTAGGCAAAATTCGTTGATTGCTCTACAAAATCTCAACCCCAAGACCTAATTACAAAAACTCAATAGTGTCTGGGTATCTACTAGAATGTAGACCGTCCAAGCAGAATTCTACCTCGGGGTATTCAAGATATTCTCTGAATTCCACCCTAGCTTTAGGCTTAGGTAGAGAATCTCTGAGGGAAAGGATTATATATTTGGTGGCTCATTCTCACTTGGTGCTACATAGAGACTAGTACTATAGAATCCAGATTCCTTGATTACTAAGTAACTCAACTCAAAGAAAGACAAGAAAAACTATGCTCTCTTTTGATTCCTTTGTATTCATTCTCTCTTTTTCTTTTTCTTAGAGCTCACTATCTCACCAGATTCACACATAGGATCTGTATTTGGTGGTCTCACTAAGCATTAACACTATAATTGAGTTCTCATAACCCTAACACTAAGTTAGAATTCCTTAGCCAGTATTCGGGCGGTCAGAAACACAAGAAAAAAAGGTTAGGGCCATATTTGGTGGATCACAAATTTATTTGGTGGTACTGCCTCAATGTAACTGAACTAAACATTCATTCTTTTCACTTTTTCTTCTTTTTCTATTTTTTTCAATTTTTCTTTCTTTTCATCATTTTCATTTTTTTTTCTCTTATATATATATATATTTTTTCTAACTCAACACAATCTAGCAACACATTCATGAATTTTATTGAAGAGGCATTTTTAGGGATTGGTGGTACTCAAGAGACATTGGGTGGCTTATTTGGTGGAAGTGCCTACTCACAGCACCAGGAGAGACAGATAGGACAGTGTATTTCTGGCCTTGACATCAATACCCTCCTTCAGCTAAGGATTCTATAAAGAATGGTCGTAACCATCCACCTTAGCCCTATTTTTATGAAAACTCACTCTCCGCGTATTTGCCTTGTTTGGTGGCTCTCAAAATTCACTCAAAATGTATATGCAGGAACTGAGAGTGGAAACTATGCCTAATCTCTAAGTATCATCACCTAATTATCTAGGATTCCAGATTCCTTGCACTAATCTTAGAGCACCAGTACACTCTACTCTCATCTCACACTATTTGGTGGATTTTTGGAAGAAAATCTGCCTAACTCCCAGAACACTGTCTAGGGGTTCAGGAAAAGAAGAACTACTTCTTCTCGACTGACTGAAGACATTTATCAGCCTTCACCATGAATCCATTGCAAATTCTACGTGTGTGTGAAAAGTTGTACTAGATTCCAGATTACAGGAATCAACTAGAGGATAAAATCCCTAATGCATTCTCTCAATAAAATAATCTTATTCATGAATGTAATATGTATATATGCTATAAACATGTAACCTCATATAATTTGTACTTCGTGAATTTCCCGTATCAGGTTACAATCAGCTTGACCCTAAATTTAGAACAATAGGTGAGTGGGTGAGTCAGAAGTGGCAGTTGCGAATGATTTCCAACTCCAATGTGAGCATTGGAGATGGAGTCAGTTGTTCTTTTATTTAAGGTCATAAAGTACGTTTTACATGTAGCTTCAAGGTTTTCCTAAATGTTGGCATAAAAATTTTTCAATTTTTTTGTATCTACCCCCCATGCCTATGTTCTTGCATGTCCTCATGCATGAATATAAAAGAAAATAAATCTGACAGAGGATGAGTGGGTAGAAGTCACCTGGAATTGCTTCTGAAATTATACATTCAACACCAGCCAACCTGTTAGCATGCAATATACAAAAAGGAAATATGCTAAAAGAAAAATATGCTATGTATAAAAATGGTTGTGTATAAATGATGGTGGAATGTGGAGTGAATGGTACCTATACGTGCTGAGTTTAATGCCTCCAGCTGGGGAGCACTCAATCAGGTGTATCAGTTCTAGCATAAGAGCCAGCCAAGATTAGGAGAAAGATGTGCTCATATGATCCTAAGATCAGTGGTCCTGAGATGCGAACCAGCTGATTGTGCACGCCTACTCCAAAAAGTCTAGCTATAAGAAAGTGTGGAGTAGTGGTGGAGAATAGGGGATAATCAGAGAGGGGATCATGATGTTGATTCAGCTGATTTATCATGTCCCACAATTCAGTAGGAAGTTGCTGAGGGAGTAGATCAAAATGTATCTCAAAACCAGAATCTGAGTCATAGGGATCCTCATAATGATAATTGACATCAAAGATCATGCTCTCTCCAGGCTCTAGGTCATATGGGGGTATCCATGAAAGTAGAAGATCTATGGGGAGGTCATTGAAATCCTCGTCAGAAATTACTTCATCCTCATCAGTACCCATCTCTGATTCATCAGAGGCTGTCTCCTTAGGCTCAGAGTCGAGCCATCTATTAGATTGACTAGGATGATAGGGGCATCCCCAGCTCCTTCTGCTCAGAGCTTCACCCTCATATGCATTGGGTTCCTTAGTAATTCCGGCATCCATAGCTATTTCTGGTCTTCGGATGTCATGCTCGGGGATAGAAAGTGTCATCTCAAAATCTCTAGCATCTGAATTAGGGATGTAGGTGAAAGAAGAAGAGTGTAGATCAAAAGATGTTAGCTCCAGCACAGGTTCACCTACAATGGGAAGTGGCTTAGGCTGATCAGTAGTGTCGCATGTAATGTTTGCCTTAAGATCCACATCCTCAACTGGATCTACTTCCCTTATCTCGATTGGGTTATCTAACCAAAGAGGTGTCTCCCAGGATTCAGGATAATCTGATTGCAACTCAATCCTAGAGATATCAGTCCTTTCCTCCTCAATTTCAGATGAACCCATTTGGCATACTTCCTACTCCTATCTCATATCCACGCTAGATTCTTTTTCCCCTTAGTGATCTTCCAGTATTTGCTCCCGAGAATCTTCTATGTCCTTCCGGCACAATCGTTTCGGAATCCTCGAGGTCTTCAAGGCTATTTTCCACTTGATATCTCAAAAGTAGTAGTTCTTGAGTTTCCCGATTTGTCTCATTAGCCTTGTTATCTCTACTGTTTCCCGAAAGAGTTCCATCACAGCTTGTTGATGCGGAATCCAACTTTGTCTTTGGTTCGGCTCAATGATAGCCTGGATTTCATGTAGATAGGATGCAGCCTTTTCCTTAGCGCTCGCTATAGCTCTCTGTATTCTATAATGCGGCCGCATATGCACTGATAGCTCTTCAGGGGTTCCAGGGGGTGAATCAGGTCTACCCATATTCCACAGGTAAGAAGCAAGAGTATGAAATCCATATCCTGGGTTATAAGATGCGATCCTTTGAGGGACCAGCTGGTATGGATCATAATATCTAGGGCTAGGATATGGGTTAACCATTTCGGTAACCGGAGGAGAAGGATCAGGTGAAGCAAAAAGTCATCTTCACCACCTTGGGTTCTGATCCCAAGGTTGAGCTGATTCAATGACCTGGGCTCTTAGATAAGCTCTTGGGTCCAGCTCTTCTGGATCCTGAATAGGTTAGGATCCAGTGTTAGCCGTCGCGGCTTAGCAGATAGAAGAAGTGACTCGATGCCTTGGGAGCGGCTCCTAAGGTCCAATCAGTTGAGGTCTAAGCAACCTCCTTCCTTGCATACACCACCCAACCCCTGGGTTGGTGTAGCCAAGCGGGACAAGGCTAAGGCCCTGTCAATCAAATGGTCCTTATGGATCAGGTGACCAGATTTTTCATTATAAATTTGAATTCCTAAGGATAAGTTCGTCATTCAACCGACTGAAAGTGATTCCCACCTCTCATGCTAACCCAGCTAGTATGGTTATGGGGGGACTAAGGGGAAGGTTCTTCCTTTGGCTTATGCCTCCAGTTCCGTTGACCCCCGAGCCACGGTCGTTTGACACTACCCCGCAGACTTAGTCACCAGGTTTGGCAAAAGAGATTAGAAACACCCAGTAGTACGACAACGAACTCAGGTTGATTTCATGTTTTAAAATTAGATTTAACCCATTTTCTTCAGTAGGGTTTGTGGTGAGTGGCCCACAAGGTGACCAAGCTCACCGGCTAACTAGACTTGATTAAGTCTAGGCTAGCCCAAAGTGTGGTCTCTAGTTGTAACCCTAAAGATTCAACCTAAGTTGGATGCACTTCTAGGGTTTTTCTTTTTCTATTTCAGCAGACCACAAAAGTAATGTTTGTTCTTTGATAATAAACAGAATTCACTTAACTTGAAATTTTGCGAGTAGATTCCTTTTCCAATTAGCCTTCCATAGAATATTTTTTTAGAATTTTTATTGTTTCAATCGAATTTTTAGGGATTTTTGAACGTCAAGGTGTCAGATCTGGAATTTTGACCCCTGGTTGATTTCTCATTTTGAAATAGTAACAATTGACCTTCAAAAATTCAGGAAAAATATGAAAAATAAAGCCAATTAGATCTGATTTCAAACACCACCATTTCTCGTCAAAAAAAGTTCACAAATTTCTCAGAATAGCTTTTTTAAATTTTAAAAATTTTGAATCTGGGTCAGTCTGACCTTCATGCACTTCGTGAATTTTTAAAAATTGTATACTTGAAATTTTTTCAAAAGAATGGTAGTGTTTGAAAGATGGTTTGAAAATAAATATTTAGCCCAAATTTTAGAATTTTTCTCTTACTAATTTTTTGGCAATCGAATTTTTAAATGAAGCTTGAAATCTGGTCGAAAATCAAAAGATGGTGGAAAAGCCTGTTAAAGAGGTTTGAATTTGAAATCTAAGCTTTCCACCAAAAATATTTTTTTTTCAAAACTTTTGCACATTTTTTTTCAAAAGGAGTTTTTCAAAAGATTCGAAGAAAATATCTTTTTTTTTTCTTTTTTGTACTGACCTAAGATTCAAAACGAAAACCTAATCTAGATTTTTTTTCAAATTTTTTTTTCTTTTTGATTTTTTTCCTTTTTTTCACGAAAATGAGTAAAATATTTTTTTTTCACAAAGAATTTTCCAAGGGAATTGTAGAAAGCAAATCTAATCTAAAAATGAGATGATGTGCACCTGGATTTATTTTCCGTGATCGTTGTGTGCGCAGATCCCATTTTTTTTTCATTTTTCTTGCACATCAAAAACAAAATAGAGAGAAATTTGTCAGCTATACTTTCAAAGATCGAAATCATAGAAAATGACGTTGCCTCCCAAGCAACAGCACCATTTGATGGATTTACTCTCGAGCATTTGAAAGTCATCAGAAATTGTAGTATAGTCGCGCAAAAACGTTCATCAAAAATTAAATTTGTAAAAATTATGAGACTTGAGTCACGGTCATTCATCTCTAGGAGGCATTTGTTTTACTTTTGAAATCGATATTTTTGCCACTCTACTTTGTTTAGAAATCGCATGGCGGTTTATGATTGCTACGTATTTAGATACGACATGCATAGTTGCAATAGATGATAATGAAAAGAAGGCAACTTTAATCACACCAAATATATTGCAATCGATGAGCTCATGGTGATTCTCAACACATGGACATATATATATAGAAAAATTTCTTTCATTCATTCAGGAAGGTGTTCGCAACATGGAAGTAGAGGAATGCTTATAACGGAAAGCTTGAAATGGAAATCTAGCTACCAGAAAATGACTGCATACAAGAATCAATGGGGGATTTCGCATGCATCTTTGGGGGAGAAGTTAAGACTACGCTACTAAGTAGTAATAAAAGCAGTAAAAATTATGGAGATCATAAACTAAATCTAGCAGAATAAAGGGCATTCAGGGGTGGTCCCCGATGGCCTTGGAGTGGTCGGGAAGAGAATGAGGGGCGGCCAATGTAGCTTAGGTCGACCCTTGGAGAGAGGGAGGAGTGATCCAGCATCCCGACATGATGTCCTCCATGGTGGTGGTAGTGAGCTCGTGGAGGTGGAGTGGCTAGCTATGTGGAAGTGGGTGTGAATGGCACCAATGGAGTGAATTTGCCAAGGAAGTGAATGGGTGCAAATGGCCACCCCTTAGGTATTTTTATAGACCTAAGGGAAGCTCTCTGGAGAATTATGGAATTCTCTAGAGGCCTATGGTGGGAGCTCGTGGGAGAGTGAGAGAGAGAGGATGGATGGTGGATTTTAGATCCACCAAATGTGGATCTAAAAATTGAATGGCTCTTGGTTGCTAATTTTGGCAACCAAGGCAACCATACATGGTAGAGAGTTCTATAGAAATCTACGCTAGGTATTTTCGTGTGGATGGTGTGTGTGGGTGTGTGTGTGGGTGTGCGTGGGTCGAAACTTAGGTGGCTAGGTTGATTAGGTTAGGTTCTAGTGGGTTTAGGTAAAGGTATGTCTCAAATTAGGGTTATAAACACTAATTCACTAAGGTAAAGTGCAATTAAACTTAATACAAGTTTAATTGGGTGTGTGGAAACTTAATTGAGAGTAAAAAAACTCAATTAATTTAGGTCTAGGTCAATTGGACTCTCACTGAGTCCAATTAGATAGTGTGTGCTGAGATCAGGGCTCAATTGGACTCAATAAGTCCAATTGAATAGGCTGATGGAATTGACTAAGATCCAAGTCAATTAAGTTTAGTGAGGACCTAATTAGGTCCTTAGGGAGGTCTAGAGGAGATGTACTAGGGTTAGGGCACCTTAATTTAGGTTCCTATAGGGTTGGAATTGGGTTTAGGGACCTGGAGATCCAAGATCAAGGCTTAAATCTCAAAACAGGAACTGGAGAGCAGTATCAGACGTCTAATAATAGTGTTAGACGTCTTATACTCAAAAATCAGACGTACAGACTTGTTTTCTGGATGTCCAATCAGAGTCAGGAGGGATTTTGGGTTTTGTTTTGGCCATTCTGCAGAAATTGGACGTCTGACAAAGTGCCTGGACGTCCAATAGCACTGCAGAAGTGGGTTTGTGGTGCGCGGGAGATGGCTAAGGCTCCTGGATGTCCTATAACTTGTCTGGACATCCAGATAAGGGGTGGAACTAGGGTTTTAGGGCTTCCTAGGGTGTTGTGACCTAATCTAAGGGTGGCTAAGGCTTGGGGAAGTCTCTAGGCTATCCTAGGGCTAGGATGGACCTAAGCTCTTCACATTTTACTGCTTTATTCCTACTTAATAGCATAACAAACCTTTAACTCCCTTACATTATTATTCCTACATCTAATCTAAGCCTTCTGCTCTAGCTCTGCTGCAATTGCCGTTATTTCTGATCCAGGTTCAGATCTAGCTCCTGATCAGTTTATTCCCTGTAATCGACATAATGCACTTAATCAACACATTATAACATTATTTTATGCATAGCTAAAGGAAAGCAGTAAAGATGTAGATAATGTGTATGCATGCATGAATAACCCTAACATATGCTAAGTCCTAGCTTAATCTAGGTCAATTAAGACCTATGATTGCTGTGCAATCAATTACTTTTTGCGGCTACCCGACCTGCCAAAGACTCATAAAGGACTCTAATTGCTAAGCATCTTGGGAAAATAGTGAAGGATTCACTAGACGGCCGTTAAAATGGACTTCGGGTTTGTACAACCCTAGGTGACCTTGCCTAGAGGTTTATCCTTTTGATCTGTAGCTTTCACCCTACTTTTATTTATGGGGTCAACACAAGGGAAAACCCAGTGTATATCTCCCCGGTTTATTCTACTTCCCTGCTTCTTCACTAAGTGTTTTGGGAATTATTGTGCATTTTTTTTTTGTGAGCTGGATTCTGGACAATTGGCCAATGGGCTATTACCCGCGACAACTTGCCAGCCATACTCGTGTGGTGAAGTGTGGTTTTATTTGTTTTTTTATTTTTTTCTCCTTTTTCTATTTTTATTTATTTATTCTTTTTCTTTCTTTTCTTTTTTTTTTAAGTAGGTGATTTTCCTGATCTAAGATTTACCTAAAGGCAGTACAATGAAAATGGTCTTGTGATTGGACTCTGGAAATAGGCTGATGAGCTGTTACCACTGACAACTTGCCAGCCATACCACCCTAGATAGTTCATTAGCTACCCAATATTCGAAGAAATAGTCGAAAAGTTAGTCAGTGCAAAAAAAAAGTGCGTAGATGCTCAGGATTAAAGTCCCCTCAAATCAGAGGGTGGGTTGATAAGTCTCATACTTATCATCCCAATTTATTAGCTAAATTAAAAATGAATTTGAATTGGCGAGGACTTGAGACTAAGTCCACATTTGAGTGGACACCCAGGCTAATTAAGCCTAAAGACCTGAAGAGTCTAGGTATTCAGGTCTCAAAGTATCAATTCCTAAAGTTTGCAACTCCTAATGCCTAAGTTCTCATCTCCTAATTCTATTTTCTTTAATAGAATAAAAAAAAGGAAATTACTGTTACAGCTGACAAAATAATTATAAGATATTTCCACCCCCCATGCTTATTTATTTCAATGTCCTCATTGTTCAAAATGAAAGCATGCATGAGAGTAGAAGTGGAAGAATAGCACCAGGTTTCTGTAAGACTCTGGCTAGCTTGGAATAATCTTTACATGTGCTGAGTTTAGTGCCTTCAGCTAGGTGATGATCGTCTTGCGGTAGTTAAGGTAAGGTAAGAGCAACCTTGTTGGAGACGGGTTTAGGGAGCACATGGTCAACAAAGGGTTTGAGACATTGTACGTTGACCTTGAAGATATTACCCGCCTTTGGTTCAGAGATTTTCACGGTCCTATTAGGGAAAATCCACTCAAAAATGAATGAGTCGTCCCACTTAGACTTGAGTTTTCTAGTGAAAAGCTTCAATCGAGAATCGAAGAGCCAGACCTTCTAGTTCAGCTCAAAGCTCTTACGTGAAATCATCTGGTGATGGAGAGCTTTGGTCCTTGCCTTATAGATTTTGGCATTTTCATAAGCATCATTTTGAAGCTCCTCCAACTCAGATATTTGGAGTTTCCTGGTTTTCCCAGCCAACTCAAGGTCCACATTACATTTCCTGATGGCCCAAAATGCTCGGTGTTCAAGTTCTACGGGTAAGTGACACACCTTACCAAACACTAGATGGAACAGAGACATATCGATAGGCATTTTGTATGCCGTATGGTAGGCCCAAAGAGCATCATCTAGCTTCTGGGTCCAATCCTTCCTATCAGGCCTAACAGTTTTCTATAAAATGCTTTTGATCTCCCGATTAGAGACCTCAGCCTATCCGTTCATCTGAGGGTGGTAAGGTGTGGAAATCAGATGATTCACCCCGTATTTCCCTAGTAAATTCCAAAACTGGCCATGAGTGAAATATGTGCCACCATCACTGATAATTGCCTTAGGAACCCTGAACCGACTGAAGATTTTTTTCTTCACAAAATCGATTACCACCTTTTGGTCATTGGTCTTGGTGGGAATTGTCTCATTCCACTTGGACATGTAATGAATAGCGACCAGAATATACTGGTGTCTAAATGAAAGAGGGAAGGGTCCCATAAAGTCGATGCCCCAAATGTCAAAAATTTCGACGGAAAGAATTGGGTTTAGGGGCATCATATCTCTCTTAGCCATGTTCCCGAGTGTCTGGCATTGGGTGCATGACTTTGAGAATTCTTGGGCATCCTTAAATAATGACAGCCAATAGAATCTGGATTGCAAGATTTTTGTTGCCAACTTTTGCCCAGAAAAGTGTCCACCACACGCAGATGTGTGGCAGAACTCAAGTATGCTATGGAACTCAATTTTCAAGGCGTATCGACGAATAATCTGGTCTGCGTCGATGCGGTACAGCACGGAATCGTCCCAAAAATAATATTTGGCCTTAGATACGAGTCTATCATGTAGTTGTTTGGTCTTGATGTGAACACCATCATGAGTCATAACTAGCTCATTTTGACCCAATTAATTCAATAAATGCTCCTACATAACTACGAGAGAGTCACAAGTCATTGCATATTCATTTTAAAAGAAAAATAAGAAACTAGGGCTAAAATTGCAATTTTACCAGCACATCATGAATGCAGTACAACCACAGATTTTGCTAGGATTCATTAAGGGTCAAAAGGTCCCAAAAGTGGGTTAGATCAGTCAGAAAAGGGTTTGCATATGTTTTGAGAATTAAATGACTTTTGAAACCCTAAAAATAGACCTACTTAAACAACCAAGGTTTTGGTCAGGATAAAGTTCACCTAAACACTCTAAAATTCATAGAAAAATATTCTCTAGGGTTTGGTACCTTCAAATTAACCATTAGAATCCATCTTGACCCAAAATAAAGTCTCAGATAGGTATTTGCCCTAATTTAGGTTTTTGCATAAATTACCCAACCAAACATGGTCAAAACCAAAATCCAACTTCACCATTGGATTTCCTAGGTCCAAATTAAGTTTGTATCAAAATTTGGACCCATGATGAGCCTGTCTTGACCTAGTTTGCAAAATGGTCCTATCTGATTACATTTATACCCGCAACTTTCAAAAATCCTTACATTCAGCCTCCTAACTTCCTCGTCATCTTCATAATTCGGTCCCCCACTATTATCGCAGAGGAAACCTACTTCGGCGATCTTTGATAGGAGATGTCTCCTTGATCTCTTAGCGAATCCCTTCCAAAATTGGAAAAGAAACTCCTTGAGAAATCCTCTCCCATCTGAACATGTTCTTGTGCACCGAATCTTTCCCAGTCTCTCATGTGAACGCATGAGAGAATTGGGTGTCAAAGAAACTCCCAAATCCGATGAGCATTCCTAGGTTGGAAGCTTGGCTTCCAAGCTCAAAACTCTCTCTAGAGCCCTTTGTAAGGACCCTCAGAGCTCGCTGATCACCTCAGCTTGAAATTTGGACAAAGGTCCCCTTCTTCCTCTCTCCGCTTCGGCTGCAAATCTCTGCAAGCTCTGACTATCTCTCTTTGACTCCTCTCTTCATCTGACCACAAAACCTATGGTAGATTCATCTTCCTCACCGTCCTTCGCGTCGTGCAATACCAGTCGTCACCATCGTTTCCCCATCTTCGCCACAATCTCTCCTACGGAGGTTCATCTTACACATGTCCGACAAAACGCCGGTGGGGGAACCCCTTCACCTTTTCATCCTTAGAGTAGATTCTTAGGTTCCTTATCTCTCTTACATTCTTCTCCTCTCTTTATTTTCCAAATTCAACCATCGACGATACTAAACACCTTCATCTCCTCCATCTCCGACGACCACTCCAGTGAAGGATTCCACCCACTACACGCAACCATCCCCTTCGCCAACCACCCTACAACCTCCACTACACCTTCCTACTCATTTCCCCTCTCTTTATTCACCATTCCACTCACTCACACACTCCCCCGAACATACCCACTTCCACGCACATGTCTGACCTCACTATGCACTCACAGACCACAAAACACCACACAAACACTCCCTCCACACTCACCGTCGTCCGACGATACTCCCTAAACATTCTGACAGAGCTGAGAGGCTGTTTTAGTGATTTCAGGTACTCTACCTTGCCACCATGGAAGCAGCAAGCTTCGAGCTTGCTTAAGACCTGTTCCAGGAGCCTCTGTCCCAGGTCTCAACTCTAAGTCGCGTGGATCCGACTCTCGAACTTGTCCCAGCAGTCAATTGAAGACGCGAGCCCAGTAGCAGCTGCAATTGCGAAGGAAGGATCTCTGTTGCTAACATAAAAAGACGGGAGGTGCAGATAGTCCCACATCGAAAATTGTTGAAGTAGTGCGCCCGCATAAATTGAATTTATGTTAGAGGCTCTTTGCCTCATAACACGGGGTGAGGTTCCTCTCACCCAGCCTCATCCGTGACGTACACGCGGAGTTGGTTCGACCCAATAACCTGACCTGCACTCTTTGCTCACCACCGCACGCCTGTGAGCCTAGACTCGAGTATGCGCCTAAATCCGATAACTCGATTACCCGTGGCTCTAGGAGAGTAGATCGTAAGAGAGAAGGAGAGAAGGAGAGTTGTGCGAGTAGTGGGAGGGTTTTTGCCACAAGGAAGTCTGGCTAACACTTAGACAAGTTTCAAAGAGGAAAGCCAGAGAAGGAAGAAGAAAAGAAGAAGAAGGGCCGAAGAAGAAGAGGAGGTACAAAGAAAGGGTCAAAGAAAGAAAGAAGAAGAAGAGCCTAAGCAGAAGAGAAGTAGAGAAAGAAGAAGAAATCGGAAGGAAAGAGCACTGTAGCATCAGACATTTAAGTCATCTGATTTACAAATCAGACATCCGAATTGAGTTTATTTCATATATATACTTTGAGTTCCTTAGCTAATTCTGTAATGAGTATTTGGTGATCTAAATCACCATTTTACTCCCATCTTTTTGCACCTTGATCTTGTTATTATTGCAAATTCTTTTGCATTATAAATTGTAATCTTGAGCTTTAAATTCCATATTGCTCCCTGTGTTCAACCTCAAAATCATTTCGAGCAATAAAAATTATATTTGTTTGAATGCTATTTCAACTATACTGCAACATGACACCTTTTAAACACCGATTTAGCACGACGAATAGCTCAAATTCTGGGGGATTTGACCAATGGCCAAATAATTGACAATATCTGCAAACCAGGGGTTTGAATACCCAAGACTGTAAGGATAGTCTCATCTGAAAAAGTATCAAAGCTCGAAACATCCGGATGAGTAGAATCAATTAGGATTCTCGAGAGGTGATCCGCCACTACATTTTGTGCCCTGGCTTTATCGTTGATTTCAAGATCAAATTCTTGAAGCAGCAGAATCTAGTGAATAAGATGGGGTTTGGCATCCTTTTTGGCCAAGAGATGTTTCAAGGTCGAGTGGTCGGTATAGATGATGACACGAGAACCTAACAGATAAGCCCCGAATTTTTCTAAAGCGAAAACTACAGCTAGCAATTCTTTTTCAGTAATGTAGTTCCTCCAGGCCTCGCCTAGAGTCTTGCTAGCTTAGTAAATCATAAAGGGCTTTTTCTCAATCTTTTGACCTAAGACAGCCTCGACAGCATAATCAGACGCATCAACAATAATCTCAAATGGGGTTGTCCAAACCGGTGGTTGCAACACCAAGGCACGGGTGACTGCTATTTTTAATAAATCAAATGCCTTACGGCTTGATTCAACAAACTTGAATGACGTGTCTTTGGCCAGAAGGTTACTCAAGGGCTATGCAACCTTCAAGAAATCCTTAATGAATTATCTGTAAAAACCCACATGCCCAAGGAAAGAGCGGATCTATTTTATTGATGTGGGTGGAGGAAGTCTAGAGATAGCATCTAACTTAGCTTTATCAACTTCAATGCCCTGACTAGAGACCACATGACTAGGACAATGCCTTCCTAAATCATAAAGTGGCTCTTTTCCCAACTAAGGACCAATTGTGTTTTGATGCATCTCTGGAGGATCAATTCCAGGTTAGACAAGCAGGACTTAAAAGAATCTTCGAAAATGGAGAAATCATCCATAAACATCTCAAGACAATCTCCCACCATGTCAGAAAAGATGGCCATCATAAACCTTTGAAAAGTCACAGGCACATTGCAAAGCCCGAATGGCATTCTACGGAATGCAAAGGTTTCATAGGGACATGTGAAAGTTGTCTTCTCCTGGTCTTCAGGATGGATAGGGACCTGGTTATATCTCGAATAACCGTCCAGGAAGCAAAAAATATTTTTGCCCAGCTAACCTTTCATGAATTTGATAGATGAATGGCAAGGGAAAGTGATCCTTTTTAGTGGTTGTGTTCAGCATCCTATAGTCAATACAGAATCTCCAAGCAGAGGCTGAATGAGTGGTGAAGGTTTCCCCTTTCTCGTTAGTCGTAATGGTTATTCTCTCCTTCTTGGGTACAATCTGAACGACGCTAACCCACGGACTATCCGAGATTGGGTAAATAATCTTAACATCGAGCCACTTGATTATCTCCTTCTTGACCACTTCTCACATATTTGGGTTTAGTCTCCTTTGCATTTCGCGAGAAGGGTGGGATCCATTTTCCATGAAAATACGATGATTACAATAAGATGGCTCGATCCCCCTAAGGTTGTGGATGGTCCAACCAATTGCCTCCTTGTTGTTCTTAAGGACCCTAATTAACCTCGATTCTCACTCCTTAGTCAAATCAACACTAATAATCATAGGGAGCATGTTTTTAGGTCCTAAGAACTCATATTTCAAATTTTTGGGCAATGGTTCTAATTCCAGCTGGGGTGGGTTTTGAATAGAAGGTAGGAAGGATGTTGATGAAGATTCATTAGGAAGATCAAGTGGAAGAGGCTAGGAATGAACAAAATCAACAGCCTCTTCAGGATGTGGCAAGTCTACCACGGAGGGTTGTGGGTTGGGTTCGCTAAAGCTGGTGTTGTCCTTGAGTGCACTGATTGTCATACAAGTCTCAACATCTTGATCCTCGAGCTCCTCAATGAATCCACAATCCTCAAATCCTCTTATCACCTTAAAAATATCTAGAGTTAATTTCTTATCCCCAAAGGCAATCTCCATACTACTGCTTTCACAGTTTATGTTGGCCTTGGCGATAGCTAGGAATGGATGCCCCAGAATGATGGGAGTATTCCTTAAATCATTACGTACATCCAAGTCAAGGATGAGGAAATATATAGGAAAATAGAAATCCTTGACCATGACAATTACATCCTCAATAACACCTCTCAGTGTGGTGACCGATCGGTCCGCTAATTGTAGCGTTACTGAGGTTGGCCTGAGTTCACCTAACCCAAACCTCTCACAAAGAGAAGTTGGGATTAGGTTGATGGATGCACCTAGATCCAATAGTGCCCTATCAAAAGTATATTCCCCAATAATACATGTGATCAAGGGGGCACCTGGATCATTCTTCTTTTGAGGAAGGTGATGCAGGATCACAAAACTTGCTTGCAAAGAGAGAATCACCTTCCTCGGAGTGGGTTCTCATGGTTTATGCTTTTGGGTAGATAGTTCTTTCAAAAATTTAGCGTAAGATGGAATGTGCTTAATAGCATCGAGGAGTGGAATATTCATCTCTAAACTCTTGAATAAATCCAGGAGCTCCTCATTGCTATCTAGGGTTTCCTTCTTTTCTTTCAATAGGGCTTCAGGGAATGGGATATGGGTGGAATTTCAAATTTTCGGTACCTAGGCCTTATTGTATTCTTCAATCTCCTCCTCTTCTCTCTTAAGCTCCCCAGGGTTGTGGCATCTAGAAGGTAATTTAGGGTCTCGGGTTTGCTTTCCACTTCTCAAGGTGATAGAGTTTGTAGAGGCATACGGGTTTGGGTCTTGAGGTGGATTAGTGAAGATTGGAGGGCCTTGGTTAGCCATGTAACCAGAAGAAGAAGAAGGTGAGGGACCCTGCTCAACCACCTGAGC
Organism: Thalassia testudinum; assembly: GCA_037157565.1. Taxonomy (NCBI): domain Eukaryota; kingdom Viridiplantae; phylum Streptophyta; class Magnoliopsida; order Alismatales; family Hydrocharitaceae; genus Thalassia; species Thalassia testudinum. The sequence goes on from JAZHRO010000078.1 coordinate 22,424,669, forward strand.
ATGTGCATGTGAGTCCCTTTGATTCTTGTACCCTTTGGCTCTATTGCCCTAATTTTGCACATTGCACGAGTTGGGTACAGGCTAGGATGGTAGAGATCCAGGTTGTCGAGTGTTACGAATTAACCCGGATTGCAAGTTATCCAATGATGTCTTCATTTACTACATAAGCTGAAGCATGGACCCTTGCATTTCTACCATCTGCTGATTTAAATCAGCCTGCCCTACAGATTGTTGGGCATTCCAAGATGGCTGAGTAACCGATCTCGGGGGCAATTGGGTGTATACTGGACCCTAACCCATAGGTCATTGAGATGCATAGTTGCTGGGTCAGGTTTGGGTTGTTGCACTTGACTTTTCCAAGAGAAGTTGGGGTGGTTCCTCCATCCCAAGTCATAAGTGTTGGAATATGGGTTGGACCTAACATTCTCCTGCATTGCATACGCATCCTTGATTGTGCAGCAATCATAGGTCTTAATTGACCTAGATTAAGCTAGGACTTAGCATAAGTTAGGGTTATTCATGCATGCATATGCATTACCTGCATCATTATTGCTTTCCTTTAGCCATGCATAAAATAATGTTATAATGTGTTGATTAAGTGCATTATGTCGATTGCAGGAAATAAGCAGATCTAGAACAGGATCTGAAGCTGGATCTGAAATAATGGGAGTTGTAGCAAAACTGGAGCAGAAGGATTAGTTTAGATATAGGAACAATAACGTAAGGGAGTTAAAGGTTTATATTCTATTAAGTAGGAATAAAGTAGTAAAATGTGAAGAGCTTAGGTCCATCCTAGCCCTAAGATAGCCTAGATACTTCCCCAAGCCTTAGCCACCCTTAGATTAGGTCACAACACCCTAGGAAGCCTTAAAACCCTAGTTCCAGCACTTATCTGGATGTCCAGATAAGTTATAGGACGTCCAGGACACTTAGCTAACTCCCGCACACCTCAAACCCACTTCTGCAGAGTTATTGGATGTTCAGACACTTTGTCAGACATCCAATTTCTGCAGAGTACCCAAAACAGAACCCTGATTTCCCCTGACTCAAATTGGACGTCCAGAACTGAAGTCTGGACTTCTGATTTTTGAGTATAAGTCGTCTGATCCTATTATTGGATGCCTAATGCTGGTCTCCAGTCCCTATTTTGAGATTCAAGTCTTGATCTTGGATCTCTAGCTCCCTAGACCTAATCCCAACCCCATAGGAACCTAAATTAAGGTGTCCTAACCCTAGTACATCACCTCTAACCTACCGAAGAACCTAATTAGGTCCTCACCAAATCCAATTGACCTAGATCAAGTCAATTACCTTCACCTAAGTCAATTGTACTCATTGAGTCAAATTGAGCTTAGATCTCAACCCACACAAGTTTAATTGGACTTGGTGAGAGTCCAATTGACCTAAACCCAACCTAATTGAGTTATTCTACTCTCAATTAGGTTCACACTCATTCAATTAAACTTAGGTTAAGTTTAATTGCATTTTCCCCTTAGCAATTAGGGTTTGTAACCCTAATTCAGGACCTACACCTACCCAAACCCCTTAGAACCTAACATAAGCCACCTAGCCAGATAGAGCACGACCACACACACACACACACCCATTCACGCACACACACTTCTCTATAATTCTCTAGAGAGCTCTTGAGATGGCGCCACCTCTTGGTTGCCAAATTTAGCAATCAAGAGGAATTCAAATTGAGATCCACAATTCTTGGATCTCAAAGACCATCTCCACCCACATGTGGCCGGCCACTCTTGGACTCTCTCTAGAGAGTTCTACACCTCTCTAGAGAGAATCCATTAGGTCTATAAAAAGACCCCTTGGGCAGCCAAACACCCGCATTCACTTCCTTGGCATTCATTCCACTTAGGCTAGTGATGCATGGGTTTCACTCAACTCAGTAATTAAGTTAATTTCACTTAATTTAGAGTAGAAGAAATCACTTAGGTTAACTCGAAGTTATGTCGGTTGTATAGTATAGGGTCAAATTAACCTAACATTTTAGAAATTTTTACTTGTTGAGTCCAGGTCGTTCACTGGGAGGTATAATAATTTTCTCCAAATTCACCAATTCTCTTTTATCTCTTTAAGTTTAGGAGGTATAACTAGTTTGATTTTAAAACATGAATTTTGTCAAAATATATAAACTATAACGGATATACAAAATTCCACATGCAAAACATATTTACTCAAAATGATCTACTTTATTAACAAGTAAACATGCTAGTTTTTCAATTTTATTTCATTCCGAGAAATTAAGGCAATTAAAACTTATCCAATTAAAACATGCCTTTTTTACAATTAAGAACAAAAAGATAATGATGCAAGAAAAATTCATTTATTTTCCAAAGTATTGATGCCTTTTTATTTTCTTCAGCCTCTTCTTCTTTCTTTCTTTTATTTTCTTCTCTCGAGCTCTCTTTCTTCTGTTGTTCTTGCCTTCTTCTCTTCCTGTCTCTTATTCTTTTTCCCTTAGTCTTCTCCTGCCTTCTCTTCTTCCCTTAGTTTTCTCCTTTGTTCCTTAGTCTCATTTCCTTACCACTCCTTAGCGCTGTGCTTTTTCTTTCCATAACCTTTCAGCATCGACACTTAGCTTTTTAACCATCGGCTTCTCCTTTTTCCTTAAGTTCTTGAGCTGAACAGGGTTTTTTTTACTTTTTTAACCAAAAGTTAATTTATTTACAGCGAGGTCCTTTCGAGGATACACAGTACCCTGAGACTAAGGTGGGACCAGACCTTACTCAGTGCTCGCCTAATCTCAATTTGGTTCATTTCGATTTTATTTTCAACGGTTCATAGTCTCGAGCCATTTCGGCTCAACCCGGCCTCCCAGGCCACTCTCGCCCTCCCAGGGCACAATCTCATTCACATGCCCCCAAGGGTGCACACCCACAGGCATAAGCCCGCACACACACACACATGCAATGCTCAGATTAGATGGAATTGGTAACCGGTGCGCCGATCACTGACGACCAAGGAAACAAATTGTTTCTATCCCCAGGCACACGCTCGTGAACAACCGAGGTGGGACTATCCTACCCCTTTTAGACCCGAATTCAAATTATCATAACTTTCTACCCAGAGCTCCAAATTGAATGATTTCAAGTTTGTTAGAAAGCTCTAAGGTTAATCTACACAATTTCAGGGCCAATTTAATGTTTTAATGATGTTTTCCTTTTAAATTTGAAAGATGAAATCAGGGGTTCCTATGGGTTAATTTAACCTGGAAATGAAATTTATGTCAGGAGAGTCCTCATATGGACTTCTCTCTTTTATTTAAAGGTTTGTGCATGTTATATAAGTAATTCCGCATATGTTAGAATAGGTTTTAAGCTCTTAACACATTCAGGACCTGCAAAGAAGCTTTTCACTTCTCTGAAAGCTTCAGAGTTCGATTTTTCAGTCATCAATATGTGCAACAGACACTTAAAAGTGTTTCTAATCAATTTAGATTAATTCTAAGGGTTATAACAGATTAATCTGGGTAGGTTTCAAGTTTAAATTTCATCAAAATACTTATCCTATTGGTTTGGGTTCGAAAGTAACCCAAATTGGCAGAAACTAAATTCTCAAACAAAAATTCATCTGAGCTTACTTTAATCACTCTCAGATCATCAAATAAGATATCAGAAATAGTTTTCACTCCTCAAACCTCAATTCAAGCTCAGATCTTCATTATCAGACTCATGATTGACTGTGGAAGCTCGAAAGTTGACTTTCTGTTTAAAATCTTCTCCCAAGAAATTAATGCCTCAAATAAAATCTCTTCAACCTCAGAAACTTATGCAAATCTTCAGAAAGATGTTTTAACCTTGATTCCTAGGGTTTCAGGCTCACCTCCTGAATTGAAATAGGTGTGTGATCGATAGAATTAATGGAAGGTTGTTATAGTGTTCTAAGGGTTTAAATAGCTTCAGTGCATCGTACTGAAGCTTCTAGGATCATTAAATGCTCTTTAAATCGTTCCTAACAGACTTCTCCAACTCCGCCGGAGTTGGAGAAGATGAAGTCAAATCTATAGCTCCAGTGGTTAAATCCTCAAACAAATATCTTCAAAACAATCAGTAATCCTCATTATACTATTCTGGAGCTACTCAGCAAGTTCTAGAGGTTGAAACTCAAGAATGGCTCATCGGAGCTCTGGTGAGTCCAGAAAATGTAAAATTGTATGTACAGATTGATAAGAGTAACCATTTTTTATTCAAAAAGGATCTTGAGGTTGCAAGGAACCTTAGTATCATATTTAATTCCTCATTTGTTCATTAAAATGTAAGATTTGACAGTAAGTTTGTTTTTTTAAAGATCTGAGTGGTTAAAGCTCAGGACATGTTTAACCGCTCGATTGAGAGGTTAAATCAAGTCAACAGATGTTAATATTCATAAATATATATTTAATTTATAGTTTGAACTATTCCTGAGCCGCCATGGACAGCGAGCTCAGGAACTTAATTAAGATTTGGGCGTTTAATTATATGTGATAATAATAAGTATTATAATGTCGATTAGGGTTCATAAGTGGTGATAAGTGATGAAGAACCCAATGGAGGTGAAATTATCTCGACTACTGTCACCATAGACAGTGTTAGTAATCAGTGAAGGTGAAATATGAATTAAGCATATAGGTGATTTAATTAGCGATTAAGTGATTTAGAAGTGAACATGGAAGATATAGGAAGGTGTACACTGAGTTAAAAGATAAGATTAATGCTCTGGCGAGCTCAAGGAACTCATCGGAGTCGGAGGAGATGAAACTAAATTCTGACATTACTCTAATCTAACTGACTAAAATAACTAACTAAGCTAGCCTACTCCTACTCCTAATCTACTGTTACTAGGATGAAGGGGTCAATAGGGTTCCACCGAAGTCTCATGGTGGACGACGAAATCAGAGGGTTGAAGAAAGATCTCTCGCGAGTGGATTTGAGGTGGAGTAGAGGAATCCTTGGGTCAGCGCCTTTGTCAGAGGTGCGGAAGACCACAGCGGATCTCCTCGGCTGCTTAAGATGGACGGAGGAAGTCGGAAAATGGAATGGGAAGTCGCCGAAGTTTTGGACGAATAGCCTATTGGGTCGGCTGCAGTGTTAGAAGAGGGAAGGGAGCCAACTTCAGTAAAATCAGAGGTGTGAAGGGGTATTTATAGCAGTTTGCGGCGAAGAGAGTGGTGGGGTCTGGCCGAAGAAGGAGCTCGAGGAGCTTAACCTCCATCGTCGTCTCTGGCGATGGTGAGGTTATCTCCCATTGAAAAATAGGATTCTCGGTTAATCTAGACCGATGGATGAAGTGGAGGTGGTGAGCGCAAGCTGCAAGAGCTTGGACAAAGAGGAATGATGTTGGCAGGGCGATGATCGTGCGGTGGGGTGACTCTCTGCTGCCAGCCGTTCATTCGGCTAGAGAAGAAGAAGACGAAGAGGGACATAAAAGTAATAAAACTTAAGGTCCTATGTGAGAAATAAGGACCCAACTGTAATGAATATTGAGGACTAAAATGTAAACCCAGGTTTTGAAGGTTTATTTTAATTTAGATCATTTTCAACTTTTTATATATGTTATTAAATAAGGTAAATATTATGTTTACAGCTTGAATTTACATTTTTGACCCTTTTAGGTTAATTTATTAGATTAAGTAAAATCACTTAAGTTATTACATACTTAGTTATACATTATATTTAAGTTACTTATCTTATTAATTAAGAGAATGATTAATAGGATTTCGAGTCCAATTATTAACTGAATTATTAATAATGTTAATTGAATGATAAAATGACATTTTAAACTTATTTTAAGGTCCTTTACTAAATATCCCTTATTCTATAATTAACCCTTATTTGTTCATAACCTTAGCTAATTAACTAGGAAGACTAGTTAATTAGGGGTAATTAGAGATCATGATGAGTGTCTCATCATACCCCCAATCCAAAGTTTTGCTAGTCCCTAGCAAAATTAACTAAGACTATGATGATTTAAAGCACTTGGGTTAAATTATTATAAATAGTAACTATGTAGAGGAAAGCTTAGGTTAGAAATTTTTAAGTTTAATATAAATGATTAATGTATAGAGCATATGTGAAAATTTTCTTACTTTGACTTATACTTATAACATTTTCCAAACACACTAAAAATAATTTGTAAATAAGAATTTTACTGAAAATTAAAATTCTTCAAAAATCTCTTAATCTTTGTAACTATTCTTAGCTCAAATTAGAATACAAAGTGTTTTAAGAAAAATAAAACGTAGGGATTGTGAATTAAATTTTAACTCAAAAACTCAAATAGATTTAAGTTAATCCCTTATTTTTGATATTTGACTTTTATCAATATAAGTTTAAGCAAATTACCCAGATACTTATTATTAATCAAACTTAGAGTAGCAAAACTCTAATTTACTAGCCTACAACACTAAAGATTAACTTGTAGACCTAGGATTCTGTCAATTCTTCTCCTTTAGGTCTTAACTTAAAATCTTCAAAACCCAATTTCTTAGGCTTCACTGCCCAATACCAAGGTTCAGTAGCTATGATTTTAAAACATCTATGCTTAGTGAAGAGAATTGTCCTAAAGACATCCAAAGTTGCAAAAATTCAGATCTTAAGACATCACTTTCCAATCCCAATTATTCTAATTCAAGCCTTTGGCTTGGCCTTACTCAAGTTTGGTTGCTTTCTCCTCACCAGTTTTTTATCCCAAGGTCAACACTTTTTGTGTATATCTCCTTGGTGGACCACTGGGTCTCTTATTCCTAATATTTTTTTCTCCATATTTTTTTTCTTTCCTTTTCTATAGGTTAGAACACCCATTTGTAGCGAGGTGTCCTTTTTATTTTTAATGGAAGGAAGGGTAGCATCCATTTGTATTGAGATGATTTATTTATTTGTGGAAAGACTGCATAAGTAACCATTTTTAACAAGGCACTTAGCTACAGGGTGTTTTATTTACTTTTTCTTTTTTTTTCTTTTCTTTTCCCCCTTCTCATTTTTCTTACTACCTTTATTCTCCAAATCCTTTTTCTATGTGAGTGGCACATCCTTCACCCTTTCAAGAACCACCCCACGAAAATCCTTGGACTAAAGAGGATTCAGAATTGATCTCTTAACCTCTGTGTTTTCGTGATCTTAGATGTCAACAAGACAATTCCATGTGAGTGAATTTAGATATTTAGGTTACTTAGCTCTCAAACCAGAGCTTGGACAACAAAGCCCTTTACTCTTAGGTTCTTCAAATTTTTAGTTTCCTCCTATAGGATCCATCAAGACAAAATTTACCAAGTCTAGTTATTATCTCTAGCTTGTAAGTTTTGTAAACTAAAATTCAACCAACTGACTTGTCGATCTTTCACTTTAAAGTCGTTTGCAGTTTAATGTGGTGGAAAAATTGACTAATTAATATTTAAGAAAAAATAACCACTCGTAGAGGAGCGGGTCGAATCCACAGGGAGGCAATGACGTATTAAAATTCGCACCAGTTAAAAATGTTTGTTCGTAGTTAGTTTGGACAAGAATCAAGCCAAAATTGCCTTCAGATTAAGGTTTAAGCAAGAAACAATGCTGCAATAGCAATTCTAAGAAACTAGAGGATATTTTCCGCAATGCAGAATCAATAAAATATGATTAAAAAGTGACAATGGCAGAAAATGTAATTTCTAATTGACGGTTTACTGTAGCAAAATAGGGGAATTTTTCCCCTTTGTCTTGTGCGACGAGGAGCGGATGGCCGGGCGCGGGAAGCTCGGAGGAGGTCTCTTGGACCAAGGGCTTCGAATCGGTGGTGGCGGCGAGTCGCGCGGCGGTCGGAGTTGGTCGAACGAGCTCCAGCGGAGGTGCTCTAGCCGGTGAGCGTGCGCGGCCTGTTGGCGTGAGAACTGCCGCGCGCTGCTGCTGGCGGCTCTGCAGGAGTGGGCGGAGGAGGCTGCAGGCACGGGAGTGGGTGCGCAAGCTGTAGGCGCAGGTGGAGGCGCGCGCGATTGTGCGGGTCTGCAGGCACGGGGGTGGCTGCTGCTGCTGGCGGGCGTGGGGGCTAAGGGCTCTGCAGGCGCGGGTGAATGGCGCTTGTCTGCAGGCGTGGGGAAGGGCAGTTGGAGTTCTGCAGTTGTGCGCAGGAGACTGCTGCTGGTGGTGGGCGAGCGGGCGAAGGTGTACGCTGGTCTGCAGGCGCAGGGGCGAAGGGGTCTGTAGGCGTGGGTGAATGGCGTGGACTGCAGGTGCATGGAGAGCGGGTCTGCAGGTGAGGAGGGTGTGGGCTGTTGGAGGTGAGCGGGTAGCTTCAGACGTCCGGGAAATTTCCCGGACGTCTTAAGTTACTGAAAGGGTGGTTGACGGTTGTTGCGGCGGTGGTGGTTGGTGACCACGGCGAGGGAGATGCACGCTAAGGTGCTCACGGTAATGCAAGTGAGCTCTGGATGGCGGTGTGGCCTATCACACCACGTGCCCACGGTGGTGGAGACTCGCCGCCACAGTAGAGGCCGGCAGTAAGGAGTGGAAGAGAGAAGGTCTCTCTGCACAGTGGTGGGTCGATGGTGGAGGCCTCCCGAGCTCGGCTGCCTCCCTCCTCCTTTTGTAGCGGCCTGCACACATTTAAAATCATCTGCCCGACCAGATCCACCACATCCGCTCTCCCTTGAATGGGTTCTTCACTGCGGCCGTTCGGCATTGGAGCGACAGCCATCCATTCCTGCAAGAAGAAGAATAAAGAAAATAATGTTAAAATATTCGGGCCATTTATATACAGACCATCAACTTTTATGTTAATAAAAATAATGTACCTAATTGGTTATCTAATTAGATAAATGTCATTCTAAGCTAATTCTAAATGCACTTAAAATATGAATGCAATGCGTGGATTATGTAATTAAATTAAAACTATAAATTAATCTATTTACATCCTAATTTATACTAAATAAATGTTAAAATTAACCTAATGTGTAGGCACTTAAATACTTAAATAGCCCACAACTATGGGCTAATCAAATACCCCCATGCCTAGTTTTTGCTAGTCCCTAGCAAAATTAAGCGAAATCTAGTACTCCAAGTAGACTAGTCAACTCACTTAGTCTTCCTTCAGAAGCATATTAAGTTCAGGCTCTAGACCCGAGGTTCCTAAGTAGTTGCTAAGTTACAGACTAGGTAGGCTAAAGACGAGTTGCAGGCACAAGTTTCCCTGATTTCTGACTCTACCCTAAAGTTTCTTGATCCCTGAGATTAAAGCATCCATGCTTGTGTATTGGTCTAAGTTATTTGAGTTAAAGGATTTTTTTTCTTTTTTTTTATATATATACTTTTTTTTTATTCTTCTAAGTCTAACCTCAGATCAGCTATCAACACGGTCTGTGTTGGATTCATTGTCCCCATTACCATACCTCGAAGGGTGCCTGGCTTTCGATGCTTCGAGATAGCACAGCCCATAACGGCCCCAAGAACTCTTGGCAATCGACACTTCGAGATAGTATCGCCCATGGATTTCTTAAGCAAATTTAGGCCTATGGCAATCGGCACTTCGAGATAGGGCCGCCCATGGTACCTGAACTGTGCAATGCGCTTACATGCCCCCAGTAGGATGGATATCCTAAGAGACAAGTGCTGAGGAGGTAATATGTTATCATCGCATCCTCAAGGTGAGTATATACTCCACCTCTCCTGCGGCGGGAACTCTTCCAATCAAAATGTGTTTTCAAGCCTCTCTTAAGTCAAAACTAAGAGAACCAAATCTCTTTTCAGAAAGACAGAAATTAAGTTGATTACTAGACCAAGTGTGTGAAATTTGGATGCTTGGGTTACAAGGACCCGTAAACCAAAAGGTAGAATAAGACTCCAGGTACTACCCCACCTTCTAACTCAAACCCTAGCTTCCCTTCCTCAACCTCTTGAGGAATGGTCCGCAACTTAACTCCTACTTAAGTTTTTAAGTCCACAAAGGACCCTAAAAGTCTAATGCTAGGAGCTCATTTAGCTTCTAAAGTTTGACCCTAGAATTAATTAAGTCTACCTTAGAGTTCTGATTTTCTTAAGAATGCAGGACTTAGCCAGTTAAGCTCAAAACTTTTTATTTATTTATTTATTTTTTTTTATTTTCTCTCTTTTTCTCTTTTTTTTTATATGCACGCTATAAACAAAATGCCTCAGGTCCTCTCCCCCATGCCTGGTTCAAATAATGTCCTCATTGAAAACAAAAATAGCTAAAGGAAGATATTACCTGAGGCGGAGAATGGTAGGAGCTAAGGCTCCTCAAGAGTGACTTCGTCAACCAGATGGCCATCTAAAGTTATGTACGATTTTAACCGTTGACGATAAAGGGAGTTGTTGAAGAGGAAGGATTTTTGATCTCCACAACTCCATGCGGAAATACTTTGGTGATTATGTAAGCCCATCCCAACGAGATTTTAACTTCCCAGGAAAAAGCTTAAGTCTGGAATTGAAAAGCCAGACTTGTTGGTTGGGCTCAAAGGTCTTTCGAAGAATAAACTTGTCATGCAAGACCTTAGTTCTTTCTTTATAAGCTTGAGAGGTCTCATAAGCATCATTCCTTAGCTCCTCAAGCTCACTTAATTCTAGAAATTGTGCCTTACCTACCTCTAAATCCATGTTAACACTTTGAATGGCCCAAAGTGCTTTATGTTACAACTCAACAGGTAAATGGCACGCTTTTCCATACACAATCCGAAAGGGAGAAGTACCCAAAGGGGTCTTATAGGCCGTTCGATAAGCCCACAAAGCATCATTGAGCTTTTGGGACCAATCTTTCCTATTTGGTCTAACGGTCTTTTCGAAAATATTTTTTATCTCCCTATTTGATACTTCAACCTGGCCACTTGTCTGAGGGTGATAAGGGGTAGCAACCTTGTGAGTCACTCCCAAACTCTTAATTAATCGATTGAAGTGGTGGTTTCGGAAATGAGGTCCCCCATCACTTATAATAGTCTTGGGGCAGCCGAAACGGGAAATGAGGTCCCCAAACGGCCTTCACAAATTTCAAAACCACAGAGTGGTCAATTGTGCGTGTAGGAATGGCCTCTATCCATTTAGAGACATAATCGACTGCCACCAAGATATATTCAAAACCATGGGACGACGGGAAGGGGCCCATAAAGTCAATTCCCCACACATCAAAAATTCCAACAGGTTGAATAGGATGTTGAGGCATTTCATTCTTCTTCCCAATCGTTCCAGTCCGTTGACATCTAATACAGGCCTTAACAGAATTATGAGAATCCTTAAATAAGGAAGGCCACCAAAAATCGGACTGGAGAACCTTAAAAGCAGTTTTCTTAGCACCAAAGTGTCCTCCACAATGAAGTTCATGGCAAAATGTCAGCACACTTTGTTGTTCCTCTTCAGGCACACAACGTCTCAATACTTGGTCTTATCCAATTCTAAATAATTCTAGCTCTTCCCAATGAAAATATCTTGCTTGAGAAACGAATCTCTTTCTTTTCTACTCATCCCAAGAGCCAGGAGTTTATCCAGTGACCAAGTAATTTACAATGTCTGCATACCAAGGTAAAGTTGGTGTTATGGCCATCAGAGTTTCATCGGGAAATGTCTCACGAATGTCTTCAGAAAGAGAGTCATTAAGAGGAAGGCAAGACAGGTGGTCAGCCACAACATTTTCTACTCCTTTCTTTTCACGTATTTCCAAGTCAAATTCTTGAAGGAGTAAGATCCACCTAATCAGATGTGGCTTAGAATCTTTCTTAGCAATGAGATGTTTCACTGCTACATGATCAGTAAAAATAACCACCTTAGACCCAAGTAAATAAGACCTAAACTTCTCCAGAGCAAAAACTACAGCAAGTAATTCTTTTTCAGTGATGGTGTAGTTTTACTGGGGTTTAGTTAAAGTCTTGCTTGCATAATGCAGCACATGAGGTCTTCCCTCAACCCTTTGTCCAAGGACTGCTCCCACTGCATAATCCAAAGCATCACACATAAGCTCAAATGGGAGTGTCCAATCAGGAGCTTGGAGAACAGGCACAGAGATCAAGGCCTCCTTTAGAGTTTGAAAGGCCTCGGCACACTTTGAATCAAAACTGAAGGAAGATTCCTTTGCCAACAAGTCACAAAGTGGCCTAGAAATCTTACTAAAATTTTTAATAAAGCGCCTGTAAAATCCAGCATGGCCCAGAAAGGATCTAATCTGTTTGACATTTGTAGGCAATGGAAGTTTGGAAATAGAATCAATCTTGGTTTTATCTACTTCCAAACCTTGCTCGGATACAACATGCCCAAGTACAATTCCTTTCTATACCATGAAGTGACTTTTCTCCTAGCTGAGGACTAAACCGGTCTCCTTACATCGTTTCAACACATTCTCTAGGTGCAGGAGACACTGGTCGAAAGACGAGCCATAAATGGAGAAGTCATCCATAAATACTTCGACACACTCGTCAGTCATGTCCGAAAAGATAGACATCATACACTGCTAGAAAGTTGCAGGGGCATTACATAATCCAAACGACATACGCCTGAATGCAAAAGTACCGTAAGGACTCGTGAATGTCGTCTTTTCCTGGTCATCAGGAAAGATTGCCACCTAATTGTACCCAGAATATCCATCGAGAAAGCAATAATACTTATTCCCTGCCAATTTTTCGAGAATTTGATCAATAAAAGGCAAAGGAAAGTGATCCTTCTGGGTAGCGGTGTTCAGCCTGCGGTAATCAATACAGACCCTCCATCTAGTTGAGGGTCTAGTGACAACTTGTTCACCTTGGTTGTTGAGTTCCACAGTAAAGCCTGCCTTCTTTGGCAGCACATGAATGGGACTGACCCATTTACTATCAGCAATGGGATATATGATCCCAGTGTCCAACCACTTTAGGATTTCCTTTTTCACAACCTCCCTCATATTAGGGTTCAGACGTCTCTGCATGTCCCTAAAAGGCTTGATGGAATCATCAGCATAAATGTAGTGCATGCAGAGTGTAGAGTCTATACCCTTAATGTCAGCAATGCTCCAAGCAATAGCTTCCTTGTGCCTAGACAGGCATTCAATCAAGGCTCCCTCCTGTGCCTAAGACAGCACAGCCGAAATGATAACGGGGAGCGTATCATTGGCACCTAGGAAAACATACTTGAGAGTGTTAGGGAGGGGTTTCAACTCAAGGTTGGGGGCTTGTATGGTTGAGGGTTTCATAATAGATGTCCCCATCTCAGGTAGCAAATCTACCTTCGGCGAAAATGATGGGGGAAGAGACTCAGCAGAAACTCCTAGCAATTCCTCCAATTCTAGTATATCCCCTTCACATTCCTCCAAGAGATGGGAATGCTCATTTAGCATGACATGCTGAAGGGGGTCATCACATAACATTGCAGGAGTTGCCTCTTCAATCAGGTCATCTATCACCTCAACTTGAGAACAATCCTCAAGTCCGGCTTGTTTGTAAGCATCAAACACATTAAGCTGGATTTTCCTGTTCCTAAAGCCCATTTTCAATGCCCCAGTATTGCAATTAATTGAAGCATGGGAAGTTGCAAGGAAGGGGCGGCCCAAAATGATGGAGGGTTTGGTTGGCTTGTTGGTAGGTCCAGTGTCCAAAACTAAGAAGCCAATGGGAAAGAAGAAATCCTCCACTCTTACGAGCACATCTTCCAAAATTCCCCGTGGTGTCTTAAGTGATCGATCAGCAACTTGAAGGATTACAGGGCTAGGCTTCAGATTGCCTCCCCCAAGTTGTTCATACACGTAGCTCAGAGGATGTTCACCCCCGCACCCAGATCAAGTAGAGCCTCATCAATTTGTAAGTCACCAATAACTACAGAGATGTATGGGGCTCCTGGGTCCTTAAGTTTCGGGGGTGTGCCATGTTGAACAATTGAGCTAACAGAATCAGGCAGGACAACTTTAGATTGGACCTGTTTTCTAGATTGCCACTTTTTCATGCACAAGTCCTTTAAGAAGCGGGCATAAGACGGAATCTTCCTGATAGCTTCAAGCAAAGGCAGGTTAATCTGGACTTGCTTGAAAGTTTCCATAATCTCATCCATCTTATCTTTGGCTCCAGATGAGCCAGCAGAAGTCTGCCCAAGGGTGGATAAGCACTCTGGAAGAGGCACTCTCGATCTCTTGGTGGAAGGGTTGTCATGTCGAGTAAGGGGTGGAATGGGGGAAACTTCTTTCGGTGAGGTGATTTCAAGAGGAGAAGATTTGGGCAAATCTTCTCTGATGGGGGTGAAAGTCGGGGTGGATGGTTTTTTAGGGGTTGAGACTATAGGAGCATCGGGTTTGGAAATTTCTTTCCCACTCCTCAGAATAGTCACCGCCTGAGCATGCTCCCAAAAGACAATCCCTTTTCCTTTAGGATTTTCCTCAGCAACACTGGTAAACTTCCCAGTCTCCCTCTGTCTAACGGCCTCAACAAGGTGTCCAATTTGTGATTTCATCTCATGTATAGGCTTCTCATGAGATTGGATGATGGCACTTTGGCTTTCTTGCATAGTTTTCAACATCACCTTCAATTCATCCATCTCAGAGGTTTTAGGTTGGGCAAAGGTCTGAGGTTGGTTCATTTGATGGTTTTGAAAGGATTGTGGTTTGTAATTCCGTGAATTTGAGACATTTCCTTATCTCCATGAAAAGTATGGGTGGTTCCTCCATCCCTCATTATAAGTGTTGGAGAAAGGATCATTACGAGGACTTGGACGGAACCCTTGAGCGGCATTCAAATCCGCTTGTACAAGCTCAGGGAATTGGGAGGCCAAGTGGCAATCCACAGTGGCTTGTGTATTGCCTTGACAAATTAAGCATTCGGAAGCTTGGGATGTGGAGGTGTTAGGTACGAATGAACTCGGGTTCGACATAAGCCTTTCCATGTTTTGATTTAATAATTGAATTTGATAGGCTAAATTCTGGGTGTCCCTTGCTTCATTCGCCTCCAACTTTCTTTGCATGAGAGTGGGCTTTCTATCCATGTAGGTAGAATTCAAATGAATAGAATTCTCACTCAAAGTATCAAATAAGTTCCAAGCTTCATCCTCACTCTTAGATAGAAAGGTTCCTGAATAGGCACCATCCACAGTTTGCCTATGCGAATCATTAAGTCCGGTGTAGAACCTTTCAACCAGTTGCCATTTAGGCACCTGGTGATGTGGGCAAAGTCTCAGCAAATCGTTAAAGCGCTCCCACGCATCATGGAATGCTTCCCCATCCTTTTGAGCAAAACTCATAATTTCCCTCCTAAAGTGATTTGTTTTGCTCATGGGGAAGTACTTCTTCAAAAACTCCTTCTTCAGGGCATCCTAAGTATTTATATTATAAAGGGTGTGATACCAATACTTGGCTTTGTCCTTTAGGGAGAAGGGAAAGAGGGTCCGCATTTGAGCGTCATCAGTAACACCCTGCAGCTTCACCGTGGAACAGACCTCGGTGAATTCCTCAATATGCCTGTAAGGGTTTTCCCTAGTAGTACCATAAAAGGAGGGTAGCAAGGATATGGTACTACTTTTGATCTCATATAGATTGTCCCCTCCAGGTCTACGTAGTGCTGGGCCAGCTTGATTGGTTGGGATGAAATATTCCTTAAGGCTCCTTTGACCGGCCATTTCTACCCTTGGGAGGTCTTTTCTTAGGATTCTTTCAGGTTCAGGATCAAACACAAGTTGTCTCCTAAGAGAACGCCTACCAAGCATGCACTACAAACACAATTCAAACAGACTTGTTGGGTCTTTACAGATTTAGGCTTTTGACTTTAGTTCAAATTGTAGGTGACAAAACAAGTTGCCCAATCAATTACGCTCCTATTGTCAACCTACGGCTCGCCTAAGAAGACCTAGCTGGAGCTTAGGTGTTCTTCCTTAAATCTCAAATGGTCAAGTAAATCCAAATATGGAAGATCGGGGGATGCAAGTAGGCCTAAGCCTTCCTTTGAAGCTGTGCTTTCGCGGCGCTTCTCAACTACCCCCAAAAATCCGTGACAGGGTATCCCCCTCTTTGGACTTGCAAAACCTTTGATCTCAAGTTCCGAACACTTCAGAATCGAACGAAAGGAGGGCTCTTGTCCTAGTATTTCCAAACCTAAGGAGTGTCTAGAAGCGTGCCGTGGTGCAAATGAAATAAGTGTGCATACACAGTAAAAGATTTTGAACTTTGAATCTCACGCCAAGTTTGAAAATCAAATCCTTGGTTTCTAAAATGTCCTTCCTTTAATTAGTCCTTTTTCTAAAAAAAAAATGTGACCACTTGTTAGATTTATTCAGTACAGATTAGGTGGTCTTCGTATTAAATCACAAATGCAATGCGTGATCAAAAATAGGATGCAAAGTAAGAGAATGCGTACCTTGCCTCCAGCGATCTACGATGCAAGAATGCACGCAATGCAGAGAAGTAAATCTAGAGGCTGCTCATACAGACCTAAATGGTTCGTCCTAGGGCAGGCCGCTTCCAGCAGGCAGCTCATTTTTTTTTTTTTTTTTAGAACTACTTATGCACAAGCAAATAAAAGTAATAAAAAAAACCTAAATCTAAAGAAAAGGGAATAGACTCCCAAAAATTATCCAACACGGGCCCAAAACAAAATTGGGGAACAGACCCCTCAAAATATGCCCCAGAACAAGGGTTTCAACCTAACTGCAATGAAAAATTAAGTCTACAGTCTTAATTCTAGTCTAATTAAACTAGTGACTAAATACAATGGAGTCTGTCGCATCCTCGTCCTTCTCCTCCTTTCAAAATTGCTTGTCCAATTCTCCTCTGGCAACGTCAAGGGTCGCCTCTCATAGTGGCTGATTCTTGCATAAATTTTCTCGCACAGAAAAGAAAATAATAAATGGTCAAACAACTGTGCAATTGACAAATAATCAAAATAAAATTAGGCAAAATTATTGCGTTTGTTGCCTCCCCAGCAACAGCGCCATTTGACTCGTCGATCTTTCGCTTTAAAGTCGTTTGCAGTTTAATGTGGTGGAAAAATCGACTAATCAATATTTAAGAAAAAATAACCACTCGCAGAGGAGCGGGTCGAATCCACAGGGTGGCAATGACGTATTAAAATTCGCACCAGTTAAAAATGTTTGTTCATAGTTAGTTTGGACAAGAATCAAGCAAAAATTGCCTTCAGATTAAGGTTTAAGCAAGAAACAATGCTGAAATAGCAATTCTGAGAAACTAGAGGATATTTTTTGCAATGCAGAATCAATAAAATATGATTAAAAAGTGACAATGGCAGAAAATGTAATTTCTAATTGACGGTTTACTATAGCAAAATAGGGGAAATTTTCCCCTTTGTCTTGGCGACGAGAAGCGGATGGCCGGGTGCGGGAAGCCCAGAGGAGGTCCCTTGGACCAAGGGCATCTAATCGATGGTGGCGGCGAGTCGCGCGGCGGCCGAAGGTGGCCTGACGAGCTCCGGTGGAGGTGCTGCAGCCGGTGAGCGTGCGCGGCCTATTGGCGTGAGAACTACCACGTGCTGCTGCTAGCGGCTCTGCAGGCGTGGGAGTGGGTGCGCAAGCTGCAGGTGCGAGTGGAGGTGTGTGCAGTTGTGCGGATCTGCAGGTGCGGGGGTGGCTGCTGCTGCTGGCGGGCACGGGGGCGAAGGGCTCTGCAGGCGCGGGGAAGGGCGGTTGGAGTTCTGCAACTGTGTGCGGGAGGCTACTGCTGGTGGCGGGCGCGCAGGCGAAGGTGTGCGCTGGTCTGCAGGCACGGGTGAATGGCGTGGACTGCAGGCGCGTGGAGAGTGGGTCTGCAGGTGAGGAGGGTGTGGGCTGTTGGAGGTGAGCGGGTAGCTTCAAACATTCGGGAAATTTCCTGGACGTCTTAAGTTACTGAAAGGGTGGCTGACGGTTGTTGCGGCGGTGGTGGTTGGTGATGACGGCGAGGGAGATGCACGCTAAGGTGCTCATGGTAATGCAAGCGAGCTCCGGATGGCGATGTGGCCTGTCACACCACACGCCCACGGTGGTGGAGACTTGCCGCCACAGTAGAGGCCGGCAGCATGGAGTGGAAGAGAGAAGGTCTCTCTGCACAGTGGTCGGTCGGTGGTGGAGGCCTCCCGCGCTCGGCTGCCTCCCTCCTCCTTTTGTAGTGGCCTGCACACATTTGAAATCATCCGCCCGACCAGATCCACCACATCCGCTCTCCCTTGAATGGGTTCTTCACTGCGGCCGTTCGGCGTTGGAGTGGTAGCCATCCATTCCTGCAAGAAGAAGAATAAAGAAATAATGTTAAAATATTAGGGCCATTTATATACAGACCCTCAACTTTTATGTTAATAAAAATAATGTACCTAATTGGTTATCTAATTAGATAAATGTCATTCTAAGCTAATTCTAAATGCACTTAAAATATGAATGCAATGCATGGATTATGTAATTAAATTAAAACTATGAATTAATCTATTTACATCCTAATTTATACTAAATAAATGTTAGAATTAACCTAATGTGTAGGCACTTAAATACTTAAATAGCCCACAACTATAGGCTAATCACCAACTCTCTATTTAATTAACTCTGAATATCTAGCTTTTTACTTAACTTTATGATAAAATCAAATTTTCAAAAAGCAAAAGGATTACTTAATCTAATTGATTAAAAAGTTATAATTCAATTCCAAAACTTAAGTTTAAAATCTTAACACACTTAATTTCTTAATTCAAGGTAAGAATAGAAAAACAAATCTTAAAAAGATTTAAAAGATTCCTAAATTCAAATAAAATCTTGTTTTAAAAATTTTCAACACACAAGTGTGTTTTTACAAAATGTTTAAATTAAAATCTAATTAAGAATTGAATGCTCTTAAATATCTAAATATATTCTCTATACATTTGAAACTTCTGACCTAAAAGAAAATTAAAGCTCTTAATTATAATATATATATATTTATTCTTCTTTTCTTCTTTATTAAAATTGAATATTCCCCTCTAATTATTTTTATGAATTTTCTTTTTTTTCAAATATTTGTATTTACATATTTTTGTTTATATGTATATAAGATTTTTATGATTCTTTTGAAAAAAATTTCAAATTTTTATGAAATTTTTAATTTTTTAAAATTTTTATCATTTTTGGAATTTTTATTTTTTTTAAATTTCGTGGATATTTAATTTTTATGTGTTTTTATTTTTTTAAACCAACTCTTAAAGTGAAAATTTCACTTCAGCACCCCCCAAGCCAAAATTTTACATTGTCCTCATTGTAAGAAGGGTGAAAAGATATGGAGTGAAATTTTAAAAGTGTATAAGAAAATCAAAAAGGGTAAAAATAGGAAACAGATATGTATAAGTGCTGAGTTTTACGCCTTCAGCTAGGCGTAAACCCTAGTAAAGAACTCCTAAAAAGAATAGGTATACGGTAACAATAGAGGAGTTATGAAAGAAGTAGATCAAAAAATTAGAAAATAGATTAAACCACCCGATCAAAACTCATCCTGAAATTGCCTAGAATAGATCTTGCAGATCCTAGAATCAGATTCTCACGAAAATCTCAGAAAGATTAGAGTGAATCTTATGAAGAATAGATCTGATTTCGTTTGAGATGTAGAACGTTCAAGATTAAGGCAATTCAAAAATGTTTCCACCAAGTTCAGAAAATCAGCAAAATCAATTTTGATTCTCAAAAATAAGTAGGTCATTTTGGCACAAAATAGGTTGCTGATGCAGGTTTGATGGGTTATTTTCAGATAATGCAGAGGATGGGTTATGATTAGAATCAAAGGCTTGATTAATGAAATGGACTTGGCCCTGGTTTTGCCTAGGATTTGGCAGATTCCTAGGATTCGGAATTGGCTGAGATGGAAAAGTACCTGGCTGACGAGACTCAGCCAATAGCGTGATCTGATTTCGTAAATCAGCCAAAATCTACCTTACATTGCCTATGAATCTCAGCGAGAGCTTCAGCATTTTGTCGCTGACTCTCTGACACAGCTCTTAAAATCTGATCTAGCTGTGTATCTCTATTTGGCCTATAGTAATTCTGCATACTCATTGGGCAAGGCATTAAATTTGATAGCAGAGGAGGCAAAGGAGGTGGGTTAAAATAGGTCTAATTTGGATATGATGGTCTTTGATTTTGATTTGGATCAGCCCAAGAAAAATTTGGGTGGTTTCTCCATCTAGGATTATAGGTATTTGAATAAGGGTTTGATCTTGGAATATTTTCCTAGATGGCATTTAATCGTAAAAGATATGGCATGTTTTCTGCAATAGTTAAGGGTGGGGGATCTCGGGATTAAGATTTTGCATTGGATCCATAGAAGTAGATGGATCAGACAGGAAAACCATTGGTTGCTTATCTACAACCGGCCTAGGATCACCTATCAACGGTGGTGCAAGAGGCAGATGCAAGGATCGCCTCCCGTCCATAAACGGAAAATAATGTGAAAAGGCACACGCACACCACCGATAAGAAAACAGCGGCACAAAAAACCTGCAAATAATGCAGAAGACGCGAGTTTTGCTCTTCTTTCAAAGGAAAGAAGAAATTCCTAAGATACGCAAAATAATTTGACGCAAACAAATAGAGTAACAGTATCAAAATGCGCGTCCTAATTCGTGACTACGCAAGTGCGTACCTTAAAGCTCAAAGGTCTAAGGTCTAGGATCGAGATCACTCACTACTGGCTCCCTGGGGCTCTAGTAGTGAGACAGACTTGTTGATCTTCGGCCAAAGCCCTAAGAGGTGCAAAGAGGAGAGATAGAAAAATAGACTCGTGTGACTCTAGTGATCGCGCTGTGTGTGCAATAGCATGCAACATAAGATATCTATATAAAAACCCGCATGCATTCTGCAAACAAATTTAAGTCAACAATTTTACTTCCTCTTTTTAGTTAATCTTTTTCAAAAATATATCAATTAAACTACAATGGCCGCTTTTTATATCTTTTCAAACAAAAATATGTGGCCTTTTTAATTCTCAGAGGACAGGGATCTACGCGGATTTTCTCGTCTTTTCCCGCTGATGCGAGAAAAATAGTTTAAAAATTCCTGAGTCAGATCACTCTTAATACAAGCAGGAAATATGCACTCCTAAAGTGTATGCCTATGTTTATGCTGTTGCTAGTCAGAAAGAGATGTATTTTTGTATTTTTTTATTTTTTTAAATGCAACAAAACAAAAGATTAAGAAATACTTACAAAAACAAAAATAGTAAAAACTGATTCCCGCCTTCTCTTGAGATTACCCGCAGAGGTAAACTTGAAAAGAAGACAGAAAATAAAACAAAAACAAAACAAAACACACTAATTAAAACAAAAGTTAGTAAAAACAAAAATATTTACAAAATACCTAATTAAACAATTAATCCTTTTAAATTTTAGTGAATCAAAATATTACCTCCTCAGCAATGGCGCCATTAAAATGATGGGTGCGAAGCAATGCCAGGGAATATTTTGATGAGTGGAGTGAATCAAAATATTACCTCCCCGGCAATGGCGCCATTAAAATGATGCATGGGTTTCACTCAACTCAGTAATTAAGTTAATTTCACTTAATTAAGAGTAGAAGAAATCACTTAGGTTAACTCGAAGTTGTGTCGGTTGTGTAATATAGGGTCAAATTAACCTAACATTTTAGAAATTTTTACTGGTTGAGTCCAGGTCATTCACTGGGAGGTATAATAATTTTCTCCAAATTCACCAATTCTCTTTTATCTCTTTAAGTTTAGGAGGTATAACTAGTTTGATTTTAAAAAATGAATTTTGTCAAAATATTTAAACTAAAATGGATATACAAAATTCCACATGCAAAACATATTTACTCAAAATGATCTACTTTATCAATAAGTAAACATGCTAGTTTTTCAATTTTATTTCATTCCAAGAAATTAGGGCAATTAAAACTTATCCAATTAAAACATGCCTTTTTTACAATTAAGAACAAAAAGATAATGATGCAAGAAAAAATCATTTATTTTCCAAAGTATTGATGCCTTTCTTTCATTTATTTTCTTCTCTTGAGCTCTCTTTCTTATGTTGCTCTTGCCTTCTTCTCTTCCTATCTCTTATTCTTTTTCCCTTAGTCTTCTCCTGCCTTCTCTTCTTCCCTTAGTTTTCTCCTTTGTTCCTTAGTCTCTTTTCCGTAACACTCCTTAACACCTGTGCTTTTTCTTTCCTTAACCTTTCAGCTTCAACACTTAGCTTTTTAACCATCAGCTTCTCCTTTTTCCTTAAGTTCTACAGCTGAATCGAGTTTTTTTTACTTTTTTAACCAAAAGTTAATTTATTTACGGTGAGGTCCTTTCGAGGATACACAGCACCCTAAAATCAGGGTGGGACCAGACCCTAGTCGGTCCTCGCCTAATCTCAATTAGGTTCATTTTCGATTTTATCCTCAACGGTTCACAGTGTCGAGCCATTTCGACTCAACCTGGCCTCCTAGGCCACTCTTGCCCTCCCAGGGCACAATCTCATTCACACGCCCCCAAGGGCGCATACCTGCAGGCATAAGCCCGCACACACACACATGAAATGCTCAGATCATATGGAATCGGTAACCGATGCGCCGAGCGCTGACGACTGCATAGCCAAGGAAATAAATTATTTCTATCCCGAGGCACGTGCTCGTGAGCAACCGAGGTGGGACTATCCTACCCCTTTCAGTCCCGAATTCAAATTATCATAACTTTCTACCCAGAGCTCGAAATTGAGTGATTTCAAGTTTGTTAGAAAGCTCTAAAATTAATCTACACAATTTCATGGTCAATTTAATGTTTTAATGATGTTTTACTTTTCAATTTGAAAGATGAAATCTGCAGTTCCTACGGGTTAAATTAACTTGGAAATGAAATTTATGTTAGGAGAGTCCTCAGATGGACTTCTCTCTTTTATTTAAAGGTCGGTACATGTTATATAAGTAATTCGGCATATGTTAGAATAGGTTTTAAGCTCTTAACACCTTCAGGACCTGCAAAGAAGCTTTTCACTTCTCTGAAAGCTTCAGAGTTCGATTTTTCAGACATCAATATGTGCAACAGACACTTAAAAGTGTTTCTAATCAATTTAGATTAATTCTAAGGGTTATAACAGATCAATCTGGGCAGGTTTCAAGTTTAAATTTCATCAAAATACTTATGCTATTGGTTTGGGTTCGAAAGTAACCCAAATTGGCAGAAACTAAATTCTCAAACAAAAATTCATCTGAGCTTACTTTAATCACTCTCAGATCATCAAATAAGATATCAGAAATAGTTTTCACTCCTCAAAACCTTAATTCAAGTTCAGATCTCCATTATCAGACTCATGTTTGACTGTGGAAGCTCGAAAATTGACTTTCTGTTTGAAATCTTCTCCCAAGAAATTAATGCCTCAAATAAAATCTCTTCAACCTCAGAAACTTATGTAAATCTTCAGAAAGATGTTTTAACCTTGATTCCTAGGGTTTCAGGCTCGCCGCCTGAACTGAAATAGGTGTGTGTTCGACAGAATTAATGGAAGGTTGTTACAGTGTTCTGATGGTTTAAATAGCTTCAGTGCATCGCACTGAAGCTTCTAGGATCATTAAATGCTCTTTAAATCGTTCCTAACAGACTTCTCCAACTCCGCTGGAGTTGGAGAAGATGAAGTCAAATCTATAGCTCTAGTGGTTAAATCCTCAAACAAATATCTTCAAAACAATCGGTGATCCTTATTATACTATTCTGGAGCTACTCAGCATGTTCTAGAGGCTGAAACTCAAGAATGGCTCGCCGGAGCTTTGGCGAGCTCCGATGAGTCCAGAAAATGTAAAATTGTATGTACAGATTGATAAGAGTAACCATTTTTTATTCAAAAAGGATCTTGAGGTTGCAGGGAACCTCAGTATCATATTTAATTCATAATTTGTTCATTAGAATTTAAGATTTGACAGTAAGTTTGTTTTCATAAAGATCTGAGTGGTTAAAGCTCAGGACTTGTTTAACCTCACGATTGAGAGGTTAAATCAAGTCAACTGATGTTAATATTCATAAATATATATTTAATTTATAGTTTGAACTGTTCCTGAGCTGCCATGGTCAGCGAGCTCAGGAACTTAATTAAGATTTGGGCGTTTAATTATATGTGATAATAATAGGTATTATAATGTCGATTAGGGTTCATAAGTGGTGATAAGTGATGAAAGAACCCAATGGAGGTGAAATTATCTCAACTACTGTCACCATAGACAGTGTTAATAATCGGTGAAGGTGAAATATGAATTAAGCGAATAGTTGATTTAATTAGTGATTAAGTGATTTAGAAGTGAACATGGAAGACACAGGAAGGTGTACACTGAGTTAAAAGACAAGATTAATGCTCTGGTGAGCTCAAGGAACTCACCGGAGTCGGAGGAGATGAAACTAAATTCTGACATTACTCTAATCTAACTAACTAAACTAACTAACTGAGCTAGCCCACTCCTACTCCTAGTCCTAATCTACTGTTACTGGGACGAAGGGGTCAATAGGGTTCCGCCGAAGTCTCATGGTGGACGACGAAATCTGAGGGTCGAAGAAAGATCTCCGACAGGTGGATTTGAGGTGGAGCAGAGGAATCCTTGGGTCAGTGCCTTTGTCAAAGGTGCGGAAGACCACAGCGGATCTCCTCGGCTGCTTAAGATGTAAGATGGACAGAGGAAGTCGGAAAATGGAATGGGAAGTCGCTGGAGTTTTGGACAAATAGCTTATTGGGTCGACTACAGTGTTAGAAGAGGGAAAGGAGCCAACTTCGATAAAATCAGAGGTGTGAGGGGGTATTTATAGCAGTTTGCGGCGAAGAGAGTCGCAGGGTCCGGCCGAAGAAGGAGCTCGAGGAGCTTAACCTCCGTCATCGTCTCTGGGGATGGTGAGGTTATCTCCCACTGAAAAATATGATTCTCGGTTAATCCAAACCGATGGATGAAGTGGAGGTGGTGAGCGCAAGCTGCAAGAGCTTGGACAAAGAGGAATGATATCGGCAGGGCGGTGATCGCTCGGTGGGGTGACTCTCTGCCGCCAGCCGTTCGTTCGGCTAGAGAAGAAGAAGAAGACGAAGAGGGAGATAAAAGTAATAAAACTTAAGGGCCTATGTGAGAAATAAGGACCCAACTGTAATGAATATTAAGGACTAAAATGTAAACCCAGGTTTTGAAGGTTTATTTTAATTTAGATCTTTTTCAACTTTTTATATATGTTATTAAATAAGGTAAATATTATGTTTACAGCTTGAATTTGCATTTTTTACCTTTTTAGGTTAATTTATTAGATTAATTAAAATCACTTAAGTTATTACATACTTAGTTATACATTATATTTAAGTTACTTATCTTATTACTTAAGAGAATGATTAATAGGATTTCGAGTCCAATTATTAACTGAATTATTAATAATGTTAATTGAATGATAAAATGGCATTTTAAACTTATTTTAAGGTCCTTTACTAAATATCCCTTATTCTATAATTAACCCTTATTTGTTCATAACCTTAGCTAATTAACTAGGAAGACTAGTTAATTAGGGATAATTAGAGATCATGATGAGTGTCTCATCAGCTAGCCACTTCAACTCCACCTCCATGAGTGGAGCACCACCATGGAGGCCACCATCTCCACGCCAGGAAGCTGGATCAGCTCCCCAACCTCACTCTAAGGGCCGGCCTAAGTTCCATTGGCCACCCCTCCTTCTCTCAGACACTTAAAGGCCATCGGAGACCGCCTCCGAATGCTCGACCTTTTGCTAGATTAGTAACTTAGTTCTTCATATATTTACTTCTTTTATTTACTGCTTAGTAGTGTACTCTTACTTCTCCCCCAATGATGCATGCAAAATCCCCCCATCGATTCTTGTATGCAATCATTTTTTCGTAGCTAGGTTTAATTTTTAAGCATTTATGTATAAGCTTTCCTCTAGATTTCCTTGTGCAACAACTCTCCAATGATGAATGAAATTACATTTATATATATATGTCTCTTTATGTGTTTGAAATCACCGCGAGCTTAATAATTATCGTATCTGTGTGATTTAAGTCCCTGTTCTTTAACTGCCTATATATTACGCACTAGCATGTCGTTTCCTGAGGATATTGAGAATCTGACAATAGATGCTTTCTCCATAACTAATCACCACCTCACTAGAATCATGCGCACAGAAACTCACACGTTCACTTTCATGATTTACTTGATGCATGCGCATGTGATCTAAGTTAATAACAGGAGCGGTGAAGTCTTAGTTAGGAGATTGGAAACTGGCATGCGTCTTTAAAGAAAGTAGAGCGGCTAAAAAAACAAGATCGATTTCAAAAGCGAAAACAACGCCTCCTAGAGACGAATGACTGGGACTCAAAGTCTTATTTTTTTTTCTATAAAATAATATCTTTGTTGGATCGTACCTCGCGACTATACTACGACGCATTCCTTTTCTATCAAAAATGTGATCTATAATTTTCCTAATAAATGGTGCCATTGACGGGGAGGCAACATCATTTTCTTGATTTCGATCTTTAAATCTATCATTGACAAATCTGCCTCTACTTTGTTTTTGATGTGCAGGACAACACGGAACGAAAACGGGATCTACACACACATCGAGCGCAGTGAAGAAAAATCAGGTGCACATCATCTATCTTAAATTAGGTTTATTTTCTGAACCCTAGGATTAGATCTACTTTCTGCAATCTCTTTTGTGAAAAAAAAAGAGATTTTACTCATTTTCGTGAAAAAGGAAAAAAATCAAAATGAATTTTTTTAAAAAAAAATCTAGATTAGATTTCCTTTCGAGCTTAGGTTGAAAAATAAAAGAAAAAAAAGGATATTTTCTGAAAATCTTTTGAAAAATTTGTTTTAAAAAAAAACCTACAAAAGTTTTGAAAAAAAAAAATCGTTTTGGTGGAAAGCTTAGATTTCAAATTCAAACCTCTTTAAAAAGCTTTTCTACCAACTTCCGATTTTCGGCCAGATTTCAAATTTCACTTAAAAATTCGATTGCTGAAATATTCGTTAGCGAAAAATTCTGAAATTTGGGCTAAACCTTCATTTTCAAACCATCTCTAAAATGCCACCATTACTTTGAAAAATTCCATGTATAAAATGTTTAAAAATTCACGAAGTGCATGGGGGTCAGACTGACCCAGATTCAAAATTTTTCAAATTTCAAAAAGTGATTCCGAGCAATTCACGAATCTTTTTTGACTATAAATGGTGGGGTTTGAAAGTTGATCTCATTATCTTTGTTTCCATATTTTTCCCAAATTTTTGAAGATCATTTGATACCGTTTCAAAATGAAAACCGACCAGGGGTCAAAATTCCAGATTTGACCCCTTGAAATTCAAAATTCCCTAAAAATTTGGTTGAAGTAGTAAAAATTCAAAAAAAAATATTCTCTGAAAAATTAATTGAAAAAGGAATCTACTTGCAAAATTTCAAATTAATTGGATTGCAATTATTATCAGAGAATCAACATTACTTTTGTGGTCTGCTGAAACAGAGAAAAACCCTAGAAGTGCATGCAACCTAGGTTAAATCCTTAGAGTTACAACTAGAGACCACACATTGGGCTAACTTAGACTTAATCAAGTCTAGTTAGCCGGTGAGATTGGTCACCTTGTAAGCCACTCACCACAAACCCCACTGAAGAAAATAGGTTAAAAATTAATTTTAAAACACAAAATCAACCCGAGTTCGTTGTCGTACTATTGAGTGAGTTTAATCTCTCTTGCCAAACCTGGTGACTAAGTCTACAGGGTAGTGTCAAACAACCGCGGCTTGGGGGTTAATGGAACCGGAGGCGTAAGCCAAAGGAAGAACCTTCCCCTTAGTCCCCTCGTAACCAGACTGGCTGGGTTAGCTTGAGAGGAGGGATTCACTTTCAGTCGATTATACAACGAACTTATCTTCAGGAATTTAAATCCCTAACAAAAAATCTGGTCACCTGATCTATAAGGACCATTTGATTGACAGGGCCTTAGCCTTGTCCTACATGGCTACACCAACCCAGGGGTTGGGCGGTGTATGCACGGAAGGAGGTCACTTCGACCTCACTTCGTTGGACCTTGGGAGCCACTCCCAAGGAGGTGAGTCACCTCACCCAGACCATCTTCTCCCCCCATTTCTTCTACTCCAAGAGCCACCATGGAAAATCCTGGACCTAGACCTAGACAGGGTCAGGACATTGAGAATCTGGACCCCATGGCTCGTCTGGAAGCCCAGGTCACCGAATCTGAGGAGCGGCATCAGCAGAGCATGGATCGTATTCTGACGACACTTGACAAGATGCAGCACCCGGCATGAGGAGAATAACTACGGGATTTCTACTACCCAGCCGCACGTATTGTCTCACCGCTAGTCAGAATTCTCGCAGGCGGAGATGCGTTTGAGCTCAAACCCAATGTAATTGTGTTGATCAGCACTCATTTCTATGGGAACTCAAGCGAAGATCCGTTCCAGCACCTTGAGGTCTTGAGTCGATTCACTGAAACGATTCAACCTAGGAATATTGATCTCGGGATTGTTATGATGAAGCTTTTACCATTCTCTCTAAAGGACAAAGCTTCATATTGGTTCAAGACTATTGGGAAGCCAATTGGAACCTGGCCGGAATTACGACGTGAATTCCTACAAATGTTCTTCCTAATCAATCAAACAAATGCAATGCGGCGCACAATCACGACTTTCTCCCAAGGAGCTGGGGAGAAATTACTTGAAGCATGGATAGATTTCACGACCTTCTCCGGAAATGCCCGCATCATGGTATACCCAGATGGCACTTAGCTCATATTTTTTACCATGGGCTAGATGACACACATCAGTATTTGGCCGATGCATCTAGCGGCGGGAATTTTCTCGCAAAAGACGAGAACAGTGCATTTGAGCTATTCGAATCATTAGCGGAGAACTCGGTGAATGCCGCATCTATGAACCAGTTCCAGTGGCCTGGTTAGCAGCGAGTTGGTGTCCACGAGGCTCACACCGAGTCTATTCGAGCTGACATGGATATCATCGTCGAGCAGTTGGATAGAATAAACGTATTCGAGAAGAAGATTGACCAGATTAGTCAGGGTCAATCCAACTTGAGCTCTACTACCTCACGACCCTCCTATGCACCCCGAGCGCCACCTGCTCGAGTTAATCTACTCACTCGGGATGCATCTTCTTTGTATTTATGAGATCCTGCATATCAGGATCCCATGAATAATCCAGATCTGGCACCCTACGACCAGGGTTATGCACCACCTGCAGATTATAATGCGTATCCCCTTGACGGATATACGTCTCAGACATCTTCGTCCTACGAGGACGTCAGCACTATCCAAGGATATGGGTGTAATAACCCGTATTCAGAGACGTATAACCCTGGTTGGCGCCAGCATCCGAACTTCTCCTAGTCTGGTAATTCACAGAGACCACATCAAGATCCACGCTACCAGACCAGGCAATACGGGAATGTGCAAAACATGTATCCTAGGTAGCAGCCATTCCTGCCTCAATAGTAGTAACCCCGCTCGTTATACCAGCCGTTGCACCAAGTTGCCAACCACCATCCAAAGTGGGCTGACCCTTTGGATGCACTGAAAGAGGAGCTGCAAGAATCGATGAGGAAGTCTACACAAGATAGCTTGCAGATTATGAAGGAGATGGCTGATCAAATTCAAACCATACAGAACATGCAGAACCAGCTGTTGCAGGAGCATAGGACTCAGGGAGCCTTGCCCTCCCAACCCGTCCCGAATCCTCGATATGTGCAAAACCAGGGCACCTCGCCTAGGTTTCAGGCACCGCAGGGACAGGCACACGCTATACTACAGGCGCCTCCTACACCACACGGTTACACACAAGGCTAGCCGCCTTTGCAAAATCCCGCGTATTCTGCCCCATCCGCTGATCCACCACCTCATGGACAACAAGCCGACGCACACGCTGTCTCATTGTGGAGCGAAAGGAAGACATTCGACCCACCACCTAGGCAGGTGGGTTCTGATTTTTCCCACCCTTCATCGCAGGCAGATTCGACTCCATCATCTCAGGAGCCACCTGCAGTAGATAAGGGTAAGAGGCCATTTAACCCTGACATTCTCGTCCCTTTTCCTGAGGCTCTGACATGAATTGTAGTACGGAAAAAGGACACGTGGAATTTCGAGGACCTGAAATCGCTGTTTAAGGAAGTACATATTCAGGTTCCCCTCCTCCAGGCTATCGATCACATTCCAGCTATCGCTAGGTTCTTCAAGGACTACTGTACCCCGAAGCGACATCTGAGAATTGGACGACAGGTGGTACTGTCGAAAGAAGCTAGTGCCATGATTCTAGCTGACCTACCGCAGAAGAAGAAAGACCCTGGCACCCCACTCATATCTTGCTTCTTGTAGGATTCTCCATTTGATCGGGCCCTTCTAGATTTGGGTTCGTCCATCAACTTAACTCTCACCGCAGTATTTGATCGATTTGATTTGGGGAGTTGAAACCCACCTCGGTTACAATTCAACTGGCTGACAGATCAATAAAAACACCAAGGGGGGTTGGTTGAGAACTTGATTGTGAAAGTCCATGGGTTCTACTTTCCCACAGATTTTTTCATTCTCGATATGGAAATTCCTCCTAATCTCTGCGATGCACCAATCATTTTGGGTCCCCCATTTCTGGAGACAGCCCAAGCGAACATCGATTGTGCATCCGGGTGTATGGAGATTGCCCTAGGCAATGAGCGACTTCGACTAGACTTATTCAGGGCAGCAAAGAACTTCGACTGTGATCTAATAGAGGAGGATGGTGAAGACGAAGATTCAGCTTACTATGGTAACATTGGGCTCCTTTGTGATGACCCAATGTCTCATTCGTCTACACTATCAGGGTTCTCGGACCTCGATCCACACGAGACCAAAACCACTGCATTACACATCTCCCCGAGGATCTGACTGTTAGGGGTGTGCTTCTGACCATAGCACCCCTAAATCAAGCTATCTTGATCCATATATTACTGAATTTCCCCTGTTATTACAGGAAGACGTGACTACAGCTAACAGGTTTCCCGTTAACGCAGTCACAACTGATTTCACAGGGAGCGACTCAGTGGGAATTCACATGTACATGGATCAGCGGATTCCCACCCTCGATTTTGCTCCTCCCATTCTCAGTTCTGATTTTGACCCACCCATGATTGAATTGAATCCATTACTTGATTCACTCAAGTACGTGTTCTTGGGCGAAAGTGAGACATATCCAGTCATTATCAATGCCCACTTAACCCAAGAACAGGAGCATCAATTAATTTCTACACTTCAAGACCATAGGGCTGCTATTGGGTGGAGTATTGTTGATCTCCGCGGTATTCGCCCTCGTATTGCACTCATCACATTTACATGGATGAGGGGGTGAAACCTTTGAGACAACCTCAAAGACGGCTAAACCCGAATATGCTAGAGGTTGTTAAGAAGGAGATCATCAAATGGCTGGATGCAGGCATTGTATATCCAATCTTAGACAGCCAGTGCGCGAGTCCGATTCAGATAGTGCCCAAGAAAGCAGGACTCACCGTCATGAAAAATGATAAGGGCGAATCCATCTCGACCCGCACTGCGACATCTTGGCGGGTCTGCATTGACTACAAGAAACTAAACATGGCTACCTAGAAGGATCACTTTCCTTTGACGTTCATCGATTAGATCTTGGAACGGTTAGTCGGATGCAGTTTCTTTTGCTTTCTGGATGGATACTCCGGGTATAATCAGGTAGCAATTAGCTCAGAAGATCAGGACAAGACCACATTCACATGCCCCTTTGGAACATTTGCCTTCAGGCGGATGCCTTTTGGCCTCTACAACGCACCAGCGACATTTCATCGTTGTATGATGGCTATCTTCTCTGACATGATTGGGGATTATGTGGAGGTATTCACGGATGATTTCTCTATTTTTGAAGATGATTTCATGTCTTGTCTTGATAACCTCACCAAGATCCTGAAATGATGTATTGAGGTAAACCTAGTACAATCCTGGGGGAGAAGCCATTTCATGGTGAGGGATGGCATAGTACTAGGGCACAGGATCTCCAAAAATGGACTCAAGGTCGACCGGGCTAAATCAGAGATTATCTCCCACTTACCGCCACCTAGCTCGATCAAGCAGATTAGATTATTCTTGGGCCACGTCGGCTTCTATCGGAGATTTATATGCGATTTCTCAAAAATTGTGTGGCCTTTGACGAATCTCCTGGTTACCGATGTCCCATTTGAATTTATACCTCGTGTCTCAGCACCTTCGAGACTTTACAAAGCGCTGTTTTCGACTCCCCAATTCTCCAACCACCCAACTGGTCGCTTGACTTTAAAATGATGTGAGATGCTTCTGATTTTGCCGTCGGTGTTGTTTTAGGCCAGCATCGGGAGAAACAACCCTTTGTCATATACTATTCTAGCAAGATGTTGAATGAGGATCAGTGCAATTATACTGTCATCGAAAAGGAACTGCTAGCAGTAGTATTCGGGTTGGAAAAATTCAGATCATATTTATTAGGGTCCAAGGTCATCATTTTCATTGACCGCTCCGCCCTCCGGCATTTATTGGTAAAGAAGGATGGTAAACCACGACTCATTAGATGGATCCTTCTATTGCAGGAATCTGATATCGAGATCCGTGGCAAAGTCGGGAAACAAAATGTTGTGGCGGATCACATATCCAAATTGGACCCAGACCACATTCTTTATTCCCTGCCTATCCATGAACAATTTTCGGATGAATCACTTTTGGCAATTCAATCTGTGGAGTTCCCCTGGTATGCGGATTTCGCAAACTACCTTGCTGTAGGAAAATTTCCCGCGAACCTATCCAAAGACCAGAAACTCAAATTCATTGCAGAGTCCAAATACTATCTCTGGGATGACCCACTACTCTTCCGCATTGGAGCGGATCAGATTATTCGTAGATGCATCCCGGACTCTGGGATCCCCAGTGTGTTATCTTTCTGCCACAATGATGCGTGTGGTGGCCATTTCTCAGGATGGAAAATCGCTGCAAAAATCTTGTAGTCGGGATTTTTCTGGTCAACCATCTTCAGAGATACACACGATTACACCCAACACTGCAAGTGATGTCAATCGGTCAGTTCTATGACTAGGAGAGACATGATGCCACTCCAACCCAGCATGGTCGTAGAAGTGTTCGACGTCAGGGGCATCGATTTTATGGGCCCTTTTCCGAACTTGCATGGCTTCGAGTACATATTGCTAGCCGTTGATTATTTTTCGAAGTGGGTCGAGGCCATCTTGGCGAGAAGGGCAGACCACAAGATCGTCATTTCTTTCGTACGGCAAAATATTTTTGCGAGATTCAGAATACTCCACGCTCTGATTAGCGATGGGGGAAGCCACTTCATCCACGCCCATTTCAGGTCATTATTAACGAAATACGGGGTACATCACGGCGTGGCCACTCCGTAGCACCCGCAGACCAATGGGTAGGCTAAAGTGTCTAACAATCAAATCAAGCTGATTCTCCAGAAGACGGTTAGACTAGATAGGAAGGAATGGTCCAACAAATTAATCGATGCACTCTGGGCATATCGGACCACATACAAGGCCCCACTCGGAATGTCACCATATCGCATGGTATATGGCAAGGCCTATCACCTTCCTGTAGAGCTGGAACACCGTGCCTTTTGGGTGGTGCAAAAATGCAACCTCGACCTTGATGCAGGAGGTCGAGAACAGAAACTCCAGCTCAGCAAATTAGAAGAAATCCGATGGGAGGCCTATGAGAATGCATTAATATACAAGGACAAGACCAAGGCCTTTCATGACCGTCACATCTGGAGGAAAGTATTCACGCCCAACCAGCAAGTCTGGTTGTTTGATTCACGGCTGAAATTGTTCACTGGGATGCTTAAGTCCAAATGGACTGGCGCATATGTTGTGATACAGCCATATCCTAACAGGGCAATCTAGATCAAGGACCTAAAATTTGGGCATATATTCACAGTAAATGGCTAGCGCCTCAAGCCATTTTTGGCCCAGGAACCTCCTCCACCTGACGAGACTATTCATCTTAGTGAGGATGTGTGATGGAGTTCTCGCCCAGCTGGAGACGTTAAACTCAGCACATATAAATACCATTCACTCCACATTCCACCATCATCTATACATAACCATTTTTATACATAGCATATTTTTGCTTTAGCATATGTCCCCTTTGTATATTGCTTGTTAACAGGTTGGCAGGTGCTGAATGTATAATTTTAGAAGCAATTCCAGGTGACTTCTTCCCAATCATCCTTTGTCGGATTTATTTTCTTTTTTCATGCATGACATGCAAGAACTTAGGCATAGGGGGGTAGATACAGCAAAAACTGAAAAAATTTTTTATGCCAACACTTAGGAAAACCTCAGAGCTGCATGTAAAACGTACTTTAGGACCCTAAATAAAAGAACAACCAACTCCACCTCTAATGCTCGCATTGGAGCTAGAAATCGTTCGCAACAGCCACTTCTGACTCATCCGCTCAACTTTTGTTCTAAATTTAGGGTCAAGCTGATTGTAACCCGATACGGGAAATTCACGAAGTATAAATTATACGAGGTTACTTGCTCATAGCACATATACATATTGCATTCATGAATAAGATTATTTTATTAAGAGAATGCATTAGGGACTTTATCCTCTAGTTGATTCCTGTAATCTGGAATCCAGTACAACTTTTCACACACACGTAGAATTTGCAATGGATTCACGGTGAAGGCTGATAAACGTCTTCAGTCTGTTGTGAAGAAGCAGTGCTTCTTTCCTGAACCCTTAGACTGTGTTTTGGGAGTTAGGCAAATTTTCTTCCAAAAATCCACCAAATAGTGTGAGACGAGAGTAGAGTGTACTGGTGCTCTAAGATTAGTGCAAGGAATCTGGAATCCTAGATAATTAGGTGATGATACTCAGAGATTAGGCATAGTTTTCGCTCTCGGTTCTCGTGTATACATTTTTGTGCGAAATTTTCAGAGCCACCAAATGAGGCAAATACGCGGAAAGTGAGTTTTCATAAAATTAGGGCTAAGGTGGATGGTTACAACCATTCATTACGAAATTCTCAGTTGAAGGAGGGTATTGATGTCAAGGTCAGAAATACACCGTCCTATCCATCTCTCCCGGTGCCATGAGTAGGCACTTCCACCAAATAAGCCACCCAATATCTCTTGAGTGCCACCAATCCCTAATAATGCCTCCTCAATAAAGTTCATGGATGTATGCCAGTTGTGTTATGCTGAAAAAAAAAAAATTAAAAAAAAATCAAAACAAAAATTAGGAAAAGAAGCAAAAGCAAAGAAAAGAATGAATATTTAGTGTTTAATTCATCGAGGCAATACCACCAAATAAAATTGAGATCCACCAAATATGGCCTTAACCAATTTTTCCATGTTTCTGACTGCCCGAATACTGGCTAAGGAATCCCAACTTAGTGTTAGGGTTATGAGAACTCAATTAAAGTGTTAATGCCTAATGAGACCACCAAATACAGATCGTATGTGGGAATTTGGTGAGATTGTGAGCTCTGTGAAAAAGAAAAAGAGTAAGAGAGAATGACTACAAAGGAATCAAAAGAGAGCATAGTTTTTCTCGTCTTTCTCTGAGTTGAGTTACTTAGTAATCCGGGAATCTAGATTCTGTAGTACTAGTCTCTATGTAGCACCAAGTGAGAGTGAGCCACCAAAAATATAATCTTTTCCCTCAAAGATTCTCTACCTAAGCCTAAAGTCGGGGTGAAATTCATAAGATATCTTGAATACCCTGAGGGGAGAAGTCCACCTATCCCACTAGAATTTTTACTAGGGGTCAAGTACAGGCTTTAGAGGTGAATCAGTTTTTCACTCGAATCCATTGCAAAAGCTACATAGCTGCACTTTCATGATTGTCTGGATTTCTAGAGCATAGGATGAAAATAAAAAGGAGAAAAATCTCTAGGCAAACACAGGATAAAATAATCAGTCCCTTAGGGACCCTTGCTATAAATAATTTAGTGTTGCATTTGCTAGGTGTAATTTCCCTACTTGGAGGGGTGAGATCAGCGTGACAAAAAAAATGCGTAATCGAAATATAAAGCAATCTCACAAAAATCAATCGCACAATGTACACAGGTATTTTTAGGTGGAAACCCAAACCGGGTGAAAACCACCACCTAACCCTCTCGAGTTAGGATTTTCCGATCAACCTAGTTGATCAAATCCACTGAACGAATCACTTTAAACGAGGGTGATTCAACCTCAGTACAACCACGCTACAAGTACGAGGGTAGCGTTCCTCAACCCCTTCTCTCCACGAGAAGGATTTTGTCCCACGAAGGAGACGGGAATTCGCAAAGCGAATACCCAACCAAAAGACAAAGATAAAAATAAACAATAGTCCTATAGAGCCAACAAAGTAATAAACCTAAGCTTCTATAGGAAATAGGAAACTCCCCTTTGCAAGGAGTGCGTCGACGATGATGCGGTGCGTGTGCCACGCGATGGCGCTACGTCGCTCTCGTGAACAACAGCGGGAGAGCGGGCGTGCAAACTGAATTTAGCTCTCAAGATGATGGAGCTTGAGCTTGGAGAGCAAGAGAGACACAAAAGAGTGGAAAGTATGTTGCTTAGGTGTGTCTTGTGTTTTTCTAAGTGTATCTCTTATGTGTTTTTGTGTTGCAAGGGTTCCCCTCTATTTATAGAGGCCTTAGGAAGGCTTTGGAAGGCTTAGAAAGGGTTCTATAGCCGTTGGGAACAAAGTCCAAGAGAATCAGGCCGAAATCAGGACAATGATTACATTTGACAGGGTTATCAGACGTCTAACTCTGGAATCAGACGTCTGGAAGGCCACTTTAAGACGTCTGATTCCAAGGTCAGACGTCTGATTCTATGCGAGTTTCTCCCTGACTTGAATCAGATCTAAACAGGGTTTTTGTGCAAGTCCATCAGACGACATACAGGACGTCTGGCACTATGTCTAGACGTCTGGAAACCTACTTTTACTGTAGGAATTGATTTCCAAACGTTGCAACGGCTAGAAAATCTCTGAGAAGAGATTTTGGGTCAGCCGAGGCAAAACGGTCATTTATCAGACGTCTGGAAAGTCCTATGGACGTCTGATAAGGCTCTAACGGTCATATTCTTGGGTGTCTGCTAAGCCAGCCAACGGTCCACTAATTGGACGTCTGGCAAATCCATCAGACGTCTTCTAAGACGTTTGGTCTAAGGTTTGGACGTCTGATTTCATCAGACAGAACTAACTATGTCCAGCCTAACAGTTATCAGACGTCTGAAACAACAGTCAGACGTCTTAAAATACATTATCAGACGTCTGATTTGGGAATTAGACGTCTGGAAAGTCTGTTTGAACCCTATATTGGTTTTCTAAGTAGTCTACAGAAAATCTAAGTATCCTAGGGTTGTGCAAGTGTTCCTAGGACTACTTTTAGGGTACTTTGAGGCTCTTTAACATAATGTTCTAAGGAATCAAAAAGAGCAAGAAAATAAAGACAAGAGATACATGAAAGGATAAAAAAGAATCTATCCTATTCTTCTTGTCTTCCATCTTCAATCTTTCGCTCCACGCGAACCTCCTCTGTTTTCCGTCAAGCTCCTCCAATCCGTCCTGGATGCGAGCTCGAACTCCGTCTAAACACGTCCACATTTGCAATTGACCTGAAATCTAGGACTCAAATTGCAAATGTTAAATAACACGCGTTTTGTTATCATCAAAATAAATGACCGTGGTGCTCTAGCACCAACACTAGGGATTAGCAAGATTTAGGCAAGGAGGTATGATTGTGCAGCAATCATAGGTCATAATTGACCTTGATTAAGCTAGGACTTAGCATAAGTTAAGGTTATTCATGCATGCATATGCATTATCTGCATCTTTACTGCTTTCCTTTAGCTAAGCATAAAATAATGTTATAATGTGCTGATTAAGTGCATTATGTTGATTGCAAGAAATAAGCAGATTTGGAGCAGGATCTGCAACTGGATCTAAAATAACGGGAGTTGTAGCAGAACTGGAGTAGAAGGATTAGTTTAGATATAGGAACAATAATGTAAGGGAGTTAAAGGTTGCTATTCTATTAAGTAGGAATAAAGCTGTAAAATGTGAAGAGCTTAGGTCCATCCTAGCCCTAGGATAGCCTAGATACTTCCCCAAGCCTTAGCCACCCTTAGATTAGGTCACAACACCCTAGGAAGCCTTAAAACCCTAGTTCCAGCACTTATCTGGATGCCCAGATAAGTTATAGGACGTCCAGGACACTTAGCCATCTCCCGCACACCTCAAGCCTACTTCTGCAGAGTTATTGGATGTCCAGACACTTTGTCAGATGACCAATTTCTGCAGAGTACCCAAAACAGAACCCTGATTTCCCCCTGACTCAAATTGGACCTCCAGAACTGAAGTCTGGACTTCTAATTTTTGAGTATAAGTCATCTGATCCTATTATTGGATGCCTGATGCTGGTCTCCAGTCCCTGTTTTAAGATTCAAGTCTTGATCTTGGATCTCTAGCTCACTAGACCTAATCCCAACCCCATAGGAACCTAAATTAAGGTGCCCTAACCCTAGTACATCACCTCTAGACCTACCTAAGGACCTAATTAGGTCCTCACCAAACCCAATTGACTTAGATCAAGTCAATTACCTTCACCTAAGTCAATTGGACTCATTGAGTCCAATTGAGCTTAGATCTCAACCCACACAAGTTTAATTGGACTTGGTGAGAGTCCAATTGAACTAAACTCAACCTAATTGAGTTATTCTACTCTCAATTAGGTTCACACTCATTCAATTAAATTTAGGTTAAGTTTAATTGTATTTTCCCCTTAGCAATTAGGGTTTGTAACCCTAATTCAAGACCTACACCTACCCAAACCCCTTGGGACCTAACCTAAGCGACCTAGACACATAGTGCACGACCACACACACACACACACACACACACACACCCATTCACGCACACACACTTCTCTAAAATTCTCTAAAGATCTCTTGAGATGGAGCCACCTCTTGGTTGCCAAATTTAGCAACCAAGAGGAATTCAAATTGAGATCCACAATTCTTGAATCTCAAAGACCATCTCCACCCACATGTGCTTGGCCACTCCTGGACTCTCTTTAGAGAGTTCTACACCTCTCTAGAGAGAATCCATTGGGTCTATAAAAAGACCCCTTGGGCGGCCAAACACCCCCATTTACTTCCTTGGCTTTCATTCCACTTAGGCTAGCCACTTCCACTCCACCTCCATGAGTAGAGCACCACCATGGAGGCCACCATCTCCATGCCAGGAAGCTGGATTAGCTCCCCAACCTCTCTCCAAGGGCCAGCCTAAGATCCATTGGCCGCCCCTCCTTCTTCTCTCACCCACTCAAGGCCATCGGAGACCACCTCTGAATGCCCTACCTTCTGCTAGATTAGTAACTTAGTTCTTTGTATATTTACTGCTTTTATTTACTGCTTAGTAGTGTAGTCTTACTTCTCCCACAATGATGCATGCAAAATCCCCCCATCGATTCTTTTATGCAATCGTTTTCTGGTAGCTAGGTTTAATTTTTAAGCATTTATGAATACACTTTCCTCTAGATTTCCTTGTGCAACAACTCTCCAATGATGAATGAAATTGCATTTATATATATATATGTCTCTTTATGTGATTGAAATCATCGCAAGCTTAATAATTATCGTATCTGCATGATTTAAGTGCTTGTTCTTTAACTACCTATATATTACGCACCAGTATGTCATTTCCTGAGGATATTGAAAATCTGACAACAGATGCTTTCTCCATAACTAATCACCACCTCACTAG
Organism: Thalassia testudinum; assembly: GCA_037157565.1. Lineage (NCBI taxonomy): Eukaryota > Viridiplantae > Streptophyta > Magnoliopsida > Alismatales > Hydrocharitaceae > Thalassia > Thalassia testudinum. Next base: position 22,464,319 of record JAZHRO010000078.1, read on the forward strand.
AATCGTGTGCACAGAAACTCACACGTTCAGTTTCGTGATTTACTTGACACATGCGCATGTGATCCGAGTTAATAACAGGAGCAGTGAAGTCTTAGTTAGGAGATTGGAAACTGGCGTGTGTCTTTAAACAGAGTAGAGCAGCTAAAAAAAAAAATCGATTTCAAAAGCGAAAACAATGCCTCCTAGAGACGAACAATCGGGACTCAAGTCTCATTATTTTTTTTTACAAAACAATATCTTTGTTGGATCATACTTCGCGACTATACTATGATGCATTCCTTTTCTATCAAAAAGCGATCTACAATTTTCCCAACAATCCTCATATGACAAGGATGGAGAGAAGGAAGAATTAGAAAAACTGGGATCAAAGGCCCTAGTTTGGAACCCATAAGGTTTTGAGAAATCTTGGCTCATAGGTTGAGCCGAATCAAGTCAGTTCACGAATTCCTACCCTGTGGGAGCTCATGAGGAATGGAATCCCAAATTCTAGGATTGAGTAGGTATAGCAATGTTTCCTGAATTCCCAAACATCCATTCCTCCATTCTCTTAGCAACCAAGTCCGTTTTATCACGTTTATTACAAATTAATTCCATGTGAAATGAATGAGAATCCTGGATCTCATTAGCACTTGACCTGGGTTGTTGGGACCGATTGAATGCATCCATGAAGGCATGATTAATTGAGTTCTCGCTCATTTCCTCAAACAAGTCGTATGTGCTATCTACATCCCTATTGAGGAAATTGCCTCCGTAGGAGGCGTCCACATGATTACGGAGTTGTTCAACCAACCCGTGATAGAAAATCTACATGAGTTGCCATTTCAGCACCTCATGGTGTGGACACTTCCTCAAAAGTTTCTAGAATCGCTCCCAGGCACCATGAAATGGTTCCCTTGGCCGCTGGGCGAAAGTGGTAATCGTCTGTTGCAAGGCATTAGTGCTTCCGATAGGAAAGAATTTCTTCAAGAAAGCCGACTTAAGAGCATCTCAAGTTTCAATCAGCCTTGCTATGGTTCGATACCAATGTGCGGCCTTATCCTTGAGAGAGTGGGGGAAAAGCCTCATGGTCATTTGCTCTTCGTTCACATTCCTTGCTCTGGTGGTCTGAACCAAAGTCGTAAGATCCTCCAGGTGATGGAATGGGTCCTTTGAGCAAAGCCCAAGGAAATGCTTAATCAAACATAAGACTTGGAGCTTGATTTCTTTGTCTCAGGTGCTAGTCATGATGCTGAGGCATTCCCCATAGTTTGAAGGATCGAAAAATCCTTCAAGTGCTGAGCGCTCTGACCTTGCATACGTTGCAACCATTGCTGCATCTGCTACAATTCTTCCAACTGCCTCTAAATCAGCTCCTGCTGGTTCGCGGGTGGGGGAGATGGTTGTTGATTAGCCATGGGATTTGCTTGGCTATTTCTCAACCTCAGCCTCCTTGAATGGTCTAAAGGTCCTTTTAATCTAGGATTCAATGACCTCCTTCCAAGCATACATTGGAAGGAAGTCGGGAGGATGTAGAAAAGAGGGAACCCTATAGCGCAAGAATACAAACCTGTCCCTAGATGGGGTAGCCTAAAGGTCTACTAACTCTCAGAATCCATCCTAAGATTATAGATGGTTTACTCTACTTATGTCCAGGTAATCCAACCAGTTAAAGGAGGGACTAGGGAGAAGATTCTTCCTTTATCTTACGCCTCCGGTTCCTAGTGTACCCCCTAGCTGCGGTCGTTTGATGCTACTCCCCTAGCTAGACATCAGATTGACTAGTATAAGAAGGTTAATCATGAATAATCTCAATCTGGATCCCGACGAGTGAATGAATCCCTAGGGCCAATGTCTAATTGATTTTAGTTAGGCTTGGGAAAATGGTGCTCTAGAATGTGATGGGCCCTTAATGGGTTGTGCCCTTAATGATTTATTTGAGATTGTGTGAATGTGCACAACCAAGAGGTTTTCAAGCAAAATTATTAATGATGAGGTGAGTTTTACGGTTCGAATCTAGCTTAATAGCTTTTAGGATTCAAATATCAGGTGTTTTCAACAAAGTTTTGTGAGGCAAACCAAGTTTGTTTCTGAAAGCACGAGTTTAAGTACTTTCCTTTAGAAATCAAGAAAAATATGGAGTGCCTGGCTTGACCTAGTTATTGAATCCTATGGGGCAGCTACAAAATGAATCGCTTTTAGATTAGGTGGTGCAGCCCAAAGAATTCAATCAATCGGCTCAAATGCACCACCGATTAAGGCACACAAAAAGGTGATTAACCTAATATGATTTCTACTCTTTTTTGTGTTGAATTCGGGTATCGGGTCCATAGGTTGGAATCCCGGTCGAGTAGATGAAAATCAAGTCAGGTTATGTGCCTTTGATGTGGGTGTATAGAGTGTGTAAATTGATTTGTCTCACAGAAAATATCTTTTTGTTTTTTTTATAATATGTTGGTGAGATGGGTGAGGGTGGCAAACAAGACAAACAAAGTCTACCCTATGGTTTATGCAAACACCTAAGTAGATTAGGTCTTAGTTATGATTGTGGTGAAATGGACTAGTGGGGGAGAATGTGGGGGACATTTACAAAACACTCTACCCACACTTTACTCTGGTCTACCGCACTTGGATCTCCATGCTAGGGTACCTGCAAGATAGTAGATCAAAGACAAGCGGGGTTAGTGCTATGTAAATGCAAAGAAGCGCAGAAAATAACAAAGTAAATTCCGTTGCCTCCCCGGCAACGGCGTCAAAATGATCGCACATGTTTCATGAGTTTGAAATCAAGGTTACAAGTAACCTGTCATCGTAGTTACAAAACTCGTGATCAAATAAAATTTATACTAAAGCTCCAAAGGAGATCTGGGTCGAACATAGGGAGGCGACATTTACTTTAATTGAAAACCACACTTCGTTTTGTTTGTTTTTGGTATTTTAGGGTTTTGTCATTTTTTCTTTTTGTATTTTTGAAAGAAGAAGACAAGTAGAATGAATCACAAGAGATATGGAACAAATATGATATATATATCATCCAATGTCAATTACAATAAACTATGAAAGAAAAAAATGAGAGGGAGGTGAGAAGAAATCTCCCGAATAGGCTGTTCGGCGAGACGACGGTGCCTGGCTGAAGCTCAGACGAAGGAGGTGAGGAGTGGGACAACGAAGGTGAGATGCAGGAGGACGTTGGGAAGAGGAAAGCTTCAGCATGGATCAGGAATGGAGGTGAGAAGGTGGAGATGATCTGCTACCGAAATGCTGGTGGGAGGATGATTACAAGGCTATCTATGAATGGGGATGGGAAGATGGATGAATATTTGGTGAGGCAGAGGTTTGCTACACTAATAGGAGCCTTGGGAGCTTAAGAGTAAGCTCTAATGGAGAGGTGGTAGGCTTGCTAGAGCTTAGGAGTAAGTGGGAGTAGAGTAGGTAGAGATGATTTTTTGAGGGGGTGTGTTGGCCTTTATATAGTGGATGGGAAGAAGAGAATCACTTGCATAAGCATTCAGCGACTACTATAAGCGTCACTGAAGGTCACTCAAGCTGTTGCTGAAAATCCATGCCTCTTCATTGCGTTGGCTAGCATACTCACTACGTAGGCCATTTAGTGACAACTACAAATGTCACTAAAAGCCTACCCTTCTATCGTTGTAAATCCCACGCCCATCGCTCATGCCCGCAACTGTCATCGGGGACGTAGGTGCAGATGAATCCTGACCATCGAATGAAGCATCGCACGATCGAGAGAAGATCGTGCCCCTTCGCAAAATTTGAATTGCGCGCCTCGCCTTCAGCCTTTGAATGCTACGTTCAGACGTCTTAACTACGCACGTCAGATGGTGCATTCTTGAGGTAAGTCGGTCGCCATGTGCAGCATTTGCGCTCAACTGTGCGTCCACATAGCTGCTTCCTTCACCTCCCGATCTTCCATCGATTGTTTAGTTTCCCTCCCGTATGCGCTTCAGTAGATAAAATCTGCATGCAGGGCTTCGAACGCATGGCCGCGCATTGAGAGCAGAGGCGCAAAGCACTGTGCTGAGGGTCGTATGTGTTCTAATTACGAATTGAGCTTCTGCACCCATGACCATTAGATGAAGATCCAACGGTCGAGATGACTCCTCGCTTGATTTACTTGAGGCTGGGTGAGATGAGGCGCTTCTTCAACCGTGGAGCGCACATCTCAACCGTTGGATTGAGATCCAACGGCTAGGATCTAATCTTGCGGCAGGCTTGGGGATGCCTTGGCTCAGGTGGGGCGGCCTGGATGATGCCACGTGGTGCCATCTGGGTCGTCCATCTTCTTCTTGTGGAGGGTGCTATAGAGCTTAGATATGGGTGATAAACATGTTGACAGACTACGATCGTCGCTCTGAATCCATCTGTATGGTCGGATTCTTCATCAAAAGCCCATAAAGATGTCACACTGCCTCCTGGCAACGTAAAATGACGGAATTAATGGACATAATATACAACTATCCTAAATGCAATGCAATGGATGTTTGTGCAATATTTATATTATGATATGCACTGCTAGACCTATGAACTATTATAAGTAAGCATTTTACGATGAATTTATGTGGTTATCAGTGGGCTCTCTAGGGATGTCAGAATTGCTCTCAAGAGTCACCTTATCAGAATAAGGGACGAAATTTACACCCTCGAGAGGTTCTGATTCAATCTTAGTATCATAGGTGTTTGGGAAATCTAAACATGGTGAACCAGGCTCTTGATTTTCTAGGGTTGGCTCAAAATTTTGAGCACCTGTAATTAGATCCTCCCAACCCTCATTAAGTTCAAGAATGTTAGTTGCAGTGAAATTTGAATCTGAATTCATTTGGGTTGGGGATCGATAACAACTATGACTAGCAAACCCGAGATTTGGGAAATTGTGTTGATCATTAGACTCACTCCAAGATGTTTTATTAATTTCTGACGGGCATTTTTGATCAATGGTTCTATATAACTTATTCAGCAATTCTCCCCATATTTCTAAAATTTCCCAGAGTTTTTCTGGAAATGAAGGGTCTGACCAACATTGCAGACACTCATTGTTGTGTAATTTCACCAATTCACTGTGTTCTGCTAGTAGATTATCTCGGGTTGAACCGTGGTTCATTTGTGTTCATATTATCCTTACACAGGTTGCGATGATGTCTGTTGTTTTAAGAAATTTTTCCTTAATGTCCCTTTTATAATATTCTTCATGGTTTCTATAAGCATTCTCAAGTATCTTTTCCTTTATGCTCATTTGGGACTCAGGTTTCTTAAATAGTCTTCCTATATAGCCAGACTACATTTTTGAATCAAGTGGTGAAATCAAGATGTAGAATCAAACTCAAGATTAGATTTGAAGTTCACCAGATCTAAAAGAAATCCCTAAGATGATTTGTGCATGTGCTCTAAATAGAAGGGATGAGGGACTGGATGTAAAATTGACCCAATCAAGGAACCCAAAGATTTTGGATGACTAAGGCAGTTTCGAGGTGGATGATACCTTTGAATCAGAAATTCGTACACCCGAGAAGTACCTGGGCAGCTAGGAAGGGAGGGCCTTGCAAAGACCCCTACACGGTAGAGCGTCCCCACAGGTTATAGAGTTTCCCCCACCCGACCTTCCTTGTCACTGAGGGTCCAGGTAGATCGGAATGTACGAAGTTAAGACCTAAAGTCTACCAGTTTTATGTCCTAATTTGTGCCTTTAATTTCACTTGATTAGAAGTTAATTCAACTTGTGACCTAATTTGGAGGTTGGTTGGCCTACAATGTTGACCAACTTCACTTGACCTACCCTAAAGATGATAGAATGAGATCTATGTCAAGACCTACAATCACCTTGATTTTACTCCTAGGTTATTAGGTCCAAGATTTTAAGAGTTCAAGTGAAATTAAAGCCTGATTTTAGGATTTTTCTGATTAGATCTTTTCAATCAAGGGCTTGGGTAGCACACAAATGCGGGAGGGTAACTTTCTTTTAATTTAGGAAAAAATGTTTACTAGCACTCCAAATCCTAATGTCAAACACTAATTGGCTCTTTTCTTCATCCAATTTGATCTCAATATGTACACCTTGGACTCAAATAAGGTGAGTAGTCCAAGATGATCAGAAATTAAGCATGATCCCTAATAGGCACAGGAAAGTTGGGGTAGGGAATTCTAAATAGAATCATCTCAATCTTCAATCAGATTTGAAAAAAAAAATTCACAAATCAGGAAACTTGCCTTTTAAATGATAATTACTATGAAAAATAAGGCACGTGATTCCTAATTGATTGTTTCCTTTTTTTGTCTTCCCAAGATTAGGAGGTTGATTAGGGAAGAATAGAGAAGTTACCAGCCTTGTAGTCATTAATTTACACGGAAGATCTCCTCATGAAACACCTCGCAAAATCACAATAAATCAAATAGGGCAAGTTAGTGCTCAAATATAAACAAAATATAGTAAGAGAATATCGATGAATTGCACGTTGCTCCCCGACAATGGCACCAAAATGTTTTTACGCAGAATCGAGGTTTTAAAAGATGCATTCATTGTAGTAATAATTCCTCAAAAATAGCACAAACAACAAATAAAATTTATTACTCGAATTTAAGTTTGAGGTTGCTCACTGGAAGCAAATATGGAATTCAATCGCTAATCTCAATAAATAATATAAATGAGCATAATTAATTTAGCAATGTATAGCTTTCCAATGAATAATAACCTGTCACATTAGTTATTTAATGAAATCCAATGTATCTCAAGAATATGAGGATAAAAAGAAAAAAGAATAGGAAACAATGGTGATTTGAATCACTACTTATATCCTCTAAAGTTTAAGCATGCATTCAACCATCAATTATCTCAAATAAGCAAACAATAGCTTGAATGCTACAGTGCCTCAGATGATTGGCTTAGCAATTAGACGTCTTAATAGAAGGCAAGCACAAGCCTTCCCTTCTTCTTCAGAACCTCTCCTCCTCTCTGTTCCTTCCTTCTTTGGCCCTTCTATGGCTTGTCGTCTGCTTCTCTGACCATTGTGCACAAGGGGAACCTTACAAAATTGGCTAAGTGTTATCCAATACACAACAAACCAAAACCCCCCTCAACCTTGCGCTCTCTCTCTTACTTCTCTTCTATTCTTAGGGATAACCCGGTAGTTAGGTATCAGATCAGAGCACACCCGGGACCAAGGCAGTAGGCATGGTGGCAGCTGAGGTGTGGGCATAGCTTAGTGATGTTGTGTGGTTCATCATCAATTTGATTATATTTTATTACTCGAAATTAAAAATCTTTCGAGGTCGAACTTAGGGAGCAAATTCAATTTTTAGAAGCATAAAAATCACAATTCACAATAATGTACTGTTTTAGAAAAATGTAGAGAATAAAAGTAGAATGTTTCTTCTCTTTTTCTTATTTTCTCTCCTTCTTTGCTCTCTCTCTCTCTTTTCTTTCTTTGTCTTCAGATGTCTGATTTTGGGAATCATACGCCTTAAGTGGCAACTTGCTATAGTGCACGTCTTCTTCTTCCTTTCTTCTTCTGATGCTGTTGCTGCTACTTCTTCTCCTTGTCTTTCTCTTCTTCTCTTCTCGTTTGGCTCTTTCTTCCTCTTCAGCTCCTGCTTCTGCCTTCTTCTTTTTCTTCCTTTCCTTCTGCATTGTGCCTTCTTCTTCAACTCTTACTTCTTCCTTGGCACAGTTAAGGCCTAAGCTTCTTCCTCTTCTCTTCTTCTTTTTCTTCTTATTCTTCTGCTTCCTCTTCCTCCTTCTTCTTCCTTGCACAGGCACAAGGCACGGTTATGCAAAACCTACCCCTACCCTCCCCCGCATCTCTCTCTCTCTATTTCTCTCTCAGGTCACCGCTCTCCCAGAGCCAGTCGGGTTATCGAGTTAGGTGTACGTGCCTGGGACCAGGCCCACCGGTGTGCGGTGGAGGGCGAGGAGTGCAAGGTCAGGTAAATGAGTCACACAAGGTCTGCGGAGGTCGGGTCACGGACGAGGAGGGTGAAGGTGAGTGGGACCTCACCCCATGGTTTCGAGGCGATAACCCCTATACAATTTTTCAATTTAAGCGCCCGCGCTCGCTCGTCAGCTTCCGAGGTGGGACTAAATGTCCCACCTTCCTATCGTGCATCTAGCAGTAGGTGGCGCAAGCAATTGCAGTAGCAGCTAAGGCCTTCGAGGCCAATTGGCTACCTGGAGCTGTACGCGGATGTATTCCGCGCCACCTGGGACTGATAGCCCGGAGCGAGGGAGGCTGAAGCGAGCTCACAAGCAAGCTTCTTACTGTCGTCAATGGCGGTGACCCTCCGAACCTGAAATCATGCAAATGGCCTCGTGGCCATGTCAGAATGCTCAAGAGGCCTCACCGAAGCATGACGAGTGTACTATGGGGGTCGAAGTGGCTCAGAACGGCCTAGTCGTACGTGCCTAGGTCGGTCTGAGTCTGTGTGAGTGGATCTGTTTAGGGGAAGTTTAGGGAGGTTATGGTGGTTGATGGCTAAGTGGAAGGTGATCAGTGGACTGTAGCAGAGGTGGTGAGGTATCTAGCGAGGTGTGTGGAGGTGTGGAGCGATGGAGGCACCTCACCAGTGGGTGGTTGGAGATGGAGAAGATGGCGGTGGTCAGTGGCTGCGAGGGGTCAAAAGTTGAAATAGAAAGAGGGGAAATGAAGAGGGGAGTAAAGGTAACTTATCTGGCAGGTTAGGAGTGAACGGGGGAGGCAGAGATGGTGAGCGGCTGGTACTACCGTCGCCGGAGACGAAGGCACCTAGGGGAAGAGGACGGCGACGAGGAAGAGGGGTTGGAGGGCGCCCGCTAGTATGGTGCGGTGCGACGGAGGACGGTGGAGGTAGCTCTGCCACTGGTACTATGGCAGGGCAATAACAGAGGAGGGGAAGAGTCACCAGAAGCTCTGGGCGGATGGCCAAAGTTGGGAGGAGATGAATTGGAGCGAGATCTCAGGCCAAAATGAGCTTGAAGGATGCGGCGTGGATTGCCTCTCCGTAAATAGGCGAAGGCCGGCTGGGAGGCACGCGAGGGTGGCAGAGAGGGCATGCTAGACGTATGGCAGACCAAAGACCCATACCTCTCATGCATTCGCACGAGAGGTATGGTGGGCTTCAAGGCATGGGGAGCAACCCATGCTGCAGGGGGCTCCGCAGGGAGCTCCCCTTTCAAATCTGTGATCAACTCCCTATGCAGATCTGGCGCCATCCTCCACGCAAAGTCGCTGGAGGCATGGCCTTCTGCTGCGGGTGGCAGAGGGACCGAAGTGAAGAAAATGACGAGAAAGCTAGGGTGGCAAATGCAAGGGTTTCAAAAAGTTGAGGGTCAGAAAGTAATTTTGAGGACCAATTTACAAAGTGGGTTAAGATGACCTCTCCTTAGGTCCAAATTTTGGTATGAAGCTAATTTGGACCTAAGGAATCCAATGGTGAAGTTGGATTTTAGGTTTGACCACGTTTGATAGGAAATTTTACATAAAACCCAAATTAGGTCAAAAATTGGGTATGGACCTCAATCTAGGACAAAACAGGTCCCAAAGGCCAAATTGAAGGTTCTAAACCCTACGGGATATTTTTTCATGAATTTTAGAGGGTTTAGTTGATTTTTATCTTGCCTGAAACTTCATGAATTAAAGTGGATTTGTTTTAAGGTTGTAGAATGTCATTTAATTCCTAGATTTTGCCATAACCCTTTTAAAAGCAAACCATCCCACTTTTTCTCCTATGAAGTCCACTTGACCTATGTCTAGACCCTTATAAATCCCGTTGCTGCACTACAATGGCAAAATTGCTATTTTATTCCTTATGTCATGTTTTCTTCTGAGATTAGTAATTCCCTGAATTAGGCCTTCCTTTAGGTTATGTAGGAGCTTGTTTTCATTTTATTAGGTCAAAATGTGCTAGTTAGGGTTCATGATGGGGTTCTCATCATATCCCCATGCCTAGATTTTTCTTGTCCCTTAGGAAAATTTTAATGTTTTATCCTCTGTTCTAGACCATGTGTTCCTTTCACCAATTTTGATAAGTGCTTTTTCTTCTATTTTCTCTTTGATTAGGTCAGAATGCCAATCAATGGGCCTAAAGGTACTCTAGTACCAATCAAGATCCAGACCTATCTAGCTATAGCCTCAATCCTTAACAAAGGTTTTTAAAGCCCACAGGAACTACCCTAAGGTTTATTGGACTCCGTCGTTAAAGCACCCATGTTTGAGACATTTTTAGCCTTGGTTTAGTTTGTAGTGCATTGTGTAAGAGAGAGACAGAGTTTATTTGTTTGGAGAGTTTTCCCTCTTTTCTTTTTACTTATAGCTTAGGATTGGCTTCACAACACGATCTGTATTGGATTCCTCGTCCCCATCATAAATCCTCAAAGGTCCCTGGCAATCGATGCTTCGAGATAGCACCACCCATGGTAACCCCCAGAACCCTGGTTTTCGAGATTTTGAGATAATCCCACCCATGGCGTTCCGTGGCAAAATTCAGACCCTAGCAATTGACATTTCGTGATAATGCCATCCATGGTATCTGAACCAGCAGAGTGCTTACATGCCCTCGGTAGGATATGTAAATATCCTAAGAGACAAGCACCGAGGAGACGATATGTTGTTATGCATCTTCGTGGGAAATTTTCCACCTCTCCGTGCCGGGAACTCGTCTAAATAAACTTGTGTTGATCGGCCGCTCCTAATCTAAGTGGCATTTTGGAAACATTAGAAATGCTTCTGCATGATTTTGATAGTTATGCTCACTGAACTAGACTATGTGTGAATTGTGGTGCTTAGGTTACTGAGTCCCGTAAACCGAAGGTCAGTTAACGAGGCTGAATACTCCCTAAGCCTTAGACTTGCTACTTAAGCTTTTCATTTTCCTTAACCTCTTGAGGAATATCTAGATCTTAATGGGTACTACGAGTCTAGCTAAAAAGGCCTAAGGTTAGCATTCTTACTAATCTTTTTGTGTTTCTTTAGCACTTTCTCTTAATTTTCTTAATGTGCTTTAGAACTTTGGTTAATCCCTTAATCTCTTAATAATGACTATCTCTTTCTTTTTCATTTTGTGCTCCTTTTTAGCATTTTGCTCTTTTCCTCCTTTTGTAAAGCTCAAAATTTTCTTCCCTTCTCCCATTTTTTTGTTCTATTTTCAAAAAATTTTTAATTGTTTGGTGTTGTCTAAAAGAAATTTTTTAATTTTTTGGTCTTTTTGACATATGTGATCTTTTTGTTAAAACCTTTTCTTGTTATGAGTTTTCATTGCACTTTCATATCCCCCCATGCTTAAGATTTTCAATGTCCTCATTGTAAATTAGGTGGGTTTTTATTTAGCTTGGTTCATGCATTAGGATAGGTATTGGGTGAGTGGATGGGTTAAGTTGATTGTTGCGGACGATTTCTAATCTCAGGTATGAGTACCTGAGGTGGAGTCGGCTGTCCTAAAGGATGAACCTGAAGTGTAAAGAAATGTCAGCAAAGGTTTCGGGTTTTCAAAAGAATGACAGGTTGCCTCCCGTTAAGCACTGAGTGTTACGCCATTGGCTGGGCACAATGAGCTCGGGGAGAATGGAGGATAAAGGATGACTCAGCCAAATTTGTATTGGTTATGACAATGAATGGTTTGAGTCTCTGACCGTTCATGACAAAGGGTTTGGAATCGTGGCTGAGCAAACTGATCTCGATGGCTCCATTTCCAAAGATTTATCGGACTAGGTATAGTCCGACCCACTTGTATTGCAGTTTTCTTGGGAACAATTTTAGTTAGGCATCGAAGAGTAGGACCTTCTGACCAGGGTGAAAGATCTTTCTAGATATGTGCTTCTCATGAAAGGCTTTAATTCGCTCTTTGTAGATTCGTGAGTTTTCATACTCATCGAGGCATAATTCATCAATCTTGCTTATCTGAAGCTTTCTGTGGGCTCCAGCCTTAGAAAGATCTAGGTTGCAGTTCCATACTGCCCAATAGGCATTATGCTCTAGTTCGACGGGAAGGTGACACACCTTCCCGTACACCAGTCTAAAAGGAGACATGCCTAATTGAGTCTTGTGGGCAGTCCTATAAGCCCACAAAGCTTCCAGAAGTCATGATGACTAGTCCATCCTGTCAGGTCAAACAGTAACCTGAAGGATTTTCTTGATCTCCCACTTTGATAGCTTAACTAGACCATTAGTCTAGGGGTGATAAGGAGTAGAGATTCGGTGTGACACCCCGTATTTGGTCATCAGTGACCTGAACTGAGCATTGGTGAATTGGGTCCCTCCATCAGAAATGATTGCTCGTGGAATCCCAAATCGTGAGAAGATATTCTGGTGAATGAATTTGATAACGATCTTGTGATCACTGGTTCGGGTCGGAATGGCTTCGATCCATTTGGACACGTAGTCAACAGCGAGTAAAATGAACTCGAAGCCATCCGAGATAGGGAAGGGGCCCATAAAATCAATCCCCCAAATATCAAAAATCTCACATACGAGAATCGAATGTAAAGGAATCATGTCACAATGGCTCATGATGCCTAGAGTTTGGCAATGGTTGCATGCCTTACAGTGATTGTTTGCGTACTTGAAGATAGTGGGCCAGTAAAAGCCACACTGGAGGATTTTTTATGCGATTTTATGCCAGAAAAATGGCCACTACATACCTGGTCTTGGCAGAAAGAGAGTATGTCATTGATTTCGACCTCCAGGACACATCGCTTGATAATTTGGTCAGCACCTATGTGGAATAAGTATGAATCTTCCCAGATGTAATACTTGGCATCGGAGCGCAATTTGTCTTTCTTGGCCTTCGGCCAATCAGATGGAATCTGGTGTGATGCCAAGTAGTTACTATGTCAGCAAACCATGGAAGGCTTGCACCAATAGTCAAGAGGTGCTCATCAGGAAAATGCTCCGTGATGGGTCCAGAAGGGTTGATGATCTTAGAAGGAAGGTGGGACAAGTGGTCAGCTACCATATTCTATCTTCCCGCTTTATCACGAATCTCAAGGTCAAATTCTTGCAACAGCAAGATCCATCGGATTAATCGAGGTTTTGCGTCCTTCTTCGCAAGGAGATGCCTCACAGTTGTGTGATCTGAGTAGATAATAATGTGGGAACCCAGGAGATAAGATCTAAATTTTTCAAGGGTAAATACGATAGCTAGTAGCTCTTTCTCCGTAACCGTGTAGTTACGCTGAGCCTCATAAAGTGTCTTGCCAGCGTCGTAGATGACTACGGGTTTCACGTCAATCTTTTTCCCTAGAACCGATCCTACAGCAAAGTTAGATGCATTGCACATGATCTCAAAGGGTTGAGACTAATCAGGGGACTGTAGGATTGGGGCTTGGGTGACTCGGTCACAAAGGATCTCAAATGCTTGAGTGCATTCCTTGGAAATCTCAAAAGGTACATCCTTGGAGAGAAGAGTGGTCAGGGGGCGTGAGATTTTCGAGAAATCGGGGATGAATCGATGGTAAAAACCAATGTACCCCAGAAAATATCTGATGTCCCTAATCGAGCTAGGCAAAGGAAGTTTGGAAATCAAGTTAACCTTAGCTCGATCTACTTGGATGCCCCTCTCAGAAATCAAATGTCCCAAGACGATCCCCTCAGGCACCATGAAATGGCTCTTTTCCCAGGAAAGAACCAGATTCACGTCAATGCATCGCCTGAGTATATGAACCAAGTGCTGGAGGCAATCGTCAAATGATGCCCCAAAAACTGAGAAGTTATCCATGAAGACTTCCAGATAATCACCTACCATATTAGCGAATATGACAAGCATGCACCGCTGAAAAGTTGCAGGTGCATTGCAGAGATCGAGAGGCATCCTTCGGAATGTGTATGTCCCGAAGGGGTAGGTGAACATGGTCTTCTCTTGGTTTCTGGATGGATCGCCACTTGGTTGTAACCGGAGTACCCATCCAGAAAGTAGAAGAATCTATTTCCTGCTAGTTTTTTAAGGATCTGATCAATAAATGGTAGTGGGAAATGATCCTTCTTCATGGAGGAATTGAGTCTTCGGTAATCAATGCAGACTCCCCACGAATTGGCTATACAGGTAGGTATGACTTCTCTGGTTTCAATCGTGATGGTGGTGAGCCCTGCCATCTTAGGCACAACCTGGATTGGGCTCACCCAGCGACTGTCGGAGATCGGGTAGATGATCCCTGCATCTAACCACTTAATGATCTCCTTTTTCATGACCTCCTGCAGATTAGGGTTCAGACGTCTCTGCATTTCACCCGAAGGTCATGCGCCCTCTTCAGAATAGATGTGGTGTGTGCAATAAGAGGGAATTATTCTAGTCAAATCATCGAGAGTCCAGCCAATGGCTCTACGATGTTGCTAGAGAACAGTAATTAGACGGGATTCCTGATCAGGGGTGAGTCTGGAGTTTATAATTACAGGAAGTGTCTGATTGGAACCCAAAAAGACATATTTTAGATGATCGGGAAGGGGTTTGAGTTCCAAAATGGGATTATCAGCAGCAACGAGTGGTTCGGAATGGGTGTGAGGAATAAGGGTAGGAGTTAGGGGTGTGTCCAGATCGGGTTCAGACTCCCCTAATTGCAGTTTTAGATCTTCTTGTGGTTGATTGGGGAGAATCATTTCGTCCTCAATTTGCGGTTCATCAACCACGGCTCTAATTTCACAAATTTGCTCTACCACACCGCAATTAATCCCTTGTTGGGCCTTAAAGATGTTAATCTTAAGGGTTTGATTTCCGAATTTCAGCTCTATTTGGCCCTCCTCACAACTTATGTTGGCCTTAGTAGTGGCCAGAAAAGGTCTCCCTAGTATAATTGGTGTATCCCTTAGGTTCTCAGGTGCATCCATGTCTAGAACTATAAAATCTATTGGGAAGTACAAATCCCGCACCTTAACAATAACGTCCTCGAGAACTCCCTTAGGTGACTTAATGGATCGATCAGCTAACTACAATGTCACCTCAGTTGGTTTTAACTCGGATTCTTCAAGATGGTTAAGCAAGGATGTGGGTATCAGGTTTATGGAGGCACCTAGGTCTAACAAAGCTGTATCAAATTGGGTTTCACCAATTTTACATGAGATCAGGGGAGTACCTGGGCCTTTTGCTTTGGGTGGGAGTTTACTCAGGATCACAAAGCTGGCTTGCTCTGATAGTACAATCAGACTCCTACTCTTGGTTCGCGGCTTACGCTGGGGTGTACACACGTTCTTTAAGAATCGTGTGTAAGCCGGTATGTGGCGGATTGCATCCATCAAGGGGATGTTTATTTGGACCTGCTCAAAGAGCTTGATCAGGTCCTCCTCAGGAGCTATGGGTTTAGTTGTCCTCTTTCCCTTGGTCAAGGCCTCGGGAAATGGAACTTTGGTTGGTTCCTCTAGAATAGGTCCAGGATTTTGATCTGGGATAGGGACATCCTGGATAACTATCCTAGGGCTTAGGTCACTACCAGGATTGGAGTGGTCTGAATAAGGTGGGTCTTGGGTTGCTTTACCACTACGAGTTGTCACCGAGTTTAATCCTGCCTGATTCTGGTTGGGGGTTGGTAAGATGGGTTGCTGCTATTGATAACCTGCAAAGGAAGTTGATGCTTCCATCCTGTCAAATGATGGAACAGAAGGGGTTTGATAGATCAAGTGTGCTTGGCCTGGGTTTGGGTTCATAATGCATCGCTGGGTCGACATGTTGTTCGAGTTTGGCAGAGGTTGTGAAGGAAGAGTGCCTGGTTGGCGGGAATTCGCCATCTGGGCGAGTTGGTTGAGGACCTTTGTGATCTTGTCCTTGTGCTGCTTCTGGATAGCCACATTCAATCTTTGAATGTCAGCCAGAGTTTGGAGGATGGACATTTGGTCTTGGTTGGACCCGGATGGATAGCTGGGGTTGGGCCGAGGCTGAGGTGGCTGATAATGATGAGGGGCCTATGGATGGGGTTGATAAGGTGGTCTTTGTGTCTGAGAATTTCCCGCCCATTGGAATTTGGGATGATTTCGCCATCCAGTGTTGTAGGTGTTGGAGAATGGGTCATTCTGGATGACGTTGAGGTCCTCGCAGGTCTGAGGAGCCTCAGGGAAGCTAGATTATGGGGGATCAGAGTTCCCCTGACAAGAATAGAAAGGATTAGAGGTCCCTCCGGTCCTGGAGTCAGATGGGGGTGGATATGGGTCCACCCCAGGTGAAGATCAGTGGAAAATGTTCTGCACAGTTTCCCTTGTGGGAGGAGGCTGTGTGAAGGAGTTTTGCATAGAGGTGGCTCACTACAAATGTTGAGTCAGCTCGTCCACCTTCTTCTCGATGATAGAGACCTTGCCCAACTGACTGGCCATCAGTTTCAAGTCGACAGATGCAAATAGGCCCTGCGTCTCATGTGCTCCCCAAAGATTCATCGATGCACGGGTATTCATCCAGTCGAATAATCCCACGGAGTCATTGTTGATGGAGTTCTTGCATATATTCTTGAGAATCTCCCACATGGTATCCTCATGTTGACCCATGATATTCCCTCCGCAAGTTGCATTGACGAACAATCTAATGTCCTCACGGAGTCCCTGGTAAAAAGACTGGACTTGTTCCCATTTAGGAACTCCATGATGGGGGCACTTTCTCATGAGATCCAGAAATCGATCCCATGCCTTATGAAGAGGTTCTGCCATCTGCTGGGTGAAGTGAGTAATCTAATGGTGCAAGGCATTTGTCCAACCAACGGGAAAGAACTTCTTCAAAAACTCGGATTGAAGTTCATCCCAGGTGTTGATTGGACGGGTCTGTGTTTGATACCAATGAGCCGCCTTGTCCATAAGGGAGAAAGAGAACATCTTCATGAGTAAGATATCCCGATTTTGCGCATCTGACCTGAAAGTCGAGGCTAGATGCTTAAGCTGTTTGATGTGCTAGAATGGATCCTCGAAGTTATGCCCATAGAACTTAGGTAAGGCATGAATCATATTGGGCTTCAATTCAGAATCAGGTCCTCCAGTTGGGATTCTAACTCGAGGCTCGATTGCCATCGTAGTGGGATTATAGTGATCTCGCATCATGTGGTGCTGTGGTGGGTTGATGAAATTCTGGAAGAGGTCATTAAGACGCTGAAGCTGGTGCTCAAGATTATTCTCTTCTTCAACAAGCTGTGCCATGATGGAAGAAGGGGAACTAGGTTCAGAATCGGAAGAAAGGTCTATGTGGAGGGGTTGTTGCACAAACAAGGGTGCCGAGGCTTGGCCTCGGGGAGAGTGGATTTCTAGAGGAGCTTTCAAGGACCTCCTACCCAACATGCACTGATAGATTGGATGAGGTTAGAACATGTTGGACCCAATCAAGACACCCAAAATATGTTGGGTAACTACAGAGGTTCGGGGTAGATGATACCCCTTAATCAGAAGGTCTTCCACCTGAGAATTACCTGGGTAGCCAGAGAGGGTGAGTCCCATGAAGACCCCTACACGGTAGAGTGCCCCCACGGGTTACAGGGTTTCCCCCACCCGATCTCTCTTGTTACTGAGATTCCAGGTAGACTAGAATGGGGACCCTGACATCTTAAGTCTACCACTTTCAATTAAGATCAAGGTGCTTAGGGTTTCACTTGAACTTTAAACCTTTTGTGTGTAAAAGTGACCTAATTTAAAGGTTGGTTGATCCAAAGGATCAACTTCACCTCTTTGTTCCTGTGAGTGCTTCTTAGGTCCTTTCTTTTAGTGTTCAAGTAAATTAAGAGCCTAATTTCTTAGGGTTTCTCTTACATAGGTCTTTTCAAATAATGGTTTAGGCACACCTCTTTTGGAATTTTCAATTCTTTGATTAGAAGAAGATGTGTCTCTAAAACCCTAGCTTGGAATCCTAGGTTGGCTCTAGGTGGTCCAATTAGTTGCCTCAGAAAAGGGTAACTAGGGCTTAAGCAAGAATGTTTTAACCCTAGTTACCTTAAGTGGATATACAATTACGATGTGTTGAAATTCAAAAACAGGCAACTTTGTGATTTACTATGTATGGAAGACGGGTAGCCCTAGATTGATTTTTCTTTTGCTTTTTTAGAATGTCAGGGGCTTAAGAGAAAGGGTTGAGGGTTACCTGTCCCTTGGTGTGGTTGTTGTGCGGCTGCTTGTTTTTTCTTGCCTTCCTTTCCTACACAACAAGAGAGAGATTAAGTCAGTGTAAAATCAAAGATTATGATTTTGAAGCTTCTAAAATGCCCGTTGCTCCCCGGCAACGGTGCCAAAAATTGATGTTGGGTGGTTCATCATCAATTTGATTATATTTTATTACTCAAAATTATAAGTGTTCCGAGGTCGAACTCAGGGAGATAATTCAATTTTTCGAAGCATAAAAATCATAATTCACAATAATGTACTGTTTTACAAAAAATGTAGAGAATAAAAGTAGAATGTGTCTTCTCTTTTTATGCTTTTCTCTCCTTCTTTGCTCTCTCTCTCTCTCTTCTTTCTTTGTCTTCAGACGTCTGATTCTGGGAATCAGATGCCTTAAGTGGTAGCTTGCTACAGTGCACGCCTTCTTCTTCTTCTTCTTCTTCTTCCTTTCTTCTTCTGATGCTACTACTGCTTCTTCTCCTTCCTTAGCATTCTCTTCTTCTCTTCTTTGGCTCTTTCTTCCTCTTTAGCTCCTGCTTCTGCCTTCTTCTTCTTCTTCAGCTCCTACTCCTTCCTTGGTGCAGCTAAGGCCTTAGCTTCTTCCTCTTCTCTTCTTCTTCTTCTTCTGCTTCCTCTTCCTCCTTCTTCCCTACATAGGCACAAGGCACGGTTATGCAAAACCTTCCCCTACCCTCCCTTGCGTCTCTCTCTCCCTATTTCTCTCTCAGGTCACCGCTCTCCAAGAGCCAGTCGGGTTATCGGGTTGGGTGTACGCACTTGGGACCAGGCACACTAGCGTGCGGTGGTGGGCGAGGAGTGCAGGGTCAGGTAAACGGGTCATGCCAGGTCCCCGGAGGTTGGGTCATGGACGAGGTGGGTGAAGGTGAGTGGGACCTCACCCCATGGTTTCGAGGAGGTAAGCCCTATATAGTTTTTCAATTTAAGCGCCCGCGCTCGCTCGTCAACTTCCGAGGTGGGACTAAGTCACATGCCTGTCAATGCGTGGCGCGAGCAATTGCAGCGGCAGCTAAGGCCTTCGAGGCCAATTAGCTACCTAGAGCTGTATGTGGATGTATTCCGCGCCACTTGGGACTGATAGCATAGAGCAGGGGAGGCTAAAGCGAGCTCACAAGCAAGCTTCTTACTATCGTCAATGGCGACAACACTCCAAACCTGAAATCATACAAACGGCCTCGTGGCCACGTCAAAATGCTCAGGATGCTTCGTCGAAGCACGACGAGTGTACTGCAGCGATCGGCGTGGCTCAGAACGGCCTAGGCATGTGTGCCTAGGTCGGTTCTAGTCTGTGTGAGTGGGTTTGTTCGGGGGAAGTTTAGGGAGGTTATGGTGGTCGATGGCTGAGCGGAAGGTGATCAGTGGACTGTAGCAGAGGTGGTGAGGTATCTGGCGAGGTGTGTGGAGGTTTGGAGCGGTGGAGGCACCTCGCCGATGGGTGGCCGGAGATGGAGAAGTTGGCGGTGGTCAGTGGCTGCGAGGGGATGAAAGTTGAAATAGAAAGAGAGGAAATGAAGAGGGGAGTAAAGGTAACTTATCTAGCAGGTTAGGAGTGAACAGGGGAGGTGGAGATGGCGAGCGGCTGGTACTGCCATCGTCGGAGACGAAGGTGCCCTGTGGAAGAGGACGGCGACGAGGAAGCGAGGTTGGAGGGCGCCCGCTGGTACGGTCCAACGCGACGGAGGACGGTGGAGGTAGCTCTGCCACTGGTACTTTGGCAGAGCAACGATAGAGGAGAGGAAGAGTTACTGGAAGCTCTGGGTGGATGGCTGGAGTTGGGAGGAGATGAATTGGAGGGAGATCTCAGGCCAAAATGAGCTTGAAGGATGCGGCATGGAGTGCCGCTCCTTAAATAGGCGAAGGCCGACCAGGAGGCACGCGAGACTAGCAGAGAGGGCACACCGGAGGTATGGCAGATCGGAGACCCATACCTCTCGTACGTTCGCACAAGAGGTATTGCGGGCTTCAAGGCATGGGGAGCAGCCCATGCGGTAGGGGACCTTTCAAATCTGGGGCCGGCTCCCAATGCAGATCAGGTGCCATCCTCCACGCAAAGTCATCAGAGACATGGCCTTTTGTTGTGGGTGGTAGAGGGACCGAAGTGAAGAAAACGATGAGAAAGCTAGGGGGCAAACGCAAGGGTTTCAAAAAGTTGGGGTCAGAAAGTAATTTTGAGGACCAATTTGCAAAGTGGGTCAAGACGACCTCTCATTAGGTCCAAATTTTGGTATAAACCTAATTTTGACCTAAGGAATCCAATGGTGAAGTTGTATTTTAGGTTTGACCACGTTTGATAGGAAATTTTGCATAAAAACCCAAATTTGGTATGGACCTCAATCTAGGTCAAAACAGGTTCCAAAGGCCAAATTGATGTTATAAACCCTAGGGGATATTTTTCCATGAATTTTAGAGGGTTTAGTTGATTTTTATCTTTCCTGCAACTTCGAGAATTAAAGTAGGCTTGTCTTAGGGTTATAGAATGTCATTTAATTCCTAGATTTTGCCATAACCCTTTTCAGACTAAACCATCCCACTTTTTCTCTTATTAAGTCCACTTGACCTATGTTTAGACCCTTAGAAATCCTATTGCTGCACTGCAATAGTAAAATTACAGTTTTACCCCTTGTGTCATGTTTTCTTCTCAGATTAGTAATTCTCTGAATTAGGCCTTCCTTTAGGTTATGTAGGAGCTTGTGTTCATTTTATTAGGTCAAAAAGTGCTAGTTAAGGTTCATGATGAGGTTCTCAACACTTAGGCAGGTAATCGGGTCGAACCAGGCTCCCGTGCAAGAGTGTCACGGGCAAGGCATAGGGTGTATGCGAGGGGACCCGACCCCCTTTGTTCTTGAGCAATAAGCCATATGCGCAAAAATAACTTTTGTCACTGTGGGCGAACTTCAGCAAAGAGTGTGGGACTAAAGTCCCACACCCTCTTCGCGTACAACTACAGCTGGGTGATCCATCCAATTGAAGGTGAAGAGGTGGTGGTCTCCTCCAATTAATAGCCTGGGCGGACCCCAAGGTGATTCCGCACCTCCTGGAGCAAGGGCTTGAAGCTTTCATGGCTTGGAGCTTGAAGAATAAGGCCGGGATGACGACGACGATGGCGGAGCACCGGCAAAACTTGTTAGGCATGGATACGGCCTCACGACCAAATTAAACAAGTTCAGGAGCTTCGCCGGACCACGACGAATGTGTGGGTGGTGGTCTTGTGGTGTGAGAGGGCATGAGGTGGTAGGACTAGGTAGGAGTAGGTCACATGAAGGTGGGTTGTTCGAGAGATGGCTTGGGAGGTGGAATCGATGAAATAGGAGAGGGGTTTTGATGGGTGAGTCGTGGTGAAGGTTGTGGACCGGTTGGTGACAAATTTGAGTGTATGGAGAGAGCAGAAACCCTCGGCGGTGATATCACCGGAGGTGGAGACGAAGGCGGCTTGCGTTGATGTCGAGGGGATATTTTTGGTTTTTGAGGGTGTAAAATTAACCTAAGAGAACTAGGGATATAATCTAACCCTAATCTAATAGATGAAGGGGGGAAGAAGATGCTCGGGTGGGTGGTAACGGTGACAACGACAGAGAGAGAGAGATGCTAATTGGTATTGCACGACGCAAATGAAGATAAGGAAGGTGGATCTGCCGCTGGTATTGTGGGCAGACGATGAGGATAGGCAATGGGAATCGCCGAAGGCTGATGAGCCTTTCAATTGGAATAGGACAGAGGAAATGACGGTAGATCCGACCAAAATCAAGCTTAGAGAGACTGGTCTGCCCTGGGGTTCTTATATAGGCATCAAAGTGCAGGTTGAAGCTTGGAATCCAAGCTTTCAAGCTTGGAAGGTTCGCCAGAATAGGAAACCCAAATATCTCATGCATTCGGATGAGAGATTGGGAAGATCTTGGAGGGCAAGATCTGATTCGTTGAAAAGGGAATTCCATAAGGAGTCTCCGGTTCTAATTTGAGACTGTTTCATTAATCAATCAAGCAGAAATCCCTGGTTGATTGTCGTCGGAGCTTTCAGATTAGGAGTTCATGTGAGGCGGGGACCTTTTTGTGGAGAAGACAAAGAAGCTATGGGGCTTTTTGTGAAGAATTCAAAAGCTAAGGGGCTATTGAGATAAAGAAAGTCAAACTTTGACCAAAGTGCAAAATAGGTTGAAACAATCTTAGATTGGGCCCAAATTTTGATACAAATCTAATTTTGACCTAAGGAATCTAATGGTGAAGTTGGATTTTGGTTTCGACCTTGTTTGACTAAGTAATTTATGCAAAAATTCAAATTAGGGCATAGGTCTATCTGTGACTCTGTTTTAGGTCAAAATAGGTTCTGACGGTTAATTTAAGGATGCCAAGCCCTAGAGAATATTTTTTTATGAATTTTAAAGGGTTTAGGTGAATTTTATCCTTACCAGAACCTCCGTTAATCAAGCGGGTCTATTTTTAAGGTTTTAGAAGTCCTTTAATTCTTGAAACACGCGAAAACCCGTTTCTGTTTGCACGGACCCACTTGTTAGACAATTAAGACCATTCGACCTTTAATTAACCCTCAAACAATCTAGTGATTATTCTACATTTGAGATATGCTATTAAAACTGTAGTTTTACCCCTATTTTCTTATTATTCTCTCAGAATGGATTTGCAGTGAATTACGTTACTCTGGCGGTTATGTAGGAGCATTTATTCTTTGATTATGACTAATTAAAGCTAGATATGACTGATGATGTTGTTATCATCACTGGGTCTACTGTGTCAATACTTTGAGGCTCTTTAACTTGCATCCAAGAAAGAAAATAAACAGTAACAAAAGAAATAATAATATAAAGAATAAGGTGAATGGAAATCTATCCTATTCTCCATCTCCTTCCTTCTTCAAGCTTTTTCTCCTCGCGAACTGCTTCACCTCTATCAAGCTCCTCAAATTTGCCATGGATGCGAGCTCTTCACACTTGTATCCATTAGCAATTATCCTGAAATCTTGGACTTAAAAGCAAATGTTTAATATCAAGTGTTTTATTATCATCAAAATAAATGATCGTGGTTCATTTGCACCAAAAAATCTCCCCCTTTTTTATGATGAAAAAACTATAAACAATAATGCATAACAATATACCAAACGTAGAATCCTATGGGAGGGGGCGAGATTTGCAGAATATAAAATAAAGTGTGGAAGCAAATAAACAATCTCACACAAATGACAATCACACAATTGCACAAATGATTTTTTGGTGGAAATCCAATCCAACTAGAAACTACCACCTAACCCTCTCGAGTTAGGATTTTCCGATCGACCGAGTCGATCAAAATCTACTAATTAGAGCTACTTAAAGGAGGGTAGTTAAACCTCTTACAACTGACGCTACTTTGAACCTGAGGGTAGCGTGCCTCAAAGCCCTCCTCTTCTTGAGGGGTATTTTGTCCCTTGATGGAGATGAGAATTCACAAAATGAATAGCCAACAAAATAATAAAGATAAATACAAAGTAACCTATAGAGCCACAAATATGGAAACCTAGCGACTGTAGGTAAGAAAACTTCCTTTTGTGGGAAGTGTGTCAACATGACGATGTGGATCATCAACCACGCAACGACACTTCATTGCTCTAGTAATCACAGAGGGAGAGTAGGTGAACAACAAAGAAGATGCTCTCTTGATGCAGAACAAAAGCATGGAGAGTAGGATCACTTCTTATGATCAAAGGGACACAAAATGATGTGGAAATGTGTAACATGGTGCGTGTTAGCGTGTATTTGCTAGGCAAGGGTACTCCTTTATTTATAAAAGGCCAAGGAAGGCATACGAAGGCTTCGGAAGCCTTAGGCAGCTGTTGGGGATTATCCCAAGGCAAACCAGGCTGTAACCAAAGTCATTAATGATTCTGACAGGGTCATCAAACGTCTGGGAAAAGTATCTGATGTCTGGAAGTCACTTTTAAGATGTCTGCAAACTAAATCAAATGTCTAATCCTAGGCGAGTTTCCTTATGGAACGAGTCAGATCAAAATAGGGTTCTAGTGTAGGTTGGTCAGGCGATGGGTTGGAAGTCTGGCACTAGCTTTGGATGTCTAGAAACCAAATTTATTATGGAAATGGATTTCCTAAGGCACAAACAACCATAACCCTCAAGAGAAGTGATTTGGGCTTAGTTAAGGCTAACGTTCACTTATTAGACCTCTGAGGTTCGTCTGATGGAAGATCAGGTGTCATTTCTCAATGATCATATTCTTAAGACAACGTTCCACTAATTGGATGTTTGGCAATGTCACTAGATGTTTTCTAAGATGTTTGGACAAAAGGCTAGTCATCTAAATCAGGCAGACAGTAGGTACTAAGTCTAGCCTAAGTGTTTGGATGTCTAATTCAACATTCACATGTCCTAATGTCCAAAATCAGATGTCTAATTTTCAGATTGGAAGTCTAATCAAGCCTTCTGAAGCCTATTTAGGCTTTCTAAGTTCTCTACGGAAAACATAAAATCCTAGGGTTGTGCACGTATTCCTAGCACTACTATGTTGATACTGTGAGGCTCATTAGCATTTATCTAAGAAAGAAAATAAAGAGTAACAAAAGAAACAATAGTACAATGAGCAAGATGAATGGAAATTTATCCTATTCTTCATCTCCTTCCCTCTTCAAGCTTTCGATCCTCGTGAAGCTCCGTCTCCTCCATCAAGCTCCTTCAATTCGCCATGGATGCAAGCTCTTCACACTTGTATTCATTTGTAATTGTCTTAAAATCTTGGACATAAAAGCAAATGTTAAATAACAAGTGTTTTGTTATCATCAAAATAAATGATTGTGGTTCCCTTGCACCAACACACTGCTCATTTTTGATAATGACAAAACAATAAACAATAATGCATAGCAGTGATGATTTGCAAGACCTGCTCTAATACCAAACGTAGATTCACACGAGAGGGGGTGAGATTTGCAGAATAAAAAGTAAGGTATGGAAGAAAATAAACAATCTCACACAAATGACTGATCACACATGTTTCACGAGTTTGAAATCAGGGTTATGAGTAACCTCTCGTAGCTGCAAAATGCGTGGTCAAATAAAATTTTTACCGAACTCGAAAAGTGAGTCCCTGGTTGAACATGGGGAGGCAATGTTTTACGTTAACTTAAATTCATGCTTCGTTTTGTTTATTTTTGGTATTTTAGGGTTTTGTTACTTTTTTGTATTTTTGAAAGAAGACAAGCAAAATGAATCACAAGATAGAGATGGAATAAATATGATATATATATCACTCCAATGTCGATTATAATAAACTATGAAAGCATAAAAGGAGAGGGGGGTGAGAAGAAATCTCCCAAATCGGTTGTTCAGTGAGACGATAGTGCCTGGTGGAAGCTCGGACGAAGGAGGTGAGGAGCGGGGTGATGGAGGTGAGATGCAGGACGACATCGGGTAGAGGAAAGCTTCGGCGGGGCTCTAGAATGGAGGTGAAAAGGAGGAGATGATCTACTACTGGAATGGAGGTGGGAGGATGGCTCCAAGGCGACCTATGAATGGGGATGGGAAGATGGATGAATATTTGGTAAGGCAGAGGTTCGCTACACTAATAGGAGCCTTAGTAGCTTGAGAGGAAGCTCTAATGGGACGTTGGTAGGCCTGCTAGAGCTTAGGAGTAGGTGGGAGTAGAGTAGGTAGACATGAAGAGGAATCGGGGGTGTAGGGGTGTTTATATATTGGAGGGAAGAAAAGAGTCCCGTGCACAGGCATTCAGTGACAGCTATAAGTGTCACTTAGAGCCGCTCGAGCTGTCACTGAAGATCCGTGCCTCGTCATTGCTTGGGCTGGCGCATGCACTGCGCAGGCCATTTCGTGATAGATGCAAGTGTCACTAAAGGCCCACCCATCTGTCACTGTAAATCCCGCACCCACTGCCCATCCCTACAGATGTCATCACACACACAGGCGCGGATGCATCCTGACCATCGAATGAAGGATCGCACGGTCGAGACAAGATAACTCCCCTTCACCAAATTTGAATCGCGTGCCTCGCCATTAGCCGTCGGATGCCACGCGTGTCAGATGGTGCGTTCTTGATGTGCGTCGGCGCCCGCATGTAGTGTCCACGTTCAACTGTGCATCCACGTAGCCGCTTCCTTCGCCGCTCGATCTTCCATCGATGGCTCAATTTCCTCCTGCATGTGCTTTAGTAGATAAAATCCGTGTGTGGGGCTTCGAATGCATGGCCACATGTTGGGAGTGGAGGCGCAGACCACTGTGCTAAGGGTCGTCATGTGTTCTATTTTTGAATTGAGCTTCCGCGACCATGACTGTTGGATGGAGATCTAACAGTCGAGATGACTCCTCGCTTACGTGAGGCTGGTTGAGATGAAGCACTTCTTCAGCCATGGAGTGCACATCTTAGCCATTGGATTGAGATCCAATGACTTGGATCTATTCTTGAGGTGAGCTTAGGGGCTCCTTGGCTCAGGTGGGGTGTCCTAAGAAAGAAAATAGAGTAACAAAAGAAACAATATTAAGAAGAACAAGATGAATGTAAATCTATCCTATTCTTCATCTCCTTCCTTCTTCAAGCTTTCACTCCTCGCAAAGCTCCTACTCCTCCGTCATGCTCCTCCAATTCGCCATGGATGCGAGCTCTTCATACTTGTATCCATTTGCAATTGTTCAGAAATCTTGTATTGAAAAGCAAATGTTAAATAACAAGTGTTTTGTTATCATCAAAATAGATGATTGTAGTGCCCTTGGACCAACAATCTCCCCCTTTTTGATGGTGACAAAATCATAAACAATAATGCATAACAATATACCAAATGTAGATTCCTAGGGAATGGGGTGGGATTTGAGGAATATAAAATAATGTGCGGAAGCACATAAATAATCTCACATAAACGACAATCACACCATTGCACAAATTATTTTTAGGTGGAAATTCAAATCAGGTGAAAACCACCACCTAACCCTCTCGAGTAAGGATTTTTCGATCGACCTAATCGATCAAAATCCACTAATCTGAACTACTTAAATGAGGGTAGTTCAACCTCTTACAACCAACGCAACTTTGACCCCGAGGATAGCGTGCCTTAAATCCCTCCTCTTCATGAGGAGTATTTTGTCCCTTGATTGAGATAGGAATTCGCAAAGGAAATACCCAAACAAACAACAAAGATAAATACAAAGCAACCTATAGAGCCACAAATATGAAAACCTAGCTACTATAGGTAAGGAAACTACCCTTTACGGAAGTGCATCAACTTGATGACACAGATGCGTGAACCACGCAATGGCACTTCATCACTTTCGTAAGAGTGGAAAGAGAGCAGGTGCACAACAAAGAAGATGCTCTCTTGATGTAGAACAAAGGCTTGGAGAGGAGGATCACTTGATCAAAAGGACACAAAATGATGTGGAAATGTGTTACTTGGGATGTGTTGGTGTGCATTTGCTAGGCAAGGGTACTCCTCGATTTATAGAAGGCCTAGGAAGGCTTAGGAAGGCTTTGGAAGCCTTAGGTAGCCATTGGGGATTATTCCAAGGAAAATCATCCCGTAATTAGAATCATTAGTGATTTTGACAGAGTCATCAGATGGGAAAAGTATCAAACGTCTGGAAGTCACTCTTAAGACGTCAAATCCTAGATGAGTTTCCTTACTACTTGAGTCAAACCTAAATAGGGTTTTAGTGTAAGTTGGTTAGATAATAGGTTGGACGTCTGGCACTAGGTTTGGCCGTCTGGAAACATAATTTATTGCGGGAATGGATTTCCCAAGGCACAAACGAAGAGAAGTGATTTGGGCTTAATCAAGGGCAAACACTCACTTATCAGACATCTAATGTCTGTCTGATGGAAGATCAAGGGTCATTTCTCAACGATCATATTCTTGAGCCAACGTTCCACTAATTAACGTCTGGTAATGTCATCAGACATCTTCTAAGTTGTCTACACAAAAGGTTGGTCGTCTAAATCAGGTAGACAGTAGGTACTAAGTCTAGCCTAAGTATTTGGACGTCTAATTCAACATTCAGGCATCTTAAAGTCTAACATCAGACGTCTGATTTTTAGATTGAATGTTTGATTAGGCTATTTGAAGCCTATTTAGGTTTTCAAAGTTCTTTACGGAAAACCTAAGTACCCTAGAGTTGTGCAAGTGTTCCTAAGACTACTGTGTTGACACTTTGGGACTCGTTAACATGCATATAAGAAAGAAAATAAAGAGTAACAAAAGAAGCAATAATACGAAGAACAAGATGAATTGAAATCTATCCTATTCTTCATCTCCTTACTTCTTCAATCTTTCACTCCTCACGTAGCTCCTTCTCCTTTGTCAACCTCCTCCAATTCACCATGGATGCGAGCTCTTCACACTTGTATCCATTTGCAATTGTCCTGAAATCTTCGACTCAGAACCAAATGTTAAATAACAAGTGTTTTGGTATCATCAAAATAAACAATCATGGTGCCCTTGCACCAACAATATCCCCCATTTTGATGATGACAAAACCATACAAAATATTGCATAACAATATACCATAGGTAGATTCCTATAGAAGGAGGTGGGAATTGCAGAATGTAAAATAATGTGCAGAAGCAAATAAATAATCTCGCACAAATCACAATGACACCATCACACAAGTGATTTTTAAGTGGAACCCCAAATAGGGTGAAAACCACCATCTAACCCTCTTAAGTAAGGATTTTCCGATCGACCGAGTCGATCAAAATCCACTAATCTTAACTACTTAAAAGAGGGTAGTTCAACCTCTTACAACCGATGCTACTTTGAGCCAAAGGGTAGCATGCCTTAAAACCCTCCTCTTCACAAGGCATATTTTGTCCTTCGATGGAGACGTGAATTTGCAAAGCGAATACCTAACCAAATAACAAAGATAAATACAAATCAACCTATAGATCCACAAATACGAAAACCTAGCTACTATAGGTGAGGAAACTACCCTTTGCGAGATGTGCATCGACTTCACGACACGGATGCATGAACCACGCAACGACACTTTGTCGCTCTTGTAATCACGGAGGGAGAGCAGGTCACAGCAAAGAAGATGCTCTCATGATGTAGAACAAAGGCTTGGAGAGCAGGATCACTTCTTACGATCAAAAGGACACAAAATGATGTGGAAATGTGTTACTTGGTGTGTATTTGCTAGGCAAGGGTACTCCACTTTTTTACAAGGCCTAGGAAGGCTTAGGAAGGCTTCGGAAGCCTTTAGTAGCCATTGGGGATTATCCCAAGGCAAATCGGGCCGTAATCAGAATGATGCCCCTGTCAAAATCATTAATGATTCTGACAGGGTCATCAAACGTCTAGGAAATGTATCAGACATCTGCAAGTCACTCATAAGACATCTGGAAACTAAATCAGACATCTAATCCTAGATGGGTTTGCTTACTGACTTGAGTCAGTACTAAATTGGGTTCTAGTGTTAGTTTGTTAGAAGATAGGTTGGACATCTAGTGCTAGGTCTGGATGTCTAGAAATGTAATTTACTATGGGAATGGATTTTCCATGGCACAAATGGCTATAACCCACAAGAGAAGTGACTTGGGTTTAATCGAACGATAACGTTCACTTATTAGACATCTAAGGTCTATCTAACGGATGATCAAGGGTTGTTTCTCAACAATCATAATCTTGAGACATTCTGCTAATTGGATGCCTAGCAATGCCATCAGACATCTTCTAAGCTATATGGACAAAAGGCTATTCGTCTAAATTAGGGAGATAGTAGGTACTATGTATAGCCAAAGTGCTTGGACGTCTAATTCAACCTTCAGACATCCTAAAGTCCATGATCAGGCCTCTGATTTTTAAATTGGACATCTGATCAGGCTATCTAAAGCCTATTTAGGTTTTCTAAGTTCTCTACAGAAAACCTAAGTATCCTAAGGTTGTGCAATTATTCTTTGGACTACTATGTTCATACTTTAAGGGTCTTTAACATGCATTAAAGAAAGAAAATAAAGAGCAACAAAAGAAATAATAATATAAATAACAAGATGAATGGAAATCTACCATATTCCTAATCTCCTTCCTTCTTCAAGCATTCACTCCTCGCGAAGCTCCTTCTCCTTCGTCAAGCTTCTCCAATTCACCATGGATGTGAGCTCCTAACACTTGTATCCATTTGCAATTGTCCTGAAATCTTGGACACAAAAGCAAATGTTAAATAGCAAGTGTTATGTTATCATCAAAATAAACGATCGTGGTGCCCTTGCACCAGCAATCTCTCCCTTTTTGATGATGAAAAAATCATAAACAATAATGCAAAACAATATACTAAATGTAGATTTCTACAGAAGGGGGTGAGATTTGCTAAATATAAAATAATGTGCAGAAGCAAATAAATAATCTCACACAAACGACAATCATAGCATTGCACAAATGATTTTCAGGTGGAAACCCAAATCAGGTGAAAACCACCACCTAACCCTCTCCAGTTAGGATTTTATGATCGACCAAGTCGATCAAAATCCACTAATCTGAACTACTTAAGCGAAGGTAGTTCAACCTCTTACAACTGACGCTACTTTGAACTTGAGGAAAGCATGACTCAAATCCCTCCTCTTCACAAGGTGTATTTTGTCCCTCGATGGGGACGGGAATTCACAAAGCGAATACCCCACTAAATAACAAAGATAAATACAAAGTAACCTATCGAGGCACAAATATGAAAACCTAGCTACTATAGGTAAGGAAACTACCTTTTGCAGGAAGTGGGTCTATTTGATGATGCAGATGCCTGAACCACGCAATGACAGTTCGTTGCTCTCGCAATCATGGAGGAAGAGTGGATGCATAGCAAAGAAGATGCTCTCTTTAAGTAGAATAAAGGCTTGGAGAGTAGGATTAGTTCTTATGTTCAAAGAGACACAAAATGATGTGGAAATGTGTTACTTCGTGTGTGTTGGTGTGCATTTGCTAGGCAAGGGTACTCCTCTATTTATAGAATGCTTAGGAATGCTTTGGAAGCCTTAGGTAGCTGTTGGGGATTATCTCATGGCAAAGCAGGCTGTAATCAGAATCATTAATGACTATGACAGGGTCAATGGACATCAAGGAAAAGTATCAGACGTTTGGAAGTCACTCTTAAGATGTCTGGAAACTATATCAGGTGTTTAATCCTAGACAGGTTTCCTTACCGACTTGAGTCAGTCCTAAACAGGGTTTTAGCATAAGTTGGTCAGAAGATAGTTTGGATGTCTAGCACTAGGTCTGGATGTTTGGAAACCTAATTTACTGTGGGAATGGATTTCCCAAGGCACAAATGGCTATAACCCTCAAGGGAAGTGATTTGGGCTTAATCGAGGGCTCACGTTCACTAACCAAACATCTAAGGTCCATCTGATGGAAGATCAATGGTCATTTCTCAACGATCATACTCTTGAGCCAACATTCCACTAATTGGACATCTGGAAATGTCATTAGATGTCTTGTAAGATGTCTGGACAAAAAGATAGTCATCTAAATCATGCACACAGTTGGTACTAAGTAAAACTTAAGTGTTTGGACATCTGATTCAACATTCAGACATCTTAAAGTCCAAGATTAGATGGATGTCTAATTCAAAATTCAGACATCTTAAAGTCCAAGATCAGACATCTGATTAGGCTATCTAAAGCCTATTTTGGTTTTCTGAGTTCTCTACGGAAAATCTAGGAATCCTAGGGTTGTGCAAGTGTTCCCAAGACTACTATGTTGATACTCCGAGGCTCTTTAACATGCATCTTAGAAAGAAAATAAAGAGTAACAAAAGAAACAATAATATGAAGAACAAGGTGAATGGAAATCTATCCTATACTTCATCTCCTTCCTTCTTCATGCTTTCACTCCTCGTGAAGCTCCTTCTCCTCTGTCAAGCTCCTCCAATTCGCCATGGATGTGAGCTCTTCAAACGTGTATCCATTTGCAATTATCCAGAAATCCTGGACTCAAAAGCAAATGTCAAGTAATAGGTGTTTTGTTATCATCATAATAAAGGATTGTGGTGCCCTTGCACAAACAATCTCCCCCTTTTTGATGATGGAAAACCCATAAACAATAAAGCATAACAATATACCAAATGTAGATTCCTATGGAAGCAGGTGAGATTTGCGGAATATAAAATAATATGCGGAGGTAAGTAAATAATCTCGCACAAATGATAATCAAAGCATTGCACAAATGATTTTTAGGTGGAAACCCAAATCGGGTGAAAACCACCACCTAACCCCCTCGAGTTAAGATTTTCTGATCGATCAAGTCGATCAAAATCCACTAATCTGAATTACTTAAACGTGGGTAGTTCAACATCTTACAACCAACGCTACCTGAAACTGAGGGTAGCATACCTCAAATACCTCCTCTTCACGAGGAGTATTTTGTCCCTCGATGGAGATGGGAATTTGTAAAGTGAATACCCAACCAAATAACAAAGATAAATACAAAGCAACATATAGAGCCACAAATATGAAAACCTAGCTACTATATAGGTAAGGAAACTACACTTTGAGGGAAGTGCGTCGACTTGATGACGCGAATGCCTGAACCACCAATGGCACTTCGTTGCACTCGTAATTGCAGAGGGAGAGCAGATGCACAGCAAAGAGGATGCTTTCTTAAAATAGAATAAAGGCTTGGAGAGCAAGATCACTTCTTCTAATCAAAGGGACACAAAATGATGTGGAAATGTTTTACTTGGATTTTGTTGGTGTGTAATAGGCAAGGGTACTCCTCTATTTATAGAACACCTAGGAAGGCTTAGAAAGGCTTTGGAAGCCTTCGGTAGCTATTGGGGATTATCCCAAGGAAAATTAGGCTATAATGAGAATCATTAATTATTATGATAGGATCATCAGACGTTTGGGAAAATTATTAGACATTTGGAAGTCACTCTTAAGACATAGGGTCATCAGACATCTGGGAAAATTATTAAACGTCTGGAAGTCACTCTTAAGAATCTGGAAATTAAATCAGAAGTCTAATCTTAGATGGGTTTAATTACTTACTTGAGTCAGACCTAAATAGGGTTCTAGTGTATGTTGGTTAGACGATAGGTTGGACGTCTGGCATTAGGTCTGGATGTTTGGAAACCTAATTTACTGTGGGAATGGATTTCCCAAGGCATTAATGACTATAAACCTCAAGAGAAGTGATTTGGGCTTAATCGAGGGCTCACGTTCACTTATCAAACATCTGAGGTCTGTCTGATGGAAGATCAAGGGTCGTTTCTCAACGATCATATTCCTGAGCCAGCTTTCCACTAATTGGACATTCGGAAATGTCATCAGACACTTCTAGGATGTCTGGATAAAAGGCTAGTCGTCCAAAATACGCACACAGTTGCTACTAAGTCCAGCCTAAGTGTTTGGACGTCTGATTCAATATTCAGACATCTTAAAGTCCAAGATCAGACGTTTGATCAGGCTATCTAAAGCCTATCTAGGTTTTCTAAATTCTCTACGGAAAACCTAAGTATCCTAGGGTTGTGCAAGTGTTCCTAGGACTACTGTGTTGATACTTTGAGGCCCTTTAACATGCATCTAAGAAAGAAAATAAAGAGTAACAAAAGAAACAATAATACGAAGAACAAGATGAATGGAAATCTATCCAATTATTCATCTCCTTCCTTCTTCAAGCTTTCTCTCCTCGCGAAGCTCCTTCTCCTCCATCAAGCACCTCCAATTCACCATGGATGTGTGATCTTCACACTTGTATCCATTTGCAATTGTCCTGAAGTCCTAGACTCAAAAGCAAATGTTAAATAGCAGGTGCTTTGTTATCATTGTAATAAACAATTGTGGTGCCCTTGCACCAACAATCACCCCATTTTTGATGATGAAAAAATCATAAACAATAATGCATAACAATATACCAAATGTAGATACCTATGGAAGGGGGTAAGCTTTGCGGAATGGAAAATAATGTGCAGAAGCAAATAAATAATCTCGTACAAACGATAATCACAACATTGCACAAATGATTTTTAGGTAGAAACCCAAATCGGGTGAAAACCACCACCTAACCCTCTCAAGTTAGGATTTCTAATCGACCGAGTCGATCAAAATCCACTAATATGAACTACTTAAATGCGGGTACTTCAATCTCTTACGACAGATGCTACTTTGAACCAAAGGGTAGCGTGCGTCAAATCCCTCCTCTTCACGAGGAGTATTTTGTCCCTTGATGGAGACGGGAATTCGCAAAGCGAATACCCAACCAAATAGAAAAGATAAATACAAAGCAACCTATAGAGCCACAAATATGAAAACCCAGCTACTATAGATAAGGAAATTGCCCTTTACGGGAAGTGCATCGACTTGATGACACGGATGTGTGAACCATGCAATGGCACTTCATCACTCTTGTAATCGTGAAAGGAGAGAGGGTGCATAGTGATGAAGATTATCTATTGATTTAGAACAAAGGCTTGGAGAGTAGGATCACTTCTTATCATCAAAGGGACACAAAATGATGTGAAAATGTGTTACTTGGTGTGTGCATTGGTGTGTATTTGCTAGGGAAGAGTACTCGATTTATAGATGGCTTAAGAAGGCTTAGGAAGGCTTTGGAAGCCTTAGGCAGCGATTGGGGATTATCCCAAGGCAAATCAGGTCGTAATAAGAATGATAACTCAGTTAGAATCATTCCTTTAGAAGCCTTCGGTAGCCGTTGGGGA
Source organism: Thalassia testudinum (assembly GCA_037157565.1). Taxonomy (NCBI): domain Eukaryota; kingdom Viridiplantae; phylum Streptophyta; class Magnoliopsida; order Alismatales; family Hydrocharitaceae; genus Thalassia; species Thalassia testudinum. The sequence continues at coordinate 22,498,977 of JAZHRO010000078.1, forward strand.
TTGTCCCAATTCAAATCAGGCCATAATCAGAATGATGACCTTGTAAGAATCATTAATGATTCTGACATGGTCGTCAGACGTCAGTGAAAAGTATCAGATATCTGAAAGTCACTCTTAAGACGTCTGGAAACTAAATCAGATGTATAACCCTAGACGAGTTTCCATAATGACTTGAGTCTGACCTAAACAAGGTTCCAGTGTAAGTTGGTCAGAAGATAGGTTGGACGTCTAGCACTAAATCTGGACATCGTGAAACATAATTTACCATAGGAATGGATTTCCCAAGGCACAATCGGTTATAACCCACAAGACAAGTGATTTAGGCTTAATCGGCGGCTAACGTTCACTTCACAGACATCTGAGGTCTATCTGATGGATGATTAGGGGTCATTTCTCAACGATCATATTCTTGAGACAATGTTCCACTAATTGGATGCCTACCAATGTCATCAAATGTCTTTTAAGACATCTGGAGAAAAGGTTGCTCGTTTAAATCAGGGAGACAGTAGGTACGATGTACAGCCAAAGTGTTTGGACATCTGATTCAACATTTAGACATCTTAAAGTCCATGATCAGAGCTTTGATTTTTAGATTGGACATCTAATTAGGCTATCTAAAGCCTATTTATGTTTTCTAAGTTCACTATAAAAAATCTAAGTATCCTAGGGTTGTGCAAGTATTCGTAGGGCTACTGTGTTCATACTTTGAGGGTCTTTAACATGCATCTAAGAAAAAAATTAAAGAGCAACAAAGGAAACAATAATACAAATAACAAGATGAATGGAAATCTATCCTATTCTGCATCTCCTTCCTTGTTCAAGATTTCCCTGCTCGTGAAGCTCCTTCTCCTCTGTCAAGCTCCTCCAATTTGCCATGGATGTGAGCTCGTCACACTTGTATCCATGTGCAATTGTCCTGAAATCTTGGACTCAAAAGCAAATGTTAAATAGCAAGTGATTGTTATCATAAAAATAAACGATTGTGGTGCCCTTGCACCAACAATCTCTCCCTTTTTGATGATGACAAAACCATAAACAATAATGTGGCACAGGTGGAGTCAGGCAGGAGTGAGGATGTGATGACCATGATCGAGGCAATGCTTGCAACTCAGCCAGTGACTGACAAAATTGAAGAACGAGTCTTGAAAGAGATCTCGAATAATCCCTTGAGAACCCAATCAAACTTAAAAGATGTGGAAGGCCTGAAGTTTGGTATTGGATCAGCTAACAAGGTTGGTTTGGGCAGATCACCTTACATGCTTAGGTAGAGATGACTGAAATCAGATTTGAACCTTGATGAAAATGTTGTGGCTGTGGTTATGCAGGTTGGCAAGGTCCAAAACCAAAAGAGGGGGGTTTCCCAAAGAGGAAGATCAGAATCCTTACGTGGAATGTGCATGGGCTATGCGACAAGAGCTGGAGGGTCTCTCTATTGAGATACTTGAGAGAGTGGGAGATTGATTGCGCAATAATGCAAGAGACTCACATTGAGAATGAAAATGATAGGGTCTAGAATGAAATGGAGACTGCGGGGGCGACTGAGTGTGTGATGCTCAATGCACATGGTATATCTGGTGGCATTGTTATGCGGTGGAGAAAGGCTTGGTTACAACTGCTGGAAATGCATAAAGCTCGACATCTAGTGACTTTTAAGTTCCAGAGGTGTCAGGGGCAAGGTGTCATTTACATTACTGGTGTTTATGGACCGTGTGTCACTTCGATGAGACATGAACTTTGGGAAGATTGGGCAGCAACTGCAGAGCTCATGCAAGGGGGTGCCGGTTAGTGGGTGGGGAGTTCAACTATGTACTGACAGGGAATGATAGGCTGAATGGTGTAATGGACAACACTTCTGTTGGATTCCAACTGGTTGTTCAAGCTCTTGGTTTGAACAAATACTAGTCCTCAGGAGTTGAGTTTACTTGGAGAAATGGCAATGGCCTTATGTCAAAGATTGATAGATTTTTTGGGAATGCTACTCTCCTTGACATGTTCCAGATCTCTGTCGCCGCTAGGCTAGAACGTCCCTTATCAGACCACACTCCATTGGTCTGGGACAGTGGGGAATAGGTTCACACAGGCTCTTATTTCAAGCTTAGAAGATCGTGACTGAGAGAACCCGGGTTCTGTGAGTTGATTGAGTTGTGGTGGAGGACCAAACAGGTGGAGGGTTCAACCACTGTCAGGCTTGCCTCTAAGCTGTCTACCCTGCGCATTGTATTGAAAGAGTATGGAGCTGCGGTGTCTGCTCTAAGGTAGCAAAGGTGTATTGAGGCTCTAAATGAAATCCAGATCTTGAACTCTAAGGAGGCAGCAGGTCCCCTATCTGATGATGACCTTGAAGCTAGAAGAATGTCGCAAGATGTGGTAGTGGAGGAGGACTTGAAATAGGAGATGGACTGGAGGGAACGGTTTAGACAACTCTGGCTTAAGGAGGGGGATGTCAACACAAAATTCTTCCATCTCACAACCAGCTCTCGTAGATGGGTAAACATAATTTCATCCATATTAAAGATGGACAAAGATTGTCTTCTATGAAAGAGATTAGAGTGGAGGCTGTCAAATACTATAGGTACTGTTCACGTGCAGTAGAGAGAGGGAGTTGGAGGATGGCTTCATTTGATGCTCCTAGAGTCTCAGATGATCAGGCTTCCAAGCTAAGGGCTACTATCACTGAGAATGAAACCATAGATGCCATAAAAGACTTAAACAATGAGGGCTCCCCTGGACCGGATGGCTTTCAAGTTTTCTTCTATAAGGAAATGTGGAGTGTGATTGGTAATGAGGTGATGGATGTTATTAGAGAGTTTGAGAGGGGCAACTCTGGCTTTGACAAGATCAATAGATCTTTTCTATTCTTGCTGCCAAAGATATAGGGGGCTGAAATATTTTTTGATTTCAGACCGATCGCTCTATCGAATTCCATCTACTTGGTGGTGAGCAAGATATTGGCAAACAGACTGAGGACAGTTCTGCAAGTCCTGATCCACCTTGTTCAATCAGCCTTTTTGCCCAATAGATCTCTTCAGGAATCATTTATTATGGCTCAAGAAATGGTGTGTGGTTGGCATAGAAGGAAGTGTAAAGCCTTTATGTGGAAAGTGGATTTTCGAAAGGCTTATGACTCTGTCTCATGGCCTCACAACTTGGAGGTATTTAAAAGAAGAGGTTTCCCTCCCCTCTGGATCCAGTGGATGAAGCAGTGCATTACAACCACCTCCTTCTTTCCCCTGATCAATGGGAAACCTTGTGTAGCTTGGATTCAGCCTCAGTGCGGTGTTAGGAAAGGTTGTCCATTAGCACCTTTGGTATTTAATCTTACAGTATATGGTCTTGCTAGATACACCTGCAAACTTTTAGAAGTTGTTGTTATAAGAGGATATTCCTTATCCAATAGGAGAGCTATGGCCACTATACTACAGTATGCAGATGACACAGTCTTCTTTGCGGAGAGGACAACTGCTATAGCTCATGCTCTAGGCCCCATGGTTATGATCTTCGGGGACATGTCCGATCTGAAATTGATCAAGGAGAAGTCTACTTTGCTTTGGCCTTAATGAACAGGAATAAGAAGCACTCTCATCTACATCGGGAACCCCTCTCTCATATCTGCCAATTAGATACTTTGGATTTCCATTGAGGTGCTTGAAACTGAGGAAAAGTGACTATAACATACATACTCTTTGACAAGATTTCTATTAAGTTGGAAGGATGAAGCAGTAAATTCCTATCTAAAGGGGGAAGATTGATCTTGTTAAACTCAGTTTTTACTTCTATCCTGGTGTTCTTTGTTTCCCTCTTCAGAGCTCCAAAGTCTATTTGGAAACATGTGGATGTGATGCGTAAGAAATTCTTTTGGATGGGGGCTCAACATGAGGGGAGATTCATGCAGCATATGAAATGGGAGCACGTATGTCGGCCGAAGGAAGAGGGTGGATTGGGGATCAAAGCTCTTAAAGAATTCAATGAGGCCCTTCTGATCAAATGGGCGATCAAGATTCTTAATGGTGAGAAAAAGCTATGGACTGAACTTGTTAAAGACTGTTATGGCTGATCTAATAGTGTATTAAAGAGATTATACCCCTTCAAACCTTCCCCCTTTTGGATATCGGTTACTCAAGCTATCAAGAACAATTGGCATTTGGTGCAATTGGTGCTTGGAGATGGTAGTGAGTTCAACTTCTAGAAAGAACAATGGTCACCTCTAGGCATCCTGAAAGAATCCTATCCAAGGGTTTACTCGGCTATAGTTGACAAAGAAGTTCCGGTCAGTAGCTTTTGTTCTGAGACAAGTGGGTGCTAGAGCCTAAATGAACTTGAAACCAGCAAGGAGGGTACTCGTTTGTGGGAGGAAAGGCAAAAATTGACTATAGACCTGCAGGGTTTCAGACCAAGACCCAGCATGGAGGACACATATGTATGGGACGACATCTATACCGCTCAACGTGCTTATGGAAAAATAATCGAGTCCAGCAGCAGTAGGGGGAGTGAACATGTTGATAGGAAACTCTGGTTATTGAAGATCGCGCTCAAAGTGCAAATCCTTTTATGGTTGTGCAGGAGGGAAGGTATGATCACTGGAGATCTTAGACACAAAAGAATGGGGGCAACATTACATGAATGTCACCTTTGTGGACTGCACACTGATAGTTTATCTCACATTTTCTCTTCATGCGTAATCACGGATATGATACTGAGAAAAACTTGCCAGGAGCCACTACCATCATGGGATTCCTTATGGTAGAGGTTTGCAACATCGGAAAGGCCACACCTGTGTAGGGCAGTGACCATGTGGTGTGTGTGGAGGGCGAGGAGTGAGATTATTTCAGGAGAGACCAGTATGCTATGTACAAATTGTAAATGAGTGTTGGTCCCTCATACATATATAGATGGGGACCCAATTTGTAATTCTCCCAATTTTTCTTATATAGTATTGAATAAAATGCCCTCCAGATCGTTATCATAACACGATAGCTTTCCTTTCAATCTAAAAATAATAATAACAATAATGCATAACAATATACCAAATGTAAATTCCTACGGGAGGGGGTGAGATTTGTAGAATAAAAAAAAACTGCAGAAGCAAATAAACAATCTCACACAAATGACAATCACACAAATGCACAAATGATTTTTTGGTGGAAACCCAAAGCGGGTGAAAACCCCCACCTAACCCTCTGGAGTTAGGATTTTCTGATCGACCGAGTCGATCAAAATCCACTAATTTGAACTACTAAAACGAAGGTAGTTCAACCTCTTACAACCGAGGCTACTTTGAACCCGAGGGTATCCTGCCTCAAATCCCCCTCTTCAGGAGGAGTGTTTTGTCCCTCGATGGAGATGGGAATTCACAAAGCGAATACTAGTATGGTAAATCGCATGATTTGTTAATTAAGGTTTTTAGAGTTGTAACATGCAAAATCACATACGCTTTTAAAATTTATGACAAAGATAGGGGTGTATCTAGGATCATCCAAGGAGGCCAAATGTTTGCAAAATTACATCTCTTGCTTGGAAATTGAACTCAACTTTCTTTTGGTGTTCTATATATAGATGATTTTTATAGGTTTTGAAATAACGGCAACACACGAGTTTTGCTGATAGCGGGAAAACAACTAATACCTATTTTAATAAAGCTAACCCTGAGGTGACAGGTAGAGCCTCACTCCAAGCTAACCCTAAGCATGTAGAGGCCTAGAGTAATTAGGGAGAGGGAGTGAAACAAATGCTAGGCAAAACTTGTAAAAAACTATGCAACAAAAATTAAGAGAAGGCAACTTGATTTAATGAAAATTGTCTACACAAAACCTATAGAGGAATGCTTCTACTCTACTTGAAAATACAAGATAAATAAAACACAAATCATTTAGAAAAAATGGTGAAGAAGAGGGCTTCTTGCTCCAAGCCAAGTAGCTCCTTGACTTGAAAAGATAACTCCCTGTTATCCTTTCTTGAGATGCTCCTCCAAATGATGTCCTCCAAGGTGGAAGCTACCACCTTCAGTGATCTCCTTCAAGGGTGGGCATGCACCACCCTTGCTCCTCCTTGCCTAGCCATCCTCCTAGTGGGGGAGTGCTCCTCCTCCTTGTCATGGCACAAGGGAGAAGAAAAAGGAGAAGAAGGCACCAAGGGGGTGGGTAGGATTCCCCCTTAATCTTCTTCTCTTCTTCTTCTTCCTTGGCCGTGGGTATGGTGGTTGTAGGGTGGAATTATACTAAAGGGAGGATAGGGAAAATGGTGGTGGTTAAAGGTCTTTTTATAGATTAGGATGGGGGGTATAAGTGGATCTTGGAATGAATGGCTAAGATGGAGTTTGGAGTGGTGGTTATGGGTTCTATGGTCATGGATTTTTGGCGCCATTCAAAGAGATGTGGCGGGGGTAGTTAAGGACATGGAGGCACCCTATGGTGGACATCCATGGTGGAGAGGGTGCCTCCATTTTGGTACCAAAATGGTTTTCTGGAAGGGGGGAATTTTGGAGGGAAAAGGGAAGGTGGTGATAACAATTTTACGCGGTTTGTAAAATACGTCGTTGTAACGTGCAAAATCAATCAACTCTTAAATTTATAAACCTAGATAGTAGGTTATCTAGGGTTGTCCAAGGAGGCCAAATGTTTGCAAAATTGATTCTCTTGCTTGGAATACAAATCTCAACTTTCTTTTTGGTATTATTCAATATATCATTTTTTTGTTTTTGAATTAAGGCAACATGCGAAATTTTGGCAGGAAAGTGATTTACACTTCAAATTCAATAAACTACTTTTAAAGTGGCAAGTAGAACGTCTCCCTAAGCTCACTCTAGGCAAGTGGAGGCCTAGAATAATTAGGGAGAGGGAGTGAAGAATGCTAAAAACAAAGTAATTAGAAATGCAAATAAGAAATTGAAAAGAAGGCAACTAGATTAATGAAAAAGTGTTTTACAAAAAGGCCTAGTAGAGGAATGCTTCTACTACTAGAAAAATTGAAATAAAGAAAAGCAAATACAAATCCTCTAGATAGATGGTGAAGAAGAGGGCTTCTTGCTCCAAGCTTGGTAGCTCCTAAGCTTGAAAAGAGTCCTCCAACTCCTTCCTTGCTGTGCTCCGCCAAGGTGATGTCCTCCAAGGCAAGCCCTAAGGGGGTGCGCCATAAGCTTCTCTCCAAGGGTGGACGTCCACCCTAGGTCCTCCTTTGCCTGGCCATCCTCCTTGAAGTAGAAAAGTCCTCCTCCTTGGCGTGGCCCAAGTTGAAGAGAGTGGGGAGAAGAAGGCACCAAAAGGGCTGGTGATGTGCCCCTTTAATCTCCTTCTCTACTCCATCTTCTTGGCCGTAGGTATAGGTGGTATAGGTAGCAAAATACACTAATGGAGGATGCCCTCAAATGGTGGTAAGTGGTGGGTTTTTATAGAATAGGAAGGGGCCTAAGGTGATTCTTGGAATGGAGGGCTAAGATGAAGAGATGGAGGTGGTTGGGGATCCAATGGCCAAGGTCAATTGGTGCCAACCCAAGGGACACCTAGGGGGTGGTTATGGATGGTGACACCCCTTGATGTTGGCGCCAAAATGGCTTCTAGAAGGGGGTCGTAGTTGGCGCCAAGAAGGGTTCTAGAAGGAGGGGTAGGTGGATGGCTAGGATGGGTTGTAGGGTTAGGTGTATGGTGGATGTGGGGGTGGATGTTGGCGCCAAAAAGAGGGGTAGTTAGGGTTAGGTTTTGGCACCAAAATTGGTGCCTTTTGGTGGTGATAATGGGGTGAAGGGGTGGCTAGGAGGTGGTGCCAACTTTAGTAGGATAGCTAGCTTAGGTAGGGCTTAAGTTGGTGGAGCTAGCTAGGGTTGAATTTGAGGTGGTGGATGGCGAAGGAGCTGGTTGATAGCTAAGCTAAGCTTATCTAGCTATGGAGTAGAGGAGGAGGTATTGGAGCTAGTGTTTGAAGAGAGGAGCCGAGGAGGAGAAGTCTGGAGCTGGAACTGGAGCTGACTGCTGCTGAAGAGGTTGGCATAGAGCTACTCTAGCTGGCTTAGCTTGCTAGTTCTTTGCTAACTGCTAAGCCAAGCTAAAGTGAACTGGCTTCTGTAGATTCCCTATCAGGAGGGGGTGACGTAATAAAATGCAGAATAGAATATAAACAATCTCACAAAAAATTCAATCACACAAAGTACACAATTATTTTTAGGTGGAAACCCAAATTGGGTGAAAACCACAACCTAACCCTCTCGAGTTAGGAATTTTCGATCAACCAAGTTGATCAAATCCACTAAACGAATCACTTAAACAAGGGTGATTCAACCTCAATTACAACCATGCTACAAGTGCGAGGGTAGCATTCCTCAACCCCTTCTCCTCACGAGAAGGATTTTGTCCCACGAAGGAGACGGGAATTCGCAAAGCGAATACCCAACCAAATAACAAAGTAAAATAACAAATATAGTCCTATAGAGCCAACAAAGATTTAAACGTAGCTTCTATAGGAATTAGGAAACTCCCCTTTGTAAGGAGTGCGTCGAATCAATGACACGGGTGCGTGAGCCACGCGACGGCACAACGTCGCTCTCGTGAATTGCGGCGGGAGAGCGGGTGTGCAAAGGCTTGATGCTCTCAAGATGTAGAATTTGAGCTTGGAAAGCAAGAGCTTTTCTAGGACACTGTTCTCACGTTTTTGTGCGGGTTTAAAGTGTATCATGTTATAGTATAACTGACAAAACATTTAAACAAATATAAAGAATTTTATTACTCGAAAAACTAGAGTATCCGAGGTCGAACACGGGGAGAAAATGGAATTTACTACTAATCAAAATGTAATTGAACACTCTAATTTACTCAAAATGTTAATCCAAATATGAATGTTTGCGATTAATAGTAATTAGGACAAAAAATATGAAATTGGACGTCTGATCTGGTGATCAGACGTCTTAAAAGTATTTTCCCCTTTTTCTTCTGATCTTGCTTTCTTTCTTCTTTCTCTTCTTTTCTTGCGAAGGCTTCTTCTTCCTTCCTTTGTATCTTTTCTCTTGTTTCTTCTCCTGCCTTGCCTTCCTTCTTTCTTCTTCTTCTTCTGATCTTTGCTGTCTTCACTTGACCTCTCTTCCGTTCTCTGTCTTGCTTCTGCCTTGCTCTTCCTTCTTCTCCTGCGAAGGCTTCTTTCCTCTTCTTCTTCTCTGCCTTGCTTCTTCCTCTTCCTTGGTCTCCTTCACTTAGTTTCTTCTTTTGGTTCTTCTCTTCTCCTTGTGGCTAAGTCTCTCCACGCTCAGTCTGCCTGCACAGGAGCAAAACCTACCCCTTTCCCTCTACCCGCGCATCTTTCTCTCTCTGAGATTCACTCAGCCACGCTCTCCCAGAGCCACACGGATAATCGGGACCAGGCGCACCTGCAGGTGGTGTGATGCGCGAGGAGTGCTCAGATTTAGGTCGGGTCGGATCCCGCCAGATCCACGAGATGAAACTGCGGACGACGCGGGCGTGAGAGCAAGTGAGGGACCTCACCCCTGTGCTTACGGAGGCGTTAAGGTAATATCACAAATTCAATTTATGGCGTAGCGGTGCCTTGGCTCTACACGATGTGGGACTAAAGCCTCTGCCCTGATTTCGCGCGAACCCGTAGACTTGCGTGTCATCCCCACAGCTGCTGGCTCTGCTAGCTCTCCTTCCTGGACCAGGGCACTTTGCGACACCCGCACGAATACGCAGCACCTGCAGCCTGGGAACCCTGGCGCCTAGAGCTGCTACGGAGCTTCTTCAACTGTCGTCCATGGTGGCAGGAGCGTCGACACTGTCAGACACAAAACGAGCCTCTCGGCCCAATCAGACCAGCTAGAGACCTTCGCCGTAGCACGGCGAAGGCGGTGGATGGTGCTGCAGGCCGCAGGTTGGCCTAGGCATGCGTGCCTAGGTCAACCTGTGGTCGGAGGTGCGGGGTTGGTCGGGGGGTTATTGTGGAGGTCTGGAGTGGCAGTGGAGGGGTGGAATGAGTTCCTGGTGGTGAAGCGGAGCTCACGAGAGGGTTGGAGAGCCGTGTGGAGGGGCGGAGTGGTGTGGGCGGCTCGCCGGAGGGCGGTCGGAGGCGAGGACGATGGAGGTGGTTAGGCACTGTCGGGGGGTAATTGGATAAAATAGCAGGGGGAGAAAAGAGAGGGGACTGTGGAGAAGGTATTTGGCCTAACTACAGGGATGAAGGGGGACGGAGAGGCAAACAGCAGTACCTGCTATCGTCGGAGAAGATGCTGCCCAGTGGGGGAGAACAGCAGTGACGACGGGGCTGAGGCGGCATGCGCGGGTATTGCGCGACGCGGAGGAGAGTCAGGAAGCTAACTCTGCCACTGGTTTTGTGGCAGAGCGAAGAGGATGGGAGAGGGAGCTCACCGGAGCTTGCTGGGAACTTTGGCCGGGCAGGAGGAGATGAATTGGAGGTGGAAACTTGGCCAAATCAAGCTAAAGATGAGCGGCCGGAGGTGTAGTCTCTTTTATAGGCACCGGGCCGGTTGTTCAGGGCGTGGAAGGCACGCAATCGTCAGAGGTCGATCACCGGAGATGGAAAGAGTTTAGATACCCAAATCCCTCGTGCATTCGCACGAGAGATTGGGTTCACACCAGGGATCAAGATTGGCCTCAGATGGAAGGGAATTCCTCAGAGAATCTCCCTTCCATTTCTGGGAGGGGATCTCTGAGGAATCAGAGAGGATTCCCTCTCAAATCTTCGCCGGAGTAGGATTCTGCCCCAATAATGGCGGCAGGACCTGATTGCAAAGGTGGTGAGGAAGTTAGGGGGCTTTCTGTTATGCTTTTCAAAAGATAGGGACCAAATTATGATTTGGGTGTACTAAATTGGAAAGTAGGCCAAGATGACCTCCCCTTAGGTCCAAATTTTGGTACAAACCTAATTTGAACCTAAGGAATCCAATGGTGAAGTTGTATTTTAGGTTTGACCTCGTTTGACTGGACATTTTGCGTAAAAACCCAAATTAGGTCAATTGATGAACTAGGACCCTAATCTAGGTCAAACTGGGTTCCAAAGGTCAAATTAAGTATTATAAATCCTAGGGGATATTTTTCCATGATTTTTAGAGGGTTTAATTGATTTTTATCCTGACCGGAACCTTGTTGGATTAAGCGAGTCTGTTTTAGGGTTACCAAGTGTCATTTAATTCTTAGATTGCACGTAAACCTATTTCTGATTGACTCAACCCACTTTTTATCTCATTTTGACCATTTGACCTATGTTTTGCTTCTAAGAAATCCCGTTTATGTACTGCAATGGCAAAATTGCAATTTTAACCTTTAATTCATGTTTTCTTCTCAGAGCACTTATTCCTTCATTTAGGTCTTCTTCTAGGTTATGTAGGAGCTTTTATCTTCTTTATTGGGTCAAAATGAGCTAGTTATGGCTCATGATGAGGGTCTCATCAGACACAAAAGAGTGTGAAAGTGCATTACTTGGTGTGTCTTGTGTATTTAGGTGTGTCTTTGCGTGCAAGAGGTTCCTCTCTATTTATAGAGGCCTTAGGAAAGCTTTGCAAGGCTTTGGAAAGCTTCCATAGCCATTGGGTGCAAAGCCCAAGAGAATCAGGCCAAAATCAGGAACAATGATTGCACTGACGGGATTATCAGACATCTGATCCTGGAATCAGACGTCTGGAAGATCAGTTTAAGACGTCTGGGAATAAGGTCAGACGTCTGATTTTATGCGGGTTTCTTCCTAACATGAAACAGATCTAAACAGGGTTCTAGTGCAAGTCCATCAGACGACATACAGGACGTCTGGTCCTATGTCTAGACATCTGGAAACCTACTTTTTCGTGGGAATGGATTTCCAAGAGTTGCAACGGCTAGAAAATCTCTGAGAAGAGATTTTGGGTCAGCCGAGGCAAAACGGTCATTTATCAGACGTTTGGAAAGGCTTAAGGACGTCTGATAAGGCTCTAACGGTCATATCCTCCAGTGTTTGTTGTGCCAGCCAACGGTCCACTAATTGGATGTCTGGCAAGTCCATCAGACGTCTTATAAGATGTCTGGACTAAGGTCTGGATGTCTGATTTCATCAGACAGAGCTAACTAAGTCCAGCCTAAATGTTATCAGACGTCTGAATCAATAGTCAGACATCTTAAAACACATTATCTGACATCTGATAGTTTGGAATTAGACATCTGAAAATGCTGTTTGAACCCTATATTGGTTTTCTAAGTTTTCTACAGAAAACCTAAGTATCCTAGGGTTGTGCTGGTGTTCCTAGGACTACTGTAAGGGTACTTTGAGGCTCTTTAACATGAATCTAAGTAAAAAAAATAAAGAGCAACAAAAGAAATGAAAAATACAAAGAGTACAAGAGAAGGAAATCTATCCTATTCTTCATCTCCTTCCTTCTTCAAGGCATCGCTCCTCGCGAATCTACTCTGTTCTCCATCAAGCTCCTCCAATCCATCCTGGATGCGAGCTCAAACTCCGTCTAATCACGTCTCCATTTGCAATTGACCTGAAATCTAAGACTACAAGTGAAAATGTTAAATGACATGTGTTTTGTTATCATCAAAACAAACGATCATGGTGCTCTAGCACCAACAATCTCCCCCTTTTTGATGATGAAAAAACCATAAATAATAATGCAAAAAAAATCCTCCCCCTTTTTGACATTATCAAAAGGGTTTGATTGATTTTAAATTTCCTATAGCTCCCCCTTAAAACATGCTGTTCTATGAATTTCTTTTAAAAGTAAAGTCCTCCCCCTTTTTGTAACAACAAGATAGCTATTATTTTTCTCCCCCTTACTAAAGGAAATTTAGCTAACTTGCAACTCCCCCTTAAAAATTGACAATTAGCTCATAATTTTTTTTTAAACTCCCCCTATCTAAATGCTTATGATAAAAAGATAGGGTAAAGAATTTTTACCTCACCTACCATGGCCAATAAAATGGCGCAAATGGTGGGGGTGGATGCCACATCGGATGGGGATCCCATCCACAGCTTGGAGGCCTGGGCATTGGTGCCGGTCTCCAGTCTGGTGGTCGACGTACGACGGGTCCATCGTTTGTTCGCTGTCTCGTCGAACTTCTTGTTCTCCTCCTTGGTCTACTCCTTGGTTCTCCCAACTCTAGTTGACCAGCCTAGAGCTTGTAGGTCCAGTTCTTCGTGTTGTAGTTATCCCTGAAACCTACAAAACAAGATTCTAATTCTTTCTTCGGTATCCAAGTGAGCTTGGATCCAGATCTGTTAGCGGGTCTCCTTGATAAAGATCCTTTCTCAACCTTAGGGCTATAAAAATTATCTACTTTGTTGATTAATTTGTTAGAGTTTTCCCTAAGACATGAAATTTCTTTTTCTATAATATTCATCTTAGTCTTTAAATCAGAAATTTTTAACTTTAAACTATCATTTTCTTCAATCAATTTAATATTTTCATTGATTAAATTTTTATTTTCTAATAACAGGTTATTATCCTTAGGACTAGTTTCTATGTCCTTGAGTTATTTTTCTAACCTATCATTTTCATTTTTAAGAAAGCTAAGGTTCTTTTTAATGCTTTTGTTTTCTATTCTTAATGATTTACTAACATCAAATAGTTCATTAAAAGCTTCTTGTAAATCGAAATTTACCTCGTTGTCTGAGTCGCTTCCGCTTTCGCTGTTGCTATCACTTCCTTTGGCCATGAAACCAAAGCAAGCGATTTCTTCTTCTATAGACTTTCCTTCTTCTTCTTCCTTCGAGCTCGAATCATCCCAAGTGGCTTAGATCACCTTCTTCTTAGATTTCTTCTCCTTTTCCTTCTTCTTCTCCTTTTTGAGAAGAGGGCACTCTGGTCGTAGATGCCCTTTCTCATTGCAGTGGTAACAACATCTCGGGCTCTCCATCTCCTTCTTTGATTCCCTACACAACTTGGAAATCTTTGTAAGTAAAATTTTAATGTCTTTGTCGTCAAAACTTACCTCGCTATCCGACACAGCACTGAAGGCGAGAGTCTTCTTCGATTTAGGCTCTGGTGTATCCTTCTTCTTCTGCTTCAACTTAGTCTCGTAGGCCATTAGATTGCCTAGGAGATCTTCCATGTTTAGCTCCTCTACTTCGTTCGCCTCCTCGATGGCGGTGACTTTCTGTTCCCACTCCGGTCCAAGGGAACAAAGAAGCTTCCCTTGAAGCTCCCCCTTGATGAAAGTCTTCCCTAAAGCTTTCAAATTATTTACAATGAGAGTGGACCTAGTGTTCATCTCACTTAAAGATTCGTTAGGCTTCATAGAAAAAGATTCAAATTCTTGTGAAAGTAAATTAATTTTAGAAGACTTTACCTTAGAGGTACCTTCGTGAGTTACCTCAAGTGTGTGCCAAATCTCATATGCAGTGGCGCATTGCGAGATTCTGTTGAACTCCTCCGGGCTGAGCGCACAGTAAAGGGCGTTGATGGTCTTTGCCTTCAAAGAAAGCTCACGAATTTGTTGTTGCGAGTAGCCTCCCATGGGTTTCTCTGGGATCTCAAATGGCATCTCGCACCTGGCCCAAAACGTGAAGTTATTGGCTTGAAGCCAAGTCTTCATCCGTAGCTTCCAGTAGGGGTAGTTGCTCCCATCGAAGAAAGGCAGACGAGACGTGGACTGCCCTTCGGAGATTCTGATTGCGACTATGCTCCCCTCCATGATCTTCTTGCTGGGTGTTACTCCGATCTCGCAAGAACCTTCTCTGATACCAATTGTAGATTCCCTACCAGGAGGGGGTGGCGTAATAAAATGCGGAATAGAATATAAACAATCTCACAAAAATTCAATCACACAAAGTACACAATTATTTTTAGGTGGAAACCCAAACCGGGTGAAAACCACCACCAGACCCTCTCGTGTTAAGATTTTCCGATCAACCATGTTCATCAAATCCACTAAACGAATCACTTAAACGAGGGTGATTCAACCTCAATTACAGCCACGCTACAAGTGCGAGGGTAGCGTTCCTCAACCCCTTCTCTTTATGAGAAGGATTTTGTCCCACGAAGGAGATGAGAATTTGCAAAGTGAATACCCAACCAAATAACAAAGTAAAATAACAAATATAGTCCTATAGAGCCAACAAAGATTTAAACCTAACTTCTATAGGAATCAGGAAACTCCCCTTTGCAAGGAGTGCGTCGAATTGATGACGCGGGTGCGTAAGCCACGCGACGGTGCAACGTCGCTCTCGTGAACTACGGTGGGAGAGCGGGTGCGCAAAGGCTTGATGCTCTCAAGATGTAGAATTTGAGCTTGGAGAGCAAGAGCTTTTCTAGGACACAAAAGATTGTGAAAGTGTATTACTAGGTGTGTCTTGTGTATCTAGGTGTGTCTAGGTGTGTCTTTGTGTGCAAGAGGTTCCTCTCTATTTATAGAGGCCTTAGGAAAGCTTCCATAGCCGTTGGGTGCAAAGCCCAAGAGAATCAGACCAAAATCAGGAATAATGATTGCACTGACAGGGTTATCAGACGTCTGATCCTGGCATCAGACATCTTGAAGATCAGTATAAGACATCTGGGAATATGGTCAGACGTCTGATTTTATGCGGGTTTCTTCCTAACATGAAACAGATCTAAACAGGGTTCTAGTGCAAGTCCATCAGATGACATACAGGATGTCTGGCCCTATGTCTGGACGTCTGGAAACCTACTTTTTCATGGGAATGGATTTCCAAGAGTTGCAATGGCTAGAAAATCTCTGAGAAGAGATTTTGGGTCAGCCGAGGCAAAACGGTCATTTATCAGACGTTTGGAAAGGCTTAAGGACGTCTGATTAGGCTCTAACGGTCATATCCTCCAGTGTTTGTTATGCCAGCCAACGGTCCACTAATTGGACGTCTAGCAAGTCCATCAGACATCTAATAAGACGTCTGGACTAAGGTCTAGACGTCTCATTTGATTAGACAGAGCTAACTAAGTCCAGCCTAAATGTTATCAGACGTCTGAATCAGTAGTCAGACGTCTTGAAACACATTATCTGACGTCTGATTTTGGAATTAGACGTCTAAAAAAGCTGTTTGAACCCTATATTGGTTTTCTAAGTTTTCTACAGAAAACCTAAGTATCCTAGGGTTGTGCTGATGTTCCTAGGACTACTGTAAGGGTACTTTAAAGCTCTTTAACAAGAATCTAAGTAACAAAAATAAAGAGCAACAAAAGAAACAAAAAATACAAAGAGTACAAGAGAAGGAAATCTATCCTATTCTTCATCTCCTTCCTTCTTCAAGCAATTGCTCCTCACGAATCTCCTCTGTTCTCCATCAAGCTCCTCCAATCCATCCTGGATGCGAGCTCGAACTCCGTCTAATCACGTCTCCATTTGCAATTGACCTGAAATTTAAGACTCCAAGTGCAAATGTTAAATGACACGTGTTTTGTTATCATCAAAACAAATGACCGTGGTGCTCTAGCACCAACGGCTTCTACCATAATGAGCTGAGGTAAGCTAGGTCTGGTGCTCCCGGGGAGGATCAAGCTGGTCGAGGCAGTTAAGGTAGCTTAGCTCAACTGAGTTGAGCTAAGCTGAATCCCCAGGAGCTGGACTTGAGCTTCTTGAGCTGACATGAGTTCTTCTTCAGCTGGCTGGAGTTGAGTGGAGCTGGATGTAGCTGGGTCTAAGCTAGGGTAAACTCCCATCAACTCAGCTGAGCTAGCTAGAGGTCCCTTTGGACTAGTGGGAGCTGAAATGAGCTAGACTCAGCTAAGTTGAGCTGGATCTGAGCTGACTTGAGCTAGGGTGAGCTAAGATGAAATCTCTTGAGCTGCCATTCAGCTGGGATTAGCTGAATGGAGCTGGGATGAGCTAACCCTAGTTCAAGTGAGCTAGGTTCCAACTGTGGTGAGCTGGATCAAGCTGAGTTTGAGCTTCACCATTTGCCTTCTTGAGTTGTAGGGTTTTAGGTATCTATATATCTGTACATCCTTAACACTCACAAAAGCATATTAAAAAGATAATAAAAAATGCAATGCATGCCTAACCTAATTTACGCCTAAATGTAGCCCAAAAACCCATTTGCGGAGTAAAATCCTAAGAGCTAGGTTTGTTTTAATGCATAAGAATGATGATAAACTGGCGTTTATCACACCCCCATGCTTATCTTTTACTAATATTTTAGCAAAACTTCAATTTTTTTGGAAAACAGAATTTTTGGGAAATCTAATTTTTTTTACTTTTGAGGAGAAGAAGAGATTAAGGGACCTTTTTAGATTAAAACACAGGAGTTACGAGATTTGTTAAAGATAAACATCAGGATTTATTTTTCGATCCAACCATTAGACATTACGGGATCAATATATCCTCCAGAAAATTCACAAATTAACCCCTTGTTAATTTAGATGACTTGAAATTTTTGTTTTTGGGATTTTTCTAGCTCATGAATCTGATTCGCAACTTGCAAAATCCTTTAAAATCTTGTGTCTGTGCTTGTTAAAAGCCAACATTTATAAGGGCATGTTAATTAATTTATTATTACTCTTTTTTTTTCTCCATGCTTATTTTTATCTTAGTCTTACAACAGATGTGTCGAGATCATCATTCCCGTTAACATTCCCCGAGGGGGCTCTAGCGCCAGTACTTCGGGATAGCACTGTCCATGACACCACCCAGGAGCTCACAACCCCAAAACACGATGCGGTGTAAAGGGGTGCTCCAAGCAAACTCAAGCTCTTCCTTCGACACTATAGGTAGAGCACCGTCCAAGACACTTGAGCTGCTAAAATGCACCTTAATGCTCCATTTAAAGACATGAAATATAGATATGGAGTAGCGCCCAGGCGGTAACATGTTGACATCGTGTCATCAATGGAGGCATTTTCCTCCTTCTCGGCGATGGGAACTCAAACCAATGATCTGCTTTAGACTTTTACTAAGTCAAAATAAGGGAGTTTTTCAAATTTTTAGTTGTTTTTAAGTATTGACTTGTGTGTGAAAATTGACACAAGAAGTTTCTCAAGACATGAAAGTTTTTGAATCAGAAACTAAGTCAAATACTTTCCGTATTACAAAATAGAATCAAGTCACCTGAACTATCATGAGTTCAGGTGGAATTTTAGAGAAGGATATCTAATCTAGTCTAAAATGGACCCTGGAATTCTAATGATCAGATCCATATCCTCATCCTTAGTTTGTTAAAGATTAAATCCCATTGTACCAAAAGTGAATTTTTCAACCTTAGTCCCAATTTCAAAATTTTTCCTCAAAAATTTTTCAACATTTTTATTTTAATTTATTTTATTTTATTTTGGGTATGAAAGCAGGAAATAAATTAAAGAAAAATGCATGTTTTTAGGTTTTGAAAATCCTAAATCGATCGTCAAATTTAAAAACACCCCCCCATGCTTAAGATATGCCATGTCCTCATGCATTAGGAGGGAAAAGGGATCACCTTAGTGAAGAACGGTCGGGTTTAGGATGAACAAAAACTGGAAAAAGAAGAAAGGAAAGCAAGAAAAAATGATGGGTTACCTCCCATCCAGTGCTATCTTTTATGCCATTCAGCCGGGCGTGAAGGTATGCACGGAAGATGGAAAATCATGTAAATAATTGGACGCTTGGATGCCCACAAAAAAGGTGTCTTCTTCTAGATCCCTAGAAAATTGATTAGAAGCAATATTAGGATCAAAGTTGGATGGAAAATGATAAGTATAGCCCGAGTTTGGCAATGGTTTTAAATCAGGTTGGATGCCAAACTCGGGCGGGGTTGGTGGCAAGTCTGTAAGAAGGGAGTCGGGGAAGGAATGGTGAGGATTAGGTGAAGTTAGTGTGGAAAAATTAGGTGCGTGAATAGTGGGTCGGTTAGGGTGTTTAGGGGGTTTATCAGGAATAAATTTGGGGTCAAGACAAGTCTCCAGATCACAGATTTTGCCGACCACTGATTCTGAATCAGAGTCCTCAAAAAAATTATGGTCGGTAAGGGTATCTATTAACATTGTCTCCTCCACCATATTAGAAATTTTCGTATCTGAGTCCTCAAAAAAGTTATCATCATGGAATCTCCTAGAAGATTTGAAAATATCTAAAGTGATAGTTTGGCCTGCACAAGTGATATCCATTTTTCCTGTGTGGCAATTGATATTTTCCTTTGCAGTGGCCAAAAAAGGGCGTCCAAGGATTATTGGGGAGTTCAGTAATGATTCAGGTACCTCAATGTCAAGAACTAGAAAGTCTGCAGGGAAGACACAATTCTGGACCTTGACCAAAACATCCTCGACAATCCCAGGAGGTTTGATTGTAGATCGGTCGGCTAATTATAGGTTAACCTCGACGGGTTTTAATTCACAGATCTGAAATTCTTCCAATAAACTCATGGGAATAATATTAACTGAGACACCAAGATCAAGGAGGGCATGATTAAAGGTAGTGTCATCAATAATTACAGAAATTAAAGGCACCCCCGGATCTTTCATCTTAGGAGGCAACTTACTCTGTATGATAGAGCTTACTGTCTCCGAAAGATGCACCTGTCCTAGATTTTTGGCCTGCCTTTTAGGAGTACAAATCTCCTTCAAAAATTTGGCATAGGTAGGTATATATTTGATGGCATCTAGGAGAGGAATATTGATATGAACTTGCCTAAATAGATCCATGAGTTCTTTTGTAGTGGGCTCAAATTTCTTTTTTTTGTTGGTGGTGGGGTAGAGAGCTTGTGGGAAAGGGATAGGAATCTTGTCTTGAGATTTTTGTATTTCTTTTTCTTCCTGATGGGGAGGTGGGGAGTAAATTTGCACAGGTATATCACTAGGTTTGTGTGAAGGCCCGGGATCAGTGGTGGTTTTTCCACTCAAAGTAACTGCATGTGCAGTCAGATTATTATTTGGAGGAGGTGGGGGGGCCTGTGAATGCGGAAACCTGGGCGCCTGCTGAGATGGTGGATTAGGAGGAGGCTGATTTGGGTAGTGTGGAGTTCTGCCCATATAATTGTTCCCTTGGTGATTAGGGTTGGGCATGGGTTGGGACAGAAGATGTCCTGCAGGTCATTGCGTGGGAGTAACCCCAATCTGATTGTTCAGATTTGTGATGGTGCGGGTTACTTCCATCATTTTTGTTTGCATTTCCTGCTGGGTTCGCATCATCTGGGCATTGATGTCTTGTTGGCCCAGGATGGAAGATTGGATTCGGCCCATACTCATTAAAATGATATGGTTGGGAAGAAACTTGATTATTCTAGGAGTAGTTTGGGTATTTTTTCCAATTGGAAGAATTTTTAAAGGACTCCTAGATGGCAGAAATATTTTGAGTGGGATTAAGATCTGGATAGTTGTAATTCCCCAGTGAATCATGAGCAACCTCAGAATAATCAGCAGTAGTAGTATTGAGATTGTGCAAATTTTCTCTTCGTGGAAAGTTAGGTTGGGTTGATGTGGCCAGTCTTTCCTCAATTTTCTTTTGATTAATATGCATCTGGTCGAGTATTTGAGCAATCAATTGAAGATCGTCTTGGGTGACAGGGATAGATTGAGTGCCTTTTTCATGAACACCGAACTGCGGGTTTTGGGTTCTGCAAAATGTGTTCATGGAAGCTTGATTAAATGAGTTTTCACTCATTTCTTCAAACAGGTCGTAGGCACTTTCAGCATCTTTATTTAAGAAGTTGCCGCCACACAAGGTGTCGACAAAATGTCAGATTTGATCTTCTAATCCATGATAGAAGATTTGCACAAGCTACCATAAAGGAATCTCGTGGTCCGAGCAACTTCTTAAGAGATTTTGAAATCTTTCCCAAGAATCATGGAAGGTTTCACCAGATTTTTGGTGAAAGGTCATAATAGATCTTTGCAGGGAATTGGTACGACCTATGGGAAAGAATTTCTTGAGAAAGGTGCTCTTGAGCTGAGGCCAAGTTGTAATGGGTCGGCCAGTGGTCCTGAACCAATAAGCGGCTTTATCTTTAAGAGATAATGGAAAAAGCCACATCAGCCACATGTCTTCTTGCACATTTCGGGAACGGGTTCTCTGTGCAAGAAGAGTTAGCTCTTCAAGGTGGCTTGATAAACGCCAGTTTATCATCATTTTTATGCTTTAAAACTAACCTAGCTCTTAGGATTTTACTCTGCAAACGGGTTTTTGGGCTGCATTTAGGCATAAATTAGGATAGGCATGCATTGCATTTTTTATTGTCATTTTAATGAGTTTTTCTGAGTGTTAGGGATGTACAGATGCACAGATCCCTAAAACCCTAGCACTCAAGAAGGCAATTGGTGAAGGAGAAGCCCAGACTAGCTGGAACTCAGCCTAATCCAGCTCACCTCAGCTTGATCCAGCTCACCTCAGCTTGATCTAGCTCACCGCAGCTGGAACCTAGCTTACTTGAACTAGGGTTAGCTCATCCCAGCTCCATTCAGTAAATCTCAGCTGGATGGCAGCTCAAGAGAGTTCACCTTAGCTCACCCTAGCTCAAGTCAGCTCAGATCCAGCTCAACTTAGCTGAGTCTAGCTCACCTCAGCTCCCACTAGTTCACAGGGAGCTCTAGCTAGCTCAGCTGAGTTGATAGGAGTTCACCCCAGCTCAGATCCAGCTACATCCAGCTCCACTCAACTCCAGCCAGCTGAAGAAGAATTCATCTCAGCTCAGGAAGCTCAAGTCCAGCTCCCGGGGACTCAGCTTAGCTCAACTCAGTTGAGCTAAGCTACCTTAGCTGCCTCAACCAGCTTGATTCTTCCTGGGAGCACCAGACCCAGCTCACCTTAGCTCATTTTTTGTAGAAGCTAGCTCACTTTAGCTTGGCTTAGCAACTAGCAAAGAACTAGCAAGCTAAGCCAGCTAGAGTAGCCCCATGCCAGCCTCTTCAGCAGCGGCCAGCTCCAGCTCCAGCTCCAGACTTCTTCTCCTCAGCTCCTTCCTCCAAACCCTAGCTCCAACACCTTCTCCTCTACTCCACCATTAGCTAAGCTAGCTTAGCTTATCTTAGCTTAGCTTAGCTTAGCTAACAACCAGCTCCTTGGTCATTCATTACCTCCAAAATCAACCCTAGCTAGCTCCACCAACTCAAGCCTACCTAAGCTAGCTAGCCTACTCAAGTTGGCACCACCTCCTAGCCATCCCTTCACCCCATTATCTCCACCAAAAGACACTTCAAGTTGGCGCCAAAAACCACCCCTAACCACCTCTATATTGGCGCCACTTTCAGCCCCTTAATCCACCCTACACCTACCCACATAAGCCATCCTAGCCATCCACCTAACCCCCCTTCTAGAATCCTTCTTGGCGCCAACTTAGACCCTCTTCTAGAAGCCCTTTTGGCGCCAATATCAAGGGGTGTCAACACACATAACCACCCCTTAGGTGTCCCTTAAGGTGGCGCCAAACACCCTTGGCCATTGGATCCTTAACCACCTCCCTCCTTCCATCCTAGCCATCCATTTCAAAGGTCACCATAGCCCCCCCTCCTATTCTATAAAAGGCCACCACCTACCACCATTTTTGGGGCATCCTCCCTTAGTATATTTTCTACCTAAACCACCTATACCTACGGCCAAGAAGAAGGAGTAGAGAAGGAGATTAAAGGGGCACATCACCAGCCCTTTTGGTGCCTTCTTCTCCCCACTCTCTTCAACTTGAGCCACGCCAAGGAGGAGGACTCTCCCATTTCAAGGAGGACGGCCAGGCAAAGGAGAAAAGCTTAGGGTGGACGTCCACCCTTGGAGAGAAACTTAGGGCACGCCCCCTTAGGGCTTGCCTTGGAGGTCATCACCTTGGCGGAGTACTGCAAGGAAGGAGTTGAAGGATTCTTTTCAAGCTTGGGAGCCACCAACCTTGGAGCAAGAAGCCCTCTTCTTCACCATCTAATTAGAGGATTTGTGTTTTCTTTCTTTATTGCAATTTTCTAGTAGTAGAAGCATTCCTCTACTAGGCATTTTTGTTAAACACTTTTTCAATTATCTAGTTGCCTTCTTTGCATTTCTTGTTTGCATTTCTAGTTGCTTATCTTCAGCATTCTTCACTCCCTCTCCCTAATTATTCTAGGCCTCCACTTGCCTAGAGTGAGCTTATGGAGAGGCTCTACTTGCCACTTTAGAAGTAGTTTATTTAATTCGAAGTGTAAACACTTTTCCCGCCATCAGTTCGCATGTTGCCTTAGTTCAAAAATAAAAAAAATGGTATATTGAAAATTACCAAAAAGAAAGTTGAGATATATTCCAAGCAAGAGAATCACTATTGCAATTTTTGCCTCCTTGGACGACCCTAGATACTCCCCTATCTAGGATATAAATTTTAAAAGCGAAAGCGGATTCGCATGTTACAACGACGTTAAAAAACTGCTTTTACAAATCACGCGTATTTCGCTATCACTTTTTGGCGCCGTTGCCGGGGAGGCACGGCTTTGCATTAACTCATTTTCTCTTGCTTGAAGTGGATCTCATCCCCTTCTCTTTCTTTCTTTTGTGTGTGCAGGAACTACAGCGGGAAAGCGGGAATCTGGAAGCGAGAGCTTAAAGATCCTTTTCTTCCCGCGAAAATTCAGGTTGGTTCCTCTTTCTAGTCACATAATTAATTAAAACTACCAAAAATATATTAAACTTGGCTTTCAGGACCCTAAACACTTAAATTAAGTGGAGTGGTGCATTTTAAAATCATCGTTTGCTTGTATGCTTCTTTAGCACCATTCCATTGCAAGTATTGGTGTTCTGTTTTTCGGGTCTAGATTTCTGTCCAGACTTGAAAAATCGATTACTAACACCACATGCCTCCTAAAATCATAAAATTTCATAGAGTGATTCCCAATTAAGTTTGGAACATCTACTCCAAATTTCAGATCAATTGGATTTGTATTTAATTTTTAAAAATTCGTGGATTACAGAGGGGTCACACCCTCTAATCTTCCTGTTTTGCTACTGTCCGTGAATTTTCAGAATTTTTATACTCATCCAATTTTTGTGAAATTTATCTTGTTAGAATCCCTGTGAAATTTTACATATCATATAAAATCATAAAAATTTTCTGAGGTCGGTGGTAATACTGAAAAGTCTATAATACCCATGGGTATTATTTCTGGACTTTGACACCAGTACAATTAAAAATTCAAAACTATTATCAAACAAATTCCTAAAATCTTAGAAAAATATTTTCTGGAATCCTTGTTTGACTTTCTTCAAAGTAGTGGTGTTGTTTGACTTGTTTGGACCACTACTTAATTCTGAAAGCTAAAAATAATTCATTGGTAGTTAAATTTTTGTCTCAGGGATAATTGGTTTAGGGTTTCTTCTTTCTCTTTAGAGACTCAATTAAAAGGAAATATACAATCACACATACAACTTGTCTTTCCTTTGATTGTGAACTTTCAAACTTGTTTGAAAACTTAAAGAGAAAAACCCTAAAATTCATTTAATTAAATCACATCCTAAAAGACAAAAATATAAAAAAATTGTGTGACAACTTGATTTTCATTGGAGCCACTCTCCAATTCCTGCACACACACAAAAAAATCAAATAACAGGGCAACAACCCAATAAACGCCCTCCACATTCCGTGTGCACTATAGAATCCTAGACCTAATTAAAATTTGTAGCAACTTGACCTCTAAGGCTTTATCAACTTAGGCTTGCTATTTAGGTCTTAAGTTTTCTTTAGTTAGTACCAATTCTGTCATCTGTATCTGGTGTTCAGGCTGAGGGGCCGTGTCAAACGACCAGGTGCGGGTTTGTACAAGCACCTGGGGTTTTTCCCTGGGAAACGTTTGGGCCCAAACCTCCCCTTAAGCAACTTGGCTAGATTTGTTGATAGAACGGGTATTCACTATTGACTACTTATTTCCTATATAGACCAAGTCTTAGGTTATTATTATTAGGGAGTCACAATTAAGTTAGGTCTAGTTTTTGTTTGTTTGAATTGCACACTTTCTCTCATCTCTTTCTCTTCTCCTCCCCTCCCCGTTCTTCCATTTTATGCACGGGCGACGGTCTCAAAATCCGCACTTGGAAGGACCATTTGATTTCGCCCCCCACGTAAAAAGACCACTTTTTCTGTCTTCTCCTAAAAAAATGGAAACACAACAAAATAGGTCCACTGACCCTTCCACGTCTACCTCTAACCCCACCTCTAACCCTAATTCTAACCCTTCCACTCAAAACCCAACCACCAGTAACTTTCCACACTTGGAGCTCCCCAATCTTGAGTTGCCCCACACACAACATCAAGACCCCCTACCTGATCTTTTAAAATTGATGGCCGATCAGATTAATAAATTAAATTCCAATCAACAAACATTGACTAGGAACATCCAAAACCTAGCCAATCCAAGGCCAAACCCACCACCCCGTCAGCAGCCTGTTGTTCCTCTAAAAGATTTCTATGATCCGTCTTATTATGAGGAACGACCAGGGGTGGTCATACCGGAGGGGGACTTTGAGATCAAGCCTGCCGTCCTGAACCTGATTAAACACTTTCATGGCCTTCCTAGGGAAGATCCTTTCAGCCACCTTGAAGAACTAACTCTTCTTGCACAGACAACCCGTTCCCGAAATGTGCAAGAAGACATATGGCTGATGCGGCTTTTTCCATTATCTCTCAAAGATAAGGCCGCTTATTGGTTCAGGACCATTGGCCGACCCATCACAACATGGCCTCAACTCAAGAGTGCCTTCCTCAAGAAATTCTTTCCCATAGGTCGTACCAATTCCTTACGAAGATCTATTACGACCTTTCACCAAAAATCTGGTGAAACTTTCCATGATTCTTGGGAAAGATTTCAAGACCTTTTAAGAAGTTGCCCGCACCACGAGATTCCTTTATGGCAGCTCGTGCAAATCTTCTATCATGGATTAGAAGATCAAATCCGACAGTTTGTCGATGCCTCGTGTGGCGGCAACTTTTTAAATAAAGATGCAGAAAGTGCCTATGACCTGTTCGAAGAAATGAGTGAAAACTCATTTAATCAAGCTTCCATGAACACATTTTATAGAACTCAAAACCCGCAGTTCGGTGTTCATGAAATAGGCACTCAATCTATCCCTGTCACCCAAGATGATCTTCAATTGATTGCTCAAAAACTCGACCAGATGCATATTAATCAAAAGAAAATTGAGGAAAGACTAGCCACTTCAACTCAAGCTCCACACCCACATCTAACCCAACCTAACTTTCCACAAAGAGAAAATTTGCACAATCTCAACACTACCCCTGCTGATTATTCTGAGGTTGCCCATGATTCACTGGGGAACTACAACTATCCAGATCTTAACCCCACTCAAAATATTTCTGCCATCCAGGAGCCCTTTAAAAATTCTTCCAATTGGAAAAATTACCCGAACTACTCCTGGAATAATCAAGTTTCCTCCCAACCATATCATTTTAATGGGTATGGGTTGAATCCAAATTTCCATCCTGGGCCATCCCAACAAGATATCAATGCCCAGATGTTGCGAACCCTGCAGGATATGCAAACAAAAATGACGGAAGTAACCCGCAACATCACAAATCTGAACAATCAGATTGGGGTTACTCCCACGCAAAGACCTGTAGGACATCTTCCGTCCCAACCCATACCCAACCCTAATCACCAAGGAAACCATTATATGGGCAGAAATCCACATTATCCACATCAGCCTCCTCCTAATCCACCACCTCAGCAGCCGCCCAGGTTTCTGCAATCACAGGCCCCCCCACCTCCTCTAAATAATAATCCGACTGCACATGCAGTTACTTTGAGGAGTGGGAAAACCACCACTGACCCCGGGCCTTCACACGAACCTGGTAAGATACCTGTGCAAATTGACTCCCCACCTCCCCATCAGGAAGAAAAAGAAAAACAAAAATCTCAAGACAAGATTCCTGTCCCTTTCCCACAAGCCCTCTACCCCACCACCAACAAAAAAAAGAAATCTGAGCCCACTACAGAAGAACTCATGGAGCTATTTGGGCAAGTTCATATCAATATTCCTCTCCTAGATGCCATCAAATATATACCTGCCTATGCTAAATTTTTGAAGGATATTTGTACTCCTAAAAGGCAGGCTAAAAATCTAGGACAGGTGCATCTTTCAGAGACAGTAAGCTCTGTCATACAGAGTAAGCTGCCTCCTAAGATGAAAGATCCGGGGGCGCCTTTAATTTCTGTAATTATTGATGACACTACATTTAATCGTGCCCTCCTTGATCTTGGTGCCTCTGTAAATATTATTCCCACAAGTTTATTCGAAGAATTTCAGATCGGTGAATTAAAACCCGTCGAGGTTACCCTACAATTAGCCGACCGATCTACAATCAAACCTCGTGGGATTGTTGAGGATGTATTAGTCAAGGTCCAGAATTGTGTCTTCCCTGCAGACTTTCTGGTTCTTGACATTGAGGCACCCGAATCATTACTGGACTCCCCGATAATCCTTGGACGCCCCTTTTTGGCTACTGCAAAGGCAAATATCAATTGCCACACAGGCAAAATGGATATCAACTGTGCAGGCCAAACTATCACCTTAGATATTTTTAAATCCTCCAGGAGATTCCATGATGATAACTTCTTTGAGGACTCAGATACTGAAATTTCTAATATGGTGGAGGAGACAATGTTAATAGATACCCTTACCGACCACAGTTTTTTTGAGGACTCTGATTCAGACTCAGTGGTCGGCGAGATCTGTGATCCGGAAACTTGTCTTGACTCCAAATTTGTTCCTGATACCCCCCCTAACCCACCCACTATTCACGCACCTAATTTTTCCACACTAACTCACCATTCCTTCCCCGACCCCTTTCTTACGGACCTGCCACCAACCCCGCCCGAGTTTGGCACCCAACCTGAATTAAAACCATGGCCAGACTCGGGCCACACTTATCAATTTCCATCTCACTTTGATCCCAATATTATTTCTAATCAATTTTCTAGGGATCTAGACGAAGACACTTTTTTTGCGGGCATCCAAGTGTCCAATTATTTACATGATTTTCCGTCTTCTGTGCATACCTTCACGCCCGGCTGAATGGCGTAAAAGATAGCACTGGATGGGAGGTAACCCATCATTTTTTTTCTTGCTTTCCTTTTTTCTTCTTTTTCCAGCTTTTGATCATCCTAAACCCGACCGTCATCACTAAGGTGATCCCTTTTCCCTCCTAATGCATGAGGACATGGCATATCTTAAGCATGGGGGGGTGTTTTTAAATTTTTATGATCGATTCAGGATGTTCAAAACCTAAAAACATGCAATTTTCTTTAATTTATTTCCTGCTTGCATACCCAAAAAAAAAAAAAATGTTGAAAACTTTTTGAGGAAAAATTTTGAAATCAGGACTAAGGTCGTAAAATTCACTTCTGGTACAATGGGATTTAATATTTAACAAACTAAGGATGAGGATAAGGATCTGATCATTAGAATTTCAGGGTCTATTTTAGACTAGATCAGATATCCTTCTCTAAAATTCCACCTGAACTCATGATAGTTCAGGTGACTTGATCCTATTTTGTAATATGGAAAGTATTTGACTTAGTTTCTGATTCAAAAACTTGCGGGTCTCAAGAAACTTCTTGTGTCAATTTTCACACACAAGCCAACACTTAAAAATAACTAAAAATTTGAAAAAACTCCCTTGTTTGGATTTAGTAAAAATCTGAAGCAGATCATTGGTTTGAGTTCCCACCGTCGAGAAGAAGGAAAAAACCTTCTTTGAGGACACGATGTCAACATGTTACCACCTCGGCGCTGCTCTATATCTATATTTCATATCTTTAGACGGAGCATTAAAGCGCATTTCAGCAGCTCAAGTGTCTTGGACGGTGCTCTACCTATAGCATCGGAGCAAGAGCTTGAGTTTGTTTGGAGCGCCCCTTTTCACCGCATCGTGTTTTGGGGTTGTGAGCTCCAGGGTGGTGTCATGGACAGTGCTATCCCGAAGTACTGGCGCCAGAGCCCCCTCGAGGAATGGTAACGGGAATGATGATCCCGACACATCTGTTGAAAGACTAAGCTAAAAATAAGCATGGGGGAGAAAAAAAAAAAAAATATATATATATATATAATAATAACACGTCCTTATAAAGGTTGGCTTTTCACAAGCACAGACACAAGGTTTTAAAGGAATTTGCAAGTTGCGAATCAGATTCACGAGCCAGAAAAATCCTAAAAACAAACATTTCAAGTCATCTGAATTAACAAGGGGTTAATTTGTGAATTTTCTGAGGATATATTGATCCCGTTCTATCTAATGGTTGGATCCAAAAACAAATCCTGATGTTTATCTTCAACAAATCCCGTATCTCCTGTGTTTTAATCTACCAAGGTCCCTTAATCTCTTTTTCTCCTCAAAAGTAAAAAAAAATTAGATTTCCCAAAAATTCCGTTTTCAAAAAAAAAAAAAAAAAAAAAAAAATTAATGTTTTGCTAAGAGACTAGCAAAAGATAAGCATGGGGGTGTGATAAACGGCAGTTTATCATCATTTTTATGCTTTAAAACTAACCTAGCCCTTAGGATTTTACTCTGCAAACGGGTTTTTGGGCTGCATTTAGGCATAAATTAGGATAGGCATGCATTGCATTTTTTATTGTCATTTTAATGAGTTTTTCTGAGTGTTAGGGATGTACAGATGCACAGATCCCTAAAACCCTAGCACTCAAGAAGGCAATTGGTGAAGGAGAAGCCCAGACTAGCTGGAACTCAGCCTAATCCAGCTCACCTCAGCTTGATCCAGCTCACCTCAGCTTGATCTAGCTCACCGCAGCTGGAACATAGCTTACCTGAAGTAGGGTTAGCTCATCCCAGCTCCATTCAGTAAATCTCAGCTGGATGGCAGCTCAAGAGAGTTCACCTTAGCTCACCCTAGCTCAAGTCAGCTCAGATCCAGTTCAACTTAGCTGAGTCTAGCTCACCTCAGCTCCCACTAGTTCACAGGGAGCTCTAGCTAGCTCAGCTGAGTTGATAGGAGTTCACCCCAGCTCAGATCCAACTACATCCAGCTCCACTCAACTCCAGCCAGCTGAAGAAGAATTCATCTCAGCTCAGGAAGCTCAAGTCCAGCTCCCGGGGACTCAGCTTAGCTCAACTCAGTTGAGCTAAGCTACCTTAGCTGCCTCAACCAGCTTGATTCTTCCTGGGAGCACCAGACCCAGCTCACCTTAGCTCATTTTTTGTAGAAGCTAGCTCACTTTAGCTTGGCTTAGCAACTAGCAAAGAACTAGCAAGCTAAGCCAGCTAGAGTAGCCCCATGCCAGCCTCTTCAGCAGCGGCCAGCTCCAGCTCCAGCTCCAGACTTCTTCTCCTCAGCTCCTTCCTCCAAACCCTAGCTCCAACACCTTCTCCTCTACTCCACCTTTAGCTAAGCTAGCTTAGCTTATATTAGCTTAGCTTAGCTTAGCTAACAACCAGCTCCTTGGCCATTCATTACCTCCAAAATCAACCCTAGCTAGCTCCACCAACTCAAGCCTACCTAAGCTAGCTAGCCTACTCAAGTTGGCACCACCTCCTAGCCATCCCTTCACCCCATTATCTCCACCAAAAGACACTTCAAGTTGGCGCCAAAAACCACCCCTAACCACCTCTATATTGGCGCCACTTTCAGCCCCTTAATCAACCCTACACCTACCCACATAAGCCATCCTAGCCATCCACCTAACCCCCCTTCTAGAATCCTTCTTGGCGCCAACTTAGACCCTCTTCTAGAAGCCCTTTTGGCGCCAATATCAAGGGGTGTCAACACACATAACCACCCCTTAGGTGTCCCTTAAGGTGGCGCCAAACACCCTTGGCCATTGGATCCTTAACCACCTCCCTCCTTCCATCCTAGCCATCCATTTCAAAGGTCACCATAGCCCCCCCTCCTATTCTATAAAAGGCCACCACCTACCACCATTTTTGGGGCATCCTCCCTTAGTATATTTTCTACCTAAACCACCTATACCTACGGCCAAGAAGAAGGAGTAGAGAAGGAGATTAAAGGGGCACATCACCAGCCCTTTTGGTGCCTTCTTCTCCCCACTCTCTTCAACTTGAGCCACGCCAAGGAGGAGGACTCTCCCATTTCAAGGAGGACGGCCAGGCAAAGGAGAAAAGCTTAGGGTGGACGTCCACCCTTGGAGAGAAACTTAGGGCACGCCCCCTTAGGGCTTGCCTTGGAGGTCATCACCTTGGCGGAGTACTGCAAGGAAGGAGTTGAAGGATTCTTTTCAAGCTTGGGAGCCACCAACCTTGGAGCAAGAAGCCCTCTTCTTCACCATCTAATTAGAGGATTTGTGTTTTCTTTCTTTATTGCAATTTTCTAGTAGTAGAAGCATTCCTCTACTAGGCATTTTTGTTAAACACTTTTTCAATTATCTAGTTGCCTTCTTTGCATTTCTTGTTTGCATTTCTAGTTGCTTATCTTCAGCATTCTTCACTCCCTCTCCCTAATTATTCTAGGCCTCCACTTGCCTAGAGTGAGCTTATGGAGAGGCTCTACTTGCCACTTTAGAAGTAGTTTATTTAATTCGAAGTGTAAACACTTTTCCCGCCATCAGTTCGCATGTTGCCATAGTTCAAAAATAAAAAAAATGGTATATTGAAAATTACCAAAAAGAAAGTTGAGATATATTCCAAGCAAGAGAATCACTATTGCAATTTTTGCCTCCTTGGACGACCCTAGATACTCCCCTATCTAGGATATAAATTTTAAAAGCGAAAGCGGATTCGCATGTTACAACGACGTTAAAAAACTGCTTTTACAAATCACGCGTATTTCGCTATCACTTTTTGGCGCCGTTGCCGGGGAGGCACGGCTTTGCATTAACTCATTTTCTCTTGCTTGAAGTGGATCTCATCCCCTTCTCTTTCTTTCTTTTGTGTGTGCAGGAACTACAGCGGGAAAGCGGGAATCTGGAAGCGAGAGCTTAAAGATCCTTTTCTTCCCGCGAAAATTCAGGTTGGTTCCTCTTTCTAGTCACATAATTAATTAAAACTACCAAAAATATATTAAACTTGGCTTTCAGGACCCTAAACACTTAAATTAAGTGGAGTGGTGCATTTTAAAATCATCGTTTGCTTGTATGCTTCTTTAGCACCATTCCATTGCAAGTATTGGTGTTCTGTTTTTCGGGTCTAGATTTCTGTCCAGACTTGAAAAATCGATTACTAACACCACATGCCTCCTAAAATCATAAAATTTCATAGAGTGATTCCCAATTAAGTTTGGAACATCTACTCCAAATTTCAGATCAATTGGATTTGTATTTAATTTTTAAAAATTCGTGGATTACAGAGGGGTCACACCCTCTAATCTTCCTGTTTTGCTACTGTCCGTGAATTTTCAGAATTTTTATACTCATCCAATTTTTGTGAAATTTATCTTGTTAGAATCCCTGTGAAATTTTACATATCATATAAAATCATAAAAATTTTCTGAGGTCGGTGGTAATACTGAAAAGTCTATAATACCCATGGGTATTATTTCTGGACTTTGACACCAGTACAATTAAAAATTCAAAACTATTATCAAACAAATTCCTAAAATCTTAGAAAAATATTTTCTGGAATCCTTGTTTGACTTTCTTCAAAGTAGTGGTGTTGTTTGACTTGTTTGGACCACTACTTAATTCTGAAAGCTAAAAATAATTCATTGGTAGTTAAATTTTTGTCTCAGGGATAATTGGTTTAGGGTTTCTTCTTTCTCTTTAGAGACTCAATTAAAAGGAAATATACAATCACACATACAACTTGTCTTTCCTTTGATTGTGAACTTTCAAACTTGTTTGAAAACTTAAAGAGAAAAACCCTAAAATTCATTTAATTAAATCACATCCTAAAAGACAAAAATATAAAAAAATTGTGTGACAACTTGATTTTCATTGGAGCCACTCTCCAATTCCTGCACACACACAAAAAAATCAAATAACAGGGCAACAACCCAATAAACGCCCTCCACATTCCGTGTGCACTATAGAATCCTAGACCTAATTAAAATTTGTAGCAACTTGACCTCTAAGGCTTTATCAACTTAGGCTTGCTATTTAGGTCTTAAGTTTTCTTTAGTTAGTACCAATTCTGTCATCTGTATCTGGTGTTCAGGCTGAGGGGCCGTGTCAAACGACCAGGTGCGGGTTTGTACAAGCACCTGGGGTTTTTCCCTGGGAAACGTTTGGGCCCAAACCTCCCCTTAAGCAACTTGGCTAGATTTGTTGATAGAACGGGTATTCACTATTGACTACTTATTTCCTATATAGACCAAGTCTTAGGTTATTATTATTAGGGAGTCACAATTAAGTTAGGTCTAGTTTTTGTTTGTTTGAATTGCACACTTTCTCTCATCTCTTTCTCTTCTCCTCCCCTCCCCGTTCTTCCATTTTATGCACGGGCGACGGTCTCAAAATCCGCACTTGGAAGGACCATTTGATTTCGCCCCCCACGTAAAAAGACCACTTTTTCTGTCTTCTCCTAAAAAAATGGAAACACAACAAAATAGGTCCACTGACCCTTCCACGTCTACCTCTAACCCCACCTCTAACCCTAATTCTAACCCTTCCACTCAAAACCCAACCACCAGTAACTTTCCACACTTGGAGCTCCCCAATCTTGAGTTGCCCCACACACAACATCAAGACCCCCTACCTGATCTTTTAAAATTGATGGCCGATCAGATTAATAAATTAAATTCCAATCAACAAACATTGACTAGGAACATCCAAAACCTAGCCAATCCAAGGCCAAACCCACCACCCCGTCAGCAGCCTGTTGTTCCTCTAAAAGATTTCTATGATCCGTCTTATTATGAGGAACGACCAGGGGTGGTCATACCGGAGGGGGACTTTGAGATCAAGCCTGCCGTCCTGAACCTGATTAAACACTTTCATGGCCTTCCTAGGGAAGATCCTTTCAGCCACCTTGAAGAACTAACTCTTCTTGCACAGACAACCCGTTCCCGAAATGTGCAAGAAGACATATGGCTGATGCGGCTTTTTCCATTATCTCTCAAAGATAAGGCCGCTTATTGGTTCAGGACCATTGGCCGACCCATCACAACATGGCCTCAACTCAAGAGTGCCTTCCTCAAGAAATTCTTTCCCATAGGTCGTACCAATTCCTTACGAAGATCTATTACGACCTTTCACCAAAAATCTGGTGAAACTTTCCATGATTCTTGGGAAAGATTTCAAGACCTTTTAAGAAGTTGCCCGCACCACGAGATTCCTTTATGGCAGCTCGTGCAAATCTTCTATCATGGATTAGAAGATCAAATCCGACAGTTTGTCGATGCCTCGTGTGGCGGCAACTTTTTAAATAAAGATGCAGAAAGTGCCTATGACCTGTTCGAAGAAATGAGTGAAAACTCATTTAATCAAGCTTCCATGAACACATTTTATAGAACTCAAAACCCGCAGTTCGGTGTTCATGAAATAGGCACTCAATCTATCCCTGTCACCCAAGATGATCTTCAATTGATTGCTCAAAAACTCGACCAGATGCATATTAATCAAAAGAAAATTGAGGAAAGACTAGCCACTTCAACTCAAGCTCCACACCCACATCTAACCCAACCTAACTTTCCACAAAGAGAAAATTTGCACAATCTCAACACTACCCCTGCTGATTATTCTGAGGTTGCCCATGATTCACTGGGGAACTACAACTATCCAGATCTTAACCCCACTCAAAATATTTCTGCCATCCAGGAGCCCTTTAAAAATTCTTCCAATTGGAAAAATTACCCGAACTACTCCTGGAATAATCAAGTTTCCTCCCAACCATATCATTTTAATGGGTATGGGTTGAATCCAAATTTCCATCCTGGGCCATCCCAACAAGATATCAATGCCCAGATGTTGCGAACCCTGCAGGATATGCAAACAAAAATGACGGAAGTAACCCGCAACATCACAAATCTGAACAATCAGATTGGGGTTACTCCCACGCAAAGACCTGTAGGACATCTTCCGTCCCAACCCATACCCAACCCTAATCACCAAGGAAACCATTATATGGGCAGAAATCCACATTATCCACATCAGCCTCCTCCTAATCCACCACCTCAGCAGCCGCCCAGGTTTCTGCAATCACAGGCCCCCCCACCTCCTCTAAATAATAATCCGACTGCACATGCAGTTACTTTGAGGAGTGGGAAAACCACCACTGACCCCGGGCCTTCACACGAACCTGGTAAGATACCTGTGCAAATTGACTCCCCACCTCCCCATCAGGAAGAAAAAGAAAAACAAAAATCTCAAGACAAGATTCCTGTCCCTTTCCCACAAGCCCTCTACCCCACCACCAACAAAAAAAAGAAATCTGAGCCCACTACAGAAGAACTCATGGAGCTATTTGGGCAAGTTCATATCAATATTCCTCTCCTAGATGCCATCAAATATATACCTGCCTATGCTAAATTTTTGAAGGATATTTGTACTCCTAAAAGGCAGGCTAAAAATCTAGGACAGGTGCATCTTTCAGAGACAGTAAGCTCTGTCATACAGAGTAAGCTGCCTCCTAAGATGAAAGATCCGGGGGCGCCTTTAATTTCTGTAATTATTGATGACACTACATTTAATCGTGCCCTCCTTGATCTTGGTGCCTCTGTAAATATTATTCCCACAAGTTTATTCGAAGAATTTCAGATCGGTGAATTAAAACCCGTCGAGGTTACCCTACAATTAGCCGACCGATCTACAATCAAACCTCGTGGGATTGTTGAGGATGTATTAGTCAAGGTCCAGAATTGTGTCTTCCCTGCAGACTTTCTGGTTCTTGACATTGAGGCACCCGAATCATTACTGGACTCCCCGATAATCCTTGGACGCCCCTTTTTGGCTACTGCAAAGGCAAATATCAATTGCCACACAGGCAAAATGGATATCAACTGTGCAGGCCAAACTATCACCTTAGATATTTTTAAATCCTCCAGGAGATTCCATGATGATAACTTCTTTGAGGACTCAGATACTGAAATTTCTAATATGGTGGAGGAGACAATGTTAATAGATACCCTTACCGACCACAGTTTTTTTGAGGACTCTGATTCAGACTCAGTGGTCGGCGAGATCTGTGATCCGGAAACTTGTCTTGACTCCAAATTTGTTCCTGATACCCCCCCTAACCCACCCACTATTCACGCACCTAATTTTTCCACACTAACTCACCATTCCTTCCCCGACCCCTTTCTTACGGACCTGCCACCAACCCCGCCCGAGTTTGGCACCCAACCTGAATTAAAACCATGGCCAGACTCGGGCCACACTTATCAATTTCCATCTCACTTTGATCCCAATATTATTTCTAATCAATTTTCTAGGGATCTAGACGAAGACACTTTTTTTGCGGGCATCCAAGTGTCCAATTATTTACATGATTTTCCGTCTTCTGTGCATACCTTCACGCCCGGCTGAATGGCGTAAAAGATAGCACTGGATGGGAGGTAACCCATCATTTTTTTTCTTGCTTTCCTTTTTTCTTCTTTTTCCAGCTTTTGATCATCCTAAACCCGACCGTCATCACTAAGGTGATCCCTTTTCCCTCCTAATGCATGAGGACATGGCATATCTTAAGCATGGGGGGGTGTTTTTAAATTTTTATGATCGATTCAGGATGTTCAAAACCTAAAAACATGCAATTTTCTTTAATTTATTTCCTGCTTGCATACCCAAAAAAAAAAAAAATGTTGAAAACTTTTTGAGGAAAAATTTTGAAATCAGGACTAAGGTCGTAAAATTCACTTCTGGTACAATGGGATTTAATATTTAACAAACTAAGGATGAGGATAAGGATCTGATCATTAGAATTTCAGGGTCTATTTTAGACTAGATCAGATATCCTTCTCTAAAATTCCACCTGAACTCATGATAGTTCAGGTGACTTGATCCTATTTTGTAATATGGAAAGTATTTGACTTAGTTTCTGATTCAAAAACTTGCGGGTCTCAAGAAACTTCTTGTGTCAATTTTCACACACAAGCCAACACTTAAAAATAACTAAAAATTTGAAAAAACTCCCTTGTTTGGATTTAGTAAAAATCTGAAGCAGATCATTGGTTTGAGTTCCCACCGTCGAGAAGAAGGAAAAAACCTTCTTTGAGGACACGATGTCAACATGTTACCACCTCGGCGCTGCTCTATATCTATATTTCATATCTTTAGACGGAGCATTAAAGCGCATTTCAGCAGCTCAAGTGTCTTGGACGGTGCTCTACCTATAGCATCGGAGCAAGAGCTTGAGTTTGTTTGGAGCGCCCCTTTTCACCGCATCGTGTTTTGGGGTTGTGAGCTCCAGGGTGGTGTCATGGACAGTGCTATCCCGAAGTACTGGCGCCAGAGCCCCCTCGAGGAATGGTAACGGGAATGATGATCCCGACACATCTGTTGAAAGACTAAGCTAAAAATAAGCATGGGGGAGAAAAAAAAAAAAAAAATATATATATATATATAATAATAACACGTCCTTATAAAGGTTGGCTTTTCACAAGCACAGACACAAGGTTTTAAAGGAATTTGCAAGTTGCGAATCAGATTCACGAGCCAGAAAAATCCTAAAAACAAACATTTCAAGTCATCTGAATTAACAAGGGGTTAATTTGTGAATTTTCTGAGGATATATTGATCCCGTTCTATCTAATGGTTGGATCCAAAAACAAATCCTGATGTTTATCTTCAACAAATCCCGTATCTCCTGTGTTTTAATCTACCAAGGTCCCTTAATCTCTTTTTCTCCTCAAAAGTAAAAAAAAATTAGATTTCCCAAAAATTCCGTTTTCAAAAAAAAAAAAAAAAAAAAAAATTAATGTTTTGCTAAGAGACTAGCAAAAGATAAGCATGGGGGTGTGATAAACGGCAGTTTATCATCATTTTTATGCTTTAAAACTAACCTAGCCCTTAGGATTTTACTCTGCAAACGGGTTTTTGGGCTGCATTTAGGCATAAATTAGGATAGGCATGCATTGCATTTTTTATTGTCATTTTAATGAGTTTTTCTGAGTGTTAGGGATGTACAGATGCACAGATCCCTAAAACCCTAGCACTCAAGAAGGCAATTGGTGAAGGAGAAGCCCAGACTAGCTGGAACTCAGCCTAATCCAGCTCACCTCAGCTTGATCCAGCTCACCTCAGCTTGATCTAGCTCACCGCAGCTGGAACATAGCTTACCTGAAGTAGGGTTAGCTCATCCCAGCTCCATTCAGTAAATCTCAGCTGGATGGCAGCTCAAGAGAGTTCACCTTAGCTCACCCTAGCTCAAGTCAGCTCAGATCCAGTTCAACTTAGCTGAGTCTAGCTCACCTCAGCTCCCACTAGTTCACAGGGAGCTCTAGCTAGCTCAGCTGAGTTGATAGGAGTTCACCCCAGCTCAGATCCAACTACATCCAGCTCCACTCAACTCCAGCCAGCTGAAGAAGAATTCATCTCAGCTCAGGAAGCTCAAGTCCAGCTCCCGGGGACTCAGCTTAGCTCAACTCAGTTGAGCTAAGCTACCTTAGCTGCCTCAACCAGCTTGATTCTTCCTGGGAGCACCAGACCCAGCTCACCTTAGCTCATTTTTTGTAGAAGCTAGCTCACTTTAGCTTGGCTTAGCAACTAGCAAAGAACTAGCAAGCTAAGCCAGCTAGAGTAGCCCCATGCCAGCCTCTTCAGCAGCGGCCAGCTCCAGCTCCAGCTCCAGACTTCTTCTCCTCAGCTCCTTC
Organism: Thalassia testudinum; assembly: GCA_037157565.1. Lineage (NCBI taxonomy): Eukaryota > Viridiplantae > Streptophyta > Magnoliopsida > Alismatales > Hydrocharitaceae > Thalassia > Thalassia testudinum. Next base: position 22,537,462 of record JAZHRO010000078.1, read on the forward strand.
CTCCAAACCCTAGCTCCAACACCTTCTCCTCTACTCCACCTTTAGCTAAGCTAGCTTAGCTTATCTTAGCTTAGCTTAGCTTAGCTAACAACCAGCTCCTTGGCCATTCATTACCTCCAAAATCAACCCTAGCTAGCTCCACCAACTCAAGCCTACCTAAGCTAGCTAGCCTACTCAAGTTGGCACCACCTCCTAGCCATCCCTTCACCCCATTATCTCCACCAAAAGACACTTCAAGTTGGCGCCAAAAACCACCCCTAACCACCTCTATATTGGCGCCACTTTCAGCCCCTTAATCAACCCTACACCTACCCACATAAGCCATCCTAGCCATCCACCTAACCCCCCTTCTAGAATCCTTCTTGGCGCCAACTTAGACCCTCTTCTAGAAGCCCTTTTGGCGCCAATATCAAGGGGTGTCAACACACATAACCACCCCTTAGGTGTCCCTTAAGGTGGCGCCAAACACCCTTGGCCATTGGATCCTTAACCACCTCCCTCCTTCCATCCTAGCCATCCATTTCAAAGGTCACCATAGCCCCCCCTCCTATTCTATAAAAGGCCACCACCTACCACCATTTTTGGGGCATCCTCCCTTAGTATATTTTCTACCTAAACCACCTATACCTACGGCCAAGAAGAAGGAGTAGAGAAGGAGATTAAAGGGGCACATCACCAGCCCTTTTGGTGCCTTCTTCTCCCCACTCTCTTCAACTTGAGCCACGCCAAGGAGGAGGACTCTCCCATTTCAAGGAGGACGGCCAGGCAAAGGAGAAAAGCTTAGGGTGGACGTCCACCCTTGGAGAGAAACTTAGGGCACGCCCCCTTAGGGCTTGCCTTGGAGGTCATCACCTTGGCGGAGTACTGCAAGGAAGGAGTTGAAGGATTCTTTTCAAGCTTGGGAGCCACCAACCTTGGAGCAAGAAGCCCTCTTCTTCACCATCTAATTAGAGGATTTGTGTTTTCTTTCTTTATTGCAATTTTCTAGTAGTAGAAGCATTCCTCTACTAGGCATTTTTGTTAAACACTTTTTCAATTATCTAGTTGCCTTCTTTGCATTTCTTGTTTGCATTTCTAGTTGCTTATCTTCAGCATTCTTCACTCCCTCTCCCTAATTATTCTAGGCCTCCACTTGCCTAGAGTGAGCTTATGGAGAGGCTCTACTTGCCACTTTAGAAGTAGTTTATTTAATTCGAAGTGTAAACACTTTTCCCGCCATCAGTTCGCATGTTGCCTTAGTTCAAAAATAAAAAAAATGGTATATTGAAAATTACCAAAAAGAAAGTTGAGATATATTCCAAGCAAGAGAATCACTATTGCAATTTTTGCCTCCTTGGACGACCCTAGATACTCCCCTATCTAGGATATAAATTTTAAAAGCGAAAGCGGATTCGCATGTTACAACGACGTTAAAAAACTGCTTTTACAAATCACGCGTATTTCGCTATCATGGCTAAAAGGGTCTTCCCTAGGAAGGCCATGAAAGTATTTAATTAGGTTCAGGACAGTAGGCTTGATCTCAAAGTCCCCCTCTGGTATGACCACCCCTGGTCGTCCTCATAATAAGGCGGATCATAGAAATCTTTAAACGGAATAACAGGCTGCTGATGGGGTGGTGGGTGTGGCCTTGGATTGGCTAGGTTTTGAATGTTCCTAGTCAATGTTTGTTGATTGGAATTTAATTTATTAATCTACTCGGCCATCAATTTTAAAAGATCAGGCAGGGGGTCTTGATGTTGTGTTTGGGGCAACTCAAGATTAGGGAGCTCCAAGTGTGAAAAGTTAAAGGTGAGTGGGTTTTGGGTGGAAGGGTTAGAATTAGGGTTAGTGGTGGGGTTAGAGGTAAGGTTAGAGGTGGAAGTGGAAGGGTCAGTGGACCTATTTTGTTGTGTTTCCATTTTTTTAGGAGAAGACAGAAAAAGTGGTCTTTTTGCATGGGGGCGAAATCAAATGGTCCTTCCAAGTGCGGATTTTGAGACCGCCGCCCGTGCATAAAATGGAAGAATAGGAGGGGAGGAGAAGAGAAAGAGATGGGAGAAAGTGTGCAATTCAAACAAACAAAACTAGACCTAACTTAAGTGTGACTCCCTAAAAATAAACCTAAGACTTGGTCTATGTAGGAAATAAGTAGTCAATAGTGAATACCCGTTCTGTCAACAAATCTATCCAAGTTGCTTTAGGGGAGGTTTGGGCCCAAACATTTCCCAGGGAAAATGCCAGGTGCTTGTACAAACCCGCACCTGGTCGTTTGACACGGCCCCTCAGCCTGAACACCAGATATAGATGACAGAATTGGTACTAATTAAAGAAAACTTAAGACCTAAATAGCAAGCCTAAGTTGATAAAGCCTTAGGGGTCAAGTTGCTACAAATTTTAATTAGGTCTAGGATGCTATAGTGCACACGGAATGTGGAGGGCGTTAATTGGGTTGTTGCCCTGTTATTTTGATTTGTGTGTGTGCAAGAATTGGAGAGTGGCTCCAATGAAAATCAGGTTGTCACACAATTTTTTTTTTGTATTTTTGTCTTTTAGGATTTGATTTAATTAAATGTGTTTTAGGGTTTTTCTCTTTAAATTTTCAAACAAGTTTGAAACTTCACAATCAAAGGAAAGACAAGTTGTATTGGTGATGGTTAATTTCCTTTAATGCGAGTCTTTAAAAAAGAAAAAGAAACCCTAAGTCAATTATCTGTAAGACAGAAAATTGCTACCAATGAATTAAATTTAGGTTTTCTGTATTAAGTAGTGGTCCAAAAAAGTCAAACAACACCACTAATTTGAAGAAAATCAAGCAAGGATTCCAAAAAAGATTTTTGTAAGATTTTAGGAATTTGTTTGATAATTATTTGAATTTTTAATTGTACTGATGTTAAAGTCAAGAAATGATACCTGTGAGTATTTTGTACTTTTCATTATTACCACCGACCTCATAAAATTTTTGTGGTTTTATATGATGTGTAAAATTTCACAAAGATTCCATCAAGCTAAATTTCACAAAAATTGGATAAGCATAAAAATTCTAAAAATTTGTGGACAGTAGAAAAATAGGAAGATTAGAGGGTGTGACCCCTCTGCAGTCCATGAATTGTTAAAAATTAAGTACAAATCTAATTGATCTAGAATTTGGAACAGATGTTCATAACTTAATTGAGAATCACTGCATGAAATTTTATGATTTTACGAGGCTTGTGGTGTTAGGAATAAATTTTTCAAGTCCGGACAGAAATCTAGACCCGAAAAGTAGAACACCAATACTTGCAATGGAGTGGTGTTAAAGAAGCATTCAAGCAAACAATGGATTTTAAAATGCACCACTCCACTTAGTTAAATTGTTTATGGTCCTGAAATCCAAGTTGAATATTTTTTTGGTAGTCTTTTAGCCTAAATGTGACAAGAAAGGGGAACCAACCTGAATTTCATGGGACGAAAAGGATCTTTGAGCTCTCGCTTCAAGATTCTCGCTTTCCCATTGTAATTCCTGCACACAAAAAAGAAAGAAAGAGAAGGGGATGAGATCCACTTCAAGCAAGATAAAATTAACTAATGCAAAGCCATGCATCCCATACAACGGCGCCAAAAAGTGATAATGATTTTACATGATTTGTAAAATACGTCGTTGTAACGCACAAAATCGATCAACTCTTAAATTTATAAACCTAGATAGTGGGGTATCTAGGGTCGTCCAAGGAGGTCAAATGTTTGCAAAATTGATTCTCTTGCTTGGAATACAAATCTCAACTTTCTTTTTGGTATTTTTCAATATATCATTTTTTTGTTTTTGAATTATGGCAACATGTGAAATTTTGGCGAGAAAGTGATTTACACTTCAAATTCAATAAACTACTTTTAAAGTGGCAAGTAGAACGTCTCCCTAAGCTCACTATAGGCAAGTGGAGGCCTGGAATAATTAGGAGAGGGAGTGAAGAATGTTGAAAACAAAGCAATTAGAAATGCAAATAAGAAATTGCAAAGAAGGCAACCAGATTAATGAAAAAGTGTTTTACAAAAAGACCTAGTAGAGGAATGCTTCTACTAGAAAAATTGAAATAAAGAAAAGCAAACACAAATCCTCTAGATAGATGGTGAAGAAGAGGGCTTCTTGCTCCAAGCGTGGTAGCTCCTAAGCTTGAAAAGAGTCCTCCAACTCCTTCCTTGCTGTGCTCTGCCAAGGTGATGTCCTCCAAGGCAAGCCATAAGGGGGCGTGCCATAAGCTTCTCTCCAAGGGTGGACGTCCACCCTATGTCCTTCTCCTTTGCCTGGCTGTCCTCCTTGAAGTAGAAAAGTCCTCCTCCTTGGCGTGGCCCAAGTTGAAGAGAGTGGGGAGAAGAAGTCACCAAAAGGGCTGGTGATGTGCCCCTTTAATCTCCTTCTCTACTCCATCTTCTTGGCCGTAGGTATAGGTGGTATAGGTAGCAAAATACACTAATGGAGGATGCCCTCAAATGGTGGTAAGTGGTGGGATTTTATAGAATAGGAAGGGGGCTAAGGTGATTCTTGGAATGGAGGGCTAAGATAAAGAGATGGAGGTGGTTGGGGATCCAATGGCCAAGGTCAATTGGCGCCAACCCAAGGGACACCTAGGGGGTGGTTATGGATGGTGACACCCCTTGATGTTGGTGCCAAAATGTCTTCTAGAAGGGGGTCTTAGTTGGCGCCAAGAAGGGTTCTAGAAGGACGGGTAGGTGGATGGCTAGGGTGGGTTGTAGGGTTAGGTGTATGGTGGATGTGGGGGTGGATGTTGGTGCCAAAAAGAGGGGTAGTTAGGGTTAGGTTTTGGCACCAAAATTGATGCCTTTTGGTAGTGATAATGGGGTGAAGGGGTGGCTAGGACGTGGCGCCAACTTGAGTAGGATAGCTAGCTTAGGTAGGGCTTAAGTTGGTGGAGCTAGCTAGGGTTAAATTTGAGGTGGTGGATGGCCAAGGAGCTAGTTGATAGCTAAGCTAAGCTAAGCTAAGCTAGCTTAGCTAGCTATGGAGTATACGAGGAGGTATTGGAGCTAGGGTTTGAAGAGAGGAGCTAAGGAGGAGAAGTCTGGAGCTGGAACTGGAGCTGACTGCTGCTGAAGAGGATGGCATAGAGCTACTCTAGCTAGCTTAGCTTGCTAGTTCTTTGCTAGCTGCTAAACCAAGCTAAAGTGAACTGGCTTCTACCATAATGAGCTGAGGTAAGCTAGGTCTAGTGCTTCCGGGGAGGATCAAGCTGGTTGAGGAAGTTAAGGTAGCGTAGCTCAACTGAGTTGAGCTAAGTTGAATCCTCGAGAGCTGGACTTGAGCTTCTTGAGATGAGATGAGTTCTTCTTCAGCTGGCTGGAGTTGAGTGGAGCTAGATGTAGCTGAGTCAGAGCTGGGGTGAACTCCCGTCAACTCAGCTGAGCTAGCTAGAGCTCCCTGTGGACTATGGGAGCTGAAATGAGCTAGACTCAGCTAAGTTGAGCTGGATCTGAGCTGAGTTGAGCTAGGGTGAGTTAAGATGAAATCTCTTGAGCTGCCATTCAGCTGAGATTAGTTGAATGGAGCTGGGATGAGCTAACCCTAGTTCAAGTGAGCTAGGTTCCAGCTGTGGTGAGCTGGATCAAGCTGAGTTCCAGCTAGTTTGGGTTTCTCCTTCACCATTTGCCTTCTTGAGTGCTAGGGTTTTAGGGATCTGTATATCTGTACATCCTTAACACTCACAAGAACATATTAAAAGACAATAAAAAATGCAATGCATGCCTAACCTAATTTTCGCCTAAATGTAGCCCAAAAACCCATTTACGGAGTAAAATCCTAAGAGCTAGGTTTGTTTTAATGCATAAGAATGATGATAAATTGGCGTTTATCAGGTGGAGATGGGCTTTAGGCATAGGTGTAGGGTGGAGATTAGGGCATTTTTGGAGGGAAAAGTTGGCACCAAAAAAGGGGGTAGTTAGGGAGGTTTTGGAGCCAACTTCTTGGTGCCCTTTGGTGGTGGTTGAGGGGTGAAAGGTGGTGATGGTGGTGGCACCAACTTGGAGTGGATGAAGTTGGCTTAGGTGAGCTTAGGTAGGGCTCAGTTGGTGGAGCTAGTTAGGTAGAGTTTTAAGGTGGTAAATGCCAAGGGAGCTGGAACCTAGCTAAGCTAAGCTAAGCTAAGCTAGCTTAGCTAGTAATGGAGTAGAGGAGTAGGCAATGGGAGCTAGGGTTTGAGGAGAGGAGCTGGACAGAAGAAGTTTGGAGTTGAACTGGAGCTGGCAGCTGTTGAAGAGGATGGCTTGGAGCTACTTTAGCTGGCTTAGCTTGCTAGTTCTTTGCTAGTTGTTGGGCCAAGTTAAAGTAAGCTGGCTTCTGCCACAAGGAGTTGAGGTAAGTTGGGTCTGGTGCTCCCAGGGAGGATTAAGCTAGTTGTGGTAGCTAAGGAAGCTTCGCTCAACTGAGTTGAGCTAAGCTGAATCCCCGGGAGCTGGACTTGAGCTTCCTGTGCTAAAATGAAGTCATCTTCAGTTGGCTGGAGTTGAGTGGAGTTGGATCAACCTGGTCCTAAGTTGAGGTGAACTCCAGTCAACTCAGTTGAGCTAGCTAGAGCTCCTTGTGAACTAATGGGAGCTGAAATGAGCTAGACTAAGCTAAGTTGAGCTGGATTTGAGTTGACTTGAGCTAGGGTGAGCTAAGATGATCTCTCTTGAGCTGCCATTTAGTTGAGATAAGCTGAATGGAGCTAGGATGAGCTAACCCTAGTTCAGGTGTGCTGGATTCCAACTTTGGTGAGCTGGATCATGCTAAGTTCCAGTTGGTTTGAGCTTCTCCTTCACTAGTTGCCTTCTTGAGTGCTAGGGTTCTAGCAATCTACTTATCCCTAACACTTACAAAAATATATCAAAAACACAATAAAGAATGCAATGCATGCCTAACCTAATTAGTGCCTAAATGCAACCCTAAAACTCGTTTGAAAAGCGAAATCCTAAGAGCAAGATTTGTTTTAATGCATAAGAATGATGATAAATTGGCGTTTATCACACCCCCATGCTTGTCATTTGCTAGTCTCTTAGCAAAACTTTAATACAAAATAGAATTTTGGGGAAATCTAACTTTTTTGACTTTTGAGGAGAAAAATGATTATGGGACCTTAGTTGGTCTAAACACAAGAGGTACGAGATTTGTTAAAAATAAACATCGGGATTTGTTTTCAGATCCAAAAATTAGACAAAAACAAGATCAATATATCCTCTATAAAATTCATAGATTAACCCCTTGTTAATTCAGATGACTTGAAATTTTTATTTTTAGGATTTTTCTGGCTCTTGAATCTGATTCACAACTTGCAATAACCTTTAAAACCTTGTGTCTGTGCTTGTAAGAAACCAACAGTTATAAAAGCTTTTTTTTTTCTTCTCTTCCCCATGCTTATTTTTAGCTTAGTCTTACAACAGATGTGTCGGGATCATCATTCCCATTACCAATCCTCGAGGGGGCTCTGGTGCCAGTACTTCGAGATAGCACTTTCCATGACACCACCCAAAAGCTCACAACCTCAAAACACAATGCGGTGTAAAGGGGTGCTCCAAGCAAACTCAAGCTCTTGCTTCGACACTGTAGGTAGAGCACTATCCAAGACACTTGAGCTGCAAGAATGCGCTTTAATGCTCTATCTAAAGAGATGAAATATAGATATGGAGTAGCACCGAGGCGGTAACATGTTGACGCCATGTCCTCAAAGGAGGTATTTTCCTCCTTCTCGGCGGTGGGAACTCAAACCAATGATCTGCTTCAGACTTTTACTAAATCCAAACAAGGGGGTTTTTCTAATTTTTAGTGATTTTTAGGTGTTGGCTTGTGTATGAAATTTGACACAGGAAGTTTTGCAAGAAATGTAAATTTTTGAATCAGAAACTAAGCTCGATACTTTCCATATTACAAAAGAGGATCAAGTCACCTGAACTATCATGAGTTCAGGTGGAATTTTGGAGACGGATATTTGATCTAGTCTAAAGAAAGACCCTGAAATTCTAATGATCAAATCTGTATCCCCATCCCTAGTTTGTTAAAGATAAAATCCCGTTGTACCAAATGTAAGTTTTAAACCTTAGTCCCAATTTCAAAATTTTCCACAAAAGGTTTTCAACATTTTTAATTTGTTTTGGGGATGCAAGCAGGAAAAATGAATGACTGAAGAAAAAAATGCTTCTTTTTTGGTTTTGAAAATCCTAAAACAATCGTAAAAATTTTAAAAACACCCTCCCATGCTTATGATTTGCAATGTCCTCATTCATTAGGAAGGAAAAGGGATCACCTTAGTTAAGGGTGGTCAAGTTTAGGATGGTCAAAACCTGGAAAAGGAAAGGAAAATGGAAAATAGGAAAAATGATGGGTTACCTCCCATCCAGTGCTATCTTTTATGCCATTTACTCGAGCGTGAAGGTATTCATGGAAGACGGACAATCATGTAAATAATTGGACACTTGAATGTCCTCAAGAAATGTGTTTTCCTCAAGATCCCTGAAAAGATGAATGGTAAAGAAATAAAGATCAAAATGAAATGGAAAAATGGAAGAGTGACTCAGATCTGGCCATGGTTTAAGTGCATGTAAAATGCCAAACTCTGGTGGGTCGGGTGGTAGGTCCAACGAAAAGGGAGGGGGAAAGGAGTCAATGAGATGTAGGGTGGGTGAAGTTAGTGTGGATGTTTTTGGTGAAAAATCAGGAAGATTGAAAGAGTAAAAGTCAAACCCTAATTGATCTAAAAAGTCTCAGACCACAAAATCATCCTTAGAATAGGAATCAATAAAATCTTGATCAATGGTGGTCAAAGCTGAGTAGGATTTGATCAACAAAGATTTCTCATAAATTGCTTCCATTGTATTATCAGTGTGCTAAAATATTTTATGATCAATGGACCTTTTGGAAGCTTGAAATAAATCTAATGAGAAAATATGGTTACCACAACTTATATTCATTTTCCCAGAATGAGAGTTGATATTAGCTATTACAGTAATCAGAAGGGGTCTTCCAAGAATGGTATTAGTGAGAGTTGCAGGTACCTCTATGTCAATGACCAGAAAATTTACTGGATTTAGACAATTCCAGACCTTGACAATATGATCCTCAATGATTCCCCATGGTTGAATGGTAGATCGATCTCCCAATTGAAATCGAACCTTAGTAGATTTAAAATCACTGAATTGAGATTCCTCGAATAAGATTAAGGGAATGATATTAATGAAGGTACCTAAGTCGAGAGAGGTGCGAAAAAAATGGTGTCATTTATGACAACTGTGGTGAGGGATGCGCCCATGTCCTTTTATGTGAGAGGCAGGTTGCTCTGAATAACTGAGCTTGCTGTCTTAGAAAGGACCATTCTTAGATTTTGAGCTTCCCCTGGTGGAGTAATCTTTTCTTTCAAAAATTTAGCAAATGTAGAGATGGCATCTAGGAGGGGGATATTCATCTCGACTTGCCCAAATAAGTCCAAAAGATCTTGGTGAGAGGGCTCTGATTTCTGATCAAAAAGATTGGATAGCAGTGTTTAAGAGTGAGAAATAGGATTTGAATCAAGTGTTTTTCGTATTTCCTTTTCTTCTTCCTAAGAACGATTAGGGCAATCGATTTGCATAGGTTGAGAGTGGGTTTCATCAATTTGATTTGAAGACCCTAAATCAGTGGTGGTGTTCCCACCCCTCAACATATTTTCATATGCAGTTTGGTTATCACTAGGAGGAGGTGGGGGGCCTGTTGTTGATAGAAACTAGGTTGGTGCTGAGATATTGGGTTAATAGAAGGCTGGACAATCTGGTGCTGACGTTGGTGTCCTCCTGAATGTTAGTTCCTGTGATTGACAAGGTTTGGTTTGGGCTGGGATGGTGAGTGTCTTGCAGTTCTTTGGATTGAAATGACCCCAAATTGATCATTAAGATTATTAATAGCACAGGTTATTTCTGTTGTTTTTCTTTGCATCTCCTCCAAGGTTTTTGATGGGAACACCATCATGAGCCCTAACTAGCTCATTTTGATCCAAAGAAGACAATAAAAGCTCCTACATAACCAACTGGAGGTCATAATTCACCGAATAACCTCTCTGAGAGAAAAGTAAGAAATAAGAGGTAAAACTGCAATTTTACCATTGCAGTGCAACAACAGGTTCTCTTAAGGGCTAAACATAAGTCAAAAGGTCATAACAAGATAAAATGTGGGATGAATCAGACAGAAGAGGGTTTGTGTGAATTCTAGGAATTAAATGACTTCTTATAACCCTAAAACAGACCTACTATATTAAACAAGGTTCTGCTCAGGATAAAATTCACCTAAACCCTCTAAAAATCATAGGAAAAAGTTCTCTATGGTTTATAACTCTCAATTTGGCCATTAGAACCTATTTTGACCTAGAATGGGGTCTCAGACATATATTTGCCCTAAATTGTATTTTTGTGTAAATTTCCTAGTCAAACTTGGTCAGACGCAAAATCCAACTTCACCATTGAATTTCTTTGGTCCAAATTAGGTTTGTACCAAAATTTGGACCCAAGAAGAACTCATCTTGACCTACTTTGCAAATAGGTCCAACCTGATTACATTTCTACCCCTATCTTTCAAAACCCTTACAGAAACCCCCCTAGCTTATTCACCATTCTTTGCAATTAGATCCCTGAAAGAGTCGACTTTCCACTTTGCGTTGTAGTATTTAAGTGGTGGAAAAATCGACTAATAAAAAAAATGAAAATAGCCACTCACAGAAGAGCGGGTCGTGTCCACAGGGAGGCAATTATGCAATAAACTCTTAATTATTTTATATTATTTCTGATAAGTGCTAAATCCCTATTCAAATCTGACATAAAATGCGAAGGAAAGTAGATTCTCAATAACTTAAAATGATAAGGGTATATGTGCAGTTTCCCCCCACTAAAATCCTCAATAAATATATGATGATTTTGTGTAATTTTCATGTGTCATATACTAGAGAGAATCAATGCACGTGTTGATCCCAAAATCAATCTTAAAACTAGTGAATATCAATAACATGCAATTATAAGGAAATATAAGTGTGCATATGCTATACTACCACAATAAAATAATAATAAATAAAAAATCAAATTTTGTGGCAATGGCAGTGAATGTAAATTTTAATTAACTTCAAAACAGAGCATTTGCTTTCTCTCCTCCTCTCGAGAGAGAGAGAGCACCGGCGGTCGTTGGAGAGGCTAGGGAGGTCGGCGAGGATGAGGGCTCTCCGATGGAGGTTGCGGCTTCGACAGAGGTGGTCGGAGGTGGCCGACCAGTGAAGGAGGAGTGGTCGGAGGAGGCTACCTACTGTAGCCGCGTGCCTGCTGTGAAGGTGCTGGAGGTTAAGGCATGCCCGGCTAACTGAAGGAGAGAGCGCGGGTGAGGCGGTCTGCAGATGAGCCTGCAGGATGGATGCGAAGGCGGGCGTTGGAGTGTCTGTGGGCGCGTGCAGAGTGCGTCAACACACTGCAGTAGGGCGCAGGTGAGGTTGTCAGCAGATGCGCCTGCAGGATGGATGCGAAGGCGGGCGCTGGAGTGTCTGCGGGTGCGTGTAGAAGGCGTCAGTGCACTGCAGTAGGGCACGAGTGAGGGCGGTGCGGTGCAGGAGCGGGAGCCAGGTAGTGCGCCTAAAGGTGGTGAGGCTGAGGCACGCCTACAGGCATGCGAGTGAGAGGGTGTGCGCCTATAGGAAGGAGGGGGTGTGCCTGCAGATGGCGCAGGCATCTGGTGGTGTGGGCGGTGCGTTGCAGTAGCGGGAAAGAGGAGGCGCTGGAAGGGAGATGGGCACTTGAGATGGTGCTGGCAGGTGTAGGCTTGGTGCGGCGCGGCTGTAGGCGTGCGCAAGGTGAGGCGATGCAGCTTTGGGTGTGCAGGGAGGAGGCTTTGGCAGTGCCATTGGAGAGGTTGTGCACAGTGCATGCTTAGGGTTGTTCCCCGCAATGGGGAAGATGGCGAAAGTTCTTCTCTCCCTGGATGATCCTCTCCTCTTTCTCTGCCTCTCCTTTTAACTCTTCTCCTTTGCACGTGCACCAATCAAGGGATTTTCAAATCCCTTTTCTAATTTTGGCAGGAGGCTGTTGGGGAGACATTCTTCAGGCCGGCGGCTGTTGAGGGTGGCCAATGGAAAGGGAAAAGAGCAGCTACCGGTTATTTGAAAGGGTAATTTACCCTTTCCTCCTCATTCCTTTGCCACTTATTTTTCCTGCATATAAAAAACACATATTAAGTTATAGAATAGATGTAAACCTAAATCATGATGCATGCAAACATTCTATAACTTAATATAGTTATTAACAAACCTAAAAGATATAATTAAAGTTACGTAGGCGTAATATTAGTCTATTAAAATGGACTCATCAAATACCCCCATGCCTAAGATTTGCTAGTCCCTAGCAAAAATGAAAAATAATAGAAGTAATCAGAAGATTTCTTCTTTTCTTACTTCAAAATTTTAGAAATCCAGACAAATGTGATGTGCTGATAGCCTAGGTAACAGATCCAAATGAAAGAGCCAATTCGCATTGGAAGTCCATACTTCACCCTTGGTAAATATTGCGTCAGGATAGGAAACTACTTCCCTCGGGGATAAAGCAGAGGATAATCTGTAATTTGACCCCGGTGTTTGGCTTAGGTAGGAGATATCGAGTTGCATGGATTTGTATTTGGTGGCACACACTCATCTGGTGCTACCTATAGTCTAGTACTACAAACTCTAGATCTCTAGATTATTAGACAAGTCAACTCTGAGCAAGGCTACACAACTGTGCTCTCTTGATGTTCTTGGGTACTCCCTCTTTTCTTTCTTTCTGAGATCACAAATCTCGTCAGATTTAGAAATTGTACTCACTATTTGGTGGCCTCACATGGCATCCACACTTCAATTAAGGTCCTAATAGTAATACAACTAAGCTAGAGTCCTCAACCAGTATTCAGGCGATCAGAAATACTAGAAGGTAGGTATGGGTCATATATGGTGGAACGCGATAGGTGTTCTATTGCCTCAGAAATAGTGTTACATCATAAACTTCGACCTTTTTTTTTTGTAATATAACTATTTCTTCTTTTTGTTCTTTTTGTTTCTTCCTTTTCTTCTTCTTTTATTTTATTTTATTTATTTCTTCTTGTTTTTGTTTCTTTTTCAATCAACACAACACGATACAGACTTTTATTTATGAGGCATTATAAGGGATGATGATGGTCAAGAGGAAGTTGTTTGGCTTATTTGGTGGAAGTGCCTATTCTTGGCACCGGGAAGGAATGGATTGGACAGGCGTATTTCTGACCATTGACACTATTACCCTCCTTCAGCCGAGGACTCTATGAAGGACGGTCGTAACCATCCACCATAGTTATAGCTTTATTAAGACTCAATCTTTGTTTATCTGCCTTATTTGGTGACTCTCAAGAATTCAAACAAAATACGCACATAGGAACAGAGAGTGAAAACTATGCCTAACTTTGAAGTATCATCATCTAATTATCCAAAACTTAAGAGTCATTGCACTAGACTTAGCACACCAGTAATCTCTCTACTTCGTCTCATAAATATGAGGTGGATCTACTAGAAGATAGTATGCCTGACTCCTTGTGAACTGTCCAAGGGTTCAGTGGACTACAAATGCTTATTGGTTTTCGTCAAGGATCCATTACCAAGTCTATGTGAAATAAATGTACTGGATTCTAAACTTAAGAAATAATTCAGGAAGAAAAACCTCCAACGACAAATGTATTTTACTAGGGACTAACCCATTCAGCTCAAGGAAAGAGGAATTTATTTTATTTTTATTATATATATATTTTTGAATATGTATGCAAATATTTATAAATGCTATAAACATTCTCCGGTTATAACCCCCCATGCCTAAGACTGATAATGAACTCATTGGAAAAAAGCAGACATAGAAGAATATCACCTGACGAGGAAGTGGGAGGAGCTAAGGCTCCTCAAGCCGAAGTGCGTCCAAAACCTGGCCATCTGAAAGAGTAATATACGGTTTAAGTCGCTGGCCATTTACTTTAAAGCTCGCACCTGAAATAGGGTTCCTAAACTCTACAGCTCCATGAGGGAAACTATTGATAACAATGTATGGCCCATCCTAGTGGGACTTGAGCTTTCCAGGAAATAATTTAAGTCTAGAATTGAAAAGCCAGACCCACTGGTTGGGCTCAAAAGTCTTTCTAATGATGTGCTTGTCATGGAAGACTTTTGTACGTTGCTTGTAAGCTTGAGAAGTTTCATAAGTTTCATTACGAAGCTCCTCAAGCTCACTTAATTCTAACATACGTGCTTTTCCCGCTTTATCCAGATTCAAGTTAACTTTTTTAATAGCCCAATAAGCTTTATGTTGGATTTCAACGGGAAGGTGGCACACTTTTCTGTAGACAAGATGAAAAGGGGACATGCCCAAGGGAGTCTTATATGCAGTTCTGTAGGCCCAAAGAGCATCATTTAGTTTTTTAGACCAATCCTTCCGATCAGGCCTGACAGTTTTTCTAAAATTTGCTTAATCTCCCTATTAGACACTTCAACTTGTCCACTCGTTTGGGGATGATAAGGTGTGGCTATCATGTGGTTGACTCCCAAATTTTGGAGTAGTCTTGTGAAGTGTACATTCCTAAAGTGAGGTTCTACATCACTTACGATCGTCCTTGGGCACCCATACCGAGAAATGATATTAGCCTTAACAAAGCCCAAGACCACGGAATGGTCATTGGTTCGCGTGGGGATGGCTTCTATCCATTTTGATACATAGTCAACAGCCACAAGGATGTATTCATATCCGAAGGACACAGGAAAGGGACCCATGAAGTCAATGCCCCAAATATCAAAGATTTCAAAAGGGAGGATAGGTTGTTGGGGCATCTCATCCCTTTTTCCAATGGTTCCCGTCTGCTGGCAACGTAGACATGTGCCCACATACATATGTGCATCTCGGAATAATGTGGGCCACCAAAAACCAGACTGAAGGACCTTATGGCCAGTCTTCTTCCCACTAAAATGTCCCCTACAGTGGAGGTCATGGTAGAAACTTAGAACACTTCTTTGTTCTTCATCAGGGATGCAACGGCGAAACAGCTGCTCAGGGCCTATTCTAAAAAGCTCAAGTTCCTCCCAGTGATAAAATTTAGCATTGGCAAGAAACCTATCTCGCTTCTGCTTGTCCCAAGTACTGGGGGTGATGCCCGTGACCAGATAGTTCACTCTGTCAGCGAAACAAGGAGCTTTAGCTTCCACGGCTATTAGAGACTCATCAAGGAAAGTCTCTTGAATACCGCCAGTAGGGCTTCATGCCTCAATAGGGATCCTAGACAAATGGTCTGGTACCACATTCTCAACTCCTTTCTTGTCTTTAATTTCCAGGTCAAATTCTTGGAGTAGCAGAATCCAACGAATTAGGTGAGGTTTGGTGTCCTTTTTAGCCAGAAGATGCTTATGGGCTGAATGATCAGTGAACACCACAGAATCTTGGATCCCAAAAGATAAAATCGTAACTTTTCCAAAGCAAATACTACAGCAAGTAATTCCTTTTCAGTGACCGTGTAGTTTTGCTGAGGATCCATAAGGGCCTTGCTGGCATAATGCAACACATGAGGTTTGCCATCAACCCTTTGACCTAAGACCGCTCCCACTACAAAATCAGAAGCATCGCACATAAGCTCAAATGGGAGGGTCCAATCTGGTGCTTGGAGAATCGGCGCGATAATGAGGGCTTTCTTCAAAGCTTGGAAAGCCTCGCCACATCTATCATCAAAATCGAAGGAGACATCCTTCGCTAACAGGTCGCAGAGTGGCTTGTAGATTTTACTGAAATCTCTAATGAAGCGCCTATAAAAACCAGCATGGCCAAGGAAAGATCTAACCTGACGAACATTGGCGGGCAATGGAAGCTTAGAGATGGAATTGATTTTTGCAATGTCCACCTCTAATCCTTTCTCGGAAACTATATGCCCTAACACAATGCCTTGCTAGACCATAAAGTGGCTTTTCTCCCAGCTAAGCACCAGCTTCGCCTCTTTGCAATGGGTTAAGACTTTATCAAGGTGCGAAAGGCATAGGTCAAATGACGAGCCATAAATTGAGAAGTCATCCATGAAAATTTCAACAAACTCGTCGATCATATCAGAAAAGATAGCCATCATACAACATTGGAAATTGGCAGGAGCATTACATAACCCGAATGGCATTCGACGGAATGCAAAAGTGCCATACAGACTCGTGAAGGTGGTACACTCCTGATCATAAGGAAAAATGGCTATCAGATTGTACCCAGAGTACCCGTCAAAAAAACAAAAGTACTTGTTCCCTGCCAATCGTTCCAAAATTTGATCGATAAACGGTAAGGGGAAATGGTCTTTCTTGGTAGCCGTGTTTAAACAGCGGTAATCAATGCAGACCCTCCAACCAGTCGAGGGCTAGTGGTCACCAGTTCTCCTTGGTCATTCTCCTCCATAGTGATTCCTACCTTTTTCGGAACTACGTGAATAGGACTGACCCATTTACTATCTGAAATGGGATAGATAATCCCTGCATCCAGCCATTTTAGAATCTCCTTTTTAACAACCTCCCGCATATTTGGATTGAGCCTTCTCTGCATATCTCAGAAGGGCTTCACGGACTCGTCCGTGTATATATGATGCATGCAAAGAGAGGGATCAACACCCTTAATATCAGCAATTGTCCAGGCAATTTCTTCCTTGTGCCTTTGTAAACACTCAAGCAGAGCTCCCTCCTACAATTTAGATAATGCAGATGAGATAATAACGGGGAGCATATTATTAGGGCCAAGGAAAGCATATTTCAATGTGCTCAGGAGGGGTTTCAACTCCAATTCAGGAGCCTTTTGGATTGAGGGTTTTAGTTGAGATATCCCTGCCTCAAGCAGTGGATCTACCTTCACAGTCCAGGGTGGGGACACAGGCTCAGTGTGTACCCCTAGCAACTCTTCTAGTTCGGGCATTTTCCTTTTAGTTTCTTTAATTATCGAGGGATGGTCCTGAGATATGACCTTCTGAAGGGGATCTCTACATAAGAGTGCTGGAATAGTCTCTTCAATTATTTCATCAATGACCTCAATCTAAGAACAATCTTCAAATCCGGGTTGCTTGTAAGTATCAAAAACATTCAATCGGATCTTCTTGTTCCCAAAGCCCATTTTAAGTGCCCCGGATCTACAATTTATAGAGGCATTGGTTGTGGCCAAGAAGGGGCATCCCAGCATAATGGACGGCTTTGTGGGCTTATTAGATGGGTTAGTATCAAGTACCAGAAAGTCAACGGGGAAGAAGAAATCCTCCACTCTCACAAGGATATCATCCAACAATCCCCGCGGTGTCTTAAGTGATCTGTCTGCAATGTGGAGGATTACTGGACTAGGCTTCAGCTTTCCTCCTCCCAAAAGGTCGTAGACAGAGCTCGGTAGAATGTTTACCCCCGCACCCAGATCGAGCAGAACCTCGTCAATGTGTTGGTTACCTATAACCACTAAAATATATGGGGCCCCTGGGTCTTTCATTTTGGGGGGTGTTCCATGTTGAAGAACCGAGCTAACATGGTCAGGTAGGATGACCTTGGTTTGGACCTATTTCCTAGATCGACGCTTCTAGGTGCACAGGTCCTTCAGAAACTTGGCATAGGACGGAATCTGTTTAATCACTTCCAACAGAGGCAAGTTAATCTGGACTTGCCTAAAAGTATCCATAATCTCTTCCGTCCTATCCTTCGCTCCAGACGAGCCAACTGAAGATTCCCTAAGAGCAGATAGGCGCTTTGGATAGGGCACCCTCGGCTTCTGGGTAGAGGGGTCGTCATGGTGGGAAAGGGGTGGTGGAAGGACGACATCCTCATTATGGGTGATTTTGTGTGAGGGAGAGTGGTGTGGCTCTTCCTCAGGTGAAATGAAAGTCAGGTCAGGTGTGGAAGGGGAATTCTGAGATGTAACTGTAGGAGTGTTATCAGGCTTGTCAATTTTTTTTCCACTCCTCAACACTGCACTGCTTGGGCGTGCTCCCTGAATACAACCCCCTTACCCTTAGGGTTCTCCTCAGAAGAGCTAGGCAACTTCCCCAGATCACGTTGCCTAACTGCCTCAGTAAGATGACCAATTTGGGAATGCATATCAGTAATCATCTTATTCTGAGATTGGATAACCATATTCTGATGCTCTTGCATTGCTTTCATCATGGCCTTCAGTTCACCCATCTCAGAGGGCTTATTTGGAGGAGGGTTTTCATAAGAAGGTTGGTATGTGGGCTGGGGAGGTACGGGTCTTGTATTCCCTGAGTTAGAAACATCAGCTTGCTTCCAAGAGAAGATTGGATGGTTCCACCACCTTGGATTATAAGTGTTGGAGTAAGGGTTATTGAGAGGGGGCGGAAACCTTGGGCCGCGTTCAAGTCGGCCTGAATCAACTCAGGGAATTGGTTTACCTGATTGCACTCCGCAGTGGCATGCATTGTGCTTTGGCAAATGGAGCATTCTCTTGAAGCCTGAAAAATAGAGGCTGCTTGCGGGTACATGCCGGGGTTTGCTAAAAGCCTATCAAAGTTTTTATTCAATAGTTGAATCTGATAAGACAAATCATGAGAAGCCCCAGCTTCATGGGCCTCTATCTTCCTCTGCAAGATTAATGGTTTTCTTTTTTGATAGGCAGAAGACAGATGTATGGAGTTGTCGCTTAATGTTTCAAATAATGCCCTGGCTTCATCCTCAGTTCTAGTCATGAAGGTTCCTGCACAGGCTGCATCAATGGTTTGCCTATACCTTTCAGATAATCAGTTATAGAAGCTTTCTACCAACTGCCATCTTGGCACTTGATGGTGGGGGCATAACCTAAGAAGGTCATTAAAGTGCTCCCAAGTCTCATGAAATTGCTCCCCTTCCTGTTGAGTAAAACCCATAATCTCTCTTCTGTAATGGTTGGTTTTACTCATAGGAAAATACTTTTTTAAAAATTCTCCCTTAAGGGTGGCCCAATCATTTACCCTTGCATCGAGGGTATGATACCAGTACTTGGCCTTATCCTTTAGGGAGAAAGGAAATAGAGTCCTCATTAGGGCTTCATCAGTAAAGCCCTGGAGCTTCACCATGGAACAAACCTCGATGAATTCCTCCAAATGCCGGTAGGGGTCCTACCTAGTAGTACCATAAAAAGAGGGCAATAAAGATATGGTACTGCTCTTGATCTCATACGGATTATCCCCTTCTAGCCGTCTTAGTGCTTGTGCAGGTTGGTTAGTAGGAATAAAATAGTCCCTTAGGGTCCTTTGTTGATTTGCACCTTGCTCAGCCATTCCTTCTTTTTCTTCTCCTTGGTGAGCTCTCCTAAGAATTCTCTCAGGCTCAGGATCAAACACTAGACTCCCCTCAAGAGAGAGTCTACCAAGCATACAAAATACAATTCAAATTTTTTTTATGAGTAAGTTAAACCTTCACTCCAGAGATAAGTCAACAGATTAAGACTCATCCCTCCGTTCCCACATAAGTGGTACAAGAGGGGTGTGGAGTTTAAATCTTAACCTTCTTTATTCTGGATGTCGAATTAGTTAATATGAATGGCCAAACAAGTTTTTCACTACAATTACGTGCCTTAATTCAACCTTCGAGTGCCCTAGGACCTATACTTTACTTGGATGATACTCCCAGGTGATCAAGTGAGAAGTTACTCTAAGGACTAACAAAGGGATGCAAGTAGGGCGAACCCTTCTTTTGAGGTGATGCATATGCGGTGCCCCTTAACTACCCTTTTGTTCCTTTAAGGGGTGTCCCCCTCCGTGGAGTATCAAAACACTTGGTCAAAAGATACTATCACCACCACCACAAAGCACAATAGGAGGGTCTACACCGATAAAGAGATCAATGCCTATAGCCTTAAGGGATCGAGCCTTAGTGCGGTGCCTAATGTGCGTGCTCAGTGTCAGAAGTGTGCAACACACCGCAAATCTTTGTAATTTATTTTGAAATTGCAGACAAGTCCCTTAGAATCAGATCAAATGTGAATTGCTTTTAGGGTTAAATCTGATTATTAGTTCCACTTTTAGTTATGTGACCACTGAATTAGTAAATTTAAACAACTTGGTGGTCTTGAATTTAAATTTGAATGTAAATGCTTGAACAGGAGTTGGATGCAAAAGTTAGAAAGATATACCTGTCTCCAGCAATCTTCGTGCTAATATGCTTGCAATGCAATAATAAGATCTAATGTGCTGCTCAATCACCCCTAAATGCATGCACCTAAGGGCATGCAACTTCTAAATAGGCAGCTCGATATTTTCTTTATTGGTTTTTAAAAGCAGGCAAGCAGAAAATATAATCACGCATGCACCAAAAATATTGTAAGCCCTAGTAGCTAAAGAATGCGAGTACAAACCCCCAAAAATTCAGCCCCAATTACTATAAGGGAGAAAAGACAGAATTAAATTTGTGACGACGGAGAATCCTCTGCGAAAATAGGATCTTGGTCACCTTCGTCTTTTCCTCGTGTAGCTTAACTCGTGATTGTTGTCACCACTCTGTTGCGCCTTGTCGCCTCTTCAGATTCCTCGCACAGTAAAAAAAATTGATCAGATAATTTTGCAACTCAAAAGATTTAAAAAATAATGAAGTAAATCTATTGCATCTGTTGCCTCCCTAGCAGCGGCGCCAATTTGACGAGCTGACTTTCCGCTTTGCGCTGTAGTATTTAAGTGGTGGAAAAATTGTCTAATCAAAAAAAATAAAAATAACCACTCGCAGAAGACTGGGTCGTGTCCACATGGAGGAAATTATGCAATAAATTCTTAATTATTTTATATTCTTTAGGATAAGTGTGAAATCCATATTCAAATCTGACATAAAATGTGAAGGAAAGTAGATTCGCAATAACTTAAAAAGATAAAGGGTATATGTGCAGTTTTCCCTCTCTGAAATCTTCAATAAATTTCTGATGATTTTATGCAATTTTCACATGACGTATACTAGAGAAAAGTAGTGCTCAGGTTAAGCCCAAAATCAATCTTGAAATAGGTGAATATCATGAATGTACAATTATCAGAGAATGTGAGTGTGCATGGATAATTTTACCATAATATAATAATAATAAATAAATCAAATTCTATGGCAATGGCAGTGAATGTAAATTTTAATTAACTTCAAAATAGAGCATTTGCTCTCTCTCCTCCTCGTGAGAGAGAGAGAGCACCAGCGGGCGTTGGAGAGGCTAGGGAGGTCGGCGAGGATGAGGGCTATCCGATGGTGGCTGCGGCATCGACGGAGGTGGCCGGAGGTGGCCGACCGGCGGAGGAGAAGTTGCTGGAGGAGGCTGCCTGCTGTAGCCATGCGCCTGCTGTGAAGGTCCTAGAGGTTGAGGCGTGCTCGGCTGCCTGAAGGAGAGAGTGCGGGTGAGGCAGTTTGCAGATGCGCCTCTAGGATGGATGCGAAGGCAGGCGCTGGAGTGTCTGCAGGTACGTGCAGAGGGTGCCAGCGCACTACAGTAGGGCGCGGGTGAGGTGGTCTGCAGATGCGCCTGCAAGATGGATGCGAAGGTGGGTGCTGGAGCGGTGGGTGCGGGCCTGCAGGAAGGAGGGGGCGCGCCTGCAAATGGCGTGGGCGTCTGGTGGTGTAGGCGGTGCATTGCACGAGTGGGAAAGAGGAGGCACTGGAAGGGAGATGGGAACTTGAGATGGTGCTGGCAAGTGCAGGCTTGGTGCGGCACGGCTACAGGCGCGCGTAATGTGAGGCGATGCAGCTTTGGGTGTGCGGGGAGGCTTTGGCAGTGGCGTTGGAGAGGTTGTGCACAGTGCACGCTTGGGGTTGTTCCCCGCAAGGGGGAAGATGAATAAAGTTCTCTCCTTGGTTGATCCTCTCCTCTTTCTCCGCCTCTTCTTTTAACTCTTGTCCTTTGCACGTCCGCCAATCAAGGGATTTTCAAATCCCTTTTCTAATTTTGGCAGGAGGTTGTTGGGGAGGCATTCTTTAGGCCGGCGGCTATTGAGGGTGGCCGATGGAAAGGGAAAAGAGCAGCTATCGGTTATTTGAAAGGGTAATTTACCCTTTCCTCCTCATTCTTTTGCGACTTATTTTTCTTGCACATAGAAAGCACATATTAAGTTATAGAATAGATGTAAACCTAAATCATGATGCAAGCAAACATTCTATAACTTAATATAGTTATTAACAAACCTAAAAGATATAATTAAAGTTACTTAGGCGTAATATTAGTCCATTAAAATGGACTTATCAGTCCCTCCACCACTATAGCGGAGGAATCCTACTCCAGCAAACTTGAAAAGGTGAATTCTCCCTGATTTCTCAGAGAATCCCCTTCAAAATTGGAAGGGAGATTCTCTGAGAAATTCCCTCCAATGTGAACCCAATTTGGTGCCCTACTTGGTATCCAATCTCTCATGCGAATGCATGAGAGATTTAGGTCTCTTTTGAGTTTCCAACTTTGGTAACCTCAAGCACAAAGCTGACCTAGAGGGCTCCATTTAAGGAGCCCCAGTTCACCTCGACTCTCCTAAACTTGAAATTGGTTGAAATTCCCCTCAAATTCTTCTCTTCTCCTCCGGCCAACTAACTCATCAAGCTCCGGCAACCTTCCCTTATCTTCTCCAGTTCCTAGTCACAATACCGATGGTAGGTTCTCCTCCCTTACATCCGTCCATGTCTCCCAACACCCGCCGATGCCCCTGTCTCCCTTTCATTGTCATCGACCGTCCACTCTGAGCACCTTTGTCTCCGGCATCGGCAATACGAGACAGATGCCATCTCCATCTCCCTTTTGTCTCTTCACCTCCTATATAAGTTCCTCTCACCATCTACATTCTTTCCCCCACTTTATTTCCCTCAACCGACTACTACTGCACTCCACCTCCATCATCCCCTTCACCTCCGGCCATGAACTCCGGCGAGATCACTCCACCACCACAGGACACCTCCCTCCTTGCCGACCAGTCCATAAGCTCCGCCTCGACTGCTTGATCACAACCCCCACTCCATTCAATCTATTGACCGCCCAAACACCCCCACTTACATAGCCACAGTGTGCCTTAGGTATGCTCACTCAGGTGTTCCCATGCCATGCCGACCACCGCTACATATTCGTCGTGCCTTGGCTAAGCTTCCTGAGCATTTTAACGTGGCCATGAGGCTGTTGTGGTGATTTCAGGTCCAGAAGCCCTCCACCATTGATGCAGAGCTTGAAGCTTGCTTGTGGCGAGATCCAGGCCGTGACAGCCCCAGGCTCGTGTCCCAGGCTACGCAGGGCGCTCTCGCAAATAACTCCAGGCATCCAATTGAAGCCAAGAGTCGTAGCAGCTGCTGTAATCAAAGAGAGCTTCTCTGTCGTAGGCACATGCAAGGTAGGTGGGAAGATAGTCCTACCTCAAAACTGGAAGGAGCGCCGTGCCCACATAAATTGTTTTCTTGCCATAGGCTTATCGCCTTCAACTCACGGGGTGAGGTCCCTCTCACCCGACCGGACCGCCTTGTCCGTGACCACACCCCGCGAACCTGGTTGACCCGACCCAACTAGCACACCTCACCCACCACCGCACGCCGGTGGGCCTGGTCCCAGGCACGTACCTAACCCGATTACCCAAGAAGCGTGGCATTGGGAGAGCGAAACCCAAGAGAGAAAAGAAAGAAGAGAGTTCACACGGGTAGGGGGTAGGTTTTGCACTGCAGGCTAAGAGGAGGAGAAGAGAAGTTGAAGAAGAGGAAGGGAAGGCTAAGGGCTGAAGTAGAGGACGGAGAAAGCCAAAGGAAAGAGAAGAGCCGCAGAGAGGCTAAGGCAGAGAAAGGAAGAGAAGGAAGAATCTGAATGAAGAAGCTGAAGGAAGAAAAGGAGCATGGCAAAGCCAAAGAAGAAAGCAACCGGTAGAGGGAGAGAAAGAAGAGAAAAACCAAAGGAAGAAAAGAAGGCAGAGGATGCTCAAGGAAAGGCTAAGGAAAGAGAAGCGAAAATTAGAAAGAAGGAAGGAAGAAGAACTCGCAAAGGAAAAATCAGAAAGAAGGAAAGAAGAGAATCAGAGAGAGAAGACATTCTAATTTTTATTCATAATTGAGTTATTGAATATTTTGTGTTACACTTCTACTCCTATATTTTTTATATTGTGACATTGATATTATTGCATATTCGTTTAAATTGTGATCTTGATTTCTAAAGCACCAATTTGCTCCCTATGTTCGACCTCGGACTTTAAAATTTGAGTAATAAAATTGTATTATTTTTAAATGCTCTTTCAGCTGTATTACAACGCGATATTCTTAAAACCCGATTCAGCGTGAAAAACATTTTGACGTCGTTGCCGGGGAGCAACGGGCGATTTAGAAATCTTGATTACAATTGCTGATTTGGTACTAACTTGATATATCTCTTTTTGTTGTGATTCTTTCAGGGGAGAAGATTCAAAGAAAGACATCTGCAAATCAAACAAACCAGGGGTAGGTAATTTCTGACCACTTTCTCTTAAGCCCCTCATTCTGAAAAGGAAGAAAAAGATAAAATCAATTAGGGCTACTTGCTTTCCATTTCTAGCTAATTCACCAAGCTGCCTAATTTGATTTCAACAACAACGCTGATTTGTGCACCCATTTAAGGTAACTAGGGCTACCACATTTTTGATTGAGCCCTAGATACCACATTGGACAAACCAAATTAGACTAAGATTAGAGCCAAATTAAGGATTTTAGTCTAGGTCTTAGAGACACACCTTCATAACCAAGAATCAACTTTCCAAAAAAAGGTGTTCCTAAGCCTTGGTTGAAGAGATTTATTCAGGAAGTCCCTAAAATTCAAGCTCTTAATTTCACTTGAATCCTAAAAGAAGAGACCTAAAACTTCTCAAAGGACAAATAGGTGAAGTTGACCCACCTTGTTGGGTCAACCAACATTGAAATTAGGTCACTTTTTGAACTCAATACATCTAAGGTTCAAGTGGAATCTTAAGCACCCTTTCTCTTAAACTAAAACTAGTAGACTTAAGAGGTCAAGTCCCCATTCTGGTCTACCTAGAACATCAGAGACAAGAGAGGTTGGGTGGGGGAAATCCTGTAACCCATGGGGGTGCTCTACCGTGTTGGGGACTTTGCGGGACTCTCCCTCTCTGGCTGCCCAAGTATTTATCAGGTGAAGGACTTTCTGACTAAAGGGAATCATCCACCCCAAACCTCTATGGTCATCTAAATTTTTAGGTGTCTTGATTGGGTCCATTACATTCTACTCTCATCCAGACCATCGGTGCATGTTCGGTAGGAGGTCCTTAAGACAATCCATGAGGCCTCCTTTAGTGATTCACTCTCGTCAAGGCCAGGCCTCGACTTCTGTGTTTGTGCAGCAACCCCATCACATAGACATCTCCTGTAATTCATATGAACCCAATTCTCCTTCTTCCATCATCATGGCACAACCTGTAGAAGAAGAGAACAACTGTGAGAACCAACTCTAGCACCTTAATGATTTATTCCAAGCCTTTGTAAACCCGCCGCAGCATCCTATGATGCGAGATCACTACAATCTCGCTATGGTGGCAATCAAACCTCGAGTCCATGTCCCAGCTGGAGGTTCTGATTCTGAACTCAAGCCCAACATGATTCATGCTATTCCAAAGTTTCATGGGCTTAATTCCGAGGATCCCTTTCAGCACATCAATAAATTAAACATCTGGCCCAAACCTTCAGGTTAGATGTCCAAAATTGGGATATTCTTCTCATGAAGATGTTCTCCTTCTCTCTCATGGACAAAGCAACTCACTGGTATCAAACTCAAATACATCCAATCAACACATGGGTTGAACTCCATGAAGCTTGGGACTGTTTCCTGGATCTCATGCGAAAGTGTCCCCATCACAGAGTTCCTAAATGGGAACAAGTCCAATCTTTTTACCAGGGACTTCGTGAAGATATTCGCTTATTCGTCAATGCAGCCTGTAGAGGAAATATAATGGGTCAACACGAAGACACTATGTGGGAGATTCTTGGGAATATGTGTGAGAACTCCATCAATAATGACTCCATGGGCCTATTCAACCGAACAAATGCCCGCGCATCGACAAATCCAAGGGGAGCACATAAGACACAGGGCCTATCCGCATCCGTCGACTTGGAATTGATGACCAATCGGTTGGAAAAGTCTTTATCAATGAGAAGAAGGTGGATGAGGTAACTCGACATATGCAGTGAGCCACCTCTGTGCAAAACCTGTTTGCACAACCGCCCTCTGGGAGGGAAGCTATGCATAACTTCTATCACCAATCTTCTCAGGTGATGGACCTGTATCCACCCCCATCTGACTCTAGGATCGGAGGAAACTCCGATCCTACCTACTCTTGATGGGGGAACTCTGAACCCTCGTACTCTGACTTTTCTGAGGTTCCTCAGACCTGCAAGGACCTCAACGCCATCCAGAATGACCCATTCTCTAATACCTATAACCTTGGATGGAGGAATCATCCTAATTTCTTGTGGATGGGAAATAATCAGAATCAGAGACCATGATATCAACTCGATCCATAAGCTCCATTTCAGTCGCCTTAGCCTAAGTCCAACCCCACCTATCAATCTTGGCCAACTCAGACAGATCAAATGACTCTCATCCTTCAGACTCTAGCTGACATTCAGAAGATGAGTGCGGCTATGCAAAAATAGCACAAAGATGAGATCACAGAGGTTTGCAATCAACTCGCCCAGATGGCGAATTCCCTCCAACCTGGCACACTCCCTTCGCAACCTCTACTGAATCCAAATAACGTGTCGAACCAGAGGTGCATTATGAACCTAAACCTAGGCCAAGCCCACTTGATTTATCAGGCCCTTTCTGTTCCATCACCAGACGGGATGGAAGCTTCGGCATCATATTCCGGATTTCAGCAGCAACGACCTATTTTGCCGACACCGAACCAAAACCAAGTAGGACTGAATTCTATTAAACCCGTAGTGGCAAAGCAACACAAGACCCACCTTACCCATGCCACTTTTAGCCTGGTAGTGCTAACCCAAACCCTAGGATAGTTATCCAGGACACCCCTATCCCAGATCAAGAACCTGGATCTATTCTAGAGGAACCATCCAAGGTACCATTTCCTGAGGCCTTGACCAAGGGAAAGAGGAAAAACAAACCCGTGGCACCTGAGGAGGATCTGGTCAAGCTCTTCGAATTGATCCACATAAACATCCCCTTGATGGATGCAATCTTCCACGTATTGGCTTACGCATGATTTCTGAAAGACATGTGTACACCTAAATGTAAGCTGTGAACCAAAAGTGGGAGCCCAATCATATTGTCAGTGCAAGCCAGCTCTGTAATTTTGAGCAAACTCTCACCTAAGGCAAAAGACCCAGGTACTCCCCCGATTTCCTGTACCTTTGGTGATCCCAATTTAATAGAGCTTTATTAGATCAAGGAGCCTCCATAAACCTAATACCTACATCCCTACTTGACCATCTTGTGGAATCTGAGCTCAAACCAATAGAGGTGACATTATAGTTGGCTGATAGATCTATTAAGTCTCCTAAAGGAGTTCTTGAAGTTGTCATTATCAGGGTTTAGGATTTCGATTTCCCGATGGACTTTGTAGTCTTGGATATGGATGCTCCGGAAAACCTGAGGGATGCACTAATTATACTAGGGAGACCCTTTCTGGCCAATACTAAGGACAAGATAAATTGAGAGGAGGGCCAAATTGAACTGAAATTCGGGAACCAAACATTAAAGAATGACATCTTTAAGGACCAACAAGAGATTAATTGTGGTGTTATAGAATAAATATGTGATATCCAGGCTATGGTTGACGATCCATAAATTGAGAAAACCTGACTACTTCTGATCAACCACAAAAGAATCAAAACCTGCAATCAGAGGAGTTCGAACTTGACCTAGACACACCCGTAACCCCTTCCCTTACTACTGACACACACCCTGAACCGCTTGCTGCTGCTAATAACCCTGTTTTGGAACTCAAGCCTCTTCCCGACCATCAGATGTACGTCTTTTTGGGTTCCAATCAAATGTTTCCTATGATTATCAACTCCAGACTCACACCTGATCAGAAATACTTTCTAGTTACTATTCTCCAGCAACATCGTAGAGCCATTGGATGGACTCTCGATGATTTGACTGGTATCAGCCCCTCCTACTACACACACTCTATCTACACTGAAGAGGGCACATGACCTTCCCATGAAATGCAGAGACGTCTGAATCCTAATCTGTAGGAGGTCATGAAAAAGGAGATCATCAAATGGTTAGATGCAGGGATCATCTACCTGATCTTTGACAGTCGATGGGTGAGACCAATCCAAGTTGTGCCTAAGAAGGTAGGACTCATCGTAATCACGACTAAAACTAGAGAAATCATACCAAGCCGTGTGACGAATGCGTGGAGAGTCTGCATTGATTATAGAAGACTCAATACCTCCTCAAAGAAGGATCATTTCCCACTACCATTTATTGATCAGATCCTCGAGAAACTAGTGGGAAATAGGTTCTTCTACTTTTTGGATGGGTACTCTGGGTATAACCAGGTGGCAATCCATCTTGAGGACCAAGAACGGACCACTGTCACTAGCCCCTTCGGGACGTACAAGTTTAGAAGGATGCCATTCGGTCTCTACAATGCACCCGCTACTTTTCAACGGTGTGTGCTTGCCGTATTCTCAAATATGGAAGGTGATTATCTGGAAGTCTTCATGGATGACTTTTCAATATTTGGAGAATCATTTGATGACTGCCTCCTGCACTTGGTCTAGATCCTCAGGTGGTGCATTGACGTGAATCTAGTACTTTCCTGGGAAAAGAGCCATTTCATGGTGCCTGAAGGAATTGTCCTGGGACATCTCATATCAGAAAAAGGCATCCAAGTCGATCGAGCCAAGGTGAATCTGATTTCCAAACTCCCTATGCCTAGCTCGATCAAGGACATTTGATCTTTTTTGGGGCACGTCAATTTTTACCGCCGATTTATTCCTGATTTCTCAAAGATCGCGTGCCCCCTGACCACTCTACTATCTAAGGATGTTCCTTTCGAAATCTCCAATGAATGCACTCAAGCATTTGAAATCCTCTGTGATTGAGTTACCCAAGCACCAATCCTGCAGTCCCCTGATTGGGCTCAACCCTTTGAGATCATGTGCGATGCATCTGATTTCGCTGTAGGAGCGATACTTAAGCAAAAAATTGACAGGAAACCCGTGGTCATCTGCTATGCTAGCAAGACACTTGACGAGGCTCAGTGTAACTACATAATTACTGAGAAAGAGCTGCTAGCCGTATTATTTGCCTTGGAAAAATTCAGATCATATCTACTAGGGTCTCGTGTTATCATTTATTCTGATCATAGAGCTGTGAGGCATCTCCTTACAAAGAAGGGCGCGAAACCTCGATTAATCCGTTAGATCTTGCTATTGCAAGAGTTTGACCTCGTGATTTATGACAAAGCAGGAAAATAGAATGTGGAAGCTAATCACTTGTCTTGCCTTCCTTCTGATATTATTGACCCTTCCGGGCCCATTATGGAAAATTTTCCTAATGAGCACCTCTTGACTACCAGTACAGGGCTTCCATGGTTTGCTAATCTAGTAAACTACCTGGCATCACATTAGATCCCATTCGATTGGTCGAAAGCCAAGAAGGACAAATTGCTTTCCGATGTCATTTATTACTTCTTGGAAGACTTGTATCTTTTCCACATCGATGCTGATCAAATCATTCGATGACGTATCGCGGGAGCGGAAATTCTGGACATCTTGTCCTTCTGCCATGACCAGGCATCGGTGGACACTTCTTAGATCATAAAACTGCAGCAAAAGACCTCCAGTGTGGCTTTTATTAGCCCATGATTTCCAAAGATGCATACAATTACTGTAGGGCATGCACTCGTTGCCAGACCTTAGGCAACATGAGCCACCTTGATATGATGCCCTTATTGTCGATTCTCGTATGCGAAATCTTCGACGTATGGGCGATTGATTTTATGGGACCCTTTCCAATTTCGGACGGCTTCGAGTACATTGTACTCGCTGTTGACTACGTGTCCAAATGGATCGAAGCCATTTTGACCCGAACCAATGATCATAAGCTGGTTATCAAATTCATTCATCAGAACATCTTTTCATGATTTGGGATTCCACGTGCGATAATATTTGATGGAGGGACCCATTTCACTAATGCTCAGTTCAAGTCACTGTTGACCAAATACAGGGTGTCACACCGAATCTCTACTCCTTATCACCCGCAAACTAATGATCTAGTTGAGCTATCAAATCGGGAGATCAAGAAAATCCTCCAAGTTACTGTTCGACCTGACAGGAAAGACTAGTCATCCCGACTTCTGGAAGCTTTATGGGCTTATAGGACCACCCACAAAACCCAATTAGGTATGTCTCCCTTCAGATTGGTGTACGGGGAAGGCATGTCACCTCCCCGTGGAATTGGAGCACAAAGCCTATTAGGCAGTACGGACCTGCAACCTAGATCTTTCTAAGGTAGAAACCCACAGAAAGCTTCAAATGCGCAAGATCGATGAATTATACCATGATGTGTATGAGAACTCATGAATTTACAAAGAGCAGGTTAAGGCCTTTCACGATAAGCTCATATCCAGAAAGATCTTTCATCCTTGTTAAAAATTCCTACTCTTTGATGCGAAACTCAAGCTATTCCCAAGGAAACTCAGATCAAAATGGATCGAACCTTACCTCATTCGTCGAATCTTTGGAAATGGAGTCATCAGGATTAGTCCACTCAGCCATGATTTAGAACCTTTTGTAGTGAACGGTCAGAGATTCAAACCGTTCATTAACCTTACCGATACAAATTTTGCTGAGACATCCTTTACCCTCCATTCTCCCTGAGCTCATTGCACCTAGCCGTTGGCATAAAACTTAGCACTTAATGGGAGGCAACCCATCATTTTTTGAAAAACCCAAAACCTTTCTTGACATTCCTATGCTGAATTCATATTACACTTTAGGGTTCATCCATTAGAACAACCGATCCCACCTCAGGTGCCCATACCCGAGTTTTGAAATCGTCCGAAATAGTCACCTCGACCGGTTCGCCCACCCAGAACCTATTCTAATGAATGATCTAAGCTAAACTCGAACCCACCTAATTTACAATGGGGACATTGTAAATCGTAGGCATGGGGGGGTATGAAAGTGCAAAACACCATGAAAATCATCTCACAAGAAAAGGTTTCATAAAAAAAAATAACATATCCCAAAAACACCAAAAAAATGAAAAAATTCTTGAAAAGAACAAAAAAATTTTGAGGGGAGAGAAGATTTTGAGGCCATACAAATCATGAGGGAAAAAAGGGGGAAAATGAAAAATGTCAAAAAGGAGCATAAGTTGAAAAAAAAAAAGAAAAGAGATAGTCATTAGTAATAAATTAAGGGATTAATTGAGTCTAGACCATATCAAGAAAAAGAAAATAAAAGGAAAAAGTGCTAATGAAACACAAAAGAGATTAGTAGGAACACTGATCTTAGGACACTTGCGCTATACTCCTAGGCTTAAAAATTCAAGTATCCACTAAGATCTGGATAGTCCTCAAGAGGTTGGGGAAAATGCGAAGCTTAAGTATTAGGTCTAAGGCTTAAGGAGTATTCGGCAGCATTAACTAACCTCTGGTTTGCAGGTCTCGGTAACCTAAGCACCCTAATCCACACACAGTCTGCTTCAGTGCGCATAAGTATCAAAATCATGCAAATGCGTTTAAACTGTTCTGAAAAAAAAGTTGCCTAGATTAGGAGTGGCCAATCAACACAAGTTGATTTGGATGAGTTCCCAGCATGGAGAGGCAGGAATTTCCCTTGAAGATGCGCAATAACATATCGTCTCCTCGGTGCTTGTCTCCTAGGATATTTACATATCCTACCAGGGGCATCTAAGTACCCTATGTTGGTTCAGATGCCATGGGCGGCATTATCACGAAATGTCTATTGCCAGAACTCCATGGCCAGGATTATCTCAAAATCTCAAAAGCCAGGGTTCTAGGGTTGCCATGGGCGGTGTAATCCCGAAGCATCGATTGCCTGGGACCCTTCAAGGATTTATGATGGGGACTAGGAATCCAATACAGACCATGTTGAGAAGCCAATCCGAAGCTAGAAATAAAAAGAAAGAGAGAGAAACTCTCCAAATAAAGATAATTCATCTGTCTCTCTCTTACAAAAATGCACTGCAAACTGAACCCAGGTTAAAATATGTTACAAGCACGGGTGCTTTAACTGCGAAGTCCAACAAACCTTAGGATAGTTCCTGTGGGCCTTAAAAACCTTCGCGGCAGACTGAGGCTAGAGCTGGTCAGTTCTGGATCTTGGTTGGTACTTGAGTACCTCTAGGCCTAGTATTGGCATTTTAACCTAATCTACAAAAGAAAGCACAGATCACAATTTTGAGCAAGAAAAAGATCACATGGTCTAGAATCAAAGTTGAAATCTTAAAATTTTGCTAAGGGACTAGCAAAAGATAGGCATGGGGGTATGATGGGAGCACCATCATGAGCCCTAACTAGCTCATTTTGATCCAAAGAAGAGAATAAAAGCTCCTACAAAACCAATTGGAGGCCACAATTCACTAAATAACTTCTCTAAGAGAAAAGCAAGAAACAAGGGGTAAAACTATAATTTTACCATTGCAGAGCAACAATGGTTTTTCTCAAGGGCTAAACATAGGTCAAAAGGTCTTAATAAGGTAAAAAGTGAGATGAATCAAACAGAAGAGGGTTCGTGTGAATTCTAGGAATTAAATGACTTCTTATAACCCTAAAATAGACCCACTTGATTAAACAAGGCTATGATCAGGATAAAATTCACCTAAACCCTCTATAAATCATAGAAAAATATTATCTAGGGTATAGAACATTCAATTTGCCCATTGGAACCTATTTTGACCAAGAATGGGGTCTCAGACATATATTTGCCCTAAATTATTTTTTTATGTAAATTGCCCTATCAAATGTGGTCAAATGCAAAATCCAACTTCACCATTGGATTCCTTATGTCCATATTAGGTTTGTACCAAAATTTGGACCCAAGAAGAGCTCATCTTGACAAACATTGCAAATAGGTTCAGCCTGATTACATTTCTACCCCTATCTTTCAAAAACCCTTACAAAAACTCCCTAGCTTCTTCATCATTCTTTGCAATTATGTCCCTTCACCATTATAGCAGAGGAATCCTACTCCAAAAAACTTGAGAAGGTGATTTCTCCCTGATTTCTTAGAGAATCCCCTTCAAAATTAGAAAGGAGATTCTCTGAGAAATTCCCCCCAACGTGAACTAAATTTGGTGCCCTACTTGCTACCCATTCTCTCATGTGAACACATGAGAGATTTGGGTCTCTTTCGAGTTGCCAACTCCGGCGACCTTGCCGTGCTTGGAAGCTTGGCTTCCAAGCACAAAATCGACCTCCAAGGCCCTATTTAAGGAGCCCCAGTTCGCCTCGACTCTCATAAGATTGAAATCGGCCGAAATTTCCCTCAAATTCATCTCTTCTCCAATGGACGACTCACTCATCAAGCTCAGACGACCCTCCCTGATCTTATCCGTCGCCTAGCCATAATACCGGTGGCAAGTTCTCCACCCTCACATTCATCTACGTCACGCAGCACCCGCTGATGCCCCTGTCTCCCTTTCATCCTCGCCGACCGTCCTCTCTGGTGTCGGCAATACAAGCCAGATGCCATCTCCATCTCCCTTTTGTCTCTTCACCTCCTAGATAAGTTCCTCTCACCCTCTACATTCCTTCCCCCTCTTAATTTCCCTCAACTGATTACTGCCGCACTCCACCTCCATCATCCCCTTCACCTCAGGCCACCAACTCTGGTGAGATCGCTCCACCACCACAAACCACCTCCCTCCTGGCCGACCGATCCATATGCTCCGCCTAGATGCCCTGATCACAACCCCCCACTATTGGACCCTAGTTCCATCTCTCTTCTGTGTTTTGATGTTAACAAAATAGTTTTAAAATCTAATATGTTTATGAAGTGATTACAGGCCAAAAGAATTTGTGGATGCAAGCAAAAAGATTGCACATGAAGGAAGAAGTTTTTGAAGACTTTAGTTTTTATTGTATCTTAGAATTTTTGTATGTCTCCAAACAAGTAAAACATAATCTAGGTATTAAAATCAAAGTCGAGATAACTAGGATTCAAAATATCGTTCATTTACTCGGTTCTTAACTCAAAGTCGACTCTTTCAAAACAAAGTCATCTAGAGTAGATTGGATTTCTCAACTGATTAACACTAATGATCTTTGGTACTTGCTCGGCACAGGTTTGGACCTAAGTTCTAAATTGTGAACATCAAGTACCGGTACTCATCAGGAGTACTAGTATCAAGTGGTCATAGTTTGTGAACTAGGTTTTTGCCTAGACCTTACAAGTACCAGTACTCATCATGAGTACTGGTACATGTAGGTCACAGGACCCAAGATTGTGCGTCACAAGTATCGATACTCACAATGAGTACCGGTACCCAGTGTTTTGGTTGTACTGACTGTATGTAGTCAGTATCAGTACCAAGAGCTCAGTATCGGTACCAACTAACCGTTGTGACCAGTCTGAACGACTAATTTGCAATTAATCATAATTCCAATGTTCCTAAAATACCCCTAACGGCTAGAATTCGTGGGAGAGGTGATTAATGGTCTATATAAGCACTCTTTGAGTGTTGTTTTAGACACATCTCAAAAAGGGAAATATACTCTTGCCTACACCTTCAATTCTCCATTTTCAAGCTAAAAGAGAGTTTGTTTTGTTGCATACATTTCAAGGCATCTCATCATTTACAACAAATCTTCAAAGGCGATCGTATTTTTTTGCAATCAATCGCTTGTTTTACGCCTTAGTTTTTCTCATTAGATTTGATTATACTTCTTATAAGATATATTCTTGTTGGAGACTTAGGAAATAGTTGTAAGCTTCTATTTACATTTTGCTTACACCTGTATCTTTATCTTTTCTTGATATCTTGTAATTGGGTTGAGGTAACCTATTAATTACCTCTTATATTAGTAAATTGATTCCCTCTGAGTTGAGGGAATCAGGTTAAAAATCCTAAGTCGGGAGACTTAGGTAGTGGAGTACCCAGGTGAGGGGAACCACTATACATCTTGTGCCATTTTGTGGTTTGATTTGTTTTGCAACTTTTTATTTCCCACACTATTCATCCCCCTTCTAGTGTGCTTGTCATTTACAGATCCTATAGGTGGTATCAGAGCGGGTTGCGAAAAGAAGTGACAATTCTATTTCGCTATGGCATCTCTAGTAAAGTGCACCGAAGCACAGTCATCAACACATCCTCCCTACTTTGATGGGACAGACTATGGATACTGGAAGAGGAGGATGCAAATCTTTCTCAAGGCCATGGATGAAGACTCATGGATGTTTATCCAAGAGAAGTACGTGGATCCGGAGCCACAAGAAGGAGTGGCATGGACAGCAAAACAAAAGAAAAGGATCGTAGGAAATGCGAAAGCGATGAATGCACTCTATTGTGTGTTCTCAAGAGAAGAATTTAACCATATCTCGGCATGCGAGTCTGCATACAAGATACGGAACACATTGCAAGTCACCTATGAAGGTACGAGTAAAGTTAAAGAAACACATATTTCTATTCTAACAGAAAGCTATGAGTGTTTTAGGATGCAAAAAGGTGAATCAATTAAAGGGATGTATACAAGATTTGGAGAGATTGTGAATCCAATGAAGAATCTTGGAGTCAAACTGAAGGAGGAACAACTTGTAAGGAAAATCTTAAGATCCCTTACAAGCGACTAGTCTCCAAAGACCGTAGCCATTCAAGAGGAAAAAGATCTTTCTACTATCTCATTGGATGAGTTAATTGGAAGCCTCATGGCATACGAAGTCCAGTGAGAAAATATGAAGAAAAATGAAGAAAATTCCATAAGCAAGAAAAAGGAGCTTGCTTTCAAAGCTTTAAAGGAGGTATCAGACTTTGAAGACTCAAATTCCGATGAAGAAGGGGAGCTTGCTCTTCTAACAAGAAGATTCAGAAGATTCATCTGAAAATAAGGTAAGAAAGTCAATAAATTTTCAAATGACATTATTTGTTTTGAGTGCATAAAGAAGGGGCACACACGAAAAGACTATCCAATGATCAAGAAGAAGAAGGAAGAAAAGAAGGACAAAGAACTTGATCGAAGGAAAAAGAAGACTTCAAGAAAGGCATTCAAGGCAACTTGGGATGATAGTGATTCCGACACGGAATCATCTTTCGAAGAATTTGAAGAAATAGAAGTTGCACATCTTTGCTTAATGGCAAATGATGACAACTCGGAAAATAAGGTAGATTCTGAACTTACCTTTACTGAATTAGTTCAAACATATGAAGATTTATATAATAACGCCAGGATGATTAAAAAAGAAAATAAGGTTTTGCATGATAGTTATAAAACTCTAGAAATAGAGAAATCTTGTTTAGAAATAGAATTAGATATGTCCAAAAAAACTAACAATCAATTACAGGCAAAAATAGTATAATTAGAAGACATTTATGAAAACTTTGAAGATACTTTGAATAATTTAAAACTAACAACTAGGCTGAATACGAAATTTTGTAATAATCTAAAAGCAAAGTTCAATAATAAAAAGTACACACAAAATAAATCACATGCACCTAGACATGCATAGATTTATCAAAAGGTCAATAATCCTAAGAATTATAGATCTAACACAAAAATGATCTATAAACCTAAGGATTTGAAAGGTACTAACCATCAAGGACCCAAAAGAAAGTGGGTACCTAAAATAGATTTAATAAATTGTCTTACAGGTCAAAAAAGACAAATGGATCCTAGACAATGGGTGTTCCAAGCACATGACGGGACACTCTGACCTCTTTATCAAATGGACCAAAATCGAAGATGGAGGACACGTCAAGTTGGGCGACAACAAATGTTGTTGCATTATTGGTGAAGGTACAATAGGAAACTCTTCTAAGCAGGTATGTAATGTTCCTTTAGTAGAAAACTTAAAACATAATATGCTTAGTGTTAGTCAAATATGTGTTAATGGATGTGATGTTTTGTTTACTAAAGTTGGATTTAAAATATTAAAAGAAGGAACAAATACAATTTTAATTGAAGGATTTAGATATGAAAATATCTATGCTCTTCATTTTTTAAAAGAGAAGTATGTAAAATGTCAACTTGCCTCCCATATTGAAGTAGATCTTTGGCACTGTAGGCTAGGTCACATTAATCATAAACATCTTAATAGGTTAACCAAAACTGAGTTAGTAAGGGGCCTACCTAAACAAACTTATAAAAAGGATGTTTTGTGCAAGTCGTGTGAACTCGGAAAAATGCACAAAACTTCTTTTAAACCTAAAGACTTAGTTTCAACAACACGACCTTTAGAGTTGTTACACCTTGATCTATTTGGACCAACACGATTTGAGAGTCTAAATGGATAAAAATTTTGCTTAGTTATTGTTGATGACTTCTCTAGGTTCACTTGGGTCATCTTCTTGAAACATAAGGATGACTCATTTGATTCCTTCCTAAGTCTTACTCGAAGACTTCAAAAGGAAAAATCATCTTCTATTCCTAGACTTAGGACTGATCATGGGGGTGAATTTGAAAATGAAAAATTTTCAAGCTTTTGTGTCAATTCTGGCATAACCCATGAAATTTCATTTCCTCGGGCTCCATCTCAAAATGGTGTTCTAGAGCGCAATAATCGCACTCTACAAGAATGCGCCCGAACATTGCTCTTGGAGTCTGGGCTTCAAAAATATTTCTAGGCTAAAGCCATTAATACGACATGTTATGTTCTAAATAGAACACTCTTAAGGCCTATCATTAAGAAAACTCCATATGAGCTTTATTATGAGAAGTCTCCTAGGATATCATATTTCAGGGTGTTTGGAAGTAGATGTTATTTGTTAAACACCCGTGACCAGCTTGATAAGTTTGATGCTAAAGGTGATGAAGGCATTTTTATTGTCTATTCAAGAAGAAGCAAAGCTTATCGAGTCTTTAATAAAAAGACTTTTTTCATTGAAGAATCCTTGCATGTTTCATTTAATGAAACAAATTTAGGTGAACCAAAACCAAATCATTTAGATTCTGATGATGAAGATACCCCCTTCATTGATGTATCAAAAATAGAAGATTCACGAAATGTACATGATCTTCCAAAAGAATGGGTACACCATAAGGATCACCCTCAAGAATAGGTTATTGGTGATATTGAACAAGGTGTAAAAACTGGATCTCACTTTAGAGTTGATTTTGTCCTTAATGCTTTTGTTTGACAACTTGAACCCAAGAAAGTTGATGAGGCATTAAAGGATGAATCATGGGTTGTAGCTATGCAAGAGGAGCTACTCCAATTTACTAGGAACAATGTATGGAACTTGGTACCCTTTCCTGAGGGTAATTCCATCATTGGAACCAAGTAGGTGTTCTGAAATAAATTGGATGAATATAGTTCAGTGATCAGGAATAAAGCCAGACTTGTAACTCAGGGCTACAACCAACAGGAGGGTATTGACTTTGATGAGACATATGCTCTTGTTGCTTGCATGGAGTCCATATGAATGCTACTTGCCTTTGCAAGTGTAAAGGACTTCAAGTTATATCAAATGGATGTCAAGAGTGCTTTTCTTAATGGTTATATTAAGGAGAAGTTTATGTCCATCAGCCTCCCAGGTTCGAGGACCCATCACACCCAGAGCATGTATACAAGCTCAATAAAGCATTATATGGACTTAAACAAGCTCCCAGGGCCTGGTATGATAGGCTCAGGACCTTTCTTCTTCAGTACGGTTTTAGAATTGGAGTTGTTGATTCAACTCTTTTTGTAAAAGAAGGTAATGACATCTTATTGGTTCAAATATATGTCGACGATATTAAATTTGGATCAAATAAGGAGTCTCTGTGTCAATAATTCTGTGAGACTATGAAGACTGAGTTTGAAATGAGTATGATGGGTGAACTCAGATTCTTTTTAGGACTCCAAATTCAACAATTAGACACAGGAATTTACATTAGTCAATCAAAATATGTTCTTGAAATTCTCAAGAAATTTGACTTTGAAAATGTAAATGGCAAAGAGATCTGATTGCTCTATCTACTTCTCTTGGTGAAGATTTATCCGGCAAGAGGGTAGATGAAATGAAATACCGGGGAATGATAGGTTCCCTACTATATCTCATAGCTTCTAGACCTGATATTCTTTTTGCTACATGTTTATGTGCGAGATTTTAGTCCGAACCCAAGGAATCTAGTTATAATGCAGTAAAAAGAATATTTAGATACCTAAACAACACAAAAGACCTTGGTCTTTTCTATCCTAAAGCACAATCTTTAGATCTATTATGCTATAGTGATGCAGACTATGCAGGGAGGCAGACAAACTGAAAGAGCACAAGTGGCACATGTCATTTTATTGGAGAATCTCTAGCCTCTTGGTTCTCTAAGAAGCAGACTTGTGTTTCACTTTCTACAACTGAAGCTGTGTATATTGCAGCTTCACTTGCTTGCTCTCAGGTCATTTGGATGAGACAGACCTTGTCCAACTTTGGATTGATTTTTGCGCAATCCAAGATATTATGTGATAATACAAGCGCAATAAATCTATCAAAAAATTTGGTACATCATTCACGTACCAAACATATAGACATTAGACATCATTTCCTCAAAGATAATATTCTTCAAGGCTCTATTCAATTAGAATTCATTGACACTCAAAACCAATTGGCAGACATCTTTACAAAACCTCTTGCAGCAGAGAGATTCTGCTTTATAAGGAGAAAATTAGGACTTTGTACAATAAAAGAGATTCTAATTTAACACTTTGTTTAATATAAACTTTGTTTGTATTTATGAAATTCCTAAGCACCTTTTTGCAAATTACCCATGCTTACTAAAAGCGGGGTAACATGTAATATTTCCATATGTCTGGAAATACCAGGGTGTTGTTTGCAATTTGTTTGCTTAACTTAGGTTGTTGATCACATTATTTTTTCAACATCTAAGTTGTCAATATTTTTTTTCAACCACTTAAGTGGTCATGTGACAAGTACATGACCCATCCCATATAAAAGAGGTCAAGTGCAAACACTTGCCTCATTTCTTCACAACCAAACCCTAGTTCCACCTCAAGCTCCTCCAAGCCCTTGCCAAGAAGAAGAATCATCTCCATTCTTCATACCCTAGGTATATTCTTCTCTTCTCATCAAATCTTGTTTCCTTGAGTTGTTCTACATCTTGTTTTGTTCTTTCTCGACGTCATTTCTACTGCTGCAATGTGTTTTTCATCGAGTACCAGATGGTACTAGTACCCATCATCAGTACCGGTACTCTTTGGGCGCAGCAGTGCCTGCTTTACAGAGCAAGTATCGGTACTAAATATTAGTACCGGTACTAGCGCATATTTCTGGTTGGGACATAAACCAACCAGTACCGGTACCAATCACTAGTACCGGTACATGCAGGCTTAAATGTGTTGTTACTTGAACACATGATCTTTATCTCTAATTGTATTCCTATTTCTTGTTGTTGTGTGTTTTCAGATGGCACCAAAATCTAAAAGTAAGGGAAAAGCACCTGAAGATGCATTCCACAAGTTTTGCATCAATGAGGATGCTAAATCAAAATTTGATTGGTATAAAGGCCTAAAACTCCATCACTGTAGGCCAATTTAGTGGAAAGATTTTTCTCTACAAATCTTTGAGTTCACTACCCGTCTTTCCAATCAGCATCTTATGCATTTCTTTGATGAGGCATTTTTTGCTAATGTTCATGGAGTTTACCCTGACATTAATTGTCTATTTTTTGCTAATCTCCAAGAACAAGAAAATCGAGGCCATCTAGTCTTAACATCCAAAGTCTTTGGTCAAAAAATCACCATTAATCCTAAATTTTTATCAACCATCACCCAATGCCCTAATGAAGGTCATCCTTTTAACACACTTAATTAGCAATTTCCTACTCACAAAATTCATGAAACTCTATTGCTTCCTAATTGCCAGGGCAAAGCATTGGTTGCCCCCAACATGACTCTTTTTGCTTGTGCTCTTTTCTATATATTAGCATGGAATTTAAGGGCTAAAAATTTGGATTTTCACAAAATTCC
Organism: Thalassia testudinum; assembly: GCA_037157565.1. Lineage (NCBI taxonomy): Eukaryota > Viridiplantae > Streptophyta > Magnoliopsida > Alismatales > Hydrocharitaceae > Thalassia > Thalassia testudinum. The sequence continues at coordinate 22,578,501 of JAZHRO010000078.1, forward strand.
CGTTGACATTTTTCCCTTAATTTACGCCATTATTACAGGATTTCCGGTTAATTGGAACACGATTTTCATTCACTTTCTTTGACCACATTACCATGCATCGGCTTTACCCTTGGATATCTTGGTATCTCATATATTTCATAAAAATAAAATTGACCTTTCTAATTTCACTCCTCTTAGAAAAGTGGTCTATTTCAAATGGACTACTCTCTGGAAAATGGGAGTGAAACCTGCTAGAGAGGAATCTACTTGTGATGATGAAGATGAAGTTGATCCAAATGCTCAATCTTCTTCTCATCCACCTCATGAATCATCTTCGACTTTTGTCCCCATTAGCTATCCCTTTCCAGAAGCTGAAAATCCTTAGAAAACCTATCTCATGAGTCTGGCACTGATCCCTACATGATCGCCATACCTCATTGCCTACAAATTCGGGATCACTTTTTTCGGTGGGGAGACATGAAATTGAGTTGATTCCAACCCCACCACGACCTTTCACGTGCCTAAGATTCGATCCTGAATACTTCAACCCCAACAATTTGATTTATCTTATAGTTGAGCCTTGTGTGTGGACATCATTCTGGTGATTGAGAGAACTTGAATTGAAGTGCTTTGGCTCCCTTTCACACTAAATCTAAAATTGACTCGTGCATCCACACATAGAAATCTCCATCTAGGGAAGCCCATTGCATTTTAGCATGCATTAACCAACTGACATTGAAGAAGGGTTTGTTGGGCTTAGAAGAAAATTTGTATTCTTGCAAAACCCGCAGATTGGTTGAATTGGTAATTCAGCGAAATCCTAAAATCCATACTACTTAAGGCTGAATTCTAAAAACCATTCACCAATTAAAACTTCAATTCGGGGAGATTTCCCCATTGCATGCTTGGTTTACACACTCTATAAAATCAATCACTTGGGCATTACCCGTAAATAATGCCCTTCACATTCCAAAAGCACTTGATCCTAAGCCTCTAATTAAACTGGTGGCAACTTGACCCTTATTAAGGATTGGAGGTCTAACTACCTGTGTGTAGCCCCTACGTGCTGGTGAGGGTTCCCGCGTGCTATCGGGTGTCTAAGATTGGGGCAAACGGCCTTTCAATCTGGCCTGGTGGTTCCGCGGTGCTCGCATTCAGTTCCGTAGTTCGTGATAGTAGGTAACTTAGATCATTAGGTCAAGGGCACACTGTAGAGGTTAGGAATTTGATTGAATTGATTTGTCATCAAGTGTACCTTTGCAGTGTCATTTCTCTCATCTCTTTTCCCTTCGTATCCCCCCAATTCTTCCTGTGGTAGTGCATGTTTGGGAGGAGGTCACAAAACCCTAAACTGTGTGAATTGTCTGATAAATTTAGAAAAGAAGCCGAATCGTCCTCCTCCTCCACAAACATGGCTGCATGCCCACCCCTAAATCCCGAGGGAGGAAACCACCCTCAGAACCCACTAGGTGGTGGAGCCTTGGATCCCATAACCTGCCTCCAAGCCCAAATGGAAATGTATAATGAACAAATTGAGGCCATTCGGGAAACATTGGAGGAAATGCAGAACCCTCCCGAATAGGATGAGCCTAGGTCTCTTAGCTCCTATCTAAATCCCGCTGCCACAGAGACCATAGGACAAATTCAAGTCCCCATGGGTGGGGACGATTTTGAACTGAAACCTAACATAATTGGCCTGATAAATTTTCACTTCCATGGTCTTGCAAGTGAAGATCCTTTTCTCCACTTGGAAGACCTAACCCGATTGGCTAAAACAGTCAAACCTAGAAATATCGAGTTACCAATAGTCCTCATGAAAATGTTCCTGTTTTCATTGCAGGACAAAGCGTCGCAGTGGTTACGCACCCTTGGGAGAACCATCCACTCTTGGGAAGGGATGCGAATAGTGTTTCTCAAGAAGTTCTTCCCAATCAAACGAACCAATGCGCTTCGCCGTGCTACCACTTCATTTACGCAACAAAACGGCGAACAATTTCATGAGGCATGGGAGAGGTATAATGACCTCCTCAGGAATTGTCCACACCATGGTCTGCCTAAGTGGCATATAGCCCAGATTTTCTACTATGGGCTAAATGAGACTTTGAAGCAGATTGCAGATGCTTCCTGCGGAGGGAATTTTATGAATAAAGATGAGAATTGAGCATTTGAATTATTTGAAAATATGAGTGAAAACTCAATGAACAATGAGTCCATTGTTGCCTTTAATCGTACTAGCCTGTCCTGAAATGTCCATGAAGTTGACACGGGACCCTCCCATTCATCAACAGATCTCAGCCTTATCACATAGAAATTGGACGAAGTCTCCATCATGCACAAGAAGCTGGACAAGCTTCTGGCCAACCCCACCCGTTCCATGGCAAACACCCCCACCTCACCACTTCGTTACAATCATAATTCTTCCAACACCAGGCTTATCTCGAGAAAGCTCGTAAGACCTTCCTTACCGAGTGTCGCACCGAGCAATTTGGTAAGTCATGTGGAACATGCTTCTGTGAGCTAGTATTTTGACACGGAGGACCAAGCCTCCATGTGCTCGGATGCATATTTACATGCGAACGAGTCTTCTGGCATAAAAGACGCTTGCACCCTGGGGAACAACCCGTTCTCAGCCACTTATAACCCAGGGTGGCGAAATCATCCAAAGTTCGCATGGTCCAACAGCCCGCAGTGCCAAAACCCCGTTGGTGGACCAATGCGACCGTCTGCACCCGTCATCCCAAGGACCCAGTCTAATCCTATGGCGAATCCGCCATCGGGTCCTTGCGTCCCGCAAACAGAACACGCATCAATTCCTCTTGATAAATTGATGCGAATGATGACGGAAATGTCAAAGCGCCATGAAGAGAACATGACCTCTCTTCAGCGCCAATTGGCGTAGCAGAATGCTGAGATCAGTCAACTACGCATGGAAACTCGATCTCAGGGCACTCTTCCAGCCCAACCTATTCCAAACCCATGAAATTTCGTACCCCGTGGTCCTCAACCAGAAGTACAAATTTCTCAGGGACAGGCTCACCAAATTCTACAGGCTCCAAGCATTCCACGAGGATTTCAGGCTAATCCCACTGCAGCACCTTACTCTTATGTCCCTATTACGAACCCTCCTCCGCCTTACAATCCCACTGGACCCACATCATCCAATGCGATCACTACGAGGAGTGGTAGGCAGACCGTCGATCCACCTCGACCTGATCCTGGCCGGTCTTCTTCTTCGCCCTCTCATTCGGGATGCGCTCCGCATTCGCGAGAGGACGATACACCAATATTGGTGCCAGAATCAGTCCCATTCCCTAAGGCTCTACTGAGGGAGCCAAAAGGCAAGAAGAAGGATATGTAAGCCTTTGATAACCTGCGTAATTTGTCCAGGGATGTTGAAATCAAGGTACCCCTAGTCGAGGCTATCAACCACATACCTACTGTTGCCCAATTTTTCAAAGACTACACAACACCCAGGCAACAGTCAAAGAAAACTAAGAATCTGGTGGTTCTCTCACCTCATGCGAGTTGTGCTATACTGTCAAATCTACCACCGTAGTAGAAAGATCCGGGCACACTGCTTATTTCCTGTAGCATCCAAGGTTGCAATTTTAACCGTGCCCGGCTTGATGTATGATCTTCCATCAATCTTATACCAACCATCATGCTCGAAAAATTTTCCCTGGGAAATCTGAAATCCACCCCTGTCACGTTACAATTGGCAGATCATTCTGTCAAAATTCTGAAGGGTGTGGTGGAAGACGTGATGGTTAGGGTCAACAGTCTCTGTTTTCCTGTTGACTTTCTTGTTTTAGATATGGAAGTTCCTAGCTTATTTTTTCATTGTCCAATCATCCTTGGACGACCTTTCTTGGCCACAGCTCGCACCCATATCGACTGCGAGTCGGGCTGTATTGAGATTGCCGTGGGATCTGAAAAGATCAAGCTTAACGTCTTCAAGGTAGCCAAGAACTTTGATTGCGATTATATCGAGGATGACACGTCAGACGAGGACATGGCCGTCAGTGCGTGTATCGGACTAATTGGGAACTATTCTGACTGCTACAGATTACCTTTAAACATTGACGATTTCCTGACCGACACATATTGTGATGTTCCCCCATCCCTCCCTAGTCCCGTACCTCCCTAGTCCCGTACCTTTTCTCCGCTTCCCATACCTCGTAGTTTGAGTCATATCCGGGCTACTCACTGCTGGTCCACACTCTTGAAGACCAGATTGCCCTTTCTTTCTCGCCAAATCAGGCGGATTTGCAACTCCACACTGGGACCTTGAGCCCACATGCTACTCACTGGGGCTATTCCTTTTTGGATCCATCTATCCAAGAAGCCCCTCTTCTTGGCCAATCTAAGGGCCAACTTCTTCCTACTGATTTGTTCTCCGATTCGCCTGGGACACTCTCATCCCAGGAAATGCCAGATCTTTCACCATCCACCTTGCCTTTTCATGCCACTATCATGATCACTTTACTTTTCACTTCACCACCCACTATCCACCCACCCTACAACCCTGCTGTATAACCTGCACCTCAGCTCTCGTTACCCGATCTTTCGTCCTTCCTCTACCCTACCCTACATGCAAATGAGGACATAGCATCATTTTGCATGGGGGGTGGATAGGCATCCATAGGATTTGGGTATTTTATGGTATCATGTAGTTTCCACCTATATATATATATATAAAATGGTGTTTAGTAATGATCTAAAGGCTGAAACAAAAATGCAATAAGTGTTTATGGATATTCAACCACTGTTTTGAAGACTTTCCAGGACATAGGAGCTTGATTCGCTCAGGCTCGACTTAATTCACTTGAGCATTGACAAGATAGATCGGAATCTCTCCTAACTAAGGGAGTATTCTTATACCAGAGACACCAGTACAGGATCCGTTGGTTTGCTTCTACTTAAGAGCCTAAGTAATCTTGGTTCACACTACACATATCAAGAAAGACCAGGTGAACATAAGATCCAACCCTAGTATTCATTAGGGAAGGTGGAGTCCTTACTTGTGTGCGCAGGTAGACTTTTTATCCTAGGCTTTAGTCTTGTGTTCAAGAGAGACTCTTTCCACCAAAAAGGAACCCTCCCACCAAAAAGAAAAGTGTGCTCCTCCAAATAATGTTGTAAGAGATATACTGACACCTATTTCAAAAAAAAAAAAAAAAAGATGCAAATAAGTCAGTATATCTCGCAAATATCTATAAAAGTCTTCCCCTGAAAAAGTTCTTCAGGGCAAATACCCTGTTCTCTTTGAGCCACAAATATCAGAAAATGGGAGTTGAGTTTCCATCATCTTTTTAAGGGTCAATCCGAAGACATAAGCTGAAACTGGGACCAACCTGTACTTAAAAATTCGTGAAACCCTGGGCTTGAGTCGTAATGTTCATCTGGTCAGTCTTGATCCGTCACTAAGCACAAGCCATAATCTCTTGAGCTCTCGAGTATGGCAAAAACCTCCTGGGTCCTGGAAATCGTACTTAAGGTTTAAATATCAAGAGTCCTGGTTAGTCAAGAGATGATCTATGTCATGTGAGACTTAAAGTACTGGTAGTCTTCTCTACAATTGGTTCTCACAATATCCAACATTAAACACACTTATGTTGCCTCAGAAGAAAATCTTCAGCTTAAGATCATTTCTAAATACAACACAAAAATGTTTTGCTAGGGACTAGCAAAAGATAGGCAAGGGGGTATGATTGCATAGCGAAAATACACCTGCAATTGTATCATCTTGTGCTATTTCCTAGCATTACCAGTGCATATTATGTATCCATAGTCACATTTGTAAAAATACACACATGCATGCATTTAATTGAGAGGGGAGGAGAGTGAATAAAATGGCCTTGTAATTGACAAATTCTTCAAGTGCTGCCTTGCAAAATTTCATTCTACATTTTTTATTTCTTTTTGATTTTTGACTTTCTTCTCCATGGCTGCATGGCATGGCTGGACCTTCGTCCTCGCGCCATGCTCTGCAACAGCTCTCCCTGCCAACCGCATGCAAGCCTCTCCCTGTCTGCCAAGCAGAGCCATGCACAGCCAGGGCATGGCTGTGCATGCTTTCTTCCTCTTTAAAAAGAGCACGGCTCCTTTGCAAAGAGGAGCCTAGTCCACGCCAAGAAACACCACAACAGCTTCTTCTCCAGGCCATCTCCTCCCCCTCTCCCTCCATACGCAGCCTCTCCTCTCTGAGGAGCCACTCTGCGGGCAGGAGTACCTCACAGTGGTGCACAACCACCACTGTGAGTCCCACCACATCCCAGCTCATCAAAGAGCCGGTGGGCATGGTGGTTCTCTTCCCTGTTTCGACGTCTAGACACTTCCGCCATTGCCACTGGAGCTTCAAGCTTTGAAGCACAACTGGCCACCACAAGCTCTGCAGCAGAAGCAATGCAGGCCACCGCGCGTGCTTGTAGGCCGCCCTCGCCTCCCTCTCCGTATGCCCTGTCACGCTCCTTCGCCCGCAAGCCCTGCCGGCGCAGCCTCTTTCACACATGCGCCGAGTCGCTCACGCCTCCCGCACTCACAGAATCAGACGCGCCCGGTCACGCGGCTCGCCCCGGCACTGTAGCCACTGTTCACGCATTTCAGCGGAACACTGTGGCTACAGTGCGGTGACTGGTAAGTTTCTCACTTAATCGATGACCCGGCGCACCGTAACCGGTCCCAGCTCGCACCTGCATCCAGCCCCGCATCCGCTCCAGCACCCGCCCACGCGTCTGCATGCGCCCGCATCTGCCAACGCCTGCCTGCTTCAGCGTCTACATCCGCGTCTCCCTTTGCCCGCACCCACCCACTTCAGCACCTGCTCTTCACGCAGCACGGTGCGCTGCGTTCCTTCCTCGGTTCCCACTCCCTTGCGTGCGTGCGCCTCTCTGTGCACCTACGCGCCTGCACGGGCGTGGATCACCAGACGTCGCCCCACTGCTGCAGATGACTTAAATGTGCCTTTTCTTCACAGCAGGCACTCTTTCTCTCTTTCACTCCCTCTCTCTCTCTCACTCTCTCTGCTAACACATACACGCACACACTCACACTCTCGCACACACACACTCTCACCTATACACTATTATATACTTATATATATATATACATATATATATTTATATCTATATAAATTTATATACATATATATATATACATATATCTATACATATTTTAGTACCTATATAACTAAGTATAAGTATATATACATATATATATATTTATATACATATATATACACATATATTTATACAAATATATATATATATACAAATATACATACATATATGCATATATATCTATAATATATATACATGTATATATATAGATATACATATCTATCTACATACATATATTACTATATATATATATACATATTTATATATATACATCTATATAGTTATATATACATAGATATACATAGATCTATACATACATCTATCTATACATATATTTACATAACTATATATATACACATATATATATATATACATATATATATATATATACACATATTACTACATATATACCTATATAGTTATAACCATATATATATACATATAGATATATATATTTACATATATACATATATATTTTTGTATCACTTACCATACGTGGTATCGCGGGAATATCTGCACCAGTTGCTGATATTCCCCGATACACGAGTACAGAAAGCATGTTCACACTCATCTTCCACCCATCCACCTTACATTCCACGCGGCACTTCGTCTTGTTGGTTGCGTCTTCCTAGACGACGATCGACTCGACACCGTGCTACATGTCATCTCCACCTCCACCCCCACCCCTTTATACATTTATAATATATACATATATGTATATACTATATTTACTTTATTTCTATTTCTCTTTCATGCCAGTAAAAAGATAAAAAAAATATATAAAAGAGAAAAGATAATTCTTGACTTGCAGGTACTCAGTCTTGCGAACAGCAAGACCAGTTTTGAAACCCTGATTTGGCTCAAAGCCAAGAACCTGATTTTGAGGGTGTGCCTCAAGGACAAAAATTATCAGAAAAAATCTTAAATAGAAAAACACCAAAAACACAATAAATGAACAGAAGAGATTCGTTATAGGAAAGGCATAGAAACTGATTCACTTCTAATCCCACTTCCCTGAGTTCGACCCTGGGCCTAAAAGTGACCAAGTTAAAATCAAGTAGGTAATAATACAAATGGTTATAATGATGTGATAATGATTGTTGTAGTATGTTGTGCTTTGAAACATCATGATTGTCATTGTGGTGAGTTGTATGGAGTACTAGTCATTACAACTATTATTATTATTTACTTATCTAATTTTTACTGGTTTTATTCCAGGTCGTTCACTGGGAGGCAATTTATTGAATTACATCGCTCTTTGATCTCAAAATTATCCTCTAATTCCAAAAAGAATCTTTACATCTTTTTAAAGAATGAATGAATGTGGACATGGTTTGCCTAATTACTGAGAAATGCTTGCAAAAACTAACTATAAACAAGCACCAAACAATTTCTCACTATACTTTAAACTATGTCTTTACAAGTTATAGTATTAATACTTACATGAAAGTACACAATAGACTAAGATTACATAGTATATTAACTTAACTTACTAGTCTGTTATCTACAGTAACACATACAACAGTTTTAGTAACAGACATAAGTGTCACTAGATCCCAGAAAACACTATATACAAACCTAAGGAAGGAAACTGGGGTTTGTAGCAACACTTATGGTGACATTTTATTCTATTAGTAAATATATTGGTTCATTTAAACAAATAATTGGCTATACTGCGTATACATATATATATATTTATTTATATTTTTATTGTATGCGTATTTACTTACGTATACACAACATCTCTCTCTCTTCTCCTTCACACCGATCTTCATTAGGTGTTCTTCTTCTGTATTTTTATTCTTCCTTAACAACCTTAATACGCTGTGGCTGAGAGGCGCTTAACACTGTCATTAACTTTCTTTAATCAATTAAAAATGTGTTTAATTTGCGGGTGCACTTTTCGAGGGATACACAGCACCTAGAGGGTGGGACCAAACCTCTACTAAGCACGCCCTAATTCTCATTAGGCCGCTTAATTATGTTTTGCTTAACTCAGCACAGAGCCTTCAAAGCCCCATGCACACGCCTCTCCAGGCCCTCAGCCCCAGACAAATCACTCTTAGATATGCTCAGTAATATGCTCAATGTATGCTCGGTAAGGGTTCTTTTGGGCTCCCGGCGCCCATGACGACTGAAGAGTAATGCATAAAAACAATATATACCGCTGCGTGCGGTTTGCAGTGCACAATGTGGTGCTATTCGAGCACCACATCTGCACTGGAAATTGTGCGCAGCTGCGGGCTGGAAGCGAATTTGGCCCTCAATTCGAGGGCCATAATTTAATTAAAAATAAAAATAAATTATGAAAAATAAAGTATTTACATCATACTATATAATTGTTCAATTAATTCGAAATTTTAATTAGATTTACTATATAAATAAATTCACTAAAGTGGGCTATTTTTACACACTATTTTAGGTGTTTTCTTAGTTAATTACTTATAAATTAGTTAGTGAATGGTCTAATTGACCTTACACAGAGTTAGATTACATACATAAGTATTTTATACACATTTTTATTATATTTTTTCAAATTAATTTCTATTTAATTACATTAAAATAGTAGTTTTTGACAGTTTTACTTATAAATTAAGTTAAAGTAATATAAAAAAAGGTATAAATATACTTCAACTAGCTTAAATTACTTAAGATATATTAGCCTAAGTATATAGATTCAATTAACTTAGTAATAACCATAAATTACTAATTTATCTAATTTAATTTAACCACTTAGCTGTTAACTGAATAAATTCATTATTTATTATATATAAAGGATTAAATTAAGGTACAGGATTTTATTTACTTGTAATCTACATATGCATAGATATATATACAGTTTTATAGAATATACAATATACTACATATATATACTTACTGAGTAATATACTATCTACATACTGCCTTTACACAGAATAATATACATATATTATTTTAAATCAGATTATAGTATATAATATACTTACATAGTTAGTTATAGAGTTATATGTATATAATGACTATTTACATATATATATAGTAATATATACAGCTTAATATTTACATAGAACTTATGTCTATAGGAGTATACAGAGTAATATAAATAAGTAATTTTCTATATATACTGTCTATCAGAATTTTGTATGTATTTTTGGCAGTAATAGGAGATGAGAAAGGAAGAGCTAAATGAGATAAACAATCTACTGTCAGCTTCCAGACTCTGCAGCAGTTTAATTTACTACCCAAAAGGTGAGAAGTGAAGAGTTAAAATTGGCTAACAGAGTTTTATATGCATGGTTTTCAGATTTCTCTTTTAATCAGCAGCTTAAGCCACTGTCCAAATGGGCTAACAGAGTTTTAAATGTATGGTGTTAAGTTTAGGGGTTTTTCTCACTTTGATTGTTTCTAAAAATCCTACAGTAGTAGGAGATGAGACAGGAAGAGCTAACTGAGGAGAGAGTCCTCAATTCAGATTTTTTGTCTTTTAACAGCAGCCTAAGCCACTGTCCAAATGGGCTAACTGATGCTGCAGTTAGTCCATTTGAGAAGAAAGGTGAGTTTGGAGAGAAAGATATATGTAGCTGCAAGATCCAGCACTTTGCTTTGTTACTGGGATCAGAGTCAATGAAAACCAACTGAAAAGAAAATAACTAAATCCCAAATCTGACAAGGGTTCAATTTCTTACGAAAATCACTAAGTATCTCAATTCAGATGCCAAAAACCCTCATCAAAAACTCCATTTCAGATGAAATCCATGAATATCACTGAATTAGCTCTTCCTAATGCTATAGACAACATGAAGGAAGAGTCAATTCAATCAATTAAAGCCATTAGATCATATCCCAGTTTCATGAAACCTTAAGAAGTATTGAGAACTCCTTAGGTTAGGAAATCATCAAACAAACCAGACAGCCATAAAAGAAACTTATGAATGCAAGATCAGATTTCAAATTACCACAGTAATTATCCTTAGATCTGACTTGTATTCAATGCATTCAAGACATTATCAAAACAGATTTAAGTATGTCTCTTCTGAGATGATTTCTGTCACCAGAAATCCTCTCAGAATCCTTGCCAACAGGGAATTCAAATCAACTTCAATTTGTCAGATCAGGCAGTAAATCCAAAAAGCAAAAAATCCTTAAAATCCACATTAAGGAGAAATCTGACAAACTGACAATTTCAACCCAAAATTAGGGGTTTTTGTGACCAAGAGTGAGGTGAGTGGGAAGCCCCTCAAGTGCTTGTGACGCGAATTTCAGATCTGAGGTTGAAAACCAATCAGATCTGAAATTGGGTCAGAGTGTATGGGTGGAAGATGAAAAACATGTCGTGGAAAATCAGAAATGGATATGACAGTATGGGGAGGTAGAGAATTTGAAAACATGGATATATGAAATCTTCCCCTCTGATATGGAATGATCAGAGGAGGTGAGGGGGGAAAATTTAAGCCTAATTCTACTACTACAGCTACTTTATCCTACAACGAAATTAAACATTAACAATTACTTTAATTCTACTCTAAACTGCTTAACTACAGCTAAAACTAATATGCAGAATTATAAACCTAATCTAACAGGAAGAATGGGACCTATGGGTCCTTGGCCGGTGGCAAAGGAGGAAGAAAGGAGGAAGATGACTCCAGCAGAGGGAAGAGTCTGCTAGTGAGGCTCCAGGGTCGTCCTCAGGTGCTATGAAGTCTGTTGAACGTGTACGAACCTACGCTAACGAGATTGGTTTTGGAAAACCTGTCGTTGTAGTTCGAAAGTGAAGAATTTGTGTTCAACAAATAAAATTTATACCGAAATTAAAATTCCGGGTCGAACACAGGGAGGCAGACATTTGATTTAAAAACTACGCGTTTCTTTTTATTTGTTACAGAATAATTAAATTTAGAACCATCTAATTATTTACAATAAATAGAAGAGAGAGAGAGTAAGAGAGAAAGAGAATATTACACAGAGAAATCAAAATGAGATGTAGAATAAACAAGGAATTTTTGTATTGAAGAGATTGTTCATTACAACTAGAAAGCATAAAATAATTACTCTAGAAAGCGATGAATTTACTCTAGAAAGCATTAAAAGAATGGAGAGAGAAATGTCCTCCTCGACGATTGCTTGGAGGACGAGTAGCTTAATCTAGAAAGCAGTAAATCTATACTACAAAGCGGTAAAAAGAATAGGGAGAGAGAAATCCTCCTCGACGGTTGCTTGGAGGACGAGCCGGACGAGACGACGCCTGGACGAAGGAGAACGAAGCGGGACGAAGGAGGACGAAGCAGAAGAACCGGAACGAAGCAGCACGCCGTCGTCTTCGCGGGATCCACTTCCGAAGGGGAACGAAAATTGGACTTTATCTCGCGAGAAGCATCCCGGGTGTGGGACAAGCTTCTCTTAAGCTTTGGAGGGGTAGAGAAGAGAAAGAAGGGATGAAAATTTCCTATGGAGGGGGTCTCCTTTTATAGTTGCAAGGAGTGGGGGCAAAATGGACATTACATTCTTCAAAATAATAAATAAGGGGTCTTTAGTGACGGACAAATCCGTCACTAAAGCCCGACGTGGCCGTTGCCGCCGCGCCCACGTGCGCCCACTCGGCTGCCCGCGTGCGTAACACCTACGCACGTCCGCGAAGTCTCAGCCGTCCGATCGCGAGATCAGACGGCTTAAATCGCGTCCGTGCCCACTGCAACCCGCTCGCCTGTGCGTGCGATCGCGCGTTACGTGGGGCGTCCAATCGCGCGTCGGCGCTATCGGGCGCTCGCGACCGCACGATCTCCATCCGACGCTCCACGCGCCTCAATAACCCGCGTCTCCAATCCACTCGCCGCGGCTCGAACCCGCGCCCCGCGCTCGCGTAAGCACGCTCGACCGCTGCGCTGCGGGGCGCGGATGGTCGAGCGCACGTTTTAAGCGCCGGGCGGCCACATCCGTTAGATCTCCATCTGACGGTGGAGAGCGATTGGGCGAGGGCCTTCACAAAATGCCAGCGGCCGTTTGGGCGGCTGAGATGGCGCCACGTGGCGCCATCTTGGCCGTCCATCTTCTGGAAGTTGTAGATGGTGCCACGGATGTCGGATTGACTCGATTTTTGTGTCGTTTGGCTACGATCGTCGATCCGAATTCATCCGTGTGGTCGGATTTGTCATCTGAAGTGTGGATTTACACCATCCTGGCCCTTGATCTTCTAGGGTTCCCCAATCTCTATCTGATGCTATGGATGCCTGATTAGGGCGATCTTGGAGTCGTTGAACTCCAATCGTCGCCCTGATCATATCCATACGGTTGGATCTTTGATCCGAGGCCCCGATAAAATATTTGCCCTGTCCAAACACATAAAAGGAGACAATTAACCTCCATTTTTTTCAAACTACTCTAAATGCAAGATGATGCATGTAATGCAATATTTATATCATGAAATGCAATCCTATGCTTAAGAACATGCATAAATAGACATTTTAAGTAGTGTAAATGTGTTTACATCAAAGTCCTTAGCGACGAGGAGGTTGAGAGAAGGTGATGATTTCACAGCCGGTGGCTGTGAAATCAGAGGCTGGATGGGGAGGGGAAACTGGAGTGGATGAATGATCGCTAAGAGGTGTAGGAGGGAGTGATCCCTTGCACGCGACACCACTGAGGTGCTTAAGTAGCATGCTCAGTGGCTAAGATCACCGTGCAGGTAAGGATAATCAAGATGCAACCGGCGGCGAGGATGAGAGGGGTAGAGCGCGCAGTGAGCTAAGCACAAGATCTGACCGTCAGATGAGATCTGGTGAGAGAGGTGAATGCACGCATCGAATTACGTGAAAGTTCCATTCGAATCCAACCACAGATCAAGATCTGAAGAGCGACGGACGACTGAGATTGGCCGTGTTCTTCGCTTGCTACAGTGCGTGCGAAGAGCAGCAGGCCTCTCTCTGAAATAAAGGGAAAATTACAGACAGACCCTTGAATGATGGGGCAGAATAATTGCATGCAGGCCCATAAGTGAGAAGAACTACAACTGGAAGCGCCCTGCAACCTTTCAAAAGGGTCCCTGCAGCTTACAAGTAGGTCCAAAGAGGAGTTTTTAAGGGTAAGAGTGTAATGCATGAAGGACCTAAGTGTAAACTACCTATTTCATAACCTAAATGATGTCCAATTGCCTTCAAATTTTTATATGTGCTTAATTGAACAATTAAGACATTGATTATACTTCTGATTTGGCCTTTCAAATTTATTTATGTGTTCAATTGATGCATGCATTATCATTTGTATTTTACTTTTAGAATATCTCATTTTATGACCTAATTATGAAATTTTAACACAGAGTAAAGGTTTTAGGTCTTTTTCTTTAATTCCCACACTTAACCCTTTTTATCTGTTAATTTGATGTTGTTTTACTTAGTGTCTAGGTTAACTTCAGCTTTTTAGCCATGATAAGTAGCCACTCATCAGTAGGCCAGGTTAAAAATTTTGTAAAGAGATGGTTAGGCTCGATTTAGGTTAACCACTATACGCATTTCAATGATAAAATCACCATATTAACATAACCTATCCGAGCCATACCACATCCCTTTTCAATCTCTAGCCTACAACGTGCCCATTCCAGCACGCGCCTGCCAGCACGCCTGCAACAGCAACAACCTTCACGCCCGCACCACCCACGCATGCACCCTGCAGTGCCTTTTCACGCACACAGCAAGCGCGCGTTCTTCTCCGCGCGTGCATCCGGTTGCATGCACCAACCAGCATTTGTGCCAGCCTGCAGCACTTCTCCAGCCTTGCAGCAGTGCGGCTAGCAGTATGCTCTAGCAATGCGTGCGGCCTCATTACGCGCAACAGCAGCCTCCGCGGACACCACCTGCAGCAACCTTCGCGTGCGCCTATCCGCGCTTCCTCCAGCAGGTGCAGCCACCGTCGAAACCCACCTTCACCGGAACTCCGTCCAGCCGGCTCTAGCCACCTCGTGACTCGCCGCCACCACCGCTGCGAAGCCCTCGATCCAAAGAACTTCCTCCGAGCTTCACGCCTTCGGCCATTCCTTCCTCTTCGTGCATGGCCAAGGGGAAGAAATCCCTTGTTTTGCTATAGTAAAAGGCCCATTAATATTTACATTTTCTACCATTGTCATCTTTAATTAATGTTTTATTAAATCTGCATTACAAAAAATATCCGTTAGTTGTTAAAAATTGCCATTTCAGCATGTTCTCTTGATACTACCTTAATCTGAAGGCAGATTTGGCTCGATTCTCGTCGAAACTAACTACGAATAGACATTTCTAACCGGTGCGAATTTAAATATGTCATTGCCTCCCTGTGGACATGACCCACTCTTTTGCGAGTGGTCATTTTTAATTATGGATTAATCAATTTTTCCACCACATAAAAGTACAAACGACTTTTAAAAGAGAAGAATCGACATGTCAGCAGATGGGCGGCGCCAGTGGGTCGTCAATGCCAAGGAGAGGACTGCTGCGAGGACTTGCTGTGCGTGCGTGTGGTTGGCTGCACGTGCACGGGGCCGCGTGTGGCGGCTGGGTGGCCTGCAGCTTTGTTGAGTGAAGGTGGTTGCTGGATTGAGTAGCGGAGAATGAGGGTTGGCTGCTCGTCGATAGGGGGGGCAAAGTCCAAGAAGAGGAGGGCGTTGTGGACGGTGGTTGCTATTGCTGCTGTGGTCAGGTCTCACATCAAGGAGACCAAGGGCGTGGTGGTGGACTTCCATGCATGGTTGTTGGTGCATGAGGAAGAAGAGGCTCATGGTAGTGGGAACGTCGGGGTCTTGCGGTGAGGTGGTGGCTCGCGGTGGTGGAGTTGTGGGCACGTGGTAAAGGTATTGGTGGTGGCTCACGGTGGTGGAATTAGGCACACGGTGGAAGGGAAGGGAGTCTCCTCTGGAGGAAGATGATGTTGGAGAGGGGGACCTCTCTTGAGAGAGGTGATGGCTTCTTCCCCTGTGGAGGGGAGATGGGATCCGCTATGCCTTTTTCTTTGCCTGTTACATAAAGAAAATGAGAGAGAGAATTAGAGAGGGAGTCAGAGAAGGAAAGAGTCAAAGAGAGGAGAGTATTTTATGTTACCAAATAGAGAGGAGAGAATTGAGGGAGAGAGATAGATTTGTGAGAGAGAGATATTTAAGTAAAAATAAATAAGGGAATGTGATTGAATAATTAAGAGACATATAAGGATTCCTTTAAATTTACTCTCTTACTATATTTTGCTAAGATAAAATCCCACATATCTCAAATCAAGCTTTGATGTGATGCCCTTGCCTTTTAAAGTGAATAATTAATCCTCCCATATAAAGATTAACGCAATTAATACATGAAATGATAAATCTAAAACTCACATCATTTTATCAATACTAAACATGATTTAGATTAAATTCTTATCCCAATAATACTATACTTAAGCACTAAATTAGTCTAGTAAAATGGACCTATCAGCGACCATGCCCCGCAGAGCTGGTAGACTCGACCCAACTAGCACACCTCGCCTACCACTGCACACCGATGGGCCTGGTCCTGGGCGTGTACCCGACCCAATTACCCAAGAAGCGTGGCTCTGGGAGAGCTGAACCCAAGAGAGAAAAGTGAGAAGAGAGTTCGTGCAAGTAGGGGGTAGGTTTTGCTCTACAGGCTAAGAGGAGAAGCAAAGCTAAAGAAGAGGAAGGGAAGGCTAAGGGCTGAAGCAGAAGAGGAAGAAGGCCAAAGGAAAAAGAAGAGCTGCAGAGAGGCTAAGGCAGAGAAAGGAAGAGAAGGAAGAAGTCAAAGGAAGAAGAAGCTAAAGGAAGAAAAGGCAGCAAGGCAAAGCCAAAGAAGAAAGAAGAAGAGAAAAGCCAAAGGAAGAAAAGAAGGTAGAGGAAGCTCAAGGAAAGGCTAAGGTAGGAGAAGCCAAAATCAGAAAGAAGGAAGGAGGAAGAACTCGCAAAGCAAAAATCAGAAAGAAGAAGAAGAGAAGAGAATCAGAGAGAGAGGAGAAATTCTAATTTTTATTCATAATTGAGTTCTTGAATATTTTATGCTACACATCTACTCCTATATTTTTGCATTGTGACAGTGATACTATTACATATTCTTTTAAATTGTGATCTTGATTTCTAAAGCACCAATTTGCTCCCTGTGTTCAACCTCGGAATTTAAAATTCGAGTAATAAAATTGTACTTTTTTTTAACAATCTTTCAGCTATATTACAAAGCGATATTCTTAAAACTTGATTCAGCGAGAAAAGTAGTTTTCAACATCTGGGCATTGATGTCTTCTTGAGATGGCCCAGATTGATAAGTTGATTTTGAACCATACCCTCCAAACAGGTTTTGTTGTTGGTTAGGAATCAGATTAGTCCAGGATTGAGTCAGATAATTCCTCCTATTATAGGATGTTTTCAATTGCTCCCGAAAGGTGGGGACATTTTGGGTAGGGTGATGATTAGGATAAATATAATTCCTCGTTGAACCATAGAAAGCCTCGGAATAGTAATTACACTTAGCATTGGAATTATGTAGATCTTCTCTTTGGTGTGTTAGAAGGGGTGAAATGTGGAATGTGTCGAACTTGGGTAGGTGTGGTAGGACTCCCTTGGTTGGCTAGGTTTGTTAAATCCTTATGCAACTATTGCTACTTAACTTGTAGCTAAGCCATTATGGAGTAGAAATTAGGTGGGGGGGCCTTATTAAGAAGCTCTTGGGTGGAAAGATTGCAGAAAGAATAATTAGAATGTAGGTTATAGGACCAATTTTGATTTTCCATTTTTAAAGAGGAGGAAAACTGTAGGAAGAGTCTTTTTGGAGAGGCAAAATCAAGTGGTCCCTCCAAGTGTGGAGTTTTGGACTGTCGCCCGTGCAAAATCGAAGAAACAGTAGGGGAGGAGAAGAGATGGAGATGAGGGAATGTGTGCACATAAGCAATTAAAATTCTAGACCTAACTTAAATGTGACTCCCTAAAAATGACCTAAGACTTGGTCTACCTTGGAACTAAGTAATCAATACTGAATACCCATTCTGTCAACAAATCTAGCTAAGTTGTTTAAGGAGAGGTTTGGGCCCAAGTGTTTCCCAGGAAAATCCCCAAGTGCTTGTACAAACCCATGCCTAGTCGTTTGACACAGTCCCTCAGCTTGAACACTAGATATAGATGACATAATTGATATTAACTAAAGAAAACTTAAGACCTAGATAGCAAATCTAAGTTGATGAAACCTTAAGGGTCTAGTTGCTACAGATTTTAACTAGGTCTAGGATACTAAAGTGCACACGGAATGTGGAGGGTGTTGATTGGGTTGTTGCCCTATTATTTCAATTTTTAGTGTGTGTGCAGGAATTTGAAAGTGGTTCCAATTTCAAACAAGTTGTCACACAAATTTAAGTATTTTTATATTTTAAAATTGGATTTAAGTTAGTGTGTTTTAGGGTTTCCTTCTTAAGAGTTCAAACAAGTTTTTGAGATTTACAATCAAAAAGAAATAAAGTTGTATGGGTTGAAATCAATTTCCTTTTAGTTGTTTGTCACTAAAAATGAAAAAGAACCCTACTCCAATGGATCATAGGACAAAAATATAACTACCAATGGATATTTTTTAGGCTCTCTGTATTAAGTAGTGGTCCAAACAGATCAATCAACACCACTACCTTATGGAAAATCAAACAAGGATTCAAGAAATAATTCTTTTAGGATTTTAAGAATTTGTTTGATATTTTAGAAGAATTTTTCTTTGTGCTGGTGTAAAAGTTTAGAATTGATACCCATGGGCATTTTGGATGTTTCAATACCACCACTAGCCTCAAAAAATTTTGGTGACTTTTGTTGATGTGTGTAATTTCAAAAGGATTCCATAAACCTAAATTTCACAAAGATTTGATGAGTATAAAAATTCTAAAAATTCACGGATAGTTGGAAAATAGGAAGATTAGAGGGTATGACTCCTCTACAGTCCATGAAGTTTTAAAAATTAAATGCAAATCCAATTAGTCTGAAAATTGAAACAGTTGTTCCCAACTTGATTTGGAATCATTGTGTGAAATCTAAAGATTTTAGTAGATCTGTGGTGTTTGGAATTGATTTTTCAAATCCGGATAGAAGTCTAGATCCAAAAAACATAACACCCGCACTTAAGGTAGAGTGGCGTTTAATGGGCCAATCAATGAAACAATGGGTTTTAAAGGTACCACTCTACCAAAATTTGATGTTTAAGATGCTGAAAGTCAAGTTTAGTATATTTTGGTAGTCTTTTAGGCTAAGTGTGACAAGAATGAAGAAACGAATCTAAAATTGTGGAAGGAAAGGAACTTTGAGCTCTCGCTTCCAAATTCTAGCTTTCTTCCTGTAGTCCCTGCACACACAAGAAAGAAGTGAGGCAAGGGGATGAGATCCACTTCAAGCAAGAGAAAAACAATTTGCAAAGCTGTGCCTCCCCAGCAACGGTGCCAAAAAGTGATGCGGTAAATAGCGTGATTTGTTAATAAGGGTTTTTAGAGTCGTAACATGCAAAATCTCATATGCTTTTAAAATTTATAACCTAGATAGGGGAGTAGCTAGGGTCGTCCAAGGGGGTTAAATGTTTGCAAAATTACGTCTCTTGCTTGGAAATCAAACTCAACTTTCTTTTTGGTGTTTTATAAATATATGATTTTTATAGGTTTTGAAATAATGGGAACACCCGAGTTTTGCTAATAGCGAGAAAACAACTAATACCTACTTTAATAAAGCTAACCCTAATGTGTTAGGTAGAGCCTCTCCTCAAGCTCACCCTAGGCACGTGGAGGCCTAGAGTAATTAGGGAGATGGAGTGAAACAAATGCTAGGCAAAACTTGTAAAAAACTATGCAACAAAAATTAAGAGAAGGCAACTTGATTTAATGAAAATTATCTACACAAAACCTATAGAGGAATGCTCCTACTCTACTTGAAAATACAAGAAAAATAAAACACAAATCCTCTAGATAAAATAGTGAAGAAGAGGGCTTCTTGCTCCAAGCCAAGTGGCTCCTTTACTTGAAAAGACAACTCATTGTTCTCCTTCTGTGAGATGCTCCTCCAAATGATGTCCTCCAAGGTGGAAGCAACCACCCTTAATGATCTCCTTCAAGGGTAGGCGTGCACCACTCTTGCTCCTCCTTGACTGGCCGTCCTCCTAGTGGGGGAGTGCTCCTCCTCCTTGGCGTGGCACAAGGGAGAAGAAAAAGGGGAAGAAGGCACCAAGAGGGCAGGCAAGATGCCCCCTTAATCTTCTTCTTTTCTTCTTCTTCCTTGGACATGGGTATGGTGGTTGTAGGGTGGAATTATACTAAAGGGAGGATGGGGAAAATGGTGGTGGTTAAAGGTCTTTTTATAAAGTAGGATGGGAGGTATAGGTGGCTCTTTGAATGGATGGCTAAGATGGAGTTTGGAGTGGTGGTTATGGGATATATGGTCATGGATTTTTGGTTCCATTCAAAGAGATGTGGAGGGGGCATTTGAGGACAAGGAACCCTATGGTGAACGACCATGGTGGAGAGGGTGCCTCCATTTTGGCACCAAAATGGTTTTCTAGAAGGAGGGGAATTTTGGAGGGAAAATGGAAGGTGGAGATGGGCTTTAGGCTTAGGTGTAGGGTGGAGATTAGGGCATTTTTGGAGGGAGGATGTGGAAAATGGTGGTGGTTAAAGGTCTTTTTATAGAGTAGGATGGGGGGTATAGGTGGCTCTTGGAATGGATGGCTAAGATGGAGTTTGGAGTGGTGGTTATGGGATATATGGTCATGGATTTTTGGCACCATTCAAAGAGATGTGGAGGGGGCATTTGAGGACAAGGAACCCTATGGTGGACGTCCATGGTGGAGAGGGTGCCTCCATTTTGGCGCCAAAATGGTGTTCTAGAAGGAGGGGAATTTTGGAGGGAAAATGGAAGGTGGAGATGGGCTTTAGGCTTAGGTGTAGGGTGGAGATTAGGGCATTTTTGGTGGGAAAAGTTGGCACCAAAAAAGGGGTGTAGTTAGGGTGGTTTTGGTGCCAACTTCTTGGTGTCCTTTAGTGGTGGTTGAGAGGTGAAAGGTGGTGATGGTGGTGGCACCAACTTGGAGTGGATGGAGCTAGCTTAGGTGAGCTTAGGTAGGGCTTAGTTGGTGGAGCTAGTTAGGTAGAGATTTAGGGTGGTAAGTGCCAAGGGAGATAGAACCTAGCTAAGCTAAGCTAAGATAAGCTAGCTTAGCTAGTAATGGAGTAGAGGAGTAGGCAATGGGAGCTAGGGTTTGAGGAAAGGAGCTGGACAGAAGAAGTTTGGAGCTAAACCAGAGGTGGCAGCTGCTGAAGAGGATGGCATGGAGCTACTTTAGCTGGCTTAGCTTGCTAGTTCTTTGCTAGCTACTTGGCCAAGCTAAAGTAAGCTGGCTTCTGCCACAAGGAGTTGTGGTGGGCTAGGTCTGGTGCTCCCGGGGAGGATCAAGCTGGTTGAGGCAGCTAAGGTAGCTTAACTCAACTGAGTTGAGCTAAGTTGAGTCCCTGAGAGCTGGAATTGAGCTTCCTGAGATGAAATGAAGTCATCTTCAACTAGCTGGAGTTGAGTGGAGCTACATCAAGCTAGTCCTAAGCTGAGGTGAACTCCATTCAACTCAGCTGAGCTAGCTAGGGCTCCCTATAAACTAATGGGAGCTGAGATGAGCTAGACTCAGCTAAGTAGAGTTGGATCTGAGCTAACCTGTGCTAGGGTGAGCTAAGATGAGCTCTCTTGAGCTTCCATTCAGTTGAGATGAGCTGAATGGAGCTAGGATGAGCTAACCCTAGTTCAGGTGAGCTGGATTTCAACTATGGTGAGCTGGATCAAGCTGAGTTCCAACTGGTTTGAGCTTCTCCTTCACCAGTTGCCTTCCTAAGTGCTAGGGTTCTAGGGATTTGGCAATCTGGTCATCCCTAACACTCACAAAAACATATCAAAAACACAATAAAGAATGCAATGCATGCCTAACCTAATTAATGCCTAATTGCAACACAAAAACCCATTTGCAGAGCAAAATCCTAAGAGATAGGTTTGTTTTAATGCATAAGAATGATGATAAACTAGTGTTTATCAAATACCCAACTAAATAACAAAGATAAATACAAAGCAACCTATAGAGCCACAAATATAAAAACCTTGCTACTATAGGTAAGGAAACAAACCTTTGAGGGAAGTGCGTCAACTTGAGGATGCGGATGCTTCAACCATGCAATGGCACTTTTATGCTCTCGTAATCGCAGAGGGAGAGTGGGTACACAACAAAGAAGATGCTCTCTTGATGTAGAATAATGGCTTGGAGAGTAGGGTTACTTCTTATGATCAAAGGGTCACAAAATGATGTGGAAATGTGTTACTTGGTGTGTGTTGGTGTGTATTTGCCAGGAAAGGGTACTCCTCTATCTATAGAAGGCCTAGGAAGGCTTAGGAAGGCTTTGGAAGCCTTAGGTAGCCGTTGAGGATTATCCCAAGGGAAATCAGGCCGTAATCAGAATCATTAATGATTATGATAGGGTCGTTAGACGTATGGGAAATGTATCAGATGTCTGGAAGTCACTCTTATGACATCTAGAAACTAAATCAGACGTCTAATCCTAGATGAGTTTCCTTACTGACTTGAGTCAAACCTAATCAGGCTTCTAGTGTAAGTTGGTCAGACGATAGGTTGGACATTTGACACTAGGTCTGGACGTTTGGAAACCTAATTTACTACCGTAATGGATTTTCCAAGGCATAAATGGCTATAACACTCAAGAAAAGTTATTTGGGCTTAATCGAGGGCTCACATTCACTTATCTGACATCTGACGTCCGTCTAATGGAAGATCAAGGATTGTTTCTCAACGATCATATTCTTGAGCCAACTTTCCACTAATTGGACATTTGGAAATGCCATCAGACACTTCTAAGACGTCTGAACGGAAGGGTGGTCATTTAAATCAGGCACACAGTTGGTACTAAGTCCAGCCTAAGTGTTTGGACATCCGATTCAACATTTAGACATCTTAAAGTCCAAGATCAAAAGGCTGATTTTTAGATTGGACATCTGATCAGGCTATCTGAAGCCTATTTAGGTTTTCTAAGTTCTTTACAGAAAACATAAGTATCCTAGGGTTGTGCAAGTGTTCCAAGGACTACTATGTTGATACTTTGAGGCTCTTTAACATCCATCTAAGAAAGAAAATAAAGAGTAACAAAAGAAACAATAATACAAAGAACAAGATGAATGGAAATCTATCTTATTCTTCATCTCCTTCCTTCTTCAAGCTTTTGCTCCTCATGAAGCTCCTTCTCCTCGTCAAGCTCCTCCAATTTGCCATGGATGCGAGCTCTTCACACTTGTATCCATTTTCTATTGTCCTAAAATCTTGGACTCAAAAGAAAATGTTAAATAACAAGTGTTTTGTTATCATCAAAATAAACAATCGTGGTGCCTTTGCACCAACATTAATCTCAAATCTCCAGATCTCATTCTAATTGATTAGAAATTCAACTTAAGTGTCACAATTGCTACTAAAAGATCAAGAACTCCATAAAAAATAAATCAAAGCTCAACAAGTCTTGAAAGCCCTAATTGATCCCTCTCTTGAGCTATAGGTAGCACAAGGAAGAAAAGAACCAGTAAGGCATTATAAACCCTTAACAACTATTTCTAGACCTTCCTTAAATCAACAAAAACTTATCCAACTCCACACTGACAGATTAAAACATTTTGATCTGAGAACGTAATGTTTCCTTATTAAGCCATTGATCTTGGATTGCCATAGTGATTTGATTACTTACGCTTCTTGCACACCATTGATTGGTGTTCAGGAGTCCTATGTGATCCTTTAAAACCAATTGGATTTTCCTTGGCCATGGCTACCAAGCGAAGGTAGAAATCAATATAGATGGTCTAAATTAGGTGCAAAGAATCCAATTAATGAAAAAAAAATCAAACCAGATCAAATTAATTGCAGTTGACCCAATTATACATTAATCAACTCAATTCACTTGATTGAAACTAAAGATAACCCAATTGAATCCTGAATCTACCAATCAGGTCTGAAAATCAAATTAGAGAACATCAAGTGAATCACATTCAATTCAAATAAGTGGGTGATTACGCAGCAATCATAGGTCTTAATTGACCTAAATTAGGGTAAGACCTAGCATAAGTTAGGGTAATTCACACATGCATATGCATTACTTGCATCTTTACTGCTTTACTTTAGCCATGCATAAAATAATGTTATAATGTACTGCTTAGGTGCATTATGTAAATTGCAGGCAATAAGCTGATCAGAAGCTAGATTTGGAGCTAGATCTGAAGCTGGATCAGGAATAATGGGTGTTGCAGTAGGACTGGAGCAGAAGACTTAGATTAGATAAAGGGAATAATGATGTAAGGGAGTTAAGGCATGCTATTCTACTAAGTCGAAATAAAGCAGTAAAATGTGAAGAGCTTAGGTCCATCCTAGCCCTAGGATAGCCTAGAGACTTCCCCCAAGCCTTAGCCACCCTTAGATTAGGTCACCACACTGAAGGAAACCCTCAAACCCTAGTTCCAACCCTTATCTGGACATCCAGATAAGTTATAGGACATCCAGAACCCTTAGCCAACTCCCGCACATCCCAAACACACTTTTGGAGTGTTATTGGATGTCCAGACACTTTATCAGACGTCCAATTTCTCCAAAATACCCAAAACAGAACCTAGAATTCCCCCTGACTCAGATTGGACGTCCAGAATTGAAGTCTGGACTTCTGATTTTTTAGTATAAGTCATCTGATTCTGTTTATGGACTTCTAGAACTGCTCTCCAGTTCCTATTTTGAGATTCAAGCCTTGATCTTTGATCTCTATCTCCCTAGACCCAATTCCAACCACATAGGAACCTAAATTAAGGTACCCTAACCCTAGTACATCATCTCTAGACCTCCATGAGGACCTAATTAGGTTCTCACTAAGCCCAATTGACTTAGATCAAAGTCAATTACCATCACCTGAGCCAATTGGATTCATTGAGTCCAATTGAGCTCAGATCTCAACCCACACAAGTCCAATTGGACTCAATGAGAGTTCAATTGACCTAAGCCCAACCTAATTGAGCTATTTCACTCTCAATTAGGTTCACACTCATTCAATTAAACTTGGGTTAAGTTTAATTGCAATTTCCCCTTGGTAATTAGGGTTTGCAACCCTAATTCAAGGCATACACCTACCCAAAACCTTTAAGACCTAACCTAGACCTCTTAGCCACCTAGGGCATGACCACACACACACACAAACACACACACCCATTAACGCACACACACTCCTCTAGAGTTCTCTAGAACTCTCTTCAAAGTGGAGCTAACTCTTGGTTGCCAAATTTAGCAACCAAGAGCCATTCAATTCTTAGATCCATAAATGGTGGATCTAAGAACCACCTCTCTCTCTCTTGGCTGACCACACTAGGACTCTCCAGAGAGTTCCACACTTCTCTAGAGAGACTCCCTTAGGTCTATAAAAAGACCTAATGGTGGCTATTTGCACCCATCCACTCTTGGCCATCCACATACTTGGCTCCATTCACATCCACCTCCACTTAGGCTAGCCACTTCCATCTGCACTCCACCTCCACGAGTTGAGCACCTCCATGGAGGACACCATCTCCATGCCAGGATGCTGCATCACTCCTACAACCTCTCTCCAAGGGCCAGCCTAAGCTCCATTGGCTGCCCCTCATTCTCCTCTCAACCACTCCAAAGCCATCGGAGCCCACCTCCGAATGCCCTCACTTTCTGATAGATTAGTAGCTAGCTCGTTACATTTAGTGCTTCTATTTACTACTTAGTTGTGTAGTCCTTATTCTCCCCCAATGATGCATGTAAAATCCCCCCATAGATTCCTGTATGCGATCATTTTCTGGTAGCTAGATTTACATTTTTAAGCATTCTTGTACAAGCTTTCCTCTACATTCCATGTTGCAAACAGTTCTCTGAATGAATGAATAAAAGATATATTTTTATACATATCCCTATGTTTGAAATCACCATGAGCTTACTTTTTGCCATCTCTTCTGCGTGATTCAAGTTGCCTATTTTTCACTTGTAGATATATTTTGCAACAAACATGTCAGTTTCGAAAAATATAGAAAACCTAACTATCGATGCATTTTCTGTAAACACCCACCATGTAACTAGAATTGTGTGCACCGAAACCCACACTTTCACTTTCGTTATCTATCTGACACAAGCGCACATAATCAGAATTCATAATAGAAGTGGCGAAGTCTTAATTCGAAGATTGGAAACTGATGTGCAATTTTAAATAAAGTAGAGCGATTAAAGATCGATTTCAGAATTAAACAAATGCCTCCTAGAGACGAACGATCGGGACTCAAAGTCTCGTTATCTTTTTATAAATATCTTTGTTTGATCGTATTGCGCGCTATACTACGACGCTTTTCCTATCAATATGCGCTTTACGAATCGTAAATAGTGGGAGAGCCGTTGTGGTCTAATGAAATGAATAGGATAACCCTATATGGATTTGACACCCTATTAGGTCTAATGGCTTCTGATCTTTAGATCTAATAGGTGTCCTAATGGAGTGGGTGTTCAGACGATCAAAACGTGAAAGAAAATTGTAGAACATGATTGTGAAATGGAAATGAAGATGTATGAATCACACTGAATGGATGGATCTTCCTTTCTAATCGAATTTTCTCGGAGAGGGTGAATTGATTGTAAGCACTAATTTATACTATTCGAAACTATGCTAAAATAATTTAACACTGAATTCTAATATAATATACTAATCTAAACTATATAATCTAAGAAAGCAATAACATCCTAACTAATTGGATGAATGGGACCTTAAGGAGCTGTAGCAGGTAGTTATGATGATGAATGAGGATGAGGGGACTCCAACGATGAAGAATCCACTAGTAGGACTCCATGGATGATCTCGAGTGTTGAGTGACCCCTAGTGGCAAGGTTTGAAGGAAGGAAGGTTGTGCCACCCCTGTCTCAGGTAGCAGAAGAAGATGAAGAGAAACTGGAGTGGGAAGAAGCAACCAAGTTCGAGAAATGTGGACTCTAGGGTGTGCAGAAGATTTGGGGATGAAGTAGGGCCATTATATGTGATCTAGAATAGTGTATGAAGGTGTATGCACTGGTGCTAGTAGGGAGAGTAAAGATCGACCATTAGATCAAGATGGGGAAAATGGACGGCTGGCATAGCACAAGTTCTTCATGCTTGGGCTGAAGGGAAGGAAAGGTTGTCCCAGGTCTTTTGGAGAAATTTCACCAAAGACCATATAGTGAACCGGTGTTAGTTTTGAATAGAATCCCATTAGTGACAAGATATGTTATCAACAAGTCCCTAGATGCTTTCAAAGGAGTCCTCTTGTATACACATTCATTTAGATAAAATGCTTATTTATGCATGTTCCTAAGCTAAAGGATGCATTCCATCTTTTAAATATTGCATAGCATGCATCATTCTGCATTTAGAATAGTTTGTATAAAGTTTAGGTTAATTTGTGTCCTTTTGTGCAAGGAGAGGAGACCTATTTCAAGGCCTCAGATTGACGATCCGACCGCATGGATCTGATTAAGACGACGATCGAAGTCCAACTCCTATGAAATCGTCTTTATCAGAGTTCTGTGGCAGCTTTATTTTCCGAGGAAGATCAATGGCCAAGGCCTAGTTGATGTAATTTAGAGCTTCAAATGACAAACCCAACAGCACAGATGGATCCAAATTGATGATCGTAGCCCAACGGCGCAAAAATCAACCCAATCTACCCAACATTGCTTTCCGCCCCTCTTCTCTCGAGCATCCTTTAATCTAGACCATTGGATCTTCATCCAATGGTTGCAGATGCCCATGCCATGAATTAGACTTCTCAACAATCCACATCGGTGGCGCATTAGGTAGCACCCCCACCCATGACACAAGGGCCCGCAATCGAAGCCCCGCACGTGGATTAATTTGCTACATAGTGCGTGCAGATGAAATTCACCCGTTGGATCTGATCAGGTGGCAGAGAAGGAGGCGACGTGGCGTAACAACCTCCACGCGATCTGCATGCACGAGATCATGCGCTGATCAACGCCTGATCTGACACGCCAACTAAGCATGCGATGCCCACACGATCTACAATCCTCTAATAAAGATCGGACGGCTGTCCTTTGACTACACCATAGCTGTGCAAGCGGAGGGCCAATGGGCGCGAATTTCAGCGACGTTTATGGTGAGGCTACAGTGCCATCTTTGATGCCACTAAATGCCCTATACACGAAATGTTCCTTCTCCACTATCAAAAGACCCCTACATCCATCTCCATCTCTTCCTTTCTCTCCCTTACCACCTCCAAGGCTCTAAAGAGAGCTTGTTTCAAGCCTGGGATGTTCCTCTAGAGTAGAAAATCAAATATTTTACCTGCTTCTCACCCCCCTTTGTGGAGCATCCTGTGGCATTCCTCTCACCACCTTTCGGAAGAAGATCCTCATCTTGATGCCATCCTACCACGTTCTCCCCCATCCTCCTTCCTTCGATGTCATCCTTCTTCATCCCACTCCTCACCATTGTCATCCAGGAGATGCCAAAGCGAGTCATCCTCTAAGTGACCATTGAGGGGGATTGTTCTCACCTCTCTCTATCTTGTATTGCATTTTAGTATAGTTTTCTTTTCTCCATTACAGCAAACATTTCTTGAGATTATATATATATTGATGTTCTGTCCCTTTCACTCTCTCTTATTTTGTTAGAGTAGATTGATAAGAACTATCCCACTTGATATTCTATCTTATAAAAATTCCAAAAAAATCTCAAAAGATAAAAATAGCAAAAACAAATAAAGTCGAAGCACAGTTTTCAAACCAAACGTTTGCCTCCCTATGTTCAGCCCGGGACTCACTTTGAGTTTCAGTTATAAATTTTTTTGGTAGAGATATTTTGCGACTACAAAGATGGGTTCTCCAAAACCTTAATTTTCCTTGCGAAAGTACGCCCACCATTTTGGCACCGTTGCTGGAGAGGCAATGCTCTTTAGTCTTTCCGCATTTTCCACCGTACTTAAGTTTTTAGCTCACTTTACACGTTTCTCTCTGTGATTACAGGTACCCTTCCAAGGAGAGCCAAAGCGGAATAGATTGGAGTAATGTGCAGTTAGAAGGTGATGATAACCTCATCATGAACCCTAACTAGCACAATCTAACCTAGATATTCGAGAAAAAGCTCCTACATAACTCATAAAAAGGCTTGACTCAGAGAATTCTGAGTTTAAGAAGAAAATAAGTCATAAAGGGTAAAAATGTAATTTCACCAACACAATCTGTAAACAGGGTAACTCATGGTCCAAACATAGGTCAAACTAACCTAATAAGAAGGAAAGTGGGATGATTTGATCCAACAAGGGCTACAGCAACTCCAAGGAATTAAATGACATTCTGCAACCCTAAAACACACCCACTTCAATTCACGAGGTTTGAGGTAGATTAAAAATTGACTAAACCCTCTAAAATTCATAGAAAAATAATCTCTAGGGTTTAGAACCTTCAATTTGGCCTTGGGAACCCATTTTGACCAACATGAGAACCATGCCCAATTAATGATTTAATTTAGGTTTTTACGTAAATTGGCCAGTCAAACAAGGTCTGACCTAGAAATAAAATTCACCATTAGAATCCTTAGGTCCCATTTAGTCATGCATAAAAACTTGAACCTAAGATGAGACCTTCTTGACCGACTTTGCATTTTGGTCCTCATCTATTACTTTTTGACCCTCATCTTTCAAAACCCTTGCATTTTGGCCCCTAGGTTCTTCGTTGTTCTTTGCATACAGGTCCCTCCGGCAAATCTCTGAGTAGTGCCATGCTCCGGCGACTTTGCGCGGAGCATGGCGCTGTGCAGGGCGAGGGAGGGTACCTACCAGTTGAACCGGGTGTTCCCTGCGACGTCTGCTGTCGTAGGGACACCACCATGACCTCTGCCCTCGCACACACCTTCCGTGTGAACACGTGGAAGGTATGGGACGCAGTTTCAACTACTCTCCGTCGAGGGAGGCATGTCTCCTCCCTGGGCCCACCCCTCCGCCTCCGCCTTTATAAGGACCAACGTCGCCAGCCAACTCTGGTAGCTCGGTCCTGACGGAGAAAAACCCCCACCTTTCCTCTCTTCCCACTCCGGCAGAAACCCACCAGCTCCGACGGCTCCTCCTCCTCCGTCTCGTCGCTCTGCTACAATACCAGCAGCAGAGCCACCTTCGCCTACTCTTCCCGCGTCGTGCCGTACCCAATGCGTGCCCTCCAGCTCTCTTCCTCGTCGCTGCCCTCCCCCTCTGGGTATTTCTTCTCCGACGATAGTCGATACGACTGCCGCCCTGCTGTGACCCCTTCGTCCCCGTAATTAGGTCAGAACTATTCCCCATCTCCCCCTCTTTCTTTTCCTCACTGTCTTTCATTCAATTAAACCCTCGACCGGTCCTATCCACCGTCACCTTCCTCGACTCAGGCCACCCTCCGGCGAGATGCTCCCATTGCTTCGCAGCCCCACACGCCTCGCCGACCCTCACGTAACCTCCACCTCATCACGCTGAACAACCTTCGCCCACCCACTGCCGCTCTACACCCTCTCATCGCTCCCCCAAACACACCCACACCTCCAGTCACAGGACGACCTAGGCACGCACGTCTAGGCCGCCCCATGACCTGCTGCACCTCGCACCACCTTCGCCGTGCCACGACGAAGGTCCCCTGCTAGTCTGATTAGGCTGAGAGGCCGTGCTTCTGTCTGACAGGATCGTAGCCCCAGCCGCCATTAATGACAACTGAAGCAGCTTCGAGGCGAGCTCCAAGCCCTGCAGCTTCAGGATCCCAGGTGCTGCAGGTTAGGGTGAAGTCTACGGAGACTTCTGCATCAGCATTTGGCACCGATAGTGGCTGCAGCTGAGCAGAGAGCAAGGCGGAATCGTCCTGCAGGCGCGCGCGAGAAGAGCGCAAAGGATAGTCCCACATAGTGAGTTTACCAAACCCCGCATTAGTATAAGTTGATTTTGTGTTTTCTACTGGTTGCCTCCAAAAGCACTGGGGTGAGGTCCCTCACCATACTCACGCTCGCCTCGTCCGCGGTTTCACCTCACGGATCTAGAGGGATCCGACCCGACCCTATCTGAGCACACCTTGCGCATCACCCGCACACCGGTGCGCTTGGTCACGAGCACGAAACCCGACCCGATTACTCGCGGCTCTGAGAGAGCGTCCTGTGAGTGGTTTACAGAGAGAGAGAGACGTGTGGGTAGAGGGATAGGGTAGGTTTTGCTCTTTGTGTAAGGACAGGGTGCGATGGCAAAAGAACACACTTGACCGAAGGAAGAAGAAAGAAGGAGAAGGACAAGGAACAAAGTAGGAGAAGACCGCAGAAGAAGAAGAAGGAGAAGCACAAAGGAAGCACTGTAGCAGACACCACTTAAGCCGTCTGATTGAGAAATCTGACGACGAATGAAGCTCTATAGACAAAGCAAAGAAGAAGAAAAAGAAAAGAAAAGGTGCCGCAGCTGAAAGAGTAGAGAAGAAGGAAGAAAGAAGAAGAAGAAAAGAGAAGAAGATAAAGAGAGAAGAAGAAGAACTGAAGAAGATCAAGAACTGTGAAGAAAGAAAAGAGAAGAGAAAGAAGAGAAAAAGAAGACAGGCAAAGAGAAAAAGAAGAGAAGAAAAAGCCAAGAAACAAAATCTACTTCTCCCTCTCTCTCTTTGTCTCTCTCTTATTTTTGTAATAAAGAAGCATTGTACTTCTAGAATTCTAGTAGCTCCCTGAGTTCGACCTCGGAAGAAAAATATTTCTGAGTAAAATTGTAATAGTGGCAATGATGACAAACCGTAGCTATTTTATCTGTACCACAACGACATTACTATAATAAGAAGAAACAAAAGGCTAAGCTTCGGTGTCATCATCTGACACTATTTTTGGCGTCGTTGCTGGGGAGCAACAGCTATTCTAGAAGCTTTGAATTTCTTTTAAGAGATTGCTAATCTTTTTCTCTCTCTTGTGTGCAGGTACAGGAAAAATTAGGACGTAGCCGCACCACAGCCACTCCAAGGACAGGTAACTTCTATCCTCTCACTATTAAACCTTAAATCTTAAAGAGGAAGAAAAAGAAAGAAAAAAAAATATATATAGGTCTAACCTGTCTTTCATACATAGTAACAGCTGCATGTTCTCAAAATTACTATTCCTGCACACAGGGTAATTAAGGGCTAGCACCTTCTTGCCTGAGCCCTAATTACCAAATAAGGAGTTAACTGGACCAAGTAGAGCCAACATAAGATTCAACATTAGGGTTTTTAGAGACACACTTCTTAAGCAAGAATTGGGAAATCCCAAAAAGAGTGTGCCCAAGCCATTGGTTGAAAATATACCTATTCAGAAAAACCCTAAACAATTGTCTCTCTAAAAGTACTTGAACCCTAAAAGACAAGACCTAATAAGTTCTCAAAGGAATCAATAGGTGAAGTTGACCCCTTAGGGTCAACCAACCTTCAACTTAGGTCACCCTTTGCACACAAAAGGCTAAAGTTCAAGTGAAAACCTAAGCACCTTGATCTTAACTAAAAATCGGTAGACTTAAGAGGTCAAGATCCCCATTCTGGTCTACCTGGAATATCAGTGACAAGAGAAGTCGGGTGGGGGAAACCCTATAACTCGTGGGGACGCTCTACCGTGTAGGGGTCTTCGCGGGACTCACCCTCTCTGGCTGCCCAGGTAATTCTCAGGTGGACGATCTTTCTGATCAAAGGGTCCATCTGCCCCGCACCTTTGTAGTCACCCAACAAATTTTTGGGTGTCTTGATTGGGTCTAGCACCTTCTAAACTCATCTATTCCAACAGTGCATGAATGGTAGGAGGTCCTTAAGACCACCCTTAAGATCTCCTTTAGGAATTCACTCTCGTCAAGGCCAAGCCTCGACGCCCATCTTTGCACAGCAGCCCTACCCCATCATTCTCTCATCTGATTCTGAACCAAGCTCTTCTTCTTCCCCCATCATGGCTCAGCCAGTTGAGGAAGAAAACAATCTGGAGCACCAACTCTAGCGACTCAATGACTTCTTCCAAAACTTTGTGCACCCACCGCAGCGTCCTATGATGCGGGACCATTATAATCCTGCTGCGGTGGCCATTGAGCCTCGAGTCAGAATCCCGACTGGAGGACTTGATTCCGAATTGAAGCCCAATATGATTCATGCTATACCTAAATTCCATGGGCTTAATTCCGAAGATCCCTTCTAGCACATCAAACAGCTAAAGCATCTGGCCCAAACTTTTGGGTCAGATGCGCAAAATTGGGATATTCTTCTCATGAAGATGTTCTCCTTTTCTCTTATGGACAAGGCCGCTCATTGGTATCAAACTCAGATCCAAAGTTTGGGTAAGATGCGCAAAATTGGGATATTCTTCTCATGAAGATGTTCTCCTTTTCTCTTATGGAGAAGGCCACTCATTGGTATCAAACTTAGACCTGGCCGATCAACACTTGGGAAGAACTTCAGTCCGAATTTTGAAAAAGTTATTTCCCATTGGTCGGACCAATGCCTTGCGCCATCAGATTACTCACTTCACTCAGCAAATAGGGGAACCTCTCCATGAGGCATGGGATCGCTTTCAGGATCTCATGAGAAAGTGCCCCCATCACGGAGTTCCTAAATGGGACCAGGTCCAATCTTTTTACCAGGGACTCCTTGAGGACATCCGTCTTTTCGTCAATGCAACCTGCGGAGGGAATATCATGGGTCAACATGAGGACACCGTGTGGGAGATTCTCAAAAACATGTGTGAGAACTCCATCAACAATTACTCCATGGGATTATTCGACAAGACAAATACCCATGCATCGGCGAATCTTAGGGGAGCACATGAGACGCAGGGCCTGTCCACATCAATCGGCCTGGAATTAATGGCCAGTCAATTGGACAAGGTCTCAATCATTGAAAGGAAGGTGGATGAGCTGACTCAGCACCTGCAGCGAGCCACCTCTACGCATAGCCCCTTTGCACAGCCTCCTTCCACAAGGGAGACTATGCAAAACATTCTCCATCGATCTTCTCCTAGGATGGATCCATATCCATCATCTGATTCTTAGACCGAAGGTCCATTCGATCCTTTCTACACTAGCCTGGGGAATTCCATCCCCCCTTTCTCTGACTCTCTGGAGGTTCCTCAGACCTGCGAGGACCTCAACGCCATCCAAAACAACCCATTCTCCAACACCTATAACCCTGGATGGTGAAACCATCCCAACTTTCAGTGGGAGGGAAATTCCCAAACCCAAAGACCACCCTTTCAGCCCCACCCACAACCCCCTCATCCTTACCAGCCGCCTCAGCCTCGGCCCAACCTTACTTATCCATCAGGGCCAAATCAGGATCAAATGTCCCTTATCCTTCAGACTTTGGCTGACATTCAAAGAACGAATGCGGCTACTCAAAAGCAACACAAGGATGAGCTTACAGAGGTTCGAAATCAACTATCCCAGTTGGCAAATTCTCGCCAGCCAGGCACTCTTCCTTCCCAACCTCTTCCTAACCCGAATAACGTGCCAACTCAGCGACGCGTTATGAACCCAAACCCGAGCCAAACCCATATGATTTATCAGGCCCCCTCTGTTCCTTCACCCGACGGGATGGAGGCTTCCACTTCCTATGCGGGCTATCAGCAGCAACCCATCTTACCCAATCCCAACCAAAACCAGGCAGGACTTAATTCTGTAACAACCCGTAGTGGTAAGGAAACCCAAGATCCACCTCATCCAAACCACTCCAAGCCTGGTAGTGATCCTAAGCCTAGGACGGTAATCCAGGACATTCCTACCCCTGTCTCAGATCCAAGACCTGGACCTATCCTAGAAGAACCAACCAAGATTCCGTTTCCCGAGGCCTTGACCAAGGGAAAGAAGACTACCAAGCCCGTGGCACCTGAGGAGGACCTGGTCAAGCTCTCTGAGCCGGTCCACATAAACATCCCCTTGATGGATGCAATCCGCCACGTACCGGCTTATGCACTATTCTTAAAGAATGTGTGTACACCCCAGCGTAAGCCGCGAACCAAGAATGGGAGTCCAATTGTTCTGTCAGAGTAAGCCAGCTCTGTAATCCTAAGCAGACTCCCACCCAAGGCTAAAGATCCTGGTACTCCCCTGATTTCCTGCAAGATAGGTGATACCCAATTTGATAGAGCCTTGCCAGACTTGGGTGCTTCCATAAATCTGATACCCACATCCTTACTTAACCATCTAGAAGAATCTGAGCTAAAACCAACTGAGGTGACATTACAATTAGCAGATCGATCTATAAAGTCACCAAAAGGGATTCTCAAGGATGTTATTGTGAGGGTACGAGATTTCTACTTTCCTGTAGACTTCATAGTCTTAGACATGGACGCACCTGAGAACCCTAGGGATACACCAATCATTTTAGGGAGACCTTTCTTGGCTACTACTAGAGCCAACATTAGCTGTGAGGAGGGCCAAATAGAGCTCAAATTTGGGAATCAAACCCTGAAAATTGATATATTTAAGGCCCAACAAGGAATTAATTGCGGTGTCATCGAACAGATTTATGACATTAGGGCTTTGGTTGATGAAACACACTTCCAGAATGGCCTGATTATACCTCATCCACCGCAGAAAGATGTTGACCCGCAAGCAGAGGAGTCGAATCCAGATTTGGACAACCCAGTAACTCCTACCCTTGAACCTCACGTCTATTCTGAACCACCTGCCGCTGCTGATAACCCCATCCTCGAGCTCAAGCCCCTTCCTGCTCACTTAAAATACATCTTTTTGGGTTCTAATCAGACCCTTCTTATGATTATCAATTCCAACCTCAATCCCAAATAGGAATCCGTCTGATTGCTGTCCTCCAGCAACATCGCAGAGCCATCGGGTGGACTCTCGATGATTTGACTGGAATAAGTCCCTCTTATTGTACTCATCATATCTATTCAGAAGAGGGCGCACGACCTTCTCGTGAAATGCAGAGACATTTGAACCCCAATCTGCAGGAGGTCGTGAAAAAGGAGATCATCAAGTTGTTAGATGCCGGAATCATCTACCTGATCTCCGATAGTCGTTGGGTGAGCCCAATTCAGGTTGTGCCTAAGAAGGCAGGACTCACCACTATAACGACTGAAACCGGAGAAGTCATTCCTACCCGATTAGCCAACGCGTGAAGAGCCTGTATAGATTACCGCCGACTCAATTCGTCCACGAAGAAGGATCGTTTCCCACTACCTTTCATTGATCAAATTCTCGAGAAACTAGTAGGAAATAGGTTCTTCTGCTTTCTTGACGAGTACTCCGGTTACAACCATGTGGCAATCCATCCTGAGGACCAAGAAAAGACCACGTTCACCTGCCCCTTCGGAACATACGCTTTCCGAAGGATGCCTTTCGGTCTTTGCAATGCACCCGCTACTTTTCAGCGGTGCATGCTTGCCATATTCTCAAATATGGTAGGTGACTATCTGGAAGTCTTCATGGATGACTTTTCAGTTTTTGGAGCATCATTTGACGATTGCCTCCAACACTTGGTCCAGATACTCAGGCGGTGCATCGATGTGAATTTGGTTCTTTCCTGGGAAAAGAGCCATTTCATGGTGCCTGAGCAAATTGTCCTGAGACATTTAATTTCGGAAAAAGGCATCCAAGTAGATCGTGCTAAGGTTGATCTGATCTCTCTCCTTCCTATGCCTAGCTCGATCAGGGACATCCATTCTTTTCTAGGGCACGTCAGCTTTTACCGTCGTTTCATTCCTGATTTCTCGAAAATCGTGCGCCCCTTGACTTCTCTTCTCTCTAAGGATGTACCCTTTGAAATATCCAAGGAATGCACACTAGCCTTTGAAAACCTTCGTGACCGAGTCACCCAGGCACCTATCCTACAATCCCCTGACTGGTCTCAACCCTTTAAGATCATGTGCGATGCGTCTAATTTCGCTGTAGGAGAGGTCCTGGGGCAGAAAGCTGACGGAAAACTCGTGGTCATCTACTACACTAGCAAGACACTTGACGAGGCTCAGCGTAACTATACGGTTATGGAGAAAGAGCTGCTAGCCGTAGTATTTTCCCTTGAAAAATTTTGATCGTATCTCCTGCGTTCCCATGTCATCATCTACTCGGATCACACGGCTGTAAGGCATCTCCTTGCCAAGAAGGACACGAAGCCCTGACTAATTCATTGGATATTGCTGTTGCAGGAATTCGATCTTGAGATTCGCGACAAGGCAGGAAGGCAGAATGTGGTAGCCGACCATCTGTCTCGTCTTCCCTCTGAGATTATCAACCCTTCCGGACCCATCACAAAACATTTTCCTGATGAGCACCTACTGACTATCGGTACTAGACTTCCATAGTTTGCTGATATAGTAAACTACCTGGCATCTCATCAGATCCTGTCTGATTGGCCGAAGGCCAAGAAAGACAAATTACGGTCTGATGCCAAGTATTACATCTGGGAAGACCCATACCTTTTCCGCATAGGTGCTGATCAAGTCATCCGGAGATGTGTCCCAGAGGAGGAAATCAACAATATTCTCTCTTTCTGCCATAACCAGGCATGCGGTGGCCACTTCTCTGGGCATAAAACCGCATCAAAAGTCCTCCAATGTGGCTTTTACTGGCCCATGCTGTTCAAAGACACATACAGTCACTGCAAGGCATGCAGTCGTTGCCAGACTTTGGGCAACATGAGCCGTATGCGAAATCTTTAATGTTTGGGGGATTGATTTTATGGGCTCCTTTCCTGCTTCGGATGGTTTCGAATACATTCTGCTTGCTGTGGACTACGTGTCCAACTGGATCGAAGCCATACCGACCCGAACCTGTGATCACAAAATCGTTCTCAAATTCATTCATCAAAACATTTTCTGAAGGTTCGGGATTCCTCGTGCTATAATCTCTGATGAGGGGACCCATTTCACAAATGCTCAGTTTAGGTCACTGATGACCAAATACGAGGTGTCTCACCGAATCTCTACTCCTTACCACCCCCAAACTAATGGTCTAGCTAAGCTATCAAATCTGGAGATCAAGAAAATCCTGCAGGTCACTATTCTGCCTGACAGGAAGGACTGGTCGTCCCGACTTCCGAAAGCATTGTGGGCCTATAGGATCGCCCACAAAACCCAATTAGGCATGTCTCCCTTTAGACTGGTATATGGGAAGGCATGTCACCTTCCCGTAGAACTGGTGCATAAAGCCTATTGGGCAGTACGAAACTGTAATCTAGATCTTTCGAAGGCTGGAACCCATAGAAAACTTCAAATCAGCGAGATTGATGAATTACTCCTAGACACGTATGAGAACTCGCGAATCTACAAGGAGCGGGTTAAAGCCTTCCATGACAAGCACATCTCGAGAAAGATCTTTCATCCTGGTCAGAAGGTCCTACTCTTTGATGCCCGACTCAAACTTTTCCTTGGAAAGCTGCGATCCAAGTGGGTCGGACCATATTTAGTCCGACAGGTTTTCGGAAATGGAGCCATCGAAATCAGTCCGCTCAGCCACGATTCCGAACCTTTCATCATGAACGATCAGAGACTCAAGCCGTTCATTGATGTGACTTCTACTGATTCGGCTGAATCATCTTATATCCTCCATTCCCCTTGAGCTTATTGCACCCAGCCGATGGCGTAAAACTCAGCGCTTAACGGGAGGCAGCCCGTCATTTTCCTGAAAATCTAAACCCTTTTTCACACCTTTGTGCACTTAAGGTTCGCCCTTATAGACAGCCGACTCCACCTTAGATGCTTGCATTTGAGATTAGAAATCGTCTGCAAAATTCATCCCGACCCATTCACTCATCAAAACATCTGTCTTAAGGAATGAACTAAGTAAATAAAAACCCCCTAAGTCACAATGAGGACATTGCAAACCTTAGGCATGGGGGGGTATAAATGTGCAAAACTTGTAAGAAAAGGTTTCAAACAAAAAATTCACATATGCCAAAAACACCATAAAAATTAAAAAAAAAAATTCGAAAAGGAATAAGAGAATAAGAGGAGAAAGGAAATTTTGTAGGAGAAGGAAAAGAAACAAAATGAAAAAGGAGCACAAAAATGAAAGAAAAGAGTGATAGTCATTAGTAAGAAACTAAGGGATTGACCT
The DNA here is from genome assembly GCA_037157565.1 of Thalassia testudinum. NCBI lineage: Eukaryota > Viridiplantae > Streptophyta > Magnoliopsida > Alismatales > Hydrocharitaceae > Thalassia > Thalassia testudinum. The sequence continues at coordinate 22,617,651 of JAZHRO010000078.1, forward strand.
AAGTTCTAGACCTTATTCAAGAAAAGAAATGAAAAGTGCATGGTGAGATTAGTAAGAATGCAAACTTTAGGCATTCTTGGATAGACTCTTAGTACCCATTAAGATCTAGACATTCCTCAAGAGGTTGAAGAAAATGAAAAGCTTAAGTATTAGGTCCAAGGATTAGGGAGTATTTGACCTCATTAACTAACTTTTGGTTTACGGGACTCAATAACCTAAGCACCCTAACCTCACACACAATCTGGTTCAGTAAGCGTAAAAATCAAAATCACGCAGAAGCGTCACAAAATTCTGAAAAGTACGCCTAGATTAGGAGCGACCGATCAACACAAGTTGACATGGACGAGTTCCCAGCACGGAGAGGTGGGAAATTCCCCTCGAAGATGCATAACAAAATATCATCTCCTCGGTGCTTGTCTCTTAGGATATTTACATATCCTACTAGGGGCATGTAAGCACTCTGCTGGTTCAGATTCCATGGATGGCATTATCACGAAGTGTCAATTGCCAGGGTCTGGATTTGGCCACGGAACACCATGGATGGGATTATCTCGAAATCTCAATAGCCAGGGTTCCAGGGGTTGCCATGGGTGGTGCTATCTCGAAGCATCGATTGCAGGGACCCTTGAGGATTGATGATGGGAGCAAGGAATCTGATACAGACCGTGATGAAAAGCCAATCCTAAGATAGAATAAAAAAAAAAGAGAGAGAGAAAACTCTCCAAACAAAAAAATTTTCTATCTCTCTCTTACAAAACACACTACGAACTGAGCTAGGACTAAAATTATTTCAAGCACGGGTGCTTTAACCACAAAGTCCAATAGACCATAGGTTAGTTCTTGTGGGCCTTAAGAACCTATGCTAAGGACTGAGGCTGAGGCTAGACAGATCTGGATCTTGGTTAGTACTAGAGTACCTTTTAGGCCTATGGTCAGCATTCTAACCTAATCTAAGTTCAAATGAAAAAGCACTTATCTACAATTATTAAAAAAATCATGGTCTAGAACAAAGGTTAAAACCTTAAGTTTTTGCTAAGGGACTAGCAAAAGCTAGGCATGGGGGTATGATGAGAACCTCATCATGAACCTTAACTAGCACAATCTAACCTAGATATTCAAGAAAAAGCTCCTACATAACTCATAGTAAGGCTTGACTCAGAGAATTCTGAGTTTAAGAAGAAAATAAGTCATAAGGGGTAAAAATGCAATTTCACCAACATAATCTATAAACAGGGCAACTCAGGGTCCAAACATAGGTCAAACTAACCTAATAAGAAGGAAAGTGGGATGATTTGATCCAACAAGGGCTACAGCAACTCCAAGGAATTAAATGACATTCTATAACCCTAAAACAAACCCACTTCAATTCACGAGGCTCGAGGCAGAGTAAAAATCGACTAAACCCTCTAAAATTCATAGAAAAATAATCTCTAGGGCTTAGAACCTTCAATTTGGCCTTGGGAACCCATTTTGACCTACATTAAGAACCATGCCCAATTAATGATTTAATTTGGGTTTTTACGTAAATTGGTCAGTCAAACTAGGTCTAACCTAGAAATAAAATTCACCATTAGAATCCGTAGGTCCCATTTAGTCATGCATAAAAACTTGAACCTAAGATGAGACCTTCTTGACTGACTTTGCATCTTGGTCCTCATATATTACTTTTTAACCCTCAACTTTTGAAACCCTTGCATTTTGGCCCCTAGGCTCTTCGTCTTTCTTTGCATACAGGTCCCTCCTGCAAATCTCTGAGCAGCGCCATGCTCCGGCAACTTTGCGTGGAGCATGGCGTCGCGCAGGGTGAGGGAGGGTACCTGCCAGTTGAACCGGGTGTTCCCTGCGACATCTGCTGTCGCAAGGACACCGCCATGACCTCTGCCCTCGCCCACACCTTCCGTGAAAACGCGCGGAAGGTATGGGTCACAGTTTCGACCACTCTCCGGTGAGGGAGGCACGTCGCCTCCCTACGCCCACCCCTCCGCCTCCGCCTTTATAAGGACAAGCATCGCCAGCCGACTCTGGTAGCTCGGTCCTGACGGAGAAAAACCCCCACCTTTCCACTCTTCCCACTCCGGTAGAAACCCACCAGCTCCGGCAGCTCCTCCTCCTCCATCTCGTCGCTCTGCTGCAGTACCAGCAGCAGAACTAGCTTCGCCTGCTCTTCCTGCGTCGTGCCGTACCCAGCGCGCGCCCTCCCGCTCTCTTCCTCACCGCCGCCCTCCCCCTCTGGGTATTTCTTCTCCGGCGACAGACAATACGACTGCCGCCCTGCTCTGGCCCCTTCGTCCCTGTAATTAGGTCAGAACTATTCCCCATCTCCCCCTCTTTCTTTTCCTCACTGTCTTTCATTCGATTAAACCCTCGACCGCTCCTGTCCACCGTCACCTTCCTCGACTCCGGCCACCCTCCGGCGAGACGGTCCCATCGCTCCGCAGCCCCACAAGCCTCGCCGACCCTCACGTAACCTCCGCCTCATCACGCTGAACAACCTCCGCCCACCCACTGCCGCTCTACACCCTCTCATTGCTCCCCCGAACACACCCACACCTCCAGTCACAGGATGACCTAGGCACGCACGCCCAGGCCACCCCATGACCTGCTGCGCCTCGCACCACCTTCGCCGTGCCACGGCAAAGGTCCCCCGCTAGTCTGATTAGGCCGAGAGGCTGTGCTTCTGTCTAACAGGGTCGTAGCCCCAGCCACCATTAACGACAACTGAAGCAGCTTCGAGGCGAGCTCCAGGCCTTGCAGCTTCAGGATCCCAGATGTTGCAGGTTGGGGTGAAGTCTGCAGAGACTTCTGCATCAGCATTTGGCACCGATAGTGGCTGCAGCTGAGCAGAGAGCAAGGCGGAATCATCCTGCGGACATGCGCGAGAAGAGCGTAGAGGATAGTCCCACATTGTGAGTTTACCAAACCCCGCAGTAGTATAAGTTGATTTTGTGTTTTCTACTAGTTGCCTCTGAAAGCACTGGGGTGAGGTCCCTCACCTTACTCACGCTCTCCTCGTCCGCGGTTTCACCTCGCGGATCTGGCGGGATCCGACCCGACCCTATCTGAGCACACCTCGTGCATCACCCGTACACCGGTGTGCCTGGTCACGGGCACGAAACCCGACCCAATTACCCGCAGCTCTGAGAGAGCATCCTGTGAGTGGTTTACAGAGAGCGAGAGATGTGCAGGTAGAGGACAGGGTAGGTTTTGCTCTTTGTGCAGGGACAGGGTGCGAGGGAAGAAGAACACACTTGGCCGAAGGAAGAAGAAAGAAGGAGAAGGCCAAGGAACAAAGCAGGAGAAGACCGTAGAAGAAGAAGGAGAAGCACAAAGGAAGCACTGTAGCAGACACCACTTAAGCCGTCTGATTGAGAAATCAGACGACGGATGAAGCTCTATAGACAAAGCAAAGAAGAAGAAAAAGAAAAGAAAAGGTGCCGCAGCTGAAAGAAAAGAGAAGAAGGAAGAAAGAAGAAGAAGAAAAGAGAAGAAGATAAAGAGAGAAGAAGAAGAATTGAAGAAGATCAAGAACTGTGAAGAAAGAAAAGAGAAGAGAAAGAAGAGAAAAAGAAGACAGGTAAAGAGAAAAAGAAGAGAAGAAGAAAAAGCCAAGAAACAAAATCTACTTCTCCCTCTCTCTCTTTTTCTCTCTCTTATTTTTGTAATAAGGAAGTACTGTACTTCTAGAATTCTAGTAGCTCCTTGAGTTCAACCTCGGAAGAAAAACATTTCTGAGTAAAATTGTAATAGTGGCAATGACGATAAGCCGTAGCTATTTTATCTGTACCCCAACGACATTACTATAATAACAACAAACAAAAGGCTAAGCTTCGGTGTCATCATCAGACACTAGAAGGTTGTGTAAGTATATCCCCACCACCCCCCATTAGATTTCTATTTCATCACCTAATAACTCAAACTCAAATCAAGCTAGGTGTTTTTATAAACCCTAGGATAGAACTGATTGTTTGATTGTCACTTCACCTCACCTCATCCGACATATATAAAAAAAAATTCTGTTTGTGGGACATAACTAAAATTTGCACACCTCACACACCCACAAATATCTCGACTTAAGGCACACGTTTTCTGATTTAATCACCTAATCAAGATTCTGACATGTGGACTCAGTACACTCAAAGTTAACACATAGATAAGTGATTAGAAATCTGAATAGGTTAAATTTATTTTTGTGCCTTAACTAAGTGGAGCAATAGGCCAATTGATTGAGTTGTTTGGGCCACACCACTCAAATTAAAAGTGCTTCATCAGTAGCTTGCCTGATAGGGTTGATTTTTAAGGTTGAACCAGGCACTCTACATTATTTTTGAGTTTTAAAGGAATATACCATCACTTGTGATTTCAAAACTTGGAGTGTTCTACTGAACCTTGATTGAACTAACCTAAAAATTAAACCCTAAAAGCTACTAAATAAGGTTAAACCCTAAAAGATACATCATCAAAACCTTGTTTGAAAACCTTTGGTTGTGCGTGCACACACATATTAACTAATTTTTAAGGGCACAACCCATCTAAAGGGCCCATCACATTCCAAGAGCACAATCATCCCAAACCTAATTAAAACTGAGTAGACGTTGGCCTTAAGGATTAACTCACTCTTTGGGACTCCAACTGAGAATTTTTTCGATTAATCTACTACTGGTCCATCTGATGTCTAGCTAGGGGAGTAGCGTCAAACGATCGTGGTTGGGAGGTATCAAAGGAACTAAAGGTGCAAGATAAAGAAAGAACCTTCTCCCCAATCCCTCGCTCTAACTAGTTGAATTGATTGGATAGAAGTCGACCGAATTATTTATTTCATCTCAAGATGGGTCCTCGGAGTCTATACTTCTTTAAGCTAACCCACCTAAGGACAAGTTTAATTGATTGTACTGCAGGGCACCTTTCTTTCCTCTGTTTTCCCTCCTACTTTACCATGTATGCTTCCACATCCTACACACATTTCCAATCATACTTTCCTACCACTACTTATCCTCAAGATGATTACTATCCCAACTCAACTTATGATTACCCGTCCACTAGCCAGGATAACTTTGATTGGGGATGTGATTCTGGACCTCAATGTCCAGGGTTTAATCTTGGATAACAAGACTATGATTATTATCCTTCTCATGCATATACTAATTATAGATCTCCACCCTTTGATGATCAACCTAACCCGACCTACAATCGAGAAGGATATGATGATTACAACTCTTACCCTCCCTAGGATTATACTGAATATAGGTCACTACCCCTCATTGAACAACCCAAAATGACCAATTATCAGGGAGGACCTCAATTTCTTGACTCCCTTAGATTAAACTCAAACCCACCCAACCCTGAACCGAACCATCCGATTTAGGTGAACTAGGTCCAAGATAGGGTGTTGGCAAATTTTAGGAACACTATATGATCTTTAGAAACCCAACCAACACCCTAAAATGAAGAATTGGAGCTCCTGATTCAATTGATTGATGATCTAAATAGTTCATTATTAGATTGGCTCCAGAATATCAAGGATAAGGGCCTGGGTGAGTTTTTGCTGGGGAAATTATCAAGATTGAGGATGAAATTTATGGTTGCCCTAGTCCAATCTTCGATGGTTCTCAAGATGAACTCCCTTAGGAGATCCAATGTCAGAACTCACTCAGGCACCTATTAGGGGGGACACATTTTATGAGATCAAGGATGACCAAGTTGGTCTAAAGCAACCCATTGTGGATGAACAGATTTTCTCACCCGAGATCACCGAGCCAGGGAAAGAGGAAAAATATGTCTGCATGGACAATGAAGTGATAGACGATTTCGAGACATATATAAATGAGGATCATGAATTCTTTGATTCTGAGGGTGAGGAATCTCTTAGTGAAGTCTAACTTGAGCTTAAGGAAGATAATTTTACTGAGACAAATGGGCCAAGGAATCTGATCAATCATTTGATGGCCCTATAATTGAGGAATATGATTTTGTTAGGGTTGACATGGAGGATTCAAATCTAGATTTATTGGATGATTCAATCAGCAACCCCATTCCTCAACCACACCCCAAAGAATTGAATGATGACATTTTTGAAATCAATATACCTAAGTCAATTCTGATTCAGCAACGATTTTGGACTTGGGCAGCTCACAAGGGGTGAATAATATGCTAGAGGTCTTAGAAACTAAACACTTGATTTTAGAGGAGAGGAGTTTGGAAGTTAAATAATGGGAAGCTAATTTTGAGGGAAATACATTGTTGGATATAAGGGTTCCTGTTGACCAGAAACCACCTACCTTCTATCAGGATCCTTGTGAAATCTTTGATGTGCAACCCAAGTATAGAATAATGGACTATCTTTCTGAGTTGAACTCTAGGTGGACACCTGAATCTATCGAACCAGATTTACCCATTGTCCGCCACTTTAGACTTGGGTTGCACACCATAAAACTGCAGGCCAGGTCCCGCAAGCACAATAATCATCGGCTTTGGGTGATATTCAACTAGAACCTTAGAAGCACTCGACCCTGGGCATGGATCTACATCACAATCTAGTTCACATATGAGGAAATCTTCTTTTGGTGGGTTTGAGGATTAATCTTTCAATTCTGATTCTAACCCATACTTGTGAATTCTAAATGTCTTCTTTATTTGTATATCATTCCTAGCTAAAGGAAATAAATTTAGCATGTATGTATACTCTTTTCTCTCTGTGGAGAAGACTAGATTATCATGAAATTCAGGTGATACTCTGCTTATTCCACCCATTTCATGTCTTTATTTTTACAATGAGGACATTGCATCATTTAGGCATGGGGGTGGATAGTTAATCCAGAAAATATTTTGCTAGCTCCGTGGAATTTCTTTTATTTAAAAAAATTAAATTAAAAATTCAAAAAGACAAAAAGAGAATAGAATTAGGAGAAGAGAACTTAGGCATTAAGAGTTGTTAACTTTAGGAGATGATACTTTAGGACTGAACACTTAGACTCTTCAAGTCTTCGGGCTTAATCAGCCCAGGTGTCTACTAAAATGTGAACTTGTTCTTGAGTTCTCGCTAAGTTAATTTTATTCTAATTTGTTTAATAAATTGGCGTGATAAGTACATAGCTTATCAACCCACCCTCTAATTCGAGGAAATTTTAAGTCTAAAGCATCTACACACTATTTACACTGACTTATTTTTTTCCTACTTTTACAGAAATTAGGTAGCTAATGAACTTTCTAGGGTAGTATGACTAGCAAGTTGTCATGGGTAGCAGTCCATTAGCCGGTTGTCCAAAGCCCAGCTACATGACCATTCTCTTTCTATTGCCTTTAGGTAAATCTTAGACTAGGGAAGCCACATACTCAAAAAAAGAAAAAAATATATACTTAAAAAAAAGAGAAGAAAAAATAAAAAAATAAAAACGGAGAAAAAATAAATAAACCACACTTCACCACATAAGTATGGCTGGTAAGTTGCCATATGTAACAGCCCATTGATCATTTATCCAGAACCCAGCTCACAAAAATAAATAAATAATTCGAAAAACACTTAGGGAAGAAGCGGAGAAGTAGAATAAATCGGGGAGATATATACTAGTGATGCACGAGTTTTGGCAAAGAAAAATTAGGGTTTCGAGAACCTGTCATTGTAGTTCGTAAAACACGTTATCAAATAAGATTTTTAACTAAAACTCCAAGGGAGTCCCAAGTCGAACACAGGGAGGCGACGTTTACTTTCTTTGAAATCCGTGCTTCATGTTGTCTATTTTTGGTGTTTTAGAGTTTTGTATTTCTTTGGGTGTTTTTGTAAAGAAAAGGCAAGCAAGATAACTTACAAAGGAGATGCAAATGCTTTTTACAATATGCTATGAAATACCAAAGAGAGATAGGGGTGAGAAGAAATCTTCCAAATCGATTGTTTGGCGAGTCGACGATGCCTGGTGGCAACTTGGAAGAAGGGGGTGTGGTGCTGAACGATGGAGATGAGATGTAGGAGGACGTCGGGTAGAGGAATGCTTCACCAAGGCTTCGAAATGGGATGAGGAGCTGGAGATGATCTTTTACCAGAATGGAGGTGAGAGGACAGCTCCAAGGCTTCCTATGAAGGTGGTGAGATGGAGGATGAATATTTAATGGGGTATAGGAACATTACACTAATAAGAGGCCTTTGGAGCTTAGGATTAAGCTCTAAAAGAGCTTTGGTAGGCTACTAGAGCTTAGGAGTAAGTGGGAGTAGAGTAGGTAGCGATGGTGAAGAATGGAGGAGGGTAGGTCCTTTTATAGTGGAAGGAAGAGGAGGAATTTGTGCATAGGGCATTAGTGACAGCTACAATTATCACTGAAGATCTGCCCAACTGTTGCTGAAGATCCGCGCCAACCCTCGCCCCCATTGGCTATGCATCAAGAGCCCATGCCCCTCATGCCATGTCGCGCACGTGTGTGCTGGCATGCACTGTGCTGCACTCCGCTTAGCTATGCTGTGCACACTTGTGCGCGTGCGTGGATGTGCGTGCGCTCAGCCAGTGTGCCTCCAAATGTGAATTGTGGGGGCTATGAGGATTTGAACCCATGCCCCCCTTGAGAGTGGACACCTCCACCAACATTCCATGCTAGCACAAGTGTTACAAAGGAGGGTTGAGGGCATGCAGTGGAGAAGGCTTCTCAACTGTTGGATCAAGATCCAACAGCTGGGAATGGAGGTTGCAGATGAGGAGTGTTGTAGGGGAGCACTGCTAGCTAATGTTGGGTAGCCTAGATGGCACCACATGGTGCCATCTAGGCCATCCATCTTCTTTCTGTTGCAGAGGGTGCAATAGTGCTGGGATTGAGATGATTTCCATATTGTTGGACTATGATAGTTGCTCTGGATCTATCCGTCCGGTAAAACTTTTCATCCGAAGCCCATAAGGATGTCGCATTGCCCCCTAGCTGCTGATCTTCCTCGAACCACATAAGGGGCTACGGGATTCCGATCTAAACGATTTTGGAGGCGTTAGACTCCAATCGTTGTCTTGATCAGATTCGTACAATCAGATCGTCCATCCGAGGCCTTGAAATAAATCTCCTTCCCTCCTAGCGATAAAAAGGACATAATTAACCTAAAATATATACAACTACTCTAAGTGCAGAATGATGCATGCTATGCAATATTTATAGCATGAAATGCAAATCTAAGCCCAGGAGCATGCTTGAATAGGTATTTTATCCTCAATAATTATGTCTACAACAACTACATTCGCCCTCGTATTGACGCCATAAAAAACTAAAAAGAGTAGGGAGAAAGCTACTGGTTGAACAGATAAACCTTTAAGTAGAAACTCTTAAGGTCACCTAGGCCTAGGGTCGTGGAAACCTGAAGTCCATTTTAATTGCTGCCTAGTGAGCCTATCACTTTTTCACATTAAGATTCTTAGAACTTGAAGTTTTTTCAAGTCTGAGTGAGTTGGGTAGCTGTAGAAAGCTACCCCGAAACTCTAAACTCAAAAATCCAAAAAAATTACAAAAGAAGAAAAAAATAGAAAAAAGATGTATCTTCCTTTTTCAAAATAATGCAATGACTTAGGCAGTCTGCATTTTGGCAAGCACCCGAGCATTGTTGAGTCTTCATAGTTTAGGACCTTAGTTGAAATTTCCTTTTGTTAATAAACAACTAATGCCTTAAGCAATCGAGTCCTATTTCTATTTTATACATAGCAATTAGTTTGATTTTGCTAAGGACTAGCAAAAGATAAGCATTGGGGTATGTTGTATACACATTCATTTAGGATATATGGCATATTTATGTATGTTCCAAAGCTTAGAGATGCATTCCTTATTATAAATATTGCATAGCATGCATCATTTTGCATTTAGAATAGTTGGTATAAAATTTAGGTTAATTTGTGTTCTTTTGTGGCCAAGAGAGAAGGAGATCTATTTCGAGGTCTCGAATTGACAATCTGACCTTATGGATCTGATTAAGACGACGATCAGAATCCAATGCCTCCAAAATCGTCTTAATCGAAGTTTTGTAGTACCTTATGCAGTTCAAGGAAGATTAATAGACAAGGGGATAGGTGATGCAATTCAGAGCTTCAAATGACAAATCCACCCACATGAATGGATCGAGATCGACGATCGCAACCCAACAGCTTGAAAATCGACCCAATCCGACATTTGTGGTGCCACCTACAAAGTGAAGAAAATGGATGGCCATGATGGCGCCACGCCCAACGCTGCTGGTTGCCCCTCTTCTCTCCAGCATCCTTTAACCCAAACCGTTGGATCTTCATCCAACGGATGCAGACGCCCGTGCCATGAATCAAACTTCTCGACAATCTGCGCCAGTGGCGCATTGGGTAGTGCCCCCGCCCATGATGCAAGGACCCACGATAGAAGCCCCGCATGTAGATTAATTCTCTGCAAAGCGTGCACAGGTGAAATTCACCGAGTGGATCTAATCAGCCGATAGAGAAAGAGGTGACATGGCGTAACGACCACCACACAATCTGTACGCGTGAGATCACGTGCTGACCGACACCCGATCTAATGCACCAGCTAAGCGCACGACATCTGCACGATCAGCAACCCTCTAATGAAGATTGGATGGCTCTCCTTTGACCACGCCTTAGCTGTGCAAGTAGAGGGCCAGCAAGCGCAGATCTTCAGTGACATTTATGGTGAGGATACAGTGGCATCTTTGATTCCACTAAATGCCTTATACATGAAATGTTCCTTCCCTTCAACTATAAAAGGACCCCTACACCCCTCCATCCATCTTCATCTCTTCCTTTCTCTCCCTCACCACCTCCAAGGCTCTAAAAAGAGCTTGTCCCAATCCCAAATTATCGTCTAGAGTAGAAAATCAAATATTTTTCCCGCTTCTCACCCCCCTTCATGGAGCATCCCGTGGCCATCCTCTCACCATCTTTCAGAAAAGGATCCTTACCGTGACGTCGTCCTACCCCATCCTCCTTCCACCAGTGCCATCCTTCATCCCGCTCCTCACCATCGTCATCCTGGTGATGTCAGAGCAAGTCACCATCTAAACGACCATCGAGGGGGACTCTTCTCACCTCTCTTCATCTTTTATCGCATTCTAGTATAGTTTTCTTTTCTCCATTGTAGCAAACATTTGTTGAGATTTTATATATATTGGTGTTCTCTCCCTCCCTCCCTCTCTCTCTTATTCTGTTAGAGTTGATTGGATAACAACTATCCGAATTGATATTTTGTCTTATAAAAATACCAAAGAAATCTCAAAATATAAAAACAAAATCAAATAAAGTCGAAGCGCGATTTTCAAACAAAACGTTCCTCTCCCTGTGTTTGACTTAAGACTCACTTTGAGTTTCGGTTATAAATTTATTTGGTAGCGATATTTTGTGACTACGACAATGGGTTCTACAAAACCCTAATTTTTCCTTGCAAAAATATGCTCACCAAGTCCCTGACAACTTTTAACTGAAGATATTATTAAGGCTTGTTATATTCAATGGACCTAAATGCAAATTGTTAATCCCAAGGTCTAGATAAGGTTAAAACTCAGTGAAGTTTTTATTGCAGCTATTTTGAACATATTATAACATAATCCATCAATTGATTTTTTGCATTTGTGCTCAAATTATGTTTGATTTAGATGAAGCATCTATTTACATAATTAGTAGGGAATCTTGATGAGGTGTGGCTCATCATAGCTAAAATGCCCAAGTTAGGCTAGAAACGAAGTTAAAACACTATCAATTAGCACAGGAAATTGGTTAAGTGTTGGATTTATGGAAAATGACCTAAAATACTCAATTTGTACTAAAAATGCATAACTAGGTCAATTTTAAGATATTCTATAGCTAATTATTTATATGGATGATTTAAATGCCAATTGAACACAATTTGGGCTTGACTAGACAAATCAATGATTGAAATATATTTTAATATGTTCAATTAACATGCCATAAAAAATACATTGCATTTAGACATCATGTGGACCTTGAAATATATGCCTTACATTTAGGTCCTTCAAGCCTCTACATTCTCTTTTCATAAAACTTGCCAGGGATTCTGTTGCAAGCTTGTAGGCGTAATGTTTCTTATCACAAATGGGCTCATCTTGTAATTTTCATAACATTTTGCATTGAGGGCTTTCATGTAAATTTTCCAATAGATTTGATGCTCTGTTCACTTGATATTGTTCATCGACGATGAACACAGTTGATCTCGACAATTCATTCTTTCCTCGATCAAATTAATGGTAGATCTCGATTGAACTGACCAGTGCTGGTGCACAATGATCGCGATCACTTACAAATCACATCAAATGGCCATCTTTTTTCTAACCTTTTCCCGAGCACTCCAACTCCGTCTTCTGCCATTGATCATGATCACCTGCAAATCACCTCCAATAGCCGTCTTTTAGTCTAACCTTTTCATGCATAATCTAACTTTCTCTTTTGTTGTTGATCTCTAACGCCCTCCACCGATGATTTCGAATCACTAGAGCTTCCTCTACCTCTATATACACCTCCCAGATGGGAGCACCATCATGAGCCCTAACTAGCTCATTTTGACCCAAAAAAGAGAACAAAAGCTCCTACATAACCAAATGGAGGTCCTAAATCAAGGAATAACCAGTCTGAGAGAAAAGTAAGAAACAAAGGGTAAAACTGCAATTTTACCATTATAGTGCAACAACGGGATTTCTCATGGGCCAAACATAGGTCAAATGGTCTTAACAAGATAAAAAGTGGGTTGGTTCAAATAGAAAAGGGTTCATGTGAAACCTGGGAATTAAATGACTTCTTGTAACCCTAAAACAGACCCACTTAATTTACCAAGGTTATGGCCAGGATAAAATTCACCTAAACCCTCTAAAAATCATGGAAAAATATCCTCTAGAGTTTAAAACCTTCAAATTGGCCCTTAGAACCTATTGGCCAAAATAGGGGTCCTAGTCAAATGTTTGCCCTAAATTGGGTTTTTATGTAAATTGCCTAGTAAAACATGGTCAAACCTAAAATCCAACTTCACCATTGGATTCCTTAGGTCCAAATTAGGTTTGTACCAAAATTTGGACCTAAGGGGAATTCACCTTGACCTACTTTGCAAACCAGTCTAGCCTAATTACATTTCTACCCTTAACTTTTTAAAACACTTGCAGACACCCCCTAGCTTCCTCGCCATTCTTTGAAATTAGGTCCCTTCACCATTACATCGGAGGAAATCCTAGTCTGAGAAGGATTCAAGGGAAAGAACTCCCTGATTCCTCAGAGAATCCCTCTCAAATTTGAGAGGGAGATTCTCTGAGAAATCCCCGGTCATGTGAACCTAATTTGGAGCTCCAATTTCTACCCAATCTCTCATGTGAACGCATGAGAGATTTGGGACTTTCCCGTGCTTGGAAGCTTGCCTTCCAAGCACAAGGCTCTCTGATATGGGTTATAAAAGGGTGCCCTGATCCTTCCGCAGATCCCCAGCTTGAATTGGCCTGAGATAACCCCCAATTTCCTCTTTTTTCCTCCGATCAACCTCCCAGCAAGCCCTAGCAACTCCTATCTCCTCCTCTTGTCGCTCTGCCACAATACCAGTGGGAGAGTTACCTTTATCTCCTTTTTCTGCGTCGCGCCGCACCAACCAACGCTCTTGCCACCCTTTCATCGTTGCCGTCCTCCTCCCCCTCAGACTTTCGTCTTCGGTGACAGCAAACACGAGCCATCCACCATCCCTGCCCCCTTCATCCTTAAATTAGGTCAGGTACTTCCTCCCTCTCTCCTCTTCCTATTTCTTCTTTATTTCCTAAAATATCCCTCGACGCTTGCGAATCACCACCATCTTCTTCACCTCCGGTAGACCACCAGCGAGGTGCTCCCATCACTCCATGCATCCACCCACCTTGCCAACCACCTCACAAGCTTCGCTACGTCTCACTGACCATAACCCCTCTCTCCATTCAACACCACATGCCCCCAACACATCCCCCGAACATGCCCACATCTGCAAGCACAGGGTAACCTAGGCACGCACGCTCAGGCCACTCCACGCCACACCGCCCACCGTGCCACCTTCACCGTGTCCAAGAGAAGCTCCCTACATGTTTTGACAAGGCTGCAAGGTTGTTTGCTTGTGGACAGGGTTTAGGCCTCCGCCGCCATTGAAGCAGGCACAAAGAAGCTCGATAGCTTCATCCCAGGCTCCAGGCACCAAGCTTCAGGTTCCAGGATGCACGGCTCTCCTTCGCGCACAATATCAACCCAGCTATTGGAGTCAAAGCCCCATGCATCTACCACAATTCGCGATAACATCTGCTGTGGCGATGCCTACAAGGAAGGTGGGACATTTAGTCCCACCTCGGAAGATCAGGAGAGGAAGCTGTGGAATAAAAGGAAAAAGTGTCAGGGGCATATCACCTCCTGACACGGGGTGAGGTCCAACTCACCCACCGCCTTGTCCGCGACCCACACCACACGGACCTGGCTCTAACATGGTTAACCGACTACCTGTTCACCCCTCACCCACCACCCATGTCGGTGGGCCTGGTCCTGGGCGCACATACCCTACCCGTTAGCCTGAGAAGGCTCTGGGAGAGCATGCCTAAGAGAGAAGAATGACAGAGATCGTGGGGAGGGTAGGGGTAGGTTTTTCTCTCAAGGGAAAAAGCGGAAGAAAAAGCTAAGGGTGCAACCAAGGAAGAGGAAGGAGGAAGCCGCAGAGGAAGCTAAGGAGAAGGCACGACTGAAGAGAAGGCAAGGCTGAAGAGGAGCTGAAGTCAAGAGAAAGAAGGAAGAAGAAGATAAGGGCTAGAATAGAAAGAATAGAGAAGAAAGAAAAGAAAGAGGAGAAGAAGAAAGAAGGAAGGAGAAGAGCTAGATAAGGAAAAATACAAGGAAAGGAAGGAGAAGCCAGAGAAGAAAGAAGAAGAAAGATCAGAGAAAGAAGAAGAGAGCACTGTAGCCTATGTGATTTTAAGACGTCTGCTTTTATAATCAGACGTCCAATGCTTCATAAATTCTCTTTTATATTTTTTTAGCTACATTTTATGCTCCATATACTGATGCTTTACATTCTGAATTAGATTTTGAGTAGTTTTACCTGTTTTACATTTATTATTGAGATTGGTGCGTGAATTCCATTTGCTCTCTATGTTCGACCTTAGACTTAATCTTCGAGTAATAAAATCTATTTGCTTTCAAAGCATTTTCAGCTATACTATGACGCATTAGTTTAAAACCTGATTTTGCCTTGTAAACACTCCCACTCAACCCTATGATCCTTTACCACTCCCTCTCCCTTTAAGCAGTCCCTTCCTGTACCCCTCCAGGTCAAATTACCCTTTCATCGCCATTGGTGAGAGCATTAGTTTCTTACTCTTCTCCATTGGTCAACGGCTGGTGGATCCCATGACATCTCCTTCCACTAGAGGTCCCCTCCCTTTCGTCGCCATTAGCCAACAAGAGATGGATCTTGGATGCCACCTTCGTCTGTAAAGTAGATTTAATTGCTTTAATTAGATTAGTTTTAATGATTTCTAGTAAAGCCTAGTGTATTTTAGATACTATAGAGTAGAATTAGCATCTCAATTGCTTTATATTGGTATAGATATGTAGTAATTCTCTCGTACATCGATCGATCCTCCCTGATCAATTCAGATCAAAAAGGCGAATTCACACCTAATCATTGGGTCATATAGCTCCCCCATCACCTCATGACAACTTTTTACTGCTTTCCTTGTTGTTTTAATCCATCGACCACCTCATCCATTAAAGTAACTAGGAGATCTGGAGATCATTAGCTCTTAGATCTTTGATGATAATGTCATCATCTGCCATAACTAGCTTTAATTAGTCATAATCAAAAGCTAAAATCTCCTACATAATTGCCAGGAGACCGTAATTCATTGCATATCCTTTCTAAGAGATTAACATTAAAATAGGGGTAAAACTGCAGTTTTAACAAAATATCCAAAATGGAGAGTAATCACGGGTTTTTCCAGAAGTTAATCAAAGGTCAAATGGTCATAAATGTCTAATAAGTGGGTCCGTGCAGACAGAAACGAGTTTTCACGTGTTTCGAGAATTAATGGGCATCTGAAACCCTAATTTCCGACCTGTTTAATCAATTGAGTTTATGGTCAGAATAAAATTCACCTAAACCTTCTAAAAATCATAGAAAAATATTCTGAAGGTTTGGTACCTTTGATTTCACTATTGGAACCTATTTTGACCTAACATAGTGATAGATAGGAAGTTACCCTAATTTGGGTTTTCACTAAATTACCCAATCAAACTTAGTCAAAACCAAAATCCAACTTCACCATCAGATTCCTTGGGTCAAAATTAGGTTTGCACAAAAATTTGGGCCCAATCAGAGATCACCTTGACCTAGTTTGCATTTCAGTTCATTATGACTCTTTTCTCTCACACATATGCCCTTAACTTTTGAAATATTTACAAATAGCCCCTAAGTTTGTCATCTTATTTGTAGTTAGGTCCCTCCCCCATTATCGTGGAGGAACCTTCTTCACCAACAAGCTTTAATTAGGGTTTTCTCCCTGATTTCACGCGATACCCTTCCAAAATTGGAAGGGGAATTCCTGAAGTAGTCCACATCAATCTGAGCCACGCATTGGGCTCTGATTTGCACCTAAATCCTATTGAAAATCAATTTAAATGTAGGGTTTCCTTATGTGTGAAGCTTTCGTGCTTCCAAGCTTGGAATGCTCTCCTAAGCCTTATAAAAGAACCCAGGATGCTTCCCTTACCTCCTTAGTTTCATTTGGAGGCCGAATACCACCTTCTTCCCTTCTCCCCGACCTCCTTCTCCACCAACTCCGGTGGCGAGTCCTCCAACCACCTTCAGCATCCACCCTCACAGACAATAGCAGGTGGATTCTCGTTCCTTACGATCGTTCATGTCTTATGGTACCAGCAGACGCCATCTCCCTCCTTTCCTCGTCGTTCGCCCACTGGAGATTTCCCTCTCTCCGACATTGGCCAATAAATTCGGTGCCTCTCCATCCCTTTTGTCCATTTAGATTAGGTTAGTTAGGTCCCTTTAGTTCTCTAGGTTCTTTTCCCCTCCTTCAAACTGCAAATCGACCCTGGACACCACCGCCATCCACCTTTGTTCCCATCTTTGGCCACACCTCCAGCGAGGTCCATCGCACACCATACACCTCCAAACACCTCGCCACCTACTCCAAAACCTCCACTGTCCCTCTGCTAGCAAAAGCCCCCTCCTATTTCACCCTATTACTCACCCTAGCCCCACCGAACAACCACCTTCTCGCTATCCTTTCTGACCTCGCCAGACCACCTCACATCCTCTCACAACATGCTGCCACAACCGTCACCTTTGCTAAGACTAGACAAAGCTTTTAAGATGTTCTAATGCGACCACAAGGCCTTATTTCATGTTCTTAGGTTCCACGTCGGAGCACTGCCATCACCTCCATCTTGTCTAGCTACAATAGCTACACCAGGCCGTGTTCTTCATCGAGGATACTCCCAGGCCATACAGAATCCTCCTTGGTGTCTTTCCAGGCACCTAATTCTAGCCAACATAGCTGCAGCCACCATTAAATGGATCATCCACTAGCTGCTCCACTCGCATGAAGAAGGCGTGGGCTAATAGTCCCACATCGTGGGAATTGGGAGCAATGCAGTGGAATAAATGGAATTTGTGCCAAAGGCTTTTTGTCTCTGACACCAGGGGTGAGGTCTTTTTGACCCATTCACACACCTCGGCTACCACCCACCGCCGGTAGCCTTTGTCACCTAAATTCGATTACCTGATAAGCGATCTGATTATCTGAGAAGAGGGAAGAGAGAAAAGAAAAGGAGAGAGAAAGGGGGGAGGGTTTTGCTCTCTTGTGCGTGAGCTAAACACTTAGTCGCAAGAAAGGAAAAGAGAAGAGGAAAAGTTGAAAGAAGAGAGGAGAAGACTCTGTAAAGAAGAAGAGAGGAAGAAGAAGTTGAAAGCCCTGAGAGCCTTGTTCTGTGCTATGAAGGAGACGTTTAAGTCGTCTGATATTATGAAGGCGACGTCTGATTGGCTAAACAGGGTTCTGACACTATGGAATTATGGTTTAAGTGGTTCAATCCACTATTCATTTATTTCATATATTTGAGTAATTGGTATACATGTGTCTACACTAATAATTGGTGATTCAAATCACCATTATTTTGTCCTAGATATCTTTTTGTCCTCTTAAACTCTTGATATACTCATGTTTTACATTGAATATCAGATTTAAGTAATTATTATTCATTGAATATCATTATTAGTTTGATTTCTTGTACTCATTTTATTTTAATTAAGATTAGCATGGGAATTGCAATACTTGCTCCATGTGTTCGACCTCGGACTTCATTTCTTGATCCTAAGTTATAAATTGTATTTGTTGATTGAACAATTTAGGAGATTTTGCTACAATGAAACATATTTAAGCTCCTTAATAGTGCTGTCAACAATCTTCTTGCATGCTAATCCATCAGAGGTTCTATCATACATTCTACAGAATGTAAAGATCCTCCCCTCAATTTGAATTGAGTTAATTTAAGAGTTTGCAACAAATTTGGTTTGAAATGATAACTATGGATTTCTGGAAAAATTTGAGTCCAATTGGTTTTAGTTGAACAAATTGAGTTTATGATTCCTTAATTGGATTGATCACGATTGACTTAGACCATTTTGATTGGATTTATATTGAATAGAGTCTTCACACCTAATTTCGACTTTGACATTATTGTGCCATCGCTCATGTAGTGAAGTCCAAGGAAATTTTGATGGATGGAATTGAGGTCTTTACGATGGCCTAATTAGATTTAAAGGATTGCAATAGACCTCTGAACACCAATCAATGGTGTGTAGAGGTCTAGATTGATCAGATCATCTCAACGATCACACGTCAAAAGCCCACCTGGGCGATAGCTCAAATGGAAATTAATTTGTTTTGAATCAAATATGTGAGAGTTTAAGTAGGTTTGAATGACGCTAAGGAAGGTATCAATCTTGTTTTTAAGCGATTTGTATGCCTGAATCTATTCTTCCCTTTTTGCTGTCTATAGAGATATAGGGAGGATTGATTAGGGTTGCTGATCTGTTTTTGAGCCTCAATTTGATTTGTAATGAGTTTTAGAACATTCATGAGTATTTGCAACATGATAGAGTGAGGTTTATCATTTAGTATAAAAGCTGGAATGTTGAGCTTTATTGTAGGTTGAGCTAATTTCTGGAACATAAGTAATCGATTAAAGCTCTAATGACCAGAGTAAGAATTAAGGATGTATTTGAATGGTTTTTGAATACAATAATGTGTTTGGAATGATGTTATGAGCTTTAAATCAAGCCTAAGATATTTTTTCAACAGTTCTGGCTACTCTTTCCGAAAAGATTTCACTAGCAAGCTTTCGTCATGGAATTTCAATGGGTTTTGAATGATTTAACGTTGCTACCACATTCCTGTATTAGATCTGGCTTGCACATACATTTTTTATGCCTTAACAGAGCTGGAAATACTTAAATCAGATTCTAGTTGGTTGGGCAATAGTTGTAGATTCACTGCCTGATTGTTCTTGAGTGATGAAGCTAAGAGTCTTAATTGAATTTTGATCTTGATATCTAATTTGTTCTTGTGTGATAACTACTTGTAATAAGCATTCACGTATGATTGAGGAATTGTAAGTTGATTTGAAAGTTTTGTCGATACATTCGAAGAGTCTATTGTCAATAATTGAATGCACTACTAGAAAATTGAGTTTTGGTCATAGTTATTTGGTCACGATTCCTAAATTGTAACCAAAGGTAATCTATGGTTGCAGTCCCACTCAAATCTGTGACCAAAAGGATTGCTGAGATTTTTTAATATTTTCACTTTTTGTCATGATTTTCAAAACCATGCCTAAAGGCTTTAGTCACGAAAGACTTTGGTCATAGTTTTTGAAACTGTGACCAAAGATGAAATTTCCTTAACACTTGCCCATATCATATCCACGATGAAAGAGGTGCGCCATCGACCATCTCCTACTACTTATATCATCTGCGATGCTGCCATTCTCCAGGCTTGTTTGCTCCATCCTCTTCACCCTCTATCTTAATTTCATTGCCCTAATTTTGACACATTAGAGTCAAAAGAGTGTCTATCCTCTATTGGACTTCTTGCAAAGGAATTGTCAATAACACTTAAAATTCAAGTTTTTTGTGCATTAAAAATGTCAATAGGAACTCAACAGGTCTTCTTTTGGTTTGTGGTTGTTTGCACGATTAGCCGTCTATGTGTTTTTTGGACTTTTTTTTTGTTTGCACATGCGTAAGAATTTGTAACCTAAGATGGTTGCTTTCCCTTTGTTGGGTGAAGAGGTATTCACTTTCCAATTTGGTGTTAGTCAGCTGGATTCTAGCTATTGCCTGTAAACTAAGATGGTTCTCCTATTCTATTGATGTTTAGCAAATGGCAACATGATATACATCCGACTAGAGGAATCAAAGATAACCATGTGAAAAGAAGAATAAGCCTATAAGAGGACACCCTAAATTTCTATGGCAATACATATATCATTAAGAATAGCTTTTAAATGCAGAATTGTCAAGTGTGTGAGATAAAGAGCATGTGAGAAGAGATTCCTATGGACTGCCAATGCATTGCAAGGAGGAAACTTGACTCTTAGTTTGGTATTTCATGCTTTTAACTAAAATCAACTCACGCCTATCTCTGCAAAATGAGCTAAAATTGATTCATAGGAAGCAGCCTAGTTGTTAAGCCACATCCAACAGTTTATCAACTATGGTATTCATCTCGAGTAACTTTCTCTTGGTCATTTGTAGATGCCTTAATTTTTTAAATTGTAGGTTACATGTGGCTATCAGCTATCTTCATGTTCTGGGATAGGCAACATAGAAGCCATTACATAGTTGTCTGGATTTTTATTTTTATTTTCATGACATAGGTAGTCTTTATGTATACATTTCAAAACATGTGATATATACATGTGTTTTATTCAAGAATGAGCATCATGCATGTGGTGAATAATGGAATATATATATGAATGAATGGTAGAATATATATTTGCATTTGTGGTTCATGAATGTGGGAAATAATCAGATGAGTATGTTTGCATTTGTGGTGAATGTATAAGGCAAGTTAACATGTTTCTTTGTAAAATATATTCGTTAATGTGCATGATAACAGATGCTGAGGAGAGATGGTTGATCATGCCTTGCTAGTTCATTATTTGATGAATCTCAATTTCCACATACATGTTTGCCTTCTTATTTGTAATATGAGAAGCATTTACTACCATGCCTTGAATTGCTTTATCTAATAGTTTACTGATATTCACATTTCATTATTAGTTCTCATGATAGGGAGCTCCTCATTTCCTTTGGAAAAGCAATAAGTCAAAAGCCATTGAGGATAATCTTTTATAGGTAACAACCTAGCAAGTTTATTGTTTGGATGTCCACCTTAATATGAGTTATTGGAATATGAGCACTTTTCTCCCATTAATGATACACTTTTCCATAATTGGCTTTCAAGGATGGAGTGAGTGATGGGCAATTCAACCAACTAGCATCACATTTTTGTTTACTGAAAAAATCCAACATTCTTGGACATTTCCCAGACTTCACCATCCACTGTATTTGCTGGCTTTTAGTGTTCCTCTATACTTGTGGCAAAATTTTTGCAAACATGACTAATTGGCAAAACCTTAACTAAATTTCTTGCATTTCTCTACTATTAAACACCTTTATCTGTCACATTGTATCTTGAGGGTGAGTCTAGCATGATGCTTTATGGTCATATTGTTGTGATTATTGCAATTTGTTTGCTATAATTAGTTGAATGATGGTTAAAGATGTGGCATATCAATCAAAGAGTACACTTAACAATGTTTGCAGTTGTGGACTTTTTCTGCTACTTATTGCACTTTCAAACTAATAGTGATTTGCATTGGATGGGAAAGTCGAGTATATTTTTTGATATGTGTAAGTACCTAATTTATCTTATGCTAAAGTTCCCTTATATGCACAAATACCTAATTTTTTATGTTGTAGAGAAGGTCAAATTAATGGGTTCCAGGTGTGTGTGGGTCATCTCTATTTGACATGTGAAAATATGCTTTCCTTTTTCTATTTTCCGTGTCATACAATCTTTTAGGAGTGATACAGGGTGACTCAGAGGTTCTCTTGCTCAAATTTAAGAACCTTTGAGAAGTAGGTATTGCATTTGTGAGATGATTGCATTGTTGGCTCTTGCTTTGGGAAACAATATATATATATATAATTGGTGAGTGTTTTGGTATTTAAGCATTTATCATTTGATCAGAGACCATATTCTAGATTACTTGCACATATATATATAATGGTGAAACATTTGATTTCCATGTGATGATACACTTGCTTGATTTTAGCTGTCGAGTTGCCTCGTTCTAGCATAAATGTTCAATTCCGGTTCAAGTAGAATGTGTTCATAGCTTATATATGCAGGCTTCTTAACTCATGGAACAATGATCCTTTCTTGTAGACCTTATGATAGAATAGCAGCTTGACTTTGTCTGTAGGCACCAACAGTCATGCCAGCAAGCTGAAGATGCACTCCTTCAAGGCATGGATAGGCTTCAACAAACTCTTTCTGGCACCCTATCTGATTCGTCGCTTCCTCGGGTGTGGTGAATTATATGGGACAGATGTCAATGGCAATTGGGAAGTTGGAGGCACTTGTGGGCTTTATCAACCAGGTAGTATTGAGATTTATGGTTCAAACTTATCCATTTTTGTTTCTTATTTCTCACAACGACTGCTCTTTTTTTCCTTTGAAAAGTTCTTGCTATAATTGTTATCACAACATTAGGAGAAAATAAGAATGATTTTTTCCTTAAAATACAAGTATGGGTAGAGTGCGTAATCCAGTTCCTAGTTTTACAATTAGATATTTCTTAGTTGTCTCTACATTGGCCTCTTCTATCCATAGTTCTAGCCAGAATTGAACAAAGTGTGCCTTACAGTTTTCATGTCAAATTACTAAAAATGAGATGCACTTTTCTAGAAAATGTATGGTTATCCTATGTGAAATCGAGAAAACCTCATTGTGGCTGGAATGTATTTCAGATAGAAGCCTGCCAGTACTTGCCAACATTTGGAAATGTATAGTTATTTTTTACTTATATTATAGGACCCATAATGAATGCGAAGCTAACGATAAATATTGATTTCCTCCTATTGTAGTATATGAATATACTGATTTTATTGATCTGCAGAATGTTTATTTGTATGTGATCTAATATGTATATATGAATGTGCACTTCAACATTAATAAATATCTCTATTTGCTCAAAGTGGTATACCCACATTATGATCAGCTCCAACTTCCTACAGATTGACGTGGATGGAGAATGGAGACATGGGTAGTTGATGGATTTTGATGCAACAGTCCATTTTGGTTTCTTTGGTTCTCTGCTTCTGATCAAATTGCTTCTGCCAAGCTTAAGAAGTGGAGGAAGTAAGGCAAAATGATGAAACACAAATTGCATGTTCTAAGGTGCAAACTCTAGAGAAAGGTATACGTTTAATCTCCCTCCCACTAAAGATGGACGAAAACCTTTCCTTTAGCCTTGATTGATAGTCTACAATGTTTCTCTGGCCATTCTCAAATGATCCCAGCAAGTTGGTATGATTCAGCCTATAAGCTTGAAGAGGAAGAAGTCACCGATATTGTCACGGTTTTCTTTAATTTAGCCCCATTCTGATGCTTTAGTTTGCATGGTCTACTTCTGTTTTGGAAGGGGTGGAATCAAGGGGGCTATCCAACACTACTTTTTAATGTTGACCAAACATTTTTGTTAGTCAAGAAAGCACTGTGGCACAAGTCCCTCGAGCGATGAGTTGCAAAAATTAGTATATAAACCAAATCAATGTGGAAGATCTCCAATCAAAATATAGGGTAATAAGAAACAAGATCCCTTGAATTTAATGAAGAGGTAGCATCAACTATAAATGTAAGCGCAGTCCATGTTATCCCCAGATTTAGCTAGTAACTAGATGCCAGATGGCATAGAAAAGAAAGCATGTTTTTCATCAAAGAGATCTACCAACATATCAAACACTCAAACATGCTGAGGATTAAAATCAAAGGTACAAGACATAGGAAAAAGGCTTTAAAAAGAAAGTGGTTGATCATGATATCAAGGTATGAAAATGAATAGCAAGATGGAGATAAGCAAAGAAAAGTAAATGGCAGTTCCATTACCAATCTACCATTATAACATGGTAGTTGCAAAGCAAGATGGAGATCAGTAAATGGCAGTTGCCAATGATATTCAATTGATTAATTAAGTATTCAGATACACAATAAGCATTCAATTATAACAAAGTTTAGTCTAGGATATCCTTAAATTTAGCCCCACTTTTTGCAATAATCAGTTCTTTTTTAAGTTTCAATCTTAAACTAGATTTTGCAGGCACCACTTGTTGCTTGTATTCAAGTCTTTTGCCAATTTATTCTAGCACAATTTCTAGTTCGTATACTCTTTTTTATGGGGTTGATATGAAATAACATGCAGATATGGACCTTTCTAGATTTACACTACCTTAATATTTGTTGCTGCAGTTATTGGTACAATTGTTCCTTATATAGCACATAAGCTGCAGAAGAAAGAGTGGGAGTATGATATCAACTTTTTCACTAAGTCTGCTGGCTTGTTTTATGGATATGTTACTGTTGTTCCTCTTATCCTGTCTTTCATTTTGAAGAACTTCTCAGCACCGGTGGGGCTTGTTCAACTCTTCCGTCTCTATGGCTACTCACTCTTTGTTTTCATCCCTACTTTGTAAGGACAATTCTCTATTATTTTCTTATGTGCTACCTGTGTATGTATGTTTTCAAAAAGTTTCTCTTGTTTCATTTGCTAATAGGCCCAACTATTATTTGTATAATAGTAGCAAGCATATCTTGGATATATGTTAAGCCTCATTCAGAAAAATGAACTAGAAATAAGTATATTTTCTTCATTTACGTTTTTTCACACCTAAAAATTTTCACATCCCAAATTACCTTTGAGTTTACTTTACAAGCATATACATGACGTTGATCTAGTGATGTTTTCTTTCTGCCTGCACATTGTTTCTTTTTTGTTAATCATAATCATCTTCTTCTGATGGTTGTCATATCCTTGAATCTAAATGCTGCATAATGATGGCCAGCCATGGAACATATTAGCCGATTTTGCTTATGGGATTTACAGGAGCTTAGTTATTAGTAAATAATAAATACTCTTGGTAAATTGGAAGTTTTAGAAATGATGTACAGGTGTTCATTGGTTGTTTCAGCTGCATGGATGTAGAGAATTTCATCTGTGTAAAAAGGAACTTGATATTTATGATTTTTTTTAAAATTATAACTTGATAAGGTAAGCATCTGGAATCGAATGATTGTCATGTTTACATTTACTTTGGTTCCTACCTCTTCTCCCTACTTACCAGAAAAATTACTTCAATTCATATGAACCATCCATGCCAAATATTTAGTCTGCCTTCATGATATTCTAATCTTTAGAATTATTGCTTTGTGTATGGTGATTGCCATTTCTTCTATTGAAAGATGCCAATGAAGATAGATTATCATGTGTATTTTGGTTTATATATATAAAATGTTTCCATATATATGTTGATTGCAGTGACTTTTTCTCCTTTTTCTAGATCGTAAACTATCTCGACCAATATTCTAACAACAACTCTGCATCTCTGGTGGGAGATTTATCTAATAAAGCAAGGTGGCAGAGTGGGCCAACGTTTTGTGTATTTCCTGGTGTTCTCAATTGGTGTTTATTTCCCATCTAATTTTGCAGCCATAAAACATTGATCTACTTCGTTCCCACCCTTGGACATCTGTATCAAAATCATGATTTTAGGTATGTAAGAATAGTTTGTAATACTTGTGTCAGTTGTCTGTAATCATTGCAAGAGAGATGGCGGGTAATGCCATTGTCAACATGTTGGGCAACATGTCAACCTGTTAAGCATCCTCTCTTTTCAATTATGGAAGTGTTGTCAGATGGTTTGACAGATGAGCCTAGACCATCTCTCCTAGATGAGCTGAAAGTTCAAATCTCTCCATTTCCCAATATCCAGTATATTGTTAGGTCATTGAGTTGATGTACAACTTGGAGCAATGGCAATATTCCTTATTTTTTTGCTTGCTTCATTTTGAAGTGCAGTGCAAGCCCATCACTTTTTCAGAGAAGAAGGGTGGGATGGTTTCAAGCAAGTCTTTGACACAAACATGTTTGAAGCGGAGAAGGTATACTTTCTTTTAAATTTGTTGTATTTGTTTAGAATTTTCTTGTTTACACTTCATTTTGTAAAGTAAATCTATTTGTTGGTTTTGATTAGCCATGGTAAAACTGCCACTTTTTGAATAGTTGTAACTTTTGGCTTAGCCTACTTCACGATCAAGCCTGTAGAATTTGAGCTTACATTGGTTATTTTTAAGTATAGTTCTTCAAGCACCAACTAACAATTTGCTTGAAGCTAGAGATTGATTGATATTTAAATGACTTGTGTATGGATTGGATCCCCTTAGACAAAGGCGAAGTCACATCTTGTAGAATAGGCATAATACTCTTATATACTATGCAAGTGAGTTGCTCTACTCCTCTGATATCGAATAGGAAGTCACTCATCATCTGATAGGTAGATGAAGAGGCACTTTGAGAGATAGGAATTGCGTAGAATATTTTACTTAAATCTTGGTAGATTAATACTAGTGAGATGGTGTATGAACTAAAAAGTGTATTTTGTTTCCAATGCTAAATAATTGATATCCTTATGTCCACACCCTTTTGATTTGGTACGATTCTCACATGCTCCTTGCATGTAAATTAGACCTTTCTCTTAGTCCTTTGTCCCTTGCATCTCTTCTCTTCCAATAGCTAATCTTTATTATTCTTTACTTAATTGATTTTTTTGCCTCAACAACTAGATAATTATACTAAGCCCTAAACCTATATATGAGAAAATTTTATTAGTATTCCTTTATTAACATTTTATTTGTTACATAGCATCTAATTACATTTATTTATTTATTTATTTAAGAGACTTTTGCTCACGATTTACAAACAGTGACCAAAGGATTGGTCACGATTGGTGAACTAGGACTAGACGCGCTTTGTCTTTTGCTCCAAGCTTTTGGTCATCGTTATAAACCGTGACCAAAGCTCTATCTTTGGTCACAGGTTTAAAACTGTGACAAAAAGTCTTTGGTGATGGTGTATAACCATGACTAAAAACTCTTGAACTGTTCTGAGTGGAACTATGACTAGAAAGCTTTAGGCACGGTTTCAAAAACCCCTTCCCACGCAACTTTTGGTGATGCTTCTAAACCCTTTGGTCGCAATTTTTAACTGTGTCCAAAAGCCTTCTTTGTTGTAGTTATGATCTGAAAACTATCTAACTAATTTCTTAATGTAATTCAATGAAAATTCAACTGTTTATATTTCAATACAATGTGAACATATATGTATAAGTGTTTTAAGCTCTTATCTTCTTTTCCAGAAAAAATGAGATGAGTTTCATAGGCTTGAGTTAATTATCAAATCTCCTTAAAGCCTATTCTTAACCAAATTGTAAATAGTGTTAAAAATACATAATAATTGTGAATAAATAAAAGGATGGTGTCTTGAGTGAGATTAGGTTTACTTTTATGTGTATGTTGAGTTAGATTTAGGTTTTTAGCTTGCAACCTAGGAGAACATACTAACAGAAGTTTAGGTCTTCTCAAGTTTGAAATAAAAGAAAATAAAACAAAAACTCCAAAGAGAGTTCTTCTCTTCACATCTTTCCCTCCTCTTTCCCTATCTCTATAAAACATAAGAAGAAAATAAAAATATGAAAAATTCCATCAAAATACCTATGTACGTAGTATTTATACTGGTATATAAGCCTAAATTAATTGTATATAGTAATTTATAAGTATATAAAGTACGTAAATAACTTATATATTTATTTCATTTACTTAGGTAGGTATTTATATTAAGTTATACAATATGTATTATAGTAATATAAATATGTATTTATTTATTTATTTATATTATATGTACATAACCCGTAAGTATTTATAAATAGCTATGTATATACTTAGAATTATATTTATATTTGTACGTATAGCTGAAAGTAATTATAATGTATAGTAATTTACCCCTATATTTATTTATTTACCTAAATATTATACGTAAGCATATTTATAAGTTAATTAGGTATATTATTCACTTCAGGTAATTTCAATTAGTAAATTATTAAATTAATGAAATAAATTATGCTGTGCAGTTGTATATTATAGTTTAAAGAATTTTCAATATATTTACCAATTATTTCTACTATAGAATAGTATTTATACTGTATAAATATTTATATATAACATCTATGTATATTAAAGGTGTATAAATAGAAATAAATCATTAAAAATCAATTAAAAATCTATGATAATTAAGTAATAATGTAAATCAACTAATTTAGAAGTTAATTATACCATTAATTTATTAATTTATACCTGAATTAAGGAATTAAACTGAAAATCAATGTGTATTTATTCTTAACTTTAATGAATTTTTAAATATAAATATATATTTAATTATTGTAAATAAACTATACCAATAAGAAGTCCTATGTATAAGCTACATGTACATATAATTTAATTATAAAATAATTAATTATTTCATCACTTAATTAAGACTTCAAGTTGGTGATAAATCATGTTGTGCATTGTAATTTTGGCACCGGTAATGGTGCCACATCGAAAGTTGTTAACCACCTGAAGTGGTATAAAAGGAAACATGCGGTGAGGCTCTTCGTCCAGTCTGGGGTCGGATCCTACAAAGCTTATTCACCTAACTTATTTGCCTTGAGAGAGAAAGAAGATAGGGAGGGCCTGTGGGCGAGCTTTGTGCACCTGTATGGGCCTGAATTTATACAAAGAAATACACTAATAATTACACTAGGGCCTAAGATTAGTGGTGGTCGATTCGACCCCTAGTAGGCTGTTGATTCCGCAAAGGGTTGTACATATGTAAGTGACCCAATTTCAACTTTTTTTAGATTAGAGTGTATTCGGTTAGGTTAAGTTAAGGTTATGTGTTGTACATATGTAAGCGAGTAATTGACAAAGTATTGGTGATATGTGCATGTGTTGTGTAGTGTTAAATGTATATTAGTGTTTATGAAAGGGTGTGTGTGCATTAGAGGAGTTAAGTGAGAATAAATGTGTGTTAGTATATAAGAGTTAGTATATTTATATAGTTAGTATAATATATATATGTACATATATATAAAGTATATATATATATTACGTGTTATGTATATTTTTTGCCTTATTTAGTGTAAATATGTTTTTAAGGTTATATATATATGTAAATAGTGACATATATATATATGTTAGTGTATATGGTATACCGTAGTATAGTAAGTATTATAGTTATATGTATATATATATAGGTTAGTTAGTGTACTTATGTGTTGTAAATATGTGTGATGTATATTATTAATATAGATATTCTTTTTGTACCTATATTAAGACATTACTTAGTTGATAGTATATATAATTAACCTAGATTAGTTTAGAGCAGTTTTTGATGCCCTTATACTTATTTATATCTTTGAGGTATTGTCATTAATTTTAATTCATTCATCGTTGTACATAATTGACTTAAATTAGTTCATTCTTTGATTATTTCATTCATGATTCATTCTGATGTAAATAAACTCAACATTTTTAGAAAAAATGATGATTTTTATATCAATAGCTGCCTCCGAATGAATGACTTGGTGTAAAACCAATAAAAATTATATATAAATAATTGGCATCCGTCAGGATTGCGACACTATACTACAACATGATTAATTAACTCTAATTAACTAACAATCTAAATGGTACATCCAATGTCTTAAATGTGACCTAATTATGCATTTTTAACATGGAATTGATGATTTAGGTCATTTTCTTTAACTCACTTAACCCATTTCTTGCATTAATTGATAGTGTTTTAAGCTAGTTTCTAGCTTAAATTAGGCATTTTAGCTATGATGAGCCACACCTCATCAAACCCCTATGCTTAGGTTTTGCTAGTCTCTTAGCAAACAGCTCATTAAAGTGCAAAACAATTCAATATTAGCTATGTAAGTTTGAAGAGATTTCTATTTACTTATTTCAAATGTTAAGTGCTTAGAGATGATCTTTAAGCTGAATTTTTTTTAATCAAGACAATTGCGTTTATAGAGTGGACATTATGAGAACCAATTGCCTAGAAAGACTACCAAAACTCAAGTCTTACATGACATAAACCATCTCTCGACTAACAAGGACTCATGATATTTAAACCTTAAGTGTGATTTCCAGGTCTCCAAGAGTTTTACCAAGCTCAAGAGCTAAGAAGTTATAGTTTTGCTCAGTGCATATCAGGACTAACCAGTTGAACTTTAAGACTTAAATCTTGTGTTTAACTTCTTTTTAAGTCTAGGTTGATCTCAGCTTCAGCTCATATTTTCAGATTGACTATCAAAAATGGTGAAGACTCGGACCCAACACTTATTGCATTTGTTTTGCGTTTGTGGCTCAAAGAATATTTGGCAGAAACATAAGGTATATGTAATGACTCTGAAAGAAACTTTTTGGTGGAAATACAAGTATATACAACTTGAATTGGAGAACAAATTGACTTATTCTAAAGAATGCCTTTGTCTTTTCTTGTTGACTTTTTCCAATTTTTTTAAATTTTTTCTCATTCTTTTTATTATTTCTTGATTTTTCTTCTTTTTTTGAAAGCAAATGTTAGTATGTCTTTTCAACTTTATTTGGTGGGGCACACTTATTTGGTGGGTGAGTACTTTGGTGAAAATAGCTAATCTTAGAAACAAGACTAAAGATTGAGACAAAGAGTTTGCTTACATGCACAGGTAAGGACTCCACCTTCCCTAATGAGACTTAAGGTCACCTGATTTTTCCTGAATTTGTGTAGTGTAAACCAAGGTTACTTAGACTCTTAAACAGAGGAAAGTAGATGGATTATGTAGTAGTGACATAGGTACAAGAATGTGTCCTAGGTTAGGAAAGATTTTGGTTCTATCTTGTCAAAGCTCAAGTGTATTAAGCCTAAGCTTGACAGAATCAAACTTATGTGGCTAAGAAAGTCTAACCAGCAAAGGTTAAATATCCATAAACACATTCTATTTTTTGTTCATAATTAAATACTTATAAGAATTTTGTTCTTGTTTCTTCCTTTTAGAATGTTCTAGAGTTTCTCCTTTAACCGTGAATATAGATAAGGTCCCCTATTATATTTTTAAAATTTTTTATTTTTCAAATTTTTTTGTGTTTTTGTTTTGTAATTATTTTTGTCAAAATTTTTCAATTTTTTGGATTTACCAATAGCATTATCTATATACACTAAAGGGTGTGTCTATAATTGTATTCTACCTTATGCTTAAATCATGCAATTGATGGTCCTGCGGTATACTATATGGGAGGGGTGAATTGTATCGGTTGATGTTACGAACGCGTGCCCCGGACGTATTTTAAGATGTCTGGGAGGTGGCCCAAACGTCTGACCAGACATCTGGGATCACATCCAGACGTCTTGCCAGACGTCTGGGATGGTTTACAGACGTCTGAAAAACCGTTATGGTCCACACCCGCGAGTCGTCTGCGCGCCTGCGCGCGCAGACCGCATATTCGTTATTCCCTCTTTTTCTTCTGCGGCAGCAGACGCCTGCCGCGCCTTCTCTCTCTCCTCTCCGCGCGGCATTAAAAGGGCCACGCCTCCCCTCCCGTCTCCACCGTCTCCTTCTTCTTCTCTTTCCTATGCACGAGAGCGAGCAAGCGCGAGGGCTGCAGCGGCGGCCGCAGTAAGCGCGGAGGAGGCGCGGCGTGCGAGGGCGGAGCTCTGCCGTGAGGGCGAGCTCGCCGGAGCGGCTTGGCCGACCGGCGGAGGGCGCAGGGGGCGCAGAACGATGCGGGGAGGGACCTGCTGCAGTCTGAGCAGCAGGAGCGTGAGGTGCGATGCGGGTGGCGTCGCGAGCAGAGTCTGGGTCGCGCCCTGATTCTAGAAAAATTTCCAGAATCAGACGTCTGGGTTGATAGGCAGACGGCGAGGACGACGTCTGGTAGCTCATACCGACGTCTGAAAGGTGTGTATTCCGCTTTCTTCTTCCTTCCTGTCGACCTACCGTACTAAGGGAGGGAGTTGGCTGTGCGCAGGTTCGCTGATTCGCCATCCTTTGCGAATCAGACGTCTGGAAGTTGTACCAGACGGCGGGAGTGACCTCCAGACGTCCGGGGTGACCATCGGACGTCTGGGAGCTTGGACAGACGTCCCCGCAGACTTCTGGACGTCTGGGAAACCACACTGAACAGGTAATTCTCTGATCCACTGTTTAAGACGTCTGGAAGAAGTTCCAGACGTCTGATTTTGCACAGTATCGTCTTTTTTGACCCGTTTAGGGCCCGTTCGGGCTCCGTTTTTCCGTGATTCGAGTTGCGTTCTTTTCAGAATTAATTCCTCTACCCGTCTACAGTAGCTATACACAGTTTTGAGACACTCCTTGTATTTGATCCTTGTGATAGGACCTTGTTCAGTTGCAGTCTTGGGAGTCGCGGAGGCACGCGGGATTCCCGATCATGCCCCCATTACTCCCGTTGTACCTGGTAGAGTGGCTTAAGTTTATTATTAAAATCTGTTAAAGTATGGAACCATAACTAGAATCTAGGACATTGCATGAATCCTAGGAATGAGAAATGTATGGAATGATAGCTCCTAGGTGATGCATGAATCCTAGGGCTGGAAAACTAGTTGTATGCTAGATCCTAGGATGTGACATGAACCGTAGGATGGAAAAACTAGCGGAATGTATAATATTGCAGTCTTGGAAAAATGGAAAGGAATATAAAGCTGCCTGTAAATTGAATTAACAGCTGCCTGTAAATTGAATTAACAGCTGCCTGTTATGAATAAAGAAACATGATCGAGATCTTGGATTGTGAGAACGTGGGACTGGAAAGTGAAACATATGATGTTCTGAGATAAAGAGATGGAACCCTAAGGGGAATTAGGAGTGGAACTCCTGGAAAGAAAAAGGAATGGAACTGAGATGTAGTTTGTACTGTCTCTTGGGTACGTAGTACCAAGGAAGTACCTGTACCTGTTTAGTGCAGAGTGGGGCCAGCCACCCCAGGGACCCGGGGTTAGGATTGGCCGCTCTGTACCTACTTGTTGGCCCTCATGTACGTAGTACCGAGGAGAGCTACTAGTGTTAGGAGAGTACTAGCTACCCCACGGGCCCCGGGGTTCTGCTAGCCTCCTTCACCGACTTGTTAGGCCCACTAGGGCAAACCAGGGTAGTCAGGCGAGGGTGCGCGGACTGTGGAGGGGCAAGGCCCCGGTTTGGTTACTGTGGAGGGGTTGGACCCCTGTTACTGAGAGGGCTCTACCCTGGTTCCGTGCTGTGCTTTGGGCGCACCCGTTAACGGAAACGACTGACCGCGTGCCAGTGCGGGCTAGCTACCTGTGCATTTATCGAGCGTGCCGTAGTCACCGTTACGTCTGTCAGTGACCTTGGGGTGGTTGACTGAGGGTAGGATCACCACGGGGGACTCTCCCGCCAGGAGAGCACCACGTGCTACTTCTACTTTTGGAAAAGACTGCAATCAAGA
Organism: Thalassia testudinum; assembly: GCA_037157565.1. Lineage (NCBI taxonomy): Eukaryota > Viridiplantae > Streptophyta > Magnoliopsida > Alismatales > Hydrocharitaceae > Thalassia > Thalassia testudinum. The sequence continues at coordinate 22,651,279 of JAZHRO010000078.1, forward strand.
TCGTTCCCACGAGGACATTCGAGATCAAGTAAAGGATCTGAGAAATAAATGAAATAGTGAGAAAAATTGAAAGATGTGAATAAAGGAAGTAATAGAACATAACAGCTACTGTACACTCTACTGTTGCCTTTAGTTAGTTTGCCACTCTACTCAGCGTTTTGCTGACGTGTTACACTCGTTACCTTTTTCAGGACCAGGTGTTGAGCAGCCAGGGTCGGCAGCTGCAGAGGACGCTGGGCCGAGTAGGGTCTAGTAGAGTTACCACAGTCTTTTGTACCTCTTTTGTTTCTGTTCTAGTAAGTAGTTTTTGTTTCCGCTGTACCTTCTTTACCTGCAGTTCTTGTTATATGATAAATGTTGTTCTACTGTTGTGGTGGTACCTACTGTAGTAGTTTTTTTCCTTACTGCTGTACTTTCTTACTGTTAGTTATATTCATGCTGAATGTGGTTTATTTTACTGTCTTTTGGTTACTTCCTCGTTAGACGACTAGGTCATGGGATTAGTCGAGTCGGTCCGATTCTCGTGTCTCGTAGGGACTCGAGAACCGGGTCGTTACAGTTGATAATTTAAAAAAATAATAATAACAAAATAAATTCATGTCACAGAAGAACATGCACAGATGACACTTGAATTTATAGTGGAAATCCTCTCGAGTAAAAACCAATACCTAAGTCTCCCAGCTTAGCATTTTTCCGACTAGGCAATGCAAGTCAATCCACTAACCTACCACTTGAATGAAGGTGGCACAACCTTTTACAGGAATCCCTTCTCATTTCAACCTAAAGAGAAGCACAACAACAGTGGGTCTTCCCAACAACTTAGGACCCAAAATCAAAGTAGTAGATAAATATAAATAGAATAGGATCCTATGAAACCACAAAAGAAATCAAACTAAATTTTTCACAGATGTATTTGATCGACGTCCTTTTGAAAGTGTAGAAGTAGAAGCGTAGAAGTACTTTAGAGAAAGCACGAGAGCTCTTTTTCTATAATGATTTCTTCTTGGAATGTGTGTTGAAAAAGGGCTACCTTGGACCTCTATTTATACAAGAAAATTGACCAGAATAGGAAGTAATCCGAATCTCATTGGTTGATCAATTATGGTAGTTTGGTTGATTAAAATGAGTTTTGGTCGATTAAACTAGTTATTTGATCTATCACCTTTCGATCGATTAATTAAGCTAATTAGTCGATCAAAGGTATATTAATCAGCTTTCTAATTTGTGTTGGTTTGATCGATTAATTAACGATTTGGTCGATCAAGGAATTTATTTGGTCAATTAGTTAACCTAAAAAGTTGATTTTTAGAGATTTACGTTAGTACGAAATTCATTTGAAGTTCCTTACAAAATATATTATATACTCAAAGAAAATAGAAAGACTCTACAAGAGATATCAACGAGCTTCTTGCTCCATCCCATGAATCAAGAAGAGAGTTCTAAAAGATTAGTCTAGACGAATAACATAATTTTGGTGCATCAAAATAGAGGTACTTACATTCTCCCCCTCTTTGAAGACAACAAAATTATAAATATGTACATGGAGATAAAAGTTTAAGAGTTACTCATAATATCTCCTTTCTGTTTTAGCAAAAAGTAAAGCAGGCAATTCCCAACTTTAATACTCTCCACCTTAAATAGGTAATTGAGGTAGGAATTTTAACATGCGGCTCAACTATAGAATTATAAATATGTAGCTGAATTAATAAAAGATAAGCATGCATCTTAAATATATAAAGCAGAATAAACAAGTCCACACATAATATAAGTTCTATAGACTAGAAACTATAAAGTACTATCTATATAGCAGTACAATAAACTATGAAGAACTACTTTGAAGAGGCCATGAATGCTTCCATGGTGCTCTAGAGGTCTATGTCTAACTTGAGGTCCATTGAGTTAGATCTATCTGAAGAGGTCCATTGAGTTAGACTTAAGAGGTCAAGTCCCCATTCTGGTCTACCTGGAACCGCAGTGACAAGAGAGGTCGGGTGGGGGAAACCCTGTAACCCGTGGGGACGCTCTACCGTGTAGGGGTCTTCGCGGGACTCTCCCTCTCTGGCTGCCCAGGTAATTCTCAGGTGGACGATCTTTCTGATCAAGGGGTCCATCTGCCCCGAACCTCTATAGTCACCCAACATTTTTTTTTTGGGGTGTCTTAATTGGGTCCAGCACCTTTTAATCTCATCACATCCTTCAGTATATGCTTGGAAGGAGGTCCTTGAATCCTCCTTTAGGAATTCACTTGCCCTGAGGTTAGGCCTCAGTTCCCTTGTTTATGCAGCACCACCACATTAATCTTTCCTCTGATACTCCCTTCTTCCATCTTGGCACAACACGAGTCTACATCGAAGCCTTTGATTCCACATCTTGATTCCACCACCTAATCCAAATATGCAGCCAAACCACCTAAGACTACCATTCAAGAAACCTGAATATCGGAGATCTATGAAAGATAAAATGATCGAGGATGCCATAAAATTCTATGAAAAAGAAGAAAAAACCTCAACACCAATAGGAGATATTCAGGTTGATGTCCCAACAACCACATCCTTCATCATAAACTGTGCCCAAATTCTATTGACTGAAATTTCAAAAGGATCAACCCGAGATATGCTCATGACAGGATACATTGAGATGGAAAAATTACACCAATCTGAATACCTTCAATGCTTGACAAATCCTGTACTTTGGGAACAACACCAAGATGCCCTTATGAAACGGGTAGAAATGATGAAATCAGTAGAACAAATTATCAACCAGAAATACCCGTATATACCAGAAACAAAGGATGAGTCATCTTGGAACAGTACTAAGAATCAATCCAGTTTCCCAGACCTCGGGATTGAGGCACAAGGTGGTTGTCGACTCCCAACCCAAATAGAAGATAGCATTAAAATAGGTTGGGAAGTTGCAGGAGAAAACAATGCTGAGCCAACCCTAGGCCATGAATCACCAAGCTTAGAACTCCAAGACTCCTGCAATAACAAGATTAGAATTGAACCTCTGGAGGGTATAAATTCCACCCCTTGTTTTGATAAGGTGACCCTCGAAGGTTATTCGGACTTAGGTTCTAATAATTCTACCCACATCCTAAGCCTAGAACCTAGATCTGAAACTTATTGGGAAGATTTTGAGGCCCTTTATGAGAAAGATCAAATTTTTACAAAATATGATTCCGGGCCTCTATTTAATGAATATCCCTCTCCAACATCCTCAAGAAATCTGATCGATTTCTCAAAAAACATGCCAATTTATGATACAGAAACTGAGGAGTTGGATGAGCAAGGTTTTAATGGGGTCTATCCTACCAACTTAGAGCTTGAACAGAACATCTTTTTGAGCCCAGAAGTGACATATAGGCTAGAACCCAATCAGGCTGCTGATTCCACATTTGATGATTTTTGCTGTGGTGGAATTCATGATCATGAATCTCATTTTCGCCAACTCTCCGACAATTTCAAATCTGACTATAATTGCGGAGAGATTCCCCTTCCTGAACACGTCAGGCCTATCTACGACCTCAGTTCTCATGACTCTAACTACGACTCTGAGGTCCTGATTCCCGAGATCACCGATAACACAGAATCATTCCTTTTCGATCCTCAGGAACCAAAAACAGAAAATGCCAAGAGTGATTGCAACCAAGAATCCAAATTTTTTCTCGAATCCGATTCCTCTCATCCTACAAACACTCTTCCGGCATTTGATAGTTACCCAGAGGACTCTCTACAGAAAACCACCTATCATCTGTCTCTAGAAGAGCCCTCGTACACAATGGCCACCTCGTCCGCACACACAGAACGGATCAAAACCTCTCCCAAACCCCGACCCGCAACCGGACTCAATTTCTATTCAGATTCACCTCTCACCGAGCCGATTGCATTTCCACATCGGGTTTCGAACATTGATCAGACTACATACCATGCTCTATCATTCTCTGATCACCCCTGTAGGGTTCCTGCATCAACCACTGATTATCCTACGGGTCCCTACTCTGACCAGGCTGATTCGGCTCAGCCAAACCCTGCGTTTACACTTCCACATCCATCTGAGCTTCATAGTTTATGGTGGGCTCCACACCTTTTTATCCACATCTATCAACCCGCCAGATTGATTGGGTTTGGGCTGCATCATCAGCCTGTTGATCTGAACAAGCACCTGGTTGGACCAACCAGGCTCTTAATCAAGGTGCTTGTCTTACAAAACTCCGCTGATTTGACCATCCCCTCTCCATCGCATTTCCCGCTTGGCTGAAGGCATCAAATTTAGCGCTCAACGGGAGGCAGCCCGTCATTCTCTTTGAAAACCTGAAACTTGTTTTGACAGCTTTTGCACTTGAAGTTCACACTTTAGGACAGCCGACTCCACCTCAGGTGCTTGCATCTGAGATTAGAAATCGTCCGCAACAGTCACCCCGACCCATTCACTCATCAAAACAGCTATCCTAATGTATGAACTTTGTTGAATAAAAACCCCTAGGTTATAATGAGGACATTGCAAATCTTAGGCATGGGGGGGTATGAAAGTACAAAAACTTGTAAGAAAAGGTTTCAAACAAAAAAATTCACATATGCCAAAAATACCATAAAAATTAAAAAAAAAAAAAAATTTTCGAAAAAGAATAAGAGGAAAAGAGGAGAAGGAAAATTTTGTGAAGGAGAAAAGAAACAAAATGAAAAAGGAGCACAAAATTATGAGAAAAGGTGATAGTCATTAGTAAGGAACTAAGGAATTAACCTAAGTTCTAGACCTCATTCAAGAAAATAACTGAAAAGTGCATAATAAGATTAGTAAAGAATGCAAACCTTAGGCATTCTTGAATAGACTCTTAGTACCCATTAAGATCTGGACACTCCTCAAGAGGTTGAGGAAAATGAAAAGCTGAAGTATTAGGTCTAAGGCTTAGGGAGTATTCGGCCTCGTTAACTAATTTTTGGTTTACGGGACTCAGTAACCTAAGCACCCTAATCTCACACACAGCCTGGTTCAGTAAGCGTAAAAATCAGAATCACGCAGAAGCGTCACAAAAATCTGAAAAGAATACCTAGAATAGGAGCGGCCGATCAACACAAGTTGATTTGGACGAGTTCCCAGCGCAGAGAGGCGGGAAATCCCCTCGAAGATGCATAACAAAATATCATCTCCTCGGTGCTTGTCTCTTAGGATATTTACATATCCTACTGGGGGCATGTAAGCACTCTGCTGGTTCAGATTCCATGGATGGCATTATCTCGAAGTGTCAATTGCCAGGGTCTGGATTCGGCCACGGAATACCATGGATGGGATTATCTCGAAATCTCAATAGCCAGGGTTCCGGGGGTTGCCATGGGCGGTGCTAGCTCGAAGCATCGATCGCCAAGAACCCTTGAGGATTGATGATGGGAGCAAGGAATCTGATACAGACCGTGTTGAAAAGCCAATCCTAGGCTAGAACTAAAAAGAAAAAGAGAGAGAAAACTCTCCAAACAGAAAAACTTTCTGTCTCTCTCTTACAAAACGCACTGCGAACTGAGCCAGGGCTAAAATCATTTCAAGCACGGGTGCTTTAACCACGAAGTCCAATAAACCTTAGGTTAGTTCTTGTGGGCCTTAAAAACCTTTGCTAAAAGACTGAGGCTAAGGCTAGACAGATTTGGATCTTGATTGGTACTAGAGTACCTTTTAGGCCTATGGTCAGCATTCTAACCTAATCTATGCTCAAATAAAAAAGGCACTTATCTAAAACCATTAAAAACTTCATGGTCTAGAACAAGGGTTGAAACCTTAAGTTTTTGCTAAGGGACTAGCAAAAGCTAGGCATGGGGGTATGATGAGAACCTCATCATGAGCCATAACTAGCTCATTTTGACCCAATACAAAGGATAAAAGCTCCTGCATATCTCAAGGAAAGGCTTAACTCAGAGAATTCTGAGTTTGAGAAGAAAACAAGTCATAAGGGGTAAAAGTGTAATTTTACCAGTATAATCTGCATACAGGGTAATTCAGGGCCCAAACATAGGTCAAAGCAGCTTAATAAGAATAAAAGTGGGATGAGATGATCTAGCAAGGGCTACAGCACTTCCAAGAAACCAAATGATAATCTGTAACCCTAAAACAACCCACTTCAATTCACAAGGTTCGAGGCAAAGTAAAAATAGAATAAACCCTCTAAAATTCATAGAAAAATAATCTCTAGGGTTTAGAACCTTCAATTTGGCCTTTAGAACCCATTTTGACCTACATTGAGAACCATGCCCAATTAATAACTTAATTTGGGTTTTTACGCAAATTGACCAGTCAAACAAGGTTTAATATGAAAATGAAATTCACCATCAGATTCCTTAGGTCCTAATTAGTCATGTATAAAAACTTGAGCCTAAGAAGAAACCTCCTTGACCGACTTTACACTTTGGTCCTCATATATTTACTCTTTGGCCCTCAACTTTTGAACCCTCGCATTTTGGCCCCTAACTCTCCTTCATTCTTTGCAATCAGGTCCCTCCTGCAAAACCTGCCAGCACCATGCTCCGGCGACCTTGCGCGGAGCATGGCGCCGCGCAGGGTGAGGTGGGGGACCTGGCAAGTAAACCGGGGGTGCCCTGCGTCGTCAGCCGTCGCAGGGGCACCCCCTGGTCATTGTAGCCCACCATACTGGCCGTGCGAACGCACGGACGGTATGGGTTCGTGTTTCCGACCATTCTCCGGCGAGGGAGACACGTCGTCTCCCTCCGCCTTCCTCCCTGTTTCATCCCTATAAATACCCCCCGCTGCTCCACCGACCAGGGCAGCTCGGATCTGACGGAGAAAACCCCCAACTTTCCTCTCTTCTCACTCCGGCAGACACCCACCAGCTCCGGCGGTTCTTCTTCCTCCTCCTCTTCGCTCTGCCGCAATACCAGCAGCAGAGACTTCTTCCCCTGCTCTTCCCGCGTCGCGCAATACCGGCGCGCGCTGCCTCTGCCCCGTCGTCACCGCCGTCCTCCCCCCACTGGGCATCGTCTTCTCCGGCGACAGTCGATACGACTGTCGCCCTGTTCCTCCCCTTTCGTCCCTGCAAGTAAGCTAGAGCTACTCCCCTTCTTCTCCTCTTTCTTTCCCCGCTTTCAATTTAGTCAATTAAGCCCTCGACCGACCCTGACCACCTTCACCCCCTTCGTCTCCGACCACCCTCCGGCGAGCCGCTCCCATCACCTCAGCGACCCACACGGCTCGCCAACCACCGCAGGACCTCCGCCTCCTCACCCTGATCAATCTCCGCCCTACCACTTCCCCCACATCACCCTCTGCAACTCCACCGAACAGACCCATCCTCCGACCCACAGTCCGACCTAGGGCAGCCCTCGCACGCCGCCCCGCGCCTCGCCACCACCCACACGAGCTTCGCCGCACCTTGGCGAAGCTCCTGGCACTCTCTGATTAGGTCGAGAGGCCGTTTTCTTGTGGACAGGCCACTCGACCTCCGCCGCCATTGACGCGCAGGAGGACCTGCTTCCGCCTGCAGCTACAGGCGCGCCACGCTCAGCGCCAAGCCCAGATTCACTCCCAGGCCGTGCGTGGAGTTTTGGCAAAACACCAGGTTCGCAGCCGAGGAAGAAAACTCCGCGTGACGCTGCCATCTCCTGCTGAATTCCCCGCTGCGGGCGCGCAATTGAGGTGGGCCGTTTAGTCCCACCTCGGAAACGCCTGAAGAGCCGCAGCGACATAAGATGCAAAAGTGCAATAGCCTTACTGCCTCAGTACACGGGGTGAGGTCCCCTTCACCCGCCCGGTTACCCGGTCTCGTCCGCGCTCACGCCCCGCGGACCTGACCCGAACCGACCCGACCCGACTCGACTGACCTGCACTCCTCGCCCACCACGCACGCCGGTGGGCCTGGACCCGGGCCTGACCCGAACCCGATTACCCGGTAGCTCTGGGAGAGCTTTCCCAAGAGTGGTTTCAGAGAGAAAGAGAGACGCGGGGGGGGAGGGTAGAGTAGGTTTTGCCTCTTGACGAAAAACTCTGAAGTGTGCAGGCCAAAGAAGAAGAAAGGAAGACTTAGTAGCTGAAGGCAGAAGCTCTGCAGCCATAAAGAAGAAAAGGGAAAAGAGAAAGGGTCACCACAATTGCAGAAAAAGAAGAAGAGAGGCCAAGACAGAAACCAAGGAAGAAGAAGAAAGAGATCTGAAGAGGAGCATCACCTCTGCAGAACGAAGAAGAAGAACAAGGAGCTCTGAAGAAAGAAGAACATCACCAAAGCAGGAACAGCAGGAAGAAGAAGAAGAGCATCACCATTGCAGAAGAAGAACATCACCTCTGCAGAACAGAGAGAAAGAAGGAGATCTAAAGAAAGAGAGAAAGAAGAGCATCCCTTCTGCAGAACAAAGAGAAAACAACAAATTCTTTCCCTCTCTCTTTCTTTTTGTAAAAGAAACATGTATATCTCTAGAATACGACTTGCTCCCTGAGTTCGACCTCGGGAACTCTTTCTTTCCGAGTAAAAAAAATTTATATTTGAAGTGTTGGTAATAACCGGCTTTACTACAACGTTATAACTAAAACCCGGTTGAAACGAAGCCCACTCCAGACAACAAAGATAGAGAAATCTCTAGGTGGATGAGGATGGTGTCGGCTGCTGATCGAGTCGTGTTTCACAAATTAAAATCAGGGTTTGGAGGACCCATCCTCGTAGCTTGTAAAACGTGTCTATCAGATAAAATTTATAATCGAAACTCGAAAACTGAGTCTCGAGTCGAACACGGGGAGGCGAACGTTTGGTTTTATTAAAATCCATGCTTTTCTTTATTTCTTTTTGTCATTTTTATCTTTTCTAATTTTTTTGGTATTTTAATAAGGCAAGAGATCAAGTCGATGAATTCTAGCTAATCTACTTGCAAAAATATAAGAAAGAGAGGGAGAAAGAGAGAGAGAAACAATCATCTATTCATAAGCAAGTGTTTGTTACAACTACGAAAGCGAAAAAGATAGAAAGAGGTGAGAGAAATCCCCCTCGATGGTCGCTCGGAGGATGACTTGCTCTGTCGTTGCCTGAAGGAAGGTGGTGAGGAGTGGGACGAAGGAGGACAGAGGATGGGGTAGGATGGCATCATAGTGACCATCTTCTTCCCAAAGGGACGTGAGGAGACTACGACGGGATGCTCCACGAAGGGGGGTGAGAGGCAGGGAAAAGTTTGGTTCTACTCTAGAGGAGTATCAAGGGCTTGGGACAAGCCCTCTCTAGAGCCATGGAGGTGGTGAGAGGAAGAAAGGAAGAGATGGTTTGGAATGGTGGTGGGTAAGTCCTTTTACAGTGGAGGAAGAACAAATTCTCATCTGGGTCATTACTGACATCCGTAAAGGTCGCTACAGGTTTGCCATTTCTGTCGCTGAAGATCCTCACCTTCAATTCGTTTGCTAGCATGCACGGGCCATTAGTGACAGCTGCAAGCGTCACTAAAGGCCCACGTCGCTGAAGATCCACCCTCCTCCTAGCATGCTCCGATGGTGCTGTGCTTGTGCTCCTATCATGTGCAGTGTCACGCAGGTGCACACGCGGGCGCTTGCACTGCGTTGTTGCTGCATGCGGGTGCATGAGTTGGTGTATGCGCATGCACTGGCCGGTGCGTTGGCGCCCTTCATGTGCATGAGTCATTCGTCCTCAATTTTTAATTGCGAGGGCTGCGAGGATTCAAACCCACGCCCCTCCCTTGGAAGTGCAGTGCCCCAACCAATACGCCACAACGTCCGATGTGTTGAGCAGACGACTTAACGCTTGCGGTGGAGGAGAGCTTCTCAGCCATTGGATCGAGATCCAACGACTGAGAATGAAGGTCATGGTTGATGGAGAGGTGGGAGCCAGTGTTGTTGGCTGATGTTGGGTGGCCTAGATGGCACCACATGGCGCCATCTGGGCTGTCCATTCTTCTTTCTTTTGAAGAGGGTGCCACGATGCTCAAATCAAGATGATTCCCGCGTTGTCGGACTGTGAACATCACTCTAGATCCATCCGTTTGGTTGGATTTTCCATCCGAAGCTTGTATGGATGTTGCATTGCCCCCTGTCCATTGATCTTCCTCGGACTTCATATGATGCTACAGGTCTCTGATCCAGACAATTTCAGAGGTGGTAGACTCTGATCGTCACCCTGATCAGATCTATACAGTCCGATTGTCCATCCGAGGCCACGAAATGAATCTTCTTCTCTCCTGACCATAAAAAGGACCTAATTAACCTAAATTATATACTACTCTAAATGCAAAATGATGCATGCTATGTAATATTTATAACATGAAATGCAAATCTAAGCCTAGGAACATGCATGATTAGTCATTTTAACCTAAATAGATGTTTCTATATCATACCCCCATGCCTATTGTTTACTAGTCCCTAGCAAAATTAAACTGCATGCTATGTATAAAAATAAAATTAGGATTCGATCGCTTAGGTCTATGTTGTTTATTAGCAATAGAAATTATCAACTAAGGTCCTAAACTACGAAAACTCAACAGTACTCAGGTGTCTGCCGGAATGCAGACCACCCAAGTCCATGCCTTATTTGAAAAGGGAAGATACATTTTTTTTTTTTGCTTTTCTTCTTTTCTATTTTTTTTGTACTTTTCGAGTTTGAGAGTTCCGGGATAACTTTTTACAACTACCCGACCCGCCCAAGACTCGAAAAGGACTCTAAGTGCTAAGCATATGGTGAAAAGAGTGAAAGACTCACTAGGCGGCCGTTAAAACTGACTTCGGGTTTCTATGACCCTAGGTGACCTTACTTAGAGGTTTATCATTTCGAACAGTAGCTTTCTTCCTACTTCTTTTATTTATGAAGTCAACACAAGGGCAAACCCAATGTATATCACCCCGGTTTATTCTACTTCCCTACTTCTTCCCTAAGTGTTTTGGGAATTATTGTGCATTTTTGTGAGCTAGGCTCTGGACAACCGGCCAATAGGCTATTACCCACGGTAACTTGCCAGCCATACTCGTGTAGTGAAGTGTGGTTTTATTATTTTTTATATTTTTTTTCTTTCTCTTCTTTTTTTTTTAAGTAGGTGGCTTCTTAGATCTAAGATTTACCTAAAGGTAGTACGACAAAAATTGTCTTGTGGCTGGGCTCTAGACAATCGGTCAATGAGCTGTTACCATCGACAACTTGCTTGCATACCACCCTAGATAGTTCATTAGCTACCCAATTTCCAAAGAAACTGCTGAAAAGTAAGTCAGTGCAAAAGGTGTGTAGATGATTAGGCATAAAGTCCCCTCAAATCAGAGGGCAGGTTGATAAGTCGTATACTTATCACCCCAATTTATTAGCCAAATTAAAATAAAATTACTTGGTGAGGACTCGAGACTAAGTCCACATTCGAGTAGACACCCGGGGTAATTAAGCCAGAAGACCTGAAAAGTCTAAGTGTTCAGGTCCTATCGTATCATTTCCTAAAGTTAACAACTTCCAAATGCCTAAGTTCTCTTCTCCTAATTCATTTTTTTTCTTTTTTTTTAATTTTCAAAATTTTCATTTTAGAAAAACTAAAAGAAATTCTACAAAGTTAACAAAATAATTTCAGGATAAAGTATCCACCCCTCATGCCTAAATGATGCAATGTCCTCATTGTAAAAATAAAGACATGAAAAGGGAAGAGTAAACAGAATATCACTTGAGTTTACACATGCGCTAAATAGAAGAGAGAATACACACGTGCTAAATTTATTACCTTTAGCTAGGCATAACATACATAAAAGGAAGAAATTGAGAATTCACAAGTGCGGGTCAGAATCAAAATAAAAATATTGATCCTCAGACTTGCTAACAGAATATGTCCATAAGTGTAGACCAAGTTGTGATGCAATTCCATGCCCCAGGGTCTAGTGGTTCTAAGGTTCTGGATGAAAATCACCTAGAAACGAAGGTTGTTAAGTTTGCGGGGTTGGGCTTGCGGTTTTGTGGTGTGCAACCCAAGACCAAAGTGTCGGATAATGGGTTGATCTGATCCATTAAAATCGGGTGTCTACTTATAGTTCAACTCAGGAAGATAGTCAATTATTCCAAGCTTAGGTTGCACATGAAAGATATCATAAGGGTCCTGATAGAAGGTAGGCGATTTCAGGTCAACAAGAACCCTCAGATTCAAAATTGTAGTTCTCTCAGAATTAGCCTCCCAGATTTTCATTGCCAAATTCCTATCCTTTAAAATCAATATTTCTGGGTCCTCCAAATCGTTGTACACCCCATTTAAACTACCCAAGTTCAACAATTGCAGCTCAATCAGGATTGACTTGTGTCTGGTAATCTCAAGAATATCATAATTCATCCCTTCAAGATATGGTTGAACAATGGGATTACTGATTGAATCATTAGGTTTCAGATCCTCTAAGTTAGCCCCAACCGAAACAGAATCTTCAATTGTTAGGATATCAAGTGGTTAGTCATACTCCTCAAGCCCATTTGTCTCACTAAAATCATTTTCCTTAATTTCAAGTGAGACGTCACTCAGAGATTCCTCACCCTCAGAATAAAAGAATTCTTGATCCTCATTTATATATGCCTCAAAATCAAATGTTATTTCATGGTCCATGGAGGCATATTTTTCATCGTTCCCTAGGTTAGGGATCTTGGGTGAATTAATCGGTTCATCATCCTTAGTTGGTTGCTCTAGCCCAACCGGTCATCCCTGGTCTCAGAAAATGTATCCCCCTTGACAGGCGCCTAAGTAGGTTCAGACATTGGCTCTCCTGAAGGGGGTTCATCCTAAGAATCATCCCAAGATATGACTAGGCCAACCACAAATTTCATCCTTAATCTCAACAATTTCCCAAGATGAAACTCACCCAGGTCCCTATCGCTAACACTTTGGAGCAAATCCAATAAAGAACTATTAAGTTCATCAATCATTTTGATCATAGGCTCCAGTGCTTCAATGCAAGGCATTGGCTAAGCTTCTAAAGATTGTATAGTGTTCCTCAGATTAGCCAACACCCTATCCTTGATTTGGTTCACCTGAACCAACTGGTTCGATGGAGGTTTGGGTGGGTTTGGGTTAAATCTAGGGGAGTCAAGATGTTGAGGTTCTTGGGTCCCTCCCTGGAAGTAGGTCATTCTAGGTTGTTCAAAGGATGGTGGTGACCTATATTCAAGGGAATACTGGGGAGGGTAGATGTTATAATCATTATATCCTTCTTGATTGTAGATCGGGTCGGTTTGGTCATCAAAGGATGGAGATCTATAATCATTGTAGCTCTAGGAAGGATAGTAATCATAGTCTTGTTGTCCAAGGTTTGACCTTGGACACTGAGGTCCGGATTCATACCCCCAATCAAAGTTATCCTAGCTAGTGGATGGGTAATTACAGTTCAAGTTAGGATAGTAATCATCTTGGGGATAAGTGGTGGTAGGAAGGTAAGATTGGAAATGTGTGAAAGATGTGGAAGGATAAATTGTGGAGTAAGAGGGAAATCAGAGGAGAGAAAGGAGCCCTGCAATACAAGCAATCAACTTTGTCCTTAGGTGGGTTAGCCTAAAGACCAACAGACTCCCAGGACCCATCTTGAGATAATAAACAATTTGGTCTACTTTTATCTGGTCAATCCAACCAGTTAGGAGGGACTAGGGAGAAGGTTCTTCCTTTATCTTATGCCTCTGGTTCCTAGTGTACCACCCAGCCATGGTCGTTTGATGCTACTCCCCTGCTAGACATCAGATGGACCAATAGAAGTAGCTTAATCAAAAAAATTTTCAGTCTGAGCCCCGAAGAGCGAATTAATCCTTCATGCTAATGTCTACTCAGTTTTAGTTAGGCTTGGGATGATTGTGCTCTTGGAATGTGATGGGACCTTTGGATGGGTTGTGACCTTAATGATTAGTTAAAATGTGTGTGTGTGTACAACCAGGGTTTTCAAAGAAGGTTATTTGATGATGTGTCTTTTAGGGTTCAACCTTGTTTAGTAGCTTTTAGGGTTTGATCTTTAGGTATATTCAATCAAGGTTCAGTAGAACACTCCAAGTTTTGAAAGCACCGGTGATGATATATTCCTTTAGAAATCAGAAAAAAATGTGGAGTGCCTGGTTCAGCCCTAAAAATCAACCCTAAGTGGCAAGCTACTGATGAATCACTTTTATCTTAAGTGCTGCTGCCTAAATAGTTAAATCAACTGGCCTGTTGCACCACTTAGTTAAGGCACACAAAAATGTTTGACCTATTTAGATTTCTACTCACTTATTGGTGTGTTGAGTTAGGGTGTACCAGATCCACAAGTCAGATTTTGGTTATGTGGTAGAATTGATGTGAAGTGGTCCACCTTAAGTCGAGAGTTGTGGATGTTAATGTGTGTTTCTTTCAAAAAATCACAAAACAGAAGAGTATATTTTATTTATCTTTTTTAATATATGTGGGTGGGTGGTGGTTAACTTTCTCCACATAGTTAACTAAGTTAATTATGCTTAATTATGTGCAAATGAAAGTAACTTAGGTCAACTTGAATTTATGTCGATTAAGTAGAATATGGTCAAGTTAACCTAACATTTTAGATTTTATTTCTTTTTAACTGGTTGAGTCCAGGTTGTTCGCTACGAGACATAACTTAATTAAAATTCACCACTAATCCTAAACTACAGGAATTATAATTAAATTTACTTTAAGAATATGAATTTTGCTTAAGGATTTCTAATTAGAAGAATATGCAAAATTCCATAAGGAAACACGTTTACACAAATGATTTACTTTTACAAGCAAGTAAACATGTTTATTTCATTCAATTTCTTTTTATTTATAAGTGATTAAGGCAAGAAAAAGTAATTCTAATGAATATATGCCTTATTACAACATTAAGCTCAAAAAGAAATTAATAAAATATAGAAGATTAAACCATAATTACTCTTCTCTTTATCTTCAGCCTCATTCTTTCTTCACCTCTTCTTTACCTTTCTGTCTCTCTCTTTTTCTTTTCTTTTTACTTTTCTCTTATTTCTTCTTCTTAATCTTTCTTGAGCTCTTCTCTGATGCATCTATTCTTCTCTTTCTTTTCTTTCTTCTTATTATTTATTCTACCTCTTATCTTTTAACTCTTTTTCCTGTCTATCTTTCTTCAATCCTTACGAGCTCTCCTTCTCCTTCTCTTCCTTTACATCCTTTCTTCTTCTCCCTCTCTTCCTTTACAACCCTTTTGAACCTTTGTAGATCTTCTGAACCGAACCGGTTTGAATCCTTTGAACCGAAATTTGGTTTTAAGGTTGGAGGCTTGGACCCGTCGGGGATACACAATACCCCTCTCAAGGTGGGACCCAACCCTACTAGGTCCAAGCCTGGTTCTTATTTGGTTTGTTTTAATTCCAGTTCAGCATAGTCTCGAGCCCATCCGGCTCACGGCCTCCCAGGCGCACACACACCCAAGCACGCACACTACACACACCCGCACACACACCCATATGCTGATGCTCTTTCGAGCGGCCTGCGCTGATGACTGAAGGACCTTAAACACATTTTACTTTTATACTAAGGTGGCCACTTCAGTTCCACCGATGTGGAACTATATTTTCCCTTTCCAGACCAAACTTCACATGATGATTCCAGCCACCTCAGAGCTACAATGCGAGCAAATAAAGGCTTGCTAGAAAGCTCTTAGGTTGCTCTACACGATTGTAGTATCAATTTGATACTCAGGGAAGGTTTAGCTCTTCGATTTGAAGGACGAAAGGACCTGGTTCACTATGGCCATATTGCTAGTAGAATGGTGTTTGCAGCTCTAAGGTCTTCCATAATGACTTTTGACCTTAGACAAGATGTTGAATAGATTCAGAGAGTGTTTCCATGGCTGTTGGTGAAGGAGAGAAACTCTAAGAAGCTTTAGGAAAGTGAAGCTGAAAAGCTTTGCTAAAGGGCTTCAGAACTTTAATTCAAGTTCTGTTTGGTCCAACAGATGGCTAGAGACCTATTTAATCAAATCAAACAACCTCTAGAGGTTGTCAAGAAACTATCTGGGCAGATTATTCACTTAAATTTCATCACAAACTTATAGTCATCAGTTTGGGTTCAAAAATAACTCAAACTGAACAGAAATCAAATTCTATAGAATCGATCAAAGATCAACCAAGTTGATTTAAAATCATTTAAAAGCATCTCAGGAACAAATTGAACTCCTCAATTGTTCTAATTGAGTCCCAACTCCATGAATTGGACTTAAGTTTGACCATAAAGCCTCGAATTTTTACTTTTCTAAATTTAATCATTTTAGAGGAAATTAATGCCTTAATTATCTTCTCTTACACCTCACGAATAGATTCAGACCCTTAGAAGGATGTTTCACTTAAGATTCCTAATGTTCCAGGCTTGTCGCCTGAGATTCTAGATGAGTTTGTTCGACAGAACAAACCAAGGTATATCACAGAGATTGACACATTGGAATGGTCTCAGGGCATGTTACTGATGCTTTTAGACCTTTTAAATGGGATTAAACCCTAAATAACAATCATCACCAACTCTACCGGAGTTGGAGAAGACAAAGATCTTATAGGAGCTCCAGCGCTTAAAACTTCAAATAAATTGCTTCAGCATGATCAGTGACCTTCAAATCAGTGATCTAGAGCTTTACGCTAAGTTCTATGGGCTGAAGAGTTCTTTTGACTTGCGAAGCATGTCGGAGCTCTGGTGAGTCCCGAAAAAGGCTAAAAGTATACAAATGTCATTAAAATATGCCATTAATGATCTAAAAAGCTTCCTGAGGTCACAAGGAACCTCAGGAACACATTAATTCCTTCAATTATCCATTAATTTGAAAGTTATGCAGTGAATTCACAGTAAACAAATTTTGAATTTGATTAGGCTCAGGACCTATTTTCCCACCCAATTGAGTGGAGAAAACAAGTCAAAAGGAAGTTGTGATGGATTATAAGTGGATAATTAGTGACATGAACTCCTGAGCCGCCATTGATGGCGAGCTCAGGAGATTAAATTAAATTAGGCATTTAGTTTATAGATGATTATTACTTAAATTAAAATGAGGATAGGGGCACTTAAGTGATGGTTAAGTGATGGAGGGCCCCAGTGGAGGTGGAGTAAGCTCAGCCACTTCTGCCATGGACAGCGGAAGCAGTGGTGAAAGTGGAGGTGGTTTAGACAAATAGATGATCAATTTAGTGATTTAAAGTGATAGATATGTTCATGAACGATTAAGAAAGGTGATTGAGGATTTAAAAAGACAAAAGGTTTGCTCCAGGAAAGCTCAACAAGCTTGCTGGAGCTGAAGAAGATGAATGAGAAACTAGCATTACACTTATCTAATCTACCTAACTATTCTAACTGATCTACTTACTTATCCTACTGTTACCTCGATGAAGGGGGTAGAAGATCTCCGTCTGTAACGAGTGTGTGCCCCAGACGTCTTTTAAGATGTCTGGGAGGTGGGCCAGACATCTTACCAGACGTCTGGGATCGTTTCCAGACATCTGGAAATCAGTTATTTTCGCACGAACGATTCGTCTGCGCGCCTGTGCACGCAGACTCGCGATTCCTCTCTCTCTCTCTTTTTCCCTCTCTCTCTCTGCGGCTGCAGGTGACCTGCCACACTCCTCTCTCCTCCTCGCGCGACCTTAAAAGGGCCACGCCTCCCCTCCCGTCTCCACCGTCTCCTTCTTCTTCTCCTTCCTATGCACGAGAGCGAGCGAGCACGAGGGCTGAAGCGGCAGCCGCAGTGAGCGCGGAGGAGGCGCGGCGTGCGAGGGCGGAGCTCTGCCGTGAGGGCGAGCTCGCCGGAGCGGCTTGGCCGACCAGCGGAGGGCGCAGGGGGCGCGGAATGACGCGGAGAGGGACCTGCTACAGTCTAAGCAGCAGGAGCGCGAGGTGCGACGCGGGCGGCGTCGCGAGCAGAGTCTGGGTCGCGCCCTAATTCTGGAAAAATTTCCAGAATCAGACGTCTGGGTTGATAGGCAGACGGCGAGGACGACGTCTGGTAGCTCATACTAACGTCTGAAAGGTGTGTATTCCGCTTTCTTCTTCCTTCCTGTCGACCGACCGTACGAAGGGAGGGAGTTGGCTGTGCACAGGTTCGCTGATTCGCCATCCTTTGCGAATCAGACGTCTGGAAGTTGTACCAGACGGCGGGAGTGACCTCCAGACGTCCGGGGTGACCATCGGACGTGTAGGAGCTAGGACAGACGTCCCCGCAGACTTCTGGACGTCTGGGAAACCACGCTGAATAGGTAATTCACTGATCCACTGTTTAAGACGTCTGGAAGAAGTTCCAGACGTCTGATTTTGCACAGTATCGTCTTTTTCGACCCGTTTAGGGCCTGTTCGGGCTCTGTTTTCCGCAATTCGAGTTGCGTTCCTTCAGAATTAATTCCTCTACCCGTCTACAGTAGCTATACACTATTTTGAGACACTCCTTGTGTTTGATCCTTGTGATAGGACCTCGTTCAGTTGCAGTCTTGAGAGTCGCGGAGGCACGCGGGATTCCCGATCACGCCCCCATTATTCCCGTTGTACCTGGTAGAGTGGCTTAAGCTATTAAAATCTGTTAAAGTATTGAACCTTAACTAGAATCTAGGTGTTGCATGAATCCTAGGAATGAGAAATGTTTGGAATGATAGCTCCTAGGTGTTCCATGAATCCTAGGGCTAGAAAATTAGATTGTATGATAGATCCTAGGATATGGCATGAATCCTAGGATGGAAAACTAGTGGAATGTATATATTGCAGTCTTGGAAAATGGAAAGAAATATAAAGCTGCCTGTAATTTGAATTAACAACTGCCTATTGTGAACAGCTAACGTGGTTGAGAACATGGATTGTAAGAATGTGAAACTGGGAAGTGAAACCTGGATCTTGAGTAAAAAGGATGGAACCCTACGGGGAAGTAGGAGTAGAACTCCTGGAAAGTGAATGGAATAGTTTTGGGGAAGTGAGCTGGCCCTTGAGTACGGAGTACCAAGGAGAGCGACTGTCCCCCTGTTTAATGCAGAGCGGAGCTAGCCGCCCCAGGGACCCAGGGTTAGGACTGGCCACTCTGTACTGACTTGCTGGCCCTCGCGTACATAGTACCGAGGAGAGCTACTCGTGTTAGGAGAGTACTAGCTACCCCACAGGCCCTGGGGTTCTGCTAGCCTCCTTCACCGACTTGTTAGGCCCACTAGGGCAAACCAGGGTAGTCAGGCGAGGGTGCGCGAACTGTGGAGGGGCAAGGCCCCGGTTTGGTTACTGTGGAGGGGTTGGACCCCTGTTACTGAGAGGGCTCTGCCCTAGTTCCGTGCTGTGCTTTGGGCGCACCCGTTAACGAAAATGACTGACCGCGTGCCAGTGCGGGCTAGCTACCTGTGCGTTTATCGCGCGTGCCGTAGTCACCGTTACGTCTGTCAGTGACCTTGGGGTGGTTGACTGAGGGTAGGATCACCACGGGGGACTCTCCCGGCCAGGAGAGCACCACGTGCTACTTCTACTTTTGGAAAAGACTGCAATCAAGATCGTTCCCACGAGGACATTCGAGATCAAGTAAAGGATCTGAGAAATAAATGAAATAGTGAGAAAATTGAAAGACGTGAATAAAGGAAGTAATAGAACATAACAGCTACTGTACACTCTACTGTTGCCTTTAGTTAGTTTGCCACTCTACTCAGCGTTTTGCTGACGTGTTACACTCGTTACCTTTTTCAGGACCAGGTGTTGAGCAGCCAGGGTCGGCGGCTGCAGAGGACACTGGGCCGAGTAGGGTCCAGTAGAGTTTACCACAGTCTTTTGTACCTCTTTTGTTTCTGTTCTAGTGAGTAGTTTTTGTTTCCGCTGTACTTTCTTTACCTGCAGCTCTTGTTATATGATAAATGTTGTTCTACTGTTGTGGTGGTATCTACTGTAGTAGTTTCTTTCCTTACTGCTGTACTTCCTTACTGTTAGTTATATTCATGCTGAATGTGGTTTATTTTACTGCTCTTTTGGTTACTTCCTCGTTGGACGACTAGGTCATGGGATTAGTCGAGTCGGTCCGGTTCTCGTGTCTCGTAGGGACTCGGGAAGCGGGTCGTTACACCGTCGATGGTCCTTAACGGAGGAGGAAATTAGAGGGTTAGGGAAGAAGTCCAGCAGGCTTATGTGGAGTGAAGCAGAGGAACTCCTAGTGTCAGCACTGCATCAGGAGACTTGGCTGACGTCGGCGAAGATCTAGAGCGATCAAAGATGGATGGAGGAAGACGGAGGAAGCAGAGGAAAGTCGCCGGAGTTTGGAAAGAATAGCCTATCGGTTAGCTCAGTGAATAAGAGGGAAGGGAGCTAAGTTGGTGAAATCGAGTTTGTGGAGGGGTATTTATAGGTGGCAGCGGCTGAGAAGGAGGGTGTATATGGACGGAGAAGAGGCTAGGAGTGGAGTAACCACCGGCGTCTTCTCCGATGCCGGTGAGGTTATCCACAACCCTGAAATAGGATTACAGCTTCATCCAAACTGATGGATGAAAAGGAGATGGTGAGCACAAGCTCCAGGAGTTTGGAGAGGAAGGAATGACGTCAAATATGCGATGATCAGAAGGTGGAAGCACCTCCTATCATCAGCCGTTGAGGAGGCTGAAGAAGGAAAGAGGAAGAAGTTTCAAGGATTTATTTGTAACGAAAACTGAGGACCTAAGTGAAGAATAAGGGCTCGATTGAAATAAAACATAAGGGATAAAATGTAAACTAAAGTTTTCAAGGTTTATTTTAATTTAAATCTTTTTCAACTTTTTTTATATGATTATAAATAAAGCAATTTTTATATTTAGACCTTGAATTTACATTTTTGACCCTTTTAGCTTAATTTATTTAATTAAGCACAGTAATTTAAGTTATTACATACTTAGGTATAAATAATACTTAGGTTAGTTGATCACATTAATTAGATAAATTACTGATAATATTTTGAGTCTAATTATTAATTAAATTATTAATAATATTAATTGGATAATAATATAGCATTTTAAACTTATTTTAAGGTCCTTAACTATTTATCCCTTAATTAATAATTAACCCATATATTTACCTATTCCTAGATAATTAACTAGGAAGACTAGTTAATTAGGGGTAATTAGAGACCATCATGAGCTTCTCATCATACCCCAAAGCCAAAGTTTTGCTAGTCCCTTAGCAAAATTAACTAGAAATATGTGATTTAAAGCACTTGGGTTTAAATTAATATACAAAAGAACCAAGTAAAGGAAAGCTTAGGTCAGAATTAATTTTTTTAGATTTAATATAAATATAAAATAACTAATATATAGAGCATTTCTTACTTAGACTTAAAATTCAAAATATCTTCAAAACACACTTTATTAAAAATAGAGTTTTAAACAAGAATTTTATCAAAAATTAGAATCTCAAAAATCACTTATTCTTTGTAATCATTGTTAACCCTAAAAACTTAGAATTCAAAGTGTTTTAAGAAAACAAAACCAAATAGCTGGAAACTAAATTTTAACTCAAAAACTCAATAAACTTAAGCTAATCCTTTATTTATGAAATTTGATTTCTATCAATCTAAATTTAAGCAAATTAGCCAAATATTCATTATTAACCAAACTTAGAGTAGTAGAACTTTAATTTGCCAGCCTACAGCACTAAGGACAAACTTCTAGACCTAGGATTTTGTCAATCCTTCTCCTTTAGGTTTCAACTGCAAATCCTCAAAACCTAATTTCTTAGGCTTCATCACCCAGTACAAAGGTTCAATAGCTATGATTTTAAAACATCCGTGCTTGTGAAGAGTTGTCTAAAAGGCATCCAAATTTGCAAAATTCAGATCTTAAGACATCAATGTCCAAACCATATTATTCCAATTCAAGCCTTTGGCTTGGCCTTGCTTAGGTTTGGTTGCTTTCTCCTCATCAGTTTTCTATCCCGAGGTCAACACTTTTGTGTATATCTTCCCGGTGGACCACTGGATCTCTTATTCCTAATTTTTATCTCCATATTTTTTTCAACTTTTTCTATAGGTTAGAACACCCATATGTAGCGAGGTGTTCTTTTATTTGATGGAAGGAAGGATAGCATCTATTTATACTGAGATGCTTTATTTTTATGGAAACACTGCATAAGTACCCATTTGTAGCAAGGTACTTAACTGCAGGGTGTTTTATTTTATTTTATTTTTTTTTCTCCCCCTTTCTCATTTTTATTACTAACTTTATACTCCAAATCCTTTTTCTAGGTGAGTGGCACATCTTCACTCTTTCAAGAATCACCCCGTGGAAATCCTTGGACTAAAGAGGATTTAGAATCGATCTCTTAACCTCTGTGCTTTCGCGGTCTCAGATGCCATCAAGACAGTTCTATGTGTGTGATTTTGGACGCTTAGGTTACTTAGCTCTCAAACCAGAGCTTTGACAAATAAGCCATTCACTCTCAGGTTCTTTAAACTTTTAGTTTCCTCCTATAGGATCTGTCAAGACAAAAACTTAACAAGTCTAACCAGATGTCCTTTAGTTGATTAAGCTAACTATATCCTGATAGACTTAAAGACGAAGATTCTACTAAATCTCTACTTAATTAACTTTGAATAGCTGGCCTTTTTACTTAACTTGATGATAAAATCAAATATTCAAAAAGCAAAAGTACCTAATCTAGTTGATTAAAAAGTTACAATTTAATTCCAAAACTTAAGTTTTGAACTTAATACACCTTAGTTTCTTAATTTCAGGGTAAGAATAAAAAAATAAAGCCTTAAGGTTTAAAGATTCTAATTTAAATAAAATCCTAATTTAAGATTTTGCAAATAAAAGTGTGTTTTTACAAAATATTATAAGTAAAAATCTAAATAAGGATTTAATGCTATTATAAATATATATACTATATATAATTATATATTTTTACATTTTGGTTTTTGACCTAAAAGAAAAAATTAAGCTCTTAATTATTAATATAACTATATTTTTTTCTTCTTTCTTTTCTTTATTCTAAATGTAAACACCCCTTTTATTATTTTTATAATTTTTCAATTTTCAAAATTTTTTTATTTGTGTAGTTTTGCTTTTATGTTTTATAAAATTTTCCAATTTTTATGAATTTTTTTCAAAATTTTATAATATTTTTTATTTTAAAATTTTTAAATTTTTCGTATTTCCATTTTTTTTTAAATTTCTTAGGTATTTTAATATTTAAATGTTTTTTTTATATTTTCTCTGCAAATACACTTGAAGTAAAAATTTCACTTCACACCCCCCAAGCCAAGATTTTACAATGTCCTCATTGTAAGAAGGGTGAAAAGATATTACACCCCATTTAGTGTAGGGTGATGGAAGGAGTCGAATAGAGGAGATCAAAGTGCTCTATGCGGACGATTTCAATTCTGATAAAAGGTCAGAATGGATAGTCGGACTAAATGAAGGTAATTAGTGTAAGATGAAGTAAAAAGCCAGATATAAATTCAAGTGTATAGGAAGAGAAAAGTGTAGAAAATAGGAAATAACTATGTACAAAATATGGATGGAAGTCAGCAAACCCTAATGGAGCTTGTAACAGTCTCCAACAAAACCCAAAGGATGTGATTCCAAGAAAGGTTTTAAACATTGACCATTAACTTTGAATGGTTGATCCTTGTTGGGTTCAGTGATTTCGACAGCTCCATTGTCGAAGACTCTAACAACAATAAATGGCCCTTGCCATTTAGACTTAAGTTTCCCAGGGAAGAGCTTCAAACGGGCATCAAAAAGCAGCACCTTCTGACCAGGTGTAAAAGATTTGCAGGAAATATGTCTATCATGGAAGGCTTTAAGTTTTTCCTTATACAACTTTGAACTCTTATAGGAATCATGATGCAATTCCTCAAGTTCACTAAGCTGCAACCTACAATGATCACCAGCCTTCGCAAGGTCTAAATTACAGGCTTTAATTGCCCAATAGGCCATGTGTTCAATTTCTATGGGAAGATGACAGGGTTTCCCGTAAACAAGTCTGCATGGTGACATGCCTATTGGTGTTTTGTGGGCAGTCTTATGGGCTCACAAAGCCTTATCTAAATGAGAAGACCAATCCTTCCTATCAGGTTGGATTATCATTTGACGGATCTTTTTGATCTCCGATTAGAGACCTCAGTTTGCCCATTAGTCAAGGGATGATTGTAATTCCCTACTCGGAGGGGGTGAGATCAGCGTGACGTAAAAAATGTGGAATTGAAAAAATATCAATCTCACAAAATAGACAAACACACAAAGTACACAATTATTTTTAGGTGAAAACCCAAACCGGGTGAAAACCACCACCTAACCCTCTCGAGTTAGGATTTTTCGATCAACCAAGTTGATCAAATCCACTAAACGAATCACTTAAACGAGGGTGATTCAACCTCAATTACAACCACGATACAAGTGCGAAGGTAGCGTTCCTCAACCCCTTCTCTCCACGAGAAGGATTTTGTCCCACGAAGGAGACGGGAATTCGCAAAGAAATACCCAACCAAATAACAAAGATAAAATAACAAATACAGTCCTATAGAGCCAACAAAGATTTAAACCTAGCTTCTACAGGAATTAGGAAACTCCCCTTCGCAAGGAGTGCGTCGAATCGATGACACGGGTGCGTGAGCCACGCGACGGTGCAACGTCGCTCTCGTGAACTACGACGGGAGAGCAGGTGCGCAAAGGCTTGATGCTCTCAAGATGTAGAACTTGAGCTTGGAGAGCAAGAGCTTCTCTAGGACAAAAAAGAGTAGAAAATATGCTGCTTGGGTGTGTCTTAGTGTCTTTTGGTGTATCTTGGTGTATCTAGGTGTCTCTAGGTGTATCTTGGTGTGTCTTGTGTCTTTTTGGTGTGTCTTGATGTGCAAGAGGTTCCTCTCTATTTATAGAGGCCTTAGGAAAGCTTTGGAAGGCTTAGGAAAGCTTCCATAGCCGTTGGGAGCAAAGCCCAAGAGAATCAGGCCGAAATCAGGAGCAATGATTATACTGACAGGGTTATCAGACGTCTGATCCTAGCATCAGACATCTGGGAAGACAGTTTAAGACATCTGAAAATTAGGTGAGACGTCTGATTTTATGTAGGTTTCTTCCTGACTTGGATCAGATCTAAACAGGGTTCTAGTGTAAGTCCATCAAACAACACATAGGACGTCTGGCACTATGTCTGGACGTCTGGAAACCAAATTTTTCGTGGAAATGGATTTCCAAGAGAGTGCAATGGCTAGAAAATCTCTGAGCAGAGATTTTGGGTCAGCCAAGGCAAAATGGTCATTTATCAGACGTCTGGAAAGGCCTAGGGACGTCTGATAAGGCTCTAACGGTCATATCTTTGAGTGGTTGCTGAGCCAGCAAACGGTCCACTAATTGGACGTCTGGAAAAGTCATCAGACGTCTGGTCTAAGGTCTGGACGTCTGATTTCATCAGACAGAATAACAAATCCAGCCTGAATATTATCAGACGTCTGAATCAACAGTCAGACGTCTTAAAACACATTATTAGACGTCTGATCTTGGAATTAGACATCTGAAAATGCTGTTTGAACCATATATTGGTTTTCTAAGTTTTCTACAGAAAACCTAAGTACCCTAGAGTTGTGCTGATGTTCTTAGGACTACTGTTAGGGTACTTTGAGGCTCTTTAACATGAATCTAAGTAACAAAAATAAAGAGCAACAAAAGAAAAAAAAAATATAAGGAGTACAAGAGAAGGAAATCTATCCTATTCTTCATCTCCTTCCTTCTTCAATCTATCGCTCCTCGCGAATCTCCACTATTTTCCATCAAGCTCCTCCAATCCATCCTGGATGCGAGCTCGAACTCCGTTTGATCACGTCTCCATTTGCAATTTGCCTGAAATCTAAGACTCCAAGTGCAAATGTTAAATGACACGTGTTTTGTTATCATCAAAACAAACGATCGTGGTGTTCTAGCACCAACAATCTCCCCCTTTTTGATGATGACAAAACCATAAATAATAATGCAAAAAATCCTCCCCCTTTTTGACATTATCAAAAAGGTTTGATTGATTTTAAATTTCCTATAACTCCCCCTTAAAACATGCTCTTCTATGAATATCTTTAAACAAGAGTAATGTCCTCCCCTTTTTTTTGTAACAACAAGATAGCTGTTATTTTTCTCCCCCTTACTAAAGGAAATTTAGCTAACTTGCATCTCCCCCTTAAAAATTGACAATTAGCTCATAAATTTTTTAACTCTCCCTATCTAAATACTAATGATAGAAAGATAGGGTGAAGAATTTTTACCTAACCTACCATGGCCAATAAAATGGTCCAAATGGTGGTGGTGGATGCCACATCGGATGGGGCTCCCATCCATAGCTTGGAGGCCCGGCCATTGGCGCTGGTCTCCAGTCTGGCGATCGATGTGCGGCGGGATCACTGTTTGTTCGCTGTCTTGTCGGTCTTCTTGTTCTCCTCCTTGGTCTACTCCTTGGTTCTCCTAACTCGAGTTGACCAGCCTTGAGCTTGAAGGTCCAGTCCTTCGTGTTGTAGTTATCCCTGAAACCTACAAAACAAGATTCCAATTCTTTCTTCGGTATCCAAGTGAGCTTGGATCCGGATCTGTTAGCGAGTCTCCTTGACGGAGATCCTTTCTCAACCTTAGGGCTATAAAAGTTATCTACTTTGTTGATTAATTTGTTAGAGTTTTCCCTAAGACATGCAATTTCTTTTTCTATAATATGGATCTTAGTCTTTAAATAAGAAATTTCTATTTTTAGACTAACATTTTCCTCAATCAATTTATTATTTTCATTGATGAGGTTATGATTTTCTAATAATAGGTTATCATTTTTAGGACTAGCTTCTAGATCCTTGAGTTTTATTTCTAATCTTTCATTTTCACTTCTAAGAAAACTAAGATTCTTTTTTATGCTTTTGTTTTCTATTTTTAGTGATTTACTAAGCTCATACAACTCATTAAAAGCATCTTGTAAAACTGAGTTTACCTCATTGTCGCTATCATTATCCGTGATAGCCATGAATCCAAGGCATGTGGTTTCCTTCTTCTCGAGATCTTCTTCCAAGCTTGTCTCCTCATGAGTGCCTTCCAACCTCCTCCATATCTCGTGGGTGGTGGTGCACTCTTGGATTTGTTCAAATTCCTTTGGACTCAATGCGCAATACAAGGCATTCATTGCCTTTGCGTTGAGGTTGAGATTCCGAACCTGATCTTCTGAGTAACCTCTTGGGGGTTTCTTGGGAATCACAAATGCGGATTTGCATTTTTCCCACACCCAGAAGTTGTAGGCCTGCAACCACATAGTCATACGATTTTTCCAATAAACGAAATCTATACCTGCAAAGTATGGTGGTCGCGAGGTATCGTGTCCTTCGGTGCACACGAATGCTTTTCCCTCCATATCTGGATCCTCGCCGGTTTGTAATGCCAATAACGCGAGACCTGCTCTGATACCAATTGTAATTCCCTACTCGGAGGGGGTGAGATTACCGTGACGTAAAAAATGCGGAATTGAAAAAATACCAATCTCACAAAATAGACAAACACACAAAGTACACAATTATTTTTAGGTGAAAACCCAAACCGGGTGAAAACCACCACCTAACCCTCTCGAGTTAGGATTTTTCGATCAACCAAGTTGATCAAATCCACTAAACGAATCACTTAAACGAGGGTGATTCAACCTCAATTACAACCACGATACAAGTGCGAAGGTAGCGTTCCTCAACCCCTTCTCTCCACGAGAAGGATTTTGTCCCACGAAGGAGACGGGAATTCGCAAAGAAATACCCAACCAAATAACAAAGATAAAATAACAAATATAGTCCTATAGAGCCAACAAAGATTTAAACCTAGCTTCTATAGGAATTAGGAAACTCCCCTTTACAAGGAGTGCGTCGAATCGATGAAGTGGGTGCATGAGCCACATGACGGTGCAACGTCGCTCTCGTGAACTACAGCGGGAGAGCGGGTGCGCAAAGGCTTGATGCTCTCAAGATGTAGAACTTGAGCTTGGAGAGCAAGAGCTTCTCTAGGACACAAAAGAGTAGAAAGTACGTTGCTTGGGTGTGTCTTAGTGTCTCTTGGTGTATCTTGGTATATCTAGGTGTCTCTAGGTGTATCTTGGTGTGTCTTGTGTCTTTTTGGTGTGTCTTAATGTGCAAGAGGTTCCTCTCTATTTATAGAGGCCTTAGGAAAGCTTTAGAAGGCTTAGGAAAGCTTCCATAGCCGTTGGGAGCAAAGCCCAAGAGAATCAGGATGAAATCAGGAGCAATGATTGCACTGACAGGGTTATCAGACGTTTGGGAAGCTAGTTTAAGACATCTGAAAATTAGGTGAGACGTCTGATTTTATGCGGGTTTCTTCCTGACTTGGATCAGATCTAAACAGGGTTCTAGTCTAAGTCCATCAGATGACATACAGGATGTCTGGCACTATGTCTGGACGTCTGGAAACCTACTTTTTCATGGGAATGGATTTCCAAGAGAGTGCAACGGCTAGAAAATCTCTGAGCAGAGATTTTGGGTCAGCCGAGGCAAAATGGTCATTTATCAGAAGTCTGGAAAGGCCTAAAGACGTCTGATAAGGCTCTAACGGTCATATCCTTGAGTGTTTGCTGAGCTAGCCAACGGTCCACTAATTGGATGTCTGGCAAAGTCATCAGACGTCTATCCTATTCTTCCTATTCTTCATCTCAAAAGTCAAGGAGTACAAGAGAAGGAAATCTATCCTATTCTTCATCTCCTTCCTTCTTCAATCTATCGCTCCTCGCAAATCTCCTCTGTTTTCCATCAAGCTCCTCCAATCCATCCTGGATGCAAGCTCGAACTCCGTCTGGTCATGTCTCCATTTGCAATTTGCCTGAAATCTAAGACTCCAACTGTAAATGTTAAATGACACGTGTTTTGTTATCATCAAAACAAACGATCGTAGTGCCCTAGCACCAACAATGATAAGGTGTAGAAATACGATGTGTAACCCCATATTTTCTAAGTAGATTTCTAAATTGGGCATTATTAAAATGGGAACCGCCGTCGAAAATGATGGCGCGAGGAACCCCAAAACGAGCGATAATATGACTCTGTATGAAAGGAATGACAACTCGATGATTGTTTGTGCTTGTGGGTACGGCTTCAATCCAACGAGAAACTTAATCAACAACAAGTAAAATGCATTTGAAGCCAAAAGGGGATAGAAATGGACCCATAATGTCTATGCCCCAAATATCAAAGATTTCACAGACAACAATCGGATTCAGAGGCATCATGTCTTTTCGTGACATGCCACCAAGAGTTTGGCAGTGACTACATGCCTTTCAATATGTCTGTGAATCTGCAAATAAAGTGTGCCAATAAAACCCGCATTGTAGAATTTTTGCAGCGGTCTTTCGACCAAAAAAATGACCACCACAAGCCTGGTCATGGCAAAAAGAGAGGATAGAATCAATCTCAGAAGAAGTAACACAACACCTGATGATTTGATAATTACAGAGTTGAAAAAGCTGAGTCTTCCCAGAAATAGTATTTTGCTTTTGATTTGTGTTGTGATCTGCGATTCCTATCCCAGTCTGGCGGGATTTGATGTGTAACCAAATAGTTAACAATATCAGCGCACCAATGGAGATATGAAGATATTGTCAAAAGATGTTCATCAGGAAAGTGTTCAGTAATTGGAGGAGATGATTGAATAGAATCAAAAGGAAGGTGGGAAAGGTAATAGGTAACAACATTCTATTGTCCTGCCTTGTCACGAATTTCTAGGTCAAATTCTTGCAAAAGTAAGATCCATCTGATCAACCAAGGTTTCGTGTCCATTTTGGATAGAAGGTGTCATGTAGTTGAGTGATCAGAGTACACAATGATTCGTGATCCGAGTATATAAGATCTAAACTTTTTTAATCCAAACACTATTGCTAGTAATTCCTTTTCTGTAACTGTGTAATTCCTTTGTGTCTCATTCAAAGTTTTACTAGCATAGTAAATTACTACCGGATTCTTCTCAATTTTCAGTCCCAAAATAGATCCTATTGCATAATTTGATGCATCACACATGATTTCAAATGGTAAATCCCAATTAGGTGATTGCAAGATCGGAGCCTGTGTAACTCTGTCTCTCAATGTTTCAAATGCCAAAATACACTCCTCACTCATCTCAAAAGTAGTATCCTTTTGAGGAGGTTTGTGAGTGGTTGGGCAATTTTTTAAAAATCAAGTATAAATCTTTGATAAAATCCCACATGCCTGAGAAATGATCTAATACCTTTGATCGAGTCAGGAATTGGAAGATTTGCAATTTGATTGATCTTAGCTCGATCTACTTGGATACCTCGCTCAAACATGAGGTGGCCAAGTACAATACCCTCTGGAATCATAAAATGGCTCTTCTCCCAACTGAGGACAAGGTTCACTTCTATACATCTGTTAAGAATCTTCGACAAGTTATCCAGACAAATATCAAATGTTTCTCTGAAGACTAAAAAATCATCCATAAAAGCCTTCATATATTCACCCACCATTTTGGTAAAAATGGCTAACATGCAATGCCGAAAAGTCGTGGGCGCGTTGCAAAGCCCAAATGGCATTCTTCGGAAAGCAAAAGTTCCGAAGGGGTAGGTGAAAGTCATTTTCTCTTGATCTTCGGGATAGATTGCTATTTGATTATATCAGGAGTAACCATCTAAAAAGTAGAAGAACCCATTACTAGCTAATCTCTCAAGGATTTGATCAATAAATGGCAAGGAAAATGGTCCTTCTTTGTAACTGTATTAAGCTTACGGTAATCAATACAAACCCACCATAAATTCGCAATTCGTGTGGGAATGGCTTCTCCAGATTCAGTCTTAATTATGGTGAGTCCTACCTTGTTAGGTACCACTTGAGTTGGACTCACCCAAGGGCTATTAGATATGGGGTATATAATATCAGCATCTAGCCACTTGATTATTTCTTTCTTTACGACGTCCTTTAAATTTGGATTTAAACGTCTTTGAGCCTCTCTTGAAGGTTGTGCCCCATCTTCACTATAGATGCGATGAGTACAAAAATTAGGGCTAATCCCGGTGAGATCATGTAGAGTCCACCAATTGCCTTCTTGTGATCTCGAAAAACCTTGATCAATTTGGATTCTTGTGATTCAGAAAGATGAGAGTTGATAATTACAGGATATGTTTGATCAGATTCGAGATAGACGTATTTAAGGTTGTCAAGCAATGGTTTCAATTCTAGTATAGGAGTAGAATCAACAGTAGGATTTGGGGCGGGATTTTTGATTGCAAGAAGTGAATTAGATTAGTCATAAGATTCAGATTTAGGATTGAGTATAGATTCTGATAATAGGGTTTCGTTATGAGGGCATGGGATATCAAAAGGTGTGCTCTCTAGTTTCAAGAAACTAATGTCATCCTCAAAAATTGCAATAGATCTGATTTCCTCAATCCAATTGCAATCTAATCCTCTAGAAGCTCTAAATATATCTAACTTAATTGTCTTCTCCCCAAATTTCAATTCAATCTTTCCAGATTCACAATCGATGTACTCCTTTGCAATGGCCAAAAAGGGTCTCCCTAAGATAATTGGGGTATCTCTAATGTGTTCGGGTACTTCCATATCAAGGACAATAAAATCTACTGGGAAATAAAAATCCCAAACACTTACAATTACATACTCCAACATTCCTTTAGGTGACTTGATAGATCTATCGGCTAATTGTAAAGTCACATTGGTAGACATAAGATTTTCTATGTTGAAATGTTTTACCAAAGATAAAGGAATGAGGTTAATAGATGCTCCTAAATCTAGGAGGACTCTATCAAAACACTGATCCCCAATTATACAGGAAATAAATGGAGATCCTGGGTCTTTCTTTTCCAAAGGAAGCATACTTGAAATTATAGAGCTCACATGCTCTGAAAGTACCACAGTGCTTCCTTTCTTCGGCTTATGCTTAGGAGTACACAACTCTTTAAGAAATCTTGCGTAAGTCAGAATGTGTTTGATAGCATCTAGGAGTGGGATATTAATGTGTTCCTGTTCAAAAATTTTAATTAAATCTTCATCTAATGTAACAGGTTGTTTTTGTTTCCTAGCCTTCTTCAAAGCTTCAGGAAATGGGATATGGATTTCCTGTTCTACTGAGGTATTTCCCAGATCTCGCAAATTAACAGGAATCGCGGGATCAGGTTTTGCACCTCTTACCGGTGTAGAAACAGGGGTCATTTTAGATGTACTAGATAGGTTCCTTGGATAAATTGGATCCCTAGTGGAAGTTCCATGGTAGGTTGTAACAGAGTTAATACCCGCATGTGAAGAGGAAGCAGATGAAGAAGATGCTTGTTGATTTTGGAAAGATGAATTAGAGATAAAAGCTTGATTTGAAAATGATTGCTATTAATTAAGATACTCAAAATCATGATTAGCAGAGGGTGGATTTGGATTTTGATTCAGATTTGGATTCAGGGGTAATTGATTAAGGAAATGGACATGTCGCTGATTCGAATTTTGCACTCGTAGGTGTTGTCTCTACTGGATATTCCTAGGGTTTGGAATTTTCTAGGATGGAAGGGCCCCTAGTAAACGAGATTTAGCTAACTGCATGATTTGGCCCCTAAGATCAGCAAATTTTGTCGGACATTGCCATTGGACTTTAGCAAGAGCCTCAGCATTCTGTCTCTGGCTCTCAATCATAGCTCGCAAAATCTGGTCAAGCTGTGAATCTCTATTTGGCCCTACGGGGTTCTGCAAACCCACGTAAAATGGCCTCGCATTAGGTTGCTGAAACGGCAACATAGGCGGGTTTTGCCTGGTCTAAGTCAGATATGATGTTCTTTGTGAATGGTCAGACCAAGAGAAATAAGCGTGATTATGCTATTCAGGATTATAGGAGTTAGAATATGGGTTTGATGTTGGTGCATATCCCTAAATGGCATTCAAATCTAAAAGATAGGGCATGTTTTCCACAAAACAGGAGATGGGGAAAAAAGTGGGAAAGATTGTGGGACAAAGGTCCCTCCTTGGGTTGGTGCAGGAGTAGATAGAAAACCCAAGGAAGATGGATCTCTAGAATCCAGATTATTCACAAATTCCCTCCCTATGGGAATTTGCGAAACAAGTCAATGCGTGTGATTTTGCGTAGCAAGTAGAGGTGTAAGAGTTTTCATTGTATTTCGGACCTCATCAAGATTCTTTGCTACGATGTTGATTTTGTCCAATTTTTCTGCAATAATTTCTAAATCCTTTGAACTAGACGGATTACCGATCTCGTGAATGCCCTTATGCGGATTTTGGTGTCCTGTATTCGTGTCCCGCGTAAATTACGACATGGATGCATTGTTGATCGAGTTTTCCGCTATCCCTTCAAATAATTCTGAAGCAGATTTTGCTTCGCGATTTAGAAAGTTCCCTCCACAAGAGGCATCGACTATATTGCAAATGCCCTCTTGCAATCCATAATAAAAGATGTGCATTAGTGGCCAACGAGGGATGTCATGATGTGGGCATTTCCTTTGTAATTCGTGAAAGCATTCCCACGCTTCATGCATTGGTTCTCCTTGATTTTGATTAAAAGTTGTGATAGCTCGCCTTAAAGCGTTGGTGCGACCA
Source organism: Thalassia testudinum (assembly GCA_037157565.1). NCBI lineage: Eukaryota > Viridiplantae > Streptophyta > Magnoliopsida > Alismatales > Hydrocharitaceae > Thalassia > Thalassia testudinum. The sequence goes on from JAZHRO010000078.1 coordinate 22,684,717, forward strand.
ATAGGAAAGAATTTCTTCAAGAATGCAGATTCTAGTTCAGCCCAAGTTGAGATTGGTCTTGCAGTAGTTCTATACCAATATGCAGCTTTATCTTTAAGGCTAAAAGAGAACATTTTCATAAGTAGGATTTCCCTATTTTGATTTCGAGGTCCAAGAGTTTGAGATAGATTTTTAAGATCTTCGATATGTTGAAATGGATTCTGGGATGCAAATCTGTGAAAATGTGGGATTAAACCTATAATATTTGGCTGTAATTCTGGGTCATTTTCCCCAATGGGAATCCTAACATTAGGCTCTACTTGTGCATTAGATGGATTATAATAGTCTCGGAGTAGAGGCCTAGGATGAGGGATCGGTAAATGAGAAAGGTCAAAACCTACCTCTAGTTGAGGTGGAGGATGGGCTTGAAGATTCTACAAGTTATTTAGAGCAGCTGTCAAAAGATTAATTTGGCTATTTTGTTCATGCATTCTACTGTTCTGGTTCAGGAACACCTCATGAATATCAAAAGGCGGCATCTCCCCCAGACCAGAACAAGAAGGGATTTCGGGATTCTGATTCTGTAATTGATCCATAGAAACTGATGAATCAAATGGGAATTTAATTGGTTGCTTAGCTGCAACCAGCTTAAGAGCACCTGTCAACGGAGTTACAAGAGGCGATTTCAAGGGTAACCTCTCGTGCATAAAACAAAAAGAATGTGCAAAAGCACAATCACACCACCAAAAATCAACGGCAACAAAACTTGCAAAACACACGAAAAAGCAGGTTTTTCTCTTCTTTCAAAGGAAAGAAGAGAGTTCTAGAATACGCAAAATACTTTCGATGCAAACAAGTATAATATCAGTATCAAAATACACATCCTAAACTTGTGTCTACGCAAGTGTGTATCCTTAAAGCTCAAAGGCCTAAGCTCTAAGATGGAGACTGCTCACTACTGGCTCCTCGGGGCTCTAGTAGTGAGACAAACTTGTTGATCTTCGACCAAAGACCTAATAGGTGTAAAGAGGAGAGATAGAAGAATTAGACTTGTGTGACTCTAGTGATCGCGATGTGTGCACGATAGCATGCAATAGACGATAGCGGTAAAACCTGCATGCATTCTGCAAACAGATTTAAGTCACAAATTTTATTATCCTCTTTTTTACTTAATCTTTTCAAAAATATGATAGAAAGAAGTAAAGTGACTGCATTTTAAGCATTTTCAAACAAAGAAATGTGGTCTTGATATTAACTCTTGGATAGGTATCTACGTGGTTTTTCGCGTGTTTTCCCGTTGATGCGAGAAAAATAGTAGAAAACTTTTCCCGAGTTAGATAGTAAGGTTACTAGCAGGTAAATGCACTCCTAAGAGTGTATGCCTATAACATGCTGCTGCTAGTCAGAAAGTATGCATTTTTGTATTTTTTAATTTTTTTACTAACTAAATGCAACAATACAAACTAAACTAGAGACTAAGAAAAGAATACTTACAATGGTATGTATAGTGAAAAACAAAATAGAAAAAGAAAACCCGCCTTCTTTCCTGACAATACTCACAAAGTTAAACCTGAAAAAAAGACAAAACAAAAAAACAAAACTACTTAGTACAAAATAACTAAAAACAATAATAATGGCGAATATAATTTACAGTTACCCCCCGGCAACGACACCATTAAAATGGTGGTTAACTTTCTCAACACAGTTAATTAAGTTAGTTATGCTTAATTATGTGTAAAAGAAAGTAACTTAGGTCAACTTGACTTTATGTCGATTAAGTAGTATAGGGTCAAGTTAACCTAACATTTTAGATTTTATTTCTATTTAACTGGTTGAGTCTAGGTCGTTCACTAGGAGGCATAACTTAATTAAAATTCACCACTAATCCTAAGCTAAGGGAATTATAATTAAATTTACTTTAAGAATATGAATTTTGCTTAAGGATTTCTAATTAGAAGAATATGCAAAATTCGATAAGGAAACACATTTACACATATGATTTACTTTTACAAGCAAGTAAACATGTTTATTTCATTCAATTTCTTTTTATTTATAAGAGATTAAGGCAAGAAAAAGTAATTCTAATGAATATATGCCTTATTACAACATTAAGCTCAAAAGGAAATTAATAAAATACAGAAGATTAAACCATAATTACTCTTCTCTTTATCTTCAGCCTCATTCTTTCTTCTCCTCTTCTTTACCTTTCTCTCTCTCTCTCTCCCTCTTTCTTTTCTTTTTTACTTTTCTCTTATTTCTTCTTAATCTTTCTTGAGCTCTTCTCTTGTGCATCTATTCTTCTCTTTCTTTTCTTTCTTATTATTTGTTCTTCCTATTATCTTTTAACTCTTTTGCTTGTCTATCTTTCTTCAATCCTTACGAGCTCTCCTTCTTCTCCTTCTCTTCCTTTACATCCTTTCTTCTTCTCCTTCTCTTCCTTTACAGCCCTTCTGAACTGAACCGGTTTGAATTCTTTGAACCAAAAATTAGGTTTTAAGGTTGGCGGCTTGGACCGGTCGAGGATACACAACACCCCACTCAGGGTCAGACCAGACCCTACTAGGTCCAAGCTTGGTTCTTATTTGGTTTGTTTTAATTCCGATTTAGCATAGTCTCAAGCCCATCCGACTCACAGCCTCCCAGGCCCACATGCACACACCCTCATGGGCCCACACTCACACGCCCACAGGAGCACACACACCCAGGCACGTGCACCGCACGCACCCACACACACACCCATATGCTCATGCTCTTTCATGCACCCTACGCTGATGACTGAAGGGCCTTAAACACTCTTTACTTTTATACTAAGGCGGCTGTTTCGGTTCCATCGATGTGAGACTATATTTTCCCTTTCCGGAACAAACATCACTTGATGATTTCGACCACCTCAGAGCTACAATCCGAGCAAATGAAGGCTTGCTAGAAAGCTCTTAGGTTGCTCAACACGATTGTAGTATCAATTTGATACTCAGGGAAGGTTTAGCTCTTCGATTTGAAGGGCGAAAGGACCTGGTTCACTATGGCCATATTGCCTGCGGAATGGTGTTTTGAGCTCTAAGGTCTTCCAAAATGACTTTTGACCTTAGATAGGATGTTGAATAGATTCAGAGAGTGTTTCCATGGCTGTTGGTGAAGGAGAGAAACTCTAAGAAGCTTTAGGAAAGTGAAGCTGAAAAGCTTTGCTAAAGGGCTTCAGAACTTTAATTCAAGTTCTGTTTGGTCCAACAGATGGCTAGAGACCTATTTAATCAAATCAAACAACCCCTAGAGGTTGTGAAGAAACTATCTGGGTAGATTATTCACTTAAATTTCATCACAAACTTATAGTCATCAGTTTGGGTTCAAAAATAACTCAAACTGAACAGAAATCAAATTCTATAGAATAGATCAAAGATCAACCAAGTTGATTTAAAATCATTTAAAAGCATCTCAGGAACAAATTGAACTCCTCAATTCTTCTGATTGAGTCCCAAATCCATGAATTAGACTTAAGTTTGACCATGCAACCTGGAATTTTGACTTTTCTAGATTTAATCATTTCAAAGGAAATTAATGCCTTAATTATCTTCTATTTCACCTCAGAAATGGATTTAGACCCACAGAAGGATGTTTCAGTTAAGATTCCTAGGGTTCCAGGCCTGTCGTCTGAGATTCTAGATGAGTTTGTTCGACAGAACAAACCAAGGACTATAATAGAGATTGACACATTGGAATGGTCTCAGGGCATGTTACTGATGCTTCTAGACCTTTTAAATGAGACTAAACCCTAAATAACAATCATCTCCAACTCTACCAAAGTTGGAGAAGACAAAGATCTTATTGGAGCTCCAGGACTTAAAACTTCAAATAAATTACTTCAGCATGATCAGTGACCTTCAAATCAGTGATCTGGAGCTTCACGCTAAGTTCTATGGGCTGAAGAGTTCTTTTGACTCGTCAGAGCTCTGGTGAGTCCAGAAAAAGGCTAAAAGTATACAAATGTCATTAAAACATGCCATTAATGATATGAAAAGCTTCCTGAGGTCACAAGGAACCTCAGGAACACATTAATTCCTTAAATTATCCATTAATTTGAAAGTTATGTAGTGAATTCACAGTAAACAAATTTTGAATTTGATTAGGCTCAAGACCTATTTTCCTACTCAATTGAGTGGAGAAAACAAGTCAAAAGGAATTTGCGATGGATTATAGGTGGACAATTAGTGACATCAACTCCTCCAAAGCCGCCAATGACAGCAAGCTCAGGAGATTAAATTAAATTAGGCATTTAGTTTATAGATGATTATTACTTAAATTAAAATGAGGATAGGGGCCTTTAAGTGATGGTTAAGTGATGGAGGGCCCTAGTGGAGGTGGAGTAAGCTCAGCCACTTCCGCCATGGACAGCGGAAGCAGTGGTGAAAGTGGAGGTGGTTTAGATGAATAGATGATCAATTCAGTGATCTAAAGTGATAGAAATGTTCATGAAAGATTAAGAAAGGTGATCGATGATTTGAAAAGATAAAAGGATTGCTCCAGACAAGCTCAACAAGTTTGCCGAAGCTAAAGAAGATGAATGAGAAACTAGCATTATACCTATCTAATCTACCTAACTAACTATTCTAACTAATCTACTCACCTATTCTACTGTTACCTGAACGAAAGGGGTAGAAGATCTTCGTTGATGGTCCTTAACGGACGAGGAAATCAGAGGGTTAGGGAAGAAGTCTGGTAGGCATATGTGGAGTGAAGTAGAGGAACTCCTAGTGTCAACATTGCGTCAAGAGACTTGGCTGACGTTGGCAGAGATCCAGAGTGATCAAAGATGGATAGAGGAAGACGGAGGAAGCGGAGGAAAGTCACCAGAGTTTGGAAAGAATATCCTATCGGTTAGCTCAGTGAAGAAGAGGGAAGGGAGCTAACTTGGTGAAATCGAGGGTGTGGAGGGGTATTTATAGGTGGCGGCGGCTGAGAAGGAGGGTGTATCTGGACGAAGAAGAGGCTAGGAGTGGAGTAACCACCGGTGTCTTCTCCGATGCTGGTGAGGTTATCCACAACCCTAAAATAGGACTGTAGCTTCATCCAGACTGGTGGATGAAAAGGAGATGGTGAGCTAAAGCTCCAGGAGCTTGGAGAGGAAGGAATGACGTCGGATATGCAGTGATCAGAAGGAGGAAGCACCTCCTATCGTCAGCCATCGAGGAGGTTGAAGAAGGAAAGAAGAAGAAGAAAAAATTTCAGGGATTTATTGGTAACGAAAATTGAGGACCTAAGTGAAGAATAAGGTCTCGATTGAAATAAAACATAAGGACTAAAATGTGAACTAAGGCTTTCAAGGTTTATTTTCATTTAAATCTTTTTAAACTTTTTATATATGATTATAAATAAGACAATTATTATATTTAGACCTTGAATTTACATTTTTGACCTTTTTAGGTTAATTTATTTAATTAAGTAGTTTTACTTAAGTTATTACATACTTAGGTATAAATAATACTTAAGTTAGTTAATCATGTTAATTAGATAAATTGCTAATAATATTTAGAGTCCAATTATTAATTAAATTATTAATAATATTAATTGGATAATAATATAGCATTTTTAACTTATTTTAATGTCCTTTACTTTTTATCCCTTATTTAATAATTAACCTATATATTTACCTATTCCTAGCTAATTAACTAGGAAGACTAGTTAATTAGGGGTAATTAGAGACCATGATGAGCTTCTCATCAGTGGGTGAGATGAGTGGAGTGACAATCAAACAACCAAAATCTACCCTAAGGTTTATGCAAGCACCTAAGTTGATTTGGGTTTGAGTTATTAGGTTATGGAATGAAAACTAGGGTGGGGGTGGTGGAGATAAACTTACAAAACCTTCATTCACACTTTTCTCCTATCTAACCACTCTGGCCCTCCTCAGATGAGTACCTGAAATCACGGTAAGATTAGAAAAAAAGTGGGATAAAAGTTAGGTAAGGAGGAAAAACACGGAAAAAAACCAAAGAGCATTGCCTCCCCAGCAACAGTGCCAAAATGATCGAGGCATGTTTCACAAATTAAAATTGGGGTTTGGAGGACCCGTCATCGTAGCTTACAAAATGCATCTACTAAATAAAATTCATAACTGAAACTTGAAATGTATGCTTCGCTTTATAAAGGGTCGAACACGGGTAGGCGAATGTTTGATTTTATAAAAGTCTACACTTCACTTTATTTCTTTTTGTCATTTTCATCTTTTCTAATTTTTTATTATTTTAATAGGGCAAGAGATCAGGTCGATGAATTCTAGCTAATCTACTTGCAAAAATATAAGAAAGAGAGGGAGAAAGAGAGAGAGAAACAATCATCTATTAATAAGCAAGTGTTCGTTACAACTACGAAAGTGGAAAATTCTATACTACAAAAGCGAAAAAGATAGAAAGAGGTGAGAGAAATCCCCCTCGACGGTCACTCGAAGGACGACTCGCTCTGATGTCACCTGGAGGAAGGTGGTGAGGAGCGGGACAAAGGAGGACAGAGCCGAAGGATGGAGGATGGGGCAGGTCGACGTCACGGCGAGGATCTTCCCGAAGGGTGGTAAGAGGATGGCCATAGGATGCTCCACGAAGGGGGTGAAAGGTAGGGAAAAGTTTGGTTTTCTACTCTAGAGGAGCAACCCGGGCTTGGGACAAGCTCTTCTTAAAGCCTTGGATGTGGTAAGAGGAAGAAAGGAAGAGATGGTTTGGAATGGTGGTGGGTAGGTAATTTTATAGTGGAGGAAGAACAAATTCGCATCTGGGTCATTACTGACGTCCGTAAACGTCGCTACAGATCCACCATTTCTATCGTTGAGGATCCATGCCTTCAATTCGTTTGTTGGCATGCATGGCCCATTAGTGACAGCTGCAAGAGTCACTGAAGGCCTGCATCACTAAAGATTCACCCTCCCTCCCTGGCATACCCAGCTGGCACTGTGCTCGCTCTCCTATCACGCACCGTGTTGCGTAGGTGCGTGCGCATGCGCTGGCCGGTGCATTGGCGCACTTCATGCGTGCGAGTCATGCGCCATCAATTTCTAATTGGGGGGCTATGGGGATTCGAACCCGCTCCCCACCCTTGGAAGTGCAGCGCCCTAACCAACGCACCACGATGTCCGATGTGTCGAGCAGACGACTTAACGCTTGCGGTGGAGAGCTTCTCAGCCGTTGGATCGAGATCCAATGGATGGGAATGAGGGTCACGGATGATGGAGAGGTGGGAGCGGGCGTTGCTGGCCAATGTTGGGTGAACTGGATGGTGCCATGTGGTGCCATCTGGGCCATCCATTCTTCTTTCTGTTGCAGAGGGTGCCACAGTGCTTAGATTGAGATGATGCCTATGTTGTCGAATTACAATCATCACTCCGGATCCATCTCTATGGTAGATTTTCCATCCGAAACCCTTATGGATGTCGCATTGTGCCCTGGCCGTTGATCATCCTTGGACTTCATATGATGCTACGGGTCTCCGATTTAGACGATTTCAAAGGTGTTAGACTCCGATCGTCACCCTGATCAAATCCGTTTGGTCCAATCGTGCATCTGAGGCCCTAAAATGAATATTCTTCTCTCCTGACCATAAAAAGGACCTAATTAACCCAAATTATATACAACTACTCTAAATGCAAAATGATGCATGCTTTGCACTCTTTTATAACATGAAATGTAAACCTAAGCCTAAGAACATGCATGATTAAGCATTTTAACCTAAATAGATGTGTCTATATGAACTGCCTGATTGTCCAATGAGGAGGAGTGATCTGCTGATCTATCACTGCTAGAGGTGGAGGAGGAGGTGCTGCTTCAGTGGGAGGAACTATAGTAGAGTGGCAAGGATGATGAGGCCTATGAAGCTGCTACTAAATACCATGAATAGACTCTCTAAGCCTATCCAAGAGTTGACCTTGAGCATTTAGGTAGTCGGATAGCCGGTGCCCATGTCTCATCATCACTAGGACTGTCCCTCTCTGCTTATGCATCATCAGTGAAATCAGATCAGTAACGTCCTGAATACTGACGTAGTCCCTGCTTAAGAGCAGTCTGTCAAGAAGTCACCACTTTTGGTCGTAGAAAGATGGAGTAGGTTGCATTGGAGGATGACAGGTCACTATAAGGTGCTCTTACGGCAGGAAGGCTGGAGGTACTGTAGAGGATTCTCCTTGAGAAGAGGGTTGGTCTAGCTTCTAAGGATGCTACTGCTGTGGATCTGCATCCACACCATGGGCTCCCTAAGATTGCTCCATTTTGGTATACGTAAGCTAATAAAAAATGGAGACTCTTGTGATAAATTCCTTGTCATTTATATCCATTGGGACATTAAAATATAAGAAGATGTGAGATAGGAGTGTCCTAAATTGGAAGGAGCTAGTGCGTTCCTTGTCTATCAAATAAAGAGTTAGGTGATTCTAGTTGAACCACTTGTTCTTTAGAAAGGCGTAGAGGGTGATACACATGATCCTAGGGTAGTTCTCAAAGGAGGTGGATTTTAACATAAAATTACACAAAAAGACGTGATTCAGAAAGTGATGGAGGCAACAGAAATATAGGGATTTGGCTAAATGACCCAAATCATAGTGAGTGGGAGCAAGTAAGGTTTCCCTAATGGTGTCGCTCTGGGTCTACTGGTGGAGCTCAAGGAAAGTGGGACCAACATTGGGAAAACCAAGAATCTTCGTAATGACATCGGTGATAAGTCAATTTTCGCTTTTCAATAATGTTATTAAGATGGTTTGTCATTGTAGGATCAAAGTGGTGGAAAATCGCTTAACAAAATAATTAAAATTAAAATTAAACCATTCACAGGAGAGCGGGTCATGCCCACAGGGAGGCAATGACTTAGTTAAACTCGTAATTAGGTCGAAATCAAGTTCGTTGAACTATTTGTCAGATCAAACAATGCCTGTGTAGCTCTGAAAGTAAACCTTAAATTTATGGAGAAGTCAAGGGGTGTTAATGTAAATTTTATGCCAGAAAATTATCCATGTGAAAGGGTATGCCATGTACTATTCACTTGCATGCATACTAAAATGTCATTCAAAATTAAATTCAATGCACATAAAGATGAATAATAAGGTTTAACAATTCTTTAGAAGCATGAGCCTGAAGGCATAAATTCACCACAATAAAATAATGATAAATCAAAATTCATTACTGTGGCAATGGCATGTGAATGTAAATACTAATAGAGGATGAAATAGGGGATTAGCTTCTGGTGAAGCTTATGCACGGATGAAGGAGAGATGGACGGCGAGTTGGTGACCAGAGGTAGCCCTCTCCGATCCGCACCTGACGATGGTGGCAGATCGATGGATGGTGGTTGAAGCTGGCCTGATGGAGGAAAGGTCGGCGGTGGGTAGCATTAGCTGCCGCTGGCCGCACATGCTGCAAGCGCGAGGAGGGGTGGTGCGCGGGTGCTGCAGGCGCGAGGAGGTGTGGGCACATGGAGGGGCAAGCGCTCTACAGACCGTACAGGCATGCGCGGGGATCTGTTGGTGCTGGCTACAAGTGCTGTAGGGAGGCGCTGGAGCGGGGGCACTGGGGGTGAAGGCGTGCGTGGGGTCTAATGGTGCGAGGCGAGGGTGCACTGGAGGTGCGAGGAAGCGTGGGTGCTGGGGCATGGGTGCACTGGAGATGAAGGTGCAGGCATGCAAGCACGAGGTGGGATGCTGGCTGAGGTGAGGGTGCACAGTGGGCAGGCACGCTAGGCGAGGGCATGCTGGTTGGGGGTGAAGGCGCACAATGGGTAGGCACGCTTGGCAGGGTTGAGGCGCGAGGAGAAGTTGCAGGGACTCTTGGCTGTGTAGGCTGTCACCCCACACACCCACGGTGGTGGAGTCGCACTGCTGCGGTGGGAGGCCGGTGGTATGGAATGGATGAGAATCAAAGTTCTCTATGCAGTGAGGAACAAAGGGGTGGTGGCCTCCTTTGAACGGCAACCCTTCCTTCTCTTTTGTAGCCACAGCTACAAAGATTTGAAATTCAAAAGCCACCGTAGAATCAATGTTGATGCATAGGAGGAGGCAGAGATGGAGGAGTTACCTACAAAGGAGAAGAAAAAGAAAAAAAGAATAAAATAATTAGGATTATTTATACATAACTCCTTAACTTCTATGTTAATTAAAATAGTGTATGTAATGCACCTAATTAATTAACTAATCAAATGTATGCAATCCTAGGTTAATTCTAAATGTGTGAATTATGCACTTAAGCTAAAAATATGAATTAATTTATTTACATCCTAATGAGTGCTATCTAAATGTTAAAAATAACTTAATGTCTAGACACTTAAATACTTAAATAGCCCACAAATATAGGCTAACCAATCGGCATTGGCCAAAACCTTTATGCCATCGACATTAGAGGTAAGCTCAATGTTGAACCCCTCACCTATGTTTTTCAAATTCATGTAAAATAGGTGACAGGACATGGGGTCAACACCAAGGATGCGACTATTTTTGGCTCCAGCATAAAAGTAACACTCAAAAAGATGGAGAATCTGGTGATATGCAAATTTATCATCAATGCCAAGAAAGAAGGTCTTGAAATAAGGGAAATCAATAGGTCTACCAACATGTGGAGAAACCTTAGCAAGAAGAGAGAAATGGTCATGGGCAGCCTCTATATTAAAGTAAAGATCAAACATGCCATTACAAGAACTAGAGGAGGAAGCACATGCACGTTTCGGAGCCATTGACAAAAAAGTCACAATGGTCGATAAAATAAGGATGGCTAGTCGATCAAAAATGGTTTGGACGTGGTTCTGGGAAACCTGATTTTTGGTCGATCAAGCTGCTTGATTAGTCGATCAAAATATTTCTAACTCGACAAAACAAGAGTTTCACAAGTTGATTCGCTCACATATACTATAAAATGGGGCAAAGAGGCACAAGATCATCACAAGATCAATCATACAACATCTAAGCACAAGACAAATCAAAAAAGCAAGGATTTAAACGAGGCTTAGAGTTTACCATGATCGATCAAACAAGGGAGTCAGAGGAGTTGATGGAGGAGAGGACAATTCGATGAGCTCCGTAAGTGGCTTAGGGAGCTGCTCGTGCATGGTATGTCAACTATGATGATCATTGATGGGAGGAGGAGCGTGAGGAGGAACCATGAACAAGGAAGGTTGAAGGAGGAAGATCGAAGGCTGATGTTGCTCCAAGAAGAACTCAACGTTGGTCGGTGGCATGGAGTTTTTGGTTGCCGGCGCTGGCCATGGGAGAGGGAGTCGTGGATTACTTTGGCCAGTGGGGGTAGAGGTGGGGTAGATAGATTGAGTTTGTGGGGTAGGGTGTGGGGTAGTGTTGAGTAGAAGAAAATATGGTTTGGGTAAAAAGAGTAGGTGTTTTATAATTTTTTGAAAAGTTAAGAAAGGTAAGGACTCTTTGGGTAAGTAATCAAGTAGATTGGCACAGCTTAGTTGATTAGAATCGAGATAAGATGAGATTTGGATAACAAACACGAAATTTGATTCCATCCAGAATTGGTCAATGTTTATCGTGCGAAATCGGTGTTTTAAGATCAATACGTTGTAGTACAGACGAAAATCACTCGTCAACAAATACAATTTATAACTCGAATATAAATCCAAGGTCGAACACAGAGAGCAAATATGGAATTCATGCACCAATCTCAATCATAATGCAAATGAGCACAATAATTAAGCCAATAATGATATTCAAGGAAGAATAATTACTTAAAAATTGATCATCAATGTATAACATGAGTTTGACATAGCAAAAAGAATAGAAATAGTCCTAAAAAGTGATGATTTAAATCACCTTATAGATCCACATTTAAGCAAGCATTTTAACTATAGTACTTAAATTATTGAATAGTAATTCAAATAATGCTAAAATGTCAAGATGCTACAGTGAAAAGGCATTGTCCATCTTCTTCATCTCTTCTTCTTCCTTCTTCTCTGTACAAGCTCTTCTTTTGTTCTTCTCCTCTGCTTTTTTTTTTTGGCCTTCTCTTCTTCTTCTTTCCATTCCTAGCTTTCACTGCTCTTCCTCCCTTCCTTAGGTTTCCTTCCTTCCTTCCCCACGGCTATGTGTTCAGCTAGTGCACATACGAGCAAAACCGACCCTCCCCTGCTCTCTCTCTTTTCTTTCTTCCTCCTCTTCTCTTTCACTGAAACCATGTAGTCGGATTGAGTATTCGGGTTAAGCACATAGCCCGGTCTAGGGCTATAGGTGTGGGTCACAGCCGAGGAGTGAAGCCAGGTATATGGGTCAGGTGAGAAGGGTAAGGAGGATCTCACCCTTGTGTTCTGAGGCAATAAGCCCAGAACATGAATTCAACTTGTTCAACCTCAATGCTTCACCCACTTACGATGTGGGACTAATTCCACAGCTTTTCTGCTTGCACACGACCGTGAGCTTGCTTGAGGTGTCTTAGTCGAATTCGCATAGGAGATGTGGTCAATCACTCCAAGTGATCGAGTGAAGGCATTTGTGCTTCGATTCTGTGTCACCTAGGATTCACACTTGGAGCTGGGACATCAGGAACACGGTCAAAGCTTGCTTAGAGCAGCTTTGATAATGGCAGCAATGGTCGGCAACCTTGAAACACAAAGTATGGCCTTGCGGTCTTGTCAGAGAAGCTCAGTAGGATCTCAATGATGCGATAAAGGTGTTGGTGGCGATGGCATACTTCAAGGGGGGTCGAAGATGGCTGGCGAAGGTGGAGGAGGTCAGAAATTGATGGGTCCTTCAGTGGTGCTTTTCTGTGGGTGGAAGGGCTAATAGGTACAGGGGTTTGGTTCGTGGAGTCGAGACGAAGGTATAGGGAGTTTCGGTGAGGTGTGTTATGCAATGGAATAATGGGAAGGACTCGTTGGAGATGTGGTCAGAGAGAAGGGAGGAAGGTGGCTTGTGTAAGCGTCAAGGGATGTTTTTAGGATTTTTGGATAGGGAACAAACCTAAGATGCTAAAAGATATAAACTAACCCTAATCTAATGGATGAAAGGGGCGGAGCGGCATCGATTTTGGCAGGCTGGCGCCGTGGAAGATGAAATCTCTGTTGTGGTGGCCTGTGAGGAAGAGGGTTTCTGAGGGGCGCTCGCCGGTGTTGTGAGAGGCGAACGAATGAGACAAAGAGGAATATGCTGGCTATTGTCTGTGATGGCAGAAGAGGAAGGAGGTTGGAGAGGCTCGCTAGAGCTCGTGGAGGATCTCGGCCAAAGAGGGCGGAAGAAGGTGAGATACCGGTCAAGAACAAGCTAAAGAAGTAAGGCATGCCCTTGGCGTGTTTTTATAGGACATAGTAAGTCCTTCCAAGCTTGGAAACCAAGATTGGAGCTTGGAACCTTCATGGTTTTAGGAGACCCGAACCTTCAAAAGGTTCTTACAAGCTTTGGAGTAGGAATTAGAGCCTCATGCTTGGCTCAAATGGAAGGCAACTTCCTTAGGAATCCCCCTTTCTATGTTGGGAGAGATTCGTCAATCAATCAGGGATAATTCTTCAATCAAAGGTTGTTGGCGAAGTAGGTTTAGGAGTTGAAGGTGGTGAGGACCTGTTCGAGAAGATGACAAAGTTGGGGGGCTATTTGCAAAGAATTCAAAAGTTAGGGGCATGTGTGTGAGAGAAAAGACTCCAGCTAGACCAAAATCCAAACTCGGTCAAGATGATCTCTGATTGGGACCAAATTTTGGTATAAGCCCGATTTGGACCCAAGGAATCTGTTGGTGAAGTCAAATTTAGGTTTCGACAAAGTTTGACTAGTTAAATTCCATAGAAACCTAAATTATGGCATTTGTCTGTCTGAGACTCTGTTTTAGGTCAAAAATTGATTTAAATGGTCAATTCAAGGATGCCAATCCCTAGAGAATATTTTTCTATGATTTTTAGAGGATTTAGATGAATTTTAGCCTAACCAGAACCTCAGTTAATTAAGCAGGTCTATTTTTAGGGTTTCAAATGTCCATTAATTTTTTAAATGCATGAAAACCCATTCCTATCTACATGAATCCACTTATTAGACATTTATGACCATTGAGCCTGTAATTAACCCCTGAGAAACCTTGCGGTTATGATAGGATGATAAAATTGTAGTTTTAGCCTTGATTTCGTGTTATTCTCTTAGAAAGGATGTGTAATGAATTACTATCTTCCCGCGTTTATGTAGGAGCATTTAATGATGGAATATGACCAAATAAGGCAAGCTTTGGTTGATGATAATGTTATCATCATACCCCCATGCCTAACTTTTGCTAGTCCCTTAGCAAAATCTTATGAAATTAACTCAAATTCTAGACCATGCCTTGATGATCAAAGTCCTGATTCTTTCTTCTTTTAAGAAATTAGATCAAAATGCTAATAGTAGACCTAGAGGTACTCAAGTACCAATCAAGATCCAAACCTGATCAACTTTAGCCTCAGTCTATCGCAAAGGTTTCTAAGGCCCACAGTAACTAACCTAAGGTTTGTTGAACTCTGTGATTAAAGAACCTGTGCTTAAAACATGGTTAGTCCAGGTTCAGTTTGTAGTGCATTTTTGTAAGAGAGAGGGAAGGAAGAATCCTTGCATTTTTGGAGAGTTTTCGCTCTCTTTTTCTTTATTTCTAGCTTCAGATTGGCCTAAAAACACGATCTGTATCGGATTCCTTGTCCTCACCATCAATCCTCACAGGGTCCCTGGCAATCGATGCTTCGAGATAGCACTGACCATGGCAAACCTCAGAACCCTGGGATTTGACACTTAGAGATAGTGCCTCCAATGGTGTTCTGTAGCTAAATTCAAGCCCTATCAATCAACATTTCAGGATAATCCCACCCATGGCACCTGAATCTGCACAAGGTGCTTACATGCCCCTTGTAGGATATTTTGATATCATAGGAGACAAGCACTGAGGAGACGATATGTTATTACACATCTTCGAGGGGAATTTCCCATCTCTCTGCGTTGATAAGCCACTCCTAATCTAGGTAGCTTTTTCAGAATAGAATTAATGCATTTGAATGATTTTGATATTAAGTGCACTAAACAAGAGTGTGTGTGGATTAGGGTGCTTAGGTTACCAAATCCTGCAAAGCAAAGGTTAGTTAACTAGGCCGAATAATCCCTAGGCCTTAGACTTAATACTTATGCTTCGCATTTTCTTCAACCTCTTGAGGATTATCCAAATTTTAACGGATACGTGAATTTTTAAGCCCTAAAACAAGCCCAAGAGGCCTAAGATCAGCACTCATGCTGATCTCTTTGTCCCTTTGTTATTCTAGGACTTCATTTTTTTTCTTTTGATTTAGTCTAGAACTTAAGTAGATTCTATAATCTTTTACTAATGACTAATCTTTTTGTTTCAAATTGTAGCTCCTTTTTAACATTTAAAATCACCTCCTTTCTTCCTTAAAATGATATGCAATTAATCCTCAAAATTTCCTCCCCTTTCTCAACTTTTCAGTTTTTTCAATTTTTTTTGGTTTTTTGGAATATGTAATTTTTTTGTGAGAATCCTTTAAAAATTTGAATTTTTATGTATTTGCACTTTAACAACCCCCCATGCCTAAGTTTTGCAATGTCGTCATTGTAAATCCGAGGGTATGAAATTAGTTTGGTTTAGTGATTAGAATAGGATAAACGGCTGGGTGAATGGTTCGGGATGACTGTTGCAGATGATTTCAAGCTCTAGTGCAAGTACCAGAGGTGGAGTCGACTGCTCTAAAACTGAACTCAAAGTGCGGTAGAAGTGAAGTACAAAAAGATAATAAGAAGGATCTTGAGTTTTTTGGAAACACGGGTTGCATCTCGTTAAGTGCTAAATTCAATGCCTTCAGCCAAGCAGAAAATGGTATGGAGAATGAGTGGTCAAATCAGTAGAGTTTTGTAGAACAAGCACCTTGATCAATAACCTGGTTGGTCCAACCAAGTGGAACCCAAACACAATCAGTCTGGTGGGTTGATGGATGTGAATCCGTAGATGTGGTGCCCACCAAATACTTTGAAAATTAAAAAGATGCGGAAGTGTAAATCCAGTGTTTGGCTAAGTCCAATTAGCCTAGTAAGAGTAGGGATCTTCAAAAGAGAATGGATCTATGGAGGATGTGAGATCCTTACGAGGGTGTTCAGAGAAGGATGAGGCATGATTTGTAGTCAAATCAATATCCAAAACTCGATTAAAAGATGAAGAATCATATGTGACTGGATCATCGAGAGGAGAATCAGAGTAAAAATTGAGTCCGGTGGCAGGTCAGGGTTGAAAACGGGTTTTGGAAGGTTTCGTATATGGAGTAGAAGAGGTGTTTTCTTTTAAATCATTGACATCAACATCTGAATCAAAAGACAAGTCGTGGTTGCTGAGGTCGTAAACTCGTTTGAATTCATTAGGAAAAACAGTTCTCTGATGTCATAGTAAGATTCGAAATCATCGGAGAACTTGCGAAGGTCGTGTTCTGAATCTGATTCGGGATAAGAGGTTCCACTACAGAATAAATCAAGGGGTGTAGAATCAGCAACCTGACTTGGATCTTACCCAATTTCAAATTTCAAGCTCAAAGATGTGTCCCTGGTAGGTATAGGCTCGGGTTCTTGGCTTGTAGGGAAGACCCAATCAAAACCCAACTCTTTTAGTTCCTCGGATTCTGTATCGTAAATTGGCGTGACTTCCAAAAAATCGATTTGTATCTCTAGGGAGCATAAAGAGGTGCATTCATCAAATACAGACCCAGAATAAAAATTCAAATTAAAAATCAGATTTTCATCACACAGGGCCTCATAATCATCCCAATTAGCTCAATCCAGATTCTGGGTTAAGGGTGTGGGTTGAATCACTAGAATCTAGGTTGGGCTCTATAGGGATATCAAAATTGTTCTCGAGAGTCACCTTATCAGAACAAGGGATGGAATTTGCACCCTTGAGAGGTTCTAACGCAATCTCATTATCACAGGTGTCTAGGAAATCTAGGCTCGATGGACCAGCTTCCTGGTTTCCTAAGGCTGGTTTGAAATCATGATCACTTGCAATCAGATCCTCCCAACCCATCTCAAGATCAGGCGTGTCAATCTGTATGTAATTTGAATCAAATTCCATTTGGGTGGGGGGTCCATAATAACCTTGATCCTTAAACCTAGGATTTTGGGAATTATGTTGATTAGCCCAAGATGTCTCAAGGATGTATTTATGTCTCTGATCAATAACACGTTTTAACATTTGCATCATCTTGTCTCTTCTTTCAAGGTCATCTTGGTTCATTTTCCGTAGTGATGGATCAAATCTACATAAGATATACTCACCATTATGTGATCTCTCAATTTCCTGATATCTTAGCGTGAGAACATTCCAAGTTGAACCATTTTCTAGTTGTGTCAAAATCTGTTGTGTCTGTTCTGCAATGAACGTTGTTGTGTTTGACACATTAACCTACATATCCTCAAATGGGTCTGGTAACATGTTAGGTTGCATTTTCAAATCAAGTAGTGGATCTGAATGAAGAATCAAACTTAGGTTTAGATTGAGGTTGATCAGATCAGATTAGAGAATCCCAAGAAGATCTAATGAGGTCTCTTAGGTTAAAATCCTAATGACCTTCCTATGTGTCTACGCTAAATAGAAGGGATGAGGGACTGGATGTGAAATTGACCCAATTAAGGCACCCAAAGACTTTTGGATGACTAAGGCAGTTTCAAAGGCAGTTTCAAGGTAGATGATACCTATGAATCAGAAATTCGCACACCTGAGAATTACTTGGGCAGCCAGGAAGGGAGAGCCTCGCAAAGACCCCTACACAATAGAGTGTCCCCACAGGTTATAGGGTTTCCCTCACCCGACCTTCCTTCTCACTATGGTTCCAAGTAGACTGGAATGTACAAACTTAAGTCCTTACGTCTACCAATTTCAGCTTAATTAGTGACTTGATTTAGAAGTTGATTTGACTTGTGACCTAATTTGGATGTTGGTTGACCCACAATGTAGATCAACTTCACCTGACCTACCCTAAAGATGACAAAATGAAATTTAAGTCATGACTCTTAGTATATTAGGTACAAGATTTTAGGGTTTAAGTGATATTGAGCCTGATTTTTGGGTTTTTGTTGATTAGATCTTTTCAAATAAGGCCTAGGTAGCACACAAATGCTGGAGGGTTTATTCTCGTTATGCAGACAAATGTGTCCTAACACTTCAAAACCTTAATTGGCTCTATTTCAAGTCCATTTTGATCTCAAAATGTACACTTTGGACCTCAAACAAGAAGGTGAGTACTCCAAGGTGATTTTAGAAATTAAGCGTAATCCCTAATAGGTACAAGCAATTTGGGGAGGGAATTCTAAATAGAATCACTTCAAGCATTAATCAGATATGAAAATTTTTCACAAATTAGGAAATTACCTTTTTGAATGATGATTTACTATGAAAATAAGGCAAATGAATCCTAATTGATTGTTTCCTTTCTTATCCTCATAAGATTAGGAGGTTAATTAGAGAAGAATAGAGAATACCTACCCAGGGAGCGACTGATTGCACAAAAGATCACCTCATGAAGTATCTCGCAAAATCACAAGAAATCAAATAGGACAAGTTATTGCTCAAATATAATCAGATAAAGCAAGGAATAGAGGAGAATTGTGTGTTGCTCCCTGGCAATGGTGCTAAAATGTTTATCATGGGAAATCAGTGTTTTAAGATTGATACGTTGTAGTACAAACCAAAATCGCTCATCGACAAATATAATTTACAACTCAAATATAAATCCGAGATTAAACACAGAGAGCAAATGTGGAATTCACGCATCAATCTCAATCATAATACAAATGAGCATAATAATTAAGACAGTAATAATATTCAAGGAAGAATAATTACTCAAAAATTGGTCATCAATGTATAACATGGGTTTGACATAGCAAAAAAAATAGAAATAATCCTAAAAAGTGGTGTTTTAAATCATCTTTTAGATCCATAGTTAAGCATGCATCTTAACCATAGTACTTAAATTATTGAATAGTAATTCAAATAATGCCACAGTGTCTAGATGCTACAGTGCAAAGGCACTGCTCATCTTCTTCATCTCTTCTCCTTCCTCCTTCTTCTCTATACAAGCCCTTCTTCTTTTGTTCATCTCTCTCTCTCTCTTTTCTTTGGGCCTTCTCTTCTTCTTCTTTCCTTTCTTAGCTTTCACTACTCTTCCTCTCTTCCTTAGGTTCCCTTCCTTCCTTCCCCATGGCAAAGTGTTCAGCCAATGCACAGAGGAGCAAAACCCACCCTCCCCCTCTCTCTTTTCTCTCTTCCTCCTCTTCTCTTTCACTGAAACCAGGTAATCAGATCGAGTATTCGGGTCAAGCACGTACCCGGATCCCAGGCTGTGGGCATGGGTCGCAGCCAAGGAGTGAAGGCAGGTATACGGGTCAAGTGAGAAGGGTAAGGAGGACCTCACTGTTGTTCACTCAAAATCAGGTTTTAAATTGTTACGTTGCAGTATAGTTGAAATCTTGTGAAAAATAGATAAATTTATACCCAAAAATGTCTGAGGTTGTTCGTTGGGACCAAGTAGGAATTCAATTCACAAAATTGTAATTTAAAATAATAGAGATAAGAAATTATAATCAGAAATTGATTTAGAATAATATGGCAATAAAATCAATGTGTCAGACTGCAAAAGGAATGGAGTAAAATGGTGATTTGAATCACCAATTACTTCCTACAATAATATCAAATGAAACTCAATAGTTACGAATGAAATAAACTCAAGTCAACCATCTGATTATTCAATTAGATGTCTTAAACATTTGATGAAGAGTGCTTTTCTTTGCTTCTTCTATCTCTATTCTTCTTTTCTTCTCTTACTTTCCTTCTTCTTCCTATTTCTCTATTCTTGTGCGGCTCTTCTTTTCCTCTTCTTTCTTTCTCTGCTTTCTCTTTTCTTCTGCTTTCTCTGCTCTTCTTCTTCCCTTCTTTTCAAGCATAGGGGAAAGGTTCATAGATTTGGCTAAGTGTTAGCCAACTTCCCAGAGAGTAAAACCCTCCCCTACCTTGCGTGGACTCTCCTCTCTTTCTCTCCTTGGGTCACACTCTCCTAGAGCCTCCAACAATACTGGGTTATCAGGTATTTGGACCTAGAGTGCACCCAGGTCTAGGGTGTGGGTCGCAGCCGAGGGGAGTACAGGGCTTAGGCAGGTTATCGGATCAGGCCAAATCTGCGGGGTCAGTGTCACAGATGTGTCTGAGTGAGGATGCAGGGGACCTCACCCCCCAAGTGATATGAGGCGATAAGCCTCTATCACTTTTTCCTCTTATGCGACATTAACTGCTCCTCAGTCCACGATGTTGGACTAAACTCCATCGCCTTTCTCTACGTGGAGCTGCAGCTACTGCTTCTCGCAATTGCGGTCAAAGACCCGATCAAAGGGCCTAATTATCTCCTTGGATGTACTCCTAGAAGGATTCTGCTGAGCTTGGAGTAAGTGCCTGGGCAGATCCCTACACAAACATGGTCTGAAGCTCGTGGAGAAGCTCAATAATGGCAGTGAAGGACCAGCTACCTGAAATCAGAAATAAGGCCTTTCGACCACGTCAAAACATTTAGGAACGATTGCTGGAGCACGATGAACTTGATGAGGGGGTCGACGTGGTGCGAGAGTGATCTATGGGTATTGGCGCAGTTAGAGTAGTGCTGTGATAGTGGGTGTGTTCGGGGGAGCTGTAGGGGGATCAATAGCTCTCAATGAGTGAGGGCTTTCGATCGTCGTGATGAGGTGGAGGTGTGAAGTGTGGAAGCAGCGACGTAGGTGGTTTGTGGTGGCCGCTAGCACTCGTCGGAGGTCTGTCGACGAGATGGAAGACAAAGTCGTGGACGATTGTGCGGGGGTCGAAGAGGTGTGTTGGATATGCTAGCGTCATGAGGAGAAGTTGAGGAGTTAGTTGCGAAGATGGTGTCGGTTGTGGTATGGCCGGTGTTGGAGAAGGAGGCTACTCCGGTGGACAGGAAACGATGAGGAAGACAGTGAAGGTGGCGTCGGCTGGTATGACTCAACGTGGAAGAAGATGGGGGAGATAGCTCCACCGTTAGTATTGCAAACGGAGGAAGAATGGAGGCAGGGAGGGTCGCCGGACGTCGAGGAGTAATTTGGCCAAGAAAGAGGAGAAGACTTTGACGTGTTCAAGGTCGAATTCGAGCGTAGGGAGAATGGTTTGATCTGGAGGTCTTTTTATAGGCCTTTGAAGTGGTTTTGAGCTTAGGAATCAAGCTTCCCGAGCTTGGAAAGCTTCATCAGAGTTAGAATTTTTAGGATACCCTAATCTCTCATGCATTGGCATGAGAGATTGGGGATGTTTTAGGGTGTGAGAATTGGCTTAAAGGGAAGGGAATTCCTTGACAAACTTCCCTTTCAAATTTGAGAGGGATTAGTCAAGGAATCAAGGAGATCTTGCCAATGTTAGGTCGCATAAGTTTGTATGAATAGGATTAATGGCAGTAGGGACCTATTCATGAAAATGATGACAAAGTTAGGGGCCTTTTTGTAAATATTTTGAAAGTTAAGGGCATAAATGTGATCAAACAAGACCAAGTTGAAAACTAGGTCAAGACAATCTCAAATTGGATCCAAATTTTGGTACAAACCTAATTTGTACCTAAGGAATCCATAGTGAACTATCTGGTCACAGGCATTACCCCAGTACTTGGGACAAACAGAAACGAGACAGGTTTCTCGCCAACGCTAAATTTTATCACTGGGAGGAACCCGAGCTTTTTAGAATAGGCCCTGACCAGCTTTTTTGTCGTTGTGTCCCTAACAAAGAACAAAGAAGTGTTCTGAGTTTCTGCCATGACCTCCATTGTGGGGGACATTTTAGTGGGAAGAAGACTACCTATAAGGTTCTTCAGTCTGGCTTTTGGTGGCGCACATTATTCTGAGATGCACATACGTATGTGGGTGCATGTCTACATTGCAAGCAGACAGGAACCATTAGAAAAAGGGATGAGATGCCCCAACAACCTATTCTCCCTGTTGAAATCTTTGATATTTGGGACATTGACTTCATGGGTCCCTTTCCTGTGTCCTTCGGATATGAATACATCCTTGTGGCTATAGACTAGGTATCGAAATGGATAGAAGCCATACCCACATGAACCAATGACCATTCCGTGGTCTTGGGCTTTGTTAAGGCTAATATCATTTCTTGGTATAGGTGCCCAAGGACGATCATAAGTGATGGAGGACCTCACTTTAAGAATGTACACTTCATAAGACTACTCCAAAATTTGGAAGTCAACCACATGATAGCCTCACCTTATCATCCCCAAACGAGTGGAAAAGCTGAAGTGTCTAATAAGGAGATTAAGAGAATTTTAGAAAAAACTGTCAGGCCTGATCGGAAGGATTGGTTTAAAAAACTAAATGATGCTCTTTGGGCCTACAGAACTGCGTATAAGACTCCCTTGGGCATGTCTCCTTTCCATCTTGTCTATGGAAAAGCGTGCCACCTTCTCATGGAAATCCAACATAAATTTTATTGGGCTATTAAAAATGTTAACTTGAATTTGGATAAAGCGGGAAAGGCATGTATGTTAGAATTAAGTGAGCTTGAGGAGCTTCGTAATGAAGCTTATGAAACTTCTCAAGCTTACAAGCAGCGTACAAAAGTCTTCCATGACAAGCACATCATTAGAAAGACTTTTGACCCCAGCCAGTGGGTCTGGCTTTTCAATTCTAAACTTAAATTATTTCCTGGAAAGCTCAAGTCTAGCTGAGATGGGCCATACGTTGTCATCAATACTTTCCCTCATGGAGCTATAGAGATTAGGAACCCTATTTCAGGTATGAGCTTTAAGGTAAATGGCCAGCTACTTAAATCGTATATTACTCTTTCAGATGGCCAGGTTTTGGACGCACTTCGGCTTGAGGAGCCTTAGCTCCTCCCACTTTCCTCCTCAGGTGATATTCTTCTATGTCTGCATTTTTCCAATGAGGGCATTGTCAGTCTTAGGCATGGGGGGGTATAACCTGAGAATGTTTATAGCATTTATAAATATTTGCATACATATTTATATGGGTAAAAAAAAAAATTCTCTTTTCTTGAGCTAAATGGGTTAGTCCCTAGCATAATACCTTTGTCATTGGAGGTTTTTCTTCTTAAAATTATTTCTTAAGTTTTGAATCCAATACATTTATTTCACGTGCACGTAGACTTGGTAATATATCATTGAAGAAAACCAATAAGCATTTGTAGTCTACTAAACCCTTGGACAGTTCATAGGGAGTCAGGCATACTATCTTCTAGTAGATCCACGTCATATTTATTAGATGAAAGTAGAGAGATTACTGGTGTAATAAGGCTAGTGCAAGGACTCTTAAGTTTTGGACAATTAGATGATAATTTAGAGTTAGGCGTAGTTTTCACTCTCTGTTCCTGTGTGTGTACTTTGTGTGAATTCCTGAGAGTCACCAAATAAGGCAGATACACAAAGATTGAGTCTTAATAAAGCTATGACTATGGTGGATGGTTACGACCGTCCTTCATAGAGTCCTCGGCTGAAGGAGGGTAATAGTGTCAAAGGTCAGAAATATGCCTATCCTATCCATTCCTTCCCAGTGCCGAGAATAGGCACTTCCACCAAATAAGCCACACAATATCTTCTTGACCATCATCATCCCTAATAATGCCTCATAAATAAAAGTCTATGTCGTATTATGTTGATTTTTAAAAGAAGAAAAAAAAAGGAAGAAAAGGAAGAAACAGTTATATTAAAAAGAAAAAGAAAAAAAGGAAAAGAGAAAAGAAAAAAAAAGTTCAATAACGCAACACTATTTCTAAGGCAACAGAACACCTATCGCGTTTCACCAAATATAACCCATACCTATCTTCTAATATTTTTGATCACCCAAATACTGGTTGAGGACTCTAACTTAGTTGTAGAGTTATTAGGACTTTAATTGAAGTGTAGATGCAATGTGAGGCCACCAAACAATGAGTACAATTACTAAATTTGGCGAGATTAGTGATCTCAGAAAGAAAGAAAAGAGTGAGTGCCTAGGAACATCAAGAGAGCACAGTTGTTTAGCCTCTCTCTGAGTTGACTTTTCTACTAGTCTAGAGATCTATAGTCTGTAGTACTCGACTACATGTAGCACCAGATGTGTGTCTGCCACCAAATACAAATCCATTCTACTCAATATCTCCTACCTAAGCCAAAAGCTGGGGTCAAATTGCAGACTATCTCCTGCTATATCCCCGAGGGAAGTAGTTGCCTTTTGGAAACGTGGTTTCACTCAAGTCAGTAATTAAGTTAATTTCAATTAATTAAGAGTAGAAGTCACTTAGGTTAACTCGAAATTGTGTCGGTTGTGTACTATAGGGTCGAATTAACCTAACATTTTAGAAATTTTTACAGGTTGAGTCCATGTCGTTCACTGGGAGGTATAATAATTTTCTCCAAATTCACCAATTCTCTTTTATTTCTCTATAAGTTTAGGAGGTATAACTAAGTTGATTTTTAAAACATGAATTTTTCCAAAATATTTAAACTGTAAAGAATATACAAAATTTCATATGAAAAACATATTTACTCAAAATGATGTTTGTTTTCCAATTTTATTTCAAAAGAAATTAAGGCAATTAAAAGTTATTCTATTAAAACATGCCTTTTTACAATTAAGAACAAAAAGTAATTAAAAATGATGCAAGAAAAGATAATATCCTTCATTTATCTTCTTCAGCTACTCTCTTCTTCTTTCTTTCTTTTATTTTCTTCTCTCTCGAGCTCTCTTTCTTACCTCTCTTCTGTTGTTCCTGTCTTCACCTGCCTTCTTTTCTTCCCTTAGTCTTCTCCTTTTGTTCCTTAATCTCTTTTCCTTAGTGCCTATGCTCCTTTCTTCCTTATCCTTCAACTTCAACACTTAGCATTTAACAGCCATCAGCTTCTCTTTCAATTCCCTTAGACTTTCAGCTGAACCAAGTTTTTTTACTTTTTTAGCCAAAATTTATTTTATTTACGGTGAGGTCCTTTCGAGGATAAACAACACCTTGAGACCAGGGTGGCACCAGACCCTACTCGATCCTCGCCTAATCTCAATTAGGTTCGTTTTTGGTTTATTTCATATCGGTTCATAGTCTCGAGCCAATTCAGCTCAACCCGACCTCCCAGGCCTCTCGCCCTCCCACGGCACATTCGCTCACGCCGCCAAGGGTGCACACCCACAGGCACACAAGCCCACACACACACACATGCACATGCTCAGATAAGATCAGATCGGTAACCAGTGCGCCTAGCGCTGACGACTGAAGAGGGCATACAACAAATTACTTTTATTACCATGCGCGCACTCAGAATCCGACGATGTGGGACTATCTAACCCCTTTCAGACCCAACTTTAAATGATCATAACTTTCTACCCAGAGCTCCAAATCGAGTGATTTCAAGTTTGTTAGAAAGCTCTAAGATAGATCTACGCAATTGCAAGGTCAATTTAAGGTTTTGAAGATGTTTTCCTCTTCAATTTGAAAGATGAAATCAGGGGTTCCTATGGGTTATTTTTAGCCTGGAAAGTGAAATTATATCTATAGAGTCCTCAGATGGACTTCTCTCTCTTAATTAAAGGTTTATACAGGTTATACAATTGATTCTACATCTGTTAGAGTAAGTTTTAAGTTCTTAAGACCTTCAGGAACAGTAGAGAAGCTCTTCACTTCTCTGAAAGCTTCAGAGTTCAGATCTTCAGACTTCATTATATGTAATAGACACTTAAGAATGCTTCTAATCAATTTAAACTAATTCTAAGGGTAATAATTAACTCATCTGGGTAGGATTCATGTTCAAATTTCAACAAAATGCTTCTCCTGTTAGTTTGGGTTCGAAAGTAACCTAAATTGACAGGATTCAAATTCTCACCAAATAAATAATCTAAGCTCACTTTATTCTCTCTCAAACCATTCAACAAATTCTTAAAAATAGTTTACACTCCACAATACCTCAATTTGAGCTCAGAAACAAAGCTTCCTCCTCAGGTTTGACTATAAAAGCCTCAAGTTTGACCTTCTGTTCAAAGCCTTCTCCCAAGAAATTAAAGCCTCAATTAGAGTCTCCTCAACATTAGAAACTTATTCAGATCTTCAGGTAAGTGTTTTGACTCTTATTCCTAGGGATTCAGGCTCGCCGCCTGAACTTGAAAAGGTGTGTGTTCATTAGAGCCAATTAGAGGTTGTTGCAGTGTTTTAAAGGTGCACTGAAGCTTCTGAGTTCTTTAAATGCTTCTTATGTCTCTTTATCAGAGTTCTCCAACTCTGCCGGAGTTGGAGAAGATGAAGTTCATATCTATAGCTCCAGTGGTTAAATCCACAAAGAAACATTCTTAAAACAATCAGTGATCCATTTAATATCATTCTGGAGCTTCTCAATAGATTCTAGAGGCTGAAACACAATTTTAGCTTGTCAGAGCTCACCGGAGCTCCGGTGAGTCCAGAAAATGTAAAAAGTGTGTACAGATTAATTAAACTTATCATCTTTGTTTTAGAAAGTATCCTGAGGTTGCAAGGAACCTCTGTATCACATTTAATTCCTCATTATTTTTTTAAATGTAAGATTTGACAGTGAAATCGTTTCTTTAAAAATTTGATTTGAGATAAGCTCAGGACTTGTTTAATCACTCGATTGAGAGGTTAAAATAAGTCAACATGTGTTAGCAATTATAATTATATAGTTAATTAATAGTTTTAACTGTTCCTAAGCCACCATTGACAGCGAACTCAGGAACTTAATTATATTTGGGCGTTTAATTTATATGTGATATTAACATTTATTATAGTGTCGATTAGGGTTCTAAAGTGGTGAGTAATTGATGAAGAACCCAGTGGAGGTGGAATTAGGCCAATTACTGTCACCATGGACAGTGACAGTAGTCGGTGAAGGTGGAATATGAATTAGGCGATTAGGTGATCAATTAAGCAATTAAGTGATCTAGAAGTGATCATGGAAGATAAAGGAAGGTGGACAGCGATTTCAAAAGATGAAATTAAGTCTTTGGTGAGCTCAAGGAGCTCGCCGGAGTCAAAGAAGATGAAACTAAAATCTAACATTAACTCTAATCTAACTACCTAACCTAACTAACTAAGCTAGCCTACTCCTACTCCTACTCCTAATCTACTGTTACCTGGACGAAGGGGTCAATAGGGTTCTGCCGAAGTCTCATGGCAGATGACGAAATCAGAGGGTGGAAGAAAGATCTCCAGCGGGCGGATTTGAGGTGGAGCGGAGGATTCCTTCGGTCGGCACCTATTTCAGAGATGCAGAAGACCACGGCGGATCTCCTTGGCTGATCAAGATGGACGGAGGAAGTCAAAAATTGGAATGAAAAGTCATCGGAGTTTTGGACGAATAGCCTATTGGGTCGACTGTAGTGTTAGAAGAGGGAAGGGAGCCAACTTGAGTAAAATCTGAAGTGTGAGGGGGCATTTATAGCAGTTGGCGGCGAAGAGAATGGCGGGGTCTGGCCGAAGAAGGAGCTTGAGGAGCTTAACCTCCATCGTCATCTCCGACGACAGTGAGGTTATCTCCCACTGAAAAATAGGATTTTCGATTAATCCAGACCAATGGATGAAGTGGAGGTGGTGAGCACAACCTGCAAGAGCTTAGACAAAGAAGGATGATGTCGGCAGGGCGGTAATCGCGCGGTGGGGTGACTCTCTACCGCCAGCCGTTCATTCGGCTGAAGAAGAAGAAGAAGAAGAAGAAGAGGGACTTAAATGAAGTAAAACTTAAGGACCTGTGTGAGAAATAAGGACCCGATTGCAATTAATATTAAGGACCAAAATGTAAACCCAGGTTTAAAGGTTTATTTTAACTTAGATCTTTTTCAACTTTTTATATATGTTAGGAAATAAGGTAAATATTATGTTTACACCTTGAATTTACATTTTTGACCCTTTTAGGTTAATTTATTAGATTAAGTAAAATCACTTAAGTTATTATATACGTAGGTTTACATTAAGTTTAAGTTACTTAACTTATTAATTAAGGAAATGATTAATAGGATTTCGAGTCCAATTATTATCTAAATTATTAATAATTTTAATTGAATGATAAAATGTCATTTTTAACTTATTTTAAGGTCCTTGACTAAATATCCCTTATTTTATAATTAACCCTTATATATTTATAACCTTAGCTAATTAACTAGGAAGATTAGTTAATTAGAGGTAATAGAGATCATGATGAGTGTCTCATCATACCCCCAAGCCAAAGTTTTGCTAGTCCCTAGCAAAATTAACTAAGACTATGATGATTTAAAGCACTTGGGTTTAAATTATTATAAATAGTAACTGTGAAGAGGAAAGCTTAGGTTAGAAATTTTTAAGTTTAATATAAATGATTAATGTATAGTGCATATGTGAAAATTTTCTTACTTAGACTTATACTTATAACGTTTTCAAAACACACTTAAAATAATTTGTAAATAAGAATTTTACTCTGAATTAGAATTCTTCAAAAATCTCTTAATCATTGTAACTATTCTTAACTCAAATTAGAATACAAAGTGTTTTATGAAAACAAAACTTAAGGATTGAAAATCAAATTTTAACTCAAAAAACTCAAATAGATTTAAGTTAATCCCTTGTTTATGATATTTGACTTTTATCAATATAAGTTTAAGCAAATTAACCAGATACTCATTATTAATCAAACTTAGAGTAGTAAAACTCTAATTTACTAGCCTACAATGCTAAAGATTAACTTCTAGACGTAGGATTCTGTCAATTCTTCTCCTTTAGGTCTCAACTTAAAATCTTCAAAACCCAATTTCTTAGGCTTCATTGCCCAATACCAAGGTTCAATAGCTATGATTTTAAAACATCTGTGCTTAGTGAAGAGAATTGTCCTAAAGACATCCAAAGTTGCAAAAATCCAGATCTTAAGACATCACTTTCCAATCCCAATTATTCCAATTCAAGCCTTTGGCTTGGCCTTACTCAGGTTTGGTTGCTTTCTCCTCACCAATTTTCTATACCAAGGTCAACACTTTTTGTGTATATCTCCTCGGTGGACCACTAGGTCTCTTATTCCTAATACTTTTTTCTCCATATTTTTTTCTATTTTTCTATAGGTTAGAACACCCATTTGTAGCAAGGTGTTCTTTTTATTTGATGGAAGGAAGGGTAGCATCCATTTGTAATGAGATGCCTTTATTTATTATGGAAAAACTGCATAAGTACCCATTTTTTAACAAGGCACTTAACTGCAAGGTGTTTTATTTACTTTTCTTTTTTTTTTCTTTTCCCCCTTCTCATTTTTCTTACTACCATTATTCTCTAATTCCTTTTTCTAGGTGAGTGGCACATCCTTCACCCTTTCAAGAACTGCCCCGTGGAAATCCTTGGACTAAAGAGGATTCAGAATTGATCTCTTAACCTTTGTGTTTTCGTGGTCTCAGATGTCAACAAGGCAATTCTATGTGTGTGAATTTAGATGTTTAGGTTACCTAGCTCTCAAACCAGAGCTTGGACAACAAAGCCCTTTACTCTCAGGTTCTTTAAATTCTTAGTTTCCTCCTATAGGATCTGTCAAGATAAAGTTTACCAAGTTTAGTTATTTATCTCTAGCTTGTAAGTTTTGTAAACTAAAATTCCACCAACTCTCTATTTAATTAACTCTGAATATCTGGCCTTTTACTTAACTTTATGATAAAATCAAATTTTCAAAAAGCAAAAGGATTACTTAATCTAATTGATTAAAAAGTTATAATTCAATTCCAAACTTAAGTTTAAATCTTAACACACTTAGTTTCTTAATTCAAGTAAGAATAGAAAAATAAATCATTAAAAGATTTAAAAGATTCCTAAATTCAAATAAAATCTTGTTTTAAAAATTTTAAACACAAAAGTGTGTTTTTAAAAAATGTTTAAGTAAAATCTAATTAAGAATTGAATGCTCTTAAATACTCTATATATATTCTATATACATTTTAAACTTCTAACCTAAAAGAAAGTTAAGCTCTTAATTATAATATATATATATTCTTCTTCTTTTCTTCTTTATTAAAAATGAATTTCCCCTCTTATTATTTTTATGAATTTTCTCTTTTTTTTCAAATTTTTGTATTTATATATTTTTATTTTTATGTATATAAAATTTTTCCAATTTTTATGATTTTTTTCAAAAAATTTTTAAAATTTTTATGAAATATTTTATTTTTAAAATTTTTATCATTTTTAGATTTCAATTTTTTTAAATTTTGTGGATATTTAATTTTTATGTGTTTTTATTTTTTTAACACACACTTAAAGTGAAAATTTCACTTCAACACCCCCCAAGCCAAAATTTTACAATGTCCTCATGGTAAGAAGGGTGAAAAATATTACACTTCATTTAGTATAGGGTGATGGAAGGAGTCGAATAGAGGAAATTAAAAATCTCTATGCGGACGATTTCGTTTCGGACCAAAGGTCAGAGTGATCAGTCAGACTAAATGAAGGTAATCAATATGATATGAAGTGAAATTTTAAAAGTAAGTGTATAAGAAAATCAAAAAGGATGAAAACATGAAATAGCTATATACAAATGCTATGTTTTACGCCTTCAGCTAGGCGTAAATCCTAGTAAAGAACTCCTAAAAAGAATAGGTATACGGTAAAAATAGAGGAGTTATGAAAAAATTAGATAAAAAATAATACAAAATAGATTAGAAACCACCCAATCAAAACTCGTCCAGAAATTGCCTAGAATAGATCTCGTAGATCCTAGAATCAGATTCTCATGAAAATCTCAAAAAGATCAAAGTGAAAATCATGTGAAGATTAGATCTGATTTAGGTTGAGATGTAGAATGTTTAAGATTAAGGCAATTTAAAAGATGATTCCACTAAGTTCAGAAGATCAGCAAAATCAATTTTGATTCTCAATAATAGGTGGGTCATTTTGATACAAAATAGGTTGCTAATGCGGGTTTGATGGATTATTTTCAGGTAATGTGGAGGACGGGTTATGATTAGAATCAAAGGCCTAATTAATAAAGTGGACTTGGCCTTGATTTATCCTAGAATTTGGTAGATTCCTAGGATTCGGAACTAGCTGAGATGGAAGAGTACTGGCTGACGAGACTCAGCCAAAAGTGTGATTTGATTTCGTAAATCAACCAATTCTACCTTACATTGCCTATGGATCTCAGTGAGAGCTTCAACATTTTGTCGCTGACTCTCTGACAGCTCTTAAAATCTGGTCTAGCTGTGTATCTCTAATATGCCTAGAGTAATTCTACATACTCATCGGGCTAGGCCTTAAATTTGATTGCTGAGGAGGCAAAGGAGGTGAGTTAAAATGGGTCTGATTCGGATAATTTGGTCTTTGATTTTGATTTGGATCAGCCCAAGAAAAATTTGGGTGGCTTCTCCATCCAGGATTATAGGTATTTGAATAAAGGTTTGGTCTTGGAATATTTTCCTGGATGGTGTGTAAATCAAGAGGATATGGCATGCTTTCTGCAATAGTAAAGGGTGGGTAAGATTGTGGGACAAAGACCCCTCCTTGGGTTGGTGGAGGAGTAGATAGAAAACCCAAGGAAGATGGATCTCTAGAATGCAGATTATTCACAAATTCCCTCCTCGCGAGAATTTGCAAAACAGGTGAATACGCGGGATTCTTAGCAAGTAGAGGCGTAAGAGTCTTCACTGTGTTTCTAACCTCGTCGAGATGCTTTGCTACGATATCGACTTTATCTAGTTTTTCTACAATAATCTCTAAATCATTTGAACTGGACGGATTACCAATTTCGTGAATGCCCTTATGCGGATTTTGATGATTCGTATTCGCTCCCCACAAAAATTGTGACATTGATACATTGTTGATCGAGTTTTCCGCCATCCCTTCAAATAATTCTGAAGCGGATTCTGCATCGTGATTTAGAAAATTTCCTCCACAAGAGTCATCGACTAGATTGGAAATGCCCTCTTGTAAACCATAATAAAAGATGTGCATGAGTTGCCAACGAGGGATGTCATGATGTGGGCATTTCCTTTGCAATTCATGAAAACGTTCCCACGCTTCATGAATTGGTTCTCCTTGATTTTGATTGAAAGTCGTAATAGCTCGCCTTAAAGCATTGGTTCGACCAATAGGAAAGAATTTCTTCAAAAATGCGGATTCAAGTTCAGCCCAAGTTGAGATTGGTCTTGCTATAGTTCTATACCAATAAGATGTTTTATCTTTAAGGCTAAAAGAGAACATTTTCATTAGTAGGATTTCCTTATTTTGATTTAGAGGACCAAGAGTTTGGGATAGATTTTTGAGATCTTCTATATGTTGAAATGGATCCTCGGATGCAAATCCGTGAAAGTGGGGGATTAAACCTATAATGTTTGGCTTTAATTCTGGATCATTTTCCCCAATAGGAATCCTAACATTAGGCTCTACTTGTGCATTAGATGGGTTATAATAATCTCTAAGTAAAGGCCTTGGATGATTGATTGGTAAATCAGGGTTTTCAAAACCTGCCTCAGGTCGAGGTGAAGAACGGGTTTGCAGAGTCTGTAAATTATTTAAGGCTGCTGCTAATAAATTGATTTGTCTTGTTTGCTCTAGCATCCTAAGGTTTTGCTTCAGGAACGCCTCATGAACATCAAAAGGCGGCATCTCCCCCTGACCAGAAGAAGGGATCTCAGGATTAAGATTCTGCATTGGATCCATAGAAGTAAATGGATCAGACGGGAAAACCATTGGTTGCTTATCTGCAACCGGCCTAAGATCACCTGTCAACAGTGGTGCAAGAGGCGGATGCAAGGATCGCCTCCCGTCCATAAATGGAAAATAATGTGCAAATGCACACGCACACCACCGATAAGAAAACAGTAGCACAAAAAAAACCCGCAAAACAGCGTAAAAGACACGAGTTTTGCTCTTCTTTCAAAGTAAAGAAGAAATTCCTAAGATACGTAAAGTAATTTGACGCAAACAAATAAAGTAACAGTATCAAAATACTCATCCTAATTCGTGTCTATGCAGGTGCATACCTTAAAGCTCAAAGGTCTAAGGTCTAGGATCGAGACTGCTCACTATGGCTCCCCGGGGCTCTAGTCGTGAGATAGACTTATTGATCTTCGGCTAAAGCCTTAAGAGGTGCAAAGAGGAGAGATAGAAAAATAGACTCATGTGACTCTAGTGATCGCGCTGTGTGCGCGATAACATGCAACAGATGATAGCGATATAAAAACCCGCATGCATTCTGCAAACAGATTTAAGTCACAAATTTTACTTCCTCTTTTTAATTCATTTTTTTCAAAAATATATTAATTAAGCTACAATGGTCGCTTTTTATATCTTTTCAAACAAAAATATGTGGTATTTTTAATTCTCAGAGGACAGGGATCTACGTGGGTTTTCTCGTGTTTTCCTGTTGATGCGAGAAAAATAATTTAAAAATTCCCAAGTTAGATCGCTCTAATACTAGTAGGAAATGCACCCCTAAGAGTGTATGCCTATATACATGCTGCTACTAGTCAAATAAAGATGTATTTTTGTATTTTTTTATTTTTTTAAATGCAACAAAATAAAAGATTAAGAAATACTTAAAAAAATAAAAATAGTAACACTGATTCCCACCTTCTCCTGAGATCACCCGCAAAGGTAAACCTGAAAAGAAGATAAAAAACAAAAATAAAAAATAAAAACAAAAACAAAGCAAAACACACTAATTAGAACAAAAGTTAGTAAAAACAAAAATATATTTACAAAATACCTCCTAATTAAACAATTAATCCTTTTAAATTTTAGTGAATCAAAATATTACCTCCCTGGCAACGGTGCCATTAAAATGGTAACGTGGTTTCACTTAACTCAATAATTAAGTAAATTTCACTTAATTAAGAGTAGAAGAAGTCACTTAGGTTAACTCAAAATTGTGTCAGTTGTGTACTATAAGGTTGAATTAACCTAACATTTTAGAAATTTTTACAGGTTGAGTCTAGGTCGTTCACTGGGAGGTATAATAATTTTCTCCAAATTTACCAATTCTCTTTTATTTCTCTATAAGTTTAGGAGGTATAACTAAGTTGATTTTTAAAACATGAATTTTTCCAAAATATTTAAACTATAAAGAATATACAAAATTCCATATGAAAAACATATTTACTCAAAATGATGTTTGTTTTCCAATTTTATTTCAAAAGAAATTAAGGCAATTAAAAGTTATTCTATTAAAACATGCCTTTTTACAATTAAGAACAAAAAGTAATTAAAAATGATGCAAGAAAAGATAATATCCTTCATTTATTTTCTTTAGCCTCTCTCTTCTTCTTTCTTTCTTTTATTTTCTTCTCTCTCTCGATCTCTCTTTCTTACCTCTCTTTTGTTGTTCCTGTCTTCTCTTGCCTTCTTTTCTTCCAATAGACTTCGCCATTTGTTCCTTAATCTCTTTTCCTTAGTGCCTGTGCTCCTTTCTTCCTTAGCCTTCAGCTTCAACACTTAGCATTTAACAACCATCGGCTTCTCTTTCAATTCCCTTAGACTTTCAGCTGAACCGGGTTTTTTTACTTTTTTAACCAAAATTTATTTTATTTGTGGCGACGTCCTTTCGAGGATACACAGTGCCCTGAGACCAGGGTGGGACCAAACCCTACTTGGTCCTCGCCTAATCTCAATTAGGTTCATTTTCGATTTATTTCATATCGGTTCATAGTCTAGAGCCAATTCGGCTCAACCCGGCCTCCCAGGCCTCTTGCCCTCCCAAGGCACATTCGCTTACGCCCCCAAGGGCACACACCCGCAGGCACACAAGCCTGCACACACACACATGCACATGCTCAGATAAGATCAGATCGGTAACCGATGCACCGAGCACTGACGACTGAAGAGGGCATACAACAAATTGCTTTTGTTACCATGCGCACGCTTAGAATCCGACGATGTGCGACTATCTAACCCCTTTCAGACCCAACTTCAAATGATCATAACTTTCTACCCAGAGCTTCAAATCGAGTGATTTCAAGTTTGTTAGAAAGCTCTAAAAAAGATCTACGCAATTGCAGGGTCAATTTAAGGTTTTGAACATGTTTTCCTCTTCAATTTGAAAGATGAAATCATGGGTTCCTATAGGTTATTTTTAGCCTGGAAAGTGAAATTATATCTACAGAGTCCTCAGATGGACTTCTCTCTCTTAATTAAAGATCTATACAAGTTATACAATTGATTCCGCATCTGTTAGAGTAAGTTTTAAGTTCTTAAGACCTTCAGGAATTGCAGAGAAGCTCTTCACTTCTCTGAAAGCTTCAGAGTTCAGATCTTCAGACTTCATTAAATGCAACAGACACTTAAGAATGCTTTTAATCAATTTAAACTAATTCTAAGGGATATAATTAACTCATCTGGGTAGGATTCATGTTCAAATTTCAACAAAATGCTTCTCATGTTAGTTTGGGTTCGAAAGTAACCCAAATTGACAGGATTCAAATTCTCACGAAATAAATCATCTAAGATCACTTTATTCTCTCTCAGACCATTCAACAAATTCTCAGAAATAGCTTACACACCTCAATACCTCAATTTGAGCTCAAAAACAAAGTTTCCTCCTCAGGTTTGACTATAAAGGCCACAAGTTTGACTTTCTGTTCAAAGCCTTCTAAGAAATTAAAGCCTCAATTAGAGTCTCCTCAACATTAGAAACTTATTCAGTTCTTCAGGTAAGTGTTCTAACTCTTATTCCTAGGGTTTCAAGCTCACCGCCTGAACTTGAAAAGGTGTGTGTTTGTTAGAGCCATTCAAAGGTTATTACAGTGTTTTAAAGGTTTAAACAGCTTTAGTGCATTGCACTGAAGCTTCTGAGTTCCTTAAATGCTTCTTATGTCTCTTTATCAGAGTTCTCCAACTCTGCCGGAGTTGGAGAAGATGAAGTTCATATCTACAGCACCAGTGGTTAAATCCACAAAGAAACATTCTTAAAACAATCAGTCATCCATTTAATATCATTCTGGAGCTTCTCAATAGATTCTAGAGGCTGAAACACAATTTTACCTTATCAAAGCTCACCGGAGCTCCGATGAGTCCAGAAAATGTAAAAAGTGTGTATAGATTAATTAAACTTATCATATTTGAATTAGAAAGGATCCTGAGGTTGCAAGAAACCTCATTATCACAATTAATTCCTCATTATTTCTTTAAATGTAAGATTTGACAGTGAAATCATTTCTTTAAAAATTTGATTTGAGATAAGCTCTGGACTTGTTTAACCACTCGATTGAGAGGTTAAAACAAGTCAACAAGTGCTAGCAGTTATAATTATATGGTTAATTAATAGTTTGAACTATTCCTAAGCCACCATTGACAGTGAGCTCAGGAACTTAATTATATTTGGGCGTTTAATTTATATGTGATATTAATATGTATTATAGTGTCTATTAGGGTTCTAAAGTGGTGAATAATTGATGAAGAACCCAGTGGAGGTGGAATTAGGTCGATTACTGCCACCATGGACAGGGATAGTAGTCGGTGAAGGCGGAATATGAATTAGGCGATTAGGTGATCAACTAAGCAATTAAGTGATTTAGAAGTGATGATGGAAGATAAAGGAAGGTGGACAGTGATTTCAAAAGATGAAATTAAGTCTCTGGCAAGCTCAAGGAGCTCGACGGAGTCGGACAAGATGATACTAAAATCTGACATTAACTCTAATCTAACTACCTAAACTAACTAACTATGCTAGCCTACTCCTACTCCTACTCCTACTCCTAATCTACTATTACCTGGACGAAGGGGTCAATAGGGTTCCGCTGAAGTCTCATGGCAGACGACGGAATCAAAGGGTGGAAGAAAGATCTCCGGCGGGCGGATTTGAGGTGGAGCGGAGGATTCCTTGGGTCGGCGCCTATGTTAGGAACATGGAAGACCACAGTGGATCTCCTAGGCTGATCAAGATGGATGGAGGAAGTCAGAAATTGGAATGGAAAATCATCGAAGTTTTGGACGAATACCTATTGGGTCATCTGCAGTGTTAGAAGAGGGAAGGGAGCCAACCTGAGTAAAATCTGAGGTGTGAGGGGGTATTTATAGCAGTTGGCGGCGAAGAGAATGGTGGGGTCTGGCCGAAGGAGCTTGAGGAGCTTAACCTTCATCGTCATCTCCGACAACGGTGAGGTTATCTCCCACTGAAAAATAGGATTTCTGGTTAATCCAAACTGGTGGATCAAGTGAAGGTGGTGAGCGCAAGCTGCAAGAGCTTGGACAAAGAAGGATGATGTCGGCAAGGCGGTAATCATGTGGTGGGGTGACTCTCTGCCGCTAGCCGTTCATTCGGCTGAAGAAGAAGAAGGCGAAGAGGGTCTTAAATGAAATAAAACTTAAGGACCTATGTGAGAAATAAGGACCCAATTGCAATGAATATTAAGGACCAAAATGTAAACCCAGGTTTTAAAGGTTTGCTTTAACTTAGATCTTCTTCAACTTTTTATATATGTTAGTAAATAAGGTAAATATTATGTTTACACCTTGAATTTACATTTTTGACCTTTCTAGGTTAATTTATTAGATTAAGTAAAATCACTTAAGTTATTATATACTTAGGTTTACGTTAAATTTAAGTTACTTATTAATTATGGGAATGATTAATAGGATTTGGAGTCCAATTATTATCTAAGTTATTAATAATGTTAATTGAATGATAAAATGTCATTTTAAACTTATTTTAAGGTCCTTGACTAAATATCCCTTACTTTATAATTAACCCTTATATATTCATAACCTTAGCTAATTAACTAGGAAGACTAGTTAATTAGGGGTAATTAGAGATCATGATGAGTGTCTCTTCACCTATCCCGATAGAAATATTTACCAAGGGTGAAGTATGAACTCCCAATGCAAACGGGATTTTTCACTTGGATCTGTTACTTAGGCTATTATCACGTTGCATTTGTCTGGATCTCTAAAGTTTTGAAATAAGAACAGAAGAAATCTATTAATTACTTCTATTATTTTTCATTTTTGCTAGGGACTTGCAAATCTTAGGCATGGGGGTGTTTGATGAGTCTATTTTAATGGACTATTATTATGCCTAAGTTAACTTTAATCTTACCTTTTAGATTTGTTAATAACTAAATTAGGTTATAGAATGTTTGCATGCATCATTATTTAAGTTTACATTTATTTTATAGCATTCTATAACTTAATATGTAATGATTTTATGTTTTTATGTTGCAGGAGTAATAATGGGAAAAGAACAAGGAGGGGAGGGTAAATTCCCCTCTTAAACAACCGGCCATCTTTTCCCCATCCTCTGGCCACCCTCAACAAATGCAAACCGCCGCCGACTAAAATTAGGAGGGGATTTTGAAAATCCCTGGAAGGGCGAAAGAGAGGAGTTAAGAGGAGGTGGAGCACAGGAGAAGAGGGCATCAACCAGGAACCGTGCAACCACCGTGTGCACTGTGCACCAAGTCTTCCACCGTAAACAACCCTCCAGCAGGAACCTGCTCCAGCACCACCAGGTGCCCGCAGAGCGCACCTCCATGCGCCCATCTCCAGCGCCTCCCTGCAGCAACATCACCTTCACGCTACCACCATCCATTGCACCCTTCCAGCCTGTAGGCACCCGCCTCACCCCACCCGTACCCCTGCCAGGCCCACACCCACACAGCACCGACCACAGCGTGCCCCCCTGCAGGCGCACCTTCAACCCCACCAGCACCTTCAAGCTCGCAGGCGAACCCACGCCCGCAGGCACTTGCGCCCCTCCAGCCCCCGCCTCCAGCCAGTGCCTCTGCAGTGCCTGGCGCTCCCCTCTACAGACGCTGAAGAGCCACTAGCACCCTGTAGATGCCCGCTCACACCCTCGCCACCAGCGCCCTGCAGGTGCCCTCTCACACACCTAGATAGGGCCAACCATAGTGTGCCCCCTCCTCCATCGCCTGCAGGCCTGTTCAGGTGCACTGCCCCACCCGCGCCCTCACCAAGCACCCTGTAGGCGGCCGCTCACGCCCTTGCCACCAGCGCCCTGCCGACGCGCACCCGCACGCACCTACACCTGCACGTCCAGTGCGTAGCCAACCGCGCAGCTGCAGCAGCGGCCATCCTCCTCCATCAGGTCGGCGACCCTCCTCCGCCCGCCTGCTGCCGCCGGCCACCTTCGACTGTGCGTCACTGCCGTTGCGTAGCCCTCGTCGTGGCATACCTCCTCGCCAGCTCTCGCGGCCAACCGTGCACGGCCGCACACGCGAGGAGGAGAGAGGAGAAATCGTCTGTTTTTATCTCCATTAATAATTACATTCAATGCCATTGCCAATTTTATATTAATATTTTATTCAGGCCACATTGCACTGATGCACTCAGATTTTCCTGAAATTATTTTACTTGTGTTATGTGCATGTTTCTACCTTGAATTTCAAATTAGAATTGCATGAAAGTTGAATTTACATGATAAGCCTTTACACATGCATCATACACATATTTTTGGAGCTTAATTCATGACGTGAAAACTACATAAATACCCCTGAACCTTTAAGAAAATTGCAAGCTTCATTTAAAATAGCATATTCCTCGCATTAAAGTTGCAGAAGAATTTACGAACTGTGTATTCCTTGACTCGTGAATTTATTGGTTTATTCCTCCCTGTGGATACGACATCCTTTATTGTGGTTTAAATTCATATCTATGTTAATTTCTGATTGAGAGATTTCCACCACATTAATTACGACGTATTCTTCTATTGATATCATAAGTAAGTGAAAATATCTTCGTCATTGGCCCACCTTGTTGGATTAACCAATCTTCAAATTAGGTTACTTCATGCAAAAACATCTTTAATTTCAAGTGAAATCATATGCACCCTTCCTTTTAACTTAAAACTGGTAGACTTAAGAGGTTAAGTCCCTATTCTGGCCTACCTGGATCCTCAGAGACAAGAGAGGTCAGGTGGGGGAAGCCCTGTAACTTGTGGGGGTGCACTACCGTGTAGGGGTCTTCACGGGACTCTCCCTCTCTGGCTACCCAAGTAATTCTCAGGTGGACGGCTTTCTGACTTTGGGGCATCATCCGCCCCGAACCTTTATAGCCATCCAAACTTTTTGGGTGTCTTGATTGGGTCCATCACATTCTACCCCCATCTACACCATCGGTGCTTGTTCGGGAGGAGGTCTCTAAGACCATCCATGATGCCTCCATTAGCTGTTCATTCCCGTCGAGGCCAAGCCTTGACGTCCCTGTTTGTGCAACAACCCAACTCGATCGATATCACCTCTGATTAATCTGAACCTAATTCCCCTTCATTCATCATCATGGAGCAACGAGCAGAAGTAAACGATCTTGAAAATCAACTTCAGCGCCTAAACGATCTATTCCAAGCCTTTGTAAACCCACCGCAGCGTCTTATGATGCAAGAACATTACAATCCCACTACAGTGGCAATCGAACCTCGAGTCCAAATCCCCGCTGGAGGTCCTGATATTAACTCAAGTCCAACATGATTCATGATATTCCCAAATTCCATGGGCGTAATTCTGAGGATTCTTTCCAACATATCAAGCAACTCAAGCATCTAGCTCAGACCTTCGAGTCAGAAGCTCAAAATCGGGATGTCTTACAAATGAAAATGTTCTCCCTCTCTCTCAAGGACAAGGCTGCTCATTGGTACCAAACCCAAACACATCTAATCAACACATGGGCAGAACTACAATCCGAGTTTCTGAAAAGGTTCTTCCCTGTTGGTTGGATATATGCTCTATGACACGAGATCACGCATTTCACGCAGCAAGCAGGAGAACCACTTCAGGAGGCATGGGATCATTTTTTGGATTTCATGCGAAAGTGCCCCCACCACGGAGTACCTAAATGGGAACAAGTCCAAACATTTTATCAGGGACTCCATGATGATATTCGATTATTCGTCAATGTGACCTGTGGAGGAAATATCATGGGTCAACACGAAGACACTGTGTGGGAGATTCTCGAGAATATGTGTGAGAACTCCATCAATAATGAATCCAAGGGCATGCTCGACCAGACGAATGCCCGTGCATTGACAAATCCAAAGGGACCACATGAGTCGTAGGGCCTGTCCTCTTCTGTCGACTTGGAATAGATGGCCAGTCGCTTGGAGAAGGTCGCTATTATTGAGAAGAAGGTGGATGAGCTAACTCGACACTTGCAGTAAGCCACCTCTATGCAAGAGCCGTTCGCGAAACCACCCTCTGGCAGGGAAGCTGTGCATAACATTTGCCATCGATCTTCTCAGGGGATGGACCCATATCCACCCCTGTCTGATTCAGGGTACAGAGGAAACTCTAGACCCACCTATTCTAGTCGGGGGAACTCTGAACCCTCGTATTCTGACCTTTCTGAGGCTCCTCAACTTACAAGGACCTCAACGCCATTCAGAATGATCCATTCTCAAACACCTACAACCCTGGATGGCGTAATCACCTAATTTCACGTGATCAGGGAACAACAAAAATCAGAGACCTCAATATCAGCCCCGACCACAAGCTTCTTGTCTATATCAGCCTCCTCAGCCTTGGCCCAACCCAACTTATCAATCCAGGCCGAATCACGAAGATCAGATGACTGTTATCCTTCAAGCTCTGGCTAACATCCAGAAAATGAATGCAGCTATGCAAAAATAGCACAAAGACGAGATCACAGAGGTTCATAATCAACTCGCTCAGATGGCAAATCCTCACCAGCCTGGTGCACTTCCTTCCGAACCTCTTCGAAACCTGAATAACATGCCGAACCAGGGGTGTGTTATGATCCCAAATTAGGGCCAGGCTTACTTTGCTTATCATGCCCCTTCTGCTCCATTACTCGATGGGATGGAGGCTTCGACATCATACACGAGTTATTAGTAGCAATCACCTCTGTTGCCAACACCAACCCATAACCAAGCAGGACTAAATTCTGTTACTACCCGTAGTGGCAAAGCAACACAAAACCCACCTTATCCAAGCCACTTTCAGCCTGGTAATGCAACCCCAAACCCTAGGATATGAAATTAAACTAGAGGAGGGGTAAATAGTGAAATTATAAAATATTGTAATACAAAAAATTCAATCACAAAAGGTGACACCAGATTTTTAGGTGGAAACCCAAGATGGGTGAAAACCACCACCTAAGCCAATCCCTTGACTTAGGATTTTCGATCACAAGGTGATCAATCCACTAACCACACTATTTAAATGAGGGTAGTGTACCTCAATTACAAATCCCACCACCGATCCCTAAACAGAGGTTTCTCCCTTCAAAATGAAGAGACAGGGACCCGACTAACCAAATACCCAAAGTACAAAAATAAGAAGTGAAACAACACCTATAGAGCACCCCTATACTTTAATTACTTTCTTATCTACTAAGCATGAAAAGAACTCCCTGATGATTTACAGAATAGAGTGAGCCGGGAGTGTGGATTTGCCCTTTGATCAGAATGTTGGCACAGCACAAGGGCAAGATGAAGCTTAGAGTAGTGAGCAAGTGTTTTTTCTAATGGAATTGTATCTCAAGAGGTGTATTTTGCCTAAGAGGAGTTGTAGTCTATTTATAGGCAAGTTTGGAGCCTTCAAGAACACTTGGGAGAGTTCTCCTAGCCGCTGGAGACAAATCCCAAGAGATTAGGATGAAATCCACTACAGATCAGGGTAATGATGAGTCTGACAGCAATATCAGACATCTAATTTTAGGATTAGACGTCTTATAGGATGTCTGATTATAATTTTGGTCGTCTAATATTGTAGGCCATCCTAAACTGACTCCATTGGATCAAAAGAAGGACGTCTGATATTTTCACATAAGATGTTTGATTATGTTATTGGACGTCTAATAAAGGGTGGATTCATTCCTGTTTCCATTAGATCCAAACAAGGTTCTAGATTTAAAGGATCAGACATTATTATGGTCATTTGAAGGAATCACCAGATGTCTAGAAACCAAAAAAGACTTCCCTACACTTTCTGACAAAAGATTTTATGGCCGTAATGAGATACGCACAGAAATGTATGGACAACGATCCAAATGTAGACTTCTGGAAGCATTTCTAGACATCTGGAAATACATTTTTGCCTACGAAGATAGGTGTTTAGTCTAACGGTTAGTCTGAGGACGTTCAGGTAAAGTATCAGATGTCTGGATAAGGTTATGGATGTCTGATAGAAAAGTGCTTCGACTGATGTTTATGATGACACAAACTGAAGGTAGAACTATAGGAAGTTAGATGTCTGAGACACTTGTTAGACGTCTTAAAGTGGAAAATCAGACGTCTGACCATTGTTCTAGACGTCTGATAACAGTATAAGTGTTAGGTTTTTGTTTCTAATTTATCCTAAGTGTAGAGAGCCTAAGTTAGCTATTTATAAATTATATTTGGGGGCTCCTTTCAACATTTCTAGACTCAAATAAAATGAAAATTATAACCTTTAAAAGTTTACATGAGAAAGCCTAAGACCTAATACTTATGCTACTTGTCTTCACACTTTTAATCTTCCATCTTGGAAAACTTTATGAAACCTGCAAATATGTTATTACAGAGAGAAACAATATGCTACGCTTATTTTTTATTTCATTTTCTTAATTTTGTAAAATCATCAAAATATTATATATGAGTAGTTGAACTAACAATCTCCCCCTTTTTGATGATTTTCAAAATATAGCTGTAGGTTCTTATTTTCTCCCCCTAAAGGTTGTACTTAGTAGTCTATATCTATTTGAGAAGTTTATTTATTTTTATATTATTCCCTAGGTTCTTACCTACATTCTTCTCCCCCTTTTCGAATATCATCATGAAGGGTAGTTAAAGGGAGTTGAAACTCAAACTACAAGAGTGACATCTACAAAATGGAGTGCATTAATTAAATTGCATGTTTAAAAGATGACAAGGCATTAAAGAAAATTAATTAGGAATAGAAACATTTAAGCACGGACTAGCTATTGTTCCCAAAAATATTAAGTATGGGGTCAAGGCCCCTTAATACAAACTTGGAATAAAAGAAAAAAGAAAGAAAAATAGAAGCACTAAACAATTCTTCTTGATCTTGGCGGCGGCGGCGACGAGCAGGTTTATGTCCCATCTGCAAATTTTGAATGTCTGATCTAGGTTCGTCGATGTCGTGGAACATGCTTCCCATGTAGGTGTACATCTCGCCGGTTCAACGCAGCAGGAGGGAGATGCCGGAGGAGAGGGAATCTGTGGCCAAATCCCATGCTTCATCAAAGCTCGTGCGGGGAGCTTCTATTTGAAGGGGCCGTGGTTCATGGAAGTCTGGAAAGGGTGGAAGGGGTTCTTCTTCAATGGGCTCATCGGCGGGCTCAAGATGCTCCCTAAGTATATGCATCTTGGCGGCCGTGGCCCGGTTGTAAGGCTCAATCTTCTTGTTAACAGCCTAGTCAGTTATGGAAATCTAATGGGTTGAAGAAATTTTGGATAGAATAGACCCAAACGGAAGTGATGCCCCATGGTCTTCATTCATGACGCGAACAATGAGGCGGCAATAATTGAAAGGACTATGACGGGCGGCCACAAAAATGAGTGCCTTTTGTTGGAGCGAGATGTAATCAAAACCTCCCGATTTGTTTAGGAGGTCCCACCCAAAAATGCGAGAGAGTAGACGTGGAAGGGGTTTAAGGTTTTTGCAAGGTAGGGT
The DNA here is from genome assembly GCA_037157565.1 of Thalassia testudinum. Taxonomy (NCBI): domain Eukaryota; kingdom Viridiplantae; phylum Streptophyta; class Magnoliopsida; order Alismatales; family Hydrocharitaceae; genus Thalassia; species Thalassia testudinum. The sequence goes on from JAZHRO010000078.1 coordinate 22,729,223, forward strand.
GCCAAGATTTTCAACATATTTTTTAGGGAGGACTAACTCTTAATTGATGACTTCTGGATCGTATTGCCTCAGAATGTCATTGAAGTCATTTCCCTCATTGTGGATGGCTAGAAGGTCAGAAATAGTTTCGGATGTGATGTGGATTTCGCGACCAAATAAGAGGGTATGGAGTTCAAGTTCATCGTTGCTGTAGTCCTCAACAATGTTGGCATAAAAGAGATGGCAAAGATCAGGGAACACACCAAGAGTTCCAATGCTAGAGTGGAACTGACGGTCAAAATATTGGAAGACATGGAGAGTTTGGAAGTGTTCCCGAAGGTTTAAATGAGTAAAATCATTCCAAACAATAAAACGAGGGCATTTAACTTTAGCATTTACGAAGTGACGAAATCGCTAGAATCACTGCCTAGCGATGTCACCCCGCAGCTGATCTGCCAAATAGGTGGAAGAGCCCTCAGCTTGCTTCCTACGGGGAGGCATATTTGGTGGAATGGGTGGTTAGGTTTTAGAAGAAAAAGGGTGGTGTTTTGAGGATAGAATACTTGCAAAAACATCCATTCAAAAACATTCAACCAACATTCAACCAAAAGACTTCAACAACACAGATTCAAACAATAGAGATGCAATCATCATTGATAAGAGAATGTGTGGCAGTATGCCCTGAGGCAATACAACCTGCCCTGTAGTTGTGGCAGTATACCTTTGGATTCAAGCTACTAAAATGTCGGCTTGAATCTCGTGAGGTAAAACCCTTACCACAGAAGATGCAGCTAGGGCTAACAATGTCAGCTTGACCGAGGGTTTGGGTTCTAGGGCTAACAATGCCATAAAATACGCAAGTAGGCCGGGTGAATCAAGAAGGAGAATAAGATGTAGCTAAGGCTAACAATGTCGTGGGCAAAAGAATGTGGAGATGCCCTAAGAGTTGAGAGAGTATACCCACAAGAGGGGGGAGGCCTCCAAATGCACGATCGAGAGGCAGGGAGGACACGCACAGAGGAGCAGCAGCTCCGCCAGTCGTCGAGGAGGCACGATGATCGTCTGACGACGATAGGAACTTCACCAACTGCAGCTGTGGGCCGTCGGGTGGGAGGGAGAGCGGTAGGGATTTGAGAGAGGGGAGTGGGGCCTTGCGAAGGGGATGTTATATCCCAAGGTCATGGAGCAAGTCTCCCCCTGAAGTTGGGGAGATTTGCATTTCAAACCATCCAGAGAACCGACGCGAACCGCAGATTTTCCCAGATTAGACGTCTGGAGATGATGTCAGATGTCGGGATTGGACTTTTGGGATTTTAGCCCTTTTGATGGCACCATCTGCTTTAACCATCAGACGATATATCAGACGACTAATTTAAAAATTAGACGTCCGATTTCTGTAGGCATCCCTCCCTGGAAAATGATTTATTCTCCAGGTTGTCGTCAGAATTCTGTATCAGACGACATGCAAGATGTCTAAATATAAAATTAGACATTTGATATCTGCAGACAGACCTTCCTGGATTTTACTCTAAAGTTATAGGGTCATCCGATTCTACTGTCAGACGACCTATACGATGTCGAACCATAGCATCAGATGTCTGACTCATAATACATGTTCTGACTCACAGATAGACGTCTGTCAACACATCTAGACAATGGCCCAAACGTCTGTGAATGAAGACGGACATCTGAAATAGCTCTTTCATAAGCTCTTTTGATAGATAAAATCGTCGTCTGTCCCAGATCTTCAGACAACGAATTTTTATGTATAAGATGTCTGATAGTTTCATCAGACGTCTGATATTGCACAGAATGTGCATTTTGATGTTTGAACTGAGAATGAAGGCTTTTAACTTAGTAAAGTCAAGGCTCCATCTATGCTCATGACAAAGGAAGTTCCATTAAGTCACTAAATTCTTCAAATATCACTTAGCTTACATATGCCTAGTTTCCTACGTATATAATTAAAGCGATCATAATTCAAAGGTTTAGTGAAAATATCAGCCAATTGCAATTCAGTACAAATAAATTCAACCAAATTTCTCCCTTAAGTACATTATCTCTCAAAAAGTGTTGTCAAACATCAATATGTTTTGTACGAGAGTGATGTACAGGATTTTTTGAGAGGTTGATAGCACTAATATTGTCACATAATATTTTTATCTTGTTAAATATCAAGTTAAAATCCTTCAAAGTATTGTTCATCCAAAGCACTTGGGAACATGCTAGTGCGGCGACTATGTATTCAGCTTCCATAGTTGATAGGGCTACACTAGATTGTTTCTTTGAGAGCCAAGAGACTAGTGATTCACCCAAGAATTGGCACGTCCCACTAGTACTCTTCCTACTGGTGTGGTTACCTGCGTAGTCCGCATCGCTATATGTAACTAAGTTGAATTGTGGACTCCTAGGGTAGAATAAGCCATAATCAGATGTGTCAACTAGATATCTAAATATTCATTTTACAGCATTTAGGTGTGATTGTTTAGGGTTTTATTGAAAACTAGCTCATAGGCAGGTACTAAACAAAATATCAGGTCTACTGGAAGTTAAATACAGTAAAGATCCAATCATGCTACGATAGAGCTTTTGATCTATGGGCGTACCTAATTCGTCCAAGTCTAGGGAAGTTGTGACACTCATAGGAGTGTTCTTCCCTTTACTTTTGGTCATTTCAAATTTCTTCAGCATCTCCTTTGTGTATTTTGATTGACACACAAAGGTTCCAATTTCTGGCTGAGTGATTTACAAGCCCAAGAAAAACTTGAGTTCACCCATCAAACTCACTTCGAATTCTTCCAGCATAATTTTTGAAAACTTTTTACACATAGATTCATTACTAGCACCAAATATAATATCATCTACATATATTTGAACTAATAAAATATCTTTTCCTTTTCTTTTAATGAATAATGTGGAATCAGCTTCCCTTATAGAGAATTTTGCATTTAACAAGTAGTCTTTGAGCCTTTCATACCAAGCTCTAGGAGCTTGCTTTAGACCATATAGTGCCTTGTTTAATTTGTAGACAAAATGAGGCTTATCATGAGACTCAAAACCAGGAGGTTGTTTTACAAAAACTTCCTCCTTAATGAATCCGTTAAGAAATGTGCTCTTAACGTCCATTTGAAAGAGTTTAAAGCCAAGAAAGGCGGCATAAGCAAGAAGCATGCGAATTGATTCAAGTTGAGCTACGGGAGAGTAGGTCTCATCAAAATCAATTTCTTCTTCTTGGTTGTACCCTTGTGTTACCAGCCGAGCCTTGTTACAAATGACCGTACCGGATTCATTCAACTTGTTCCGGAATACCCATTTGGTACCTATTATCGTTTGCCCTTTAGGCTTAGGTACTAGATCCCAGACTTCATTCCTTTGGAATTGGTTGAGTTCCTCATGCATGGCCATCATCCAAGGTTCTTCGGAGCATGCTTCCTCGACACTCTTGGGTTCAACTTATGATACAAAGGCGGAGAGACCAAAAGAGCAACTAAAACGAGCTTGGGTTTTAACACCATCAGAAACACTTCCAATGACTTGACTTTCAAGATGATCCCTTTGATATATCCAATCTTTTGGAAGATTATGGATATTGGAGTTTGGAATGTTAGACACATCAATAGTAGAATCATCTTCATCATCCATATTGACTCGATCAATGGACGAGTGAGAAGATTCATTAAAGGAAACATGGAGGGTTTCCTCCACTATTATTATGGTCTTGTTAAAAACCCAATATGCCTTACTACGTGAGGAATAACCAATAAAGATGGCTTATTCACCTTTGGCATCAAATTTATCTAAATTAGAGCGGGTATTCAAAACAAAACATCAACATCAAAAAACTTTAAAATAACTAATTTTGGGTATTTTCCCATAGTATAGCTCAAAACAAGTTTTTTGCAACCCGGATCTAATTAAGGTGCGATTTAACACGTAACAAGCTGAGTTAACCGCCTCAGCCCAAAAGTACTTCAGTAACCCCGAGTCTATGAGCAATGTTCAAGCACACTCTTGAAGAGTACGGCTCTTTCTCTCAACCACCCCATTTTGTTGAGGTGTTCAGGGAAAAGAAAACTCATGAGCAATACCAAGCTCTTGACAAAAATCATCAAACAAGGAATTTTCAAACTCGACCCCATGATCAGTACGGATACGAGTGATTTAGTAGCCTTTTTCAGTTTGAACTTTCCTACAAAAAATAGAAAAGACAGAAAACACTCCTTTGGATCTCAAGAAGGAGACCCTTGAAAACCGCAAAAAATCATCTACAATTACAAGGCAATATTTGCATCCACTGAGGCTCTCATATTTTGTAGGTCCAAACAGATCTAGGTGAAGTAGTTCTAAAGGTCTTAATGTGGATATAACTTCTTTGCTTCTAAAACTAGATTTCATAATTTTACCTAATGTACATGAATCACAGATAGGCTCATTTAAAAATTTTCCTTTAGGAAGACCTCAGACTAGTTCATGCTTGGCTAGTTTTTGAACCAGCTTCATATGAACATGTCCTAGTCTTCTATGCCATATACTTAACTCATCATTTGCTATAAGACATTCATAAGTGCCATTTTTATCAAATTCTATGACATAAATGTCTTTAGATCTAGTTCCCTTAAGAAGGGTTTCATTGGTTAATGCATGCATAATTTCAAACATTTTAGAAGTAAACACTACTTTAAAGCCCTTATTACATATTTGACTGACACTTAAAGGATTATGTTTTAGTCCTTTAACTAGAGAAACATTTGAGATCAGAGAGAGAGGGTTACCAATTTTACAAAGGCCAATAATATGGCCCTTGTGATTGTTGCCAAATGTAACTGTTCCTCCATTTGTAAGTTGGAGGTCCAAAAATAGGTGCTTGTCTCCCGTCATATGTTTGGAGCATCCAGAGTCCATCACCCATCGTCCTCCTTGGTGGCGGTGGTCTCCTTGTCTTCTTTCTTGTAAACCTCCTTCCTTCTACAAAAGATCTTCGTTGGTGACTTGGTGTTTCTATAGGTCTTTCTAATTTGAGTTGTCCATCCTTCATTTTGTATATCTAATTTTTGACATTATGATGTCCTTTCATCCCTACAAAACAAAGTGAGAGTTGTCTTTCCGGTATCTATTGTAATGTGGATCCGTATTTGTTAGTGGTCTCCTTTAGAGGAGGGTCCTTTTTTGGCTCACTTTGACTAGGTTCATAAAAGCCTAGTCCAAATTTACTTGAGGAAGGTTTTTGATGGGTAATGAGTTTGTCCAAGTTATATTTCTCCTTTGTAAATTTGGCTAGGTCCTCAAGAAGTTGATTTGATTTTTCTTTGAGGTGATTTATCTCTATTTTCATTATGTCTAGTTTATCTTCTAGTGCCCTAATCTCTACTCTAAGTAAGCTATTTTCATCCTTTTTAAAGGAGTTTGATTTTTCAAGCACATGGATTTTGTCGAGTAATTCTTCTCTATCTAGAAATTTTTGTTCACTCATTTCCATATACAAATCATTTGTTAATGACTCTTTCTCAATCATTAGATTTCTTATTTGCATATTTAAGGCAGTGGTTTCTTTTGTAAGAATTAGATTCTTGTCTTCAAGATCATTGATTAATTTCTTATTTTCTAAGTTTTCTTCTTTTAAAACCTTACTTTGGGTTTTTGTTTTCTTAAGATCTACATATAGTGAATCAAAAGCATCTTGTAATTCATCTAAAAGAGTAGGAGTTTACCTCAGGTTCCTCAGATTCAGACTCAGAAGCATCATTTGTTGCCATTAATCCTAAGCATGTCGTTTCTTCATTTGTTTCCTCATCTTCTTCTTTGGAGGTGGAGTCATCCCACGTTGCTTGAAACGCCTTCTTCTTGAATCCCTTTTGCTTGGAGATCTTCTTGTAGTCAGAAGGCTTCTTGGGTTTCTTCTCATCATCCCTTTTGAGTAAGGGACAATCTTTCCCTATGTGACCTCTCTTTTTGCAATTATAGCAAACTAGAGGTTCTTCCTCTCCTTTCCTTCCCTTGATCTCTTTTCTATTTCTAAGACACTTTTTAGCTAATAAAATGAATTCTTCGTCATCACTATTTACCTCATCATCCGAAGTAGCTTTGAAGGCTAAGGTCTTCTTCTTTGGCTCCGATGAGATTGATTTCTTCTTTTGCTCCATTTTTGATTCATAAGCCATGAGTTTCCCAAGTAGATTTTCCATGTCTAGATCCTCTACTTGGTTGCCTTCTTCTATTGTCGTTACCTTTTCCTCCCACTCGGGTCGAAGGGAGCGAATGAGCTTCCCTTGAAGCTCCCCCTTTATAAATATCTTTCCAAGTGACTTGAGGTTATTCACGATTAATGTGAATCGTGTGTACATGTCCCCAAGTCTTTCATTCTCCTCCATAGAGAGAGCTTTGAATTCCTGTGATAACAAGTTTATCTTTGAGGATTTAACTTTAGACGTACCTTCATGAGTTACCTCCAAGGTTCTCCAGATCTCGTGGGCGATTTTGCATTGGCTGATGCGGTTGAATTCCTCCGAGCTGAGTGCGTAGTAGAGTGAGTTCATTGCCTTGGCATTCAGTCCAAGGCGATGAATTTGCTCCACTGTGTATCCTGTTTCTGGTTTCTCAGGAATGATGTATGCGGATTCGCATTTCTCCCAAATGGAGAAATCGTTGGCTTGAAGCCACATCTTCATTCTTAGCTTCCAGTAAGTGTAGTTTGTCCTTCGAAGAGTGGTGGTCGAGTGGTGGATTGCCCCTCCAATCTACCTGTGGAAATGACCTTCCCCTCCATGTGATCTTTCCGCGGATGTTACTCCTGTAGGCAGAAAACCTGCTCTGATACCAATGAAATTGCACTAGAGGGAGGGTGAATAGTGAAATTATAAAATATTGTAATACAAAAAATTCAATCAGAAAAGGTGGCACCAGATTTTTAGGTGGAAACCCAAGATGGGTGAAAACTACCACCTAAGCCAATCCCTTGAGTTAGAATTTTCGATCACAAGGTGATCAATCCACTAACCACACTACTTAAACGAGGGTAGTGTACCTCAATTACAAATCCCACTTGCGATCCCTAAACAGAGGTTTCTCCCTTCAAAATGAAGAGATAGGGACCCGACAGGCTGGATACCCAAAGTACAAAAATATGAAGTGAAACAACACCTATAGAGTACCCCTATACTTTATTTACTTTCTTATCTACTAAGCATGAAAAGAACTCCCTGAGGATTTGCAGAATGGAGTGAGCCGGGAGTGTGGATTTTCCCTTTGATTAGAATGTTGGCACAACACAAGGGCAAGATGAAGCTTAGAGTAGTGAGCAAGTGATTTTTCTAAGGGAATTGTATCTCAAGAGGTGTATTTTGCCTAAGAGGAGTTGTAGTCTATTTATAGGCAAGTTTGGAACCTTCAAGAACACTTGGGAGAGTTCTCCTAGCTATTGGAGAAAAATCCCAAGAGATTAGGATGAAATCCACAACAAATCAGGGTAATGATGAGTCTGACAGCAATATCAGACATCTAATTTTAGGATCAGACATCTTATAGGACGTCTGATTATAATTTTGGTCATCTAAAACTGTAGATCATCATAAACTAACTCCATTGAATCAAAAGAAGGACATCTGATATTTTTACATAAGATGTCTGATTATGTTATTGGACATCTAATAAAGGGTGGATTCATTCCTATTTCCATCAGATCCAAATAGGGTTCTAGATTTAAAGGATCAGACGTCATTATGGACATCTGAAGGAATCACCAGACATCTGGAAACCGAAAAGGACTTCCCTACACTTTCTGACAAAAGATTTTGTGGTCGTAATGAGATATGCACAGAAATGTATGGACAACGGTCCAAAGGTAGACGTCTAGAAGAGTTTCTAGATGTCTGGAAATACATTTTTGCCTACGAAGATAGGTGTTTAGTCTGACGGTTAGTCTGAGGACGTTCAGGTAAAGTATCAGATGTCTGGATAAGGTTATGGATGTCTGATAGAAAAGTGCTTCGACTGATGTTTATGATGACACAAACTGAAGGTAGAACTATAGGAAGTTAGATGTCTGAGACACTTGTTAGACGTCTTAAAGTGGAAAATCAGACGTCTGACCATTGTTCTAGACGTCTGATAAGAGTATAAGTGTTAGGTTTTTGTTTCTAATTTATCCTAAGTGTAGAGAGCCTAAGTTAGCTATTTATAAATTATGTTTGGGGGCTCCTTTCAACATTTCTAGACTCAAATAAAATGAAAATTATAACCTTTAAAAGTTTACATGAAAAAGCCTAGGACCTAATACTTATGCTACTTGTCTTCACGCTTTTAATCACCCGTCATGGAAAACTTTATGAAACCTACAAATATGTTATTACAGAGAGAAACAATATGCTATGCTTATTTTTTATTTCATTTTCTTAATTTAGTAAAATCATCAAAATATTATATATTAGTAGTTAAACTAACAGGATACTCATCAAGGATACCCCTATCCTAGATCAAGAACCTGGACCCATTCTAGAGGAACCTGCAAAGGTTCCATTTTTGGAGGCCTTGACCAAAGGAACAAGGAAACCCCAACCCATGGCACTTGAGGAGGACCTAGTCAAGCTCTTCAAATAGGTCCAAATAAACATCCACTTGATGGATGCTATATGCCATGTACCGACTTACGCATGATTCCTGAATGACATGTGTACACCCAAGCATAAGCAGTGAACCAAAGGTGGGAACCCGATCGTACTGTCAGAGCAAGCCAACTCCATCATTTTGAGCAAGCTCCCACCTAAGGCAAAGGACCCTAGTACCCCTCTAATTTCATGCAAGATCGGTGATTTAGAATTTGATAAAGCCCTTTTGGACCTAGGAGCTTCCATAAATTTGATACCCACATCCCTACTAGACCACTTTGAGGAATCTAAACTTAAACCGATAGTGATGAGTTTGCAGTTGGTAGATCAATCTATTAAGTCACCAAAAGGATTTCTTGAGGATGTCATAGTTAGGGTACATAATTTCTACTTCCTAGTGGATTTCATAGTCTTAGACATGGATGCCCCTGAGAACTTGAAGAATACATGAATCATATTAGGAAGACTTTTTCTAGCCACAGCTAGGGCCAATATTAATTGTGAGGGCCAAATTGAGTTAAAATTTGGGAGCAAGACATTGAAGATCGACATCTTTAAGGCCCAACAAAGAATTAATTACGAAGCTATTGAGAAAATTTGCGATATCGAGGCTATGGTTGACAATCCATGTGTCAACGAAGACCCGATTATTCTTGAACAACCACAAGAAGATCAAAACCCACAATTTGAGGAGCCTGAACCTAACCTAGACACACCCATGGCCCCTTCCTTTGCTCCCGACACCCACCCTGAATCACCTACTGCTGCTGACAACCCAGTTATGGAATTAAAGCCTCTTTCTGATCATCTCAAATACGTCTTTATGGGTTCCAACTAGACATTTCTTGTGATTATCAACTCCCGACTCACAACTGATCAGGAAACATGCCTGATTACTATCCTCCAGCAGCATTGGAGAGCCATTGGATGGACTCTCGATGATCTGACTGGCATCAGCCCCTCATACTGTACACATCATATCTATACTGAATTGGGCTCGCAACCATCCCATGAATTGCAGAGATGCCTAAATCCAAACCTACAGGATGTCATGAAAAAGGAGATCATCAAGTGGTTAGATGTAGGGATCATCGACTCAATATTCGACAGTCAGTGGGTGAGCCCAATCTAAGTTGTGCTTAAGAAGGCAAGACTCACCGTGAGCACGAATGAAATCAGAGAAACCATACCGACTCGTATAGGAAACTTGTGGAGTCTGCCTTGATTACAGAAGACTCAATTCCTCCAAGAAGAAGGATCATTTCCCACTACCATTCGTTAATTAGATCCTCGAGAAACTAGTGGGAAATCAATTCCTCTGCTTTTTGGATGGGTACTCAGGTTATAACCAGGTCACAATCCATCATGAGGACCAAGAGAAGACCACCTTCACCTACCCCTTCGGGACATACGCATTCCGAAGGATGCCGTTCGGTCTCTGTAATGCACCTGCTACTTTTCAGCGGTGCATGCTTGCTATATTCTCAGATATGGTAGGTAAGTACCTTGAAGTTTTCATGGATGACTTCTCGGTATTTGGGAAATCTTTTGATGATTGCCTCTTGCACTTGGTCCAAATCCTCAGGTGGTGCATCGACGTGAATTTGGTTCTTTTTTGGGAAAAGAGCCACTTCATGGTACCTAAGGGAATTATCCTGGGACATCTCGTCTTTGAAAAAGGCATCTAGGTTGATGGAGCCAAGGTGAATCTAATTTCTAAACTCTCTATGCCTAGCTTGGTCAAAGACATCCAATCCTTTCAGAGTCATGTCGAGTTTTACCATCGATTCATTCCCAATTTTTTGAAAATTGCGTGTCCCCTGACTTCCCTTCTCTCTAACGATGTCCCCTTCGAAATTATAGAGGAGTGCACTCAGGCATTTGAGATCCTACGTGATTGAGTTACCCAAGCACCTATCCTACTGTCCCCTGATTGGTCTCAACCCTTTGAGATCATGTGCGATGCATCTGATTATGCTATGGGTGTGGTACTTGGGCAGAAAATAGATGGGAAACCTGTGGTCATCTACTACGCTAGTAAGACACTTCACGAGGCTCAACGTAACTACACAGTTACTGAGAAAGAGCTGCTAGCCATCGTATTTGGCCTGGAAAAATTTAGATCTTCTCTTTCGGGTTCCCGTGTTATCATATACTCGGATCACACAGCAGTGAGGCACCTCCTCGTGAAGAAGGATGTGAAACCTCAACTAATCCGATGGATCTTGCTGTTGCAAGAATTTGATCTCGAGATTCATGATAAAGCAGGAAAACAGAACATGGTAGCTAACCATTTGTCTCATCTTCCTTCTTTTGTCATCAACCCGTCTGGTTCGATCACCGAGCATTTTCCGGATGAGCACCTGCTAGCCATTCACAATCTCCCATGGTTTGCTGATATTGTAAATTACTTGGTTATGGGGAAAGTTTCTCTAGATTGGGTGACTTTCAGGTGAGACAAATTGATTGCCAAGGCCAAGTACTATATTTGGGAGGAACCATACCTTTTCCACATTGTCAATGATCAGGTGATCCAGAGATGCATTCATGATGACAAGGTCAATGACGTTATCTCATTTTGTCACGACCCTGTCTGCGATGGCCATTTCTCTGGGCGTAAAACCACAACAAAAATTCTCCAATGTGGGTTCCTCTGGCCCACTTTGTTCAAAGATGCACAAACTTATTGTAGGGCATGCTCTCGTTGTCAGACCCTCAGCAACATGGGCCTGCGGGATATGATGCATTTGAACCTGATTATTGTGTGTGAAATCTTTGACATATGGGGAATCGATTTCATGGGACCGTTTCCTGGATCTAACAGCTTCGAGTACATTCTACTCACTATTGATTATGTCCCTAAATGGATCGAAGTCGTCCCCACGAGAACTAGTGATCATAAAGTTGTCCTCCGATTTATCTAGGAGAATATCTTTACCGGATTTGGGGTTCCTAAGGCCATCATTAGTGATGGCGGGTCTCATTTCAACAATGGCCACTTCCAGTCCCTGATGAAAAAGTATGAGGTGTCGCATCGTATTTCGACTCCTTACCATCCCCAAACTAGTGGACTGGCAGAACTATTGAATCGATAGATCAAGAAGATCCTTTAGGTCACTGTTCGGCCTGATAGGAAGGATTAGTCTACTTGCCTTCCGAAATCCTTGTGGGTCTATAGGACCACCCACAAGACCCAATTAGGCATGTCTCCCTTCAAATTAGCATACGGAAAGGCATGTCACCTTCTCGTCGAAATGGAGCACAAGGCTTATTGGGCAGTACGAAAGTGTAATCTAGATCTAATGAAGGTTGGAATACACCGTCGATTGCAATTAAGCGAGATCGAGGAACTATGCAATGATGCGTATGAGAACTCCCGTATCTACAAAGAGCGTGTCAAAGCCTTCCATGGCAGGCACATTATACGAAAATCTTTCCACCCTGGTCAAAAAGTTCTACTCTTTGATGCCCAACTCAAACTATTTCCAGGAAAACTCAAATCAAAATGGATTAGACCATTCTTGGTTAGAAGAATCTTTGGAAATGGAGCCATTGAAATTAGTGAACTCAGCCTTGATTCTAAACCTTTTGTCATGAATGGTCAGAGACTCAAACTGTTCGTCAAACTCACTGACTCAAACTTGCTAAGGCATCTTTTTCCTCTATTCTCCTTGAGCTCATTACACCCTGCTGATGGTGTTAAACTCAGTGCTTAACAGGACACAACCGGTCATCTTTTTCAAAAACTCGAAACCCTTTTTGGCACATCTTATGCTGAACTCATATCGCACTTTAGGGTTAGTTCATTATTTTAGTCGACTCCACCTCTGGTACCCGTACCCAAGCTTAAAATCATCCACAACAGTCACCTCGACCTGTCCACCCACCAAAAACCTGTTCTAATGTATGATCTAAGTTGAATTCGAACCCACCAATTTTACAATGAGGAGATTGCAAATCATAAGCATGGGGAGGTATTAAAGTGCAAAATGCTGTGAGAATCACTCCACAAGAAAGGGTTTCATAAAAAAAATGCATATTCCAAAAAACCAAAAAAATAAAAAACTGAAAAAGAACAAAAAAAATGGAAAAGGGAGGAAATTTTGAAAGATCAATTTGCATATCATGTTCAGGAGGAAAAAGGGGAGGTGATATAAATGTCAAAAAGGAGCACAGTTTGAAATGAGGAAAGAGATAGTCATTAGTAAAAGATTGAGGAATCTACTTAGTTCTAGACCAAATCAAAAGAAAGAAATAGAAAGACAAAAGTGCTAAGGGACGAAAGAGATTACTATGAACCCTAATCTTAGTCGTCTTGGACTGTGATTTTAGGCTTAAAAATTCAAGTATCCGTTAAGATCTGGATAGTCCTCAAGAGGTTAGGGAAAATGCGAAGCTTAAGTTTTAGGTCAAAGGCTTAGGGATTATTCGGCCTCGTTAACTGACCTTTAGTTTGTGGGACTTGCTAACCTAAGCACCCTAATCCACACACAGTCTGGTTCAGTGCGATTAATTATCAAAATCACGCAAATGTGTTAATTCTATTCTAAAAAAGCTACCTAGATTAGGAGCGGCTGATCAACAAAAGTTGATTTAGAAGAGTTCCCAGTGTGGAGAGGTGGGAAATTCCCCTCGAAGATGCGCAATAACAAACCATCTCCTCGGTGCTTGTCTCTTAGGATATCTAAATATCATACTGGGGGCATGTAAGCATCTTGTACTGGTTCAGATGACAAGTGTGGCATTATCAAGAAATGTCAATTGCCAGGGTCTGGATTTAGCTACAAAATGCCATGGGTGGGATTATCCCAAAATCTCGAAAGCTAGGGTTCTCGGGGTTTCCATGGGCGGTGCTATCTCGAAGCATCGATTGCCAGTGACCCTGCGAGGATTGATGGTCGAAGCTAGGAATTTGATACAGACTGTGTTGTAAAGCCAATCTAAGGCTAGAAATAAAGAAAGAAAAAGGAGAGAAAACTCTACAAAAATAAAAAAAATTCTTTATCTCTCTCTTACAAAAATGCACTGCAAACTGAATCGGGAGGAAATATGTTTGAAGCACGGGTGCTTTAACTGCGGAGTTCAATGAACCTTAGGTTAGTTTCCTGTAGGCCTTAGAAACCTTCATGGCAGACTGAACCTAGAGCTAGTCTAGTTCGGATCTTGGTTGGTACTTGAGTACCTTTAGGCCTACTATTAGAATTCTGACCAAATCCACAAAAGAAAGCACATAGCAGAAATCTGAGCATTAAAAGGCATGGTCTAGAGTCTAAGTTAATTCCGTGAGATTTTGCTAAGGGACTAGCAAAAGCTAGGCATGGGGGTATGATGGGAACACCATCATGAGTCATAACTAGCTCAATTTGATCTGATTGAGTCATTAAATGCTCCTACATAACCATCAGAAGGCCATAATTCATTGCAAATCCTTTCAGAGAAGAAAATAAAAAAATAAGGTTATTTCTGCAAATTTACCAATCTATCAATAAAACAGAATAACCACAGGTTTTCTCAAGGGTTGAACATAGGTTAAATGTACTTTTGAGTCTATTAAGAGAGTTCATACAGAACGAAACGGGTTTTCATGCGTTACAGCAATTAATGAACATCTGAAAACCTAAAGTAGACCCGCTTAATTAACTGAGGTTCTGGTCAGGATAAAATTCACCTAAATCCTCTAAAATCCATAGGAAAATATTCTCTATGGTTTGGTATGCTTGATTTGACCATCAGAACCTGTCTTGACCTAAAATAGAGCCATAGATAGACTTTTGCCCTAATTTAGGCGATAGTGCAATTTCTCTAATCAAACATGGTCAAAACCTAAATCTAACTTCACCATTGGATTCCTTAGGTCGAAACTAGGTTTGTACCAAAATTTGAGCCTAATCTAAGGTCATATTAACCAAGTTTGCATTTTGGTCCTATTTAGCTATTTTGTCTCACACATGTTCCCCTAATTTTCCAAAAATCTACATTTTGGTCCTTAACTTCTGTCATCTTCTTTACAGGCTGGTCCCTACCACCATTAGTGTGAACACACCGAGCTCTAGCAAGATTCGAGTGGAGATTTCTCACTCGATTCTCAATCAAACCTTCCCAAAATTTAATCAGAGATTCTTTGTGGAATTCCCTTCCACATGAGACCTATCTTGAGCTCCAATTCATTCCCAAAAGGTAATGTGAACCTTTCAAAGGTTCGGGTATCCAATTTCGTGAGGACCTTACGAGCTTGGAAGCTTCTTTCCAAGCTTGGAAAGGCTTCCTATGGCTTACATAAGCACTCCCAATGCTTTACCGTGCTTCTCAGCAAGTCTTGGCGAGTCAACAACCCCTGAAACAACTCATCTGGCCCCCAACGATTGCTGCTCCAGCGACCTCCTTCGATCCCCTTCTTCTAGCCATCCAACAACCAAATTGGTTGGCCATCTCGATTCTCCTCTTCGTCCTGATCCTCCTCGACCAAAGGGAGGACATGCCTCTGCCTACATCACCATCGTCGCTCCACCGCTCTCTCCATCTTCTCCGACGTCAGTCGAACAAAATCGATTGCCTTGGCCTCTCTCCCACCTAGCTAAGTCCTTCTTTCGCTTTCTCTCTTCCTCTATTTCTTTTTCCCGCACTTACGACACACGTATGACGACCAACCACTCCCCCCACACATCATCTTCTTCACGGCCTGCGAAACTCCGGTGAACCTACGCCATTGCCACACCGCATCAAACATCACATCACCACCTTCAAAACCTCTGACATGACTCTAGAAGAAAAAGCCCTAACCTAATTAGGACTATTGCCCACGCATTCATCTCCTTGAGCACACCCACCTCCATGCACCTTCTTCGACCTCGCCAAGCACATTCATGCACATGCACGCTAAACTGATGCCACCGTCGCACTCGCCAGTCCTTGACGATCCTCCTGAGTGCTCTAACTAGGGCTTATAGCCCGTACTTCTATCTCAGGTTTCTTCATCGGAGATCCGCCACAGCACAGTCTTCTTCACTTTTGATTGCTGCCCTCCAACCGAGTTCTTCCTCGCTTCCACGCCCAGGTGACGCGAAAGACTCCCAGGTTCATCTCCAGGCAGCCAATTGGAGCCATCAGCCATCCTTCGACTCCAATTGCAAGCCCTAATTGCTGAAGAGTGCACAGAGAAGAAGAGAGCGTCTTTAGGCCCACATCGGTAATTCCTGAAGCCCGCACAATGCATAAATTGAAAAAGTGCCTCTGCCTCATTGCCTCAGCACTCATAGGGGGTGAGGTCCCCACACGCACGCCCCTACCTACGCTGATGCCTCACGGGTCTAGGCTTGATCCGTTTACCCGGATACCGGATCTGGTCTGATTTGCTGGTTCTGAGAAAAGAAAAAGAGAGAAAGAGAGGAGAGGGGGGTTTTGCTCTGCTGCCCTCCTCTCAACACTTTTGAGAACTGAGAGAGGCCCTTGCATCTTCTAACATGCTGAGCCCTGTGTTGTGCCTTCTCTGAAGCTTAAGAAGGTAGAAGAAGAGAAGAAGTGGTAAAAGATGTGAAGAAGAGAGAAGCCTACAGGCTTGAAGAGGAAGAGGCCTTCGCCTCTGTCTTACTGAGCATCGGTTAAGGCATTTGAGCACCTATTCTATCGTCTGATATCTACTGATACCTTGGTTCTATTGGTTAAATTGAGATTTGCTTGGCTTATATGATTCTGTTACTTTGAGTATCTTGTAAAGCTTAACATTATAGGGAAATTTTGTGATTCAAATCACCATTTTACCCTCTCTTCTTTTTGCACATTATTGTTGGAAATTTTTGCTATATCATTTTGAATCAATAATATTGCAATTGCTCATATCTTTTATCTAGAATTGTGATTTTGAGATTTAATTGCCACTTGCTCCTAGTGAATGACCTCGAACTTCATTTCTGATATTCAAGTATAAATTTTATTTGTTTTTCGCACTGATTGATCTATACTACAATGCAATGATTTCAAAAACCATTTTAGAGATCTAACACAATTCCTCCAACTTCTATCATCCCACCTGGAGAAATAACAATAATTTTTCCTCAAAAAATACCAATCAAATTCCACATTTTCAAAATCAAATAGGAAATTTTGGCCAAAACCAGCCCTTGCACCCTGATATTAATAACCAATTAATGAAAACCCTGCAAGGAATGCAGTAGCAAAAGAACGACGTTACCCGTGTTGCTTCTCATTTACAAAATCAAATTGTGGTAACGCCCAATCAAAGGTTGATAAGAAATCTATTGATGAACGTGTTTCATGTGGTAGAAATCGGGGTTTGGAGGAACCCATCGTCATAGTCGCAAAACTCGTTATCAAATACAATTTTACCAAAACTCCAAGGGAGTCCCAGGTCGAACATAGGGAGGGGACGTTTACTTTGTTTGAAAATCACACTTTGTTATGTTTCTTTTGGTGTTTTGTTATATATATATTTTGTTTTTATAAAGGATGCAAACAAGATGGATCACAATGTAGATGGAATCAAATATGACATATTTCACAAATGTCTATTACAATAATCTATGAAAGCATAAAAGAGAGAGAGGTGAGAAGAAATCTCCTGGATCGGCTGTTCGATGAGACGACGAGGCCTAGCGGAAGCTTGCACGAAGAAGTTGAGGAGCAGGACGATAGAGGTGAGATGCAGGAGAATGCCAGGTAGATGAATGCTTCATCGAGGTTCCCGAATGGAGGTGAGGAGGCAGAGGCGATCTGCTACCGGAATGGAGGTGGGAGGATGGTGCCTAGGCAACCTATTGAGGTGATGGGATGAGGGACAAATATTTGGTGGGATAAAGGAATGCTACACTAATAGGAGGCCTTTGGAGCTTGAGAGTAAGCTCTAATGGAGCTTTGGTAGGCTATTGGAGCTTAGGAGTAGGTGGGAGTAGAGTAGGTAGAGATGAAGAGGAATTAGGGGTGAAGGGGTGTTTATATAGTGGTGGAATGGAGGTGGTTTGTGCGCACAGGCCTTTAGTGACATTTAAGACATCGCTAATGACCTGCCAGGAACATCACTAAAGCATTCACATGCCTTGGCTGGAGCTTGGAAGCTTGGCTACAGCTGGCGTAGGGTGCGGTGATCATTGGCTGTTGGATCAGGCATGGACGGCTATGATTGTGAGAAGAGAACGCATGCTCGCCCATATTTGAAATCCGCACTGCTAGCACGTGCGTTGGTAGCTGCTGAATGAAGCATCGTACGGCCGAGACTCACCCACAGATTGTGCGTGCCTTGATTTGAATCGTGTGCCTCGTGCGATTGTAAGGATTGAATGGCGGGTGCACCTCGTAGTCATCTTCAATGCATGCCCCAAATGGCATGCATGTGATCTGGCATGCACCCTCCCATTGGTGGGTGACGTCAAATTGAGCGTGAAGTGTCTCAGTGATGAACACACATAAATTCAAGATAAATTGGTTATTTTTGATAGTTCCTAGGCTTAGCATTGCATATCATGTTATAAATATTGCATAACATCCATTGCATGGCATTTGGGATAGTTGTATATTTTATATATTAATTCCTTCTTTTATATGGCTAGGGGGCAATGCAACATCCATACAGGTTTCGGATGGAAAATCCGACCGTACGGATGGATCCGGAGCGACGATCGCAGTTCGGCATCGCAAGAATCATCTTGATTTGAGCACCGTAGCACCCTCTATAAGAAGAAGATGGACGACCTAGATGGCGCCACGTGGCGCCATCCAGGTCGTCCAACACCGGCCAGTAGCATTGCCCAACTCCTTCATCCACGCCCTTCAATCCCAGCCGTTGGATCAAGATCCAATGGCTAGGAGGCATACACACCAAACCACTCCACGCGACACAAAGGGAGGATTGCCGCAACAGTGGAAGTGCCGGTTTACAAAGGAGGGGCGTGGGTTCGATTCCCTGTAGCCCCTCCAATTTGCAATTAGGGCGGGTCCTTGGAGTGGCAACGGCAGTGCTAGCTCAAGGTAGTGCACGCACGCACGCGTAGGCCAGCACATAGCAAGCGCTCACACCAGTGCATGGCACACGTGCACACAACTGGGCACACAAGGGCGGTTGGCGCCAGCTTTCAGCGATAGTTGGGCTGACCTACAACGACGCTTACAGTCGTCGCTATTTCATTGCAAGCCAGCTATGGGCATGGGTCAAGGTAAGCTATCTACAGCAACGTTTCCAACGACAATCTGGAGGTCGCTAGAGGTCCTTTATCCATTTTTAGCATCTTCTCCACCACTATAAAAGGACCTTCACCCCCTCCCTTCCAAGCCATCTCTACCTACTCTACTCCCACCTACTCTCAAGCTCTAGCAAGCCTACCAACGCTCCATTAGAGCTTGTTCTCAAGCTCCCAAGGTGCCTATTAGTGTAGCGAACCTCTGCCCCACCAAATACTCCTCCAACTTCCCATCTCCCTTCATAGGTCACCTTGGAGCAGTCCTCTCACCTCTATTCCGGTAGCAGATCAACTCCGTCTTCTCACCTTCATTTCGGAGCTGCGCCGAAGCTTTCCTCAACCCGACGTCCTCCAGCATCTCACCTCCGTTGGGCTTACCGTACGACGTACAAAACGCCTATCGGTATGTCTCTGTTCCGTCTAGTGTTTGGGAAGGTGTGTCACTTGCCCGTAGAACTTGAACACCGGGCATTTTGGGCCATCAAGAAATGTAATGTGGACCTTGAGTTGGCCGGGAAAACCAAGAAACTCCAACTATCTGAGTTGGAGGAGCTTCAAAATGATGCTTATGAAAATGCCAGAATCTATAAGGCAAGGACCAAAGCTCTCCATGACCAGATGATTTCACGTAAGAGCTTTGAGCCGAACCAGAAGGTCTGGCTTTTCGATTCTCGATTGAAGCTTTTCCCCAGTAAACTCAGGTCTAAGTGGGGCAGCCCATTCATTATTGAGCGGATTTTCCCTAATGGGGCTGTTGAAATCTCTGACCCAAAGACGGGTAGTATTTTCAAGGTCAATGGGTAGTGTCTCAAACCCTTTATTGACCATGTGCTCCTTGAACCCGTCTCAGACAGGGTTGCTCTTACCTTGCCATAACCACCGCAGGTTGATCATCACCTAGCTGAAGGCACTAAACTCAGCACATGTAACGACTGTTCCAAGCTGACCTTAGTCTCACGGAAACCAAGTGCTATTCTTTCACTTCTACTCTCTTGCATGCTTTCATTTTTTTCACAATGAGGACATTGCAATAGCTAAGCATGGGGGGGTGGACATAGTTTATAATCATTGTGT
This sequence comes from Thalassia testudinum, assembly GCA_037157565.1. Classification (NCBI taxonomy): domain Eukaryota; kingdom Viridiplantae; phylum Streptophyta; class Magnoliopsida; order Alismatales; family Hydrocharitaceae; genus Thalassia; species Thalassia testudinum. The sequence goes on from JAZHRO010000078.1 coordinate 22,749,063, forward strand.
CAGCTGTAACAGTGATTTCCTATTATTCGATTCTTGTTTTTTTAAAAAAAAGAAAAAATAATAAAATAATAAAAAAAATAAATAATAATACAAAAAATCAACTGAAAATTTGAAAAAAAAAAATAGAATTAGGAGACGAGAACTCAGGCATTAGGAGTTGTAAACTTTACGAATTGATTCTTTGAGACCTGAACACTTAGACTCTTCAGGTCTTCGGGCATAATTAGCCTGGGTACCCACTCGAATGTGGATTTAGTCTCGAGTCCTCACCAATTAAAATTTATTTTAATTTGATAAATAATTTGGGATGATAAGTATGCGACTTATCAACCCACCCTCTGATTTGGGGGGACTTTAAGACTAAGCATCTACACACATTATTTTGCACTGACTCTCTTTCCGGCAGCTTTTACAGAAATTGGGTAGCTAATGGACCGACTTGGGTGGTATGGCAGGCAATTTGTCGGTGGTAACAGCTCATCGGCCGGTTGTCTAGAGCCCAGCCACAAGACCATTTTCGTTGTACTGCCTTTAGGTAAATCTTAGATCAGGGAAGCCACCTACTTAAAAAAAAGAATCACTCAAAAAAAAGAAAAAGAGAAAAAAAAGGAGAAAAAAAAATAAAAAAATAAAACCACACTTCATCGCACGAGTATGGCTGGTAAGTTGTCGGTGGTAGCAGCTCATCGACCAGTTGTCCAGAACCTAGCTCACAAAAAAAATTGCACAATAATTCCCAAAACACTTAGGGAAGAAGCGGGGAAGTAGAATCAACTGGAGAGATATACACTAGATTCACCCTTGTGTTGGCCCCATAAATAAAAGAAGTAGGGAGAAACCTACCAATCATAAAGATAAACCTTTAGGCAAGGTCACCTAGGGTCGTAGAAACCCGAAGTCCATCTTAACAGCCGTTTTGTGAGTCTATCACTTTTTCACAAAGATGCTTAGCACTTAGAGTCCTTTTCTAGTCTTAGGCAGGTTGGGTAGCCGTAAAAAGTTATCCCGTAACTCTCAAACTCCAAAAGTACAAAAAAATTAGAAAAGAAAAAAAAATTATCTTCTCAAATAAGGCAAGGGCTCGAACGGTCTGCATTCTGGCAGGCACCCAGGCACTGTTGAGTTTTTGTAATTAGGTCTTGGGGATGAGATTTTCTAAAGCAATCAATGAATTTTGCCTAATTACTCAAACCCTGATTCTACTTTTTTACATAGCATTTAGGTTAATTTTACTAGGGACTAGCAAAAAGTAAGCATGGGGTTATGATGAACACACATAAATTCAAGATAAATTGCTTATTTTTTATAGTTCCTAGGCTTAGCATTGCATATCATGTTATAAATATTGCGTAACATCCATTGCATGCCATTTAGGATAGTTGTATATTTTATATATTAATTCCTTCATTTTATATGGCCAGGGGGCAATACGACATCCATACAGGTTTCGGATGGAAAATTCGACCGTACAGATGGATCTGGAGCGACGATCGTAGTTCGGCATCGCAGGAATCATCTTGATCTGAGCACCGTAGCACCCTCTACAAGAAGAAGAAGATGGATGGCCCAGATGGTGCCACATGGTGCCATCCAGGCCACCCAACACCGGCCAGCAGCATCACCCAACTCCATCTGCGCCCTCAATCCTAGCCATTGGATCAAGATCCAATGGCAAGGAGGCAGACGCACCAAACCACTCCACGTGACACAAAGGGAGGATTGCCGTAATGGTGGAAGCGTTGGTTTGCAAAGGAGGGGTGCGGGTTCGATTCCCCACAGCCCCTCCAATTTACAATTAGAGCGGGCACTTGGAGTGGCAGTGGCAGCACCAGCACAAGGTAGCGCGCATGCACGTGCAGGCCAACGCATAGCAAGCGCGCACGCCAGCGCATGGCACACGCGTACACAGCTGGGCATGCACAGTTAGCGTGAGTGATGAGCGGGGCAGGCGGCACGGGCACAAGGGCGATTGGTACCAGCTTTCAACGACAGCTGGGCTGACCTACAGCGACGCTTACAGCCATCGCTATTTCATTGCAAGTCAGCGAGCCAGCTATGGGCATGGGTGGAGGTGAGCTGTCTACAGCAATGTTTCCAGCGACGGTCTAGAGGTCGCTAGAGGTCCTTTATCCATTTTGAGCCTCTTCTCCATCACTACAAAAGGACCTTCACCCCTTCCCTTCCAAGCCATCTCTACCTACTCTACTCCCACCTACTCCCAAGCTCTAGCACTCCAGCACTCAGCCACTCGATCAAGATCGAGCAACCTTATTTCATCTGATGGTGTAGCGAGCACGGTGGATTGCGACTCGAACTCACATTCGCGGTTTGCGAGCACTCATCTCCATCGTTGCGCCAAAGCGAAGCTTTGCTGAGTGAAGGGCAGTGTAGTCACGCGTGCCCTGACCATTGGGTGAATATCCAACGGTTGAGGTGCATCCTTGCTTGAGGTCGAGCATGATGGTTCAGGTGGGGGTGGCCTAGATTGTGCCACGTGGCACCATCTAAGTCATCCATCTTCATCATCTTGTAGAGGATGCTACAGAGCTCTGGTCAGGGTGATTTTCTCGTTGACGGACTACGAACGTCGCTTCGTATTTATCCGTATAATCTGATTCGTCATCTGATGCCCATAAGGATCTCATACTACCTCCTGGCCATGCAAAATGGAAGAATCAATGTACATAATACACAACTATCCTAAATGCCATGCAATGGATATTATGCAGTATTTATAACATGATATGCAATGCTAAGCCTAGGAACTATCATAAATAAGCATTTTAGCATGGATTCTTGTGCGTTTATCATACCCCCATGCTTACTCTTTGCTAGTCCCTAGCAAAATTAACCTAAATGCTATGTATAAAAGTAGAATCAGGATTCGATTACTTAGGTAAAATTTGTTGATTGCTTTAGAAAATCTCAACCCCAAGACCTAATTACAAAACTCAACAGTGCCCAAGTCTTTACCAGAATGCAGACCGCCGAAGCCCTCGCCTTATTTGAAAAGAGTACATAATTTCTTTTTTTTCTTCTTTTCTAATTTTTTTTGCACTTTTGGAGTTTGAGTTTAGAGAGAACTTTTTACGGCTACCCAATGATAGACACGAATAAATTCATTGTAAAATGCTTATTTACTATAGTTCCTAAGCTAGCATTGCATATCATGATATAAATATTGCACAAACATCCATTTCATTGCATTTAGGATAGTTGTATATTATGTACATTAATTTCATCTTTTTACATGGCCAGGAGGAATTGCGACATCTTTACGGGCTTTGGATGAAGAATCCGACTGTACGGATGGATTCAGAGCGTCGATCACAGTCCGTCAACTCGAGAATCACCCAAATTAGAGCTCTGTAGCAACCTCTACAAGAAGAAGACAGGAGGCACAGATGGAGCCACATGGTGCCATTGAGGCCACCCCACTTGAGCCATTAAACAGTCAGCAATGCCCTGCAAAATGGCAAGTGTTCTCCACTCTTGGCCGTGCGATCCCGCATTTGACGGTCGTGGGCATGCAGCCTCAAATCTAGAAGCGCTACACAACACCACCCTCAGCGCAGCTCTAGGTGCCTTAACTCACAACGCATGAGCGTGGGTTCGACTCTCCCAAGCACCACCAATTAGCCACGGAAGGGAATCGCCTCAAATTTGACTACTGGATCGCGGATGAGTAGTCAAGATGAGGCTACGTGGAAGCACAGCTGAGCGCAGATGCTGCATGTGGCTATCAACGCTCCTCGAGAACATGCCATCTCACATGAACAATCAGGGGCACTCGTTTAAGACAATCAAATGCGCTCTTGGTCGACGAATCTCCTTGAAGGTGCGATATGCGAGTTTGAATCCGCGAGAGCGCAAACTGAGGGCCCATCCTAACCGTACATTGACGGATCCAACGGTCGAGATCACTTCAAGCGGACAGCCATACGTGCCAGTGGTGCGGTAGTAGGGCATGTATGAGGGTTCTTCAGCGACGTTTATGACCATCACTAAATGTCCTGTATACGAATTTGATTCTTTCCTCCACTATAAAGGACCTCTACTACCCCATTTTTCTTCATCTCTTCCTTTCATCCGCTCACCACCTCCAAGGCTCTAGAGAGAGCTTGTCCCAAGCTCGGGATGCTCCTCTAGAGTAGAAAACCAAATAGTTTTCCCTCCCCTCATCACCATTCGTGGAGCATCCCTTGGCCGTCCTCTCACGTCATTAAGGGAAGAAGATCATCGCCGTGACGTCGTCCTATCCCACACTCCGTCTTTCAGCTCCATCCCCACTCGTCCCGCTCCTCACCACCTTCCTCTAAGCGATGTCAGAGCCAGTCATCCTCTGAACAACCGTTGAGGGGGATTTCTCTCACCTCATTCTATCTTTTTATGCTTTTGTTGTGTAGATTTTTCACTTTCGTAGTGTAATAAACATTCGTTTATAAATTGATGATTGTTTCACTCTCTTTCTCTCTCTCTCTTATATTGTTACAAGTAGATTAGCTAGAAGTCATCGACCTAATCTCCTGCCTGCTAAAAACTAAAACAATTGGAAAAGATAAAAATGACCAAAAATAAATAAAAGCGAAGCACGTATTTTTATAAAACCAAACGTTCGCCTCCCCGTGTTTGACTAGGGACTCACTTTTCAAGTTTCGATTATAAATTTTATTTGATAGATGCATTTTGTGAGCTACGATGATGGGTCCTTTGAACCCTAATTTTAATTCGTGAAACATGCCTCCATCATTTTTGGCACTGTTGCTGGGGAGGCAACGGAATTTACTTTATTGTTTTCTACGCTTCTTTGCATTTACATAGCACTAACCCTACTTATCTCTGATCTGTTGTCTTGCAGGTACCTTAGCATGGATATCCAAGTGCGGTAGACTAGAGTAAAGTGTGGGTAGTGTACTTTGTAATTTTCTCCCACATCCCCCCTACTACTTTTATTTCACCACACCTATAACCAAGACTTAATCTACTTTGATGTTGGCATAAATGCTAGGATAGACTTTGTCTATCTTGTTTTCCACCTTCATCCATTTCACCCCCGCATTTTATATAAAAAAGGATACTTTCTGTGGGACAAATCAATTTACACACTTTATACACCCACATCGGAGGCACATAACCTGACTTGATTTTCATCTACTCAACCAAGATTCCAACCTATGGAACTGGTACACTAATTCAACACATAAAAGAGTAGAAATCATATTAGGTTAACCACCTTTCTGTATGCCTTAATCGGTGGTGCATTTGAGCTAATTGATTGAATTGTTTGAGTCGCACTACCTAATTTAAAAGAAATTTATTTTGTAGTTGCACCATAGGATTCAATATTTAGGTCAAGCCAGAGACTCCATATTCTTTTGATTTATAAAGGAAAAACACTTGAACTCGTGCTTTCAAAACTTGGTTTGCCTCACAAAACTTTGTTGAATACACCTAATATTCGAATCCTAAAAGCTACTAAGTAAGATTCAAACCCTAAAACTCACCTTATCATTAATAATCTTGCTTGAAAACTTCTTGGTTGTGCACAATCACACATTATCAAACAAATCATTAAGGGCGCAGCCCATCAAGGGCCCATCACATTCCTGAAGTACCATTGTCCCAAGCCTAACTAAAATTGATTAGACATTGGCCCTAAGGACTGGTTTGCTCCTTGGGATTCAGATTGAGATTTCTCATGATTAACCTACTTATACTAGTCAATTTGATATCTAGCTAGCGGAGTAGCGTCAAACGACCACGGCTGGGGGGTACACTAGGAACTAGAGGCGTAATCCAAAGGAAGAACCTTCTCCCCAGTCCCTCCTTCTAATTGGTTGGATTGCCTAGACAAAAGTAGAGTAAATCGTCCATAATCTTAGGATGGATTCTAAGAGTCTGTAAACCTTTAGGCTACCCAACCTAAGGACAGGCTTGTATTTTTGTGCTGCAGGGCTCCTCTTCCCCATCCTTCCGACTTTCTTCTAGTGTATGCTTGGAAGGAGGTCATTGAACCCAAGATTGGAAGGACCTTTAGACCATTCCCAGAGGCGGAGGTTGAGCTATAGCCCAGCAGATCCCATGGCTAATCAACAACAACCTCCCCCGCCCCCGAACCAACAAGAGCTGATTCAGAGGCAGTTGGAAGAATTGCAGCAGATGCAATAATGGTTCCAACGTATGCATGGTCAAGGTGCTCAGCCCTTGAATGATTTCTATGGTCCTTCAAACTATGGGGAACATCCCAACGTCATGATTCCCACCGGAGACATAGAAATCAAGCCCCAAGTCTTAAGTTTGATTAAGCATTTCCACAGGCTTGTCTCAAAGGACCCAATCTAGCACTTGGAGGATCTAACCACTTTGGTTCAGACCACCAAAGAAAGGAATGTGAACGAAGAGCAAATGATCATGAGGCTCTTCTCCCACTCTCTCAGGGATAAAGTTGCACATTGGTACCCAACCATAGGATGGCCGATAAAAACTTGGGCTACTCTTAAGTCGACTTTCTTAAAGAAATTCTTCCCTATCGGAAGGACCAATGCCTTGCAACAGGCGATTACCACTTTCACCCAGTGGCTGAGGGAACCATTTCAAGGTGCCTAGGAGCGATTCCAGGAACTTTTGAGGAAGTGTCCACACCACGAGGTGCCAAAATGGCAACTAGTGCAGATTTTGTATCATGGGTTGGTTGAACAACTTCGTAATCATGTGGACGCCTCTTGCAGGGTTAATTTCTTCAACAGGGATGCAGCTAGTGCATATGACTTGTTTGAGGAAATGAGCGAGAACTCAATTAATCATACCTCCATGGATGCATTCAACCAGTCCCAACAACCCAAGTCAAATGCTAATGAGATACAGGATTCTCATTCATTTGACATAGAATTGATTTGTAATAAGCTTGATAAAATGGACTTGGTTGCTAAAAGAATGGATGAATGGTTGTCTGGGAATTCGGGAAACACTTCTACACCTACTCAATCCTAGAATTTAGGATTCCATTCCTCATGAGCTCCCACGGGGTAGGAGTTCGTGAACCAACTTGAATCGACTCAACCTGTGAGCCAAGATTTCTTGAACCTTATGGGTTCCAAACTGGGGCCTATGATCCCAGTTTTTCTGATCCTTCTTTCAATCCATCCTCGTCCTATAAGGATGTGTATGCAATGCAGAAGAATGTTAGGTCCAACCCGTATTGCAACATTTATAACTCGGGTTGGGGGAACCACCCTATCTTCTCCTGGAAAGTTAGGGGCAACAGACCCAAACTCGACCCAGCAACTCTGCAACTCAAAGACCTATGAGTCAAGGTCATGTATAAACCCAATTTCCCCTGAGACCAGTTACTTAGCCATCTTGGAATGCCCAACAATTTCTAGGGTAGGCTGATTTAAACCGGCAGATGGTGGAAATGCAAGGGTCCATGCTTTAGATTATGCAGCAAATGAGGACATCATTGGATAACTTGCAATCCGGGTTAATTACTAACACTCGACAACCTGGATCTCTACCTTCCCAACCCATACCCAATGACGAGTAGAATTTTCGCTTTTGAAAATGATGATTAAGAAGATTTATCATTGTATTTCGAAGTGGTGGAAAATCAACTAATCAAAATAATTAGAATTAAAATTAAACCACTCACAGCAAAGTGGGTCGTATCCATAGGGAGGCAATGACCTATTTAAACTCTCACCGATTAAAAACATATGTTCACGATTAGTTTCGTTAAGAAATCAGATCAAAATCGCTTTTCAATTGAGAAAATAAGATAATATCATGTTGATATTGTAATTATGCAAAACAAGCTGGAGATGCTCATAAAATCAACTGAATAGAATATTATTAACTAAACATACCTTCCCCCTCAATGGAAAAAATGTAAATTTTAATTAACTTTAAAATAGGGGATTTCTTGCAGTGGCTAGTGTGCACAAGAGGAGGAGAGGCAGGCATCGAGGCAGCAGCTGAAGGTCACCCCGTTCGGGCTGCACCCGACGGTGGTGACGACGCAGCGAATGGCAGCCTGTGGTGGCCGCAAGAAGGGGAGGAAGGTGGCGGGTGGCGGTTCTGCTTGCTAGTGCTGAGGTCGTGCAGGGTTGGAGCAGAGGGTGTGCTGGGGGCGCACACATGTGGGGGCTGAGCGGGGACTGCCTATGCTGCTGCTGAAGGAGCGTAGGGAGATGCGCATGTGATGAGTGGCTACTCATCATGGCTAAAAAGCTGAAGTTAAGCTAGACACTAAGTAAAACAATATCAAATTAACAGATAAAAAGGGTTAAGTGTGAGAATTAAAAAAAGAGACCTAAAACCTTTACTTTGTGTTAAAACTTCATAATTAGGTCACAAAATGAGATATTCTGAAAGCAAAGTACAATTGATGATCCATGCGTCAATTGAACACATAAATAAGTTTGAAAGGCCAAATCAAAAGTATAATTAATGTCTTAAATGTTCAATTAAGCACATATAAAAATTTGAAGACAATTGGACATCATTTAGGTTATGAAATAGGTAGTTTACACTTAGGTCCTTCATGCATTACACTCCTACTCTTAAAAACCTCTCTTTGGACCTACTTGTAAGCCGTAGGGACCCTTTTGAAAGGCTGCAGGGCCCTTCCGGTTGTAGTTCTTTTCATTTATGGGCCTGCACACTATTCTTCTACCCCTTTGTTCAAGGGTCTGTCTGCAAGATTTCCTTCATTTCAGAGAGAAGCCTGCTGTTCTTCGCACGCACTGTAGCATGCAAAGAACACGGCCAATCTCAGTCGTCCATCGCTCTTCAAGATCTCGATCTGCAATTGGATTCGAATGGAAGTTTCACGTAATTCGGCACATGCGATCACCCCTCTCCCCAGATCTCATTTGACGGTCAGATTTTGTGCTTAGCTCATCGCACGCTCCGCCCCTCTCATCCTCGCCGCCGGTTGCATCTTGTTTATCCTCACCTGCGCGGTGATCTCAGCCACTGAGCATGCTACTTAAGCACCTCAGTGGTGTCGCGCGTAAGGGATCGCTCCCTCCTACACCTCTTAGCGATCATTCGTCCACTCCAGTTTCCCCTCCCCATCCAGCCTCTGATTTCACAGCCACCGGCTGTGAAATCATCACCTTCTCTCGACCTCGTCGTCACTAAGGACTTCGTAGCACCTGAGGATGACCCTGGAGCCTCACTAGCAGACTCTTCCCTCTGCTGGAGTCATCTTCCTCCTTCCTCCTTAGCCACTGGCTAAGGACCCATAGGTCCCATTCTTCCTGTTAGATTAGGTTTTTAATTCTGCATAATTAGTTTTAGCTGTAGTTAAGTAGTTTAGAGTAGAATTAGCATAATTGTTAATGTTTAATTTTCGCTATAGGTTAAAGTAGCTGTAGTAATAGAATTAGGCTTAAATTCCCTCCCTTCACCTCCTCTGATCAGTCTAGATCAGAGGGGAAGAATTCATCAAACCATGTTTCAAATTATCTCCCTCTCCATTTTTTTTCACAATCCAGTTCTGATTTTTTTCACGACAGATTTTTCTCATCTTTCACCCACACACTCTGATCCAATTTTAGATCTGGTTGGTTTTCAACCTCAGATCTGAAATTGGCGTCACAAGCACCTAAGGGGCTTCTCACTCACCTCACCTTTGGTCACAAAAGCCCCTGATTATGGGTCAAATTTTTCAGTTTGTCAGATTTCTCCTCAATGTGGATTTTAAGGATTCTTAGCTTTTTGGATTTACTGCCTGATTTGACAAATTGAAGTTGATTTGAATTCCCTGTTGGCAAGGATTCTGAGAGGATTTCTAGTGACAGAAATCATCTCAGAAGTGCCATACTTAAATCTGTTTTGATAAGCCTTGAAAGCATTGAATGCAAGTCAGATCTGAGGATAATTACTTTGGTATTTTGAAGTCTGATCTTGCATTCATAAGTTTTTTTTATGGATGTCTGGTTTGTCTGATGATTTCCTAACCTAAAAAGTTCTCAATACTCCTTAAGGTTTCATGAAACTGGAATCTGATCTAATGGCTTTAACTGATTGAATTAATTCTTCCTTCATGCTGTCTATAGCATTAGGAAGAGTTGATTCAGTAATATTTGTGGATTGAGATACTTAGTGATGAGGGTTTTTGGCATCTGAATTGAGATACTTAGTGATTTTCGTGAGAAATTGAACCCTTATCAGATTTGGGATTTACTTATTTATTTTTTAGTTGGTTTTATTTGACTCTGATCCCAGTAACAAAGCAAAGTGCTGCATCTTGCAGCTACATATTTCTTTCTCTCCAAACTCACCTTTCTTCTCAAATGGACTAACTGCAGCAGCAGTTAGCCCATTTGGATAATGGCTTAGGCTGCTGTTAAAAGACAAAAAAAAAAATTTCTGAACTGAGGACTCTCTCCTCAGTTAGCTCTTCCTGTTTCATCTCCTACTGCTGTAGGATTTTTAGAACCAATCAAAGTGAGAAAAACCCCTAAACTTAACACCATACATTTAAAACTCTCATAGCCCATTTTAATTCTTCCCTTCTCACCTCTTGGACAGTAGCTTCAGCTACTGTCAAAAGAAAAAAACTGAACACAATTAGCTATTCCTTTCTCACCTCGTACTGCTGTAGGATTTACAGAAACAATCAAACTAACTCTGGTACATAAATATATTACGCTATATAAAATTCTGTAAAATTCTGACAGACAGTATATATAGAAAATTACTTATCTATATTACTCTGTATACTCCTTTAGACAATAGTCCTATGTAAATAGTAAACTGTATATATATATATACTACTATATATATATATGTAAATAGGCATTATATACATATAACTGTATAACTAACGATGTAAGTATACTGTATACTGTAAATTAGCTATCTGATTTAAAATAATATATGTATATTATTCTGTATATAGGCAGTATGTAAATAGTATATTACTCTGTAAGTATATATATGTAGTATATTGTATATTCTATAAAACTGTATATATAGATCTATGTACATGTCGATTATAAGTATATAAAATCTTGTACTTTAATTTAATCCTTTATATATAATAAATAATGAATTTATTCAGTTAACAGCTAAGTTGTCAAATTTAATTAGATAAATTAGTAATTTAGGGTTATAATTAAGTTAATTGAATCTATATACTTAGGCTAATATATCTTAAGTAATTTAAGTTAGTTGAAGTATGTTTATACCTTTTTTATATTACTTTAACTTAGTTTATAAGTAAAACAGTCAAAAAATTGCTATTTAAATATAAATAAAATAGAAATTAATTCGGAAAAATATAATAAAAATGTGTATAAAATACTTATGTATGTAATCTAACTCTGTATAAGGTCAATTAGACCATTTACTAACTAATTTATAAGTAATTAACCAAGAAAACACCTAAAATAGTGTGTAAAAATAGCCTACTTTAGTGAATTTATTTATATAGTAAATATAATTAAAATTCAAAATTAATTGAACAATTATGTAGTATTATGTAAATACTTTATTTTCCATAATTTAATTTATTTTTTTTAATAAGTTATTGCCCTCGAATTGAGGACCAAAATCTCTTCCAGCCGCAGTTGTGTGCGGTTTCCAGTGCAGATGTGGCGCTAGAATAGCGCCACATCATGCGCTGCAAACCGCACGCAGCGGTATATTATATTTTTGTGTTTAGGCTCTTTAGTCGTCACGGAAACAACGGAACAGCCATTATGAGCATACTGTCTGAGCATATGAAATAGCATACAAACATATGTGTGGGGTCGGGGGCCCGAGAGGCATGTGTGCGTGGGGCTTAGAGGCCCTACGTTGAGTTAAGAAAGAAAAACGTAATTAAGCGGCCTAATGAGAATTAGGGCACGCTTAGTAGAGGTTTGGTCCCACCCTCTAGGTGCTGTGTATCTCTCGAAAAGCGCACCTGCAAATTAAAGACATTTTTAATTGATTAAAGAAGGTTAATGACAGTTGTTAAGCACCTCTCAGCCATAGCGTATTAAGGTTGTTAAGGCAGAATAAAAACACAAAGGAAGAACATCTGAAGATGTGTGTTAAGTAAGAGAGAGACAGAAGATGTACATACGTAAATACAAATATAAGAAAAAGATATAAATATATATGTATACGTAGTATAGCCAATTATTTGTATAAATGAATGCATATATTTACTAACAGAATAAAATGTCACCATAAACGTCGCTACAGACCTTTGTTTCCTCTTTAGGTTCGTATATAGTGTTTTCTGAGATCTAGCGACGCTTGCGTCTGTCACTAAAACTGTTGTATGTGTTACTGTAGATATCAGACTAGTAAGTTAAGTTAATATACTATGTAATCTTAGTTTATTGTGTACTTTCATGCAAGTAATAATACTATAACTTGTAGAGATATAGTTTAAAGTATAGTGATAAATTGTGTGGTGCTTGTTTATAGTTAGTTTTTGCAAGCATTACAATTAATTCTTAGTAAGTAGGCAAACCATATCCACATTCATTCATTCTTTAATAAGACGTAAAGTTTCTTTTTGGAATTAGAGAATAATTTTGAGATCAAAGAGCGGATGTAATTCAATAAATTGCCTCCCAATGAACGACCTGGAATAAAACCAGTAAAAATTAGATAAGTAAATAATAATAATGGTTGTAATGACTGGTGCTCCATACAACTCACCACAATGACACTCATGGAATCACAACATACTACAACACACCATTACACATTACCACATCAGTCATTAACAATCCCATTCGTTATTAGCGTTCACGGTACGAGAGGGTGCTGCAGGTGTTGCTCACTGCAGGCGTAGCGAACGGACATCCCTGTGGGTGGAGGTGCAGCATGCTCTGCACGTGGGCGTAGGTGCAATTTTAGCGTGTGCTCTACATGTGCAGGTGAGGGCCGCTGCTGCTGCAAGCATCGACGATCACTACAGGGAGTGCAAGTGTGCGCAGGAGGCGAGTGGGTGTGCTGAGGGGTGTTCGTGGGCATGCGCCTGCCACAGTGGATCTAGAGAGTAGTGCACGTAGCAAGGGTATGCGATTACTGCTGCGGTGGAGATGGATGGCGGTCACACGAGGATGGCGAGGGAGTGCGCATGGGAGGTTGCGTGCTACTACAGGTGTGGCACAAAGGTGCAGCAAGGAGCGTGGGGATGGTTTTCTTCTAGAAACAGAGGCAAAAGAAGAAGAAAAAGAACAAGATGGTGTTGGTGGTGCGTGGACAGGGGGTGATTTGGTAGTTGAACGGTGATGGCCAAGCTCACTGGATTAGCGCGGTGAGCTGTCACCTCACCGGCCCACGGTGTGGTGGAGCTCAGCCTTGGAGACCATGGTGGTGGAGTGGTGTGCACAGTGGTGGAGTGGGGCAGTGCCTCCCCAAGCATAGCTGCCTCTTCCTCTCCGTTGTAGTCGCAACTGCCCCTGACCAGATCCATCTCTCCTACTCCTCCGTGAATGGGGTCTTGAGTGTAGTCAGCTGGCAAAGATTGAATGCGCAGGCGGAGGAAGTGGAGCGGTTACCTGTAGGAGGAAGAAGAAGAATCAATAAAATAAAATATTAGGATTATTTATACACAAATCCTAAAGTTCTATGTTAGTTAAAATAATGCATGTAATGCACCTAATTACATGTCATTCTAAGTCAATTCCCAATGCCTTTAATTATGAATGCAATGCATGAATTATGCAATTAAATAAGAAATTTAAATTAATCTATTTACATCCTAATGCATGCTAAATAAATGGATGCATTACCTTAATGTTTAAGCATTTAGACATTTAATTAGCTCACAAATATGAGCTTATCAAATGCCCCCATGCCTAATTTTTGCTAGTCCCTAGCAAATCAAAGCAATAACATAGTACTCCAAGTAGACTAGCCAACCTAATCAGTCTTCCTTTAGAAACTTGTTAAGTTCATACATTAGACCTAAGGTTCCCAAGTAGTTGCTAAGTTACATACTTTGTCAGCTAAAAATGAGTTGCAGGCACAGGTTTCCCTGATTTCTAACTCTACCCTAGGGTTTATTGGTCCCAGAGATTAAAGCATTCGTGCATATGCATTAGTCTGAGTTATTTGAGGCGGGTATGATTGCCAACCTAGAGAGGAAAAAGGGTCTTTTTTTTGTAATATATATTTTTTTGTTTGATTCCTCTAAGTCTAACCTTGGATCAGCTATCAGCACGGTCTGTGTCGGATTCATTGTTCCCATCACCGAACCTCGAAGGGTACCTGGGTTTCGATGTTTCGAGATAGCATCGTCCATAGCAACCCCAAGAACTCCTGGCAATCGACACTTCAAGATAGTATCACCCATGGAATTCTTAAGCGAATTTAGGCCTATGGCAATCGGCACTTCGAGATAGGGCCACCCATGGTACCTGAACCGCACAATGTGCTTACATGCCCCCAGTAGGATGGATATCCTAAGAGACAAGCACCAAGGAGGTGACATGTTATCATCACATCCTTAAGGTGAGTATGTACTCCACCTCTCCTGTGGTAGGAACTCTTCCAATCAAATTGTATTTTCAAGCTTTTCATAAGTCAAAACTAAGAGAACCAACTTTTCTTTAAGAAATGAATTAGGGTTATCACTATTTACACAAGACCAAGTGTGTGTGAAATGTGAATGCTTAGGTTACGAGGACCCGTAAACCAAAAGGTAGAAAAAGACACTAGGTACTACCTAGCCTTTAACTCAATCCCTAGCTTTCCTTCCTCAACCTCTTGAGGAATAGTCCGCAACTTAACTCCTACTTAAGTTTTTAAGCCCACAAAGGACCTTAAGGGTCTAATGCTAGTAGCTCAACTTAGCTTCTAAAGTTTGACACCTAGAATCAACTTAGTCTAACCTAAAGTTCTGGTCTGCTTAAGAATGCAAGGCCCAGCCAGTTAAGCTCAATAATTATAAAATATTTTTTTCTTTATTCTTTTTTTTTTTTATGCAAATGTATGCAATGAAGAATGCTTTAATTAAATGCATGAATGCACTATGTATAAATGCTATGTATATCCCCACGTACACCCCCTATGCCTAAAATCTGTAATGTCCTCATTGCATTCAAGAGTATTACCTGGGTCAGAGTTGGGCTACCGTTATTTTGTTGGCAGCCGAGTAACTAAAGAATCTACAAATCATGTTCAAGGATCATATAAATAGGCCCTAAAAATGAGCAAAGTAATGCTGACCTAGAAAATAGGTAACCTAGAATGTTGATGAGCTGATGATGAATTCCAATAGCAAATGCTCGCCCAACCATGATGGAAATGAAATCATCCCAGGTCACCAGAGGAGGTTCTAAAGGATAAACTGGCATAACAACCTCCAAAGGGATATGGGGAGGATGACAAGGATCCTCCAAAAGAAATGGGAAAGGAATGGTACAGAGATAAAACCCCAGGGTGATGGACTGACCATAGAAAGCATCAATCCATACCCGATACTCCATTACAGGAAATATTGGTCTATTAAGCCCCCTGGTCAAAAAATAGTGAGCACGTCTTTAAGCCAGGGATTGTCTAGGGTGTCTAAGTTTCGAGGTTGTGGGATGGCCATAAGATCAAGGTTGGGTGTAATCGACTTAGTTTCCATTCCTAACAACCTTCCTAATTCCTCAATCGCATCCCTTGTACTATCACAAGTATCTTCCTACACTTCATTAGGAGTCAAAATTTTGCCTTCAGACATAAGCGAATCAGAGGGTGACTTCGAATCAAACGAAGGCAGGTTGGAAGCAACAGAACTGGAGATTATCGTATCAATGTCATCCCCAGGTTCTTATTCTTTACTCAAATCCTCCCCAGAGTTTATATGTGAATCCACATAAATCTCATAAGTTGCTTCCACATTTTCCATTATTTCATCATGAGGAGGGATATCATCAATTAGTTTGCTAAGTAAACCTAATTTGGTCAAATTTTTGACATCCTCAGGGGTTAATTCTTCAAATAAGACATAATCACCCATAGTGCCACTCCAAATCTTGAATGTAGGTTCCTCATATAATTCATCCTTCTCCTCATCATACGATTCATCATATACCCGAGGTCTAGAATCATCTAAAATCATAGCAGATCCCCTAGGGCACTCAACTGGGGTAAATGGTTTACACTGGTAACATCCAAATCCTTAGATAGGTGAATTTCATCAGGGTTAGGTACCCTAAGGGTGAGCTTGAGTTCCATCTCGTGATCAGAAGAGAGGGCAGGATTAACAACTTGACCTCGGCTCACTTCATCAAATGTGACGAAAATATTATCATCTAGGTTGAGGTCTTCCAATGGTACCATCATTCCCTTCTTTTGACTCCAATATATTTCAGGTGGATACTCAACCTAATCATTTTCTTCCTTGGGTTGCCACCTTTCTTCATCCCATGTATAGCTACTTTCATACATATCCTCCTCCCACTTAAGGCGTGGACCTCTCAAGGAAGCGTCATCTAGCGGGGAGGTTTCAAAATCAATCCTCAAAAAGTAGCTATTCTCCCTTACATTAATCCCCAAAATTTCCCTCCAACTTAGGGTATGGCTCTCCTACGGGGGATGCATCTAGCGTAGAGGGGTGCATGTCATCCTCAATGGGATAGGTTGGATTGCTAATGTCTTCTTTCTCTTGTTGGCCTACTCTCGAAGATTCTCCTAACAATTCAATCATTTCATCTTGCATTTTCTAAATTTCCATCTTCAAGGAGAAGAAATCATCATTACTATCAGGAGAGAAGTCAGGCTCAGGGTTAAAGTACCTATGAGTTTCTGTCCAAGCATTATAATCATTCAAGGAGGGTGGGTTGGGTATTTCTATGGTGTGTGGGATATTAGGCAAGGCAAATCCCACTCCTATGTTCTACTCACTAATTTGAGGCTTAACCAGGTCAATACTCCTATAATAGGAATAAAAAGGATCCCAGTGATTATCATTATGTCCATCAAAAGATGGACCATCTCAGTGTATGGGATCGAAAATTGCAGAATGGGGGTAAGGGTGTGGGTAAGATGTGAAAGGATGAAAGTCAATGTGGTCCATTCTAACTCACACCTCAATCTGAATTCCCCAAGCAAAACACAATTCAAAAAGGACTTTTTAGGTCTTTCCAAATTTAGGCTTTTGATTTTAAGTTAGATTGTAGGTGACAATACTATTTGTTCAATCAATTTATGTGCTTATTGTCAACCTACAGATCACCTAAGAAGACCTAACTGACTTAGGTGATCCTCCCTAAAGCCCAAAAACTTTAGTCAACACCAAACACGACAAAGAAGGATGCAAGTAGGGTTAAACCCTTCCTTTGAAGCATTGCTTTCGCAGTGCTTCTTAACTGCCCTTAATCCACAAGGATTGGAGGCAACTTCACCTCTGAACACAAGTTTGGGTCACTTTAGACCTTAGAAATAGGAGGCTCTAGTCCTAGCAGTTCCAAACCTAAAGAGTGTCTAAAAGCGTGCCTTGGTGCAAGAGATATAAGTGTGCATACACCGCAAAAGATTTTGAATTTTGAATTGCACGCCAAGTTTGAAAATCAAGTCCTTGATTTTTAAATGTCCCTCCTTTAATTAGTCCTATTTCAAAAATTAAATGTCACCACTTTATTAGATCACTTCAAGACAGATTATGTGGTCTAAAAATTAATCCAAATGCATTTGCATGACAGGTGGAAATGCAAAGTTAGAAGTGCATACCTAATTCCAGCATTCTTCATGCAATATGCAAGATAGGTAGCTAGATCTAGATGCTGCTCATTCACACCTAAATGGTCATCCTAAGGCAGGCAGCTTCTAGAAGGTGGCTCATTTCTTTTTTTTGTTGCTACCTGTGCACAAGCAAAGAAAATGATAAATAACTACAAAATAAAATAGAAATCTAGATCTAAAGAAAAGGGAATAGGCTCTCGAAAATTATCCACCCAACACGGGCCTAAAGCAAAATTGGGAAACAAACCCCTAAAAATGTACCCCAAAACAAGGGTCTTAAACCAAATGTGCAATGAAGATTAAGTTCTAAAGTCTTAATCCTACTTAAATCAAATCAGTGATAAAATGTGTGGAGACGATCGTCATGTCCTCGTCCTTCCCCTCCTAGAAATCTGGTTCCTTGCAAGATGGCTAGAACAATTTCCCCTCTGGCGATGTCAAGGGTCGCCTCTCCCGATGGCAGGTGTGAAGGCGAGTCGCAGAATGTGTGTTGCAGATCATTGCACTCGCATCAAAAAAAAAATCCAGAGTTAAATATAATTAAAAATTTAAAGCAATGTGAATGAATGAATGAATGCGACTTAATTAAGCCTGTTGCCTCCCCGACAGCGGTGCCATTTGATGAGTCAAATTTTTGCATTCAAAAATGATGATTAGGAAGATTTATCATTGTATTTCTAAGTGGTGGAAAATAGACTAATCAAAATAATTAGAATTAAAATTAAACCACTCACAGGAGAGCAGGTCATATCCACAGGGAGGCAATGACCTATTTAAACTCACACCAGTTAAAAACAAATGTTCACGATTAGTTTCGTCAAGAAATCGGACCGAAAATGCTTTTCAAATGAGATAATAAGATAATATCATGCTGATATTGTAGTTATGCAAAATAAGAGGGAGATGCTCGTAAAATTAATCGAATAGAATATTATTAACTAAAAATGCCTTCCCACTCAATGGCAAAAAGTGTAAATTTTAATTAACTCCAAAATAGAAATTTGTTGCAACGACTAGTGCGCATAGGTGGAGGAGAGATGGGTGTTGAGGTTCCAGCTGAAGGTCACCCCACTCGGGCCGCACCCGATGGTGGTGACAATGTAGTGAATGGTAGCCTGTGGTGGCCACAAGAAGGAGAGGAAGGTGGCGGGTGGCGGTTCTGCTCGCTAGTGCGGAGGTCGTGCGCGGTTGGAGCAGAGGGTGTGTTGGGGGCGTGCGCATGCAGTGGCGGACTAGGGACTGCCTGTGCTACTACTAGAGGAGCATATGGGGATGCACACGCATGGTGCAAGAGGGTTTTGGAGGTGTTTGTCACTGCAGGTGCTACTAATGGACGTCCCTGTGGGCGGAGGTACAGCACACTCTGCGCACAGGAGGAGGTGCAGTTGTAGCGCATGCTCTACGCACACAGGAGAGGGCTGCTGCTGCTGTGAGCGTTGACGGCCGCTGCAAGGAGTGCGGGTGTGTGCAGGAGACGAGTGGGTGCGATGAGGGGTGCTGGTGGGCACGTGCCTGCTGTAGTGGAGCTGGAGGGCGATGCATGCAGCAGGGGCATGCGATTGCTGCTGCGATGGAGCAGGAGGGCAGTCATGCGGGGATGGCGAGGGAGCGTGCACAAGAGGTTGCACGCTGCTACGGGTGTGGTGCAGAGTATGAAAAAAGAAGATGGTGTTGGTGGTGCATGGACAGGGGGTGATCTGATAGTTGCACGATGATGGCCAAGCTCACTGGATTGGCACGGCGAGCTGTCACCTTGCCGACCCACAGTATAGTGGAGCTCGACCTTGGAGACAAAGGTGGTGGAGTGGAGTGCACAATGGTGGAGAAGGGCGGTGTCTCCTTGAGCACAGCTGCCTCCTCTCCGTTGTAGTCGCAACTACCCCCGACCAGATCCATCTCTCCTGCTCCCCCTTGAATAGGGTCTTGAGTGTAGGCAGCTGGCGAAGATTGAATGCGCAGGCGGAGGAAGTGGAGCAGTTTCCTATGGGAACAAGAAGAAGAATTAATAAAATAACTTATTAGGATTATTTATACACAAATCCTTAAGTTCTATGTTAATTGAAATAATGCATGTAATGCACCTAATTACATGCCATTCTAAGTCAATTCCCAATGCCTTTAATTATGAATGCAATGCATGAATTATATAATTAAATAAGAAATATAAATTAATCTATGTGCATCCAAATGCATGCTAAATAAATGGATGTGTTACCTTAATGTTTAAGCATTTAGACGTTTAATTAGCTCACAAATATGAGCTTATCACCCAACCTGTGCAATGTGCAAAATCATGGCAATAGAGCCCAAGGGTATAGAAATCAAAGGGACCCACATGCACATGCTCAGGTGGTTGAGCAGGGTCCCTCATCTTCTTCTTCTGGTTACATGACCAATCAAGGACCTCCAATCTTCACTACCCCACCTCAGGACCCGAACCCATATGCCTCTGCAAACTCCATCACCTTAAGAAGTGGGAAGCAAACCCATAACCCTGAATTAACTTCTAGACGCCAAAACCTTGGGGAGCTTGAGAGAGAGGAGGAGATTGAAGAAGAAAATAAGGCCCAAGGACCCAAAATTGAAAATACCACCCATTTCTCGTTCCCTAAGGCCCTATTGAAAACCAAGAAGAAAACCATAGATATCAACAAGGAGCTCCTAAATTTATTCAAGAGAGTAGAGATCAATATTCCGCTCGTTGATGCTATTAAGCACATCTCGGCTTACACTAAATTTTTGAAAGAACTATGTACCCAATAGCGCAAGCCGAGAGAACACACTCTGAGGAAGGTGATTCTCTCTGAGCAGGCAAGTTCTGTGATCCTACATCACCTTCCTCAAAAGAAGAAAGATCCAGGTGCCCCCTTGATCTCATGCATTATTTGGGAGTACACTTTTGGTAGGGCACTGTTGGACCTAGGTGCATCCATCAACCTAATCCTGACTTCTCTTTATGAGAGGTTTGGGTTAGGTGAACTCAGGCCAACCTCAGTAACGCTATAATTAGCGGACCGTTCAGTCACCACACTGAGGGGCATTATTGAGGATGTAATTGTCAAGGTCAAGGATTTCTATTTTCCCGTAGACTTCCTCGTCCTTGACATGGATGTACCTGACGATTTGAGGAACACGCCCATAATTCTGGGGCACCCGTTCCTAGTTACCACCAAGGCCAACATAAACTGTGAAAGTGGTAGTATGGAGATCGCCTTTGGGGATAAGAAGCTAACTCTGGATATTTTTAAGGCGATAAGAGGATTGTGGATTCATTGAGGAGCTCGAGGATCATAATCTTGAGATTTGTATGACAATCAGTGCACTCGAGGACTCTACCAGCTTCAATGAACCCAACCCACAACCCTCCATGGTAGACCTGCCACATCCTAAAGAGGCTATTGATTTTGTTCATTCCTAGACTCTTCGACTAGATCGTCCTCAAGAATCTTCATCAGTATCCTCCCTACCTTCTATACTGAACCCACCTCAGCTTGATTAGAAACCATTGCCTAAAAATTTGAAATATGAGTTCTTAGGACCTAAAAACACGCTCTTTGTGATTATTAGTATTGATTTGACTAAGGAGCAAGAATCAAGGTTAATTAAGATCCTTAAGAACAACACGGAGGCAATTGGTTAGACCATCCACGACCTTAGGGGGATCGAGCCATCTTATTGTAATCATCGTATTTGCATGGAAGATGGATCCCACCGTTCTTGCACAATGCAAAGGAGACTAAACCCGAATATGCGAGAAGTGGTCAAGAAGGATATAATCAAGTGGCTCAATGCTAGAATTATATACCCAATATTGGATAGTCCGTGGGTTAGCCTCGTTCAGATTATACCCAAGAAGGCGGGAATAAATGTTACAACTAACGAGAAAGGGGAAGCCGAACACAGCCACCACAAAGGATCACTTTCCCTTGCCACTCATCGATCAAATCCTTGAAAGGTTAGTCGGGCAAAAATACTTTTGCTTCCTGGATGGTTATTCAGGATATAACCAAGTCCCTATCCATCCCAAAGACCAGGAAAAGACAACCTTCACACGTCCCTACGAACCGTTGCATTCTATAGAATGCCATTCGGGCCTTGCAATCCCCTACGACTTTTCAAAGGTGCTTGCTGGCCATCTTTTCTGACATGGTGGGAGATTGTCTTGAGGTGTTCATGGATGATTTCTCCATTTTCGGAGATACTTTTGAGTCTTGCCTAGCTAACTTGGAATTGATTCTCCAAAGATGCATCAAAACACGATCCTTAGCTGGGAAAAGAGCCACTTTATGACTCAGGAAGGCATTATCCAGGGTCATTGATTGTGCAGCAATCATAGGTCTTAATTGACCTAAATTAGGCTATGAGTTAGCATAACTTAGGACACTTCATGCATGCATAAGTATTACTTGCATCCTTACTGCTTTCTTTTAGCTATGCATAAAATAATGCTATAATATACTGATTAGGTGCATTATGTCAATTGCAGGTAATAAGGTGATCAGAGGCTAGATCTAAAGCTGGATATGAAGAATAAAGAATAATTGGTGCTGTAGCAGAGCTGGAGCGAAAGACCTAGATTAGATGTAGTAGATAATAATGTAAGTGAGTTAAGGTATGCTATTCTACTAAGTAGGAATAAAGTAATAAATTGTGAACAACTTAAGTCCATCGTAGCCCTAGGATAGCCTAGAAGCTTCCTTAAGCCTTAGCCATCCTTAGATTAGGTCACCGCACCCTAAAAAACCTTAAAACCCTAAATCCAGCCTCTACCTGGACGTCCAGATAAGTTAGAGGACGTTCGGAACCCTTAGCCAACTCTCGCACACCTTAAACCCACTTCTACCGTGTTATTGGACGTCCAGACACATGGTCAAATGTTCAATTTCTGCAGAATAGCCAAGACAGAACCTAGAATCCCACCTAACTCAGATTGGATGTCCAATCAACAAGTCTAGACTTCTAATTCTTTCACTCTAAGACGTCTAACACTATTATTGGATGTCCAGAGCTGCCCTCCAGACCCTGTTTGAGATTCAAGCCTTGACCTTGGATCTCTAGGTCCCTAAACCCAATCCCCACCCCATAGGAACTTAAATTAAGGTGCCATAACCCTAGTACATCACCTTTAGACCTCCCTAAGGACCAAATTAGGTCCTCACTAAACATAATTGACTTGCATCTTAGTCAATTCCATCAGCCAATTCAATTGGACTCATTGAGTCCAATTGAGCCCTAATCTCAGCACACATTATCCAATTGGACTTAGTGAGAGTCCAATTGACCTAGACCTGACTTAATTTAATTATTTTACTCTCAATTAAGTTTTCACACACCTAATTAAACTTGTATTAACTTTAATTGCACTTTACCTTAGTGAATTAGGGTTTACAACCCTAATTTGGGACCTACCTTGAAATACACCCACTAGAACCTAACTTAATCAACCTAGCCACCTAAGTTTCAACCCAAAGACACCCACACACACCATCCACATGAAAATACCAAGCCTAGAGTTCTCTAGAACTCTCTACCATGTGTTGTTGCCATGGTTGCTAAAATTAGCAACCAAGAGCCATTCAATTCTTAGATCCACATTTGGTGGATCTAAAAACCGCCATCCATCCTCTCTCTCTCACTCTCCCACGAGCTCCCACCATAAGCCTCTCTAGAGAATTCCATAATTCTCTAGAGAGCTTCCCTTAGGTTTATAAAAAGACCTAAGGGGTGGCCATTTGCACCCATCCACTCTTGGTTCCATTTAGCTTAGTTTCATTCCACATCCACTCCACCTCCATGTCCACGAGTAGCTTCACCATGGCCACCATCACCTCTACGC
Source organism: Thalassia testudinum (assembly GCA_037157565.1). Taxonomy (NCBI): domain Eukaryota; kingdom Viridiplantae; phylum Streptophyta; class Magnoliopsida; order Alismatales; family Hydrocharitaceae; genus Thalassia; species Thalassia testudinum. The sequence continues at coordinate 22,772,584 of JAZHRO010000078.1, forward strand.
CAAGCTGCTGGATCACCTCTCCAACCTCTCTCCAAGACTAAGCACCATTGGCCACCCTTCCTCTCAACCAACTCAAAGGCCATCAGAGCCCACCTCCGGATGCCCTTATTTCTGCTAGACTAGATTATAGTTCTTCTTAAATTTACATGATTTATTTACTGCTTAGTCGTGTAGCTCTTTATTCTCCCCCAATGATGCATGCAAAATCCCCCCATAGATTCATGTATGCAGTCATTTTCTAGTAGTGAGTAGTTTTATTTCCCTATACATGCATTCCTCTACCTATGCTCTTCAACTTTGATATCATCATCATCTTTTATATAAATATATATGTTGAAAATCACCATGTTCCTAGTAATCATCTTTTGGTGTGATTGAAGTTGCATGTTTTAATTACTATCTTTTGGCAACTAGCATATCGTACATCAATACGTAAATCACCATAATTCGGCATGAGATTTTAAGTAGAGCGAAAGAGATCGATTCCAAATTTGCATTTCCATAAGTGCCTCCCAGAGACGAACAACTGGGACTCCAAGTCTCGTTATCTTTATAAATATTTTTTGTTTGATCGTATTACGCACTATACTACGATGCTCTTTTCTTATCAAACACACGCTATACGAAACCCAACAAAATGGCGACGTTGCTGGGGAGGCAATGTCATTTTTTATTTTGATCTTTTGAGCTATCACTGACAAATCTTCCTCTACTTGTCTTTTGATGTGCAAGAAATAGGAAAAATGGGAATTTATGCATGCAACGAGCGCAGATTAAACAAAAATCAGGTGCACATCTCATCTTAGACTAGGATTTCCCTTTTTGAACCATAGGCTAGATTTATTTGAAAAAAATAAAAAAAAGCCTATTTATTTTCGTGAAAAATAAAAAAATCAAAGAAAAAAAAAATCTAAGCAATTAGATTAGGTTTTATTTTGAATCCTAGGTCAGTTTTGAAAAAGCCAAAAAAAAAAAGAATTTGAAAATCCTTCGAAAAAGAAATCATTTTTGAAAAAAAAAATTCAAAATTTTTCATAAAAAAAAAATTTGGTGGAAAGCTTGAATTTTGAACTTAAACACCTTTTAAAAGCTTTCTTACCACCCTCTGATTTTCAGCCAAACTTCAAATTCTGATTTTAAAATTCAATTGCCAAAAAATTAGTGAACGAAAAATTCTGAAATCCAAATTAGATCTTCCTTTTCAAATCTTATTTCACGTGATGCCATTCATTTGAAAAAAATTTTAAGTACAAATTTTTTAAAAATTTGCAAAGTGCAAGGGGATCAAACTAACCCAGATTTGAGATTTTTCAAAATTCAAAAAGCAATTCCAAGCAATTCGCAAATCTGTTTTATTTAAAAATGATGGGGTTTGAAAGCTAATATCATTGGCTTTAATTTCCATATTTTTTCTGAATTTTTGAAAATCATTTATTACTGTTTCAAAGTAGAAAATCGACAAGGGGTCAAAATTCCAGATCTGACCCCTTGACAATTAAAAATCTCTATAAATTTGGTTGAAACAACAAAAATTATAAAAAAATATTCTCTTGAAAGACAATTAAGAAAGTAATCTACTTGCCAAATTTCAATTTATTTCGATTCCAATTTTGTTCAGAGAACTATTTTTATTCTTGTGGTCTGCTAAAAAGAAGAAAAAATAAAAAACCCTAGAATTGCATGAACCCTAGGTTACATCTTTAGGGTTACACTCTAGAGACCATACATTTGGGCTAGCCAAGACTTGAGCAAGTCTAAGGTTTAGCCGGTGAGCTTGTTCACCTTGTGAGCCACTCACCATAAACCCCAATTGAAGAAAAAATGGCTAAAATTAATTTTAAAACATGAAATCAACCCGAATTCGTTGTCATACTACTGGGTGTTTTCAATCTCGCTTGCCAAACCTGGTGACTAAGTCTACAGGGTAGTGTCAAATGACCGCAGCTAAGGGGTAACGGAACCGGAGGCATAAGCCAAAGGAAGAACTTTCCCCTTAATCCCCTCGTAACCAGACTGGCTGGGTTAGCTTGAGAGGCGGAAATCACTTTCAGTCGGTTGTACAACGAATTTTTCTTCAGGAATTCAAACTTAAAACAAAAAATCTGGTCATTTGATCATAAGGACCATCTGATTGAAAGGGCCTTAGTCTTGTCTGGCTTGGCTACATTAACCCAGGAGTTGGATGGTGTATGCAAGGAAGGAGGTCACTCAGACCTCTATTGGTTGGACCTTGGGAGCCACTCCTAAGGAGGCGAGTCACTTCTCCTGGGCCATCTTCTCCCCCACCCTCTTCTTCTATCTTCTTAGCCGCAATGGCTAACCCTGGATCTGAACCTAATCAGGATCCAGATGAGCTGGACCCACGAGCTTATCTGAGAGCCCAGGCCACTGAATCAACTCAACCTTGGGATCAGAACCTAAGGTTGCGAAGATGACTTTTCGCTTCACCTAATCCTTCTCCTTGGGTTACTGAAATGGTTAACCCTTATCCTAACCCTGGATATTATGACACATACCAGTCGGTCCCACAAAGGACCGCATCTTATAACCAAGGGTATGGATTTCATGCTCCTGCTTCTCACACATGGAATATGCATAGACCTGATTCACCCCCTAGAACCCCTGAAGAAGTACCAGTGCATATGCGACCACATTATAGAATACAGAGAGCTATAGCTAGCGCTAAGGAAAAGGTCACATCCTATCTACACGAAATCCAAGCTATCACTTAGCCGAACCAAAGACAAAGCTGGATTCTGTATCAACAAGCTGTGATGGAGCTCCTTCAGGGATCAGCAGTGATAACAAGGCTAATTGGACAAAATCGAGAAACTCAAGAACTACTGCTTTTGAGATATCAAGTGGAAAATAGCCTTGAAGACCTCGAAGAATCTGAAACGACTATTTCGAAAGGACACATGGGAGATTCTCAGGAGCAGATGCCGGAAGATAATTCAGGGGAAGAAGAATCTAGCTTGGATATGAGATAGGAGCAGGAAATGTTCCGAATGGGTTCATATGAGAAATCCATTCGGGAAACTGAGGAAAGGACTAATATCTCTAGGACTGAGCCACAATCGGATTATCTTGAATCCTAGGAGATACCACTTGGGTTAGATAACCCAATCGAGATAAGGGAAGTAGATCCACTTGAGGATATGGATCTTGAGGCAAACATTACATGTGACACTACTGATCAGTCTAGGCCACTTCCCATTGTAGGTGAACCTGTGCTAGGGCCAACATCTTCTGACCTGCACTCTTCTTCTTTCACCTACATCCCTAATGCAGATGCTAGAGATTCTCAGATGACACTTTCTATCCCTAATCCTGACATTCGAAGACCAGAAGTAGCTATGGATGACGTGAACGAAGAAATAAATATGCTACCTGAGGTAGGAATTACTAAGGAACCCAATGCATATGAGGGTGAAGCTTTGAGTAGAATGAGCTGGGGACACACCTACCATCCTAGTCAATCTAATGGATGGCTTGACTCAGAGCAGGAAGAGTCAGCTTCCGATGAATTAGAGATGAGTACTGATGAGGATGAAGTAATTTCTAATTAGGATTTTAGTGACCTCCCCACTAATCTTCTACTTTCATGGATACCCCCATATGATCTAGAGCTTAGAGAGGGCATGATCTTTGATGTCAATTATCATTATGAGGATCCCTATGACTTAGATTTTGGTTCTGAGATACAGTTTGATCTACTCCTTCAACAACTTCTTTCTGAATTGTAGGACATGATAAATCAGCTGAATCAACATCATGATTCCCCCTCTGATTATCCTCTATTTTCCACCACCACTCCACACTTTCTTATAGCTAGACTTTTTGGAGTAGGGGTGCATAATTAGTTGGTTCGCATCTCCGAACCACTAATTCTAGGAGCATACGAGCACATCTTTCTCTTAATCTTGACCAGTTCCTATGCTAGAACTAATACATCTGATTGAGTTTTCGCCCAGCTGGAGGCGTTAAGCTTAGCATCTACCTCACATTCTACCATCACCCTAGACATACTCGCTTTATACATAGCACATTTTCCTTTTAAGCATATTTCCTTTTCGCATATTGCATACTATCAGGTTGGCCAATGTTGAATGTTAAACTTTAGGAGCAATTCCAGGTGATTTCTACCCATTTACCCCCTGTTGTATTTATTTTCATTTATATTCATGCATGAGGACATGCAAGAACTTAGGCATGGGAGGGTAGATACAACAAAACTGAAAATTTTTATGCCAACATTTAGGAAAACCTCGAAGCTGCATATCAAACGTACTTTAGGGCCCTAAATAAAAGAACAATTGACTCCACCTCCAATGCTCGCATTAGAGCTAAAAATTGTCTGCAACAGCCACTTCCGACTCACCTGCTCACCTTTTGTTATAAATTTAGGGTCAAGCTGAATGTAACCCGAAAGGAAAATTTCATGAAGTATGAATATAAGAGGTTACTTGTTTATAGCATATATACATAGTGCATCCATGAATGAGATTATCTTATTAAGAGAATGCATTAGGGATTTTATCCTCTAGTTGATTCCTGTAATTTGGAATCTAATACAATTTTTCACACACATGTAGAATTTGCAATGGATTCATGGTGAAGGCTGATAAACGTCTTTAGTCTATCGAGAAGAAGCAGGGCTTCTACTAAACCCCTGGATAGTGTTTTGCAAGTTAGGCAGATTTTCTTCCGAAAATCCACCAAATAATGTGAGATGAGAGTAGAGTGTACTAGTGCTCTAAGATTAGTGCAAGAAATCCAGAATCATAGATAATTAGTTGATGATACTCAGAGATTAGGCATAGTTTTCGCTCTTGGTTCCTGCATATACATTTTTGTGTGAATTTTGAGAGCCACCAAATAAGCAACTACGCGGAGAGCGAGTTTTCATAAAACTAGGGCTAAGGTGGATGGTTACGACCATTCTTTATGGAATCCTCAGCTGAAGGAGGGTATTGATGTCAAGGTCAGAAATACACCATCCTATCCGTCTTTCCCGGTGTCGTGAGTAGTCATTTCCACCAAATAAGCCACCCAATGTCTCTTGAGTACTACCAATCCCTAATAATGCCTCATCAATGAAGTTCATGGATGTGTGCTAGTTGTGTTGTGAAAAAAGAAAGTGATGAAAAGAAAGAAAAATTGAAAATAATTAGAAAAAGAAGAAAAAGCAAAGAAAAAAAAAGTGAATATTTAGTGTTTATTTCATTTGCATTGAGGCAATACCACCAAATAAATTTGAGATCTACCAAATATGGCCTTAACCCACCTTTCATGTGTTTCTGATTGCCCAAATACTGGTTGAGGAATTCTGACTTAGTGTTAGAGTTATGGGAACTCAATTAAAGTGTTAATGCTAAGTGAGACCACCAAATACAGGTCATATGTGCAAATCTGGTGAAATTATAAGCACTAAGAAAAGAAAAGAAAAAGAAAAAGAAAAGACAGAATGAATATAAAGGAACCAAAAGAGAGCATAGTTTTTCTTGTCTTTCTCTGAGTTGAGTTATGTAATAATTTGGGAATCTAGATTCTATAGTACTAATTTCTATGTAGCACCAAGTGAGAGTGAGCCACCAAATATATAATCTTTTCCCTCTAAGATTCTCTACCTAAGCTTAAAGTCAGGTGGAATTCATAGAATATCTTGAATATCCCTAGGGAAGAAGTCCGCCTATCCCGCTAGAATTTTTACTAGGAGTCAAGTACAAGCTTTAAAGGTGAATTAGTTTTTAACTCGAATCCATTGCAAAAGCTACATAGCCACACTTTCACGATTGTCTGGATTTTTAGAACATAGATTGAAAATAAAAAGGAGAAAAATCTCTAGGCACACACTTGATAAAATAATCAATCCCTTAGGGACCCTTTTGTGAATAATTTAGTCTCGCATTTGCTAGGGACTAGCAAGATTTAGGCATAGGGGTATGATTGCACAACAATCATAGGTCTTAATTGACCTAAATTAGGCTAGGATTTAGCATAAGTTAGGACAGTTCATGCATACATAAACATTACTTGCATCCTTACTACTTTCTTTCAGCTATGTATGAAATAATGCTATAATGTATTGATTAGGTGCATTATGTCAAATGCAGGTAATAAGCCGATCAGAAGCTAGATCTAAAGCTGGATCTAAAGCTGGATATGAAGAATAAAGAATAACTGGTGTTGTAATAGAGCTGGAGAGAAAGACCTAGATTACATGTAGCAGATAATAATGTGAGGGAGTTAAGGTATGCTATTCTATTAAGTAGGAATAAAGCAACAAATTGTGAAGAACTTAAGTCCATCCTAGCCCTAGGACAACCTAGAAGCTTCCTTAAGCCTTAGCCTCCCTTATATTAGGTCACCGCACCCTAGAAACCTTAAAACCCTAAATACAACCTCTATCTGGATAACCAGATAAGTTATAGGACGTCCAGAACCCTTAGCCAACTCCCGTACACCTTAAACCCACTTCTGCAGTGTTATTGGACGTCCAGACACATGGTCAGACGTTCAATTTCTGCAGAATAGCCAAGATAGAACCTAAAATCCCTCCTAACTCTGATTGGATGTCCAACCAACAAGTCTAGACTTCTAATTTTTTCACTATAAGATGTCTGACACTATTATTGGATGTCCAGAACTGCCCTCCAGACCCTGTTTGAGATTCAAGCCTTGATCTTGGATCTCTAGGTCCCTAAACCCAATTCCAACCCCATAGGAACCTAAATTAAGGTGCCATAACCCTAGTACATCACCTTTAGACCTCCCTAATGACCAAATTAGGTCCTCACTAAACATAATTGACTTGCATCTTAGTCAATTCCATCAGCCTATTCAATTGGACTCATTGAGTCCAATTGAGCCCTAATCTCAGCACACACTATCCAATTGGACTCAGTGAGAGTTCAATTGACCTAGACCTAACTTAATTTAATTATTTTACTCTCAATTAAGTTTTCACACACCCAATTAAACTTGTATTAACTTTAATTGCACTTTACCTTAGTGAATTAGGGTTTACAACCCTAATTTTGGACCTACTTTGAAATACACCCACTAGAACCTAACCTAATCAACCTAGCCACCTAAGTTTCGACCCACAAACACCCACACACACCATCCACATGAAAATACCAAGCCTAGAGTTCTCTAGAACTCTCTACCATGTGTTATTGCCATGGTTGCTAAAATTAGCAACCAAGAGCCATTCAATTCTTAGATCCACATTTGGTGGATCTAAAAACCACCATCCATCCTCTCTCTCTCACTCTCCCACGAGCTCCCACCATAAGCCTCTCTAGAGAATTCCATAATTCTCTAGAGAGCTTCCCTTAGGTTTATAAAATGACCTAAGGGGTGGCCATTTGCACCCATCCACTCTTGGTTACATTTAGCTTAGTTTCATTCCACATCCACTCCACCTCCATGTCCACAAGTGGCTTCACCATGGCCACCACCATCTCCACGCCATGATGCTGGATAACCTCTCCAACCTCTCTCCAAGGGCCGGCCTAAGCACCATCGGCCACCCCCCCTCCTCTCAACCAACTCAAAGGCCATCGGAGCCCACCTCCGAATGCCCTTATTTCTGCTAGACTAGATTATAGTTCCTCTTAGATTTACATGCTTTATTTACTACTTAGTAGTGTAGCTCTTTATTCTCCCCCAATGTTGCATGCAAAATCCCCCCATAGATTCATGTATGCAGTTGTTTTCTATTAGCGAGTAGTTTTATTTCCCAATACAAGCATTCCTCTACCTGTGCTCTGCAACTCTGATATCATCATCTTTTATATAAATATATATGTTGAAAATCACCATGTTCCTAGTAATCATCATTTGGTGTGATTGAAGTTGCATGTTTTAATTACTATCTTTTGGCAACTAGCATGTCGTACATCAATACGTAAATCACCATAAATCGCATGAGATTTTAAGCAAGTAGAGCAAAAGAGATCTATTCCAAATTTTCATTTCCATAAATGCCTCCCAGAGACAAATGACCGGGACTCCAAGTCTCGTTATCTTTATAAATATTTTTTGTTTGATCGTATTGCGCACTATACTATGATGCTCTTTTCTTATCAAACACGCACTATATGGTACACAACAGTCATGTGGTCTCTAGTTGGGGTATTGAGGTTGATAAAGATAAGGTGGATGCTATCTCTAGACTTCCTCCACCCACATCCGTAAAATAGATCCGCTCTTTCCTTAGGTATGTGGGTTTTTATAAAAGATTCATCAAGGATTTCTCAAAGGTTGCTCGACCCTTGAGTAACCTTCTAGTCAAAGACATGTCATTCGAGTTTGATGAATCATGTCATAAGGCATTTGATTTGTTAAAAACAATAGTCACCTATGCCCAGGTGCTGCAACCACCGATCTGGACAGCCCCATTTGAGATTATGGCTGACGCATCTGATTATGCCGTCGGGGCTGTCATGGGTCAAAAGATTGAGAAAAAGCCCTCTGTGATTTACTACGCTTGCAAGACTCTAGACGAGACCCAAAGGAACAATAGAGTTACTGAAAAAGAATTGCTAGCTATAGTTTTTGCTTTAGAAAATTTCAGGGCTTATCTTTTAGGTTCTCGTGTCATCATTTATACTGACCACTCAGCCTTGAAACATCTCTTGGCCAAAAAGGATGCCAAACCCCAGCTTATTCACTGGATTCTGTTGCTTCAAGAATTCGATCATGAAATAAAGGATAAAGACATGGTACAAAATGTAGTGGCGGATCACCTCTTGAGAATCCTAATTGATTCTCCTCATCCGGATTTCCTAATCTCTGATACTTTTTTGGATGAGACCATCCTTACAGTCTTGAGTATCCGAACCCCCTGGTTTGCGGATATTGTCAATTATTTGGCCGTTGATCAAATCCCTCAGGATTGGACCAAACAACAATGGGACAGACTTGTTTCTGAGGCTAAATTTTATTTTTGGGACAATCCAAAGCTATACCGCATCAGCACAGAGCATATTATTCCTCTATGAGTCCCAGAACTTGAGTTCCTTAACATGCTCGAGTTCTGCCACACATCTGCGTGTGGTGAACACTTTTCCAGGAAAAAGACGAGAGCAAAAATCTTGCAATCTAGACTCTATTGGCCGTCATTATTTAAGGATGCCCAGGAATTCTCAAAGTCATGCACCCGATGCCAGACACTCGGCAACATGGCTAAGAGAGATATGATGCCCTTGAACCCAATACTTTCCATCAAAATTTTTAACCTTTGGGGAGTCAACTTTATGGGACCCTTTACCCCATCATTTGGACACCATTATATTCTGGTCACTTTTGATTACGTGTCCAAAAGGATTGAGACAATTCCCACCTGGACCAATTACCACAAGGTGGTCATCGATTTTATGAAGGAAAATATCTTCAGTCGGTTTGGGATTCCTCGGGCAATTATCTATGATGGTGGCACACATTTCACTCATGCCCAGTTTCGGAATTTACTAGGGAAATACGAGATGAATCATCAAATTTCCACACCTTACCACCCTCAGATGAACAGATAGGCCGAGGTCGCCAATCGGGAGATCAAAAATATTTTGCAAAAAATCGTTAGGCCTGATAGTAAGGATTGGACCCAAAAACTAGATGATGCTCTTTGGGCCTACCGTACGACATACAAAACACCTATCGGTATGTCTCTGTTCTATCTAGTGTTTGGTAAGGCATGTTAGTTACCCATAGAACTTGAACACCGGGCATTTTGGGCCATCAAGAATTGCAATTTTGAGCTAGAGGTGGCCAGGAAAACCAGGAAAGTCCAACTATCTGAGTTGGAGAAGCTTCAAAATGATGATCATGAAAATTCCAGAATCTATAAGGCAAGGACCAAAGCTCCCCATGACCAGATGATTTCACGTAAGAGCTTTGAGCCGAACCAAAAGGTCTGGCTTTTCAATTCTCGATTGAAGCTTTTCCCCAGCAAACTCAGGTCTAAGTGGGATAGCCCATTCGTTATTAAGCAAATTTTCCCTAACGGGGCCATCAAAATCTCTGACCCAAAGACGAGTAATAACTTTAAGGTTAATGGATAGCATCTCAAACCCTTTGTTGACCATATGCTCCCTGAACCCATCTCGAACAAGGTTGCTCTTACCTCAGCATGTGTAAAGACTGTTCCTAGCAGATCAAAATCTCACGAAACCTAGGTGCGATTCTTCCACTTCTACTCTCCTGCATGCTTTCATTTTTTTAACAATGAGGACATTGCATTAGCTAATCATGAAGGGTTAGATATTTCTTATGAATCTTTTTGTCAGCCGAAACAGTAATTTCCTATTGTTCATCTTAAAAAAAAATTAGAATTAGGAAAGGAGAACTTAGGCATTAGGAGTTGCAAACTTTAGGAATTGATAATTTGAGACCTGAATACTTTGACTTTTCAAGTTTTCGGGCTTAATTAGCCTGGGTGTCCACTGGAATGTGGACTTAGTCTTGAGTCCTCGCCAATTCAAATTCATCTTTAATCTGGTGAATAAATTGGGGTGATAAATATACAACTTATCAACCCACCCTCTGATTTGAGAAGACTTTAGGCCTAAGCATCTACACACTTTTTGTCACTGACTCATTTTTCGGTGGTTTCTTCAGAAATTAGGTTGCTAATGAGCTATCTAGGGTGGTATGGCTGGCAAGTTGTCAGTGGTAACAGCTCATCGGCCGGTTGTCCATAGCCTAGCCACAAGACCATTTTCGTCATTCTAACTTTAGGTAAATCTAAGATCAGGGAAGCCACCTACTTAAAAAAAAAAAAAAAAAAAAGATAAAAAGAAAAAAAAAGGAGTAAACGAAAAATAAACAAAACCACACTTCACCGCATGAGTATGGCTGGCAAGTTGTCGTAAGTAATAGCCATTGGTCGGTTGTCCAGAGCCCAGCTCACGAAAATGCACAATAATTCCCAAAACACTTAGGGCAGAAGCGGGGAAGTAGAATAAACCAGGGAGATATACACTGGGTTCACCCTTGTGTTGACCCCATAAATAAATGAAGTAGGGAGAAAGCTACCGTTCAAAAAGATAAGCCTCTAAGCAAGGTCACCTAGGGTCATAGAAACCCAAAGCCCATTTTAACAGCCGCCTAGTGAGTCTTTCACTATTTTCACAAGATGCTTAATACTTAGAGTCCTTTTTGAGTCTTGGGTAGGTTGGGTAGCCGTAAAAAGTTATCCCAATGAAACTCCAAAACGTCCAAAAAAATAAGAAAAGAAGAAACAAACAAAAAAAATTTGTATCTTACCTTTTCAAATAAGGCGAGGGCTTGGACGATCTGCATTCTGGTAGACACTGGGGCACTGTTGAGTTTTTGTAATCAGGTCCTAGGGTTGAGATTTTCTAAAGTAATCGACAAATTTTGCCTAGATAATCGAATCCTAATTCTACTCTTATAAATAGCTTCTAGGTTAATTTTGCTAGGGACTAGCAAAAAGTAAGCTTGGGGGTATGGTAAACATGCATAAATTCATCGTAAAATGCTTATTTAGGATAGCTTCTAGGCCTAGCATTGCATATCATGATATAAATATTGCAAAAACATCCATTACATTGCATTTAGGATAATTGTATATTATGTACATTAATTCCATCTTTTTACTTTGCCAGGAGGCAGTGCGACATCTTTACGATCTTCGGATGAAGAATTCGACTGTATGGATGGATTCAAAGAGTCGATCGCAGTCTATCAATGAGAGAATCACCCCGATCAGAGCTTTGTATCACCCTCTACAAGAATAAGACGGATGGCCCAGATGGTGCCATGTGGCACCATCTAGGCCACCCCACTTGAGCCATCGAACGGTCAACAGTGCCCCGCACAAAGGCAAGCACGCTCTGCTCTTGGCCGTGCAATCCCGCATCTGACGATCGTGGGTGCACAACCTCAAATCCAGAGGCACAACACAACACAAACCTCAGTACAGCGGTGGGTGCCACAGCTCGCAACGCACGGGTGCGGGTTCGACTCTCCTAAGAGCCACTAATTAGCCGCAGAAGAGAAGTGCCTCAAATTTGACCACCCGATCATGGATGAGAGGTTGAGATGAGGCTACGTGGATGCACAACTAAGCATAGATGCTGCACGTGGCCGTTGACGCTCCTCGAGAATGTGCCATCTCACATGCGCAATCAGGGGCGCTCGTTTAAGACAACTGGATGTGCTCTCGATCGTTGGATCTCCTTAAAGGCGCGATACGCACGCGTTTGAATCCGGGAGGACGCGAACTGAGGGTGCATTCCAGCCACACGATGACTGATCCAGCAGTGGAGATCGCTTCAAGCTGACAGCAGTGCATGCTAGCGGTGCTGTAGCAGGGGTGCATGAGTAGGATCTTCAGCGACATTTACGGTGAATCTTCAGCAACGTTTATGACCTTCAATTAATGTCCTATATATGAATTTGATTCTTTCCTCCAATATAAAAGGACCCCTACCCCTCCCTTTTTTCTTCATCTCTTCCTTTCTTCCTCTCACCACCTCCAAGGCTCTAGAGAGAGCTTGTCCCAAGCCCGGGATGCTCCTCTAGAGTAGAAAACCAAATAGTTTTCCCTTCACTCATCCCCATCCGTGGAGCATCCCATGGCAAACCTCTCACCTCCCTTCGGGAAGAAGATCCTCGTAGCGATGCCATCCTGTCCCACCCTCCATCTTCTGGCTCCATGCCCATTCATCCCGCTCCTCACCACCTTCCTCCAGGCGACCTTAGAGTGAGTCGTCCTCCGAGCAACCGTCGAGGGGATTTCTCTCACCTCATTCTATATTTTTATGCTTTCATAGTGTAACAAACATTCATTTATAAATTGATGATTGTTTCTCTATCTTTCTCTCTCACTCTTATATTGTTGCAAGTAGATTAGCTAGAAGTCATCGGCCTGATCTCTTGCTTGCTAAAAACTAAAAAAAATTAGAGAAAATAAAAATGACCAAAAATAAATCAAAGCGAAGTGTGGATTTTTATAAAACCAAACGTTCACCTCCTCGTGCTCGACTCAGGAATCACTTTTCGAGTTTCAGTTATAAATTTTACCTAATAGAAGTGTTTTGCGAGCTACGACGATAGGTCTTCCATACCCTAATTTTAATTCGTGAAACACGCTTCCATCACTCGACCTGCCCAAGACTCAAGGAGGACTCTAATTGCTAAGAATCTAGTGAAAAGAGTCAAAGACTCACTAGGTGACTATTAAAATGGACTGCGGGTTTCTACGACCTTAGGTGCCATTGCCTAAAGGTTTATCTTTTTGAACAGTAGCTTTCTCCCTACTTCTTTTTTTTATGGGGTCAACATAAGGGTGAATCGAGTATATATCTCCCTTATTTATTATACTTCCCTGCTTCTTCCTTAAGTGTTTTGGAAATTATTATGTATTTTTGTGAGCTAGGCTCTGGACAACTGGCCAATGGGCTGTTACCCACAGCAACTTGCCAGCCATACCCATGCAGTGAAGTGTGGTTTCATTTATTTATTTTTATTTTTTTTCACCTTTTTCTTTTTTTTTCTAAAGTAGGTGGCTTCCCTGATCTAAGATTTACCTAAATGCAGTACGAAGAAAATGGTCTTGTGGCTGAGCTCTGGACAATCGGCCGATGAGCTATTACCACCGACAACTTGCCAGCCATACCACCCTAGACAGTTCATTAGCTACCCAATTTCTGAAGAAATCGCCAAAAAGTGAGTCTATGCAAAAGGTGTGTAGATGCTTGGGCTTAAAGTCCCCTCAAATCAGAGGGCGAGTTGATAAGCCGTATACTTATCACCGTAATTTATTGACTAGTTTAAAATAGAATTACTTGGTGAGGACTCGAGACTAAGTCCACATTTGAGTGGACACCTAGGCTAATTAATCCCGAAGACTTGAAGAGTCTAAGTATTCAAGTCCCAAAGTATCAATTCCTAAAGTTTGCAACTCATAATGCCTAAGTTCTCGTCTCCTAATTCTTCTTGATTTCCTTTTAAGATGAAAAATAGGAAATTACTGTTATGCCTGACAAAATGATTCATAAGAAATATCCACCCCCCATGCTTAGTTAATGCAATGTCCTCATTATTAAAAATGAAAGAATGCAGGAGAACAGAAGTGGAAGAATAGCACTTGGTTTCTGTGAGATTCTGGTCAGCTCAAAATAGTCTTTACACATGCTAAGTTTAGTGCCTTCATCTAGGTGATGATTGGCCCGCGGTGGTTAGGGAAGGGTAAGGGCAACCTTGTCCAAGACGGGTTCAGGGAGCACATGGTCAACAAAGGGTAAGATTGTGGGAAAAAGGTCCTTCCTTGGGTTGGTGAAGGAGTAGATAGAAAACCCAAGGAAGATGGATCTCTAGAATCCAGATTATTCACAAATTCCCTCCCCATGGGAATTTGAGAAACAATTAGATGCACAGAATTCGTAGCAAGTAGATGCATAAGATTCTTCATCGTATTTCTGACCTCGTCGAGATGCTTTGCTACGATATCGACTTTGTCTAGTTTTTCTGCAATTATCTTTAAGTCCTTTGAACTAGACTGGTTACCGATCTCATGAATGCCCTTGTGCGGATTCTGACGATTCGTGTATATGCCCCACGTAAATTGCAACATTGATGCATTGTTGATCGAGTTTTCCGCCATCCCTTCAAATAATTCTAAGGCAGATTCTGTGTCGCGATTTAGGAAGTTCCCTCCACAAGAGGCATCGACTAGATTACGAATGCCCTCTTGTAAACCAAAGTAAAGGATATGCATGAGTTGCCAACAAGGGATGTCATGATGTGGGCATTTCCTTTGCAATTCATGAAAATGTTCCCACACTTCATGAATTGGTTCTCCCTGATTTTGATTGAAAGTAGAAATAGCTCGCCTTAAAGCATTAGTTTGACCAATAGGAAAGAATTTCTTAAGAAAAGCATATTCAAGTTCAGCCCAATTTGAGATTGGTCTTGCAATAGTTCTGTACCAATAAGCAGCTTTGTCTTTAAGGCTAAAAGAGAACATCTTCATTAGTATGATTTCCCTATTCTGATTTTGAGGTCCAAGAGCTTGAGATAGATTCTTTAGATCTTCTATATGTTGGAATGGATCCTCACATGCAAATCCATGAAAGTGAGGGATTAGACCAATGATATTCGGCTTTAATTCAGGATCATTCTCCCCAATAGATATCCTAACATTATGCTCTACTTGTGCATTAGATGGGTTGTAGTAATCTCTAAGTAGAGGCTTTGGATGAGGAATCAGTAAATCAGGGATATCAAAATCCACCTCAGGTTGAGGTGGAGGACGGGTTTGAAGAGTCTGAAGATTGTTTAGGGCTACTGTTAATAGATTAATCTGTCTAGTCTGCTCAAGCATCCTAAGATTCTGGTTCATGAGTGCCTCATGAACATCAAAAGGCGGCATCTCCCCCTGACCAGAAGAGGAAGGGATCTTAGGATTTTGATTCTGCAACTGATCCATAGAAGTAGATGGATCAGATGGGAAAATCATTGGTTGCTTATCTGCAATCGGCCTAGGATCACCTGTCAAAGACGGTGCAAGAGGCGGATGCAAGGATCGCCTCCTGTCCATAAAATGAGAAAAATGTGCAAATGCACACACACACCACCAAAAAAACAGTAGCACAAAAACTTGCAAAACAACGCAAAAATGTGGGTTTTGCTCTTCTTTCAAAGGAAAGAAGAGATTCCTAAGATACGCCAAAGTAATTTGATGCAAACAAATAGAATAACAGTATCAAAATATGCATCCTAATCTGTGTCTACGTAGGTGCGTATCCTAAAGGCTCGAAGGTCTAAGGTCTAGGATCGAGACCACTCACTACTGGCTTCCTGGGGCTCTAGTAGTGAGACAGACTTGTTAATCTTCGACCAAAGCCCTAAGAGGTGCAAAGAGGAGAGATAGAAAAATAGACTCGTGTGACTCTAGTGATCGCACTGTGTGCGCGATAGCATGCAACAGATGATAGCGATAGAAAAACCCGCTTGCATTCTACAATCAGATTTAGTCATATTTTTAACTTCCTCTTTTTAGTTAATCTTTTTCAAAAATATGTCAAATGAATTACAATGGCCGCTTTTTAAGTCTTTTCAAATAAAGTATATGGTCTTTTTTTTTAAATCTCAAAGACAGGGATCTACGTGGTTTTTTCTTGTGTTTTCCCACTGATGCGAGAAAAACAGTAAAGAATTCCCCAAGTCAGATTCGTACAAAATATACTAGCAGGAAATGCACTCCTAAGAGTGTATTCCAATTATATGCTACTGCTAGTCAGATAGTATGTATTTTTGTATTTTTCATTTTTAATGCAACAGAACAAACTACTCTAAGGACTAAGACTAGAAATACTTACAAAAATAGAAATAGAAACAGCAATAGAATCCCGCCTTCTCCTGAGATCACCCGCAAAGGTAAACCTGAAAAGAACATAGAAAACAAAACAAAACTGATTAGAACAAAAACATTAAAAATAGAAATTTAATTACAAATACCTCTTAATTAGACAATTAAACCAAATAAATTTTGGTGAATTAAAGGATTGCCTCCCCGGCAACGGCGTCATTAAAATGGTTGTTTCTCACCTCAACTCAGTTAATTAAGTTAATTTTACTTCATTATGAGTTGAGAAAAGTAACTTTGGTTAACTCAAAATTATGTCATTTAGTAGTATAGGGTCGAATTAACCTAACATTTTAGAATTTTTTAACTGGTTGAGTCCAGGTCAGTCGCTGGGAGGTATAAGTCATTTTAAATTCACTAATTAACTCTATTTATCTTATAAGTATAGGAGGTATAGTTAAGTTAATTGTAAAACATGAATTTTGCAAAAATTGATTTAATTTGAAGAAATATGCAAAATCCCAATTGAAACCTATTTATTTCAAAAGATTAAAGGCAAATAAGAGTATCTATTCAAAACATGCCTTATTACAATTAAAAGCAAGTACAACAAATTCATACAAAAAGAAATTAAAGAAATTAAACTTCTTTTCTTCAGCCTCTCTTTCTTTTTCTTCTCTCTATTCTTTCTCTTCTCTTCTTTATTTCCTTTTATTCTATTTACCACTTATTTTTCTGTTTCTCTTTTTATTTCTCTCTTATTCTCTCGAACTCTTTCTTTCTCTTCATTCTCTACTTTGTTCCTACCTTCATCTTCTCTTCCCTTAGTCTTTTTCTTCCTTCTTTCTTCTATTGCTCTTTTGCTCCTTAGTGCCTGTTCTTCTCCTTTCCATAGCCTTTTCTTTATCCTTTTCCTTAACCTTTAGCATTTCTCCTTAGTTCCCTTAGCCTTCAGCTTCTGCTTCAACACTTAGCTTCTTCAACTCATTCTTCTCTTCTTTCTCTTCAGCTGAACCAGGTTTTTCCTTTAACCAAAAATTGGTTTAAGGTTTGCGGCGAGGTTCTTTCGAGGATACACAACATCCTTGTGAGGGTGGGACCAGACCCTACTCGGTCATCGCCTTATTTGATTATGGTTTATTTCTTTCTCGAGCCGAACTGGCCCAACTGCCTCCTAGGCCTCGCCCTCCCAGGGCCAACATCACACACGCCCACTCGGGCACACACCTGCAAGCACACACATGCCCACACACACATACAGATCAGATGCTCAGAATGTTCGGGATTCATTTCGCACTGAGCACTTGACTATTGGTAAGCCACAGTAACAAATTTGTTTTATACCTAGGCACGCACTCAACAATCTCCGATGTGGGACTATGTTTTCCCCCTTCAGACCCAACTTCAAATGAAGACTGCTCCTAGCTCAGAGCTCCAAATCAAGTGAAACAAAGCTTGATGGAAAGCTCTTAGGTAGCTGTACAAGATTATAGAGTCAATTTTAGGTCAAGAGGATGTATTCCTCTTCGATTTGAAGAGTGAATCTAGGGGGTTCCTATGGGGTTATATCTACCTGGAAATGAAGTAATACTCACAGTGTCTATAGATTGGCTTTTCTAACTTAATTAAGGGTCTGAATAAGCTTTGCAAGTCTTTCTGCAGCTATTGGAATAGGTTCTGAAGATCTTTAAGCTTTAGGACCTACAGAGAAGCTTCTGTTTACCTATTTAGAGTTAAAAATTCATTCTCTGAAAGCTTCAGAGAATGAATTTTTAACTCTAAATAGGTAAACAGACACTTAAGAACATTCTTAATTGATTAAAACAGGTTCTAAGGGTTGTTACAAATTGATCTGGGCAGGATTTGAGATTAAATCTCAACAAAAAGCCACTGCCATCAGTTTAGGTTTGAAAATAACCCAAACTGGCAGGGAATGAATTCTAACAGAATTACAAGTCTGAGCTCATTTAATTCATTCTTAAATCATTCAACAAAATCTCAGAGACATTTTAAACTCCTTAATTTCTCAAATCGAGCTCAGAATCAAGATCTCAAACTCAGTTTGACTGTAAAGCTTGAAATTTTGACTTTCTGATTAATGCTTCTCACGAAATTAACACCTTGAACAGCATCCTCTCAACCTCAGAAATCTTTCCAATCTCTTGAATAGGTGTTCTAACCTAAGAACTAGGGTTCCAGGCTCATCGCCTGAACTCTAAAGGTGCTTTGTTCGTTAGAATGATTGGAAGATTTCTATAAAGATCTGAGGTTAGCAACAGCTTCAATGCACTGCATTGAAGCTTCTAAACTCCTTAAATGCATCTTTTAGACTTTTGTGCAGGCTTCTCCGACTCCACCAAAGTTGGAGAAGAAGATACCTCACTTGAGCTCCAATGGTTTAAATCCCAAATAAATGGCCTCAAACTACTCTATGATCAATATCATGTCAATCTAGAGCTAATCATCAACTTCTATAGGCTGAAGATTAGTAAATGACTCGCTGGAGCTCACCGGAGCTCCGATGAGTCTAGAAAAATGCAAATCATGCACAGAGTGGTGAATTTATGCCATTTTTAATCTGAAAAGGTTCCTGAGGTTGCGAGGAACCTCAGGATCGCATTTAATTCCTCTTTAATTCATTACATGAATGATTAATCAGTAAATTCAAGTTTTAATAGAATTTTA
The DNA here is from genome assembly GCA_037157565.1 of Thalassia testudinum. NCBI lineage: Eukaryota > Viridiplantae > Streptophyta > Magnoliopsida > Alismatales > Hydrocharitaceae > Thalassia > Thalassia testudinum. The sequence goes on from JAZHRO010000078.1 coordinate 22,791,611, forward strand.
GTGGTTGAGGCTCAGGACTTGGTCTCTCACTTAAATAAGTGGTTGAGACAAGTCAACAGATGCTTGTGATCATATTTATATAAATAATTTATAATTTAAACTGCTCCTGAGCTGCCATTGACAACGAGCTCAGGAGCTTAGTTAAAATTAGCCAATTTCATTATAGATGATAATTATTCAAATTAAGGTGTGGAATAGGGTCCTTAGATGATGAATAGATGATGAAAAACCCTATGAATGTGAATTTAGCTCAGCTACTACCGCCATGGATAGCAGCAGTAGCTATTGAAGGGGATATGATTTAGGCGATTAAGTGATAGAATTAGTGTTTAAATGGGTAAGATGATCGTGAGTGATAGAGGAAGATGATCAACGAGTTCAAAAGACCAAATTAAGGCTCCAACAAGCTCAAGGAACTTCCCAGAGTCGAAGAAGACGATCCTTGAATTCTGACATTACACTACATTAACTACTTAACTAACTATCTAGACTACTACTCCTACTCCTACCTACTGTTACCTGGACGAAGGAGGTAAAGGGACTCCGTCGAAGGCTCTTGACGGAGGATGAAATTAGAGGATATTGACGAAGATCTCCGGCGGGCGAATTTGGATGGAGTAGAGGCACTCCTCGGTCAACACCTTTGTCCAAGGACGCAGCAGACCTCAGTGAAGTCCCTGAGCTAATCAGGATGGATGGAGGAAGTCGGATATTGATGTGGAAGATTGCCAGAGTTGTAGAAGAATAGCCTATTAGATTGGCTACAGTGAAGAAGAGGGAAGGGAGCCAACTTACCAAAAATCAAGAGGGTTAAGGTCTATTTATAGTTGACAGTGATGAAGAGGGCGGCGGAGTCTGCACGTGTGAGGAGCTAGAGGAGGTTAACCACCAGTGTCGTCTCCGACGACAGTAAGGTTAACTCCCACCTAAAATTAGGATTAAAGTGTCATCCAGACCGATGGATGAAAATGGGATGGTGAGCATAAGCTCCAGGAGCTTGGAGAAGGTGGAGCGACGTCGAATGTGCGGTGATCGAGCGGTGGAAGCACCCTCTGTCGTCAGCCGTTCAACCGGCTGAAGGAAGAAGAAGAAGAAGATAGGGACCTTTATGTAATGAAACCTAAGGACCTATATGAGAATTAAGGACCCAATTGAAATGAGTAATAAGGATCTAAATGTAAACTCAGGTTTTAAAGGTTTATTTTAACTTAGATCTTTTTCAACTTTTTATATGTGATTATGAATAAGATAATTATTATGTTTACACCTTGAATTTACATTTTTGACCTTTTAAGGTTAATTTATTAAATTAGGTAAAGTTACTTAAGTTATCACATACTTATGTATATATTATGATTAAGATAATTAATCTATTAATTAGAGGAATGATGGTTAAGATTTCGAGTCTAATTATTGACCAAATTATTAATAATATTATTTGAATGATAAAATATCATTTTAAACTTATTTTAAGGTCCATTACTATATATCCCTTATTTTATAATTAACCCATATATACTCATATCCTTAGCTAATTAACTAGGAAGACTAGTTAATTAGGGCTAATTAGAGATCATGATGAATCTCTCATCAGTTGACCTTGAAGGAATTACCTATCTTTGGATCAAAGATTTCAATGGCCTCGTTAAGGAAAATCCCCTCAATAACAAATGGGTCGTCCCACTTAGACCTAAGCTTACCGGGGAAGAGCTTTAGTCAAGAATCAAAAAGACATACCTTCTGGTTCGGCTCAAAGCTCATTCGTGAAATCATCTGGTCATAGAGTGCTTTGGTCCTTACCTTATAGATTCTGGCATTTTCATAGGCATCATTTCTAAGCTCCTCCAACTCAGATAGTTGGAGTTTCTTGGTCTTCCCGGCCAACTCTATGTCAAAATTACATTTCATGATGGCCCAAAATCCCTGGTGTTCTAGCTCTACGGGTAAGTGACACGCCTTACCAAACACCAGACGGAACAGAGACATATCGATAGGCATTTTGTATGCCGTACGATAGTCCTAAAGAGCATCATCTAGCTTTTGGGTCCAATCCTTCCTATCAGGCCTTACGGTTTTCTACAAAATGTTTTTGATCTCCCGATTGGAGACTCAGCTTGTCTGTTCGTCTGAGGGTGGTAGGGTATGAAAATCTGATGATTCACCCCATATTTTCCCAATAAATTTTGAAATTGGGCATGAGTAAAATGCGTGCCACCATCACTGATAATTGCCCGAGGAATCCTGAACCGATTGAAAATATTCTTCACAAAATCGATGACACCTTGTGGTCATTGGTCCAGGTGGGGATTGCCTCAATCCATTTGGACACGTAATCAACAGCGACCAAAATATACTGGTATCCAAATGAAGGAGGGAAAGGTCCCATGAAGTCGATGCCTCAATTGTCGAAAATTTCGACATAAAGTATTGGGCTTAAGGGCATCATATCTCTTTTAGCCATGTTCCCGAGTGTCTAGCATTGGGTGCATGACTTTGAGAATTCCTGGGCATCCTTAAATAATGATGGCAAATAGAATCCAGATTGTAAATTTTTTGCTGCTGTCTTTTTCCTGGAAAAGTGTCTACCACACGTAGATGTGTGGTAGAACTCCAGTATACTATGGAACTCAATTTTTGGAACACATTGACGAATAATCTAGTCTGCACCAATGTGGTACAACTCGGGATCATCCCAAAAATAATATTTGGCCTCAGACACAAGTCTGTCCCATTGTTGTTTGGTCCAATCCTGGGAGATTTGACCAAGGGCCAAATAACTGATGCTATCTACAAACCAGGGGGTTCGAATACCCGAAATTATAAGGATAGTCTCTTTCGAAAAAGTGTCTGAAATAGGGATATCCGGATGAGGAGAATCAATTAGGATTCTCGAGAGGTGATCCACCACTACATTTTGTGCCCCAGCTTTATCCCTAATTTCAAGATCAAATTCTTGAAGTAACAAAATATAGCGAATAAGCCGAGGCTAGGCATCCTTTTTGGCCAAGAGATGTTTTTAAGGCCGAGTGGCCGGTATAAATGATTACATGAGAACCTAAAAGATAAGCCCTGAATTTTTCCAAAGCAAAAACTACATCTAGCAATTCTTTTTCAGTAACAGTGTAGTTCCTCTAGGTGTCATCTAGAGTCTTGCTAGCGTAGTAAATCACAGAGGGCTTTTTCTCAATCTTCTGACCTAAGATAGCCTCGACAACATAATCATATGCATAATCCATAATCTAAAATGGGGTTGTCCAGATCGGTCGTTGCAACACCAGGGCACAGGTGACTGCCATTTTTAACAAATCAAATGCCTTACGGCATGATTCATCAAATTTGAACGGTGTGTCTTTGGCCAGAAGGTTACTCAAGGGTCAAGCAACCTTCAAGAAGTCCTTAATGAATCTTCTTTAAAAACCCACATGCCCAAGGAAAGAGTAGACCTATTTCATTGATGTGGGTGGGTGGAGGAAGTCTAGAGATAGCATCCACCTTAGTCTTATCAACCACAATACCCTGATTGGAAACTACATGACCCAGGACAATGCCTTCCTGATTCATAAAATGGCTCTTTTCCCAGCTAAGGACCAGCCGTGTCTTGATGCATCTCTGAAGGATCAATTCCTAGTTAGGCAAAATTAAAAAGAATCTACAAAAATGGAGAAATCATCCATGAACACCTCAAGACAATCTCCCACCATGTCAAAAAAGATGGCAGCATGTACCTTCGAAAAGTCGTGGGTGCATTGCAAAGCCCAAACGGCATTCTACGGAATGCAAAGGTTCTGTAGGGATAGGTGAAAGTGGTCTTTTCCTGGTCTTCAGGATGGATAGGGACTTGGTTATATCCCGAATAATCATCCAGGAAGCAAAAGTATTTTTGCCTAGCTAACCTTTCTAGGATTTAATCGATGAATGGCCAAGAAAAGTGATCCACTTTGGTGGCTGTGTTTAGCTTCCTCTAGTCAATACAGACTCTCCAAGCAGAAGCTGAATGAGTGGTGAAGGTTTCCCTATTCTCGATAATCGTAGCGGTTATTCCCTCCCTCTTGGGTACAATCTGAACAAGGCTAACCCACAAACTATACAAGATTGGGTATATAATTCTAGCATCGAGCCACTTGATTATCTCCTTCTTGACCACTTCTCCCATATTCGGGTTTAGTCTCCTTTGCATTTCGCGAGAAGGGTGGGATCCATCTTCCATGAAAATACGATGATTACAATAAGATGGCTCGATCCCCCTAAGGTTGTGGATGGTCCAACCAATTGCCTCCTTATTGTTCTTAAGGACCTTAATCAACCTTAATTCTTTCTCCTTAGTTAAATCAGCACTAATAATCATTAGGAGCATGTTCTTAGGTCCTAAGAACTCGTATTTCAATTTTTTAGGCAATGGTTTCAATTCAACCTAAGGTGGGTTTAGTATAGAAGGTAGGGAGGATGTTAATGAAGATTCATCAAAGACGATCTAGTGGAAGAGGCTAGGAATGAACAAAATCAATAGCCTCTTCGAGATGTGGTAGGTCAGCCATGGAGGGTTGTGGGTTGGGCTCACTAAAGCTAGTGGAGTCCTCGAGTGCACTGATTGTCATACATGTCTCAAAATCATGATCCTCAAGCTCCTCAATGAAGCCACAATCCTCAAATCCTCTTATCGCATTAAAAATATCAAGAGTTAGCTTCCTATCCCCAAAGGTGATCTCGATACTACTGCTCTCACAGTTTATGTTGGCCTTGGCGGTAGCTAGGAACGGGTGCCCCAGAATGATGGGCGTGTTCCTCAAATTGTTAGGTACATCCATGTCAAGGTCCAGAAAATCTACAGGAAAATAGAAATCCTTGACCTTGACAATTACATCCTCAATAACACCCTTCGGTGTGGTGACCGAGCGGTCTACTAATTGTAGCGTTACTGAGGTTGGCCTAAGTTCGCCTAACCCAAACCTCTCGTAAAGAGAAGTCGAGATTAGGTTGATGGATGCACCTAAATCCAATAATGCCCTATCAAAAGTGTATTCCCCAATAATGCATGAAATCAAGGGGGCACCAGGATCTTTCTTCTTTTGAGGAAGGTGATGTAGGATGACAGAACTTGCCTGCTCAGAGAGAATCACCTTCCTCAGAGTGGGTTCTCTCGGCTTACACTTTTGGGTACATAGTTCTTTCAGAAATTTAGCGTAAGCCGAGATGTGCTTAATAGCATTGAGGAGCGAAATATTGATCTCTACACTCTTGAATAAATTCAGAAGCTCCTCGTTGCTATCTAAGGTTTTCTTTTCCTTGCTTTTCAATAGGGCTTCAGGGAACAGGATGTGGCTAGTATTTTCAATTTTGATCCCTAGGCCTTATTGTCTTCTTCAATCTCCTCCTTCGCTCTCTCAAGCTCCCCAGGGTTTTGGCTTCTAGAAGGTAATTCAGGGTTCTGGGTCTGCTAGCCACTTCTCAAGGTGACAAAGTTTGTAGAGGCATATGGGTTCAGGTCTTGAGGTGGGTTAGTGAAGATAGGAAGGCCTTGATTGGTCATGTAACCAGAAAAAGAAGTGGAGGGACCCTGCTCAACCACTTGAGCATGTGCATGTGGGTCCCTTTGAGTCCGGTACCCTTGGGCTCTATTGCCCTGATTTTGCACATTGCGTGGGTTGGGTACGGGTTGGGATGGTAGAGATCCAGGTTGTCAGGTGTTAGCAATTAACCCGGATTGCAAGTTATACAATGATGTCTTGATTGGCTGCATTAGCTGAAGCATGGACCCTTGCATTCCCACCATCTGCCGGTTTAAATCAGCCTGCCCTGCAAAGTGTTGGGCATTCGAAGATGGCTGAGTAACTAGTCTCGGGGGCAACTGGGTGTACACATGACCATGACCCATAGGTCTTTGAGATGCATAGTTGCTGGGTCGCGTTTGGGTCTGTTGCCTCTGACTTTTCCAGGAGAAGTTAGGTGGTTCCTCCAACCCGGGTAATAAGTATTGGAATGCGGGTTGGACCTAGCATTCTCTTGTACTGCATATGCATCCCCATAGGACGAGGATGGAGAGAAGGATCAGAAAAACTAGGATCAAAGGCCCCAGTTTTGAACCAATAAGGTTCCAAGAAATCCTGGCTCATAGGTTGAGCCGATTCAAGTTGGTTCATGAACTCTTGCTCCGTGGGAGCTCGTTGATGTGCATACATCAAAATGGCCAAAACTGTCTATTAATGCATGCTCAAAGTACCATATTAGCATCTTGCATTGTAAATATTGCATAATATGCATAATCATGAATTTAGGTCAAATTGTACAAATTGTATAGTAATTATCTCCTTTTATGGCCAGGGATAGGATGACTTTTAATCAGGGCCTTAGACTGAAGATCCAAACATGCGAATTTGATCAGGACGATGATTGGAGTTCAACTCCAAGATCTCCCCGATCGGACATCCGTAGCACTAGATATGGTTCGAGGAAGCTTAGAAATCAAGGGCCAAGATGGAGTCAATCCGTACCTTAGATGACATATCTGACTACATGGATGGGTTCAGATTGACGATCACAGCTTAACATCGCAAAAATCGGTCGAATCTGACATCCGTGGCACCTTCTACAAGTCACAAAATATGGATGGTCAAGATGGCACCACATGGCACCATCCCAACCACCCAATACTGGCCATGAACACCCGCTGCTCTCCTTCTCTTCAAATGATCACCAAATCTAAGCCATTGGATCTTGATCCAACTGTCACAAGCATGTGTGCTTTGGATGAACCCGTGACCAACTCTCGACCTTGGCTCAATGGTCATGCAGCTGCGGGCAAGACAGAGGTCATGGGTTTGAACCTCTTTGAGTGCCTCAACTCAGCAAGGGAGCGGGGCACGTTGATTTCGGCCATCAGATGAAGATCGTGCAGGCGAGGAGCGGGAGATGTGGTGCGCGGAGGAGCTCTAGATCACGTACGCGCATGATGGCGTGTCTCTGCACGTAGGGGCACTGCAGCTGAAGAAGATGAAGCGGGTGAGGAACGACCTTAAGTCATCCAATCTTGAGATCGAATGGCTGATCTCGTGAGAACGTGGGCAGGAAGAACACTGAAGAGGAAAGGGTGCGCAGGCGGGTGCACACGTAATGCCACAATCGGGTCTTTAGTGATGCTCAATTGCATCACTAAAGACGCCCTCATTTAATGTTTTGAATATGTAATGACCAAATTGCCCCCAATCCTTGCAACTATAAAAGGAGACCTCTACCCTACGAAATTCTCAACCCTTCCTTCAGCTCTCTCCCTCTCCAAAGCTCTAAGAAGCTTGTCCCAAACCCGAGATGCTCCTTTAGAGCCAAAATCAAAGTTTTCTCTCCCCGTTTCGGAAGTGGATCCCACGATGACGGTGACTCCCTGCCTCACCCCCGATTCTTCCTGCTTCGTTCTTCGTCTTCCGTCTTTGTCCTTCGTCTTCTAGGAGTCGCCCCGTCTAGCTTGTCCTCCAAGCAACTGTCGAGGGGGATAACATCTCTCTCCCTTCTTTACTGCTTTTTAGAATAGAATTTTTCACCTTCTGGCTATAATCATTTCCTGCTTTGTAGTTGTAAAAACAATATTCAATTGCAAAGTCATTATTCTCTCTCTATCTCTCTGCCTTAGTGCTAATATCAAATCCATTGTGTTTATCTCACTTCTAAAACAAAAATACAAAAAAAAATATAATCGAGGATTTTAGATCGATGTAGCCTCCCTGTGTTCAACCTGGAATTTCTTTAAAAATTTTGGTAAATTTATCTGTTGACGGATTTCCTCGCAAATCATTCTACGATGACGGGTTTTTCAAAATCCAATCCTTTTTGCGACGATTTTCGCCTCAACATTTTGGCGCCATTGTTGAGGAGGCAATAATTCTCGATTTTCTTTCTACATTTCGTACACTTTATTGTTTTCTAACTTGCTTTTATTTCTATTCAATTATTTTGCAGGTTCCTCAAAAGGGAATCTTCAAGCGGTAGAAAGGAGTAAAGTGCAGTTGAAGAAAAATGTAGGTGCTCCCCATTCTTCCCCCCTCCATAGATTTGATTCCACAATCTTAAATCAAACCCCAATTAACCTAGGTGTTCGCAAAAACTCTAGGATTAGTTTGGATGCCTTGATTTACACTTCCACTCATCTCACCTTCGTAAAAAACAAAAAAATAGAAAGATACTTCCTGTGTGATAAATCAACATACACACTACATACACCCACATTCAAGGCACATAACCTAACTTGGTTTTTATCTACTCAACCGGGATTCTGACCTGTGGAACCGGTACACGCAAATAAACACATAAGAGAGTAGAAATCAGTCTAGGTTAATCATCTTGTGTGCCTAACTCAGTGGTGCATTTCGGCCAATTGTTTAAGTTGTTTGGGCTGCATCACTTCATTCTAAAATCAACTCATCAAGTAGCTTCCCCTTAGGGTTTACAATTTAGGTCAATACCAGGCACTCCACTTTATTGTTTGATTTCAAAAGGAAAAGATCTTCACCCATGTTTGAACATCTAGTTTGCCTCTGAAGATTGATTGAACTCACCTAATTCTAAACCCTAAAAGCTACTTAAGCAAGATTTGAACCTTAAAATCCATCCATCCAAATAATCTTGCTTGAAAACCCTGGTTGTGCATGTACTCACACATATTCAATCGATCATTAAAGGCACAACCCATTTTAAGGGCCCACAACATTCCATAAGTACTACAATCCTAAGCCTAAATAAAATCAAGTAGACATTGGCCTTAAGGACTGATTTGCTCTTCGGGACCTAGACTAAGATTGTTTACGATTAACCTGCCTGTACTAGTCAATCTGATGTCTAGCTAGGGGAGTAGAATCAAACGATCGCAGCTAGGCGGTACACTAGGAACTAGAGATGCAAGCCGAAGGAAGAACCTTCTCCCTATTCTAACTAGTTGGATTGACTGGATACAAGCAGAGTAAATCGTCTATAATCTTAAGATGGATTCTGAGATTCTGTAGATTCTTAGGCTACCTAACTTATGGACAGGCTTCTTTTGTTGTGCTGCAGGGTCCTTATTCCCAGTCCTTCCGACCTCTTTCTAGTTTATGCTTGGAAGGAGGTCATTGAATCCCTGATTGGAAGGACCATTAGATCATTCTAGAGGGCATAGGTTGAATTTTGGCCAAATTGATCCCATGGCCGATCAACAACCTCCTCTACCTCAGAATCCACAGGAGATGTTTCAAAGGCAGCTAGAATAAATGCAGAGAATGCAAGAATGGTTCCAGAGAATGTAGGGTGCTCAGCCCTTGAAACATTTTTATGATCCATAAAAATATGGGGAATGTCCCAACATCCAGATTCCTATCGAAGATGCAGAAATCAAGCCTCAAGTGTTAAGCCTGATCAAACACTTTCATGGGCTTGGCTCTGAAGACCTGTTTTAGCATTTGGACCACTTGACCACTTTGGTCCAAACCACCAAAGTGTGAAACATGAATGAAGAGTAGATGATCATGAGGCTCTTTCCCCACTCTCTTAGGGATAAAGCTACTCATTGGTACAGGACCATAGGAAGGCCGATCACGCAATGGAATGATCTGAAATTAGCTTTCCTGAAGAAATTCTTCCCTGTCGGACGTACTAATGCTCCGAGACGGGCAATTACTACCTTCACCCAGTGGCCGGGGCAGTAGTTTCATGTTGCCTGGGAGCGATTCCAGGACTTATTGCAGAAGTGTCCATACCACGAGGTGCCAAAATGGCAACTTGTGCAGATCTTTTACCACAGGTTTATTGAGCAACTCATAAATCACGTGGATGCTTCTTGCAGAGGCAATTTCCTCAACAAAGAAGTAGATAGCGTGCATGATTTGTTTGAGGAAATGAGTGAAAATTCAATCAATCATGACTCAATGGATACTTTTAACCGGTCCCAACAACCCAGATCGAATGCTAATGAGATCCACGACTCTCATTCATTCGATATGGAACTGAATTGTAATAAACGAGATAAGGTGGACTTGGTTACCAAAAGGATGGAGGAGTGGATGGCGGAAAACTCTGCAAACAATTCTCGATCCCAGAATTTGGGATTCCATTCTTCACAAGCTCCTTCTGGATGGGAGTTTGTGAATCAATTGGATGCGACTTAACTTGTGAGCTAGCATTGTTCGGAACCTCACGGGTTCCAAACTGGGGCCTTTGATCCTAGTTTCTCTGATCCCTCCCTTTCTTTCTCTCCATCCTCACCCTATGAGGATGTCTATGCAATACAGGGGAATGTTAGGTCCAACCCTTACTCCAATGCTTATAATCCAGGTTGGAGGAACCACCCTAACTTCTCCTGGAAGAACTCAGGGCAGTAAACCCAATTCCAACCCAGCAACTATGCTCCGTAAAGACCAATGGGTCAGGGTCTTGTTTACACTCAACTGCCCCTAAATCAGGTCAATCAGCCAGTTTGGAATGCCCGTCAACCTATAGGGCAGGCTACTTTGAACTGTCAAATGATAGAATGCAAGGATCTATGCTCCAGTTCAGGCACCAAATGGAAACCTCGCTAGACAACTTGTAAACTGGGTTCATTGCTAATTCCTATCAACCCGGATCTCTGCCATCTCAACCCGTACCCAACCTGCGTAATATCCAGAATCTGGGCAACCAAGCCTAAGGGTACGGGAATCAAAGGGACCTGCACACACATGCTTAGGTGGTTGAGCAAGGTCCTTCCTCTTCTGCTTCTTCAAATCAATGGTTTCTAGCTAATGAAGTCCCTCCAATCTTTCCTAACCCTCCCCAAGACCTAAACCCGTATGCATCTGCTAATTCAGTTACCTTGAGGAGTGGAAAACAAACTCAGGATCCACAACCACACTGTTCTGATCTACCAAATCTTGGAGAGCCTGAGGAGAGAAAGGAGAACTCTGAAGAAGAAATCAAGGCTCAAGAACCTGATTATGAAGATCTGACTCATGTTCCTTTTCCTGAGGCCTTGATTAAGCCTAAGAAGAAGAAGCCTGTTGATAGTAGCGAGGAGTTCTTCAATATATTCAAGAATGTCGAGATCAATATCCCGCTCCTCGACGCTATCAAACACATACCGGCTAATGCTAAATTTTTAAAGGATTCATGCACACAGAAGCGTAAGTCAAGGGAATCTTTTCCGAGGAAGGTGGTACTCTCTGAGCAGGCTAGTTTTGTTATCCTACATCCCCTTCCTTAGAAAAAGAGAGTTCCAGGTGCTCCTTTGATTTCTTGTGTCATTGGAGATTATACTTTTGATAGAGCACTTCTAGATCTACGTGCATCTATTAACCTAATTCCGACCTCTTTTTGAGAAGTTCGGATTAGGTGAACTTCGGCCAACTTCAGTAACACTGCAGTTAGCGGACCGTTCGATCACAAATCTGTGAGGCATTATTGAAGATGTTATTGTCAAGGTTAAGGATTTCTATTTTCTTGTAGATTTCCTTGTCCTTAACATTGATGTACCTAAAAACATAAGGAACACGCCCATCATTCTGGGGCATCCGTTCCTAGCTACCGCTAAGGCCAATATCAACTGAGAGCGGTAGCATGGAAATCGCCTTGGGGAGAAGATATTGAAATTGGATATTTTTAAGGTAATTAACAAATTCGAGGATTGTGGATTTATAGAGGGACTTGAGGACGACAACTTGAATATTGAAACATGTATGGCAGTTTCTGCATTTGAAAGTTACTCCTATCTTGATGAATTTGACCTGCAACCTTCTATGGAAAACCCGCCACATTCTGAAGAGGTTATTGATTTTGTTCACTCTCAACATCTTCCTCTTGATGAATCTTCATTAGCATCATCCTTACCTTCAATCCTAAACCCACCCCAGCTCGAACTGAAACCATTGCCTGAGAGTTTGAAATATTAGTTTTTGGGACCACAAAAGACGTTCCTTGTGATTATCAGTGCTAGATTAACTAAGGAGCAGGAGATTAAACTGATCAAGGTCCTAAAGGAACATGATGAGGCAATTGGTTGGACCATTCATGACCTTAGGGAGATCGAGCCATCTTACTACAATCACAGAATATTCATGGAAGATGGATCCCGCCCCTCTCGCCAAATGCATAGGAGATTAAACCCTAATATGAGAGAAGTGGTCAAGAAGGAAATAATTAAGTGGCTCGATGAAGGAATCATTTATCTGATCTCAGATAGTCCTTGGGTAAGACCCATGTAAATTATTCCCAAGAAAGCTAGGATTACCAATGTGACTAATGAGAAAGGAGAATCTATCACAACTTGTTCAGCTTCCTCATGGAGGGTATGTATCAATTATAGGAAGCTGAACACATCCACGAAAAAGATCATTTCCCTTTGCCCTTCATCGATCAAATCCTTGAAAGACTAGCCAGGCAAAAGTACTTCTGTTTCCTAGATGGTTACTCGGGATATAATCAAGTCCTTATCCATCCCAAAAATCAGGAAAAAATGACTTTCACTTGTCCCTACGAAACCTTTGCTTTCCGTAGGATGGCATTCGGCTTATGCAATGCATCTGCAACTTTTCAAAGGTGTATGATGGCCATATTCCCTAACATGGTGGGAGAGTTTATGGAAGTCTTCATGGACGATTTCTCTATTTTTGGAGAATCGTTTGATTCTTGCTTGGCTAATCTTGAAATGATCCTTAAAAGATGCATCAAAACAAGATTGGTCCTTAGTTGGGAGAAGAGTCATTTCATGACATAAGAAGGCATCGTCTTGGGTCATGTAATCTCTAAATGGGGAATTGAAGTTGACAAAGCTAAGGTTGATGATATCTCTAAACTTCTTCCTCCTACATCTGTCAAACAAATTCGATCATTTCTTGGTCTTGTGGGATTCTATCAAAGGTTCATCAAGGACTTCTCTAAGATTGCTCGTCCTCTGAGCAACCTTCTTGCCAAAGATATGCCATTTGATTTCAACGAATCATGCCATAATGCATTTGATTTTCTTAAAATGGTAGTCACTTGTGCTCCAGTGTTGCAACCACCAGTTTGGACAGTCTCATTCGAGATCATGACCAACGCTTCTGATTATGCGGCCAGGGTTGTTTTGGGTCAAAAGATTGACAGGAAGCCCTCTATCATTTTCTATGCTAGCAAAACTTTGGATGAGGCCCAGAGGAATTACACTGTTACAAAGAAAGAATTTGCTAGCTATAGTATTTTCTTTAGAGAAATTCAAGGCTTATCTCTTAGGGTTTCACATCATAATTTACTCCGACCACTTTCCCTTGAGACATCTCTTGGCTAAAAGGATGACAAACTGATAAGCTCATATTTGTGAGCTAATTAAATGTTTAAATGCCTAAACATTAAGCTAACACATTCATTTATTTAGCATGCATGAGAATGTAAATAAATTAATTTAGATTTTTGACTTAATTACATAATTCATGCATTACATTCATAAGTAAAGGCATTTGGAATTGACTTAGAATGGAGTGTAATTAGGAATTACATGCATTATTTTAATTAAGATAGAACTTAAGGATTTGTGCATAAATAATCCTAATATTTTGTTTTATTAATCTTCTCCTTCTTCCGCAGGTAACCGCTCCACTTCCTCCTCCTGTGCCCATTCAATCTTCACAGCTGCTAGCATTCACTCGATGGAAAGAGTCAATCTCCTCCCACCTGTTTGAATTTCAAATCCTTATAGCCACAGCTATAAAGGAGGAGGAATGACTACCATTCACCGTAGGCCACCACCCACTCCTTCACTGTGCTTCATCTCCACCACCACTGGCCTCAACCATGGTGGCAAGCCTCCACCACCGTGGGCATGTGGTGTGACAGGCCGCACCACCATTCAGAGCTTGCTCACATCACCATGAATGCACGCTGCTCCACCATAAGCACACACAGGCATCCTAGTGAATGCATGCTGCCAGCTTCATTGTTCATCTCCATCTCCACCGCATCCTCTGCTTGACAATCCAAAAAACCCAACAACATCTTTTTCACCATCTTCGGCCATCCTACCACTTTCATACAACCAATCCCACCTTCACACGGCCATACCTCTTCATAGCCATACACCTCCATTCCACGTTCCACAAAGCACCTCCTTTCTTCTTTTTCTTCTTCTTCCTCTGTTTTCAAGACAAAACCATCTCCACTAACTCCTCACTACACCTCTAGCCAGCACACGACCAGCACCCCTCTGCCACGCCACCGCACATGCCCACATGCACCTCCAACAAGCCAGTAGTGCACTCCCACACGCGGCCAGCAATGCGCTTCTCCCCTGATTGCACCTCCGCCCGCGCGCTACAGACCGCGCCAAACCCACAGTAGCGAGCAGCGCGTAGCATCGCTTCTGCCGCCTGCGCACACCTCCATCTCACATAATAGGTAGCGCGCATGCCCGTGTAGCCCTCTAGTGCGCATCCCTCTCGTCGCCTGCACACACCTCCAATGCGCGTGCATCCCCTTAGGCCTCCTCGTCACCAGACCATCCACTGAACGCGCTCACGCACTAGTGCAGCAGCAGCATCTTCCCATGCGCAACTAGTAGCCCTCCCGCACGATCGCGTGCACCTTCAACAAGCAACCACTGCCCTCCTCTCCATGTGCTTCACGCATGGCCAGTAGTCCACCCGCATCACTCGCGTAGAGCTCTTCCAAGTAGCAGCAACCACCGGAACCCATCTCCTTGGCCGCTCCATCCGACCACCTCTGGCCACCTCGCGACTCGCTGCCACCATCATTGTGAAGCCCTCAGCTCACTCATCTTCTCCACCAAATCTCGCCTCCAGCCAAGCCTTCCTCAATCCATGAATCCTCACAACAAAATCCTTTGCTTTGCTTGTAATTAAAATTTACATTTTTTGCCGTTGTGGGGGAAGGGATTTTTAGGTATTAATATTTTATTCTGTTGATTTTATGAGCATCTCCCTCTTGTTTTGCATAATTACAATATCAACATGATAATGTCTTATTATCTCAATTGAGAAGCGGTTTTGATTCAGTTTCTAGATGAAACTAATCGCGAACATCTATTTTTAATTGGTGCGAGTTTAAATAGGCCATTGCCTCCCAGTGGATAGGACCTGCTCTCTCGAGTGGTTTATTTTTAATTCAACACATTGATTAGTCGATTTTCCACCACTTAGAAATATAATGACAAATCATCTTAATTATCATTTTCAAAAGTGAAAATCGACTCGTCACAAACCACAGCTTATTCGATGGATTCTTCTCCTTCAAGAATTCAATCTTGAAATTAAAGATAAATCCGGGGCACAGAATGTGGTGGCAGATCATCTTTCGAGACTTCTGAGTGATTCTTCTCATCCAGATATTCTGATTGCTAATACTTTTCTAGATGAGAGTATCCTTGTAGTATCATGTGTCCAAACCCCATGGTTTGCTGACATCATAAATTATTTAGCCGTTGGTCAAATCCCTCAGGATTGAACCAAGCAACAACGAGATAGACTCAAATCTGAGGCCAAATATTGCATCTGGGAGGACTCTGAACTGTACTGCATCGGCTCTGATCAAATTATACACCAATGTGTTCCAAAGAATGAATTCAAAAGTATACTCGAGTTCTGACATGCATCTGCGTGTGGTGGACATTTCTCCAGGAAAATGATGGCTGCAAAGATTTTGCAATCTGGATTCTATTGGCCGTCTTTATTCAAAGATGCCCAGGAATTCTCGTGGTCATGTTCCCGATGCTAGGCACTTGGGAGCATAACCAAAAGAGACATGATGCTTGCAAACCCGATTCTTCCCACCGAAATCTTTGACATTTGGGGCATCGATTTCATGGGACCTTTCCTTCCTTCATTTGGACACCAGTACATTCTTGTTGTTGTTGATTACATGTCCTAGTGGATCGAGGCTATTCCCACCCGAACCAATGACCACGAGGTGGTAATTGATTTTGTCAAGAACATCTTCAGTCAGTTTGGGATTCCGAGGGCCATCATCAGCGATGGTGGTACTCACTTCACTAATGCCCAGTTCCATAATTTACTAGCAAAATACAGGGTAAATCACAAAATCTCCACACCTTACCACCCCAGATGAATGGATAGGCCGAGATCTCCAATAGGGAGATTAAGAATATACTTCACAAAATGGTTAGGCTTGATCGTAAAGACTAGACTCAAAATCTTGAGGACGCTCTTTGGGCTTACCATACGGTGTACAAAACACCTATCGGAATATCACCATTTCGTCTGGTGTATGGAAAGAAGTGCCATTTACCCATAGAAATTGAACATAGGGCATTCTAGGTAATCAAGCAGTGTAATCTAGATTTGAGTTGAGCTGGAAAGACCAGGAAACTCCAACTATCTGAGTTGGAGGAGCTTAGAAATGACGCATACGAGAATGCCAAGATCTATAAGGCTCAGACCAAAGTTCTTCACCAATCGATATCCCGCAAGAGCTTTGAGTTGAAATAGAAGGTCTGGCTCTTTGATTCTCGACTTAAGCTCTTTCCTGGCAAACTTAGGTCAAGATAGAATGGCCCATTCATCATCAATCAGATAGTTCCAAATAGGGTCATTTAGATCTCTAACCCAAAGACGGGTAATTCATTTAAAGTCAACGGTCAATGTCCGAAGCCTTTTATTGACTGTATTATTCTAGAACTCATCTCAGACATGGTTGCTCTAATCACATTGTGATTTCTTTGGCTGGACTTCGCCTAGTTGATGGCATTAAACTCAGCAGTTGTACAGTCTAACTCAGAGCTGACCCGAGCATCATATTCAGGTGATATCTTCTAAATTCTACCATTCCTTTCATGTTTTTATTCTCAATGCAGACATTGCATCAACTAAACATGGGGAGGTGATTCATTTCTGAATCATTTTGTCAGCTCTGTGGAATTCTTGTAAATTCTACTTGTTTCTTTCAAAAGAAAATGAATTAGGAGAGAATACTTGGGCATTAGGACGTTTCAATCTTAGGAAATAATACAGTAGGATCTGAACACTAAGACCCTTCAGGTCTTTGGGCTTAATCAGCTTAGGTATCCACTAAAATGTGGATTTGTTTATCGAGTTAATGCCATCCTAAATTCTATTTCAATTTGATTAAATAAGTTAGGGTGATAAGTACACGACTTATCAACCTGCTCTTTGATTTGAGGGAACTTTAACTCTAAGCATCTACACACTATTCGCACTGACTCGTTGTTCAGCAATTTTAACGAAAATTGGGTAGCTAATGAACCATCAAGGGTGGTATGGTTAGCAAGGTATCGTGGGTAATAGCCCATTGGTAGGTTGTCCAGAGCCCAGCCACAGGACCATTCTTTTTCTACTACCTTTAGGTAAATCTTAGACTAAGGAAGCCACCTACTTAAAAAAGAAAAAGAAAGTCCAAGAAGGAAAGAAAAAAAAAGAAAAAGAAATAAGCCACACTTCACCACACGAGTATGGCTGGCAAGTTATCGTGGCTAGCAGCTTATTGGTAGGCTGTCCATAAACTAGCTAAAGAAATGCACGTTTAATTCCTAAAACACTTAGGAAGAAGCGGAGAAGTAGAATAAGCCAGGGAGATATACACAAGATTCACCCTTGTGTTGACCCCATAAAAAAAAAAGTATAGAGAAATCTACCGATCGTATAGATACACTTTTAGGCAGAATTCTTTTTAAGGTCACCTAGGGTCATAGAAACCCGAAGTCTGTTCTAATTGCTGATCAACAAGTCTATCACATTCACAAAAAGATGCTTAGAACTTAGGGTTCTCATTGAGTTTTGGGTGGGTTGAGTGGTCGTAGACAGTTGCTCTGAAACCCTAAACTCAAAAATCCAAAAAATTAGAAAAGAAGAAAAAGAGAAAAAGAGATCATTCTTTGAATAAGGTGAGGGCTTGAGGTGGTCTGCATTTTGGCAGATACCCGAGCGCTGTTGTGTCTTTGAAGTTCAGATCCTAAGCAAAAATTTCTTAATGTTGAAAATGACTTTTGCCTGAGTAATCCAATCCTAATTATTTTATAAATAGCATGCAGTTTTTGCTAGGGACTACCAAAAGATAGGCATGGGGGTTGTGATGTGCATACATCTAAATAACAAAAAATATCTATTAATGCATGTTCTTAGTACCAAATTAGCATCATGCATTGTAAATATTGCATAACATGCATAATCATTCATTTAGGTCAAATTATACAAATTGTATAGTAATTGCCTCCTTTTATGGCTAAGGACAAGGCGACTTTTAATTAAGGCCTCAGACTGAAGATTCAACCGTAAGGATTTGATCAGGGCGACGATTGGAGTTTAACGACTCCAAGATCGCCTCAATCGAACATCTGTAGCACCAGATATAGTCTGAGGAATCTCAGAAATCAAGGGCCAAGGTGGAGTCAATCCGCACCTCAGATGACAGGTCAGACCTCATGGATGGGTTCAAATCGACAATCGTAGCCTAACGACGCAAAAATTGGTCCAATCCAACATCTGTGGCACCTTCTACAAGTCACAAAGACGGACAGTCAGGATGGTGCCACATGGCACCATCCCAATCGCCCAATACTACCCATGAACGCCCGCTGTTGTCCTTCTCTTCAAATGATCGTCAAATCGTTAGTTCAACCACTCATATATGATATTTTGATGATTTTACAAAATGAAGAAAATGAAATAATAAATAAAGCATAGCATATTATTTTCTCTCTATAATAATATATTTGCAGGATTTCAAAAAGCTTTCCAAGATGGGAGATTAAAAGCGTGAAGACGAGTAGCATAAGTATTAGGTCTTAGGCTTTTTTCATGTAAACTTTCAAATGTTGTAATTTTTATCTTATTTGAGTCTATAAATATTATAAAGAGCCCACAAACATAAACTATAAATAGCTAACTTAGGCTCTCTACACTTAGGATAAATTAGAAATAAAAACCCAACACTTATACTTTTATCAGACGTCCAGGACAAAGGCCAGACGTCTGATTTTCCACTTTAAGACGTCTGACATGTGTATCAGACATCTAATTTCAAAGATTTCTGCCTTTGTTCATCTCCTCATAAACATCAGTCGAAGGACTTCACTTTTAGATGTCGATAACCTTTCACAGACGTCTGATTCCTTACCCAGACGTCCTCATACTAACCGTTAGACTTTGTGTAGGAAAAAGAATTTCCAGACGTCTAGACACACTTACAGACGTCTGCCTTTGAACCGTTGGCCATGATTTTCTATGCGTATCTCTCTACGGTCACATAATCTTTTGGCAGAAGGAGGAAGGAAGAGTATTTAGGTTTCCAGACGTCTGGTAATTCTCTCAGACGTCCATAACGACGTCCGATCCTCTAAACCTAGAACCCTATTTGGATCTGATGATAACAGGAATGAATGCACCATTCATTAGACGTCCAATGAAATAATCAGACATCTTATGAGATAATATCAGACGTCCTTCTTTTGATCCAATAAAGTCAGTTAAGGATGTCCTGCAATATTAGACGACCAGAGTAAAAATCAGACGTCCTGTAAGACGTCTGATCCTATAATTAGATGTCTGATGTTGCTGTCAAACTCATCATTGCCCTGATTTTGTGTGGATTTCGTCCTAAACTCTTGGGATTTGTCTCCAACGGCTAGAAGAGCTCTCCCAAGTGTTCTTGAAGGTTCCAAACTTTCCTATAAATAGACTACAACTCTTCTTTGGCAACACACACCTCTTGAGATACAATTCCATTAGAAAAATCTCTTGCTCACTACTCTAAGCTCCATCTTGCCCTTGTGCTGTGCTAATACTCTGATCAAAGGGCAAATCCATACTCCCGGCCCACTCCATTCTGCAAATCATCAGGGAGTTCTTTTCATGCTTAGTAGATAAGAAAGCAACTAAATTATTGGGGTGCTCTATAGGTGTTATTTTTACTTCTTAATTTCTGTATTTTGAGTATCCGGCCTGTGGAGTCCCCGTCTCTTCATTTTGAAGAGAGAAACCTCCGTTTAGGGATCGGAGGTGGGAATTGTAATTGAGGTACACTACCCTCGTTTAAGTAGTGTGGTTAGTGGATTGATCACCTTGTGATCGAAAATCCTAAGTCAAGAGATTGGCTTAGGTGGTGGTTTTCACCCATCTTGGGTTTCCACCTAAAAATAATTGAGTATATTGTGTGATTGAATTTTTTGTATTACAATACTCTATAATTTCACTATTCACCTCCCCTCTAGTGCAATTTCATTTGGTATCAAAGCAGGTTTTCCGCCTACAGGAGTAACATCCGCGGAAAGATCACATGGAGGGGAAGGCTATTTCCACAAGCAGATTGGAGGGGCAATCCACCACTCGACCACCACTCTTCGAAGGAACCAACTACACTTACTGGAAGCTGAGAATGAAGATGTGGCTTCAAGCCAACGATTTCTCCATTTGGGAGAAATGCGAATCTGCATACGTCATTCCCGAGAAACCAGAAACTGGTTACACAGTGGAGCAAATCCATCACCTTGGACTGAATGCCAAGGCAATGAACTCACTCTACTGCGCTCTCAGCTCGGAGGAATTCAACCGCATCAGCCAATGCGAAACCTCCCATGAGATCTGGAGAACCTTGGAGGTTACTCACGAAGGTACATCTAAAGTTAAATCCTCAAAGATAAACTTGTTATCGCAGGAATTCGAAGCTTTCTCTATGAAGGAGAATGAAAGACTTGGGGACATGTACACCTGATTCACGTTAATCGTGAATAACCTCAAGTCTTTAGGAAAGACATTTATAAAGGGGGAGCTTCCCTTCAAGGGAAGCTCCTTCGCTCCCTTGGACCTGAGTGGGAGCAAAAGGTAACTGCAATAGAAGAAGCCAACCAAGTAGGGGATCTAGACATGGAAAATCTACTTGGGAATCTCATGGCTTACGAATCAAAAATGGAGCAAAAGAAGAAATCAATCTCATCGGAGCCAAAGAAGAATACCTTAGCCTTCAAAGCTACTTCGGATGATGAGGTAAGTACCGATGATGAAGAATTTATTTTATTAGCTAAAAAGTTTAAAAAGTTTCTCAGAAATAGAAGAGAGATCAAGGGAAGGAAAAGAGAAGAAGATCCTCTAATTTGCTATAATTGCAAAAAGAGAGGTCACATAAGGAAAGATTGTCCCTTACTCAAAAGGGATGATGAGAAGAAACCCAATAAGCCTTCTGACTACAAGAAGATCTCCAAACCGAAAGGATTCAAGAAGAAGGCATTTCAAGCAACGTGGGATGACTCCACCTCCAAAGAAGAAGAGGAGGAGGAAACAAATGAAGAAACAACATGCTTGGGATTAATGGCAACAAATGATTGTTCTGAGTCTGAATCTAAGGAACCTGAGGTAAACTCCTATTCTTTAGATGAATTACAAGATGCCTTTGATTCACTATATGTAGATCTTAAGAAAACAAAAACCCAAAGCAAGGCTTTAAAAGAAGAAAACCTACAAAATAAGAGATTAATCAATGATCTTGAAGAAAAGAATCTAATTCTTACAAAAGAAACCACTGCTTTAAATATGCAAATAAGAAATCTAATGATTGAGAAAGAGTCATTAACAAATGATTTGTATACAGCAATGAGTGAACAAAAATTTTTAGATAGAGAAGAATTACTCGACAAAATCCATGTGCTTGAAAAATCAAACTCCTTTAAAAAGGATGAAAATGGCTTACTTAGAGTAGAAATTAGAGCATTAGAAGATAAACGAGACATAATTGTTGGTGCTAGAGCACCACGATCATTTGTTTTGATGATAACAAAACACATGTTATTTAACATTTGCAATTTGAGTCCTAGATTTTAGGTCAATTGCAAATGTGGACGTGTTTAGACGGAGTTCAAGCTCGCATCCAGGACGGATTGGAGGAGCTTGACGGAAAACAGAGGAGGTTCGCGTGGAGCGAAAGATTGGAGATGGAAGACAAGAAGAATAGGATAGATTCTTTTTATCCTTTCATGTATCTCTTGTATTTATTTTCTTGCTCTTTATTTTCCTTAGACATTATGTTAAAGAGCCTCAAAGAACCCTAACAGTAGTCCTAGGAACACCTGCACAACCCTAGGATACTTAGGTTTTCTGTAGAACACTTAGAAAACCAATATAGGGTTAAAATAGACTTTCCAGACGTCTAATTCACGAATCAGACGTCTGATAAAGGATTTTAAGACGTCTGACTGTTGTTTCAGACGTCTGATAACTCTGTCTGATGAAATCAGACGTCCAGACCTTAGACCAGACGTCTTAGGAGACGTCTGATGACTTTGCCAGACGTCCAGTTAGTGGACCGTTGGCTGGCTTAGAAGACGCTCAAGAATATGACCGTTAGAGCCTTATCAGACATCCATAGGACTTTACAGACGTCTGATAAATGACCGTTTTGCCTCGGCTGACCCAAAATCTCTTCTCAGAGATTTTCTAGCCGTTGCAACGTTTGGAAATCAATTCCCACAGTAAAAGTAGGTTTCCAGACGTCCAGACATAGTGCCAGACGTCCTGTATGTCGTCTGATGGACTTGCACAAAAACCCTGTTTAGATCTGATTCAAGTCAGGGAGAAACCCGCATAGAATCAGACGTCTGACCTTGGAATCAGACGTCTTAAAGTGGCCTTCCAGACGTCTGATGCCAGAGTTAGACGTCTGATAACCCTGTCAAATGTAATCATTGTCCTGATTTCGGCCTGATTCTCTTGGGCTTTGCACCCAACGGCTATGGAAGCTTTTCCAAGCCTTCCAAAGCCTTCCTAAGGCCTCTATAAATAGAGGGGAACCTTTGTAACACAAATACACAAGAAGAGAAACATAAGAGACACTTAGAAATACACTTGGATACACTTAGCTACACATTTTCACACTCTTGTGTCCAAAGAAAAGACTCTCTTGCTCTCCAAGCTCAAGCTCCATCATCTTGAGAGCATTCAACCGTTGCGCACCCGCTCTCCCGCCGTTGATTACGAGAGCGACGTAGCGCCGTCGCGTGGCACACGCACCGCGTCATCGTCGACGCACTCCTTGCAAAGGGGAGTTTCCTATTTCCTATAGAAGCTAGGTTTAATTTTGTTGGCTCTATAAGACTGTTGTTTTATTTTATCTTTGTATTTTGGTTGGGTATTCGCTTTGCGAATTCCCGTCTCCTTTGTGGGACAAAATCCTTCTCGTGGAGAGAAGGGGTTGAGGAACGCTACCCTCGTACTTGTAGCGTGCTTGTACTGAGGTTGAATCACCCTCGTTTCAAAGTGATTCGGTTAGTGGATTTTGATCAACTTGGTTGATCGGAAAATCCTAACTCGAGAGGGTTAGGTGGTGGTTTTCACCCGGTTTGGGTTTCCACCTAAAAATACCTGTGTACATTTTGTGATTGATTTTTGTGAGATTGCTTTATATTTTCATTTCCACATTTTTTTTGTCACGCTGATCTCACCCCTCCAAGTAGGGAACCTTCATTTGGTATCAGAGCAGGTTTTCCGCCGACAGGAGTAACATCCGCGGAAAGATCACATGGAGGGAAGCTGTTCCACAAGCAGGATTTCTGAGGGGCAGTCCACAACCCGTCCGCCCTACTTTGACGGGAACAACTACAGCTACTGAAAGCTGAGGATGAAGACGTGGCTCCAAGCCACTGAATTCGAGGTATGGGGATGTTGCGAAACCCCATACAAGATCCCGAAGCAACCCGCTGGAGGATACTCGCAGCAGCAGATTCGAGAGCTTTCACTCAACGCAAAGGCAATGAATGCCCTGTATTGCGCGTTGAGTCCGGAAGAGTTCGAGAAAATCCAAGAGTGCACCACCGCCCACGAGATATGGAGGAGGTTGGAAGGCACTCATGAGGATTCCAGCTCGGAGGAAGAAGAAGAAGAAAAAGAAGAAGAAACCACTTGCTTTGGTTTCATGGCTAGAGGAACCAATAGCGACAGTGAAAGCGGAAGCGACTCCGACGACGAGGTAAATTTTGATTTACAAGAAGCTTTTAATGAATTATTCAAGATTAGTAAATCACTAAAAATAGAAAACAAAAGCATGAAGAAGAACCTTAATTTTCTTAAAAATGAAAATGATAGGTTAGAAAAATAACTTAAGGACATAGAAGCTAGTCCTAAGGATGATAACCTATTATTAGATAATCATAACCTCATCAATGAAAATAATAAATTGATTGAGGAAAATGTTAGTCTAAAATTAGAAATTTCAGATTTAAAGACTAAAATGAACATTGTAGAAAAAGAAATTGCATGTCTTAGGGAAAATTCTAACAAATTAATCAACAAAGTAGACAAGTTTTATAGCCCTAAGGTTGAGAAAGGATCTCCATCAAGGAGGCCCTCTAACAAATCCGGATCCAAGCCCACTTGGATACCGAAAAAAGAATTAGAATCTTGTTTTGTAGGATTCAGGGATAACTACAATACACAGGACTGGACCTACAAACTCAAGGCTAGTCAACTCAAGTTGGGAGAACTAAGAAATAGACCAAGGAGGAGAACAAGAAGACCGACGAGACGGCGAGCAAACAACGGACCCGCCGCACGTCGACCACCAGATTGGAGACCGGCGCCGATGCCCGGGCCTCCAAGCTACGGATGGGAGCCCCATCCGATGTGGCATCCACCACCACCATTCAGGCCATTTTATTGGCCATGGTAGGTGAGGTAAAACCCTTTACCCTATCTTTTTATCAGTAGCATTTAGATAGGGGGAGTTAAAAAAAAAAAATGATGAGCTAATTGTCAATTTTTAAGGGGGAGATGTAAGGTAGCTAAATTTCCTTTAGAAAGGGGGGAGAAAAATAATAGCTATCTTGTTGTTACAAAAAGGGGAGAATATTACCTTTGTCAAAATAAATTCATAGAAGAGCATGTTTTAAGGGGGAGTTATAGGAAATATAAAATCAATTAAACCTTTTTGATAATGCCAAAAAGGGGGAGGATTTTTATGCATTATTATTTACGGTTTTGTCATCATCAAAAAGGGGGAGATTGTTGGTGCTAGAGCACCACGATCATTTGTTTTGATGATAACAAAACACGTGTTATTTAGCATTTGCAATTTGAGTCCTAGATTTCAGGTCAATTGCAAATGTGGACGTGTTTAGACGGAGTTCAAGCTCGCATCCAGGACGGATTGGAGGAGCTTGACGGAAAACAGAGGAGGTTCGCGTGGAGCGAAAGATTGGAGATGGAAGACAAGAAGAATAGGATAGATTCCTTTTATCCTTTCATGTATCTCTTGTATTTATTTTCTTGCTCTTTATTTTCCTTAGACATTATGTTAAAGAGCCTCAAAGAACCCTAACAGTAGTCCTAGGAACACCTGCACAACCCTAGGATACTTAGGTTTTCTGTAGAACACTTAGAAAACCAATATAGGGTTAAAACCGACTTTCCAGACGTCTAATTCACGAATCAGACGTCTGATAAAGGATTTTAAGACGTCTGACTGTTGTTTCAGACGTCTGATAACTCTGTCTGATGAAATTAGACGTCCAGACCTTAGACCAGACGTCTTAGGAGACGTCTGATGACTTTGCCAGACGTCCAGTTAGTGGACCGTTGGCTGGCTTAGAAGACGCTCAAGAATATGACCATTAGAGCCTTATCAGACGTCCATAGGACTTTACAAACGTCTGATAAATGACCGTTTTGCCTCGGCTGATCCAAAATTTCTTCTCAGAGATTTTCTAGCCGTTGCAACGTTTGGAAATCAATTCCCACAGTAAAAGTAAGTTTCCAGACGTCCAGACAAAGTGCCAGACGTCCTGTATGTCGTCTGATGGACTTGCACAAAAACCCTGTTTAGATCTGATTCAAGTCAGGGAGAAACCCGCATAGAATCAGACGTCTGACCTTGGAATCAGACGTCTTAAAGTGGCCTTCCAAACGTCTGATGCCAGAGTTAGACGTCTGATAACCCTGTCAAATGTAATCATTGTCCTGATTTCGGCCTGATTCTCTTGAGCTTTGGACCCAACGGCTATGGAAGCTTTTCCAAGCCTTCCAAAGCCTTCCTAAGGCCTCTATAAATAGAGGGGAACCTTTGTAACACAAATACACAAGAAGAGAAACATAAGAGACACTTAGAAATACACTTGGATACACTTAGCTACACATTTTCACACACTTGTGTCCAAAGAAAAGACTCTCTTGCTCTCCAAGCTCAAGCTCCATCATCTTGAGAGCATTCAACCGTTGCGCACCCGCTCTCCTGCCGTTGATTACGAGAGCGACGTAGCGCCGTCGCGTGGCACACGCACCGCGTCATCATCGACGCACTCCTTGCAAAGGGGAGTTTCCTATTTCCTATAGAAGCTAGGTTTAATTTTGTTGGCTCTATAGGACTGTTGTTTTATTTTATCTTTGTATTTTGGTTGGGTATTCGCTTTGCGAATTCCCGTCTCCTTCGTGGGACAAAATCCTTCTCGTGGAGAGAAGGGGTTGAGGAATGCTACCCTCGTACTTGTAGCGTGGTTGTACTGAGGTTGAATCACCCTCGTTTCAAAGTGATTCGGTTAGTGGATTTTGATCAACTTGGTTGATCGGAAAATCCTAACTCGAGAGGGTTAGGTGGTGGTTTTCACCCGGTTTGGGTTTCCACCTAAAAATACCTGTGTACATTTTGTGATTGATTTTTGTGAGATTGCTTTATATTTTCATTTCCGCATTTTTTTTGTCACGCTGATCTCACCCCTCCAAGTAGGGAACCTTCAATAATGAAAATAGAGATAAATCATCTCAAAGAAAAGTCAAACCAACTTCTTGAGGACCTATCCAAATTTACAAAGGGGAAAGATAACTTGGACAAACTCATTGCCCATCAAAAACCTTCCTCAAGTAAATTTGGATAATGCTTTTATGAACCTAGTCAAAGTGAGCCGAAAAAGGATCCTCCTTTAAAGGAGACCACTAACAAATACGGATCCACTTTACAATGGATACCGAAAAGACAACTCTCACTTTGTTTTGTAGGGATGAAAGGACATCATAATGTCAAAAATTGGATATACAAAATGAAGGATAGACGACTCAAATTAGAAAGACCTATAGAAACACCAAGTCACCATCGAAGATCTTTTGTAGGAGGAAGAAGGTCTACAAGAAGGAAGACAAGGAGACCACCACCACCAAGGAGGCCGATGGGTGATGGACTCCGGATGCTCCAAACATATGACAGGAGACAAGCGCCTATTTTTGGACCTCCAACCTACGGATGGAGGAACAGTTACATTTGGCTACAACCACAAGGGCCATATTATTGGCCTTGGTAAAATAGGTAACCCTCTCTCTCCCATCTCAAATGTTTCTCTAGTTAAAGGACTAAAACATAATCTTTTAAGTGTAAGTCAAATATGTGATAAGGGCTTTAAAGTAGTGTTTACTTCTAAAATGTTTGAAATTATTCATGCATTAACCAATGAAACCCTTCTTAAGGGAACTAGATTTAAAAACATTTATGTCGTAGAATTTGATAAAAATGGCACTTATGAATGTCTTGTAGCAAATGATGAGTTAAGTATATGGCATAAAAGACTAGGACATGTTCATATGAAGCTGGTTCAAAAATTAGCTAAACATGAACTAGTCCGAGGTCTTCCTAAAAGAAAATTTTTAAATGAGCTTATTTGTGATTCATGTAAATTAGGTAAGGTTATAAAATCTAGTTTTAAAAGCAAAGAAGTTATATCCACATCAATACCTTTAGAACTACTTCACCTAGATCTGTTTGGACCAACAAAATATGAGAGCCTCAGAGGATGCAAATATTGCCTTGTAATTGTAGATGATTTTTTGAGGTTTTCATGGGTCTCCTTCTTGAGATCCAAAGAAGGAGTGTTTTTCGTCTTTTCTATTTTTTGTAGGAAAATTCAAACTGAAAAAGGCTACCAAATCACTCGTATCCGTAGTGATCATGGGGGCGAGTTTGAAAATTTCTTGTTTGATGATTTTTGTCAAGAGCATGGTATTGCTCATGAGTTTTCTTTTCCTCGAACACCTCAACAAAATGGGGTGGTTGAGAGAAAGAACCGTACTCTTCAAGAGTGTGCCCGAACATTGCTCATAGACTCGGGGTTACCGAAGTACTTTTGGGCTAAGGCGGTTAACACGGCTTGTTACGTGTTAAATCGCACCTTAATTCGATCTGGATTGCGAAAAACTTGTTTTGAACTATACTATGGGAAAATACCCAAAATTAGTTATTTTAAAGTTTTTGGATGTCGATGTTTTGTCTTGAATACCCACTCTAATTTAGATAAATTTGATGCCAAAGGTGAAGAAGCCATCTTTATTGGTTATTCCTCACGTAGTAAGGCATATCGGGTTTTTAACAAGACCACATTAATAGTGGAGAAAACCCTTCATGTCTCCTTGATGAATCTCCTCATTCCTCCATTGACCGAGTCAATATGGATGATGAAGATGATTCTACTATTGATGTGTCTAACATTCCAAACTCCAATATCCATAATCTTCCAAAAACATTGGATATATCAAAGGGATCATCCCGAAAGTCAAGTCATTGGAAGTGTTTCTGATTGCGTTAAAACCCGATCTCGCTTTAGTTGCTCCTTTGGTCTCTCCGCCTTTGTATCTCAAGTTGAACCGAAGAGTGTCGAGGAAGCGTGCTCCGAAGAAACTTGGATGATGGCCATGCAGGAGGAACTCAACCAATTCCAAAGGAATGAAGTTTGGGATCTAGTACCTAAGCCTGAAGGGCAAACGGTAATAGGTACCAAATGGGTATTCCGGAACAAGTTGAATGAATCCGGTATAGTTATTCGAAACAAGGCTCGGTTGGTAGCACAAGGGTACAACCAAGAAGAAGGAATTGATTTTGATGAGACCTACGCTCCCGTAGCTCGACTCGAATCAATTCGCATGCTTCTTGCTTATGCCGCCTTCCTTGGCTTTAAACTCTTTCAAATGGACGTTAAGAGCGCGTTTCTTAACGGATTCATTAAGGAGGAAGTTTTTGTAAAACAACCTCCTGGTTTTGAGTCTCATGATAAGCCTCATTTTGTCTACAAATTAAACAAGGAACTATATGGTCTAAAGCAAGCTCCTAGAGCTTGGTATGAAAGGCTCAAAGATTACTTGTTAAATGCAAAATTCTCAATAGGGGAAGCTGATTCCACATTATTCATTAAAAGAAAAGGAAAAGACATTTTATTAGTTCAAATATATGTAGATGATATTATATTTGGTGCTACTAATAAATCTATGTGTAGAAAGTTTTCAGAAATTATGCAGGAAGAATTCGAAATGAGTTTGATGGGTGAGCTCAAGTTTTTCTTGGGCTTGCAAATCACTCAGCTTGAAATTGGAACCTTTGTGTGTCAATCAAAATACACAAAGGAGATGCTGAAGAGATTTGATATGAACAAAAGTAAAGGGAAGAACACTCCTATGAGTTTCACAACTTCCTTAGACTTGGACGAATCAGGTACGCCCATAGATCAAAAGCTCTATCGTAGCATGATTGGATCTTTACTGTATTTAACTTCCAGTAGACCTGATATTTTGTTTAGTACCTGCTTATGTGCTAGGTTTCAATCAAACCCTAAACAATCACACCTAAATGCTGTAAAACGAATATTTAGATATCTAGTTGACACATCTAATTATGGCTTATTCTACCCTAGGAGTCCACAATTCAAGTTAGTTACATATAGCGATGCGGACTACGCAGGTAGCCGCACCGATAGGAAGAGTACTAGTGGGACGTGCCAATTCTTAGGCGAATCACTAGTCTCTTGGTTCTCAAAGAAACAATCTAGTGTAGCTTTATCAACTACAAAAGCTGAATACATAGCCGCCGCACTAGCATGTTCCCAAGTGCTTTGAATGAAAAATACTTTGAAGGATTTTAACTTGATATTTAATAAGATAAAAATATTATGTGACAATACTAGTGCTATCAACCTCTCGAAAAACCCCGTACATCACTCTCGCACAAAACATATTGATGTTCGACATCACTTCTTGAGAGATAATGTACTTAAGGGAGAAATCGAAGTTGAATTTATTTGTACTGAACTGCAATTAGCTGATATTTTCACTAAACCTTTGAATTATGATCACTTTAATTATATACATAGGAAACTAGGCATATGTAAGCTAAGTGATATTTGAAGAATTTAGTGATTTAATGGAACCTCTTTTGTCATGAGCATAGATAGAACCTTGATTTCACAAAGTTAGAAGCCTTCATTCTCAGTTCAAACATCTAAATGCACATTCTGTCCAATAGCAGACGTCTGATTAAATCATCAGACGTCTTATACATTAAAATTCGTCGTCTAAACATCTGGGACAGACGACGATTTTATATAACAAAACAGTCATATCAGACGTCTGGTACACCACACAGACGTCTGAAGTGTCGTCCAAATGTGTTGACAGACGTCTTTCTCGGAGACAGAACATGTACTACCTGTCGGACGTCTGAATCTGTGGTTAGACGTCGTAGAGGTCGTCTGACAGGAAAAGCGGATGACCCTGTAACTTTAGACAAAAATCCAGCAAGGTCTGTCTGTAGAAATCGGACGTCTAATATTAGATTTAGACGTCTTCCTTGTCGTCTGAGGAAGAAATCAGACGACAACCTGGAGAATAAATCATTTTCCTGGGGAGGATTCCTGCAGAAATCGGACGTCTAGTTATATAATTAGTCATCTGATTTATCGTCTGATGAATAAAACAGACGTCGCCCTGAAATGGGCTAAAATCCCTCTGGCAAATCCCGACGTCTGACGTCGTTGCCAGACATCTGATCGGGGAAAAATCTGCGCGTCACAGCTTTTCTCTGGATGGTTTGAAATGCAAATCTCCCCAACTTCAGGGGGAGACTTGCTACGTGACCTTGGGATATAAGATCCCCTTCGCAAAGGTCCCACTCTCCTGTCCAAAATCCCTACCCCACACAAAATCTGTGCGCCGCTCTCCCTCACACCCGACGGCCCACAGCAGCAGTTTGCGAAGTTCTGCTCGCCGCCAGACGACCGTCGTGCCTCTTCGACAACTAACGGAACTGCTGCCCCTCTACGCGCGTCCTCCCTGCCTCTCGACCACGCATTTGGAGGCTTCCCTCCTCCCGTGGGTATATCCTCTCCACTCCTAGGGCGTCTCCATGATCTTTTACCCACGACCTTGTAGCATCTTGTAGCATCTAGTTCTCCTTCTTGATTCACTTGACCTACATGTGCATTTCATATCATTATCAACCTTAGAACCCTAACCCTCGGTCAAGAAAACCCTGTTAGCCCTAGTTGCATCTTCCACGGCAAGGGTATTACCTCATGAGGTTCAAGCCGACATTTTAGTGGCTTGCATCCAAAGGTATATTGCCACAACTACATGGCAGGTTGTATTGCCTCAAGGCATACCGCCACATATTTTTTCAATGATGATTGCATTGTTTGAATCTATGTTTTGGGTGAATGTTGTTTGGTTGGTTGAATGTTCTTGTATGGTTGTTTCTTTTTTGCAGGTATTCTATCCTCAAAACACCACTCATTTCTTTCCTAAACCTAACCGCCCATTCCACCAAATATGCCTCCCCGTAGGAAGAAAGTTGAGGGATCTTCTAGTTCCTCTTCCACTTATTTGGCAGATCAATTGCGGGGTGACATCGCTAGGCAGCGATTTCGTCATTTCGCGAATGCCAAAGTTAAATGCCCTCATTTTATTGTTTGGAATGATTTTTCCCATTTGAACCTTCGGGAACACTTCCAAACTCTCCATCTTTTCCAATATTTTGACCGTCAATTCCACTCTGGCATTGGAACTCTTGGTGTGTTCCCTGATCTTTGCCGTCTCTTTTATGCCAACATCGTTGAGGACTACAACAACGATGAACTTGAACTCCATACCCGCCTATTTGGTCGCGAAATACACATCACATCCGAAACTATCTCCGACCTTCTAGCCATCCCCAATGAGGGAAATGATTTCAATGACATTCTGAGGCAATACGACCCAGAAATCATCAATCAAGAGTTAGTTCTCCCGGAAAAATATGTTGAAAACCTTGGCACTCTACCGTGCAAAAATCTCAAACCCCTTCCACGTCTACTCTCTAGCATTTTTGGGTGTGACCTCCTAAACAAATCGGGAGGTTTTGATTACATCTTGCGCCAACACAAGGCGCTCCTTTTTGCGGCAGTTCGTCATATTCCTTTCAATTATTGCCACCTCATTGTTCGCGTCATGAATGAAGACCATGGGGCATCACTTCCGTTTGGGTCTATTCTATCCAAAATCTTTTCATCCCATCGGATTTCCATAACTGACCAAGCAGTTGACAAGAAAATTGAGCCTTATAACCGGGCCACAGCCGCCAAGATGCATATACTTAGAGAGCATCTTGAGCCCGCCGACGAACCCATGGAAGAAGAGCCCCTTCCACCCTTTCCAGACTTCCATGAACCACGGCCCCTTCAAATAGAAGCTCCCCGCTCGAGCTTTGATGAAGCATGGGATCCAGCCACAGATTCCCTCTCCTCCAGCATCTCCCTCCTGCTGCGTCGAACCGGCGAGATGTACACCTATATGGGAAGCATGCGCCGCGACATCGACGAACTTAGATCAGATGTTCAAAATTTGCAAATAGGACAAGGACCCGCTCGTCACCGCCGCCGCCAAGATCAAGAAGAATAGTTTTAGCGCTTCTATTTTTCTGTCTTTTATTCTAAGTTTGTATTAAGGGGCCTTGACCCCGTACTTAATATTTTTGGGAACAAATAGCTAGTCCATGCTTAAATATTTCTATTCCTAATCAATTTTCCTTAATGCCTTGTCATCTTTTAAACATGCAATTTTACTTATGCACTCTACTTTGTAGATATCACTCTTGTTGTTTGGATTTCAACTCCCTTCAAACAACCCTTCAAGATGATATTCAAAAAGGGGGAGAAGAATGTAGGTAAGAAATTAAGGAATAATATAAAAACAACCTTCTTAAATAGATAAAGACTACCAAGTACAACCTTTAGGGGGAGGAAAGAGGAACCTACAGCTATATTTTGAAAATCATCAAAAAGGGGGAGATTGTTAGTTCAACCACTCATATATGATATTTTGATGATTTTACAAAATGAAGAAAATGAAATAATAAATAAAGCGTAGCATATTGTTTTCTCTCTATAATAACATATTTGCAGGATTTCAAAAAGCTTTCCAAGACAGGAGATTTAAAGCATGAAGACGAGTAGCATAAGTATTAGGTCTTAGGCTTTTTTCATGTAAACTTTCAAATGTTGTAATTTTTATCTTATTTGAGTCTAGAAATATTGTAAAGAGCCCCCAAACATAAACTATAAATAGCTAACTTAGGCTCTCTACACTTAGGATAAATTAGAAACAAAAACCCAACACTTATACTTTTATCAGACGTCCAGGACAAAGGCCAAATGTCTGATTTTCCACTTTAAGACGTCTGACATGTGTATCAGACGTCTAATTTCAAAGATTTCTGCCTTTGTTCATCTCCTCATAAACATCAGTCGAAGGACTTCACTTTCAGACATCGATAACCTTTCACAGACGTCTGATTGCTTACCCAGACGTCCTCGTACTAACCGTTAGACTTTGTGTAGGAAAAAGAATTTCCAGACGTCTGGACACACTTACAGACGTCTGCCTTTGAACCGTTAGCCATGATTTTCTGTGCGTATCTCTCTACGGCCACATAATCTTTTGGTAGAAGGAGGAAGGAAGAGTATTTAGGTTTCCAGACGTCTGGTAATTCTCTCAGACGTCCATAACGACGTCCGATCCTCTAAACCTAGAACCCTGTTTGGATCTGATGATAAGAGGAACGAATGCACCATTCATTAGATGTCCAATGAAATAATCAGACGTCTTATGAGATAATATCAGACGTCCTTCTTTTAATCCAATAGAGTCAGTTAAGGATGTCCTGCAATATTAGACGACCAGAGTAAAAATCAGACGTCCTGTAAGACGTCTGATCCTATAATTAGACGTCTGATGTTGCTGTCAGACTCATCATTGCCCAGATTTTGTGTGGATTTCATCCTAAACTCTTGGGATTTGTCTCCAACGGCTAGAAGAGCTCTCCCAAGTGTTCTTGAAGGTTCCAAACTTTCCTATAAATAGACTACAACTCTTCTTTGGCAACACACACCTCTTGACATACAATTCCATTAGAAAAATCTCTTGCTCACTACTCTAAGCTCCATCTTGCCCTTGTGTAATGCTAATACTCTGATCAAAGGGCCAATCCATACTCCCGGCCCGCTCCGTTCTGCAAATCATTAGGGAGTTCTTTTCATGCTTAGTAGATAAGAAAGCAATTAAATTATTGGGGTGCTCTATAGGTGTTATTTTTACTTCTTAATTTCTGTATTTTGGGTATCCGGCCTGTCGGGTCCCCGTCTCTTCATTTTGAAGAGAGAAACCTCCGTTTAGGGATCGGAGGTGGGAATTGTAATTGAGGTACACTACCCTCGTTTAAGTAGTGTGGTTAGTGGATTGATCACCTTGTGATAAAAAATCCTAAGTCAAGAGATTGGCTTAGGTGGTGGTTTTCACCCATCTTGGGTTTCCACCTAAAAATAATTGAGTATATTGTGTGATTGAATTTTTTGTATTACAATACTCTATAATTTTACTATTCACCCCCCCTCTAGTGCAATTTCAAAATCTGGGTCGTTGGATCATGATCCAAGGGTCGTAAGCATGCGTGCTTTGGATGAAGCCGTGCCCAACTCTCGGCCTTGGCAATCGTCCGACATCCTCCAAGCAACCGTCGAGGAGGATAACATCTCTCTCCCTTCTTTACTGCTTTCTAGAATAGAATTTTCCACTTTCTAGCTATAATCATTTCTTGCTTTCTAATTGCAAAAGCAATATTCAGTTGCAAAGTTATTATTCTCTCTCTCTCTTGGTGTTAATATCAAATCCATTATGAATATCTGCTTCTAAAATAAAAATACAAATAAAATATAATCATGGATTTTAGATCGACGTAGCCTCCCTGTGTTCGACCTGGAATTTCTGTACGAATTTCGGTAAATTTATCTGTTGACAGATTTCTTCACAAATCATACTACAACGATGGGTTTTTCAAAATTCAATCCTTTTTGCGACAATTTTCGCCTTAACACTCGTGAGGAATGAAATCCCGAATTATGGGATTGAGTAGGTGTAGAAGTGTTTCCCGAATTCCCAGACATCCATTCTTTCATTCTTTTAGCAACCAAGTCCATCTTATCAAGTTTATTACATATTAATTCCATGTCAAATGAATGGGAATCCTGGAACTCAGTAGAATTTGACCTGGGTTGTTGGGACTAGTTGAATGCATTCATGGAGGCATGATTAATTGAGTTCTCGCTTAATTCGTCAAACAGGTCGTATGCACTATCTGCATCCCTATTGAGAAAATTGCCTCTATAGGAGGCGTCCACGTGATTACAGAATTGTTCAACCAACCCATGATAGAAAATCTGCGTGAGTTACCATTTCGACACCTCGTAGTGTCGACACTTCCTCAAAAGTTCCTAGAATCGCTCACAGGAACCATGAAACGGTTCCCCTGGAAGCCAAATAAAAGTGGCAATTGCCCGTCACAAGGCATTGATCCGTCTGATTGGTAATAATTTCTTCAGGAAAGCTGACTTAAGAGCAACCCATGTTTCTATAGGCCTTCTAATGGTTCGGTACCAATGTGCGGCCTTATCCTTGAGAGAGTGAGGAAAGAGCCTCATGATCATTTGCTCTTCATTCACATTACTTGCTCTAGTGGTCTGAACCAAAGTGGTTAGATCCTCCAAGTGCTGGAAAGGGTCCTCCAAGCCAAGCCCATGGAAATGCTTAATCAAGCTTCAGACTTGGGGCTTGATTTCTATGTCTCCGGTGCGAATCATGACTCTGGGACGT
The DNA here is from genome assembly GCA_037157565.1 of Thalassia testudinum. NCBI lineage: Eukaryota > Viridiplantae > Streptophyta > Magnoliopsida > Alismatales > Hydrocharitaceae > Thalassia > Thalassia testudinum. Next base: position 22,827,463 of record JAZHRO010000078.1, read on the forward strand.
TCCCCATTGTTTGAAGAATCATAGAAATCCTTCAAGCTCTGAGCGCCCAGACCATTCACTCGTTGCAACCATTGCTACATCTGCTGCAATCCCAAAAACTGCCTCTGAGTTGCTCCTGTTGGTTCGGGGGTGGTAGCGTGCTTTCACTCAACTCAGTAATTAAGTTAATTTCACTTAATTAAGAGTAGAAGAAGTCACTTAGGTTAACTCGAAGTTGTGTCGGTTGTGTAGTATAGGGTCGAATTAACCTAATATTTTAGAAATTTTTACTAGTTAAGTCCAGGTCGTTCACTGCGAGGTATAATAATTTTCTCCAAATACACCAATTCTCTTTTATTTCTCTATAAGTTTAGGAGGTATAACTAGATTTTAAAACATGAATTTTGTCAAAATATTTAAATTATAAAGAATATACAAAATTCCATATGAAAAACATATTTAATTAAAATGATGTTTGTTTTCCAATTTTATTTCAAAAGAAATTAACGCAATTAAAAGTATATTCTATTAAAACATGCCTTTTTACAATTAAAACAAATTCAAAAAGTAATTAAAATGATGCAAGAAAAGATTTTCTTCATTTATTTTCTTCAGCCTCTCATCTTCTTCTCCTTTTCTTTCTCTTCTTTTCCTTTATCTTTATTTTCTCTCGAGTTCTTTCTTACCTTTCTTCTGTTGTTCCTGTCTTCTCCTACCTTCTTTTCTTCCCTTAGACTTCTCCTTTTGTTCCTTAATCTCCTTTCTTTCCTTAGTGCAAGTGCTCCTTTGTTTACTTAGCCTTCAGCTTCAACACTTCTCTTTCAATTCCCTTAGGCTTTCGGCTAAACCAGGTTTTTTTTATTTTTTTAACCAAAATTTATTTTATTTGCAGCGAGGTCCTTTCGAGGATACACAGCACCCTGAGACCAGGGTGGGACCAAACCCTACTCGATCCTCGCCTAATCTCAATTAGGTTCGATTTCGGTTCATTTCATATTGGTTCATTATCTCGAGCCAATCCAGCTCAACCCGACCTCCCAGGCCTCTCGCTCTCCCAGGGCACATTCGCTCACGCCCACAAAGGCGCACACCCGCAAGCACACAAGCCTGCACACATACACACATGCACATGCTCAGATAGGATTAGATCGGTAATCGGTGCGTCGAGCGCTCACGACTAAAGAGGGCATACAACAAATTGCTTTTATTACCATGCGCGCACTCAGAATCCGATGATGTGGGACTAACATAACCCCTTCCAGACCCAACTACAAATGATCATAACTTTCTACCCACAGCTCCAAATCAAGTGATTTAAAATTTATTAGAAAGCTCTAAGGTAGATCTACACAATTGCAGGGCTAATTTAAGTTTTGAAGATGTTTTCATCTTCAATTTGAAAGATAAAATCAGGGGTTCCTATGGGTTATTTTTAGCCTGAAAATGATTTTAATATCTACAGAGTCCTCAGATGGACTTCTCTCTCTTATTTAAAGGTCTGTACAGGTTATACAAGTAATTCCGCATCTATTAGAGTAGTCTTTAAGTTCTCAAGACCTTCAGACAGTGTACAGAAAGTTGAAGCTTCTCTGAAAGCTTCAGAGTTCAAATTTCAGACTTTGAATAGGTAAACAAACACAGAGAAACATCTCTGATCGAATTAAACAAGTTCTAAGGGTTATAACAGATTAATCTGGGCAGGATTCAAGTTCAAATTTCAACAAAATGGCACTGTTGTTGCTTAGGTTCGAAAGTAACCTGAATTGACAAGATTCAAATTCTCACTAAAAAAATCATCTGAGCTCACTTTATTCTCTCTTAGACCATTCAACAAATTCTCAGAAATAGTTTACACTCCTCAATACCTCAATTCGAGTCAGAACTCCATTAGCAGACTCAGTTTGACTGTGGAGGCACAAAAAGTTGACTTTCTGTTCAAAACTTCTCCACAGGAAATCAAAGCCTGGAATAAAGTCTTCTCAACACCCAGAACTTATTCAGATCTACAAATAGGTGTTCTGGCCCTGATTCCTAGGGTTACAGGCTTGCTGCCTAAACTTGAAAAGTGTGTGTTCGACAGAGCTAATGGAAGATTGTTACAGCATTCCAAGAGTTTAAACACCTTTAGTGCATTGCATTGAATCTTCTGAGTTCCTTAAATGCTTCTTATGTCTCTTTATCAAACTTCTCCAACTCTGCCGAAGTTTGAGAAGATGAAGTCAAATCTACAACTCCATACATTAAATCTTCAAACAAATATCCTAAAGACAATCAGTGATCCTCATTTTATCATTTTGGAGCTACTCAACAAGTTTCACAGGCTGAAGCACATTTTTGGCTCACCAGAGTCCAGAAAATATGTAATCTATGTACAGATTGTTAAAACTTGCCAATTTTTTTCCAAAAAGGATCCTGAGGTTGCAAGGAACCTCAGTATCACATTTAATTCCTCATTATTTCTTTATAGTTAAGATTTTGACAGTGAATTCATTTTCTTAAAGGATCTGAGTGGTTAAAGCTCAAGACTTGTTTAACCACTCAATTGAGCGATTAAAATAAGTCAACAAATGTTTATATTCATAAATATATATTTAATTTAAGATTTGAACTATTCCTGAGCCACCATTGACAGCGAACTCAAGAACTTAATTAAGATTTGGGTGTTTAATTTATATGTGGTATTTATATGCATTATAGTGTCAATTAGGGTTCATAAGTGGTGAATAGATGATGAAGAACCCAGTGGAGGTGAAATTAAGTCGATTACTGTCACCATGGACAGTGACAGTAGTCGATGAAGGTGGAATATGAATTAGGCGATTGGGTGATCAATTAAACGATTAAGTGATTTAGAAGTGACTATCGAAGTTAAAGGAAGGTGGACAGCGATTTCAAAAGATGAAATTAAGTCTCTAGCAGGCTCAAGGAGCTCGTCGGAGTCGGAGAAGATGAAACTAAAATCTGACATTAACTCTAATCTAACTACCTAAACTAACTAACTAAGCTAGCCTACTCCTACTCCTACTCCTAATCTACTATTACCTGGACGAAGGGGTCAATAGGGTTCCGCCGAAGTCTCATGGTGGACGACGAAATCAGAGGGTGGAAGAAAGATCTCCGGCGGGCGGATTTGAGGTGGAGCGGAGGATTCCTTGGGTCGGCGCCTGTGTCAGAGACGCGGAAGACCACAGCGGATCTAATCGGCTGATTAAGATGGACGGAGGAAGTCAGAAATTGAAATGGAAAGTCACCAGAGTTTTGGACGAATAGCCTATTGAAGTCGGCTACAGCGTTAGAAGAGTGAAGGGAGCCAACTTGAGTAAAATCCGAGGGGTGAGGGGGTATTTATAGCAGTTGGCGGCGAAGAGAATGGCGGGATCTGGCCGAAGAAGGAGCTTGAGGAGCTTAACCTCCGTTGTCGTCTTCGATGATGGTGAGGTTATCTCCCACTGAAAAATAGGATTTTCGGTTAATCCAGACTGGTGGATGAAGTGGAGGTGGTGACCGCAAGTTGCAAGAGCTTGGATAAAGAAAGTTGATGTCGGCAGGGCGGTAATCGCGTAGTGGGGTGACTCTCCGCCGCCAGACGTTCATTCGGCTGAAGAAGAAGACTAAGAGGGACTTAAATGAAATAAAACTTAAGGACCTGTGTGAGAAATAAGGACCCGCTTGTAATGAATTTTAAGGACCAAAATGTAAACTCAGGTTTTGAAGGTTTATTTTAATTTAGATCTTTTTCAACTTTTTATATATGTTAGTAAATAAGGTAAATATTATGTTTACACCTTGAATTTACATTTTTGACCTTTTTAGGTTAATTTATTAGATTAAGTAAAATCACTTAAGTTATTAAATACTTAGGTTTACATTAAGTTTAAGTTACTTAACTTATTAATTAAGGGAATGATTAATAAGATTTTGAGTCCAATTATTAACTATATTATTAAATGTTAATTGAATGATAAAATGTCATTTTTAACTTTTTTTAAGGTCCTTGACTAAATATCCCTTATTTTATAATTAACACTTATATATTCATAACCTTAGCTAATTAACTAGGAAGACTAGTTAATTAGGGGTAATTAGAGATCATGATGAGTGTCTCATCATACCCCCAAGCCAAAGTTTTACTAGTCCCTAACAAATTAACTAAGACTATGATGATTTAAAGCACTTGGGTTTAAATTATTATAAATAGTAACTATGTAGAGGAAAGCTTAGGTCAGAAATTTTTAAGGTTAAATATAAATGATTAATGTATATAGCATATGTGAAAATTTTCTTACTTAGACTTATACTTATAACATTTTCAAAACACACTTAAAAGAATTTGTAAACAAGAATTTTACTCAGAATTAGAATTCTTCAAAAATCTCTTTAATCTTTGTCACTATTCTTAACTCAAGCTAGAATACAAAGTGTTTTAAGAAAACAAAACTTAAGGATTGAGAATTAAATTTTAGCTCAAAAACTCAAACTGATTTAAGTCAATCCCTTGTTTATGATATTTGACTTTTATCAATATAAGTTTAAGCAAATTAACCAGATACTCATTATTAATCAAACTTAGAGTAGTAAAACTCTAATTTACTAGCCTACAACACTAAAGATTAACTTCTAGACCTAAGATTCTGTCAATTCTTCTCCTTTAGGTCTCAACTTAAAATCTTCAAAACCCAATTTCTTAGGCTTCATTGCCCAGTACCAAGGTTCAGTAGCTATGATTTTAAAACATCTGTGCTTAGTGAAGAGAATTGTCCTAAAGACATCCAAAGTTGCAAAAATCCAGATCTTAAGACATCATTTTCCAATCCCAATTATTCCAATTCAAGCCTTTGGCTTGGCCTTACTCAGGTTTGGTTGCTTTCTCCTCACCAGTTTTCTATCCCGAGGTCAACACTTTTTTTGTATATCTCCCCGGTGGACCACTAGGTCTCTTATTCCTAATATTTTTTTCTCCATATTTTTTGTCTCTTTTTCTATAGGTTAGAGCACCCATTTGTAACGAGGTGTTCTTTTTATTTGATGGAAGGAAGGGTAGCATCCATTTGTAACGAGATGCTTTTATATATTATGGAAAAACTGCATAAGTACCCATTTTTTAACAAGGCACTTAACTGTAGGGTGTTTTATTTACTTTTTTTTTCTTTTCCCCCTTCTAATTTTTCTTACTAACATTATTCTCCAAATCCTTTTTTATAGGTGAGTGGCACATCCTTTACCCTTTTAAGAACCGCCTCATGGAAATCCTTGGACTAAAGAGGATTCAAAATTGATCTCTTAACCTCTGTGTTTTCGTGGTCTCAGATGTCAACAAGACAATTCTATGTGTGTGAATTTTAGATGTTTAGGTTACTTAGCTCTCAAACCAGAGCTTGGACAACAAAGCCCTTTACTCTTAGGTTCTTCAAATTTTTAGTTTCCTCCTATAGGATCCATCAAGACAAAATTTACCAAGTCTAGTTATTATCTCTAGCTTGTAAGTTCTGTAAACTAAAATTCTACCAACTCTCTATTTAATTAACTCTGAATATCTGATCTTTTACTTAACTTTATGATAAAAGCAAATTTTCAAAAAGCAAAAGGATTACTTAATCTAATTGACTAAAAAGTTATAATTCAATTCCAAACTTAAGTTTAAATCTTAACACACTTAGTTTCTTAATTCAAAGTAAGAATAGAAAAACAAATCTTAAAAGATTTAAAAGATTCCTAATTCAAATAAAATCTTATTTTAAAAATTTTAAACACAGAAGTGTGTTTTTACAAAATGTTTAAGTAAAATCTAATTAAGAATTGAATGCTCTTAAATACTCTAAATATATTCTATATACATTTTAAACTTCTGACCTAAAAGAAAATTAAGCTCTTAATTATAATATATATACATTCTTCTTCTTTTCTTCTTTATTAAACATGAATATTCCCCTCTTATTATTTTAATAAATTTTCTTTTTTTTTCAAATTTTTGTATTTATATATATTTTATTTTTATGTATATAAGATTTTCCTACTTTTTTGATTTTTTTTCAAAGATTTTTCAAATTTTTATGAAATTTTTTATTTTTTTTACTTTTATCATTTTTAGATTTTCAATTTTTTTTAAATTTCGTGGATATTTTATTTTTATGTGCTTTTATCTTTTTAACCCACACTTAAAGTGAAAATTTCACTTCAACACCCCCCAAGCAAAAATTTTACAATGTACTCATTATAAGAAGGGTGAAAAAATATTACACTTCATTTAGTATAAGGTGATGGAAGGAGTCGAAAAGAGGAGATTGAAAATCTCTATGCGTACGATTTCAAGTCTGACCAAAGGTCAAAGTGGTCAATCGGACTAAATGAAGGTAATCAGAATGATATGAAGTGAAATTTTTGAAGTAAGTGTATAAGAAAATGTAAAAAGTAAAAATAGGAAACAGCTATATACAAGTGTGGAGGATGGATAGAAAAATCCTAGTGGAGCTGGTAACATTCTCCAACAAAACCCAAAGGATGTGATTCCAAGAAAGGTTTAAGACGTTGACCATTAACTTTGAAGGGTTGATCCTTGTTGGGTTCAGTGATTTCGACAGCTCCGTTGTCGAAGACTCTAACTATAATAAATGGCCTTGCCATTTATACCTAAGTTTACCTGGGAAGAGCTTCAAACGGGCATCAAATAATAACACCTTCTAACTAGGTGCAAAGGATTTACGGGAAATGAATTTGTCGTGGAAGGCTTTAAGTTTCTCCTTATACAGCTTTGAACTTTCATAGGAATCATGACGTAATTCCTCCAGTTCACTAAGCTGTAATCTACGATTTTCACCAGCCTTCAAGATGTCTAAATTACAGGCTTTAATTGCCCAATAGGCCTTGTGTTCAATTTCTACGAGAAGATGACAGGGTTTCCTGTAAACAAGTCTGTATGGTGACATGCCTATTAGTGTTTTGTGGGCAGTTATATAAGCCTACAAAGCCTCATCTAAACGGGAAGACCAATCCTTCCTATCAGGTCGGATTGTCATTTGAAGGATCTTTTTGATCTCCGAATTAGAGACCTTGGTTTACCCATTAGTCTGGGGATGATAAGGTGTAGAAATATGATGTGTAACCCCATATTTTCTAAGTAAATGTTTACACTGGGCGTTAATAAAATGGGAACTGCCGTCAGAAATAATAGCACAAGGTACCCCAAAACGAGTGAAAATGTGACTCTGTATAAAAGGAATGACAACTCGATGGTCGTTTGTGCATGTGGGTATGGCTTCAATCCAACAAGAAACATAATCGGCAGCAAGTAAAATATAATGGAAGCCAAAAGAGAATGGAAACGGACCCATAAAATCTATGCCCCAAATGTCAAAGATTTCACAGACTAGAATTGGGTTCAAAGGCATCATGTCTTTCTGAGACATGACACCAAGTGTTTCGCAGCGACTACATGCCTTACAATAAGTCTGAGAATCAGCAAATAACGTAGGCCAATAAAACCCACATTGCAAAACTTTTGTAGCGGTCTTTCTACCAGAAAAGTGACCACCACAGGCTTGGTCATGACAAAAAGATAGGATAGAATCAATCTCAGAAGAGGTGACACAATGCCTAATGATTTGATCATTACAGAGTCTAAAAAGATATGGCACTCCCCAAAAATAGTATTTAGCTTCTGCTTTGAGTCATGATTTGCGATTCTCGTCCCAATCTGGCAGGAATTGATGTGCAACCAAATAATTAACAATATCTGCATACCAAGGAAGATCTGTGGATATAGTCAAAAGATCTTCATCAGGGAAATGTTTTGTGATTGGTGGAGATGATTCGATAGTATTAGAAGGAAGATGGGAAAGGTGATCTATAACAACATTTTGCCTACTCGCCTTATCACAAATTTCTAGGTCAAATTCTTGCAAAAGCAAGATCCATCTGATTAACCTAGGTTTAGTGTCCTTCTTAGATAGGTGTCGAATAGCTGAGTGATCAGAGTACACTATGATTTGAGATCTGAGTATATAAGATCTAAATTTTTCTAATCCAAATACTATTACTAGTAACTGTGTAATTCCTTTGTGTCTCATTCAATGTTTTACTAGCATAGTAAATTACCACCGGATTCTTCTCAATTTTCTGTCCTAAAATAGCTCGTATTGCATAATCTGATGCATCACACATGATTTCAAATGGTAAATCCCAATTAGGTGGTTGCAAAATTGAAGCCCGTGTAACTCTGTCTCTCAAAGTTTTAAATGCTAAAATACACTCTTCATCCATCTCAAAAATTGCATCCTTTGTGAGGAGGTTTGTGAGTGGTCAGGTAATTTTTTAAAAATCAAGGATGAATCTTCTATAAAATCCCACATGCTCGAGAAATGATCTAATGCCTTTGATTGAGTCAGGAATTGGAAGATTTGCAATTTGATTGATCTTGGCTCGATCTACTTGGATACCCTGCTCAGATACGAGATGACCAAGTACTATGCCCTCAGAAATCATAAAATGGCTCTTCTCCCAACTAAGGACAAGGTTAACCTCAATACATCTTTTTAGAACCTTCGATAAATTATCCAAGCAAATATCAAATGTCTCCCCAAAGACTGAAAAATCATCCATAAAAACCTCCATATATTCACCCACCATTTCGGTAAAAATGGCTAACATGCAACGCTGAAAAGTCGTGGGTGCGTTGTAAAGCCCAAATAGCATTCTTCGGAAAGCAAAGGTTCCGAAGGGGAAGGTGAAAGTCATTTTCTCTTAATCTTCGGGATAAATTGCAACTTGATTATATCCAGAGTAACCATCTAAAAAGTAGAAGAACCTATTACCATCTAATCTCTCAAGGATCTGATCAATGAATGGTAAAGGAAAATGGTCCTTCTTTGTAACAGAATTCAGTTTTCGATAATCTATACAAACCCGCCACAAATTCACAATTCGTGTGGGAATGGTTTCTCTATATTCAATTTTGATCATGGTGACTCCTGCCTTTTTGGGTACCACTTGAATTGGACTCACCCAAGGGCTATCAGATATAGGATAAATAATATCAGCATCAAGCTACTTGATTATCTCTTTCTTAACGACCTCCTTTAGATTAGGGTTTAGGCATCTTTGAGCTTCTCTTGAAAGTCGTGCCCCATCTTCAATATAGATGCGATGAGTACAAAAATTGGGGCTAATCCTGGTGAGATCATGTAAAGTCCACCCAATTGCCTTCTTGTGATCTCAAAGAACTTTGATCAATTTGGATTCTTGTAATTCAGATAGATGAGAATTTATTATTACAGGATATGTTTGATCAGATTCGAGATATACATATTTAAGATTATCAGGCAATGGTTTCAATTCAAGCATAGGAGTTGAATCAACAGCAGGATTTGGGGTGGGATTTTCATTTGTGAAAAGTGATTCAGATTCAGAGTCAAGTTTGGGATTGAGTAGAGATTCCAATAACGTTTCATTGCTTTGAGGATATGGGATATTAAAAGATGTGCTTTCTAAATCTAGAGAACTAATGTCATCCTCAAAAACTTCTATTGATTTTATTTCCTCAATCCATTCACAATCAAATCCACTAGAAGCTCTAAATATATCTAACTTAATTGTCTTCTCCCTAAATTTCAATTCAATCTTTCCTGATTCATAATCAATATTGGCTTTTGCAGTAGCCAAAAAGGGTCTCCCTAAGATAATTGGGGTGTCTTTAATGTGTTCGGGTACTTCCATATCAAGAACAATAAAATCTACCGGGAAGTAAAAATCTTGAACTCTACAATAACATCCTCCAACATTCCTTTTGGTGACTTAATAGATCTATCAGCTAATTGTAAAGTCACATTGGTAGACTTAAGGTTTTCTATTTGAAAGTGTTTTACCAAAGAGAAAGGAATGAGGTTAATAGAAGCTCCTAAATCTAGGAGGACTCTATTAAAACACTGACCCCCAATTATACAGGAAATAAATGGAGATCCTGGGTCTTTCTTTTTCAAAGGAAGCATACTTGAAATAATGGAGCTCACATCCTCTGAAAGTACAACAGTGCTTCCTTTCTTCGACTTACGCTTAGGAGTACACAATTCCTTAAGAAATCTCACGTAAGTCAGAATGTGTTTGATAGCATCTAGGAGTGCGATATTAATATGTACCTATTCAAAAATCTTAATCAAATCTTCATCTAATGTAACAGGTTGTTTTTGTTTCCTAGTCTTCTTCAAAGCTTCTGGGAATGGGACATGGGTTTCCTGTTCTACTGAGGTGTTATCCTGATCTTGCGAATTAGCGGGAATTGTGGGATCGGGTTCTGCATCTCTTCCAGATGTAGAAACAGGGGTTAATCTAGATGTACTAGGGTCTTAGGATAGGTTCCTTGGAAAAATTGGATCCCTAGTGGTAGTTCCACGGTGGGTTGTAACAGAGTTAATACCCGCACGAGAAGAAGCAGCTGAAGAAGAAGATGCTTGTGAATTTTGGAAAGATAGATCATTAATTAATGGTTGATTTGCAACTAATTACTGTTGATTTGGATATTCAAAATCAAGATTAGAAATAGGTGGATTCAGATTTTGATTCAGATTTGGATTTAGGGGTAATTGATTAAGAAGATGGACATGTCCCTGATTCGGATTTTGAACTCCCGGGTGTTGTCTTTGCTGGAAATTCCTAGGGTTTGGAATTGGTTGGGATGGAAGGGTCCCTAGCTGACGAGATTTAGCTAACTGCGTGTTTTGACCCCTAAGATCAGCCAATTCTGCAGAACATTATCATTGGACTTCAGCAAGAGCCTCAGCATTTTGTCACTGGCTCTCAGTCACAGCTCTCAAAATCTAGTCTAGCTGTGAATCTCTATTTGGCCCTATGGGGTTTTGCGAACCCACGTAAAATGGCCTCACATTGTGTTGCTGAAACGACAATGTAGGTGGGTTTTGTCTGGTCTGAGTAGAATATGATGGTCTTTGTGTAAGGTCAGACCAAGAAAAATTAGGGTGATTATGCCATCCAGGATTATAGGAATTTGAATATGGGTTTGATCTTGGTGTGTATCCCTGAATGGCGTTTAAATCAAGAGGATATGGTGTGTTTTTTGCAACAGTAAAGGGTGGGTAAAAGGGTGGGTAAGATTGTGGAACAAAGGTCCCTCCTTGGGTTAGTGGAGTAGATAGAAAACCCAAGGAAGATGGATCTCTAGAATCCAGATTATTCACAAATTCCCTCCCTGCGAGAATTTGCGAAACAGGTGAATACGCGGGATTCGTAGCAAGTAGAGACGTAAGAGTTTTCATTGTGTTTCTAACCTCATCGAGATGCTTTGCTACGATATCGACTTTGTCCAATTTTTCTGCAATAATCTCTAAATCCTTTGAACTAGACGGATTACCGATCTCATGAATGCCCTTATGCGGATTTTGATGATTCATATTTTCTCTCTGCGTGAATTGCGACATTGATGCATTATTGATCGAGTTTTCCGCCATCCCTTCAAATAATTCTGAAGTGGATTCTGCGTCGCGATTTGGAAAATTCCCTCCACAAGAGGCATCGACTAGATTGTAAATGCCCTCTTATAAATCATAATAAAAGATATGCATGAGTTACCAACGAGGGATGTCATGATGTGGGCATTTCCTTTGCAATTCATGAAAATGTTCCCACGCTTCATGAATTGGTTCTCCTTGATTTTGATTGAAAGTAATAATAGCTCGCCTTAAAGCATTGGTTCGACCAATAGGAAAGAATTTCTTCAAAAATGCAGATTCAAGTTCAGCCCAAGTTGAGATTGGTCTTGCTATAGTTCTATACCAATAAGCTGCTTTATCTTTAAGGCTAAAAGAGAACATTTTCATTAGTAGGATTTCCCTATTTTGATTTCAAGGACCAAGAGTTTGAGATATATTTTTAAGATCTTCAATATGTTGAAATGGATCCTCGGATGCAAATCCGTGAAAGTGGGGGATTAAACCTATAATGTTTGACTTTAATTCTAGATCATTCTCCCCAATAGGAATCCTAACATTAGGCTCTACTTGTGCATTGGATGGGTAATAATAATCTCTAAGTAAAGGCCTTGGATGATTGATCAGTAAATCAGGATTTTCAAAACCTGCCTCAGGTCGAGGTGAAGAACGGGTTTGAAGAGTCTGTAAATTATTTAAGGCTGCTGTTAATAGATTAATTTATCTTGTTTGCTCTAGCATCCTAAGGTTCTAGTTCAAGAGCACCTCATGAACATCAAAAGGCGGCATCTCCCCCTGACCAGAAGAAGAAGGGATCTCGGGATTTAAATTCTGCATTGGATCCATAGAAGTAGATGGATCAGACGAGAAAACCATTGGTTGCTTATCTGCAATCGGCCTAGGATCACCTGTCAACGGTGGTGCAAGAGGCGGATGCAAGGATCGCCTCCCGTCCATAAACGAAAAATAATGAGTAAAGGCACACGCACACCACCGATAAGAAAACAGCAGCACAAAAAACCCACAAAACAGTGCAAAAGACGCTGGTTTTGCTCTTCTTTCAAAGGAAAGAAGAAATTCCTAAGGTACGTAAAATAATTTGACGCAAACAAATAGAGTAACAATATCAAAATACGCATCCTAATTCGTAACTACGTAGGTGCATACCTTAAAGCTCAAAGGTCTACGGTCTAGGATCGAGATCGCTCACTACTGGCTCCCTGGGGCTCTAGTAGTGAGACAGACTTGTTGATCTTCAGCCAAAGCCCTAAGAGATGCAAAGAGGAGAGATAGAAAAATAGACTCGTGTGACTCTAGTGATCGCGTTGTGTGCACGATAGCATGCAACAGACGATAGCGATTGAAAAACCCGTATGCATTCTGCAAACAAATTTAAGTCACAAATTTTACTTCCTCTTTTTAATTCATCTTTTTCAAAAATATATCAATTAAACTATAATGGCCGCTTTCTTAAATCTTTTCAAACAAAAATATGTGGTCTTGTTAATTCTCAGAGGATAGGGATCTACGCGGGTCTTCTCGTGTTTTCCCGCAGATGCGAGAAAAACAATTTAAAAATTCCCGAGTCAGATCACTTTAATACTAGCAGAATAATGCATCCTAAGAGTGTATGCCTATGTTATGTTGTAGCTAGTCAGATAAAGATGTATTTTTATATTTTTTATTTTTTTAAATGCAACAAAACAAAAGATTAAGAAATACTTACAAAAACAAAAACAGTAACACTGATTCCCACCTTCTCTTGAGATCACCCGTAAAAGTAAACCTGAAAAGAAGACAGAAAACAAAAATAAAAATAAAAAAAACAAAACAAAATACACTAATTAGAACAAAAGTTAGTAAAAACAAAAATATATTTACAAAATGCCTCCTAATTAGACAATTAAACCTTTTAAATTTTAGTGAATCAAAATATTACCTCCCCGGCAACGGCGCCATTAAAATGATACTTAGATGAAGCAATGCCAGGGAATATTTTGATGAGTGGAGTGAGTCAAAATATTACCTCCCAAGCAACATCGCCATTAAAATGGTAGCGTGCTTTCACTCAACTCAGTAATTAAGTTAATTTCACTTAATTAAGAGTAGAAGTCACTTAGGTTAACTCGAAGTTATGTCGATTGTGTAGTATAGGGTCGAATTAACCTAATATTTTAGAAATTTTTACTAGTTAAGTCCAGGTCGTTCACTGCGAGGTATAATAATTTTCTCCAAATTCACCAATTCTCTTTTATTTCTCTATAAGTTTAGGAGGTATAACTAGATTTTAAAACATGAATTTTGTCAAAATATTTAAATTATAAAGAATATACAAAATTCCATATGAAAAACATATTTACTTAAAATGATGTTTGTTTTCCAATTTTATTTCAAAAGAAATTAACGCAATTAAAAGTATATTCTATTAAAACATGCCTTTTTACAATTAAAACAAATTCAAAAAGTAATTAAAATGATGCAAGAAAAGATTTTCTTCATTTATTTTCTTCAGCCTCTCATCTTCTTCTCCTTTTCTTTCTCTTCTTTTCCTTTATCTTTATTCTCTCTCGAGTTCTTTCTTACCTTTCTTCTGTTGTTCCTGTCTTCTCCTACCTTCTTTTCTTCCCTTAGACTTCTCCTTTTGTTCCTTAATCTCTTTTCTTTCCTTAGTGCCAGTGCTCCTTTGTTTACTTAGCCTTCAGCTTCAACACTTCTCTTTCAATTCCCTTAGACTTTCGGCTGAACCAGGTTTTTTTTATTTTTTTAACCAAAATTTATTTTATTTGCAGCGAGGTCCTTTCGAGGATACACAGCACCCTGAGACCAGGGTGGGACCAAACCCTACTCGATCCTCGCCTAATCTCAATTAGGTTCGATTTCGGTTTATTTCATATTGGTTCATTGTCTCGAGCCAATCCGGCTCAACCCGACCTCCCAGGCCTCTCTCCGTCCTAGGGCACATTCGCTCACGCCCACAAGGGCGCACACCCGCAGGCACACAAGCCCACATACATACACACATGCACATGCTCAAATAGGATTAGATCGGTAACCGGTGCGTCGAGCGCTGATGACTGAAGAGGGCATACAACAAATTGCTTTTATTACCATGCGTGCGCTCAGAATTCGACGATGTGGGACTAACATAACCCCTTCCAAACCCAACTTCAAATGATCATAACTTTCTACCCAGAGCTCCAAATCGAGTGATTTAAAGTTTGTTAGAAAGCTCTAAGGTAGATCTACACAACTGCAGGGTCAATTTAAGGTTTTGAATATGTTTTCCTATTCAATTTGAAAGATAAAATCAGGGGTTCCTACGGGTTAATTTTAGCTTGGAAGTGGTTTTAATATCTACAGAGTCCTCAGATGGACTTCTCTCTCTTATTCAAAGGTCTATATAGGTTATACAAGTAATTTCGCATCTGTAAGAGTAGTCTTTAAGTTCTCAAGACCTTCAGACAGTGTACAGAAGGTTGAAGCTTCTCTGAAAGCTTCATAGTTTGAATTTCAGACTTTGAAAAGGTAAACAAACATAGAGAAACATCTCTAATCGAATTAAATAAGTTCTAAGGGCTATAACAGATTAATCTGGGCAAGATTCAAGTTCAAATTTTAACAAAATGGTACTGCTGTTGGTTTGGGTTCGAAAGTAACCCAAATTGACAAGATTCAAATTCTCACTAAATAAATCATCTGAGCTCACTTTCTTCTCTCTCAGACCATTCAACAAATTCTCAAAAATAGTTTACACTCCTCAATACCTCAATTCGAGCTCAGAACTCCATTAGCAAACTCAGTTTGACTGTGGAGGCACAAAAAGTTGACTTTCCATTCAAAACTTCTCCACAAGAAATTAAAGCCTCGAATAAAGTCTTCTCAACACCCAGAACTTATTCAGACTTCAAATAGGTGTTCTAGCCCTGATTCCTAGGGTTACAGGGTCGCCGCTTGAACTTGAAAAGGTGTGTGTTCGACAGAGCTAATGGAAGGTTGTTACAGCATTCCAAGAGTTTAAACAGCTTCAGTGCATTGCACTGAAGATTTTGAGTTCCTTAAATGCTTCTTATGTCTCTTTATCAGACTTCTCCAACTCTGCCGGAGTTGGATAAGATGAAGTCAAATCTATAACTCCATACATTAAATTTTAAACAAATATCCTCAAGACAATCAATGATCCTCATTTTATCATTCTAGAGCTACTCAACAAGTTTCACAGGCTGAAGCACAGTTTTGGCTCGTCAGAGCTCCGGTGAGTCTACAAAATATGTAATCTGTGTACAGATTGTTAAAGCTTGCCATTTTTTTCCAAAAAGGATCCTATGGTTGCAAGGAACCTCAGTATCACATTTAATTCCTCATTATTTCTTTATAGTTAAGATTTGACAGTGAATTCATTTTCTTAAAGGATCTGAGTGGTTAAAGCTCAGGACTTGTTTAACCACTCAATTGAGCGGTTAAAACAAGTCAACAAATGTTTATTTTCATAAATATATATTTAATTTAAGATTTGAACTGTTCCTGAGCCGCCATTGACAACGAGCTCAGGAACTTAATTAAGATTTGGGTATTTAATTTATATGTGGTATTTATATGCATTATAGTGTCAATTAGGGTTCATAAGTGGTGAATAGATGATGAAGAACCCAGTGGAGGTGAAATTAAGTCGATTACTATCACCATGGATAGTGACAGTAGTTGATGAAGGTGGAATATGAATTAGGCGATTAGGTGATCAATTAAATGATTAAGTGATTTAGAAGTGATTATGGAAGTTAAAGGAAGGTGGACAGCGATTTCAAAAGATGAAATTAAGTCTCTGGAGGGCTCAAGGAGCTCGCCGGAGTTGGAGAAGATGAAACTAAAATTTGACATTAACTCTAATTTAACTACCTAAACTAACTAACTAAGCTAGCCTACCCGTGCTCCTACTCCTAATCTACTGTTACCTAGACGAAGGGGTCAATAGGGTTCCGCCGAAAGTTCATAGTGGACGACAAAATCAGAGGGTGGAAGAAAGATCTCCGGCGAGCGGATTTGAGGTGGAGCGGAGGATTCCTTGGGTCGGTGCCTGTGTCAGAGACGCGGAAGACCACGGTTGATCTCCTTAGCTAATTAAGATGGACGGAGGAAGTCAGAAATTGAAATGGAAAGTCACCGGAGTTTTGGACGAATAGCCTATCAAAGTCAGCTACAGTGTTAGAAGAGGGAAGGGAGCCAACTTAAGTAAAATCTGAAGGGTGAGGGGTATTTATAGCAGTTGGCGGTGAAGAGAATGGCGGGGTCTGGCCAAAGAAGGAACTTGAGGAGCTTAACCTCCATCGTCATCTCCGACGACGGTGAGGTTTTCTCCCATTGAAAAATAGGATTTCCGGTTAATCCAGACCAGTGGATGAAGCGGAGGTGGTGAGTGCAAGCTGCAAGAACTTGGACAAAGAAGGTTGATGTCAGCAGGGTGGTAATCGCGCGGTGGGGTGACTCTCTGTCGCCAGCCGTTCATTCGGCTGAAGAAAAAGAAGACTAAGAGGGACTTAAATGAAATAAAACTTAGGGACCTTTGTGTGAAATAAGGACCCGATTGTAATGAATTTTAAAGACCAAAATAAGGTTTATTTTATTTTAGATCTTTTTCAACTTTTTATATATGTTAGTAAATAAGGTAAATATTATGTTTACACCTTGAATTTATATTTTTGACTTTTTTAGGTTAATTTATTAGATTAAGTAAAATCACTTAAGTTATTATATACTTAGGTTTACATTAAGTTTAAGTTACTTAACTTATTAATTAAGGGAATGATTAATAGGATTTCGAGTCCAATTATTAACTATATTATTAATAATGTCAATTGAATGATAAAATGTCATTTTTAACTTATTTTAAGGTCCTTGACTAAATATCCCTTATTTTATAATTAACCCTTATATATTCATAACCTTAGCTAATTAACTAAGAAGACTAGTTAATTAGGGGTAATTAGAGATCATGATGAGTGTCTCATCAAGGGGCGGGGAGGTGATTGTTGATCAGCCATGGGATCAGCTTGGCTATAGCTCAACCTCAGCCTCCAAGAATGTTCTAAAGCTCCTACCAATCTAGGGTTCAATGACCTTCCAAGAATACACTAGAAGGAAGTCAGAAGGATGGGGAAGAGAAGCAACCCTGTAGCACAAAAATCCAAGCCTGTCCATAGGTTGGGTAGCCTAAAGGTCTACAGACTCTCATAATCTATCCTAAGAATATGGATGATTTACTCTACTTATATCCAGGCAATCCAGCCAATTAGAAGGAGGGATTGAGGAGAAAGTTCTTCCTTTGACTTACGCCTCTAGTTCCTAGTGTACCCCCAGCCACCGTCGTTTGTAGCTGCTCCCCCAGCTAGAGATCCGATTGACTAGTATAAGTAGGTTAATCGTGAACAATCTCAATCTAGATCCCGACAAGCAAACCAATCATTAATGCCAACATCTAATTAATTTTAGTTAGGCTTGGGATATTGGTGCTTCTGGAATGTGATGGGCCCTTAATGGGTTGTGCCCTTAATGATTTGTTTGAGAATGTGTGTATGTGCACAACCAAAACATTTTCAAGCAAGATTATTGAGGATGAGGTGAATTTTAGGGTTCGAATCTTGCTTAGTAGCTCTTAGGATTCAAATATTAGTTATTTTCAACAAAGTTTCATGAGGCAAACCAAGTTTTGAAAGCACGAGTTCAAGTGTTTTTCCTTTATAAATCAAGAAAATATGGAGTGCCTAGCTTGACCTAAATATTGAATCCTATGGGGTAACTACAAAATGAATCTCCTTTAAATTAGTTGGTGCAGCCTAAACAATTCAATCAATTGGCCCAAATGCACCTTCAATTAAAGCACACAGAAAGGTGATTAACCTAATATGATTTCTACTCCTTTATGTGTTGAATTGGTGTATTGGTTCCACAGGTTGGAATCCCAATTGAGTAGATGAAAATCAAGTCTAGTTATGTGCCTCAAATGTGGGTGTATAAAGTGTGTATATTGATTCATCCCACAGAAAGTATATTTTTGTTTTTGTTTTTTATAAAATGCAAGGGTAATACGAGTGGAGGTGGCAAATAAGTCAACCAAAGTCTATCCTAGGGTTTATGCAAGCACCTAAGTATATTTGATCTTGGTTATGAGTGCGGTAAAATGAAACAAGTGGGGGGGATGTGGGGGACACTTACAAAGTACTCTACCTGCACTTTACTCCAATCTACAGCAATTGGATCTCCATGCTAGGGTACCTACAAGAAAATAGATCAGAGAAAAGCGAGGTAAGTAATATGTAAATGCAAAGAAGCACAGAAAACAAGAAAGTAAATTCCGTTGCCTCCTCGACAACGGCACCAAAATGATGAACGTGTTTCGCATGGTAGAAATCAGGGTTTGGAGGAACCCCTAGTCATAGTCGCAAAACTCATTATCAAATACAATTTTATCGAAATTCTATGAGAGTTCCAGGTCGAACACAGGGAGGCGACGTTTACTTTGTTTGAAAATTGCGCTTCATTTTCTTTCTTTTTGGTGTTTTGTTATATATATATATTTTTTTTATAAAGGATGCAAACAAGATGGATCACAGTATAGATGGAATCAAATATGATATATTGCACAAATGTCTTTACAATAATCTACGAAATCATAAAAGAGAGAGAGGTTAGAAGGAATCTCCCGAATCAGCTGTTCGGAGAGATGATGGTGCCTGGTGGAAGCTTGGACGAAGGAGTTGAGGAGCGGGACATCGAAGGTGAGATACAGGAGGACGTCGGATAAAGGAATGCTTCACCGAGGTTTTGAAATAGAGGTAAGGAGGCGGAGGCGATCTACTACTGGAATGGAGGTTGGAGGATTGCTCCAAGGAAACCTATGAAGGTGTTGGGATGAGCGACAAATATTTGGTGGGATAAAGGAATGCTACACTAATAGGAGGTCTTTGGAGCTTGAGAATAAGCTCTAATGGAGCTTTGGTAGGCTACTAGAGCTTAGGAGTAGGTGGGAGTAGAGTAGGTAGAGATGAAGAGGAATGGGGGGTGTAGGGGTGTTTATATAGTGGTGGAATGGAGGTGGTTTGCGCGCATGGGCTTTTATTGACATTTAAGAAGTCGCTAAAAACCCTCCAAGGACGTCACTAAAGCATTCATGCACCTTGGCTGGCACTTGGAAGCTTGGCAACAGCTGGGGTAGGGCACGGCAATCGTCAGCCGTTGGATAAGGTGTGGACGGTTGTGATCGTGAGAAGAGAACGTGCACTCCCCCATGTTTGAAATCCACAATGCTGACACGTGCGTTGGCAGGTACCGGATGAAGCATCGCATAGCCGAGACTCGCCTACAGATTGCACACGCCTTGATTTGAATCACGCACCTCACGCAATTGCGAGGATCGGACGGCGGGTGCAGCTCCTGGTCATCTTAAATGCATGCCCTAGATGGCATGCGTGCGATTTGGTGTGCGACCTCGCATTGGTGGGAGGTGTTAGATCGAGCGTGAAGAGTCTCAGCCACTCAATCAAGATCAAGTGACCCTATTTTATCCAGCACTATAGTAGGCACGGTGGATTGCGACTCAAACTCGCACTCACGGTTTGCGAGTGCTTGTCTTCACCATTGTGCCAAAGCGACACTTTGCAGAGTGGAGGGCAGTGCAGTCGTGCGTGCCTTGACCATTGGATGAAGATCCAACAATCAAGGTGCATCCTTGCTTAAGGCCTGGCATAATGGCTCAGGTGGGGGGTGGCATGGATGGCACCACGTGGCGCCATCTGGGTCGTTCGTCTTCATCTTCTTGTAGAGGGTGCTACGGAGCTCTGATCGGGGTGATTTTCACATTGATGGACTGCGATCGTTGCTTCGGATTGATCTGTATGGTTGGATTCTTCATCCAAAGCTCGTAAAGATGTCGCACTACCTCCTGGACATGTAAAGTAGAAGAATTAATATACATAATACACAACTATCCTAAATGCTATGCAACGGATGTTATGCAGTATTTATAACATGATATGCAATGCTAAGACTAGGAACTATCATAAATAAGCATTTTATCATGAATTCATGTGTGTTTACCATCTGCCCTCTCAACCCATCCCAAATCTCTGAAACTAGTGGACTCAATTTCAAAGTGGACATAACCAAGGTCAACAAGGTCAACAACCAATAAATCTCGCACCTAAATTTCAACTCAGTTTTCAAAACCCACAACAAGATCAACATTTTCCACAGCGATATAACCACACTGCTAATGCAATAACATTAAGTGGAAAAAACACACAAAATGAGGAACCCTAATGGGAAAATAAACTGGATCAAGAGCAATTTTTTCCCACCTCCATTCACTCTCAGGATAAAGAAGATATCACAAACACGATACCTTTCCCACAAGCATTAAACTCTAAGAAAAAGAAACCCAGAAACATTGAGCCAACAGAAGAACAATTGCACAAATTATTTGGCCAAGTGGAAATTGAGATCCCTCTCCTAGATGTGATTAAATACGTTCCTACCTATGCAATATTTTTAAAAGAAATTTGTACATCAAAAAGGCATCCTAAAAATCTTGGATATGTGTCCTTTCTAAGACAATTACCTCTATTGTTCGGAGCAAGCTGCCTCACAAAAGAAAGGACCTAGGCGCTCCATTAATATCTGTTGTCATTAATGACATGACTTTTGATCGCACCATCTTAAACCTAGGTGCATCAATAAACCTCATCCCTACCATCCTTTTTGATGAATTTCAGTTCGGTGAACTCAAACCGGTGAAGGTCACCCCTTCAACTTGCTGACCGATCTATTATTCACCTAAAAGGGATTGTAGATGTCATTGTTCGGGTACAGAATTGTCTCTTTGCTATGGACTTTTTAGTCCTCGACATTAATGTACCCGAAGCTCTAAATAATGCACCTATTATTCTAGGAAGACCCTTCCTCACCACCGCTAAAGCCAATATAAATTGTGATTTCGATAAAATGGACATCACTTGCTATGGTAAGACACTTACATTAGATATTTTTAAGGCTTCCAAAAGATTCCACGAGCCGGATTTCTTTGATGACTCAGATTTTGAAACCTTAAATCTTGTTGAGGAAATGCTTTCTATGGATATGTGTTTTACAATAAACTCTTTTCCTGAGTTGCAGAAATAATCTAACCCACTCTCACCTACCACACCTAATTTCATGCTAACCTCTAACCCCATTTCGGAACCTATCTTGAAATTAGATCTGAAACCTTTGCCGGATTCCTTAAAATGTGTTTTTGGGCCCAACAATACAAAACCCCTTATTATTACAACATAACTTTCGAGGTTAGAAGAGAAAAAACTACTCGAAGTTCTTAACAAATATCAAAAAGTAATTGGTTGGACTTTAAATGATTTGAAAGGCATCGATGCATCCTGTTGCCTCACCGCATTTATCTTGAGGACGACTCTAAACCCTCAGGCTAACTTTAATGTCACTTAAACCATAATATGCAGGAGGTCATAAAATAAGAAATAATTACATGTCTCGATGCGAGAATTATTTGCCCTCTTTAACAGCCAGTAGGTCAGCTCTACACAAGTTGTACCCAAGAAAGTTGGCGTCACTGTTATTACAAATGGTAAGGGTGAAGAAATTCCCACTCGGACTATGTCTTCATGGCATGTCTATATTGATTACATAAAATTAAATACCACCACAAAGAAAGATCATTTTTCGCTACCCTTTATCGATCAGATTTTGGAGTGGCTAGCCGAACAAGAATATTATTATTTTCTTGATTGATATTCCAACTACAATCAAGTCGCAGTCCACCCTGAGGACCAGCAAAAGACCACTTTCACCTGCCCCTTTGGAACCTTTGCTTTCCGAAGAATGCCTTTTGGATTGTGTAATGCACCCGCGATTTTTCAACGGTTCATGTTAGCAACTTCTCTGATTTTGTACATGATTGCCCGGAGATCTTTATGGATGATTTTTTCATTTTTGGAGATTCTTTTGATCACTATCTTTGGAATTTATAAAGAACTCTCCAAAAATGCATTGAGGTTAAATTGGTTCTCAGTTGGAAGAAGATCCATTTCATGGTTCAAAAAAGCATTATCCTTGGCCATGTTATTTTTGGAAAAGGAATCTCGATAGACAAAGAAAAGTTGATACAATCTCCAAACTTCCCCCACCCATTTGGGTGAAACAAATAAGATCCTTTTTGGGGCATGTGGGATTCTACCGACGATTCATCAAAGATTTCTCCAAAATTTTGTAACCTTTAAGCCACCATTTGACTAAAGACCAACCTTTTCACTTTAATAAAGATTGCTTGGAGAATTTTAATATTTTAAAGCAAGCGATTACTGAGGCACCCATTCTCCAATCACCCGATTGTGCTCATCCTTTTGAGCTTATGACAGATGCCTCAGATTTTGCAATAAGACTCATCTTAGGGCAACGAATCAACAAGGAACCCATTGTAATTTATTACGCCAGTAAAACACTTGATAAAACACAACAGAATTATACTGTCACCAAAAAAGAACCTCTTGCGATCATTTTTGCCCTCAAAATATTTCATTCATATCTATTAGGGTCACACATCACCACCTACACTTATCATTGGGCCTTGAAATATTTACTTAACAAGAAAGATGCAAAACCCTGCCTAATTCGATGGATATTATTATAACAAGAATTTGATTTGAAGATCAAAGATAAAGTGGGTTCGCAAAATGTTGTGGCCAATCACATTTCTAGACTTGAGATTGGTGATGTATTGACCCGAACAACTATTTTTCCCAACGAAACACTCCTAACAATAAAATCCCTCCTTTGGTATGTTGATTATGCTAATTATCTCACCACTGGACGATTCCCTTCTGATTGGCCTAAACATAAGAGGGATAAGTTCTTTGCCGAGATCAAATATTACTTTCGGGAGGACCTCGACCTATACCACATCTATGCCGACCAAGTCATTTGACAATGTGTTCCCAATTTAGAAACACATGACATTCTGAACCACTATCACTCAATGGCTTGCAGTGGATATTTCTCGGGGAAGAAAACAACGGCCAAGGTGTTAAATGCTGAATATTGTTGGCCTAGCATACGTACACAAAGATGCTCATGAATTTTCTTGGTCCTGTGTGCGTTGGCAGAGCATCAGAAACATGAACTCTAAGCATATGATGCCCCTCAACCCGATTTTGGAAGTTGAAATTTTTTATGTGGAGCATTGATTTCATGGGACCATTTATCACTTCTTTTGGGTACCAATACACTTTAGTCACTGTCGACTACATTTCAAAATGGATCGAAGCGATACCCACACGCATTAATGACCAATAGGTCGTCGTGGATTTCATCACGAAAAACATTTTTTCACATTTCCATGCTCCTAAGGCCATTATTAGTGATGAAGGCTCACATTTTACACATTCTTAGTTCCGTAACTGCTCGCCAAATATGTGGTGAATCATAAAATCTCCACACCATATCACCCTCAAACTAATGAACAAGCTTAAGTCTCAGACCGGGAGATCAAAATATTTTTCAAAAGATGGTGATGTAGACACAATTATTGAAGATAAAATGCCTATTGAGAGAAGATCCGGTGAAATTTGAATTCTCCTTTGGGCAGGAAGCTCCAGCGAGGATGGTCGGCCGCCTGAGGGGGCCCAACGCCCGTGCCGACGGTTCTGATGAATGGGCAGTATGGCGCTTGCGGTCTTGGCACAGGAATTTGCGTGGCACCCAGGTGTCTGATGGAGTTAGGACTCTGGATAGGAGGGGCTATCAAGGTGGCTGGGGCCGAAGTCGAAGGGAGGTGATTTGCTTCAGATGTCGACTTCGGGGGCACCTGGCGGCGACCTATCAGCAGCCATTGCTTTGTCTTGCTTGTGGAGGCTTTGGCCACAAGAGGGATGCCTGCCTAGCGACTTGCGGTGGCTCTGGGGGCAGGCTGTGCACTGCACCTTCGCTTCCTAAGGGTGCATTGTAAATGCCTCTTCCACCCCCCCTTTTGCTCTCGGGGGGCACATTGTGGATGTGGAGATTCCCCTGATCGAGGATGTTAAGGTACTGGAGCTAGTACTGTGTGGTGCTTTGATTGGGGAAGTGATGTTGGGTACTCTTTCGCTGGACAGAGTTCGGCAATTGGTGAGATCTCTTCCCTTATTAACTGATACCTGGAAAATTACAGTTATCTCTCCATCGCAGTTTGTGCTTTTTGATGTGGGTGTGGTAGATGTAGAGAAGTACTATTTTTAGACTAGCAAATTGGGTGGATTATCAGAGATCTGGCAGCTGGTATCTGATGTAAATATATTTACACTACTTAAGATATCTATTTATGCATGTTCTTAAGCATAGGATTGCATTGCATGCTATAAATATTGCATAACATGCATCATCTTGCATTTAGAATAGTTTGAATAAAATGGAGGTTAATTATCTCCTTTTATGTGCTTGGATAGGGCAAACCTTTTATCGGGGCATCGGATCGAAGATCTAACCATACAGATGTGATCAGGGCGACGATTGGAGTTCAACGACTCCAAGATCGCCTTAATCAGGCATCTGTAGCATCAGATAGTGACCAGGGAACCCTAGAAGATCAAGGGCCAAGATGGTGTAAAACCACACCTCAAATGACAAATCTGACTACACAGATGGATTCAGATCGACGATCCCAGCCTAACGACGCGAAAATCAACTCAATCCGACACTCGTGGCACCATCTACAACATCCAGAAGATGGATGGCCAACATGACGCCACGTGGTGCCATCTCAGCCATCCAACCGACCCTCAAGACTGCTGCTGCTTTTTCAAAGATGTTTTGGCACTCGATCTGAGCCGTTGGATCTCAATCCAATAGCTGTGGATACACGCGCCTTAAAACATCCTCGCGCCCATCCACGCTCCGCAGCACAGTGGGCGAGGATGTTATCGTGAGCAGCCGACGTGCGATCGAATTGTGCGAGAGGGTGAGCAGCGCGGAATCGTGCGAGCAGGTGAGCGTCAGATCTTGATCAGGCAGCTGTGGGCACTCAATAGCGCCCATGCGCCATCGCACGCCCGCGCCTCACGCGGCATCGCACGCGGGCAGGCACGTGTTGAGGAGCGGGGAAGGCGCATCTTAAGCCGTCCGATCTCGCGATCGGACGGCTGAGATTCAGCGAACGTGCGGCATGCATTAAGTGCACGTGGAAGCCAGCAGCCGTGCGGGCAACGCCCACTACGCCCACAATGGGGCTTTAGCGACGATTTTATCCGTCACTAAAGACCTCTTATTTAATTTTCTAATGATGTAATGTCCAATTTGCCCCCACTCCTTGCAACTATAAAAGGAGACCACCTCCACACGAAATTCTCATCCCTTCCTTCTCTTCTCTCCCTTTCCAAAGCTCAAGAGAAGCTTGTCCCACACCCGGGATGCTTCTCGCGAGATAAAGTCCAAATTTTTGTCCCCCTTTGGAAGTGGATCCCACAACGGCGACGACGTGTTGCCCCGTTCCCGTTCTTCTGCTTCGTCCTCCTTTGTCCTGCTTCATCCTCCTTCGTCCAGGCGTCTTCTCGTCTGGCTCATCCTCCAAGAGACCGTCAAGGAGGATATCCCTCTCCCCATTCTTTTTATTGCTTTCTAGAATAGATTTACTGCTTTCTAGAGTAGTTCGGCTCGTCCTCCAAGCGACCGTCAAGGAGGATATTTCTCTCTCCATTCTTTTAATGCTTTCTAGAGTAAATTTACTGCTTTCTAGTGTAATTATTTTCTGCTTTCTAGTTGTAATAGTGAAAGAAACAATCTCCTTAATGATGAATTCCTTATTTATTCTACATCTCGTTTTGATTTCTGTTTGTAATATTCTCTCTCTCTTACTCTCTCTCTTCTATTTATTGTAAATAGTTAGATAGTTTTAATCAATTGAATTACTTTGTGAAAAATAAAAACAAATGCGTAATTTTTAAATCAAACGTCTGCCTCCCTATGTTCAACCCAAAATTTCAATTTCGATATAAATTTTATTTGTTGAACATGAATTCTTCGCTTTCAAGCTACAATGACAAGGTTTTAAAACCAAACACGTTAGCGTAGCAATTCGTACATTCAACAGTATCCCCCTTTGATGGTTCTTTGCCTGAGTGTCCCCCTCAAAGAGCAGCTTCTAGATCTGGTTCTCTTGAGATAAGAGGTTTGCCTTTGCATCTAAGGTCTAGGAAGGTAGTGGAAAATATGGTTGCCGGGTTCACTTCTGTGGTTGAGGATGCTAACGTTGGTCTGACTGAAAGAGATTCCAGTGCTCTGAAAGTGAGGGTGAATGCCTTCAGGGCTGGCTCCATTGCTGATAAACTGATTCTCAGGTGTGGGGGTAGCTCTTGGATGCTCCTTTTAAACTTTCATGTGGCAAACAGGGTGATGGAGTCAAGTCATCACCCCCCCTCTTATGCTGAGGTGATGAAAACCAAAGCTCCTTCCTTGCAACCAAACTATGCTAGTCAGGAGGTGATGGCAGAACACACTAAAAGTATGGAATTGGTAGATGGGGTGGGGAGCTTGAGAGTTGAGGAGATGAGGACTGAAACTTTGGAGGATGTGGATGGAGTACCTCTGATCCAAGAGGTAGCTGCAATGGTGGCTAAAGAAGGGGTGGAACTAAATGTGACTAGAGAAGCAATGGCTGAGGACCTGAAATCCCATCCTAGTGATCCTGCTGATTCTATTCTAGTGGATTCCTCTATGAATTCCTTTGACTTGCAGAATTGCTCTCCTGTGGCTGATGCAGTGCACTTAAAGTCTAGGACTCCTTCTACTACTAGGATTGGGAAACCCCCCTACAAGCTGAGGCTAAGAAGGCACACTCCTACAAAAAAAGTTGATGAATCTGTCATTACAGCTGTGATGAAGGTTGGCAGAGCATCTGCAGCTAAGAAGGGGACAAACCTGACTCCAAAATGAGGATTCTTACCTGGAATGTGCGTGGGCTGTGCGATAGAAGTAAGAGGGGGTCTTTGCTTAGATATCTACGAGAATGGGAGATTGACTGTGCCATCCTCCAAGAAACACACATTGATAGTGAATCTGATAGGGCATGGGTGGAGATGAGAGCTGGTCTTACAAATGACCTTGTGGTGATCAATTCCAATGGTAGATCTGGGGGAATTGCCATTTGGTGGAAGAAGCATTTGCTGTGTATGGAGGAGGTTTCTGTGGCTAGGCATCTTTTGACTTGCAGATTCAAAAGAGGCCAGGGGGACAATGTTTTCTTTGTGACAGGCGTGTATGGTCCTAATGACCCTAGCAGGAGGTAGGAGTTGTGGGAGGATTGGAGCCTAGCTGCAGATTTTGTAAATGGGGGGGTTTGGCTTGTTGAAGGGGACTTCAATTGTACTTTGATGGGGAGTGATAGGCCCAATGGGGTGGTGGACAGCTCTGCCACTGGATTCCAATTGATGGTCCAGGCCTTGGGACTGTGTGAGTTTCCCTCCTCAGGTGTTGAATTCACTTGGAGGAATGGTAATGGGCTCATGTCCAAGATTGACAGGTTTTTTGGCAATGTTGAGCTGATGAATCTCTTCGAGATGTCCTTTGTGTGTGGTCTTGAACGTCTCTTCTCTGACTATACACCATTAGTATGAGACAATGGTGAACAGGTGTTGGCTAGTTCCTATTTCAAATTTAGGAAGTCTTGGCTGAGGGAGCCAGGTTTCAGAGACATGCTTGCTAGCTGGTGTAGGACACAGTAGGGAGAAGGCACGGGTACCTTCAAATTGGCTTCCAAGATTGTGGCTTTGAAAGGTATGCTGAAGGAATATGGGGATATTGTCTCTATCCTCAACATCAGAAGCGTCGAGAGGCCTTGCTGAAGATTCAAGAACTACATAGCAAGGAAGCTGTGGCTCAGCTGTCTGAGCGGGACCTTGCAAATAGAAAGAGGCAGCAGGGGGTGGTGATTGAAGAAGACCTGAAACTGGAGATGGATTGCAGGGAACGATCAAGGCAGCTGCGGCTAAGTGAAGGGGAGGCAAACTGATGTAAACACATTTACACTACTTAAAATGTCTATTTATGCATGTTCTTAAGCATAGGATTGCATTTCATGATATAAATATTGCATTACATGCATCATCTTGCATTTAGAGTAGTTTGAATAAAATGGAGGTTAATTGTCTCTTTTTATGTGCTTGGATAGGGCAAATATTTTATCGGGGCCTCGGATCAAAGATCCAACCGTATGGATATGATCAGGGCGACGATTGGAGTTCAACGACTCCAAGATCGCCCTAATCAGGCATCCGTAGCATCAGATAGAGACCGGGGAACCCTAGAAGATCAAGGGCCAGGATGGTGTAAATCCGCACTTCAGATGGAAAATCCGACCACACGGATGAATTCGGATCGACGATCGCAGCCGAACGACACAAAAATCGAGTCAATCTGACATCCGTGGCACCATCTACAACTTCCAGAAGATGGACGGCCAAGATGGCGCCACGTGGCGCCATCCCAGCCGCCCAATCGGCCGCAGGAGTCCTGTGAAGACCGCGCACCGTCTCCTCTCCGCCGTTGGATCTCGATCCAACGGCTGCGGTCGCTCGCGTTTAAAAACGTCCGCGCGACCATTTCGCCCGCGTAGCGCAGCGGCGACGCAGCTGCGGGCGAAGCGGAGGTCGCGGGTTCGAGCCGCGGTGAGCGGGTGGAAGGCGCGGGCGAGCGGGCGCGCACAAGCGTCGGATGAAGATCCAACGGCCGCGCGCGCCCGATAGCGCCGACGCGCAATTGGACGCTCTGGTGGACGCTCGATCACACGCGGGCGGGCGCGCTACGCAGCGGGCGCGGACGCGATCTAAGCCGTCCGATCTCGCGATCGGACGGCTGAGACGACGCGGACGTGCGTATGCGTTACGCGCGCAGGCCAGCCGAGCGGGCGCGCGTGGGCGCGGCGGCGACGGCGATGGCGGGGCTTTAGCGACGGTTTTATCCGTCACTAAAGACCCCTTATTTATTATTTTGAAGATGTAATGTCCATTTTGCCCCCACTTCTTGCAACTATAAAAGGAGACCCCCTCCATACGAAATTTTGATCCCTTCCTTCTCCTCTCTACCTCTCCAAAGCTCAAGAGAAGCTTGTCCCACACCCGAGATGCTTCTCGCGAGATAAAGTCCAAATTTTCGTCCCCCTTCGGAAGTGGATCCCGCGACGACGACGGCGTGCTGCTTCGTTCCCGTTCTTCTGCTTCGTCCTCCTTCGTCCCGCTTCGTTCTCCTTCGTCCAGGCGTCGTCCCGTCCGGCTCGTCCTCCAAGCGACCGTCGAGGAGGATTTCTCTCTCCCTATTCTTTTTACTGCTTTCTAGTATAGATTTACTGCTTTCTAGAGTAGTCTATTCGTCCCCCGAGCGATCGTCGAGGAGGACATTTCTCCCTCCATTCTTTTAATGCTTTCTAGAGTAATTGTTTTATGTTTTCTAGTTGTAATGAAAGAACTCTTTTATGATAAATTCCTTGTCTATTCTACATCTCATTTTGATTTCCATGTATAGTATTCCTTCTCTCTCTCTTACTCCCTCTCTCTCTTTTATTTGTTGTAAATACTTAGATAGTTTAAATTGAATTTCTTTGTGACAAAATAAAAAGAAACGCGGAGTTTTTAAATCAAACGTTCGCCTCCCTGTGTTCGACCCGGAATTCTTATTTCGGTATAAATTTTATTTGTTGAACACGAATCCTTCGCTTTCGAACTACAAAGATGGGTTTTCCAAAACCAAACACGTTAGCGTAGATGCTCGCTCAACATTTTGGCGCCGTTGCCGGGGAGGCAACGATCTTTGATTTCTCTTCACGTTTTGTAACTTACAAATCATTTACCTCACTTTTCTCCTTTCTTATTGTAATTGCAGGTACTCTTTTGAGGCAAGCAAAAGCGGTAGATTGGAGTAAAGTGCTGTGAAGGGTTTTGTAAGTTATCACCCATTCTTTCCCCCTCCATAGATTTCATTCGCCACATTGAATCCAAATTCCAATTAACCTAGGTGTTTGCATAAATCCTAGGAATAGTTTGGTTGTTTGGATTCTCACTCACATTCATTCCACCTTCATTTATATAAAAAAAAGTAAAAAGATAATTTTGTGGGGTAATTTTCAACAAATACATAATGTACACCCACATTTAAAGGCACTTAACCAAATTGATTTGTTTCTACTCAACTGGGTTCTGATCTGTGGGACCAGTACACATAAAGCAACACATAAAAGAGTAGAAATCATTCTAAGTTAACCATCTTTGTGTGCCTAACTTAGTGGTGCATTTGAGGCCAATTGTTTGAGTTGATTGGGCCGCACCACTTCAAATAAAATCAACTCATCAAGTAGCTGCCAATTAGGTTCAACTCTTAGGGATCTACCAGGCACTCCACATTCTTTTTAAACTTTAAAGGAAAATATCTTCACCTGTGCTTGCAAAACCTGGTGTGCCAATGAAACTTGATTGAAAACACCTAAAGTTGAATCCTAAAAGCTACTAAGCAAGATTTGAACCTTAAAATTCACCACATCAAAAATAATCTTGGTTGAAAACCACTGGTTGTGCACGCACACACAAAGCAATCAATCATTAAGGGCACAACCCATTTAAAGGGCCCATCACATTCCAAAGCACATTCAAACCTAGCCCTAAATAAAACAAAGTAGACGTTGGCCTTAAGGATTGGACTCGCTCTTCAGAACCCAGAACGAGATTATTTTCGATTAGTCTGTTTCTACTGTTCAATCTGATGTCTAGCTAGGGGAGCAGAGTCAAACGATCGCAGCTGGGGGGTACACTAGGAACCGGAGGCGTAAGCCAAAGGAAGAACCTTCTCCCCAGTCCCTCCTTCTAACTGGTTGGATTGAATAGACGGAAGTGGATCAAATCGTTCCTTTATCTCAAGATGGGTTTTGAGAGTCTGTAGGTCTGTAGGCTAACCCATTTAAGGACAGGTTTGATTGTTTGTATTACAGCGCACCTTTCTTCCTCCCGTGTCTCATGAATTCTTCCACATATTTCACGCATTCCCGCTCTTTCCCTCCTGTTGTAAATTATCCTCAACATGACAATTATCCCAACTCGTATTGTAATCGACCATCAGTTAGTTGGGATAATTCGGATTGGGGATACAATTCCGGACCCCCGTGTTTAGGGTTTAACCCTGAACACTTTGATTCTCAATTCTATCCTTCTCAGAGTTGCATCGATTATAGATCGTCCTCCTTTCATGAACAACCTAATACGATCTACAATCAAGAAGGATACACTGATCCTTACCCATCCTCTGATTTCACTGCCTTTAGGTCATCACCATCCTTTGAACATTCTGAAATGACCTATTTTCAGGAAGGGTATAACGAATCTCAATTCGTTAATTCCTCTGCTTTGACGTCAAACCCGCCCAATCCTGAACCAACTCATTTGGTTCAGGTTAATCAGGTTCAAGATAAGGTTCTGGCTAACTTGAGAAATATCATACAATCTTTAGAAGTTCAGCCAATACCTTGCATTGAGAGATTGGAGCCCCTGATTGAAATGATTGATGATTTAAACAAGTCTTTGTTGGATTGGCTCCAGGATGTTAAGGATAAGAACCCGGGTGAGTTTCTACTTGGGAAATTAGCGAAATTGAGGATGAGATTCGTGGTTGCTTTGATTCAATCTTGGAATAATTCCCAGGATGAACTCTCTTCAGGAAAGCCAATGATAGAACCCGCTCAGGCACCTGTTGGGGGGGACACGTGTTACGAAGCTGACCAGATTGAATTAAAACAACCAATTAAGGATGATTTGATTTCTTCACCTGAAATCCCTGAGCCGGGTTACGAGGAAACGTATGTCTCCTTGGAACGCAAAGTGACAAATGATTTTGGGACATACATTGATACGGATCCTGATGGTGAAGATTCAAGTTGCGAAGTCTCACACGAGTTTTCAGATCACGATTTTTGTGAGACGATTGGGCCTGAGGAATCTGATAGATCATTTGATAGCCCAATAACTGAGGAAACTGATCTTATTAGGGCACACGATACGGATCCAGAATCGCATTTTCTGGAGGAATTAATTCAATGCCCTGATTATCAGTTACACCCTGTTGAGCTTATTGATGATTCTAATTCTGAGATAATTAGACCCAAGTCAATTTTGATTTTGCCACATCATCTAGACTTGGAGATTTCAGACGGGGTGATGAATATACAAGAGGTCATGGAATTTGATATGCCGAATGAGGAGGATAGGAGCTGGGAAATTCTGATTTGGGAAGTCAATTTTGGAGGAAATGGAAGATTGAGTCGAAGGATTCCTTTTAAACTGAAACCATCAAATCAGAACCCTTACGACATTTGTTTCGAGGATGTCAAACTCAAGCACACATTTAACGATTATCCTTTTGAGCTTCAATTCTCTGTAACCCGACATTTTGGCCTTGGGTTGCATCCTCACAAATCGCAGGCCCGACCCCGCTTGCATTCTGATTTTAGGTTTTGGGTAATTTTTATCCAGAACCTAAGATATTCTCGATTATGGGGTGTGGGTCTGCACCACAATCTGGTCCACATCTGTGGACCTTTGCTGACAGGTCAGAGGATTCTTCTGTTCATTCTAATTCTGACCTGCACATGTGAATTCTTCATTTCTTTTCTTTGTATAGTGTGCCTAGCTGAAGGCACTAAACTCAGCACATATACAGTTCTTTTTCATTTTCATCTCGGAGCGGACCCGATATCCACGCAATTCAGGTGCTTTCTATGCTTTTCCTCTCTATTTTATGTCTTTTTAATACAATGAGGACATTGCATTAGATAGGCATGGGGGGATGGATATTTATCTTTGAATTTATTCGTCAGCTCCGTAGATTTGTTTTATTTTATATATAAAAAAAAAAAATCAAAATTAGGAAAGAGAATTTGGGTTTAAGAAAATTTTCGATCTTAAGAAATACTATATTATGTTCTGAACACAAAGACCCTTCAGGTCTTTGGACTTAATCAGCCTATGTATCCACTAAAATGTGGATTTGTTTTTCGAGTTCTCGCCAACCTGAATTTTATTATAATTGGAATAAATAAGTTTAGGTGATAAGTACACGACTTGTCAACCCGCCCTCTGATTTAAGGGAATTTTGAGTTTTAAGCATCTACACACTTTCTTTGCACTGACTCGTTGTTTGGCGATTTTAACGGAAATTGGGTAGCTAATGAACCTTCTAGGGTGATATGGCTGGCAAGTTATCGTAGGTAACAGCCCATAGGTAGGTTGTCCAGAGCCCAGTCGCTGGACCTTTCTCTTTTTGCTGCCTTTAGGTAAATCTTAGACCAGGGAAGCCACCTACTTAAAAAAAAAAAAGAAAAAGAAAAAAAAGAAAAAAAAAAATCAAAAAGGAGAAAAGAACAAAAAGAAATAAGCCACACTTCGCCGCACGAGTATGGCTGGCAAGTTGTCGGTGGTAACAGCTCATCGACCGGTTGTCCAGAACCCAGCTCAGAAAATGCACTAAAAATTCCCAAAACACTTAGGAAGAAGCGGAGAAGTAGAATAAACCGGGGAGATATACACTGGATTCACCCTTGTGTTGACCCCGTTAAAAAAATAAAAGTAGGGAGAAAGCTACCGGTTGTAAAGATACACCTTTAGGCAGAATTCTTTTTGAGGTCACCTAGAGGCGTAGAAATCCGAAGTCTATTTTAATTGCCGGTCAACGAGTCTATCACAATCACAATAAGATGCTTAAAACTTAGGGTTCTCATCAAATCTTGGGTGAGTTGAATGGCCGTAGAAAGCCACTCTTAAACCCTAAAATTTGAAAATCCAAAAAAAAAAAAAAAAAAAAAAGAGACTAAAAACAGAAAAAGAAATTTTTCTTTGAATAAGGCGAGGCTTGAGGCGGTCTGCATTTTGGCTGATACCCGGGCACTGTGGTGTCTTTGAAAGCTCAGTTCTTAAGTAGACAATTTCTTAATGATTGAAAATAACTCAGGTCCAAATAATCTAACCTAATTCTTTTATAAATAGCATATAGTTTTTGCTAGGGACTAGCAAAAGATAGGCATGGGGGTATGATGTAAACACATTTACACTACTTAAAATGTCTATTTATGCATGTTCTTAAGCATAGGATTGCATTTCATGATATAAATATTGCATTACATGCATCATCTTGCATTTAGAGTAGTTTGAATAAAATGGAGGTTAATTGTCTCTTTTTATGTGCTTAGATAGGGCAAATATTTTACCAGGGCCTCGGATCAAAGATCCAACCGTATGGATATGATCAGGGCGACGATTGGAGTTCAACGACTCCAAGATCGCCCTAATCAGGCATCCGTAGCATCAGATAGAGACCGGGGAACCCTAGAAGATCAAGGGCCAGGATGGTGTAAATCCGCACTTCAGATGGAAAATCTGACCACACGGATGAATTCGGATCGACGATCGCAGCCGAACGACACAAAAATCGAGTCAATCCGACATCCGTGGCACCATCTACAACTTCCAGAAGATGGACGGCCAAGATGGCGCCACGTGGCGCCATCCCAGCCGCCCAATCGGCCGCAGGAGTCCTGTGAAGACCGCGCACCGTCTCCTCTCCGCCGTTGGATCTCGATCCAACGGCTGCGGTCGCTCGCGTTTAAAAACGTCCGCGCGACCATTTCGCCCGCGTAGCGCAGCGGCGACGCAGCTGCGGGCGAAGCGGAGGTCGCGGGTTCGAGCCGCGGTGAGCGGGTGGAAGGCGCGGGCGAGCGGGCGCGCACGAGCGTCAGATGAAGATCCAACCGCCGCGCGCGCCCGATAGCGCCGACGCGCAATTGGACGCTCTGGTGGACGCTCGATCACACGCGGGCGGGCGCGCTACGCAGCGGGCGCGGACGCGATCTAAGCCGTCCGATCTCGCGATCGGACGGCTGAGACGACGCGGACGTGCGTATGCGTTACGCGCGCAGGCCAGCCGAGCGGGCGCGCGTGGGCGCGGCGGCGACGGCGACGGCGGGGCTTTAGCGACGGTTTTATCCGTCACTAAAGACCCCTTATTTATTATTTTGAAGATGTAATGTCCATTTTGCCCCCACTCCTTGCAACTATAAAAGGAGACCCCCTCCATACGAAATTTTGATCCCTTCCTTCTCCTCTCTACCTCTCCAAAGCTCAAGAGAAGCTTGTCCCACACCCGGGATGCTTCTCGCGAGATAAAGTCCAAATTTTCGTCCCCCTTCGGAAGTGGATCCCGCGACGACGACGGCGTGCTGCTTCGTTCCCGTTCTTCTGCTTCGTCCTCCTTCGTCCCGCTTCGTTCTCCTTCGTCCAGGCGTCGTCCCGTCCAGCTCGTCCTCCAAGCGACCGTCGAGGAGGATTTCTCTCTCCCTATTCTTTTTACTGCTTTCTAGTATAGATTTACTGCTTTCTAGAGTAGTCTATTCGTCCCCCGAGCGATCATCGAGGAGGACATTTCTCCCTCCATTCTTTTAATGCTTTCTAGAGTAATTGTTTTATGTTTTCTAGTTGTAATGAAAGAACTCTTTTATGATAAATTCCTTGTCTATTCTACATCTCATTTTGATTTCCATGTATAGTATTCCTTCTCTCTCTCTTACTCCCTCTCTCTCTTTTATTTGTTGTAGATACTTAGATAGTTTAAATTGAATTTCTTTGTGACAAAATAAAAAGAAACGCGGAGTTTTTAAATCAAACGTTCGCCTCCCTGTGTTCGACCCGAAATTCTTATTTCGGTATAAATTTTATTTGTTGAACACGAATCCTTCGCTTTCGAACTACAAAGACGGGTTTTCCAAAACCAAACACGTTAGCGTAGATGCTCGTTCAACACAAACACTAAAATCTTTCACTTGGCTGCCAGTTCTAGGAGAAGAACCAATCTGATCTCTTCAATTATTAAAGAGGGGTAGAGAATTACCTCCATCTCTGATATCAGAGCAGAGGCTATCAGGTATTTCAAGGAATCTTCAAGAGCTGCAGTTAGGGGCAGTTGGAGGATGGCAGCTAGTGATTTACCCAAAATCACTGAGACTCAGAGTTCCAGCCTAATTGAACCCATATCTGAAGCTGAAGTCTTGAAGGCCATTAAGGATCTCAATTGTGAAGGATCTCCTAGTCCTGATGGAATCCAAGTTTTCTTCTACAAAGAATTATGGGACATTGTGGGCACTGTGGTTATGGAAGTGGTTAGAGAGTTTGAGTATGGCAATTTTGGCTTTGAAAGAATAAATAGATACTATCTGTTTCTTTTGCCAAAGACCCCGGGTGCTGAATCTTTTCAGGAGTTTAGACCTATTGCCCTCTTTAACTCTTTGTACTTGGTGATTGGCAAGGTCCTGGCCAATAGATTGAGGCCTATCTTGCAAGATTTGATCCATCCTGCTCAATCGGCCTTCCTCCCTGGTAGATCTCTACAAGAATCATTTATCATGGCACAAGAGATGATTTGTGGTTGGCATAAGAGAAAATGAAGGCCTTCCTTTGGAAGGTTGACTTTCGTAAAGCCTATGACTCCATCAGCTGGCCTTATCTATGGGATGTGCTCAAAATAAGGGGTTTTCCTTCTACTTGGATCAGTTGGGTAAAAAGATGTATCACCACTGCCTCCTTCAGCCCTCTGATAAATGGAAAGCCCTGTGGTTCGTGGATTCAACCCCAATGTGGTATCAGGCAAGGATGTCCCCTGGCTCCCCTGATTTTCAACTTGGCAGTTGACAGCTTGGCTTGGTATGCTTGTAAGCTTGCTGAAGCTGGTCTTATAAGAGGATACTCTTTATCGTGCAGGAGTAATCTAGCTCCCATTCTTCAGTATGCAGAT
The DNA here is from genome assembly GCA_037157565.1 of Thalassia testudinum. NCBI lineage: Eukaryota > Viridiplantae > Streptophyta > Magnoliopsida > Alismatales > Hydrocharitaceae > Thalassia > Thalassia testudinum. Next base: position 22,864,710 of record JAZHRO010000078.1, read on the forward strand.
GATACTATTTTTTTTGTTGAAGGGTCTATGGATGAAGCATTGGCTCTGCATCATATGATTAATATCGTTGGTGAGCTCTCTGGCTTGAGGTTGAATAGGGATAAGTCTAGTTTGGTCTACTTTGGCTTACCTGAGGAGGAGCAAGGTGCTTTGGCAGCTATTCTGATGACTCCCCGCATCAATCTTCCCATCAAATATCTAGGGCTGCCTTTGAGGTGTTCCAAGATGAAGAAGAGTGATTGGAACTGCCTTTTTGACAAGATTTCAGTGAAACTAGATGGATGGCATAGCAGTTTCCTTTCCAAAGGTGGAAGACTTATATTACTCAACTCGGTGATCACCTCCATCCCTGTTTTCTACTTTTCCATATTTAAAGCACCTAATTCCATTTAGAAAAGGTTGGATGTGATGGGGAAGGGGTTCTTTTGGAAGGGAGCTAGACATGAGGGCAGATTCTTGCAGCCACTCAAATGGGATCAGATTTGCTATCCAAAAGAGAGGGGTGGACTTGGGATTAAATCCCTGAAACACTTCAATGATGCCTTGCTACTTAAATGGGCTGTTAAACTTTTGAAAGGAGATCTGAAGCCATGGACTATCCTGATCAGAGACAGATATGGTGCATCCAACAGCTTGCTGTCCAGACTTCAGCCCAGCTATCCTTCTCCTTTCTGAAATTAGTGACAAGGGCATTGGTTGATCATTTCCACCTGCTGCAGCCGTCACTTGGAGATGGAAGCTCCTTCAGTTTCTAGAAGGAGGGGTGGTTTGGGCTGGGTGCCCTGAAGGAGCTCTATCCAAGAGCTTTTGCTGCAGCATCTGACAAGGATGCCATTGTCAGCAGGGTCTGGTTCTGCAGTAGCTGCAGATGGAATCTGTTTAATGAGGAATCCAGCAGGAGAGCTACTCGACAGTGGGAAGAAAGGAGAAGGCTAATTTCAGACCTTGAGAGCTTCAAACCTAGGCCTGGAGTGGAGGACAAATACTTTTGGGAGGGGATTTATAGCGTCTAATCTAGCTATAACAGAATGTTGAGCCTTGAAGATGGATGGAGATGCGATTCCATTAACAAGAAGATCTGGCTGTTAAAAATTCCTCTCAAAGTATAGATTTTTCTCTGGCTATGTAGGAGAGATGGATTGATCACGAGTGATCTGCGCCACAGAAGGTTGGGAACCGATCACCATGTCTATTTTTTGTGTGAGATGAATACTGACAATGTAAATCACCTCCTTTCTTCTTGCATTGTCACTAATGCTATTTGGAGAAAGACATGTCAGGAGCCATTACCAGAGTGGGATTCTATCTGGCATGGGTTTGTTGTGAGAGGGAAGCCACATATTCACATGGCCGCCACTATTTGGTGTGTATGGAAGGTAAGAAATGAGAGACTTTTTCAGGAGAGGCCGGGATGCTGTGAGAACATTGTAAGAGAGTGCTAGTCCCTCATACAATTTTGGGGATCTCTTTTGTAATTTCTCTTACGTGTTTATATAATATACTGCTCCGGATTGCTATCGTAAGACGATAGCTTTCCTTTCTGTTTCAAAAAAAAAAAAGCCTATTCATGCATGTTCCAAAGCTTAGTTTGCATTTCATGTTATAAATATTGCATAGCATGCATCATTCTACATTTAGAGTAGTTGCATATATTTTAGGTTAATTAGGTCCTTTTTATGGTCAAGAGAGAAGGAGATTTATTTCAGGACCTCAGATGGACGATCCGACTGTACAGATCTGATCAAGATGATGATTGGAATCTAACGACTCCGAAATCGTCTAGATCGAAATCCCGTAGCATCATATGAAGTCTAAGGAAGATCAATGGCCAGGAGGGTAATGCGACAACCATACGAGTTTCGAAAGGAAAATCCGACCGTACAGATGGATTTAGAGTGACGATTGCAGTCTAGTAATGTGGAAATCACCTCAATTCGAGCACCGTGGCACCCTCTGCAATAAAAAGAAGATGGATGGCCCAGATGGTGCCATGTGGTGCCATCTAGGCGGCCCAACATCGGCCAACAGCAATCGGCCACACCCTTCATCTTCCACGCCATCGAATCCGAGCCATTGGATCAAGATCCAATGGCTAGGATGCCTCCACGCTCGCAACACTCAATTCATCTTTGAGACACAAAAGTGCCCACAGCGCATTGGTTGCGAGGGGCGCTCTCAAGTCGCAGGCGCGTGGTCGAATCCCCGCGAGCGCACGCAAGCAACAACGCGAGCACAAGCACCAAATTGGGCCACACAATCTTCATCGAATGGCGCAAGAGTGTCCACATGGATGCACGGATGATCGTGGATATGCTCGCGTGATCCAACTCCCAACTCAACGCGTGCTCCCATGCGCCATCCAACGCCAGCTGAGCATGCGATCCTCTCACGATCGCGACCGTCGATCGAGCATTTGACGGCGAGAAGGTGGGTAGGTGAGCACAGCTGCAAGCGAGAGTGAGCTGGAGGCTACAGCGACACATGAGCTGGACCTACAGCGACATCCTAGAGATCGCTAATTGCCCTATACCTATTTTAGCCTCTTCCCTACACTACAAAAGGACCCGACACCTCCTATTCTTCATCTCTTCCTTTCTTCATCTCACCACCTCTAAGGCTCTAGAGAGAGCTTGTCCCAAGCTTGGGATGCTCCTCTAGAGTAGAAAAGAAAGTAGTTTTCCCACCTCTCATCCCCCATTCGTGGAGCATCCCGTGGTCGTCCTCTCACCACCCTTCGGGAAGAAGATCCTCGCCGCGACGCCATCCTACCCCATCCTCCGTCCTCCGACTTTGTCCTCCTTCATCCTGCTCCTCACCACCTTCCTCCAGGCAACGTCAGAGCGAGTCATCCTCCAAGCGACTGTCGAGGGGGATTCTCTCACCTCTTTCTATCTTTATTACTTTCATATTGTAGTCTTTCCTGCTTTCTTAGTTGTAAAAAACATTTGATTAGAAATCCATGATTGTTTCTCTCTCTCTTATATTTTCGTAAGTAGATTAGCTTGATAAAATTTCATCGACCAAATCTCTTGCTTGATAAAAAATATCAAAAAGAAATTAGAAAAGATAAAAATAACAAAAAAGAAATAAAGGAGAAACACGTATCTTTCAAAACCAAACGTTCGCCTCCCCGTGTTCGACCCAGGACTCACATTTCGAGTTTCAGTTATAAATTTTATTTGATGGACGGATTTTCTAGCAAATTGAACTACAACGACAGGTTTTCCAAAATCCAATCCTTTCTGCGTGCAAATCTGACGTAATCAGATGGTAAAGGCCGATCAAAATGATTTGTCGCTAAAACTTAACGATGCATTATGGGCTTACCGTACAACTTTCAAAACCCCCATTGGCATGTCACCTTTTCACCTCATTTTTGGTAAGGCATGTCACCTCCTGGTTGAACTGGAACATAGGGCTTATTGGGCGATAAAAAAATTCAATTACAATTTGGATGTGGCCAGTAAACATAGGAAATTATAATTAATTGAACTTGAAGAACTTCGCAACATGACCTATGAAAAAGCACACCTCTACAAAGACCAAACCAAGAAATTTCATGATAAATTTGTCGTTCAGAAATCTTTTGAATCTAAACAACGCATTGTCTTTTTGATTCAAGGTTTCCTGGCAAGGTCAAATCTATATGGATCGGTCCTTATAGTGTAGTTCAAACTTATCCCTATGGTGCTATTGAAATTTTGGATCCAAAAAATAGCAATACTTTCAAAGTCAACGACCATCGACTTAAGCCCTATCTTGATAACAACCTTAATGGGAAATTCGATTCTCAAGACATCCATGACATACCCGATAATTAGTGACTTTCACGCCCGGCTGAATGACATAAAAGATAGCACCGGATGGGAGGTAACCCATCATTTTTCCCATTTTTTGTTTTGATTTTCTTCAAAAGAGGTTTTCCCTATTCTGATTTTGACCGCCATCACCAAGGTAATCTCTTTTCCCTTCCTATTGCATACGGACATGCCATATCTTAAGCATGGGGGGGTGCTTTCAAATTTTGATGATCAAATCAGGATTTTCAAAACCTAAAAACATTCAAGAGTTTTATTTCATTTTTTGCATGCATACACAAAAAAAATAAAAATGTTGAAAACTTTTTGAGAAATCTTTGAAATTGAGACTAAGGTTGAGAAATCATTCCAAGGCCCAATGGGATTTAATTTTTAACAAACTAGCGATTAAGATGCGGATTTTATTATTAGAATTTCTGGGTCCACTTTTAAACTAGATCAAGTATTCTTCTCTAAATTCCACCTGAACTCGTAATAATTAAGGTGACTTGATTTTCTCTTGCGACTTGGAAACTATTTGGCTTAGTTTCTGACTCAAAAACATGCATATCTTGCAAAATTCTTGTGTCAAACTTCACACACAGCCAACACTTAAAATAAATTAAAAAAATTAGAAAAATCCCTTGTTTAGTCTCAGTTAAATCCGAAGCAGATCATTGGTTTGAGTTCCCACCACCAAGAAGGAGAAAAATGCCTCCTTTGATGACACGATGTCAACATGTAACCGCCTCGGCACTACTCTATAACTATATTTCATATCTTTAGACAGAGCATTAGGTGCATTTTCCTGCTCAAGTGTCTTGGACGGTGCTCTACCTACAGTGTTTTAGGTTGCATTTAGGCATAATCTAGGTTAGGCATGCATTGCATTCTTTTTATGTTTTTAACATATTTACTTGAGTGTTAAGGATAAGCTGATGTTCAAACCCTTAAAACCCTAGCACTCAAGAAGGAAGAATGTGCAAAAGAAGAGCATTTCAGCTGAACCATAGCTGGATCCAGCTCATCTCTGCTAGTTATCAACCCACATGAGTTAGGTTTAGCTCCCCCGAACTCCATCTAGCTAAGATTAGCTAGATGGTAGCTCAAGGTAGCTCAACTTAGCTCAACTCAACTTAGATTCAGCTCAACTTGCTTGAGTCTAGCTCATCTTAGCTCCAATCAGTTCACCGGGAGCTCTAACTAGCTCAACTTAGTTGACATGTGTCTACTTCAGCTCAAGTCCAGCCCTACCCAGCTCCACTATGCTCACGACTACTGAATTCCCTCCATCTTAGGTACTACTTGCCTACTTAGTAGCTAACTTAGCTTGGGAGTTCTCATCAGAGGTAGTTTCAACTCAACCCAGGTTCAGTTAGGTTGAAACCAACTCAATTTAGCTCAACTACCCAAGCTTAGTTACTAATAGAAGAACTAGCTAGCTAAGCTGGGTAGCTGAGTCCTCATGAAGACTTCTTCAGCAAATTTAGCACCAGTACAACCCCAGATAGCTCTTCCTTAGCTCCTCTTCCCTAAACCCTAATTTCTCCTACCTCCTCCTCTACTCACCTACTAGCTAAGCAAGCTTAGCTAACTTAGCTAAAACATTCACTACATGGCCATCGACCACCTACCTAAACCCTAACCTAACTCCACCCTAACTGTACCCCATGTACACCACCTAAACTAACCACCTACCTCCACCTATAGTTGGAGCCACCATCGCTGCATCACTTCACACCACTACCTCCAAGAGCCACCACAAAAGTAGTGCCAACTTTCCCTCCAAAACCCCTTCATATCACCACCATCCATCTCCTTTTGAACCCATCTCCACCATCCCCCTAGCCCTATTTTAGAAGCCCCCCCTTGGCGCCAACTTTAACACACCCTTCCACCACCATAACTACACTTAACCACCACCTAAGTTGGCGACAAAACCACCTACCCACACCCCTTCAAAATGGTGACAACTCTACCTCCAAAGATAAGCCGTTAACCACACCAAAATTGGCACCAACTTAACCTAAACCCATCTACTCTACACCCTTTCTTGTGGTGTGACAAAGCATTTTCGCATGTGTTTTGAAAAAAGTTGGAATTGTAGTATAGTTCTGCTAAACCCTCAATAAAAAAAAATATTTGTTTTGCGAAACTTGCATTGATATTTATTATTTTATAACATGAGTCCTGGTCATTCGTCTCTGGGAGGCGTGAGAAATGAGTTTTAGATTTGGATCCACTTTTCTAACCTAAATCTAACCTAACATGATCTTTTTAGTCTTTTTTGTATTTTGAAATTTTTTTGTGTTTTTTTATTTTTGCTTTGAAAAGTGAAATGAAGCCTAAGATCTAAATATGCTAGCGAAAACCTAATCTTAGCCTAACTAATGGGTGTGTATTCACAATGACAAACAAGAGCATATCACTAATTATTCAAAGAAAAACTAATCATGCATTAACTAATTATATGAAGTTGCAAAAGAATTCATAAAAAGAACTAAACTAAGAAAATGCTAGGATCAACCAAGAGAGGCTATGAAGAAGCCTTCTTGGCGTTCCAAGAAGAGAAAGAGAGGGAGGGTGTGGGATCATCTTCGAAGGAGAGAGAAGAGGGCATGTCCATGAAGAAGAGGAGAGAAGGGTGGTGGACACTTTCTCGTCTAGCTGTCCTTGAAGCCTTGGAGGAGAGCACCTTGGAGCTTTACTTGGTCTTCCATGGAGGTGCACCTTGGAGGACCTTCTTTAGGCATCCATGAAGGATGCCTTTGAGAGGAGGAGGAAGAGGATGACTTTGGAGGGTGGAAGGGAGGGTGTTGGTGATTGCAAGTTGAGGTAGAGGAGAAGAGAATGGAATGTGCGACTGATAACACCACGCAAGGGGGTAGTAATTAGGTTGAATATGGCCCATCTTTAGAATAAAAGGCACAACATAAAGTAGAATAGGAGCATTGCATGCATCAAGTACCAAGATTGCTTATAAACTGTATTAATGGCCATTTGTGTAAAGCATTTGTCAAAGCAGGCCTCAGATGAGCAATCGGACCGCACGGATGGATTCAGGACGACGAACGGAGTCTAAAGGACTCAAGATTGGCCAAATCCGACATCCGGAGCTCCCACAATGGGCCCAAGAAATCCTGACCATTGATTTGGAGATCAACGGCCCAGAACGTGCCACGTCGCCCCGCCCCCGCCGCTCGCATGCCCCCAAGCCAGCCAAGGAGGAATCTCGGCCGTTGATCTTCGATCGAACGGCCGAGATCCGCGCGCTCGCCTGCGGTCGCCGCGACAAAGCGCGGGCGTGGCGCAACGGTTAGCGCGCACGCCCGCGTCGCGGCGACGCGCGTTCGAATCGCGCGGAGCGAAAATCAATTGCGAGCGAAGGGCGCGGCAAAATTGAGCCGCGCGATCAGCAGCGAGCGGCTAGGATTGCGCCACGCGGCGCGACGACAGCGCCCCACCTCCCACGCGCGCGCGCACGCCGGGCGGAAACACGCGCGCGCACGCGCGCCCGAAGCGCGATCTTAGCGCAGGCGCGGGAGGATCTCAGCCGTCCGATCTTCAATCGGACGGCTCTCGTTCGACATCCATGGATCGCGCCTGAAGAGAGAGAGGGGCGGGCGGCTGACCGACGGCAGGAGGGCTTCACCGACGTATCTGGAAGCGGTTTTAGCGACATTCTGGATGTCGCTAAAGCACATTCTTCTTTTAGGAAGCCCTTAACTCTATTTAAACCCCCTTCTACCACCATTCAAGGCATCCTCTCCCACTTGCAACTACTCCACTCCTCTCCTAGCTAGTATTAGGCACTCTTGTAATCGCCGGAGACGACGAGCCGCCGACGGAGCCTCCTCCACCGCCGTGGCTGCCTCGTCGCTCTCCACTCTCTCTCTACCTCTCTCTCTCTCTCTCTTTTAAGCTTTCATTTACTTTTGTTGAAGCATGTATTTAATGTTGTAAACCATGAACTATGAATGCATGTTTAATGAAATTATTTTCCATTTAGTTGCCATTTTAATTTCTGTTTAAAGTGCATGATCAAAACCAAGAGCTTTCTAACCCTAAACTCTCTCTCTATCTCTCGCTTTTCAAAACCGTCTCTTTCGCAAGCAAAACTCCGCCTTTTTCGTGACAACAAGTGGTAAACAAAATCCGATTTCCACGCCTCCCTGAGATCGACACTCGGACTCACCTCCGTTTACTTCTTTTAAAACCGACGTATCAAGTGCAACTATAACGACACCTCTTAACACACACGCATGAAGGCACGTCAGTTTTTGGCGCCGTTGCCGGGGAGGCAACGGATTTGTTTTATCACCTCCATTCCACACTCATTCTCACATCGTCTAATGCCCTATTTTCCTTTTTACTTGACGGTTGCAGGAATTCGACGCATGGATGGCGAAGCGACGCATTCCACGACGGTAGCAAGGGAGTAGGCGCCTCGAGGACCGATAGTGAGTACCCTCTCTCTCATTGTTTGCTTGCGTGAAAAAGCTAAAAAAAATCATAAAAACTAAAAAAATTAGCGTGGTGAGTGATTGCTTGACCCACATTCTTAACACATCACCCTACAAAAAATGTACACTCTAATATGCTGGATAAATTCTTGGAGTGTTCTTTTCTCTTTCTCTTGAGTGGTGTTTGCGAAGCCACCGTGAGTTGACCTGGGCCGCACCACTCAACCCTAAAACTGACTCATCTAATAGAAGCTGCATGATTATCAGGATGAGTACACTAGGGTTTTAGAGCCTCTACAAAATAAAAGGAAATCTACTTTCACTAAGTTGTGTGCAGAACTTGACGTGCCCACTGAAACTTGTTTGAAAATATTAAGACACGTCAACCCTAAAAAGTACTTAAGTAAGGATGAAACACTAGAAGACACTATATCTTAACAAATCCTTGCTTGAAAATCATGTTTTACTAGAAGCACACACTCTGAAAGTGGAACATTAAGAGGCACCACCCCAATCAATGCCTCATCACATCACCCTAAGCACAAGCACTGTCCTAACCCTTTAAAACTGAGTAGACGTGCCCTAGGCAGGACTGAGTTAAGTCTCAAAAGGCGAGGTTTTGTTTGCTAGGCACTTGGCTTTCATTCCCTTGGTAGAATCTGGTGACTAGGCTGCGGGGCAGTGTCAAACGACCGCGGTTGTGGGGTCTATGGAACCGAAGGCGCAAGCCAAAGGAAGAACCTTCCCTGCAATCCCCTCGTAATCAACCTGGCCAGATTAACCTTGGGAAGGGGAGTCCAGTGCTTACGGACTTAATCAACCTTTGTGAGATTTCTAGGTCTTCTAAGGAATACACCATAAGGACTAGGCTTGTTTGCTTGGTTGAGGACACAACTCTCTCGCATCTGTTCTGCCCACATCCCTCCATTTCTTCCAAACCATGGATTTCAATACCTATCCATCTTACCCAAACTACCCCCAACAGGATTTGTATGCTAACCCAAGTGGACCATACCCACAGCCTACTTGGGCTAACCAACCACCAAGTTGGGGGTACAACCTTGAATATCCCTCTTGGCCCAACTATGACCAAACTTCTTATTGGAATACAACCAACATAGCCACCCAAGGGTACAATTCAAATCATGGGGCTCCATATCTCGATTGTCCTCACAATGCCTCCTCATTTAGGTCTGACCCGCTCTACTGTGATAGGACCTACACTTTAGGAGAACACCAAGAACCCTACCCCTCTCAGGATAATAACCAAGAAAGGTCATCTAAATTCAACAACCTTGCCTACTTGACCTTTGGATTAGAAGGAGTTCTAGACAAATGGAAATCAGAAAATGATCAGAAATCTAGGCAAGCCCAGGATCATCAACCTCTGATTTGGTCCCCTGATGAAGAATCTGACTGGGAGGAGGACTTAGAACCTCAACTATTCTGGAGTAGGACCAAACAGAGAATGGTTCCTCTTGAAGAACTGGACCCTGAACATGATAGAATAGAGGACCCACCCAAGAACCTAAACACCAATATGGATTCTGATCCACAACCTCAACCATACTCTCTTAACCTGGATTTCAAGGAGGAAATCCAAAGGACACCAAATGACACCATGTCAATTCTTGATAACCTCCAGTTAGAACTACACAGACAGAATCAAGAATTGGTTAAAGGGCAACATGCCATGTTGGAGTTGTTCCAACAATTGGGGGAAGAAGGCCAAAGAAAGCTGTTGCATACAACACCATTCATGGAATTCATAAAGCAAGGACCTACCATGATCAATTGGACTACACCTAGTCATCCTGATTTGGTTCAGTCCACCATTGATACCCCTCAGGAGTTGGATAGCTCAGTGGATAAGGACAGTAAGGATTCCTTGGAACACAATTTGGGGAGCATTGAGAACAAACATCAGGAGGAAACTGAGAAGGTGAGGGGAGAGACCTTGGAATCTGAATCTAATTGGCTCAAGACAAGTAATCCGGTGGGAGTAGCAGCCAACGTCGGAGATGGAGAATGGAGTTACAATTTCAAAGAAATTGATTATGAATCGGTTAGAATCCCCATCACAAATTTGGAGGAGGGCCGAGAGAAAGAATATGATCTAGAGGATGAAATTGACCCTACCTCTAATGCAACCCCAAACAGTGAATCTGATACAAAGGAGGTTGAAGAAAATATTCTTGAGATCAAGGTCTTGGAGGGAATGAGCAATGAAACCATAGTTGCGGAAGAGATGGATTCGTCTTTGAAGAGAAGACTCATGCTTGGTTGTAGGGCTCAGTATGAAACTCTGGACTTTGTTACTTGCCCTACCAGAATAAAGATCCCGCAACCCGAATGCACTAGAATTGATACACTTTCGATGGATTACAATTTTATGGGGACACAAGCTGAATATAAGACCTACATCTTTAGTGTTTGGCACGTCATATTTGGGGTGCGTTCGTCCACAACAACTTGTTTGCATGCCCACAAACTAAGAGAGGATCTGACACGGGCATGCATGATATATCTGTTACAGAATTCTCGCCCCTTAGGAACGGGACTCCACCACAACCTTATTCGCATCTGTGGACTTCTGATTTTGGGTTGGGTTAATTTTGAACATATCTTCTTGACCCAAGTCATTCCTGTTTGTGCACCGCCCAGCTGGAGGCGTTAAACTCAGCGCTTCCTGGGAGGCAACCCAGTGAATTCAGACTGATCTGGTAGTCTACGTCACTCAGGTACTATCTTTTTAAACCCTTCTGCATCCATGAATCTGCCAATGAGGACATTGTCCAACTTAAGCATGGGGGGGATGGTAAATTGCATAATCCTGAGCTTAATTAATCAGTCTGAATGAATGAATAAAAAAAAAAATTGAATTTAGGAAGAAAAACTTAGGTATTAGAAACTTGTCAATAGTGGGAAATAATACAAAAAGAACTTAAACACTTAGACTTTTCAGGCCTTCAGGCTTAATCAGCCCTGGTGTCCGTTAAAATATAGATTTAGTGGTGAGTCCTGGCAACTTTAAGCTATTCTAATCCACCTACTAAATAAGGTGATAAGTATACGACTTATCAACTCATCCTCTAACTCAGGAAAACTTTGAGTCTAAGCATCTGCACACATTTCTGCACAGACTCACTTCTCGGAGATTTTGACAGAAATTGGGTAGCTAATGAACTCTCTAGGGTGGTATGGCTGGCAAGTTGTCGTGGGTAACAGCCCATTGGCAGGTTGTCCAGAACCCAGCCACAGGCCATTTCTTTTTCGCTGCCTCTAGGTACATTTGAGATTAGGGAAGCCACCTACGTAAAAAAAAAATAATAATAATTAAAAAAAAAAAAAAAAGGAAAAAGAAGAAAAGAAAATAAACCACACTTCACCGCACAAGTATGGCTGGCAAGTGATCGTGGGTAACAGCCCATTGGTCGGTTGTCCAGAGCCCAGCTCAATAATTGCACAAAAAAAGAAGACCAAAAACACCTAAGGAAGAAGCGGGGAAGTAGTACAAGCCGGGGAGATATACACTGGAAAATCCTTGTGTTGACCCCAAGTAAAATGAACGTAGGGAGAAAGCTACCAATCGAACAAATACACCTTCAGGCAAAAATTTATTTTCTTTTCCGGTCACCTAGAGGCGTAGAAACTCGAAGTCTGTCTCAATTACCGTTAAGTAAGTCTATCACAACATTCACACCAAGATGCTTAGAACTTAGGGTTTTGACCGAGTTTTGGGTGGGTTGGGTAGCCGTAAAAAGTTACCAACCCACACTGAATTCTAAAAATTCTAAAAAGACATATAGATATATACGTATACATAAGTATAGTTATATATACAAAGCAAGAATTCGGGCGATTCGTATTTTGGCAGACACCCGGGCGCTGCTTAGTCTTTGTAGATTAAGATCTTCGTATAGTTCCTCTTATTGACAAGTAACGAAGTGCCTAGGCAATTACTTCTTGAATTCGCCAAAGAAATAAAGGCTAGAATAAACCTTGCTAGGGACTAGCAAGGAGTAAGCATGGGGGTATGATAACACCACGCAAGGGGGTAGTAATTAGGTTGAATATGGCCCATCTTTAGAATAAAAGGCACAACATAAAGTAGAATAGGAGCATTGCATGCATCAAGTACCAAGATTGCTTATAAACTGTATTAATGGCCATTTGTGTAAAGCATTTGTCAAAGCAGGCCTCAGATGAGCAATCGGACCGCACGGATGGATTCAGGACGACGAACGGAGTCTAAAGGACTCAAGATTGGCCAAATCCGACATCCGGAGCTCCCACAATGGGCCCAAGAAATCCTGACCATTGATTTGGAGATCAACGGCCCAGAACGTGCCACGTCGCCCCGCCCCCGCCGCTCGCATGCCCCCAAGCCAGCCAAGGAGGAATCTCGGCCGTTGATCTTCGATCGAACGGCCGAGATCCGCGCGCTCGCCCGCGGTCGCCGCGACAAAGCGCGGGCGTGGCGCAACGGTTAGCGCGCACGCCCGCGTCGCGGCGACGCGCGTTCGAATCGCGCGGAGCGAAAATCAATTGCGAGCGAAGGGCGCGGCAAAATTGAGCCGCGCGATCAGCAGCGAGCGGCTAGGATTGCGCCACGCGGCGCGACGACAGCGCCCCACCTCCCACGTGCGCGCGCACGCCGGGCGGAAACACGCGCGCGCACGCGCGCCCGAAGCGCGATCTTAGCGCAGGCGCGGGAGGATCTCAGTCGTCCGATCTTCAATCGGACGGCTCTCGTTCGACATCCACGGATCGCGCCTGAAGAGAGAGAGGGGCGGGCGGCTGACCGGCGGCAGGAGGGCTTCACCGACGTATCTGGAAGCGGTTTTAGCGACATTCTGGATGTCGCTAAAGCACATTCTTCTTTTAGGAAGCCCTTAACTCTATTTAAACCCCCTTCTACCACCATTCAAGGCATCCTCTCCCACTTGCAACTACTCCACTCCTCTCCTAGCTAGTATTAGGCACTCTTGTAATCGCCGGAGACGACGAGCCGCCGACGGAGCCTCCTCCACCGCCGTGGCTGCCTCGTCGCTCTCCACTCTCTCTCTACCTCTCTCTCTCTCTCTTTTAAGCTTTCATTTACTTTTGTTGAAGCATGTATTTAATGTTGTAAACCATGAACTATGAATGCATGTTTAATGAAATTATTTTCCATTTAGTTGCCATTTTAATTTCTGTTTAAAGTGCATGATCAAAACCAAGAGCTTTCTAACCCTAAACTCTCTCTCTATCTCTCGCTTTTCAAAACCGTCTCTTTCGCAAGCAAAACTCCGCCTTTTTCGTGACAACAAGTGGTAAACAAAATCCGATTTCCACGCCTCCCTGAGATCGACACTCGGACTCACCTCCGTTTACTTCTTTTAAAACCGACGTATCAAGTGCAACTATAACGACACCTCTTAACACACACGCATGAAGGCACGTCAGCGACCTCTCTCATCTGCTTAAATGGGGAGTGGCTTCCTAAAATAGGTAGTCACCATCTATTTAGGATCTAGGTTTGACGCATAGGTTTTAGGGTTTGGATTTGGTAGTAATAGAAAAGGAATGCATGTGTGCTTAAATTTCGTAGAGTAATGTTGTGTGGGTTTTGGTAAATCTAGGTTAGGTCAACCTAGATTAGGTGGGTATGGACCTAATTGGGCTTAGGAGAGTCTAATTGGATAGGAGTGAACTTAATTAGGTCTAGATCAAGTTTAATTGGATGTGTGTGTGATTAGGCTAAGGTAATCCAATTAGGTATGAGTCAATTAGATGCTAGGTGTGTCTAATTGGGTTCAGGTGCACCCAATCAACTGTAGATGCACCCAATTAGGTATGGGCAAGTTTAATTGGGTTAGGGATAGGATAACTAAGGGTATGGATAGTGAGATAGGCCTAGGAGGTCTCTAATTAGATTTCCTAAGGTGTTTGGTGGGGTTTCTACGTCAAAAGAGGCAAGCTTAGGCTTCTAGCACGAAAAACAGGAACCAGAGAAGACCTCCAGACGTCCAGACAAGTGATAACATGTCTTATACTCCAAAATTTGATGTCTAGAAGTTAGGTTGGATGTCTAATTCTGTGTCGGCGTGAGTTTTGGCTTCTTAGATTGAGTTTGTGTGAAAATCAGATGTCCTGATTAATATCTAGATGTCTAGAAAGGTGCTAGAGAGTGGGTTTTGCATTTTCTAAGGTAGGTTTTTGTTCCTAAGTGCTTGAGAGAGGGATAAGGTGGATAAGAACATCGATAGTGCTATCCATGTTTTGGGTTCTGAGGCTAAGATGTCCTAATGGAAGTGGTTTTGGGTTTAGAAGGCTGTCCTAAGGATTTTAAAGGTAGGGATAAGGCTATCTCACTCCTCTTGTCTGGATCATTCTTCTTCTCTCTTTATTACCTTATTCCACTCTATCATTTTAGCACTTGCAAATAAAAACAAAACATTAAATAGCAAGATAACTCATCTTATTCTATATAAAATGATGCATTGCATGATATACATGATATGAATGCAATATTTACAAATTAAGCTAGGTTCTAACATTATTTAGGTTGATTAGGACCTATGATTACTCCACAATCATACCCCCATGCTTAAAATTTGCTAGTCCCTAGCAAATGCATGACTAAGTTATTTACAAGTTCGATCCCTAAAGGACTGCTTATTCCTTTTATCAAAGAGTTTGACCAAAGATTTTTCTCCTTTTGTTTCATCCAGAAATCTAGAAATCCAGACAATTGTGAGAGTGTAGTGATCATAGCTTAACAATGGACCCAAGTGAAAAGGCAATTCACACTTAATGTTCATACTTGACCCTTAGTAAAAATTCTATCGGGATAGGCAAACTCTTCCCTCAAGGATATGTAACAAATAATATGTAATTTTGTTACCTTAACTTTTTAGCTTAGGTAGAAAATGTCTGATTCAAGTGATTTTTTATTTAGTGGCTCACACTCATCTAGTGCTACATGTAATCTAGTACTACAAATTCTAGATTTCTTGACTATCAAACAAATCAACTTAGAGAGAGGCTAAAAGTTGTGCTCTCTTTAGTTCCCTCATACTCTCTCTCTCTTTCTTTGTGAGCTCACAATCCACCATATTTTGTCAATGTGCTCATTATTTGGTGGCCTCACATGGCATTAACACCTTGATTAACATTCTGATGACCCTACAACTAAGTCAAAATTCCTCAGCCAGTATTCAAGCAATCAGAAATACAAAAAGGTAGGTATGGGCCATATTCGGTGGATCGCAATGGTCGTGGGTTTTGTTGCCACAATGCAAATGATTCAAAAATGGAATAAATAGATAAACACAGTTATGAACTCAATACCTTTTTTTTTACACTTTTTCTCTCTTTTTTTCTTTCTTTTTTTTTAAAAAATATTTTTTTTTTTGTTCTTTTTTTTCTTTTCATGCATATCTATAAATACAACACAAACACACTAAAATTTTATTCAAAAGACATTATTAGGGATTGATGACGTTCAAGAGGATATCGGGTGGCTTATTTGGTGAAAGTACCTACTATCGACACTGGGAAGGGAACAAATAGGATAGTGTATTTTCTAACCTTTAACACTAATACCCTCCTTCAGCTGAGGATTCCTTATAGGATGGTTGTAACCATCCACCTTAGTTGTAGTTTGATTAGAACTCAATCTCTTGTATCTGCCTTATTTGATGGCTCTCAAGAATTCTCACAAGATTCGTACGTAGGAACTTGAGAGCGAAAACTATGCCTAACTCCAAGTATCATTATCTAATTATCCAGAGACTAAGAATCCTTGCACTTGACTTAGTGCATCAGTAGACATTCCACTCTCACCTCACAACTATTTGGTGGATTTTCTGGAAGTCGATTTTCCTGACTCCTGAAAAGATTATGGTCGGACCCGGATAGGTTGTGTTAATATGGTGATTTTATCGTTATAATGAGTATAGTGGTTAACCTAAATGGAGCCTAACCATCTCTTTACAAATTTTTTTTTACTTGGCCTACTTGATTTTATCTTAGTCACTTTTAGGCCCAGGGTCAAACTTAGGGAAGTGAGGTTAGAAGTCAAGTTTCTATGCCTTTCCTATAACGAATCCCTTCCGTTCGTTTATTATGTTTTTGGTATTTTTTTTTTCTATTTAGATTTTTTTCTGATAATTCTTGTCCTTGAGGCACACCCTCAAAATTAGGTTCTTGGCTTTGAGTCAAATCAGGGTTCCAAAATTGCTCTTGCTATTCGCAAGACTGAGTACCTGCAAGTCAAGGATTATCTTTTCTCGTTTATATATTTTTCTTGTTTATCTTTTTAATGGCAAGAAAGAGAAATAGAAATAAAGTAAATATAGTATATATATATGTATTTATTATATATGTATAAAGGGGGGGGTGAAGGTGGAGATGGCGTGTAGCACGGTGTCAAGTCGGTCGTCGTCTAGGAAGATGCAACCAACAGGACGAAGTGCCGCGTGTAAGGTGGATTGGTGGAAGATGAGTGCGAACATGCTTTCTGTATGCGTGTATTGGGGAATATTAGCAACTGGTGCAGATATTCCCGTGATACAACGTATGGTAAGTAATGTGAAAATATATATATATGTATATATGTAAATATATTTATATGTATATATATGTATATGTATATATATATATAGTAATATATGTATATAGATATATGCAGATAGATATGTGTGTATATATATATATATATGTATAAGTAGGTGAGTATATATGTAAGTATATATGTGTATATATATATATATAAGTATATAGATATATATATATATATGTATGTATGTATATAGACTAATACATAGTTATATAAGTACTAATATATGTATAGATATATGTATATATATATATATATATGTATATATATAAATATATATATGTACGTATCTATATATATGTATAAAGTAGATTATAGGTGTGTGTGTGTGTATGAGAGTGTGAGTGTGTATGTAAGTGTTGACAGAGAGAGTGAGGGAGTGCTGTGAGAGAGAGAGAGAGAAAGAGAGAGAAGGATCGTCTACTGGAGTGAAGGCTGGGAGAGTTAAGGCGTCTGCAGCAGTGGGGCGTTGTCTGAGGCTTCACACGCGCACGCAGGCGCGTAAGCGCGTAGAGAGGCGCACGTTGGATGGAAGTGGGCGCGGAGAGAGGAGGCCGCAGCGCACCACGCTGCGCGAAGGTCAGATGCTGGCAGACGCAGGCATTGGGAGCAGGTGAAGGGAGATGCGGACGCAGACGCTGAAGCAAGCGGATAAGCGGGCGGGTGCAGGCGCTGGCAGATGCGCTGGCGGGCGCTGGAGCAAGACACACGTGCAGGCTAGAAGTGGTTGCGGCGCGCCGGGTGACCAGTTAAGTGAGAAACTTACTGGTCACCGCACTGTAGCCAAAGTGTTCCGCTGAAATGCATGAACAGTGGCTACAATGCAAGGCCGAGCCGTGCGATCGGGTGCATCCGGTGCTGTGAGTGCGAGGAGCCGAAGCACGAGCTGGCGCGTGTGGAAAGGGTGCGTCAGCTGGTGGTTTGCGCAGAGAGGCGGGTGTACACGAAGAAGTGGAAGGCGATGGCAGCCTGCAGGTGCGCGTGGTGGCTTGCGCGCGTGAAGACGGGTGCGAGTGGCCTGCTGCTGTGCACCGTGGGGCTTGGCCGGCTGCTACAGGGGCGTGCAGTGGCCGGTTGAGCTTCAAAGCTTGAAGCTTCAGTGGCAATGGCGGAAGGGCTTCAAACGAAGAAACAAGGAAAGAACCACCATGCCCACCGACTCTTTGATGAGCTGGGCGGTGGTGGACTCACGGTGGTGGTTGTGCACGACCGTGAGGTACTCCTGCCCACAAAGTTTCTCCTCAGAGGAGGAGGGCCTGCGTATGGAGGGAGAAGATGAAGGAGATGGCCTGGAGAAGAAGAGCTACAGTGTGTTTGTTTCATGGGGACCAGGCTCTTTGTAAAGGAGCCGCACCTGTTTTATAGAGGAAGAAGGCATGCACAACCATGCCCTGGCTATGCATGCGACTGTGCATGGCCGACAGGGAGTGGCTATGCAGGGCAATGCTGAGTAGGGAATGGTGCGAGGAGGAAGCTGCCATGCTTTGCAGCCGCAGGGAAGAATTCAAAATCAAATAGAAATAAAAATAAAGATGGAAATTTTGCGAAGCAACACTTAAAGAAAATGTAAATTGCGAGGCCATTTTATTCACTCTCCTCCCCTCTCAATTGAATGCATGCATGCATGTATTTTTACAAATGCGACTGTGGATACCTAATATGCATTGGTAATGCTAGGAAATAGCACAAGACGTCACAATTGCAGGTGTATTTTTGCGGTGCAATCATACGCCCACGCCTATCTTTTGCTAGTCCCTAGCAAAATAATATTTAGAAATGATCTTTAAGCTGAAGATTTTCTTCTGAGGTGACATAGGTGTGTTTATTGTTGGATATTGTAAGAACCAATTGTAGAAAAGACTACCAGTACTTTAAGTCTTATGCGACATAGATCATCCATCGATTAACCAAGACTCTTGATATTTAAACCTTAAGTACGATTTCCAGGATCTAGGAGGTTTTTGCCGTACTCGAGAGCTTAAGAGATTATGGCTTATGCTTAGTGAAGGATCAAGACTGACCAGATGAACATTAAGACTCAAGCCTAGGGTTTCACGAATTTTTAAGTACAAGTTGGTCCCAATTTCAACTCGTGTCTTCGAATTGACCCTTAAAAGATGACGGAAAACTCAACTCCCATTTTCTGACATTTGTGGCTCAAAGAAAATAGGATATTTGCGACATGCCCTGAAGAACTTTTTTTTTAGGGTAGAGACTTTGCAGACATTTGCGAGATATACTGACTTATTTGCATCTTTTTTTTTTCTTGAAACACGTGTCAGTATATCCCTTACAACACTATTTGGAGGAGCACACTTTTCTTTTTGGTGGGAGAGTTCCTTTTTGGTGGAAAGAGTCGCTCCTAAACACAAGACTAAAGCCTGGGATAAAAAGTCTACCTACGTGCATAGGTAAGGACTCCACCTTCCCTAATGAATACTAGGGTTGGATCTTATGTTCACCGGGTCTTTCTGGATATGTGTAGTGTAAACCAAGATTACTTAGGCTCTCGAGTAGAAGCAAACCAACGGATCCTGTACTAGTGTCTCAGGTACAAGAATACCTCCTTAGTTAGGAGAGATTCCGATCTATCTTGTCAATGCTCATGTAAATTAAGCCAAGCCTGAGCGAATCAAGCTTCTGTGGCTTGGAAAGTCTTTAAAACAGCGGTTGAATATCCATAAACACTTATTGTATTTTTGTTTCAGCTTTCAGATCATTACTAAACACCATTTTATATATATATATATAGGTGGAAACTGCATGATACCATAAAATACCTAGATCCTATGGATGCCTATCCACCCCCCCATGCCAAACGATGCTATGTCCTCATATGCATGCAAGGTAGGGTAGAGGAAGGACGAAAGATCGGGTAACGAGAGCTGAGGTGCAGGGTAAACAGCAGGGTGGTAGGGTGGGTGATGGTGGGTGGTGAACTGAAAAGTGAAGTGATCGTGACAGTGGCATGAAAAGTGATGGTGGATGGTGAAAGATCTGGCATTTCCTGGGACGAGAGTGTCCCAGGCGGATCGGAGAACAAGTCAGAACGAAGAAGTTGGCCCTCAGATTGGCCAAGAAGAGGGGCTTCTTGGATAAGTGGATCCAAAAGAGAATAGCCCCAGTGAGTAGGATGTGGGCTCAAGGTCCCAGTGTGGAGTTGCAAATCCGCCTGATTTGGCGGGAAAGAAAGGGCAATCCGGTCTTCAAGAGTGTGGAGCGATGGTGAGTAGCCCGGATAAGACTCAGACCACGAGGTATGGGAAGCGGAGAAAACCTCATCAGAAGTCTAGTCAGGAGAAGATACGGGAATAGGGAGGGAGGGAACGTCACAATATGTGTCGGTCAGGCAATTGTCAATGTTTACAGGTAATCCGCAGCAGTCTGAATAGGTCCCAAATAGTCCGAGACATGCGCTAACAGCCATGTCCTCGTCAGACATGTCATCCTCGATACAATCGCAATCAAAGTTCTTGGCTGCCTTGAAGATGTTAAGCTTGATCTTTTCAGATCCAACAACAATCTCAATATAGCCCAACTCGCAGTCGATATGGGCGCGGGCTGTGGCCAAGAAAGGTCGACCAAGGATGATCGAACAATCAGAAAGTGAGCTAAGAACTTCCATATCTAAAACAAGAAAGTCACAGGAAAACAGAGACTGTTGACCCTAACCACCACTTCTTCCACCACACTCTTCGGAATTTTGATAGAACAATCTGCCAACTGTAACATGACAGGGGTGGGATTTAGATTTCCCAAGGAAAATTTTTCGAGCATGATGGTTGGTATAAGATTTATGGAAGATCCTAGATCAAGCAGGGCACGGTTAAAATTACAGCCTTGGATGCTACAGGAAATAAGCGGTGTGCCCGGATCTTTCTGCTTCGGTGGTAAGTTTGACAGTATAGCACAACTCCCATGAGGCGAGAGAACCACCGGATTCTTAGTTTTCCTTGACTGTCACCTGGGTGTTGTGTAGTCTTTGAAAAATCGGGCGACAGTAGGTATGTGATCCATAGCCTTGAGCAGGGGTACTTTGACTTCTACATCCCTGAACAAATTACGCAGGTTATCAAAGGCCTACGTATCCTTTTTCTTGCCTTTTGGCTCCCTCAGTAGAGCCTCAGGGAATGAAACTGATTCTGGCACCAATTTGGGTGTATCGTCCTCTCGCGAATGCGGTGCGCATCCCGAATTGGAAGGTAATGAAGAAGATGGGCCAGGATCAGGTCGAGGCGAATCGACAGTCTACTTACCACTCCTCGTAGTGATAGCATTGGACGATGCGGGTCTAGTGGGATCATACGGTGGAGGAGGGTTCACAATAGGGACATAAGAGTGAGGTGCAGCAGCGGGATTAGCCTGAAATCTCGGTGGAATGCTCGGAGCTTGCAGAATCTGATGAACCTATCCCTGAGAAGGTTGTACCTATGGTTGAGGACCACGGGGTACGAAATTTCGCAGGTTGGGAATAGGTTGGGCTGGAAGAGTGCCCTGAGATCGAGTCATCATGCGTAGTTGACTGATCTCAGCATTCTGGTGTGCCAATTGATGCTGAAGAGAGGTCATGTTCTCTTCATGGTGCTTTGACATATCCATCATCATTCGCATCAATTTGTCAAGAGGACTTGATGCATGCTCGATTTGCGGTACGCAAGGGCCTGATGGCAGATTCGCCATAGGATTAGACTGGGCCCTTGGGATGACGAGTGCGGTGTTGAACGTATCGAATTACTACGCTAACATGTTTGGTTTTAGAAAACCTATCGTTGTAGCTTGAAAGCGAAGAATTCGTGTTCAATAAATAAAATTTATACCGAAATGAAATTCCGGGTCGAACACACGGAGGCAAACGTTTGATTAAAAAACTACGCATTTCTTTTTATTTGTCACGAAGTAATTTAATTTAAAACTATCTAATTATTTACAATAAACAGAAGAGAGAGAGAGAGGGTAAGAGAGAGAGAGAATATTACACATAGAAATCAAAATGAGATGTAGAATAAACAGAGAATTTATCATTAAGGAGATTGTTCATTACAACTAAAAAGTATAAAACAGTTGCACTAGAAGGCGATAAATTTACTCTAGAAAGTATTAAAAGAATGGAGGGAGAAATGTCCTCAATGATCGCTTGGAGGATGAACAGAACTACTCTAGAAAGCAGTAAATCTATACTAGAAAGCAGTTAAAAGAATAAGGAGAGAGAAATCCTCCTCGACGGTCGCTTGGAGGACGAGCCGGACAGGACGACGCCTGGATGAAGGAGGACGAAGCAGGACGAAGGAGGATGAAGCAGAAGAACGGGAAGGAAGCAACACGCCGTCGTCGTCACAGGATCCACTTCCGAAGGAGGATGAAAATTTGGACTTTATCTCGCGAGAAGCATCCCGGGTGTGGGATAAGCTTCTCTTGAGCTTTGGAGAGGTAGAAAAGAGAAGGAAGGGATGAGAATTTCATATGGAGGGGGTCTCCTTTTATAGTTACAAGGAGTGGGGCAAAATGGTCATTACATCTTTAAAATAATAAATGAGGGGTCGTTGGTGACGGATAAAACCGTCACTAAAGCCCCAACGTGGGCGTAGCACCCGTGCCCACGCGCGCCTCCTCAGCTACCCGAGCTCAACGCATCCGCCCACGTTCATCAGATCTCAGCCATCCGATCGCGAGATCGGACGGCTTAAGATGCGCCATCGCACGTAGCCGCGCGCCCGCCCCAGCGCGTATGATCACGAGTCCTTGCCGCGTGTGCAATAGCGCATGATCTCTATTGAGCGCAGACGGCCATCCGATCAAAATCTGACACACGCCTGCGCCCACTCACCCGCGCCCTTCGCCTCCTCACTGCGGCTCGAACACGCGTCCTCAGCTCGCGGTAACGCCTTTGACTACTGCGCTACAAGGCGCGGATGGTCGAGCGGGTGCTTTTAGGCGCGGCTGTCCACAGCCGTTGGATCGAGATCCAACGGCGGAGAGGGGGCAGAAGCGGAGCCTTCAGAGATTTTATGTGGCCGTTTGGGCAGTCGAGATGGCACCACGTGGCGCCATCTTAGCCGTCCATCTTCTGGATGTTGTAGATGGTGCCACGGATGTCGGATTCACTCGATTTTTGCGTCGTTAGGCTGCGATCGTCGATCCGAATTCATCCATGTGGTCGGATTTGTCATTTTAAGTACAGATTTACACCATCCTAGCCCTTGATCTTCTAGGGTTCCCCGGTCACTATCTGATGCTACGGATGTCTGATTAGGGCGATCTTGGAGTCATTGTACTTCAATCATCGCCCTGATCACATCCATATGGTTGGATCTTCGATCCGAGGTCCTGATAAAATGTTTCCCTGTCCAAGCACATAAAAGGAGACAATTAACCTAGATTTTATTCAAACTACTCTAAATGCAAGATGATGCATGTTATGCAATATTTATATCATGCAATGCAATCCTATGCTTAAGAACATGCATAAATAGACATCTTAAGTAGTGTAAATGTGTTTACATCATACCCCCATGCCTATCTTTTGCTAATCCCTAGCAAAAACTATATGCTATTTACAAAAGAATTCGGTTGGATTATTTGGGCATGAGTTATTTTCAATCATTAAGAAATTATCTACTTAGGAACTGAACTTTCAAAGACACAATAGTGCCCGAGTATCAGCCAAAATGCAGACCGCCTCAAGCTCTCGCCTTATTCAAAGAAAATTTTCTTTTTCTCTTTTTCTTTTTGATTTTTTTTTTTTATTTTCAAATTTTAGGATTTAAGAGTGGCTTTCTACGGCCATTCAACTCACCCAAGTTTTGATGAGAACCCTAAGTTTTAAGCATCTTATTGTGACTGTGATAGACTCGTTGACTGACAATTAAAATGGACTTCGGATTTCTACACCTTTAGGTGACCTCAAAAAGAATTCTGCCTAAAGGTGTATCTTTACAACCGGTAGCTTTCTCCCTACTTTTATTTTTTACGGGGTCAACACAAGGGTGAATCCAGTGTATATCTCCCCAGTTTATTCTACTTCTCTGCTTCTTCCTAAGTGTTTTGGGAATTTTTAGTGCATTTACTGAGCTGGGTTCTGGACAACCGGTCGATGAGCTGTTACCACCGACAACTTGCCAGCCATACTTGTGCGGAAAGTGTGGCTTATTTCTTTTTTTCTTTTCTGATTTTCTTTCTGATTTTTTTTTTTTTTTAAGTAGGTGGCTTCCCTGGTCTAAGATTTACCTAAGGGTAGGAAAAAGAGAAAGATCTAGTGACTGGGCTTTGGACAACCTACCTATGGGCTGTTACCCACGATAACTTGCCAGCCATATCACCTTAGAAGGTTCATTAGCTACCCAATTTCCGTTAAAATCGTCGAACAATGACTCAGTGACAAGATAGTGTGTAGATGCTAGAAACTCAAAATTCCCTCAAATCAGAGAGCGGGTTGATAAGTCGTGTACTTATCACCCAAACTTATTTACTACAATTACGATAGAACTAATGTGACGAGAACTCGAAAGACAAATCCACATTTTAGTGGATACACGGGCTAATTAAGTCCAAAGACCTGAAGGGTCTTTGTGTTCAAATCATAATGTAGTATTTCCTAAGATTGAAAATTTTCTTAAACCCAAATTCTCTTTCCTAATTCCGAATTTTTTTTTATAAAAGAAAATAAAACAAATCTATGGAGCTGACGAATAAATTCAGAGATGAAAATCCACCCCCCATGCCTATCTAATGCAATGTCCTCATTGTATTAAAAAGACATAAAACAGAGTGGAAAAGTGTAGATAGCACCTGAATTGCGTGAATGTCAGGTCCGCTCGGAGATGAAAACTAAAAAAAATGGTATATGTGCTGAGTTTAGTGGCTTCAGCTAGGCACACTATACAAGGAAAAGAAATGAAGAATTCACAAGTGCAGGTCAGAATCAGAATAAACAGAGGAATCCTCTAACCTATCAACAGAGGTCCACAGATGTGGACCAGATTGTGGTGCAGACCCATCCCCCATAATCGAGAATATCTTAGGTTCTGGATAAAGATTACCCAAAACCTAAAATCAAAATGCAAACGAGGTCGGGCCTGCGAT
Organism: Thalassia testudinum; assembly: GCA_037157565.1. Classification (NCBI taxonomy): domain Eukaryota; kingdom Viridiplantae; phylum Streptophyta; class Magnoliopsida; order Alismatales; family Hydrocharitaceae; genus Thalassia; species Thalassia testudinum. Next base: position 22,889,654 of record JAZHRO010000078.1, read on the forward strand.
TTATGAGGATGCAACCCAAGACCAAAAAGTCGGGTTACAGAGAATTGAAGCTCAAAAGGATAATCGTTGAATGTGTGCTTGAGTTTGACATCCTCGAAACAAATGTCATAAGGGTTCTGATTTGATGGTTTCAACTTAAAAGGAACCCTTCGACTCAATGTTCTACTTCCTCCAGAACTAACTTCCCAAATCATAACTTCCCAGCTCCTATCCTCCTCATTTAGCATATCAAATTCCAGGACCTCTTGTATATTAATCACCCCATCTGAAATCTCCAAGTCTAAATGATGTGGCAGAATCAGAATTGACTTGGGTCTAATTATCTCAGAAATAGAATCATCAATAAGCTCAACAGGGTGTAACTAATAATCAGGGCATTGAATTGAATCCTCCAGAAAATACGATTCTGGATCCGTAATGTGTGCCCTAAGATCAGTTTCCTTAATTATTGGGCTATCAAATGATCCATCAGATTCCTCAAGCCCAATAGTCTCACAGAAATCGTGTTCAGAAAACTCACGTGAGACTTCGCAACTTGAATCTCCACCATCAAAGAAATCAGGATCTGTATCAATGTATTTCCCAAAATCATTTGTCACTTTCTGTTCCAAGTAGACATACGTTTCCTCTTACCTCGACTCAGGGATCTTAGGTGAAGAAATCAGATCATCCTTAATTGGTTGCTTTAATTCAATCTGGTCAGCCTCATAACACGTGTCCCCCCAACAGGTGCCTGAGCGGGTTCTGTCATTGGCTTTCCTGAACAGGGTTCATCCTGGGAATCATCCCAAGATTGAATCAAAGCAACCACAAATCTCATCCTCAATTTCACTAATTTCCCAAGTAGAAACTCACCCGGGTTCTTATCCTTAACATCCTGGAGCCAATCCAACAAAGACTTATTCAAATCATCAATCATTTCAATCAGGGGCTCCAATCTCTCAACGTAAGGTGTTGGCTGAACTTCTAAAGATTGAATGATATTCCTCAAGTTAGGCAGAACCTTATCTTGAACCTGGTTAACCTGAACCAAATGAGTTGATTCAGGGTTGGGCGGGTTTGACATCAATGAAGAGGAATTAACGAATTGAGATTTGTTATACCCTTCCTGATAATAGGTCATTTTGGATTGTTCAAAAGATGGTGATGACATAAAGACAGTGAAATCAGAGGATGGGTAAGGATCGGTGTATCCTTCTTGATTGTAGATCGTATTAGGTTGTTTATGAAAGGAAGACGATCTATAATCGATGTAGCTCTAAGAAGGATAGAAATCAGAATAAAAGTGTTCAGGGTTAGACCTTAAACATGGAGGTCTGCAACTGTATCACCAATCTGAATTATCCCAACTAACTGATGGTTGATTATAGTACGAGTCGGGATAATCGTCATGTTGAGGATAATTCACAACAGGAGGGAAAGAGCGGGAATGCGTGAAATATGTGGAAGAATTCATGAGACACAGGAGGAAGAAAGGTGCCCTGCAATACAAACAATCAAACCTGTCCTTAGTTAGGTTAACCTATAGACCTACAGACTCCCAAAACCCATCTTGAGATAAAGAAACAATTTGATCTACTTCCGTCTGGTCAATCCAACCAGTTCGAAGGAGGGACTGGGGAGAAGGTTCTTCCTTCGACTTGCGCCTCCGGTTCCTAGTGTACCCCCCAGCTGCGATCATTTGATTCTTCTCCCCTAGCTAGACATCAGATTAAACAGTAGAAACAGATTAATTGAAAATAATCTCGTTCTGGGTTCTGAAAAGCGAGTCCAATCCTTAAGGCCAACGTATACTCTGTTTTATTTAGGGCTAGGTTTGAATGTGCTTTGGAATGTGATGGACCCTTTAAATGGGTTGTGCCCTTAATGATTGATTGATTTGTGTGTGCATGCATAACCAGTGATTTTCAAGCAAGATTATTTTTGATGTGGTAAATTTTAAGGTTCAAATCTTGCTTAGTAGCTTTTAGGATTCAACTTTAGGTGTTTTCAAACAATTTTCGTTGGCACACCAGGTTTTGCAAGCACAGGTGAAGATGCTTTCCTTTAAAGTTTAAAAAGAATGTGGAGTGCCTGGTAAATCCCTAAGAGTTGAACCTAATTGGTAGCTACTTGATAAGTTAATTTTATTTGAAGTGGTGCGGCCCAATCAACTCAAACAATTGGCCTGTTGCACCACTTAATTAGGCACACAAATGATTACCTAATTTGATTTCTACTCAATTATGTGTTTGAATGTGTGTACCGGCTCCTAATACCGGTTGAGTTAGAAAATCAGATGAGGTTGTGTACCTTTGTGAGATTTTTTTAATTTTTCTTTTTTTTAATGTGGGGGTTGAGGTGAGTATGGGTGTCAAACAACAAACAATCTAACCTTAGAGTTTATAATAACACCTAGGTTGATTGATGTTTGAATTATTATGTTATGAAATGAAATCTAATGGGTGGGAGGTGGGGATAACTCACAAAACCTTCTACAGCACTTTCCTCCAATCTACCACTTTTGCCTATCTCGAAAGAGTACCTGCAATTACAATAAGAAAGGAGAAAAGTGAGGTAAATAATTTGTAAGTTACAAAATGCAAAGAGAAATCAAAGAGCGTCGCCTCCCCGGCAACGGCTCCAAAATGTTGAACGTATCGAATTGCTACGCTAACGTGTTTGGTTTTGGAAAACCTGTCGTTGTAGCTTGAAAGCAAAGAATTCGTGTTCAACAAATAAAATTTATACAGAAATGAAAATTCCGGGTCGAACACAGGGAGGCGGACGTTTGATTTAAAAACTACGCGTTTCTTTTTATTTGTTACAAAATAATTTAATTTAAAACTATCTAATTATTTACAATAAATAGAAGAGAGTGACAATATTACACATAGAAATCAAAATGAGATGTAGAATAAACAGAGAATTTATCATTAAGGAGATTGTTCATTATAACTAAAAAGCATAAAATGGTTGCACTAGAAGGCGATAAATTTACTCTAGAAAGCATTAAAAGAATGGAGGGAGAAATGTCCTCCTCGACGATCGCTTGGAGGATGAACAGAACTACTCTAGAAAGCAGTAAATCTATACTAGAAAATAGTAAAAAGAATAGGGAGAGAGAAATCCTCCTTGACGGTCGCTTGGAGGACTAGCCGGACGGGATGACGCCTGGACGAAGGAGGACGAAGCAGGACGAAGGAGGACGAAGCAGAAGAACGGGAACGGAGCAGAAGAACGGGAATGGAGCAGCACGCCGTCGTCGTCGTGGGATCCACTTCCGAAGAGGGACAAAAATTTGGACTTTATCTCGCGAGAAGCATCCCGGGTGTGGGACAAGCTTCTCTTGAGCTTTGGAGAGGTAGAGAAGAGAAGGGATGAGAATTTCATATGGAGGGGGTCTCCTTTTATAGTTGCAAGGAGTGGGGGCAAAATGGTCATTACATCTTTAAAATAATAAATGAGGGATCTTTAGTGACGGATAAAACCGTCACTAAAGCCCCAACGTGGGCGTAGCTCCTCAGCTGCCCACGCTCAACGCATCTGCCCACGTTCATCAGATCTCATCCGTCCGATCGCAAGATCGGACGGCTTAAGATGCGCCATCGCCCGCTACCGCGCGCCCGCCCCAACGCGTACGATCGCGCATCCTTGCAGCACGTGCAATAGTGCATGATCTCTATTGAGCGCAGACGGCCGTCCGATCAAAATCCGACGCATGCCCGCGCCCTTCGCCTCCTCGTTGCGGCTCGAACGCGCATCCTCAGCTCGCGATAACGCCTTCAACCACTGCGCTACGAGGCGCGGATGGTCGAGCAGGCGCTTTTAGGCGCGGCTGTCCACAGCCGTTGGATCAAGATCCAACGGCGGAGAGGGGGTGGAAGCGGAGCCTTCAGAGATCGTATGCGGCCGTTTAGGCGGCCGAGATGGCACCACGTGGTGCCATCTTGGCCATCCATCTTCTGGATGTTGTAGATGGCGCCACGGATGTCGGATTCACTCGATTTTTGCGTTGTTAGGTTGCGATCGTCGATTTGAATTCATCCGTGCAGTCGGATTTGTCATTTGATGTACGGATTTACACCATCCTGGCCCTTGATCTTCTAGGGTTCCCCAGTCACTATCTGATGCTACGGATGTCTGATTAGGGCGATCTTGGAGTCGTTGAACTCCAATCGTCGCCCTGATCACATCCATACAGTTGGATCTTCGATCCGAGGCCCTGATGAAATGTTTGTCCTATCCAAGCACATAAAAGGACACAATTAACCTCCATTTTATTCAAACTACTCTAAATGCAAGATGATGCATGTTATGCAATATTTATATCATGCAATGCAATCCTATACTTAAGAACATGCATAAATAGACATCTTAAGTAGTGTAAATGTATTTACATCATGCGGACGGTCGCATTGGTCCACCCACGAGATTTTGGCGCTGCGGGTTGTTGGACCATGCGAAATTCTAATGATTTCGCCACACTGGGTTATAAGTGGTAGAGAACGGGTTTTTCCCCAGGGCACAAGCGTCTTCTATGCCAGAAGACGCGTCCGCATGTAAATATGCTTCCGAGCACACGGAGGCTTGGTCCTCTATGTCGAAATACTGGCTCGCAGAAGCCAGTTCCACATGACTTACCGAGTCGCTCGGCGCGACACTCGGTAAGGAAGGTCTTATGGGGTTTCTCGAGATAAGCCTGGTGATGGAAGAATTGGAATTGTGATGAAATGGTGAGGCGGGGGTGTTTGCCATAGAACGCGTGGGGTTGGCCAGAAGCTCGTCCAGCTTCTTGTGCACGACGGAGACTTCATCCAATTTCTGTGCGATAAGGCTAAGATCTGTGGATGAATGGGAGGGTCCCGTGTCAACTTCGTGGACATTACGGGGCAGGCTGGTACGATTAAAGGTCACAATGGAGGCATTGTTCATTGAATTTTCGCTCATATTTTCAAATAATTCGAATGCTCCATTCTAGTCTTTATTCATAAAATTCCCTCCGCAGGAGGCGTCTGCAATCTGCTTCAAAGTCTCATTTAGCCCGTAGTAGAAAATCTGGACTATATGCCACTTAGTGCGGACACTTTCTGAGGAGGTCATTATATCTCTCCCATGCCTCATGAAATTGTTCACCGTTTTGTTGCGTAAATGAAGTGATAGCACGGCGAAGCGCATTGGTTCGCCCGATTGAGAAGAACTTCTTGAGAAACACTGCTCGCATCTCTTCCCAAGAGTGGATGGTTCTCCCAAGGGTGCGTAACCACTGCGACGCTTTATCCCACAATGAAAACGGGAACATTTTCATGAGGACTATAGGTAACCCGATATTTCTTGGTTTAACAATTTCAGCTAATCGGGTTAAGTCTTCTAAGTGGAGAAAAGGATCTTCACTTGTAAGACCATGGAAGTGAAAATTTATCAGGCCAATTATGTTAGGTTTCAGTTCAAAGTCGTCCCTGCCCATGGGGACCCGAATTTGTCCTATGGTCTCTGTAGCAGCGGGATTCTGATAAAAGCTAAGAGACCTAGGCTCCTCCCGTTCGGAAGGGTTCTGCGTTTCCTCCAAAATTTCCCTAATGGCTTCAATTTGTTCATTATACATTTCCATTTGGGCTTGGAGGCAGGTTATTGGATCTAAGGCTCCACCAGCTGGTGGGTTCTGAGGGTGATTTCCTCCCTCGGGATTTGGGGGTGAGCGTGCAGCCATGTTTGTGGAGGAGGAGGACGATTCGGCTTCTTTTCTAAATTTATCAGACAATTCACACAGTTCAGGGTTTTGTGACCTCCTCCCAAACATGCACTACCACAGGAAGAATTGGGGGGATAAGAAGGGAAACGAGATGAGAGAAATGATGCCGCAAAGATACACTTGATGATAAATCAATACAATCAATTTCCTAACCTCTACAGTGTGCCCTTAGACCTAAAAATCTAGGTTACCTACTATCACGAACTACGGAACCAAATGCGAGCACCGCGGAACCACCAGGCTAGATTGAAAGGCCGTTTGCCCCAGTCTTAGACACCGATAGCACGCAGGAACCCTCACCAGCACGTAGGCGCTACACGCAGGTAGTTAGACCTCCAATCCTTAATAAGGGTCAAGTTACTACTAGTTTTAGTTAGAGGCTTAGGATCAAGTGCTTCTGGAATGTGAAGGGCATTATTTAAGGATAATGCCCAAGTGATTGATTTTTAGAGAGTGTAATCCAAGCATGCAACCGGAAAATCTCCCCGAATTGAAGTTTTAATTGGTGAATGGTTTTTAAAATTTAGCCTTAAGTAGTATAGATTTTAGGATTTTGCTGAATTACCAATTCAACCAATCTCCAGGTTTTGAGAGAATATGAGTTTTCTTCTAAGCCCAACAAACCCTTCTTCAATGTCAGTTGTTAATGCATTCTAAAATGCAATGGGCTTCCCTAAATGGAGATTTCTATGTGTGGATGCACGAATCAATTTTAGATTTGTGTGAAAGGAAGCCAAAGCACTTCAATTTAAGTGCTCCCAATCACCAGAATGATTTCCACACACAAGGCTCAACCAAAAGATAATGAAAATCAATTTGTTGGGGTTCAAGTATTCGAGATCGAACCTTAGGCACGTGAAAAGTCGTGGTGGGGTTGGAATCAACTCAATTCCAAGTCTCCCCACCAAAAAGGTGATCCTGAATTGCAGATAAGTGAGGCAAAGAGGGATGGCAATCAATCTTTTTATTTTTGCCTCAAAGAATACTTCACACGGCAAAAATTTCAAGAATCAAGATTCTTGGATTTTCGCTATGCGAAGTAAGGCAGGAAATCCCAAGGCGGTGGGAGTTGATGAGAGCCTCATCATGAGCCATAACTAGCTCTTTTTGACCCAATAAAGAAGATAAAAGCTCCTACATAACCTAGAAGAAGACCTAACTGAAGGAACAAGTGCTCTGAGAAGAAAACATGAAATAAAGGTTAAAACTGTAATTTTACCATTGCAGTACATAAATGGGATTTCTCAGAAGCAAAACATAGGTCAGATGGTCCAAATAAGATAAAAAGTGGGTTGAGTTAATCAGAAATGGGTTTATGTGCAATCTAAGAACTAAATGACACTTGGTAACCCTAAAATCGACCCGCTTAAATTAACAAGGTTCCGGTCAGAATAAAAATCAAGTAAACCCTCTCAAAATCATAGAAAAACATCCTCTAGGGTTTAAAACACTTAATTTGGCCTTTGGAACCTAGTTTGACCTAGATTAGGTTCCTAGCTCCTCAATTAACCTAATTAGGATTTTTACGCAAAATGTCTACTCAAACGAGGTCAAACCTAAAATCCAACTTCACCATTGGATTCCTTAGGTCCAAATTAGGTTTGTACCAAAATTTGGACCTAAGAGGAGGTCATCTTGACCTACTTTGCAATTTAGTACACCCAAATCACAAATTGGTCCCTATCTTTTGAATACCTTTCCAGAGAGCCCCTAGGTTCTTCACCTCCTTTGCAAACCGGTCCTGCCGCCATTGCTAGGGCAGAACCGAGCTCCGGCGAGGTTCGGAGAGGGATTGCTCTCTAATCCCTCAGAGATTCCCTCCCAGAAATGGAAGGAGGATTCTCTGAGGAATTCCCTTCCTTATAAAGCCAATTACAATCGCTGGTGTGAACCCAATCTCTCGTGCGAACGCACGAGAGATTTGGGTATCCACCTTCCTTCCAACTCCGGCGAGCCGGCAGACCTAATTGCGCGCTCTCCACACGCTGATAGGAGCGGCCAGCACCTATAAAACACCCCCCAGACCCTGCCGTAGGACCCGAGCTTGATTTGGCTGAGTGTCCACCCCCAATTCGTCTCCTCCTTCCCGGCCAAAAGTCCCAGCAAGCTCCGGCGAGCCCCCCTCCCCTCCCTCTTCGCTCTGCCACAAAACCAGTGGCAGAGTTAGCTTCCTGACTTCCCTCCGCGTCGCGCAGTACCTGCGCACGCCGCCTTAGCCCCGTCGTCGCCGCCGTTCCCCCCCACTGGGCGTCATCTTCTCCGGCGACAGCAGGTACTGTTGTCCGCCTTCCGTCCGCTTTCGTCCTTACAATTAGGTTAGAACTCCTCTCCATCCTCTCCTCTCTCTTTTCCCCCTGTTATCTCATCTGATTACCCCTCGACCGACGCTGACCACCCTCATCTTCCACATCACCGACAGACCTCCGGCGAGCCGCTTCCACCATTCCAGCCCCCCACACGGCTCGCCAACCACTTCGAGAGCTCCACCTCACCACTAGGAACTCGCTCCACCCCACAACTGCCACTCCAGACCTCCATAATCACCCCCCGAACAACCCACCATCTCCAGCCACAGGTTGACCTAGGCACGCACGCCTAGGCCGACCTGCGGCCTGCAACATCGTCCACCGCCTTCGCCGTGCCACGGCGAAGGTCTCTAGCTGATCTGATTGGGCCGAGAGGCTTGTTTTGTGCATGACAGTGTTTGAGCTCCTGCCGCCATGGACGACCTCTGATGAAGCTCCAACGAAGCTCCAGGCACCCGGTCTCCCAGGCTACATGTGCTGCATACTCGGGCGAGTGTCGCGAGGTGAGGGAGTCCAGCAAGGAGCGCCAGCAGAGCCAGCAGCTGTGGCATTTGCACGCAGGTCTGCGGGCGCGCGCAAAGGCAGGGCGGAACCTTTAGTCCCACATCGTGGAATCGCGAGGTGCGGGAATACCATAAATTGAATTCGTGCTTCATTCTCACTGCCTCCGTAAGCACAGGGGTGAGGTCCCTCACTGACCCCACACTCGCCTTGTCTGCGGCTTGACCTCGCGGATCTGGCGGATCCGACCCGACCTAGACCTACGCACTCCTCGCACATCATCACCTGCAGGTGCGCCTGGTCCCGGGTACGATCCGACCCGATTATGGCTGTGGCTCTGGGAGAGCGTCCATGAGTGAAATGCTTGAGAGAGAGAGACGTGTGGGTAGAGGGAGAAGGGATAGGTTTTGTTCTGTGTAGGCACAGGCTGAACGTTGAGAAAGAACTCGGTCGCGAGAAGGAAAAGAAAGCAGGAAGAAAGGAAAGGCAGGAAGAACAGAGAAGAAGAACAAAGAAAGAAGCCTCCACAGGAGAAGAAGAAGGAGCAAGACAGAGAAGAAACAAGGCAGAGAAGAAGAAGAAAGAAAGAAGCCTTCGCAGGAGAAGAAGAAAGAGAAGAAAAGAAAGCAAACACAGCAGCAGAAAAAGAAGAAACAGAGAGACTGCTGAGGAAGAAGAATAATCAAGAAAAAAAGGGAACCTACTTTTAAGACGTCTGATCACAAGATCAGACGTCCAATTTCATTTCTTTTTGTCCTAACTACTTTTAATCGCATACATTCATAGTTGAATTGATATTTTGAGTAAATTAGAGTGTTCAATTACATTTTGACTAGTAGTAAATTCCATTTGCTCCCTGTGATCGACCTCGGATACTCCGGTCTTCGAGTAATAAAATTCTTTATATTTGTTTAGACGTTTTGTCGGTTATACTACAACGTAATACGCTTTAAATCCGCACAAAAACGTCGACAACATTTTGGCACCGTTGCTGGGGAGCAATGCGCAATTTACCACTAGTCTCTACATTCTTTTTATCATATTGAACACTAACTTGCCCTACTTTGCTTTGATGTAATCTTGCAGGTACTTCATGAGAAAATCTCTCCCGCAAGTCAACCACTCCAGGGCAGGTAATTTCTTTTCTTCCTTAATCATCCCCTAATCTTTGAAAGACAAAAGGAAGAAAATCAATTTAGGAATCAATTGCCTTCTTTATATAGTAATCACCATCTCTAAGGCAAAACATTTCCTGATTTTGCGAAAATTTCTGCAAATATTCTTGAAGTTGGAGTGATTTTTTTCCCATCCCACAAATTCTTGTGCCTAATTGAAATAACGCTTAATCTCGGCAGACCACACACTTCTTGTTTATAAGTCCAAAGAGAACTTTTGAAAAAGAAAAAGAGGATTGGAAATAGAACCAAATTAGGGTTTCCACATTAGGGTCTTGAAGCGCTAGTCACACATGCCTGTGTAAAAGGAAATAAACCCTCCCGCATCAGTGTGCTACCCAAGCCCTTGATTGAAGAAAGCTAAATAAGACAAACCCTAAAATTGAGCCCTAAAATCACTTGAATCTTAAAATTTTTTGACCTAATAACCTAGGAGTCAAATCAGGGTGATCTCTAGTCTCCGAGCTTAGAATCACTCTGCCATCTATGGGATAGGTCAGGTGAAGTTGACCCCATGGGTCAACCAACCTCTAAATTAGGTCACAATACCAAAAACATCTAAAGTTTAAGTGAGAACCCTAAAAGCACCTTTGAAATAAAAAGTGATAGACTTAAGAGGTCAAGGTCCCCATTCTGGTCTACCTGGAATCTCAGTGACAAGAGAGGTCGGGTGGGGGAAACCCTGTAACCCGTAGGGACGCTCTACCGTGTAGGGGTCTTTGCGGGACTCTCCCTCTCTGGCTGCCCAGGTAATTCTCAGGTGGACGATCTTCGGATCCAGGGGTCCATCCACCCCGAACCTCCATAGTCATCCAAACATCTTTTGGGTGTCTTGATTGGGTCAAGAACATCTCCAGTCCTGCATCTTTTCTCTTTAGAGCACACACACTCATTTTCAGTGGGACTCGTTATTCAGATCTGATCTCTTCATAACACATCTTGAGTCAAACTCTGATCTTGATTCCACCACCTGATCCAAATATGCAGCCGAACCACCTAGGACTACCATTCAAGAAACCTGAATACCAGAGATCCATGAGAGATAAAATGATTGAGGATGCCATGAGATTTTATGAAAATGAAGAAACCTCAACAACAGTAGGAAACATTCAGGTTGATGTCCCAACAACCACAACCTTTGTCATAACTTGTGGCCAAGTATTATTAGCAGAAGCCAACAAAGGATCAACCCATGACTTGCTCATTACTGCATACATTGAGATAGAAAGATTGCACAATAGTGAATACCTTCAATGTATGACAAATCCTCGACTTTGGAAGCAACACCAAGATAGTCTTGAAAAACGGGAAGAGATAATGAGATTAATAAAACAAGTGATTGATCAGAAATACCCGTACATACCACCAACAGAGGATGAGCTATCGTGGGACAACATCGAGGATAAATCTGACCTCGGGTTTGAGGCACAAAATGGTTGTGGATTCCCAACCCAGATGGAGTATAATGCACCTGATATTGAAGAAGGTTGGGAAGCTCCAAATGCAGGAAAAGACCATGATGAGCCCATTTTTGAATCCGAAGACTCCTGCAAGTATGAGAGTAGAACTGAACCTCTCGAGGATGTAAATTCCGTCCCTTATTCTGATAAGGTGGCCCTCGAAGGTTATTCAGACCTAAATTCTAGTAATTCAACCCACATCCTAAGCTTAGAACCTAGATCTGAAACATATTTTGAAGATTTCAAGGCCCCAGAGGAAGAAAATCAATCTCTTAATGAAGAATATGATTTTGGGCCTCGATTTGATGAATATCCCTCGTCAACCTCCTCAGAGGAACGAATCGATTTTGCTGAAGTCATGCCAATCAGAAATCGAGGAGTTGGACGAGTAGGGTTTCAATTGGGTCTGCCCTACTAGCTTAGAATCTGAGCCTCTACCAGATAAGGATACCCTTTTAAGCTCAGAATTAACATTTAGGTTAGATCCCAGTCAGGCTGCTGAATATACAACATATGATTTATTCTATGGTGGAACTCATGATCTAGAATCTCATTCAAACTTTGATTTTCGCAAACTCTCCGACGATCTCGAATCTGACCATAACATCGGAGAAAATCTGCCTCCTGATTATAACATGTCAATCTTCTTTGAAGCCACCTGCTCCACATATACAGAACCAATCAAAACCCGTTCCCCACCCCGACCCGCAACCGGACTCAATTTCTATTCCGATTCACCTCTCACTGAGCCGTTTGCAGATGATTCAACTCCATATCTAGACCAGGTATCGGGTACTGATCAGACCACAAATCAGGAGCCTCCATCCTTTGATCACCTCTGTAGGGATTCCACACCTTACATGGATAATTTTTCGGAACCCTACTTTGACCAGGCTGATTCGACTCAGCCTGAACCCGAGTTTTCACTTCCATATCCATCATAACGTCATTGCATATGGTGGGTTCCGCATCTGCTGATCTACATCTATCAACCCACCAGACTTATTGGGTTCGGGCTGCATCATCAGCCCACTGATCTCACCAAGCACCTGGTTGGACCAACCAGGCTCTTAATCAATGTGCTTGTTTTCCAAAACTCCATTGATTTGACCACTCCCTCTCCACCTCATTTTCTGCTCGGCTGAAGGCATTAAATTTAGCGCTTAACGGGAGGCAACCCGTCATCCCAAACACAGAGACCCATCTGATTATCCATCTAGACTCCACGTCTATTGCACCTTGAGACCAGCCTTAGACAGAGGATCCCACCTCTGGTACACGTATCAGAGCTTGAAATCATCCGCATCAGTCATTTACGACCCATTCACCCACCCGATGTATCCTGTTCTAAGCCCCAGACCTCAACATTAATTCCCACCCTCTGTTTGTAATGAGGACATTGCAAAACTTAGGCATGGGGGGGGTGATAAAGTGCATACATACAGAACCAAGAAAAAAAAATCAGGAGTCTCACACACAAAAAAATTTGCATGTCAAAAACGCAAAAAAAAATTGAAAAAAATTAAGAAAAATAACAAAAAAATGGGGGGAGGGAGGAAATTTTGTGAGCCACTTAAGCATAAGGAGGAGAAAAAGAAGAAAAATGACAAAAAGGAGCACAAAATGAATAGTCATTAGTAAAAGATTAAGGGGTTAACTGAAGTTCTAGACCGAATCAAGAAAAAGAAAAGAAAAGTGCTACGGAGATATAACAAGAGATTAGCAGGAACGCTGGTCTTAGGCCTTTTGGGCTAGTACCTTTAGCTTAAAAATTCACGTATCCGTTAAAATTTGGATAATCCTCAAGAGGTTGAGGAAAATGCGAAGCTTGAGTATTAGGTCTAAGGCTTAGGAAGTATCCGGCCTCGTTAACTAACCTCCGGTTTGCGGGATTCGGTAACCTAAGCACCCAAATTCACACACAGTCTGGTTCAGTGCGCATAAACATCCAAATCACGCGAAAAGCGTTTAATGTTCTGAAAAAGTCACCTAGATTAGGAGCGGTCAATCAACACAAATTGATTTGGACGAGTTCCCAGCGCGGAGAGTCAGGAAATTCCCCTCGAAGATGCGTAACAACATATCGTCTCCTCGGTGCTTGTCTCTTAGGATATTTAAATATCCTACCGAGGGCATGTAAGCACTCTGCTGGTTCAGATACCATGGGCGACATTATCACGAAATGTCGATCGCCAGGGTCTGGATTCGACCACGGAACGCCATGGGCGGGATTATCTCGAAATCTCGAAAGCCAGGGTTCCGGGGGTTGCCATGGGCGGGATTATCTCGAAATCTCGAAAGACAAGGACCCTTGAGAATTGATGATGGAGACGAGGAATCCGATACAGACCGTGTTGAGAAGCTAATCCGAACCTAGAAATAAAAAGAAAAGAGAGAGAAAAGCTCTCCAAACAAATAAATCTTCTATCTCTCTCTTACAAAAAACGCACTGCAAACTGAACTTAGGCTAAAAATGTCTCAAGCACGGGTGCTTTAACCGCGGAGTCCAACAAACCCTAGGTTAGTTTCTATGGGCCGTAGAAACCTTTGCGGAAGACTGAAGCTAAAGCGGAACAGGTCCGGATTTTGGTTGGTACTTGAATACCTCCAGGCCTATTGTCGGCATTCCCACCTAATAACAAAAGAAAAGGAGCACTTATCATTGTTGACAGACATTTAGGGTCTAGAATGGAAGTTAAAACCTTAAAATTTTGCTAAGGGACTAGCAAAAGCTAGGCATGGGGGTATGATGAGAGCCTCATCATGAGCCATAACTAGCTCATTTTGACCCAATAAAGAAGATAAAAGCTCCTACATAACCTAGAAGAAGATCTAACTGAAGGAACAAGTGCTCTGAGAAGAAAACATGAAATAAAGGTTAAAACTGTAATTTTACCATTGCAGTAGATAAACGGGATTTCTCAGAAGCAAAACATAGGTCAGATGGTCCAAATAAAATAAAAAGTGGGTTGAGTTAATCAGAAATGGGTTTATGTGCAATCTAAGAACTAAATGACAATTGGTAACCCTAAAACAGACCCGCTTAAATTAACAAGGTTCCGGTCAGAATAAAAATCAAGTAAACCCTCTAAAAATCATAGAAAAACATCCTCTAGGGTTTAAAACACTTAATTTGGCCTTTGGAACCTAGTTTGACCAAGATTAGGGTCCTAGCTCCTCAATTAACCTAATTAAGATTTTTACGCAAAATATCCAGTCAAACGAGGTCAAACCTAAAATCCAACTTCACCATTGGATTCCTTAGGTCCAAATTAGGTTTGTACCAAAATTTGGACCTAAGGGGAGGTCATCTTGACCTACTTTGTAATTTAGTACAACTAAATTACAAATTGGTCCCTATCTTTTGAATAACTTTGCAGAGAGCCCCCTAGGTTCTTCGCCTCCTTTGCAAACCGGTCCTGCCGCCATTGCTAGGGCAGAAGCGAGCTCCGGCGAGGTTCGGAGAGGGATTGCTCTCTAATCCCTCAGAGATTCCCTCCCAGAAATGGAAGGAGGATTCTCTGAGGAATTCCCTTCCTTATAAAGCCAATTACAATCGCTGGTGTGAAGCCAATCTCTCGTGCGAACGCACGAGAGATTTGGGTATCCACCTTCCTTCCAACTCTGGCGAGCCGGCAGACCTAATTGCGCACTCTCCACGCGCTGATAGGAGAGGCCAGCACCTATAAAACACCCCCCAGACCCTGCCGCAGGACCTGAGCTTGATTTGGCCGAGTGTCCACCCCCAATTCGTCTCCTCCTGCCCAGCCAAAAGTCCCAGCAAGCTCCGGCGAGCCCCCCTCCCTCTTCGCTCTGCCACAAAACCAGTGGCAGAGTTAGCTTCCTGACTTCCCTCTGCGTCGCGCAGTACCCGCGCACACCGCCTCAGCCCCGTCGTCGCCGCCGTTCTCCCCCACTGGGCATCATCTTCTCCAGCGACAGCAGGTACTGCTGTCCGCCTTCCGTCCCCTTTCGTCCTTACAATTAGGTTAGAACTCCTCTCCATCCTCTCCTCTCTCTTTTCCCCCTCTTATCTCATCTGATTACCCCTCGACCGACGCTGACCACCCTCATCTTCCACATCACCAACCGACCTCCGGCGAGCCGCTTCCACCATTCCAGCCCCCCACACGGCTCGCCAACCACTTCGAGAGCTCCGCCTCACCACCAGGAACTCGCTCCACCCCACAACTGCCACTCCAGACCTCCATAATCACCCCCCGAACAACCCACCATCTCCGACCACAGCTTGACCTAGGCACGCACGCCTAGGCCGACCTGCGGCCTGCAACGTCGTCCACCGCCTTCGCCGTGCCACGGCGAAGGTCTCTAGCTGATCTGATTGGGCCGAGAGGCTTGTTTTGTGCATGACAGTGTTTGAGCTCCTGCCGCCATGGACGACCTCTGATGAAGCTCCAACGAAGCTCCAGGCACCCGGTCTCCCAGGCTACAGGTGCTGCATACTCGCGCGAGTGTCGCAAGGTGAGGGAGTCCAGCAAGGAGCGCCAGCAGAGCCAGCAGCTGTGGCGTTTGCACGCAGGTCTGCAGACGCACTCAAAGGCAGGGCGGAACCTTTAGTCCCACATCGTGGAATCGCAAGGTGCTGGCATACCATAAATTGAATTCGTGCTTCATTCTCACTGCCTCCATAAGCACAGGGGTGAGGTCCCTCACTGACCCCACACCCGCCTCGTCCGCGGCTTGACCTCGCGGATCTGGCGGATCCGACCCGACCTAGACCTATGCACTCCTCGTGCATCATCACCTGCAGGTGCGCCTGGTCCCGGGTACGATCCGACCCGATTATGGCTGTGGCTCTGGGAGAGCGTCCATGAGTGAAATGCTTGAGAGAGAGACGCGTGGGTAGAGGGAGAAGGGATAGGTTTTGTTCTGTGTAGGCACAGGCTGAACGTTGAGAAAGAAGGACTCGGTCGCGAGAAGGAAAAGAAAGAAGGAAGAAAGGAAAGGCAGGAAGAACAGAGAAGAAGAACAAAGAAAGAAGCCTCCACAGGAGAAGAAGGAGCAAGACAGAGAAGAAACAAGGCAGAGAAGAAGAAGAAAGAAAGAAGCCATCGCAGGAGAAGAAGAAAGAGAAGAAAAGAAAGCAAACACAGCAGCAGAAAAAGAAGAAACAGAGAGACTGCTGAGGAAGAAGAATAATCAAGAAAAAAAGGGAACCTACTTTTAAGACATCTGATCACAAGATCAGACGTCCAATTTCATTTCTTTTTGTCCTAACTACTTTTAATCGCATACATTCATAGTTGAATTGATATTTTGAGTAAATTAGAGTGTTCAATTACATTTTGACTAGTAGTAAATTCCATTTCCTCCCTGTGATCGACCTCGGATACTCCGGTCTTCGAGTAATCAAATTCTTTATATTTGTTTAGACGTTTTGTCGGTTATACTACAACGTAATACGCTTTAAATCCGCACAAAAACGTCGACAACAGGAGTAAAGGCAATCAATCAAACAAGTGAATTTTAATCCACTTGCCCCAAGAGATCCCAAGAAGTTTTTCTTTTTTTTTTTATTAAGGTTACAAGTTAACCTAGGTTGCTAAGAAAGAAAGACCTACTTGTTCAGCCACGTGTGCGAAGCTTGATGAGAGCCTCATCATGAGCCATAACTAGCTCATTTTGACCCAATAAAGAAGATAAAAGCTCCTACATAACCTAGAAGAAGGCCTAACTGAAGGAACAAGTGCTCTGAGAAGAAAACATGAAATAAAGGTTAAAACTGCAATTTTACCATTGCAGTAGATAAACGGGATTTCTCAGAGGCAAAACATAGGTCAAATGGTCTAAATGAGATAAAAAGTGGGTTGAGTCAATCAAAAATGGGTTCATGTGCAATCTAAGAACTAAAAGACACTTGGTAACCCTAAAACAGACCCGCTTAAATTAACAAGGTTCCGGTCAGAACAAAAAGCAAGTAAACCCTCTACAAATCATGGAAAACCATACTCTAGGGTTTAGAACACTTAATTTGGCCTTTGGAACCTAGTTTGACCTAGATTAGGGTCCTAGCTCTTCAATTAACCTAATTTGGGTTTTTACGCAAAATATCCAGTCAAACGAGGTCAAACCTGAAATCTAACTTCTCCATTGGTTTCCTTAGGTCCAAATTAGGTTTATACCAAAATTTGGACCTAAGGAGAGGTCATCTTGACCTACTTTGCAATTTAGTACACCCAAATCACAAATTGGTCCCTATCTTTTGAATACTGTTGCAGAGAACCCCCTAGGTTCTTCGCCTCCTTTGCAAACCGGTCCTGCCGCCATTGCTAGGGCAAAACCGAGCTCCGGCGAGGTTCGAAGAGGGATTGCTCTCTAATCCCTCAGAGATTCCCTCCCAGAAATGGAAGGAGAATTCTCTGAAGAATTGCCTTCCATTTAAGACCGATATCGATCCCTGGTGTGAACCCAATCTCTCGTGCGAACGCACGAGAGATTTGGGTATCCTAACTCCTTTCCATCTCCGGCGACCAACCTCAGGCAATTACGTGCTCTTCACGCCCTGCATACCAAGTCCAGCGCCTATATAAGAACCCACAACTCCGGCCGAAGAGGCTGAGCTTGGTTTGGCCGAGGTTCCACCCCCAATTCCTCTCCTCCTGCCCGGCCAAACTCCCAGCAGGCTCCGGTGAGGCCCCCTCCCCTCCCTCTTCGCTCTGCCACAAAACCAGTGGCAGAGTTAACTTCCTGACCTTCCTCCGCGTCGCGCAGTACCAGCGCACGCCGCCTCAGCCCCGTCGTCGCCGTCGTCCTCCCCCACTGGGCGTCATCTTCTCCGGCGACAGCAGGTACTGCTGTTCGCCCTCCGTCCCCTTTCGTCCTTACAGTAGATTAGAACTCCTCTCCATCCTATCCTCTCTCTTTTCCCCCTGTTATCTCGTCTGATTACCCCTCGACCGACGCTGACCATCCTCATCTTCCACATCACCGACCGAACTCCGGCGAACCGCCCACACCACTCCGCCACTCCACACGGCTCGCCAACCACCTCGTGAGCTCCGCCTCACCACCAGGAACTCGCTCCACCCCACAACTGCCACTCCAGACCTCCATAACCACCCCCCGAACAACCCATCATCTCCGGCCACAGGTTAACCTAGGCGGGCACGCCTAGGCCGACCGGCAACCTGCAGCATCACCCACCACCTTCGCCGTGCTACGGCGAAGGTTTCCAGCTATTCTAATTGGGCCAATAGGCCGTTCTGTGGAAGCTCAGGTGAACGCCCCGGCCGCCATTAACAGCCGAAGCAGCAGGAAGCTTGGAGCAGCAGCAGGCGTCAGGCTTCCTAGGCGGCAGGTGCAGCAGACTCTCGCAAGTGTTGCGAGGTGACTGAGTGCAGCAAGGAGCACCAGCAGGGCCTTCAGCGTGGGCAATTGCACACGAGAATCTGCGGGCGCACGCAAAGGAAGGGCGGAACGTTTAGTCCCACATCGTGGAATCTCAAGGCACAGGTATGGTATAAAGAGTTTTTGTGATATAGGTTTACTGCCTCGAAAGCACAGGGGTGAGGTCCCTCACTGACCCCACCCGCCTCGTCCGCGGCCTGACCACGCGGACCTGGCGGATCCGACCCGACCTAGACCTACGCACTCCTCGCGCATCACACACCTGCAGGTGCGCCTGGTCCCGGGTACGATTCGACCCGATTAAGACTGTGGCTCTGGTAGAGCGGTTTGAGTGAATTGCTTGAGAGAGAGAGACGCGCGGGTAGAGGGAGAAGGGTTAGGTTTTGCTCCTGTGCAGGCAGGCTGAACGCAGGAGGAGAAGGACTTGGCCGCGAGAAGGAAAAGAAAGAAAGAAGAAGGAACGGCAGAGAAGAATAGAAGAGGAAGAAACAAGGCAGAGAAGAAGAAGCAAGAAAGAAGCCTTCGCAGGGGAAGAAAGAAAAGAGCAAGCCAGAAGCAAAGGCACAGAGAAGCCAAGTGAAGACTTTGCAGAGATCAGAAGAAGAAAAGAAAGAGCAAAGACTGCAGCAGAAGAAGAAGAAGAATAATCAAGAAGAAAAGGAGAAATGCTTTTAAGACGTCTGATCACAAGATCAGACGTCCAATTTCATATTTTTTTGCCCTAACTCCTTTTAATCGCATACATTCATACCTGAATTGATATTTTGAGTAAATTAGAGTGTTCAATTACATTTTGATTTAGTGGTAAGTTCCATTTGCTCCCTGTGTTCGACCTCGGATACTCCGGTCTTCGAGTAATAAAAACTTTGTATTTGTTCGAATGTTTTGTCGGTTATACTACAACATAATACGCTTTAAATCCGCACGAAACGCCCCTGAACATTTTGGCGCCGTTGCCGGGGAGCACTGCACAATTTACCACTAGTCTCTACATTCTTTTTATCATATTGAACACTAACTTGCCCTACTTTTCTTTGATGTGATCTTGCAGGTACTTCATGAGAAAATCTCTCCCGCAAGTCAACCACTCCAGGGCAGGTAATTTCTTTTCTTCCTTAATCATCCCCTAATCTTTGAAAGACAAAAGGAAGAAAATCAAGTTAGGAATCAATTGCCTTCTTTATATAGTAATCACCATCTCTAAGGCAAAACATTTCTTGATTTTGCGAAAATTTCTGCAAATATTCTTGAAGTTGGAGTGATTTTTTTCCATCCCACAAATTCTTGTGCCTAGTTGAAAATAAACGCTTAATCTCGGCGGACCACACACTTCTTGTTTATAAGTCCAAAGAGAACTTTTGAAAAAGAAAAAGAGGATTGGAAATAGAACCAAATTAGGGTTTCCACATTAGGGTCTTGAAGCGCTAGTCACACATGCCTGTGTAAAAGGAAATAAACCCTCCCGCATCAGTGTGCTACCCAAGCCCTTGATTGAAGAAAGTTAAATAAGACAAACCCTAAAATTGAGCTCTAAAATCACTTGAATCTTAAAATTTTCTTTTGACCTAATAACCTGGGAGTCAAATCAGGGTGATCTCTAGGCTCCGAGCTTAGAATCATTCTGCCATCTATAGGACAGGTCAGGTGAAGTTGACCCCTTGGGTCAACCAACCTCTAAATTAGGTCACAATACCAAAAACATCTAAAGTTCAAGTGAGAACCCTAAAAGCACCTTTGAAATAAAAAGTGATAGACTTAAGAGGTCAAGGTCCCCATTCTGGTTTACCTGGAATCTCAGTGACAAGAGAGGTCGGGTGGGGGAAACCCTGTAACCCGTAGGGACGCTCTACCGTGTAGGGGTCTTTGCGGGACTCTCCCTCTCTGGCTGCCCAGGTAATTCTCAGGTGGACGATCTTCGGATCCAGGGGTTCATCCGCCCCAAACCTCCATAGTCATCCAAACATCTTTTGGGTGTCTTGATTGGGTCAAGAACATCTCCAGTCCTGCATCTTTTCTCTGTAGAGCACACACACTCATTTTCAGTGGGACTCGTTATTCAGATCTGATCGCTTCATAACACATCTTGAGTCAAACTCTGATCGTGATTCCACCACCTGATCCAAATATGCAGCCGAACCACCTAGGACTACCAGTCGAGAAACCTGAATATCGGAGATCCATGAGAGATAAAATGATTGAGGATGCCATGAGATTTTATGAAAATGAAGAAACCTCAACAACAGTAGGAAACATTCAGGTTGATGTCCCAACAACCACAACCTTTGTCATAACTTGTGCCCAAGTACTATTAGCAGAAGCCAACAAAGGATCAACCCGTGACTTGCTCATTACTGCATACATTGAGATAGAAAAATTGCATAATAGTGAATACCTTCAATGTATGACAAATCCTCGACTTTGGAAGCAACACCAAGATAATCTTGAAAAACGGGAAGAGATAATGAGATTAATAAAACAAGTGATTGATCAGAAATACCCGTACATACTGCCAACAGAGGATGAACTATCTTGGGACAACATCGAGGATAAATCTGATCTCGGGTTTGAGGCACAAAATGGTTGTGGATTCCCAACCCAGATGGAGTATAATGCACCTAATATTGAAGAAGGTTGGGAAGCTCCAAATGCAGGAAAAGACCATGATGAACCCATTTTAGAATCCCAAGACTCCTGCAAGTATGAGAGTAGAACTGAACCTCTCGCGGGTATAAATTCCGTCCCTTATTTTGATAAGGTGGCCCGCGAAGGTTATTCAGACCTAGATTCTAGTAATTCCACCCACATCCTAAGCCTAGAACCTAGATCTGAAACCTATATTGAAGATTTCAAGGCCCCATATGAAGAAAATCAATCTCTTAATGAAGAATATGATTCTGGGCCTCGATTTGATGAATATCCCTCGTCAACCTCCTCAGAAGAACTAATCGAGTTTTCGGAAGTCATGCCAATCTACGATACAGAAACCGAGGACTTGGACGAGCGGGGTTTCGATTGGCTCTGCCCTACTAACCTTGAACCTGAGCCTCTACCAGATAGGGACACCTTTGTAAGCTCAGAATTAACATTTAGGCTAGATCCCAGTCAGGCTGCTGAATATACAACATATGATTTATTCTATGGTGGAACTCATGATCTAGAATCTCATTCAAACTTTGATTTTCGCAAACTCTCCAACGATCTCGAATCTGACCATAACATCGGAGAAAATCTACCTCCTGATTATAACATGTCAATCTTCTTTGAAGCCACCTGCTCCACATATACAGCACCAATCAAAACCCGTTCCCCACCTCGACCCGCAACCGGACTCAATTTCTATTCTGATTCACCTCTCAATGAGCCGATTGTAGATGATTCAACTCCGTATCTATACCGGGTATCGGACACTGATCAGACCACAAATCAGGAGCCTCCATCCTTTGACCGTCCCTGTAGGGATTCCACATCTTACATTGATTATTTTTCGGAACCCTACCCCCACCAGGCTGATTCGACTGAGCCCCAACTCGAGTTTTCACTTCCATATCTATCAGAACATCACTGCATTTGGTGGGTCCCACATCTGCTAATCTACATCTATCAACCCACCAGACTTATTGGGTTTGGGCTGCATCATCAGCCCACTGATCTGAACAAGTACCTGGTTGGACCAACCAGGCTCTTAATCAAGGTGCTTGTTTTCCAAAACTCCATTGATTTGACCACTCCCTCTCCACCCCATTTTTCGCTCGGCTGAAGGCATTAAATTTAGCGCTTAACGGGAGGCAACCCGTCATCTCAAAAATAGAGACCCGTCTGATTAGCCGTCTGTACTCCACGTCTATTGCACCTTGAGTTCAGCCTTAGACAGTTGATCCCACCTCTGGTACACGTATCAGAGCTTAAAATCATTCGCATCACTCATTCCCGACCCATTCACCCACCCGATATATCCTGTTCTAAGCCCCTGACCTCAACACTAATTCCCACCCTCTGTTTACAATGAGGACATTGCAAAACTTAGGCATGGGGGGGTGATAAAGTGCATACATACAAAACCAAGAAAAAAATCAGAAGGATTCTCACAAAAAATTCACATATGTCAAAAACACAAAAAATTGAAAAATTACGAAAAAGAACAAAAAAAATAGGAGGGAGGAAATGTTGTGAGCCATATAATCATAAGGAGGAGAAAAAGAGCAAAAATGAAGAAAGGAGCACAAAAGGAAAAGAAAAAGAAAAAGTCATTAGTAAAAGATTAAGGGGTTAACTGAAGTTCTAGACCGAGTCAAGAAAAAGAAAAGAAAAAGTGCTAAGGAAACATAACAAGAGATTAGCGGGAACGCTGGTCTTAGGCCTTTTGGGCTAGTATCTTTAGCTTAAAAATTCACGTATCCGTTAAAATCTGGATAATCCTCAAGAGGTTGAGGAAAATGCGAAGCTTGAGTATTAGGTCTAAGGCTTAGGAAGTATTCAGCCTCGTTAACTGACCTCCGGTTTGCGGGATTCGGTAACCTAAGCACCCCAAATTCACACACAGTCTGGTTCAGTGCGCATAAAACATCCAAAACACGCAAGAGCGTTTAATATTCTGAAAAAGTCACCTAGATTAGGAGCGGCCAATCAACACAAGTTGATTTGGACGAGTTCCCAGCGCGGAGAGGCGGGAAATTCCCCTCGAAGATGCGTAACAACATATCGTCTCCTCGGTGCTTGTCTCTTAGGATATTTAAATATCCTACTGGGGGCATGTAAGCACTCTGCTGGTTCAGATACCATGGGTGGCATTATCACGAAATGTCGATCGCCAGGGTCTGAATTCGGCCACGGAACGCCATGGGTGGGATTATCTCGAAATCTCGAAAGCCAGGGTTCCGGGGGTTGCCATGGGCGGGATTATCTCGAAATCTCGAAAGCCAGGGACCTTTGAGGATTGATGATGGGGACGAGGAATCCGATACAGACCGTGTTGAGAAGCTAATCCGAAGCTAGAAATAAAAAAGAAAAGAGAGAGAAAAGCTCTCGAAACAAATAAATCTTCTATCTCTCTCTTACAAAAAACGCACTGCAAACTGAACTTAGGCTAAAAATATCTCAAGCACGGGTGCTTTAACCGCGGAGTCCAACAAACCCTAGGTTAGGTTCTGTGGGCCGTAGAAACCTTTGCAGAAGACTGAGGCTAAAGCGGAACAGGTCCGGATTTTGGTTGGTACTTGAGTACCTCTAGGCCTATTGTCGGCATTCCCACCTAATCACAAAAGAAAAGGAGAAGCACTTATCATTGTTGACAACATTCAGGGTCTAGAACGGAAGTTAAAACTTTGAAATTTTGCTAAGGGACTAGCAAAAGCTAGGCATGGGGGTATGATGAGAGCCTCATCATGAGCCATAACTAGCTCATTTTGACCCAATAAAGAAGATAAAAGCTCCTACATAACCTAGAAGAAGGCCTAACTGAAGGAACAAGTGCTCTGAGAAGAAAACATGAAATAAAGGTTAAAACTGCAATTTTACCATTGCAGTAGATAAACGGGATTTCTCAGAGGCAAAACATAGGTCAAATGGTCTAAATGAGATAAAAAGTGGGTTGAGTCAATCAGAAATGGGTTCATGTGCAATCTAAGAACTAAAAGACACTTGGTAACCCTAAAACAGACCCGCTTAAATTAACAAGGTTCCGGTCAGAACAAAAAGCAAGTAAACCCTCTACAAATCATGGAAAACCATACTCTAGGGTTTAGAACACTTAATTTGGCCTTTGGAACCTAGTTTGACCTAGATTAGGGTCCTAGCTCTTCAATTAACCTAATTTGGGTTTTTACGCAAAATATCCAGTCAAACGACGTCAAACCTGAAATCTAACTTCTCCATTGGTTTCCTTAGGTCCAAATTAGGTTTATACCAAAATTTGGACCTAAGGAGAGGTCATCTTGACCTACTTTGCAATTTAGTACACCCAAATCACAAATTGGTCCCTATCTTTTGAATACCGTTGCAGAGAACCCCCTAGGTTCTTCGCCTCCTTTGCAAACCGGTCCTGCCGCCATTGCTAGGGCAGAACCGAGCTCCGGCGAGGTTCGAAGAGGGATTGCTCTCTAATCCCTCAGAGATTCCCTCCCAGAAATGGAAGGAGAATTCTCTGAAGAATTGCCTTCCATTTAAGACCGATATCGATCCCTGGTGTGAACCCAATCTCTCGTGCGAACGCACGAGAGATTTGGGTATCCTAACTCCTTTCCATCTCCGGCGACCAACCTCAGGCAATTACGTGCTCTTCACGCCCTGCATACCAAGTCCAGCGCCTATATAAGAACCCACAACTCCGGCCGAAGAGGCTGAGCTTGGTTTGGCCGAGGTTCCACCCCCAATTCCTCTCCTCCTGCCCGGCCAAACTCCCAGCAGGCTCCGGTGAGGCCCCCTCCCCTCCCTCTTCGCTCTGCCACAAAACCAGTGGCAGAGTTAACTTCCTGACCTTCCTCCGCGTCGCGCAGTACCAGCGCACGCCGCCTCAGCCCCGTCGTCGCCGTCGTCCTCCCCCACTGGGCGTCATCTTCTCCGGCGACAGCAGGTACTGCTGTTCGCCCTCCGTCCCCTTTCGTCCTTACAGTAGATTAGAACTCCTCTCCATCCTATCCTCTCTCTTTTCCCCCTGTTATCTCGTCTGATTACCCCTCGACCGACGCTGACCACCCTCATCTTCCACATCACCGACCGAACTCCGGCGAGCCGCCCACACCACTCCGCCACTCCACACGGCTCGCCAACCACCTCGTGAGCTCCGCCTCACCACCAGGAACTCGCTCCACCCCACAACTGCCACTCCAGACCTCCATAACCACCCCCCGAACAACCCATCATCTCCGGCCACAGGTTAACCTAGGCGGGCACGCCTAGGCCGACCGGCAACCTGCAGCATCACCCACCACCTTCGCCGTGCTACGGCGAAGGTTTCCAGCTATTCTAATTGGGCCAATAGGCCGTTCTGTGGAAGCTCAGGTGAACGCCCCGGCCGCCATTAACAGCCGAAGCAGCAGGAAGCTTGGAGCAGCAGCAGGCGTCAGGCTTCCTAGGCGGCAGGTGCAGCAGACTCTCGCAAGTGTTGCGAGGTGACTGAGTGCAGCAAGGAGCACCAGCAGGGCCTTCAGCGTGGGCAATTGCACACGAGAATCTGCGGGCGCACGCAAAGGAAGGGCGGAACGTTTAGTCCCACATCGTGGAATCTCAAGGCACAGGTATGGTATAAAGAGTTTTTGTGATATAGGTTTACTGCCTCGAAAGCACAGGGGTGAGGTCCCTCACTGACCCCACCCGCCTCGTCCGCGGCCTGACCACGCGGACCTGGCGGATCCGACCCGACCTAGACCTACGCACTCCTCGCGCATCACACACCTGCAGGTGCGCCTGGTCCCGGGTACGATTCGACCCGATTAAGACTGTGGCTCTGGTAGAGCGGTTTGAGTGAATTGCTTGAGAGAGAGAGACGCGCGGGTAGAGGGAGAAGGGTTAGGTTTTGCTCCTGTGCAGGCAGGCTGAACGCAGGAGGAGAAGGACTTGGCCGCGAGAAGGAAAAGAAAGAAAGAAGAAGGAACGGCAGAGAAGAATAGAAGAGGAAGAAACAAGGCAGAGAAGAAGAAGCAAGAAAGAAGCCTTCGCAGGGGAAGAAAGAAAAGAGCAAGCCAGAAGCAAAGGCACAGAGAAGCCAAGTGAAGACTTTGCAGAGATCAGAAGAAGAAAAGAAAGAGCAAAGACTGCAGCAGAAGAAGAAGAAGAATAATCAAGAAGAAAAGGAGAAATGCTTTTAAGACGTCTGATCACAAGATCAGACGTCCAATTTCATATTTTTTTGCCCTAACTCCTTTTAATCGCATACATTCATACCTGAATTGATATTTTGAGTAAATTAGAGTGTTCAATTACATTTTGATTTAGTGGTAAGTTCCATTTGCTCCCTGTGTTCGACCTCGGATACTCCGGTCTTCGAGTAATAAAAACTTTGTATTTGTTCGAATGTTTTGTCGGTTATACTACAACATAATACGCTTTAAATCCGCACGAAACGCCCCTGAACAAAGCTCCAGTGCGGTGTCGGCATCTTCACGCTCTCGTTCCCGCCTTGGACCTACCCACATTTCCGACTTCGTCTGCTTGCCTTCTCCTTGCAACAGGTTCACCTGCACAGCAATAAACAAAAACACCTGTAAAGAGAGAAGAGAAAAATGAAAGGAATGGAATAGAAACTTACGTGCATACGCACCTCCCCGGCAACGGCGCCATGAAAAGATTATGGTCGGACCCCGATAGGTTGTGTTAATATGGTGATTTTATCATTAAAATGAGCACAGTGGTTAACCTAAATCGAGCCTAACCATCTCTTTACAAAATTTTTTTCACCTGGCCTACTTGATTTTATCTTAGTCACTTTTAGGCCCAAAGTCGAACTCAGGGAAGTGGGGTTAGAAGTCAAGTTTCTACGCTTTTCTTATAACGAATCTCTTCCGTTCGTTTATTATGTTTTTGGTATTTTTTTTTCTATTTATATTTTTTTCTGATAATTCTTGTCCATGAGGCACACCCTCAAAATTAGGTTCTTGGCTTTGAACCAAATCAGGGTTCCAAAATTGCTCTTGCTATTCGCAAGAAAAAGTACCTGCAAGTCAAGGATTATCTTTTCTCTTTTATATATTTTTTTTGTTTATCTTTTTAATGGCAAGAAAGAGAAATAGAAATAAAGTAAATATAGTATATATATATGTATATATTATATATGTATAAAGGGGTGGGGGTGGAGGTGGAGATGGCGTGTAGCACGATGTCAAGTCGGTCGTCGTCTACGAAGACGCAACCAACAGGACGAAGTGCCACGTGTAAGGTGGATTGGTGGAAGATGAGCACGAACACGCTTTCTGTACGTGTGTATCGGGGAATATGAGCAACAGGTGCAGATATTCCCGCAATACAACGTATGGTAAGTAATGTGAAAAAAAAAAAATATATATATATATATATATATATATGTATATATGTAAATATATTTATATGTATATATATATGGTTATAATTATATAGGTATATGTGTACTTATATATATATATATATATATGTAAGTATATATGTGTATATATATATAAGTATATAGATATATATATATATGTATGTATGTATATAGACTAATACATAGTTATATAAGTACTAATATATGTATAGATATATGTATATATATATATATGCAAATATGTATATAAATATATATAAATGTATATATATAAATATATATATATATATGTATAAAGTAGATTATAGGTGTGTGTGTGTAAGTGTCGGCAGAGAGAGTGAGAGAGTGCTGTGTGAGAGAGAGAGAGAGAGAGAGAGAAGGATCGTCTGCTGGAGTGAAGGCTGGGAGAGTTAAGGCGTCTGTAGCAGTGGGGCGACGTCTGAGGCTTCACGCACACGCGCAGGCACGTATGCGCGCAAAGAGGCGCGCGCTAGATGGAAGTGGGCGCGGAGAGAGGCGGCCACAGCGCACCGCGCTGCGTGAAGAGTTAGGTGCGGGCAGACGCAAGCGCTGGGAGCAGGTGAAGGGAGACGTAGACGCAGATGCTGAAGCGGGCGGATACGCGGGCGGGTGCGGGCGCTGGCAAACGCATGGGCGGGAGCTAGAGCGAGACGCGGGGCGGGACGCATGCGCGGACTAGCAGCGGTTGCTACGCGCCGGGTGACCGATTAAGTGAGAAACTTACCGGTCACCGCACTGTAGCCACAGTGTTCCGCTGAAACGCATGAACAGTGGCTACAGTGCAAGGCCGAGCCGCGCAACCGGGTGCGGCCGGTGCTGTGAGTGCGGGTAGCCGAAGCGCGAGCTGGCGCGCGTGTGGAGAGGGTGCATCGGCTGGTGGCTTACACGGAGAGGCGGGCATACATGAAGAAGCGGAAGGCGATGGCAGCCTGCAGGTGTGCGCGGTGGCTTGCGCGCGCGAAGAGGGGTGCGAGTGGACTGCTGCTGTGCGCCGTGGGGCTTGGCCGGCTGCTGCAAGGGCCTGCGGTGGCAGGTTGAGCTTCAAAGCTTGAAGCTTCAGTGGCAATGGCGGAAGGGCTTCAAACGAAGAAACAAGGAAAGAACCACCACGCCCACCAGCTCTTTGATGAGCTGGGCGGTGGTGGACTCACAGTGGTGGTTGTGCACCACCGTGAGGTATTCCTGCCCGCAGAGTGTCTCCTCAGAGGAGGAGGGCCTGCGTATGGAGGGAGAAGGGGAAGGAGATGGCCTGGAGAAGAAGAGCTGCAGTGTGTTTTTTTCATAGGGACTAGGCTCTTTGCAAAGAAGGAGCTGCGCCTGTTTTATAGAGGAAGAAAGCATGCACAGCCATGCCCTAGCTGTGCATGGCCGGCAGGGAGTAGCTGTGCAGGGCAATGCTGAACAGGGAATGGTGCGAGGAGGAAGCTGCCATGCTTTGCAGCCGCGGGGAAGAATTCAAAATCAAATAGAAATAAAAATAAAGATGGAAATTTTGTGAAGCATCACTTGAAGAAAATGTAAATTGCGAGGCTATTTTATTCACTCTCCTCCCCTCTCAATTAAATGCATGCATGCATGTATTTTTACAAATGCGACTATGGATACCTAATATGCATTGGTAATGCGGGAAATAACACAAGACGACACAATTCCAGGTGCATTTTTATGGTGCAATCAACTCCCTAACCACTATCCAAGGGTTTACGAAAAGAAGCAATGCTTCTTCTCGACAAACTAAAAATGTCTATTGATTTTCATAATGGATTCATTCTAAAATCTACATGTAAGTATAAACATTGTACTGGATTCTAGATTCAGAATCAACTCAAGAATAAAATCCCTAATCAAACTTCCTTGATAAAAATTAATGCATGAATACAATATATACAAATGCTATGCATAACCTTTCAAAGTTGCACTTTGAAGATTTCCCTAATATGGGTTACATTTAGCTCGGCCGTAATTTTAGAACAAAAAGGTGAGTGGATGAGTCAGAAGTGATTGTTGCGAACGATTTCTAGCTCCAATGCAAACATTGGAGGTGGAGTCGGTTATTCTTAATTTAAGGAACCAAAAGTGCAATTAGCATGATGTACGAAAGGCTTTTCATAGGTGTTGGCAGAAAAAATTTCAGTTTACATGTACTACCCACCCCCCCATGCCTACTTTCTTGCATGTCATCATGCATGAATATATTGAAAAATAAATTAAGATAGGGAGTGAATAGGTAGAAATCACCTGGAATTGCTGGTGAATTTTTCATTTCTCTTATTCCAACAAATATGTAGGAAAAATTTGCTAAATATGCTATATATAAGTGCTGAGTTTAATGCCTCCAGCTGGGCGTAAACTCGAAAAGGATATATCAATATAGTATTGAGAATGGTGAGTAAAATGATAAGAATTTTAATCTCGTTTGCCAACAGTGGGTCGTAAATGCGAACTAGTTGCCCATGAATTCCGAGCCCAAATAATCAAAAATATATATAGATGGTGTTTGGGATTATCTGCAACCAAGTGCAATAGTAGAAAGACAGATAAATATGGGTGCCGGGAAGAAATGAAGATGAGGGCACCCTGAAGAGCAGATGTAGAAGACGGGTGGTTAGGGTATGAGCAGAGTCGTGTGGGGTAAAATCATGTGGATCCAGATAATGGTGATGAATGGAAGGCATGACCCAAGTGGTGTGATCAGATCTGGAAATCAAGGTCTAGTGATCAATCTCTGTGTCTCCCAAGGATGTTTCTTCCTGAGTATCATCCTCTTCTTTTTCCAAATAATTCAATTATAATTCCCAATTATCACATGATTCAGTAAAATTTTTAGCTTCCTCAAATAACTCATTAACAGGAGGCGATTCTCGAATGTGTTTTGAAAATAGAGATCTCATCGTAGTATAGTGCATGAAAATGTTCGTCAAAAATAATTTATAAAGTAACGAGACTTGAGTCCCATTCACTCGTCTCTGGGAGGCATTTAGAAAATGCAGATTTGAATTCGATCTAACTCGCTCTACTTATTCAGAAATTCATGCCAGTTCACAATAATTCATATTGATGCACAACATGCTTAGTTGCAAGAGAATACAAATTTCGCACATGCAACTTTAATCAGAAGGAAATATGGCAATCAACTCATGGTGATTTTCACACATAGACATAGAGATATATAAAAGATGATTTCATTGATTACATCATGGTGGATACAGAGTGAAGCTCATGGAAAGCTTGTATAGGAAAGCTTGACAGCAATAAACTAACTAACAGAAAATGACTGCATACAAGAATCTATGGGGTGATTATGCATGCATCATTAGGGGAGAATATGGAGATACACTACTAAGCAGTAATAAAGCATTATTCAACGAAGAACTACGCTACTTATCTAGCTAACAGAATGAAGGGCATTTGGAGGTAGCTCCGATGGCCTTTGATTTGGTTGAGAGGAGATGAAGGGGCGGCTAATGGTGCTTAGGCCAGCCCTTGGAGAGAGGTTGGAGGTGATCAAGCCCTGGCATGGAGCTGATGGGGATGCCATGGTGTGCTCGTGGAGATGGAGGTGGGGTAATGGAGGTGGAATGAAGCTAAAACTAGATAGAAAGCTAGATGGGTGCAAATGGCCACCTAAAGGTCCTTTAAGTAGACCCAAGGGAGCCTCTCTAGAGAAGTGTGGAACTCTCTAGATAGGCCTATGGTGGGAGCTCGTGAGAGAGTGAGAGAGAGGATGGATGGGTGGCTTTTAGATCCACATTTGGTGGATCTAAAAATTGAATGCATCTTGGTTGCTATTTTTAGCATCCAAGGCAACAACACATGGTAGAGAGTTCTAGAGAACTCTAGGCTAGGTATTTTCATGTAGATGGTGTGTGTGGGTGTGTGTGGGTCGAAACCTAGGTGGCTAGGTTTATCAGGTTCGATTCTAGTGGGTTTAATTAAAGGTATGTCTCAAATTAAAATTATAAATACTAATTCATTAAGGTAAAATGCAATTAAACTTGATACAAGTTTAATTGGATGTGTGAAATCCTAATTGAGAGTAAATCAACTCAATTAAGTTAGGTCTAGATCAATTGGACTCTCATTGAGTCCAATTAGACAGTGTGTGCTGAGATCAAGACTCAATTGGACTCAATGAGTCCAATTGAATAGGCTGATGGAATTAACTAAGATCCAAGTCAATTTGGTTTAGTGAGGACCTAATTAGGTCCTTAGGGAGGTCTAAAGGTGATGTACTAGGGTGGCACCATAATTTAGGTTCCTATGGGTTGGAATTGGGTTTAGGGACTTAGGAATTCAAGATCCAAGCTTGAATTCAAAAATAGGAACTAGAGAGCAGTTCCAGATGTCTAACAATAGTGATAGATGTCTTAAAATGAAAAGTCAGACGTCCAGACTTGTTTTCTAGATGTTGAAACAGAGGCAGGGAAGAGTTAAGGTTCTATCTGCAGAAATTAGACGTCCAGACCAACTGTCTGGATGTCTTAAAATGCTACAGAAGTGGGTTTTAGGTGCGTGGGTTGTGGCTAAGGGTTCTGGACCTCCTGTAATTCATCTGGACGTCCAGATATAGGCTATAAATAGGGTTTTAGGGCTTCCTAGGGTACAATGACCTAATCTAAGGGTGGTTAAGGCTTGAGGAAGCTTTTAGGTTGTCCTAGAGCTAGGATGGACTTAAATTCTTTGTAATTTATTGCTTTATTCCTGCTTAACGGAATAGCATACCTCAATCCCTTACATTATTGTCTACTATATCTTATTCTAGGTCTTCTGCTGCAACTCTGGCTTCAGGTCCAGCTTCAGATCTAGTCCCAGATCCAGCTCCTGAGCTTCTTATTTCTTGCAATTTATATAATGCACCTAATTAGTATATTATAGCATTATTCTATGCATAGCTATGAGAAGAACAGTAAAGATGCAAATAATGCTTATGCATGCATGAACTACCATAACTTATGCTAAGTCCTAACCTAATTTTGGTCAATTAAGACCTATGATTGCTGCGCAATCATACCCCTATGCCTAAATCTTGCTAGTCCCTAGAAAGTACAAGACTAAATTATTCAGACACCTAAGGGATTGATTATTTTATCAAGTGTATGCCTAGAGATTTTTCTCCTTTTTCTTTTCATCCTATGTTCTAGAAATCCAGATAATTTGAAAGTGCAGCTATGTAGCTTTTGCAATAGATTCGAGTGAAAGACCTGATTCACCTCTAAAGCCTGTACTTGACCCCTAGTAAAATTCTAGCGTAATAGGCGGACTTCTTCCCTCGTGGTATTCAAGATATTCTATGAATTCCACCCTGACTTTAAGCTTGGGTAGAGAATGTCTGAGAGATACAGGTGTTTATTTGGTGGCTCACTCTCACTTGGTGCTACATAGAGATGGGTACTTCAGAATCTAGATTCCTGGATTATCAAGTAACTCAACTCAGAGAAAGACAAGAAAAACTATGCTCTCTTCTGGTTCCTTTGTATTCATTCTCTCTTTCTCTCTTTTTTCTTTTTATTTTTTTTTTAGAGTCTCACCAGATTCTCACGTATGATCCATATTTGAAGGTCTCACTTGGCATTAACACTTTAATTGAGTTCTCATAACCTTAACAGTAAGTCAGAATTCCTCAGCCAGTATTCGGGCTGCCAGAAACACAAAAAAATAGGTTAAGGTCGTATTTGGTGGGTCTCAAATTTATTTGATGGTATTGCCTCAACTCAACTGAAATAAACACTAAATATTCACTCTCTTTTTTTATTTGGTTTTTCTTCTTTTTCTAAATTTTTTTTATTTATTTTTTATTCTATGTATATATATATTTTTTTAACACAACACAAGCTAGCACACATTCATGAACTATATTGATGAGGTATTATTAGGGATTGGTGGTACTCAAGAGACATTGGGTGACTTATTTGGTGGAAGTGCCTACTTACAGCACTGAGAGAGACGAATAGGACGATGTATTTCTGACCTTGACATCAATACCCTCCTTCAGCCGAGGATTCTGTGAAGAATAGTCGTAACCATCCATCTTAGCCCTAGTTTTATGAAAACTCGCTGTCCGTGTATTTGCCTTATTTGGTGGCTCTCAATATTTCACACAAAAATGGATGCGTAGGAACTGAGAATGAAAACTATGCCTAATCTCTAAGTATCATCACCTAATTATCTACGATTCCGGATTCCTCGCATTAATCTTAGAGCACCAGTACACTACTCTCATCTCACACTATTTGGTGGATTTTTGGAGGAAAATCTGCCTAGCTCCCAAAATACTGTCTAAGGGTTCAGGAAAAGAAGCACTACTTCTTCTTGACAGACTAATGATGTTTATCAGCCTTCACCGTGAATCCATTGCAAATTCTACGTGTGTATGAAAAATTGTACTGGATTCCAAATTACAGGAATCAATTAGGGGATAAAATCCCTAATGCATTCTCTTAATAAGAAAATCTTATTCATGGATGCACTATGTATATATGCTATAAACAACTAACCTCTTATATTCGTACTTAATGAAATTTCCTTTATCGGGTTACATTCAGCTTAACCCTAAATTTGGAACAAGAGGTGAGCGGATGAGTCAGAAACGGCTGTTGCGGACGATTTTTAGCTCCCATGCGAACATTGGAGGTGGAGTCGGTTGTTCTTTTATTTAGGTTCCTAAGGTATGTTTGACATGCAGCTCCGGGGTTTTCCGAAATGTTGGCATAAAAATTTTCAGTTTTGTCGTATCTACTCCCCCCATGCCTAAGTTATTGCATGTCCTCATGCATAAATATATAACAAAATAAATACAACAAGGAGTAAATGGGTAGAAATCACCTGGAATTGCTCCTGAAATTTTAACGTTCAGCATCAGCCAACCTGACAGTATGCAATATGCAAAAAGGAAATATGGTAAAAGAAAAATATGCTATGTATAAAAATGGTATGTATAGGTGATGGTAGAATGTGGGGTAGATGCTGAGTTTAACGCCTCAAGCTGGGCGAAAACTCAATCAAATGTATCAGTTCCAGCATAGTAGTCGGTCAAGATTAAGAGAAAGATGTGCTCGTGTGCTCCTAGAATCAGTGGTCCAGAGATGCGAACCAACTGATTGTGCACCCCTACTCCAAAAAGTCTAGCTAAAAGAAAGTGTGGAGTGATGGTGAAAAATAGAGGATAATCAAAGGGGGGGTCATGATGTTGATTCAGCTGATTTATCATGTCCCACAATTCAGCAGGAAGATGTTGAGGAAGTAGATCATCATGTATCTCAGAACCAAAATCTGAGTCATAGGGATCCTCATAACGATAATTGGCATCAAAGATCATACCCTCTCCAGGCTCTGGATTATATCGAGGTATCCGTGAAAGTAGATCTGTGGGGAGGTCACTGAAATCCTCGTCAGAAATTACTTCATACTCATCAGTACTCATCTCTGATTCATCGGAGGCTGACTCTTCAGGCTTAGAGTCGAGCCATCCATTAGATTGACTAGAATGGTAGGTGCGTCTCCAGCTCATTCTGCTCAAAGCTTCACTCTTGTATGCGTTGGGCTCCACAATAATTCTTGCCTCAGGTAGCATATTTATTTCTTCGGTCAAGTCATCCTTACTACTTCTGGTCTTCAGATGTCAGGATCAGGGATAGAAAGTATCATCTCAGAATCTCTAACATCCGAATTAGGTATGTAGGTGAAAGAAGAAGAGTGCAGATCAGAAGATGTTGGCTCTAGCATAGGTTCACCTACAATGGGAAGTGGCCTAGATTGATCAGTAGTGTCACATGTAATGTTTGCCTCAAGATCCATATCCTCAAATGGATCTACTTCCCTTATCAAGGTTAGGTTATCTAACCCAAGAGGTATCTCCCAGGATTCAGGATAATCCGATTATAGCTCAGTCCTAGAGATATCAGTCCTTTTCTCAGTTTCTTGAAAGGAGTTCTCAGATGTACCTATTCAGAACATTTCCTACTCCTGTCTCATATCGAAGCTGGATTCTTCTTCCCTTGAATTATCTTCCGGCATCTACTCCTGAGAATCTCCTGTGTGTCCTTCTAGCATAGTCGTTTTAGATTCTTCAAGGTCTTTAAGGCTATTTTCCACTTGATATCTCAAAAGCAGTAGTTCTTGAGTTTCCTGATTTT
This sequence comes from Thalassia testudinum, assembly GCA_037157565.1. Taxonomy (NCBI): domain Eukaryota; kingdom Viridiplantae; phylum Streptophyta; class Magnoliopsida; order Alismatales; family Hydrocharitaceae; genus Thalassia; species Thalassia testudinum. The sequence continues at coordinate 22,925,340 of JAZHRO010000078.1, forward strand.
GTCCAATTAGCCTTGTTATTGTTGTTGTTCCCTGAAGGAGCTCCATCACAACTACTTCATATGGAATCCAACTTTGTCCTTGGCTCGGATCAGTGATAGCTTGGATTTCGTAAAGATAGGTTGCGGCCTTTCCCTAAGCACTAGTTATGGCTCACTGTATTCTGTAATGGGGTCGCATATGCACTGGTAGTTCTTCAGGGGTTCTAGGGGGGAATCATGTCTACCCATATTCCATGGGTGAGATGGAGTGTGAAATCCATATCCTGGGTTATAAGATGCGATCCTTTGAGGAGCCAAATAGTATGGGTCATAATGTCCAAAGTCAGGATATGGGTTAACCATTTCTATAACCCGAGGAGAAGGATCAGATGAAGCGAAAATTCATCTTCGCCACCTTGGGTTCTGATCCCAAGGTTGAGCTGATTCAGTGACCCGGGCTCTTAGATAAGCTCGTGGGTCCAGCTCTTCTGGATCCTGATTAGGTCCAAAGTTAGCCATTGCGGCTAAGTAGATAGAAGAAGAGGGTGGTGGAGAAGATGGCCCAGGCGAAGTGACTCGCCTATTTGGGAGCGACTCCCAAGGTCTAACCAATTGAGGTCTAAGTGACCTTCCTCGCAAGCACCAACCAACCCTTAGGTTGGTGTAGCTAGCTAGACAAAGCTAAGGCCTTGTCAATCAGATGGTCTTTATGATTAGATGACCAGATTTTTCGTTTAAAACTTTAATTCCTGACGAGAAAATTCGCCATTCAACTGATTGAAAGTAATTCTCACCTCTCAAGCTAACGCAGTCAGTCTGGCTACGAGGGGACTAAGGGGAAGGTTCTTCCTTAGGCTCACACCTCCGGTTCCGTTACCCCTTAGCCGGGGTCGTTTGACACTACCCCGCAGACTTAGTCACCAGGTTTGGCAAGAGCAGTTGAAACCACCTAGTAGTACGACAACGAATTCGGGTTTATTTTATGTTTTACATTTTACTTTAACCCTTTTCTCCTTCACTGGGGTTTGGTGAGTGGCCCACAAGATGACTAAGCTCACTATCCAAACACTAGACTTGACTAAGTCTAGGTTAACCTAAATGTGTGGTCTCTAGAGTGTAACCCTAAAGGTGTAACCTAGGGTTCATGCAATTCTAGGATTTCTCTTTTCTTTTTTCTCTAGCAGACCACGAAAATAAGAACAATTCTCTGATAAAAATTGGAGTCAGAATAAGTTGAAATTTAGCAAGTAGATTTCTTTTTCAATTATCTTTTCAGAGAATATTTTTTGTAATTTTTTACTATTTCAACTGAATTTATATAGATTTTTAAACATCAGGGGTTCAGATTTGAAATTTTGACCCCTAGTCGATTTTTTGCTTTGAAACAGTATCAAATGATCTTCAAAAATTCAGGAAAAATATTTAAATTAAATCCAATGAGATTAGCTTTCAAACCCCACCATTTTTAGTCAAAACTAATTCATGGATTGCTCAGATTGATTTTTGATTTTGAAAATTTAAAATCTATGACAGTTTGTCCCCCTTTCTTTTCGTGGATTTTTAAAAGTTTTCTACTTTGAATTTCTTCAAATGAATGGTGCCATTTGAAAGATGGCTTGAAAATGAAGGTATAGCATTAATTTCAGAATTTTTTATCATTAATTTTTTTGCAATTGAATTTTTAAGTCAAAATTTGAAATCTAACTGAAAATCAGCGAATGGTAGGAAAGCTTTTAAAAAGTGTTTGAAATCAAAATTCAAACTTTCCACCAAATGATTTTTTTTTTTCAAAAACTTCTGAAATATTATTTTTTTGAAGGGAAAAGCTTGTTTAAAAAAATTTTCATTTTTTTTTTCAAGCAAACTAACCTAAGATTCAAATAGAGACCTAATCTAACTACCTAGACTTTTTTTAAAATTTTTTTTCATGAAAATAAATAGGCCTTTTTTTTCAAATGAAATTGCTAGAAGGAATTCTAACCTAGAGTTCGAAAAAGGGAAATCCTAATCTAAGAGGAGATGTGCACCTGATGATTTTCCTGCGCCCGATGTGTGCGCAAATCCCATTTTTCCAACTTTCCTACACATCCAACAACCAAGTAGAGGAATATTTGTCACTAAAAGCTCAAAGGATCAAAATCAATTCCGTTGCCTCCCTGGCAACAGCACCATTTGAAAGGAGGCGATTCTCGCGTGTGTTTTGAAAACAAAGATCTCGTCGTTGTATAGTGCGTGAAAATGCTCGTCAAAAATAATTTATAGAGTAACGAGGTCTAGCTCACTCTACTTATTCAGAAATGCATGGTAGTTCACAATAATTCGTATTGATGCACGACATGCTTAGTTGCAAGAGAATATAAATTTCGCGCATGCAACTTTAATCGCAAGGAAATATGGCAATCAGCTCATGGTGATTTTCCCACATAGATAAAGATATATAAAAGATGATTTCATTGATTGCATCATGGTGGATACAGAGTGACGCTCACGGAAAGCTTGTATAGGAAAGCTTGAATGCATTAAACTGGCTAACAGAAAATGACTGCATACATGAACCTATGGGGGGATTATGCAAGCATCATTGGTGGAGAATATGGAGATACACTACTAAGCAGTAATAAAGCATTAATCTACAAAGAACTACGCTACTTATCTAGCTAACAGAATGAAGGCCATTCTAAGGTAGCTCCGATGGCCTTTGACATGGTTGAGAGGAGGAGGGGTGGCCAATGGCGCTTAGGCCGGCCCTTGGAGAGAGGTTGGAGGTAATCTAGGCCTGGCGTGGAGGTGATGGGGATGACATGGTGTGCTCGTGGAGATGGAAGAGGAGTAATGGAGGTGGAATGAAGCTAAAACTAGATGGAAGGTTAGATGGGTATAAATGGCCACCCAAAGGTCCTTTAAGTAGACCCAAGTGAGCCTCTCTAGAGAAGTGTGGAACTTTCCAAAGAGGCCTATGGTGGGAACTCGTGGGAGAGTGAGAGAGAGGATGGATGCGTGGTTTTTAGATCCACATTTGGTGATCTAAAAATTAAATGCATCTTGGTTGCTATTTTTAACAACCAAGGCAACAGCACATGGTAGAGAGTTCTAGAGAACTCTTGGCCAGGTATTTTCATGTAGATTGTGTGTGTGGGTGTGTGGGGGTCAAAACCTAGGTGGCCAGGTTGATTAGGTTTGGTTATAGTGGGTTTAGGTCAAGGTAGGCCTCAAATTAGGGTTGTAAACCCTAATTCATTAAGGTAAAATGAAATTAAACTTGATACAAGTTTAATTGGATTTGTGAAACCCTAATTGAGAGTAAACCAACTCAACTAAGTTATGTCTAGGTCAATTAGACTCTCACTGCGTCCAATTGGATAGTGTATGCTGAGATTAGGGCTCAATTGGACCTAATGAGTCCAATTGAATAGGATGATAGAATTAACTAAGATCCAAGTCAATTAGATTTAGTGAGGACCTAATTAGGTCCTTAGGGAGATCTAGACGTGATGTTCTAGGGTTAGGGCACCTTAATTTCGGTTCTTAAGGGGTTGGAATTGGGTTTAGGGACCTAGGAATTCAAGATCCAAGCTTGAATTCAAAATCAGGAACTAGAGAGTAGTTCCAGATGTCTGACAATAGTGTCAGATGTCTTAAAATGAAAAGTCAGATGTCCAGAATTGTTGTCTGGACATCCAAATAGAGGTAGGGAAGAGTTAAGGTTCCATCAGTAGAAATTGGACATCCAAACCAAGTGTTTGGATGTCTTAAAATGTTGTAGTAGTGGGTTTTAGGTGTGCGGGTTATGGCTAAGGGTTCTGGATGTCCTGTAACTCATTTGGATGTCCAGATCTAGGCTGGAAATAGGGTTTTAGGGCTTTCTAAGGTATAGTGACCTAATCTAAGAGTGGCTAAGGCTTGGGGAAGCTTCTAGGCTGTCCTAGGGCTAGGATGGACCTAAGTTTTTCATAATTTACTGCTTTATTCCTACTCAACAGAATAGCATACCTCAACCCCTTACATTATTGTGTACTACATCTTATTCTAGTTCTTCTACTCCAGGTCTACTGCAACTCTGGCTTCAGGTCCAGTTTCAGATCCAATCTCAGATCCAGCTCCTAAGCTTCTTACTTGCTGCAATTTATATAATGCACCTAATTAGTATATTATAGCATTATTCTATGCATAGCTATAGAAGAACAGTAAAGATGCAAATAATGCTTATGCATGCATGGACTACCCTAACTTATGCTAAGTCGTAGCCTAATTTAGGTCAATTAAGACCTATGATTGCTACGCAATCACTCATCATATGTAATCCCCAATAACTTTTTAATGTCTTGAATATCTTTTCGTTGGGGGATATTTTCTCACTTAGAAGGAATTGGGCATTAGATTCGGTAGTGAGTTCTCCATGAGAGTGGAATGGGCTGGATCATTGATTGAGGAGTCGTTAAAGTCTTTTTGATTTTGTTGTTTAATGTATGTGATCATTTGAATCAATTCATCAATGTTGACATGGGTATCATCAAATTCGGTAAAATCATATTCAGGCCCATTAATGCTTGGTTCCTAAAAATGAAATGATTGATATTCAAGCCCTAAATCAAGATCAAGATCATCAAATGAATCTCCCTCCTCAACTTCAATAGAGACATCAATATCATCCACCTCAGGTGTATGATCTACAGATTCTGCAATGACAACCATAGAATCACAAATTTGTTGTGGCACACCCGATGATGTAAACATGTTTATATCACATAAACTATCTATTTACGTGTGTTCTTAAGTATAGAATTGCATTACATATTATAAATATTACATAACATGCATTATCTTACATTTAGGTTAGTCTGTATAAAATGTAGGCTAATTATATCCTTTTATGGCTAGGGACAGGGCAACTTGTTAATTGGGGCCTCGAATCGAAGATCCAACCATACAAATCTGATCAGGGCGATGATTAGAGTTCAATGTGTAGATTCCCTACTAGGAGGGGGTGACGTAATAAATTGCGGAAATAGAATATAAAAAAATCTCACAAAAAATTCAATCACACAATGTGCATAATTATTTTTAGGTGGAAACCCAAATCGGGTGAAAACCATCACCTAACCCTCTCGAGTTAGGATTTTTCGATCAACCAAGTTGATCAAATCCACTAAACGAATCACTTAAACGAGGGTGATTCAACCTCAATTACAACCACCCTACTTTATACAAAGGTAGCATACCTTAAACCCCTTCTCTTCACGAGAAAGATTTTGTCCCACGAAGGAGACGGGAATTCGCAAAGCGAATACCAAACCAAAGAACAAAGATAAATAACAACAAACCTATAGAGCAAATAAAGTAATTTTTAACCTAAGCTTCTATAGGAATTAAGATGCTTCCCTTTGCAAGGAGTGCGTCGAATCGATGATGCGGGTGCGTGAGCTACACAACGGCGCAACGTCGCTCTCGTGAACTACGATGGGAGAGTGGGTGCGCAAAGGCTTGATGCTCTCAAGATGAAGAACTTGAGCTTGGAGAGCTAGAGCTTTTCTTCTTAGGATCAAGAGACACAAAATGGTGTGAAAGTGTATTACTAGGTGTATGTTGGTGTGCAAGAGGTTCTTCTCTATTTATAGAGGCCTTAGGAAGGCTTTGGAAGGCTTAGGAAAGCTCCCATAGCCGTTGGGTGCAAAGCCCAAGAGAATCAGGCCGAAATCAGGAACAATCATTGCACTGACAGGGTAATCAGACGTCTGATCCTGGCATCAGACATCTGGAAGATCAGCTTAAGACGTCTGGGAACAAAGTCAAACATCTGATTTTAGGCGGGTTTCTTCCTGACTTGAATCATATCTAAACAGGGTTCTAGTGCAAGTCCATCAGACGACATACAGGACGTCTGGCACTATGTCTGGACGTCTTGAAACCTACTTTTCCGCGGGAATGGATTTCCAAGAGAGTGTAATGGCTAGAAAATCTCTGAGAAGAGATTTTCAGGTCAGCCGAGGCAAAACGGTCATTTATCAGACGTCTGGAAAGGCTTAAGGACGTCTGATAAGGCTCTAACGATCTTATTCTTCAGTGTTTGCTAAGCCAGCCAACGGTCTACTAATTGGACATCTGGCAAAAACATCAGATGTCTTCTAAGACGTCTGGTCTAATGTATGGACGTCTGATTTCATCAGACAGAGCTAACTAAGTCCAGCCTAAATGTTATCAAACGTCTGAATCAACAGTCAGACGTTTTAAAACATATTATCAGACGTCTGATTTTGAAATTAGACGTCTGAAAAAGTTGTTTGAACCCTATATTGGTTTTCTAGGTTCTCCATAGAAAACCTAAGTGTCCTAGGGTTATGCCGGTGTTCCTAGGACTACTGTTAGGGTACTTTGAGGCTCTTTAACATGATGGTCTAAGGAATAAAAAGAGCAAGGAAATAAAGACAAAAGTACAAGAAAGAAATAAACAAAATTCTATCCTACTCTTCTTGTCCTTCCATCTTCAATCTATCACTCCTCGCGAATCTCTTCTGTTCTCCATCAAGCTCCTCCAATCCGTCGTGGATGCGAGCTCAAACTCCGTCTAATCACGTCTCCATTTGCAATTTGCCTGAAATCTAATACTCCAAGTGCAAATGTTAAATGACACATGTTTTGTTATCATCAAAACAAACGATCGCGATGCTCTAGCATCAACACAATGACTCCAAGATCGCCCTGATCGGACATCCATAGCACCAGATAGAGACCGAGGAACCCTAAAGATTAAGGGTCAAGATGGTGTTAATTTGCACCTAAGACGACAAATCTGACCACACGAATAAGTTCGAATCGACGATCGTAGCCTAACGACGTAAAAATCAGTCCAATCCGACACCCATGGCACCATCTACAACACACAGAAGATGGACGGCCAAGATGATGCCACGTGGCACCATCTTGGCCACCCAAACCAGCCCAGCCAAATTAGCATGACCGTCGCACCTTCTCTCTCTCCTCACCCGCAAGATGGATCTGAGTCGTTGGATCACCATCCAATGGCCACAATCGCATGCACACAAAATCATCTGCTTACCTCAAGAGGAAGCGTAGCGCAGTGGGCAAGTGCCTCGTCGCGAGCAAAGGGCGCCAATTCGAGCCACGCTTTGCTTCAAATCAAGACGAGCAAGGGCACGGGCGCAGTTAAGCCGTCAGATGATGATCAGGTGGCTGAGGGGAGAAGAAGTGGCGCAGAGAGGAGCGCTGATCGCGTACGCGTGCGATGACATGCGTCTGCACTCCTCATCGCACGCTGGTGTGTGGCATAAGCATTTTGAAGGGCGCTACGAGGATCGATCTCTACCATTCGATCTCACGATCAGACGGCTGAGATCAATCCAAACATGCACGAGCATTAGGGTGCGGAAGAAGAGTAAGCGTGCACAATGCGTGCACTCGTCGCCCACGACGGACCTTTAGTGACGTTTAAGTCCATCACTAATGGTCCCATATTAATGTTTTTGAAATTAAAATGTCCAAAATGCCCCCACTCTTTGCAACAATAAATGGAGACCCCTACCCTACAAATTTCTCATCCCTTCTCTTCTCTCACCCCTTCCAAAGCTCTAAGAGCTTGTCCCACACCCGAGATGCTCCTCTAGAATAGAAATCATAATTTTTCCACCTTCGTCCCCCTTTGTGGAGCATCCTACGGTTGTCCTCTCTCTACATTCAGGAAGCGGATCCCACAACGACGACGAAGTGCTGCTTTGTTCCCGTTCCTCCTGCTTCATCCTCCTTCCCGCTTCGTTTCCCATCTTCCAAGCGTTGTCCCGTCCGGCTCATCCTCCAAGTGATTGTCGAGAAGGATATTTCTCTCTTCATTCTCTTTACTACTTTCTAGAATACATTTACTGCTTTCTAGTATAGATTTCCCACTTTCTAGTCGTAATGAGTAGTGTAATAAACAACTCCTTATAATAAAATCTATGTTTTTTCTACCTCTCTTTTGGTTTTATTTGTAATATTCTCTCTCTCTCTTCTATTTATTATTTGTTAAATAGATAGCTAGTTTTCAACCAGCTAATATGTTTCGTGACAAACAAATAAAACATGTATTTTTAATTAAACATCCGCCTCCCGATGTTCGACCCGGAACTTTTTTATGGATTTTTTGGTATAAATTTTATCTATTGAACGGATTTCTTCGTGACTCTAACTACAATGACGGGTTTTCAAATCCAACTTCGAATGCGTAGCTTTCCGCCTTCAACATTTTGGTGCCATTGCTGGGGGGGCGATACTCTTTGATTTTTTGCATTTTCTGACTTACGAATCGTTTACCTCACTTCTCTCCTTTCCTATTGTGATTGCAGGTACTCTTTTGAGACGAGCAAAGTATTGTTGAAGGTTCTGTAAGTTCACCCCACCACCTACCCATTAGCTTTCATTTCACCACATAATAACACAAACATAAATCAACCTAAGTGTTCTTATAGACCCTAAGGTTAGTTTTGATTGTTTGTTTGACACCTACACCCGCCTTACCCTCCGCATTTAAAAAGAAAAATAAAAAAAATAAATCTCACAGAGGTACACAATCTCATCTGATTTTCAAACTCAACCAGTAAACCAATCTTTGAAACCGGTACACACACCCAAACTCATAATCGTGCAGAAATCAGATTAGGTAATCACTTGTGTACCAAATTAAGTGGTGCAATAGACCGATTGTTTGGGTTGATTGGACTGCACCACTTCAACTAAAATCAACTCATTAAGTAGCTGTCACATAGGTTCAACTCTTAGGGATTTACCAGGCACTCCAACTTCTTTTAAGCTTCAAAGGAAAACATCTTCACCTGTGATTTCAAAACCTGATGTGTCAACAAAACTTATTTGAAAATACCTAAAGTTGAATCCTAAAAGCCACTAAGCAAGATTTGAATCCTAAAATTCACCGCATCAAAAATAATCTTACTTGAAAATCACTAGTTGTGCACGCACACACACATCGATCAATCATTAAGGGCACAACCCAAATAAAGGGCCCATCACATTCCAAAGCACATTCAAACCTAACCCTAGTTAAAATAGAGTAGACGTTGGCCTTAAGGATTCAACTCGCTCTTTGGAGCCCAGAACGGGATTATTTTTTATTAGTCTATTTCTACCGTTCAATCTAATGTCCAGCCAGGGGAGCAGAATCAAATGATCGTGGCTGGGGGGTACACTAGGAACCAGAGGCATAAGCCAAAGGAAGAACCTTCTCCCCAGTCCCTCCCTCTAACTGGTTGGATTGAATGGAAAGAAGTAGATCAAATCATTTCTTTATCTCAAGACGGGTTCTGGGAGTCTGTAGGTCTTTAGGCTAGCCCACTTAAAGACAAGTTTAATTGTTTGTATTGTAAGGCACCTTTCTTCCTCCCATCTATCACGAATATTTCCACATTTTATACGCATTCTCGCTCTTTCCCTCCTGTTATGACTTATCCTCAACATGATAATTATCCCGACTCGTATTGTAATCAACCATCTGTTAGTTGGGATAACTCCAATTGGAGATACAGTTCCAGACTTCTGTGTTCAGGATCTGACACTGGACACCATCATCAAGATCTTTATCCTTCTCAGAGCCACATCGATTATAGATCGTCATCCCTTCATGCGCAACCTAATATGATCTATAATCAAGAAGGATACCCTAATCCTTACCTATCCCATGAATACACTACCTTTAGGTCATCATCACCTTATGAACCCGAAATGACCTATTACTAAGGAGGGTTCACAAATCTCAATTCGTTAACTCCTCTACACTGATCCCAAACCTACCTCACCCTGGACCAACCTATTTGGGATAGGTTAACCAGGTCCAAGATAAGGTTTTGGCTAACTTGAGGAATACTATACAATCTTTAAAAGCTCAGCCAATACCTTGCACTGAAGAATTGAAGCCCCTGATTGAAATAATTGATGATCTGAACAAGTATTTATTGGATTGGCTCCAGGATGTTAAGGATAAGGACCCGGGTGAGTTTTTACTTAGGAAGGTAGCGCAATTGAGAATGAGATTTGTGGTTGCTTTAGTTTAATCATGGGATGATTCCTAGGATGAACCTCCTTCAGGAGGGCCAATATCAGAACCTACTCAGGTACCTGTTGGGGGGGACACGTGTTACTACTAGATTAACCTAGAGCAACCAATTAAGGATGATCTGATTTCTTCACCTGAAATCCCTAAGCCGGGGTACGAGGAAACGTATGTCTTTATGGATCAGAAAGTAATTGATGATTTTGAGACACATATTAATGCGGATTTAGATTTCTTTGATTCTGAAGGTGAAGAATCAATTTGCGAAGTCTCACGCAGGCTTACAGAACATAATTTCTGTGAGACAACCAGGCCTAAGGAATCCGATAGATCATATGATGGCCCAATAACTAAGGAAACTGATCTTGTTGGGGCTTCTATGGCAGATTCAAATCCCTGCATTAAGGATTCAATTCAATGACCTGATTCTCATTTTCACCCCATTGAGCTTACTGACGATTTTGTTTTTCAGATAACTAGACCCAAGTCAATTCTGATTCAGTCACACCTTTTAGACTTGGAAATTTCAAATGGGGTGATTAATATATAGGAGGTCCCGAAATTTGACATTCTGAAGGAGAATAGTTGGGAAATATTGATTTGGAAAGTTAGCTCCGAAGGAAGTAGAAGACCGAGTCTAAGGGTTCCAATTAATCTGAAATCATCAAACCAAGACCCTTACAACACCTGTTCTGAGGATGTCCAACCCAAGCACACATTCATTGATTATTCATTTGATCTCGAATTTTCTGTAACCCAACTTTTTGATTTTGGGTTGCATCCTCATAAATTGTAGGCTCGACCCTACTTGCATACTAATTTCAAGTTATGGGTAATTTTTAGTCAGAACCTTAGAAATACTTGACCATGGGGTATGGGTCTGCATCACAATCTGATCCACATCTATGGACATCTGCTGGCAGGTCTTAGGTTGCATCTTTTTATTTTGATTCTGACTTACACTTGTGAATTTGTTATTTCTTCTTCTTTGTATAGTGCGCCTAGCCGAAGGCACTAAATTCAGCACGTATACAGCTCTGTTCATCTCAGAGCGGACACGTTATTAGCGCAATTCAGGTGCCTTCTACTCTACTCACTCTATTTCATGTCTTTTTAATACAATGAGGACATTGCATTAGATAGGCATGGGGGGTGAATATTCATCTCTGAATTATTTCATTAGCTCCATAGATTCATTTTGTTTTCTTTTTATTTATATTAAAAAAAATTATGGAATTAGGAAAGAGAACTTGGACTTTAGAAAATTTTCAATCTTAGGAAATAAAACTGTATGATTTGAACATGAAGACACTTCAGGTCTTCGGACTTAATCAGCCCGAGTATCCACTAAAATGTGGATTTGTTTATCAAGTCCTTGCCATCCTAAATTTGATTTCAATTTGATTAAATAAGTTGGGGTGATAAGTACACGACTTATCAACCCACCCTCTGATTTGAGAGAACTTCACGTCTAAGCATCTACACACTATTCGCACTGACTCATTTTTTGACGATTTTAATGAAAATTTGGTAGCTAATGAACCTTCTAGGGTGATATGGCCAGCAAGTTATCGTGGGTAACAGCCCATAAGTAGGTTGTCCAGGGCCCAGTCACAGGACCGCTCTCTTCTTGCTGCCTTTAGGCAAATCTTAGACCAGGGAAGCTACCTACTTAAAAAAAATAGAAAGTTCAAAAAGAAAATAAAAAGAAAAAAAAGGGAGAAAAGAAAGAAAAAGAAACAAAAGAAATAAGCCACACTTCACCGCACGAGTATGGCTGGCAAGTTGTCGGTGGTAACAGCTCATCAACTGGTTGTCCAGAACCTAGCTCAAGAAATGCACTAAAAAATCCTAAAACACTTAGGAAGAAGTGGAGAAGTAGAATAAGCCAAGGAGATATACACTGGATTCACCCTTATGTTGACCCCATAAAAAATAAAAAGTAGAGAGAAAGCTACCGGTCGTATAGATACACCTTTATGCAGAACTCTATTTAAGGTCACCTAGGGGCGTAGAAATCCGAAGTCCATTCTGATTTCCAATCAATGAGTCTATCACTTTCACAAAAAGATGCTTAGAACTTAGGGTTCTTATTGAGTCTTGGGCGGGTTGAGTGGTCATAGAAAGCCGCTCTGTAACCCTGAACTCAAAAATCCAAGAAAATAATTAGAAAAGAAGAAAAAGAAATCCCTCTTTGAATAAGGTGAGAACTTGAGGCGATCTGCAATTTAGTAGATACCTAGGTGCTATTATGTCTCTGTAGTTCAGGTCCTAGCTGAAATCTATAAGTGTTGAAAATAACTATTGCCCAAGAAATCTGATTTAACTCTCTTATAAATAGCATAGAGTTTTGCTAGGGACTAGCAAAAGATAGGCATGGGGGTGTAATGTAAACATGTTTATATCACATAAACTGTCTATTTACGCATGTTCTTAGGCATAGAATTGCATTATATACTATAAATATTGCATAACATGCATCATCTTGCATTTAGGTTAATCTGTATAAAATGTAGGTTAATTATCTCCTTTTATGACCAGGGATAGGGCAACTTATTAATCGGGGCCTTGGATCAAAGATCCAACCATACGGATCTGATCGGGGTGACGATTGGAGTTCAACGACTCTAAGATCGCCCTGATCAAACATCCGTAGCACCAGATAGAGATCGAGGAACCCTAAATATCAATGGTCAAGATGGTATTAATCCGGACCTCAGACGAAAAATCCGGCCACACGGATAGGTTCGGATCAACCATCAAATCCTAATGGCATGAAAATCGATCCAATCCTACACCTGTGGCACCATCAACAACACACAGAAGATGGACGACCAAGATGATGCCACGTGGCACCATCTCAATTGCCCAAACCGACGCAGCCAAATTAGCAAGACCACCGCACCCTCTCTCTCTCCTCACCTGCACGATGGATCTAGGCCATTGGATCACCATCCAACGACCATAGTCACGTGTGCACAAAATTCTACCTCTCTTTTGGTTTTATTTGTAATATTCTCTCTCTCTTCTATTTATTATTTGTTAAATAGATAGCTAGTTTTCGACCAGCTAATCTGTTTCATGACAAACAAATAAAACACGTATTTTTAATCAAACATCTGCCTCCCTGTGTTCGACTCGGAACTTCTTTACGATTTTTTTGGTATAAATTTATCTGTTGAACAGATTTCTTCGCGACTCGAACTATAATGACGGGTTTTCAAATTCAACTCCGAACGTGTAGCTTTCCACCTTCAACACCCGATCGAAATTTAACATTTTTTATTTTTGTCGCTCAACCCAGATTCTATGAAACTCTTCATATATCATCATATTCTCTCGCATTGGCTTCTTTTATTTCATGAATTATTTTGATCAATTAAGTAATCTGGGATTCATTGTAAGGGGTAGGGGTTTGAATTGGGCTAGGTCGATCAAGATACTCAACCATGCTATCAAAGAATTGATCCTATATTGAGGTGACTCTTATGATTTAGTAGATTCTTGATTCGAGTTATGTGGTCCTACCCAGGTGTCAATTGCCATGGTTTCTTCCAAATTACCCTCTGAATCACTTTTCGTATCATCCAAAAAATACCCTGACTTTATTTTCGTAGTGGCTGCATAAATATCAAAGTGAATCTTCTCATTGCCGCTACTCATTTCCTACATCCTGAGTAACAGTCAATCCGTGCATTAGCCGTAGCCAAGAAAGGGCGACCAAGAATGATGGTTGAATCACTTAGCTTCTCCGGCATATCCATGTCCAAAACAATAAAATCAACTGGAAAGCTATGACCTTGCACTTTAATGATCACATCATGAACTACCCCCTTAGGTATGTTGATGGAGCCACTTGCCATTTTAACGGTGATAGGTGTGTGGTGCAGATCTCCAGGTGTGGTGTGGTCAAAAAGAGCGGTAGGAATCAAGCTGATGGAAGACCCTAGATCCACAAGGGCTCTATTGAAGGTGAATCCCTTGAAGGCACAAGATATGAAAAGTTTTCTAGGGTTGGTCTTTTTGGGTGGTAGAGTGCTAGAAATGAATGTAATTATGTCAGCAGATAAAACCACCCTTTAGGTGTGCAAGTCTTTTTCATTTCTTGTGACTCTTTCTTTAAGGTCCCAAGAAAGGGTAAATAGGTCAAATAAACATCAGGAGCCTTTTTCTTCTTTTTGTCCCTAGAGTTTGAGTCAAAGCTGGATGCAGGTTTAGTCTAAAGATTTTTTGTTGAGCCCGAATCAGATCGTTCGGGTGGGCTCCTAGCTTTTCTCTTTCTTTTAGAGGCTAAAGAATTGGCACCTGCACAATGGCACATATGATAAATTGGAGGAGGGATCAAAAGAATAGGCGGAGAGTAAGAGTGAAGAGGAGTGTGCATATGGTGATAGAATGATTCTTGAAGTCTCTTGATTTGATCCCCTTGAGATTTCACTTGATTTTCCAAATTAGTCAGCCTTTCTTCTTTTTTCTTGTCAAAGTCCAACAAAATGTTCATGATATCCTCAAGGGTGGTTGTGGGTTGGGTTGGACTAGATGGTTGCCCTATAGTGGATTGAGTGGAGTACTGGGTTGACCTAGATTGATCTTGAGTTTGATTTTTTCTCTGTGGAGGCCATGAAAGATCAGGATTGTCTCTCCACCCTAGGTTATACGAATCAGGATATGAATTAAAGTGTGTATCACACTAAGTGGGGCCGACTATAGAGGGAATTGATTGAGAACCTGATGTGTGGTTCTATACTTGTGATCCATTATTCCAATTCTTTAGTGATATCTCATTAAGTACAGGTGTATCAGAAATGGTGCATTCCCCAAATGGTCTACCCAAATCATGAAGTAGGTCCAAAGGTGCCTTCTGCGTTGGCTAAGTCCAGGATGCCTCCTCAAGCTAGCAAGAGTCAATAGAGTAGCTAGTGGATCCAAAATATGGGTCACCTGATCGACTAAATTGGTTATTCCATGTCACTTATTCCTAGGAGTGATAAGATTGAGATTGTGCCTGGCATTATCTAATTTGCTCCAGGATACTGGCACATTGATCCTTATAATTCTTGTTATACTCCTAGAATTCAGCAATTATGGCCTTCAATTGTTTCTGATCTAGATAAGGGTCGGATCCATGAGGTTCAGGTTCTAAATAAGCTGGGGGATAAGGAGTATGAGAAAAATCATATCCAGGATGAGTCTCCCAACTAGGAGGAGACGAAATCATGGTCGGGTTGGGAGATGGAGGACCTTGAGGATCAAAAGGATGATATGGGTTCATGGATATTCAAGAAAAGAAAAGGATAGAGATAATAAAAGGTCTTCCTTAGGAAGACACAACCAGGAAAAGGCCTAGAATGAGAGAAAGCCCCAAATCAAGCAAACAAGCTAGCCCTAAATTTTATAACCTAAATGGAACTAAACCTAGAACCCTGAAATGGACTTGGGTTACACCAACCCTTGAATTACTTGGCTGGGCAGAAGGGTGGAACCCCCTAGGACACCCCGCACGGTGGGACACCAATAGAGGTTAATGTTGTTATGGCACTGAATTTTCTTGTCACCAGTTGCACCAAATAGAAAAGGTCATGATTTTCACCTAATTAAACTTCAGTTACCAAGTAAGTTAATCCTGCTTAGGGCAACTCTACTCAGTTTTAGGCTTGGGCTTGAAGTGCTCTTGGAATGTGATTGGGCGTTATGAAGGTGTCACACTTAAAATTAGATTTAGCAGTGTGAAGTGCACAGACGAAGGATTTTCAAAACAAACTTTAATTGGTGTAGTGGCTTTTATGATTCAAGTGCTTGTATTAATTTCTTTTAGGGTTTCCTTGTTTAAGTCAACTCAAATAAGGTTTTAGTGAAGCACGCAATAGGTTTTGCAAGTCCCAATTTGTTTTATGAATTCCCTTTAAGTATGGAGTGAAAATGCGCTCTACCATAATGTGGAAACCCTAATATCAGATTGGTCTATATGATGATTTTAAGTCCAACAAGGTAGAAGTGGTGCAACCCAATCAGAGAAAACAATGGTCCTAGTGCACCACTACTAAGCAAAATAGACCAAAGTGGTTGCCTAACTTGAAATGTAAATCAGTTTAATTCAGGTAGGTGAGGGGGTCAATTAATAAATCAACCTCACATACTAGACAACTAAGTTGAGTCAAGTCAGTTTAAGTCTCTAGAAAGAAATTAAACCCTAAAGTTTTATGTCCTAGGGTTTATGCTCTTCTAAATACCTGCAGTCATACCTTGTTTTGGTTTGAAATCACTCCCCAGATCACTAAAGGAAGCCAAATAAGATGAAATTTTATAGAGATCTTCCCTTTTTAACAAGCCTTTCAGGGAGTATTTTTTGAACATTTTTACTACTTCATAAAATTTTTTAAGAATTTTTTAGGTGTCAGAGGGTCAAATAGGATAGATGGACCCCTAGCAAGTAATTCACTTTGAAACTATATCAAAAGAAATAAAAAATATTCTTGAAAATTTGTATAAAAAAATTAGATTTCAATGGCTTTCCAACCCTACAAATTTTAAATCAATCTAATTTATATAGATGTTAGAATTAATGTTTAAATTTAGATCAAATCAATGTATAGACTCTTATGACACCCTTCCACTGTATGAATTTTTAAAATTCAGGTAGTGTGAATTTTTCCAAAGAAAATATGGCATCGTAAAGCTAGTTTGAAATCCTATTATTAGACCGAATCCCAATATTTTTGGATTCCTAATGTGATAGTAATTAATTTTTAAAAATCGCAATCAATTTTATGTTGAATTTCTAAATATAGAGTTGATGTATTTGAAGTAATTTCCAAGCTAAGCATGCACCAAACAAAGAGATTTTTTTTGTAAATTTAAATTCAAATATTTGAATTTGATTTATATATATATATATATATATTTTTTTTTTTTTTCAAACCTAGGAAAGCAAAAAAATAAAAGATTAAGAACAAATACCTGTGATCTTCGCCACCAGTAGATGCGTGTGCGGATCCTTGTCTTGACCTACTTTCCAAACACAAAGATGTTAAGAACATCCAAATCTAAAAACTCGCTCGTTGCCTCCTCGGCAACGACACCATTTGACAAAGCATTTTAGCATGTTGTTTGAAATAAGTTGGAATTGTAGTATAGTTGTGTTAAACCCTTGATCAAAAAAAATATTTGCTTTATGAAACTGGCGTTGATTTTTATTCTTTTATAACATGAGTCCCGGTCGTTCATCTCTGGGAGGCATGAGAAACGAGTTTTAGATTTAGATCCACTTCTCTAACCTAAATCTAACCTAACCTGATCTTCTTGGTCTTTTTTATATTTTGTGATTTTTTCATGTTTTTTTATTTTTGTTTTGAAAAGTGAATTGAAACCTAGATCTAAATATGCTAGCGAAAACCTAATCTTAACCTAACTAATGGGCATGTATTTGACATGCCTGAATTGCTTTATTTAAAATTACATCGTTGTAGCATAATAAGAGTATCAAGTTTAAAATTTATATCGAACTATTAGTAATTTGGTGAGTCCGAGTAGTTTTGCTGGGAGGCTTCTAAATAATTCCTAATTAGGTTGACAAGCTTGGTTATGCAATTTAAAGACAAAAACGAAAGTTAACTTAAAACTTAATTACATTCTAATGTTACCCTCACTAACAACCACTACTAAACAAGGGAAAGAGGTTTGATAATTTAAAAGCACGCAAATGTTTTTTTTATCTAATTTTATGAAATGTTAACTTAACTACTAACAATATGAACTGAATTATGCATAATATGAAACTTAGAATTAGATTTTCATGCAACACAACATTATTAAACATACATATGATTTTATATCAACCTAGAAAATACACATGCAAGATTTACATGTAAAGGAGTTTAACTCATAAATTAACTTGTGAACTACGAATATTACAATTACGATTACTTCTTAACTCAAATTTTTGCATAACTAAATAAGATGACATGTTTCAAAACTCAACATAAAACAAAGGCATGTGTAACATGACAACTTATGACATGCATGCTAATTAGAGGATTATCAACACCACCACGTAGTACACATTGTTTCAAGTTACGAACTAAAATCATAACTGCAAGTTGATTACTGAAATGAAATAAAAAGGAAAAAGAAAAGAGAAACCCATGCAATTGAGGAAGACAAGCAGAGGTTGCTAGGATGTGGCCTATGCATGTGGCTCAGCGTCATTGGTGATAGAGGGGGAGGTTGAAGGAGATGCTGGTGCCAGTGGTGGCAGTGGCAGTAGTTGAGTCAGCCTGCTGTGGTGTTGGTGAGGATGGTGTTGACATGGAGAGGAGAGGAGGAGAAGGGCTGCTGCTATTGCTGTTGGTTGCGATGGTGGATGGAGGATGGGGCGGTGAGGCTAAAGAGGAGGAGGAAACGGCGCTGGGATACTGGCCCTGGAGGTGCTGCGAGGTCGGCGGTGATAGCGATGGTGGAGCGGCGCGGCTTGGCGTGGCCATTGACGAGGTCGAAGAGGAGGAGGAGATCGGCGCTGGCGGTGGGTGGCATCAACGGCGTTGAGCTTTGCGCAGAGGGAGGAGAAATTGAAGGAAAGGGCGGCAAGGTCGACGGTGGTCGCGGGCAGAGTGGCGCAGATGTCAACAAGGCCGAAGAGGAGGAGGAGCGAAGGTGGTCAGTGGGAGCGATCGCGGCGGGCGAGGGGAAGAGGAAGGAGATGAGGGGTTCAGAAGGAGAGGTCGACGATGTTGATGCTTCTGCAATTTACGGTAGTAGCGAGGAGGAGGGTAGCGGAAGTGGTGTTGGGTGGTTGGCATAGGAGAGAAAAAGGAGAAGCAGGAGGAGATATTGAGGGAGGGGGAGATGAGTGACAGTGAAAGAGGGAGAGGAGATGGCGCTGGGGAGATGAGGGAAGGTGCGGTGGCTGTGAGGGTGGGGGGGAAGTTTGTTGTAGGAGGGAAAAAGGAGAAGAGGGAGTTTATGAGGGAGAGGGAGAGGGGTTCGGTGGTCAAAGCAAGTCAAATGGGAAAGAGGTCGTTCGTAGCGGAGATGGGGAGAGCATGAGAACTGGGGAGGAGTTGGTTTTTTTGGTGGAGAAAAATATGCGGAAGATGAGGAAAAATGGGTGTGCATTGACGATGGAGGCAGTGGTTTCGTGAGAGTAGGGAGTGGAAAAGAGAGTTACGAGAGTCATGGGGGGAGAAAGATGTGGGTGGGTGATTTTTATCTTTATTTTTATTTTCTTTGAACGAAAAGAGGGAATTGGTTTGTGGGAGAGGTTACGTAGATGTGTGGTTTATATATATATATATATATATAAACAAAAAGAGAGGAGATTGATGAGAAAAAGGAGGGATGGGAAAATAAAAATAAGATTCATGAAGGATTTGATTTTTTTTTCTCTCTGCGCAACTATAATAATAGGACTTTTAAAATCTGCCATATCCGCATACGTAAAATAAATATATAAAAATATGTTAATATGCATAATTAATGTTATTTAGATTTATTGTATGCAAAAGTGTTAATTAAGATATTAGCTTTATTATTATGCTAATTATTTGTATTAAGTTATGAAACTACATTAAAATTAACTAATTATCATATGCAAATGTAGTTTCATCACCTCCAACTTACATTCTGCTAGTCTCAAGTAAAAGCTCAAAAATAAAATAAAGAAAAATAATAAAAATGTGAAGTCAAAACCCGCCTTAACCAATCATTGCCATTAACTAAAGTTGTATAACATTAGGTTTAAATAATGACTCAACAGCTCCTCAGTGACAAATTATGATAAAAGACTCTCATTATTCCTAGCTTCAAGTGTCACAAGTGAATTTCTAAAGAACTTACAGTCAAACAAAGTTTAGAAAAGAGTTGGAAATAAATTAAGTATTCATGCATGTGAACTGAATAAGTTTACAAGCCAATAAGGAAGAAATCAAGTCTCCAGAGTTTGAATTTATTAGTCTAATCAATCTCCACAATCACCATAAATTCTTTCCTAGTACGCTCTGGATTACTACTTATCAGCTCTCAGCATATCTTAAGGTTCATCGGGCTTTCTACATGACCCATGTAGCGAGCCTTACATCTGCAACTCCTAGACCAGTTGACCTTAAGGTACCGAGTGATAATGCACTCCAAAAGACTTCTTGGCTCGAGTCACGAAGGCTTAGGAATCCCAAGACATGTATTAAGTTTATTTAATGGTGTTGAGTATTGGACTAAGATTAGAATTAGGTTCCTTATTTTCTTTTCTTTTTTTTTACAAGGTATATATATATATATATAATGCCTCCCACTAAAAATGGTATAAAGGAGAGGACTTTATGAAATTTTTCAGATTTTTTTATTTTTTTTCCTTCTTTTATAAAGAACCTAATTCTTCTCCTAAATCACACTCAACAAGTTTAGTGCATTTATTCCATTTTCCCAGGAGTCTAATAAGAACTTCCCCAAAAGTTATTTAGAAATCCTCCTAAGTGAAGTGGTGAATAGTAATTAAGATTTGCAACTCTAAAAAACCAAACTCCTAAGAACATTCGTACCTGGCAACTTATCAGTGTGAAGAGTGAATATAAGGGAATACTTAAATTTCAAACTCTTCTAAGCAGATTGTTGAAAATAAATTCTGTTTACCCTTCACTCTTCAACTCATTACCGGGAAATAACAAAACTAAAATTCCTGACATATGTCAAAATCCTAAATCTTAATTAATCACCTTGGTACTTAAGTCTAAGACCGACACTGAATTAAACCTAAATAGACTTCCTAAGGTAACAACTCTTGGTTAAAGGGGCATTTTCATCATCCTTCAAAAACAAAAACAAACAAACAGAAAAACATAACAAACTGCATGCAAACTTTACAAACTTTTTTTTTAATGCAAAATACAAGATAAAGCAAGCAAGTTTTGATGATTTTTTTTTGAAAAATATAATTCCACTAAAACATTAAAAATTGTGGCTTACACATCATATCGAAAAACGAAAACAGGTCGAATAATAATGGGAAACACAACTAGTTTTCCCCACCCCCCAAATTAAATGACACTGTCCACAATGGCATAAAAATAAATTAGAGGGAGTAGTTTAGAAAGATACGACCTGATGTAGTGAAGCACTTGTGATAGTGAGCCATCCAACTTACCTAACCTACAAAACTAAAAGCACAAATTAAAAACAAATAAAAATTTATTTATTTACAAAATCTAAAGGATGATTAAATAACCTTGTTTATATACAAAATTGAACCTAAGAAAAGTAGGACTTTTAATTATTTACAGACTGAGAAAAAGAAAGCCTTTATAAGAAAACTCGACCCATGGATTCACCATGATTGAGTCTTTTTACGTCAGATCCTCAGGACGTAACAAAATCATGAGAAGTCATGCAAAGCTACTCTTCTCTCATGATGAAATCTTAGTATAGTGACATAGATTAACACCCCAATATAACCCTATTAGGTCTCACAAAGCTACACACCTTAGAGCTAACTCAGGTAATGCTAACTCCAGTCTGTTTACGAGTAAAAGCTAACATCTTAAGGAATAGGGCTTCGCTGGGCTATTCTCTATCCTCAAGAGGTAACTAATCCCCGTATCAAGCTTGAAGTCACTATCCTACTAAAGTATAAACAGGTTAACTAAAAAGGAAAGGGGCCAGCTAAATAACCTGAATTTGGAGCATCACAGCGTTATGCCTCTCACATCTATCTGAAATGCTAGCAAGTCCGGTCTTGATAACACCCAAAACTTCTAGTAAACTCGGAGTGGAGTCTCGCAATGCTACTCTTCCCACATGAGTCCAAGGTCACTAGTGTCTCGTAATGCTATCTTTCAATCCCCGCCAAGCTAGTCTCAAATCTTAAGAATCAACCTAACTACCTAAAAGAAATAACTTTTTTTTTTGATTTTGCAAAGTTTTATTATGTACAAATTTTCTAATGATTTTTTTTTGTTGAATTTTTATTTTTTGCATATTTTTATTATGGACAATTTTTTTCATTTTTCATTTTCTTTTCATTTTTTTCATCATTTTTTTAAATTATTTATTTACATTGTTAGGTTGCCTCCCAACCAGTGCTAAGTTTTATACCTTCAACCGAGCAGTAAGAAGGTGATGCCATATCTATCAAAGTATTGGTTCACTAATTCCACTACACCTCTCCTAAATGGACAAGCAGGAGCATAAGGGAAATTGGTGCTCAGTCCATATTTAAGGAAGTGTAGGCAATCAGCATACCAGTCATGATGATGGGATTTCTTATGCCAACAGCATATGCCATCACTGGCGTGGTTGTACATGCCACACTTGATGCACAATCCCATACGCTATGCCCTACGTCGTTTAGCCATATTACTTCTCCCACAGTAGGGAGATTCTTGAAGTGCATGAATCTCTTCACAGTGCACGTCCCTCACTTTTAGTAGGATCAACAATCGTACATTAGCAGGGAGATCCGTGCCGTGGTGAAGTGAATAGAAGGTGAGGAAGATGGGATCACAAAAAGTCATGGTGCAAGTCGCTTGTGTGCTTAAGTGCTCTAGTGCTCTAGAAAGCAAGAAGGGGGATGAGAAGGTATTGACTGCCTCCAATGTGCGCTAAGTTTTACGCCTTTAGAAAGGCGAAAAAGAAACAAAGTCAACTAGGGATAGGATTTAAAAGAGCAAGCTTATCAACGCCTTTGATAAACTCCTGATGCTTAAGATAGGGTTTAAGCCTTTGCCCATTAACCATGTAAGTGTGCCTAGTATTGATATCTACTATTTCTACAACTCCACTTGGTAAGGTGCGTACAACAATATAAGGTCCTATCCATTTGGAGCGAAGCTTTCCTGGAAAGAACCGAAGTCTGGCATCATAAAGCCAAACATGTTGGTTTGGCTCAAAAGACTTCTGAAAAATATAACAATCATGGAAAGCTTTCATTCGCTCCTTATAAATCTGAGAATTCTCATATGCATCATTTCTTAATTCCTCCAATTCACCCATTTGTAATTTTCTATGATCCCCAGCTTGTTCAAGATTCAAATTACATTTGGTTATTGCCCAAAAAGATCTATGCTCAAGTTCTACTGCAAATGGCATGCCTTTTCGTACACCAACCAATCGGGAGACATTCCAATAGGGGTCTTGTAAGTTGTATGGTAAGCCCATAATGCATCATCTAATTTTTTAGCCCAATCTTTTCTATCATCTCTTACCACTTTTGAAGGATTGCCTTAATCTCCATATTAGATGTTTCAGCTTGACCATTTGTCTGAGGATGCTATGGAGTTGCAATTCTATGATTGACTCCATACTTCTTAAGAAGACATCTAAATTGAAAATTACTAAAATGGGAACCCCCATCACTGATAATTACGTGAGGCATCCCAAATCTTGCAAAAATATTCTTCCGAACAAAGCAAGTGACTACACTATGGTCATTATTCTTTGTTGGGATTGCCTCTATCCATTTGGATACATAATCTACAGCTACTAAAATATAAAGATATCCAAATGAAGGGGTAAATGGTGCCATAAAATCGATGCCCCAAACATCGAAAACCTCGATAATTAAAATCGGATTCAAAGGCATGATATCTCTTTTAGTCATATTTCCTAAAGCTTGGCATCTTATACAAGACCTAGTAAACAAATGTGAATCCTTGAACAAAGTGGGCCAATTAAAACTACTTTGGAGGACCTTAGCAGTTGTTTTCTTTCCAGAAAAATGACCTCCACATGCACTACTATGACAAAAGGACAATATGCTACGGAACTCACTTTCCGAAATGCACCTTCTTATTATTTGCTCATTGCAGAGCCTAGAGAGTTCTAGATCTTCCCAAAATTAATACTTAATCTTAGAGAAAAATTTAACTCTCTTATGTTTTGTCCAATCAGAAGGGTTCCGACCTACTGCTAAGTAATTAACTATAAATGCAAACTAAGGAACCTTAATTCCCTTTATAACCAACAGATGTTCATCAGGGAATAACTCACAAATTGGTGGACAATGATCATTACTTATTAAGATCCGAGATAAATGATTAGCCACTATATTTTCTGATCCAGCTTTATGCTTTATTTCTAAATCAAATTCTTACAATAAAAGTATCCATCCAATCGATCTTGGTTTAGCACCCTTTTTGGATAGAAGATGTCTAAAGGCTAAGTGATCACTATAAATTACCACATTGGAACCTAGCAAGTATGATCAAAATTTTTCAAGAGCAAAAACAACTGCAAGCAATTCCTTTTCAGTTGTAGTGTAATTCTTTTGAGCTTCATCTAAAGTTCTGCTTGCATAAAAGGTTAGAACAGGTTTCCTATCAATTCTCTGTCGTAAAACTGCTCCTACTACAAAATCTGAAGCATCACACATAATCTCAAATGGGAGTGTCCACTCTGGAGGTTGTAAGACAGGCGCTTTAGTCAAAGACCCTTTAAGAGTGTTAAAGGCTATTAAACAAGAATCATGAAATTCAAATCTAACTTCTTTAGCCAAAAGAGCACTCAAAGATCTAGCTATCTTAGAGAAGTCTTTAATAAAATGCCTATAAAGTCCTACATGTCCTAGAAAAGATCAAACATCTCAAATTGAAGTAGGAGATGGAAGGTTACTGATTCGATCAACCTTAGCTTTGTCTACTTCCATTCCTTTCTTCGAGACAATATGGCCTAAAACAATTCCTTCCTAAACCATAAAGTGGCTTTTTTTCCAACTTAAGACTAAGTTGACCTCAATACACTTCTGAAGAATTTTCTCAAGATTAAGGAGACAAGAATTAAATGTATCTCCAAATACAGAGAAGTCATCAATAAAAATCTCTAAACAATCACCAACCATGTCCAAGAAGATAGCCATCATGCACCTCTGAAATGTGGCCAGTGCATTACACAATCCGAAGGGCATTCTTCGAAACGCAAAAGTTCCGAAGGGACATGTGAATGCTGTTTTTCTTGATCTTCAAGGTGAATTGCCACTTGATGATATCTGGGATATCTATCAAGAAAATAAAAGAATTCCCTTCCCGCTAACCTTTCCAGAATTTAATCTATAAAGGGTAAAGGGAAATGATCTTTCTTAGTGGCATTATTAAGCTTCCTATAATCTATACAAACTCTCTAGAGGAAGCTATTCTGGTGGGTACTTTTCCACCCTTGTCATTGGTTATAATGGTTAAGCCGACTTTCTTGGGTACAACTTCTGTCAGATTGACCCAAGGACTATCAGAAATTGGATATATGATACCAACATCTAACCATTTAATTATTTCTTTCTTTACAACTTCTCTCTTATTAGGATTTAGTCTCCTTTAGAATTCTCTACAAGGTTTAACAGTTTCATCAATAAAAATTCTATGGGTACAATAGGATGGACTTATCCCTCTTAGAGCAGCTATGCTCCACCCAAATGCCATTTTATGTCTTCCTAGGACCTCAACTAATTGACCTCCTTAGGTGGTTGTGAGTTTTGAACTAATGATAGCTGGTAATGTCTGGTTTGATCCTAGAAACACATACTTTAAAGTGTCAGGTAGAGGTTTAAGATCTAATTCAAGAGGGGATTTAATTGAGGGCTTTAAGGGCTCTTTAGAAAGTTTAGGTAATTTCTCTATCTTAATAGTCCAAGGAGGTCGTAAAGAAGAATTCAAAATGATTATTCACCTTTTGGAGATCAGTGCTCTCTTTAACATCTAACGATTTGTCAAGAGTTAAACAAGTGATCAAAGGATCTTCTTCAAGGTGATAAGGTGTGGTGTGATCAATGGCTTCTTCAAGTAAGCCTACTTCTTCTATTAAATTACAGCCATCATCAAAATTCAAGCTTTTTGATGCCTTGAAAATATCTAATTGCATCTTCCTATCACCAAAGGCAATCTCCATTATCCCTGATTCACAATCTATGTTAGCTTTAGCAGTAGCTAAAAATGGTCTTCCTAAAATAATAGGTGCATTCTCAATAATCTCAAGGATTTCCATATCTAAAACTAATAAATCAACTGGAAAATAGAAATTTTAACCCTGACAATTGTGTCCTCACGAACTCCTTTGGGTTTATTAATTGATCTATCAATGAGTTGAAGAGAAATGGAAGTGGGTTAGAGTTCCCCTACTCCAAATTTTTCAAAAATTGTAGGCAAAAGATTGATTGAAGCTCCTAAGTCTAATAAAACTCTATTAAAAGTAAGATTACCAATAATACAAGTAATCCAAGGATTACCTAGGTCTTTCTTTTTAATGGGCAAGTTTTGTTCAATAACTAAACTTATTTTCTCAGATAAGACTATCTTTTCAGGAGTCTTAACTTTAGCTTTGCATTTTTGTGTGCACAATTCCTTTAAAAATTTTGCATATAAAGGTATATGTTGAATAGCATCAATTAAAGGAATGTTTATTTGAACTTGCTTGAAGAGTTTAAGTAATTCTTCATTATTAGCTAAAGTTTTCTTCCTTGAAGTCTTATCTTTTAGAACATCAGGAAAGGGAATGTGAGATGGTATGAGATCAGGATTAGTTTTGAGTTTAGATTCTTTAGAAGTTTCTTTTACATTTTCTTCATCTTCAAAATCACTGTCAACCACCAAGGGTGACTTTTCAGTAGTTTCTTTGTTAGTTGAAGTTTTGGGATGAGCTACCTCCTTAGTAATCCTACCACTCCTAAGTATAACAACATTTGCAATAGCTTGAGGATTATTATCTCTATTTTGAGGTTGTTGCTGTCTAGGAATGTTTGGAATAAGGTTAAGTGGAGGGATTTGGGGTTGGTTCCTATTGAATCCAGGTGGAGGGTTCGACTTAGGTAAATTCCTGGGGTTAGGCTCTGGTTGAGTAGGTAAAACTCCAAGGGGTTGGTTATCTTTTATTTGATTTCTCTCATCCCTAATTTCATTCATCAATTGTTGTTGAGTGTTGACAAGTTGTAACATTAACTGTTGCATATCTCCTATTTTCTTGTGAAAGTCACTTCTAAATGATTGGGAATCTTGGGTAACTCTATTTTGGTAGTTATTTGGGAATGGAATTGGGTTGAGTTTAGGTTGGGACATTTGGTTAGGTTCATACCCTTGGTTCCTCCAAGAAAAATTAGGGTGATTTCACCAACCTAGGTTATAGGTGTTGGAGTATGTGTTATTTTCTTGCCTAAAGTTACCCTGAAGAGCTTGAGCATCTTCTAATTGAGCATAGGAAGATGAAGGAGAATCTAAGGTTGAAGTTGGGACATTAGAATTATACATGGGCATTGGTTCTTGGAAAAGAGGGGTAAAAGAGGGTTGAACTTCACATGCACGGGTTCTAAGGTTAGATCTTTGACTTTCAAGTTCTTTTACTAAAATATCAACCTTGTCTAACTTTTTGTTGATCATCTCCCATTCTCTAGTATTTCGTATCTCATGAATTCCTCCTTCAGAATTTGTCCTATCAAAAGCATCCATTGAAGCATGATTAAGGGAGTTCTCACTCATGTTTTCAAACAACTCATAAGCTTCATCTTCTCCCTTAGGAAATTTCCACCACTGGCAGCATCGACATTATACCTAAGTTGTTCATTAAGGCCATGGTAGAATATTTGAACTATCTGCCTACGAGGAATTCCATGATGTGGGCACTTCCTAAGAAGCTCCTTAAGTCTTTCCCAAGCTTCATGGAGATGTTCACTAGGTTGCTAAGTGAAACTAGTAATGGCTCTCCTCATAGAATTGGTTTTACCTATAGGAAAGTACTTCTTAAGGAATTCAGATCGAAGTTCAGCCCAAGTGTTTATCGATTTTCCTATATTTTGATACTAGAATTTAGCCTTATCTTTTAATGAGAATGGAAACAATCTCATCATTAGGGAATCCTCACTTAGATTTTTGTTTCTCAAAGTTTTGTTAATAGCCTCTAAGTGTAGAAAAGGGTTCTCATTGCTATGCCCATAAAAATGAGGTAATAAGGCTATGGTGGAGGGTTTTATTTCAAAATCATCATAAACTTCTATAATATGGACAAAAGGTTCAGGGATTTGACCTGAGGGATCATAAAATTCCCTTAAGGGTCTTTGTTGATTAATAGGTTGAAACCTGCAATACAATTCTTGTTGTTCTTGTTGCATTTCCAAAAATTGTTGTTGCAGTTGTTGCAATAATTGGTTTTGATTTTCTTGGTTATCCATTTGTCTATTACTAATCTTACATGGTTCTTTAATTAAAGGTTTTACTAAATTAGGAAATAAGGATCTATGACCAAGCATACAAAAGAAAAACACAATACAAACAACTAACACGATGAACTAAGGTAAATTGATTAATCTAGATTAACTAAGGTGATAAAACAAAGAGAACAAAGTTTGTTATTTTCCTTATTGACCTACGATATGCCTAAAACAACCTAAATGAGAGGCTCTAGTGCCCTATATGCATGTGATAAATGCAAATTATCATCATTCTTATGCCCTAAAATAGATCTAGCTCTTAGGATTTTAACTCTGCGAATGGGTTTTTGGGCTACACTAGGCATAAATTAGGTTAGGCATGCATTACACATTTTTGTTGTCTTTTTGATGAGTTTATTTGTGTGTTAGGGATAAATAGATAGTTAGATCCCCAGAACCCTAGCACTCAGGAAGGTAACTGGTGAAGAAGAGAAGCTCAAACCAGCTAGGACTCAGCCTAATCCAGCTAAGCATAGCTAGATACCAGCTCACATGAACTAGGGTTAGCTCATCGTAGCTCCATTTAGTTCATCTCAGCTAAATGGTAGCTCAAGATAGGTCATCTTAGCTCACCCTAGCTCAAGTCAGCTTAGATCCAACTCAACTTAGTTTAGTCTAGCTCATCTCAGCTTCCATTAGTTCACTGGGAGCTCTAGCTAACTCAGCTTAGTTGACTGGAGTCCACCTTAGCTCAGTTCCAGCTACCTCCAGCTCTACTCAACTCAAGCTAGCTGAAGATGACTTCACCCTAGCTCAGGCCAACTCAAGTCCAACTCCCGAGGACTCCACTTAGCTCAACTTAGTTGAGCTAAGCTACCTTAGCTACTCTAGCTAGCTAGGTCCTCCCTGGGAAGATCAGACCCAGCTCACCTTAGCATATCTTAGCAAAAGCTAGCTAAAGTAGCTCCTTGCCATCTTCTTCAATAGCTATTAGCCCCTATGTAGCTCTACACAACTCTTCTTCTCAAAATCCTAATTCCTCCTACCTCTCCTCTACTCATATACTAGCTAAGCTAGCTTAGGTAGCTTAGCTAAGTTCTCCACTCCTTGGTCATCCACCTTAGCTAACCCCAACCCCACCTACATAACCTTCCACTCCAAGTCCACCAAAGCTCCACCTAAGCTACCCTACTTGGTTCCAACTCAACCACAACCCTTCACACCACCACCACCTCCAAGAGACAGCACCATGTTGGTGCCAAAACCCCCCTTAACTACCCTTCAAGTTGGCACCAACCTCCTCTTTCATCTCCACCATACAACTAACCTCCCAAGCCATCTCCACCATCCACCTACTCCCTTCTAGAAGCCCCCATAGTTGGCGCCAAAACCATGGCACCCCTCCATGGTTGGCACCAACTCTAAGTCCCCTTCCATGGCCATAACCACCCACAACCACCACCCATCCTACACCTTAGGATCTCCATAACCACCACTAACCACTTCCTAAAA
This sequence comes from Thalassia testudinum, assembly GCA_037157565.1. Lineage (NCBI taxonomy): Eukaryota > Viridiplantae > Streptophyta > Magnoliopsida > Alismatales > Hydrocharitaceae > Thalassia > Thalassia testudinum. Next base: position 22,954,988 of record JAZHRO010000078.1, read on the forward strand.
CCCATCCTAGCCCTACACATAATCCCCTCTCCAACTACCACTCTCCACCTCCATAAAAACCCTACTAACCACCACTAAATCCTCATCCTCTTGTAGTTTTAATTCCACCTTAAACCCACCTATAACCCACGGCCAAGAAGAAGAAGGAAGAAGATTAAGGAGGCTATCCCTTGCCTCCTTGGTGCCTTCTTCCTCTCCATTCTTCTCCTTGTGTATGCCAACAGGAGGAGCAAGTTCTTATCAAGGAGGATGGCCAGGCATTGAAGGAGATTCTAGGGTGGACATCCACCCTTGGAGGAGCAAGGGCACGCCCCATCTAGGGCTTGCCAAGAAGGACACATCTTGGAGGAGCAAATCAAGGAGAAGGAGAAGGAGTTCTTTTCAACTATGGAAGTAGCCGTAGTTGGAGGAAGAGCCTTTCTTCTTCACCAACATCATAAGGACAATTAGTGTTTTCATTTTTGTACCTTTAGTTTTTGTAGGAAAAGCATTCCTCTACTAAGGTTTTTGTGAAACACTTTTTCATCAATCAAAGTTGCCTTTTTCTTAATTATCTTTTGTCACAATTCTTGTTGCTTTATCTCTAGTGCACTCTCACTCTTTCTTTCTAATTACCCTAGGCCTCCAAGTGCCTAAGGTGAGCTTAGAAAGAAATCATTTCTATCACTTAGATATTAGTTATTAGGTGTTAGTCATTCCTGCCATCAAAATCACATTGCTTTGTTATTCAAAAACATAAAAATTATATATTCAAAAAATACCAAAAAGAAAGTTGATTTTCATGTTCAAGAAAGAGATTCGATTTTGCAAATAGTTGCCTCCTTGGAAGACCCTAGATACCACCACTATCTAGGCTATAAATTTTAATAGCGAATCAATTTTTACGCATTACAACAATTCATAAAACCTGCATTTTACAAACCGCGTAAAAGCCCGATCACTTTTTGGCACCGTTGCCGAGGAAGCACGACTTTGCATTAAGTATTTCTCTTGCTTGATAAATGGATCTCATCCCCTCATCTCTTTTTCACTTTTGTGTGCAAGTGTTGCAGGAACAAAGCAGGATTTAGAACTTGAAGTACCTTTTCTTCCAGTGAAAGATTCAAGTTGGTAATCTCAAACTTATCACACTTATCTTAAACAACTACCAAAAAAATTTATTAAACATGGCTTTCAGGATCTCAAACAATTAAGTTAAGTGGAGTGGTTTCATTTGAAAATCAGTTGGTCGCTTGTTTGCATCATTAACCACCACTCAACTTCAAGTGTTGGTGTTCTGATTTTTAGGTCCAGACTTCTATCCAAACTTCAAAAATCAATTCCTGACACCACAGGCCTTTTAAAATCTTGAAATTTCATCTAGTGATTCCGAATCAAGTTAGGAACATCTATTCCAAATTTCAAAGCAATTGGATTTGAATATAATGTTTAAAAATTCATAGACTATAGAGGGGTCATCTCCGCTGATCTCCCTATTTTGCTACTGTCCACAAATTTTAGGAATTTTTATACTCATCCAATTTTTTTGAAATTTAGTTTTTTAGAATCGTTGTGAAATTATACACATCACATTAAATTACAATATTTTTTGGTGGCCGGTGATGATACTGAAAAGTCCAAAATACTCACGGGTATCATTTCTGGACTTTGACACCAACATAAAGAAAAATCTTTAAAAATTATCACACAAATTCCTAGAATCGTAAAAAATTATTTTTTGGAATCCTTGTTTGATTTTCCATACAATAGTGGTGTTGGTTACTTTGTTTGGACCACTACATAAAAAGAAAGCCTAAAATAGATTTATTGGTAGTAAATTTTTGTTTAAGGATCCAATTGAATTAGGGTTTCTTTTCAATTTTTAGTCCCACAATATAAAGGAAAATTATCTTCACCAATACAACTTCATTTCCCTTTATTTGTGGCATATCAAACCTCTTTGAAAACTTAAAAAGAAAACCCTAAAACATATTAGGCTAAATAAATCCTACAAAACAGGAATACATCAAATTTGTGTGTCAACTTGATTGCTATTGGAATCACTTTTCCAATCCTGCACGCACTAAATTTGAAATAATAGGGCATTACCCCAATTAATGCCCTCCACATTCCCGTGCACATTTAGACATCCAAGCCTAACATAAAACAAGTAGTCATTTGACAACTTAAGGACTTCATTCAATTAGGCTTGATATCCAATATTTAAGGATCACTAAGCATTCCTAATTCCTTTAGGCAACACGATGACAGACTTAAAGGGAAGTCAAAAGATGGGTAAGAGTTTACACAAGCCCCTGGTAATTTTCCAGGAAATGCTTGGGCCCAAGCCACCTCTGTAGACTAGCTGGGCTCTCTTTCTTGATTTAGGTTCACTTGCTGATTTCTTACTTATTGGGTTCCGAAGTCTTATGTTTTTAGGAGTCAACCTTAAGAGAAGACTAGGCTTGTTTGTTTGAATTGCACACATTCTCTCTTCTCCATCTCTTCTCCTCCCCTCCCATTCTTCCATTTTATGCACAGGCGACGATCCCAAACTTTGCACTTGGAGGGACCATTTGATTTTGCCCTCGTGCCAAAAGATCGCTTTTTTTTGTCTTCTAAAAGATTGAAAAATCAACAAAATAGGTCCACTAACCCATCCACCTCCACCTCTAATCCCATCTCTAATCCTATTTCTGACCCTTCCACCCAAAATAACCCCCCACCTTTGACTTCTTGCACTTGGAGCTTCCTAATGCTGATGTGCCTCAATCTCAACAACAAGCCCCCCCGCCTAATCTCTACTCCCTGATGGCTGAGCAGATTGCTCAACTTCAAGCCAATCAACAACTGTTGACTAGGAATATCACAAACCTAGCCAACCAAAAGCCAAACCCACCTACCTGTCAGCAGCCTGTCGTTCCTCTAAAAGATTTTTATGATCCCTCCTATTATGAGGAAAGACTGGGGATGGTCATACATGAAAGGGACTTCAAGATCAAATCGATTGTTTTGAATATTATTAAGCATTTCCATGGCCTTCCTAGGGAAGACCTATTCAGCCATCTTTAAGAACTAACTCTTCCTACACAAACAACTCGTTCCTACAATGTGCAAGAAGACCTTTGGCTGATGTGGCTTTTCCTATTATCTATTAAAGATAAGGCCATTTATTGGTTCAGAACCATTGGCCAACCTATCACCACATGGCCTCAGCTCAAAAGTGCCTTTCTCAAGAAATTTTTTCCTATAGGTCGTACTAATTCCTTGTGAAGATCTATTATGACCTTTCAACAAAAAACTTGAGAGACTTTTCATGATTCTTAGGAAAGATTTAAAGATCTCCTAAGAAGTTGCCCACACCACGAGATCCCCTTATGGCAACTCATGTAGATCTTCTATCATGAATTAGAAGATCAAATTCGATGTTTCGTTAGTGCCTCATATGGCAACAACTTAAATAAGGATGCTGAGAGTACCTTTGACCTTTTTGAAGAAATGAGTGAAAACTCATTTAATCAGGCTTCCATGAACACCTTTGGCAGAACTTCAAATCCACAGTTCGGTGTTTATGAAATAGGCACTCAATCTATTCCTTGTCACCCTAGCTAACCTTCAAATGATCGCCAAAAAACTCGACCAGATGCAAATAAACCAGAAAAAACTTAAGGAAAAACTTGCCACACCAATCCAAGCTCCACGGATTCCACATCTAACCCTGCCAACATTCCACAAAGAGAAAATTTGCACAATCTAAACACCACCCTTGCTGATTATCATCAATATCTCGAGGCTTTCTATGATTCATTAGGGAATTACAATTATCCAAACCTTAACCCCACTGAAAATATTTCTACTCTCCAGGAGCAATTTAGAAATTTTTTCAATTGGAAGAATTACCCGAACCACTCCTAGAATAACCTAGTTCCTCCCCAAACCTCAAATCAATTTAGCAGGTATGGGTCGAATCCGACCTTTCATCCTGGGCTACCTCAGTAAGACATCAATGCCCAGATGTTGAAAACTCTGCAGGAAATGCAGAGTAAGATGACGGAAGTAACCCGTGCTGTCACAAATTTGAATAATCAGATTGGGGTTACTCCAAGACTTGTAAAACATCTACCCTCCCAACCCATACCCAATCCTAATCATCAAAGGAACCAGTATCTGGGCAAAAATCAAAATTACCATATTCAGCCTCCTGCTAATCCATCACCTTAGCAGCCTCCTAAGTTTTCACAACAACAAGCCCATCCACCTCCTCCAAATAATAATCCGACTGCACATGTAGTTACTTTGAGGAGTGGGAAATCAACCACTGATTCTGGGCCTTCACAACAACTTGGTGAAACCCTAATTCCTGTGCAAATTGACTCCCAACTACCCCATCAGGAAGATAAAGAAACACAAAAATCTTAGGACACTACTCCTATCCCTTTTCCACAAGCTCTCCTCCCTACGACTAATCGGAAAAAGAAATCTACACCCACAACTGAAGAACTCATGGATTGATTTGAGCAAGTTCAAATCAATATCCTCTCCTAGATGCAATCAAATATATACCTATCTATGCCAAATTTTTGAAGGAGATCTATACTCCAAAATGACTGGCTAAAAATCTAGGATAGGTGCATCTTTCGAAGAAAGTAAGCTCTGTCATATAGAGCAAGCTACCTCCTAAGATGAAAGATCCGGGTGTGCCTTTAATTTCAGTGATTATTGGTGACACTACTTTCGATCGTGACCTTCATGATCTTGATGCCTCAGTTAATATCATTCCCATAATTTTATTTGAAGAATTTCAAATCGGTGAATTAAAACCTGTTGAGGTTACCCTTCAATTAGTCGATCGATCTAGAATCAATCCTCGTGGAATTGTCGAGGATGTCTTGGTCAAGGTCCAGAACTATCTTCCCCATAGACTTTCTGGTCCTTGACATTGAGGTACCTGAATCTTTAATGAATGCCCTAATAATTCTTGGATGACCCTTTTTGGCTACTGCAAAGGCAAATATAAATTGCCATACAGGAAAAATGGATATCACCAGCACAGGACAAACTGTCACCCTTGATATTTTCAAATCCTCCAAGAGATTCCATGATGATAACTTTTTCGAGGACTCAGATACTGAAATGTCAAATTCGGTGGAGGAAACAATGTTGGTAGATGCTCTTCCCGACCATAATTTTTTAGAGGAATCTAACTCAGAATCAGTGGTCGGTGAAATCTATGACTCAGAGGCTTGTTTTCAACAAAAATCTATTCCTAATGATCCCCCTGATTATTCCCCTGACCCTCCTACTTTTCTCTCAACCCACCCCTGAACACTAACCTCACCTACCCTTCATCACTCCTCTCCCACCTCCTTTCAACTGGTCCTAACACCAGACCCACCTGAGTTTGGCATTCATCCTGAATTAAAACCATGGCCAAACTCGGGTCACACTTTCCATTTTCCATCAAATTTTGATCCCCATCTTTTTACCACTCAACTTTCCAGGTTTCCAGACGAAGACCCTTTTTATGTGGGCATTCAAGCATCCAACTACTTACATGATATTTTTCTTTCATGCATACCTTCACGCCCGATTGAATGGTGTAAAAGATAGCACTTGATGGGAGGTAACCCATCATTTTTTCCTACTTTCTTTTTCACTCTCTTTTTCCAGGTTTTGACCATCTTAAAAGTAATTGCCTTCCACTAAGGTGATCCCTTTTCCCTCTTAATGCATGAGGACATTGCATATCATAAGCATGGGGGGTGTTTTTAAATTTTGACGATCGATTTAGGATTTTAAAAACCTAAAAATATGCATTTTTTCTTTTATCATTTTTCTACATGCATACCCAGAAAAATAAAAATGTTGAAATGTTTTTGAGGAAATTTTCAAATTGGAATTAAGATTGAGCATTCAATTTTAGTACAATGGGATTTAATCTTTAATAAACTAGGGATAAGGATACGTATCTGATTATTAGAATTTCAAGGAGGCTATCCATCCTTCACTTAGCGCCACCCATCCTACACCTTAGATCTCCATAGCCACCACTAACCACCTCCTAATGCCCATCTGATGTAAACATGTTCACACTACTTAAGATGTCTATTTATGCATGTTCTTAAGCATAGGATTGCATTGCATGCTATAAATATTGCATAACATGCATCATCTTGCATTTATAGTAGTTTGAATAAAATGGAGGTTAGTTGTCTCCTTTTATGTTCATGGATAGGGTAAACTTTTTATCAGGGCCTCGGATCGAAGATCTAACCGTACAGATGTGATCAGGGCAATGATTGGAGTTCAATGACTCCAAGATCGCCCTAATCAGACATCTGTAGCATCAGATAGTGATCGGGGAACCTTAGAAGATCAAGGGCCAAGATGGTGTGAATCCACACTACGACAAATCTAACCGCATGGATGGATTCAGATCGATGATCGCAGCCTAACGGTGTGAAAATTAACTCAATCCGACAACCGTGGCACCATCTACATCATCCAGAAGATGGACGGCCAAGATGGCACCACGTGCCACCATCTCAGCCGTCCAACCGACACTCAAGACCGCTGCTGCCACTACAAAGGAAATCCAACTCACGATTTGGGCCGTTGGATCTTCATCCAACGGTTGTGGATGCACACGCCTTAAATCATCTTTGCGACCAACTTCCCTCCACAGCGTAGTAGGCGAGCGCCTTATCGCGAGGCGCTGGTGCGCATTCGATTCCTCGTGAGTGGGCAAGCGGGCGCGATTGACCGCTCGATTGCGATTGAACGGTCACGCACGCTCAATCCACCCCACGTGCTATTGCACGCGCAGCGAAGACGCAGCATCGCATGCGATGGGGCACGTAGAGGAGGCTAGTGGCGGCGCGATCTAAGCCGTCCGATCGTGAGATCGGCTAGATGTGCACATGCGTTGAATGCGCGGGCAAGCAAGCAGGCACGCACGCACCGTCCACTACGCTCATGTTTGGACCTTTAGCGACGGTTTTATCCGTCACTAAAGGTCCTGAATTAATGTTTTTAAAGTTGTAATGACCAAATTGTCCCCACTCCTTGCAACTATAAAAGGAGACTCCCTCCACACAAAATTCTCATCCCTTCCTTCTCTTCTCTACCTCTTCAAAGCTCAAGAGAAGCTTGTCCCACACCCGGGATGCTCCTCGCGAGATAATCAAATTTTCGTCCCCCTTTCGGGAGTGGATACCGCGACGACGATGACGTGCTTCTCCGTTCTCGTTCCTCCTGCCTCGATCCTATTTTTCCGCTCCGTCCTCCTTCGTCCAGGCGGCGTCTCATCTGGATTGTCCTCCAAGCAATCGTCGAGGAGAATAACTTCACTCTCCCATTCTTCTTTACAGCTTTCTAGTGTAGAATTTTCCTACTTTCTAGTGTAGCTGATTTCCCACTTTCTAGTGTAATTCTTATTTGGTTTTATTGTATAAACATTTTGAATTATTGAATGCATGTTTTCTCTCTCTCTCTCTCTCTCCCTTTTGTTTAGTCTGATTGTTGTTAAGGCTTCATTGTAATTACATTACCTCATTTTTTAAGAAAAATTCTAAAAAAAAATATAATTGCGAATATAGATCGACGTAGCCTCCCTATGTTCGACACAGGATTTTCATTCTGGTATAAATTTTATTTGTTAAACATGAGTTCTTGGCTTTCATACTACGATGACAGGTTTTTCAAAAACCAAACACGTTAGCGTAGCAATCAATGTTCAACATTTTGGCGCTGTTGCCGGGGAGGCAACGGTTTTCGATCTTCTTTTCGCATTTCTTGCACTTTATTATTTTCTAATTTGCTTTCTCTTGTGTCTATTATTTTGCAGAGACCTCCATCAGGGAATCATCAAGCGGTAGACTGGAGTAAAGTGCAATTGAAGACAACTGTAAGTGCTCCCCATTTTTCCCCCCTCCATAGATTTCATTCGCCACATTAAATCCAAATTCCAATTAACCTGGTGTTTGCATAAATCCTAGGAATAGTTTGGTTGTTTGGATTCTCACTCACATTCATTCCACCCTCATTTATATATATATATATAAAAGATAATCGTGTGGGGCAATTATCAACAAACACACAACGTACACCCACATTCAAGCCACTTAACCGAATTGATTTGTTTCTACTCAACCGGGTTCTGATATGTGGAACCAGTACACATAAAACAACACATAAAAGAGTAGAAATCATTCTAGGTTAACCATCTTTATGTGCCTAACTTAGTGGTGCATTTGTGGCTAGTTGTTTGAGTTGTTTGAGCCGCACCGCTCTACTTAAAATCAACTCATCAAGTAGCTCCTCCTTAGGGTTTTCAATCTAGGTCTATTCCAGGCACTCTACTTTCTTTCTGGTTTTAAAGGAAAACAATCTTCACCCGTGTTTGACAACTTGGTTTGCCTAGAAACCTGATTGCAATCCACCTAATTTGAAACCCTAAAAGCTACTTAAGCAAGATTTGAACATTAAAATCCACGCATCATAAATAATCTTACTTGAAAATCCTGGTTGTGCATGCACTTACATGAATCTCAATCAATCATTAAGGGCACAACCCATTTTAAGGGCTCATCACATTCCATAAGCACCACAATCCCAAGCCTTAATAAAATTGAGTAGACGTTGGCCTTAAGGTCTGATTCGCTCTTCAGGGCCTAGTCTGAGATTGTCATTGATTAACCTACTTGTACTGATTAATCTGATGTCTAGCTAGGGGAGTAGCATCAAACGACCATGGCTGGGGGGTACACTAAGAACCGGAGGCGAAAGCCGAAGGAAGAACCTTCTCCCCAGTCCCTCCTTCTAACTGGTTGGATTGAACAGACGCAAGTAGAGTAAATCATTTACAGTCTTAAGGCAGGTTTTGGGAGTCAGTAGATCCTTAGGCTACCCCACTTAAGGACAACCTTGTTTTGTTGTGCTGCAGGGTCCCTATCCTCAGTCCTTCCGACTTGCTCCAAGTTTATGCTGGGAAGACGGCCATTGAATCCCCGATTGGAAGGACCATTAGAGTATTCTAGGAGGTGCAAATTGGATTTTGGTCAAATTGATCCCATGGCCGACCAACAGCCTCCTCTGCTTGGAAATCCACAGGAAGAATTTCGAAGGCAGCTGGAACAAATACAGAGAATGCAGGGCGCTCAGCCCTTGAAGGATTTTTATGATCCTTCAATTACGGGGAATGTCCCAGCATCCAGATTCCAGCCGGTGACGTAGAAATCAAGCCCCAGGTGTTAAGCCTGATCAAACATTATCATGGGCTTGGCTCCGAAGATCCATTTCACCACTTGGAGGACTTGACCACTTTGGTCCAGACCACCAAGGCACGAAATGTAAACGAGGAGCAAATGATCATGAGGCTCTTCCCCCACTCTCTTAGGGAAAAGGCTGCGCATTGGTATAGGACAATAGGAAGACCAATTATAAGTTGGAATGAGTTGAAATCAACCTTTCTAAATAAATTCTTCCCAATTGGACGTACCAATGCTTTGAGATTGGCAATCACTACCTTTACCCAACGGCCGGGGGAGCAGTTTCATGTGGCCTGGGAGTGATTCTAGGACCTATTGTGGAGGTGTCCACACCACGAGGTGTCGAAATGGCAACTCGTGCAGATCTTCTATCATGGGTTGACTGAGCAACTCAAAAATCATGTTGATGCTTCTTGTGGAGGCAATTTCCTCAATAAAGATGCAAATAGTGCACATGATTTATTTGAGGAAATGAGTGAGAATTCAATCAATCATGACTCCATGGATACATTTAACCGGTCCCAGCAGCCCAGATCAAATGTCAATGAAGTCTATGACTCTCATTCATTTGATATGGAATTGATTTGTAACAAACTTGATAAGGTGGACTTGGTTGCTAAGAGAATGGAAGAGTGGATGGCTGGCAATTCTATGAACAACTTTCGATCCACTCAATCCCAAAATTCAGGATTCCATTCTTCACGAGCTCCTTCTGGACGAGAGTTTGTGAATCAACTCGATACGGCTCAACCTGTGAGTCAGCATTTTTCGGAACCCCACGGGTTCCAAACTGGGGCCTTTGATCCCAGTTTTTCTGATCCTTCCTTTTCTTTCTCTCCATCCTCACCCTATGAGGATGTCTGTGCTATACAAGAGAATGTTAGATCCAACCCCTACTCTAATGCCTATAATCTAGGTTGGAGAAACCACCCTAACTTCACTTGGAAAAACCTAGGGCAACAGACCCAATTCCGACCCGGCAACTATGCTCCACAACGACTAATGGGTTAGGGTCATGTATATACTCAATTGCCTCCAAATTAGGTCAATCAGCCAGCTTGGAATGCCTGTCAACTCGCAGGGCAGGCTGATTTGAACCGACAAATGGTAGAGATGCAAGGATCCATGCTCCAACTCATGCAGAAAATGAAAACCTTGCTGGACAACTTGCAGTCTGGGCTCATTGCTAACTCTCATCAACCCGGATCTCTACCATCCCAACCTGTACCCAACCCGTGAAATATTATGAATTCGGGCAACCAAGCCCATGGGTACAGAAATCAGAGGGACCCACACGCACATGCTTAGGTGGTTGAGCAAGGTTCCTCGTCCTCTTCTTCTTCTTCTTTTGCAAATCAACAATTCATGGCTAATCAAGACCCTCCAATCTTTCCTAACCCTTCCCAAGACCCAAATTCTTACGCATCTGCAAATTTCATCACTTTGAGGAGTGGTAAGCAGACTCAGGATCCACAACCACACTATTCTGATCTTTTGAATCCTAAAGAACCTGAGGAGAGAGAGGAGAATTCTGGAGGAGAAATCAAGGCTCAGGAATCTGATACCAAAGATCTAACTCATGTTCCTTTTCCTGAAGCCTTGATCAAATCAAAGAAGAAGAAGTCTGTTGATAGCAATGAGGAGCTTCTAAATCTATTTAAGAATGTTGAGATCAATATCTCACTCCTTGATGCTATCAAGCACATACCGACTTACGCAAGATTTTTAAAGGAATTATGTACATAAAAGCGTAAGTCGAGAGAATCTGTTTCGAGGAAGGTGGTATTCTCCGAGTAGGCTAGTTCTGTTATCCTGCACCACCTCCCTCATTAAAAGAGAGATCCAGGTGCTCCGTTGATTTCTTTCATCATCGGAGATTACACATTTGATAGAGCACTTTTGGATCTGGGTGCATCCATCAACCTAATTCCGACTTCTCTTTACGAGAAGTTTGGATTAGGTGAACTTCGGCCAACTTCAATAATGCTACAGTTAGCGGACCGCTTGGTCACAAATCCGCGAGGCATTATTGAAGATGTTATAGTCAAGGTCAAGGATTTCTATTTTCCTGTAGATTTCCTTGTCCTTGACATGGATGCACCTGATAATCTGAGGAACATGCCCATCATTCTAGGGCGTTCGTTCCTGGCTACCGCTAAGGCCAACATTAATTGTGAAAGCGGTAGCATGGAAATCGCCTTTGGAGATCAACAAATGAAATTGGATATTTTTAAGGCGACCAATAAATTTGTGGATTGTGGATTTATTGAGGAACTTGATGAGGATAATGAAAACATTGAAACTTGTTTGATGGTTTCTTCAATTGAAAGTTCCACCTTTGATGATGAATTCGACCCACAACCCTCTATGGCTGACCTGTCATCTTCTGAAGAGGTTATTGATTTTATTCACTCACAACCTCTTCCTCTTGTTGAATCTTCAGCATCTACCCTACCATCAATCATCAACCCACCCCAGCTTGAATTGAAACCATTGCTTGAGAATTTGAAATATCAATTTTTAGGACCTCAGAAGATGCTCCCTATGATTATCAGTGCTAAATTGACAAAGGAGCAAGAGATTAAATTGATCAAGATCCTGAAGGAACATAAGGAGGCAATTGGTTGGACCATTCATGACCTCAGGGGGATCGAGCCATCTTACTATAATCATAGAATATTCTTGGAAGATGGATCCCACCCTTCTCACCAGATGCAGAGGTGATTAAATCCAAATATGTGAGAAGTGGTCAAAAAAGAAATTATCAAGTGGCTCGATGCAGGAATTATTTATCCAATCTCTGATAGTCCCTAAGTAAGTCCCGTGCAGATTGTTTCGAAGAAAGCTGGGATTACCGTTGTGGCTAACGAGAGAGGAGAATCTGTCACAACTCGTTCAGCTTCCTCTTGGAGGGTTTGTATTGATTATAGGAAGCTTAATACAGCCACTAAAAAGGATCATTTTCCCCTGCCCTTCATCGATCAAATCTTGGAAAGATTAGCCGGGCAGAAGTACTTTTGTTTTCTTGATGGCTACTCGGGATACAACCAAGTTCCTATCCATTCCGAGGATCAGGAAAAAACTACTTTCACCTGTCCCTACGGAACCTTTGCTTTCCGTAGGTTGCCTTTCGGGTTATGCAATGCACCTGTGACTTTTCAAAGGTGTATGCTAGCCATATTTTCTGACATGGTGGGAGAGTTTATGGAAGTCTTCACAGATGATTTCTCTATTTTCAAAGAATCATTTGACTCTTGTTTGGCTAATCTGGAAATGATTCTTAAGCAATGTATCAAAACACGATTGGTCCTTAGCTGGGAAAAGAGTCATTTCATGACCCAAGAAGGCATTGTTTTGGGTCATGTAATCTCTGAATGGGGAATTGAAGTGGATAAAGCTAAGGTTGATGATATCACTAAACTTCCTCCTCCCACATCTGTTAAACAAATCTGATCATTTCTTGGCCATGTGGGATTCTATCGAAGATTCATCAAGGATTTCTTGAAGGTTGCTTGTCCCTTGAGCAATCTTCTTGCCAAAGAAACTCCGTTTGTTTTTGATGAATCATGCCGAAAGGCATTTGATTTCCTGGAAACGGCAGTCACCTGTGCTCTAATTTTGCAACCACCAATTTGGATAGCCCCTTTTGAGATCATGACCGATGCTTCTGATTACGCGGTCGGGGCTGTCCTGGGTCAGAAAATTGATAGAAAGCCCTCTGTCATCTACTACGCTAGTAAAGCTCTGGATGAAGCCCAGAGGAATTACACTGTTACTAAAAAGGAATTACTAGCTATAGTGTTCACTTTGGAAAAATTCAGGGTTTATCTCTTAGGGTCTCATGTTATCATCTATACCGACCACTCAGCCTTGAGACATCTCTTGGACAAAAAGGATGCTAAACCTCGACTTATTCATTGGATTATTCTACTTCAAGAATTTGATCTTGAAATCAAGGATAAAATTGGGGTACAAAATGTGGTAGCGGATCATTTGTCGAGACTCCTAGGTGATTCCTCTCATTCGGACATTTCGATTGCTGACACTTTTTCGGACGAAACTATTCTTATAGTTTTAGGTGTCCACACCCCATGGTTTGCTGACATTGTTAACTATTTGGCTGTTGGTCAAATCCCCCAGGATGGACCAAGCAACAACGAGATAAGCTCAAATCTGAGGCCAAATACTACTTCTAAGAGGACCCTAAGCTGTACCGCATTGGCTCTGATCAGATTATTCGCTGATGTATATCGGAGAATGAATTCAACAGTATACTCGAGTTCTGCCATGCATCTGGGTGTGGTGGACATTTCTCTGGGAAAAAGATGGCTGCAAAAATCTTGCAATTTGGCTTCTATTGGCCGTCTTTATTCAAGGATGCCCAGGATTTCTCAAGGTCATGTTCTTGATGTTAGGCACTCGGGAGCATAACTAAGAGAGATATGATGCCCCTAAACCCAATTCTTCCTGTGAAAATTTTCAATGTTTGGGGCATTGATTTCATGGGACCCTTTATCCCTTCATTTGGACATCAGTACATTCTTATTGCTATTGATTATGTGTCCAAATGGATTGAAGCGATTCCCACCCGAACCAATGACCACAGTGGTCATCGATTTTGTCAAGAAAAATATCTTCAGTAGGTTCGGGATTCCGAAGGCTATCGTCACTGATGGTGGCACTCATTTTACTAATGCCTAATTCCAGAATTTGTTGGCCAAATACAGGGTTAATCACTGAATTTCCACACCTTACCACCCCCAGACGAATGGACAAGCCGAGATCTCCAATCGAGAGATCAAGAACATTCTGCAGAAAACGGTTAGGCTTGATCGCAAGGACTGGACTCAAAAGCTTGAGGATGCTCTTTGGGTGTACCATACGGCATATAAAACACCCATCAGCATGTCTCCATTTCGTTTGGAGTATGGAAAGGCATGCCATCTACTCGTAGATTTTGAACACAGGGCATTCTGGGCAATCAAACAATGCAATTTAGATCTGAATTTAGCTGGGAAAACCAAGAAACTCCAACTATCTGAGTTGGAGGAGCTTAGAAATGATGCATATGAGAATGTCAAGATCTACAAGGCTCGGACCAAAGCTCTACATGATCAACTGATTTCCCGCAAGAGCTTTGAGCCGAACTAGAAGGTCTAGTTATTCGATTCTAAACTTAAGCACTTTCCTGGCAAACTTAGATCTAAATGGAATGGCCCGTTCATAATTGACTAGATTTCTCCAAATGGAGTCGTTCAGATTTCTAACCCAAAGACGGGTAACACATTTAAAGTCAACGGTCAACGCCTGAAGCCTGTTATGGACCGTATTCTTCCAGAACCCGTTTTAGACACGATTGCCCTAGCCATTCTATGACTTCTTTGGCTGGACTTCGCCTAGCTGACGGCATTAAACTCAGCAGTTGTACATATGAGACAAAGCTGATACGAGCTTCATATTCTGGTGACATCTTTCATATTCTACCCTTTCTTTCATGTCTCTTTTTCAATGTGGACGTTGCATCAGTTAGGCATGGGGGGGTGGATTCATTTTTGAATCATTTGGTCAGCTTTGTGAAATTCATGTAAATTATTTTTCTCTTCTTATTTATACATTAAAAAAAAATTAGGAAGGAATAGTTGGACATTAGGACTTTTCATCTTAAAAAATTTTACATTAGGATCTGAACACAAAGACCCTTTAGGTCATTGGACTTAATCAGCCCGTGTATCTACTAAAATGTGAATTTGTTTTTCGAGTCCTCGCCAACCTTAATTCTATTGTAATTTGAGTAAATAAGTTTGGGTGATAAGTACACGACTTATCAACCCACCCTCTGATTTAAGGGAATTTTGAGCTTTAAGCATCTACACACTATCTTGTCACTAACTCGTTGTTTGACAATTCTAACGGAAATTGGGTAGCTAATGAACCTTCTAGGGTGATATGGCTGGCAAGTTATCGTGGGTAACAGCCCATAGGTAGGTTGTTCAGAGCCCAGTCACTGGACCTTTCTCTTTTTGCTGCCTTTAGGTAAATCTTAGACTAGGGAAGCCACCTACTTAAAAGAAAAAAAATCAAAAAGAAAAGGAGAAAAGAAAAAAAGAAATAAGCCACACTTCATCGCATGAGTATGGCTGGCAAGTTGTCGGTGATAATAGCTCATCGATCGGTTGTCCAGAACCCAGCTCAATAAATGCACTGAAAATTCCCAAAACACTTAGGAAGAAGCGGAGAAGTAGAATTAACTGGGGAGATATACACTGGATTCACCCTTGGTTGACCCTGTAAAAAAAAATAAAAGTAGGGAGAAAGCTATCGGTTGTAAAGATACACCTTTATGCAGAATTCTTTTTAGGTTGCCTAGAGGCGTAGAAATCCGAAGTCTGTTTTAATTGGAGGTCAATGAGTCTTTCACATTCACAATAAGATGCTTAGAACTTAGGGTTCTCATCAAATCTTAGGTGAGTTGAATGGTCATAGAAAGCCACTCTTAAACCCTAAAACTTGAAAATCCAAAAAAATTAGAAAAGAGGAAAAAAAAAGAAAAAGAAAATTTTCTTTGAATTAGGCAAGGGCTTGAGGCGGTCTGCATTTTGGTAGATACTCGAGCATTGTTGTGTCTTTGAAAGTTCAGATCCTAAGTAGTATTTTCTTAATGATTGAAAATAACTCATGCCCAAATAATCCAACCTGATTCTTTTATAAATAGCATATAGTTTTTGTTGGGACTAGCAAAAGATAGTTATGGGGGTATGATGTAAACATGTTTACACTACTTAAGATGTCTATTTATGCATGTTCTTAAGCATAGGATTGCATTGCATGCTATAAATATTGCATAACATGCATCACCTTGCATTTAGAGTAGTTTGAATAAAATGGAGGTTAATTGTCTCCTTTTATGTTCATGGACATGGCAAACTTTTTATCGGGGCCTCGGATCGAAGATCCAACTGTACAGATGTGATCAGGGCAACGATTGGAGTTCAACGACTCCAAGATCGCCCTAATCAGACATCTGTAGCATCAGATAGTGACTGGGGAACCTTAGAAGATCAAGGGCCAAGATGGTGTGAATCCGCACTTCAAACGAAAAATCCGATTGCACAGATGGATGCGGATCGACGATCGCAGCCTAACGGCACGAAAATTGACTCAATCCGATAACCGTGGCACCATCTACATTATCTAGAGGATGGACGGCCAAGATGGCACCATGTGGCGCCATCTAAGTCGTCCAATTGGCCCTCAAGACCGTCGTTGCCTCTCCAAAGGAAATCCAACGCATGATTTGGGCCGTTGGATCTTCATCCAACGGCTGTGGATGCGCGCACATTAAATCATCTCCGCGACCAACTCCCCTCCACAGCGCAGCGGGCGAGCGCCTTATCGCGAGGCGCTGGCGCGCGTTCGATTCCTCGCGAGCGGGCAAGAGATGTAGGCGAGCGGGCGTGATTGACCGCTCGATCATGATCGAATGGTCGCGCACGCTCAATCCGCCCCACGTGCTATTGCACGCGCGGCGAAGACGCAGCATCTCACGTGATGGGGCGTGTAGAGGAGGCGGGTGGAGGCACGATCTAAGCCGTCCGACTTGCGATCGGACGGCTTAGATCGGCTGGACGTGTGCATGCGTTGAACGCGTAGGAAAGCGAGCGGGTGCACGCGCACCACCCACTACGCCCACGTTCGGACCTTTAGCGACGATTTTATCAGTCACTAAAGGTCATGAATTAATGTTTTTAAAGTTGTAATGACCAAATTTTCCCCACTCCTTGCAACTATAAAAGGAGACCCCCTCCACAAGAAATTCTCATCCCTTCCTTCTCTTCTCTACCTCTCCAAAGCTCAAGAGAAGCTTGTCCCACACCCGGGATGCTCCTCGCGAGATAAAGTCAAATTTTCATCCCCCTTTCGGAAGCGGATCCCACCACGACGACGACGTGCTACTCCATTCTCATTCCTCCTGCCTCGATCCCGTTCTTTCACTCTGTCCTCCTTTGTCCAGGTGGCGTCTCGTCCGGCTCGTCCTCCAAGCAATCGTCGAGGAGGATAACTTCTCTCTCCCATTCTTCTTTATAGCTTTCTAGTGTAGAATTTTCCTGCTTTCTAGTGTAGCTGATTTCCCTCTTTCTAGTGTAATTCTTATTTGATTTTATTGTATAAACATTTTGAATTATTGAATGCACGTTTTCTCTCTCTCTCTCTCTCCCTTTTGTTTAGTCTGATTGTTGTTATGGCTTCATTGTAATTACATCGCCTCACTTTTCAAGAAAAATTCTAAAAAAAAAATATAATTGTGAATATAGATCAACGTAGCCTCCCTGTGTTAGACCCAGGATTTTTATTCTAGTATAAATTTTATTTGTTGAACACGAGTTCTTCGCTTTCATACTACAGTGACAGGTTTTTCGAAAACCAAACACGTTAGTGTAGCAACCCAACGTTCAACACCATCCTAGCCCTACACATAATCCCCACGCCAACCAACATTCTCCACCTCCATAAAAACCCTCCTAACCACCACTAAATCATCCCCCCTTAGTTTTAATTCCACCTTAAGCCCACCTATAACCCATGGCCAAGAAGAAGAAGGAAGAAGATTAAGGAGGATATCCCTTTCCCCCTTGGTTCCTTCTTCCTCTCCATTCTTCTCCTTGTTCCAAGCCAAGAGGAAGAGCAAGTCCTTATCAAGGAGGATGGCCAGGCATTGGTGGAGATTCTAGGGTGTATGCATACCCTTGCAAGAGCAAGGGCATGCCCCGTCTAGGGCTTGCTAGGAAGGACACATCTTGGAGGAGTAAATCAAGGAGGAGGAGTTCTTTTCAACTACGGGAGCAGCCGTTGTTGGAGGAAGAGGCTCTCTTCTTCCCCAACATCATCAGGACAATTAGTGTTTTCATTTTTATACCTTCAATTTTTGTAGGAAAAGCATTCCTCTATTAAGGTTTTTGTAAAACACTTTTTCATCAATCAATGTTGCTTTTTTCTTAACTAGTTTTTGTCATAATTCTTGTTGCTTTATCTCTAATGCACTCTCACTCTTTCTTTCTAATTACCCTAAGCCTCTACGTGCCTAGGGTGAGATTAGAAAGAAATCATTTCTATCACTTAGATATTAGCTATTAGGTGTTAGTCTTTCCTGCCATCAAAATTACATTACCTTGTTATTCAAAAACTTAAGAATTATATATTCAGAAAATATCGAAAGGAAAGTTGATATTCATGTTCAAGTAAGAGATTCGATTTTGCAAATAGTTGCCTCCCTAGACGACCCTAGATACCACCACTATCTAGGTTTAAAATTTTAAAAGCAAATAGATTTTTGAGCTTTACAGTGATTCATAAAACCCGCATTTTACAAACCATGTAAAAACCTGACCACTTTTTGGCAACGTTGTCAGGGAGTGATCGAAGCATGCTTCGCGAATTAAAATTAAGCATTTTGAGGACCCGTCGTCGTAGCTCGCAAAATGAATCTATTAGATAATATTTATAACCGAAAACTCAAAATGTGGGTCTCGTGTCGAACATGGGGAGGCGAATGTTTGGTTTTGAAAAATCCGTGTTTTGTTTTTTATTTATTTTTGTCATTTTTATCTTTTATATATATTTTTTAATTTTTTAGAAAGCAAGAGATCATATCAACAATTGCTTATCTAGCTAATCTACTTGCAAAAATATGAGAGAGAGAAATAATCATGGATTTCTAATCAAATGTTTATTACAACGACGAAAGAGAGAAAGATTACACTACGAAAGCAAAAAAGATAGAAAGAGGTAAGAGAATTCCCCTCGACAGTTCCTCGGAGGATGACTTGCTCTGACGTTGCCTAGAGGAAGGTGGTGAGGAGAGGGACGAAGGATGATGGAGCCGGAGGATGGAGGATGGGATAAGACGGTGTCGCAGTGAGGATCTTTTTCCCGAAGGGTAGTGATGGGACGGCCACGGGATGCTCCACGAATGGGGATGAGAGGTGGGAAAACTATTTTCTTTTCTACTCTAGAGGAGCATCCCAGGCTTCGGACAAGCTCTCTCTAGAGCCTTAGTGGTGGTGAGAGGAAGAAAGGAAGAGATGAAGAGGAATGAGGGGTGTAGGTGTGCTTATATAATGGAGGGAAGAAGAGCATCCCATGCACAGACATTCAGCGATAGCTACAAGTGTCACTAAAGGCCCGCTCTTTTGTCGCTGCAAATCCCATGCCCACCGCCCATGCCCGCTTGCTGTCGCTGAGGTTGGATGTGCCGCGGCCGTTGGATTTAGAAGTGACTGGCTGAGATAGCGTGAAGATCACACCACTTGATCACCCGTGAGATGGCGCATTCTCAAGGTGCGTCAACAGTCGCATGTTGCATTCGTGCCCATCGAGTGGTGCCACCTGGTGACAACTTCGCCACTTGATGACATCCAACGAGTGCAATCGAATCGCGCCTGCGCTCCACAAAATCTAGCGTCGCAGTGGGATTGGAACAGTGGTCCTTGTGTTGTGGGCCAGGGCGCTACCCAACAGGCTACCGGCGTGGATTGTCGAGAAGATGAAAGTGTGCGCATCCTCTCCAAACTGTTGGATGGAGATCCAACAGTTGCTATTTGGTGTGGCTCTCCTTTAGCTTATGGGGCATGGTCGATATTGGGCAACCTGGATGGTGCCACATGGCGTCATCTAGGTTGTCCATCTTCTGTCTACAGGAGAGGGTGCCACAGTGCTCGAATGTAGATGATTCCCACATTGTCGGACTATGATCGTTGCTCCAGATCCATCCGTACGGTCAGATTTTTCATCCAAAGCCCATGAGGATGTCGCATTGCCCTCTTGGCCGTTGATCTTCCTTGGACTTCATATGATCTTACGAAACTTTGATCTAGACAATTTTGGAGGTGTTAGACTCTGATCATTGTCCTGATCAGATCAGCACGGTCTGATCGTCCATCTGAGGCCCTGAAATAAATCCTCTTCTCTCCTAACCATAAGAAAAAGACTTAATTAACCTAAAATATATACAATTACTCTAAATGTAGAATGATGCATGCTATGCAATATTTATAACATGAAATGTAAATCTAAGCCTAGGAACATGCATGATTATGCATTTTAACCTAAGTAGATGTGTCTATATCATACCCCCATGCCTATCTTTTGCTACTCCCTAGAAAAATTAATCTACATGCTATGTATAAAAATAGAATTATGACTCGATCGGTTAGGCCTAAGTTTTTTATTAACAATAGAAAATTTGAACTAAGGTTCTAAACTACGAAGACTCAACAGTACTTAGGGTGTCTGGCAGAATGCAGACCGCCCAAGTCCTCACCTTATTTGAAAAGGGAAGATTTTTTTTTGTTTTTCCTTCCTTTCTAACTTTTTTGGAATTTCGGAGTTTGATGGTTTTGGGATAACTTTTTACGGCTACCTGACCCACCCAAGACTCGAAAAGGACTCTAAGTGCTAAGCATCTAGTGAAAAGAGTGAAAGACTCACTAGGCGACCGTTAAAACAGACTTCAAGTTTCTACGACTCGAGGTGACCTTGCCTACAGGTTTATCTTTTCGAACGGTAGCTTTCTCCCTACTTTTATTTATGGGGTCACCATAAGGGCGAACCCAGTGTATATCTCCTTGGTTTATTCTCCTTCCTCGCTTATTCACTAAGTATTTTGGGAATTATTATGCATTTTTGTGAGCTGAGCTCTGGACAACTGGCTAATGGGCTATTACCCACGGTAACTTGTCGGCTATACTTGTGCGGTGAAGTGTGGCTTTATTTATTTATTTTTTATTTTCTCCTTTTTCTTTTTTTTCTTTTCTTTTTTTTTCTAAGTAGGTGGCTTCCCTGATCTAAGATTTACCTAAAGATAGTACAAAGAAAATGGTCTTGTGGCTAGGCTCTGGACAACCAACCGATGAGCTGTTACCACCGACAACTTGCCAGCCATACCACCCTAGATAGTTCATTAACTACCCAATTTCCGAAGAAACCGTCGAAAAGTGAGTCAGTGCCAAAAAGTGTGTAGATGTTTAGGCTTAAAGTCCCCTCAAATAAGAGGGTGGGTTGATATGTCGTATACTTATCACCCAAATTTATTCACCAGATTAAAGATGAATTTGACTTGGCGAGGACTCGAGACTAAGTACACATTCGAGTGGACACCCAAGCCAATTAAGCCCGAAGACCTGAAGGGTCTAAGTATTCAAGTCCTATCGTATCATTTCCTAAAGTTAATAACTTTCAAATGCCTAAGTTCTCTTCTCCTAATTCTTCTTTTTTTTTATCTTTTTGAATTTTCATTTTTTTTAAAGAAACTAAAAGAAATTCTACGAAGTTAACAAAATGATTTCAGGAATTAATTATCCACCCCCCATGCCTAAATGATGCAATGTCCTCATTGTAAAAATAAAGACATGAAAGGGCAGAGTAAACAGAATATCACCTGAACAAAGTGAAAATCCGATAAGCTCCGTAAAGAACGTGGAATATAAACACATGCTAAATTTAATGCCTTCAGCTAGGCATAACATACATACAAGGAAGAAATTGAGAATTCACAACTTCAGGGTGTCACGATGCTTGGATCGAGATGATTGCCACGCTGTCGGACTGCGATTGCCACTCTAGATCCATCTGTATAGTTGGATTTTTCATCCGAAGCCCATAAGAATGTCGCATTGTCCTCCTGGCCGTTGATCTTCCTCGGACTTCATATGATGCTATAGGACCTCGATCTAGAAAATTTTGGAGGCGTTAGACTCCGATCGTCGTCCTGATCAGATCCGTATGATCCGATCGTCCATCTGAGGCCCTGACATAAATCCTCTTCTCTCCTGACCATAAAAAAGACTTAATTAACCAAAAATATATAAAACTACCCTAAATGCAAAATGATGAATGCTATGCAATATTTATAACATGAAATGCAAATTTAAGCCTAAGAACATGCATGATTAGGCATGTTAACCTAAGTAGATGTGTCTATATCAGGGAGGCATGACTTTTTATTAAGTATCTCTCTTGCTTGATAAGTGTATCTCATACCCTTGTTTGTTTTTCTCTTATGTGTGCAGGTGTTGCAAGAACAAAGCAGGATTTGGAACTTGAAGTAGCATTTCTTCCCACGAAAGATTCAGGTTGCTAATCTCAAGCTTGTCACACTTATCTCAAAAACTACCAAAACAAAATATTAAACTTGGCTTTTAGGATCTCAAACAATTAAGTTAAGTGGAGTGGTTTCATTTAAAAATCAATTGGTTGCTTGTTTGCATCATTAAACACCACTCAACTTCAAGTGTTGGTGTTCTGATTTTCGGGTCCAGACCTCTATCCGGGCTTCAAAAATCAATTCCTCACACCATAGGCCTCTTAAAATCTTGACCACCTAGTGATTTCAAATCTAGTTAGGAACATCTGTTCCAAATTTCAGAGTAATCAGATTTGTATATAATGTTTTAACATTAGTAGAGTACAGAGGGGTCATCTACTTTAATCTCCCTATTTTTCTATTGTCCATAAATTTTAAGAATTTTTTTACTCATCAAATTTTTGTGAAATTTAGGTTTTTAAAATCCTTGTGAAATTCTACACATCACATAAAATTACAAAAATTTTTGGTGGCCGGTGGTGGTACTCAAATGTCCAAAATACCCTCTAGTATCATTTCTAGACTTTGACGCTAGCATAAAGAAAAATCTTCAAAAATTTTTAAACAAATTCCTAAAATTGCAAAAAATTATTTTTTGGAATTCTTGTTTGATTTGCCATATTGTAGTGGTGTTGGTTGCTTTGTTTGGACCACTACTTAAAAGGAAAGCCTAAAACAAATTCATTGGTAGTAAATTTATGTTTAAGGATCGAATTGATTTAGGGTTTCTTTTCAATTTTTAGTCCAACAATATAAAGGAAAATTATCTTCACCAATAGAACTTGATTTTCCTTTGTTTGTGGCATGTCAAACCTCTTTGCAAACTTAAAAAGAAAACCCTAAAACACATTAGGCTAAATCAAATCCTAGAAAATAGAAATACATCAAATTTGTGTGTCAACTTGATTACTATTGGAATCACTTTTCCAATCCTGCACACACTAAAAAATTTAAGGCATTACCCTAATTAACACCCTCCACATTCCCATGCACATTTAGACACCCAAGCCTAACCTAAAACAAGTAGTCATTTGACCACTTAAGGACTTCATTCAATTAGGCTTGATAAATGATATTTAAGGATCACTAAGTGCTCCTAATTCCTTTAGACAACGCAGCGAAGACTTAAAGGGAAGCCAAATGACGAGTAAAGCTTTACACAAGCCCCTGATAATTTTCCAAGAAATGCTTGGCCCCAAGCCACCTCTTTAGTCTAGCCAGGCTCTCTTTCTAGAATTAGGTTCACTTGCTGATTTCTTGCTTATTGGGTTCCCAAGCAATGATAATGTCATCATCATCCATAACTAGCTTTAGTTAGTCACAATCAATTGGCAAATGCTCCTACATAGCTGTTGGAGAGTCACAATTCATTTCATATCCATTCTGAAAAGAATACATTTAATCAGGGTTAAATCTATAGTTTTAACATCATATCCTAAATGCAGAGTAACCATGGGTTTTCCCAAAGCTTAATTAAAGGTCAAATGGGCATTAATGACTAACAAGAGGGTTTTTACAGACAAAAATGGGTTTTCGTGCATTTTAAGAATTAATGGACATCCGAAGCCCTAATTTCAGACCTGCTTAGCTAACAGAGGTTTTGGTCAAGATAAAATTCACTTAAACCTTCTAAAATACATATAAAAATATTCTATAAGGTTTGGTATCCTTGATTTGACCATTTGAACCCATTTTGACCTGAAATAGAGTCTCAGATAGGAAGTTGCCCTAATTTGGGTTTCTACGTAAATTACCCAGTCAAACTTAGTCAAAACCAAAATCTGACTTTATCAACAGATTACTTGGGTCCTAATTAGGTTTGTACCAAAATTGGAGCCCAATCAGAGATCATCTTGACCTAGTTTGCGTTTCAATCCAATCAGACTCTTTCTCCCTCACTTAAACCCTAGCTTTCGAAATCTATTGCAAAGAGGATCCCAACTTTCTCATCTCCTTCACAAATAGCCCCTGCCACCATTGAGGTCAAACCCAACCTCCACGCAAGCATTGACCAACCTAAATCCTACTCAAATGGCAATTAAATCCCACCAAACTTGGTGGGATTGATGTTCACACATAGACGAATCATCTACGATCAAGATGGAGTTCCAAATCCCCATAGATCACTCATGTGCATGCACGAGAATCATGGGTCCTATTTCATCAATCCCAAGCCATGGAAATCCTTCTTTCCTGATCCAGAGCCTTCCTTGAAGCTCTATAAAAGACACCTAGTGCATGACCATTATCCTTAGCTTGGTTTGGACCGAAATACCCCCTTCTTCTCCTTTCTTCAGCCAACTCCTCCGCAAGCTCCAGCGTGCTCCTTGTCCTCCCCTCTTCGTTGGCCGCCACAGACCATAGTCGATCGGATCTTCCTCCCCACATTCCTCCACCTCTCGCAATACTAGCGAGGGTCTTCTTCCTCATCTTCCTCCCCACTTCTCCCCCACCAGAGGTATTCTTGTCTTCGACGCCAGGCAAACCACAACTAGCACCTACCTTCCCTTTCGTCCAGTAGAATTAGGTTAGATAGGTTCCTTTCTCCCTCTAATTCCTTTTCATGTCCTTTATTCCTCAATTAGACCACCAGAAGTAATTTAATGTGGCCGTGAGGCCATTCTTGTGAATTTTAGGTTCTGCCGTCCGTCGTCGTCGCCGTTGCCACCACCATCTTCGACTCCAATTGTAGTCCTCCGACGAGCTCACAGCTCGTATCCACTTCCAGGTGATGCGGATCTCGTCTGCATATCTATTTGCAGCTCTAATTGAAGAAGCGAAGCTACCAGCAGCTACAACCAAGTCGAAGTTCATCTGCAGCACTTGCGCGAAGAAGCAGTGGCTTTAGTGCCACATTGTGCGCGTACAAAGAGGAAATAGCGCTTATTAGGTTTTTGTGCTCTAGGCTATTCACCTCAAGAACACAGGGTGAGGTCCCCTTACACATATGCCTCACACCTCAGTCACTACCTGATGCACGTGTTTCCCGTGGTAGAAATCAGGGTTTGGAGGAACCCATTGTTGTAGTCGCAAAACTGATTATCAAATACAATTTTACCGAAACTCCAAGGGAGTCCCGAGTCGAACACGGGGAGGTGATGTTTACTTTGCTAGAAAACCACACTTCGTTTTGCTTCTTTTTGGCGTTTTATTATATATATATTTTTTTATTTTTATAAAGGATGCAAATATGATGGATCACAATATAGATGGAATCAAATATGATATATTGCACAAATGTCTATTACAATAATCTACGAAAGCATAAAAGAGAGAGAGGTGAGAAGAAATCTCCTGAATCGGCTATTTGGCGAGACGACGGTGCCTGGCGGAAGCTTGGACGAAGGAGTTGAGGAGCAGAATGACATAGAGAGATGTAGGAGGACATCGGGTAGAGGAATGCTTCATCGAGGCTCTGGAATGGAGGTGAGGAGGCAGAGGTGATCTGCTACCGGAATGGAGGTGGGAGGATGGCTCCAAGGGAACCTATGAAGGTGATGGGACGAGGGACGAATATTTGGTGGGATAAAGGAATGCTACACTAATAGGAGGCCTTTGGAGCTTGAGAGTAAGCTCTAATGGAGCTTTGGTAGGCTACTAGAGCTTAGGAGTAGGTTGGAGTAGAGTAGGTTGAGTTGAAGAGGAATGGGGGCTGTAGGGGTGTTTATATAGTGGTGGAATGGAGGTGGTTTGCGTGCATGGGCCTTTAGTGACATTTAAGATGTCACTAAAGACCCTCCAGAGACATCGCTAAAGACCCGCCAGAGGCATCACTAAAGCATTCACATGCCTTGGCTAGTGCTTGGAAGCTTGGCTACAGCTGGCGTAGGGAGCGACGATCGTTGGCCGTTGG
The DNA here is from genome assembly GCA_037157565.1 of Thalassia testudinum. Lineage (NCBI taxonomy): Eukaryota > Viridiplantae > Streptophyta > Magnoliopsida > Alismatales > Hydrocharitaceae > Thalassia > Thalassia testudinum. The sequence goes on from JAZHRO010000078.1 coordinate 22,981,227, forward strand.
ATCAGATGTGGACGGCTGTGATCTTGAGAGGAGAATGCGTGCGCACCCGCATTTGAAATCCGCATCGCTGGCATGTGGCACAGCTCCTGGTCGTCTAAAATTCACGCCCCAGATGGCATGCGTGTGATCTGGCATGTGCCTTCGTGTCGGTGGGCGACGCCAGATCGCACCTGGAGAATCTCAACCGCTCAATCGAGATCGAGCGGCCCTATTTCAGCTAGTGCTATAGCAGGCATGGCGAAATGCGGCTCAAACTCGCACTCGTGGTTTGCGAGCTTTTTCTTCACCGTTGTGCCAAAGTGGCGCTTTGTCGAGTGGAGGGCAGTGCAGTCACGCGCGCCTTGACCGTTGGATGAAAATCCAACAGTCGAAATCCAATGGTCGAGGTGCATCCTTGCTTGAGGTCGGGTGAGATGGCTCAAGTGGGGGGCAGCCTAGATGGCGCCACGTGGCGCCATCTGGGCCGTACGTCTTCTTCTTCTTCTTGTAGAGGATGCTATGGAGCTCTGATCAAGGTGATTTTCACGTTGACTGACTGCGATTGTCCCTCCAAATTCATCCGTATGGTCAGATTCTTCATCCGAAGGCTGTAAAGATGTCGCACTACCTTCTTACCATGAAAAGTGGAAGAACTAATGTACATAATGCACAACAATCCTAAATGCCATGCAATGGATGTTATGCAATATTTATAACATGATATGCAATGCTAAGCCTAGGAACTATCATAAATAAGAATTTTATCATGAATTCATGTGTGTTTATCATACCCCCATGCTTACTTTTTGCTAGTCCCTAGCAAAATTAACCTAAATGCTACGTATAAAAGTAGAATCAGGATTCAATTACTTAGGAAAAATTTGTCGATTACTTTAGAAAATCTCAACCCAAAGACCTAATTACAAAATCTCAACCATGCCTAGGTGTCTAACAGAATGCAAACCGCCTAAGCCCTCACCTTATTTGAAAAGAGAAATACACAAAATTTCTTTTTCTTGTTTTCTAATTTTTTTTTGGACTTTTGGAGTTTGGGAGTTCTGGGATAACTTTTTACAGCTACTCGACCCGCCCAAGACTCGAAAAGGACTCTAAGTGCTAAGCATCTAGTGAAAAGAGTGAAAGACTCACTAGGCATTCGTTAAAATGGACTTCGATTTTCTATGACCCTAGGTGGCCTCGCTTAGAGGTTTATCTTTTCGAACAGTAGCTTTCTCCCTACTTTTATTTATAGGGTCAACACGAGGACGAACCCAGTGTATATCTCCCCGGTTTATTCTACTTCCCCGCTTCTTTCCCAAGTGTTTTTGGAATTATTATGCATTTTTGTGAGCTGGGCTCTGGACAACCGGCCAATGGACTGTTACCCATGGCAACTTGCCAGCCATACTTGTGTAGTGAAGTGTGGTTTTATTTGTTTATTATTTTTTTTATTTTCTCCTTTTTCTATTTTTTTCTTTTCTTTTTTTTTCTAAGTAGGTGGCTTCCCTAATCTAAGATTTACCTAAAGGCAATATGATGAAAATGGTCTTGTGGCTGGGCTTTGGACAACTGGCCGATGAGCTATTACCACCGACAACTTGCCAGCCATACCATCCTAGACAGTTCATTAGCTATCCAATTTTCAAAGAAACCACCAAAAAGTGAGTCAGTGCAGAAAGTGTGCAGATGATTTGGCTTAAAGTCCTGTCAGGCGGGTTGATAAATCGTATACTTATCACCCTAATTTATTGACCAGTTTAAAATAGAATTACTTGGCAAGGACTCGAGACTAAGTTCACATTCATGTGGACACTTGGGCTAATTAAGCCCGAAGACTTAAAGAGTTTAAGTATTTAGGTCCCAAAGCATCAATTCCTAATGTTTGCAACTCCTAATGCCTAAGTTCTCATCTCCTAATTCTATTTTTTTTTTAAGATGAGAAACAGGAAATTACGGTTATGGCTGATAGAAAGATTCATAAGAAATATCCACCCGCCCATGCTTAGCTAATGTAATGTCCTCATTGTTAAAAATGAAAGCATTCAAGAGAGTAGAAGTGGAAGAATAGCACCTAGTTTCCATGAGATTCTAGCCAGCTCGGAACAGTCTTTACATGTGCTGAGTTTAGTGTCGTCAACTAGGCGATGATCAGCCCGCAGTGGTTAAGGCAAGGTAAGAGCAACCTTGTCCGAGACAGGTTTTGGAAGCACATGGTCAACAAAGGGTTTGAGACTGTTTGCACCTCAAAATACGCCTGCAATAAAGCCTTCTTATGCTATTTCCTAGCATTAACGTTGCATATTAGGATTCTATAGTTGCATTTGTAAAAACACTTGCATTCATGCATTTAATTAAGAGGAGAGAAGATTGAAAATAATGGCTTACATATTTACATTTTCCCACAAGTGCCTCATTGCAAAATCCACATCTTTTTTATTTTCTCCTCTTGATTTTCTTTTTTCTCTTCCCGTGGTTGCAATTCTCTTCCCGCAGCAGCTGCATGCATTTACTCCACGTCATTTCTCCCTGCCAACGCCGCTCCCTACAGCTCCAATCCCACGCCCTCTCCCTGCTGCAGCCGGCACGCCACTCTCTCCTCCTCTATAAGAAGCTGCAGCTTCTTCCTCGCGAGGGGGACGCTGCTGCACAAAACAAAAAAACCCGCAGCCACCTCTTCCACCGTCTTCCCCTCCCATACGTCGGCCCTCCGTCGAGGAGGCACCCGGCGAGCAAGAGAACCCACTGTGGTGCTCACCACCACAGTGGGAACACCACCGCCCAGCTCTTCAACGAGCCGGTGGGCGTGGTGTCTTCTTTTCTTTTCGTTTTCGTCTCCACGCCATTGCTGCCACTTCAAGCTCCGAAGCTTGAAGCACCAGCAGCAACAGCCAAATCGCGGTGGCGGCAGCAGCAGCAGACCCCCTCGCCTCCTCCGCGACCTTCCCAGCAAGCGCTCAGCCCTCTGCGCACACCTGCAGGGCACTCTCCGCTCAGTTCTCCTCTCTGACGCCTCCGCCGTTGCACCCACAACCGGCCGCTGCGCGCACTGCAGCGGCTGGCCAACCGTCATCCCGCTCCCCTGCCAACCTCTGCTACCCTCCGCGACCGACTGCAGACTCCCCGCCACCCTCTCCGAGCACGCCATTGCCCGCTCTCCTTCCTCGCCCCCGGCCTGCAGACACCTCACCTTCTCCGCGCGAAGGCGCGCCTGCACCGCGACCATCAGACGTCGGCAGCCATCTGCAGACAACTCGACCTCCAGACGTCGGGCGCCTTCTGCAGACGACTTAACCTGCGACTCTCTCCTACGTCCGTCTGCTCCCGCCTGCTCTCTCTCTTCTGCGCTCTCTCTCCCGTTCTCTCTCTCTCTCTCTTTCTCTCTCTCTTTTTCACTCACTCACAGCACACACACATCTTCATCGACACTTACACACACCCACACACACATAAACACTAGTATAAGTACATATATATATATATACGTATACATATATATAGTAACATATATATATATATACTTATGCATATACTTATATATATATATATATACATATATATCTAGATACATATACTTATATACATATATATATACATCTATATAGTAATATATATATATACTTATATACATATATACATATCTATATACATATATATATACATATATATATATATATATATATCTATACACCTATATATCTATATACACATATATATCTATATATATATCTATACATATATACCTATACATTTATATATATATAGATATATTTACTTATATACATACATATGTACATATATTTTCACGTTATTTACTATACACTGTATCACGGGAATATCTATACCAGTTGCTGATATTCCCCGATACACGCGTACAAAAAGCATGGACCCATACATCATCCATCCTCCATCCACACTCCACGCGGCACCTAGTCGTGTTGGTTGCGTCTCTCTAGATGTCGACCGACTCGACATAGTGCTACACTCCATCGCCGCCTCCACCCCCACCCCTTTATAGATATAATATATATATATATATACATACTATATTTACTTTCTGTCTGTTTGCTTCTCTCTTGGTAAAAAGATAAAAAAAAAAGTATATAAAAGAGAAAAGATAATCTTTGACTTGTAGGTATCCCGTCTTGCGAGTAGCAAGACTTGTTTTGGAACTCTGTTTTGGCTAAAAGCCAAGGACACAATTTTGAGGGTGTGCCTCAAGGACAAGGATTACCAGAAAAAAATCTAAATAGAAAAAACACCAAAAACAGAATAAACGAACGGAAGAGATGCGTTTTAAGGAAAACGTAGAAACTCGACTTAAACCCCACTTCCCTGAGTTCGACCCTGGGCCTAAAAGTGACAAGATAAAATCAATTAGGCCAGGTTAAAAATTTTGTAAAGAGATGGTTAGGTCCGAATTAGGTTAACCACTATACACATTTCAACGATAAAATCCTCATATTAACAACCTATCCGGGCCGACCCATCAGAGACGCTATCTGTTGACCTCGAAGAAGTTACCCATCTTTCGGTTAGACATTTCAACGGCCCCGTTAGGGAAAATCCACTCAGTAATGAACGGGCCATCGTACTTGGACCTAAGTTTATCAGAGAAGAGCTTGATTCGAGAATCAAAAAGCCAAACCTTCTGGTTCTACTCAAAGCTCTTATGTGAAATCATCTGGTCATAGAGAGCTTTGGTCCTTGCCTTATAGATTCTGGCATTTTCATAAGCATCATTTCTAAGCTCCTCCAACTCAGATAGTTGGAGTTTCTTGGACTTCAAGGCCAACTCTATGTCAAATTACATTTTCTGATAGCCCAAAATGCCCGATGTTCTAGCTATATGAGTAAGTGGCATGCCTTACCAAACACCTGACGGAACAAAGACATATCAATAGGCATTTTGTATGTCATACGGTAGGCCCAAAGAGCATCATCTAGCTTTTCGGTCCAATCCTTCCTATCAGGCCTAACAGTTTTCTACAAAATGTTTTTGATCTCCCAATTGGAGACCTCAGCCTATCTGTTTGTTTGAGGGTGGTAGGGTGTGGAAATCCGATGATTCACCCCATATTTCCCCAATAAATTTCAAAGTTGGGCATGAGTGAAATGCGTGCCACCATCACTGATAATGGCCCAAGGAATCCCGAACTAATTGAAGATATTCTTCACAAAATTGATGACCACCTTGTGGTAATTGGTCCAGGTGGGGATTGCCTCAATCCATTTTGACACATAATCAATAGCAACTAGAATATACTAGTGTCCAAATGAAGGAAAAAAAGGTCCCATGAAGTCGATGCCCCAAATGTCAAAACTTTTGATAGAAAGTATTGGGTTTAGGGGCATTATATCTCTCTCAACCATGTTCTCGAGTATCTGGTATTGAGTGCACGACTTTGAGAATTCCTAGGCATCCTTAAATAATGACGGCCAATAGAATCCAGATTGCAAGATTTTTGTTGCTGTCCTTTTCACGGAAAAGTGTCCACCACATGTAGATGTATGGCAAAACTCAAGTATATTATGGAACTCAATTTCAAGGCTGCATAGACGAATAATCTGGTCTCAGCCGATGCGGTATAGCTTGGAATTGTCACAAAAAAAATATTTGGCCTCAGACATAAGTCTGTCCTGTTGTTGTTTGGTCCCATCTTGGGGGATTTGACCAATGACCAAATAATTGACGATATTCACAAACTAGGGGGTTCGAATACCCAAGACTGTAAGGATAGTCTCATCCGAAAAAGTGTCTGAAATAGGGATATCTGGATGAAGAGAATCAATTAGGATTCTCAAGAGATGATCCACCACTACATTTTGTGGCCCTGCTTTAACCCCAATTTCAAGATCAATTTCTTGAAGTAATAGAATCCAGTGAATAAGTCGGGGCTTGGCATCCTTTTTGACCAAGAGATGTTTCAAGACTGAGTGGTCGATATAAATGATTACATGAGAAACTAAAAGATAAGCCCTGACTTTTTCCAAAGCGAAAACTGCAGCTAGCAATTCCTTTTTAGTAACGGTGTAGTTCCTCTGGGCCTCATCCAGAGTCTTGCTAGCATAGTAAATCACAGAGAGCTTTTCTCAATCTTCTGACCCAAGACAACCTCGACAGCATAATCAGATGCATCAGCCATAATCTCAAATGGGGCTGTCCAGACCGGTGGTTGCAACACCAAGCCACAGGTGACTGCCATTTTTAACAAATCAAATGCCGTATGGCATGATTCATAAAACTCGAACAGCATGTCTTTGGCCAGAAGGTTACTCAAGGGTCGAGCAACCTTCAAGAAGTCCTTGATGAATCTTCTATAAAAACCCACATGCCCAAGGAAAGAGTGGACCTATTTCACAGATGTGGGAGGAGGAAGTCTAGAGATAGAATCCTCCTTTGCCTTATCAACCTCAATAACCCGATTAGAGACCACATGACCCAAGACAATGCCTTCCCGAGTCATAAAGTGGCTCTTTTCCCAGCTAAGGACTAGCCGTGTCTTGATGCATCTATGGAGGATCAATTCCAACTTAGCTAGGCAGGACTCAAAAGAATCTCTGAAAATGGAGAAATCATCCATGAACACCTCAAGATAATCACCCACTGTGTCAGAAAAGATGGCCATCATGCACCTTCGAAAAGTTGCAGGTGCATTGCAAAGCCCGAATGGCATTCTATGGAATGCGAAGTGATGTAGACACATCTATTTAGGTTAAAATGCCTATTTATGCATGTTCCTAGGCTTAGATTTTCGTTCCATATTATAAATATTGCATAGCATGCATCATTCTACATTTAGAGTAGTTGTGTATATTTTAGGTTAATTATGTTCTTTTTGTGGTTAGGAGAGAAGAAGATTTATTTTGGAGCCTTGGATTGACGATCCGACCATACATATCTGATTAGCTCAACGATTGGAGTCCAATGCCTTTGAAATCGTCTTGATTTGAGTCCCATAGCACCATATGCAGTCCGAGGAAGATCAACGGCCAAGGGACTAGGTGACATAATTCGGAGCTTCAAATGATAAATCTGACCATGCGAATGGATTCAGGTCGATGATCGTAGCCCAACGGCATAAAAATCGACTTAATCTGACCTCTATAGCAGCCCCTACAACAGAAAGAAGATGGACGGCCCAGATCGCGCGACGTGGCGCAACCCAAGATGCCCACGCGCACGCACACGCCACCACACGTGTACAGCAGTGCGGGTGAGCACGCACAGTCACAGCGCACGTGGGTGCATGCACGTAGCTACGTGACACGGGCGCACGGAGCGCACGCCAGTGTAGCAGTGGGTAGGCGCGTAGGCTGTCTTCAGCGACGTTTGTGGCGTACCTTCAGCAACATTTATGACCATCAATAAATGTCCTGTATAAGAATTTGATTCTTTCCTCCACTATAAAATGACCCCTACCCCTCCTATTTTTCTTCATCTCTTCCTTTCTTCCTCTCACCACCTCCAATGCTGTAGAGAGAGCTTGTCCCAAGACTGGGATGCTCCTCTAGAGTAGAAAATCAAATAGTTTTCCCTACCCTCATCCCCATTCGTGGAGTATCCCATGGCCATCCTCTCATTGCCCTTCGGGGAGAAGGTCCTCGCCGTGATGCCATCCTTCCTTGCCCTCCATCCTCTAGCTCTGTCCCCATTCGTCCCGCTCCTCACCACCTTCCTCCAGGAAACGTCAAAGCGAGTCATCCTCCGAGCGACTGTCGAGGGAGATTTCTCTCACCTCTCTCTATCTTTTTACTCTTTCATAGTGTAGATTTCGCGCTTTTGTAGTGTAACAAACATTCGTTTATAAATATATGATTGTTTCTCTCTCTCTCTTTTTCTCCCTCTATCTCTTATATTGTTGCAAGTAGATTAGCTAGAATTCATTGACCTGATCTCTTGCTTGCTAAAAACTAAAAAAATTAGGAAAGATAAAAAATGACAAAAAGAAATAAAAGAGAAACGCAGATTTTCAAAACCAAATGTTTGCCTCCCCATTTTTGACCTGGGACTCACTTTTCGAGTTTCGATTATAAATTTTGTTTGATAGATGCGTTTTACGAGCTATGATGACGGGTCCTCCAAACCCTGATTTTAATTTGCGAAACGTGCCCACATCATTTTGGCGTTGTTGCCGGGGAGCCAACGCTTTTTGCTTGTTCTCGCGTTTTTTCGCCTTACCTAACTTTCTAGCTCACTTTGCTCCTTTCTTTTTGTGATTACAGGTACTCTTCCAAGGCGAGCCAAAGCGGATAGATCGGAGTAAAGTGCGGAAAAAGAGTTTGTAAGTTTATCCCCACCACCCCCACCTTAGTTTTCATTCCATAACCTAATAACTCAAACCAAAATCAACTTTGGTGCTTTTTATAAACCCTAGGATAGATTGATTGTTTATTTACCACCTCCACTCACGTCGCCATCCATATAAATAAAAAGATAAAAAAAAGTTATCTGATTGTGGGATTTTCTGAAAGAAACACACCTTAACACCCACAACTCTCGACTTAAGGTGCACCACTCCACTTTGATTCTACCACTTAACCAGGATCTAACATGTGGACCTGGTACACTTCAACTAAAAACACATAAGTGAGTAGAAATGTAATTAGGCTAAGACATTGTGTACCTTAATCTGTGGTGCAAATAGGCCAATTGATTGATTTGTTTAGGTTGCACCACTCAAATTAAAAGCGATTCATCAGTAGCTTGGCACTTAGGGTTGATTTTTAGGGCTGAACCAGGCACTCCACATTTTTTATGATTTCTAAAGAAATACATCATCACCAATGTTTGTAAAACCTGGAGTGTTCTACTGAACCCTGATTGAACACACATAAAGATTAAACCCTAAAAGCTACTAAACAAGGTTAAACCCTAAAAGACACATCATCAAATAACCTTGTCTGAAAACCCTGGTTGTGCATTTACACACATTGTAATTGATCATTAAGGGCACAACCCATCTAAAGGGCCCATCACATTCCAAGAGAACAATCATCCCAAACCTAATTAAAACTGAGTAGACGTTGGCCTTAAGGATTGATTCGCTCTTCGGGGCTTAGATGAAGATTTTTTTGATTAATCTGCTTCTGCTGGTCCATCTGATGTCTAGCTAGGCAAGTAGCGTCAAACGACCATAGTTGGGGATACACTAGGAACTGAAGGTGCAAGCCAAAGGAAGAACCTTCTCCTCAGCCCCTCCCTCTAATTGGTTGGATTGACAGGATAGAAGTAGACCAAATCGTTTATAATCTCAAGATGGGTCCTGGGAGTCTGTAGGTCTTTAGGTTAACCCACCTAAGGACAGGGTTGATTGCTTATATTGCAAGGCTCCTTTCTCTCTTCTAATTTCCCTCCCCTTCTACCATGTATCCTTCCACTTCTTACATGCATTTCCCATCCTACCCTCCTACCAACACTTATCCCCAAGATGATTACTATCCTGACTTGACTTGTAATTACCCATCCACTAGCTGGGATAACCTTGATTAGGGATATGAATCCAGACCTCAGTGTCCAGGGCCTAACCCTAGACAACAAGACTATGATTGCCATCCTTCCCAGTGCTACAATATTATAGATCTCCATCCTTTGATGACCAAACCAACTTGATCTACAATCAGGAAGGATATAATGATTATAACACCTACCCCCCTATATTCCACTGAATATAGGTCGCCACCATCCTTTGAACAACCTAGAATGACCTACTTTCAGGGAGGGACCTGAGAACCTTGACATCTTGACTCCCCTAGATTTAACCCAGACCCACCCAAACCTAAATCAAACCAGTCGATTCAGGTGAACCACATCCAGGATAGGGTGTTGGCTAATTTGAGGAACACTATACAATCTTTAGAAGCTCAGTCAACACCATGCACTGAAGCACTGGAGCCTATGATCAAAATGATTGGTGAACTTAATAGTTCTCTATTGGATTTGCTCCAAAGTGTTAGGGATAGGAACTTGGGTGAGTTTCTTCTTGGGAAATTGTCGAGGTTGAGGACGAAATTGGTGGTTTCCTTAGTCAAATCTTAGGATGATTCTCAAGATAAACCCCCTTCAGGAGAGCCAATGTCTGAACCTGCTCAAGCACCTATTGGGAGGGATACATTTTCTGAGACCAGGGATGACCAGGTTGGGCTAGAGCAACCAATTGAGGATGATGAACCGATTAATTCACCCAAGATCCTTGACCCAGGGAACGACAAAAAATATGTCTCCATGGACCATGAAATAACATTTGATTTTTAGACATATATAAATGAGGATCAAGAATTCTTTTATTCTAAGGGTGAGGAATCTCGGAGTGACGTCTCACTTGAAGTTAAGGAAAATGATTTTAGTGAGACAAATGGGCTCGAGGAGTATGAAGAACCATTTGGTAGCCTGACTATTAAAGATTCTGATTCTGTTAGGGTTAACTTGGAGGATCCGAATCTTGATGATTCAATTAGTGACCCTATTCCTCATCCTCACCCTGAAGAGTTGACTTCTGAGATCAATGTGCCCAAGTCAATTTTGATTCAGCCACAGTTGTTGCACTTGGGTTCTTTAGATGGGGTGTACGACAGTATGCTGGAGGTCCTGGAGCCTATGCTCTTTATGTTGGAGGATAGAATTATTGAAATGAAAATTTGGGAGGCTAATTTTGAGGGAACTTTGATTTTGGATCTAAGGGTACCTATTGACCTAAAACCACTAACTTTTTACCAAGACCCTTACGATATCTTTCATGTGCAACCCAAGCATGAAATAACTGGTTATTTTTCTGAGCTCAGCGTTACGTGGACATCTGAACCTATTGAACCATCTTTACCCATTGTCCGACACTTTGGTCATGGGTTCCACACCACCAAACCGCAGGCCTGGCCCTGCAAGTTTAATAACCTTTGGTTCTGGGTGATTTTCATTAGAACCTTAGAACCACTCAACCCTGGGAAATGGGTCTACATCATAATCTGGTCCACGTTTGTGGACATCTTTTGCTGACAAGTTTTTGGATTAACCTTTTGATTTTGATTATGACCCGCACTTATGAATTTTTAATTTCTTCTTTGTATATATATTATGCCTAGCTGAAGGCATTAAATTTAGCACGTGTCTATATTTCACGTTCTTTGCAGAGCTGACTGGATTTCTCACGATGTTTAGGTGATATTCTGTTTGCTCCACCTTTTCATGTCTTTATTTTTACAATGACAACATTACATCATTTAGGCTTAGGGGGTGGAAACTTTATCTTGAAATTATTTTGTTAATTCCGTAAAATTTCTTTTAGTTTCTTATAAAAAAATTTAAACATTTGAAAAAAGATAAAAAAAGAAGAATTAGGAGAAGAGAACTTAGTCATTTGGAAGTTATTAACTTTAGGAAATGATACGAGAGGACCTAAACACTTAGACTCTTCAAGTCTTTGGGCTTAATTACCCCTGGTGTCCACTCGAATGTGGACTTAGTCTCAAGTCCTCACCAAGTAATTTTATTTTAATTTGGGTAATAAATTGGGATGATAAGTACACGACTTATTAACCCACCTTCTGACTTGAGGGGACTTTAAGCCTAACCATCTACACACTTTCTTTTGCACCGACTCACTTTTCGGTGGTTTCTTCGGAAATTAGGTCACTAATGAACTATCTAGGGTGGTATGATTGGCAAGTTGTCGGTGGTAATAGCTCATCGGCCGGTTGTCCAGAGGCCAGTCACAAGACCATTTTTATTGTACTGCCTTTAGGTAAATCTTAGATCAGGGAAGCCACCTACTTAAAAAAAAAAAGAAAAAAGAGAGAGAAAAATGGAAAAAGAAAAAAATAGAAAAAGGAGAAAAATAAAAAAATAAACAAAATCACACTTCACTGCACGAGTATGACTGGTGAGTTACCGTAGGTAACAACCCATTGGTCGGTTTTCCAGAGCCTAGCTCACAAAAATGCATAATAATTCCCAAAATACTTAGGGAAGAAGTAGGAAAGTAGAATAAACCAAGATATACACTAAGTTCGCCCTTGTGTTGACCCCATAAATAAAAGAAGTAGGGAAAAAGCTACCATTCAAAAAGATAAGCCTCTAGGCAAGGTCACATAGGGTCGTAGAAACCTGAAGTCCACTTCAACAACCACCTAGTGAGTCTTTCACTCTTTTCACTAGATGATTGGTACTTAGAGTCCTTTTTGAGTCTTGGGCGGGTCGGGTAGCCGTAGAAAGTTATCCCAGAACTTTCAAACTCCAAAAGTACAAAAAGATTAGAAAAGAACAAAAGCAAAAAAGAAAAATGTATCTTCCCTTTTCAAATAAGGCGACGACTTGGGTGGTCTGCATTCTGGCAGACACTCGAGTACTGTTGAGTTTTCATAGTTTAGGACCTTAATTGAAATTTTCTACTGTTAATAAATAACTTAGGCCTAAGCGATCGAGTCCTAATTCTGTTTTATACATAGCATGTAGTTTAATTTTGCTAGGGGCTAGCGAAAGATAGGAATGGGGGTATGACGAAGAGACATCCATTTAGGTTGAAATGCCTATTTATGCATGTTTCTAGGCTTAGATTTGCATTCCATATTATAAATATTGCATAGCATGCATCATTCTGCATTTAGAGTAGTGTGTATATTTTAGGTCAATTGTGACCTTTTTGTGGTCAGGAGAGAAGGAGATTTATTTTAGAGCCTCGAATTGACGATCCAACCGTACGGATCTGATTAGGATGACGATTGGAGTCCAACACCTCCAAAATTGTCTTGATTGGAGTCCCGTAGAACCATATGCAGTTTGAGGAAGATCAATGGCAAAGGGACTAGGTGACATATTTTAGAGCTTCAAACGACAAATCCGACCATGCATATGGATTCAAGTCGACGATCGCAGCCCAACGACGCAAAAATCCACTAAATCCGACCTCTATAGCCCCTACAACAGAAGATGGATGACCCAGATCACGCCACATGGCGCAACCCAGGCCGCCCATGCGCACGCACACACACAGCAATGCGGGTGCACACGCGTGCTGATTAGCCCATATTTATGGGCTATTTAAGTATTTAAGTTTCTACACATTAAGTTAATTTTAACATTTAGATAGCATACATTAGGTTGTAAATAATTTAATTCATATTTTTATCTTAATTGCATAATTCATGTGTGGCATTCATATCTAAATGCATTTAGAATTAACCTAGAATTGCATGCATTTGATTAGTTAACTAATTACGTGCATTACATACTTTGTTTTAATTAACATAGAAGTTAAGGAGTTATGTATAAATAATCCTAATTATTTTATTATTATTCTCTTTAACAGGTAACCGCTCTGCCTTCGCCTCCTCCTCTTGCACTCATTCATGTTTAACAACTACCAGCATTCACGAGGATCTCTCCTACCTCTTGTGATTTCAAATGAATTGGCTGCATCTATAAGAGGGGGGAGGAGACGACGGTGCTTAGGAGGCCTTCATTCCCTTTCCTCATTGTGCAGAGAACTTAATTTCTCGTCCACTCCATTACTAGTAGCCTCAACCACAGCGGAGCTTCGCCACTGTGGGCATGCAGGGTGACAGTCCTCACCGCCACCGCAAAGCTCCGCATTACAACCTCACCGTGTAATCGCCAGATCACCTTCACCAACAACTACCACTTGCAGCCCCAGCTGTTGTGCACCACCAGCTCCATAACCGTGCTCCTCCAGCAGTGCTGTGCGTACTCCAGTAGCAACAGAGGAGCCTCACCTACTACTCCTCACCTCACCATCTCTATGCACCATCGACCTCAACCCATGTGTGCCCACATAGCTCACACATCCTCAGCCTTCCCCACACACCATCCACTGCGCTGCCCCTTGCCTCTAGACCGCGTGCACCGCACTTACCTCCTCACCGCCCTCCTCGCCACAAGCCCATCCACTCCATGCACTCACAGCAACTTAATGCAGTTCATGCCCTGCAGAAACGTCGTATGCAGTAAGTCCTTTGCCGGCTAACCATGCAGCTTCACGTACGTACCAATGTACCTGCCGCATGTACCACCAATAGCATGTCCGCCCGCATGCTATAGAGTGCTACGCCTCCGCCTGCACCTCCCGTGTCGTGCACCGCAAAGCTAACCCACTATGTGCCCGCACGACCTCCGCGCCCCTCTCGCTGTGCCTTTGCCAAGCCCACAGCAGAGCCAACCCACTACGTGGCGGCACGGCCTCCGTGTCCCCTCACCTTCAGCAGCGCTGTGCGTCGAGCTGCTTTACAATAGCAACAACCACCCACCGCTGGCAAAATCCTTCTCTCAGACTGGCGAGCTCAGGCTGTCCTTCACCATGCAACCATTGCCATCGGGTTCCTCCAAAAGCATCTTCGGCCGCCGAGCTTACTCCAATGCATGACGAAGAGAGAGGATTTTTTCACTATTTCCACACGTATTAGTTTTTACATTACATGCCATTGCAGGCCATTTTAAATTTTTAGATAATAATATTTTATTATGCTGATTTTATGAGCATCTCCCTCATGTTTTGCATAATTACAATATCAGGATGATAATGTCTTATTATCTCAATTAAAAAGCAATTTTGATTCGATTTCTTGACAAAACTAATCATGAACATCTGTTTTAAACTAGTGTGAGTTTAAATAGGCCATTGCCTCCCTATGGATATGACCCGCTCTTTTGCGAGTGGTTTATTTTTAATTCAATATTTTGATTAGTCGATTTTCCACCACTTAAAAATACAATGATCAATCATCTTAGTCATCATCCTCGAAAGCAAAAATCGACTCGTCACACATGTCGAGGCACGCATGTGCAACGGTGGTGCACGCGGGTGCGCACGTGGAGGCACGAGACACGAGCACGTGGAGCGTGCACTAGCTCAACAGTGGGTGGGCACGTGGGTTGTCTTCAGTGACGTTTGTGGCGAATCTTTAGCGACATTTATGCCCATCACTAAATGTATTGTATACGAATTTGATTCTATCCTCCACTATAAAAGGACCCTACCCCTCCCATTTTCTTCATCTCTTCCTTTCTTCCTCTCACCACCTCCAAGGCTCTAGAGAAAGCTTGTCCCAAGATCGGGATGCTCCTCTAGAGTAGAAAATCAAATAGTTTTTCCTCCCCTCATCCCCATTCATGGAGCATCCATTGGCCATCCACTCACCCCTGTTCGGGAAGAAGATCCTCGCTATGACGCTGTCCTTCCCCGCCCTCCATCCTCTGGCTCTGTCCCCGTTCGTCTCGCTCCTCACCACCTTCCTCCAAGCGATGTCAGAGTGAGTCATCCTCTGAGCGGCCATCGAGGGGGATTTCTCTCACCTCTCTCTATCTTTTTACGCTTTCGTAGTGTAGATTTCCCACTTTTGTAGTGTAACAAACAATCATTTATAAATAGATGATTGTTTCTCTCTTTCTCCCTCTCTCTCTCTTATATTATTGCAAGTAGATTAGCTAGAATTCATCGACCTGATCTCTTGCTTGTTAAAAACTAAAAAAATTAGAAAAGACAAAAAATGACAAAAAGAATAAAAGAGAAATGCAGATTATCAAATCCAAACGTTCGCCTCCTTGTCTTCAATGCGAAACTCACTTTTTGAGTTTCGATTATAAATTTTATTTGATAGATGTGTTTTGTGAGCTACGACGATGGGTCTTGCAAACCCTGATTTTAATTTGTGAAATGCACCCACATCGTAAAGGTTTCATAGGGACATGTGAAAGTTGTCTTTTCTTGGTCTTTGGGATAGATAAGGAATTGGTTATATCCTAAATAACCATCCAGGAAGCAAAAGTATTTTTGCTTAGCTAACTTTTCTAGGATTTGATCGATGAATGGTAAGGGAAAGTGATCCTTTTTGGTAGCTGTGTTTAGCTTCCTATAGCCAATACAGACTCTCCAAATAGAAGCTGAATGAGTGATGAAGGGTTCCCCTTTCTCGTTAGTCATAATGGTTATTCCCGCCTTCTTGGGTACAATCTAAATGGGGCTAACCCATGGACTATTCAAGATTGGGTATATAATTCTAGCATCGAGCCACTTGATTATCTCCTTCTTGACCACTTCTCTCATATTCAGGTTTAGTCTCCTTTGCATTTCGCGAGAAGGGCAGGATCCATTTTCCATGAAAATACGATGATTACAAAAAGATGGCTCGATCCCCCTAAGGTCATGGATGGTCCAACCAATTGCCTCCTTATTATTCTTAACGACCTTAATCAACCTCAATTCTTGCTCCTTAGTTAAATCAACACTAATAATCATAGGGTGCATGTTCTTAGGTCCTAAGAACTCGTACTTCAAATTTTTTGGCAATGGTTTCAATTCAAGCTGAGGTGGGTTTAGTATTGAAGGTAGGGAGGATGCTGATGAAGATTCATCAGGATGATCCAATGTAAGAGGCTGGGAATGAACAAAATCAACAACCTCTTCAGGATGTGGCAAGTTAGCCGCGGGGGGTTGTCGGTTGGGTTCACTAAAGTTGGTGGAGTCCTTGAGTGCACTGATCATCATACAAGTTTGAAAATCATCATCCTTGAGCTCCTCAATGAATCCACAATCCTCAAATCCTCTTATCACCTTAAAAATATCAAGAGTTAGCTTCCTATCCCCAAAGGCGATTTCTGTACTACCACTCTCACAATTTATGTTGGCCTTGGCTATATCTAGGAACGGGCACCCTAGAATGATGGGCATGTTCCTCAAATCGTTAGGTACATCCATGTCTAGGGCTAGGAAATCTACAGGAAAATAGAAATCCTTGACCTTGACGATTACATCCTTAATAACTCCCTTCGGTGTGGTGATCGAGTGGTTTGCTAATTGTAACGTTACTGAGGTTGGCCTAAGTTCGCCTAATCCAAACCTCTCGTAAAGAGAAGTTGGGATTAGGTTGATGGATGCACCTAGATCCAACAGTGCCCTATCAAAAGTGTATTCCTCAATAATGCATGAAATCAAGGGGGCACCAGGATCTTTCTTCTTTTGAGGAAGGTGATGCAGGATGACAGAACTTGCCCGCTCAGAGTGAATCACCTTCCTCGGAGTGGGTTCTCTCGACTTACTCTTTTGGGTACATGATTCTTTCATAATTTTAGCGTAAGCCTAGATGTTCTTAATAGCATCGAGGAGCGGAATATTGATCTCTATGCCCTTGAATAAATTCAAAAGCTCCTTCTTACTATCTAAGGTTTTCTTCTTCTTGGTTTTCAATAGGGCCTCAGGGAACGAGATATGGGTGGTATTTCCAATTTCTGATCCATGGACCTTATTGTGTTCCTCAATCTCCTCCACTCTCTCAAGCTTCCCAGGGTTTTGGCTTCTAGAAGGTAATTCAAGGTTCTAGGTCTTCTTTCCACTTCTCAAGGTGACAGAGTTTGAAGAGGCATATGCGTTCGGGTCTTGAGGTGGGTTAGTGAAGATTAGAGGGCTTTGGTTGGTCATGTAATGTTAGTCACTCTGAAATGGGTTTTAAAATTGTTGTGTTGTAGAATAGATTGAATCAATGCGAAAAACAAATAATATTTATGCTCAAATGATGTCCCAGGTTGGTCAGGCGTGTTTCGCATGTTAGAAATCAGGGTTACGAGTAATCCATCATCGTAGTTGCAAAACACGTTGATCAGATAAAATTTATACCGAAACTCCAAGGGAGTCCCGGATCGAACATATGGAGGCGACGTTTACTTTACGTGAAAATCGTGCTTCGATTCATTTCTTTTTGGTATTTTAGGGTTTTGATATTTTTTGTGTTTTTAAATAAAAGACAAGCAGAATGAATCACAAGATAGAAATGGAACAAATATGATATATATATCAATTCAATGTCGATTACAATGAACTATGAAAGCATAAAAAGAGAGGGAGGTGAGAGGAAATCTCCTGAATCGACTATTCGGCGAGACAATGGTGCTTAGCAGAAGCTCGGACGAAGGAGGTGAGGAGCAGGACAAAGGTGGTGAGATGCAAGAGGACGTCATGTTGAGGAAAGCTTCAGCGTGGCTCCGGAATGGAGGTGAGAAGACGGAGATGATCTGCTACCGGAATGGAGGTGGGAGGATGGCTCCAAGGTGATCTATGAATGGGGAAGGGAAGATGGATGATTATTTGGTGGGGCAGAGGTTTGCTACACTAATAGGAGCCTTGGGAGCTTGAGAACAAGCTCTAATGGAGTGTTGGTAGGCTTGCTAGAGCTTGGGAGAAGGTGGGAGTAGAGTAGGTAGAGATGGCTTGGAAGGGAGGGGGTGTAGGTCCTTTTATGGTGGAGAAGAGGCTAAAAATGGATAAAGGACCTTTAGCAACCTCCTGACCATGCTAGAAACGTTACTGTAGACAGCTCATATTCGCTCCGCCCTTAGCTGGCTCTGCTGTCTTGCAATGAAGTAGCGACGGCTGTAAGCATCGCTATAGGTCAGCCCAGCTGTCGCTGAAAGCTGGCCCCAACCGTGCTTTCACCCGCGCTGCGTTGCCCCGCCTATCACACATGCTGATCGCATGGCGCCCTGCTGTGTGAGCACTGCCATGCGCTGGCGTGCACGTGCGCCCGCACGCTGCCATGCGCTGGCGCTTTGCATGCGTTGCCGCTATTGCTGCTACATGCAGTTAATTTGAGATTGGGAGGGGGCTGCGGGGATTTGAACCCGCACCCCTCCCTTGCAAATCGACGCTCTAACCGTTGCACTAGATCTTCCCTTGTGTCGCGAGGAGCAACTTGGTGCAAACGCTTCCCAGCCATTGGATCTTGATCCAACGGCTAGGATTCAAGGGTGCAGATGAAGAAGGAATTCGGCGGTGCTGCTGGCCAGTGTTGGGCGGCCTTGATGGTGCCACGTGATGCCATCCAGGCTTCCCATCTTCTTCTTCTTGTAGAGGGTGCCACAGTGCTCAGATCGAGATGATTCTCGTAATGCCGAACTGTGATCGTCGCTCCGGATCCATCCGTACGGTTAGATTTTCCATCTAAAACTCGTATGGATGTCTCATTGCCCCCCTAGCCGTACAAAATGAAGGAATTAATATAAAAAATATACAACTATCCTAAATGCTATATTTATAACATGATATGAAATGCTAAGCCTACGAACTATCATAAATAAGCAATCTATCAAGAATTTATGTGTGTTCATCATACCCCCATGCTTACTTTTTGCTAGTCCCTAGCAAAATTATCCTAAATGCTATGTATAAAAGTAGAATCAGGGTTCGAGTATTTAGGCAAAATTCATTGATTGCTTTAGAAAATCTCAAACCCAAGACGTAATTGCAAAAATTCAATAGTGCCCGGATGCTTGCCAGAATGCAAACCATCCAAGCTCTCGCCTTATCTGAGAAGAGAAGATAAATTTTTTTTCTTGTTTTTCTTCTTTTCTAATTTTTTTTGTACATTTGGAGTTTGAGAGTTCCAAGATAACTTTTTACAGCTACCCGACCCATCCAAGACTCGAAAAGGACTCTAAGTGCTAAACATCTTGTGAAAATAATGAAAGACTCACTAGACGGCCATTAAAATGGACTTTGGATTTCTACGACCCTAAGTAACCTTGCCTAAAGGTTTATCTTTACGATCGGTAGCTTTCTCCCTACTTTCTTTTATATAGGGTCAACACAAGGGCGAACCCAGTGTATATCTCCCTGGTCTATTCTACTTCCTCGCTTTTTCCCTAAGTGTTTTGGGAATTATTGTGCTTTTTTTTTGTGTGAGTTGGGTTCTGGACAACCGGCCGATGAGCTGTTACCACCGACAACTTGCCAGCCACACTCCTGCGGTGAAGTGTGGTTTTATTTATTTATTTTTTTTTCTCCTTTTTCTATTTTTTTTCTTTCTTTTTTTTTTTAAGTAGGTGGTTTTCCTGATCTAAGATTTACCTAAAGGCAGTATAATGAAAACGGTCTTATGGCTGGGCTCTGGACAACCAGCCGATGAGCTGCTACCACTGACAACTTGCCAGCCATACCACCCAAGTTGGTCCATTAGCTACCCAATTTTCGTAAAAACTGCCAGAACGTGAATCAGTGAAAATAAATGTGTGTAGATGCTTAGGATTAAAGTCCCCCCAAATCAAAGGGCGAGTTGATAAGTTGTATACTTATCATCCCAAATTATTTACCAAATTAAAATGAATTTAATTGGCGAGGACTCGAGACTAACTTCACATTCAAGTGGACACCCAGGCTAATTAAGCCTGAAGATCTGAAGATTCTAAGTGTTTAGGTCCTCTCATATCATTTCCTAAAGTTAATAACTTCCAAATGCCTAAGTTCTCTTTTCCTAATTTCCTTCTTTTTTTATCTTTTTTCAAATTCTTAATTTTTTTTAATTTATAAGAAACTAAAAGAAATTCTATGGGGTTAACATAATGATTTCAGGAATCGATTATCCACCCCCATGCCTAAATGATGTAATGTCCTGATAAACACCAGTTTATCATCATTTTTATGCTTTAAAACTAACCTAGCTCTTAGGATTTTACTCTGCAAACGGGTTTTTGGGCTGCATTTAGGCATAAATTAGGATAGGCATGCATTGCATTTTTTATTATTGTTTTAATGTGTTTTTGTGAGTGTTAGGGATGTACAGATTCACAGATCCCTAAAACCCTAGCACTCAAGAAGGCAATTGGTGAAGGAGAGGCCCAGACTAGTTGGAACCCAGCTTGATCCAGCTCACCATAGCTGGAACCTAGCTTACTTGAACTAGGGTTAGCTCATCCCAGCTCCATTCAGCTAATCTCAGCTGGATGGCAGCTCAAGAGAGTTCACCTTAGCTCACCCTAGCTCAAGTCAGCTCAGATCCAGCTCAACTTAGCTGAGTCTAGCTCACCTCAGCTCCCACTAGTTCATAGGGAGCTCTAGCTAGCTCAGCTGAGTTGACAGGAGTTCACCCCAGCTCAGATCCAGCTACATTCAGCTCCACTCAACTCCAGCCAGCTGAAGAAGAATTCATCTCAGCTCAGGAAGCTCAAGTCCAGCTCCCGGGGATTCAGCTTAGCTCATCTCAGTTGAGCTAAGCTACCTTAGCTGCCTCAACCAGCTTGATTCTCCCCGATAGCACCAGACCTAGCTCACCTTAGCTCATTTTGGTAGAAGCTATCTCACTTTAGCTTGGCTTAGCAACTAGCAAAGAACTAGCAAGCTAAGCCAGCTAGAGTAGCCCCATGCCAGCCTCTTCAGCAGCAGCCAGCTCCAGCTCCAGCTCCAGACTTCTTCTCCTCAGCTCCCTCCTCCAAACCCTAGCTCCAACACCTTCTCCTCTACTCCTCCATTAGCTAAGCTAGCTTAGCTTAGCTTAGCTTAGCTTAACTTAGCTATGCTCCAACTTCCTTGGCTTGTACTACCCCAAAAACCCACCTACCAACTCTACCCAACTAGCTCCACCTAAGCTCCACATAAGCTAACCTACTTGGCACCAACCTAACCTACCCACCACCTCCAAAAGACACCTAAAAGTGGCGCCAAAAACTACCCATAACCACCCCTTAATGGCGCCACTTTTCCCTCCAAAATCTCCCCTCATCTCCACCACACAATCTCCCTTGAACCCATCTCCACCATCCACCTAACCCCCCTTCTAGAAGACCCCATGTTGGCGCCAACATGGTGGTGTCTCTCCACCACCAAAAGACACCAACACCATCATAACTACCCCCTTTAACACCTCTTGGGTTGGCGCCAACTCTCCTTAGCCATAGGATCACTAACCACCTCCATTCTTCCATCCTAGCCCTCCATTTCAAGGGGCACCTTAACCCCCCATCCTACCCTATAAAAAGACCACTACCCACCACCATTCAAGCCATCCTTGGCTAGCCATTTCACTCTCATATTCCACCAAGAATCCCACGTCCAAGAGAGAAGAAGAAGAAGAAGATTAAGGGGATATTCTGTCCCCTTAGTGCCTTCCCCTCTTCCCTTCTCTCTTGGGTCACGCCAGCCAAAGGAGAAGCCAGGCAAGGAAGATCTTGGAGGAGATCTTGAAGGTGGTCACGCCACCTTGGAGGAGTTTTAAGGGTGGTGCACGCCCACCCCTTTGGAGAGAGCATTAAAGGTGGTAGCTTCCACCTTGGAGGAGCTCTCAAGGAAGGAGAAGAAGGAGGCCCTCTTTTCAAGCCAAGGAGCAGCTAGGCTTGGAGCAAGAAGACAACCTTCTTCACCATTGTTACAAGAGGATTTGTGTTTCTTTTCTTGCTTTTAAATTGTTCAATTCTAGTAGAAGCTTTCCTCTACTTGTCCTTGAAAAGAACACTCATTCTACTCAATCAAAAATTGCCTTCTTTTAAGCTTTTTATTGCAGTTGTTTGTTTTGGTTCTAGCACTTATTTCACCTCTTCTTCCTAATTACCCTAGGCCTACACTTGCCTAGAGTGAGCTTAGGAAGAAGATATTTCTATCTTTTAGAATTTTAATCATTTGTAGGTGTTAGTTCTTTTCGCTACAATCTGTCGTTTGCCCTCGTCTTTTCAAAATACAAAAAAAATTACATATTGAAAAATATTAAAAAGAAAGTTGAGATTGTATTCCAAGCAAGAGAATCATTATTGCAATTTTTGCCTCCTTGGACGACCCTAGATACTCCCCTATCTAGGATATAAATTTTAAAAGCGAAAGCGGATTCGCGTGTTACAACGACGTTAAAAAACTGCTTTTACAAATCACGCGCATTTCGCTATCACTTTTTGGCGCCGTTGCCGGGGAGGCACGGCTTTGCATTAACTCATTTTCTCTTGCTTGAAGTGGATCTCATCCCCTTCTCTTTCTTTCTTTTGTGTGTGCAGGAACTACAGCGGGAAAGCGGGAATCTGGAAGCGAGAGCTTACAATTAAAAATTCAAAACTATTATCAAACAAATTCCTAAAATCTTACAAAAATCTTTTTTAGAATCCTTGTTTGATTTTATTCAAAGTAGTGGTGTTGTTTGACTTGTTTGGACCACTACTTAATTCTGAAAGCTAAAAATAATTCATTGGTAGTTAAATTTCTGTCTCAGGGATAATTGGTTTAGGGTTTCTTCTTTCTCTTTAGAGACTCAATTAAAAGGAAATATACAATCACACATACAACTTGTCTTTCCTTTGATTGTGAATTTTCAAACTTGTTTGAAAACTTAAAGAGAAAAACCCTAAAATTCATTTAATTAAATCACATCCTAAAAGACAAAAATATAAAAAAAAAAAAAAAATTGTGTGACAACTTGATTTTCATTGGAGCCACTCTCCAATTCCTGCACACACACAAAAAAATCAAATAACAGGGCAACAACCCAATAATCGCCCTCTACATTCCATGTGCACTATAGCATCCTAGACCTAATTAAAATTTGTAGCAACTTGACCCCTAAGGCTTTATCAACTTAGGCTTGCTATTTAGGTCTTAAGTTTTCTTTAGTTAGTACCAATTTTGTCATCTATATCTGGTGTTCAGGCTGAGGGGCTGTGTCAAACGACCAGGCGCGGGTTTGTACAAGCACCTGGGGTTTTCCCTGGGAAACGTTTGGGCCCAAACCTCCCCTTAAGCAACCTGGCCAGATTTGTTGATAGAACGGGTATTCACTATTGACTACTTAATTCCTACATAGACCAAGTCTTAGGTTTATTTTTTAGGGAGTCACAATTAAGTTAGGTCTAGAATTTGATTGCTTGTGTGCACATTTCTCTCATCTCTATCTCTTCTCCTCCCCTCCATTTCTTCCAAGTAGTGCATGCACGGGCGACGGTCCCAAAAGCCACACCTTGAGGGACCATCTGATTTCGCCCCCCGTAGCAAGAAATCATTGTTTTCTTCCCCCTCGTCTTCTAGAAAAATGGAAAACCCAGGAAGCCGTCAAAAAAATTCTGCTTCCACTTCTAACCCGTCAGCCGACCCACAAGCTGACTCCACCCTCCCTCACCTTCCTAACTTGGAGCAACCAGAAATATCAGCAGGGCCAGGTGGCCCTCCAATTATAACCCATAATACAAATCCCTTTGCATTAATGGTCGACCATTTGGCTCGGCTACAACAAAATCAAGAAGATCTAGCTAGGACTGTCACGAACCTAGCTAATCAAGGACAAAATCCACCACCTCGCCAACAGCCTGTCATTCCTCTTAAGGATTTCTATGATCCTTCCAATTATGAGGAAAGACCAGGGGTGGTCATACCACAAGGGGATTTTGAAATCAAACCCGCTATTCTAAACCTTATCAAGCATTTTCATGGTCTTCCAAGAGAGGACCCTTTTTGTCATCTCGAGGAATTAACTGTCCTCGCTCAAACCACTCGTTCCCGCCATGTGCAGGAAGACATGTGGTTAATGAGACTCTTTCCTCTCTCTCTCAAAGACAAAGCATCACATTGGTTTAGAACAGTTGGGCGTCCTATTACCACCTGGCCCCAATTAAAAAGTGCTTTTCTTAAAAAATTTTTTCCGATCGGTCGAACAAATGCATTAAGAAGATCTATAACGACCTTTCAACAAAAAATTGGTGAACCCCTCCATGAAGCCTGGGAAAGATTTCAGGAACTTCTAAGAAGTTGTCCCCACCATGAAATTCCACAATGGCAGCTAGTGCAGATCTTCTATCATGGATTAGAAGATCAATTAAAACGATTTGTGGATGCCTCATGTGGGGGCAATTTTCTTAACAAAGACGCCGAAAGTGCCTATCTTCTCTTTGAAGAAATGAGTGAAAACTCATTTAACATGACTTCAATGGACACTTTTGGCAGATCACAAAACCCCAGACATGGAGTCCATGAAATTGACTCCAAAACCACCTCTGTTCCAGTCACACAAGATGATTTATATATGTTAGCTCAACGACTGGACCAGATGCAAATTCACCAAAAGAAAATAGAAGAAAAGCTCACAAACAAACAAGCTCCACACGTCCACTCTCCACACACTAACCCCCCACACATTCTTCGAAGAGAGAATCTGCACAATATCGATGCCACATCTGTTGACCAGCAATTCCCGGCTGATTTCCCGCAAGATTTAACCGGGAATTTTGACCAAAATATTGTTGATTCCACCTCGGAAAATATTTATGCTCTCCAGGAGCAATTTAGAAACCCCTCCAACATTTCCAATCAAAATTGGAGGACTAACCCGAATCACTCCTGGAAAAACCCGAATCCGATTTCTCTTCCCAAACAAAACTATTTTGGGAATTATGGGCAACCTTTGTATCAACCTGGACCATCCCAGGATGATATTAATAATCAGGTCATGAAAACTCTGCAAGGAATGCAGACTCAAATGACAGAAGTAACCCGCATGGTTACCAATTTACAACAACAAGTTAAGGTTACTCCTGATCATCGACCTATTGGGAATTTACCATCCCAACCCATGCCCAACCCAAACAATCAAAGGAGTCAATTCCAAGGTGGATATCACAGTCAACCTATTCATCCAGCACCTCAGCATCCGCCGGGTTTCAATAACAGCCAGGCTCCCCGTCCTCACCCTAGAAACAACCAGACTGCAAATGCAGTTACCTTGAGGAATGGGAAAACCACTCAAAATACCCTGCCTGTTAAAGAAACCCGCTCTAATGACACACAGATTAACTCTTCCCCTCCTATTGTTCAGGAACCAATTCACGCAAAACAGGGCAACCCTGCCCCATTTCCACAAGCCCTCCACTCTTCAAAAAAGAAAAAAACAAAATCTGAGCCCACTGAGAAGGAATTAATGGATTTATTTGGGCAAGTAGAAATTAATATCCCTATCCTAGATGCCATTAAGTATATCCCTGCCTATGCAAAATTCTTAAAAGATTTATGTACTCCAAAAAGGCAGCCCAAGAATTTAGGAAAGGTGATTCTTCCAGAGACAGTCAGCTCAGTTGTGCAGAGCCGACTGCCTCTTAAGAGAAAAGATCCCGGCGCCCCCCTAATCCAAGTTATCATTAATGATACCTCATTTGATCGCGCTCTGTTGGATCTTGGTGCCTCAATTAATCTTATCCCCACAATTATTTTTGAGGAATTTAAGATCGGTGAATTGAAACCTGTTGAGGTTACTCTCCAATTAGCCGACCGATCTACGATTAAACCAAGGGGAATTGTTGAAGATGTTCTTGTCCGGGTCAAAGATTGTCTATTCGCAGTAGACTTTTTAGTCCTGGACATAGAGGTACCTGAAGCACTTAAGTTTGCCCCCATTATTCTTGGAAGACCATTCTTAGCCACCGCCCGCGCCAATATTGATTGTGATTCTGGAAAGATGAAGATCATGTGTGGCGGTGAATCTGTAACCCTAGACATTTTTCAAGCCTCTAGGCGATTCCAGGAACCAGATTTCTTTGATGATTCGGATTCAGAAATAGAAAACATTGTGGAGGAAACATTGCAGATTTCCCAATTAGGTTCCTGTTTTGCTGTAAATACGGTTCCTGAACAATCTACTTTTTCTCACCCTTCCACCTCAACTACACAACCAGCTAACATTCCAGCTGACCCTTTCACTCTCACCTCACCTCTAACCCACAAAGCAGAAACTCTTTCGGAACCGGGCCTACAATTGGAATTAAAACCTTTGCCCGATTCACTTAAATATGTTTTCCTGGGTCCAAATCAGACCCTGCCCCTGATTATAAATTCTGGACTCACCGGGGCACAAGAGCACAAACTTCTCCAGGTTTTGAGTAAATATCGAAAAGCTATTGGCTGGACCCTTTCTGATCTTAAAGGCATTCATCCGTCCTATTGTACGCACCGTATATTTTTAGAGGACGATTCTCGCCCCTCCCGCCAACCACAAAGGCGCTTGAATCCTAGTATGCAGGAGGTGGTAAAAAAGGAGATTATTAAGTGGCTAGATGCTGATATCATCTACCCCATTTCTGACAGCTCCTGGGTTAGTCCAACTCAAGTAGTCCCCAAAAAGGCTGGACTAACAGTTGTCACCAATGAAAAGGGGGAAAATATAGCCACTCGAACCGCTTCTTCTTGGCGCGTGTGTATAGATTATCGAAAATTAAACACCGCCACTAAGAAGGATCATTTCCCGCTCCCTTTTATTGATCAAATCTTGGAGCGATTAGCCGGACGGGAATTTTACTGTTTTTTGGACGGTTATTCTGGCTATAATCAAGTAGCGGTTCATCCTGAGGACCAGGATAAAACAACTTTCACCTGCCCCTTCGGAACCTTTGCTTTCCGAAGAATGCCCTTCGGTCTTTGCAACGCACCTGCGACTTTTCAAAGGTGCATGCTTGCAATTTTTTCAGACCTGGTAGGTGAATGTTTAGAAGTTTTTATGGATGACTTCTCTATTTTTGGAGATTCTTTTGATCATTGCCTCAAAAATCTTGAAAGAACCCTCCAAAAGTGCATAGAAGTTAACCTGGTCCTCAGCTGGGAAAAAAGCCATTTCATGGTCCAAGAAGGTATTGTCTTGGGCCATGTTATTTCTAAACAAGGAATTGCGGTAGATAAAGCAAAAATAGATGCTATATCTAAGCTCCCACCGCCCACTACTGTCAAACAAATCAGATCCTTTTTGGGTCATGTGGGTTTCTATCGTCGATTCATACAAAACTTTTCCCAAATCTCCAAGCCTTTAAGTCAGCTTCTTACTAAAGACCAGCCATTTGATTTTAATAATAAGTGCCTGGAGAGTTTTTTGAGGTTGAAGAAAGAGGTTACTGAGGCACCAATATTGCAGGGACCTGACTGGAATAGTCCCTTTGAATTAATGACAGATGCCTCAGATTTTGCTGTAGGGGCCGTTCTAGGGCAAAGAATTGGCAAGAAACCCGTTGTGATCTATTATGCCAGCAAAACCCTTGATGACGCACAACGGAATTACACGGTTACTGAAAAGGAACTTCTTGCCATTGTATTTGCCTTGGAAAAATTTAGATCTTATCTGTTGGGGTCACGTGTCACTGTTTATACCGACCACTCAGCAATTAAATATTTGCTGACTAAGAAAGATGCGAAACCCCGCCTTATCCGTTGGATTCTGCTGCTCCAGGAATTTGACCTGGAAATCAAGGATAAGGCGGGATTGCACAATGTAGTGGCCGATCATCTCTCTCGTCTTATGACAAATGACATAATGACCCCACCAGATCAGTTCCCTGATGAAAGAATTTTAGCTGCTACAACCCTCCCTTGGTTTGCACCCATTGCAAACTACTTAGCAACAGAACAAATCCCTGCTGATTGGCCAAAAACAAAACGGGATAAGTTCTTTGCTGATATTAAATATTATTTTTGGGAGGAGCCCGACCTTTTCCGCATTTGTGCCGATCAGGTTATTCGACGATGTGTCCCTGATTCTGAAATCCATGATATCTTAACACATTGTCACTCAATGGCCTGTGGCGGACATTTTTCGGGCAAGAAAACTGCAGCTAAAATCCTTAATGCAGGATTTTATTGGCCCAGCTTGCACAAAGATGCTCATGACTTTGTTCAGTCCTGTGTGCGTTGCCAGAGCATCGGCAACATGACTCGAAAGGATATGATGCCCCTTAATCCTATTTTAGAGGTTGAAATTTTTGATGTTTGGGGCATCGACTTCATGGGACCGTTCATCAACTCTGGTGGGTATTTGTATATTTTAGTCGCAGTAGACTATGTTTCTAAATGGATAGAAGCAATACCCACCCGCACTAGTGATCACCGTGTGGTTGTCGAATTTCTTAAGAAAAATATTTTCTCAAGATTCGGCATACCAAAAGCCATTATCAGTGACGGAGGCTCACATTTCACCCACTCACAATTCCGTCACCTCCTTTCTAAATATGGGGTTAATCATAAAATTTCCACACCATATCACCCCCAAACTAATGGCCAGGCTGAAGTTTCTAACCGGGAAATTAAAAATATTCTACAAAAAACGGTTAGGTCCGACCGTAAAGACTGGTCCACCAAATTGGACGACGCTTTATGGGCCTACCGTACCGCTTTTAAAACTCCGCTTGGCATGTCTCCCTTCCGTCTGATTTTCGGGAAGGCATGCCATCTCCCGGTAGAATTAGAACATAGGGCTTTTTGGGCAATAAAACAACTTAATATGGATTTATCTGATGCCGGTAACCATAGAAAATTACAATTAACTGAATTGGAAGAATTACGTAATTTTTCCTATGAAAATGCGAGGATTTATAAAGACCGAACAAAGAAATTTCATGATAAATATATTGTTCGGAAACACTTTGACGTTAATCAACGTGTTTGGCTTTTCGATGCGAGATTACGTCTTTTTCCTGGCAAATTAAAATCTAAATGGACCGGCCCCTTTATTGTTCATAAAACATATCCATACGGCGCTGTTGACCTTCTTGATCCACAAACTAATTCGATATTTCAAGTCAATGGCCAGCGTTTAAAGCCCTATTTTGACCATACGCCTAAAATTCCATCTGAATCTTTTAATATTACTGAGCCAACCACCCTTGATCACTAGTACACATCACGCCCGGCTGAATGGCGTAAAAGATAGCACTGGATGGGAGGTAACCCATCATTTTCTTGCTTTCCTTTTTTCTTCTTTTTCCAGGTTTTGATCATCCTAAACCCGACCGTCATCACTAAGGTGATCCCTTTTCCCTCCTAATGCATGAGGACATGGCATATCTTAAGCATGGGGGGGTGTTTTTAAATTTTTATGATCGATTCAGGATGTTCAAAACCTAAAAACATGCAATTTTCTTTAATTTATTTCCTACTTGCATACCCAAAAAAATAAAAATAAAAATAAAAATGTTGAAAACTTTTTGAGGAAAAATTTTGAAATCAGGACTAAGGTCGTAAAATTCACTTCTGGTACAATGGGATTTAATCTTTAACAAACTAAGGATGAGGATATGGATCTGATCATTAGAATTTCAGGGTCTATTTTAGACTAGATCAGATATCCTTCTCTAAAATTCCACCTGAACTCATGATAGTTCAGGTGACTTGATCCTATTTTGTAATATGGAAAGTATTTGACTTAGTTTCTGATTCAAAAACTTGCGGGTCTCAAGAAACTTCTTGTGTCAATTTTCACACACAAGCCAACACTTAAAAACAACTAAAAAAAAAATTGAAAAGCTTCCTTGTTTGGATTTAGTAAAAGTCTGAAGTAGATCATTGGTTTGAGTTCCCACCGCCGAGAAGAAGGAAAATACCTTCTTTGAGGACGCGATGTCAACATGTTACCGCCTCGGCGCTGCTCTATATCTATATTTCATATCTTTAGACGGAGCATTAAAGCGCATTTCAGCAGCTCAAGTGTCTTGGACGGTGCTCTACCTATAGCGTCGGAGCAAGAGCTTGAGTTTGCTTGGAGCGCCCCTTTTCACCGCATCGTGTTTTGGGGTTGTGAGCTCCTGGGTGGTGTCATGGACAGTGCTATCCCGAAGTACTGGCGCCAGAGCCCCCTCAAGGAATGGTAACGGGAATGATGATACCAACACATCTGTTGTAAGACTAAGCTAAAAATAAGCATGGGAGAGAAAAAAAAAAAAAAAAAAAAAAAAATAATAATAATAATAATAACACGTCCTTATAAAGGTTGGCTTTTCACAAGCACAGACACAAGGTTTTAAAGGAATTTGCAAGTTGCGAATCAGATTCACGAGCCAGAAAAATCCTAAAAACAAACATTTCAAGTCATCTGAATTAACAAGGGGTTAATTTGTGAATTTTCTGAGGATATATTGATCCCGTTCTATCTAATGGTTGGATCCAAAAACAAATCCTGATGTTTATCTTCAACAAATCCCGTATCTCCTGTGTTTTAATCTACCAAGGTCCCTTAATCTCTTTTTCTCCTCAAAAGTCAAAAAAAAAAAAATTAGATTTCCCAAAAATTCCGTTTTCCAAAAAAAAACAAATTAATGTTTTGCTAAGAGACTAGCAAAAGATAAGCATGGGGGTGTGATAAACACCAGTTTATCATCATTTTTATGCTTTAAAACTAACCTAGCTCTTAGGATTTTACTCTGCAAACGGGTTTTTGGGCTGCATTTAGGCATAAATTAGGATAGGCATGCATTGCATTTTTTATTATTGTTTTAATGTGTTTTTGTGAGTGTTAGGGATGTACAGATTCACAGATCCCTAAAACCCTAGCACTCAAGAAGGCAATTGGTGAAGGAGAGGCCCAGACTAGTTGGAACCCAGCTTGATCCAGCTCACCATAGCTGGAACCTAGCTTACTTGAACTAGGGTTAGCTCATCCCAGCTCCATTCAGCTAATCTCAGCTGGATGGCAGCTCAAGAGAGTTCACCTTAGCTCACCCTAGCTCAAGTCAGCTCAGATCCAGCTCAACTTAGCTGAGTCTAGCTCACCTCAGCTCCCACTAGTTCACAGGGAGCTCTAGCTAGCTCAGCTGAGTTGACAGGAGTTCACCCCAGCTCAGATCCAGCTACATTCAGCTCCACTCAACTCCAGCCAGCTGAAGAAGAATTCATCTCAGCTCAGGAAGCTCAAGTCCAGCTCCCGGGGATTCAGCTTAGCTCATCTCAGTTGAGCTAAGCTACCTTAGCTGCCTCAACCAGCTTGATTCTCCCCGATAGCACCAGACCTAGCTCACCTTAGCTCATTTTGGTAGAAGCTAGCTCACTTTAGCTTGGCTTAGCAACTAGCAAAGAACTAGCAAGCTAAGCCAGCTAGAGTAGCCCCATGCCAGCCTCTTCAGCAGCAGCCAGCTCCAGCTCCAGCTCCAGACTTCTTCTCCTCAGCTCCCTCCTCCAAACCCTAGCTCCAACACCTTCTCCTCTACTCCTCCATTAGCTAAGCTAGCTTAGCTTAGCTTAGCTTAGCTTAACTTAGCTATGCTCCAACTTCCTTGGCTTGTACTACCCCAAAAACCCACCTACCAACTCTACCCAACTAGCTCCACCTAAGCTCCACATAAGCTAACCTACTTGGCACCAACCTAACCTACCCACCACCTCCAAAAGACACCTAAAAGTGGCGCCAAAAACTACCCATAACCACCCCTTAATGGCGCCACTTTTCCCTCCAAAATCTCCCCTCATCTCCACCACACAATCTCCCTTGAACCCATCTCCACCATCCACCTAACCCCCCTTCTAGAAGACCCCATGTTGGCGCCAACATGGTGGTGTCTCTCCACCACCAAAAGACACCAACACCATCATAACTACCCCCTTTAACACCTCTTGGGTTGGCGCCAACTCTCCTTAGCCATAGGATCACTAACCACCTCCATTCTTCCATCCTAGCCCTCCATTTCAAGGGGCACCTTAACCCCCCATCCTACCCTATAAAAAGACCACTACCCACCACCATTCAAGCCATCCTTGGCTAGCCATTTCACTCTCATATTCCACCAAGAATCCCACGTCCAAGAGAGAAGAAGAAGAAGAAGATTAAGGGGATATTCTGTCCCCTTAGTGCCTTCCCCTCTTCCCTTCTCTCTTGGGTCACGCCAGCCAAAGGAGAAGCCAGGCAAGGAAGATCTTGGAGGAGATCTTGAAGGTGGTCACGCCACCTTGGAGGAGTTTTAAGGGTGGTGCACGCCCACCCCTTTGGAGAGAGCATTAAAGGTGGTAGCTTCCACCTTGGAGGAGCTCTCAAGGAAGGAGAAGAAGGAGGCCCTCTTTTCAAGCCAAGGAGCAGCTAGGCTTGGAGCAAGAAGACAACCTTCTTCACCATTGTTACAAGAGGATTTGTGTTTCTTTTCTTGCTTTTAAATTGTTCAATTCTAGTAGAAGCTTTCCTCTACTTGTCCTTGAAAAGAACACTCATTCTACTCAATCAAAAATTACCTTCTTTTAAGCTTTTTATTGCAGTTGTTTGTTTTGGTTCTAGCACTTATTTCACCTCTTCTTCCTAATTACCCTAGGCCTACACTTGCCTAGAGTGAGCTTAGGAAGAAGATATTTCTATCTTTTAGAATTTTAATCATTTGTAGGTGTTAGTTCTTTTCGCTACAATCTGTCGTTTGCCCTCGTCTTTTCAAAATACAAAAAAATTACATATTGAAAAATATTAAAAAGAAAGTTGAGATTGTATTCCAAGCAAGAGAATCATTATTGCAATTTTTGCCTCCTTGGACGACCCTAGATACTCCCCTATCTAGGATATAAATTTTAAAAGCGAAAGCGGATTCGCGTGTTACAACGACGTTAAAAAACTGCTTTTACAAATCACGCGCATTTCGCTATCATGTCCTCATTATAAAAATAAAGACATGTAAAGGGCAGAGAAAATAGAATATCACCTGAGTGTCATGAAGATCCGGTCAGCTCCGTGGAGAGAAGAGTGTATACACATGCGCTAAGTTTAATGCCTTCAGCTAGGCATAACATACATACAAAGAAGAAATTGAGAATTCACAAGTGCGGGTCAGAATGAAAATCAAAAGGTTGATCCTGAAACCTGTCTGCAGAAGATGTCCACAGACATGGATGAGATTATGGTGCAAACCCATGCCCCAGGGTCGAGTGGTTCTTTGGTTCTGGATGAAAATCACCCAGAACCGAAGGTTGTTGTCTTTGCAGGACCAGGCCTATGGTTTAGTGGTGTGCAACCCAAGACCAAAGTGTCGAACGACGGGTAAAGATGGTTCAATAGGTGCAGTTGTCCACTTAACATCTAGCTCAGAAAAATAATCAGTTATTCCAAGCTTGGGTCACACGTGAAAGATATCATAAGGGTCTGTAAAGAAGATAGGTGGTTTCAGGTCAATAGGTAGCCTTAGATCCAAAATCAAACTTCCTTTAGAATTAGCCTCCCAAATTTTTGCTTCAACAATTCTATCCTCCAACATCAAGGGCTCAGGCTTCGGGACCTCTAGCATATCATTCACCCCATAAGATTCTCCCAAGTCCAGAAATCATGGCTGAATCAAGATTGACTTGGGCACAAAGATCTCAGAACTCAGCTCTTTGGGGTGCAGATGAGGATTGGGGCCACTGATTAAATCATCAAGATTCGGATCCTCCAAGTTAACCCCAACCGAATCCAAATCTTCAATGAATGGGCTATCAAATGGTTCATCAGATTCCTCATGCCCGTTTGTCTCACTAAAATCATTTTCCTAATGTTCAAGTGAGACATCACCTAAAGATTCTTCACCCTCAGAGTCAAAGAATTGATGATCCTCATTTATATATGTCTCAAAATCATAAATCATTTCATGATCCAAGGAGACATAATTTTCTTCGTTTTCAGACTTGGGGATCTCGAGTGAATCAATCGGTTCATCCTCAAATGGTTGCTCTAGCCTAACCTAGTCATCCCCGATCTCAGAAAATGTATCCCTCTCGATAGGTGCCTGAGCGGGTTCAGACATTGGCTCTCCTAAAGGGGGTTCATCTTGAGAATCATCCTAAGATTTGACTAGTGCAACAACAAATTTCATCCTCAACCTCAATAATTTCCCAAGAAGAAACTCACCCAAGTCCCTATCCCTAACACTTTGGAGAATATCCAATAGATAACTATAAAGTTCGTTAATCATTTTGATCATAGGCTCCAGTGTTTCAGTGCATGGTGTTGGCTGAGCATCTAAAGATTGGATGGTGTTCCTCAAGTTAGCCAACACCCTATCCTGGATCTGGTTCACCTGAACCAACTGGTTCGATTCAGGTTTGGGTCGATTTGGGTTAAATCTAGGGCAGTCAAGATTTCGAGGTTCTTGTGTTCCTCCCTGATAGTAGGTCATCTTGGGTTGTTCAAATAGTGGTGGTGACCTATATTCAGTGGAGTACTAGGGAGGGTAGGTGTTATAATCATTCATATCCTTCCTGATTGTAGATCAAGTTGGTTTGATCATCAAAGATCAAGATCTATAATCATTGTAGCTCTGGGAAGGATAGTAATCATAGTCTTGTTGCCCAAGGTTAGGCCCTAGACACTAAGGTCCGGATTCATATCCCCAATCAAAGTCATCCCAGTTAGTGGATGGATAATTACAAGTTAAGTTGGGATAGTAGTCATCTTGGGGGTAAGTGGTGGTAGGAGGATAGGCTGTGAAATGTGTGTAGGATGTGGAAGGGTACATGGTGAAGTAAGGAGGGAAATCAGAAGAGAAAGGAGTCCTGCAATACAAAAATACAAGCTTGTCCTTAGGTTGGGTACCCTAAAGGTCTACAGACTCTCAAAATCCATCGTAAGATTATGGACAATTTACTCTACTGACGTCCAGGCAATCCAACCAGTTAGAAGGGGGGACTGGGGAGAAGGTTCTTCCTTTGGCTTGCACCTCCGGTTCCTAGTGTACCCCCCAGCCATGGTCGTTTGATGCTACTTCCCTAGCTAGACATCAGATTGACTAGTATAAGCAGGTTAATCGTGAACAATCTCAATCTGGATCCCTACGAGCGAACCAGTCTTTAGGGCCAATGTCTAATCAATTTTAGTTAGGCTTGGGACAATGGTGCTTCAGGAATGTGATGGGCCCTTTAGATGGGTTGTGCCCTTAATGATCAGTTAAATGTGTGTGCGTGCATAACCAAGGTTTTCAAACAAGGTTATTTGATGATGTGTCTTTTAGGGTTCAACCTTGTTTAGTAGCTTTTAGGGTTTAATTCTTAGGTTGGTTAAATCACGATTTAGTAGAACACTCCATGTTTTGAAAGCACGGGTGATGATATGTTCCTTTAAAAATAAAAAATAATGTGGAGTGCCTAGTTCAGCCCTAAGAATCAACCCTAAGTGGCAAGCTACTTGATGGATCAGTTTTAGATTGAGTGGTGCGACCCAAATAGCCCAATCAATTGGCCTATTGCACCACTTAGTTAAGGCACACAAGAATGTTTAACCTATTCATATTTCTACTCACTTATGTGTATTGAGTTGAAGTGTATCGGGTTCATAGGTCAGATCTCGGTTAAGTGGTAGAATCAAAGTGATTGTGCGCTTTATGATAAGTTGTGGGTGTTAAGTGTGTAGCTTTCAGTTAAATCCCACAAGAGAAGAATATATATATTTTATTTTTTTATATATGCGGGTGGGTGAGGTGAGTGGAGTGACAATCAAACAACCAAAATCTATCCTAGGGTTTATGCAAATCACCTAAGTTGATTTAGGTTTGAGTTATTAGGTTATGGAATGAAAACTAAGGTGGGGGTGGTGTCGGGGACACTTACAAAACACTCTACCCGCACTTTACTCTGATCTACCACACATGGATCTCCAGGCTAGGGTACCTGCAAGACAATAGATCAGAGATAAGCGGGGTTAGTGTTATGTAAATGCAAAGAATTGCAATAAACAATAAAGTAAATTTCGTTGCCTCCCCGGCAACGGTGACAAAATGATCTCATTGTCCCCGGCAATGATGCCAAAATGATCGGGCGTGTTTTGCGTGTTAGAAATCGGGGTTATGAGTAACCTGTCATCGTAGTTGCAAAACACATTGATCAGATAAAATTTATACCAAAA
Organism: Thalassia testudinum; assembly: GCA_037157565.1. Classification (NCBI taxonomy): domain Eukaryota; kingdom Viridiplantae; phylum Streptophyta; class Magnoliopsida; order Alismatales; family Hydrocharitaceae; genus Thalassia; species Thalassia testudinum. Next base: position 23,017,524 of record JAZHRO010000078.1, read on the forward strand.
CTCTAAGGGAGTCCCGGGTCAAACACAGGGAGGCAACGTTTACTTTATGTGAAAATCGCGCTTCGATTCATTTCTTTTTGGCATTTTAGGGTTTTGATATTTTTTTGTGCTTTTGAAATAAAAGACAAGCAGAATGAATCACAAGATAGAAATGGAATGAATATGATATATATATCAATTCAATGTCGATTACAATGAACTATGAAAGCATAAAAAGAGAGGGAGGTGAGAGGAAATCTCCCAAATCGGCTATTCAGCGAGACGACGACGCCTGGCGGATGCTCGGACAAAGGAGGTGAGGAGCGGGACAATGGAGGTGAGATGCAGGAGGGCGTCGTGTTAGGAAAGCTTTGGCGAGGCTCTGGAATGGAGGTGAGAAGACGGAGATGATCTACTACCAGAATGGAGGTGGGAGGATAGCTCCAAGGCGACCTATAAATGGCGATGGGAAGATGGACGAATATTTTGTGGGGTAGAGGTTTGCTACACTAATAGGAGCCTTGGGAGCTTGAGAACAAGCTCTAATGGAGCCTTGGTAGGCTTGTTAGAGCTTGGGAGTAGGTGGGAGTAGAGTAGGTAGAGATGGCTTGGAAGGGAGGGGGTGTAGGTCCTTTTATAGTGGAGGAGAAGAGGCTAAAAATGGATAAAGGACATGTAGCATCCTCCAAACCGTCGTTGGAATCGTTGTTGTAGACAATTCACATCCACTCATGCCGGTAGCTGGCACTACTAGCTTTCAATGAAGTAACGACAGCTGTAAGCATCACTGTAGGTCAGCCCAGCTGTCTCTGAAAGTTGGCCCCAACTGCGCTTGCACCCATGCTACCCTGCCCCACCTATCACGCGCGCTGATCATGCGGTGCCATGCTGTGTGCGCGCTGCCATGCGCTGTCGCTGCCGCTGCTACATGCGACTGGTTTGAGATTGGGGGGGCTGCGGGGATTCAAACCCGTGCCCCTCCCTTGCAAACCGGCACTCTAACCGTTGCGCTAGATCTTCCCTTGTGTCACGAGGAGCAGCTTGGTGCAAACGCTTCCCAGTCGTTGGATCTTGATCCAACGGTTATGATTCAAGGGCGCGGATGAAGAAGGAATTGAGCGATGCTGCTGGCCAGTGTTGGGCGGCCTAGATGGCGCCACGTGGCACCATATGGGTCGTCCATCTTCTTCTTGTAGAGGGTGCCATGGTGCTCAGATCGAGATGATTCCCACGATGCCGAACTATGATCGTCGCTCCGGATTCATCCATATGGTCGGATTTTCCATCTAAAACCCGTATGGATGTCGCATTGCCCCCTGGCCATATAAAATGAAGGAATTAATATACAAAACATACAACTATCCTAAATGCCATGCAATGGATGTTATGCAATATTTATAACATGATATGCAATGCTAAGCCTAGGAACTATCATAAATAAGCAATCTATCATGAATTTATGTGTGTTCATCAGAGGTCGTTCGTTGGGAGCAAGTGATAAATACAAATCTCAAGATCACAATATATAAGCCATTTTAGCCAAGACTTAATTTAGAATAATATGTCAAGAATTCAAGTATCAGCGTGCAAAAATAATAGGGTAAAATGGTGACTTGAATCACCAATTACCATTATACAATAATATCAAACAAATGAAAATCAAGTTATGTCAAGATAATATAGCCTCAGAAGCTCGAAGAAGGATTATCAGGCGTGATGATCTGATCAAATGTCTTAAATGACTAATGCTACAGTACTTTTCTAGCCTCGTTCCTTTTCTTTCTCTACTCTCTACTCTGTCTTCTTCACTTCTCCTCGCGACTAAGTATCGCACACGTGCTGGTGAGAGCAAAACCCCCTGATCCTGCACTCTCTCTCTTTTTCTCTTCCCCTTCTCTTTCTTAATGTCAACTCAGATGCTCGGGTAATTGGGTTTCAGGGATCCGCGTACTTGGGGCCAGGGCTGCCAACGTGGGGTAGCAGTCGTGGTGTGAGTACAGCGTTAGGCAGGTAAACGGGTCAGAGCTAGGTCCGCGTGGTGGTGTCATGGGCGAGGCGAGTGTTGGGTGCGTGCAGGGGACCTCACCCTTTGTCTGTGGAGGTGATAAGCTGTAGACACAAATTCCTTTTATGCCACTGCGAGCGCTCAATGGTTAAAAATGTGGGACTAAAGTCCCACACCCTCTTCGCGTACAACTGCAGCTGGGTTGCCATTCCAATTGAAGGTGAAGAGGAGGTGGTTTCTTCCAATTAATAGCCTGGGCAAACCCCTAGGTTGATTCCGCATGATCTAGTGCCTACGCTTGGAGCTTTTGTGGCTTGGAGCTTGAAGAACAAGGCAGGGATGACAGCAGTGGTGCCAGAGCACCGACGAAACCTGAAAAGCATGGATATGACCTCATGGCTCGATTAAGCAAGTTCAGGAGCTTCACCATAGCACGATGAACGTGGTGGTGTGCGTGATGTAGCGTGAGGATGCGTGTAGGTGGTTAGCGAAGGTGGAATAGGTAGTAGATGATGGGTTTGTTCGATGGAGGGATCAGGTGGACGATGGAGCGAAATAGGAGAGGGGTTTCATAAAGGGTGGTGTGGCAAAGCATATGAGGTTTCGGCGAGGCAGATGGAGGTGTGTAGCAGTGGGGATGCCTAGTCAGAGGAGTGGCCGGAGATGGGGAAGATGAGGGTGATTGACGGCGTCGAGGGGATATTTTTGGTTTTTTGGGTTGGAAACTAACCTAAGGATCTAAAGAAGCTAAACTAAGCATAATCTAATGGACGAAGGGGCGAGAACGCCACCAGTTTTGATTGGTCATTGTCGGGGAAGAAAGCACTCCGGTAGGTGGTAATGGCGATGACGACGGAGATTGGGAAGCGCTCGCTAGTATGGCACGACATGAAGGAAGGCAAGGAAGAAGAATCCATCGTTGGTATTGCAGTCTGACGACAAGGAAGATCAGGAGGAGTAGCCGGACGCCGAGAATTCTCTCGGCCAAAGAGGAGAGATGAAATAGAGGTGTTCTAGGTCAAAATCGAGAGCGGAAAGCATGGCCTTGCACTGGGGTTCCTTTTATAGGTCTCAGGGAGTGGTTAGAGCTTGGGAAGCAATCTTCCCAAGCTTGGAAGGCTTGCCAAAGTTGGAAACCTATGAGATACCTGAATCTCTTATGCATTCGCCTGAGAGATTGAGATTGTTGTGGGGCTCAAGATCGGATTCGTTGGAAAGAGATTTTCCTAAAGAGTCTTTGGTTCAATTTTGGGAAAGTTTCATCGATCAATCAAGGAGAACTCTCCAAATGAAACTCGCCAGAGTAGTATTCTTGAGTGATAATGTCAGAAGGACCAATTTGTAAATAATGATGATAAAGTTAGGGACCTTTTTGTAAGGAATTTGAAAGTTAGGGCATGTGTGTGAGAGAAAAGACTCAGACTGGACCAAATTGCAAACTAGGTCAAGATGATCTCAAATTGGATCCAAATTTTGGTAAAAACATAATTTGGACCCAAGGAATCTAATGGTGAAGTCAGATTTAGGTTTTGACCAAGTTTGAATGGGTAATTTATGCAAAAATGCAAATTAAGGCATATGTCTGTTAGTGACTTTGTTTTAGGTCAAAATAGGTTCTGATGGTCAAATTGAAGGTACCAAACCCTAGAGAATATTTTTATATGAATTTAAGAGGGTTTAGGTGAATTTTATCCTAACCAGAACCTCAGTAGATTAAGTGGATCTATTTTTAGGGTTTTAGATGTCATTTAATTCTCGAAACGCGCGGAAACCCATTTCTGTCTGGACCTACTTGTTAGACTTTTACGACCATTTGAACTTTAATTAATCCCTTAGAAATCTCATGATTGTACTGCAATTGAGATATACTGTTAAAACTGCAATTTTATCCCTTTTTTTGCTGTATTTCCCTCAGAGTGAATTTGCAGTGAATTAGGGCTCTCCGACAGTTATGTAGGAGCATTTAATGATGGAATATGACTAAATAAAGCTAGATATCACTGATGATGATGTTATCATCATACCCCCATGCCTAACATTTGCTAGTCCCTTAGCAAATCTCATGGAATTAATTCAAATTCCAGGCCATGCCTTTTTATGCTTAGAACTTTGATGTGTGCTTTCTTTTGTAGATTAGGTCAGAATGCTAAAATAGGCCTAGAGGTACTCAAGTACCAAAAAAGATTCGGACATGACTAGCTTTAGCCTCAATCTACAGCGAAGGTTTCTAAGGCCTACAGGAACTAACCTAAGGTTCATTGAACTCCGCGGTTAAAGCACCCGGGCTTGAAACATGGTTAGCCCAGGTTCAGTTTGTAGTTTATTTTTGTAAGAGAGAGATAGAAGAATTTTTTTTGCATTTTTGTAGAGTTTTCTCTGACTTTATCTTCTTTATTTCTAGCTTTGGATTGGCTTTACAACATGGTCAGTATCAAATTCTTAGCTCCCACCATCAATCCTCGCAGGGTCCCTGGCTTTTGATGCTTCGAGATAGCATTGCCCATGGCGACTCCCAGAACCCTAGCTTTCGACACTTCAAGATAGTGCTGCCCATAGCGTTTAGTAGCTAAATTCAGACCATGGTAATTGATATTTCAGGATAATCCCACCCATGGCACCTGAACCAGCATAAGATGCTTACATGCCCCTGGCAAGATATTTAGATATATTAGGAGACAAGCATCGAGGAGACGGTATGTTATTGTGCATCTTCGAGGGAAATTTCCCACCTCTCAGAGTTAAGAACTCATCCAAATCAACTTATGTTTGATAAGCTGCACTTAATCTAGGTGGCATTTTCAAAATAGAATTAATGCTTTTGCATGATTTTGATAATTAAGCGCACTGAACCAGACTGTGTGTTCATTAGGGTGCTTAGGTTACTAAGTCCCACAAACTAGAGGTCAGTTAACAAGGCTGAATAATCCCTAAGCCTTAGACCTAATACTTAAGCTTCACATTTTCCTCAACCTCTTGAGAACTATCTAGATCTTAATGGATATGTGAATTTTTAAGTTTAAAATAAGCCCAAGAGGCCTAAGATCAGCGTTCATACTAATCTCTGCATCTCTTAGCACTTTTGTCTTTATTTCTTTCTTTTGATTTCGTCTAGAACTTAAATAGATTCCATAATCTTTTACTAATGACTATCACTTTTGCTTCAAATTGTTGCTCCTTTTTGACATTTAAATCACCTCCCTTGTCCTTCTGAAGAATGATATGCATTCAATTTTTTCAAAATTTCCTCCCTTCTCCATTTTTTTGTTCTTTTTCAATTTTTTATTTTTTTGATTTTTTGGAATACATATATTTTTTGTGAAAATCATTCAGAACTATGAAAATTTGTATGTTTTCACTCTAAACCCCCCCCAATACCTAAGTTTTGTAATGTCCTCATTATAAACGAGGGGTATGAAACAATTAGGGTTCAGGAGCTAGAACAAGTTCAACAGGTGAGCAGACAGGTTAGGATGACTGTTGCGGACGATTTCAAGCTCTAATACAAGTACCAGAGGTGGAGTCAACTGTTATAAAACTGAACTCGGAGTGCATTGGATGTGAAGTACAAAAGGATAATCAAAAGGATCTCTGGTTTTTGGAATGACAGGTTGCCTCCCGTTAGGCGCTAAATTCAATGCCTTCAACCAAGCAGAAAATGGTATGGAGAAGGGGTGGTTAAATCAGATAAGTTTTGTACAACAAGCATCTTGATCAATAGCTTAGTTGGTCCAACAAGGTGCCTATTCAAGTCAACGAGCTGATGATGAAACCAAAACCCAATCAATCTGGTGGGTTGATAGATGTAAATCAGTAGATGTGGAACCCACAGTATACTCTATGACTCAAATAGATGTGGAAGTGAAAAGCTAGGGTTTAGCTGAATCGGATCAGCCTGGTCAGAGTAGGGATCCTCAAATGAAAAAGGGTCGGTGGAGGATGTAGGAACCCTACAAGAGTGATTAGAGAAGGATGGGGCGTGATTCGCAGTCTGATTGACATCCGAAACTCGATTGAAATGTGGAGGAGAATCATGTGTAACCGGCTCATCGAGAGGAGAATCAGAGTAGAAATTGAGTTCAGTTGTAGGTCAGGGTTGAAAATAGGTTTTAGAAGGTTCTGTATGTGTTGTAGAGGTGTTTTCTTTGAAATCATTGACCTCAGCATTAGAATCAAAAGACGGGTCGTGGATGCTGAGGTCGAAGATTGGCTTGTAATCATTAGGAAACAACAGTTCTCGGAAATCAGAGTAAGATTCAAAATCATTGGAGAACTTGCAAGAAGCATGTCCTGAATCTAATTCCGGGTCAGAGGTTCCACCTAGAATAAATCAAGAGATGCGGACTCAGCAACCTGACTTGGGTCTAACTTATACTCAGAGTCTGAGCTCAAAGAGGTGTCCCTATTAGGAATAGGCTCAGGTTGTTGGCTTGTAGGGAAGACCCAATCAATTCCCAGCTCTTCTAGCTCCTTGATTTCTGTATCATAGATTTCTGTGACTTTTGAAAAATCAATCTGTATTTCTAAGGAGTCTGAGGAGGTGTAATCATCAAATATAGGCCCTAAATCATAATCTAGATTTAAATCTGATTTCCATTATATGGGGCCTTGTAATCATCCCAATAAGGCTTGAATCCAGATTCTAGGTTAAGGGTGTGGGTTGGATCACTAGAATCTAGATTGGGTGCTACAAGGGTGTCAGAATTGCTCTCGAGAGTTACCTTATCTGAATAAGGGATGGAATTTACACCCTCGAGAGGTTCTAATTCAATCTTGGTATCACATGTGTCAGGGAGATTTAAGCTTGGTGAACCAGTCTTTTGATTTCCTAGGGCTGGATCAAAATCATGTTCAGCTGCAATCGGATCCTCCCAACCTATCTCAAGATTAGGTGTATCAATTTGTTCATAATTTGAATTAGATTTCATTTCGGTTGAGGGTCCATAACAATCTTGATCATCATACTCGGGAATTGGGAAATTACATGGATTACTGGAATTACTCCAAGATGTCATCTTAACTTCTGACCGGTATTTTTGATCGATGGTCCTATATAACCCATCAGCAATTCTCCCCATTCTTTCAAAAATTCTAGAGTTCTTCCGGAATTGAAGGATTTGACCAATATTGTAGACAATCATTGTTGTGTAATTTCACCAATTCCATGTGTTTTGCTAAGAGATCATCTCGAGTTGAACCGTGGTTTAGTTGTATCCATACCATCTTCATACAGTTCAAAATGTTGTTCATTGATTTCTTGAATCTCTCCTGAATGTCCCTTTTACAATATTCTTCATGGTTTCTATAAGCATTCTCAATTATCTTTTCTTTCATGCTCATTTCAGACTCAGGTCTTTTAAACAATCTTCCAATATAGCCAAGCTGCATTTTTGAATCAAATGGTGGAATCAAGATGTAGAATCAAAACTCAAGATTAGATTTGAAGCTGATCAGATCTGAAAGAGATTCCCAAGAAGATCTAGTAAGGCTTCTTAGGTTAAAAACCTAATAGCCTTCCTGTGTATATGCTTTAATAGAAGGGATGAGAGACTGGATGTGAGATTTGACCCAATCAAGGAACCCAAAGATTTTTGGTTGACTAAGGCAATTTCAAGGTAGATGATACCTCTGAATCAAAAAATTTGCACACTCGAGAATTACCTGGGCAGCTAGGAAGGGAGAGCACCGCAAAGACCCCTACATGGTAGGGCATCCCCACAGGTTACAGGGTTTCCCCCACCGGACCTTCTTGTCACTGAGGTTCTAGGTAGACCAGAATGTAGGAACTTAAGACCTTCAGTCTACCAATTTCATGTCCTAATTTATGCCTTGAGTTTCACTTGATTAGAAGTTAATTCAACTTGTGACCTAATTTGGAGGTTGGTTGGCCTACAATGTAGACCAACTTCACCTGACCTGCCTTAAAGATGGCAGAATGAGATCTAGGTCAAGACCTAGAAATCACCCTGATTTTACTCCCAGGTTATTAGATCCAAGATTTTAAGAGTTCAAGTGAAATTAGAGCCTGATTTTAGGGATTTTCTAATTAGATCTTTTCAATCAAGGCCTTAGGTAGCACACAAATGCGAGAGGGTAACATTCCTTTAATTCAGGCAAAAATGTGTACAAGAACTCCAAACCCTAATTGGCTCTATTGTGCATCCAATTTGATCTCAACATGTACACCTTGGATGCAAACAAGAAGGTGAGTAGTCCAAGATGTTAAGAAATTAAGCATGATCCCTAATAGGCACAGGAAATTTGGGGTAGGGAATTCTGAACAGAATCGTCTTCAATCTTCAATCAAATTTGAAAAAATTTTTGAAAATCAGGAAACTTTCCTTTCAAATGATAATTACTATGAAAAACAAGGCAGGTGATTCCTAATTGATTGTTTCCTTTTTGTCTTCCCAACATTAGGAGGGTGATTAAGGAAGAATAAAGAAGTTACCTGCCCTGGAGTGGTTGATTTGCGTGAAAGATCTCCTCGTGAAGTACCTCGCAAAATTATAATAAACAAAATAGGGCAAGTTAGTGCTCAAATATAATCAAAATATATCAAGAGAATAGTGATGAATTGCATGTTGCTCCCCAGCAACGGTGCCAAAATGTTGTTTGGCCTATTGAGGGGATTTGAAAGATGCATTCATTTTAGTAATAATTCCTCAAAAATAGCTTGAACATATTAAATTTATAACTCGAATGAAGTCTGAGGTCGTTCGCTGGGAGCAAGTGGCAAATATGAATCTCAAGATCACAATATACAAGCAATTTCAGCCAAGACTTAATTTAGAATAATATGTCAAGAATTCAAGTATCAGCGTGCAAAAATAATAGGGTAAAATGGTGATTTGAATCACCAATTACCCCTATACAATAATACCAAACAAATGCAAATCAAGTTATGTCAAGAAAATATAGCCTCAGAAACTCGAAGAAGGATTATCAGGCATGATGATCTGATCAGACATCTTAAACGTCTGATGCTACAGTACTTTTCTAGCCTCGTTCCTTCTTTTCTTTCTCTACTCTCTACTCTGTCTTCTTCACTTCTTCGCCATGCGACTAAGTGTTGCACATGTGTAGGTGAGAGAAAAACCCCCTAATCCTGCGCTCTCTCTCTTTCTCTCTTCCCCTTCTCTTTCTCAATGTCAATTCAGTAATCGAGTTTCAAGGATCTGCATACTCAGGACCAGGGCTGCCAACATGGGGTAGCAGCTAAGGTGTGAGTACAGGTTAGGCAGGAAAACAGGTCAGAGCTAGGCCCGCGTGGTGGTGTCATGGGTGAGGCAAGTGTCGGGTGAGTGCGAGGGACCTCACCCCCTGTGTGTCGAGGCGGTAAGCCATTGAAAAAGATTCCTTTTTTGCCACTACGGGCACTTAATGGTTAACGATGTGGGACTAAAGTCCCACACCCTCTTTACGTATAGTTGTAGCTGGGTTGCCATTCCAATTGAAGGTGAATAGGAGGCGATTTCCTCCAATTAATAGCCTGGGCAGACCCCTGGGTTGATTTCGCATGATCTGGTGTCTACGCCTAGAGCTTTCCTAGCATGGAGGTTGAAGAACAAGGCGGGAATGATGGCAGCAATGGCGGAGCACCGGTAAAACCTGAAAAGCATGGATACGGTCTCACAACTCGATTAAACAAGTTTAGGAGTTTCGCCGTAGCACAGCGAACGTGGTGGTGTGCGTGATGTCGTGCAAGGATTTGTGTAGGTGGCTGGTGAAGGTGGAATAGGTCGAAGATGATGGGTTTGTTCGGTGGAGGGTTTAGGTGGATGGCGGAGCAAAATAGGAGAGGGGTTTTATAGAGGGTGGTGCTGCAGAGCTTATGAGGGTTTCGATGATGTGGATGGAGGCATGTAGCGGCGGGGACACCTCACGAGAGGAGTGGCTAGAGACGGGGAAGATAAGGGTGATTGACGGAGTCGAGGGGATATTTTTGGTTTTTTGGGTAGGAAACTAACCTAAGGATCTCAAGAAGCTAAACTAACCCTAATCTAACGGATGAAGGGGGGAGAGCGCCACCAGCTTTGATTGGTCGGTGTCGAGGAAGAAAGCACTCAGGTAGGTGGTAACAGCGACGACGTCGGAGATTGGGAAGCTCCTACTGGTATGGCGCAACGCGGAGGAAGGCGAGGAAGAAGAATCTATAGCCGGTATTGCAGTCGACAAACGAGGAAAAGAAGTCATCAGATGTAGAGGAGACTCTCAGCCAGAGAAGAGAGACGAAATAGAGGTGTTCCAGGCCAAAATCGAGTGTAGAAAGCACGGCCTTGCATTGCAGTACCTTTTATAGGTCTTAGGGAGTAGTTAGAGCTTGGAAAGCAAGCTTCCCAAGCTTGGAAGGCTCGCTGGAGTTGGAAACCTATGAGATACCCCGAATCTCTCATGCGTTCGCATAAGAGATTGGGATGGTTGTGGGGTTCATGACTGGATTCATTGGAAAGGGAATTTCCTAAAGATTCTTCGGTTAAATTTTGGAAATGTTTCATTGATCAATCAAGGTGAACTCTCCAAATGAAACTCGTCGGAGTAGGATTCTTGAGCGATAATGGCCAAAGGACCCATTTGTAGGGAATGATGATAAAGTTAGGGACCTTTTGTCTGGAATTTGAAAGTTAGGGGCATGTGTTGAGAGAAAAGACTAAGACAGGACTAAATTGCAAACTAGGTCAAGATGATCTCAGATTGGGTCCAAATTTTGGTAGAAACCTAATTTGGACCTAAGGAATCCAATGGTGACGTTAAATTTAAGTTTTGACCAAGTTATGTAATTTATGCAAAAACCTAAATTAGGGCATAGGTTTGTCTGTGACTCTATTTTAAGTAAAAATAGGTTCTGATGGTCAAATTGAATGTACCAAATCGTAGAGAATATTTTTATATGAATTTTAGAGGGTTTAGGAGAATTTTATTCTAACCAAAATCTCAGTATATTAAGCGATTCTATTTTTAATCGTAGAGAATAATTTTATATGAATTTTAGAGGGTTTAGGAAAATTTTATGCAGATCGAAACCTTAGTAGATTAAGCGGTTCTGTTTTTAAGGTTTCAAATGTCATTTAATTCTCAGAAAGTGCGCAAACCCATTTCTATCTGGACAGACCTACTTGTTATACTTTTAAGACCATTTGACCATTAATTAAACCCTTAGAAATCCCATGATTGTACTGCAATTGAGATATACTGTTAAAATTATAGTTTTACCCCTATTTTACTGTATTTCCCTCAAAATGGATTTGTAGTGAATTAGGGCTATTTAGCAGTTATGTAGGAGCATTTAAAGATGGAATATGACTAAATAAAGCTAGATATGGCTGATGATGACGTTATCATCATGTAACTAGAAGAAGAAGAGGAGGAACTATGCTCAACCACCTAAGCATGTGCATGTGGGTCCCTTTGATTCCCATACCCTTGGGCTCTATTGCCCTGATTTTGCACATTGCATGGGTTGGGTATGGGTTGGAATGGTAGAGATCTGGGTTGTCGGGTGTTAGCAATTAACCTAGCTTGCAAGTTATCCAATGATGTCTTCATTTGCTGCATAAGCTGAAGCATGGACCATTGCATTTCCACCATCTGCCGGTTTAAATCAACTTGGCCTGCAGATTGTTGGGCATTCCAAGATGGCTGAGTAACTGGTCTCGGGGGAAACTAGGTGTATACTTGACCCTGACCCATAGTTCTTTGAGATGCATAGTTGCTGGATCGGTTTGGGTCTGTTGCCCTTGACTTTTCCAGGAAAAGTTAGGGTGGTTCCTCCAACTCAAGTTATAAGTATTGGAATATAGGTTGGACCTAGTATTCTCCTACATTGCATACACATCATCATAGGACAAGGATGGAGAGAAGGAAGGATAAAAAAAACTATGATCAAAGGCCCCAGTTTGGAACCCATAAGGTTCCGAGAAATCCTCGCTCACAAGTTAAGCCGATTCAAGTTGGTACACAAACTCCCACCCCGTGGGAGCTCGTGAGGAATGGAATCCTGAATTCTGAGATTGAGTAGGTGTAGAAGTGTTTCCCGAATTCCTAGACATCCATTCTTCCATTCTTTTAGCAACCAAGTCCAGTTTATTAAGCTTATTACAAATCAATTCCATGTTTAATGAATGAAAATCCTGGACCTCATTACCATTTGACCTGGGTTGTTGGGACTGGTTGAAAGCATCCATAGAGGTATGATTAATTAAGTTCCCACTCATTTCTTCAAACAGGTCATATGCGCTATCTGCATCTCTATTGAGGAAATTACCTCCACAGGAGGTGTCGACGTGATTACGGAGTTGTTCAACCAACTCGTGAAAGAAAATCTGCACAAGTTGCCATTTCAGCACCTCGTGGTGTGGAAACTTCCACAAAAGTTCCTGGAATCACTGCTAGGCACCATGAAACGGTTCCCCAAACACTAGGCGAAAGTGGTAATCACTCGTCACAAGGCATTGGTCCATCTGATTGGGAAGAATTTCTTCAGGAAAGCCAATTAAGAGTAGCCCATGTTTCTATTGGCCTTCCGATGGTATGGTACCAGTGTGCAGCCTTATCCTTGAGAGAGTGGGAAAAGAGCCTCATGATAATTTGCTCTTCGTTCACATTCCTTGCTCTGGTGGTCTGAACCAAAGTGGTCAGATCCTCCAAGTGTTGGAATGGGTCCTCCAAGCCAAGCCCATGGAAATGCTTAATCAAACTTAAGACTTGGGGCTTGATTTCTATGTCTCCGGTGGGAATCATGATGCTAGGACATTTCCCATAGTTTGAAGGATCATAGAAATTCTTCAAGGGCCGAGCACCCTGACCATTCATGTGTTGGAACCATTGCTGCATTTGCTGTAATTCTTCCAACAGCCTCTGAATCAACTCTTGCTAGTTTATGGGTGGGGGAGGTGGTTGTTGATCAGCCATGGGATCTGCTTGGCTATAGCTCAACCTCAGCCTTTGGGAATGGCCTAAAGGTCCTTCCAATCTAGGGTTCAATGACCTCCTTCCAAGCATACACTAGAAGGAAGTCGGAAGGACGGGGAAGAGAAGGAGCCCTACAGCACAAAAATACAAGCCTGTCCTTAGGTTGAGTAGTCTAAAGGTCTACAGACTCTTAGAATCCATCCTAAGATTATGGATGATTTACTCTACTTATATCTAGGCAATCTAACCAGTTAGAAGGAGGGACTGGGGAGAAGGTTCTTCCTTTGGCTTATACCTCCGATTCCTAGTGTACCCCCCAGTCGCAGTCGTTTGACGCTACTCCCCTAAGTAGACATCTGATTGACTAGTATAAGCAGGTTAATCATGAACAATATCAATTTGGATCCCGACAAGCGAACCAGTCCTCAGGGCCATTGTCTAATCAATTTTAGTTAGGCTTCGAATATTGGTGCTTCTGGAATGTGATGGGCCCTTAATGGGTTGTGCCCTTAATGATTTGTTTGAGAATGTGTAAATGTGCACAACCAAGAAATTTTCAAGCAAAACTATTAATGATGAAGTGAGTTTTACGGTTCAAATCTTGCTTAGTAGCTTTTAGGATTCAAATAGTAGGTGTATTCAACAAAGTTTTGTGAGGCAAACCAAGTTTTGAAGGCACGAGTTCAAGTGTTTTTCCTTTATAAATCAAGAAAATATGGAGTGCCTAGTTTGACCTAAATATTGAATCCTATGGGGCAGCTACAAAATGAATTTCTTTTAAATTAGGTGGTGCGATAAAAACAATTCAATCAATTGGCTCAAATGCATTACCGATTAAGGCACACAAAAAGGTGATTAACCAAATATGATTTCTATTCCTTTATGTGTTGAATTGGTGTACCAGTTCCATAGGTTGGAATCTTGGTTGAGTAGATGAAAATCAAGTTAGGTTATGTGCCCCAAATGTGGGTGTATAAATTGTGTATATTGATAAAAATCAAGTATCTTTTTATTTTTTATAAAATGCAGGGCTGAGATGAGTGGCGGTGGCAAACAAGTCAACCAAAGTCTATCCTAGTGTTTATGCAAGTAGCTAAGTAGATTTGGTCTTGGTTATGAGTGTGGCAAAATGAAACTAGTGGGGGGGGATGTGGGGGACATTTACAAAGTACTCTACCCGCACTTTACTCTGATCTACCACACTTGGATCTCCATGCTAGGGTACCTGCAAGACAATAGATTAGAGATAAGCTAGGTTAGTAATATGTAAATGCAAAGAAGTGTAGAAAATAAGAAAGTAAATTCTGTTGCCTCCTCGGTAACGATGCTAAAGATGCATGTGTTTCGCATGGTAGAAATTGGGGTTTGGAGGAATCCGTCATCATAGTCGCAAAACTCGTTATCAAATACAATTTTACCAAAACTCCAAGGGAGTCCCAGGTCGAGCACTGGGAGGCGACATTTACTTTTCTTGAAAATCATGCTTCGTTTTGTTTCTTTTTGGTGTTTTGTTATATATATATTTTTTGTTTTTATAAAGGATGCAAACAAGATGGATCACAATATAAATGGAATCAAATATGATATATTGCACAAATGTCTATTATAATAATCTATGAAAGCATAAAAGAGAGGGAGGTGAGAAGGAATCTCCCGAATCGATTGTTTGGCGAGACGACGGCGCCTAGCAGAAGCTTGGATGGAGTTGAGGAGTGAGACGACGGAGTGAGATGTAGGATGCCGGGTAGAGGAATGCTTCACTGAGGCTCTAGAATGGAGGTGAGGCGGAGGTGATCTACTACCGAAATGGAGGTGGGAGGACGGCTCCAAGGCAACGTATGAAGGTGATGGGACGAGGGACGAATATTTGTGGGATAAAGGAATGCTACACTAATAGGAGACCTTTGGAGCTTGAGAGTAAGCTCTAATGGAGCTTTAGTAGGCCACTAGAGCTTAGGAGTAGGTGGGAGTAGAGTAGGTAGAGATGAAGTGGAATGGGGGGTGTAGGGGTATTTATATAGTGGTGGAATGGAGGTGGTTTGCATGCACGGGCCTTTAGTGACATTTAAGATGTCGCTAAAGACTCGCCAGAGATGTCGCTACAGCATTCACATGCCTTGGCTGGCTCTTGGAAGCTTGGCCGCAGCTGGCGTAGGGCACGATGATCGTCGACCGTTGAATCAGGCATGGACGGTTGTGATCTTGAGAGGAGAAAGCACGCTCATCCGAATTTGAAATCTACATCGCTGGCACGTGCATTGGCAGCCGTCAAATGATGCAACGCATGGCCGAGACTCACCCACAGATCGTGCATGCTTTGATTTGAATTGAGCACCTCACGCAATTGTGAGGATCGGACGGTGGACATAGCTCCTAGTCATCTTAAATGCACACCCCAGATGGCACATGTGGAATCTGGCGTGCACCCTCGCGTTGGTGGGCGGCGTCAGATTGCGCGTGGAGAATCTCGACCACCTGATCAAGATCGAGTGGCCCTATTTTAGCTGGCGCTGTAGCAGGCGCGGAGAATTGTGACTCGAACTCACGCTCGCTATTTGCGAGTGCTTGTCTTCATCGTTGCGCCAAAGCAGTGCTTTGTTGTGTGGAGGGTGGTGCAGTTGCGTGCACCATTAGATGAAGATCCAACGGTCGAGGTGCATCCTAGCTTGAGGTTGGGCATGATGGCTTAGGTGGGGGCGGCCTAGATGTCACCACGGTGCACCATCTGGGTCGTCTGTCTTCATGTTCTTATAGAGAGTGCTACGAGGCTCTAATCAAGGTGATTTTCATGTTGACGGACTGCGATTGTTGCTCCTGATTCATCCGTATGGTCGGATTCTTCATTCGAAGCCCGTAAAGATGTCGCACTACCTCTTGGCCATGAAAAGTGGAAGAATTAATGTACATAATACACAACTGTCCTAAATGTTATGCAATGGATGTTATGCAGTATTTATAGCATGATATGCAATGCTAAGCCTAGGAACTATCATAAATAAGCATTTTATCATGAATTCATTTGTGTTTATCACTACGCCATGCCGGTGACCCTGGTCCGTTATGCTCATGACCCGATAACCTAATTACCTGGATCCGACAAAAGCTTACTAGGGTTTGAGAGAAGAGAGGAAATTGTGAGGTAGCGGGGGGGGGAGGTTGCTCTCTTTTGTTGTGGCCTGTGTGACACTTAATCGCTGAGGCCTTGGTTCGCTTGCGCTTGTGAAGAAGAAGCTCTATAGAAGAAGGGAAGAGAAGGATAAGGCTCATGAAAGAAGAGAAGAAGAAAAAGAGAGAGAGAAATTGAAGTAAAGAAGGAAAGCTAAAGAAAAGAAGAAGGCTCTGAAGAAGCACTGTATCAAGGTAGCATTTAAGTCAACTGATGATAAATGCCCAACATCTGATTTGAGTTTATTTGAGATACTGTTACATTATTTAAGTAATATGATTAAGGTTGAATTGAAATATTGCATGCATGCTGAATTAAGAGGATTAGTGGTGATCTAAATCAGCATTGTTTTTTATTCTCTTTGCTTTTTGTTCCATGCAATCTCTAGATACATTGAATTTCATTGAATAAATAATATGACAGACTATTTGATGTAAACACATTTACACTACTTAAATTGTCTATTTATGCATGTTCTTAAACATAGGATTGCATTTCATGATATAAATATTGCATAACATGCATCATCTTGCATTTAGAGTAGTTTCAATAAAATGGAGGTTAATTGTCTCCTTTTATGTGCTTGGACAGGGCAAACATTTTATCGGGGCCTCGGATCAAAGATCCAACCGTATGGATGTGATCAGGGCGACGATTGGAGTTCAACGACTCCAAGATCACCCTAATCAGGCATCCGTAGCATCAGATAGTGACCGGGGAACCCTAAAAGATCAAGGGCCAGGATGATGTAAATCCACACTTCAGATGACAAATCCGACCGCACGGATGAATTTGGATCGATGATAGCAGCCCAACGACGCAAAAATCGAGTCAATCCGACATCCGTGGCACCATCTACAACTTCCAGAAGATGGACAGCTAAGATGGCACCACGTGGCACCATCTTGGATGCCTAAACAGCCGCATGCAACCTCTGAAGATCCCACACCTGCTCGCTCTCCGCCGTTGGATCTTGATCCAACGGCTGTGGTCAGCCGCGCTTAAAAGCGTCCTCTCGACCATCCGCGCCTTGTAGCGCAGCGGTCGAGTGCGCTTACGTGAGCGGCGGGCGCGGGTTCGAGTCGAAGCGAAGGGCTGGAAGGCGTGGGCGATCGGGTGCGGGCGAGCGTTGGATCTTGATCGGACGGCCACCCACGCCCGATAGCGTTCACGCGCGATTGAACGCGCGGCATGGACGCGCGATCGCACGCGGGCAGGCGCACAGCGTAGCCGGTGAAGGCGTGACTTAAGCCGTCCGATCTCGCGATCGGACGGCTGAGGATCGCTGAACGTGCGCAGGCGTTGCACGCGCAAGCAGCTGAGCAGGCGTGCATGGGCGCCGGAGCTACGCCCACGTTGGGGGCTTTAGTGACGGATTTATCCGTCACTAAAGACCCCTCATTTATTATTTTAAAGTTGTAATGTCCATTTTGCCCCCACTCCTTGCAACTATAAAAGGAGACCCCCTCCATATGAAATTCTCATCCCTTCCTTCTCTTCTCTACCCTCCAAAGCTCAAGAGAAGCTTGTCCCACACTCGGGATGCTTCTCGCGAGATAAAGTCCAAATTTTCATCCCCCTTCGGAAGTGGATCCCGCGACGACGACGGCGTGCTGCTCCATTCCCGTTCTTCTGCTTCATCCTGCTTCATTCTCCTTCGTCCAGGCGTCGTCCCATCTGGCTCGTCCTCCAAGCGACCGTCGAGGAGGATTTCTCTCTCCCTATTCTTTTTACTGCTTTCTAGTATAGATTTACTTCTTTCTAGTGTAGTTCTGCTCGTCCACCAAGCGACCTTCGAGGAGGACATTTCTCCCTCCATTCTTTTAACGCTTTCTAGAGTAAATTTATCGCTTTCTAGTGCAATTGTTTTATGCTTTCTAGTTGTAATGAACAAATCCCCCTAATGATAAATTCTCTGTTTATTCTACATCTCATTTTGATTTTTATGTGTAATATTCTCTCTCTCTCTCTTACCCTCTCTCTCTCTTTTATTTATTGTAACTAATTAGATAGTTTTAAATTGAATTACTTGGTAACAAATAAAAAGAAACGAGTAGTTTTTAAATCAAACGTCCGCCTCCCTGTGTTCGACCCGGAATTTTCATTTCGGTATAAATTTTATTTGTTGAACACGAATTCTTCGCTTTCAAACTACAATGACAGGTTCTCCAAAATCGAACACGTTAGCGTAGCCATCGTCACGCTCAACATTTTGGCGCCGTTGCCGTGGAGGCAACGATCTTTGATTTCTCTTCGCGTTTTGTAACTTACAAATCATTTACCTCACTTTTCTCCTATCTTATTGTAATTGCAGATACTCTTTTGAGACGAGCAAAAGCGGTAGATTGGAGTACAGTGCTGTGGAAGGTTTTGTAAGTTATCCCCCATTCTTTTCCCCTCTATAGATTTCATTCGCCACATTAAATCCAATTTCCAATTAACCTAGGTGTTTGCATAAATCCTAGGAATAGTTTGGTTGTTTGGATTCTCACTCACATTCATTCCACCTTCATTTATATATAAAAAAAAAAATTATTTGTTGAACACGAATTCTTCGCTTTCAAACTACAATGACAGGTTCTCCAAAATCGAACACGTTAGCGTAGCCATCGTCACGCTCAACATTTTGGCGCCGTTGCCGTGGAGGCAACGATCTTTGATTTCTCTTCGCGTTTTGTAACTTACAAATCATTTACCTCACTTTTCTCCTATCTTATTGTAATTGCAGATACTCTTTTGAGACGAGCAAAAGCGGTAGATTGGAGTACAGTGCTGTGGAAGGTTTTGTAAGTTATCCCCCATTCTTTTCCCCTCTATAGATTTCATTCGCCACATTAAATCCAATTTCCAATTAACCTAGGTGTTTGCATAAATCCTAGGAATAGTTTGGTTGTTTGGATTCTCACTCACATTCATTCCACCTTCATTTATATATAAAAAAAAAAAAACAAAACGATAATTTTGTGGGGCAATTTTCAACAAACACAACGTACACCCACATTCAAAGGCACTTAACGGAATTGATTTGTTTCTACTCAATCAGGTTCTGATCTGTGGAACCGGGACACATAAAGCAACACATAAAAGAGTGGAAATCATTCTAGGTTAACCATCTTTGTGTGCCTAACTTAGTGGTGCATTTGTGGCCAATTGTTTGAGTTGATTGGGCCGCACCACTTCAAATAAAGTCAACTCATAAGTAGCTGCCAATTAGGTTCAATTTTTAGGGATTTACCAGGCACTCCACATTTTTTTTTAAACTTTAAAGGAAAACATCTTCACCTGTGCTTGCAAAACCTGGTGTGCCAATGAAACTTGTTTGAAGATACCTAAAGTTGAATCCTAAAAGCTACTAAGCAAGATTTGAACCTTAAAATTCACCACATCAAAAATAATCTTGCTTGAAAACCATTGGTTGTGCACGCACACACAAATCAATCAATCATTAAGGGCACAACCCATTTAAAGGGCCCATTACATTCCAATGCACATTCAAACCTAGCCCTAAATAAAACAGAGTAGACGTTGGCCTTAAGGATTGGACTCGCTCTTTAGAATCCAAAACGAGATTATTTTCGATTAGTCTATTTCTACTGTTCAATCTGATGTCTAGCTAGGGGAGTAGAGTCAAACGATTGCGGCTGGGGGGTACACTAGGAATCGGAGGCGCAAGCCGAAGGAAGAACCTTCTCCCCAGTCCCTCCTTCTAACTGGTTGGATTGAACAAACAGAAGTAGATCAAATCATTCCTTTATCTTGAGACGAGTTTTGGGAGTCTGTAGGTCTGTAGGCTAACCCATTTAAGGATAGGTTTGATTATTTGTATTGCAGGGCACCTTTCTTCCTCCCGTGTGTCATGAATCCTTCCACATATTTCACGCATTCCCGCTCTTTCCCTCCTGTTGTGAATTATCTTCAACATGACGATTATCCCAACTCGTATTGTAATCAACCATCAGTCAGTTGGGATAATTCGGATTGGGGATACAGCTTCGGACCCCCGTGTTTAGGGTCTAACCCTGAACACTTTGATTCTGATTTCTATCCTTCTTAGAGCTACATCGATTATAGATCGTCTTCCTTTCATGCACAACCTAATACGATCTACAATCAAGAAGGATACACCGATCCTTACCCATCCTCTGATTTCACTGCCTTTAGGTCATCACCATCTTTTCAACAATCTGAAATGACCTATTATCAGGAAGGGTATAACGAATCTCAATTCGTTTATTCCCCTGCATTGAGCCCAAACCTGCCCAACCCTGAACCAACTCATTTGGTTCAGGTTAACCAGGTTCAAGATAAGGTTCTGGCTAACTTGAGGAATATCATTCAATCTTTAGAAGTTCAGCCAATACCTTGAATTGAGAGATTGGAGCCCCTGATTGAAATGATTGATGATTTGAATAAGTCTTTGTTGGATTGGCTTCAGGACGTTAAGGATAAGAACCCGAGTGAGTTTCTACTTGGGAAATTAGTGAAATTGAGGATGAGATTCGTGGTTGCTTTGATACAATCTTGGGATGATTCCCAGGATGAACCTTCTTCAAGAAAGCCAATGACAGAACCCGCTAAGGCACTTGTTGGGGGGGACACGTGTTACGAGGCCAATCAGATTGAATTAAAGCAACCAATTAAGGATGATCTGATTTCTTCACCTAAGATCCCTGAGCCCGGTTACAAGGAAACATATGTCTCCTTGGAATAGAAAGTAACAAATGATTTTGGGACATACATTGATACGAATCCTGATTTCTTTGATGGTGAAGATTCAAGTTGCAAAGTCTCACGTGAGTTTTTTGAACACGATTTCTGTGAGACGATTGGGCCTGAGGAATCTGATAGATCATTTGATAGCCCAATAACTGAGGAAACTGATCTTAGGGCACACATTACAGATCCAGGATTACATTTTCTGGATGAATCAATTCAATGCCCTGATTATCAGTTACACCCCGTTGAGCTTATCGATAATTCTATTTCTGAGATAATTAGACCCAAGTCAATTTTGATTCTGCCACATCATTTAGACTTGGAGATTTCAGACGGGGTGATTAACATGCAAGAGGTCTCGGAATTTAACATTCGGATTGAGGAGGCTAGGAGTTGGAAAGTTCTGATTTGGGAAGTTAATTTTGGAGGAAATGGAAGATTGAGTCGAAGGGTTCCTTTTAAGCTGAAACCATCAAATCAGAACCCTTACGACATTTGTTTCGAGGATGTCAAACTCAAGCACACATTCAATGATTATCCTTTTGAGCTTCAATTCTCTATAACCCGACTTTTTGGTCTTGGGTTGCATCCTCATAAATCGCAGGCCCGACCCCGCTTACATTTTGATTTTAGGTTTTGGGTAATTTTTATCCAGAACCTAAGATATTCTTGATTATGGGGAATGGGTCTGCACCACAATCTGGTCCACATCTGTGGACCGCTGTTGTTAGGTCAAAAGATTCTTCTGTTTATTCTGATTCTGACCTGCACTTGTGAATTCTTCATTTCTTTTCTTTGTATAGTGTGCCTAGATGAAGGCACTAAACTCAGCACATATACAGTTTTTCTTAGTTTTCATCTCGGAGCGGACCTGACATTCAAGCAATTCAGGTGCTTTCTACGCTTGTCCACTCTGTTTTATGTCTTTTTAATACAATGAGGACATTGCATTAGATAGGCATGGGGGGGTGGATATTTATCTCTGAATTCATTCGTCAGCTCCGTAGATTTATTTTATTTACTTTTATATAAAAAAAATTTTTGGAATTAGGAAAGAGAATTTGGGTTTACGAAAATTTTCAATCTTAGGAAATACTACATTATGATTTGAACACAAAGACCCTTCAGGTCTTTGGACTTAATCAGCCCGTGTATCCACTAAAATGTGGATTTATCTTTTGAGTCCTTGCCATCTTAATTCTATCGTAATTAGAGTAAATAAGTTTGGGTGATAAATACACAACTTATCAACCCACCCTCTGATTTGAGGGAATTTTGAGTCTTGAGCATCTACACACTTTCTTTGCACTGACTCGTTGTTCGGCGATTTTAACGAAAATTGGGTAGCTAATGAACCTCCTAGGGTGATATGGCTGGCAAGTTATCGTGGGTAACAGCCCATAGGTAGGTTGTCTAGAGCCTAGTCACTGGACCTTTCTCTTTTTCCTACCCTTAGGTAAATCGTAGACCAGGGAAGCCGCCTACTTAAAAAAAAAAAGAAAAATCAAAAAGAAAAGGAGAAAAGAACAAAAAGAAATAAGCCACACTTCACCGCACGAGTATGGCTGGCAAGTTGTCGGTGGTAATAGCTCATCGACCGGTTGTCTAGAACCCAGCTCAATAAATGCACTAAAAATTTCCAAAACACTTAGGAAGAAGCGGAGAAGTAGAATAAACCGGGGAGATATACACTGGATTCACCCTTGTGTTGACCCCGTAAAAAAATAAAAGTAGGGAGAAAGCTACCGGTTGTAAAGATACACCTTTAGGCAGAAGCCTTTTTGAGGTCACCTAGAGGTGTAGAAATCCGAAGTCCGTTTTAATTATCGGTCAACGAGTCTATCACAATCACAATAAGATGCTTAAAACTTAGGGTTCTCATCAAATCTTGGGTGAGTTGAATGGCCGTAGAAAGCCACTCTTAAACCCTAAAATTTGAAAATTCAAAAAAATTAGAAAAGAGTAAAAAGAGAAAAAGAATTTTCTTTGAATAAGGCGAGGCTTGAGGCGGTCTGCATTTTGGCTGATACTCAGGCACTGTTTTATCTTTGAAAGTTCAATTCCTAAGTAGACAATTTCTTAATGATTGAAAATAACTCAGGTCCAAATAATCCAACCTAATTCTTTTATAAATAGCATATAGTTTTTGCTAGGGACTAGCAAACGATAGTCATGGGGGTATGATGTAAACACATTTACACTACTTAAAATGTCTATTTATGCATGTTCTTAAGCATAGGATTGCATTTCATGATATAAATACTGCATAACATGCATCATCTTGCATTTAGAGTACTTTGAATAAAATGGAGGTTAATTGTCTCCTTTTATGTGATTGGACAAGGCAAACATTTTATCGGGGCCTCGAATCAAAGATCCAACCGTATGGATGTGATCAGGGCGACGATTGGAGTTCAACGACTCCAAGATCGCCCTAATCAGGCATCCGTAGCATCAGATAGTACCGGGGAACCCTAGAAGATCAAGGGCCAGGATGGTGTAAATTCACACTTCAGATGACAAATCCGACTGCACGGATGAATTCAGATCGATGATCGCAACCCAACGATGCAAAAATCGAGTCAATCCGACATCTGTGGCACCATCTACAACTTCTAGAAGATGGATGGCCAAGATGGCACCACGTGGCGCCATCTCGGTCGCCCAAACGGCCGCATGCAACCTCTGAAGATCCCGCACCTACTCGCTCTCTGCTGTTGGATCTTGATCCAACGGCCGTGGTCAGCCGTGCTTAAAAGCGTCCGCTCGACCATCTGCGCCTCGTAGCGCAGCAGTCGAGCACGCTTACGCGAGCGGCGGGCGCGGGTTCGAGTCGTAGCGAAGGGCTGGAAGGCGCGGGCGATCGGGCGTGGGCGGGCGTTGGATCTTGATCGGACAGCCGCGTACGCCCGATAGCGTTCACGCGCGATTGAACGCGCGGCATGGACGCGCGATCGCACGCGGGCGGGCGCGCAGCGCAGCGGGTGAAGGCGCGACTTAAGCCGTCCTATCTCGATCGGATTGCTGGGGATCGCTGAACGTGCGCATGCGTTGCGCGCGCGAGCAGTTGAGCAGGCGTGCGTGGGCGCGGGAGCTACGCCTACATTGGGTCTTTAGTGACGGATTTATCCGTCACTAAAGACCCCTCATTTATTATTTTAAAGTTGTAATGTCCATTTTGCCCCCACTCCTTGCAACTATAAAAGGAGACCCCCTCCATACGAAATTCTCATCCCTTCCTTCTCTTCTCTTCCCCTCCAAAGCTCAAGAGAAGCTTGTCCCACACCTGGGATGCTTCTCGCGAGATAAAGTCCAAATTTTCGGCCCCTTTCGGAAGTGGATCCCGCGACGACGACAACGTGCTGCTCCTTTCTCGTTCTTCTGCTTCGTCCTCCTTCGTCCTGCTTCGTTCTCCTTCATCTAGGCGTTGTCCCGTTTGGCTCGTCCTCCAAGCGACCGTCGAGGAGGATTTCTCTCTCCCTATTCTTTTTACTACTTTTTAATATAGATTTACTTCTTTCTAGTGTAGTTCTGCTCGTCCTCCAAGCGACCGTCGAGGAGGACATTTCTCCCTCCATTCTTTTAATGCTTTCTAGAGTAAATTTATCGCTTTCTAGTGCAATTATTTTATGCTTTCTAGTTGTAATGAACAAATCCCCCTAATGATAAATTCTCTGTTTATTCTACATCTCATTTTGATTTCTATGTGTAATATTCTCTCTCTCTCTCTTACCCTCTCTCTCTCTTCTATTTATTGTAACTAATTAGATAGCTTTAAATTGAATTACTTGGTGACAAATAAAAAGAAACGCGTAGTTTTTAAATCAAACGTCCACCTCCCTGTGTTCAACCTGGAATTTTCATTTCGGTATAAATTTTATTTGAACACGAATTCTTCGCTTTCAAACTACAACGACAGGTTCTTTAAAATCGAACATGTTAGCGTAGCGATTCGTGCGCTCAACACTATTATTCATTGAATATCTCTTTTATGCTTCAATTGTGGTGCTCATTTATATGCAATTAAAGATTAGTGCGTAAATTCCATATTTGCTCCCTGTGTTCGATTTCATACTTCAATTTAGATTTTGAGTAATAAATTTTATCTGTTTGAGAGTGATTTGTCGACGGTACTACAACGCATTTCTTAAAGTCGACGAAAAGCTATTCAAAATGTTATCGCAACGAAATCGAGGATTAAAAACTACGTTGTAGTATAGTTGAAATCGCTTTGAAAATAAATAAATTTATCACTCGAATTTTTAAATCCGAGGTCGAACACAGGGAGCAATATAGAATTCAAAACTTAAGATAGCAATTTGAATCAGAAAATATAAGAGAATGTAACAAGAATAATGTCAGATATGAATGTGCAAAAAGAATGGAGTAAAATGGTGATTTAAATCACCAATTACTCCTCACAAATGACAATTAAATCAAAGCCTCAAATATATGCAATCAAATGTATCAGACGAATTAAACAGCCTGTGCTACAATGCTGTTTAGAGACTCAAGGGTCTCTCTATTTCTCCTTTCTTCCTCTGCCGTTTATCTTCAAGCCTTCTTTTCTTTTTTCTTTCTTCACTCATAGAGGGCTGCCATACAGGTTTTGGCTAAGTGTTGCATGGGGCAAAACCCACCCCTACCCCACACACTCTCTCTCTTTCCCTCTTCTTAGGTTTCGCCCTCCTAGGGCCACTCAGGGTATAGTCGGGTAATTGGATAGGCACGCACCTGGGTCCAGGCTCACTAGCTGTGGGTGGTAAGTGGGGAGTGAAGGCTTAGGTGGGTCGGGCGCACCAGGTCTGCAGGGTATATGTTGTGGACGAGGCACGTGAGGGTGCGGGGGACCTTACCCCTATGACTTAAGAAACTAAGGCTTAGAGAGAAATTCAATTTATGTGCGGTCAGCCACTTGTGAGTCTCCAATGTGGAACTATTTGCATCCCTCTTCTTTGTGCATCTACAGTAGAGGT
Source organism: Thalassia testudinum (assembly GCA_037157565.1). Taxonomy (NCBI): domain Eukaryota; kingdom Viridiplantae; phylum Streptophyta; class Magnoliopsida; order Alismatales; family Hydrocharitaceae; genus Thalassia; species Thalassia testudinum. The sequence continues at coordinate 23,043,274 of JAZHRO010000078.1, forward strand.
ACTTCCTTTGATTGCCACCGCTCATGAGGTCCAAGTGTCCAATTGACCACCTGGGGCAGTGCCTAAAGAAAATCCGCACAACCTAGGACTTCCACCTGGGGCAGTCGAGACCTGGAGTGAGCATGAAGCTTCTTTGAAGCTCTTCGTTAATGGCGGTTAGGGGGTACACCTGAAATCAAGCAAAATGGTCTCTCAGCTTTGTCAGAAGGCTCAGGAAGGATTGTAGTGGAGTGGCGAGTGCGGTGGTGGTGGTTGTGTGGTGTGTCACGGTCTGTGTGTGTTAGGCAGAGTCGAACTATGTGCGTGAAGGTGGGTGTGTTCGGGGGGTGATTTGGGTGAGTGAAGCAGTGAATGGGAAAAGGGGTTTAGAAGAGGGTGGAGAGGTGAAGGTTGTGGGCTTGTCGGTGAGTTGATTGGAGGTCTGTGGTGGTAAGATGGGCTCGCCGGAGGAGTGGCCGGAGGTGAGGACTATGGAGGTGAACGGTGTGTCGAGGGATAAAAATCGAAGAACAAATAAGGGGAAAACGAGTAGGGGAGATAAGGGAACGTTGGAACCTAATCTCAGAACGAAAGGGGTAGGGTGGCGTCAGCTGTGGTTGGCTGGCACAGTGGACGAATGGTTCTCCGATGAGGGAGACGGCGAGGATGAAGGGGCTAGAGCGCCTCTGAGTTGGCTGTTGAGAGGCAGAGGAAGTTAGGGAGAAAGAAGACGCTCATAATTTGGCCATTGGGAGGCCGTAGGACGACAGTGGAGGAGCTCGCTGGAGCTAGGTTAGAGGAGGCCGGAGGTTGGGTTTGGAAGAGGGTTTTTGGTCTCAAAACTAGTTAAAGAGCACAGCCTTGCCCTGGGGTCTCTTTTATAAGCCATAGGATGCCCTTCCAATCTTGGAAAGAAGCTTTCAAGCTTGGAAGGTGGTTGCAACAATGGATACTTGAACCTTTGAAAGGTTTGCATGACCTTTTGGGAAGGACTTAGAGCCCAAGGAAGGGCTCAAATGGAAGGAAACTTCCCAAGGAATCCCTGTATCAATTTTGAGAAGGATTAATTGAGAATCGAGCGAGAAATCCTCGCTCGAAACTCAAAAGTGAAGGTTTCTCATTTCAAAAATGGTGTGGGGACCTACTTGTGAAGAAGGTAAAGAAGTTGGGGAGCTATTCGTAAGAAAATTCAAAAGCTAAGGGTCCGAATGAGATAAAAAGAGTCTGACTAGACCAAAATGCAAACTCGGTCAAGATGATCTCAGAATGTGCCCAAATTTTGATACAAACCTAATTTGGACCCAAGGATTTCAATGGTGAAGTTAGATTTGGGTTTTGGCCTCATTTGACTAGGTAATTTATGAGGAAACCTAAATTAGGGAAAATATCAGTCTAAGACTCTGTTTTGGGTCAAGACGGGTTCTGATGGTCAAATTGAAAGTTCCAAACCCTAGAGAATATTTTTCTATGAATTTTAGGGGGTTTAGGTGAATTTTATCCCAACCATAATCTCAGTTAATTAAGCAGGTCTATTTTTAGGGTTTCAAAAGTCATTTAATTCTCAAAACACATGCAAACCCTTTTCTGTTTGTTCTAACCCACTTGTTAGACTTTTAGGACCATTTGACCCTTAGTTACCCCCTGGGAAAACCTGCGATTGTATTACATTCATGATATGATGGTAAAATTACACTTTTAACCCAATTTTCTTGTATTTCCCTCAGAATGGTTCTACAGTGACTTATGGCTCTCTACCAGTTATGTAGGAGCATTTTTTGACTTGATTGGATCAAATGAGATAGTTATGGCTCATGATGGTGTTCCCATCATACCCCCATGTCTAGCTTTTGCTAGTCCCTTAGCAAAATTTTATGGAATTAACTTTAATTCTAGACCAGATGCTTTTCTATGCCCAAAACTCTGATGTGTGCTTTCTTTTGCAGATTATGTTAGAATGCCGATAGTAGGCCTAGAGGTACTCAAGTACCAACCATGATTCGGACCTGACCAGCTCTAGCCTCAGTCCGTCGTGAAGGTTTCTAATGCCCACAGGGCCAAACCTAAGGTTCGTTGAACTCTACGATCAAAGCACCCATGCTTGTAACATGTTTTAGCCTAGGTTCAGCTTGCAGTGCATTTTTGTAAGAGAGAGACAAAAGAATTTTTCTTTAATTTTGGAGAGTTTTCTCTCTGTTTTCATTTTATTTCTAGCCTCAGATTAGCTTTACAACAAGATATATATCGGATTCCTAGTTCGCACCATGAATCCTTGCAGGGTCCCTAGCAATCGATGCTTCAAGATAACACCGCCCATGACAACCCCCAGAACCCTGTCTTTTGAGATAATCCCACCCATGGAGTTCTATAGCTAAATCTAGACCCTAGCGATCGGCATTTCGAGATAATGCCGCCCATGGCATTTGAACCAGGACAAGGTACTTATATGCCTCCGGTAGGATATTTAGATATCCTAGGAGACAAGCACCGAGGAGACGATATGTTATTGCACATCTTCGAGGGAAATTTCCCGCCTCTCCACGTCAGGAACTCGTCCAAATCAATTTGTGTTGATCAGCCGCTCCTAATCTAGGTAACTTTTTCATAATAGATTTAATGCATTTGCATGATTTTGATACTTAAGCGCACTAAAGTAGACTGTGTGTGGATTGGGGTGCTTAGGTTACCGAATCCCGCAAACCATAGGTCAGTTAATGAGGCCGAATAATCCCTAAGCCTTAGACATAATACTTAAGCTTCGCATTTTCCCCAACCTCTTGAGGACTATCCAGATCTTAGCGGATACTTGAATTTTTAAGCCTAGGATGCAACCCAAGATCCCTAAGATCAGCGTTTCTACTAATCTCTTTTGTCTCTTAGCACATTTTGTCTTTCATTTTCTTTCTTTTGATTTGGTCTAGAACTAAGTCAATTCCTTAATCTTTTACTAATGACTATCTCTTTTTCTTTTCTTTTCAAATTGTGCTCCTTTTTTTGACAAGTTTATCTCCTCCCCTTTTCTCCTCAAAAATGATATGCAATCAATTCAAAATTTCCTCCCTTCTATTTTTGTTCTTTTTTCAATTTTTTATTTTTTTGGAATATGTGAATTTTTTTTATGAAACTCTTTTTTGTGAAGTGATTTTCATGGAGTTTTGCACTTTAATACCCCCCTATGCCTACGATTTGCAATACCCTCATTGTAAATTAGGTGGGTTTGAGTTTAGCTTAGATCATTCATTAGAATAGGTGTTGGGTGGGTGGATGGGTCAGGGTGACTATTGCAGATGATTTCAAGCTCGGGTACCGGTACCAAAAATGGAGTCGGCTATTCTAATGGATGAACCCTAAAGTGCAATATGAGTTCAGCATAAGATGTGTCAAGAAGGGTTTCAGTTTTTTCAAAAAGATGATGGGTTGCCTCCCGTTAAGTGCTGAGTTTAACGCCATCAGCTGGGCGCAATAAGCTCAGGGAGAATGGAGATCAAAGGATACCTCATCCCTGTTCGCATTAGTGAGTTCAATGAATGGCTTGAGTCGCCGACCATTCACGACAAAGGGTTATGAATTCAGGCTAGGTTGGCTGATTTCAATAGCTCCATTTCCAAAGATTCGTCTCACCAAGAATGGTCCAATCCATTTTGATCAGAGTTTTCCTGGGAAAAGTTTGAGTTTGGCATCAAAAAGTAGAACTTTCTGACCAGGGTGGAAAGATTTTTGCACAATGTGCCTGTCATGGAAGGCTTTAACCCGCTCTTTGTAGATACGCGAGTTCTCATATCTATCATTGCGTAGTTCCTCGATCTCGCTCAATTGCAACCGACGGTGTATTCCAGCCTTTACTAGATCCAGATTGCACTTCTGTATTACCCAATAAGCCTTGTGCTCCATCTTGAAAAGAAGGTGACATGCTTTTCTGTACACTAATCTGAAGGGAGACATGCCTAATTGGGTCTTGTGGGCGATCCTATAGGCCCACAAGGCTTCCGGAAGGCGAGAAGACCAATCTTTTCTATCAGGCTGAATAGTGACCTGAAGGATCTTCTTGATCTCTTGATTCGATAGTTCTACTAGTCCATTAGTTTAGGGGTGGTAAGGAGTCTAGATATGATGCGATACCCCATACTTTTTCATTAGGGACTGGATGTGCACATTGGTAAAATGAGACCCACCATCGCTGATGATGGCCTTAAGAACCACAAATCAGGTAAAGATGTTCTCCTGGATAAATTAGAGGATAACTTTATGATCACTCGCTCTCGTGGGGACGGCTTCGACCCATTTAAAGACATAATCAATAGCGAGTAGAATGTATTCGAAGCTGTTAGATCTAGGGAATGGTCCCATGAAATCAATTCCCTAAATGTTAAAGATTTCGCACATAATAATCAAGTTCAAGGGCATCATATCCCGTGGGCCCATGTTGTCGAGGGTCTGACAACGAGTGCATACCCTACAATATGTCTGTGCGTGTTTGAACAAAGTGGGCCAAAAGAACACACACTGAAGAATTTTCACTGCAGTTTTAAGCCCAGAGAAATTGCCACCGTAGGCCTGGTCGTGACAGAATGACATTACTCCATTGACCACTTCGTTAGGAATGCATCTCCGGATCACCTGATCATTGCCAATGTGGAAATGGTATGGTTCCTCCCAAATATAGTACTTGGCCTCAGCAATCAACTTATCCCGCTTGGAAGTCGGCCAATCTAGTGGAACTTTCCCTGTAACCAAGTAGTTTACGATATCAGCAAACCAAGGAGATTGTGAATGGTTAGCAGGTGCTCGTCCGGAAAATGCTCAATGATTGGACCAGATGGGTCAATGACGGAAGAAGGAAGGTGGGACAAGTGGTCAGCTACCACATTTTGTTTTCCCGCTTTATCGTGAAACTCAAGATTGAATTCTTGCAACAACAAGATCCAGTGGATTAGTCGAGGTTTCACGTCCTTCTTTGCAAGGACGTGCCTCACTGCAGTGTGATCTGAGTATATGATAACCCAGGAACGCAAAAGATATGATCTAAATTTTTCTAGGGCAAATACTACAGCTAGCAGCTCTTTCTCAGTAACTGTATAGTTACACTGAGCCTCATCAAGTGTCTTTCTAGCGTAGTAAATGACCATGGGTTTCCCATCTATTTTCTGCCCAAGTACCGCCCCTACATCATAATCAGATGCATCACACATGATCTTAAAGGGTTGCGACCAATCAGGGGACTGTAGGATAGGTGCTTGGGTAACTCGATCATGCAAGATCTCAAATGCCTGAACGCACTCCTTGGAGATTTCAAAGGGGACAACCTTAGATAGAAGATTAGTCAAGGGGCATATGATTTTCGAGAAATCAGGAATGAATCGATGGTAAAAACCGACGTGCCCCAGGAAGGATCAGATGTCTTTGACCGAGCTAGGCATAGGGAGTTTGGAAATCAAATTCACCTTGGCTTGATCAACCTGGATGACTTTTTTAGAGAGGAGATGTCCCAGGACAATTCCTTCAGGTACCATGAAGTGGCTCTTTTCCCAAGAAAGAACCAAGTTCACGTCGATGAACCGTTTGAGGATCTAAACCAAGTACAGGAGGCAATTGTCAAATGATTCACCAAATACCTTGAAGTCATCCATGAAGACTTCAAGGTATTCACCTACCATATCTGAGAATATGGCAAGCATGTACCGCTAAAAAGTAGTAGGTGCATTGCAGAGACCGAACGGCATCCTTCGAAATGCGTATGTTCCGAAGGGGCAGGTGAAGGTGGTCTTCCTTGGTCCTTGGGATGGATTGCAACCTAATTGTAATCGGAGTACCCATCCAAAAAGTAGAAAAATCAATTTCCCACCAGTTTCTCAAGAATTTGATCAATGAATGGTAGTGGGAAATGATCCTTCTTTGTGGAGGAATTGAGTCTTCTGTAATTAATGCAGACACTCCATGAGTTTGCTATACGGGTTAGTATGGTTTCTCCGATTTCAGTCATGATGACAATGAGCCTTACCTTCTTAGGCACAACTTGGATTGGGCTCACCCACTGACTGTTGGAGATCGGGTAGTGATTGCACGGCAATCATAGGCCCTAACTTGCCTGAATTAAGTTAGAACTTAGCTTAACATGAACATTCTGTTTGCATATGCAACGTATTCTACATCGTAGTTGGTATATGTGTTTTATGTATTAAACTATGTTATTTGAGAGGTATTAATGATTGCAGGCAATCCAGGGCTGCAGATGACAGATCCAACTTTATGGATCTGTTCGGAATAACGACGGAAGTCCAACGCATCCAAGATCGCATCAATCAAACTCTCGTAGCACCGTAGGGAGTCCGCAGAAGAGCAAGAGCCAAGGGGCAAATTGAAGAATATCCAGACCTCAGATGGCTAATCCAACTATACGGATGGATCTGGATTGACGTTCGCAGTCCAATGGTGCAGAAATCAACTTAATCGGAGGCCTACATCATCAGATATAAGGAGAAGAACAGACGACCATGATGGCACCACATGGCACCATCGTAGCCACCCCTCGCCGCTTCCCCAACTTCTCAAGGCACCTATCCTCGCAGTGTGGGCTGTTGGATCTTCATCCAACGGCCACGAACATGCCACGTCGCCACCCAGATTGGATCAATATAAATATAAATAAGCACACATATATATGATAAAGGCTTTACGCAGCGCGTTGGCTCGCGCACGCTTGCACGTAAGCAGGTGACGCGGGTTCGAGCCCTACGCTGAGCAAAAATTGATGCGACATCGTGGGCGGGCATGCAGGTGCGTATTCACGATTGGAGGGCTGAGATGCATCCACGTGGAGCAATCGCGCGGGTTGTTGCGAGATCAGGAAGGTGCGAGAAGCGCGCATAGGATTTGAAATCTGATGGATGAGATGGTGAGGTGGGATTTGAAATCAAAAATGTGAAGGTGCGGGCACAAGCAAGCGGGAGCCATGCGACGGAGGATCTGAGGGTGCACATCGTGGCACATGGCAGCATCAGAAAGAACCAAGGAAAGAAGAAGAATTTGGACAAGATATAAAAGGACTAAAGGCCCCATCCCTTGAAGAAAAAAAAAAGCAACACAACTCTCATCTCTCTCTCAACCGTACCCCCTCCTACTCTGGGATTCCCTCTCTCCACACCACTCATCACCCCTCTCTCTCGATAAACCACCGAATACCACATTCCCCTACCTTCGTTCTTCTCTCTAAGACCAAGACCACCAACCCTCATGTCCTCCCTCTCCCTCTCATGATTTCTCTACCAACCAAGGACCATAGGCCCTTCCTCTTCTCTTCGGTGACCACAACCCATTCTTGAACGGCAAGCACCCTCACGATAGTGGCCTTCAATTCCCCCTTGCAACAACCTTCCTCTGGTTTCTCGTAGCAATTTCCACTGTGTCTCAACATATCCTACGCATCTTCCCACTCATTCCCGCACAACTTCACTGCGACCTCTCGCCTCCATGCACATTCTCCACCGATGACCATCAACGACACTCTCCACCCCCGTCATGACATCGCCGGATTTCTATCTAAGATTATTTTTCTCTTCTTCTTCTTGTTATTCTATGTTATTCTGACTTTCTATTAGTAATAAAGTTCTTATTTGTGTTTACATGTTCACTTCGTATTTGTCTCCATGTTTATTTAATTTATTTCCTTTTATTAAAAAAAAAAAATAATAATAATAAATTCGTTTACTTGATCAGGTTGGAAATCATCTAAATATCACTAGCTTCCTGTGAGACGACCCATACTCCCAACATTATTCTCGTATTTTTAGGAGACAGTTTCATAAATTTAAAACACCGTGTTTTCACACCTACGATGGCATATTTAACATTATTGCAATTTCACGACCAGTTTTTGGCACCGTTGCCGAGGAGGCATATATTCGAGATAGTTTCTTTCCTAACATAGTATTCGTGAGCCTCACATATTTCTCTATCTGTTTGTAGGTACCAACTACGCGAGATAAAATCTTGACGGGTTGCGAAAGCAGGTTGCAGAAAAGGAGTTCGTGTAGGCGGGACGTGATTAGCCCATAGTTGTGGGCTATTTAAGTATTTAAATGCCTAAACATTAGGATAATTCTAACATTTATTTAGCATAAATTAGGATGTAAATAGATTAATTCATATTTTTAATTTAATTACATAATCCACACATTGCATTCATATTTTAAGTGCATTTAGAATTAGCTTAGAATGCCATTCATCTAATTAGTTAACTAATTAAGTACATTGTTTTAGTTAACATAAAACCTGAGGGTTTGTATATAAATAACCATAATATTTTAATAATATCCTTTATTCTTCTTCTTCTCAGCAACGGCTCGGCTGCCACTGCAATGCCTCCAGCCTCACTAAAAGCGCATTCATGGATCGGCGAAGAAGGTGGATCTGCTCCCGCCTCTCCATTCAAATTTGTGCAGGCCACTACAAAAGGAGGAGGGAGGATGCTGAGCGAGGTAGGCCTCCGCCACTGACCCACCACTGTGCAGAGAGAACTTCTCTCTTCCACTCCACACTGCCGGCCTCTACTGTGGTGACGAGTCTCCGTCACCGTGGGCGTGTGGTGTGACAGGCCACACCGCCATTCGGAGCTCGCCCGCATTACCGTGAGCACCTTAGCGTGCATCTCCCTCGCCGTCGTCACCAACCACCACCGCCGCAACCACCGTCACTGCAATCACCTTCTCATTCATTTAAGACGTCCGGGAAATTTCCCGGACGTCTGAAGCTACCCGCTCACCTGCGATCACCCGCTTGCGTACCCGTCTGAACTCCACTTGCACCTGCATAACCACATTCGCCCATCTCACCGTTCACGCTCGCACCACCACCCCCACGCCTGCGCCTTCATCCGTGCGCGCCCACGCCTACAGCGCCACCCACCAGCCTCCAGCGCAACCGCGCCCACCATCAGCCTTCGCCATCTCCACGCCCTCCAGACCGTGCACGCCCTCCTCAGCCTGCAGCACCCACCTCCCGTGCCTGCAGTAGCAACCGAGCCTGCAGAACTCCAACAGCGCCTGCAGTCCACTCCATTCACCCCCGTGCCTGCAGAACCGCCAGCAGTGCCCTCCGCCCGCGCTTGCTGCAGCCTGCGCACCCTCGCCAGCTGCAGCCGCACCCGCTCAACTGCCTGCAGACCCGTCCTCCCGCGCCTGCAGAGCCGTCAGCAGCAGCGCGCGAGCAGATCTCACGCCAACAATCGCGCAAGCTCACCGGCTGCAACACCTCCGCCGGAGCTCGTCCGGCCACCTCCGGCCGCCGCGCGACTCGCCGCCACCACCGATTCGAAGCTCTTAGTCTAAGGGACCTCCTCCGAGCTTCCCGCACCTGGCCATCCGCTCCTCGTCGCGCAAGATAAAGGGGAAAAATTCCCCTGTTTTGATACAGTAAACCATCAATTAGAAATTACATTTTCTGCCATTGCCACTTTTTAATGATATTTTATTGATTCTGCATTGCGGAAAATATCCTCTAGTTTCTCATAATTGCCATTTCAGCATTGTTTCTTGCTTAAACCTTAATCTAAAGGCAGTCTTGGCTTGATTCTTGTCCAAACTCACTACGAACGAACGTTTTTAATTGGTGCGAATTTTAATACGTCATTGCCTCCCTGTGGATACGACCTGCTCCTTTGCGAGTGGTTATTTCTTGTTAAATATTGATTAGTCGATTTTTCCACCACATTAAACTACAAACGACTTTAAAGAAAAAGATCGATGAGTCAAATGGCGCCGTTGCCGGGGAGGCAACAGACGCAATAATTTCGCCTAATTTTATTTTGATTATTTGTCAATTGCATAGAGATTTGACCATTTATTATTTTCTTTTCTGTGCGAGAAATTTTGTGCAAGAATCAGCCTATGTGAGAGGCGACCCTTGACGTTGCCAGACGAGAAGTGGACGAGCAATTTTGAAAGGAGGAGAAGGACGAGGACGCGACGGACACCATTGTATTTAGTCGCTAGTTTAATTAGAATAGAATTAAGACTGAAACCCTTGTTCTGGGGCATATTTTGAGGGGTCTGTTCCCTGATTTTATTTTGGGTCCGTGTTGGGTAATTTTTGGGAGTCTGTTCCCTTTTCTTTAGATTTAGGTTTATTTCTTTTTATTATTATTACTTTTATTTGCTTCTGCATAAGTAGTTCTAAAAAAAATGGAAAAAGAAAAAAACGAGCTGCCTGCTAGAAGTTGCCTGCCCTAGGACGAACCATTTAGTCTGTATGAGCAACCTCTAGATTTACTTTTCTGCATTGCATGCATTTTTGCGTCGAAGATCGCTGGAGGTAGGGTACGTATTCTCTTACTTTGCATCCTCTTTTTGATCACGCATTGCATTTGGGATTTAATGCGAAGACCACCTAATCTGTACTGAATAAATCTAACAAGTGGTCACATTTTTTTAGAAAAAGGACTAATTAAAGGAAGGACATTTTAAAAACCAAGGATTTGATTTTCAAACTTGGTGTGCGATTCAAAGTTCAAAATCTTTTATGGTGTATGCACACTTATTTCACTTGCACCACGGCACGCTTCTAGACACTCCTTAGGTTTGGAAATACTAGGACAAGAGCCCTCCTTTCATTGGATTCTGAAGTGTTCGGAACTTTAGATCAAAGGTTTTGCAAGTCCAAAGAGGGGGATACCCTGTCATGGATTTTTGGGGGTAGTTGAGGAGCACCGCGAAAGCACAGCTTCAAAGGAAGGCTTAGGCCTACTTGCATCCCTGGATCTTCTGTCTTTGGATTTACTTGACCATTTGAGATTTAGGGAAGAACACCTAAGCTCCAACTAGGTCTTCTTAGGCGAACCATAGGTTGACAATAGGCGCGTAATTGATTGGACAAATTGTATTGTCACCTGCAATCTGACTTAAAATCAAAAGCGTAAATTGGGAAAGACCTAAAAGGTCCTTTTTAAATTGTGTTTTGCTTAGGGAATTCTGATTGAAGTGTGAGTTAGAATGGACCACATTGCTTTTCATCCTTTCACATCTTGCCCACACCCTCACCCCCACTCTGCATCCTTCGATCCCAGACGTTGAGATGGTCCATTCCTTGATGGATGTAATGACAATCATTGGGATCCATTTTACTCCTATTATAGGAGTATTGGCCTGGTTAAGCCCCAAATCAGTGAGCAGAGCCTAGGAGCGGGATTTGCTTTGCCCAATATCCCACATACCAAAGAAATAGCCAACCCACCCTCCCTAAAAAAGTATTATGGTTGGACAAACACTCCTGGGTACTATGAGCCTGAGCCTGACTACTTTCATGATAGAAATGACCTCTCCTCTTTGAAGATGGAAATACAGAAAATACAAAATGAAATGAGTGAATTGTTAGGAGAATCTTTGAGAGCAGGCCAACAAGAAAGAGATGAAATTAGACACCCAATCTACCCCATTGACGATGACGTACACCCCTCTACAACAGATGCATCTCCCGTGGGAGAGCTACACTTTAAGTTGGAGGGAAATTCTGGGGAGAATAGCTACTTTTCGAGGATCGATTTTGAAGCCCCCCATTAGATAACACTTCCTTGAGAGATCTACTGTAACGACTCGGTTCCCGAGTCCCTACGAGACACAAGAACCGGACCGACTTGACAAATCCCAAGACCTAGTCGTCCAACGAGGAAGTAACCAAAAGACAGTAAAATAAACCACATTCAGCATGAATATAACTAACAGTAAGAAAGTACAGTAGTAAGGAAAGAAACTACTACAGTAGGTACCACCACAACAGTAAAACAGCATTTATCATATAACAGAAACTGCACGTAAAGAAGGTACAGCGGAAACAAAACTACTCACTAGAACAGAAACAAAAGAGGTACAAAAGGCTGTGGTAACTCTACTGGACCCTACTCGGCCCAGCGTCCTCTGCAGCCGCCGACCCTGGCTGCTCAACACCTGGTCCTGAAAAAGGTAACGAGTGTAACACGTCAGCAAAACGCTGAGTAGAGTGGCAAACTAACTAAAGGCAACAGTAGAGTGTACAGTAGCTGTTATGTTCTATTACTTCCTTTATTCACATCTTTCAATTTTACTCACTATTTCATTTATTTCTCAGATCCTTTACTTGATCTCGAATGTCCTCGTGGGAACGATCTTGATTGCAGTCTTTTCCAAAAGTAGAAGTAGCACGTGGTGCTCTCCTGGCCGGGAGAGTCCCCCGTGGTGATCCTACCCTCAGTCAACCACCCCAAGGTCACTGACAGACGTAACGGTGACTACGGCACGCGCGATAAACGCACAGGTAGCTAGCCCGCACTGGCACGCGGTCAGTCGTTTCCGTTAACGGGTGCACCCAAAGCACAGCACGGAACCAGGGCAGAGCCCTCTCAGTAACAGGGGTCCAACCCCTCCACAGTAACCAAATCGGGGCCTTGCCCCTCCACAGTCCGCGCACCCTCGCCTGACTACCTTGGTTTGCCCTAGTGGGCCTAACAAGTCGGTGAAGGAGGCTAGCAGAACCCCGGGGCCCGTGGGGTAGCTAGTACTCTCCTAACACTACTAGCTCTCCTCGGTACTACGTACACGAGGGCCAACAAGTCGGTACAGAGCGGCCAATCCTAACCCCGGGTCCCTGGGGCGGCTGGCCCCACTCTGGACTAAACAGGTACAGGTACTTCCCTTGGTACTGCGTACCCAAGAGACAGTACAAACTACGTCTCAGTTCCATTCCTTTTTCTTTCCAGGAGTTCCACTCCTAATTCCCCGTAGGGTTCCAGCTCTTTATCTCAGAACATCATATGTTTCACTTTCCAGATTCACGTTCTCAAAATCCATGATCTCAAACATGTTTCTTTATTCATAACAGGCAGCTGTTAATTCAGATTACAGGCAGCTTTATATTCCTTTCCATTTTTCCAAGACTGTAGTATTATACATTCCACTAGTTTTTCCATCCTAAGATTCTTGCCACATCCTAGGATCTTGCATACAACTAGTTTTCCAGCCCTAGGATTCATGCATCACCTAGGAGCTATCATTCCATACATTTCTCATTCCTAGGATTCATGCAATGTCCTAGATTCTAGTTATGGTTCCATACTTTAACAGATTTTAAAAAAAATAACTTAAGCCACTCTACCAGGTACAACGGGAGTAATGGGGGCGTGATCGGGAATCCCGCGTGCCTCCGCGACTCTAAAGACTGCAACAGAATGAAGTCCTATCACAAGGATCAAACACAAGGAGTGTCTCAAAATAGTGTATAGCTACTGTAGACGGGTAGAGGAATTAATTATGAAACGAACGCAACTCGAATCGCGGAAAACGGAGCCCAAACGGGCCCTAAACGGGTCGAGAAAGACGATACTGTGCAAAATCAGACGTCTGGAACTCCCAGACGTCTTAAATGGTGGATCAGAGAATTACCTGTTCAGCGTGGTTTCCCAGACGTCCAGAAGTCTGCGGGGACGTCTGTCCTATACCCCAGACGTCCGATGGTCCACACGGACGTCTGTAGATCACTCCCGCCATCTGGTACAACTTCCAGACGTCTGATTCGCAAAGGATGGCGAATCAGCGAACCTGCGCACAGCCAACCCCCCTCCCTCAGTACGGTCAGTCGACAAGAAGGAAGAAGAAAGCGGAAACTCACCTTTCAGACGTCTGTATGATCTTACAGACGTCGACCTTGCCGTCTGGCTATCAACCCAGACGTCTGATTCTGGAAATTTTTCCAGAATCAGAACCCTGCTCGGCCTCCGCTCGCGACGCCGCCCGCGTCGCACCTCGCGCGTCTGCTGCTCAGCCCGTAGCAGGTCCCTCTCCGCGTCGCTCCGCGCCCCCTGCGCCCTCCGTCGGCCGGCCAAGCCGCTCCGGCGAGCTCGCCCTCACGGCAGAGCTCCGCCCTCGCACGTCGCACCTCCGCGCTCACTGCGGCCGCCGCTGCCGCCCTCGCGTCCGCTCGCTCTCGCGCACAGGAAGGAGAAGAAGGAGGAGACGGTGGAGATGGGAGGGGAGGCGCGCCCTTTTAAGGCCGCGCGAGGAGGAGAGAGAAGGTGGTCGCAGCGCGCCTGCAGCCGCAGAGAGAGAGAGAGGGAGGAATCGCAGGTCTGCGCGCACAGGCGCGCAGACGAATCTCCCGTGCGAACATAACTGTTCTCCAGACGTCTGTAAACGATCCCGGACGTCTGGTCAGACGTCTGGATGTGATCCCAGACGTCTTGTCTGACGTCTGAGCCACCTCCCAGACGTCTTAAAATACGTCTGGGGCACACATTCGTTACAATATAACAAACTCAAAGGAAGTTTCGTCCCCGAAACTTGCGCCAACTAGGGTGCGGGAAGAGATGTCCAAATAACCATAACAAACTCAAAGAGGACCGAAGCCGGTCCGAAAAGACGTACCCGCGAAAAACTCCGGGTACCGCTCCCGCATTGCCGCCTCAGGCTCCTAGGTAGCCTCCTCGTACCGCTGGCTCCTCCACAAAACCTTTACCAGGGGTACTTGCTTTCGTCTCAACCTGCGGATGGCTCGGTCTAGGATCTGCACTGGCTGCTCGGGGTAGGTCAGGTCGTCGCTCACCTCGACGCTCTCGTGACTCAGTATGTGGCTGGGATCGGCTACGTACTTCCTGAGGTTGGACACGTGGAACACGTCGTGCACACCAGAAAGCTGCGGGGGAAGGGCAAGTCTGTAAGCAACGGGTCCAACCCGCTCCAGGACCTCAAAGGGCCCCACGAACCTCGGCGCGAGCTTCCCTCTCACCCCAAACCGCTGTAAGCCCTTCATGGGCGAAACACGAAGGAAGACGTGGTCCCCAACCTCGAACTGCACCTCTCTGCGTCTGCGATCTGCGTAGCTCTTCTGTCTGCTCCTGACAGTGCGGAGTCGTCTGTGGATCTGCTCAACTACCTCCCGACTCTGCCGGATTAACCTGGAGCCAACCTCCCACTTGGTCCCCACCTCAACCCAACTCAAGGGTGCCGTGCATTTCCGTCTGTACAGAGCCTCGTAGGGAGCCATGCCGATGCTCGAGTGATAACTGTTGTTGTATGCAAACTCCGCCAGGGGCAGGTGCTCCTCCCAAGAGCCCCTCCAGTCTAGTACACAGGCACGCAAAAGGTCCTCAAGTGTCTGTATCGTGCGTTCCGACTGTCCGTCCGTCTGGGGGTGGTAAGCCGTGCTAAACCTCAACCTCGTCCCCAAAGCCTGCTGAAACTCAGCCCAAAATTGGGACGTAAAGCGGGTATCCCGGTCGGATACGATCTCCCGCGGAACTCCGTGTAGTCGCACCACATCACGGATATACCTCTCTGCCAACTGTGCTGGTCCCAAAGTGACTCGGATCGGCAAGAATCGTGCCGTCTTCGTCAATCTATCCACTATTACCCAGACTGCGTCGTGTCCTCGCTGGGTAACAGGTAAGCCCACCACCAAGTCCATGGTGATGCTCTCCCACTTCCATTCTGGTACTGGAAGCGGCTGAAGCGACCCTGCAGGCCTCTGATGCTCGGCTTTCACCTGCTGGCACACTAAGCACTGCTGCACGAACTCACCCACATCCCGCTTCATCCCTCTCCACCAAAACTCGCGTCTCAAGTCATGGTACATTTTCGTGTTTCCGGGATGTATGGTGAATCTGGAACCGTGTGCCTCAGTCAGGAGCTCTCTCAACAGCTCCTCGTCTCTGGGAACGCACAACCGTCCCCTCAAGCGTAGCACCTGGTCTATGAAAGAGAAGTCCCCTGGGTCCCCTGATAGTACTCTATCGCGCAAAGACTGCAAGTACGGATCGGCCATCTGTCCCGTGATGATGCGGTCTATCAACTCTGGCCTGGTATGCCGTGTCACCGTCACTGCCCCACAGTACCCTCGTAACTCTAGAGGTCGCCAACTGCCCACCTCCTCCAAAAGGCTCCAACTCTGTAACTGTAGACTGGCCAAGCGTGCAGGCGCCTTACGGCTCAAGGCGTCAGCCACCACGCTGACCTTTCCCGGGTGGTAGGAGATGCTGCAGTCGTAGTCCTTCAGGAGCTCCAACCAACGTCTCTGTCTCATGTTGAGCTCCTTCTGGTCAAAAAGATATCTGAGGCTCTTGTGATCTGTAAAAATCTCGAAGGTCTCACCGTACAAGTAGTGCCTCCATGTCTTCAGCGCGAAGACAACAGCTGCCAACTCTAGATCGTGGGTAGGGTAGGTATGCTCATGGGGCTTCAGTTGCCGCGAAGCGTAAGCGACCACGTGACCCCTCTGCATGAGCACACCTCCTAACCCCTGCAAGGAAGCGTCCGTGTACACAACGAACCCGCCACTACTGTCAGGGATGGTGAGCACGGGAGCCGAGGTCAACCTCTCCTTCAGCTCCAGAAAACACGCCTCACAGGCGTCTGTCCAAGCGAAAGGCACGTCCTTCCGGGTCAACTGTGTCATAGGACGCGCAATCTGTGAAAATCCTCTGATACCATCTTGTAACGACCCGGTTCCCGAGTCCCTACGAGACACAAGAACCGGACCGACTCGACAAATCTCAAGACCTAGTCATCCAACGAGGAAGTAACCAAAAGACAGTAAAATAAACCACATTCAGCATGAATATAACTAACAGTAAGAAAGTACAGCAGTAAGGAAAGAAACTACTACAGTAGGTACCACCACAACAGTAAAACAGCATTTATCATATAACAGAAACTGCAGGTAAAGAAGGTACAGCGGAAACAAAACTACTCACTAGAACAGAAACAAAAGAGGTACAAAAGGCTGTGGTAACTCTACTGGACCCTACTCGGCCCAGCATCCTCTGCAGCCGCCGACCCTGGCTGCTCAACACCTGGTCCTGAAAAAGGTAACGAGTGTAACACGTCAGCAAAACGCTGAGTAGAGTGGCAAACTAACTAAAGGCAACAGTAGAGTGTACAGTAGCTGTTATGTTCTATTACTTCCTTTATTCACATCTTTCAATTTTACTCACTATTTCATTTATTTCTCAGATCCTTTACTTGATCTCGAATGTCCTCGTGGGAACGATCTTGATTGCAGTCTTTTCCAAAAGTAGAAGTAGCACGTGGTGCTCTCCTGGCCGGGAGAGTCCCCCGTGGTGATCCTACCCTCAGTCAACCACCCCAAGGTCACTGACAGACGTAACGGTGACTACGGCACGCGCGATAAACGCACAGGTAGCTAGCCCGCACTGGCACGCGGTCAGTCGTTTCCGTTAACGGGTGCGCCCAAAGCACAGCACGGAACCAGGGCAGAGCCCTCTCAGTAACAGGGGTCCAACCCCTCCACAGTAACCAAATCGGGGCCTTGCCCCTCCACAGTCCGCGCACCCTCGCCTGACTACCCTGGTTTGCCCTAGTGGGCCTAACAAGTCGGTGAAGGAGGCTAGCAGAACCCCGGGGCCCGTGGGGTAGCTAGTACTCTCCTAACACTACTAGCTCTCCTCGGTACTACGTACACGAGGGCCAACAAGTCGGTACAGAGCGGCCAATCCTAACCCCGGGTCCCTGGGGCGGCTGGCCCCACTCTGCACTAAACAGGTACAGGTACTTCCCTTGGTACTGCGTACCCAAGAGACAGTACAAACTACATCTCAGTTCCATTCCTTTTTCTTTCCAGGAGTTCCACTCCTAATTCCCCGTAGGGTTCCAGCTCTTTATCTCAGAACATCATATGTTTCACTTTCCAGATTCACGTTCTCAAAATCCATGATCTCAAACATGTTTCTTTATTCACAACAGGCAGCTGTTAATTCAAATTACAGGCAGCTTTATATTCCTTTCCATTTTTCCAAGACTGCAGTATTATACATTCCACTAGTTTTTCCATCCTAAGATTCATGCCACATCCTAGGATCTAGCATACAACTAGTTTTCCAGCCCTAGGATTCATGCATCACCTAGGAGCTATCATTCCATACATTTCTCATTCCTAGGATTCATGCAATGTCCTAGATTCTAGTTATGGTTCCATACTTTAACAGATTTTAAAAAAAATAACTTAAGCCACTCTACCAGGTACAACGGGAGTAATGGGGGCGTGATCGGGAATCCCGCGTGCCTCCGCGACTCTCAAGACTGCAACCAAACGAGGTCCTATCACAAGGATCAAACACAAGGAGTGTCTCAAAACAGTGTATAGCTACTTTAGACGGGTAGAGGAATTAATTCTGAAATGAACGCAACTCGAATCGCGGAAAATGGAGCCCAAATGGGCCCAAAACGGGTCGAGAAAGACGATACTGTGCAAAATCAGACGTCTGGAACTCCTTCCAGACATCTTAAATGGTGGATCAGAGAATTACCTGTTCAGCGTGGTTTCCCAGACGTCCAGAAGTCTGTGGGGACGTCTGTCCTATACCCCAGACGTCCGATGGTCCACACGGACGTCTGTAGATCACTCCCGCCGTCTGGTACAACTTCCAGACGTCTGATTCGCAAAGGATGGCGGATCAGCGAACCTGCGCACAGCCAACCCCCCCCCCTCAGTACGGTCAGTCGACAAGAAGGAAGAAGAAAGCGGAAACTCACCTTTCAGACGTCTGTATGATCTTACAGACGTCGACCTTGCCGTCTGGCTATCAACCCAGACGTCTGATTCTGGAAATTTTTCCAGAATCAGAACCCTGCTCAGCCTCCGCTCGCGACGTCGCCCACGTCGCACCTCGCGCGTCTGCTGCTCAGCCCGCAGCAGGTCCCTCTCCGCGTCGCTCCTCGCCCCCTGCGCCCTCCGTCGGCCGGCCAAGCCGCTCCGGCGAGCTCGCCCTCACGGCAGAGCTCCGCCCTCGCACGTCGCACCTCCACGCTCACTGCGGCCGCCGCTGCCGCCCTCGCGTCCGCTCGCTCTCGCGCATAGGAAGGAGAAGAAGGAGGAGACGGTGGAGACGGGAGGGGAGGCGCGCCCTTTTAAGGCCGCGCAAGGAGGAGAGAGAAGGTGGTCGCAGCGCGCCTGCAGCCGTAGAGAGAGAGAGAGAGGAATCGCAGGTCTGCGCGCACAGGCGTGCAGACGAATCTCCCGTGCGAACATAACTGTTCTCCAGACGTCTGTAAACGATCCCGGACGTCTGGATGTGATCCCAGACGTCTTGTCCGATGTCTGAGCCACCTCCCAGACGTCTTGAAATACGTCTGGGGCACACATTCATTACATCTACACTTTAGGTGGGAGGAAAATACACATGACAGTAGCTATGCATTGGATGAAGAAAGGTGGCAACCCAAGGAAGATGATGATAAGGTTGAGTATCCACCTGAATTATATTGGAGTCAAAAGAAGGGAATGATGGTACCATTGGAAGACCTCGACCCAGATGATAGTATTTTCGTGACATTTGATGAAGTGGGTCAAAGTCAAGTTGTTAATCCTACCCTCCCTTCTGATCACGATATGGAACTCAAACCCACCCTTAGGGAACCTAACCCTAAAGAAATTAACCTATCTGAGGAGTCTGATGTAACTAGTGTAAACCATTTACCTCAGATAGAGCACCCTAGGGGATTTGCTGAGATATTAAATGATTCTAGACCTCAGGTACATGATGAATTGTGCGATGAGGAGGAAGACGAATTATATGAGGAACCTACATTCAAGATTTGGAGTGACACTAAGGGTGATTATGTCTTATTTGAAGAGTTAGCTCCTGAGGATGTCACAAATTTGACCAAATTAGGTTTCCTTAGCACACCCATTGATGATATTTCTCCTCATGATAAAATGATGGAAAATTTGGAAGCAATTTCTAAGATTTATGTGGATTCACATATAGACTCCGGGGAAGATTTGAGTAAAGAACAAAAACCCGGGGATGACATTGATAGGATAATCCCTAGATCTGTTGCTTCCAACCTGCCTTCATTCACTTCGAAGTCACCCTTTGATTCGCTTATATCTGAAAGCGAAATTGTGACTCCTGATGAAGAGCAGGAAGATACATGTGATGGTGCAAGGAATGCTAGGGATGTAATTGATGATTTAGAAAGAGTGTTTGGGATGGACACCGAGCTGATTAAACCCAACCTAGATCTTATGGCCATCCCACAACCTCGTAACTTGGACACCCTAGACGATCCTTGCCTTAGAGAATTGCTCACTTTTGTTCTGACTAGGGGGCTTAACAGACCAATATTTCCTGTAATGGAGTATTGGGTATGGATTGATGATTTCTTTAGTCAGTCTATTACCCTGGGGGTTTATCTCTGTACCATTCCTTCCCCATACCTTTTGGAGGATCCATATTATCCTCCCCCTACCCCTTTGGAGGTTGTTTTACCTATTTATCCTTTAGAACCTCTTCTGGTGACCTGGGAAGATTTCATTCCCATTTTAGTTGGGCGAGCATTTGCTATCAGGATTCATCATCAACTCGCCAACATCCTAGGTTACCTATGTTCTAGGCCAACATTGCTTTGCTCATTTTTAGGGCCTATTTCTACAATTCTTGAACCTGATTTGCAGGTTCTTTGGCTATTCAGCCCAGCTCTAACCCAGGTAATATCCTTCTATGCAATGAGGACATTGCAGATTTTAGGCATGGGAGGGTGTACTTGGGGATATACATAGCATAATTGCATACATTTGTACATAAAAAGAAAAAGAAAAAAAAGAAAAGAAAAAAAGGGGTTTTGAGCTTAACTGGCTAGATCTTGCATTCTTAAGCAAATCAGAACTCTAGGGTAGACTAAATTAATTCTAGGGTCAAACTTTAGAAGCTAAATGAGTTGCTAGCATTAGACCTTTAGGATCCTTTGTGGACTTAAAAACTTATGTAGGAGTTAAGTTGCGGACCATTCCTCAAGAGGTGAGGAAGGGAAGCTAGGGTTTGAGTTAGAAGGTGGGGTAGTACCTGGAGTCTTATTCTACCTTTTGGTTTATGGGTCCTTGTAACCCAAGCAACCAAATTTCACACACTTGGTCTGGTAATCAACTTAATTTCTGTCTTTCTGAAAAGAGATTTGGTTCTCTTAGTTTTGACTTAAGAGAGGCTTGAAAACACATTTTGATTGGAAGAGTTCCCGCCGCAGGAGAGGTGGAGTATATACTCACCTTGAGGATGCGATGATAACATATTACCTCCTTGGTGCTTGTCTCTTAGGATATCCATCCTACTGGGGGCATGTAAGTGCATTGCGCGGTTCAGGTACCATGGGTGGCCCTATCTCGAAGTGCCGATTGCCATAGGCCTGAATTCGCTTAAGAAATCCATGGGCGATACTATCTCGAAGTGTCGATTGCCAAGAGTTCTTGGGGTCGTTACGGGCGGTGCTATCTCGAAGCATCGAAAGCCAGGCACCCTTCGAGGTATGGTAATGGGGACAATAAATCCGACACAAACCGTGTTGATAGCTGATCTGAGGTTTGACTTAGAAGAATAAAAAAAAAAAAAGTATATATATATATAAAAAAAAAATCCTTTAACTCAAATAACTCAGACCAATACACAGGCACGGATGCTTTAATCTCAGGGATCAATAAACTTTAGGGTAGAGTCAGAAATCAGGGAAACTTGTGCCTGCAACTTGTCTTTAGCCTACTGATGGGTCGGCCCGGATAGGTTGTTAATATGAGGATTTTATCGTTGAAATGTGTATAGTGATTAACCTAATTCGGACCTAACCATCTCTTTACAAAATTTGTTAACCTGGCCTAATTGATTTTATCTTGTCACTTTTAGGCCCAGGGTCGAACACAGGGAAGTGGGTTTAAGTCGAGTTTCTACGTTTTCCTTAAAACGCGTCTCTTTCGTTCGTTTATTCTATTTTTTTGTTTTTTTCTTATTTAGATTTTTTTCTAGTAATCCTTGTCCTTGAGGCACACCCTCAAAAATGGGTTCTTGGCTTTGAGCCAAAACAGGGTCGAAAATGGGTCTTGCTACTTGCAAGACGAAGTACCTGCAAGTCAAAGATTATCTTTTCTCTTTTATGTATTTTTTTATCTTTTTACTAAGAAGGAAGCTAATAGACAAAAAGTAAATATAATCGCTATAGATATATATTTATATGTAGTATATATATAAAGGGGTGGGGGTGGAGGTGGCGATGGAGTGTAGCACCTTGTCGAGTCGGTATTCGTCTAGAAAGACGCAACCAACATGACTATGTGCTGCGTGGAGTGTGGATGGAGGATGGATGACGAATGTGTCCACGCTTTTTTGTACGCGTGTATCGAAGAATATCAGCAACTGGTGCAGATATTCCAGCGATACAACGTATAGTAAATAACGTGAAAGTATATATACATATATATAAGTAAATATATATATATATATATATGTATAGGTATATATGTATAGATATATATAAATATATATATGTATATATATATATATAGGTGTATATGTATATATATATATGTATATATATATGTATATAGCTATGTATATATGTATATAAGTATATATATATAATACTATATAGATGTATATATATATATATATGTATATATATATATATATATGTATGTATAAGTATATAGATATATATATGTATAGCTATATAGATATATATAAGTAGCTATATATATATATTGTATATATATGTATGTTACTATAAGTGTGTGTGTGTGGGTGTGCGTATGTGTGAGTAAAGGTGTGTGTGCGTCGGTGAAGGTGTGTGTGTGTGTTGCTGTGAGTAAGTGAAAAAAAAAGGAGAGAGAAAGAAATTAAAAAAAAAAAAGAGAGCAGAAGAGAGAGCGGGCGGGAGCGGACGGACGCAGGAGAGAGCCGCGGGTTAAGTCGTCTGCAGAAGGCGCCCGACGTCTGATGGTCGCGGATGCAGGCGCGTCTTCACGCGGAGAAGGTGAGGCGTCTGCAGGCCGGGTGCGAGGAAGGAGAGCGGGCGATAGTGTGCTCGGAGAGGGCAACGGGGAGTCTGCAGTCGGTCGCGGAGGGTTGCAGAGGTTGGTAGGGGAGCGGGACGACGGTTGGCCAGCCGCTGCAGTGAGCGCAGCGGCCGGTTGTCGGTGCAACGGCGGAGGCGTCAGAGCGGAGAACTGAGCGGAGAGTGCCCTGCAGGCGCGCGCGGAGGGCTGAGCGCTTGCGGGGAAGGTTGCGGAGGAGGCAAGGAGGTTTGCCGCTGCTGCCGCCGCCGCGGTTTGGCTGCTGCTACTGCAAGCTTCGGAGCTTGAAGTGGCAGCAATGGCGTGGAGACGAAAACAGAAAGAAAAGAAGACACCACGCCCACCGGCTCGTTGAAGAGCTGGGCGGTGGTGTTCCCACTGTGGTGGTGAGCACCACAGTGGGTTCTCCTGCTCGCCAGGTGCCTCCTCGACGGAGGGCCGACGTATGGGAGAAGAAGACGGTGGAAGAGGTGGCTGCGGGTTTTTTTTGTTTTGTCCAGCCGCCTCTCTCGTGAGGAAGAAGCTGCAGCTTCTTATAGAGGAGGAGAGAGTGGTATGCCGGCTGCAGCAGGGAGAGGGTGTGGGAGTTGCAGCTGTAGGGAGCGGCGTTGGCAGGGAGAAGTGACGTGGAGTAAATGCATGCAGCTGCTGCGGGAAGAAGTGCAGCCGCGGGAAGAAGAAAAGAAGAAATCAAGAGAGAAAAAAAATAAAAAGAGGTGGAATTTGTAAGGAGGCACTTGGGATAAAATGTAACTATGCAAGCCATTGTTTCACTCCTCTTCTTCTCTTGATTAAATGCATGCATGCAAGTGTTTTTACAAATGCGATTACAGGATCCTATTATGCAATGTTAATGCTAGAAAATAGCACAAGAAGGCGTTATTACAGGCGTGTTTTGAGGTGCAAACATATACCCCCATGCCTATATTTTGCTAGTCCCTAGCAAAATAGTATTTAGAAATGATCTTAAGCTGAAGATTTTCTTCTGAGGTGATATAGGTGTGTTTATTATCGAATATTGTGAGAACCAATTGTAAAGAAGACTACCAGTACTTTAAGTCTCACATGACATAGATCATCTCTCAACTAACTAGGACTCTTGATATTTAAACCTTAAGTACGATTTCCAGGACCCAGGAGGTTTTTGCCATACTCGAGAGCTCAAGAGGTTATGGTTTGTGCATAGTGAAGGATCAAGACTGACCAGATGAACATTAAGACTCAATACCAGGGTTTCACGAATTTTTAAGTACAGGTTGGTCCCAGTTTCAGCTCATGTCTTCGAATTGACCCTTAAGATGATGAAGGAAAACTCAACTCCCATTTTTTTTTTTTTGGCTCACCGAAAAACAAATTATACAGATATTTATGAGATATACTGACTCTTTTGCAACATCTTTTTTTTTTTTTTTGACAACTCTTTTTTTCTCTTTTTTTTTTTTTTTTTTTGAAACATATGTCAGTATATCTCTTACAACACATTTTGAAAGAGCACACTTATTTTTCTTTTTGGTGGGAGAGTTTCTTTTTGGTGGAAAGAGTCGCTCCTAAACACAAGACTAAAGCCTGGGATAAAAAGTCTACCTGCGCGCACAGGTAAGGACTCCACCTTCCCTAATGAACACTAGGGTTGGATCTTATGTTCACCTGGTCTTTCCTGATATGTGTAGTGTGAACCAAGTTTACTTAAGCTCTCAAGTAAAAGTAAACCAACGGATCTTGTACTTGTGTCTCAGGTACAAGAATACATCCTTAGTTAGGAGAGATCTTGATCTATTTTGTCAATGCTTTAAGTGAATTAAGCCGAGCCTGAGTGAATCAAGCTTTTGTGGCCTGGAAAGTCTTCAAAACAGAGGTTGAATATCCATAAACACTTATTGCCTTTTCGTTTCAGCTTCAAGATCATTACTAAACACCATTTATTATAATATATATATATATATTCTTCTTTTTTCTTTTTCTTGCATATTTATAAATAGGTGGGAACTGTATGATACCATAACATACCTGGATCCTATGGATGCCTATCCACCCCCCCATGCCAAACAATGCTATGTCCTCATATGCATGCAGGGAAAGGCAGAGGAAGGACGGAAGATCAGGTAACAAGAGCTGAGGTTCAGGGTATAGATCAGGGTGGAAGGGTGGGTGGATGGTGGGTGGTGAAGAGAAAAGTGAAGTGATTGCGATAGAGGTGTGAAAAGTGATGGTGGATGGTGAGTGCTGTTAGGGTGCCTCCCAACAAGCGCTGAATTTAATGTCCCCAACTGGACTCAGAATGAGGCAAAGAATTAGTTACCCTCCAGCAGGGCAACGGTTTCTCCAACGGGGGCAGGTTCATGAGTTAGATAGGGCTTCAAATGCTGCCTGTTGACCGTAAATTTATGCCCAGATTTGGGATCTTCGATCTCGACGGCCCCATTGGGGAATGGTCTTGAGACCAGGAAAGGACCAGTCCATTTGGACTTCAATTACCCAGGAAAGAATTTGAGTCGGGCATTATAGAGCCAAACTTGCTGAGATGGCTCAAATTCCTTCCGCCGAATATGGCTGTCATGAAAAGCCTTAGTGCGCTGTTTAAAGGTTAGAGCAGAATCATAGGCTTCACGACGGAGCTCTTCCAGCTCTTGGAGTTGGAGTTTCCTTTCTCGACCACACAAGTCTGGGTCGAGGTTACATTGGTGAACCGCCCAATAATCGCGATGTTCCAACTCCACGGGCAAATGACAAGGCTTCCCGTAAATGATTCTATATGGAGACATACCAAGGGGAGCCTTGAAGGCGGTCCGATACGCCCAAAGTGCGTCAGTCAGCTTGTCGGACCAATCCTTATAGTCAGGCCGAACCATTTTCTGGAGAATCTGCTTGATTTGCCGGTTTGACACTTCCGCCTGGCCGTTCGTCTGAGGATGATATGGGGATGCGATACGATGGTGGACTCCGAACCTCCTCAGAAGTGCCCGAAAAGAAGCATGGGTAAAGTGGCTTCCTCCATCCGAGATAATGGCCCGAGGGATCCCAAAACGCGCAAAGATGTGGTCCTTGACGAATCGGGTGGAGATAACATGGTCAGCACGGCGCGCGGGAATAGCCTCGATCCATTTCGAAACATAGTCGATGGCCACGAGGATGAATTCGAAGCCGTTGGATGGAGGAAAGGGACCCATGAAGTCAATTCCCCAGATGTCGAAGATTTCCGCAGCTAGGATGTGTTGCAAGGGCATCATGTCACGACGTGCCATTGACCCTAACGACTGGCACCTAGTGCAATGCTTGGCATAAGTGTGTGCGTCCTTGTGAAGGGAGGGCCAAAAGAAACCACACTGCAACACCTTGGCTGCAGTTTTCCTCCCAGAGAAATGGCCTCCACAAGCCTGATCGTGGCAGAAGGATAGCACACTAGGGAACTCACTGTCAGGAATACAGCGACGGATGATTTGATCAGCACCTATCCGAAAAAGAAGTGGATTATCCCAGAAATAATACTTTGCTTCTTCCATGAGACGCTCGCGCTGGTTTTTAGGCCAGCCACGTGGAAGAGATCCAGAAGCAAGGTAATTGGCAATGTTGGCATACCACGGTCCACTTGCCACATTTATTACCAATAGGTGCTCATCAGGAAAAATTTCATTAATTGGCAGAGTAAGTCCAATATGGTCAGGGTCCAGTCTGGAAAGGTGATCAGCCACAACATTCTGGGCTCCAGCCTTATCGCGAATCTCAATGTCAAATTCCTGGAGCAGGAGGATCCAACGAATCAGTCTAGGCTTGGCATCCTTCTTATGCATGAGATGGCGAATGGCTGCGTGATCAGTGAAAACAATAACGTGAGAGCCCAGAAGGTAAGAACGGAATTTTTCCAGCCCAAAGACGACTGCCAGTAGTTCCTTTTTAGTGGTAGTATAATTACGCTGGGCCTCGTCCAACGTCTTACTGGCGTAGTATACCACGAAGGGGTGTCTATCGCGTCTCTGTCTCAGGATGGCTCTGACTGCAAGGTCAGAAGCGTCACACATAAGTTCAAAGTCGAGGGACCAATCAGGCGGCTGGAGAATAGGGGCCTTGGTGACAGCATTACGCAGCTGCGTGAATGCTTGTATACAGTCGGGGCCCATGTCAAAGGGCACGTCGGTTGATAAGAGATGAGTTAAGGGTCGAGAAATTTTGGAGAAGTCTTTGATGAATCTCCTATAGAAACCGACGTGTCCCAAGAAGGATCGGATTTGTTTGACAAAACCAGGCACAGGTAATTCAGCAATGACGTCGAGCTTAGCTCTGTCAACCTCGATACCTCTATCAGAGATGATATGTCTGAGAACAATTCCCTCGTGCACCATAAAATGACTTTTTTCCCAGGAAAGCACGAGGTTTACATCAATACATCTCCTAAGGATGCGAGTCAGGTTGGCAAGACATTCGTCGAAAGATGGTCCAAAGACTGAAAAGTCATCCATGAAGACCTCGAGAAAGTCACCCACCATGTCATGAAATATCACCAGCATGCATCTCTGGAAAGTTGCTGGCGCGTTACAAAGTCCGAACGGCATCCTTCTAAAGGTGAAGGTGCCGAAATGGCAGGTAAAAGTGGTTTTCTCTTGGTCTCGGGGGTCTATTGCCACCTGGTTATATCCTGAGAATCCATCCAGGAAGCAGAAAAATTTATTTCCCGCTAACCGCTCCAGGATTTGGTCAATAAATGGTAGCGGGAAGTGATCTTTCTTGGTTGCAGCATTGAGTTTCCTATAATCTACACACTCTCCAAGATGTAGGAGTGCGTGTAGGGATGGATTCGCCCCTGTCATTGACACTGATGGTGAGTCCTGCCTTTTTGGGCACAACGTGAATCGGACTCACCCAGGGGCTATCACTGATCGGGTAGATTATACCCGCATCCAGCCACTTAATGATTTCCTTCTTAACGACCTCCCGCATGTTAGGGTTGAGACGTCGCTGCATCTCGCGAGAAGGTCGAGCCTCCTCCTCCGTATATATACGATGAGTGCAGTAGGAGGGGCTAATACCAGATAAGTCTGATAAAGACCATCCAATAGCTGCCTTGTGTTCTAGGAGGACCTTAGTTAGTTTGCACTCCTGCTCCATGGTTAATTTTGAACTGATGATTACAGGGAGCGTTTCATTTGGTCCCAGGAAAACATACTTGAGTGTATTAGGCAGCACTTTTAGCTCGGGAGTGGATGGGGAAGGATCTGGCATTTCTTGGGACGAGAGTGTCCCAGACGGGTAGGAGAACAAGTTAGGAAGAAGAAACTGGCCTTCAGATTGGCCAAGAAGAGGGGCTTCTTGGATAGATGGATCCAAAAATGAATAGCCCCAGTGAGAAGTATATGGGCTCAAGGTCCCAGTGTGGATTTGTAAATCCACCTGATTTGGCGGGGAAGAAAGGGCAATTCGGTCTTCATGAGTGTGGACCGACGGTGAGTAGCTCGGATATGACTCAGACCACGAGGTATGGGAAGCGGAGAAAACCTTATCAGAAGTCTGGCCAGGATAAGGTACTGGACAAGGGAGGGATTGGGGAACGTCACAGTATGTGTTGGTCAGGAAGTCATCAGTGTTTATAGGTAATCCGCAGTAGTCCGAATAGGTCCCAATTAGTCTGATACACGCGCTGACAGCCATGTCCTCGTCAGACGTGTCATCCTCGATGCAATCGCAATCAAATTTCTTGGCTGCCTTGAATATGTTAAGCTTGAGCTTCTCAGATCCAACGGCAATCTCAATACACCCCGACTCGCAGTCGATGTGGGCGCGGGTTGTGGCCAAGAAAGGTCGACCGAGGATGATCGGACAATCAGAAAGTGAACTAGGAACTTCCATATCTAAAACAAGAAATTCAACAGGAAAACAGAGACTGTTGACCCTAACCACCACGTCTTCCACCACACCCTTCGGGATTTTGACAGAACGATCTGCCAACTGTATTGTAACGTGACAGAGGTGGGTTTCAGATTTCCCAAGGAAAATTTTTCGAGCATGATGGTCGGTATGAGATTGATGGAAGATCCTAGATCAAGCAGGGCACGGTTAAAACTGCAACCTTGGATGCTACATGAAATCAGTGGTGTGCCCGGATCTTTCTGCTTCGGTGGTAAGTTTGACAGTATAGCACAACTCGCATGAGGCGAGAGAACCATCGGTTCTTAGTCTTCTTTGACTGTCGCCTTGGTGTTGTGTAGTCTTTGAAAAATCGAGCAACAGTAGGTATGTGGTCGATTGCCTCGAGCAGGGGTACCTTGATTTCTACATCCCTGAACAAATTACGTAGGTTGTTAAAGGCCTGCGTATTTTTCTTTTTGCCTTTTGGCTCCCTTAGTAGAGCCTCAGGGAATGGGACTGATTCTGGCACAAGTTTTGGTGCATCATCCTCTCGCGAATGCGGTATGCATCCCGAATGAGAGGGCGAAGAAGAAGACGGGCTAGGATCAGGTTGAGGTGGATCGACGGTCTGCTTACCGCTCCTCGTAGTGATAGCATTGGACGATGCGGGTCCAGTGGGATCATACGGTGGAGGAGGGTTTGCAATGGGGACATAAGAGTGTGGTGCTGCAACGGGATTAGCCTGAAATCCTGGTGGAATGCTCGGAGCTTGCAGAACTTGATTAACCTGTCCCTGAGAAGGTCGTACCTGTGGTTGAGAATCACGGGGTACGAAATTTCACGGGTTTGGAACAGGTTGGGCGGGAAGAGTGCCTTGAGATCGAGTCGCCATGCGTAGTTGATTGATCTCGGCGTTCTGCTACACCAATTGGTGCTGAAGAGAGGTCAAGTTCTCTTCATGGCGCTTTGACATTTCCGTCATCATTCGCATCAATTTGTCAAGAGGGCTTGATGCGTGTTCAGTTTGTGGTACGCAAGGGCCTGATGGCGGATTTGCCATAGGATTAAACTGGACCCTTGGGATGACGGGTGCGGACGGTCTCATTGGTCCACCCGCGGGGTTTTGGCGCTGCGGGTTGTTGGACCATGCGAAGTTTGGATGATTACGCCACCCTGGGTTATAAGTGGCAGAGAACGGGTTGTTCCCCAGGGCGCAAGCATCTTCTATGCCAGAAGACGCGTCTGCATGTAGATATGCGTCCGAGCACACGGAGGCTTGGTCCTCCGTGTCGAAATGCTGGCTCGCAGAAGCCAGTTCCACATGACTTACTGAGTCGCTTGGCGCGACACTCGGTAAGGAAGGTCTAACGGGGTTTCTCAGGATAAGCCTAGTATTAGAAGAACTTGGATTGTGACGAAGTGGTGAAGAGGTGGTGTTTGCCATAGATCGGGCGGGGTTGGCCAGAAGCTTGTCCAGCTTCTTGTGCACGACGGAGACTTCATCCAATTTTTGTGCAATAAGGCTTAGATCAGTGGATGAATGGGAGGGTCTCGTGTCAACTTCGTGGACATTTCGGGGCTGGCTGGTACGATTAAAGGCGACAATGGAAGCATTGTTCATCGAGTTTTCACTCATATTTTCAAACAGCTCGAATGCTCCATTCTCGTCTTTATTCATAAAGTTCCCTCTGCAGGAAGCGTCTGCAATCTGCTTCAAAGTCTCATTTAGCCCGTAGTAGAAAATCTGGGCTATATGCCACTTAGGCAGACCGTGGTGCGAACACTTCCTGAGGAGGTCGTTATACCTCTCCCATGCCTCATGAAATTGTTCGCCGTTTTGTTGCGTAAATGAAGTGATAGCACGGCGAAGCGCATTGGTCCGCCCGATTGGGAAGAACTTCTTGAGAAACGCTGTTCGCATCTCTTCCCAAGACTGGATGGTTCTCCCAAGGGTGCGTAACCATTGCGACGCTTTATCTCGCAATGAAAATGGGAACATCTTCATGAGGACTATAGATAACCCGACATTTCTTGGTTTAACGATTTCAGCAAGTCGGGTTAGGTCTTCGAAGTGGAGAAATGGGTCTTCACTTGCAAGACCATGAAAGTGAAAATTGATTAGGCCAATTATGTTTGGTTTTAATTCAAAGTCGTCCCCGCCCATGGGGACCCGAATTTGTCTTATGGTCTCTGTAGCAGCGGGATTCTGATAAGAGCTAAGAGACCTAGGCTCCTCCCATTCGGGAGGGTTCTGCATTTCCTCCAATGTTTCCCGAATGGCTTTGATTTTCTCATTATACATTTCCATTTGGGCTTGGAGGCGAGTTATGGGATCTAAGGCTCCACCACCTGGTGGGTTCTGAGGGCGGTTTCCTCCCTCGGGATTTAGGGGTGGGCGTGCAGCCATGTTTGTGGAGGAGGAGGACGATTCGACTTGTTTTCTAGATTTATCAGTCAATTCAAATAGTTCAGGGTTTTGTGACCTCCTCCCAAACATGCACTACCGCAGGAAGAATTGGGGAGATGAGAAGGGAAAAGGGATGAGAGAAATGACGCCGCAAAGGTACACTTGATTACAAATCAATACAGTCAAGTTCCTAACCTCTACAGTGTGCCCTTAGACCTAAAGATCTAAGTTACCTACTATCACGAACTACGGAATCGAATGCGAGCACCGCGGAACCACCGGGCCAGATTGAAAGGCCGTTTGCCCCAGTCTTAGACACCCGATAGCACGCAGGAACTCTCACTAGCACGTAGCCGCTACACGCAGGTAGTTAGACCTCCAATCCTTAAAAAGGGTCAAGTTACTACCAGTTTTAATTAGAGGCTTAGGGTCAAGTGCTTTTGGAATGTGAAGGGCGTTGTTTACGGGTAATGCCCAAGTGATTGATTTTCAGAGTGTGTAAAACAAGCATGCAACGGGGAAATCTCCCCGAATTGAAGTTTTTATTGGTGAATGATTTTTTTAGAGTTCAGCCTTAAGTAGTATGGATTTTACGATTTTGCTGAATTACCAATTCAACCAATCTTCGGGTTTTTGCAAAAATACAGGTTTTCCTTCTAAAACCCAAGAAACCCTTCTTCAATTATCAGTTAGTTAATGCATGCTAAAATGCAATGTGCTACCGTAAATGGAGATTTCTAAGTGTGGATGCACGAATCAGTTTTATATCAATGTGAAAGGAAGCCAAGGCACTTAAATTCAAGTGCTCCCAATCACCAAGAAGAATGTCCACACAAGGCTCAACCAACAGATAAAGAAAATAAAGTTGTTGGTGTTGAAGTATTCAGGATCGAATCACAGGCAAGTTGAAAAGTTGTGGTGAGGTTGGAATTAACTCAATTCCAAGTCTCCCCACCAAAAATGTGATCCTGAATTAAAGATAAGTGAGGCAAAAGAGGGATGCAAGCAATCTTTTTCTTTGCCTCAAAGAATACTTCCCACGGTGAAAAATCCAAGAATCAAGATTCTCGGATTTTCACTATGCGAAGTGTGGCAGGAAATCCCGGGGCAGTTGGAGTGAAGACAACCAATCAAACAAGTGAATTTTAATCCACTTGCCCTAAGAAATCCCAAGAAATTTTCCTAGTTTTTTTTATTTTTTATTTTTTTATTCTTTTATTGAGGTGGCAAGTTAATCTTAGTTTGGTAAGAAAGGAAAACCTACTTGTTCGGTAATGTGTGCGAAGCTCCAATGCGGTGCCGGCGTCTTCACGCTCTCGTTCCCGCCTTGGATCTTCCCTCGCTTCCAACTTCGTCTGCTTTCCTTCTCCTTCCACCAAGTTCACCTGCACACCAAAAACAACAATACCCGTGAAGAGGGAAGAGAAAAATTGAAAGGATTTGGATAGAAACTTACTCGAAGGCGCACTTCCCCGGCAACGGCGCCAGAAAAGTGTGATGGGTCGGCCCGGATAGGTTGTTAATATGGGGATTTTATCGTTGAAATGTGTATAGTGATTAACCTAATTCGGACCTAACCATCTCTTTACAAAATTTTTAACCTGGCCTAATTGATTTTATCTTGTCACTTTTAGGCCCAGGGTCGAACTCAGGGAAGTGGGATTTAAGTCGAGTTTCTACGTTTTCCTTAAAACGCATCTCTTCCATTCGTTTATTCTATTTTTTTGTTTTTTTTCTTATTTAGATTTTTTTCTAGTAATCCTTGTCCTTGAGGCACACCCTCAAAAATGGGTTCTTGGCTTTGAGCCAAAACATGGTCAAAAATGGGTCTTGCTACTAGCAAGACGAAGTACCTGCAAGTCAAAGATTATCTTTTCTCTTTTATGTATTTTTTTATCTTTTTACTAAGAAGGAAGCTAATAGACAGAAAGTAAATATAATAGCTATAGATATATATTTATATGCAGTATATATATAAAGGGGTGGGGGTGGAGGTGGCGATGGAGTGTAGCACCGTGTCGAGTCGGTAGTCGTCTAGAAAGACGCAACCAACATGACTATGTGCCGCGTGGAGTGTGGATGGAGGATGGATGATGAATGTGTCCACGCTTTTTTGTACGAGTGTATCGGAGAATATCAGCAACTGGTGTAGATATTCTCGCGATACAACGTATAGTAAATAACGTGAAAGTATATATACATATATATAAGTAAATATATTTATATATATATATGTATAGGTATATATGTATAGATATATATAGATATATATGTATATATATATATAGGTGTATATGTATATATATATGTATGTATATATGTATATAAGTATATATATATATATAATACTATATAGATGTATATATATATATGTATATATATATATATGTATAAGTATATAGATATATATAAGTAGCTATATATATATTATATATATATGTATATATATTGTATATATATATGTATGTTACTATAAGTGTGTGTGTGTGGGTGTGCGTATGTGTGAGTAAAGGTGTGTGTGCGTCGGTGAAGGTGTGTGTGTGTGTTGCTGTGAGTAAGTGAAAAAAAAAGAGAGAGAAAGAGAGAAAAAAAAAAACAGAGAGCAGAAGAGAGAGCGGGCGGGAGCGGACGGACGCAGGAAAGAGCCACGGGTTAAGTCGTCTGCAGAAGGCGGCCGACGTCTGATGGTCGCGGATGCAGGCGCGTCTTCACGCGGAGAAGGTGAGGCATCTGCAGGCCGGGTGCGAGGAAGGAGAGCGGGCGATGGCATGCTCGGAGAGGGCAGCGGGGAGTCTGTAGTCGGTCGCGGAGGGTTGCAGAGGTTGGCAGGGGAGCGGGACGACGGTTGGCCAGCCGCTGCAGTGCGCGCAGCGGTCGGTTGTCGGTGCAACGGCGGAGGCGTCAGAGCGGAGAACTGAGCGGAGAGTGCCCTGCAGGCACGCGCGGAGTGCTGAGCGCCTGTGGGGAAGGCGTGGAGGAGGCGAGGAGGTGTGCTGCTGCTGCCGCCGCCACGGTTTGGCTGCTGCTGCTGCTGCTTCAAGCTTCGGAGCTTGAAGTGGCAGCAATGGCGTGGAGACGAAAACGAAAAGAAAAGAAGACACCACGCCCACCGGCTCGTTGAAGAGCTGGGCGGTGGTGTTCCCACTGTGGTGGTGAGCACCACAGTGGGTTCTCCTGCTCGCCGGGTGCCTCCTCGACGGAGGGCCGACGTATGGGAGGGGAAGATGGTGGAAGAGGTGGCTGCGGGTTTTTTTTGTTTTGTCCAGCCGCCTCTCTCGTGAGGAAGAAGCTGCAGCTTCTTATAGAGGAGGAGAGAGTGGTATGCCGGCTGCATCAGGGAGAGGGTGCGGGAGTTGCAGCTGTAGGGAGCGACGTTGGCAGGGAGAAGTGACGCGGAGTAAATGCATGCAGCTGCTACGGGAAGAAGTGCAGCCGCGGGAAGAAGAAAAGAAGAAATCAAGAGAGAAAAAATAAAAAGAGGTGGAATTTGTAAGGAGGCACTTGGGATAAAATGTAACTATGCAAGCCATTGTTTCACTCCTCTTCTTCTCTTGATTAAATGCATGCATGCAAGCGTTTTTACAAATGCGATTATAGGATCCTATTATGCAATGTTAATGCTAGAAAATAGCACAAGAAGGCGTTATTACAGGCGTGTTTTGAGGTGCAAACACCGACCTAGTATGTAACTTAGCAACTACTTAGGAACATTAGGTCTAGAGCCTGAACTTAATATGCTTTTGAAGGAAGACTAAGTGAGTTGACTAGTCTACTTAGAGTGCTAGGTTTCGCTTAATTTTGCTAGGGACTAGCAAAAACTAGGAATTGGGGTATTTGATTAGCCCGTAGTTGTGGGCTATTTAAGTATTTAAATGCCTAAACATTAGGATAATTCTAACATTTATTTAGCATAAATTAGGATGTAAATAGATTAATTCATATTTTTAATTTAATTACATAATCCATACATTGCATTCATATTTTAAGTGCATTTAGAATTAGCTTAGAATGCCATTCATCTAATTAGTTAACTAATTAAGTACATTGTTTTAGTTAACATAAAACTTGAGGGTTTGTATATAAATAATCATAATATTTTAATAATATCATTTATTCTTCTTCTTCTCAGCAATGGCTCGGCTGCCGCTGCAACGCCTCCGGCCTCACTAAAAGCGCATTCATGGATCGACAGAGAAGGTGGATCTGCTCCCACCTCTCCATTCAAATTTGTGCAGGCCGCTACAAAAGGAGGAGGGAGGATGCTGAGCGAGGTAGGCCTCCGCCACCGACCCACCACTATGCAGAGAGAACTTCTCTCTTCCACTCCACACTGCTGGCCTCTACTGTGGCAACGAGTCTCCATCACCGTGGGCGTGTGGTGTGACAGGCCACACCGCCATTCGGAGCTCGCCCGCATTACCGTGAGCACCTTAGCGTGCATCTCCCTCGCCGTCGTCACCAACCACCACCGCCGCAACCACCGTCACTGCAATCACCTTCTCATTCACTTAAGACGTCCGGGAAATTTCGCGGACATCTGAAGCTACCCGCTCACCTGCGATCACCCGCCTGCGTACCCGTTTGAACTCCACCCGCACCCGCACAACCACATCCGCCCATCTCACCATTCACGCCCGCACCACCACCCCCGTGCCTGTGCCTTCATCCGTGCGCGCCCACACCTGCAGCGCCACCCACCAGCCTCCAGCGCAACTGCGCCCACCATCAGCCTTCGCCATCTCCACGCCCTCCAGACCACGCACACCCTCCTCAGCCTGCAGCACCCACCTCCCGCTCCTGCAGCAGCAACCGCGCCTGCAGAACTCCAACAGCGCCTGCAGTCCACGCCATTCACCCCCGCGCCTGCATAACCGCCAGCAGAGCCCTCCGCCCGCGCTTGCTACAGCCTGCCCACCCCCGCCAGCTGCAGCCGCACCCGCTCAACCGCCTGCAGACTCGTCCTCCCGCGCTTGCAGAGCCGTCAGCAGCAGCGCGCGAGCAGATCTCACGCCAACAGCCACGCAAGCTCACCGGCTGCAGCACCTCCGCCGGAGCTCATCCGGCCACCTCCGGCCGCCGCGCGACTCGCCGCCACCACCGATTCGAAGCTCTTAGTCCAAAGGACCTCCTCCGAGCTTCCTGTGCCCGGCCATCCGCTCCTCGTCGCGCAAGATAAAGGGGGAAAATTCCCCTATTTTGCTACAGTAAACCATCAATTAGAAATTACATTTTCTGCCATTGCCACTTTTTAATGATATTTTATTGATTCTGCATTACGAAAAATATCCACTAGTTTCTCATAATTGCCATTTCAGCATTGTTTCTTGCTTAAACCTTAATCTAAAGGCAATCTTGCCTTGATTCTTGTCCAAACTAACTATGAATGAACGTTTTTAATTGGTGCGAATTTTAATACGTCATTGCCTCCCTGTGGATACGACCCGCTCCTCTGCGAGTGGTTATTTCTTGTTAAATATTGATTAGTCGATTTTTCCACCACATTAAACTACAAACGACTTTAAAGCGAAAGATCGACCAGTCAGGATGCGACCAAAGCACACGATAGGTGCAGTAGAGCAGTGATGCCAACCTTAAGCGATGCCCACACACTCGAAGAATACGTAGGAGTCCTGGATCCTGCCTTCACAGGGGATTCTCCTGCGTCGCAAATTTTATTTCTGTCTTCTCGCCCTTGTAATTGTGGTTGATTTTTGGGGGTTTGTCCCCACATTCTTTAGCTATTAAGGGCTACTCTTTTGCGTGCGTGATTCAATTTCCGCTTGCTTGCCTATAAAACAAACAAAAAAAAATCGAGTTGCATTTTTAAGAGTTGCATGCCATTAGGTGCGCGCATTTAGGGGTGATTAAGCAGTAGGTTAGATCTTTTTCCTTGCATTACGTACATATTTGCACGAAGATTGCTAGAGATAGGTACGCTTTTCTATCTTTGCATCCAGCTCCTGTTCACGCATTTGCATTTGGATTAAAATTCAAGACCACCAAATTGATTGAATTAACCTAATTTAGTTGTCACCTAACTAAAATTGGGATTGATAATTAGATTTAAGGTTAAAATCAAATCACACTTGATTTGATTCAAAGGGACTTGTCTGCGTTTCAAAATCAAAAATTATTTACGGTGTTATGCACACTTCTAACACTGAGCACACACATTAGGCACCACACTAAGGCTCAATCCCTTAAGGCTATAAGCACCGATCTCTTTATCGGTGTAGACCCTCCTACTTCACCTTGTGGTAGTGGTATTGTCTTGTGACCCAGTGTTTTGATACTATAAGGAGGGGGACACCCCTTAAAGGAACAAAAGGGTAGTTAAGAGGCATCGCATACACATCGATTCAAAGGAAGGGTTCACCCTACTTGCATCCCTTAGTTCCGTCCTTGGAGTAACTTCCCACTAGATCACTTGAGAGTACCACTTAAGCAAAGTGTAGGTCTTAGGGCACTCCGTAGGTTGATTTAGGGTGCATAACTGGTTGACAACCTACTTGATCACATACAAACATTGAATTTTTGAGAAAAGCAAGTAAAAATCATTCTTGTCTTGTGTGCGCTTGATTGATTGCTATTGTGCATGCGTGGTACAAGATCAAGAAAATCAAGGTTAAAGGGACCTTCAGGCTTCAAACCTAGGAGGAAACCTAATTCTAGTGAGCCCTCAACAATGGATCCACCACTTCTTGACCAACCCAATCCAAACTAGGAGTAGCTAATGGAGCAATTGCATGAACAGTTTGAGAAATGGCTCAACAATAGAAACCAAAACCAACCTCAACCTTGACCCTTATGGGACTTTTACAATCCCGTGACTTACAATGCCGTACCTCATGTAAGGGTTCCTGAAGATGATTTTGAACTCAAATCCCATTGGATAGGTCTTATTCAAAACCATTTCCATGGACTTAACACTAAAGACCCATTCCAACACATTGAGGAACTTACCACCCTTGGTCAAACTATAAAACCTAGGAACATGAATCTTGATGTCTTGATGATGAAACTTTTCCCCTTCTCCTTAAGAGACAAAGCTATCCATTGGTACAGAACCATAGGGAAACCCATCAACACATGGGATGAGCTAAAGAATGCCTTTCTTAGGAAATTCTTCCATATTGGAAAAGCAAATGCCTTTAGAAGAGCCATCACAACCTTCACTCAACAATCTGGGGAACAACTCCATGAAGCCTGGGAAAGATTTACTGACTTAGCCAGAAAATGTCCACACCATGGCATACCCAAGTGGCACCTAGTGCAAATTTTTTACCATGGACTTAATGAGCAGTTGAGAAAGTGTGGATGCAGCTTGTGGGGGCAACTTTTTAAATAAAGATGATGATAGTGCATATAACCTATTTGAAAGCATGAGTGAAAACTCCCTCAATCAAGCCTCTATGAACACCTTTGGAAGGACTAGTCAACCAAGAGGAATTTATGAACTTCAAACTAGCCCAAATAAGGTTGACTTAGAAAAGCTATGTGAAAAGCTGGGAACCACAGTCTCTAAGAAGTTTGATGAATTTCTTAATACAATCAAAATCACCCAGCCCATACCCAATCAAGGGACACACTCCTCCTGCTCTGTTATGCCCAAACTTCTGCAAGAGAGCACCCTCACAACCTAAATCTACCTCACTCTGCAAGCCTAAGCTATCAGGACCCTTCCTATGGATCTCAACAAGGAACCTTTGATCCTGCTTATGCTGATTCTTCCTATTCGATCAACCCATCCTCAGGATTAGAGGATGTTTAGGCCATCCAAGAATACGCTAAGAATGATCCATTTTCTAATAATTACAATCCTGGATGGCGTAATCATCCAAACTTCTCTTGGTCGAATCAGAAGATAGGACAAGTGCCCCACCAAACCGAGATTAGACAACCTTATCCTAACTCTTTTAATCAAGGTCAATCTTCAAGGCAAAGCTGTCCAAAATATCCCTCCACCCACCCAACCTAGACAGAATTGTTGATCAAAATGATGGGTGAAATACTGACTAAGCAATAAGAGCAAATCAATCAATAGAATCGAAAGACTCAGGAGGACAAGAATGAAATTAAGGGCCAACTTAGTCAGCTTATTGACTCACGACAACATGGGACTCTCCCCTCACAACCCACCCAAACCCCAAGAACATCCAAAACCATAATAATACAAACTCAAGGTTTAACCAAAATAGAATGCCCCAACAGAACCAAGCTAATATGATGAACTAGGAACCACCAGGCTTCAACCAAAACCCACAACAGGACCAACCAATTTTACCGAGCCCCGCTCAAAACCAGAATGCAATGGCAAATGCTGTTACTTTAAGGAGTGGGACCACCACCCAGGATCCTATATGGCCAACACAAAAAGATTCTGAGACTGAACAAAAGGATGGAGAATTAGAGGATGGAAAATTTAATATTGAGGATGATAATCTAGAGGCTCAGGAACCCGAGGTTGAAATACCCACCCATATCCCATTCCCTGAAGCCTTAGAAAAATCAAAACCAAAAAAGAACCCGTCTAGCAATGAGGAGTTGCCTGAGTTGTTTAAACAGGTCCAGATAAACATCCCACTCCTTGATGCTATCGAACACATCCCTACCTACGCCAAATTCCTCAAAGACCTTTGAACTCAAAAGCGTCAGGCTAGGAAAAAATCACCTAGGAAGGTGGTTCTTTCTAAGCATGTGAGTTCTATACTTCTAAAGAATCTACCTCCGAAGAAGAAAGATCTTGGAGGACCATTGATTTCTTGTGTCATTGGTGACATGATTTTTGAGAAGGCTCCACTCAACTTAGGGGCATCCATAAATTTGATACCCACTGTGCTCTTTGAGAAATTTGGACTCGGTGATTTGAAACCCACTGATGTTACATTGCAACTAGCCGATCGATCCATTAAAACTCCTTTGAGGGTAGTGGAGGATGTGATAGTTAAGGTCAATGACTTCTTTTTCCCTGTTGATTTTCTCGTCCTTGACATGGAAGTACCAAAGAAATTACACAACATACCCATCATCTTAGGAAGACCCTTCCTAACCACTGCTAAGGCTAATATTAACTGTGAAACTAGAAGAATGGAGATTGCCTTTGGAGATCAAAAGATGCAACTCAATAATTTTAAGGCATCTCGAACTCTCGATGATGAAGAGTGCAATTTGATCGAGGAACTCGAAAAAGTAGATAAAGTGATTGAAGAGTCTATGTCAATCCATTTGGTTAAAGAACCCATAATCGAAAAGGATCCACAAGAGGTTCATACGACATCTAACACAACCTCCTTGGACTTTTCAAGTGGAGAGATTACATAATTCACCTTCTACACCCCTCCCGCCCTCTACTCTTGTCCCACCCTAGCTTGAGCTGAAACCATTGCCCGATACCTTGAAGTATGTGTTCCTAGGACCAAATCAAACGCTCCCTGTGATTATTAATGCCAAACTAAGTAGGGAACAAGAATATAGACTCATTCAAGTCCTAGAAGATCATAAAATAGCAATTGGTTGGACCATAGCTGACCTCCGAGGAATCAACCCCTCCTACTATACTCACCACATTTATCTTGAAGAGGGAATGAAACCTTCTCGCCAGTTACAAAGAAGATTAAACCCGAATATGAGAGAGGTTGTGAAAAAAGAGATCATTAAGTGGCTTGATGCAGGATTATCTACCCCATATCTGATAGCCCTTGGGTTAGCTCTATTCAGATTGTTCCCAAGAAGGCTGGTTTGACCGTGATCATTAATGAGCATGGGGAGTCTATACCTACTAGGACAGCTTCCTCGTGGAGAGTTTGTATCGATTATAGGAAAGCTAAATTCAGCAACTAAAAAGGATCATTTTCCCTTACCATTCATTGACCAAATTTTGGAGAAGTTAGCTGGTCAAAAATACTTCTGTCTTCTAGGTGGCTATTCAAGATACAATCAAGTGGCCATAAGTCCCGAAGATCAGGAGAAGACCACATTCATGTGCCCCTATGGCACTTTTGCTTTCCATAGAATGTCATTTGGTCTTTGTAATGCACCCGCGACCTTTCAATGGTGCACAATGGCAATATTTTTTGAGATGATCGGAGACTTTATGGAGGTTTTTATGGATGATTTCTCTATCTTTGGGGACTCTTTTGATTCCTATTTAGCCCACCTCTAAAGAGTATTGAAGAAATGCATTGAGGTAAATCTAGTTCTGAGCTGGGAGAAGAGCCACTTTATGGTCCAAGAAGGAATTGTATTAGGACACGTGGTCTCTAATAGGGGAATAGAGGTGGATAGAGCTAAGGTTGAATTGATCACCAAACTCCCACCACCCACATCTATCAAGCAAATAAGATATTTTCTAGGACATGTGGGTTTTTATAGGAGGTTCATCAAAGACTTCTCAAAGATTGCTAGACCTCTAAGTAACCTTTTGGCCAAAGACCAAGCCTTCCACTTTAATGATCTTTGTCTTAAGGCCTTTGACTCATTGAAGAAATCTGTTACTCAAGCACCAATCTTACAACCATCTGACTGGGACTTACCTTTTGAGATCATGTGCGATGCCTCTAATTACGCTGTTGGTCCTGTCTTGGGTCAAAGAATAGAAAAGAAACCTATTGTGATCTACTATGCTAGCAGGACTCTTGATGATACTCAAACGAATTACACCACCACTGAAAAGGAGTTGCTAGCGATTGTCTTTGCTTTAGAAAAGTTTAGAGCTTACCTTCTAGGATCCCATGTGATTATACCAACCACTCCGCTCTGAGACACCTGTTAGCTAAGAAGGATGTCAAACCAAGGCTAATTAGGTGGATCCTCCTGCTTCAAGAATTTGACTTATAAATTAGAGATAAAGCAGGAGCGCAGAACGTAGTGACTAATTATTTATCTTGAATCCTAGTTGAGAATCCAAATCCAACCA
This sequence comes from Thalassia testudinum, assembly GCA_037157565.1. Taxonomy (NCBI): domain Eukaryota; kingdom Viridiplantae; phylum Streptophyta; class Magnoliopsida; order Alismatales; family Hydrocharitaceae; genus Thalassia; species Thalassia testudinum. The sequence goes on from JAZHRO010000078.1 coordinate 23,085,216, forward strand.
TACCTATTGTTGATTGTTTCCCAGATGAGAGTATCTTAGCTATTTCAGAGGTCCAAACCCCTTGGTATGCTGATATTGTGAATTACTTGGCTATTGGACGAATACCTGAGGATTGGTCTCAGCAGAGAAAAGATAAATTTTATTTTGAGGTCAAGTACTACTTATGGGAGGATCCTGAATTGTTTAGACTTTGCGCTGATCAAATTATCCGTAGATGTGTCCCTGAGAATGAAATCCACAGTATTTTGACATTTTGCCATAATTCTGCTTGTGGAGGACACATCTCAGGGAAGAAACGGCCGCCAAAGTGTTACAGAGTGGATTTTATTGGCCTAGCATTCACAAAGATGCCCACACATTCTCTAAGTCATGTCCCCAATGCCAAACTATAGGAAACATGACTAGGAGAGACATGATGCCCTTGAACCCCATAAGTGGTTAAGGTCTTTGATGTTTGGGGTATTGACTTTACGGGACCCTTCACACCATCCTTTGGATATCAGTATGTCCTCGTAGCTGTAGATTATGTGTCCAAACGGATCGAGGCGATCTCAACTAAAATGAATCATCACAAGATTGTTATGGAGTTTATTAAGAATAACATCTTTAGCCAATTTAGGATGCCAAGAACTATAATCATTAATGGAGGGACCCATTTCACACATAATCAGTTTAGGAACCTTTTTGCTAAATACGGGGTTACACACAAGATTTCTACACCCTACCATCCACAGACAAATGGCCAGGCTGAGGTTTCAAATAGGAAGATCAAGAATATATTGTAGAAGACGGTTAGGCTCGATAGGAAGGATTGGGCTACCAAGCTCGATGATGCACTTTGGGCTTACCGTACAGCCTATAAAACCCCCATTGGAATGTCACCATACTGTTTAGTGTTTAGTAAGGCCTGTCACCTCCCCGTAGAAATAGAACACAGGGCTTATTGGGCAATTAAGGAATGCAACTATCATTTGGACAAAGCAAGAAAAGCATAGGAAGTTGCAGTTGACTGAGCTCGAGGAGATTCGTAATGATGCTTATGAGAATGCCCAGATTTACAAGGAGAAAACGAAAGCTTTCCATGACATGCTTATATCTAGAAAAAGCTTTGAACCTAATCAGAGGCTTTGGCTATTTGATGCCAAGTTACTTTTATTCCCAGGAAAGCTCAGGTCGAGATAGAACGACCCTTATACTATTACACATATCTTTTCACATGGAGCCGTTGAGATCACAGACCCAAAGACAGGTCAAACTTTCACTGTGAATGGTCAGAGATTGAAACCTTACATTGATAACATTGAACTTGGACCTGTCCCAGAGAAGGTAGCACTTTTAGACTATTGAGAGGTGCATGCCTGACTGAAGGCATTAAACTTAGCGCTTGTTGGGAGGCAACCCAACCCAATTTTGCTTATACGTAATAGATTAATTTCTTTTTAGGTTGGAGTTAGTGTTTTAACGAGAATAATTCAGAGCCATTCAGGTGATAACTTCCCCTTCTCATGCTTACTTTCTATTCATCAGCATACAATGAGGACATTGCATGAAATAGGCAGGGGGTAGGTAAAATTTTTGCTGAGTCACCTATATCTAGCTTCCATCAGTCTTACATATATGCATTTTCATTAAAAAAAGAACCACTTATATATAGCATTTATTCAAAAAAAAAATCAAAAAATATTTTTATTGAGGAGGTTTTATTGAGAATTTTCTTGAATTATTTCTTAGTTTAGAATCCAGTACCTCCATTTCATTTACATGTAGACTTTGTAATGGATTCATTATGAAAATCGATAGACATCTCTAGTTTGTCGAGAAGAAGCATCACTTCTCCTGAACCCTTGGACAACAATCAGGGAGTCAGGTGAACTATCTTCTAGTAGCTCCACCAAAATATATGTGAGGTGAGAGTAGAGAGTTTACTGGTGCTCTAAGGCTAGTATAAGGAACCTTTAATAATTGAATAATGACACTTGGAGTTGGGCATAGTTTTCGCTCTTAGTTCTTGCGTACTGCATCAGTGAGAAATTCCATATGAGAGCCACCAAATAAGGCAAAAACACATAGAGCAGGTTCTGATGAAACTAGGACTGAGGTGGATGGTGATGACCATCCTCTACAGAAACCTCAGCTGAAGGAGGGTACCGATGTCAAGGTTAGAAATATGTCGTCCTATCTGTTCCCTACCCGACGCCGAGAATAGGCACTTCCACCAAATAAGCCACCCGAGATCCTCTTGGTCATCCTAAAAATCCCCAAGAATGCCTCACGTATAAAAATATGTATGTCGCGTTATGTTGTGCTGATAAATACAGTAGTATGTTGTGTGTGGCATTGTGCCAATAGATTTGCATACAGAAGAGTTGTTTGCTCGAAAAAAAAAAAGAAAGAAGAAAGAAAAAAAAATGTTTTGTGAAATTGTTGCATAATATGAGTCAAGTTAAATGTTTTGAGGCAAAAACACCTACCACCCTCAAGAACCACCAAATACAGCCTTAACCTACTTTTTCTGCATTTCTAACTACCTGAATACGGGCTGAGGGCTTCTAACTTAGTCATAGGGTTATCAGAACCTAATTGTCATGCCATGTGAGACCACCAAATACATTTGCAAATCTGGTGAGATGTGAGCTCAAGAAGAAAAATGAAAAAGAGAGAAGAGTACAAAAGATTAAAGAGAGCACAGTTTTTCCAACCCCTCTCTAAGTTGACTTATTCAATAATGTAGAAATGTAAATTCTGAAATACTAGTCTCTAAGAAGCACCAGAAGAGATTGAGCCACCAAATACAAATCCAGTTAACTCAGACATCTACCGAAGCCAAACAATGGGGCCAAAATCAGAAAATATTTATAACCCCGAGAGAATAGGTTCGCCTATCCCGACAGAATTTTACTAGGGGTCAAGTACAAGCTTTAAAAGTATATCGACTCTTCGCTTGGATCTGTTGCAGGAGCTACAACATTATTTATTAATGGTTATCTGAATTCTGAATTTTGGATAAAACAAAAATAAATAAATATTTAGTTTAACTCTTGATAAAATGCATTTGGTCTTGCACTTGCTAGTGACTAGCTAGATTTAGGCATGGGGGTATGATTACACAGCAATCATAGGCCTTAACTCGCCTGAATTAAGTTAGAACTTAGCTTAACATGAACATTATGTATGCATATGCATCATATTCTGTATCGTAGTTGGTATATGTGTTTTGTGTGTTAAACTATGTTATTTGAGAGGTATTAATGATTGCAGGTAATCCAGGGCTGCAAAGGATGGATCCAACCTTATGGATCTGTTCGGATAATGACGGGAGTCCAACGCATCTAAGATCGCATCAGTCAAACTCCCGTAGCACCCTAGAGAGTCCTTAGAAAAGCAAGAGTCAAGGAGCAAATTGAAGAATATCTAGACCTCAAATGACAAATCCAACCATACGGATGGATCCAGATTGACGTTCGCAATCCAATGGTGCAGAAATCAACTTAATCGGAGGCCTACATCATCAGATATAAAGAGAAGAAGAATGGATGACCATGATGGCGCCACATGGTACCATGGCAGCCGCCCCTCGCTGTACCCCCAACTCCAGAAGGCACCTCTCCTCATAGTGTGGGCCATTGGATCTTCATCCAACTGCCATGAATGCACCACGTCGCCACCCAGATTGGATCAATATAAATATAAATAAGCACATATATATGATAAAGGCTTTGAGCACCACGTTGGCTCACTCGCGCGTGCATGTAAGCGAGGGATGCGGTTTCGTGCCCTGCACTGCGCAAATATTGATGCAGCGTCGCAGGCGGGCGCGTCCAGGCCCGTATGTGCGACTGGAGGGTTGAGATGGGTCCACGTGGTGCGATTGTGCGAGTTGTTGCAAGATCAGGAAGAAGCGAGAGGCACAGGTAGGATTTGAAATTAGATGGCTAAGATGATGAGGTGGGATTTGAAGGCAAAAACGCGAAGGCGTGGGCATGGGCGAGCGGGACCCGTGCGATGAAGGATTTGAGAGCGCACAATGCACCACTTGGCAGCATCAGAGAGAACCGAGGAAAGAAGAAGGATTTACACAAGATATAAAAGGACCAAAGGCCCCCTCCCTTGAAAAAAAAAAACAACACAACTCTCATCTCTCTCTCAACCGTACCCCCTCATTCTCTAGGATTCCCTCTCTCCGCACCGCTCATCACCCCTCTCTCTCTCGACAAACCACCGAATACCACATTCCCCTTGCCTTCGTTCTTCTCTCTAAGACCAAGACCACCACCCCTTAGGTACTCCCTCTCCCTCTCATGATTTCTCCACCAACCAAAGACCACAGGCCCTTCCTCTTCTCTTCAGTGACCACGGCCCATTCTTGAACAGCAAGCACCCTCACGTCGATGGCCTCCGGTTCCCCCTTACCGATGACCTTCCTCTGGTTTCTCGTAGCAATTTCCATTGTGTCTCAACGTATCCTGCGCATCTTCCTACTCATTCCTGCATGACTTCTCTGTGACCCCTCGCCTCCATGCACATTCTCCATCGACGACCGTTGACGACACTCTCCACCCCCGTCACGACATCGTCGGATTTCTATCTGAGATTATTTTTCTCTTCTTCTTCTTGTTATTCTATGTTATTCTGACTTTCTATTAGTAATAAAGTTCTTATTTGCATTTACATGTTCACTTCATATTTGTCTCCGTGTTTGTTTAATTTATTTCCTTTTATTAAAAAAAATAAAAATATATAATAATAATAATAAATCATTTACTTGATCAGGCTGAAAATCATCTAAATATCCCTACCTCCCTGTGAGATGACCCGTACTCCCAACATTATTCTTGTATTTTTAGGATATGGTTTCATAAATTTAAAACACCGTGTTTTCGCACCTACGATGACATATTTATCATTATCGCGATTTCACGACCAGGTGATTGCATAGCAATCATAGGTCTTAATTGACCTAGATTAAGCTAGGACTTAGCATAAGTTAGGATAATTCTTGCATGCATAAGCATTACCTGCATCTTTACTGCTTTCCTTTAGCTATGCATAAAATAATGTTATAATGTGCTGATTAAGTGCATTATGTCGATTGCAGGCAATAAGCTGATCAGGAGATGGATCTGGAGCTGGATTTGAAGCTGGATCAGGAATAACGGGTGTTGCAGCAAAGCTAGAGCAGAAGACTTAGATTAGATGTAGGAATAATGATGTAAGGGAGTTAAGGTTTGCTATTCTATTAAATAGAATAAAGTAGCAAAATGTGAAGATCTTAGGTCCATCCTAGCCCTAGGATAGCCAAGAGACTTCCCCCAAGCCTTGGCCACCCTTAGATTAGGTCATAGCACCCTAGGAAGCCCTAAAACTCTAGTTCCAACCCTTATCTGGACGTCCAGATAAGTTATAGGATGTCCAGAACCCTTAGCCAACACCCGCACACCTCAAACCTACTTCTGCAGTATATTGGACATTCAGACACTTTGTCAGACGTCCAATTTCTATAGAATACCCAAAACAAAACCTAGATTTCCCTCTGACTCAGATTGGACATCCAGAACAGAAGTTTGGACTTCTGATTTTTGAGTATAAGTCGTCTGATCATATTTTTGGACGTCTGGAACTAGTCTCCAGTTCCTGTTTTGAGATTCAAGCCTTGATCTTGGATTTCTAGCTCCCTAGACCAAATCCCAACCCCATAGAACCTAAATTAAGGTGTCCTAACCCTAGTACATCACCTCTAGACCTACCTAAGGACCTAATTAGGTCCTCACCAAACCCAATTGACTTAGATCAAAGTCAATTACCTTCACCTAAGTCAATTGGACTCATTGAGTCCAATTGAGCTTAGATCTCAACCCACACAAGTTCAATTGGACTTAGTGAGAGTCCAATTGACCTAAACCCAACCTAATTGAGTTATTTCACTCTCAATTAGGTTCACACTCATTCAATTAAACTTAGGTTAAGTTTAATTGCAATTTCCCCTTAGCAATTAGGGTTTGTAACCCTAATTCAAGGCATACACCTACCTAAACCCCTTAGGGACGACACACACCCATTCACGCACTCCCACACATCTAGAGTTCTCTAGAACTCTCTCCAAGTGGCACCACTCTTGGTTGCCAAATTTAGCAACCAAGAGGCATTCAAATTGAGATCCACATTTTTTGGATCTCAAAACCACTTGGCCAGCCACTCTTGGAGTCTCTCTAGAGAGTTCCACACCTTTCTAGAGAGAATCCCTTAGGTCTATAAAAAGACCTAATGGGTGGCCATTTGCACCCATTCACTTCCTTGGCTCCATTCACATCCACCTTCACTTAGGCTAGCCACTTCCACTCAATCTCCACGAGTTGACCACCACCATGAAGGACACTATGCCGGGATGCTAGATCACTCCAACCTCTCTCCAAGGGCTGTTCTAAGCTCCATTGGCCGTCCCTCATTCTCCTCCCGACCACTCCAAGGCCATCGGAGACCACCTCTGAATGCCCTTCTATTCTACTAGATCTAGATTAGTAGTTTATGCTCTTCATAGTTTTTCTGCTTTTAATTACTGCTTAGTAGTGTAGTCCTTATTCTCCCCAAATGATGCATGCAAAATCCCCCCGGAGATTCTTGTATGCGATAATTTTCTGATAGCTAGATCTACATTTTTAAGCATTCATGTACAAGCTTTCCTCTACAAGTTCATGTTGCAAACACTCTCCAAATGAATGAATGAAAATTATATTTTCTATATATATATGTCTATGTGTTGAGAATCATCATGAGCTCATTGCAATATATTTTGTGTGATTAATGTTGCATGTTTTTAATTTTTGATATTTCGCAACAAGCATGTCGTTTCCTGAAAATATAGAAAATCTAACTATAGACGCATTTTCTGTAAATAGTCACCACCTCACTAGAATAGTGTGCACAGAAACTCACACTTTCACCTTTGTGATCTATTTAACACATGCGTATGTAATCAGGGTTCATAATAGAAGTGGTGAAATCTTAATCAGAAGACTGAAAATCGGCGTGCGATTTTAAACAGAGTAGAGCGGTAAAAGATCGAATCCAAAAGCAAAACAAACGCCTCCCAGAGACAAACGACCGGGACTCAAGTCTCGTTATCTTTTTGTAAATGTTTTTGTTTGATCGTATTGCGCATTATGCTACGATGCTTTCCCTATAGAAAATGCGCGATACACATCAACACCAGGTAGATCCCTGTATCTAACCACTTGATGATCTCCTTTTTCATGACATCCTGCAAATTTGGGTTGAGGTGTCTTTGCATTTCATGGGATGGTTGTGAGCCCTCTTTAGTGTAGATGTGATGTGTGCAGTATGAAGGGCTGATACCAATCAGATCATCGAGAGTCCATCCAATGGCTCTTCGATGTTGCTGAAGAACAAAAATCGGGCATGTTTCATGATCATGTGTGAGTCGGGAGTTGATAATCACAAGAAACGTCTGACTGGAACCCAAAAAGACATACTCGAGATGATCGGGAAGAGGCTTTAATTCCAACACCAGGTTGTCAGTAGCAACGGGTGGTTCAGGGTGGGTGTCGAGAGTAAAGGAAAGATCTATGGGTGTGTCTAGGTTGAGTTCGGGCTCCTCTAATTGCGGGTTTTGATCCTCTTGTGGTTGATCAGAAATAGTTGGTTTTTCCTCAATAAAGTCGTCAACCACAGCTTCGATATCGCAAATCTGTTCTATGACTCCACAATTAATTCCTTGTTGGGCCTTAAAGATGTCGAGCTTTAGTGTCATGCACCCAAATTTTAATTCAATTTGGCTCTCCTCGCAATTGATATTGGCCCTAGCAGTGGTTGAAAAGGGTCGCCCTAGTATGATCGGTGTATTCTTCACATTCTCCGGAGCATCCATGTCTTAGACGATAAAATCCATTGGAAAATAGTAATCATGTATGACATCCTTGAGAATTCCTTTTGGTGACTTAATTGATCGGTCAGCTAGTTGTAAAGTCATTTCAGTCGATTTATGCTCAAATTCCTCGAAGTACTTTAGTAGGGATGTAGGTATCAAATTTATGGAGGCTCCTAAGTCTAATAAAGCTCGGTCGAATTGTGTATCACTGAATTCACAGGAGATCAGAGGGGTGCCTGGGTCTTTTGCCTTAGGCGGGAGTTTGCTCAAAATGACGGAGCTGGTTTGCTCTAACAGTATGATCAGATTCTCGCCTTTGGTTAGTAGCTTACGCTTAGGTGTACACACGCCTTTCAGAAATCGTGCGTAAGCCTGCACGTGGCGTATTGCATCCATCAAGGGGATGTTTATATGGACCTGCTCAAAGAGCTTAACCAGATCCTCCTCAAGTGCCACGATTTTGGCTATCCTTTTTCCCTTGGTCAAGGACTCAGGAAATGGAACCTTAGATTATTCCTCTAGAATGGGTCCAGGTTCTTGATCTGGGATAGAGGTGTCCTGGATGACTATCCTAGGGTTAGGGTTTGTATTACTAGGCTGGGAATGGCTTGGATAAGGTGGGTTCAATGTTGTTTTGCCACTACAGGTAGTAATAGAATTCAATCCCACGTCGTTCTGGTTTGATGTGGGTAATAGAGGTGCTTGTTGCTGGTAACCCGCATGTGATGTCAAAGCCTCCATCCCGTCGAATGATGGAGTAGAAGGGGCCTAATAAACAAAATGAGCTTGGCCTGGATTTGGGTTCATAACACACCTCTAGTTCGGCACGTTATTCGGATTAGGCATAGGTTGTGAAGGAAGTGCACCAGGTTAGCGAGGATTTGCCATCTGGGCAAGTTGATTGAGGACCTCAGTGATCTCGTCTCTGTGCTATTTTTGCATAGCCGCATTCATCTTCTGAATGTCAGCCAGAGTCTATAGGATAAGAGTCATTTGATCTATCTGAGTTGGCCCAGATTGATAAGTTGGGTTAGGCTGAGGCTGAGGCGGTTGATATGGACAAGGAGTTTGTGGTCGAGGCTAATATTGAGGTCTCTAGTTTTGATTATTGCCTAACCATGTGAAATTATGATGATTACGCCATCTAGGGTTGTAAGTGTTGGAGAATGGATCATTCTGAATGGCGTTGAGGTCCTCGCAGGTCTGAGGAACCTTGGAAAAGTCAGAATACAAGGGTTCAGAGTTTCTCCAACTAGAGTAGGTGGGTCCAGAGTTACCTCCGAAACCAGAATCAGATGGGGGTGGATATGGGTCGATCCCCTGAGCAGATCGATGATAGATGTTGTGCACAGTCTCCCTTCTAGAGGGTGGTTGCGTGAACGGGTTTTGCGTAGAGGTGGCTCGCTGCAAATGTCAAGTTAGCTCATCAACCTTCTTCTCAATAATAGAGACCTTGTCCAGATGACTGACCATCTGTTCCAAGTCGACCGAAGAGGACAGGCCTTGCATCTCATGTGCTCCCTTTGGTTTCGTCAATGCGCGGGCATTTGTCTAGTCAAACATGCCCATGGATTCATTATTGATGGAGTTCTCGCACATATTCTCGAGAATCTCCCACATGGCGTCTTCGTGTTGACCTATGATATTTCCTCCGTAGGTTGCAATGACAAATAATCGAATATCCTCACGGAGTCCCTGGTAAAAAAGACGGGACTTGTTCCGATTTAGGAACTCCGTGGTGGGGGCACTTTCGCATGAGATCCAAAAAATGATCCCATGCCTCGTGAAGTGGTTCTGCTGCTTGTTATGTGAAATGTGTGATCTGGTGTCGTAAAGCATTTTTCCAACCAACAGGGAAGAACTTTCTCAAAAACTCAGATTAAAGTTCCACCTAGGTGTTGATTGGACGCGTTTGGGTTTGGTACCAATGAGTAGCTTTATTCATGAGAGAGAAGGAGAACATTTTCATGAGTAGAACATCCCAATTTTGATCTTCTGACCCGAAGGTCTGGGCCAGATGCTTGAGTTGTTTGATATGCTGGAAAGGATCTTTGGAATTACACCCATGGAATTTGGGAATGGCATGAATCATGTTGGGCATGAGTTCAGTGTCAGGACCTCCAGCAAGGATTTGTACTCAAGGTTCGATTGCCACCGCAGTGGGATTGTAGTGATCTTGCATCATTGGATGCTGCAGTGGGTTCACAATGTCTTGGAGTAGATCATTGAGGTGCTGAAGCTGATTTTCAAGATTATTTTCTTTTGGTGGTTGTGCCATGATGATGGATGAAGGAGAATCAGGTTCATATGAGTTAGAAGAGATATCGTTTGGATTGGGTTGTTGCACAAACAAGGAGATCAAGGCTTGGCCTCGACGGGAATGAGTAGCTAAAGGAGGCCTCAAGGATGGTCTTAGAGACCTCCTCCCGAACATGCACCGATGGAGTAGATGGGAGGTAGAATGTGATGGACCCAATCAAGACACCTAAAAATTTTGGATGACTATAGAGGTTTGGGGCGGATGATATCCCTTAGTCAGAAAGCCGTCCACCTGAGAATTACCTGGGTAGCCAGAGAGGCAGAGTCCCGCAAAGACCCCTACACGGGAGAGTGCCCCCACGGGTTATAGGGTTTCCCCCACCCGACCTCTCTTGTCACTAATGTTCCAGGTAGACCAACATGGGGACTTGACCTCTTAAGTCTACCAATTTTAATTAAGAGCAAGGGTGCTTATGATTTCACTTGATCTTTTAAGATGTTTTTGTGAAAAAGTTACCAAATTTGAAGATTGGTAAACCCACAAAGGTAGGTCAACTTCACCTGTATTATCCTCTTGAGAATTTTAGGTCCCTCTTTTTTAGTGTTCAAATGAATTTCAGAGCCTGATTTTAGTGTTTCGCTTGTATAGATCATTCAATCAAGGTCTAGGCACACATTATTTTTGGAAAGATAAATTCTTGATTAGGCAAGTGTGTCTCTAAAACCCTAAAACTGGAATCCTTAATTAGCTCTAACTTGGTCCAATTTAGTTTGTCAAAATGTGGTACCTAGGGCTCAAACAAGAATGTGATAGCCCTAGATACCTTAGCTTCAAATGGGTGCACAGATCAGGGTTTGAATGTTTGCAGAATGTATCAAATCAGGCAACTTGATGATTAATCTAAGAATATAATGCAAGTAGCCCTAATTGATTTTTTTTTTAGTTTTCTCAAAATCAGGGGTTTAGAAGGATTTAAAAGGAGTTTTACCTGTCCCTGGAGTGGTTGATGTGCGACTAGTCTTTCTTGATGAATCCCATGAAATAGATCAAAGTCAAAAGAGATAGAGCAAGTTAGTATTGACTCAGATATTGCAATCAAGAGATATGATTACGCATTGCTCCCCGGCAATGACGCCAAAATGTTATCGCAGCGAAATCAAGGTTTAAAAACTGGGTGTAGTATAGTTGAAACCACTTTGAAAATAAATAAATTTATTACTCGAATTTTTAAGCCCATGGTCAAACACAGGGAGCAATTGATAACACTACATTTTGGAGTAATAATTCTGCCAATTGGGGTTTATCTTAAAGATAATATGCATGAATAGCACATCATGAATGGGCATGGGAGCATTGCATGCTTCACAGGTTAAGATTGATTATAAACTAGTATTAATGGCCATTTGCACAAGTTCATGTCAAAATAGGCCTCAGATGCGCAATCGAACTACATGGATGGATTCAGAACGACGAACGGAGTCCAACGGACTCAAAATCGGACAAATCCGACATCCGGAGCTCCCACAAAGAGCCCAAGAAGTTCTGGCTGTTGATTTAATGATCAACGGCCACGAAGCTGCCATGTGGCACCATCACCGCACCCCTTGCCCACAGCACAACACTACTTCACCGTGCTCAACAACTTTAAGTCGTCCGATCCGTGGATCAAAAGACTAAGAATGCCCGCGCCATCGCTCGCGCCATTGCTATGCCCCCACCCGCAGCAGATCATGACCGTTGGATCTTCATCCAATGGTTGCCAGCACCACGCCACTTCTCCCTCTCCACGACAATCCACTAGTATTGTGCAGCGGTCAATCGACACACCCGCCCACACCTGACGTGGGATCGAATCGCACTGCGCTACAAATCTGAGGCGAAGGCGCATGTGTGGAGAAATTGAGTCGTCGATGTGTGCACGAACGGCAGAGATCATAGCTACGCGACACCCGCAGATGCATCCAAGCCAGATGCGCGCGATGACGCACGCATGATGCGTGCTTTTACACTCAACTCAGTAATTAAGTTAATTTCACTTAATTAAGAGTAGAAGTCACTTAGGTTAACTCGAAATTGTGTCGGTTGTGTAGTATAGGGTCGAATTAACCTAACATTTTAGAAATTTTTACTGGTTGAGTCCAGATCCTTCACTGGGAGGTATAATTTTTCTCTAAATTCACCAATTATCTTTTATTTTCCTTTATAACTTTAGGAGGTATAACTATGTTGATTTTAAAACATGAATTTTGCCAAAATATTTAAATTATAAAGAATATACAAAATTCCATATGAAAAACATATTTACTCAAAATAATGTTTGTTTTCCAATTTTATTTCAAAAGAAATTAAGGCAATAAGAATTGTTCTATTAAAATATGCCTTATTACAAAATTTAAAACAAATTCAAAAAGAAATTAAAACTTCATTTCTTCAGCCTCTCTCTTCCTCTTCCTTTCTCTTTATTTTTATTCTCTATCTCTTTACTTCTCTTCTGCTCCTGCCTTCTTCTTCTCTTCCCTTACTACCTGTTCTTTAACACTCCTTAGCGCCTGTTCTACTCCTTTCCTTAGCCTTCAGCACTTAGCTTAACAACCATCGGCTTCACTTTCAATTCCCTCAAACTTAACCTTCAACAGCTCCTCTTTTCCTTAAGCTTTCTTTTGAACCATCAGTTGAATTGGGTTTTTTTACTTTTTAACCAAAAATTAATTTATTTGCGGCGAGGTCCTTTCGAGGATGCACATCACCCTGAGACCAGGGTGGGACCAGACCCTACTCGGTCCTCACCTAATCTCAATTAGGATCGATTTTGATTTATTTCATTTCAGTTCATAGTCTTGAACCCATCTAGCTCAACCCAGCCTCCCAGGCCTCACCCTCCCAGGGCACACTCGCTCACGCCCACAAGGGCGCATGCCTGCAGGGAGACAAGCCTGCACACACATGCACATGCTAAGAATGTTTAGAATGATCAAATCGGTAACCGGTGCACTGAGTGCTGACGACTGAAGAGCCCGGGTAACAAAATCATTTTATCCCCATGCACGCACTCAGAAACTGACGATGTGGGACTATCATAACCCCTTCCAGACCCAACTTCAAATGATCATAACTCCCTACCCAGAGCTCCATTTCAAGTGATTTAAAGTTTGTTAGAAAGCTCTAAGATAGATCTACACAATTGCTGGGTCAATTTAAGGTTTAGAGGTTGTTTTCCTCTTCAATTTGAAGAATGAAATAAGGGGTTCCTATGGGTTATTATTGCCTGGAAATGGAATTAATTTCACAGAGTCCTCAGATGGACTTTTCTCTCTTAATTAAAGGTATGTACAGGTTATACAAGTTATTCTACATCTACTAAAGTAAGTTTTAAGCTCACAAGACCTTCAGACAGTGTATAGAAGGTTGAAGCTTCTCTGAAAGCTTCAGAGTTCGAATTTCAGACTTTGATATGTGCAACAGACACTTAAGAATGTTTCTAATTGACTTAAACTAATTCTAAGAGTTATAGCAGACTTAACTAGGCAAGATTCAAGTTCATATTTCAACAAAATACTTCTGCTGTTAGTTTGGGTTCGAAAGTAACCCAAATTAACAAGGTTCAAATTCTCACACAATAACTCATCTGAGCTCACTTTATTCTCTCTCAGATCATTCAACAAGATCTCAGAATCCATTTAATCTCATCGATTCCTCAAATTGAGCTCAGATACAAAGTTTCCTCCTCAGGTTTGACTATAAAGGCTTAAATTTGACTTTATGTTCAAAGCCTTCTCTCAAGAAATCAAAGCCTCAACTAGAGTCTTCTCAACCTCAGGAACTTATTCAGGTCTTCAGATAAGTGTTCTGACCCTGATTTCTAGGGTTACAGGCTCATCGCCTGAGGTTCAAAATGTGTTTGTTCGTCAGAGGAAATTAGAGGTTGTTACAGTGGAATGAGGTCATAAACAGCTTCAGTGCATCGCACTGAAGCTTCTGAGTACCTTAAATTCTTCTTATATCTCTTTATCAGACTTCTCCAACTCTGCCGGAGTTAGAGAAGATGAACTTCATTCTACAGCTCCAGACACTTAATCCTTAAAGAATCATCCTCAAAACAATCAGTGATCCACATTATATCATTCTGGAGCTTCTCAATGAATTCTAAAGGCTGAAGTATAGATTTGGCTTGTCGGAGCTCGCCGGAGCTCCGGTGAGTTCAGAAAATATGTAATCTATGTACAGATTGTGAAAACTTGCCATTTTTTATCTAAAATGGATCTTGAGATTGCAAGGAACCCCAGAATCACATTTAATTCTTCATTATTTCATTAAAGTTAAGAATTGACAGTGAATTCATTTCTTTGAACATCTGATTTGAATTAAGCTTAGGACTTGTTTAACCACTCAATTGAGAGGTTACAACAAGTCAACAGATAATAGCAGTCATAATTATATATTTAATTAATAGTTTGAACTACTCCTGAGCCGCCATTGATAGCAAGCTCAGGAGCTAAATTATATTTGGGCGTTTAATTTATATGTGATAATAATATGTATTATAGTGTCGATTAGGGTCCATAAGTGATGGATAGATGATGGAAGAACCCAATGGAGGTGAAATTAACTCGACTACTGTCACCATGGATAGTGAGAGCAGTAGGTGGAGGTGAAATGTAAATTAGGCGATTAGGTGATTCAATTAGGTGTTTAAGTGAATTAGAAATGATTATGGAAGATAAAGGAAGGTGGGCAGCGATTTGAAAAGACAAGATTAAGACTCTAGCGAGCTCAAGGAGCTCACTAGAGTCGGAGAAGATGACACTGAAAATCTAAAATCTAATCTAATTGACTACCTACCTAACTAACTAAGCTAACCTACTCCTACTCCTACTCCCAATCTACTGTTACCTGGACGAAGGGGTCAATAGGGTTCCGCTGAAGTCTCATAGCGGATGACGAAATTAGAGGGTGGAAGAAAGATCTCTGGCGGGTGGATTTGAGGTGGAGCAGAGGATTCCTTTGGTCGACGCTTGTGTCAGAGATGCGGAAGACCATGGTGGATCTCCTCGGCTGATCAGAATGGATGGAGGAAGTCAGAAAATGAAATGGAAAGTTGCCGAAGTTTTGGACGAATAGCCTATTGGGTCGGCTACAGTGTTAAAAGAGGGAAGGGAGCCAACTTGAGTAAAATCCGAGGGGTGAGGGGGTATTTATAGTAGTTGGCAACGAAGAGAATGGCGGGGTCTGGCTGAAGAAGGAGCTCGAGGAGTTTAACCTCCGTCGTCGTCTCCAACGACGGTGAGGTTATCTCCCACTGGAATTTAGCATTTCCGATTAATCTATATCGGTGGATGAAGAGGAGGTGGTGAGTGCAAGCTGCAAGAGCTTGGACAAAGAAGAATGATGTCGGCAGGAAGGTAATCACGCGGTGGCATGACTCTCTGCCACCAGCCGTTCATTCGGCTGAAGAAGAAGAAGACAAAGAGGGACTTAAATGTAATAAAACTTAAGGACCTGTGTGAGAAATAAGGACCCGACTGTAATGAATTTTAAGGACCAAAATGTAAACTCAGGTTTTGAAGGTTTATTTTAACTTAGATCTTTCTCAACTTTTTGTATATGCCAGTAAATAAGGTAAATATTATGTTTTCACCTTGAATTTACATTTTTTACCTTTTTAGCTTAATTTGTTAGATTAAGTAAAATTACTTAAGTTATTATATACTTAGGTATACATTATATTTAAGTTAATTTATTAATTAAGGAAATGATTAATAGGATTTTGAGTCCAATTATTAACTAAATTATTAATAATTTTAATTGAATGATAAAATGCCATTTTTAACTTATTTTAAGGTCTTTTACTAAATATCCCTTATTTTATAATTAACCCTTATACGTTCATAACCTTAGCTAATTAACTAGGAAGACTAGTTAATTAGGGGTAATTAAAGATCATGATGAGTGTCTCATCATACCCCCAAGCCAAAGTTTTGCTAGTCCCTAGCAAAATTAACTAAGACTATGATGATTTAAAGCACTTGGGTTTAAATTATCATAAATAGTAACTATGTATATGATGATTTAAAGCACTTGGGTTTAAATTATCATAAATAGTAACTATGTAGAGGAAAGCTTGGGTCCGAAATTTTTAAGTTTAATATAAATGATTAATGTATAGAGCATGTGTGAAAATTTTCTTACTTTGATTTATGCTTATAACATTTTCAAAACATACTTAAAAAAAATTTTAAACAAGAATTTTATTCAAAATTAGAATTCTTCAAAAATCTCTTTAATCTTTGTAACTATTCTTAATTTAAATTAGAATACAAAGTGTTTTAAGAAAATAAAACTTAAGAATTGAGAATTAAATTTTAACTCAAAAGCTCAAATAGATTTAAGTCAATCCTTTGTTTATGATATTTGATTTTTATCAATATAAGTTTAAGCAAATTAACCAGATACTCATTATTAATCAAACTTAGAGTAGTAAAACTTTAATTTACTAGCCTACAACACTAAAGATTAATTTCTAGACCTAGGATTCTATCAATTCTTCTCCTTTAGGTCTCAACTTAAAATCTTCAAAACCCAATTCCTTAGGTTTCATTGCCCAATATCAAGGTTCAGTAGCTATGATTTTAAAACATCTATGCTTAGTGAAGAGAATTGTCCTAAAGACATCCAAAGTTTAAAAAATCCAGATGTTAAGACATCAATTTCCAATCCCTATTATTCCAATTCAAGCCTTTGGCTTAGCCTTACTTAGGTTTGGTTGCTTTCTCCTCACCACTTTTCTATCCTGAGGTCAACACTTTTTGTGTATATCTCCCCGGTGGACCATTGGATCTCTTATTCCTAATATTTTTTTCTCCATATTTTTTCTTCACTTTTTCCATAGGTTAGAACACCCATTTGTAGTGAGGTGTTCTTTTTATTTGATGGAAGGAAGGTAGCATCCATTTGTAACGAGATGCTTTTATTTATTATGTAGAAAAATTGCAGAAGCACCCATTTTTAACAAGGCACTTAACTGCAGGGTGTTTTATTTATTTATTTTTCTTTTTCTTTTCCCCCCTTCTCATTTTTCTTACTACCATTATTCTCCAAATCTTTTTTCTAGGTGAGTGGCACATCCTTCACCCTTTCAAGAACCGCCCCGCGGAAATCCTTGGACTAAAGAGGATTCAGAACTGATCTCTTAACCTCTGTGTTTTCGCGATCTCAGATGCCAACAAGACAATTCTATGTGTGTGAATTTAGATGTTTAGGTTACTTAGCTCTCAAACCAGAGCTTGGACAACAAAGCCCTTTACTCTCAGGTTCTTCAAATTTTTAGTTTCCTCCTATAGGATCCGTCAAGACAAAATTTACCAAGTCTAGTTATTTATCTTTAGCTTGTAAGTTTTGTAAACTAAAATTCTACCAACTCTCTATTTAATTAACTCTGATAATCTGGCCTTTTACTTAACTTTATGATAAAATCAAATTTTCAAAAAGAAAAAGGATTACTTAATCTAATTGATTAAAAGGTTATAATTTAATTCCAAAACTTAAGTTTAAATCTTAACTCACTTAGTTTCTTAATTCAAGGTAAGAATAGAAAAAAAAATTTAAAAGATTCCTAATCCAAATAAAATCTTGTTTTAAAAATTTTAAACACAAAAGTGTATTTTTACAAAATGTTTAAGTAAAATCTAATTAAGAATTGAATGCTCTTAAATACTCTATATATATTCTATATACATTTTAAACTTCTGACCTAAAAGAAAATTAAGCTCTTAATTATAATATATATATATTCTTCTTCTTTTCTTCTTTATTAAAAATGATTATACCCTCTTATTATTTTTATGAATTTTCTTTTCAAATTTTTGTATTTATATATTTTTATTTTTATGTATATAAGATTTCCAATTTTTTATGAATTTTTCAAAAATTTTTCAAATTTTTATGAAATTTTTTTTTTTAATTTTTATCATTTTAAAATTTCAATTTTTTTAAATTTCGTGGATATTTAATGTTTATGTGTTTTTATCTTTTAACCCACACTTAAAATGAAAATTTCACTTCAACATCCCCCCAAGCCAAAATTTTACAATGTCCTCATTGTAATAAGAGTGTAAATATATTACACTTCATTTAGTATAGGGTGATGGAAGGAGTCGAATAGAGGAAATTAAAAATCTCAGTGCGGACGATTTTGTTTCTAACCAATGGTCAGAGTGATCAGTCGGGCTAAATGAAGGTAATCAATATGAAATATGAAGTGAAATTTTAAAATAAGTGTATAAGAAAATCAAATGGGTAGAAAAAGGAAACAACTATGTAAAAATACTATGTTTTACGCCTTCAACTAGGTGTAAACCCTAGTAAAGAACTCCTAAAAAGAATAGGTATATGGTAAAAATAGAGGAGTTATGAAAGAATTAGATCAAAAAATTAGAAAACAGATTAAACCACCCAATCAAAACTCGTCCTGAAATTGCCTAGAATAGATCTCGCAAAACCAAATATCAAATTCTCATGAAAAATCTCAGAAAGATCATAGTGAATGTTATAAAGAATAAATCTGGTTTAGGTTGAGATGTAGAATGTTTAAGATTAAGGCATTTTATAAAAGATGATTCCACCAAGTTCAGAAGATCAGCATAGTCAATTTTGATTCTCAATAATAGGTGGGTCATTTTGACACAAAATAGGTTGTTGATGCAGGTTTAATGGATTATTTTCAGAAAGTACAGAGGACGGGTTATGATTAGAATCAAAGGCTTGATTAAGGAAATGGACTTGGCCTTGATTTCGCCTAGGATTTGGTAGATTCCTAGGATTCGGAAATGGCTGAGATGGAAGAGTACCTGGCTGACGAGACTCAGCCAAAAGCGTGTTCTAATTTCGTAAATCAGCCAACTCTACCTTACATTGCCTATGGATCTCAGTGAGAGCTTCAGCATTTTGTCGCTGACTCTCTGACACAGCTCTTAAAATTTGGTCTAGCTGTGTATCTCTAATAGGCCTAGAGTAATTCTGCATACTCATCGGGTTAGGCCTTAAATTTGATTGCTGAGGAGGCAATGGAGGTGGATTAAAATGGGTCTGATTCAGATAATTTGGTCTTTGATTTTGATTTGGAGCAACCCAAGAAAAATTTGGGTGGCTTCTCCATCCAAGATTATAGGAATTTGAATGAGGGTTTGGTCTTAGAATATTTTCCTGGATGGCATGTAATCCAAAAAGATATGGCATGTTTTCTGCAACAGAAAAGGGTGGGGAAAAGGGTGGGTAAGATTGTGGGACAAAAGTCCCTCCTTGGGTTAGTGAAGGAGTAGATAGAAAACCCAAGGAAGATGGATCTCTAGAATCCAGATTATTCACAAATTCCCTCCCCGCGGGAATTTGCAAAGCAGGTAAATACGTGGGATTCGTAGCAAGTAGAGGCGTAAGAGTCTTCATTGTGTTTCTAACCTCGTCAAGATGCTTTGCTACGATATTGACTTTGTCCAGTTTTTCTGCAATAATCTCTAAATCCTTTGAACTGGACAGATTACTATCTCGTGAATGCCCTTATGCGGATTTTGGTGATTCGTATTTGCACCCGGCATAAATTGCGACATAGATGCGTTATTGATCGAGTTTTCTGCCATCCCTTCAAATAATTCTGAAGCGGATTCTGCGTCGCGATTTAAAAAATTCCCTCCACAAGAGGCATCGACTAGATTGCGAATGCCCTCTTGTAAACCATAGTAAAAGTGTGCATGAGTTGCCAACGAGGGATGTCATGATGTGGGCATGTCCTTTGCAATTCATGAAAACGTTCCCAGGCTTCATGAATTGGTTCTGCTTGGTTTTGATTGAAAGTAGTAATAGCTTGACTTAAAGCATTGGTTCGACCAATAGGAAAGAATTTCGTCAAAAATGCAGATTCGAGTTCAGCCCAAGTTGAGATTGGTCTTGCTATAGTTCTATACCAATAAGCTGCTTTATCTTTAAGGCTAAAAGAGAACATTTTCATTAGTAGGATTTCCCTATTTTGATTTCGAGGACCAAGAGTTTGGGATAAATTCTTTAGATCTTCTATGTGTTGAAATGGATCCTCGGATGCAAATCCGTGAAAGTGGGGGATTAAACCTATAATATTTGGCTTTAATTCAGGATGATTTTCCCCAATAGGAATCCTAACATTAGGCTCTACTTGTGCATTAGATGTGTTATAATAATCTCTAAGTAGAGGCCTTGGATGATGGATCGGTAAATCAGGGTTTTCAAAACCCGCCTCAGGTCACGGTGAAGAATGGGTTTGAAGAGTCTGTAAATTATTTAAGGCTGCTGTTAATAAATTGATTTGTCTTGTTTGCTCTAGCATCCTAAGGTTTTGGTTCAGGAGCGCCTCATGAACATCAAAAGGCGGCATCTCCCCCTGACTAGAAGAAGAAGGGATCTCGGGATTAAGATTTTGCATTTGATCCAAGGAAGTAGATGGATCAGACGGGAAAACCATTGGTTGCTTATCTACAACCAGCCTAGGATCACCCATCAACGTTGGTGCAAGAGGCGGATGCAAGGATCGCCTCTCATCCATAAACAGAAAATAATGTGCAAGTGCACACACACACCACCGGTAAAACAGCGGCACAAAAAACCCGCAAAACAGCGCAAAAGATGCGGGTTTTGCTCTTCTTTCAAAGGAAAGAAGAAATTCCTAAGATACGCAAAGTAATTTGACGCAAACAAATAGAATAACAGTATGAAAATACGCATCCTAATCTGTGTCTACGCAGGTGCGTACCTTAAAGCTCAAAGGTCTAAGGTCTAGGATCGAGGCCGCTCACTATTGGCTCCCCTAGGCTCTAGTAGTGAGACAGACTTGTTGATTTTCGGCCAAAGCCCTAAGAGGTGTAAAGAGGAGAGATAGAAAAATAGACTCGTGTGACTCTAGTGATCGCGCTGTGTGCGCGATAGCATGCAACAGACGATAGCGATTGAAAAACCCGCATGCATTCTGCAATCAGATTTAAGTCACAATTTTTACTTCCTCTTTTTAGTTAATCTTTTTCAAAAGTATATCAATTAAACTACAATGGCCGCTTTTTATATCTTTTCAAACAAAAATATATGGTCTTTTTAATTTCTCAGAGGACAGGGATCTATGCAAGTTTTCTCGTGTTTTCCCGCTGATGCGAGAAAAACAGTTTAAAAATACTAGCAGGATAATGCACTCCTAAGAGTGTATGCCTATGATATGCTGCTGCTAGTCAGAAAAAGATGTATTTTTGTATTTTTTTTTAAATGCAACAATACAAAAGATTAAGAAATACTTACAAAAAGCAAAAACAGCAAAACAGTTTCCCGCCTCTCCTGAGATTACCCGCAGAGGTAAACCTGAAAAGAAGACAGAAAATAAAAAAAACACAAACAAAAACAAAACAAAACACACTAATTAGAACAAAAACATTAAAAACAAAATATATTTACTAAATACCTCCTAATTAGATAATTAATCCAACTATTTTTAGTGAATTAAAATATTACCTCTCCGGCAACGGCACCAATAAAATGATGCGTGCTTTTACACTCAACTCAGTAATTAAGTTAATTTCACTTAATTAAGAGTAGAAGAAGTCATTTAGGTTAACTCTAAATTATGTCACTTGTGTAGTATAGGGTCGAATTAACCTAACATTTTAGAAATTTTTACTGGTTGAGTCCAGGTCGTTCACTGGGAGGTATAATTCTTCTCTAAATTCACCAATTATCTTTTATTTTCCTTTATAACTTTAGAAGGCATAACTAGGTTGATTTTAAAACATGAATTTTGCCAAAATATTTAAACTATAAAGAATATACAAAATTCCATATGAAAAGCATATTTACTCAAAATGATGTTTGTTTTCCAATTTTATTTCAAAAGAAATTAAGGCAATAAGAATTGTTCTATTAAAATATGCCTTATTATAACATTTAAAACAAATTCAAAAAGAAATTAAAACTTCATTTCTTTAGCCTCTCTCTTCCTCTTCCTTTCTTTTTATTTTTATTCTCTATCTCTTTACTTCTCTTCCCTTAGTACATGTTCTTTAACACTCCTTAGCGCCTGTTCTCCTCCTTTCCTTAGCCTTCAGCACTTAGCTTAACAACCATCGGCTTCTCTTTCAATTCCCTTAGACTTAGCCTTCAGCTCTCAGCTTAACCTTAATCTTCAGTGGCTCCTCTTTTCCTTAAGCTTTCTTTTGAACCATTAGTTGAATCAGGTTTTTTTTACTTTTCAACCAAAAATTAATTTATTTGCGGCGAGGTCCTTTCGAGGATACACATCACCCTGAGAACAGGGTGGGACCAGACCCTACTCGGTCCTCGCCTAATCTCAATTAGGATCAATTTCAGTTTATTTCATTTTAGTTCATAGTCTCGAACCCATCCCACTCAACCCAGCCTCCCAAGCCTCACCCTCCCAGGGCACACTCACTCACACCCACAAGGGCGCACACCCGCAGGCACACAA
Source organism: Thalassia testudinum (assembly GCA_037157565.1). NCBI lineage: Eukaryota > Viridiplantae > Streptophyta > Magnoliopsida > Alismatales > Hydrocharitaceae > Thalassia > Thalassia testudinum. The sequence goes on from JAZHRO010000078.1 coordinate 23,107,842, forward strand.
GCCTGCACACACACATGCACATGCTCAGAATGTTAAGAATGATCAGATCGGTAACTGCTGCACTGAGTGCTGAAGACTGAAGAGCCGGGTAACAACATCGTTTTATCCCCATGAGTGGGCTCAGAAACGGAGGAAGTGTGACTATCATAACCCCTTCCAGACCCAACTTCAAATGATCATAACTCCCTACCCAGAGCTCCGTTTCAAGTGATTTAAAGTTTGTTAGAAAGCTCTAAGATAGATCTACACAGTTGTAGGGTCAATTTAAGGTTTAGAGGATGTTTTCCTCTTCAATTTGAAGAATGAAATAAGGGGTTCCTACAAGGTATTATTGCCTGGAAATGGAATTAATTTCACAGAGTCCTCAGATGGACTTTTCTCTCTTAATTAAAGGTCTGTACAGGTTATACAAGTTATACCGCATCTACTAGAGTAAGTTTTAAGCTCACAAGACCTTCAGACAATGTACAGAAGGTTGAAGCTTCTCTGAAAGCTTCAGAGTTCAAATTTCAGACTTTGATATGTGCAATAGACACTAAAGAATGTTTCTAATTGATTTAAACTAATTCTAAGGGTTATAACAGACTTAACTAGGTAGGATTCAAGTTCGTATTTCAACAAAATGCTTCTGCTGTTAGTTTGGGTTCGAAAGTAACCCAAATTAACAAGGTTCAAATTCTCACACAATAACTCATCTGAGCTCACTTTATTCTCTCTCAGATCATTCAACAAGATCTCAGAATCCATTTAATCTCATCAATTCCTCAAATTGAGCTCAGATACAAAGTTTCCTCCTCAGGTTTGACTATAAAGGCTTAAATTTGACTTTATGTTCAAAGCCTTCTCTCAAGAAATCAAAGCCTCAACTAGAGTCCTCTCAACCTCAGGAACTTATTCAGATCTCCAGATAAGTGTTCTGACCCTGATTTCTAGGGTTACAGGCTCATCGCCTGAGGTTCAAAATGTGTTTGTTCGTCAAAGGAAATCAGAGGTTGTTACAGTGGAATGAGGTCATAAACAGCTTCAGTGCATCGCACTTATGCTTCTGAGTACCTTAAATTCTTCTTATATCTCTTTATCAGACTTCTCCAACTCCGCCGGAGTTGGAGAAGATGAACTTCATTCTACAGCTCCAGACACTTAATCCTCAAAGAATCATCCTCAAAACAATCAGTGATCCACATTGTATGATTCTGGAGCTTCTCAACGAATTCTAAAGGCTGAAGTACAGATTTGGCTCGTCGGAGCTCCGATGAGTCTAGAAAATATGTAATCTGTGTACAGATTGTGAAAACTTGCCATTTTTGATCTAAACTGGATCTTGAGGTTGCAAGGAACCTCAGAATCACATTTAATTCTTCATTATGTCATTAGAGTTAAGATTTGACAGTGAATTCGTTTCTTTAAAAATCTGATTTGAATTAAGCTCAGGACTTGTTTAACCAATCAATTGAGGGGTTACAACAAGTCAACAAATAATAGCAGTCATAATTATATATTTAATTAATAGTTTGAACTGCTCCTAAGCCACCATTGACAGTAAGCTCAGGAGCTAAATTATATTTCGGAGTTTAATTTATATGTGATAATAATATGTATTATAGTGTCGATTAGGGTTCGTAAGTGATGGATAGATGATGGAAGAACCTAGTGGAGGTGAAATTAACTCATCTATCGTCACCATGGACAGTGACAGTAGTCGGTGGAGGTGAAATGTAAATTAGGCGATTAGGTGATTCAATTTGGTGTTTAAGTGAATTAGAAATGATTATGGAAGATAAAGGAAGGTGGGCAGCAATTTAAGAAGACAAGATTAAGACTCTGGCGAGCTCCTTGAAAAGACAAGATTAAGACTCTGGCGAGCCCAAGGAGCTCGCCAGAGTCAGAGAAGATGACATTGAAATTCTAAAATCTAATCTAACTGACTACCTACCTAACTAAGCTAACCTACTCCTACTCCTACTCCTACTCATAATGTACTGTTACCTGGACGAAGGGGTCAATAGGGTTCCGCCGAAGTCTCATAGCGGACGACGAAATCAGAGGGTGGAAGAAAGATCTCCGGCAGGCGGATTTGAGGTGGAGTGGAGGATTCCTTTGGTCGATGCTTGTGTCAGAGATGCGGAAGACCATGGCGGATCTCCTCGGCTGATCAGAATGGATGGAGGAAGTCAGAAAATGAAATGGAAAGTTGCCGAAGTTTTGGACGAATAGCCTATTGGGTCGGCTACAGTGTTAAAAGAGGGAAGGGAGCCAACTTGAGTAAAATCCGAGGGGTGAGGGGGTATTTATAGTAGTTGGCGGCGAAGAGAATGGCGGGGTCTGGCCGAAGAAGGAGCTTGAGGAGCTTAACCTCCTCCGTCGTCTCCGACGACGGTGAGGTTATCTCCCACTGGAAATTAGGATTTTCAGTTAATCCAGACCTGTGGATGAAGAGGAGGTGGTGAGCGCAAGCTGCAAGAGCTTGGACAAAGAAGAATGATGTTGGCAGGGTGGTAATCGCGCGGTGGCGTGACTCTCTGCTGCCAGCCGTTCATTCCTCTGAAGAAGAAGATGATGAAGAGGGACTTAAATGTAATAAAACTTAAGGACCTGTGTGAGAAATAAGGACCCCACTGTAATGAATTTTAAGGACCAAAATGTAAACTCAGGTTTTGAAGGTTTATTTTAACTTAGATCTTTTTCAACCTTTTATATATGTTAGTAAATAAGGTAAATATTATGTTTTCACCTTGAATTTACATTTTTTACCTTTTTAGCTTAATTTATTAGATTAAGTAAAATTACTTAAGTTATTATATACTTAGGTATACATTATATTTAAGTTAACTTATTAATTAAGGAAATGATTAATAGGATTTCGAGTCCAATTATTAACTAAATTATTAATAATGTTAATTGAATGATAAAATTCCATTATTAACTTATTTTAAGGTCCTTTACTAAATATCCCTTATTTTATAATTAACCCTTATATGTTCATAACCTTAGCTAATTAACTAGGAAGACTAGTTAATTAGGGGTAATTAGAGATCATGATGAGTGTCTCATCAGCGCAGAACGCCCGCGAGGCATGATCCTGAAGCACTCTCACCATGCAATCTCGACCGTCTGATCTACGATCGGACAGTCCTTAGCGGCTGCAAGCGGATCACCAAGAAGAGGAAGCACAGAGCGTGCGGACAATCGCCGAGCAGAGGGGATTCACCGATGTTTCAGGAAGGGTTTTAGTGACATCTCGAACGTCGTTAAAGCCCCTTCTTCATTTAGAAAGGCCTTTTTCCTATATAAACTCCTTCCAACCACCCATGGAGGGCATTCAATACCCTTGCAAGTGTTCCACCCTACTCCTAGCTATCCCTAGCACACTTTTGTAATTGCTGGAGTCAACGAGCCGCCGATGGAGCCCTCCTCCACCACCGTGGCCGCTTCGCTGTCTCCTTTCTCTTTCTCTCTCTCTAGCTTACCTTTACTATACTTGTGCTTAAGCATTTGTCTAGTGTTATACTTATAAAACTGAAGTGCATGTTAAATGAAGATGTTTCTTTTCTAGCTATTGTTGCTCTTTCTCTTCTTGACAAGTTTCTTTTTCCGTATTGTGAGTTGCATGAATGCCATGACTTAAAATAACTCTAACCCTACTCTCTCTCTCTCTCTTTCTCTCTCTTACTCGCTTTTCCACCATGTTTTCCTGCGCAAGCAAAAACCCTCCATTTCAGTGACACTAAGTGACAGAAAAACCTGATTTTGATGCCTCCTTGTGTTCGACACTTAGACACACGTCTGTTTCTTTATTTAAAATTGAGGCAGCGAACGCGAGCTACAACGACCCTTTTAAACAAATGCGTCTGTGGCACGTCAGTTTTTAGCACCATTGCCAGGGAGGCAACGGATTTATTCTGACTTCCATTTTGCGTCCATGCTCACATCATCTAATGCATTTTCTCCCTCTACTTGATGGTTGCAGGAACTCGATGCTTGGAAAGCAAAGGAGCACAACTCGTAATGGTGGAGATGGAGTAAGCACAGCAAGGATCGGTTGTAAGTAGTTCTCTACCTGCAGTTGTTTGCTTACCTAAAAAAAAATCTAAAAAAATTTAAAATCAGAAAAAATTAGTGTGGTGAATGATTGCCTGATCCCCATCCGTAAATCATCACCCACCAAACAAAAATACACTCTAACATTCTTAAAGACCTCATCTTTTTGAATGTTCTTTCTCTTTGAGTGGTGTTTGCGAAGCCACCGTGGATTGACTTGGGTTGTACCACTCACCCCTAAAATTAACTCATCTGGTAGAAATTGCATGAGCACTAGGATGAGCACATTAGGGTTTTAGTGCCTGATCACATTAAAGGAAATCCACTCTCACCGATTGTGTGAAAAACTTGGCGTGCCCACTTGAAACTTGCTTGAAAACATTACACGTCAACCCTAAAAGACACGAAAGTATGGACATACATTAAAAGACACCACATCTTAAATCCTTGCTTGAAATCCATGTCTTAATAGGAGCACACACACTCAAATTGGATAACTAAGAGGCACCACCCCAATCAATGCCTCATCACATAACCTAAGCACAAGCACTGTCCTAGCCCCATTAAAATAGAGTAGATTTGCCCTAGGTAGGACTAGGTTAAGTCTCAAGAGGCATGGTTTTGTTTGCTGGGCACTTGGCCTTCATTCCCTTAGTAGAATCTGGTGACTAGGCTGCCAGGAAGTGTGAAACGACTGCTGTTGTGAGGTTTACGGAACTAGCAGCGCAAGCCAAAAGAAGAACCTTCCCCACAATCCCCTCATAATCAACCTGGCCAAATTAGCTTTGGGAAGGGTGGTCTCGTGCCTACAGACTTGATCGTTCCTTTAAAGATTTCTAGGTCCCTTAAGGAATACACTGTAAGGACTAGGCTTGCCTGCTTGGTTGTACACACACACTTCTTGCATCTGTCTCTCTCCGCACCCCCCTGTTCTTCTCTAGTGTATGCACGGGAGACAATTACTTCATCCTGAGTTGTTTGTTTTGGGACAAGAATCCAGGAGACTTGATCTTGCTAGAAACATGGCCGAACCCAGAGTAGATGAGGTTGAGGACTAACCTCCACTAGATATGATGGCTATCATCTAGGCCCAGATCAATGCAAACCACCAGCTTCAGCAGCAACAGATCCACACCATCATGCATGCCATACACCGATTGCAGAACCCGCAGGGGCAACACCACCACCTTTCCAGGACCCGCAAGGGCAACCACCACTTGATCCACCACCATTCCAGGACCAACCTAGGCCCCTCCATGACTTCTACAATCCTTCTGCAATTTGGATTGAACCACACTGATGTAAACACATTTGTTGAGGGTAAAATTCCTATTAATGCATGTTCCTAGGCTTAGATTTGCATTTCATGTTATAAATATAGCATAGCATGCATCATTCTACATTTAGAGTAGTATATAATTTAGGTTAATTGCATCCTTTTGTGGTTAGGAGAGAAGGATATTTATTTTGGAGCCTCGAATTGATGATCCGACCATACGGATCTGATTAAGATGATGATCGGAGTGCAACGTCTTTGAAATTGCCTCGATCGGAGTCCCGTAGCACTATATGAAATCTGAGGAAGATCAACGGCGAAGGGACTAGGAGACATAATTTGGAGCTTCAAATGGTAAATCCGACTGCGTGGATGGATTCAGGTCAACGATCGTAGCCTAATGGTGCGAAAATCGACTCAATCCGACCTCTGTACCAGCCCCTACAAGAAGAAGATGGATGGCCCAGACTACGCCACGTGTCGCAGCCTAGGCCGCCAGCACACGCACGCAACACTGCACAGCGCCAATGCGTGGGCACTCGCACGCAGCAAGGCAGGAGCGTGGCACCAATGCAGCGTAAGCTGAACCTACAACGATGCATGAGTTGGACTTATAGCGGCGCTTACAGCTGTCGGTAATTCATTGCATGCCAGCAAAGCCAGCTGTGGGTGCCAGCGAGCATGAGTTGGCTACAGCAACGTTTTCAGCGACAGCCTGAATGTCACTAATGGTCCCATACCTATTTTTGCCTCTTCTCCTCCACTATAAAAGGACCTACACCCCCTCCCTTCCAAGCCATCTCTACCTACTCTACTCCCACCTACTCCCAAGCTCTAGCAAGCCTACCAATGCTCCATTAGAGCCTGTTCTCAAGCTCCCAAGGTGTCTATTAGTGTAGCAAACCTCTGCCCCACCAAATACTACTCCAACTTCCTATCTCCCTTCATACCTTGGAGCCGTCCTCCTACCTCCATTCTGGTAGCAAATCAACTCCGTCTTCTCACCTCCATTCCGGAGCTATACCGAAACTTTCCTCAACTCGACGTCCTCCAGCATCTCACCTCCGTCGTCAAGCTCCTCACCTCCTTCATCTGAGCTTCCGCCAGGCACCGTCGTCTCACCGAATAGCCGATTCGGGAGATTTCCTCTCACTTCCCTCTCTTTATATGCTTTCATAGTTTCTTGTAATTGACATTTTAAGTAATATATATCATATTTGTTCCACATCTCTATCTTGTGATACGTTTGCTTGTTTTCTTTTATTTCAAAAATACAAAAAAAGTAAAAAAACCCCAAAATACCAAAAAGAAATGAATCGAAGCACGGTTTTCAACTAAAGTAAACATTGCCTCCCTGTGTTCAACCCAGGACTCCCTTGGAGTTTTGGTATAAATTTTATCTGATCGACATGTTTTGCAACTGCAATGACGGGTTACTTGTAACCTCGATTTCTAGCATGCGAAACACGCTCGACCACACACCTTAGGATCCTCGAGGGGGGAGATGATTTTGAGCTAAAACCAAATGTCCTGAGCCTAATTCAGAGCCACTTCCATGGAAGCTGAAATGAGGACCCCTTCCAGTACCTAGAGGATCTTGACTGGATCGCCCAGACTGTAAAACCCAGGAACATTAGCCTAGACATTGTTTTGATCAAGATGTTCCCCTTCTCATTAAGAGACAAAGCATCTCACTAGCTTAGGACTTTAGGAAGACGTATCTCCACCTAGGAAAAACTGAGGCATGCATTTCTAAAGAAATCTTCCCCATAGGAAAGACCAATGCCCTCAGAAGAGCCATTACTACCTTTACACTCCAGGGCGGGGAATAGTTCCATGAGGCTTGGGAGAGATTTAATGAACTATTAAGGAAATGCCCACACCACAAAGTACCGAGGTGGCAATTGACCCAGATCTTCTACCAAGGAACTTCGTCAATGCCTCATGTGGAGGAAACTTCCAGAACAAAGACGAGGAGAGCATGTTTGAGCTCTTCGAGTCTATGAGCGAAAATTCTCTCAACAATGCCTCCATGTCCCAGTTTAGTTGATCCAGTCAACCCCATGGTGGGATCTATGAGGTACAAGCAAATTCTGGAACGGTTGACAAGGGTATCATTGCTAAGAAATTGGATCGAGTGGAATTGGTAGATAAGAAAATAGATGAACTGTTGAACCAAATCAGGAACCCGCTATAGACCCTCTCCCTAGCAAAGGGAGCTCTTAACGTTGACCTGGTCTAGCCAGTAAGCCAGATGCACCTGGAAAGACCCCTGACCATGTTCCAGGGAGGGACCTTTGCTCCCTCAACCCCTAATTATTCTCTTCCCTTTCCCTCGACACCTTCTATCTTTGAAGATGTCCAGGCTATCCAAGGTTATTCCAAACCTAACCCCTTCTCCAACACCTACAACGCCAGATGGCGTAATCACCCAAACTTTACTTGGACAAACCAGAAACCACCTCAATTCCAGAACCAGCCCAAGCCAAACCATCAGCCAAACCCACCCTCCTATCAGCAAGGTCCACCGGTTAGACCCCCTTATAACCCAAATAAAGGAGCTCCTCCCCCACAAAACCAAATGGACACCCTGATAAAAATGATGGCTGAAATAAACCAAAAACACTAGGAGGAAATGGCATTAGTGAAGGGATAGTTGAGCCAGCTGTTGGATTGTAAACAATAGGGATCCCTTCGTTCTCAGCCACAACCAAACCTGCGAAACGTGATTAACAGAGGCCCCAATTCGCAAGGTTCCAAGGCAATCTTGAGCACGCCCACATGGTCCAACTAGCCCCACAAACACCCCCAAACTTTGGTGCTTCTTCGTCCTCATCTTCTTAAGGATCAACCGATGGTCCTAATGCCTCTGCAAATGCAGTGACCTTGAGAAGCGGCACCAAGACCTAGGATCCCAAATGGCCGACTCCTCCTGTGACTTCACCCCCTGAAATGCCCAACTCTGAAGAGGCGTAGGAAAAACCCAAGGACCCAGAAATAGACCCTATTCACATTCAGATACCATATCCCGAGGCCTTGGAGAAGATCAAGAAAAAGAAAAGTGTTATGGAGAATGAGGAGCTTTTGGAGATCTTTAAGTAGGTTCAGATTAATATCCCTCTCCTCGAACCCGTCAAGCACATTCCAACTTATGCTAAGTTCCTGAAGGATGCTAGTACACCAACACGTAAGTCAAGACCTCAAGCACTTAGGAAGGTTGTGCTCTCAGAGCAAGCAAGTTTCGTGATATCGAGCGACCTTCCACTCAAACAAACTGACCCGGGAGCACCCCTAATATCCTGCAATATCGGGGACATGACATTTGATAGAGCACTCTTGGACTTAGGTGCTTCCATCAATCTGATTCCAATGACCCTGTACCACTAATTTGGATTTGGAGAATTGACATCCACACCTATGACCATCCATCCAGTTGGCCGATAGATCTGTGAGGACCCCGAAGGGGGTTGTCAAGGACATGATTGTACGGGTCAAGGACTTCTATTTCCTAGTTGACTTCTTGGTGCTCTACATGGAAGTCCCTAAACAGCTATAGAACACACTCATCATCCTAGGCAGACCTTTCTTAGCTATGGCTAAGGCGAACATCGATTGTGACACGGCATGCATGGAAATCGCCTTCGGAGATAGGAAGATACAATTGGATATCTTCCGGGTGACCAAGTCTTTCGATTGCGACTAGGTTGAGGAACACAACCCCGTGGAGCCTTTGGTCGAGGAATGCCTCACCCTTAGTTCTATCTCAGACTACGAGACCCAATCTTGTGACGACTGTTCTAACCCGTCACCATCTGTGCACGTGGACTTTTGTAGGGCTGATTACCATCAACCAGCACTGTTCGAGGAGATTGATGTTGATCAACTCCCGCCTTTCTGCATTCCATCAAATATTATTCCACCCACACCCTAGTTGAAGCCACTTCCTGAGAACCTCAAGTTTGTCTTCCTGGGACCTGACCAGACCTTCCCAGTGATTATCAATGACCATCAAACTAAGGATTAGACACTCAGGTTGATCGCGACCCTTTCAGAACATTGGGCTGCCATTGGCTGGATTATTTCAGACTTGAGAGGAATTAGCTCCACCTATTGCACCCACAAGATTTACCTAGAAGATGGGATGCGACCCTCCCGTCAGATGCAGAGACGGTTAAACCTGAATATGCAGGAGGTCATTAAGAAGGAAATTATCAAATGGCTTGATGTCGACATCATCTATCCCATCTCCAATAGCCCCTGGGTGAGCCCCACTCAAGTGGTTCCCAAGAAAGCTGGGCTCACCGTTGTCACCAATGAGCGTGGCGAATCCATCCCCACCTGCACCACCACTACATGGCGGGTATGTATTGATTACAGGAAGCTCAATGAGGTGACCAAGAAAGATCATTTCCCCTTGCCATTCATTGATCAGATTCTCGAGCGATTGGCAGGGTAGAAATATTTTTGCTTCCTGTATGGATATTCAGGATATAACCAAGTCGCAATTGCTCCTGAAGATCAAGAGAAGACCACATTCACTTGCCCATATGGCACGTTCGCATTCCATCGTATGCCATTCAGGTTATGCAACGCACTCGCTACCTTTCAGCATTGCATGCTAGCCATCTTTTCATAGATGGTGTGTGAATACTTGGAGGTCATTATGGATGATTTCTTAGTATTTCGGAATCATTTGACCATTGTTTAAGCAACTTGGAGAAAATCCTCAAGCGATGTGTCGAGGTTAACTTGGTGTTAAGTTGGGAAAAGAGCGATTTCATGGTTCAAGAAGGAATTGTCCTCGATCACATCGTATCGCATAGGGGCATGGAGGTGGATCGAGCTAAAGTTGATTTGATTTCTAAACTTCCCCCACCTAGCTTGGTTCGGCAAATCCGCTCATTACTTGGACACATTGGCCTTTACCGAAGGTTCATCAAAGACTTCTCCAAGCTCTCCAAACCCTTGACCGACCTTCTGGCCAATGACGCCCTATTCCACATGACCTCTGATTGCATCTAAGCTTACTACACCCTCAGGGGCTTAGTCTCCACCGCACCTGTACTTCAGCCCCCAGACTGGTTCCAGCATTTTGTGATCAAGTGTGATGCATCAGACTTTGCCATAGGCGCAGTCCTGAGATAGAGACAACACAAGAAACTCGTGGTGATCTACTACGTGAGCAAGACGTTGGATGAGGCCCAACGGAATTATACGGACACAGAAAAAGAACTGCTCGCCGTAGTTTTTGGACTCGAAAAGTTCCGATCTTACCTTCTGGGATCCCACATGACCATCTATACGGACCACTCGGCCATCCGACATTTGTTGGCCAAAAAGGATGCGAAACCCAGGCTCATCAGATGGATCCTACTCTTGCAGGAATTTGACCTAGAAATTCGTGACAAAGCCGGATCCAAGAATGTTGTGGCCGATCACCTATCCAAACTCGACTCGGACCACATTGAGCCCTCCTTGCCCTTATCTGACACCTTCCCCGATGAGCAAATCTTGGCTGTGCAAGACAGGAAATTACGTTGGTATGCTGACTTCATCAACTACCTAGTAGTGGGACAAACCCCGCACAGCTGGTCCAGACAGCAACGAGATAAGTTCTTGGCTAAAGGCAAGCACTATTTCTAGGATGATCCCATGCTGTTTCACCTCTGTGCCGACCAGATCATTAGGAGGTGTATTTCGGAGGATGAAGTTCAAAGTGTGCTATCCTTTTGTCACGACCAAGCTTGTGGTGGCCACTTTTCGGGAAAGAAGACAACAGCAAAAGTTCTGCTGTTTGGATTTTACTGGCATTCAAGGATGCACACAACATTGCTAAGACTTGCTCTCGCTGCCAAACTCTAGGGACCATGACTAGGAACAACATGATGCCCCTCCAGCCCATTTTAATTGTCGAAATCTTCGACGTTTGGGGTATTGATTTTATAGGCCCCTTTCCACCATCCAACGGCTTTGAGTACATCTTAGTCTTTGTAGACTATGTCTTCAAATGGATTGAAGCCGTCGCCACCCGTCGTTCCGATCATAAGGCTATCATGGACTTTGTTAAGCAGAACATCTTTTCTCGATTTGGAATACTGAATGCCATGATAAGTGATGGTGGAAGTCATTTTATCCACACCTAATTCCATTCCCTACTCAGAAAATACGAGGTTACCCACCGCATTTCCACCCCGTATCATCCGCAAACTAATGGGCAAACCGAGGTCTCAAACAGATAAATCAAGAACATTTTACAGAAGACCATGAGACTTAACAGGAAGGACTGGTCCACACGACTATGATGCACTATGGGCATACCGAACCGCTTTCAAGACCCCGATAGGCATGTCGCCTTATCGCCTGGTCTTTGGCAAAGCTTGCCACCTTCTTATCGAGTTAGAACACCGGGCTTACTGGGCCATTAAGCAATGCAACATGGATTCCCAGTTAGCCGATGCACAAAGGACGCTCCAACTCTCTGAGATCGAGGAAATTTGTCAAGACGCCTTTGAGCATAGTCGACTTTACAAGGAGAAGATGAAAGCCATCCACGACCGAGTCATCCACAAGAAGACCTTCGAGCCTAACCAGCAAGTCTGGCTTTTTGACACCCGACTCAAACTCTTTCCTGGGAAGTTCAGATCCAAGTGGATAGGACCATATAGAGTGGTCAAACCATATTCCAATGGGGTGGTTGAAATCGTAGATCTGAACATTGGGCACACTTTCACGATAAACGGTCAGAGACTGAAGCACTTCCTTACCCTGGTTCCCCAAAAGGAGGTTGTCACCCTCATTGAGGGTTGACATGAGGCATCGCCCAGCCGAAGGCATTAAACTCAGCACTTCCTGGGAGGCAACCCAGAAGATTCAAACTTATCAGATATACTATTTCACTCAGGTGATTTCTTTCTAAACCCCCGTTGCATCAATTTAATTGTCAATGAGGACATTGTCCAACTTAAGCATGGGGGGGTGGTAATTTGCATGATTCTGAGTTCATTTAATCAGTCTGAATAAAAAAAAAGGATGAATTTAGGAAGAAAAACTTAAGCATTATGAACTTTTCAATAGTGGGAAATAATACGAAAAGAACCTGAACACTTAGACTTTTCAGGCCTTCTGGCTTAATCAGCCCTAGTGTCTGTTAAAATATAGATTTAGCTTCGAATCCTTGCAACCTTAATTTATTCTAATCTACCAATAAAATAAGGTGATAAGTATACGACTTTTCAACTCACCCTCTGACTCAGAGGGATGTTTAGTCTAAGCATCTGCACACATTTTTCATTAACTCACTCCTTGGAGATTCTGACAGAAATTGGGTAGCTAATGAACCTTCTATGGTGGTATGGCTGGCAAGTTGTCGTGGGTAATAGCCCATTGGCCAGTTGTCTAGAGCCCAACCACAGGACTACTATCTTCTTATTGCCTCTAGGTAAATTTGAGATTAGGGAAGCCACCTACCAAACAACAAAAGAAAAAAAGAAAGAACAAAATAAGCCACACTTCACCGCATGAGTATGACTGGCAAGTGATCGTGGGTAACAACCCATTGGTCGGTTGTCTAGAACCTAGCTCATTAAATTCACAAAAAGACCCAATACACTTAAGGAAGAAGCAGGGAAGTAGAGCAATTCGGGGAGATATACACTGGAAAAATCCCTGTGTTGACCCCAAATAAAATAAAAGTAGGGAGAAAGCTACCGATCGGACAGATACACCTTCAGGGAAAACACTTCCTTTTCCGATCACCTAGGGTCATAGAAACCCAAAGTCTATCTGAATTACTGTTGAGTGAGTCTACCACGATCTTCACACCAAGATGCTTAGCACTTAGAGTTCTTTTTCGAGTTTTGGGTGGGTTGGGTAGCCGTAAAAAGTTACCAACACACTCTCAACTCTAAAAATCCAAAAAAATGAGAAAAGATGAAAAATATATATATGCCTTAAAGCGAGGATTCGGGTGGTTCACATTTTGGTAGACACCTGGGTGCTGTTGAGTCTCTGTAGATCAGGATCTTAGTATATTTCCGCCTATTGACAAGTAACAAAATGTCTAAGTAATCACTTCCTAAATTCTGACTAAGAATAATGGCTAGAATGAACCTTGCTAGGTACTAGCAAGGAGTAAGCATGGGGTTATGATAACACTACATTTTGGAGGAATAATTCTTCCAATTGGGGTTTATCTTAAAGATAATATGCACAAATAGCACATCATGAATGGGCATGGGAGCATTGCATGCATCACAAGTTAAGATTTCTTATAAACCAATATTAATGGCCATTTGCACAAGTTCATGTCAAAACAGGCCTCAGATGAGTAATCGAACCGCATGGATGGATTCAGAATGACGAACGGAGTCCAACGGACTCAAAATCAGCCAAATCTGACATCCAAAGCTCCCACAAAGGGCCCAAGAAGTTCTGACCGTTGATCCGATGATCAACGGCCATGAAGCTGCCACGTGGCGCCATCACCGCACCCCTCGCTTGCAGCGCAACACTACTTCACTGCACTCAGTAGCTTTAAGTTGTCCGATCGGTGGATCGGACGGCTGAGAACGCCTGCGCCATCGCTATGCCCCTCACCTACAGAAGATCATGACCGTTGGATCTTCATCCAATGATCGCCAGCACCGCACTACTTCGCCCTCTCCATGACGATCCTCTACAGCAGTGCAACGGTCGACCAATACGCCCTCCCACACCCGACGCGGGGCACTACGCTACAAATCTGAGGCGAAGGCACGCACGTGGTGAAATTGAGCCATCGATGTGCACGCGGACGGCAGAGTTTATAGCTACGTGGCACCCGCAGATGCATCCACGTCAAACGTGCGTGATGATGTACGCACAGTGACCACGAGGTGCTATCCTGAAGCGCTCTCACTGCGCGATCTCGACTGTCCGATCTACAATCAGACAGTCCTCAGTGGCTACACGCAGATCACTAAGAAGAAGAAGCACAGAGCACGCGAACGACCGACGGGCAGAGGGGCTTCACTGATGTTTCAGGAAGGGTTTTAGCGACATCCCAGACATCACTAAAGCCCCTTCTTCATTTAGAAAGCCCTTCTTCCTATAGAAACCCCTTCCAACCACCCATGGAGGGCATTCAACACCCTTGCAAGTGTTCCACCCTACTCCTAGCTATCCCTAGCACACTTTTGTAATCGCCGGAGTTGATGAGCCACTGATGGAGCCCTCCTCCACCACCGTGGCTGCCTCGCCATCTCCTTTCTCTTTCTCTCTCTCTAGCTTAGCTTCACTTTACTTGTGCTTAAGCATTTATCTAGTGTTATACTTATAAAACAGAAGTGCATGTTAAATGAAGATGTTTCTTTACTAGCTATTTGATGGAGAGCCATTTTCGCGCATTTGAAAGTCGTCAAAAATCGTAGTATAGTCACGCAAAAATGTTCGTCAAAAATATTATTTTGTGAAATAACGAGACTTGAGTCCCAGTCGTTCGTCTCTAGGAGGCGTGTTTCTGTTTTTGAAATCGATCTTAAAGCCGCTCTACGTAGTATTCTGGTGCGCAATATATAGGCGGTTAAGGAACAGGCACTTAAATCACATAAATAAAATAATCATTCAGCTCATGGTGATTTCAAACACATAAAGAGAGATATATATATATAAATGCATTTTTCATTCATTCATTGGGGGAGAGTTGTTTGTACAGGAAATCTAGAGGAAAACTTATACAGGAATGCTTTAAATTAAACCTAGCTACCAGAAAACGATTGCATACAAGAATCGATGGGGGGATTTCGCATGCATCATTGGGGGAGAAGAGAAACTACTCTACTAAGCAGTAAATGAAAGCAATAAAAATTATGAAGAGCATGATCTAGAGCTAGAAGAATAGAGGGCATTCAAGGGTGGTCCCCGATGGCCTTGGAGTGGTCGAGAGGAGAATGAGGGGCGGCCAATGTAGCTTAGGCCGACCCTTGGAGAGAAGTAGGGTTGATCTAGCATCCCGGCATGGTGTCCTCCATGGTGGTGGTAGTGAGCTCATGGAGGTGGAGTGAGTGGCTAAGTGGAGGTGGCGTGAATGGCACCAATGGAGAGCAATTGCCAAAGGAGTGAATGGGTGCCAATGGCCACCCAAGGGGTCTTTTTATAGACCTAAGGGAAGCTTTCTAGAGAATTATGGAATTCTCTAGAAGGCCTTTGGTGGGAGCTCGTGGGAGAGTGAGAGAGAGAGGGTGGATGGTGGTTTTTAGATCCACCAAATGTGGATCTAAAAATTGAATGGCTCTTGGTTGTTATTTTTGGTAACCAAGGCAACCACACATGGTAGAGAGTTCTAGAGAACTCTAGGCTAGATATTTTCGTGTGGATGGTGTGCGTGGGTGTGTGTGGGTATGTGTGGGTCGAAACTTAGGTGGCTAGGTTGATTAGGTTGGGTTCTAGTGGGTTTAGGTCAAGGTAGGTCTCAAATTAGGGTTATAAACCCTAATTCACTAAGGTAAAGTGCAATTAAACTTAATAAAAGTTTAATTGTGTGTGTGGAAACTTAATTAAGAGTAAAACAACTTAATTAAGTCAGGTCTAGGTCAATTGAACTCTCACTGAGTCCAATTGGACAGTGTGTGCTGAGATCAGGGCTCAATTGGACTCAATGAATCTAATTGAATAGGCTGATGGAATTGACTTAGATCGAAGTCAATTAGGTTTAGTGAGGACCTAATTAGCTCCTTAGGGAGGTCTAGAGATGGTGTACTAGGGTTAGGGCACCTTAATTTAGGTTCCTATGGGGTTGGAATTGGGTTTAGGGACCTAGAGATCCAAGATCAAGGTTTAAATCTCAAAACAGGAATTGGAGAGCAGTATCAAACGTCTAATTATAGAATCAGACGTCTTATACTCAAAAATCAGAAGTCCAGACTTGTTGTCTGGACGTCCAATCAGAGTTAGGAAGGATTTCGGGTTCTGTTTTGGGTATTCTGCAGAAATTGGACGTCTGACAAAGTGTATGGACGTCCAATAACACTGCAGAAGTGGGTTTGAAGTGTGCGGGAGTTGGCTAAGGGTCCTGGACGTCTTAAAACTTATCTGGACATCCAGAGAAGGGTTGGAACTAGGGTTTTAGGGCTTCCTAGGGTGTTGTGACCTTATCTAAGGGTGGCTAAGGCTTGGGGAAGTCTCTAGGCTATCCTAGGGCTAGGATGGACCTAAGCTCTTCACATTTTACTGCTTTATTTCTACTTAATAGAATAGAAAACCTTTAACCCCCTTACATTATTATTCCTATATCTAAACTAGGCCTTCTGCTCCAGCTCTGCTACAACTCCCGTTATTCTTGATCCAGCTTCAGATCCAGCTCTTGATCAGCTTATTCCCTGCAATCGACATAATGCACTTAATCAGCACATTATAACATTATTTTATGCATAGCTAAAGAAAAGCAGTAAAGATGCAGATAATGCGTATGCATGCATGGATAACCCTAACTTATGCTAAGTCCTAGCCTAATTTAGGTCAATTAAGACTTATGATTGCTGCGCAATCACTATTGTGGCTCTTTTTCTTCTTGACAGGTTTTTTTTTTCGTGTCGTGAGTTGCATGAATGCCATGACTTAAAAGAACTTTAACCCTACTCTCTCTCTCTTTCTCTCTCTCTTACTCGCTTTTCCCCCGCATTTTCCTGCGCAAGCAAAAACCTGCCATTTCCGTGACACTAAGTGACAGAAAAACCCAATTTTGACGCCTCCTTGTGTTCGACACTCGGACTCATGTCCATTTATTTATTTAAAACGAATGCAACAAACACGAGCTACAACGACCCTTTTAAACAAACGTGTCTGTAGCATGTCAGCAATATAGAATTCAAAACTCAAGATAGCAATTTGAATTAGAAAATATAAGAGATTGTAACAAGAATAATGTCAAATATGAATGTGCAACAAGAATGGAGGAAAATGGTGATTTAAATCACCAATTACTCCTCACAAATAACAATTAAATCAAAGCCTTAAATATATGTAATCAAATGTATAAGACGGCTTAAACAGCATGTGCTACAGTGCTGTTTAGAGACTCAAGGGTCTCTCTATTTCTCCTTTCTTTCTCTGCCTTGTCTTCTCTTCTTCTTTCTTTCTCTATGCTTCCCCTCTTCATCTCTTTCTCTTCCTGTGTGGCTTTTTTCTTCTCTTTTTCTTCTTCTCTTCTCTTCTTTCCTTCTCTGCCTTCTTATCTTCAAGCCTTCTTCTTTTCTTCTTCCTTTCTTCATGCACTGAGGATAACCATCACAAGTTTTGGCTAAGTGTTGCATGGGGCAAAACCCTCCCCTACTCTGTGCTCTCTCTCTCTTTCTCTCGTCTTAGGTTTCGCCCTCCCAGGGCCACTCAGGGTATATTCGAGTAGTCGGGTAGGCGTGCACCTGGGTCTAGGCTCACCGGCTGTGGGTGGTGAGCAAGGAGTGAAGGCTTAGGTGGGTCAGGCGCACCAGGTCCACAGGGTATATGTCATGGACGAGGCACATGAGGGCATGAGGGAACTCACCCCCCTATGACTTGAGGCACTAAGGGCTAGAAAGAAATTCAATTTATGCGCGGTCGACAGCTTGTGAGTCTTTGATGTGGGACTATCTGCGTCCCTCTTCTTTGCAGATCTGCAGTAGAGGTCCTCCCTTTGATTGCCACAGCTAGTGAGGTCCAAGCATCAAATTAACCACCTAGGGTAGTGCCTGAAGCAAATCCGCACAACTTGGGACTTCCACCTGGGGCAGTCGAGACCTGGAGTGAGCTCGAAGCTTCTTTGAAGCTCTTCGTTAATGGCGGCTAGGGGGTACAACTGAAATCAAGCAGAATGGCATCTTGACCCTGTCAAAAGGCTCAGGAAGGATTTCTGAGGAGTGGCGAGTGCAGTGGTGGTGGTTGTGTGGTGTGGCGTGGTCTGTGTGTGTGGGGCAGAGTCAAACTGTGTGCGTAAAGGTGGGTGTGTTCGAGGGTGACTTGGGTGAGCGAAGTAGTGAATGGGAAGAGGGGTTTTGAAGAGGGTGGAGAGGTGAAGGTTGTGGGCTTGTCGGCGAGTTGATTGGTGGTCTGTGGTGGTGAGATGGGCTCGCTTGAGGAGTGGCCGAAGGTGATGACGATGGAGGTGAACTGCGTGTCAAGGGATCGAAATTGAAGGATAAATAGGGGAAAAAAGAGTAGGGGAGACAAGGGAACATTGGAACCTAATCTTAGGATGAAAGGGGTAGGGTAGTGTCGGCTGTGGTTGCCCGGCACCATGGACGAAATGTTCTATGATGAGGGAGACGGCGAGGATGAAGGGGCTAGGATGCCTCTAAGTTGGCTGTCGTGACGCGGAGGAAGTCAGGGAGAAAGAAGATGCTCCCAATTTGGTCATTGGGAGGTCGCAGGATGACAGTGAAGGAGCTCGTCAAAGCTAGGTCAGAGGAGGTTGGAGGTTGGGTTAGGAAGAGGGCTTTTGGCCTCAAAACTAGCTAAAGAGCACGGCCTTGCCCTGGGGTCTCTTTTATAGGCCATAGGATGCCCTTCCAAGCTTGGAAAGAAGCTTTCAAGCTTGGAAGGTGGTTGCAACAATGGATACCCGAACCTTTGAAAGGTTTGCATGACCTTTTGGGAAGGACTTAAAGCCCAAGGAATGGCTCAAATGGAAGGAAACTTCCCAAGGAATCCCCATATCAATTTTCAGAAGGATTGATTGAAAATCGAGCGAAAAATCCTCACTCGAAACTCAATGGTGAAGGTTTCTCCTTCCAAAAATGGTGCGAGGACCTACTTGTGAAGAAGGTAAATAAGTTGGGGGGCTATTCGTAAGAAAATTCAAAAGCTAAGGGTCAGAATGAGATAGAAAGGCCTGACTGGACCAAAATGCAAACTCGATCAAGATGGTCTCAGAATGGTCCCAAATTTTGATACAAACCTAATTTGGACCCAACGAATCTAATGGTGAAGTTATATTTAAGTTTTGACCTCGTTTGACAGGGTAATTTATGCAGAAAGCTTAATTAAGGCAAATATCTAGGACTCTATTTTAGGTCAAGATAGGTTCTGATGGTTAAATTGAAGGTTCTAAACCCTAGAGAATATTTTTATATGAATTTTAGATGGTTTAGGTGAGTTTTATCTTGATCAAAACCTCAGTTAATTAAGCAGGTTTGTTTTTAGGGTTTCAAAAGTCATTTAATTTTCAAAGCATGTGCAAACCCTTTTCTATTTGTTCTAACCCACTTATTAGACTTTTAGGATCATTTGACCCTTAATTACCCCCTGGGAAAACCCGTGATTGTACTACATTCATGATATGATGGTAAAAATTATAGTTTTAACCCTGTTTTCTTGTATTTCCCTCAAAATAGTTATGCAGTGACTTATGGCTCTCTAGCAGTTATGTAGAAGCATTTACTGACTTAATTGGATCAAAATGAGCTAGTTATGGCTCATGATGGTGTTCCCATCAGTGCTGTTTCTGGGGACCAATGCACAATCCACTACTATTCTTATTTTACTCTATTCTATTTAAGCACTAACTTGCCTTATTTGTTTTATTGTGATTTTGCGAGGTACATCACGAGATGATCTTTCGCGCAAATCAGCCACTCCTAGGGCAGCTAATCTCTTTTCTTCCCTAATCAATCTATTAATCTTAGGAAGATAAAAAATGGAAACAAATCAATTAGAAATCACCTGCCTTATTTTCATAGTAATCACCACTTAAATGACAAGTTTCTAATTTGCAAAAGAAAAATTCATATCTGATTGAAGTCAAGTTGATTTTGATTAGAGATCCCTACTCTATTTCTTATACCTATTAGGGATTACGCTTAATTTCTAATCGCCTTGGACCACGCACTTCTTGTTTGAAGTTTAAGGTGAACATTTTTTAGATTTAATTGGACTTGAAGTAGAGCAAATTAGGGTTTCTACATTAGGGTTTCAAAGTGTTAGTTCACACTTGCCTGGATTAAAGGAAATTAACTCTCCTACATTTGTGTGCTACCCAAGCCCTTGATTGAAAAGATCTAATCAAGAAAAACCCTAAAATCAAGCTCTAAATCTCACTTGAACCTTAAAATTGTGGACCTAATAACCTGAGAGTCAATTCAGGGTGATCTTTGGGTCTTGACTCAGATTTCATTCTGCATCTTTTAGGGAAGGTCAAGTGAAGTTGGTCTACTTTGTGGGCCAATCAACCTACAAATTAGGTCACAAATCAAATCAATTTCTAAATCAAGTGAAATCCAGGGCACAAATTAGACTAAAATTGGTATAGTTAAGGTCTCAATTCATACATTTCAGCCTACTTGGAACCGCAGTGACAAGGCCATGTGGGGGAAACCCTATAACCCGAGGGGACACTCTATCATGTAGGGGTCTTTGTGGGGCTCCCCCTTCCTAGCTGCCTAGGTAATTCTCAGCTGTGCGGATTTCTGATTTAGAGGTATCAACCACATTGAAATAGCCTTAGTCATCCAAAAATCTTTGGGTGACTTGATTACATCCAAATCACATCCAGTCCCTCATCCTTTCTCTAAAGCACATACACAAGAAGGTCATTAGGTTTTTATCCTAAGAGACCTCATTAGATCTCCTACGGGATTTCTAATCTTATCTAATTACTTCTATTTGAACCTGAGTTTGATTCTACATCTTGATTCCACCACCTAATTCGAAAATGCAACCTAACATTTTAGGAAAAGTAATTAGGAAACCTGTGTCCCAAATGACTATCAAAGATAAGATGATTGAGGCTACTTATAGACACCATGAAGAACATTATAAAGCCTTAGATAGGGACATTCAGGATAAATTTGCAAAATCAACAAACCACATTCTGAACCGTATGGAAATAATATGGACACGAATGAAACACGATTCAAACTGGGATGATCTCTTAGCAGAATACACTGAATTAATAAAATTACATAACAACGAGTGTCTATAATGTCGGTCAAATCCTTCACTTTTTGAAAAACAAGTTCTCAGGGAGGAACGGGGAAAATTGCTAAATATGTTGTATAATATCATTGATCGAGCGTACCCCTACATTTGTTCAGAAGATAATGAGACACCATGGAACAACACTGATGATCAACATGATTCCATAGAACCTGGGTTAGAAAATCAGAATTATTATGGACCCTCAACCCAAATGGAAGTCAAATTAAATTGTGCTGAATGATACACCTGATCTTGAGATGGGTTGAGAGGATCCAGTTGTAGGTATTCACAATTTTGAACCAACCTTAGAAAGCCTTGAAGCTGGTCCATCAAGCCTAGATTTCCCCGACACCTGTGATGATGAGATTGAGTCAGAACCTCTCGAGAATGTTGATTCCGCTCCTTATTCTGATAAGGTGATTCTTGAGAATGATTCTGACATCCCAATAGAGCCCAACCTAGATTTTAGCGATCCAATCCTTACCCTTAACCTAGAATCTGGATTCGAGCCTATTTAGGACAATCATGAGGCCCAATGTAATGAGAATTAGATTTTGAATTTGAATTATGATTCTAGGCCTGTATTTGATGAGTACACTTTCCAGACTCCAAAGAGAAACGAATTGATTTTTCGGAAGTCACGTCGATCTATGATATAGAAACTGAAGAGTTGGAAGAGTTGGGAATCGATTGGGTCTACCCTAGGATCCAAGAACCCGAGCCTATGCCTAATAAGGATACCTTTTTAAGCTCGAAATAAGAAATTAGGTTAGATCCAAGTCAGGTTGATTCTTCAAATCTTGATTCTCTTTGTGGTGGAACTCTCAAGAACTCTCGATCTAGAATCAGATTCAAAAACACATTCTCGCAATTCTCCGACGATTTTGAATCATACTCTAATTTCGGAGAACCTTCGCTTCCTGATGACTATGAACCAATTTATGACCTCAGTATCCATGATTCATTCTTTGACTCTGACTCTGAGGTCCTTGATCCTGAGATCATTGATTCAAAATCAGATTCCATTGATATGGAATCATTCGTTTTAAATCTTCAAGAATCAGAAACAGTAATTGCCGAGAGTGTCAGCAATCCAGAATTCGAATAATTTATTTACTCAGATTTCCATGATCCTATAAGCAATCTCCAATCATTTACCTTTGATTTTGATGAGGACCCTCTAGATGAACCTACCTTTCAATCCTTTCTCGAGGAGCCCTCAACACGCACAGTTCTCATTGAAGCTACCTCTTCTGCAATACATACAGAGCCTTTCAAAACCCGTTCCCAACCCCAACCCACCACCAGAATCAACTTCTACTCTGATTCACCTCCATCTTTCAATCGAGTTTCAGACATTGATCAGATCAATAATCACGTCCCATCATTTCTGATCCTACAACTATGATTCCTATATCCTTTTCAGATTTGTTTTCTTTTGAGGATCCCTACTCTGACCAGGCTGAATTGACTCAGCCAAACCCTAGATTCTCATTTCATATCTGTTTGAGCCACAAAATACCTGGTGAGCTCTGCATCTATTGATTCACATCCATCAAACCACCATATTGATTGGTTTGGGTTGCATCATCAGGCTGTAGATCTGAACAAGCACCTAGTTGGACTAACTAGGCTTTTGATTAAGGTGCTTATTCTACAAAACTAATTTGATTTGACCACCACTTCCCCTTGACCACCTTCTACTCGGTTGAAGGCATTGAATTTAGCGCTTAACGGGAGGCAACCTGTCATTCCAAAAAAACTGAAGCCCTTCTAATCATCCTTTTGAGCTGCACTCCTACAACACTTAGAGTTCAGAGTTAGAACAACCGACTCCACCTTTGGTATTCATATCAAAGCTTAAAATCGTCTACAACAGTCATCTTGACCCATTCACCCACCCTTTGAGCCTATTCTAATCCTTGAACTAAGCAGATTTCATACCCTCCGATTTATAATGACATTGCAAAACTTATGCATAGGGGGCTGTTAAAGTGTAAACACATAAAAATTCAAGTTTTTGAGGGGTTCTCACAAAAAAATACATATCCAAAAAAATAAAATAAAATAATTGAAAAAGAAAAAAATGGAAAGGGGAGGAAAATTTTGAAAATTGATTGCATATCATTCATGAGGAGGAAAAGATGAGAGAGTTTAAATGTAAAAAATGAGCAATATTCAAGGAAAAAAATGATAGTCATTAGCACTTGATTACGAAGATTACTTAACTTCTAGACCTAATAAAAAGAAAAAAATTTAAGCCCTGAAAAATCAAAGAGACAAAGAGATTGGTATGAGTGCTGATCTTAGTCCTCTTGGGCTTGTTTTAGGGCTTAAACATTCACGTATTCATTAAGATCTGGATTAGTCCTCAAGAGGTTGAGGAAAGTACGAGGCTAATGTATTAGGTCTAAGGCTCAGGGATTATTTGGCATTGTTGCCTACCCTTTGGTTTGCGAGACTTGTTAACCTAAGCACCCAAAAGCACACTTAATCTCATTCAGTGTGCTTAACAAAGAAAAATCTAACAAAGGTGTTCTATTCTGAAAAGCCATCTCGAAGATCTAGCTTAGGAGCAGCTCGACAACACAAGTTGATTAGACGAGTTCCCAATGCGGACAAGTGGGAAATCCCCTTGAAGATGCATAATAACATATTATCTCCTCGGTGCTTGTCTCCTAGGATATCTAAATATCCTACCGGGGCATGTAAGTACCATATGCTGGTTCAGATGCCATGGGTAGGATTATCCCAAAATGTTGATTGGCAGGGCCTGAATTTAGCTACAGAATGACATGGGTGACACTATCTCAAAGTGTCGAATGGCAGGGTTCTAGGAGTTGCCATGGGCGATGCTATCCCGAAGCATCGAAAGCTAGGAACCCTTTGAGGATTGATGGTGGGGATAAGGAATCCGACACAAACCATGTTTATGTCTAATTCGAGGCTGGACTAAGGAAATCTAAAAAGAAAAGAGTGAGAAAACTCTCCAAATGAAAAATATACTTCTATCCCTCTCTCTTATAAAAAAAATGCACTGGCAAACTAAACCTAGACATGTTACATTTATGCATGGGTGCTTTAACCGCTAGGTTCAACGAATCTCTGGGTAGTTTTTGCGGGCCTTAGAAACCTTTGCGACAGACTAAGGCTGAAGCTGGTCAGGTCTGGATCTTGATTGTTACTTGAGTATCTCTAGGCCTACTATTAGCATTCTGACCTAATTTTCAGGAAAAAGAACAAATCAGGCAGCTTAACATCAATGCATGGTCTAGAACTCTAGTTCTTTTCATAAGATTTTTTTAAGGGACTAGCAAAAGTTAGGCATTGGGGTATGATGATAATGTCATCAGTAGCCATAAGTAGCTTTAATTAGTCACAATCAATTGACAAATGCTCCTACATAACTGTTGGAGAGTCATAATTCATTGCATATCCATTCTAAGAAGAATACATTAAATAAGGGTTAAATCTACAGTTTTAGCATTATATCTTAAATGCAGAGTAACCATGGGTTTTCCTAGGGGTTAATTAAAAATCAAATGGTCATTAATGACTAACAAGAGGGCTTATGCAGATATAAATAGGTTTTTGCGCATTTCAAGATTTAATGGACATCCAAAATCCTAATTTCAGACCCGCTTAATTAACAGAGGTTCTGGTCAGAATAAAATTCACTTAAACCTTCTTAAATTCATAGAGAAATATTCTATAAGGTTTCGTATCCTTGATTTGACCACCTGAACCCATTTAGTCTCAAATAGGAAGTTGCCCTTATTTGATTTTCTACGTAAATTACCTAGTCAAACTTGAACAAAACCAAAATCCGACTTCACCATCAGATTCCTTCAGTCCAAATTATGTTTTAACCAAAATTTAGGCCTAATCAGAGATCATCTTGACCTAGTTTACATTTTAGTCTAATCAGACTCTTTCTCTCTCACTTAAACCCCTAGCTTTCAAAATCTATTACAAAGAAGTCCCCAACTTTGTCATCTCCTTCACAAATTGCCCCTTGTCACCATTGAGGTCAAACCCAATCTCCACACAAGCATTGACCAACCTAAATCGTAGTCAAATGGCAATCAAATCCCACCAAACATGGTGGGATTGATGTTCACACACAGACGAATCATCTAGGACCAAGTTGGAGTTCCAAATCCGCATAGATTGCTTGTGCAAACACACGAGAATCATGGGTCCTGTTTCTTCAATCCTAAGCCATGGAAATCCTTCTTTCTTGATGTAGAGCTCTCCTTGAAGCTCTATAAAAAACCTATAGTGCATGGCCATTATCCTTAGCTTGGTTTGGACTAGAATTCCCTCTTCTTCTCCTTTCTCTGGCCAACTCATTCACAAGCTCTAGTGAGCTCCTTGACCCTCCCTCTTCGTCGGCCACCATAGACCATAGTCGACTGGATCTTCCTCCCTACATTCCTCCCTCGCTCGCAATACCATCAAGGGTCTTCTTCCTTGTCTTCCTCACCGCTTCTTCCCCACCGAAGGTATTCTCGTCTCTGGTGTCAGCCATACCACAACCAGTGCCTTCCTTCCCTTTCATTCGTTAGAATTAGGCTAGGTAGGTTCCTTTCTCCCTCTACTTCCTTTTCATCTCCTTTATCCCTCAATCCGACCACATATGCACCCTTATGCCTATCGTCTTCCCTACGCACGTCCAAGCTCCGATGAGGCCTCCCCAATGCTATGCACCACTGTTTGCCTCGTCATCACCCCACAAGCATTGTCATTCCTCCATCAACAAAAGCCCTCACTTAATTTCATCTTCCACTCACCCAAATGCACCCCCAACCAACCCACTTTCGCACGGTCTCCGCCGACCCCCGTAGACCACCACATGCCCTCAACCTCCATGAAACACCCACCTCCAACTTCACCAAGCCCAGGAAAATGCACCCCTAACCAACCCAGCTTCGAACGGTCTCCATCGACCCCCGCAGACCACCACACGCCCTCAACTGCCACGAAACACCCACCTCCAACTTCACCAAGCCCAGTCAAACTCACCCCTGACCAACCCACTGTTGCACGGTCTCCGCCGACCCTCGCAGACCACCACACGCCCTCAACCGCCACAAAACACCCACCTCCAACTTCACCAAGCCCAGGAAAAGCTCCTGAAGTAATTTAATGTGGTTGTGTGACCGTTCTTGTGAATTTCAGATTTCACCATCCATCGTCATCGTCACCATCATCTTCGGCTGCAATTGCGGTCCTTCGACAAGCTCACAACCTGTATCCACTTTCAAGTGATGCGGATCTCGTTCGCGTATCTATCTGCAGCTCTAGTTGAAGAAGTGAAGCTACCAGTGGCTGCAATCAAATGGAAGTTCATCTGCAGCACTTGCGCAATGAAGCCAGTGGCTTCAGTGCCACATCGTGCGCGTACAAAGCAAAAATAGCCCTTATTAGGTTTTTGTGCTCTAGGCTATTCGCCTCAAGAACACGGGGTGAGGTCCCCTTACACATATGCCTCACACCTCAGTCACTACCCCACGCTGGTTACCCTTGTCCCTTATGCTCATGACCCGATAACCCAATTACCCGAATCTGACTAAAAGCTTGCTGTGGTTTGAGAGAAGAGAGGAAATTGTGAGAGAGAGGGGAGGTTTTGCTCTCTATTGTTGTGCCCTATCCGACACTTAATGGCTAAGGCCTTGGTTCCCTTATGCTTGTGAAGAAGAAGCTCTACAGAAGAAGGGAAGAGAAGGAGAAGGCCCGTGAAAGAAGAGAAGAAGAAAAAGGGAGAGAGAGAAGCTGAAGTAAAGAAGGAAAGCTGAAGAAAAGAAGAGGCTATGCCCGACATTTGGTTTGAGTTTATTTGATATACTGTTACATTATTTAAGTAATATGGTTAAGGTTGAATTGAAATATTGCATGCATGCATAATTAAGAGGATTAGTGGTGATCTAAATCACCATTATTTTTTATTCTCTTTCCTCTTTGTTCCATGCAATCTCTAGATACATTGAATTTCATTGAATAAATAATGTGATATACTATTATTCATTGAATATCTCTTTTGTGCTTCAATTATGGTGCTCATTTGTAGCCAATTAAAGATTAGCACGTGAATTTCATATTTGCTCCATGTGTTCGACCTCAGACTTCAATTTAGATTTTGAGTAATAAATTTAACTATTTGAGAGCGATTTGTCAACTGTACTACAATGCATTTCCTAAACTCAACAAAAAGCTATTCAACACCAAGTCTTAGGTTTTAAGGAGTCAACCTTAAGATAAGACTAGGTTTATTTGTTTGAATTGCACACTTTCTCTCTTCTCCATCTCTTCTCTTCCCCTCCCATTCTTCCATTTTATGTAAGGGCGACGGTCCCAAACTTCGCACTTGGAGGGACCATTTGATTTTTCCCCCAGTGCCAAAAGATCACTTTTTCCATCTTCTTCTAAAAAGATGGAAAATCAACAAAATAGGTCCAGTAACCCATCCATCTTCACCTCTAATCCCACCTCTAGTCCCAATTCTAACCCTTCCACCCAAAACAACCCCCCCACCTTTGACTTCCTGCACCTGGAGCTTCCTAACGCTGATGTGCCTCAATCTCAACAACAAGCCCCCTCACCTAATCTCTACTCCTTGATGGCTGAGCAGATTGCTCAACTTTAAGCCAATCAATAATTGTTGACTAGGAATATCACAAACCTAGCCAACCAAAGACCAAACCCACCACCCCATCAGCAGCTTGTCGTTCCTCTAAAAGATTTTTATGATCCTTCCTATTATGAGGAAAGATCGGGGGTGGTCATACTTAAAGGGGACTTTGAGATCAAACTAGCTATTCTGAATCTTATTAAGCATTTTCATGGTCTTCCTATGGAAGACCCATTCAACCATCATGAAGAACTAACTCTTCTTGCACAAATAACTTGTTCTCGTAATGTGCAAGAAGACCTTTGGCTAATGCAGCTATTCCCATTATCTCTTAAAGATGAGGCCAATTATTAGTTCAAAACCATTGGCTGACCTATCACCACATGGGCTCAGCTCAAAAGTTCCTGCCACAAGAAAGTTTTTCCCATAGGTCGTACTAATTCATTGCGAAGATCTATTACGACCTTCCAACAAAAATCTAGAGAAACTTTCTTATGATACTTAGGAAAGATTTCAAGATCTTCGAAGAAGTTGCTTGCACCACGAGATACCTTTATGGCAGCTCATGTAGATCTTCTATCATGGATTAGAAGATCAAATTTGACATTTCGTCGATGCCTCGTGTGGCGGCAACTTTCTTAAATAAGGATACTGAGAGTGCTTATGACCTTTTTGAAAAAATGAGTGAAAACTCATTTAATCAAGCTTCCATGAACACCTTTGGTAGAACTTCAAACCCGTAGTTCGATGTTCATGAAATAGGCACTCAATCTATTCCTGTCACCCAAGATGACCTTCAAATGATCGCCCAAAAACTCAACCATATGCAAATAAACCAGAAAAAATTGAGCAAAAACTTGCGACACCAATCCAAGCTCCACGGATTCCACATCTAGCCCAACCTAACATTCTATGAAGAGAAAATTTGCACAATCTAAACACCAACCCTACTGATTATCATCAATATCCCAAGGCTTTCCATGATTCACTAGGGAATTATAATTATCCAAACCCTAACCCCACTAAAAATATTTCTGCCGCCCAGGAGCAATTTAGAAATTCTTCCAATTGGAAGAATTACCCGAACCACTCCTGGAATAACCTGGTTCCTCCCCAAACTTCAAATCAATTTAGAGGGTATGTGTCGAATCCGACCTTTCATTCTAGGCCATTTCAACAAGACATCAATGCCCAAATGATGAAAACCCTAAAGGAAATGCATAGTAAGATAACGGAAGTAACCCATGCTGTCACAAATCTGAAAAATCAGATTGGGGTTACTCTAAGACCTACAAGACATCTGCCCTCCCAACCCATACCCAATCCTAATCATCAAAGGAACCAGTATCCAGGTAGAAATCAAATTACCATAATTAGCCTCCTACTAATCCATCACCTCAGCAACCTCCTAGGTTTTCACAACAACAGGCCCCCCCACCACCTCCAAGTAATAATCCGACTGCACATGTAGGTACTTTGAGGAGTGGGAAAAGCACCACTGATCCCGGGCCTTCACAACAACCTGGTAAAACCCAAATTCCTATGCAAATTGACTCCCGACTCCCCCATCAGGAAGATAAAGAAACACAAAAATCTCAGGACATGACTCCTATCCCTTTTCCACAAGCTCTCCACCCCACCACTAATAGGAAAAAGAAATCTAAGCCCAGTACTGAAGAACTCATAGATTTATTTGGGCAAGTTCAAATCAATATCCCTCTCCTAGTTGCAATCAAACATATACCAGCCTATGCCAAATTTTTGAAGGAGATCTATACTCCAAAAAGGCAGGCTAAAAATCTAAGACAGGTGCATCTTTTAGAGACAGTAAGCTCTATCATACAAAGCAAGGTGCCTCCTAAGATGAAAGATCCGAGCGTGCCTTTAATTTCAGCAATTATTGATGACACTACTTTCGATCGTACCCTTCTTGATCTTGGTGCCTCAGTTAATATCATTCCCACAATTTTATTTGAAGAATTTCAGATCGGTGAATTAAAACCTATTGAGGTTACCCTTCAATTAGCCAATCGATCTACAATCAAAGCTTGTGTGATTGTTGAGGATGTCTTGGTCAAGGTCTAGAATTGTGTCTTCCTCGTAGACTTTCTAGTTCATGACATTGAAGTACCTAAATCTTTAATGAATGCCCCAATAATTCTTGGATGACCCTTTTTGGCCACTGCAAAGGCAAATATAAATTGCCAAACAGGAAAAATGGATATCACCTGCGCAAGCCAAACTATCACCCTTGATATTTTCAAATCCTCCAAGAGATTCCATGATGATAACTTTTTCGAGGACTCAGATATTGAAATATCAAATTTGGTGGAGGAAACAATGTTGGTAGATACCCTTTTCGACCACAATGTTTTCGAGGAATCTTATCAGAATCAGTGGTCGGCGAAATCTATGACTCAGAGACTTGTCTTCCACAAAAATCTATTCCTGATGGTCCCCCTAATTATTTCCCTTACCCACCAACTTTTCTCTCAACCTACCGCTACACAATAACCTAACCTACCCTTCATCACTCCTCTCCCACCTCCTTTCAACTGGACCTACCACCAAACCCGCCCGAGTTTGGGATTCATCCTGAATTAAAACCATGGCCAGACTTAGGTCACACTTACCATTTTCCATTAAATTTTGATCTCCATCTTTTTACCACTCAACTTTCCAGGGATCCAGACGAAGATCGTTTTTATGTGGGCATTCAAGTGTGCAACTACTTACATGATACTTCATCTTCTGTGCATACCTTCACGCCCGGCTGAATCGCATAACAGATAGCACTGGATGGGTGGTAACCCATCTTTTCTTCTACTTTCTTTTTCTCTTTCTTTTTCTAGTTTTTGCCCATCCTAAACCCAAATGCCTTCCACTAAGGTAATCCCTTTTCCCTCCTAATGCATGAGAACATTGCATATCATAAGCATGGAGGGGTGTTTTTAAATTTTGACGATCGATTTACGATTTTCAAACCTAAAAATATGCATTTTTTCTTTTATCATTTTCCTACATGCATACCCAAAAAAATAAAAATGTTGAAATGTTTTTGAGGAAATTTTGAAACCTAGATTAAGATTGGGCATTCACTTTTGGTACAATGAGATTTAATCTTGAACAAACTAAGGATAAGGATACGGATCTGATTATTAGAATTTCAGGGTCAACCTTGAGACTAGATCAAATATTCTTCTCTAAAATTTGACTTGAACTCATCATAGTTTAGGTGACTTGATCCTCTTTTATAACATGGAAAGTATCTGGGTTAGTTTCTGATTCAAAAACTTGCATCTTGTGCAAAATTTCTTGTGTCAAAATTCACGCACAAGCCAACACCTAAAAATAATTAAAATTTAGAAAAACCCCTTTGTTTGGCTTTCGTAAAACTTTGAAGCAGATCATTGGTTTGAGTTCCCACCACCGAGAAGGAAGAAAATGCCACCTTTGAGGATGCGATGTCAAGATGTTACCACCTCGACGCTACTCTATATCCATGCTTCATATCTTTAGATGGAGCATTAAGCACATTTTTGCAACTCAGGTGTCTTGGATGGTGCTCTACCTGTAGCATCGGAGTAAGAGCCTGAGTTTACTTGGAGTGCCCCTTTTATACCTTATTGTGTTTTGGGGTTGTGAGCTCATGGATGGTGTCATGAACAGTACTATCCAAAGTACTAGTGTCAGATCCCCCTCGAGGATTGGCAACGGGAATGATGATCCGATGCATCTATTGTAAGACTAAGCTAAGAATAAGCATGGGGGAGAGAGACAAAAAAGGTTTTAAACCAAAATCATGCCTTGATGCGAGAAATACACGATTTGTTAAATGATGTAATTAGTGTCGTTGCAATGTGTAAATTTGCAACTAAACTTTTACACTTATAATAGCTAGATAGTGGAGTATCTAGGATCGTCCAAGGAGGCTAGTTTGTTGTTCACAAAGAATGGGTTCTCTCTCTTACTTCTCAAATCAACACATATTTTTGTGATTTTTGTTTTGTTTTTTTTTATAGTTTTGGAAATAATCGGGATTAATGTGAAGATGAATTATGCTACAACTAACCCTAAGTGACAAAGGTGAAGCCTTCTCCTTTAAGCTCACCATAAGCATGTGTGCCTAGGACAATTAGAAGAGAAGGGATGTGATGCACTAGTAAACTAATAGTAACATAAAAGATACACTAAGCTAGAAAGCATAAAATTGAAGGTAATAAACAACTTTGTATTATTAGTAGAGTTGATGACAAGTAGTTACATGCCTCTTTAAAGAAACTACACTAGATAATACAAAGAAAACAAAGATGAAGAAAAATCCTCCTGAGATGGTGAAGAAGGAATGGTCCTTACTCCAAGCACTGCAGCTCTTATGCTTGAAAAGAATGCTTCCTTGCTTATGATATGATAACTCTTCCAAGCTTTCCTCCAAGGTGGGCGTCAACCACCTTGCTCCTTCTCTTGCCTGGCCATCCCCTTAGCATGGAAAATCTCCTCTGATGTGCATACATCTAATTAACCTAAAATGTCTATTAATGCATGTTCTTAGTGTCACATTAGCATTCTACATTGTAAATAGTGGATAACATGCATAATCATGCATTTAGATCAAGTTGTATAAATTGTATAGTAATTGTCTCCTTTTATGGTTAGGGACAGGGCGCTTTTTAATCGGGACCCTGGATCGAAGATCCAACCATACGAATCTGATCAGGGCAACAATTGGAGTTCAACGACTCCAAGATCACCCCGATAGGACATCCGTAGCATCAAATAGAGACCTAGGAACCCTAAAGAGCAAGGGCCAAGATGGTGTTAATCCGCACCGCAGATGACAAATCTGACCACATGGATGGTTCGAATCGACGATCACAACCTAACGACACGAAAATTGGTCCAATCGGACACCCGTTGCACCATCTACAACTCTCAGAAGATGGATGGCCTAGATGGCGCCATGTGGTACCATCATAGCCACCCAACACTGGCCGTAGCTCTTCTTCTTCACCCGCTTGACAAATCTCAGTCGTTGGATGCCCATCCAACGGCCGAGAACGTGCCAATCCACCGCTCATCCAATGCTCTCCTCATCTGAAAGCACAAGCAACACTTGATCTCAACTGTTGGATGAAGATCCAACGGCCGAGATCGGCCGTGCGTAAATTCCTCAACACGCCTCAACCGCACGCGTAGCGCAGCAGTTAAAGGCACTGCGGAGGTGGATGGCGTAGGTTCGAATCGCGAGTGCAATGCTTCTCCTCACAAGTGGGTGTGCGATTAGAGCCATGCGATGTGCATCGAATAGCGTAGATCGACCGATAGCGCCCATGCGCGATCGGACATGCGACGCAAACACGCAATTGCACGCGGGCATGCAGTGTGGAGGTAGGTAGTTTAAGCTGTCCGATCTCTTGATCGGACGGTTGAGTGAGCACGAATGTGCATGGGCATTGAAGGGCGCTGAAGGTGAGCAGGCGCGCGCGGCGTACTCACGTCGGCCATGTTCAAGCCTTTAGTGACAGATTTATCCATCACTAAAGGTCCTGAATTAATGTTTTTCATATTGTAATGTCCAAAATGCCCCCACTCCTTGCAACTATAAAAGGAGACCCCTACCATATGGATTTCTCATCCCTTCCTTCTCCTCTCTCCCTCTCCAAAGCTTAAGAGAAGCTTGTCCCACACCCAGGATACTCCTCAAGAGCTAAAACTAAGTTTTTGGCCCCTTTCCGGAAGCGGATCCCATGACGACAATGATGTATTGCCTCGTTCCCATTCCTCCTACTTCATCCTCCTTCTTCTCGCTCCGTTCCTCGTCTTCTAGGCATTGTCCCTTCCAGCTCGTCCTCCAAGAGATCATCGAGGAGGGTAACTTCTCTCTCCCATTCTTTTTACTGCATTCTAGAGTAGAATTTTCCTGCTTTCTAGTTGTAATAATTTCTCACTTTCTTAGTTGTAAAAATATTTTGCAATATCAAGTGAATGTTCTCTCTCTCTCTCTCTCTTATTGTTAATATTGATTCCATTCCATTGTGATTATTCCACCCTTTAAACAAAAATAAGAAAATATAATTGCGAATTTTGATCAACGTAACCTCCCTGTGTTCGACCCGGGATTTCTTTGCAGATTTTTTGGTATAAATTTTATTTGTTGAATGGATTTCTTCACTACTCGAACTACAACAACAGGTTTTCAAAACCAATTCCGATAGCGTAGTCATCCGTCATTCAACATTTTGGCACCGCTGCTGGGGAGGCAATGATTTTCCGTTCTTTTCTCATTTCACGCACTTTACTATCTTCTAACTTGCTTTCTCTCGTGTCTATTATTTTGCAGATACCTCTATCAGGGAATCGTCAAGTGATAGATTGGAGTAAAGTATAGTTGAAGACGACTGTAAGTGCTCCCCATTCTTCCCCCTCCATAGATTTCATTTCATCACATTAAATTCAAATTCCAATTAACCTAGGTGTTGGCATAAATCTTAGGATTAGTTTGGTTGTTTAGATTTCCACTCACATTCATTTCACCCTCGCATATAAAAAAACAAAAAAATATTTTTGTGGGGTAATTCAACATACACAACATACACCCACATTCAAGGCACTTAACCAAATTGATTTTCTTCTACTCAACCGGATTCTGATCTGTGGAACTGGTACACATAAATCAACACATAAAGGAGTAGAAATCATTCTAGGTTAATCATTTTTGTGTGCCTAAGTCAGTGGTACAATTGTGGCCAATTATTTGAGTTGTTTGAGTTGCTCAACCTAAAATCAACTCACCAAGTAGCTTCCGCTTAGAGTTTTTAATATAGGTTCATACCAGGCACTCCACTTTATTTTTGATTTCAAAAGGAAAGCGATCTTCACCCATGCTTGAAAACCTGATTTGCCTCAAACTTAATTGAATTAAACCTAATTCTAAACCCTAAAGGCTACTTAAGCAAGGTTTGAACATTAAAATCTACTCATCACAAATAATCTTACTTGAAAACCTTGGTTGTGCATGCACTTACACATACTCAATTGATCATTAAGGGCACAACCCATTTTAAGGGCCCACCACATTCCATAAGCACTGCAATCCCAGGCCTCAATAAA
Organism: Thalassia testudinum; assembly: GCA_037157565.1. Lineage (NCBI taxonomy): Eukaryota > Viridiplantae > Streptophyta > Magnoliopsida > Alismatales > Hydrocharitaceae > Thalassia > Thalassia testudinum. The sequence continues at coordinate 23,142,821 of JAZHRO010000078.1, forward strand.
ATTGAGTAACGTTGGCCTTAAGGACTGATTTGCTCTTTGGGGCCTAGTCTGAGATTGTTTACGATTAACCTACTTATACTGATCAATCTGATGTCTAGCTAGGGGTGTAGTGTCAAACGACCGCAACTAGGGGGTACACTAGGAACCGGAGGCGCAGGTCGAAGGAAAAACCTTCTCCCCAGTCCCTCCTTCTAACTGGTTGGATTGAGCAGACACAAGTAGAGTAAATCGTTTATAATCTTAAGGCGGGTTCTGAGAGTCTGTAGATCCTTAGGCTACCCCACATAAGGACATGCTTGTTTTGTTGTGCTACAGGGTTCTTATCCCCAGTCCTTCCGACCTTTTCCTAATTTATGCTGGGAAGAAGGTCATTGAATCCCCGATTGGAAGGACCACTAGAGCATTCTAGGATGCATAGATTGAATTTTGGCCAAATTGATCCCATGGTCGATCAACAGCCTCCTCTACTACAGGATCCATAGGAGGTATTTCGAAGGCAACTGGAACAAATGCAGAGAATGCAAGAATGGTTCCAAAGAATGCAGGGCACTCAACCCTTGAAGGATTTTTATGATCCCTCAAATTATAGAGAACGTCCCGACATCCAAATTCCTACTGGAGACATAGAAATCAAGCCCTAGGTGTTAAGCATGATCAAACATTTCCATGGGCTTAGCTCTAAAGACCTGTTTCAGCACTTGGAGGACTTAACCACTTTGGTCTAGACCACTAAGGTGCGAAACGTGAATGAGGAGAAAATGATCATGAGGCTCTTCCCCCACTCTCTTAGGGATAAAGTTGCTCATTGGTAAGGACTATAGGAAGACCAATTGCAACTTGGAATGAGTTGAAATCGACCTTTCTGAAGAAATTCTTCCACGTACCAATGCTTTGAGACGGGCAATTACTACCTTTACCCAGTAGCCGGGGGAGCAGTTTCATGTTGCCTGGGAGCGATTCCAGGACCTATTGTGGGGGTGTCCACACCACAAGGTGCCGAAATCGCAACTCGTGTAGATTTTCTACCATGGGTTGACTGAGCAACTTAGAAATCACATGGACGCTTCTTGCAGAGGTAATTTCCTCAACAAAGACATAGATAGTGCACACGATTTGTTTGAGGAGATGAGCCAAAATTCGATCAATCATGTCTCCATGGATACTTTTAACCTGTCCCAGCAGCTTAGATCGAATGTTAATGAAGCCACGATTCTCATTCATTCGATATGGAATTGATTTGTAATAAACTTGATAAGGTGGACTTGGTTGCTAAGAGAATAGAGGAGTGGATGTTTGGAAACTCAATGAACAATTCTCGATCCACTCAATCCCAGAATTTGGGAATCCATTCATTGCGAGCTCCCTCTGGACAGGAGTTCGTGAATCAACTCGATGCAACTCAACCGGTGAGCCAGCATTGTTCAAAACCCATGACTTCCAAACTGGGGCCTTTGATCCCAGTTTCTCTTATCCTTCCCTTTCTTTCTCTTCATCCTCACCCTATGAGGATGTTTGTGCTATACAGGAGAATGTTAGATCCAACCCCTACTCCAATGCTTATAATCCAAGTTGGAGAAACCACCCTAACTTCTCCTGGAAAAACCTGGGGTAGTAGACCCAATTCTGACCCAGCAACTATGCTCCACAATGACCAATGGGTCAGGGTCATGTTTATACTCAGTTGCCCCCGAATCAAGTTAATCAGCCAGCTTGGAACGCCCGTCAACCCGTAGGCTAGGCTGATTTGAACTGATAAATGGTAAAGATGCAAGGATCTATGCTCCAGCTCATACAATAAATGAAAACCTCGCTGGAAAACTTGCAAACTGGGCTGATAGCTAATTCTCGTCAACCTGGATCTCTACCATCTCAACCCGTACCCAACCCACGAAATATCCTAAATCCGAGCAATCAAGCCCATGGGTACGAGAATCAGAGGGATCCACACGCACATGCTCAGGTGGTTGAGCAGGGTCCTTCCTCTTCTTCTTCCGTAAATCAATGGTTCTTCACTAATGAAGCCCCTCCAATCTTTCCTAACCCTCCCAAAGACCCAAACTCATATGCATCTGCAAATTCTATTACCTTGAGGAGTGGTAAACAAACCCAGGATCCACAACCACACTATTCTGATTTAACAAATCTTGAAGAACTTGAGGAGAGAAAGGAGAACTCTAGAGAAAAAATCAAGGCTCAAGAACCTGATTCCAAAGATCCGACTCTTATTCCTTTTCCTGAGGCCTTGATCAGAACAAGGAAGAAGAAGTCTATTGATAGTAATGAGGAGCTTCTGAATATTTTCAAGAATGTCGAGATCAATATCCTGCTCCTCGACGCTACCAAGCATATACCGGCTTACGTGAAATTTTTAAAGGATTTATGTACATAGAGGCGTAAGTTGAGAGAATCTATTCTGAGGAAGGTGGTACTCTCCAAGCAAGCTAGTTCTATTATTCTGCACCACCTCCCTCAGAAAAAGAGAGATCCAGGTGCTCCTTTGATTTCTTGTGTCATTGGAGATTACACTTTTGAGAGAGCATTGCTGGATCTTGGTGCATCCATCAACCTAATTTTGAATTCTCTTTACGAGAAGTTTGGATTAGGTGAACTTCGGCCGACTTCAGTAACACTACAGTTAGCAGACCGTTCGGTCACAAATCCACGAGGTGTTATTGAAGATGTTATTGTTAAGGTTAAGGATTTCTATTTTCCTGTAGATTTCCTTATCCTTGACATGGATGTTCCTGAAAATCTGACGAACACGCCCATCATTCTGGGGCATCTATTCCTGGCTACCGCCAAGGCCAACATTAACTGTGAAAGTGGTAGCATGGAAATCACCTTTGGGGATCAAAGAATGAAATTGGATATTTTTAAGGTGATTAATAAATTTGAGGATTGTGGATTTATTGAGGAACTTAAGGATGATAACATGAATATTGAGACTTGTATGATGGTTTCTGCATTTGAAAGTTCCTCCTTTGATGATGAATTGGACCCACAACCCTCTATGGCAGATCCGCCATCTTCTAAAGAGGTTATTGTTTTTATTCACTCTCAACCTCTTCCCCTTGATGAGTTTTCATCAGCATCTTCCTTACCTTCAATCATCATCCTGCCCCAGCTTAAACTGAAACCATTGCCTGAGAATCTGAAATATCAGTTTTTAGGATCACATAAGATGCTCCCTATGATTATCAGTGCTAAATTAACAAAGGAGTAGGAGATTAAACTGATTAAGGTCATGAAGGAACACAAGGAGGCAATTGGTTGGACCATTCATGACCTTTGGGGGATCGAGAGATCTTATTGCAATCACAGAATCTTTTTGAAAGATGGATCCCGCCCTTCTCGCCAGATGCAGAGGAGATTAAATCCAAATATGCAAGAAGTGGTCAAGAAGGAGATTATTAAGTGGCTCGATGCAGGAATCATTTATCCGATCTCTGATAGTCCTTGGGTAAGTCCCGTGTAGACTGTTCCCAAGAAAGTCGAGATTACCGTTGTGACTAATGAGAAAGGAAAATCTATCACAACTCATTCAACTTCCTCTTGGAGGGTTTGTATCGATTACAGGAAGCTGAACACGGCCACGAAAAAGGATCATTTCCCTCTGCCTTCCATTGATCAAATCTTGGAAAGATTAGCCGGGCAGAAGTACTTATGTTTCCTTGATGGTTACTTGGGATACAATCAAGTTCCTATCCATCTGAGGATCAGGAAAAAAATGACTTTCACCTATCCCTACGGAACCTTTGCTTTCCGTAGGATGCCATTCGGCTTATGCAATGCACCTGCGAGATTTCAAAGGTGTATGATGAGAAGCTCATCATGGTCTCTAATTACCCCTAATTAACTAGTCTTCCTAGTTAATTAGCTAGAAATATGTGAATATATGGGTTAATTATTAAATAAGGGATAAATAGTAAAGGACCTTAAAATAAGTTTAAAATGCTATATTATCATCCAATTAATATTTTTAACAATCTAATTAATAATTTCACTCAAAATATTATCAATTATTCATTTAATTAATGAGTTAACTAACTTAAGCATAATATATACCTAGGTATGTAATAACTTAAGTAACATTAAATAAATTAATCTAAAAAGGTCAAAAATGTAAATTCAAGGTATAAATATAATAATTATCTTAATTATAACCATATATAAAAAGCTGAAAAAGATTTAAATTAAAATAAACCTTGAAAACCTGAGTTTACATTTTAGTCCTTACATTTTATTTCAATCGGGTCCTTATTTTCCACTTAGGTCCTTAGGTTTCATCACGAACAAGTCCCTGGAATTCTTCTTCTCTTCTTCACTCGTCTAGACGGCTGACGACTGAAGGTGCATCCATCGCTTGATCATCGCCAATCCAACATCATCTCTTCTTCTCCAAGCTCCTGGAGCTTATGCTCACCATCCCCTTTTCATCCACCGATCTGGATGATACCTAAATCCTATTTTAGGGTTGGAGATAACCTCACCGGTGTCAGAGAAGACGCTGGTGGTTATTCTCCTCCTAGCCACAAATTCATCCAGATTCCATCTCCTTCTCAGTGGCCGTCGACTATAAATACCCCTTGATACTCCTGATTTCCACCAAGTTGGCTCCCTTCCCTCTTCTTTACTGAGCTAACCCAATAGGCTATTCTCTCCACAACTCTGGCAAACTTTCTTCGCTTCATCCGACTTCCTCCATTCATCTTCAACAGCTCTGGATCTCCACCGAAGTTAGCCGTGTCTTCTGACAAGCATTGACTAGGAGCTCTCCTCTGCTTGACCTCACAACCACCGCCAAAGATCTTTCGACAACCCTCTAATTTCCTCCTCTGTTATGAGCCATTGATGAAGATCCTTTAACCCCTTCATCCAGGTAACAGTAGACCAGGAGTAGGAGTAGGTTAGTTTAGTTAGTTAGTTAGGTAGCCTAGATAGCTGTAATGTTAGATTTAGATTTCATCTTCCTCAACTCCGGCGAGCTCCTTTAGCTTGTTAGGAGCATTAATTTTGTCTTTTTGAATCACTGTCCATCTTCTTCTATATTCCACAATCATTTCTATCACTTATAATTACTTATTTGATCACTAATTCGCCTAAATCACTTCCACCTCCACCGACTACTTCTGTTGTCCATGGCAGCAATAGTTGAGCTATATTCCACCTTCATTGGATCCTCCATCACCTATTCATCTTCCAAGGATCCTAATCATCACTATAATTTTATTAAATACCACATATAAATTAAACACCCAAATCTAATTAAGCTCCTGAGCTCGCTGTCAATGGCGGCTCAGGAGTAGTTGAAATCCTTAATTATATATATATTTATGATCGTAAATATCTGTTGATTTGTTTTGGCCACTCAATTGAGTGGGAAAATAAGTCCTGAGCATTAACCAACTTGGATTCTATGAAAATCGAATTCATTACTAAATCTTTATTCCAATGACCAATTGAAGAAATTAACTTGATCCTGAGGTTCCTTGTGGCCTCAAGAACCTTTTCAAATCACGAATGGCACAATTCCACATTCTGTATCACAAATTCACCCTTTTTCTGGACTCCCCAGAGCTCCAGCGAGTCGAATTTAGTTCTTCAGCCTATAGAATAGAATGAGAAACTCCAGATCAACAAAATAAGGATTATTGATTATTTTGAGGTATTTTATTCAAGATTTGAGTGTCTAGAGTTGTTGTTAGGTCTTCATCTTCTCCAACTCTGACAGAGTTGGATAAGTCTGTCAGTTAGTTTTAAGAAGCAATTAATAGGTCTAGAAGCTTCAGTGCTGTGCACTGAACTCATTTCTATGTTTAAATCACTATAACAACCTTTGGGTTGTTCTAACGAACAAACCACTTTAGAAGCTCAGGTAATGAACTTGAAACCCTAGGAATTTCAGTTAAAACACCTATTTAAGGGTCTAAGCATGTTCCTGAGATTGAAAGGATGTTAATTAAGGTTTTAATTCCCTAAGAAAAGATTTAAATGTGAAAGTCAAAATTTGAGGTTCTACAGTCAAACCTGAGCTTGATTCCTTGATTATGGTTTCAATCTGATGAATTGATGAGTTTAAATTGATTCTGAGATGTCTATGAATGATTTTAAAGTGATTTGGATGAGCTCTGATGTATAATTCAATTGGATTTCAATTACTGCCAATTTGGGTTGTTTTTGAACCCAAACCGATGGCAGTGGATTTTTGATGAGTTTTAATTGTAAATTCTACCCAAATGAATTGGTAACAACCTTTAGAAGTTGTTTTAATTGATTAAACATATCTTAAGTTGTCTGTTAGGTCTTTTCAAGGTCTGAACAACACTTCCTGAAGCTTCCATAGAAGCTTTGAGCTTCTGTACACTTCCTGAAGCTCCTGAGAGCTTGATAACCACACTAACAGCTGCAGAATTCACTTCTTAACCCATTTAGAACATCAACTGGAAGTGAAAGTCCAATCTGTGGACTTTATAATCATAAATTCAATTTCTAGGCCATTATTACTGTAGACAAACCTATATCTTCGCCCTTCAAATCAAAGAGCATAAGTTCCCCTTCACATCAAATTGACACTTTAATCCTGTAGAGCAACTTAAGAGCTTTCCAACAAGCTTTTATTCTCTTGGAATAGAGCTCTGAGATGTTAGGAATAGATTCTTGAATTCTGCTCTGGGAGGGGAAAAGATAGTCCCACCTCGGTTAGGTATGAACGGGCACTTGGGTATAAAACCATTTTGTTAGATGGCTACTTCAGTCGTCAAGCGCTCGGCACATGGTTACTGATTAAGCATGAATGAGATTGTGTGTGTGTGGGTGCATGTGTGCCTGCGAGTGTGTGCACCTGTGGCATGCGAGTGTGTGGGCCCTGGGAAGGCGTGTGCGAGGCCTGGGAGGCATGAATCGATTTGGCTTGAAACTCTGAATCGGAAAATAAACCGAACTAATTGAATCAGGCTTGGATCTAGTAGGGTCTGGTCCCACCCTGAGAAGGGTGCTGTGTATCCCCGAATGGTCCAAGCCGCCAATAAAAAAACCTAATTTTTTGTTAAAAGGAAAAGCCCGGTTCGGCTCAGAAGAGAGAAAGGTTAAGGAAGAAAGCTAAGGCTCAATGCTAAGGAAAGGCTAAGGAAATATGCTAAGGAAGAAAGGCTAAGGAGCAAAGAAAAGGAAAGGAAGAGAAGAAAAGAAAGATAGGAGAATTCATAGAAGGTAAAGAAGGCTGAATAGGCATTGAAGAGATAAGGTAGAAAAGAGAAGAAAGAAAAGAAAGAGGAAGAAGAGAAGAGCTGGAGAAATATAAGAGGAAAAATAAGAGAGAATAAAGAGAAAGAAAAGATTAAGAAAATATTAAAAGATAAGAAAAAGGAAAGAGAGAAAGAAAGGTAAAAGAAGAAGAAGAAAGAGAGAGAGAGGCTAAAGATAAAGAGAAAAGAAATGGTTTAATTTCTTGCATTATTTTTAATTCTTTTTTTATTTTAATGTTGTAATAAGGCACATTTCAATTAGAAAAACTTTTTATTGCCTTAATATCTTTGAAATAAATAGAAATTAACATGTTTACTTGTTGTTAAAGTAGATCATTTGTGTAAATATGTTTTCTTATGGAATTTTGCATATTTCTTAAATTTAAAATCATTTGGCAAAATTCATGTTGTTAAAATTAACTTAATTATACTTCCTATCAGTTGTTTAAACTAATTGATGAATTCTGAATAAATTATACCTCCCAGCGAACGACCTGGACTCAACCAGTTAAAAGAAATAAAATGTAAAATGTTAAGTTAACTTGATCCCACACTACTCAACCAACACAAATTCGAGTTAACCTAAGTTACTTTCTTCTACACATAATTAAGCATAATTAACTTAATTAACCGTGTTGAGGAGGAACACATCAGTGTATGATGGCCATATTCTCTGACATGGTGGGAGAGTTTGTGGAAGTCTTCATGGATGATTTCTCTATTTTTGGAGAATCGTTTGACTCTTGTCTAGCTAATCTTGAAATGATTCTTAAATAATGCATCAAAACAAGACTGGTCCTTAGCTTGGAAAAGAGTCATTTCATGACACAAGAAGGCATCGTCTTGGGTCATGTAATCTCTGAACGAGGAATCGAAGTGGATAAAGCTAATGTTGATGCTATCGCCAAACTTCCTCCTCCCACATTTATTAAACAAATTCGATCATTTATTGGTCATGTGGGATTCTACAGGAGATTCATCGAGGACTTTTCGAAGGTTTCTAGTCGTCTGAGAAATTTTCTCTCCAAAGAAATGCCATTTGATTTCGACGAATCATGCCATAAGGCATTTGATTTTCTTAAAATAGCAGTCACTTGTGCTCCGGTGTTGCAACCACCGATTTGGATAGCCCCTTTTGAGATCATGACTGACACTTCTGATTACACGGTCGGGGCTACTTTGGGTTAGAAAGTTGATAGGAAGCCCTCTGTTATCTACTACGCTAGTAAAACTCTGGATGAGGCCCAGAGAAATTACACTGTTACTGAGAAGGAATTACTAGTCGTAGTATTTGCTTTGGAGAAATTTAGGACTTATCTCTTAGGGACTCACGTCATCATATATACCGACCACTCGACCTTGAGACATCTCTTGGCCAAAAAGGATGTCAAACCCTGGCTTATTCTTTGGATTCTTCTACTTCAAGAATTTGATCTTGAAATCAAGGATAAATCCGGGGTATAGAATGTGGTGGTGGATCATCTATCGAGACTTCTGAGTGATTCTTCTCATCCAGACATTCCGATTGCTGATACTTTTTCGGACGAAACCATCCTTATAGTTTCAGGTGTCCAAACCTCGTGGTTTGCCGACATCGTTAATTATTTGGTCGTTGGTCAAATCCTCCAGGATTGGAACAAGCAACAACGGGATAGACTCAAATCTAAGGCCAAATATTACCTCTGGGAGGACCCTGAATTATATTGCATCGGCTCTGATCAAATTATCCTCCAATGCATTCCAGAGAATGAATTCAACAGTATACTCGAGTTATGCCATGCATCTGCGTGTGGTGGACACTTCTCCAGGAAAAAGATGGCTGCAAAAATTTTGCAATCTGGATTCTATTGGCTGTCTTTATTCAAGGATCCCAAGAATTCTCGAGGTCATGTTCCCAATGCCAGGCACTTGGGAGCATAACTTAGAGAGGTATGATGCCCTTAAACCTGATTCTTCCTGTCGAAATCTTCGATGTTTGGGGCATCGATTTCATGGGACCCTTCCTCCATTTGGACATCAATACATTCTCGTCGGTATTGATTACGTGTCCAAATGAATCGAGGCGATTCCGACCAAAACCAATGACCACAAGGTGGTCATCGATTTTGTTAAGAACATCTTCAGCAGGTTTGGGATTCCAAGGGCCATCATCAACGATGGTGGCACTCATTTCACTAATGCCCAGTTCCACAATTTGCTGGCAAAATACGGGGTTAATCACCAAATCTCCACACCTTACCATCCCCAGACGAATTGACAAGCCAAGATCTCTAATTGGGAGATCAAGAATATTCTGCAGAAAACAGTTAGGCCTGATCACAAAGACTGGACTCAAAAGCTTGAGGATGCTCTTTGGGCCTACCGTACGATGTATAAAACGCCCATCAGCATGTCTCCATTTCATCTGGCATATGGAAAGGTGTGCCATTTACCTGTAGAAATTGAACATAGGGCATTTTGGGCAATCAAGCAGTGCAATTTAGATCTGAGTTTAACCGGGAAGACCAAGAAATTCCAACTATCTGAGTTGGAGGAGCTTAGAAATGATGCGTATGAGAATGCCAAGATCTACAAGGCTCGGACCAAAGCTCTACATGACCAATTGATTTCTCGTAAGAGCTTTGAGCCGAACCAGAAGGTCTGGCTATTCGATTCTCGACTTAAGCTCTTTCCCGGCAAACATAGGTCGAAGTGGAACGGCCCGTTCATTATCGATCAGATATTTTCAAACGAAGCTGTTTAGATCTCTGACCCGAAGATGGGTAATTCATTCAAAGTCAACGGTCAATGTCTGAGGCCCGTTATTGACTGTACTATTCCAGAACCTGTCTTAGACACAGTTGCTCTAGCCATGTTGTGACTTCTTTGGCTGGACATCGCCTAGCTAACGGCATTAAACTTAGCAGTTGTGCAGTCTAACTTAGAGCTGACCAGAGCTTCATATTCAGGTGATATCTTCTGCACTCTACCCTTCCTTTCATGTCTTTTATTCTCAATGTGAACATTGCATCAGCTAGGCATGGGGGGGTGAATTCATTTCTGAATCATTTCGTCAACTATGTAAATTCTATTTCTCTTATTATATATACATAAAAAAATTGAATTAGGAAGGAATACTTGGACATTAAGACCATTCAATCTTAGGAAATATTACAGTAGGATCTGAACACTAAGACCCTTCAGGTCTTTGGGCTTAATCAACCCGGGTATCCACTAAAATGTGGATTTGTTATCTTGTCCTCACCATCCTAAATTCTATTTTAATTTGATTAAGTAAGTTTGGGTGATAAGTGATGGGAACACCATCATGAGAGCTAACTAACTCATTTTGACTCAGGAAAGAGAATAAAAGCTCCTACATAACCAACTGGAGGTCCTAACTCAATGAATAACCCTTCTGAAAGAAAAGCAAGAAATAAGGGTAAAACTGTAATTTTACCATTACAGTGCAACAACGGGATTTCTCATGAGCTAAACACAGGTCAAATGGTCTTAACAAGATAAAAGGTGGGTTAGTCCAAATAGAAAAGGGTTCATGTGAATTCTGGGAATTAAATGACTTCTTGTAATCCTAAAATCCTAAAATAGACTCACTTAATATAACAAGGTTTTGGTCAGGATAAAATTCACCTAAACCCTCTAATATTCATGGAAAAATATCCTCTATGGTTTAGAACCTTCAATTTGGCCCTTAAAACCTATTTTGACCTAAATTGGGGTCCCAGTCAAATGTTTGCCCTAAATTAGGCTTTTGTGTAAATTTTCCAATCAAACATGGTCAAACCTAAAATCCAACTTTGCCATTGGATTCCTTAGGTCCAAATTAAGTTTGTACCAAAATGTGGACCTAAAGGGAATTCACCTTGACCTACTTTGCAAACAAGTCCAGCCCAATTACATTTCTACCCCTAACTTTTGAAAACTTCTGTAGAAATGCCCCTAACTTCCTCATTATTCTCTGCAATTAGGTCCCTCAGCCATTATAGCGAAGGGAATCCTACTCCGGCGAGCTATCGAGGGAAGGAACTCTTTGATTCCTCAAAGAATCCCCTTCAAATTTGAAAGGGAGATTCCTTGAGAAATCTCCTCTAGTTGGAACACAGTTAGAGGCTTGATTTGGCACCCAATCTCTCATGCGAATACATGAGAGATTTGGGTCACCTTCGACCTTCCATCTCTGGCGAGGTTGCCGTGCTTGGAAGCTTGGCTTCCAAGCACATGACCTTCAGCCAGGGCCTATAAAAGCTTTCCTAGATCAACTCACAGCCTCTAGGCTTGAATTTGGCCTGAGCACCCCACTGTTGACGCGGCTAACTCGATCGTGTTTTAACAGTTAATTATGTCATAGTATAGGTGATCAAGCATCGTCAACAAATAAAAGTTTTATTACTCGAAAATCGGAGTATCCGAGGTCGAACACATGGAGTAATTGGAATTCATTACTAATCTCTAGAATGTAATTGGATACTTTAATTGCTCAAAATTTAATTCAAATATAAATGCATGAGTTTGAAAAGTAATTGAGGCAAAAAGGAGAAATTGGACGTCTGATCCTATGATCAGACGTCTTAAAAGTAGGTTTCCCTTCTCTTATTCTTTTTCTTCTTCCTTGTGCTTGTTCTTTCCCTTCTGCAGTGCTTCTTTTCTTCTTTATTTTCTTCTGTCTTCTTTCTTTCTTCTCCTGCAGTATCTCTCTCTACTCTTCTTCTTCTTCCTTAGCTCTGCTTCCTTTCTTGGTTATATTTGCCTTCAGTTCCTCTTCTTCTTGTTCTTGAGTTCTTCCTCTCTTTTCCCTTCACCTCTTCCTTTTCTTCTGCAAAGGCTTCCTTGCTTCTTCATTTCCCTTGCTAGTAGCGGCAAAGTGTTGGCTTCACTCCTTCCTTCTTTCTTCCTTGCACAACCATAGCAAAGCACAAAACCTAACCTTCTACCCACACCTGCGCATCTCTCCCTCTCTCTGTAAACCACTCTCAGGACGCTCTCCCAGAGCCAGATATAAACGGGTCGGATCTCGCACCCGTGACCAGGCACACCTGCATGAGGGTGATGCGCGAGGTGTGCTCAGGACAAGGTCGGGTCGGATCGTGCCAGATCCGTGAGGTGAAACCACAGACGAGGCGTAGTGAGATAGGTGAGGGACCTCACCCCAAGTGTAATTGAAGGCGAACAACGTATTTCATAAAATCAATATAAAGGATATTAGCGCGTCGTGAATTACCGATGTGGGACTAAAGCTCCCGGCCTTCTCTCGCGCGCGCCCGCAGAAATCCTTCCTGCAATTGCCACTACTACAGACTCTGTTGCGTCGCTCGCTGGATCAGATATCTTCGCAATGCCTCCCCGAGTGAGCTACACCTGGAGCCTTGCGGTCTGAAGCCTGGAGCGAGCATGGAGCTTCCTCGAGTTGCCGTCAATGGTGGCCGGGGCGTGGAACCTGTCAGACACGAAAAGAGCCTTGCGGCCTAATCAGATCACCGGGGAACCTTCGCCGTGTCACGGTGAAGGTGAAGAGCTAGGTGGCAGGCCGCGGGGCGGCGTAGGCGTGCGTGCCTAGGTCGCCCTGTGGCTAGATGGATGGGTGTATTCGAGGGACTATTGTGGAGGCGTATAGGGATGGTGGATGGGCGGATGTTACTTAGTGAGGTGAGGCGGAGGTTATGTGATGGTCGGCGAGGTGTGTGGGGCTGCGGAGTGATGGGAGCGACTCGCTGGAGGGTGGTCGGAGATGAGAAAGGTGATGGTGAACAGCGGCGGTCGAGGGGTTTTTGATGAAATAAAATGAGGGGAATGAAAGAGGGGATAGAGAAGAAGAGTTTTAACCTAATTAAAGGGACAAAGGGGATGAGGAGGCAGACAGTAGTACCTACTGTCATCGGAGAAGAAGACGCCCAGTGGGGGAAGACTGCGGCGACGACGGGGCTAGGGTAGCGCGCGTGGGTGTTGCGCGACGCGGAGGAGGATGAGGAAGACGGCTCTGCCACTGGTTTTGTGGTAGAGCGAAGAGGAAGGGGATGGGGGCTCGCCGGAGCTCGCTGGACACCTTGGCCAGAGAAGAAGGAGATCAATTTGAGGTGGAATCTCGGCCAAGTCAAGCTGAGGAGGTTCGGCCAGAGTTAGGGTTTAATTTATAGGTGCTTGGCCATGCTTCTGGTGCGTGGAGGGCATGCCTTCTGTCACCGATGTCTCACCGGAGATGGAAGGTGGTTAGATACCCAAATCTCTCGTGCGTTCGCATGAGAGATTAGGTGCAAATCTGGGATCATGATCGGGCTCAGATGGAAGGGAATTCCTCAGAGAATCTCCCTTCCAATTTTGGGAGGGGATCTTTGAGGGATCTGAGCGTATTCCCTCTCTAATCCTCACCGGAGAAGGATTCTGCCCCAATAATGACGGAAGGACTTGATTGCAAGATTTTTGAGAAAGATAGGGGGGTTGTTGTGATGGTTTTCAAAAGATAGGGACCAAAATGTGATTGGGTGTACTAAATTGCAAAGTAGGTCAAGATGACCTCCCCTTAGGTCCAAATTTTGGTACAGACCTAATTTGGACCTAAAGAATCCAATGGTGAAGTTGGATTTTAGGTTTGACCACGTTTGGCTGGACATTTTGCGTAAAAACCCAAATTTGGTCAAATGATGAGCTAGGACCCTAATCTAGGTCAAACTAGGTTTCAAAGGCCAATTTGAATGTTCTAAACCATAGGGTATATTTTTCCATGATTTTTAGAGGGTTTACATGATTTTTATCCTGATCGAAAACTTGTTGAATTAAGCGGGTCTGTTTTAGGGTTACAAGATGTCATTTAATTCCTAGATTGCACATGAACCCATTTCTGATTGATTCAACCCACTTTTTATCTCATTTAGACCATTTGACCTATGTTTTGTCTCTGAGAAATCCCGTTTATGTACTGCAATGGTAAAATTACAGTTTTAACCTTTATTTCATGTTTTCTTTTCAGAACACTTATTCCTCCAATTAAGCCCTCTTCTAAGTCATGTAGGAGCTTTTACTCTCTTTATTAGGTCAAAATGAGCTAGTTATGGCTCATGATGAGGCTCTCATCATACCCCCATGCCTAGCTTTTGCTAGTCCCTTAGCAAAATTTTAAGGTTTTAACTTCTACTCAAGACCCTGAGTGTCTGTCATTAACTATTATAAGTATTTCTTTTATGATTAGGTCAGAATGTCGACAATAGGCCTAGAGGTACTCAAGTACCAACCAAAATCCGGACCTGACCCGCTTTAGCCTCAGTCCTCCGCAAAGGCTTTTAAGGCCCACAGAAACTAACCTAGGGTTTGTTGGATTCCGCGGTTAAAACACCCGTGCTTAAGACATTTCTAGCCTAGGTTCAGTTTGCAGTGTGTTTTTGTAAGAGAGAGACAGAAGATTTATTTGTTTGGAGAGCTTTCTCTCTCTTTTCCTTTTATTTCTAGCTTCGGATTAGCTTCTCAATATTGTCTGTATCGGATTCCTCGTCCCCATCATCAATCCTCAAAGGTCCCTGGCTATCGAGATTTCGAGATAACCCCACCCATGGCAACCCCCAGAACCCTGGCTTTCGAGATTTCGATATAATCTTGCCCATGGCGTTCCGTGGCCGAATTCAGACCTTGGCGATCGACATTTCGTGATAATGCCACCCATGATATCTGAACCAGCAGAGTGCTTACATGCCCCCAGTAGGATATTTAAGTATCCTAAGAGACAAGCACCGAGGAGACGATATGTTATTACGCATCTTCAAGGGGAATTTCTCGCCTCTCCGCGTCGGGAACTCATCCAAATCAACTTGTGTTGATCTGCCGCTCCTAATCTAGGTAACTTTTTTAGAACATTAAACGCTTTTGCGTGATTTGGATATTTATGCGTACTGAACCAGACTGTGTGTGAATTTGGGGTACTTAGGTTACCGAATTCCACAAACCGAAGGTCAGTTAACGAGGCCGAATACTTCCTAAGCCTTAGACCTAATACTTAAGCTTCGCATTTTCCCCAACCTCTTGAGGATTATCTAGATTTTAGCGGATACGTGAATTATTAAGCTAAAGAATCTAGCCCAAGAGGCCTAAGACCAGCGTTCCCGCTAATCTCTTGTTATGTCTCCTTAACACTTATTTTATTTCTTTTCTTGATCTGGTCTAGAACTTCAGTTAATTTCTTAATCTTTTACTAAGGACTATTTCTTTTTCTTTTTCATTTTGTGCTCCTTTTTGTCATCTTTGCTCTTTTTCTCCTTCTTATAATTATGTGGCTCACAAAATTTCCTCCCTCCCCCATTTTTTTGTTCTTTTTCATAATTTTTCAATTTTTTGTGTTTTTGACATATGTAATTTTTTTTTTGTGAGATTCCTTCTAATTTTTTCTTGGTTCCGTATGTATGCACTTTATCACCCCCCCATGCCTAAGTTTTGTAATGTCCTCATTGTAAACGGAGGGTGTGAAATAGTGTTGAGGTCAGGGACTTAGAACAGGATACATCGGGTGGGTGAATGGGTCGGAAATGATTGATGCGAACGATTTCAAGCTCTGATACGTGTGTGACAGAAAGCCATTTTCGCGCATTTGAAAGTCGTTGAAAATCGTAGTATAGTCGTGCAAAAACGTTCGTCAAAGATATTATTTTGTAAAATAACGAGACTTTGAGTCCCGGTCGTTCATCTCTGGGAGGCATGTTTCTATTTTTGAAACCGATCTTAAAGTCGCTCTACTTAATATTCTGGTGCGCAATATATAGGAGGTTAAAGAACAGGCACTTAAATCACACAAATAAAATAATCATTCAGCTCATGGTGATTTCAAACACATAAAGAGAGATATATATATAAATGCATTTTCATTCATTCATTGGGGGAGAGTTGTTTGTACATGAAATCTAGAGGAAAGCTTATACAGGAATGCTTGAAATTAAACCTAGCTACCAGAAAATGATTGCATACAAGAATCGACGGGGGGATTTTGCATGCATCATTGGGGAAGAAGAGGAGGTGGCCGTGCCTCCTCGAGTTAGGGTTTAATTTATAGGTGCTTGGCGGTGCTTCTGGTGCATGGAGGGCACGCCTTCTGTCACCGACGTCTCACTGGAGATGGAAGGTGGTTAGATACCCAAATCTCTCGTGCATTCGCATGAGAGATTGGGTGCAAATCTGGGATCATGATCGAGCTCAGATGGAAGGGGATTCCTCAGAGAATCTCCCTTCCAATTTTGGGAGGGGATCTCTGAGGGATTTGAGTGTATTCCCTCTCTAATCCTCACCGGAGAAGGATTCTACCCCAATAATGGCGGAAGGACTTGATTGTAAGATTGGCGAGAAAGATAGGGGGGTTGTTGTGATGGTTTTCAAAAGATAGGGACCAAAATGTGATTGGGTGTACTAAATTGCAAAGTAGGTCAAGATGACCTCCCCTTAGGTCCAAATTTTGGTACAGACCTAATTTGGACTTAAGGAATCCAATGGGGAAGTTGCATTTTAGGTTTGACCACGTTTGACTGGACATTTTGTGTAAAAACCTAAATTAGGTCAATCGATCAGCTAGGACCCTAATCTAGGTCAAACTAGGTTCCAAAGGCCAATTTGAATGCTCTAAACCCTAGGGTATATTTTTCCATGATTTTTTGAGGGTTTACTTGATTTTTATCCTGATCGAAACCTTGTTGAATTAAGCAGGTCAGTTTTAGGGTTACAAGATGTTATTTAATTCCTAGATTGCACATGAACCCATTTCTGATTGATTCAACCCACTTTTTATCTCATTTAGACCATTTGACCTATGTTTTGTCTCTGAGAAATCCCGTTTATGTACTGCAATGGTAAAATTGCAGTTTTAACCTTTATTTCATGTTTTCTTCTTAGAACACTTATTCCTCCAATTAAGCCCTCTTCTAAGTCATGTAGGAGCTTTTACTCTCTTTATTAGGTCAAAATGAGCTAGTTATGACTCATGATGAGGCTCTCATCACCCACTAATTCTTCTCTTCCCCCTCTGGTCAACATCCCAGCAAGCTTCGGTGACCCCTCTCCCTCTCTCTCTCGTCGCTCTGCCACAATACCAGTGGTTGGGTTCCCTTTATCCTCTTCGTTCGCATCATGCTGCACCAGCAGACGTCCCTGCAACCCCCTCATCGTCGCCGTCCTCCTCCCACTGGGTAGTTTGTCTCCAGCGGCGGCAATACGAGCCAGCTGCCTCCTATGCATCCCCCTTCGTCTATCTACACATAGTTAAGTCCTCTCTCCCTTCTCATCATTTTCCTGTCTTTTATTCTTGCAAACACGCCTCAATGCTCGCAACCACCACCACCTTCTCCACCTCCAACTAAAACTCTGGCGAGGTGTTCCCACCGCTCCACGCCTCCATCCGCCTCGCCAACTACCCCATGAGCATCACCGCACCTCACTAACCCTAAACCCTCACTCCACTCACCACACCAAGCCCCCAGCACTTCCCCCGAACACACCTACTTTCACGTGCACAGGGTGACCTAGGCATGCACGCTTCGGCCACCCCACGCCGCGTCGACCCTCGCGCTACCTTCGCCATGTTCAGGCAAAGCTCCCTGCATTTTCTAGCGAGGCCGCAAGGCCATTTTCCTTCTGATAGGGTTTAAGGTCTTCGCCACCATTAACGATGCAAGGAGCTTGCCTGGGAGCTTCATCTAGGTCTCCTCACTCCAAGCAATAAGTCCCAGGTCGCGCATATTCCTTTTACGCACAGCCTCAGCCTAGCAATTGACATTGACACCCATGTAGCTATTGCAATCAGAGGAGGTCTACTACGGGTGCTTGCGACGAAGGTGGGACAACATAGTCCCACCTCGGAAGTGGAGGAGTGGACATAGCGACATAAATTGCAAAAGTGACAGGGGCTTATCGCCTCCTAACCACGGGGTGAGGTCCCACTCGCCCTCATTGCCTCATCCGTGACCACTGCCCGCAGACCTGGCCCTGTCCCGTATACCCAACTAGCCTACACTCCTTACCCACCATACACGCCGGTGGGCCTGGTCCCGGGTGCGCATACTTGACCCGATTACCTGAGAAGGCTCTAGGAGAGCGAGCCTAAGAGAGAAAGAGGAAGAGAGATCGCAGGGAAGGGTAGGGGTAGGTTTTGCTCTTGCAGGCAGGAGAAGAAGTAGCCAGGGAAGGAGAGGGCGACATCCGAAGAAGCTAAGGAAGGAGAAGGCAAGATTGAAGAAGAGAAAGCTGAAAAGGAGTTGAAGGTAGAAGAGAAGGAAAGAAGAAATCAGAGAACAAAGAAGAAGGAAGAAAGCCGTCAGAGGCAGAGAACAGAAGAAAGAAAAGAAAGAAGGAGATCAGAGACAGAGATCAGACAGAAGATAAAGAAGAGCAATTGAAGCACTGTAGCTTCTATACATTTAAGACGTCTAATTCACAAAATCAGATGTCCATTTTTTTTGCTCTTCATATACATTGACATTTTGTGGCTCTATTTACATTTCTTGCATTATAACTCTGATTTTTCATTGCATATTATATCCAATTTGAAAGTTATGCTCTTGATTTTCATATCCCAATTTTCTCCCTGTGTTCAACCTCGAACTTAAAACTTCGAGTAATAAAATTCATTTGCTTTTGAGCGATTTCAACTATACTATGACGCATTGATTTTAACATTGATCTCGCTTTGCTAAAACATTTTGGCACCGTTGTCGGGGAGCAACGGGCAATTTAGAAAACTTGATCACAATTTCTGATCCAATACTAACTTGATACATCTCTTTTGTTGTGATTGTTTCAGGGGAGAAGATTCAAAAGAAGACGGCCGCACAACAACCACACTCGGGTCAGGTAATCTCTAATTAGCCCTTTCTCTTAATCCCCTCATTCTGAAAAGAAAAAATAAGATAAAAATCAATTTAGGGCTACTTGCTTTCCATATTTAGCTAATTCACTAAAGTTGCCTGATTTTGATTTCAACAAATATTGAATTGTGCATCCATTTAAGGTAACTAGGGCTACCACCTTCTTGATTGAGCCCTAGATACCATATTTGTGGCAACTAAATTGGACCAAAATTAGAGCCAAATTAAGGATTCCAATTTAGGGTTTTAGAGACACATCTTTCTAAACAAGAATCAACTTTTCCAAAAAGAGGTGTGCCTAAGCCTTGATTGAAAAGACTT
Organism: Thalassia testudinum; assembly: GCA_037157565.1. Lineage (NCBI taxonomy): Eukaryota > Viridiplantae > Streptophyta > Magnoliopsida > Alismatales > Hydrocharitaceae > Thalassia > Thalassia testudinum. The sequence continues at coordinate 23,162,208 of JAZHRO010000078.1, forward strand.
ATTCAAGAGAAATCCTAAAATTCAAGCTCTTAATTTCACTTGAACCCTAAAAGAAAGGACCTAAAACTTCTCAAAGGACAAATAGGTGAAGTTGACCTCTTGTTGGGTCAATCAACCTTGAAACTAGGTCACTTTTGCACTCAAAACATCTAAAGTTCAAGTGGAATCCTAAGCACCTTTGATCTTAAATAAAAGTGATAGACTTAAGAGGTCAAGGTCTCCATTCTGGTCTACCTGGAATCTCAGTGACAAGAGAGGTCGGGTGGGGGAAACCCTGTAACTTGTGGGGAAGCTCTACCGTGTAGGGGTTTTTGCAGGACTCTCCCTCTCTAGCTGCCCACATATTTCTTAGGTGGATGGCTTTTCTGACTAAGGGGTATCATCCGCCCCGAACCTCTATAGTCATCCACATTTTTTGGGTGTCTTAATTGTGTCCAGTACATTCTACTCTCACCTAAACCATCAGTGCATGTTTGGCAGGAGGTCCTTAAGACCATCCTTAAGACCTCCTTTAGTGATTCACTCCCGCCGAGGCCAAGGCTCGACGTCCGTATTTGTACCCCACCACATAGACATCTCCTCTGATTCATCAGAATTGAATTCTCCTTCTTCCATCATCATGGCACAACCAGTTGAAGAAGAGAAAAATCCTAAGCACCAACTCCAGCGCCTGAATGATCTATTTCAGAACTTTGTAAACCCGCCGCGGCATCCTATGATGCGAGATCACTATAATCCCACTGCGGTGGCGATCGAACCTCGAGTCCAAATCCCGGCTGGAGATCCTAATTCTGAACTCAAGCCCAACATGATTCATGCTATTCCAAAGTTTCATGGGCTTAATTCTGAGGATCCCTTCTAACACATCAAACAACTCAAACATCTGGCGCAGACCTTCGGGTCAGATGTACAAAATCAGGATATTCTTCTTATGAAGATGTTTTCCTTCTCTCTCATGGACAAGGCAGACATTGGTATCAGACTCAAATGCATCCAATCAACACGTGGGTTGAACTGCAATCCGAATTCTTGAAAAAGTTCTTCCCAATTTGTCGGACGAATGCCTTGCGTCACCAGATCACACACTTCACCGAGCAAACTGGAGAACCTCTTCATGAGGCATGGGACCATTTCTTGGATCTCATGCGAAAGTGCCCCCATCACAGAGTTCCTAAATGGGAACAAGTCTAGTCATTTTACCAAGAACTCTGTGAAGACATCCACTTATTCATCAATGCAACCTACAGAGGAAATATCATGGGTCAACACGAAGACACTATGTGGGAGATTCTCGAGAATATGTGTGAGAAATCCATCAATAATGACTCCATGGGCTTATTCGACTGAATGAATGCTCACGCATCAACGAATCCAAGGGGAGCACATGAGATGCAGGGCCTGTCCGCATCCGTCGACTTGGAACTGATGGCCAGTCGGTTGGACAAGGTCTCTATCATCGAGAAGAAGGTGGATGAGCTGACTCGACATCTGCAGCGAGCCACCTCTACATAAAACCCATTTGCACAACCACCTCTTGGGAGGGAAACTATGCATAACATCTTTCACCGATCTTCTCAGGGGATGGACCCTTATCCACCCCCGTCTGACTCCAAGACCAGAGGAAACTCTGATCCGACCTACTCTAGTAGGGGGAACTCTGAACTCTCATACTCTGATTTTTCTGAGGTTGCTTAGACTTGCGAGGACCTCAATGCCATCCTGAATGACCCATTCTCTAATACCTATAACCCTGGATGACAGAATCATCCCAACTTCCTGTGGGCAGGAAATACTCAGAATCAGAGACCACCATATCTACCCCGTTCACAAGCTCCTCATCCATATCAACCACCTCAGCCTCGACCCAAGCCCACCTATCAATCTGGGCCAAACCAAGCAGATCAAATGACTCTTATCCTTCAGACACTGGCTGACATTCAGAAGACGAATGCGGCTATGCAAAAATAGCACAAGGATGATATCACAGAGGTTCGCAATCAACTCACCCAAATGGAGAATTCTCGCCAACCTAGCACACCCCCTTCACAACCTCTGCCGAATCCAAATAACGTGCCAAACCAGAGGCACGTTATGAACCCAAATCCGGGCCAAGCCCACATGATTTATCAGGCCCCTTCTATTCCATCACTCGATGGGATGGAAGCTTCGACATCTTATGCGGGATTTCAGCAGCAGCCACCTATTTTACCAACCCCAAACCAAAACCAGGCAGGACTAAACTCCGTAACAACCTGTAGTGGTAAAGCAACTCAAGACCCACCTTATCCAAAACACTCTAAGCCTGGTAGTAACCCAAGCCCTGGGATAATTATCCAGGACACCGCTATCCCAGATCAAGAATCTGCACCTATTCTAAAGGAACCAACCAAGGTTCCATTTCCCGAGGCATTGACCAAGGGAATGAGGACAAACAAGCCTATGGCTCCTAAGGAGGATCTGGTCAAGCTTTTTGAACAGGTCCATATAAACATCCCCTTGATGGATGCAATCCGCCATGTACTGGCTTACACATGATTTCTAAAGGATGTGTGTACACCCAAGCGTAAGCCACGAACCAAAAGTGGGAGCCCGATCATACTGTCAGAGCAAGCCAGCTCTGTAATTTTAAGCAAACTCCCACCTAAGGCAAAAGACCCTGGTACTCCCCTGATTTCATGTACCATTGGTGATACCCAATTCGATAGAGCCTTATTAGATTTAGGTGCCTCCATAAACCTAATACCTACATCCCTCCTTGACCACCTTGAAGAATCTGAGCTTAAACCGATAGAGGTGACATTGCAGTTAGCTGATCGATTTATTAAGTCACCTAAAGGAGTACTCGAGGATGTCATCATTAGGGTACGGGATTTCTATTTCCCGATGGATTTTATAGTCTTGGACATGGATGCACCTAAAAACCCAAGGGATACACTAATTATACTAGGGAGACACTTTCTGGCCACTGCTAGGGCTAATATAAACTGTGAGGAGGGCCAAATTAAACTGAAATTCGGGAACCAAACACTGAAAATTGACATCTTTAAGGCTCAACAAGGGATTAATTGCAGAGTTATAGAACAAATATGTGATATCAAGGCCGTGGTTGCTGAACCGTATATCGAGGACAACCTGATTACTCCCAATCAACCACAAGAAGATCAAAACCCGCAACCAGAGGAGTCTGACCCTGATCTAGATACACCCATAACTCCTTCCCTTGCTCCTGACACACACCCTGAACCGCCTGCTGCTGTTGATAACCCCGTTTTGGAACTCTAGCCTCTTCTCGACCATCTGAAGTACGTCTTTTTGGGTTCCAATAAGAAATTTCCTGTGATTATCAACTCCAGGCTCACACCTGACCAGGAATCCCGTCTGATTACTGTTCTCCAGCAACATTGTAGAGGCATTGGATGGACTCTCGATGATTTGACTGGTATTAGCCCTTCTTACTGCACACACCGTATTTACACCGAAGAGGGCACATGACCTTCCCGTGAAATGTAGAGACGTTTAAATCCTAATCTACAGGAGGTCATGAAAAGGAGATCATTAAGTGGTTAGATGCAGGGATCATCTACCCGATCTCCAACAGTCAGTGGGTGAGTCCAATCTAGTTTGTGCCTAAGAAGGAAAGACTCACCGTTATCACGACTGAAACCAAAGAAGTCATACAGGCCCGTGTGGCAAACTCGTGGAGAGTCTACATTGATTATAGAAGACTCAATTCCTCCACGAAGAAGGATCATTTCCCACCCCATTTATTGATCAGATCCTCAAGAAACTAGTGGGAAATAGGTTCTTCTGCTTTTTGGACGGGTACTCTGGTTATAACCAGGTGGCAATCCATCCTGAGGACCAAGAAAAGACCACTTTCTCCTGCCCCTTCGGGATTTACGCGTTCCGAAGGATGCCGTTCGATCTCTGCAATGCACCTGCTACTTTTTAGCGGTGCATGTTTGCCATATTCTCAGATATGGTAGGTGATTATCTGGAAGTCTTTATGGATGACTTTCCAGTATTCGGAGAATCATTTGATGATTGTCTCCTGCACTTGGCCTAAATCCTCAGGTGGTGCATCGACGTGAATCTGGTTCTTTCCTGGGAAAAGAGCCATTTCATGGTGCCTGAAGGAATTGTGCTGGGACATCTTATTTCAGAAAAGGGCATCCAAGTCGATCGAGACAAGGTGAACTTGATTTCCAAACTCCCTATGCCTAGCTCGATCAAGGACATCCGATCTTTTCTAGGGCACATCGATTTTTACCATCGATTTATTCCTAATTTCTCAAAAATCGCACACCCCCTGACCTCTTTACTCTCTAAGGATGTACCTTTCGAATTCTCCAAGGAATGCACTCAAGCATTTCAAATCCTCCGTGATCAAGTTACCCAAGCCTCGATCCTACAGTCCCCTGATTGGTCTCAAACCTTTGAGATCATGTGCGATGCATCTGATTTCGCTACAGGAGCAGTACTTGGGCAGAAAATTGACGAGAAACTCGTGGTCATCTACTATGCTAGTAAGACACTTGACGAGGCTCAGCGTAACTACACAGTTATTGAGAAAGAGCTGCTAGCCGTAGTATTTTCCCTAGAAAAATTAAGATCTTATCTCCTAGGTTCCCATGTTATCATTTACTCGGATCACACAACTGTAAGGCATCTCCTTGCGAAGAAGGACGCGAAACCTCGATTAATCCACTAGATCTTGCTGTTGCAAGAATTTGACCTCGAGATTCGTGACAAAGCGGGAAATAGAACGTGGTAGTTGATCACTTGTCCCGCCTTCCTTCTGAGATCATCGACCCTTCCGAACCCATCACGGAATATTTTCCTGATGAGCACCTTCTGACTATCAATACAGGGCTTCCATGGTTTGCTGATATAGTAAACTACCTGACATCACATCAGATCCAATCCGATTGGCTGAAGGCCAAGGAGGACAAATTACTTTCCAATGCCAAGTATTACTTCTGGGAAGACCCGTATCTTTTCCACATCAGTGTTGATCAGATCATTCGGTGATGCATCGCGAAAGCAGAAATTCAAGACATATTATCTTTTTGCCATGACCAAGCATGTGGTGGACATTTTTCAGGTCAAAACCGCAACAGAAGTCCTCCAGTGTAGCTTCTATTGGCCCACAATTTTCAACCTAGATCTTTCTAAGGTAGGAACCCATAGAAAACTTCAAATGAGCGAGATCGATGAATTACTCCACGACGCATATGAGAACTCGCGAATTTATAAAGAGCGGGTTAAGGTCTTTCATGACAAGCACATATCAAGATAGATCTTCCATCCTAGTCAAAAAGTCATACTCTTTGATGCCAAGCTTAAACTATTCCTAGGAAAGCTAAGATCAAAATGGATCGGACCCTACCTCATCCAACGAATCTTTGGAAATGGAGCCATTGAGATCAGTCCACTCAGTCATGATTCTGAACCTTTCATCGTGAATGATCAGAGACTCAAACCGTTCATTGACTTGACCAATACAAATTTGGCTGAGATATCATTTACCCTCCATTCTCCCTGAGCTCATTGCACCTAGCCGATGGCGTAAAACTCAGCGCTTAACGGGAGGTAACCCGTCATCTTGAAAAACCCGAAACCTTTCTTGACATTCCAATGCTGAATTCATATTGCACTTTATGGTTCATCCATTAGAACAGCCAACCCCACCTCTGGTACCCATATCCGAGTCTAGAAATCATTCGCAATAGTCACCTCGACTCGTTCGCCCACCCAAAACCTATTCTAATGAATGATCTAAGCTGAATTCGAACCCACCTAATTTACAATGGGGACATTGCAAATCGTAGGCATGGGAGGGTATGAAAGTGCAAAACACCATGAAAACTCATCTCACAAGAAAAGGTTTCAACAAAAAAATCACATATCACAAAAAAACCAAAAAAATGAAAAAAAATCTTGAAAAAGAATTAAAAAAATACTAAGGGGAGAGAAAATTTTGAGGCCATACAAATCATGAGGACAAAATGAGGAGAAAAAGAGAAAAATGTCAAAAAGAAACAAAAAATGAAAAAGAAAAATAAGAAAGAGATAGTCATTAGTAAGAAATTAAAGGATTTACTGAAGTTCTAGACCATATCAAGAAAAAGAAAAATGAAGAAAAAAGTGCTAAATGAGACAAAAGAGATTAGTAGGAACGCTGATCTTAGGCCTCTTAGGCTAAACTCTTAGGCTTAAAAATTCAATTATCCGCTAAGATCTGGATAATCCTCAAGAGGTTGGGGAAAATGGGAAGCTTAAGTATTAGATTTAAGGCTTAGGGAGTATTCAGCCTCGTTAATTGACCTTTGTTTGCAGGACTCGATAACCTAAGCACCCCAATCCACACACAGTCTGGTTCAGTGTGCATAACTATCAAAATCATGCAAAAGCGTTTAAATGTTTTGAAAAAGTTGCCTAGATTTGGAGCGGCCGATCAACACAAGTTGATTTGGATGAGTTCCCAGCACAGAGAGGTGGGAAATTCCCCTTGAAGATGCGTAATAACATATCATCTCCTCGGTGCTTGTCTCCTAGGATATTTACATATCCTACTGGGGGCATATAAGCACCCAGTGCTGGTTCAGATGCCATGGGCAGCATTATCACAAAATGTTGTTTGCCAAGGTCTGGATTTAGCTACAGAATACCATGGGAGGGATTTTCTCAAAATCTCAAAAGCCAGGGTTCTGGGGGTTGCCATGGGCGGTGCTATCATGAAGCATCGATGGCCAGGGACCCTTCGAGGATTGATGATAAGGACGAGGAATCCAATACAGACCATGTTGAGAAGCCAATCTGAAGTTAGAAATGAAATGAAAAGAGAGAGAAACTCTCCAAACAAAAAAATCCTCTGTCTCTCTCTTACAAAAAATGCACTGCAAACTGAACTGAGGCTAAAATACATTGCAAGCATGGGTACATTAACCGCGGAGTCCAACGAACCTTAGAATAGTTCCTGTGGGCCTTAAAAACCTTCATGGAGGATCGAGGCTAGAGCTGGTCAGGTCCAGATCTTGGTTGATACTTGTGTACCTCTAGGCCTATTGTCAGCATTCTAACCTAATCAAAAAGAAAAGAAAAGTACTCATCATAATTTGTGAACATCAAAAGAACTCATGGTCTGGAATAGAGGTTAAAACCTTAAAATTTTGCTAAAGGACTAGCAAAAGCTAGCCATGGGGGTATGATGGGAATACCATCATGAGTCCTAACGAGCTCATTTTGACCCAAAAAGAGAACAAAAGCTCCTACATAACCAACTAGAGGTCCTAACTCAATGAATAACCCTTCTGAAAGAAAAGCTAGAAACAAGGGGTAAAACTGTAATTTCACCATTGCAGTGCAACAACGGGATTTCTCATGAGCTAAACATAGGTCAAATGATCTTAATAAGATAAAAAGTGGGATGGTCCAAACAGAAAAGGGTTCATGTGAATTCTGGGAATTAAATGACTTCTTGTAACCCTGAAACAGACCCACTTAATTTAACAAGGTTCTAGTCAAGATAAAATTCACCTAAACCCTCTAAAATTCATGAAAAAATATCCTCTAGGGTTTATAACCTTCAATTTATCCCTTAGAACCTATTTGACCTAAATTGGGGTCACAATCAAATGTTTGCCCTAAATTAGATTTTTGTGTAAATTACCCAGTCAAATGTAGTCAAACCTAAAATCCAAATTCACCATTAGATTCCTTAGGTCCAAATTAGGTTTGTACCAAAATTTGAACCTAAGGGGAATTCACCTTGACCTACTTTGCAAATAGGTCCAGCCCAATTACAATTCTACCCCTAACTTTTGAAAACTTCTGTAGAAACCCCCCTAAATTCCTCATCGTTCTTCGCAATTAGGTCCCTCTGCCATTACAGCGGAGGGAATCCCACTCTGGCGAGGTATCGAGGGAAAGAACTCCTTGATTCCTCAGAGAATCCCCTTCAAATTTGAAAGGGAGATTCCCTAGGAAATCTCCCCCAGTTTGAACACAGTCAGAGGCATGATTTGGCACCCAATCTCTCATGTGAATGCATGAGAGATTTGGGTCACCTTCGACCTTCCAACTCCAGCGAGGTTGCCGTGCTTGGAAGCTTGGCTTTCAAGCACAAGACCTTCTGCCTGGGCCTATAAAAGCCTACCCAGATCAACCCGTAGCCTTTAAGCTTGAATTTGGCCTGAGAACCCCCCTAATTCTTCTCTTCCCCCTCCAGTCAAAAACCTAGCAAGCTCTGGCGACCCCTCTCTCTCTCTCTCTCATTGCTCTGCCACAATACTAGTGGCAGGGTTCCCTTTATCCTCTTCGTCCGCGTCGCGCTGCACCAGCCGACGTCCCTGCAACCCCCTCGTCGTCGTCCTCCTCCTCCCACTGGGTACTTCATCTCCGGCGACAGCAATACAAGCCAGCCGCCTCCTCTACATTCCCCTTCATCTATCTACACTCAGTTAAGTCCTCTCTCCCTTCTCATCATTTTCCTGTCTTTTATTCTTGCAAACACGCCTCAATGCTCGCAACCACCACCACCTTCACCTCCGGCCAAACCTCCAACGAGGTGTTCCCACCGCTCCACTCCTCCATCCGCCTTGCCAACTACCCCACGAGCATAGCCACACCTCACTAACCCTAAACCCTCACTCCACTCACCACGCCAAGCCCCCAGCACTTCCACTGAACACACCCACTTTTGCGCGCACCGGGTGACCTAGGAACGCACACTTCGGCCACCCCATGCCACGCAGACCCTCACGCTACCTTCGTCATGTTTAGGTTAAGCTCCCTGCATTTTCTAATGAGACCGCAAGGTCGTTTTCTTGCTGATAGGGTTTGAGGTCTTCGTCGCCATTGACGAAGAAAGGAGCATGCTTGGGAGCTTCATCTAGGTCTCCTCGCTCCAGGCAATAAGTCCCAGGTTGCGCGGATTAATTTTGCACATAGCCTCAGCCCAGCAATTGGCAATGACGCCCATGTAGCTGCTGCAATCAGAGGAGGTCTGCTGCGGGTGCTCGAGACGAAGGTGGGACAACATAGTCCCACCTCAGAAGTGGAGGAGTGGAAGCAGTGACATAAATTGCAAAAGTGACAAGGGCTTATCGCCTCCTGACCACGGGGTGAGGTCCCACTCACCCTCACTGCCTCATCTATGACCACTGCCCGTGGACCTGGCCCTGACCCGTATACCTGACTAGCCTACACTCCTCGCCCACCACGCACACCGGTGGGCCTAGTCCCGGGTGCGCATACCCGACCCAATTACCCGAGAAGGCTCTAGGAGAGCAAGCCTAAGAGAGAGAAGAAGAGAGATCGCGGGGAAGGGTAGGGGTAGGTTTTGCTCTCTCAGGCAAGAGAAGAAGAAGAAGCCAAGGAAGGAGAGGGTGGCAACCAGAGAAGATAAGGAAGGAGAAGGCTAGAGAGGAGCTGAAGGCAGAAGAGATGGAAAGAAGAAATCAGTGAAGAAAGATGAAGACAAGGGTCAGAGTAGCTAAAAAAAGAAAGAAGCTGAAGGCAAGAAGAAATCAAAGAAGAAAGAAGAAGGAAGAAAGCCGTCAGAGACAGAGAAAAGAAGAAAGGAAAGAAAGAAGAAGGAGATCAGAGACAGAGATTAGACAGAAGAAAAAGAAGAGCAATTGAAGCACTATAGCATCTATACATTTAAGACATCTGATTTACAAAATCAGACACCCATTTTTTTTGCTCTTCATATACATTGATATTTTGTGGCTCTATTTACATTTCTTGCATTATAACTTTGATTTTTCATTGCATATTATATCCAATTTGAAAGTTGTGCTCTTGAGTTTTAGACCCCAATTTGTTTCCTGTGTTCGACCTCAGACTTAAAACTTTGAGTAATAAAATTCATTTATTTTCGAACTATTTCAACTATACTACGACGCATTGATTTTAACATTCATCTCGCCTCGCTAAAACAATAAGTACACGACTTATCAACTCGCCTTCTGATTTGAGGGAACTTTAAGTCTAAGCATCTACACACTATCTTGTCACTGACTCGTTGTTCGGCGGTTTTAACAGAAATTGGGTAGCTAATGAACCTTCTAGGCTGATATGGCTGGCAAGTTATCATGGGTAATAGCTCATAGGTAGGTTGTCCAGAGCCCAGTCACTAGACCACTCTCTTTTTGCTGCCTTTAGGTAAATCTTAGACTAGGGAAGCCACCTACTTAAAAAGAAAAAGAAAGTCGAAAAGAAAAGAAAAAGAAAAAGAAAAAGGAGAAAAGAAAGAAAAAGAAACAAAAGAAATAAGCCACACTTCGCCGCATGAGTATGGCTGGTAAGTTGTCGGTGGTAACAGCTCATCGACCGGTTGTCCAGAACCCAGCTCAAGAAATGCACTAAAAATTTCCAAAACACTTAGGAAGAAGTGGAGAAGTAGAATAAGCCAAGGAGATATACACTGGACTCACCATTGTGTTGGCCCCATAAAAATGAAAGTAGGGAAAAAGCTACCGGTCGTAAAGATACACCTTTAAGCAGATCTCTCCTTTTAAGGTCACTTAGAGGTGTAGAAACCTGAAGTTCGTTTTGATTGCCGTTCAACGAGTCTATCACATTCACAAAAAGATGCTTAGAACTTAGATTTCCATCAAATCTTGGGTGGGATAAGTGGTCGTAGAAAGCCACTCTATAATCCTAAACTCAAAAATTTTAAAAATTAGAAAAAAAAAAGAAAAAGAGAAAAAGAGAGTTTTCTTTGAATAATGCGAGGGCTTGAGGCGGTCTACATTTTGGCAGATACCTAGGCACTGTTGTGTCATTGAAAGTTCAGGTCCTAAGTAAAAAAATTTCTTAATGTTGAAAATGATTTGTGCCTGAGTAATCTAACCTAATTCTTTTATAAATAGCATGTAGTTTCTGCCATGGACTAACAAAAGATAAGCATGGGGGTGTGATGTGCATACATCTGATTAACCTAAAATGTCTTGCAATGCATGTTCTTAGTGTCACATTAGCATTATACATTATAAATAGTGCATAACATGTATAATCATGCATTTAGATCAAGTTGTATAAATTGTATAGTAATTATCTCCTTTTATGGTCAGGGATAGGGTGACTTTTTAATTGGGGTCTCGGATCGAAGATCCAACCGTATAGATCTGATCAAGGCAACAATTGGAGTTCAATGACTCTAAGATCGCCCTAATCGGACATCCGTAGCATCAGATAGAGACCAAGGAACCCAAAAGAGCAAGGGCCACCAAGATGGTGTTAATCCGCACCTCAGACGACAAATCCAACCGCACGGATGGGTTCGGATCAACGATCGCAGCCTAACGGCACGAAAATCGATCCAATCCGACACCCGTGGCACCATCTACAATACTCAGAAGATGGACGACCTAGATGGCGTCACGTGGTGCCATCATAGTCGCGCAGCACCGGCCGCAACTCTTCTTCACCCGCTCGACAAATCTCAGCCGTTGGATGCCCATCCAACGGCTGAGAGCGTGCCACGCCACCGCTCATCCAGCGCTCTCCTCATCTGAAGGCACAACCAATGCTTGATCTTGACCGTCAGAAGAAGATCCAACGACCGAGATTGGCCATGCGCAAATTCCTCAACGTGCCTCAACTGCATGCATAGCGCAATGGTTAAGGCGCTATGGAGGTGGATGGCGTGGGTTCAAATCGCGAGTGCAATGCTTCTCGCTAGTGGGCACGCGATTGGAGCTGCACAATGTGCATCGAACAGCATAGATCGACCGATAGCACCCACCCACGATCAAATGCGTGGCGCAAATGTGCGATCGCACACGGGCGCGTGGCGCGGGGATAGGTAGTTTAAGCCGTTCAATCTCTTCATCGGACGGTTGAGCGTGCACGAACGTGCACTAGCATTGAAGGGCGTTGAAGGTGAGCAGGCGCATGTAGCGTGCGCACGTCGACCACGTTCAGGCCATTAGTGACGGATTTATCTGCCACTAAAGGTCTTGAATTAATGTTTTTCATGTTGTAATGTCCAAAATGTCTCCACTCCTTGCAACCATAAAAGGAGACCCCTACCATACGGATTTCTCATCCCTTCCTCCTCTCTCCCTCTCCAAAGCTTAAGAGAAGCTTGTCCCACACCTGGGATGCTCCTTAAGAGCTAAAACCAAGTTTTTGCCCCCGTTCAGGAAGCGGATCTTGCGACGACGATGACGTGCTGCCTTGTTCCCATTCCTCCTGCTTCGTCCTCCATCTTCCTGCTCCGTTCCTCCTCTTCCAAGCATTGTCCCATCCAGCTCGTCCTCCAGGCGATCGTTAGGAGGATAACTTCTCTCTCCCATTCTTTTTACTGCTATCTAGCGTAGAATTTTCTTGCTTTCTAGTTGTAATAATTTCTCGCTTTCTAGTGTTATCATTTCTCGCTTTCTTAGCTGTAAAAACATTTGGCAATATCAAGTGAATGTTCTCTCTCTCTTATTGTCTATATTGATTCCATTCCATTATGATTATTCTACCCTTTAAACAAAAATACAAAAATATAATTGCAAATTTTGATCGACGTAGCCTCCCTGTGTTTAATCTGGGATTTCTTTACAGATTTTGTGGTGTAAATTTTATTTGTTGAACGGATTTCTTCGCTACTCGAACTACAACGACAGGTTTTCAAAATCAATTCTGATAGCGTAGTCATTCGTCATTCAGCATCCTCCTTTGGCGTGGCTAAAGGAGAAAAAAGGAGAGGAAGAAGGCACCAAGGAGCGGGTGTGTGCCCCCTTGACCTTCTCTTCTTCTTCCTCCTTGGCATGAAGATGGAACCTAATCTAAATGAAGAAGAAGAAACCTAACTAATGGAGAGGAGATGATGAAGGGCTAGGATTAAGTTTAGGATGGTGGTTAAGGATCCTAGGGTGGAGTGATGTTGGTGCCAACTCAAAGGATGCAAGGGGGTAGTTATAGGTTGTGGTGTCTCTTGAGTTGGTGCCAAAATAAGGTTCTAGAAGGGGACTTAGCTGGCACTAACTTAGGGTTCTAGAAAGGGGGTAGGTGGATGGCTAGGATGGGTTGCAGGGTTAGGGCCATGATGTGGGGGTGTTTTGGTGCCAAAAGAGAGGGCTTCTGGAAGGCTATTTTGGCGCCAAGACAAGGTGCCTTTTGGGTGTAGTTGAGGGGCTAAAAGATGTCTCTCTTAGTGCCAAAATAGAGTAGAGGTGGAGGTAGCTTTGGTGGTCTTAGGTGGCTTAGTTGGTGGAGCTAGTTAGGGTGAGGTTGGATTGATGGTTGGCCAAGGGAGCTGGAGCTTTGCTAAACTAAGCTAGCTTAGCTAGCTTAGCTAATAGGGAGTTGGGTAGGAGGCAGACATAGCTAGGGTTTAGAGGAGAGGAGCTAGAGAGAAGTCTGGAGCTGAACTAGAGCTGGTAGTTGCTGAAGAGAATGACATGGAGCTACTTTAACTAGCTTAGCTTGCTAGTTCTTTGCTAGTTGCTTAGCCAAGCTAAAGCAAACAGGCTTCTGTTGAAATATGCTGAGGTGAGCTAGGTCTGATATTCCTGGGGATGGCCTAGCTAATTGGAGTAGCTAAGGTAGCTTAGCTCAACTAAGTTGAGCTAAGCTGAATCCCTGAGAGCTGAACTTGAGCTTCCTGAGCTAAGATGAAGTCATCTTTAGCTGCCTGGAGTTGAGTGGAGTTAGATGTAACTGATCCTGAGCTAAAGTAGACTCTAGTCAACTCAGCTGAGCTAGCTAGAGCTCCCAGTGAACTAATGGGAGCTAAGATGAGCTAGACTCGGCTAGGTTGAGCTGGATCTGAGCTGACTTGAGCTAAGGCGAGCTAAAATGAGCTCTCTTGAGATGCCATTAAACTGAGAAGAGTTGAATGGAGCTAGGATGAGCTAACCCTAGTTCAAGTGATCCGGAATCCAACTATGGTGAGCTGGATCAAGCTGAGTTCCAACTGGTTTGAACTTCTTCACCGGTTGCCTTCCCGAGTGCTAGGGTTCTTGAGATCTGATTATCTGTATATCCCTAACACTCACAAAAATGCATCAAAAAGACAACAAAAATGTGTGATGCATGCCTAACCTAGTTTATACTTAATGCAACCCAAAAACTTCATTTGCAAAGTTAAAATCCTAAGAGTAAGTTTGTTTTGATGCATAAGAATGATGCTAAACTAGCATTTATCACGCCCTTGTAAATGTTGGCCTTTCACAAGCACTAATACAAGGTTTTAAAGCTTATTTCAAGTTCCGAATTAGATTCGAGAGCCAGAAAAATCCTAAATACAAAAATTTCAAGTCATCTGAATTAACAAAGGGCTAATCTATGAGTTTTGGAGGATATATTGATCCTAATTCATCTAATTTTTGGATCTGAAAACAAATCATGATGTTTATCTTTAACAAATCCCATACCTCCTATGCTTTGATCAACCAACGTCTCGTAATCTCTTTCTCCTCAAAAGTTCAAAAAAAATAGATTTCCCAAGAATTCCGTTTCAAAAAAATTTGTTTTGCTAAGAGACTAGCAAAAGATAAGTATGGGGGTGTGATAAATGCCAATTTATAATCATTCTTATGCCCTATAATAGATCTAGCTCTTACGATTTTAACTCTGCAAACTATTTTTTGGGCTACGTTAGGCATAAATTAGGTTAGGCATGTATTACATATTTTTGTTGTCTTTTTGATGAGTTTATTTGAGTGTTAGGGATAAATAGATAGTCAGATCCCCAAAACCCTACCACTCAAGAAGGCAACTGGTGAAGAAGAAGCTCAAATCAGCTGGGACTCAACCTAATCCAGCTTAGCATAGCTGGATACTAGCTCACTTGAACTAGGGTTAACTCATCCTAGCTTCATTCAGCTCATCTCAGTTGAATGGTAGCTTAAGATAGCTCATCCTGGTTCGCCCTAGCTCAAGTCAGCTCAAATCCAGCTCAACTTAGTTGAGTCTAACTCATCTCAGCTCCCATCAGTTTCCTAAGAGCTCTAGCTAGCTCAGCTTGGTTGACTGGAGTCCACCTCAGCTCAAGTCTAGCTACGTCCAACTCTACTCAACTCAAGCCAGCTGAAGATGACTTCACCCTAGCTCAGGCCAGCTTAAGTCCAACTCCTAGGGACTACCTTAACTACTCCAACTAGCTAGGTCCTCTCCGAGAAGATCAGACCCAACTCACCTAAGCATATCTTAGCAGAAGCCAGCTAAAGTAGCTCATTGTCATCTTCTTCAGTAGCTATTAGCTCCTACGTAGCTCCATACAACTCTTCTTCTCAAAACCCTAATTCCTCCTACCTCTCCTCTACTCATCTACTAGCTTAGTTAGCTTAGCTAAGTTCTTCACTCCTTGGTCATCCACCTTAGCTAACCCTAACTCCACCTACATAACTTTCCACTCCAAATCCACCTAAGCTCCACCTAAGCTACCATACTTGGGGACAACTCAACCACAACCCTTCACACCACCACCACCTCCAAGACACTACCATGTTGGTGCCAAAACCCCCCTTAACTACCCTTCAAGTTGGTGCCAACCTCCCCTTTCATCTCCACCATACAACTAACCTCCCAAGCCATCTCCACCATCCACCTACTCCCTCTAGAAGCCCCCATAGTTGGCGCCAAAACCATGACACCCCTCCATAGTTGGCACCAACTCCAATTCCCTTCCATGGCCATAACCACCCACAACCACCACCCATAAAACCCCTTCACTTGGTGCCACCCATCCTACACCTTAGGATCTCCATAACCACCACTAACCACCTCCTAAAGCCCATCCTAGCCCTACACATAATCCCCACGCCAACCATCATTCTCCACCTCTATAAAATCCCTCCTAACCACCACTAAATCCTCATCCTCCTTTATTCTTAATTCAACCTTAGGCCCACCTATAACCCACAGCCAAGAAGAGGAAGGAAGGAAGAAGATTAAGGAGGCTATCCCATGCCTCCTTGGTGCCTTCTTCCTCTCCATTCTTCTCCTTGTGCCACGCCAAGAGGAGGAGCAAGTTATTATCAAGGAGGATGGCCAGGCATTGGAGGACATTCTAGGGTGGATGTCCACCCTTGGAGGAGCAAGGCACGTCCCATCTAGGGCTTGCCAGGAAGGACACATCTTGGAGGAGAAAATCAAGGAGAAGGAAAAGGAGAAGTTCTTTTCAACTATGGGAGCAGCCATAGTTGAAGCAAGAGCCTCTCTTCTTCACCAACATCATTAAGATAATTAGTGTTTTCATTTTTGTACATTCAGTTTTTGTAGGAAAATCATTCCTTGGGTTTTTATAAAACACTTTTTCATCAATTAAAGTTACCTTTTTCTTAATTAATTTTTGTCGCAATTCTTGTTGCTTTATCTCTAGTGCACTCTCACTCTTTCTTTCTAATTATCCTAGGCCTCCACGTGCCTAAGGTGAACTTAGAAAGAAATCATTTCTATCACTTAGATATTAGCTATTAGGTGTTAGCCTTTCTCGCCATCAAAATCGCATTACCTTGTTATTCAAAAACATAGAAATTATATATTCAAAAGATACCAAAAAGAAAGTTAATTTTCATATTCAAGTAAGAGATTCAATTTTGCAAATAGTTACCTCATGGGACGATCCTAGATACCACCACTATCTAAGTTATAAATTTTAAAAGCGAATCAATTTTTACGCATTACAACGATTCAGAAAACCCACATTTTACAAACCACGTAAAAATTCGATCAGCGTGCCAGTGCCATTCACACAAGTGTGCAAATCACATAAATAAAAAAACAAACATGACGCAAACAAGTTCTTTAAACAAAAGGAGAGGTGATTTTTAGGGTTTGAATCTTTATTTAGTTTTTATTTTATTTTTGAATTTTCACTTTTAATTGATTTTTAACAAAGTTACGACTTAATTCCTTTATTAAATTCTATGCATGCAAAGAATAAAATTACATAAATAAGTATTTGAGTGGATTTAGAAAATGTACCTGCCACCAACACTCTGCAAATTTTATGTAGATAGCAGAAAATTAAAAACTAAATATAGTTATGCAGTACCTAACATGATTGTCCTAAATATACAACTTCTAAGGTTAAAATGAAATTTTTACGTGAAAGTTTTCTTTTTTTTTTAAGCACAAACAAAATAAAATCTAACTAATTTTTTAATTAACCAAATTAATTACTAAACCACTACTAACTAAGTGAAAGGAAGAAAAATAATAAAAGCAATGTACAAATCCAAAATAATCTCCCACTCACACTAAGCGTAGGACATCAACTCTAAAATGAAAATAAAATCCTAAAGCTATTTCTAAAATCCTAAAATCTAAAATGCTCTAGCCAGGTCTTGGATTCCTTTGCCTTGAGGTCACCAAGAAGATGAGCGTGGCAAATCCACTGAGTACACCTTGTACGAAAGAAAATAAAGTAAGTTAGCAGCAAATCAAACTAAAAAGAAATGTAAGGAAATAGCAAAAACACTAGCAAGATAATAAACATTTTTTTAACTTTTGATTTTTTGAAATAAACTAACAACCTAATTACGTTTCAATGCCTCCCTGACAATGATATCATAAACGTGACGCGTCCGAATTGTTTTAATTAAAATTACATCGTTGTAGCGTAATAAGAGCATCAAATTTAAAATTTATATTGAACTATTAGTAATTTGATGTGTCTAAGTCATTTCGGTGGAAGACTTCTAAATAATTCCTAATTAGATTGATAAGTTTGGTTATGTAATTTAAAAATAAAAATAAAAGTTAACTTAAAACTTAATTACATTCTAATGTTACCGTCACTAACAACTACTACTAAGCAAGGAAAAGAGATTTGATAATTTAAAAGCACACAGATATTTTTTTTATCTAATTTTCTGAAATGTTAACTAAACTAATATAATATGAAACTCGAAATTAGATTTCACAACATTATTAAATATACACATGACAAGATTTAAATGTAAAACAATTTAACTCATAAATTAACTTGTGAACTAAGGATATTACAATTACGCCTACTTCCTAAAGTAAATTTTTACTTAACTAAATAAGATGACATGTGTCAAAATTCAACATAAAATAAAGTCATGTGTAACATGACAACTTATAACATGCATGCTCTTATTATCAACACCACCACGAAGTACACATTGTTTCAAGTTATGAACTAAAATCATAACTGCAAGTTGATTACTGAAGTGAAATAAAAAGGAATAAGAAAAGAGAAACTCATACTGTTGAGGAAGACAAGCGGAGGTTGCGAGGATGTGGCCTATGCATGTGGCTCGGCGTCATTGGTGATGGAGGGGGAGGTTGAAGGAGATGCTGGTGCCGGTGGTGGCAGTGGCAGCAGTTGAGTCGGCCTGCTATGGTGGTGGTGAGGATGGTGTTGACGTGGGGAGGAGAGGAGGAGAAGGGCTGCTGCTGTTGCTGCTGGTTGCGATGGTGGATGGCGAATGCCGCGGTCGAGGGCGAAGAGGAGGAGGAGATCGGTGCTGGCGGTGGGTGGCGTCGGCGGAGCTGAGCTTTGGGCAGAGGGAGGAGAACTGAAGGAGAGTGTGGCAAGGTCAGCGGTGCTCGCGGGTGGAGTGGCGTGGACGTCGACGAGATCGAAGAGGAGGAGCGAAGGTAGTCTGTGGGAGCGGTCGCGGCGGGCGAGGGGAAGAGGAAGGAGATGAGGGGCTGAGGAGGAGAGGTCGGTGATGTTGATGTTGCTGCTATTTGCGATGGTAGCGAGGAGGAGGGTAGCGGAAGTGGTGTTGGGTGGTTGACGCAGGAGAGAAAAAGGAGAAGCAGGAGGAGATATTGAGGGAGAGGGAGAGGGAGAGGGAGAGGGAGATGAGGGACCATGAGAGAGGGAGAGGAGATGGCGCTGGGGAGATGAGGGAAGGTGCGGTGGCTGTGAGGGTGGGGGAAAAGTTTTTCGTAGGAGGGAAAAAGGAGAAGGGGGAGTTTACGAGGGAGAGGGAGAGGGAGAGAGGGAGAGGGGTTCGGTGGTCAAAGAAAATCAAATGGGGAAGAGGTCTTTCGTAGAGAAGGCGAGGGGGAGAGCGTGAGATCAGGGGAGGAGTTAGTTTTTTCGGTGGAGAAAAATATGCTGAAGATGAGGGAAAATGGGTGTTCGTTGAGGGTGGAGGGACTGGTTTTGTGAGAGTAGAGAATGGGGGAAGGAGTGGAAAAGAGAGGAGTTACGAGAGTCGTGGGGTAAGAAAGATGTGGGTGCGTGGTTTTTATTTTTATTTTTATTTTTTTTCAACGAAAAGAGGGAATTGGCGGGATGGGTTTGTGGGAGAGCTTACTTAAATGTGGGTATGTGCCTGTACCTGGGGTTTATATATATATATATATATATATATATATATATATATATATATATATATATATATTTCTTTAAATAAAAAGTGAGTGGATTGATGAGAATAAGGAGCATGGAAAAATAAAAATAAGATTAGATGAAGGATTTGATTTTTTTTCTCTCCACACAATTATAATAATAGAGCTTTTAAAACCTGCATTACTTGCATACATAAAATAAATATATAAAATTATGTAAATATGTACAATTAATGTTATTTAGATTTATGGTTTGCGAAAGTATTAATTAAACTATTCCTCTTATTATTATGCTAATTATTTGTATTAAGTTATGAAACTATATTAAAATTAACTAATTATCACATGCAGATATAGTTTCATCAGTATTCACAAAGACAAAAAAAAACATATCACTAATTATTCAAAGAAAAGCTAATCATGTATTAACTAATTATATAAAGTTGCAAAACAATACATAGAAAGAACTAAATTAAGAGAATGCTAGGATCAACTAAGAGATGCTATGAAGAAGCCTTCTTGGCCATCCACATAGAGAAAGCAAGGGAGGGCATGGGCTCATCTTCCAAGGAGAGAGAAGAGGACACATCCATGAAGAAGAAGAGGAGAAGAGGGTGGTGGACCCTTTCTCTTCTAGCCATCCTTGAAGCCTTGGAGGAAAGAACCTTTGAGCTTCACTTGGTCTTCCATGGAGGAGCACCTTGGAGGACCTTCTTTAGGAATCCATGGATGACGTCTTGGAGAGGAGGAAGAGGATGGCCTTGGAGGGTGGAAGGGAGGGTGTTGGTGGTCGTAAGTTGAGGTGGAGGAGAAGAGAATGGAATGTGCGATCTCTCTCCTTTGCTTAAATGGGGAGTGGCTTCATAAAATAGGTAGTCACCACCTATTTAGGATCTAGGTTTGACGCATTGGTTTTAGGGTTTGGTTTTGGTAGGAATAGAAAAGGGAGGTGTGTGTGTTTAAATTTCATAGAGTGATGTTGTGTGGGTTTTGGTAAATCAAGGTTATGTCAACCTAGATTTGGTGGGTATGCACCTAATTGGGCTTAGCAGAGTCTAATTGAATAAGAGTGAACCTAATTGGGTCTACGTCAAGTCCAATTGGATGTGTGTGTGTGATTAGGCTAAGGTAATCCTATTTGGTATGAGTCAATTAGATCTTGGGTGGGTCTAATTGGGTCCAGGTGCATCCAATCAATATGTAGATGCACCCAATTAGGTATGGGCTAATTTAATTGGGTTAGGGATAGGATAACTAAGGGTATGGATAGTGAGATAGGCATAGGTCTCTAATTAGGTTTCCAAAGGTGTTTGGTGGGGTTTTTAGGTCAAAAGAGGCAAGCTCGGGCTTCTAGCACCAAAAATAGGAACTAGAGAAGACCTCCAAACATCCAGACAAGTGATCAGACGTCTTACACTCCAAAATTGGACATCTGGAAGTTAGGTTGGACATCTAATTTTGTGTCAGTGCGAGTTTTGGCTTCCTGGATTGAGTTTCTGCAGAAATCAGACATCCAGCCTAATATCTGGACATCCAGAAAGGTGCTGGAGAGTGGGTTTTGGGTTTTCTAAGCTAGGATTTCGTTTGTAAGTATTTGGGAGAGGGATAAAGTGGATAAGAACATGGATAGCATTGTCCATGTTTTGGGTTCTGAGGCTAAGATGTCCTAATGGAAGTGGTTTTGGGTTTAGGAAGGCTGTCCTAGGGTTTCTAAGGGTAGGGATAAGGCTATCCACCTCACTCCTCTTGTCTGGATCTGTCTTCTTCTCTCCTTATTACCTTATTCCACTCTATCACTTTAGTACTAGCAAATAACAACAAAACATTAAATAGCAAAATATCTCATCTTATTTAATAAAAAATGATGCAATGAATGATTTGGATGATATGAATGCAATATTTACAAATTAAGCCAGGTTCTAACATTATTTACGTTGATTAGGACCTATGATTACTGCGCAATCATGACGCCAATTAACCTCAACCCTCCATATAACCACTGATAAGGATTTTACATAGTTTGTAAAATATGTCGTCGTAACGTATAAAATTGATCAACTCTTAAATTTATAATCCTAGATAGTTGGGTATTTAGGGTCATCCAAGGAGTCAATATATTTGCAAAATTTAGGTCTCTTGCTTGGAAATAGAAATCACCTTTCATTTTGTTCTTTTCAACTATATCATTTTTTTAGGATTTGAAATAATGAGGGAAAACACGAGTTGTTGGCGGGAAAGTAAATAACAACTACAATCACTAAGCTAACACCTAAGTGACAAATAATTCCTCTCCCTAAGCTCACTCTAGGCAAGTGGAGGCCTAGAGTAATTAGGGAGAGGGAGTGAAGAGTTCTAGAATCACAGCAATTAAAATGCAACTAAAAAGAAATTTCAAAGAAGGCAACTAGATTAATGAGAAAGTGTCTTACAGAAAAACCTAGTAGATGAATGCTTCTACTACTAGATAATTGCAATAAATAAAATAAAACACAAGTCCTCTTGAATTGTTGGTGAAGAGGGGAAGCTCCTTGCTTCAAGCTTAGGGGCTCCTAGGCTTGAAGAGGGCTCCTCCTTCTCCTTCCTTGAGATGCTCCTCCAAGGTGGAAGCTACCACCTTCAATGCTCTCCTTCAAGGGTGGGCGTGCACCACCCTTGCTCCTCCTTGCCTGGCCGTCCTCCTAGTGGTGGAGTGCCCTTCCTCCTTGGCGTGGCATAAGGGAGAAGAAATGGGGAGAAGAAGGCACCAAGGGGGCGGGTGATGTGCCCCCTTAATCTTCTTCTCTACTCCTTCTTCTCGGCCGTAGATATGAGGTGGGTATAGGGTAGATTTTACTAAATGGAGGATCAAGAAAATGTGGGAAGTTAGGTGGGTATATATAGTGTAGGAAGGGGGGCATAGGTGGCTCTTGGATTGGATGGCTAGGATAGGATATGGGGGGTAGTTGGGGATCCTAGGGCTAAAGATAAATGTCGCCACCAAAGGGGTGAGAAGGGGGGTAGTTATGGCTTTAGTACCCTTTAGAATTGGCTCCAAAATTGGCCTTCTAGAAAGCTATTAGGTGGTACCACCTTAAGGTTCTAGAAGGGGGAATGTGGATGGCTAGGATGGGTTATGTGGGTAGGTGTAGGGTGGATAAAGGGGCTAAAAGTTGGCGCCAAAAGGGAGGTGGTTAGGGTTAGTTTTGGCACCAACTTTTGGTGTCTTTTGGTGGTTAGTTGAGGGGTGAAAGGTGGTGAAGTGGTGGCGCCAAAATGAGTAGGGTGGAGCTATCTTAAGTAGGCTTAGGTGGACTTGGAGTGGAAGGTTATGTAGGTGGAGTTAGGGTTAGGTTTTTGGTGCCAGGGAGGTGGATGCTAGCTAGGCTAAGCTAAGCTTAGCTAGCTTAGCTAGCTATGGAGTAGAAGAGGAGGTAATGAAAGCTAGGTTTTATGGAGAGGAGCTGGGCAGAAGACATCTGGAGCTGAATTAGAGTTGGCAGCTGCTGAAGAGGTTAGCATGGAGCTACTCTAGTTGGCTTAGCTTGCTAGTTCTTTGTTAGTTGCTAAGCCAAGCTAAAGTGAGCTGGCTTCTGCTAAAAATGAGCTAAGGTGAGATGGGTCCAGTGCTCCCGAGGAGGATCAAGCTAGTTGAGACAACTAAGGTAGCTTAGCTCAGCTAAGTTGAGCTAAGTTGAGACCCTAGGAGCTGGACTTGAGCTTCCTGAGCTGGAATGAAGTCATCTTCAGCTGGCTGGAGTTAAGTGGAGTTGGATGTAGCTGGACCTGAGCTGGGGTAAACTCCAGTTAACTCAGTTGAGCTAGCTAGAGCTCCCTGTGGACTAATAGGAGCTGAGATGAGCTAGACTCAGCTAAGTTGAGCTGGATCTGAGCTGACTTGAGCTAGAGTGAGCTAAGATGAGCTCTCTTGAGCTACCATTCAGCTGAGATGAGTTGAAAGGAGCTAGGATGAGCTAACCATAATTCAGGTGAGTTGAATTCCAACTATGGTGAGCTAGATCAAGCTGAGTTCCAGCTGGTGAGAGCTTCCTTCACCCGTTGCCTTCCTGAGTGCTAGGGTTCTAGGGATCTGGCAATCTGTTTATCCCTAACAGTCACAAAAACACATCAAAAAGACAGTAAAAAATGTAATGCATTCCTAAATGCAACCCAAAAGCCCATTTGCAAAGCGAAATCCTAAGAGGTAGGTTTGTTTTAATTCATAAGAATAATGATAAACTAACGTTTATCACGCCCCCATGCTTATCTTTTGCTAGTCTCTTAGCAAAACTTTAATTCTTACAAAATGAAATTTTTGGGTAAACTATTTTTTTTGACTTTTGAGGAGAAGAGATTATGGGACATAGGTTGATCCAAACACAGGTGGTATGGGATTTGTTTAGGATAAACATAGGGATTTATTTTTGGATCCAAAAATTAGACAAAATGGGATCAATATATCCTCCAAAAAATTCACAAATTAAACCCTTGTTAATTCTGATGACTTGAAATTTCTGTTTCTAGGATTTTTCTAGATCTTGAATCTGATTTACAACTTGCAATATCCTTTAAAACCTTGTGTCCATGCTTGTGAAAAGCCAATATTTATAAGAGCGTGTTTTTGGTTTAAAACTTTCTTTTTCTCTCCCCCATGCTTATTTTTAGCTTAGTCATACAACAGATGTGTCGGGATCTTCATTCCCATTACCAATCCTCAAGGGGGCTCTGGTGCCAGTACTTCAGGATAGCACTGTCCATGACACCACCCAGGAGATCACAACCCCAAAACACAATGCGGTGTAAAGGGGCGCTCCAAGTAAACTCAAGCTTTTGCTCCGACACCATAGGTAGAGCACCGTCCAAGACACTTGAGCTGCTAAAATGTGCTTTAATGCTCTATCTAAAGATATGAAATATAGATATGGAGCAGCACCGAGGAGGTAACATGTTGACATCACATCCTCAAAGGAGGCATTTTCCTCCTTCTAGGCAGTGGGAACTCAAACCAATGATCTGCTTCAAACTTTTACTAAGTCCAAACAAGGGAGTTTTTCTAATTTTTAGTTGTTATTAAGTGTTGGCTTGTGTGTGAAATTTGACACAAGAAGTTCTGCAAGAAATGCAAGTTTTTGAATCAGAAACTAAGTCAAATACTTTCCATATTACAAAAGAGGATCAAGTCACTTAAACTATCACAAGTTCAAGTGGAATTTTAGAGAAGGATATTTGATCTAGTCTAAAAATAGATCCTGAAATTCTAATGATCAGATCCATATCCTCATCCCTAGTTTGTTAATGATTAAATCTCATTGTAACAAAAATAAGTTTTCAACCTTAGTCCCTATTTCAAGATTTTTCCTCAAAAAGTTTTCAACATTTTTATTTTTTTGGGTATGCAAGCAGGAAAATAAAATAACTAAAGAAAAATGTATGTTTTTAGGTTTTGAAAATCCTAAATCAATCGTCAAAATTTTAAAAACTCCTCCCCATGATTAAGATATGCAATGTCCTCATGCATTAGGAGGGAAAAGGGATCACCTTAGTGAAGGGCAGTCAGGTTTAGGATGGTCAAAACCAAGAGAAGGAAAGGAAAAAGGAAAGCAGGAAAAATGCATGAAGGTATGCACGGAAAATGGACAATTATGTAAATAATTGGACACTTGGATGTCCTCAAGAAATGTGTTTTCCTCAAGATCTCTAAAAAGATGAATGGTAAAGAAATTAGGATCAAAATGAAATGGAAAAATGGAAGAATGACCCGGATCTGGCCATGGTCTAAGTGCATGTAAAATGCCAGACTCTAGTGGGTCGGGTGATAGGTCCAATGGAAAGGGAGGGGGAAAGGAGTCAATGAGATGTAGGGTGGGTGAAGTTAGTGTGGATGTTTTTGGTGAAAAATCAGGAAGATTGAAAGAGTAAAAGTCAAACCCTAGTTGAACTGAAAAGTCTCAAACCACAAAATCATCCTTAGAATAGGAATCAATAAAATCTAGATCCATGGTGGTCAAAGCTAAGTAGGGATTGATCAACAATGATTTCTCACAAATTGCTTCCATTGTATTATCAGTGTCCTCGAAAATTTTATGATCAATGGAGCTCTTGGAAGCTTGAAATAAATCTAATGAGAAAATCTGGTTATCGCAACTTATATTCATTTTCCTAGAATGAGAGTTGATATTAGCTGTTGCGATAATCAGAAGGGGCCTTCTAAGAATGGTATCAGTGAGAGTTGCAGGTACCTCTATGTCAAGGACCAGAAAGTTTACCAGATTTAGACAATTCCGGACCTTGACAATATGATCCAAAATGATTCCCCGCGGTTGAATGGTAGATCGATCTCCCAATTGAAATTGAACCTTAGTAGGTTTAAAATCATCGAATCGA
This sequence comes from Thalassia testudinum, assembly GCA_037157565.1. Classification (NCBI taxonomy): domain Eukaryota; kingdom Viridiplantae; phylum Streptophyta; class Magnoliopsida; order Alismatales; family Hydrocharitaceae; genus Thalassia; species Thalassia testudinum. Next base: position 23,187,849 of record JAZHRO010000078.1, read on the forward strand.
GATTCCTTGATTATGACAGGGGGAATGATATTAATAGAGGTACCTAAGTCGAGAGGGGCGCAAAGAAAGGTGGTGTCATTTATGACAACTGAGATGAGAGATGCGCCCGGGTCCTTTTTCGTGAGAGGCAGCTTGCTCTTAAAAACTGAGCTTGCTGTCTTAGAAAGGACCACCCTTCCTAGATTCTGAGCCTCCCTTGTTGGAGTAAACTTTTCTTTCAAAAATTTAGCAAAGGCAGGGGTGGCATCTAGGAGGGGGATATTCCTCTCGACTTGCTCAAATAAGTCCAAAAGATCTTAGTGAGAGGGCTTTGATTTTTTATCAAAAAGATTGGATTGTAGTGTTTGAGAGTGAGAAGTAGGATTTGAATCAAGTGTTTTTGGGATTTCTTTTTCTTCTTCTTGGGTGGGGTTAGGAGAGTTGATTTGCATAGGCTGAGAGTGGGTTTCACAATTTGATTTGAAGACCCTAAATCAGTGGTGGTGTTCCCACTCCTCAACATATCTGCATATGCAATTTGGTTATCACTGGGTGGAGGTGGGGGGGCATGATGTTGATAGAAACCAGGTTGGTGCTGAGATATTGGGTTAATAGGAGGATGAACAGTGTGGTTCTGATGTTGTTGTCCACCCGGGTGTTGGTTCCTTTGATTAGCAAACTTTGGTGTGGGCTGGGATGGTGAATGTTCTACAGGTCCTTGAGTCAGAATAACCCTAATTTGATCATTGAGATTGTTAATGTTTGCAACGCTTTGTCGAGCTTATAAGTCAGTCGCGTTGTAGTATAGGTGACCAAGCGTTGACAACAAATAAGAATTTATTACTCGAAAACCTAAGTATCCGAGGTTGAACACATGGAGCAAATGGAATTTATTCACTAATCTCAATGATGTAATTGAACACTTAGAGTTACTCAAAACTTAATTCAGAATTTAAATGCAAGAGTTTATGAATTAAATTTATAGCAAAAATAGAAGAGTTGGATGTCTGATCCTATGATCAGACATCTTAAATGATGGCCTCCTATTTTCTTCTCCTTGTAGCTTTCTCTTCTTCTTCTTCTTCTTCCTTCTCTTTCTTCCTTAGCTACTTTTGCTTCTCTTCTTTTTCCTTCCTTTGCTTTCTCTCTTCTTGATTCTCTTCCTGCAGCTAAGTCCTGGCCTTTTCTTCTTGTCTTCCTTAGTTTCCTTCTTTTTCTTCCCTTGGTCTACCGCTCCTCTGCTACAGTGCATCTCTCTTCTTCTTCTCCTTTCTCCTTCCTTTGCTGCAGCTACCTCCTTTTCTTGCTAAGTCCTTCTTCCTTTCCTTCTCTTGTTGTGCCTCTTCCTCCTTTAGCTTCTTCTTCTTGCACAATCACCATGCAACAAAACCTATCCCCTACCCTCCCCCGCATCTCTCTCTCTCTGTATATCTCTCTTCGGTACGCTCTCCCAGAGCTGGGTAATCGGGTCGGTTGCGTGCCCTGGTCCAGGTGCACCAGCGTGGGTGTGATGCACGAGGAGTGCTCGGTTAGGTTAGTCGAGTGCCAGATCCACAAAGTGTTGCGGACGAGGCGTGGTAAGGGCGAGGGACCTCACCCCTGTGTGACTTGAGGCAACCAGCGTAAAACATAATTTTAATTTATGAACACGTCGCACTCTTGTGTTCACGAGGTGGGACTAAATGTCCCACCCGCTTCTGCTCTTTTGCACGCAGGAATCCTTCTTTGATTGCTATTGATGGGTCACTCGCCAAACCAATTGGTTGGCTACATGAAGTCGCGCACTCATCCCACTTCACCTGGGACCCTGATGCCTGGAGCGCGCAGCCTGGGATGAAGCTCGCGACCTTCTCACTGTGTGCATCAATGGCGGCAGGTGCTCAGATTTGTCACACACGAATACGGCCTGGTGGCCCCATTAAAACACATCGGAAGCTTCGTCGTGTTAAGGTGAAGGCGAGATGGTAGGTTGTAGGCCGCAGGGCAGCCTAGGTGTGCGTGCCTAGGTCACCCTATGGCCGTGCTTATGGGTTAGGTCAGGGGTGTTTAGGGAGGTCTTGGCGGTTGATGGATGGGTGGAAGATGTTCAGTGATCGATGGCAGAGGTGGAGAGTTGGTGGCGAGACATGTGGAGGTGTGGAGCGGTGGAGGCGCCTCGCCGGTGGGTGCTGGAGATGGAGAAGATGGAGGTGGTCTGCGGTTGCGAGGGTTCGAAAGGGAAAATAGACAGAGGGGAATTGAAGAGGGGATAGAGGGGAGTAAGTCTAACCTAATTAAGTGGACGAAAAGGGAGAGGTGGCGACTGGCTGTACCTGCTGTCGCTGGAGAAGATGGTGTCCAATGGAGGGAGACGGCGACGACGAAGTGTCTAGAGGTGTGCGTGCGAGTGTTATGCGATGTAGAGGAAGATGGTGAGGGCAACTCTACCACTAGTAGTGTGGTAGAGCGATGAGAAAGAGGAGGGAGGCTCGCCGGAGCTTGCTAGACTACTTGACCGGAGGAGAAGATGAAATTGGGGTGGATCTCTGGCTAAGTCGAGCTGAAGAGGTGCGGCCGGGGTTGAGGATCCTTTTATAGATGCTGGCAGGGGCTCCTCTGCTTGGAAGACAAGCTTCCAAGCGCGCAAGTCCTCACCGGAGAAGGAATCAGTTAGATACCCAAATCTCTCGTGTGTTCACATGAGAGATTGGGTGCAAATCAGATATTGCAATCGAGCTCAAATGGAAGGGAATTTCTCGGAGAATCTCCCTTCCAAATCTGGGAGATCTCTGAGGAATCAGGGAGTACTCCCCCTCCATTCCTCGCCGGAGTAGGATTTCTCCCCATTAATGGTAGAGGGACCTATTTGTAAGAGTGGCGAGAAAGTTAGGGGGGTCCGTGCAATGGTTTTCAAAAGATAGGGGCCAAAATGTAATTGGGTGTACTATTTTGCAAAGTAGGTCAAGATGACCTCTCCTTAGGTCCAAATTTTGGTAAAAACCTAATTTGTACTTAAGGAATTCAATGGTGAAGTTGTATTTTAGGTTTTACCACGTTTGATTGGATATTTTGCATAAAAACCCAAATTCGATCAATTTATGAGCTCGAACCCCAATCTAGGTCAAAACAAGTTTAAAGGCCAATTTGAAGGTTCTAAACCCTAGGGGATATTTTTTCATAAATTTTAGAGGGTTTAGTTAACTTTTATCCTGACCAAAACCTTGTTGAATTAAGCAGGTCTGTTTTAGGGTTATAGAGTGTCATTTAATTATTGGATTGTGTATGAACCCATTTCTGACTGAACCAACCCACTTTTTATCTTATTCAGACCATTTGACCTATGTTTTTCCTCTGAGAAATCTTTTTTATGTATTGCAATGGTAAAATTACAGTTTTAACCTTTGTTTCATGTTTTCTTCTCATAAAATTTATTCCTTGAATTAGGCCCTTCTCCAGGTTATGTAGGAGCTCTTATTCTCGTTATTAGGTCAAAATGAGCTAATTAGGGTTCATGATGAGGCTCTTATCATACCCCCATGCCTAGCTTCTGCTAGTCCCTTAGCAAAATTTCAAGGTTTTAACTTCTGTTCTAGACCATGAGTTTCTTTTATTAGTTGTGACAAGTGCTTTTTTCTTTCTTTTGATTAGGTTAAGAAAGCTGACAGTAGGCCTAGAGGTACTCAAATACCAACCAAAATTCAGACCTGACCCGCTTTAGCCTCAGTCCTCCGCGAAGGTTTTTAAAGCCCATAAAAACTATCCTAGGGTTTGTTGGACTCCACGGTTAAAGCACCCATGCTTGAGACATTTTTAGCCTAGGTTCAGTTTGCAGTGCATTTTTGTAAGAGAGAGATAGAATATTTATTTGTTTGGAGAGTTTTCTCTCTCTTTTCCTTTTATTTTTAGCTTCGAATTGGCTTCTCGACACGATCTGTATCGAATTTCTCGTCCCCATCATCAATCCTCAAGGGTCCCTGGCAATCGATGCTTCATGATAGCACTGCCTATGGAGACCCCCAGAACCCTGGCTTTCGAGACTTTGAGATAATCTTGCCCATGGCATTCCATGGTCGAATCCAAACCCTGGCAATCGACATTTTGTGATAATGCCGCCCATGGTATCTGAACCAGTAGAGTGCTTTCATGCCCCCGATAGGATATTTAAATATCCTAAGAGACAAGTACCAAGGAAATGATATATTGTTGCACATCTTCGAGGGGAATTTCCCGCCTCTCCACGTCGGGAACTCATCCAAATCAACTTGTGTTGATCGGTCGCTCCTAATCTAGGCGACTTTTTCAGAACATTGAAATGCTTTTTGTGTGATTTTCATATTTATGCACACTGAACCAGACTGTGTGTGGATTGGGGTGCTTAGGTTACCGAATCCCTCAAATCGAAGGTCAGTTAACGAGGCTGAATACTTCCTAGGCCTTAGACCTAATACTTAAGCTTCGCATTTTCCTTGACATCTTGAAGATTATCCAGATCTTAGAAGATACGTGAATTTTTAAGCCTAAGAGTCTAGCCCAGAAGGCCTAAGATCAGCGTTCTTGCTAATCTCTTTTTGTGTCTCCTTAGCACTTTTCTTTCATTTTTCTCTTTTCTTAATGTGGTCTAGAACTTCGGTTAATTCCTTAATCTCTTACTAATGACTATCTCTTTTTCTTTTTCATTTTGTGCTCTTTTTTGTCATTTTGCTCTTTTTCTCCTCCTTATGATTATGTGGCTCAAAAAATTTCCTCCCTCCATTTTTTGTTTTTTTTAATAATTTTTCAATTTTTTCAATTTTTTGTGTTTTTGGCATATGTGAATTTTTTTGTGAGAATCCTTCTGACTTTTTCTTGGTTATGTGTGTATTCACTTTATCACCCCCCCATGCCTATGTTTTGCAATGTCCTCATTGTAAACGGAGGGTGTGAAATAGTGTTGAGGTCAGGGACTTAGAACAGGATACATCGGGTGGGTGGATGGGTCGAAAATGGCTGAGGCGGATGATTTCAAGCTCTGGTATGTGTACCAGAGGTGGGATCAACTGTCTAAGGTTGAACTCAAGGTGCAACGGATGTGGAGTACAAACAGATAATCAGATGGGTCTCTATTTTTGGAATGACAGGTTGCCTCCCATTAAGTGCTAAATTCAACGCCTTCAGCCGAGCGGAAAATGGGGTGGAGAGGGAGTGGTCAAATCAGCGGAGTTTTGTAAAACAAGCACCTTGATTAAGAGCTTGGTTGGTCCAACCAGGTGCTTGTTAAGATCAACAGGCTGATGATGCAGCCCAAACCTAATCAGTCTGGTGGGTTGATAGATGTAGATCAACAGATGCGGAACCCACCATATGCCATGTGGCTTGGATGGATATGGAAGTGAAAACTCAGGTTTAGGTTGAGTCAAATCAGCCTGGTCAGAGTAGGGTTCCGAAAAATAATCAGTGCATGGTGTGGAAAACCTACAGGGGTGATCAGAGAATGATGGATCATGTTTTTCAGTCTGAATGATACTCGATACTCGATATAGATGTGGAGTTGAATCATCTGCAAATGGCTCAGCGAGTGGTGAATCAGAATAGAAATTGAGTTCGGTTGCGTGTCGGGGTAGAGAATAGGTTTTGATCAGTTTTGTATGTGTGGACAAGGTGGTTTCAATGAGAATCGTGTATGAGGGCTCTTCTAGAAAGGAATGACAGGTGGTCTTATGTAGAGACTCCTCATAGTAACTTTCAAAATCGGAGTTAGAGAATGAGTCATGTGAGCTGAGGTCGTAAATTGGCTTGTTATAATCAAGAAGCAGATTTTCTGCGATGTTATGGTCAGATTCGAAATCGTCGGAGAGTTTACGAAAATCAAAATCTGAATGAGATTCAAGATCATGAGTTCCACCATAGAATAAATCATATGTTGTAGGTTCAGCAGCCTGACAGGGGTCTAGCCTAGATGTCAATTCTGAGCTTAAAAAGGTGTCCTTATCTGGTAGAGGCTCAGGTTCCAAGCTGGTAGGATAGACCCAATTGAAACCCCACTCATCCAACTCCTCAATTTCTGTATCGTAAATTGGCATGACTTCCAAAAAATCGATTGGTTCCTCTGAGGATGTTGGCAATGGATATTCATCAAATAGAGGCTCAAAATCATATTCTTCATTGAAAAATTGATCTTCCTCATATGGGGCCTTGAAATCTTCCCAATAGGTTTCAGATCTAGATTTTGGGCTTAGGATGTGGGTTGAATCACTAGAATCTAGGTCCGAATAACTTTTGAGGGTCACGTTATCAGAATAAGGGGCATAATTTACACCCTTGAGAGGTTCAGTTCTACTCTCATTATTGTAGGAGTTTTGGGATTCTGAGCCTGGTGATTCATGGTCTAGAGTGGGCTCAACATTGTGTTCTCCTGCAATTGGAGCTTCCCAACCTTCTTCAATATCAGGCACATTGTACTCCATCTGGGTTGGGAATCCACAACCATTTTGTGCCTCAAACCCAAGATCAGATTGATCCTCGATGTTGTCCCAAGATGGTTCATCCTCTATTTGTGGCATATACGTGTATTTCTGGTCGATAATTTGTTTTAATAATCTCATTATCTCTTCTCATTTTTCAAGATCATCTTGGTGTTGCTCCCAAAGTATAGGATTTGTCATGCATTGAAGGTATTCAAGATTGTGCAATTTTTCTATCTCAATGTATCCTGTGATGAACATGTCTCGGGTTGATTCTTTTGTAGCTTCTGCCAATAACACTTGGGCACAGGTTATGATGAAGGTTGTGGTTGTTGATACATCGACCTAAATGTTTTCTACTGGTGTTGAGGTTTTGTCTTCCTTTTCATAGAATTTCAGGACATCCTCAATCATCCTATCTCTCATGGATCTCCGATATTCAGGTTTCTTGAATGGTAGTCCTAAGTGGTTTGGCTGCATATTTGGATCAGGTGGTGGAACCAAAATGTAGAATTAGAGTTTGAATCAAGATGTACAATCAAGTTATGAAGCGATTAGATCCGAATAAAGAGTCCCACTGAAAATGTGTGTGTGCTCTAAAGTGAAAAGATGAGGGACTGGAGATGTTTTTGACCCAATCAAGGCACCCAAAAATGTTGGATGACTATGGAGGTTCGGGGCGGATGATAACCCCAGATCAGAAGGTCGTCCACTTGAGAATTACTTGGCCAGCTAGAGAGGGAGAGTCCCGCAAAGACCCCTACACGGTAGAGCATCCCCACGGGTTACAGGGTTTCCCCCACCAGACATCTCTTGTCACTGAGATTCCAGGTAGACCAGAATGGGGACCTTGACCTCTTAAGTCTACCACTTTTATTTCAAGGGTGCTTTAGGGTTCTCACTAAACTTTAGATGTTTTGATGTTGTGGCCTAATTTGGAGGTTGGTTGACCCAAGGGGTCAACTTCACCTGACCTATCCTAAAGATGGCAGAATGACTCTAGGCTTGGGACCTAAAGACCACCCTGATTTGACTCCCATTTTATTAGGTCCAAGATTTTAAGATTCAAGTGATTTTAGAGCTCAATATTTAGGGTTTGTCTTATTTAGATCTCTTCAATCAAGGGCTTGGGTAATGCATTGATGCGGGAGGGTTCATTTCCTTTTATACAGGCATGTGTGACTAGCACTCCAAAAGCCCTACTGTTGCAACCCTAATTTGGTTCTATTTCCAATCCTCTGTCTCACAAAAAGTCTCTTTGGACTAAAAAATAAGAAGTGTGTTGTTCGCAGAGATTAAGCGTGATTTCTATCAGGCACAAGAATTTTGTGGGATAGAATCTCTAAAAAATTGCCTCTACTTCAATAAGTTTTGAAAAAAAAGTTTTCGCAAAATCAAGAGACCTTTGCCTAAAATATGGTAATTACTATAAAAAGAAGGCAATTGATTCCTAAGTTGGTTTCTTCCTTTTGTCTTAAAAGGATTAGGGGATGGTTTAAGGAAGAAAAGAGATTACTTGCCCTGGATTAGTTAACTTGGGGGAGGGATCTTCTCGTGAAATACCTTTCAAGATCATAATAAAATAAATAGGGCAAGTTAGTGTTCAATATAGTCAAAAAGAATGTAGAGACTAGTGATAAATTGTGCGTTGCTCCCCGGCAACGGCGCCAAAATGTTGTGATGCTTTGTTGAGCTTATAAGTCAATCGCGTTGTAGTATAGGTGACCAAGCATTGACAACAAATAAGAATTTATTACTTGAAAACCTAAGTATCCGAGGTCGAACACAAGGAGCAAATGGAATTTATTCACTAATCTCAATGATGTAATTGAACACTTAGAGTTACACAAAACTTAATTCAGAATTTAAATGCAAGAATTTATGAATGAAATATATAGCAAAAATAGAAGAGTTGGACGTCTGATTCTATGATCAGATGTCTTAAATGATGGCCTCTTATTTTCTTCTCCTTGTAGCTTTCTCTTCTTCTTCTTCTTCCTTCTCTTTCTTCCTTAGCTACTTCTGCTTCTCTTCTTTTTCCTTCCTTTGCTTTCTCTCTTCTTGATTCTCTTCCTGCAGCTAAGTCCTGGACTTTTCTTCTTGTCTTCCTTAGTTTCCTTGTTCTTTTTCTTCTCTTGGTCTACTACTCCTCTGCTACAGTGCATCTCTTTCTTCTTCTCCTTTCTCCTTCCTTTGCTGCAGCTACCTCTTTTTCTTGCTAAGTCCTTCTTTTCCTTCTCTTGCTGCACCTCTTCCTCCTTTAGCTTCTTCTTCCTGCATAATCACCACACAGCAAAACCTATCCCCTACCCTCCCCCGCATCTCTCTCTCTGTATATCTCTCTTCGGTACGCTCTCCCAGAGCTGGGTAATCGGGTAAGTCGCATGCCCGGGTCCAGGCGCACCGGTGTGGGTGTGATGTGCGAGGAGTGCTCGGTTAGGTTAGTCGGGTCGTGTGCCAGATCTGTGGAGGAGTGTCGCAGACGAGGCGTGGTAAGGGCGAGGGACCTCACCCCTATGTGACTTGAGGCAACCAGCGTAAGACACAATTTCAATTTATGTTACACGCCACACTCTTGCATTCACGAGGTGGGACTAAATGTCCCACCTGCTTTTGCGGTTTCGCACGCGGGAATCCTTCTTCGATTGCTACTGATGGGTAGCTCTCTAAACCAATTGCTTGGCTGCATGAAGTCGTGCACTCATCCCGCTTCACCTGGGACCCTGACGCCTGGAGCACGCAGCCTGGGATGAAGCTTGCAACCTTCTCACTATGTGTGTCAATGGCGACAGGTGCTCAGGTCTATCACACACGAATACGGCCTGGTGGTCCCATTAAAACACATGGGAAGCTTCGTCGTGTTAAGGCAAAGGTGGGACGGTAGGTGGCAGGCCGTGGGGTGGCCTAGGCGTGCGTGCCTAGGTCACCCTGTGGCTATGCTTATAGGTTAGGTCGGGGGTGTTTAGGGAGGTGTTGGCAGTTGATGGATGGGTGGAAGATGTTCAGTGGTCGATGGCAGAGGTGAAGAGGTTGGTGACGAGACGTGTAGAGGTGTGGAGCAATGGAGGCGCCTCGCCGGTGGGTGGCCAGAGATGGAGAAGATGGGGATGGTCAGCGGCTGCGAGGAGTTGAAAGGGAAAATAAACAGAGGGGAATTGAAGAGGGGATAGTGGGGAGTAAGTCTAACCTAATTAAGTGGACAAAGGGGGAGAGGTGGTGGCTGGCTATACCTGCTGTCGTCGGAGAAGACGGTGTCTAGTGGAAGGAGACGGCGATGACGAAGGGTCTAGAGGTGTGTGCATGGGTGTTACGCAATGCAGAGGAGGATGGTGAGGGCAACTTAAATGAGCGATCTTTGTTTTTTTTGAAAACTTTAACATAAAATGATGTGTTGTTGTATTTAATCGCATGGTAGAAAATCGCTTTTCAAAACATTTTAATTTTCAGAATCTAACCACGATGAGTTAGGTCATCTCCGCAGGGAGGAATTAGCTTATTTAAACTAGCGAATAGTGTCTTGTTTATTAGGGAATCTCAGTGGGTATGCATGTTCCTTAGTGCAACTTGTTACCCTCATGAATTCTCATTCTAAGCAATTAATTAAAACTGCAGGGGTTTATATGCAAAATTACCATAATATAATATTCTAATGATCTTGGTAATGATAATCAAGGTAACTATCAATTTCCCATAAAACATTCCTTATTTGCGATAATCAATGTGGCATGCTATTATCTCATTCATGAAATACTCAACTAGAAGTAATTTATAAAGAATAGAGAGATATGCATGCAAATTCACCTTAAGATATTAATTTGGTAAATAAATGAATAGGAACTTTGACAATGGCATATCCTGTAGTTTCTAATTGAATCAAAAACAGAGGTTTTTGCCTCTCTCTTCCGTGCGCAAGCGTGGGTCGACGGCTGATGGCAAGGTTACATGTAGAGATGCATCTCGACGAGTGCTTCACAGTGGTGGCAGCGGCACATCGCGAGGAGGTTAGTGGAGGCCGGCCGGTGGAGGAGAAGAATGTCGGCGTTGGGTTCTGTCAGAGGAGATGAACCGTACGTGGAGAAGAGATGAAGTGCCACTGCTACGTGGAGGTTATGACAATGCTGCATAGAGCGGGACCGGCGGTGGTGGTTGCGCACGACTGCTGGGCACGGTAGAACGCTGGAGGGGGCGCGCCTGTGGGGGTACGCTTGCAGCGTGTGGTGTAAGGCGCGAGTGGAGTGGCGCCTGACTGCTGGACGCGGTAGAACGCTGGAGGGGGCGTGCCTGTGGGGGTACGCCTGCAGCGTGTGGTGCAAGGCGCGAGTGGAGTGGCGCCTGCGGTGTAGTGGAGGGGCTTGGTGCAGCTGCAGGGCGTGCGCTCAAGTGTAGGGGCAGGCGCTGGGGAGGGGCGCTGGAGGGGCACGGGTGGGGCGATGTGCCTGAACAGGCCTACAAGAGATGGCGAGCGTGCAAGGTGGTTGCGTTGTGCTGGTGCGGGTCTGGCAGGTGCAGGGGGAAGTGCCTGCGGGTGCGGGTGGGGAAGAGCGGGCGCTGGTGGCGAGGGCGTGAGAGCCTGCAGGGTGCTGGTTGCGAGGCAGAGCGCCTGCGGATGTTGGGCGCAGGTGTAGACTGGAAGGTGATGGCGCTGGTGCAGGTGCGCCTGAGGCGGCTGCAGGCTGGAAGGGTGACGCTTGCAGTAGAGGCTATGGCTGGCGGTGGGTGCACAGTGTAAGCCTTCAAACGCAGTGGATATCACCTCAAGGGGGAGGAAGCAGATGATCCTCTCCTGTGCTCCTCCTCCTCTTAACTCCTCTCTTCCGTGCTACAAGGGATTTTCGAAATCCTTTTTCCAATTTTAGCCAGCGGCGGTGTGCATTTACTGAGGGAAGAGTTGCGGCTGGCCGGAGGATGAGGGAGGGATTGAACCTGTTTGTTGGGAAAATTTATTCCCCCTTCCTTGTTCTTTCTAAATATCATTCCTGCACATAAAAACATAAAATCATTACATATTAAGTTATAAAATGCTATAAAATAGATGTAAACTTAAATCATGATGCATGCAAACATTCTATAATTAATGTAGTTATTAACAAACCTCAAAGGTAAGATTAAAGTTACTTAGGTGTAATATTAGTCCATTAAAATGGACTCTTCAAATACCCCTATGCCTAAGATTTGCTAGTCCCTAGCAAAAATGAAAAATAATATAAGTAATCAAAAGATTTATTCTTTTCTTCTTTCAAAACTTTAGAGATCCAAAGAATTGTGATGTGATAATAGCCTAAGTAATGGATCCAAGTGAAAAAGCCAATTCGCATTGGGAGTTCGTACTTCACCTTTGGTAAATATTTCTGTCAGGATAGGCAACTACTTCCCTCGGGGATAAAGTAGAAGATAATCTGTAATTTGACCCTGGCTTTTGGCTTAGGTAGGAGATATCGAGTAGAATGGATTTGTATTTGGTGGCACACACACCTCTGGTGCTACATGTAGTCTAGTACTACAGACTCTAGATTAATAGGCTATTAGACAAGTCAACTCTGAGAGAGGCTACACAACTGTGCTCTCTTGATGTTCCTGGGCACTCCCTCTTTTCTTTCTTTCTGAGATCACAAATCTCGCCAGATTTAGAAACTGTACTCACTATTTGGTGGCCTCACATGGCATCCACACTTCAATTAAAGTCCTAATGACTCTACAACTAAGTTAGAGTCCTCAACCAATATTCGGTCAATCAGAAATACTAAAAGGTAGGTACGGGTCATATTTGGTGGAATGCGATAGGTGTTCTGTTGCCTCAGAAATAATGTTACATTACAAACTTAGACCCCTTTTTTTTGTAATATAACTATTTCTTCTTTTTCTTCTTTTTTTTTTTTACTCTCTTCTTTTTTTTTTTTAATAAATCAACATAATATGACACAGACTTTTATTTATGAGGCATTATTAGGGATGATGATGGTCAAGAGGATATTGTGGCTTATTTGGTGGAAGTGCCTATTCTCGGCATTGGGGAGGAATGGATAGGATAGGCGTATTTCTGACCATTGATACTATTACCCTCCTTCAGCCGAGGACTCTATGAAGTGTAGGTTTTGGCCCTACCGGGAGGGGGTGATGTAATAATTGCGGAAATAAAATAAACAATCTTACAAATAAGCAATCACACAAAGTACACAAGAATTTATAGGTGGAAATCCAAACCGGGTGAAAACCACCACCTAACCCTCTCGAGTTAGGATTTTCCGATCAACCAAGTTGATCAAAATCCACTAAACCGAATCACTTTACACGAGGGTGATTCAACCTCAATACAACCACGCTACTTAAACGAGGGTAGCGTACCTCAACCCCTTCTCTCCACGAGAAGGATTTTGTCCCACGAAGGAGACGGGAATTCGCAAAGCGAATACCCAACCAAAAGACAGATAAAATAAAACAAGTAATCTTATAGAGCCAACAAAGTAATTTAAACCTAGCTTCTATAGGAAATAGGAAACTCCCCTTTGCAAGGAGTGCATCGAGTTGATGACGCGATGCGTGTGCCACGCGATGGCGCAATGTCGCTCTCGTGAACAACGGTGGGAGAGCGAGTGCGCAAAGGGAATTTAGCTCTCTAGGTGATGGAACTTAAGCTTGGAGAGCAAGATCTTTTCTTGGACATCAAAGGGTAGAAAGTATGTTGCTTAGGTGTATCCAAGTGTGTATTTGTGTTGCAAAGGTTTCCCTCTATTTATAGAGGCCTTAGGAAGGCTTTGGAAGGCTTGGAAATGCTTCCATAGCCGTTGGGTGCAAAGCCCAAGAGAATCAGGCCGAAATCAGGACAATGATTACACTTGACAGGGTTATCCGACGTCTAACTCTGGCATCAGACATCTGGAAGGCCACTTTAAGACGTCTGATTTAAAGGTCAGACGTCTGATTCTATGCGGGTTTCCTCCTGACTTGAATCAGATCTAAACAGGGTTTTTGTGCAAGTCCATCAGACGACATATATGACGTCTGGCATTATGTCTGGACGTCTGGAAACCAACTTTTACTGTGGGAATGGATTTTCCAAACGTTGCAACGGCAAGAAAATCTCTGAGAAGAGATTTTGGGTCAACCGAGGCAAAACGGTCATTTATCAGACGTCTGGAAAGGCCTAAGGACGTTTGATAAGGCTCTAACGGTCATATTCTGCAGTGCCTGCTAAGCTAGCCAACGGTCCACTATCTGGACGTCTGGCAAGTCCATCAGACGTCTTCTAAGACGTCTGGACTAAGGTATGGATGTCTGATTTCATCAGACAGAATACTAACTCCAGCCTAATAGTTATTAGACATCTGAAACAACAGTCAGACGTCTTAAAATACTTTATCAAACGTCTGATTTGGGAATTAGACGTCTGGAAATACTGTTTGAACCCTATATTGGTTTTCTAAGTATTCTACAGAAAACCTAAGTATCCTAGGGTTGTGCCTGTGTTCCTAGGACTACTGTTAGGGTACTTTGAGGCTCTTTAACATAACATTCTAAGAAAAATAAAAAGAGCAAGAAAATAAAGACAAGAGATACAAGAAAGGATTAAAAAGAATCTATCCTATTCTTCTTGTCTTCTATCTTCAATCTGTCGCTCCACGCGAACCTCCTCTGTTTTCCGTCAAGCTCCTCCAATCCGTCCTGGATGTGAGCTCGAACTCCGTTTAAGCACGTCTACATTTGCAATTGACCTGAAATCTAGGACTCAAATTGCAAATGTTAAACAAATGATCGTGGTGCTCTAGCACCAACATGAAGGACGGTCTTAACCATCCACCATAGTCATAGCTTTATTAAGACTTCATCTCTGTGTATCTACCTTATTTGGTGACTCTTAGGAATTCACACAAAGTATGCACACAAGAACAAAGAGCAAAAACTACACCTAACTCTGAAGTAGCATTATCTAATTATTCAAAACGTAAGAATCCTTGCACTAGACTTAGTGCACTAGTAATCTCTATACTTTCTTCTCACAAATATGAGGTGGATCTATTAGAAGATAGTATGCCTGACTCCCTATGCACTGTCCAAGGGTTCAGTAGACTATAAATGCTTATTGGTTTTCCTCAAGGATCCATTACCAAGTCTACGTGCACGTGAAATAAATGTACTGGATTCTAAACTTAAAAAATAATTTCGGAAGAAAAACCTCTAATGACAAAGGTATTTTGCTAGGGACTAACCCATTCAGCTCAAGAAAAGAATTTTTTCTTTTATATGCTAACCTAAATGCATGAATACTTCCTACAATGCAAATGCACCCCCCCATGCCTAAATCCTACAATGTCCACATTGTAAAATTAAAACAGGAGGAGAAAGGAAAGAAATCACCTGATGACGGTGTTATTCAGACCACTGGGTTGCCTCCCAACAAGCGCTGCATTTTCTATCAGCAGCCAGACTTAGAAGGAACCTATAAGTCAGGTTCCAAATAGACAAGGTTAGGCCCTAAAAATATGCGTAACAGTGCAGGCCTAGAAAACTGGTAGCCACGGATGTTGGTGAGCTGATGATGCAACGTAATACCAAATGCTCACCAGAAGATATGAAAGCGAATAACCGCGTTGGCTACCTTGGGAGGTTTAGGAATAATAAGCAGAATATGAAAATGGACCTCCCGAAATGGAATAAGTGGAGGATAACAAGGATCCTCCAGAGCAGGATGGGTTTTAAAAGATATACACGTTATTAGTTCAAACCCTTGAATGGAGAGAGTAAAAGTACAAGCATCAATCCACACTCACCATTCTACCCGAGGATGTACTGGCCTGATATGTTCTCTAGAAATAATGTACATGAGCAGAGATCTGAGCCAAGGATCGGTTAGGGAGTATAAGGGTTGTTTGTAGTATTGGAAGGTAATGGTTAAGTCCAATGAGGGCTTAGTCGGTGTTAGGTCTAATTCCAACAATGATTTAGATTGTGTATACTCCCTAACAGTTGTAGACAACAGGTTACCCTGCCTATCATTAATGATCGGAGTCATATTTGAATCAAGGGTAGACTCCCAATTACAACTCTTTGATGGCAGGGTCAAAATGTCAAAATCATTATTATTCAGCTCATCCCCAGATTTGTTTGGTTCACTCAAATTTTTGTCGAGGTGTATATGTGATTCATTAATGAAGATAGGAGTTGGATCAGTATCCTTAATTATTCCTAATGGAAGATCAATTTTAATATTTTGGAGCAAGCCTATATCATTGAATTCGTCATTCTTCTCGGGGTATAAATCCTCAATTGACGTGTTTTGTTCCCGAGAGTCTCCCATAGACTTCTTATTATTTTGTTTGTCCTCCTCTAATATCAACTCCTGCTTTGATGGAGAATGACTCTTAAAAGAAAGTAGGAATCTGGATTTTACCATATGGTTTATGATTAGCCCATAGTTGTGGGCTATTTAAGTATTTAAGTGCCTAGACATTAGGTTAATTTTAACATTTATTTAGCATAAATTAGGATGTAAATAGATTAATTCATATTTTTAATTTAATTACATAATCCATGCATTGCATTCATATTTTAAATGCATTTAGAATTAGCTTAGAATGGCATTCATTTAATTAGTTAACCAATTAGGTACATTGTTTTAGTTAGCATAAAAGTTGAGGGTTTGTATATAAATAACCATAATATTTTAATAATATCTTTTATTCTTCTTCTTCTCAGCAACAGCTTGGCTGTCGCTGCAATGCCTCCTGCCGCACTAAAGCACATTCATGGATCAACGAAGGTGGATCTGCTCCCGCCTCTCCATTCAAATTCGTGAAGTCAGCTACAAAAAGAGGAGAGAGGCTGTCGAACGAGGCAGGCCTCCACCCCCGACCCACCACTGTGTAGAGAGTTCTTCTCTCTTCCATTCCACACCGCTGACCTCAACTGCGGCGACGACCCTCCACCACCGTGGGTGTGTGGTGTGAGAGGCCACACCGCCATCCGGAGGTCGTCCGCATTACCATGAGCACCTCGCCGTGCACCTCCCTCGCCGTCGTCATTGACAACCACCGTCGCAGCTACTGCAATCACCCCTCAGCCAGTTAAGACATCCAGGAAGTTTCCCGGACGTCTGAAGCTTCGACCTCCCACTCTTGCAACAGCCACACTCGCCCGCTCACCTGAACTGCCAGCCTTCACCCGCTCACTCCACGCCTACCCGCACGCCCTCCAGCTGCGCGCAAGGTGGGCACTGCCAGCAGTCCTCCCGTGCTCTCTAGCCTTCGTGCACACCCGCGCCCACCGCCAACAGTGCGTGCATCCACCTGCAGCCTCCCCGCCGCTACCTGCAGTGCCGCACCAGTGTGTGCGCGCACCCACGCTAGCGTGCAGCACCGGCTGTAGTGCTCACCCGCACGCAGCAGCAGAGCCGCCCTCCTCCGGCGCACCCGTGCCTCCCGCGCTTGCAGCGCCTCCCGCCTGTGCACGCAACAGCAGAGCCGCCCTCCTCTAGCGCGTGCACCCGCCTGCAGCGCCTTCGGCCAACAGGCAGCGCACTCCGCCCTCGAACAGTAGCTGCAGCACCGTTTGTAGCCACCTTGGCCAGAGCTCCGTCCGGCCGGCTCCGACCACCGCTTGACACGCCGCCACTACCGCTGCGAAAACCTCGATCCAAGGAACTCCCTCTGAGCTTCCTGCCTCCGGCTGTCCACTCCTCATCGCGCACGGCCAAGGGGAATAAATCCCCTATTTTGCTGCAGTAACATTGCCATTAATAATTACATATTCTACCATTGTCAATTTTTAATGATATTTTATTGATTCCGCATTGCAACAAATATCCTCTAGTTATTAAGAATTGCTATTTCAGCATGATTTCTTGATTCAACCTTAATCTGAAGGTAATTTTGGCTTGATTCTTGTCTAAACTAACTACGAGAAAATGTTTTTAATCGGTGCAAATTTAAATACGTCATTGCCTCCCTGTGGATACGACCAGCTCTTCTGCGAGTGGTTATTTCTTTTTAAATATTGATTAGTCGATTTTTCCACCACATAAAATTGCAAACGACTTTAAAGCGAACAATCAACTCGTCAAATGGCGCTATTGCCGGGGAGGCAACAGACACATTAATTTCACCTGATTTTATTTTGATTATTTGTCAATTGCACAGTGATTTGACCATTTATTATTTTCTTTTCTGTGCGATAAATTTGTGCATGAATCAGTCATTGTGAGAGGCGACCCTTGATGTCGCCAGAGGAGAATTGGACGAGCTATTTTGAAAAGGAGAAGGATGAGGACGCGATGGTCATCATTGTATATTTAGTTGCCAATCTGATTAGAATAGAATTAAGACTTTAGATTTAATTTTTCATTGCATTTGGTTTGAAACCCTTGTTCTGGGGTATATTTTGAGGGGTTTGTTCCCCGATTTTGTTTTAGGCCCATGTTGGGTAATTTTTGTGAGATTGTTCCAATTTCTTTAGATTTAGGTTTTTAGTTTATTGATTACTTTTATTTGCTTGTGCATAAGTAGTTTAAAAAAAAAAAAAAATAAGCTGCCTGCCCCTAGGATGAACCATTTAGGTCTGTATGAGCAGCCTTTAGATTTACTTCTCTGCATTGCGTGCATTCTCGCATCGTTGATTGCTGGAAGAAAGGTACATATTTTCTTACATTGCATCCTTTTCTTGATCAAGCATTGCATTTGGACTTAATACGAAGACCACCTAATCTGTATTGAATAAATTAAATAAGTGGTCACATATTTTCTAGAAAAAGGACTAATTAAAGGAGGGACATTTTAAAAACCAAGGATTTGATTTTCAAACTTGGCGTGCGATTCAAATTCAAAATCTTTTGCTGTGTATGCACACTTATTTCACTTGCACCACGGCACACTTCTAGACACTCCTTAGGTTTGGAAATACTAGGACAAGAGCCCTCCTATCGTTGGATTATGAAGTGTTCGGAACTTGAGATCAAAGGTTTTGTAAATCCAAAGAGGGGGATACCCTGTCACGGATTTTTGGGGGTAGTTGAGAAGCACCACAAAAGCACAGCTTCAAAGGAAGGCTTAGGCCTACTTGCATCCCTCGATCTTCCGTCTTTGGAGTTGCTCTATCATTTGAGATTTAGGGAAGAACACCTAAGCTCCAACTAGGTCTTCTTAGGCGAGCCGTAGGTCGACAATAGGCGCGTTAATTGATTGAACAAATTGTATTGTCACCTGCAATCTGACTTAAAATCAAAAGCCTAAATTGGGAAAGACCTAAAAGGTCCTTTTTGAATTGTGTTTTGCTTGGGGAATTCTGATTGAGGTGTGAGTTAGAATGGACCACATTGATTTTCATCCTTTCACATCTTGCCCACACCCTCACCCCCACTTTGCATCCTTCGATCCCGGATGTCGAGATGGTCCATCCCTTGATGGACATAATGACAATCATTGGGATCCGTTTTACTCCTATTATAGGAGTATTGGCCTGGTTAAGCCCCAAATTAGTGAGCAGAACCTAGGAGTAGGATTTGCTTTGCCCAATATCCCACACACCATAGAAATACCCAACCCACCCTCCCTAAAAAATTATTATGGTTGGACAGACACTCCTGGGTACTATAAGCCTGAGCTTGACTTCTCTCATGATAGAAATGATCTCTCCTCTTTGAAGATGGAAATACAGAAAATGCAAAACGAAATGATTGAATTGTTAGGAAAATCTTCCAGAGCAAGCCAACAAGAAAGAGATGAAATTAGCCACCCAATCTACCCCATTGAGGATGACATACACCCCTCTACAATAGATGCATCTCTCATGGGAGAGCTACACTTTAAGTTGGAGGGAAATTCTGGGGAGAATAGCTACTTTTCGAGGATCGATTTTGAAACCACGCCATTAGATGACACTTCCTTGAGAGATCCACACCTTAGGTGGGAGGAAGATACACATGAAAGTAGCTATGCATTGGATGAAGAAAGGTGGCAACCCGAGGAAGATGATGATAAGGTTGAGTATCCACCTGAATTATATTGGAGTCAAAAGAAGGGAATGATGGTACCATTGGAAGACCTCGACCCAGATGATAGTATTTTCATGACATTTGATGAAGTGGGGTCAAAGTCAAGTTGTTAATCCTACCCTCCCTTCTGATCACAATATGGAACTCAAGCCCACCCTTAGGGAACCTAACCCTAAAGAAATTGACCTATC
Organism: Thalassia testudinum; assembly: GCA_037157565.1. Lineage (NCBI taxonomy): Eukaryota > Viridiplantae > Streptophyta > Magnoliopsida > Alismatales > Hydrocharitaceae > Thalassia > Thalassia testudinum. The sequence goes on from JAZHRO010000078.1 coordinate 23,207,417, forward strand.
TGAGGAGTCTGATGTTACCAATGTAAAACATTTACCTCAGATAGAGCACCCTAGGGGATCTACTGAGATATTAAATGATTCTAGACCTCGGGTATATGGTGAATTGTGTGAAGAGGAGGAAGGCGAATTATATAAGGAACCTACATTCAAGATTTGGAGTGACACTAAGGTGATTATGTCTTATTTGAAGAATTAGCCCCTAAGGATGGCACAAATTTGACAAAATTAGGTTTCCTTAGCACAACTATTGATGATATTTCTCCTCATGATGAAATGATGGAAAATTTGGAAGCAATTTCTAAAATTTATGTGGATTCACATATAGACTCCGGGGAAGATTTGAGTAAACAACAAAAACCCGGGGATGACATTGATAGGATAATCCCTAGATCTGTTGCTTCCAACCCACCTTCATTCATTTCAAAGTCACCATCTGATTCGCTTATATCTGAAAGCGAAATTGTGACTCTTGATGAAGAGCAGGAAGATACATGTGATGGTGCAAGGAATGCTAGGGATGGAATTGAGGATTTAGAAAGAGTGTTAGGGATGGACACCGAGCTGATTAAACCCAACCTAGATCTTATGGCCATCCCGCAACCTCGTAACTTGGACACCCTGGACGATCCTTGCCTTAGAGAATTGCTCACTTTTGTTCTGATCAGGGGGCTTAACAGACCAATATTTCCCGTAATGGAGTATCGGGAATGGGTTGATGATTTCTTTAGTCAGTCCATTACCCTGGGGGTTTATCTCTGCACCATTCCTTCCCCATTCTTTTTGGAGGATCCATCTTATCCTCCCCCTACCCCTTTGGAGGTTGTTATACCTGTTTATCCTTTAGAACCTCTTCTAGTGACCTGGGAAGATTTCATTCCCATTTTAGTTGGGCGAGCATTTGCTATCGGGATTCATTATCAGCTCGCGAACATCCTAGGTTACCTATTTTCTAGGCCAACATTGCTTTGCTCATTTTTAGGGCTTATTTCTGCAATTCTTGAACCTGATTTGTAGGTTCTTTGGCTATTCAGCCCAGCTCTGACCCAGGTAATATCCTTCTATGCAATGAGGACATTACAGATTTTAGGCATGGGGGGGTGTACTTGGGGATATACATAGCATAGTGCATTCATTGCATACATTTGCATAAAAAAAAAAAGAGTTTTGAGCTTAACTGGCTAAGTCCTGCATTCTTAAGCAAATTAGAACTCTAGGGTAGACTAAATTAATGCTAGGGTCAAACTTTAGAAGCTAAATGAGCTGCTAGCTTTAGACCTTTAGGGTCCTTTGTGGACTTAAAAACTTAAGTAGGAGTTAAGTTGCAGACCATTCCTCAAGAGGTTGAGGAAGGGAAGCTAGGGTTTGAGTTAAAATGTGGGGTAGTACCTGGAGTTTTGTTCTACCTTTTGGTTTACGGGTCCTTGTAACCCAAGCATCCAAATTTCACACGCTTGGTCTGGTAATTAACTTAATTTCTTTCTTTCTGAAAAGAGATTTGGTTCTGTTAGTTTTGACTTAGGAGAGGCTTGAAAACACATTTTGATTGGAAGAGTTCCTGCCGCAGGAGAGGTGGAGTATATACTCACCTTGAGGATGCGATGATAACATACTACCTCCTCGATGCTTGTCTCTTAGGATATCCATCCTACTGGGGGCATGTAAGCGCATTGTGCGATTCAAGTACCATGGGCGGCCCTATCTCGAAGTGCCGATTGCCATAGGCCTGAAATCGCTTAAGAAATTCATGGGCGATACTATCTTGAAGTGTCGATTGCCAGGAGTTCTTGGGGTCGTTATGGGCGGTGCTATCTCAAAGCATCGAAAGCTAGGCACCCTTCGAGGTATGGTAATGGAGACAATGAATCCGACACAGACCGTGTTGATAGCTGATCTGAGGTTAGACTTAGAAGAATCAAAAAAAAAAAAAAAAAAAAAAAATATATATATATATATAACTTTTTCCTTTAACTCAAATAACTCAGACCAATGCATAGGCACGGATGATTTAATCTCAGGGATCAATAAACATTAGGGTAGAGTCAGAAATCAGGGAAACTTGTGCCTACAACTCGTCTTTAGCCGACCTAGTCTATAACTTAGCAACTACTTAGGAACCTTGGGTCTAGAGTTTGAACTTAATATGCTTCTGGAGGAAGACCAAGTGAGTTAACTAGTCTAGTTGGAGTGCTAGGTTTCGCTTAATTTTGCTAGGGACTAGCAAAAACTAGGCATGGGGGTATTTGATTAGCCCATAATTGTGGGCTATTTAAGTATTTAAGTGCCTAGACATTAGGTTAATTCTAACATTTATTTAGCATAAATTAGGATGTAAATAGATTAATTCATATTTTTAATTTAATTACATAATCCATGCATTGCATTCATATTTTAAATGCATTTAGAATTAGCTTAGAATGGCATTCATTTAATTAGTTAACCAATTAGGTACATTGTTTTAGTTAACATAAAAGTTGAGGGTTTGTATGTAAATAACCATAATATTTTAATAATATCCTTTATTCTTTTTCTTCTCAGAAACGGCTCGGCTGTCGCTGCAATGCCTCCTGCCACACTAAAGCACATTCATGGATCAGCGGAGAAGGTGGATCTGCTCTCGCCTCTCCATTCAAATTCGTGAAGTCAGCTACAAAAAGTGGAGAGAGGCTACCGAGCGAGGCAGGCCTCCACCCCCACCCACCACTGTGTAGAGAGTTCTTCTCTCTTCCATTCCACACCGCCGGCCTCAACCGCAGCGACGACCCTCCACCACCGTGGGCGTGTGGTGTGATAGGCCACACCGCCATCCGGAGGTCGTTCACATTACCGTGAGCACCTCGCCGTGCACCTACCTCGCCATCGTCATCAACAACCACTGTCGCAGCTACTGCAATCATCCCTCAGCCAGTTAAGACGTCGGGGAAGTTTCCCGGACGTCTGAAGCTTCGACCTCCCACTCTTGCGACAACCACACTCGCCCGCTCACCTGAACCGCCAGCCTTCACCTGCTTATTCCACGCCTGCCCGCACGCCCTCCAGCTGCGCGCAAGGTGGGCACGGCCAGCAGTCCTCCTGCACTCTCCAGCCTTCGTGCGCACCCACGCCCACCGCCAATAGTGCGTGCATCCGCCTGCAGCCTCCCCGCCGCTACCTGCAGTGCCGTACCAGTGCATGCGCGCACCCACATTAGTGTGCAGCACCTCCTGTAGCGCTCACCCGCACGCAACAGCAGAGCCGCCCTCCTCCAGTGCACTCGTGCCTCCCGCGCCTGTAGCGCCTCCCGCCTGCAGTGCCTTCCGCCAATAGGCCGCGCGCACCGCCCGCCAACAGTAGCTGCAGCACCGTTTGCAGCCACCTTGGCCAAAGCTCCGTCCGGCCGGCTTCGGCCACCGCGCGACATGCCGCCACCACCGCTGCGAAGCCCTCGATCCAAGGAACTCCCTCTGAGCTTCCCGCCTTCGGCTGTCCACTCCTCGTTGCGCACGGCCAAGGGGAATAAATCCCCTATTTTGCTACAGTAACATTGCCATTAATAATTACATTTTCTGCCATTGTCAATTTTTAATGCTATTTTGTTGATTCTGCATTGCAACAAATATCCTCTAGTTATTAAGAATTGCTGTTTCAGCATGATTTCTTGATTCAACCTTAATCTGAAGGCAATTTTGGCTTGATTCTTATCTAAACTAACTACGAACAAACGTTTTTAATCGGTGCAAATTTAAATACGTCATTGCCTCCCTATGGATACGACTCGCTCTTCTACGAGTGGTTATTTCTTTTTAAATATTGATTAGTCGATTTTTCCACCACATAAAACTACAAACGACTTTAAAGCGAACAATCGACTCGTCAGTTTATATCCTTTCGAGGTAAATCCTCAAATGATAAATAATTTCCTTGTGATTCACTCCATATTTTCAGTCCAGGTTCCTCTATTGGGGCATCCCCATCCTTTGCAATAGACTCTTCATATCCCTGAGATCAAAATTGATCTAATTCATCCTCCATTCCCTTAGGGTCACCTTCATTGGGTGAATTTAAATCCTCAGGATATTGAATGGTAGGTGTTGAATCCCTAAGTAGAGGGTCAGGTGTAGGCTCACTAAGGGTAGAATGGGATTCCACCAAATAATCAATAGAAGTGATAGGAACAATACAACCTTGACCCGGGTTGGAAGGGGTAAGGAGAATACTGTCATTGGGGTCAAGGTCTTCAAGAGGTACCATCTTCCCTTGCTTTTGACTCCAATAAAGCTCGGGTGGATAATCACTATGATCGTTGTCCTTTGGTGGCCGTGTCTCATTGGGAGAGTCTAAGTGATAGCTACATAAAATTGGATCCCTATTGTCAATGGTTTCCTTAGAATTATTTTCATGATCATGGTCGTGTGGGTAGGGATCAGAATTACTGGGAAGCATGTAGCTAAGTTATCTTATTTCTTCATTTAATTGTTGACTATTCCTCAACATCTCTCCCATGGATTCCATTATTTCTTTTTGTTGTTTTTGCATTTCCATCATAAAAGAGGAGAGGCTACTATTATCAAGTTGGGGAGGATAGTTAATTTCAGGCTCTGGTTGCCTAGGGGCATCGGTCCAACCTCGATACGGAGAATCATGAAGGGTGGGAGGGTTGGGTGTTTGCATGGAAGTAGGGATTTCAGGGTTGGTAAATCCCGCTCCTAGTCTCTACTCAAAAGTGGGAGTTATCAAGCTGGTGCTCCCAGGATAAGAATAAGAATGATCTCATGAATTATCAATATACCCATCAAAGGATGGATACGCTCGGGGCATGGGATCCTGATTAAAAGATGGAAAGTATTGACTCTGATAATCTAACTGATAGGAGTAAGGGCGATCCATTTCTTTAAGCAAAACTATTTTAACTCTCTTAGGATTTAGAAGAATTCAAAATACAAGCAGAAACTTCCTAGAGAGTTCTACTGTCAAAGCAGACGCAACTTCAACGGGATCTTATTTTTAGTAGATTGTAGGTCTTAGAATTAAATGTTCAATTGGTGGCCAAACAAGTTTTGCAAAAAATTACGCTTCCTAGGCCAACCTTCGCTGGTTCCTATATCCTACTCGCAAGGGATGGAAGTCTCGAATCGAGCCCACACACGAGGAACTGAAGTAATTTGGTGGATAGGCTTGTTGATTTCCAACTAACTTCCCTTGTGGTGCAAAAGAGGAGAGGTAGAAATTTATCTAGTGACCTTATGTGTGATGTGCCCAGTGTCTCAAGTGTGCAAACATACAATTGTGTTTTGATTTTTGAAATTTCGCAAACAGAATCCTTTTGCACACAATTTTCAGTCACAGATTTTAAAGTCTAACCTCTTAATAGTCCCAATTTTTAAAGTGACTACTGAATTAATTTAATTCAAGCACTTAGTGGTCTTAGATTTAAGTTCAATGCATATGCATGACAGGTAATTGATGCTCAAGAGAAGACGTACCTTACTCTAGCTTTCTTCGTGTAATGTATGCCATGCAGTAAAAATAAACTAGATGCTGCTCATTCAGTCCTAGATGGTCGCCCTACAGATATGCAGCTTCTAGAAGGTAGTTCAAATTATTTTTTTTTTGTTAATAATAAACAAACAGACCTAATCTAACTAACTAACCGACAAGCAGTTCAAACATTGCAAATAATCTTCTAATCTAAATAAATGGGAACACGCTCCCGAAAATATGCTCCTGCATACAAGAGAGATAAGAAATAAAAAGGCACTGGAAACACGTTCCCAAAAATACCTGACAAGGGTCCAACAGACAGAAATTAAATTCTAATGTCTATCTAAACTAAATTTAACTAAGATCTACTGACTAAATCAGAAATAGGCTCCACTGTAAGCCTATGCACGTGGGATCAAGGCCCACGTGTTCCTGTTGCTGGCCTCTAGGTGGCGTCAAGGTCCACCAAAAAGATTGTCTCCGCCGTGCGCGCCTGTCGCATTCGTCGCGTGTTTTTGCACATAAGAAAATTCACAGTTAGTAATTCGAAAAAGCTTTCAAAATAGCATAAAAATAACATAAAATTCCTGAAAAAATTAATAGGCATTTTTCCTCCCTGGCAATGACGCCATTTGAATGAGCGATCATCATTTTCGTTGAAAACTTTAACATAAAATGATGTGTCATTGTATTTAATCGCGTGGTAGAAAATTGCTTTTCAAAACATTTTAATTTTCAGAATCTAACCATGAAGAGTTAGGTCGTCTCCATAGGGAAGAATCAGCCTATTTAAACTAGTGAACAGTGTCTTGTTTATTAGGGAATCTCAGCGGGTATGCATGTTCCTTAGTGCAACTTTTTACCCTCATGAATTCTCATTCTAAGCAATTAATTAAAACTGCAGGGGTTTATATGCAAAATTACCATAATATAATATTATAATGATCTTGGTAATGATAATCAAGGTAACTATCAATTTCTCATAAAACATTCCTTATTTGCGATAATCAATGTGGCATGCTATTATCTCATTCATGAAATACTCAATTAGAAGTAATTTATAAAGAATAGAGAGATATGCATGCAAATTCACCTTAATATACTAATTTGGTAAATAAATGAATTGGAAATTTGACAATGGCATATCCTATAGTTTCTAATTGAATAAAAAATAGAGGTTTTTGCCTCTCTCTTCCATGCACAAGTGTGGGTCGACGGCTGATGGCGAGGTCACACGTAGAGATGTGTCTCGAGGAGTGCTTCACAATGGCGGCAGTGGCACGTTGCGAGGAGGTCGGTGGCGGCTGGCCGACGGAGGAGAAAAACGTCGATGTTGGGTTCTGTCGGAGGAGATGAACTGTGCATGGAGAAGAGATGAAGTGCTGCTATTGCGTGGAGGTTGTGGCAATGCTGCACAGAGAGGGACCGGTGGTGGTGGTTACGCGTGACTGCTGGGCGTGGTAGAACGCTGGATGGGGCGCGCCTGTGGGGGTGCACCTGGGGTGTGTGGTGTAGGGCGCGAGTGGAGTGGTGCCTACGGTGCAGTGGAAGGGCTTGGTGCAGCTGCAGGGCGTGGGCGCAAGTGCAGGGGCAGACACTGGAGGGGCGCGGGTGGGGCGATGCGCCTGAACAGGCCTACGGGAGATGGCGGGCGTGCAAGGTGGTTGCACTGTGTTGGTGCGGGTCTGGAAGGTGTAGGGGGAAGCGCCTGCGGGGTGGAGCGGGCACCTGCAGGGCACTGGTGGCAAGGGCGTGAGTGCCTGCAGGGTGCTGGTGGCGAGGGTGTGAGTGCCTGCAGGGTGCTGGTGGTGAGGCAGAGCGCCTGCGGGCGTTGGGTGTGGGTGCAGACTGGAAGGTGATGGTGTTGGAAGGGGGTGTGGTGATGGCACTGGTGCGGGTGCAGTGATGGCGCTGGTGCGGGTGCACCTGAGGCAGCTGCAGGCTGGAAGGGTGACGCTTGCAGTAGAGGCTGTGGCTGGTGGTGGGTCACAGTGCAAGCCTTCAAACGTAGTGGATATCCCCTCAAGGGGTGGGAAGCAGATGATCCTCTCCTGTGCTCCTCCTCCTCTTAACTCCTCTCTTCTGCGCTACAAGGGATTTTCAAAATCCTTTTTCCAATTTTAGCTGGCAGTGATTTGCATTTGTTGAGGGAAGAGTTGCGGTTGGCCAGAGGATGAGGGAGGGATTGAACTTGTTTGTTAGGGAAATTTATTCCCCCCTCCTTGTTCTTTCTAAATATCATTCCTACACATAAAAACATAAAATCATTACATATTAAGTTATAGAATGCTATAAAATAGATGTAAACTTAAATCATGATGCATGCAAACATTCTATAACTTATTGTAGTTATTAACAAACCTAAAAGGTAAGATTAAAGTTACTTAGGCGTAATATTAGTCCATTAAAATGGACTCATCACAACCCTGCCACTAGTAGTGTGGCAGAGCAACAAGAAAGAGGAGGGAGGCTCGCCGGAGTTCGCTGGACTACTTGACCGGAGGAGAAGATGAAATTGGGGTGGATCTCTGGCCAAGTCGAGCTGAAGAAGTGCAACTGGGGTTGAGGATCCTTTTATAGATGCTGGCAGGGGCTCCTGTGCTTGGAAGACAAGCTTCCAAGCGTGCGAGTCCTCATCGGAGAAGGAATCAGTTAGAGACCCAAATCTCTCGTGCGTTCACACGAGAGATTGGGTGCAAATCAGAGATTGCAATCGAGCTCAGATGGAAGGGAATTCCTCAGAGAATCTCCCTTCCAAATCTGGGAGATCTCTGAGGAATCAGGGAGTACTCCCCCTCCATTCCTCGCCGGAGTAGGATTTCTCCCCATTAATGGCGAAGGGACCTATTTGTAAGAGTGGTGAGGAAGTTAGGGGGGTCTATGCATTGGTTTTCAAAAGATAGGGGCCAAAATGTAATTAGGTGTACTATTTTGCAAAGTAGGTCAAGGTGACCTTCCCTTAGATCCAAATTTTGGTACAAACCTAATTTGGACCTAAGGAATCCAATGGTGAAGTTGGATTTTAGGTTTGACTGGACATTTTCCACAAAAACCCAAATTAGGTCAATTTATGAGCTAGGACCCCATTCTAGGTCAAACAGGTTCTAAAGGCCAATTTGAAGGTTCTAAACCCTAGGGGATATTTTTCCATGAATTTTAGAGGTTTAGTTGATTTTTATCCTAACTATAACCTTATTGAATTAAGTGGGTCAGTTTTAGGGTTACAGAATGTCATTTAATTCTTGGATTACGCATGAACCCATTTCTGACTGAACCAACCCACTTTTTATCCTATTCAGACCATTGACCTATGTTTTTCCTCTGAGAAACCCTGTTTATGTATTGCAATGGTAAATTACAATTTTAACCTTTGTTATATGCTTTCTTCTCAAAACACTTATTCCTTGAATTAGGTCCTTCTCCAGGTTATGTAGGAGCTCTTATTCTCTTTCTTAGGTCAAAATGAGCTAGTTAGGGCTCATGATGAGGCTCTCATCAGTTAATAACACTAGTGATTTCTGAATTTTTTCTTTGCATCTCCTGCAAGGTTTTCATCATTTGGGTATTGATGTCTTCTTGAGATGGCCTAGATTAATAAGTTTGATTTGAACCATACCCTCCAAATGGGTTTTGTTGTTGGTGAAAAACTGGATTGATCTAGAAGTGAGTCGGATAATTCCTCAAATTAGATGAATTTTGCAATTTCTCTTGGAAGGAGGAGACATTCTGAGTGGGGTAATGATTTGGAAAAGTATACTTCCCTGTTGAACCATAGATAGCCTCAGAATAATGATTATACTCAGCATGGGTCATATGCAAATTTTGTCTCTTTGGGATGTGAGAAGGGGTGAGATGTGGAATGTGTGGAGCTTGGGCAGGTGTGGCAGGACTCCCTTGGTTGGCTAGGTTTGTTAAATCCTTATGCAACTATTTTTGCTTAACTTGTAGCTGAGCCATTATGGAGTAGAAATTAGGTGGAGGGCCTTGATTAATAAGCTCCTGGGTGGAAAGATTAGGGAAAGAATTATTAGCATGCAAGTTAGAGGACCAATTTTTATTTTCCATTTTTAAAGAAGAGGAAGAATGCAGCAAAAGTTTTTTTGGGGAGGAAAAATCAAGTGGTTCCTCCAAGTGTGGAGTTTTGGACCGCCGCCCGTGCAAAATGGAAGAAATGGTAGGGGAGGAGAAGAGATGGAGATGAGAGAAAGTGTGCAATCAATCAATCAAAATTCTAGACCTAACTTAAATGTGACTCCCTAAAAATTAACCTAAGACTTGATCTACCTAGGAAATAAGTAATCACTAGTGAATACTTGTTTTGTCAACAAGTCTAGCCAAGTTGCTTAAGGGGAGGTTTGGGTCCAAGCGTTTCCTAGGAAAATCCCCAGGTGCTTATACAAACCCGCGCCTGGTCGTTTAACACGGCCTCGCAGCCTGAACACCAAATACAGATGATAGAATTGATAGTAACTAAAGAAAACTTAAGACTTAGATAGCAAGCCTAAGTTGATAACACCTTAGGGGTCAAGTTGCTATAGATTTTAATTAGGTCTAGGATACTAGTGTGCACATGGAATGTGGAGGGCGTTGATTGGGTTGTTACCCTATTATTTTAATTTTTTTTTGTGTGTGCGCAGGAATTGGAAAGTGGTTCCAATTTCAAACAAGTTATCATACAATTTTTGTATTTCTGTCTTTTAGGATTCAATTTAATTTAATGTGTTTTAGGGTTTCTCTTTTTAAAAGTTCAAACAAGTTTGAAACTTCCACAATCAAAAGAAAATAAGTTGTATTGGTGAGGATATGTTTCCTTTATGTTGTGGGACTAAAAAACAAGAAAGAAACCCTAATTGGATTTGAACCCTAATACAGAAACTTACTACCAATGAATTATTTTTAAGCTTTCTGAATAAGTAGTGGTCTAAACAATGAAACCAGCACCACTACCTTATGAAAAATCAAACAAGGATTCCAGAAAAATTTTTTTAAGATTTTATAAATTTGTTTGATATTTGTTTTGAATTTTTATTTGTGCTAGTGTCAAAGTCCAAAAATGGTACCCATGGGTATTTTGGACTTTTTGTACTACCACTGTCCTCAGAAAATTTTGGTGATTTCATGTGAGATGTAGACTTTCACAAGGATTCTAGAAAGCTAAATTTCACAAAAATTGGATGAGTATAAAAATTATAAAAATTCACGGACAGTAGCAAAACAAGAAGATAAGAGGGTGTGACCCCTCGGCAGTCCACGAATTTTTAAAAATTAAATTTAAAGCCAACTGATACGAAATTTGGAACTGACGTTTCTAACTTAATTTGAAATCACTATGTCAAATTTTAGAATTTTAGAATACTTATGGTGTTGGAAATTGATTTTTGAAGTCCAGACAAAAATCTGGATCCGAAAAATAGAACACCAACACTAGGATTAGAGTAGTTTTTAAGTATACAGGCAAACAATGGATTTTTATGGGCACACTCCACTTAATTAAAGTGCTTAGGATGCTGCAAGCCATGTTTAATATTTTTTTGGTAGTCTTTTAGCCTAAATGTGACAAGAAATGGGGGACCAAACTGAAATCGTCAGATGAAAAGGAACTTTGAGCTCTTGCTTCCAAATTCCCGCTTTCTTCCTGTAGTTCCTGCACACATGAGAGAAAAGAGAGACAAGGGGATGAGATCCACTTCAAGCAAGAGAATCAATTAAAATGCAAAGCCGTGCCTCCTCGGCAATGGCGCCAAAAAGTGATAAGGATTTTACGCAGTTTGTAAAATATGTCGTTGTAAAGTGCAAAATCGATCAACTCTTAAATTTATAAACCTAGATAGTAGGGTATCTAGGGTTTTCCAAGGAGGCAATATGATTGCAAAATTTAGGTCACTTTCTTGGAAATAGAAATGACCTTTCTTTTTGGTCTTTTCAACTATATCATTTTTTTTAGGGTTTTGAAATAATGAGGGAAAACATGAGTTGTTGGCAGGAAAGTAAATAACAACTACGATCACTAAGCTAACACCTAAGTGACAAATAATTCCTCTCCCTAAGCTCACTCTAGGCACATGGAGGCCTAAAGTAATTAGGAAGAGGGAGTGAAGAGTCTAGAATCACAGCAATTAAAATGCAACTAAAAAGAAATTTCAAAGAAGGCAATTAGATTAATGAGAAAGTATTTTACAGAAAAACCTAATAGATGAATGCTTCTACTACTAGATAATTGCAATAAATAAAATAAAACACAAGTCCTCCTGAATTGTTGGTGAAGAGGGGAACCTCCTTGCTCCAAGCTTATGGGCTCCTAGGCTTGAAAAGGTCTCCTCCTCCTTCCTTGAGATGCTCCTCCAAGGTGGAAGCTACAACCTTCAATGCTCTCCTTCAAGGGTGGGCGTGCACCACCCTTGCTCCTCCTTGCCTAGCCGTCCTCCTAGTGGTGGAGTGCCCTTCCTCCTTGGCGTGGCATAAGGGAGAAGAAATGGGGAGAAGAAGGCACCAAGGGGGCGGGTGATGTGCCCCCTTAATCTTCTTCTCTACTCCTTCTTCTCGGCCGTAGATATGGGGTGGGTATAGGGTAGATTTTACTAAATGGAGGATCAAGAAAATGTGGGAAGTTAGGTGGGTATATATAGTGTAGGAAGGGGGGCATAGGTGGCTCTTGGAATGGATGGCTAGGATAGGATATGGGGGGTAGTTGGGGATCCTAGAGCTAAAGATATATAGCGCCTCCTAAGGGGTGATAAGGGGGTAGTTATGGCTTTGGTGCCCTTTAGAATTGGTGCCAAAATGGGCCTTCTAGAAGGCAATTAGGTGGCACCACCTTAAGTTCTAGAAGGGGGTATGTGGATGGCTAGGATAGGTTATGTGGGTAGGTGTAGGGTGGATAAAGGGGTTGAAAGTTGGCACCAAAAGGGAGGTGGTTAGGGTTAGTTTTGGCACCAACTTTTGGTGTCTTTTGGTGGCTAGTTGAGGAGTGAAAGGTGGTGAAGTGGTGGCACCAAATTGAGTAGGGTGGAGCTAGATTAAGTAGGCTTAGGTGGACTTAGAGTGGAAGGTTATGTAGGTGGAGTTAGGGTTAGGTTTTTGGTGACAAGGAGGTGGATGCTAGCTAGGCTAAGATAAGCTAAGCTAGCTTAGCAAGCTATGGAGTAGAGGAGGAGGCAATGAAAACTAGGGTTTGTTGAGAGGAGCTGGGCAGAAGACATCTGGAGCTGAATTGGAGCTGCAGCTGCTAAAGAGGTTAGCATGGAGCTACTCTAGCTGGCTTAGCTTGCTAGTTCTTTGTTAGCTGCTAAGCCAAGCTAAAGTGAGATGGCTTCTGTTAAAAATGAGCTGAGGTGAGCTGGGTCTGGTGCTCCCGGGGAGGATCAAGCTGGTTGAGGCAACTAAGGTAGCTTAGCTCAGCTAAGTTGAGCTAAGTTGAGTCCCCGGGAGCTGGACTTGGGCTTCCTAAGCTGGAATGAAGTCATCTTCAGCTAGCTGGTGTTGAGTGGAGTTGAATGTAGCTGGACCTGAGCTGGGGTAAACTCCAGTCAACTCAGCTGAGCTAGCTAGAGCTCCCTATGGACTAATGGGAGCTGAGATGAGCTAGACTCAGCTAAGTTGAGCTGGATCTGATCTATGGTGAGCTAAGATGAGCTCTCTTAAGCTGCCATTTAGCTGAGATGAGCTGAATGGAGCTAGGATGAGCTAACCCTAATTCAGGTGAGCTGAATTCCAGCTATGGTGGGCTGGATCAAGCTGAGTTTGAGCTGGTTTTGAGCTTTTCCTTCACCAGTTGCCTTTCTAAGTGCTAGGGTTCTAGGGATCTGGTAATCTGTTTATCCTTAACACTCACAAAAACACATCAAAAGGACAATAAAAAAAGCAATGCATGCCTAACCTAATTTATGCCTAAATGCAACCTAAAAACCCAGTTGCGGAGCAAAATCCTAAGAGCTAGGTTTGTTTTAATGCATAAGAATAATGATAAACTAGCATTTATCTGCCACCTCCTTATAAGCTCATCCTAACCCTACAACACTCCACTCTAATTCTTAACCCTAGTCCCCACCATGAGTTGGCTCCAACCAGTCTAACCTAACCCTTAACCACACCTACTCACAACTCTCTATGTGGCGCCAATAGATAGCCACCATCCATCTCATAACCACCACCATATAACCCCATCATAACCCTACAACACACCACACAACCCCTTTACCCTAGTCCCCACCTAGGGTTGGCACTAACTCTTAGAAGCCTCTTCACTTTGGCGCTGCCAACCCTAGCCATAGGATCCCAAAACCACCCTCTATAAGCCATCCTAGTCGTCCACCTTCAATCATACCTACCCCTCTCCTCCCATTCTATTAAAAGGGTCATTAACCACCCATTTCAACCATGCTTGGTTACTATTATTCTCCACCTAGATCTACCATTACCAAAGACCAAGGAAGAAAGGAGAGGAAGAAGATCAAGGAGACACTCTGTCTCCTTGGTGGCTTCAACTTCTTCTTCTTCCTTGTGTCATCACCCAACCAAGGAGGAAGGCCAGGCAAGGAAGGCATCTAGAGGAGGAGCAAGGAGGGTGGTCCACTGATAAACGCCAGTTTATCATCATTTTTATGTTTTAAAACTAACTTAGCTCTTAGGATTTTACTCCGCAAATGGGTTTTTGGGCTGCATTTAGGCATAAATTAGGATAGGCATGCATTGCATTTTTTATTGTCGTTTTAATGTGTTTTTGTGAGTGTTAGGGATGTACAGATGCACAGATCCCTAAAACCCTAGCACTCAAGAAGGCAAATGGTGAAGGAGAAGCCCAGACTAGCTGGAACTCAGCCTAATCCAGCTCACCTCAGCTTGATCCAGCTCACCTCAGCTTGATCTAGCTCACCGCAGCTGGAACCTAGCTTACTTGAACTAGGGTTAGCTCATCCCAGCTCCATTCAGCTAATCTCAGCTGGATGGCAGCTCAAGAGAGTTCATCCTAGCTCACCCTAGCTCAAGTCAGCTCAGATCCAGCTCAACTTAGCTGAGTCTAGCTCATCTCAGCTCCCACTAGTTCACAGGGAGCTCTAGCTAGCTCAGCTGAGTTGACAGGAGTTCACCCCAGCTCAGATCCAGCTACATTCAGCTCCACTCAACTCCAGCCAGCTGAAGAGGAATTCATCTCAGCTCAGGAAGCTCAAGTCCAGCTCCCGGGGACTCAGCTTAGCTCAACTCAGTTGAGCTAAGCTACCTTAGCTGCCTCAACCAGCTTGATTCTCCCCGGAAGCACCAGACCTAGCTCACCTCAGCTCATTTTGGTAGAAGCTAGCTCACTTTAGCTTGGCTTAGTAGCTAGCAAAGAACTAGCAAGCTAAGCCAGCTAGAGTAGCCCCATGCCAGCCTCTTCAGCAGCAGCCAGCTCCAGCTCCAGCTCCAGACTTCTTCTCCTCAGCTCCTTGCTCCAAACCCTAGCTCCAACACCTTCTCCTCTACTCCACCTTTAGCTAAGCTAGCTTAGCTTATCTTAGCTTAGCTTAGCTTAGCTAACAACCAGCTCCTTGGCCATTCATTACCTCCAAAATCAACCCTAGCTAGCTCCACCAACTCAAGCCTACCTAAGCTAGCTACCCTACTCAAGTTGGCACCACCTCCTAGCCATCCCTTCACCCCATTATCTCCACCAAAAGACACTTCAAGTTGGCGCCAAAAACCACCCCTAACCACCTCTATATTGGCGCCACTTTCAGCCCCTTAATCCACCCTACACCTACCCACATAAGCCATCCTAGCCATCCACCTAACCCCCCTTCTAGAATCCTTCTTGGCGCCAACTTAGACCCTCTTCTAGAAGCCATTTTGGCGCCAATATCAAGGGGTGTCAACACACATAACCACCCCTTAGGTGTCCCTTAAGGTGGCGCCAAACACCCTTGGCCATTGGATCCTTAACCACCTCCCTCCTTCCATCCTAGCCATCCATTTCAAAGGTCACCATAGCCCCCCTCCTATTCTATAAAAGGCCACCACCTACCACCATTTTGGAGGCATCCTCCCTTAGTATATTTTCTACCTAAACCACCTATACCTACGGCCAAGAAGAAGGAGTAGAGAAGGAGATTAAAGGGGCACATCACCAGCCCTTTTGGTGCCTTCTTCTCCCCACTCTCTTCAACTTGAGCCACGCCAAGGAGGAGGACTCTCCCACTTCAAGGAGGACGGCCAGGCAAAGGAGCAAAGCTTAGGGTGGACATCCACCCTTGGAGAGAAACTTAGGGCACGCCCCCTTAGGGCTTGCCTTGGAGGTCATCACCTTGGCGGAGTTCTGCAAGGAAGGAGTTGAAGGATTCTTTTCAAGCTTGGGAGCCACCAACCTTGGAGCAAGAAGCCCTCTTCTTCACCATCTATCTAGAGGATTTGTGTTTTATTTTCTTATTTGCAATTTTCTAGTAGTACAAGCTTTCCTCTACTAGGCCTTTTGTAAAACACTTTATCAATTATCTAGTTGCCTTCTTTGCAATTTTTTTGTTTGCATTTCTATTTGCTTATTTTCAGCATTCTTCACTTCCTCTCCCTAATTATTCTAGGCCTTCACTTGCTTAGAGTGAGCTTAGGGAGAGGCTCTACTTGCCACTTTAGAGTAGTTTACTTAATTGGAAGTGTAAACACTTTTCCCGCCATAATTTCGCATGTTGCCTTAGTTCAAAAATAAAGAAAAATGGTATATTGAAAATTACCAAAAAGAAAGTTGAGATATATTCCAAGCAAGAGAATCAATTTTGCAACCATATTGCCTCCTTGGACGACCCTAGATACTCCCCTATCTAGGATATAAATTTTAAAAGCGAAAGCGGATTTACGCGTTACAACGACGTATTTTAACAAACCGCGTATTTTCGCTATCACTTTTTGGCGCCGTTGCCGGGGAGGCACGGCTTTGCATTAACTCATTTTCTCTTGCTTGAAGTGGATCTCATCCCCTTCTCTTTCTTTCTTTTGTGTGTGCAGGAACTACAGCGGGAAAGCGGGAATCTGGAAGCGAGAGCTTAAAGATCCTTTTCTTCCCGCGAAAATTCAGGTTGGTTCCTCTTTCTGGTCACATAAATAATTAAAACTACCAAAAATATATTAAACTTGGCTTTCAGGACCATAAACACTTAAATTAAGTGAAGTGGTGCATTTTAAAATCCATTGTTTACTTGTATGCTTCTTTAGCACCATTCCATTGCAAGTATTGGTGTTCTGTTTTTCGGGTCTAGATTTCTGTCCAGACTTGAAAAATTGATTCCTAACACCACAGGCCTCCTAAAATCATAAAATTTCATAGAGTGATTCCCAATTAAGTTTGGAACATCTGTTCCAAATTTCAGATCAATTGGATTTGTATGTAATTTTTAAAAATTCGTGGATTACAGAGGGGTCACACCCTCTAATCTTCCTGTTTTGCTGCTGTCCGCGAATTTTCAGAATTTTTATACTCATCCAATTTTTGTGAAATTTATCTTGTTGGAATCCCTGTGAAATTTTACATATCATATAAAATAATAAAAATTTTCTGAGGTCGGTGGTAATACTGAAAAATCTATAATACCCACGGGTATTATTTCTGGACTTTGACACCAGTACAATTAAAAATTCAAAACTATTATCAAACAAATTCCTAAAATCTTACAAAAATATTTTCTAGAATCCTTGTTTGATTTTCTTCAAAGTAGTGGTGTTGTTTGACTTGTTTGGACCACTACTTAATTCTGAAAGCTAAAAATAATTCATTGGTAGTTAAATTTCTGTCTTAGGGATAATTGGCTTAGGGTTTCTTCTTTCTCTTTAGAGACTCAATTAAAAGGAAATATACAATCACACATACAACTGGTCTTTCCTTTGATTGTGAACTTTCAAACTTGTTTGAAAACTTAACTAAAGAAACCCTAAAATACATTCAATTAAATCAAATCCTAAAAGACAAAAATACAAAAAAAAAAAAAAAAAATTGTGTGACAACTTGATTTTCATTGGAGCCACTCTCCAATTCCTGCACACACACAAAAAAATCAAATAACAGGGCAACAACCCAATAAACGCCCTCCACATTCCGTGTGCACTGTAGAATCCTAGACCTAATTAAAATTTGTAGCAACTTGACCCCTAAGGCTTTATCAACTTAGGCTTGCTATTTAGGTTTTAAGTTTTCTTTAGTTAGTACCAATTCTGTCATCTGTATCTGGTGTTCAGGCTGAGGGGCCGTGTCAAACGACCAGGCGCGGGTTTGTACAAGCACCTGGGGTTTTCCCTGGGAAACGTTTGGGCCCAAACCTCCCCTTAAGCAACCTGGCTAGATTTGTTGATAGAACGGGTATTCACTATTGACTACTTATTTCCTATATAGACCAAGTCTTAGGTTATTATTAGGGAGTCACAATCAAGTTAGGTCTAGTTTTTGTTTGTTTGAATTGCACACTTTCTCTCGTCTCTTTCTCTTCTCCTCCCCTCCCCGTTCTTCCATTTTATGCACGGGCGACGGTCTCAAAATCCGCACTTGGAAGGACCATTTGATTTCGCCCCCCACGTAAAAAGACCACTTTTTCTGTCTTCTCCTGAAAAAATGGAAACACAACAAAATAGGTCCACTGACCCTTCCACGTCTACCTCTAACCCCACCTCTAACCCTAATTCTAACCCTTCCACCCAAAACCCAACCACCAGTAACTTTCCACACTTGGAGCTCCCCAATCTTGAGTTGCCCCACACACAACATCAAGACCCCCTACCTGATCTTTTAAAATTAATGGCCGATCAAATTAATAAATTAAATTCCAATCAACAAACATTGACTAGGAACATCCAAAACCTAGCCAATCCAAGGCCAAACCCACCACCCCGTCAGCAGCCTGTTGTTCCTCTAAAAGATTTCTATGATCCATCTTATTATGAGGAACGACCAGGGGTGGTCATACCTGAGGGGGACTTTGAGATCAAGCCAGCCGTCCTGAACCTGATTAAACACTTTCATGGCCTTCCTAGGGAAGACCCTTTCAGCCACCTTGAAGAACTAACTCTTCTTGCACAGACAACCCGTTCCCGAAATGTGCAAGAAGACATATGGCTGATGCGGCTTTTTCCATTATCTCTTAAAGATAAGGCCGCTTATTGGTTCAGGACCATTGGCCGACCCATTACAACATGGCCTCAACTCAAGAGTGCCTTCCTCAAGAAATTCTTTCCCATAGGTCGTACCAATTCCTTACGAAGATCTATTACGACCTTTCACCAAAAATCTGGTGAAACTTTCCATGATTCTTGGGAAAGATTTCAAGACCTTTTAAGAAGTTGCACGCACCACGAGATTCCTTTATGGCAGCTCGTGCAAATCTTCTATCATGGATTAGATGATCAAATCCGACAGTTTGTCGACGCCTCGTGTGGCGGCAACTTTTTAAATAAAGATGCAGAAAGTGCCTATGACCTGTTCGAAGAAATGAGTGAAAACTCATTTAATCAAGCTTCCATGAACACATTTTGCAGAACCCAAAACCCGCAGTTCGGTGTTCATGAAATAGGCACTCAATCTATCCCTGTCACCCAAGACGATCTTCAATTGATTGCTCAAAAACTCGACCAGATGCATATTAATCAAAAGAAAATTGAGGAAAGACTAGCCACTTCAACTCAAGCTCCACACCCACATCTAACCCAACCTAACTTTCCACGAAGAGAAAATTTGCACAATCTCAACACCACTCCTGCTGATTATTCTGAGGTTGCCCATGATTCACTGGGGAATTTCAATTATCTAGATCTTAACCCCACCGAAAATATTTCTGCCATCCAGGAGCCCTTTAAAAATTCTTCCAATTGGAAAAATTACCCGAACTACTCCTGGAATAATCAAGTTTCCTCCCAACCATATCATTTTAATGGGTATGGGTCGAATCCAAATTTCCATCCTGCGCCATCCCAACAAGATATCAATGCCCAGATGCTACGGACCCTGCAGGATATGCAAACAAAAATGACGGAAGTAACCCGCAACATCACAAATCTGAACAATCAGATTGGGGTTGCTCCCACGCAAAGACCTGTAGGACATCTTCCGTCCCAACCCATACCCAATCCCAATCACCAAGGGAACCATTATATGGGTAGAAATCCACATTATCCAAATCAGCCTCCTCCTAATCCACCTCAGCAGCCGCCCAGGTTCCTGCAATCACAGGCCCCCCCACCTCCTCCAAATAATAATCCGACTGCACATGCAGTTACCTTGAGGAGTGGGAAAACCACCACTGACCCCGAGCCTTCGCACGAACCTGGTAAGATACATGTGCAAGTTGACTCCCCACCTCCCCATCAGGAAGAAAAAGAACAACAACAATCTCAAGACAAGATTCCTATCCCTTTCCCACAAGCTCTCTACCCTACCACCAACAAAAGAAAGAAATCTGAGCCCACTACAGAAGAACTCATGGAGCTATTTGGGCAAGTTCATATCAATATCCCTCTCCTAGATGCCATCAAATATATACCTGCCTATGCTAAATTTTTGAAGGATATTTGTACTCCTAAAAGGCAGGCTAAACATCTAGGACAGGTGCATCTTTCAGAGACAGTAAGCTCTGTCATACAGAGTAAGCTGCCTCCTAAGATGAAAGATCCGGGGGCGCCTTTAATTTCTGTAATTATTGATGACACTACATTTAATCGCGCCCTCCTTGATCTTGGTGCCTCTGTAAATATTATTCCCACAAGTTTATTCGAAGAATTTCAGATCGGTGAATTAAAACCCGTCGAGGTTACCCTGCAATTAGCCGACCGATCTACAATCAAACCTCGTGGGATTGTTGAGGATGTATTAGTCAAGGTCCAGAATTGTGTCTTCCCTGCAGACTTTCTGGTTCTTGACATTGAGGCACCTGAATCATTACTGGACTCCCCGATAATCCTTGGACGCCCCTTTTTGTCTACTGCAAAGGCAAATATCAATTGCCACACAGGCAAAATGGATATCAACTGTGCAGGCCAAACTATCACCTTAGATATTTTTAAATCCTCCAGGAGATTCCATGATGATAACTTCTTTGAGGACTCAGATACTGAAATTTCTAATATGGTGGAGGAGACAATGTTAATAGATACCCTTACCGACCACAGTTTTTTTGAGGACTCTGATTCAAACTCAGTGGTCGGCGAGATCTGTGATCCGGAAACTTGTCTTGACTCCAAATTTGTTCCTGATACCCCCCCTGACCCACCCACTATTAACGCACCTAATTTTTCCACACTAACTCACCATTCCTTCCCCGACCCCTTTCTTACGGACCTGCCACCAACCCCACCCGAGTTTGGCACCCAACCTGAATTAAAACCATGGCCAGACTCGGGTCACACTTATCAATTTCCATCTCACTTTGATCCCAATATTATTTCTAATCAATTTTCTAGGGATCTAGACGAAGACACCTTTTTTGCGGGCATTCAAGTGTCCAATTATTTACATGATTTTCCGTCTTCTGTGCATACCTTCACGCCCGGCTGAATGGCGTAAAAGATAGCACTGGATGGGAGGTAACCCATCATTTTCTTGCTTTCCTTTTTTCTTCTTTTTCCAGGTTTTATTCATCCTAAACCTGACCGTTCTTCACTAAGGTGATTCCTTTTCCCTCCTAATGCATGAGGACATGGCATATCTTGAGCATGGGGGGGTGTTTTTAAATTTTTACAATCGATTTAGGATGTTTAAAACCTAAAAACATGCAATTTTATTTAATTTATTTCCTGCTTGCATACCCAAAAAAAGAAAAAAAAAAAAAAAAATTTGTTGAAAACTTTTTGAGGAAAAATTTTGAAATCAGGACTAAGGTCGAAAAATTCACTTCTGGTACAATGGGATTTAATCCTTAACAAACTAAGGATAAGGATATGGATCTGATCATTAGAATTCCAGGGTCTATTTTAGACTAGATCAGATATCCTTCTCTAAAATTCCACCTGAACTCATGATAGTTCAGGTGACTTGATCCTATTTTGTAATATGGAAAGTATTTGACTTAGTTTTTGATTCAAAAACCTGCGATTCTTGAGAAACTTCTTGTGTCAATTTTTACACACAAGCCAACAACTAAAAATTTGAAAAAACTCCCTTGTTTGGATTTAGTAAAAGTCTGAAGCAGATCATTGGTTTGAGTTCCCACCGTCGAGAAGAAGGAAAAAACCTTCTTTGAGGACGCGATGTCAACATGTTACCGCCTCGGCGCTGCTCTATATCTATATTTCATATCTTTAGACGGAGCATTAAAGCGCATTTCAGCAGCTCAAGTGTCTTGGACGGTGCTCTACCTATAGCGTCGGAGCAAGAACTTGAGTTTGCTTGGAGCGCCCCTTTTCACCGCATCGTGTTTTGGGGTTGTGAGCTCCTGGGTGGTGTCATGGACAGTGCTATCCCGAAGTACTGGCGCCAGAGCCCCCTCGAGGAATGGTAATGGGAATGATGATACCGACACATCTGTTGTAAGACTAAGCTAAAAATAAGCATGGGGGAGAAAAAAAAAAAAAAAAATAATAATAATAATAACACGTCCTTATTAAGGTTGGCTTTTCACAAGCACCGACACAAGGTTTTAAAGGAATTTGCAAGTTGCGAATCAGATTCACGAGCCAGAAAAATCCTAAAAACAAAAATCTCAAGTCATCTGAATTAACAAGGGGTTAATTTGTGAATTTTCTGAGGATATATTGATCCTGTTCTATCTAATGGTTGGATCCAAAAACAAATCCTGATGTTTATCTTCAACAAATCCCGTATCTCCTGTGTTTTAATCTACCAAGGTCCCTTAATCTCTTTTTCTCCTCAAAAGTCAAAAAAAAAAAAAAAAAAAAAAAAAAAATAAAATTAGATTTCCCACAAATTCCGTTTTCCAAAAGAAATTATTGTTTTGCTAAGAGACTAGCAAAAGATAAGCATGGGGGTGTGATAAACGCCAGTTTATCATCATTTTTATGTTTTAAAACTAACTTAGCTCTTAGGATTTTACTCCGCAAATGGGTTTTTGGGCTGCATTTAGGCATAAATTAGGACAGGCATGCATTGCATTTTTTATTGTCGTTTTAATGTGTTTTTGTGAGTGTTAGGGATGTACAGATGCACAGATCCCTAAAACCCTAGCACTCAAGAAGGCAAATGGTGAAGGAGAAGCCCAGACTAGCTGGAACTCAGCCTAATCCAGCTCACCTCAGCTTGATCCAGCTCACCTCAGCTTGATCTAGCTCACCGCAGCTGGAACCTAGCTTACTTGAACTAGGGTTAGCTCATCCCAGCTCCATTCAGCTAATCTCAGCTGGATGGCAGCTCAAGAGAGTTCATCCTAGCTCACCCTAGCTCAAGTCAGCTCAGATCCAGCTCAACTTAGCTGAGTCTAGCTCATCTCAGCTCCCACTAGTTCACAGGGAGCTCTAGCTAGCTCAGCTGAGTTGACAGGAGTTCACCCCAGCTCAGATCCAGCTACATTCAGCTCCACTCAACTCCAGCCAGCTGAAGAGGAATTCATCTCAGCTCAGGAAGCTCAAGTCCAGCTCCCGGGGACTCAGCTTAGCTCAACTCAGTTGAGCTAAGCTACCTTAGCTGCCTCAACCAGCTTGATTCTCCCCGGAAGCACCAGACCTAGCTCACCTCAGCTCATTTTGGTAGAAGCTAGCTCACTTTAGCTTGGCTTAGTAGCTAGCAAAGAACTAGCAAGCTAAGCCAGCTAGAATAGCCCCATGCCAGCCTCTTCAGCAGCAGCCAGCTCCAGCTCCAGCTCCAGACTTCTTCTCCTCAGCTCCTTGCTCCAAACCCTAGCTCCAACACCTTCTCCTCTACTCCACCTTTAGCTAAGCTAGCTTAGCTTATCTTAGCTTAGCTTAGCTTAGCTAACAACCAGCTCCTTGGCCATTCATTACCTCCAAAATCAACCCTAGCTAGCTCCACCAACTCAAGCCTACCTAAGCTAGCTACCCTACTCAAGTTGGCACCACCTCCTAGCCATCCCTTCACCCCATTATCTCCACCAAAAGACACTTCAAGTTGGCGCCAAAAACCACCCCTAACCACCTCTATATTGGCGCCACTTTCAGCCCCTTAATCCACCCTACACCTACCCACATAAGCCATCCTAGCCATCCACCTAACCCCCCTTCTAGAATCCTTCTTGGCGCCAACTTAGACCCTCTTCTAGAAGCCATTTTGGCGCCAATATCAAGGGGTGTCAACACACATAACCACCCCTTAGGTGTCCCTTAAGGTGGCGCCAAACACCCTTGGCCATTGGATCCTTAACCACCTCCCTCCTTCCATCCTAGCCATCCATTTCAAAGGTCACCATAGCCCCCCTCCTATTCTATAAAAGGCCACCACCTACCACCATTTTGGAGGCATCCTCCCTTAGTATATTTTCTACCTAAACCACCTATACCTACGGCCAAGAAGAAGGAGTAGAGAAGGAGATTAAAGGGGCACATCACCAGCCCTTTTGGTGCCTTCTTCTCCCCACTCTCTTCAACTTGAGCCACGCCAAGGAGGAGGACTCTCCCACTTCAAGGAGGACGGCCAGGCAAAGGAGCAAAGCTTAGGGTGGACATCCACCCTTGGAGAGAAACTTAGGGCACGCCCCCTTAGGGCTTGCCTTGGAGGTCATCACCTTGGCGGAGTTCTGCAAGGAAGGAGTTGAAGGATTCTTTTCAAGCTTGGGAGCCACCAACCTTGGAGCAAGAAGCCCTCTTCTTCACCATCTATCTAGAGGATTTGTGTTTTATTTTCTTATTTGCAATTTTCTAGTAGTACAAGCTTTCCTCTACTAGGCCTTTTGTAAAACACTTTATCAATTATCTAGTTGCCTTCTTTGCAATTTTTTTGTTTGCATTTCTATTTGCTTATTTTCAGCATTCTTCACTTCCTCTCCCTAATTATTCTAGGCCTTCACTTGCTTAGAGTGAGCTTAGGGAGAGGCTCTACTTGCCACTTTAGAGTAGTTTACTTAATTGGAAGTGTAAACACTTTTCCCGCCATAATTTCGCATGTTGCCTTAGTTCAAAAATAAAGAAAAATGGTATATTGAAAATTACCAAAAAGAAAGTTGAGATATATTCCAAGCAAGAGAATCAATTTTGCAACCATATTGCCTCCTTGGACGACCCTAGATACTCCCCTATCTAGGATATAAATTTTAAAAGCGAAAGCGGATTTACGCGTTACAACGACGTATTTTAACAAACCGCGTATTTTCGCTATCATCCACGCCACCTTAAGGAAGAGTTTTTGGACTGGAAATCATCCACTCTAGGAGGAGGAAGGCACACCCATCTAGGGCTTGCCAAAAGGAGGGAAAGCTAGGCACCAGGAGCAAGCTTCCTTCAACCCAGGGGCAACCTATGTTGGAGCGGAAACTCTGCAACATCATCATCACCTTCTTCATAAGCTTTCTTCTACATTTCCTTTGTATTTTGTTGCATGGTAGTTTAGTGTTTGATTTTTCTTGAAGATTACAAGTGGGAATTCCTTTCACTTGTGAGTTCTCCAACCGCATTGTAAAATAATTTCATTTAAGAAGCATTCCTCTACTATTCTTCTAAATAGCTTGTGTTGCTCTTTTGTTGCGACTTCTCCATTTTTCCAAGCATTCCTTGCTTGGAGTGAGTTGGAGAAACAAGGCACTTGTTGCTTTGTTTTCTCGTAATTCAAATTCCTGTTTCTCTCCGCATTTGTTTTGCCCGTATTAAAAAACCCTAAAAAGTATATATTTCAAAATCCTAAAAAGAAAGTTGATTTCCTAATATCAAGCAAGAATTTTGTTAAAAGCATTCCTACCTCCCTTGGGATGACCTGAATACTTTCCCAAGTACTTGGATTTTACAAATTTAAAAGTGATCCAAATTGCATGTTGCAACGACCAAATTCGCAATTTTTATAAATCATGCATTTTTGTGATTAGTAGTCAACGTAGGGTGCATATTCTGAGCTTATGTGTGTGTGCCTGTGGGAATGTGTGTGGGCTAGGAGCTAGTGAGCTATATTATGGGCCTAGATGGGCCTAAATCTATATAAAAAGTGAACCTAAATAATAAACTAGAGCCTGCCTAGTAATGGTATCGATTCAACCCTAGTGGCCATTGATCCTGTGAACTGTGTGCCTGCCAATACCTAATTTTTGCCTAAGTGTGAAGAAAAAGAGGGCTCTCCAATAATTGGCTAAGTGTTCCCTAAACGTGAAGGTGGTGAAGAGGCAAATGTGCTTAAGTGTTTAAATCATTTTATGCCTATGTTGTAAACTTTCTGTTTGTTGTAATTCTTTTTGCTTTTAAATGTGATATCATTTCTTTTTATACATGGAACGATTGCCATGTTATTAATGTTCAATTCTTATGCAATTATTCATGTGGTTAACATATTTGGTAAATAATAGCTGATTAAGCCATTAATTATGTAGTTGGTTTAGTTAAAGTAAATATTAGCATTAGTAATCTTTTATAGAGTAATATAAGCTATTTAGTTAAGTAGTTGTTATATAGTAAGTAAATAAATTATTTAAACTAGTAATTAACTTAAGTAATTAGGAGTAAAAGTTAACTTAGAATAAATGGTGAATAATTAAGCTAATTAAGTCTCCCAATGTACGACATGTCCTCAACCAGTTAAAAGAAAACTTTCTAAATGATCAGTTATCTAGCACCCTATCCTATAATTAACAATGACAAATTAATTAAGCAGGGTAGCTAAAGCATAATTTTTAGCGTGATTAATTAAGACTAATAACCTTAATTAACTATGTTGAGAATTCGAATTTCAATTAATGGCATCATTGCTGGGGGGTAACATTTTGTTTTATTTCATTCACCAAAATATTTCCTTAATTATTTCTTCATGTAAAATAGGGTGAATATCATTCACCATTACCATTTAAATTATTTTTGTTTTTATGTTAATTATTTCTAACTTATTGAGTTTTGTTTTGTCTTCTTTCAAGGATATCTTTCTAGTCATTCTCAGGAAGAGGATGGGTTTTTCTCTTTGTATATTCCTACTGTTTATCCTATATAAATAGCTTTGTGAGATACTTCTTTCCTTAGTCTCTAGTATAGGTTGTATTGCTGCATTTACTTAGGACATATAAAATACCAAAAGTACATCCTTTTTGACTAGCACCTGTATCTAGGCATAGTTTGTACTATATAAAATACCAAAAGAACTCCTAAGAGTGCATTATTTCTACTAGATTTCAATTTCGGGATTATCTTTGTATGGAGATAGATATGCAAAAATCCACGTAGATCCCTATCTTCAATTTAAAAGCAAGACCATTTATCATTTGAAAATATAAAAAAGAAAACACATTTTTACTTCTTTCTATTTCTTGGAAAGCATTAACTAAGAAGAGGAATCTTAAAACTCGTGTCATACTCTGTTTGCAAACATGTGTGCAAGTTTTTCATCAATATCTGTTGCTTGCTATTGTGCACATAGCGCAATCACACTGGAGTTACATGAGTTTGTCCTTCGACCTCTCCTCTTTTCACCTCTTAGGGCCTTGGTCGAAGATCAACAAGTCTGTTTTATTGGGGAGCCAGTAGTGAGTGGTCTCGATCCTAGACCTTGGACTTTCGAGGTTACATGACATGCACTACATAGACATGCAAGATGTGTATTTGAATTGATATACTATCTATTTGTGTCTTCACATATTTTTCCCATATTGTAGGACTTCTTTTCCTTTGAAAAGAAGAAAACCCGCTTTTGTTTATTCTTTTTGGGTTTTGCTTGCCGTTGTTTTTTGCAGTGACATGAGTGTGCCTTTGCACATTTTTTTCTGTTTATGTACGAGAGGAGATCGCTAAGACCCCCCCTTGTCCTTCCATTGACAGATCTACCTAGACCTACTACTCCTGTCCAGCATTCTATCCCATCTACTTTCTCTACTTTTTCTGCATTTGATTTTGTGGATAAATCGCAGAATCTCGAGATTCTCGCTTCTTCTTGTGGTCAATGGGAGATGTTGCCTTTTGATATCCATGAGGTGCTCTTGAACTAGAACATCCAAATGCTCGAGCAGAACCATCAGATCAATTTGTTGACATCTGCTCTTCAAAATCTCTGGGCTCTTCAACCTAAGGTGGGTCCTGGTTTTGCTTTGCATCCTCCACCTAGGCCCACGTTTAGAGATTACTACAATTCCTCTAATGCCCTAGGTGGAGCCAAAAGTTAGGATTCCTGTAGGGGAAAATAACCCAAAGTTAAAATTGAATATCATTAGTCTCATTCCCTACTTTCATGGACAGGCATTCAACGATCCATTTCAACACATTCAAGATCTCAAAAATCTATCTCAGACTTTGGGTTCACAAAATCAGAATTGGGAAATCCTTCTAACAAAATTATCTCGTTCAGCCTTAAGGATAAAGCCACCTACTGGTATCACATGATTTCACGACCTATTACATCTTGAGCTAAACTCAAATATGCTTTCCTAAAAAAATTCTTTCCCATAGGTTGCACTAACTCACTCTGGTGATCCATTACGACTTTCACATAGAATCAAGGAGAACCAATTATGAAGCGTGGGTGCACTTTCATGAATTGCAAAGGAAATGCCCACATCACGATATCCCTCGATAGCAACTCATGCATATCTTTTATTATGGATTACAAGAGGGTGTCCACAATCTGGTTGACACCTCTTGTGGAGGTAATTTCATGAATCACGACGAAGAATCCACCTCAGAATTGTTCGAAGGGATGGTAGAAAACTCGATCAGCAATGCATCTATGTTGCAACTCACACGAGGGAACCCACATCAAAACAAGCATCAAAACATGCATCAAAACCTACATTTAAATGGCACCCATGAAATCACAAATCAATCTAGTTCACAAGATTTAGACATTATTGCAGAGAAACTGGATAAAGTCCACATCGTAGAGAAGCATCTCGACGAGGTTCGAAATACGATGAAAAATCTTACACCTCTTCTTTCTATGGATCCCGTGCATCTACTTGTTTCGTAAATTACCATGGGGAGGGTGTT
Source organism: Thalassia testudinum (assembly GCA_037157565.1). Lineage (NCBI taxonomy): Eukaryota > Viridiplantae > Streptophyta > Magnoliopsida > Alismatales > Hydrocharitaceae > Thalassia > Thalassia testudinum. The sequence goes on from JAZHRO010000078.1 coordinate 23,235,884, forward strand.
GATAAGATCTGAGATAGGAGTTTTGAGTGTGTCTCGTTGTCGTAAGATCTCCTAAATAGCTCTCTCAACAAATAAAATTTATAACTCGAATATCTAAAAATGAATTCTGAGGTCTAACACAAGGAGTAAATAGGAATTCACACGCTAATCTTTAATCAAAATATAAATAGCATAGGACTAAGCCATGAATAATGATATTTAATGAATAAATACTCAAAATTGATAATCAATGTATAACATGGGTATTTCAAGATTTAACTATGACAAAAAGTTACCTAGAACAAAATAATGGTGATTTAAATCATCAATTATTAGTCTAAGCACATATATATCAATAATTCAATCATGTTAAATAAATGAAAAATAATCAGACGTCTGGATATCAAGTCAGACGACTAAATGTCACTTGCTACAGTGCTTTTCCTTTGATCTTTAGACATTCTCTTCTTCTCTCTTCTTTTTTGGCTCTTCTTTCTTTGGCTGGCACGGTCCTTCTGTTCTTCTTCTCTGCCTTAACCTCTTCTTTCTTTCCTTTCTATTCTCTGACACGGCCCTTCTCTTCCTTTCTTCCAAGAGACTAAGTGTTGCACATCTGCACAAAGGAGCAAAACTCACCTCTCCCTCGCTTTCTCTTTCTTTCCTACCTCCTCTCCTCTTCTCTCAGATATCTAGTTTAATCAAGCCAGGCTCAGGGCTACGTGCGTGGGGTCGCAGCCGAGGAGTGGTAGGCTTAGGAGGGTCAAGTATGTGCTGGTGAGGGGGGACCTCACCCCCAAGTGTTTGAGGAAAATAGCCAATATCACAAAAACAACTTATGCATTGAGGTTGCATCCAATTCCCACAATGTGGGACTAATCCCATAGCCTCCTTTTCGTGTTATATACTATGGTGAAGTGCTTTCCAATTGTAGTAGTAACTGAGGGCGTGGTCTTCAATCAAAGATCTGGGAGAGGTCCTGGAATGAAACCATGTCACCTGGGAATATTACCAGGCTCTTATGACATCAGAGTAGCTCGATCATGGTTGGGGATGGAGGCGGTGGCAGTGGCAAACTGATGAAGACCTGGAACACGAATATAGGCTCAAAGGTCCCAGTTAGATAGGTCCTTAGCTTCGCCATAGTACGGTGAAGCTGACGGTGGTGTTTAAGTGGAGGATGGTGATGTGTAAAGGGCTGTCGGTGATAAAGAAGGATGTGCGAAGGTGGGTTGGTTGACAGTGGATTTGGGTGGATGGAATGGCAAAATAGGAGAGGGGTTTTGGTCATGGTCGAACAGCGGAGCTTTTGGGAGTGTTGGTGAGGCGTGCGGAGGTGTGTGGTGAGCAAATGACCTCGCTGGAGGGGTGGCTGAAGGTGAGAAGAAAGGTGGCGTGCGGATGAGTCGAGGGGTCTTTATGGGTTTTGGATAGAGGGATAAAACCTATGGAACTAAATGAAATAATCGAAAGAGGAAGGGTCCTCATCGATTTTGGTAGGCCAGCGACGGAGAAGATGAACTCTCCTGAGAGCGATGGTGGCGAGAAGGTGCTTTACATTCCCCCGGTAGGATATTTAAATATCCTAGGAGACAAGCATTGAGGATATGGTATGTTATTGCACATCTTCGAGGGGACTTTCCTGCCTCTTCGTGGTGGGAACTCGTCCAAATGAACTTGTGTCTTCAAGCTGCTCCTAATCTAGGTAGCTTTTCTATAATAGAACAAACACTTTTGTGTGATTTTGATTATTAAGCACATTGAACCAGACTTTGTGTGTGGATTAGGGTGCTTAAGTTACCGAGTCTTGAAAATCAGAGGTCAGTTAATGAGGCTAAATAATCCCTAAGCCTTAGACCTAATATATAAGCTTAGCATTTTCCTCAACCTCTTGACAACTATTAAGATTTTAATGGATACATGAATTTTTAAGCCTAAAACAAGGCCAAGAGGCCTAAGATCAGCACTCATACCAATCTCTTTGTCTCTTTGTCATTCTAGGACTTAATTTTTTTCTTTTGATTTTGTCTAGAACTTAAGTAGATTCCTTAATTATTTACTAATGAATCACTTTTTTTTATTTCAAATTTTTTCTCCTTTTTGACATTTAAATCACCTCCTCTTTTCCTCCTCAAGAATGACATGCAATTATCCCTCAAAATTTCCTCTCCTTTCTCCATTTTTTTTGTTCTTTTTCTTTTTTTTTTTGGTTTTTTTTGGATATGTATATTTCTGTGAGAACCCTTTAGAGAATTGAATTTTTGTGTGTTTGTACTTTAACACCCCCATGCCTAAGTTTTGCAATGTCCACATTGTAAATCAGAGGGTTTGAAATTAGTTGGGTTTAAGGATTAGAACAGGTTCAAAGGGTGGGTGAATGGGTTGAGATGACTATCGCGGATGATTTCAAGCTTTGTTACGAATACCAAAGGTGGAGTCGGCTGTTCTAAAACTGAACTTAGAGTGCAGTAGATGTGTAGATCAAAAGGATGATCAGAAGGATCTCGGGTTTTTGGAATGATGGGTTGCCTCCTGTTAAGAGCTAAATTCAATGCCTTCAGCTGAGCATAAAGTGGTCATGGAGAAGGAGTGGTCAAATCAACAGAATTTTGTAAAACAAGCACCTTGATCGATAGCCTACTTGGTCTAACCAGGTGCTTGTTCAGATCAACAGGCTGATGAAGCAGCCCAAACCCAATCAATCTGGTGGGTTGATGGATGTGGATCAAGAGATATGGTGCCCACCAGATATTTCGTGACTCAGAAGGATGTGCTGTGAGAAATGCGGGTTTGGCTTAATCGGATCAGCCTGGTCAGAGTAGGGATCCTCAAACGAAAAAGAGTCTGTGGAGGATGTAGGAACCCTACAAGAGTGATCAGAGAAAGATGGGACATGATTAGTAGTCTGATCATGTCCAAAACCCGATCAAAAGATGGAGAATCATATGCGACTGGATCATCGAGAGGAGAACTTGAGTAGAAGTTGATTCCGGTTGTGGGTTGGGGTTGGTTTCGGATTTGAGAAGGTTCTGTATGTGGATTTGAAGAGATGGCCTCTAGAAAGGATTCAAAAATAGGTTCATCTAGAGAGTCCTCATAATGCCCATCAAAATTAAAAGTAAATACCTGAAGAGTGCTTATAGGATCATGAAAATCTGAGTAAAGAAAAGTTTCGAACTCTAGATTGTAGACACTCTTGGCACTTACTATTTCTGATTTTTGAGGATAAAAAAGGAATGATTCCATCTCAATGGAACCTAATTTTGAGTCAATGATCTTGGGATCAGGGACCTAAGAGTCATAGTCGAAGAACGGATCATGGATGCTAAGGTCATAAACTAGTTCATAGACATCAGGAAACAAAAGTTCTCCGAAATTAGAGTAGTGATAAACACCTGTTTATCATCATTCTTTTGCATTAAAACAATCCTAGCTCTTAGGATTTTGCTTCACAAACGGGTTTTTGGGTTGTATTTAGTAATAAATTAGGTTAGGCATGCATTGCATTTTTTATTGTCTTTTAATGTGTTTTTGTGAGTGTTAGGGATGAACATATTAACAGATCCCTAGAACCCTAACACTCAGGAAGGCAACAGGTGAAGGAGAAGCTCAAACTAGCTGGAACCCAGCTTGATCCAGCTCATCGTAGCTGGAATCTAGCTCACATGGACTAGGGTCAACTCATCCTAGCTCCATTCAGCTCATCTCAGCTGAATGGCAGCTTAAGAGAGCTCATCTCAACTCACCCTAGCTCAGGTCAGCTCAGATCCAGCTCAACTTAGCTGAGTCTAGCTCATCTCATCTCCCATGAGTTCACAGGGAGCTCTAGCTAGCTCAGTTGAGTTGATTGGAGATCACCTCAGCTTAGGACTAGCCTGATCCAGCTCCACACAACTCCATCCAGCTGAAGATGAATTCATTCTAGTTCAGGAAGCTAAAGTCCAGCTCCCGGGGACTCAGCTTAGCTCAACTTAGTTGAGCTAAGCTACCTTGGCTATCTCAACCAGCTCAATCCTCCTCGGGAGGACCAGACCCAGCTCACCTCAACTCCATTCAATAGAAGCCAGCTCACTTTAGCTTGGCTTTGCAGCTAGTAAAGAACTAGCAAGCTAAGCCAGCTAGAGTAGCCCCATGTTGACCTCTTCAATAGCTGCCAACTCCAATTCAGCTCTAGACTCTTCATATCCAACTCCTCTCCTCAAACCCTAAGTTCCACATGCCTACTCCTCCACTCCACAAGTAGCTAAGCTGGCTTAGCTTAGCTTAGCTTAGCTTAGCTATGCTAGCATCCAGCTCCTTGGCCATCCATCAGCCATAACTTAACCCTAGCTAACTCCATTTACTAAGTAAGCTCAAATCCACCTAACTAGTTCCACCTCTACTCAAGTTGGCGCCACCATCTTCACCCCTCAATCACCACCTAAAGACACCTAGATGTTGGCACCAAAACCACCCTAACCACCCCCCTTTTTGGCGCCAACTTCATCTCCCATATCCACCCTGCACATAACCCTTCCAAGCCACATCCACCATCCACCTCAACCCCCTTCTAGAAGAATAGAAGTTGGCGCCAACCCATGGCACCTCTCCATGGTTGGTGCCACTTTTAGGTGTCCCTTGGCCACCCATAACTACCCTCCTGACATCCCTTAGGTGGCGCCAACTCCCCTTAGCCCTAGGATCACCTAACCACCCCCACCTTCCCATCTTAGCCATCCATCTCAAGAGTCACCTTAACCCTCCCATCCTACCCTATAAAAAGACCAACACCCACCACCATACAATCCATCCTTGGCTAGTAGAATACCTCTTATATTCTACCTATAGCTCACCCCCAAGAGAGAAGAAGAAGAAGATTAAGGGGACACTCTGTCCCATTGGTGCCTTCCCCTCTTCCCATCTCTCTTGTGCCCACGCTAGCCAAAGGAGAAGCCAGGCAAGGAAGACTGTTGGATGTACGAGTTGCTACGCTAACATGTTTGATTTTTAAAACCTTGTCGTTGTAGCTTGAAAGCAAAGAACAAGGCTTAGGAACCTGATTCCGAAGATCTGACTCATGTTTCTTTTCCTGAGGCCTTGATTAAACCCAGGAAAAAGAAGCTCGTTGATAGTGACGAGGAGCTCTTGAATATATTCAAGAATGTGAAAATCAATATCCCGCTCCTCGACGCTATCAAACACATACCGGCTTATGCTAAATTCTTAAAGGATTTATGCACACAAAAGCGTAAATCGAGGAATTAATTCTGAGGAAGTTGGTACTCTCCACGCAGGCTAGTTCTATTATCCTGCATCACCTTCATCCGAAAAAGAGAGATCTAGGTGCCCTTTGATTTCATGTGTTATCGGAGATTGCACCTTTGATAGGGCACTCTTGTACCTAGGTGCATCCATTAACCTAATTCTGACTTCTCTTTAAGAGAAGTTCGAATTAGGTGAACTTCGACTAACCTCAGTAACACTGCAGTTAGCGAACCGTTAGGTCACAAATCTGAGAGGCGTTATTGAGGATGTTATTGTCAATGTTAAGGACTTCTATTTTCCTGTAGATTTCCTTATCCTTGACATGGATGTAACTGAGAATTTGAGGAACGCACCCATCATTCTGGGGCATTTGATCCTGGCTATCGCTAAGGCCAATATAAACTGTGAGAGCGGTAGCATGGAAATCACCTTTGGGGTTCAGAAACTGAAATTGGATATTTTGAAGGCGATTAATAAATTTGAGGATTGTGGATTTATAGAGGAACTCCAAGAAGATAACTGGAATATTGAGACATGCATGGTTATTTCTACAATTGAAAGTTCCCCTTGTCTTGATGAATCTAACTTACAACCCTCTGTGGCAAACCCGCCACATTTTGAAGAGGTTATTGATTTTGTTCACTTTCAACCTCTTCCTCTTGATGAATCTTCATCAGCATCATCCTTACCTTCAATCTTAGACCTGCCTCAGCTTGAATTGAAACCATTGCTTGAGATTTTGAAATATCAGTTTGTAGGACCTAAAAAGACACTCCCTGTGATTATCAGTGCTAGATTGACTAAGAAGCAGAAGATTAAACTGATCAAGGTCCTAAAAGAATACAAAGAGGCAATTGGTTGGACCATCCATGACCTTAGGAGGATTGAGCCATCTTACTGCAATCACAGAATTTTCATGGAAGATGGATCCTGTCGTTCTCACCAGATGCAGAGGAGACTAAACCCTAATATGCAAGAAGTGGTCAAGAAGCAATAATTAGGTGGCTCGACGCAGGAATCACTTATCCGATCTCGGATAGTCCTTGGATAAGTCCCGTGCAAATTGTTCCCAAGAAAGCTGGGATTACCGTTGTGACTAACAAGAAAGGAGAATTTGTCACAACTCGTTTAGCTTTCGCTTAGAGGGTCTGTATCGATTACAGGAAGCTAAACACAGCCATGAAAAGGGATCATTTCCCTTTGCCCTTCATCAATAAAATTCTTGAAAGATTAGCCAGGCAAAAGTACTTCTATTTCCTAGATGGTTACTCGGGATACAATCAAGTCCCTATCCATCTCGAGGATCAGGCAAAAATGACTTTCACCTTCCCTATGGAACCTTTACTTTCCGTAGAATGCCATTCGGCTTATGCAATGCACCTGCGATTTTTCAAAGGTGTATGCTAGCCATATTCTTTAACATGGTGGGAGAGTTTATGGAAGTCTTCATGGATGATTTCTCTATTTTTGGAGAATCGTTTGATTCCTACCTGGCTAATCTCAAATTGATCCTATGGAAGTCTTCATGGATGATTTCTCTATTTTTGGAGAATCGTTTGATTCCTGCCTGGCTAATCTCAAATTGATCCTTAAAAGATGCATCAAAACAAGATTGGTCCTTAGTTGGGAAAAGAGCCATTTCATGACACAAGAAGGTATTGTCTTGGGTCATGTAATCTCTGAATGGGGAATTGAAGTTGACAAAGCTAAGATTGATGCTATTTCGAAACTTCCTCCTCCCACATCTGTTAAACAAATTCAATCATTTCTTGGTCATGTGGGATTCTATCGGAGGTTCATCAAGGATTTCTCCAAGGTTGCTCACCCTCTGAGAAACCTTCTTGCCAAAGCATGCCGTTCGAATTTAACGAATCGTTCCATAAGGCATTCAATTTTCTTAAAATGGTAGCCACTTGTGCTCTGGTGCTGCAACCACCGGTTTGGATAACCCCATTTGAGATCATGACCAATGCTTCTGATTATGCGGTCGGGGCTATTTTGGGTCAAAATATCGACAGAAAGCCCTCTGTCATCTACTACACTAGCAAAACTCTGGATGAGGCTCAAAGGAATTATACCATTACTGAGAAGGAGTTGCTAGCTGTAGTATTTGCTTTGGAGAAATTCAGGGCTTATCTGTTAGGGTCTTATGTCATAATTTACACCGACCACTCAGCCTTGAGACATCTCTTGCCAAAAAGGATGCCAAACCTTAGTTCATTTGATGGATTCTTCTGCTTCAAGAATTCGATATTGAAATCAAAGATAAATCTGGGGCACAGAATGTGGTGGCAGATCATCTTTCAAGACTTCTAAGTGATTCTCCTCATCTAGATATTCCAATTGCTAATACTTTTCTGGATGAGATTATTCTTACAGTGTCGGGTGTCCAAACCCCGTGGTTTGTAGATAGTAAACTATTTGGCCGTTGGTCAAATCCCTCAGGATTGGATCAAGCAACAATGAGATAGACTCAAATTTAAGGCCAAATATTACTTTTGGGAGGACCCTAAACTGTACCGCATCGGCTTTGATTATATTATTCGATGATGTGTTCTGGAGAATGAATTCCAAAGTATACTTGAGTTCTGCCATGCATCTATGTGTGGTGGACATTTCTCCGGGAAAAAGACGCCTGCAAAAATATTGCAATCTGGATTCTATTGGTCATCTTTATTTAAGGATGCCCAAGAATTCTCGAGGTCGTGATCCCGATGCTAAGCACTTGGGAGCATAACCAAGAGTGATATGATGGCTCTAAAGCAAATCCTTCCCATTGAAATCTTTGACGTTTAGGGCATCAATTTCATGGGACCCTTCTTCCCTTCATTTGGACACCAGTACATTCTAGTTGCTATTGATTACGTGTCCAAGTGGATTGAGGCTATTCCCACCCGAACCAATACCACAAAGTGGTCATCGATTTCGTCAAAAATAACATCTTCAGTCGGATCGGGATTCCAAGGGCTATCATCATTGATGGTGGTACTCACTTCACAAATGCCTAGTTCCGTAGTTTACTGGAAAAATACGGGGTAAATCATAGAATCTCCACACCTTACCACCCTCAGACGAACGGATAGGCCGAGATCTCCAATCGGGAGATCAAGAACATCCTGCAGAAGATGGTTAGGCCTGATCGAAAAGATTGGACTCAAAAGCTTGAGGATGCTCTTTGGACCTTCTGTATGACGTAAGAATGCCTATTGGCATGTCACCATTTCGTCTGGTGTATGGAAAGGTGTGCCATTTACTCATAGAGATTGAACATCGGACATTTTGGGCAATCGAGCAATGCAACTTGGATTTGAGTTTAGTCGGAAAGACCAAGAAGCTCCAACTATCTGAGTTGGAGGAGATTAGAAATGATGCGTACAAGAATTCCATGATCTATAAGGCTCAGACCAAAGCTCTTCATGACCAACTAATTTCCCGCAAGAGCTTTGAGCCGAGCTAGAAGGTCTTGCTCTTTGATTCTCAACTTAAGCTCTTTCTTGGCAAACTTAGGTCAAAGTTCGATGGCTTGTTCATCATCGATTGAATATACCCCAACGGAGCCATTGAGATCTCTGCCCCAAAGATAGGTAATTCTTTTAAGGTCAACGAACCGTGTTATTCTAGAACCCATCTCCGATGAGGCTGCTTTAACCTTAATGTGACTTCTTTGGTTGGACTTCGCCTAGTTGATGGCATTAAACTTAGTACTTGTATAGTCTGACTCAGAGCTGACCCGAGCATCATGGAATACAGGTGATATTTTCTTCATTCTACCCTGCTTCTCATGCATTTTATTTTCAATGAGGACATTACATCAGCTAAGCATGGGGGTTGGATTCATTTCTAAATCATTTTGTCAGCTCTGTGGAATTCTTGTAAATTCTACTTATTGTTCACTCTATAAAGATTTTTTTTTTTTGAATTAGGAAAGAATAATTGGGCATTAGGACTTTTCAACCTTAGGGAATAATACAGTAGGATCTAAACACTTAAACCTTTCAGGTCTTCGGGCTTAATTAGCCCAGGTGTCCACTAAAATGTGGATTTGTTTATCAAGTCCTTGCCATTCTGAATTTACTTCAATTTGGTTAAATAAGTTGGGGTGATAAGTACATGACTTTTCAACCAGCCCTCTGATGTGAGGGGATTTTAAGTCTAAGCATCTACACACTATTTGCACTGACTCGCTTTTCGATAGTTTTAACGGAAATTGGGTAGCTAATGAACCTTCTAGGATGGTATGGCTGGCAAGTTATCATGGGTGACAGCCCATTGGTAGGTTGTCCAAAGCCTAGTCACATGACTATTCTTTTCCTACTGTCTTTAGGTAAATCTTAGATTAGGGAAGCCACCTACTTACAAAAGAAAAAAGGAAAAAATAGAAAAATATCCAAAAAAAAAGAAAAAAAAGAAAAGGAAAAAGAAATAAGCCACACTTCACCAGACGAGTATGGCTGGCAAGTTATCGTGGGTAACAAGCCATTGGTAGGTTGTCTAGATCCTAGCTCAAGAAATGCACGTATAATTCCAAAACACTTAGGAAGAAGTGGAGGAGTAGAATAAGCCGAGGAGATATACACTGGGTTTGCTCTTGTGTTGACCTCATAAAAATAAAAGTAGGGAGAAAGCTACCGGTCGAATAGATACACCTTTAGGCAGAATTTCTTTTCAAGGTCACCTGGGGGCATAGAAACCCGAAGTCCATTCTAATAGTCGATCAGTGAGTCTATCACATTTCACACATAAAGATGCTTAGAACTTAGGGTTTTCTTCGAGTCTTGTGTGGGTTGAGTGGCCGTAGAAAGCTGCTCCAAAACCCTAAACTCAAAAATCCAAAAAAAAAAATTAGAAAAGAAGAAAAGAAGAAAAAGATCCTTCTTTGAATAAGGAAAGGGCTTGAGGCAGTCTGCATTTTGGCAGACACCCGGGTGCTGTTGTGTCTTTGTAGTTTAGGTTCTTAGTAAAAATCTCCTAGTGTTGAAGAATAACTTTTGCCCAAGAAATTTGACCTAATTCTTTTATAAATGGCGTATAGTTTTTGCTAGGGAGTAACAAAAGATAGGCATGGGGGTGTGATGTGCATACATCTGAATAGCCAAAAATATCTATTAATGCATATTCTTGGTATCATATAAGCATCATGTATTGTAAATATTGCATAACATGCATCATCAAGTATTTAGGTCAAATTGTACAAATTGTATAGTAATTTCTTCTTCTTGGTGGCCAAGGATAGTGCGACATTTAATCGAGGCCTCAGATTGAAGATACAACAGTATGGATTTGATTAGGGTGACGATCGGAGTTCAATGACTCCAAGATTGCCCTGATTGGACTTTCGTAGCATTAGATATAATCCAAGGAAGATCAGATATCAAGGGGCCAAGATGGTGTAAATCCATACATCAGATGACAAATATGACCGTACGAATGGGTTCGGATCGACGATCGCAACCTAATGGTGTGAAAATCAATCCAATCCGACATTCGTGGCACCATCTACAAGACATAGAAGATGAACAGCCAAGATGACGCCACATGGCATCATCCTAGCTGCCCAACTGGGCCAAGGACCCACCGCTACCTTCTCTCTCCTCAACGACGTAGAAGATCTCAGTCGTTGGATCACGATCCAACGGTTGAGAGAGCTCACGCCCAAATTCATGAACGTGCATCAAGTGACCATGTAGCTCAGTAGTCGTGTGACTTCATGTGAAGAGGGAGGTGTGGGTTCGAGCCCTGCCTCACCTCAAATCAAGTGCAAGCGTGGGAGCGGTTAAATTAGAGATAAGAGATGGCAGGAGCGTCACGTGGCGCACCCAGATGCGAGGAGCCCCACATGCGTGATCAGACATGCCTCTGAACATGCCATCGCACGTGAGTGAGGCGTTATGAAGGTGCGGTGCGATGCATTCTTAGCTGTCGATCTCTTGATTGGACGATTGAGGTTGTCTGGACATATACGAGTGTGTTGAGTAAGGGAGAGGAAGAGGCGACACATGCGCGCGAGCTAAGACCATGTTTAGGGTCTTTAGTGACGTTTTAATCAGTCACTAAAGGCCCCTACGTTAATGTTTTTAAATTTAAATGACCTTTTTGCCCCCAACCTCTACACCTATACAAAGGCCTACACCCTCACATTTCATTCATCCCTTCCTTCACTTCTCCCTTTATAAAGCTCTAAAGAAGCTTGTCCCAAACTCGGGATGCCCCTCTAGAGTTAAAATCAAAGTTTTCTCACCCCCATTTCGAAAGTGGATCCTGCGACAATGATGCCCTGCCTCGCCCCTGGTTCTTCCCACTTCGTTCTCCATCTTCCGTTTTCTCCCTCCATCTTCTAGGCGTCGCCCCGTTCGGCTCATCCTCCAAGTAGCTGTCGAGGTGGATAACTTCTCACCTTTCTCTTTATTGCTTTCTAGAGTAGATTTTACTACTTTCTAGTTGTAATATTTCCCACTTTTTAGTTGTAAAATCATTATCCATATTATTAAGTATTTGTTCTTTCTCTCTCTCTCTTATTGTTAATATTGAATTCACTATGATTATCTTGATTTTTAAACAAAAATAACAAAAAAATATAATCATGGATTTCAAATCGACATAACCTCCCTATGTTCGACCTAGAATTCTTTTCGAGTTTCAGTAAAATTTATTTGTTGATGTATTTCTTCGCAAATCACACTACAACGATGGATTTTCAAAACTCAACTTCCATTTTGGATGATTTTCTCAATAAACAGGGGAGCATGTCCCGAGGGCCGCTAATTATGCCAAACCCCTACTTAAGTCATTGACAATCGAGCTCCCCAACTTATCACCTTTTGAAGCAAGCGGACGTCACTAATTCGAAGTACGTTTAAGAGAGTGCCCTGAAATGGACTCTATGAATCTTAGGGCCAATGTCTACTCAATTTTAATTAAGGCTTGGGATAGTAGTGCTTTCGGAATGTGATGGGCCTTGTTAATGGGTTGTGCCCTTAATAATTCATTGAGAATGTCTGTATGTGCACAACCAAAAGTTTTCAATCAATATTATTAAGGATGAAGTGAATATTATGGTTCGAATCTTGCTTACAAGCTTTTAGGATTCAAATATTAGGTTTATTTGACCAAATTTTGTGAGGCAAATCGAGTTTGAAAGCATGAGTTCAAGTATTTTACTTTATAAATCAAGAAAATATGGAGTTCCTGGCTTAACCTAATTATTTGAATCTTATGGGGTAGCTACAAGATGAATTAATTTTAAATTAGGTGGTGCAGCCCAAGCAATTCAACCAATTGGCGTTGATGCACCACTAGTTAAATCACAAAAAGATAATTAACCTAATATGATTTCTACATTTTTATGTGTGTTAATACATGTACCGATTCCACAGGTCAGAATCCCAATTGACCAGATAAAATCAAACGAGGTTATATGCCTCAAATGTGGGTGTATGTAGTGTGTGTGTTAATTTTTCCCACAATCAATTTTTTTTTTTTTATGCGTAGGGTGAGGTGAGTGGAGGTGGCAAACATGACAAATAGTTTCTATCCTAGGGTTTATGCAAACACCTAAGTAAATTAAGTCTTGGTTATTTATGTGGTGGAATGAGAAACTACTAGGGGGAAATGTGGGGGCACTTACAAACCACTTTACCTGCACTTTACTTTGGTCTACCATACTTGGATCTCCTTGCTAGGGTACCTGCAAGATAGCAAACCAGAGGCAAGAGGGGTTAGTTAATATGTAAATGCACAGAAACATGAAAAAAAGAAAGCAAAATTCATTGCCTCCCTAGCAATGGTGCCAAAATGATGAGCATGTTTTCATGAGGAAAAGTTAGGGTTTCGGAGAACCTATCATCGTAGTCGCAAAAATCGCTACCAAATAAAATTTATATCGAAACTCCAAGGGAGTCCCAGGTCAAACATAGGGAGGCGACGTTTATTTCCTGGAAATCCACATTTTGCTTTGTTTCTTTTTGGTATTTTTAGGGTTTTGTGATTTTTTTGTATTTTTATAATGAACTAGCCAAGGTAATTTACAAGTGAACATAAATCAAGAGAGAGAGAGTAGAGACTTGAAAGGAATCTACTCTGGATAGGCAAAGGGGTGTTTAGGTCCTTATATAGTGGATGAGAAGGGGCTAAAAGTGGGTATAGGACAATTAGCGACCTCTAGGACGTCGTAGTAGATCCTGCTCATGCGTCGCTGTAGCTAGCTCACGTGCTTGTTGTAGCGAGCTGTGCTGGCCATCCATCTCGCGCATTGATCATGCTTGTGCTTCACTGGTTGTCCATCTCTCATCTCTAACTACCATCGTGTGCGTCCATCAGCTGGCATCCGCTGAGCCACAGTCGAGTGAATCATCGCCCTTGGATGGCAGATGAAGGGCTCTGATCTTGCGGGAGAGGTTGCTTCGGATCACGCATCCATTGTGCGTGTGATTTGGTGTGCACCTACATAGTATCGCACACGAATAGAACACACGGCGCTTGGAATGCCACGTCGCCACTTCCTTTGCTGCTTGATCTCCCATCGACAGCTCAATTTTCACTCGCACAGGCTCAGCGGATTAAATCTGCGTGCGAGGCTTCTATCTCTTGTCTGTGCATTGGGAGTGGGGACACTAACCAATGTGCTAAGGGCGAGTTTGGGTTTCGTTTAGGAATCAAGGTTCACACATCCGTGACCATTGAATCTTGATCCAACGGTCGAGATTACGTGGAGCTTCTCTTTGTATGACTTGATGAGGGCGACGTGCCCTCTTGGAGTCCATTGGATTTGAGTCCAACGGTAGAGATCTGACAAGTGTGGCTTGAGAGGGGCGGTTGTAGTTGGGCTGGAGGGCTGTGATGGCGTCACGTGGCACCATCGTGGTCGTCCAACTTCTTCATGTAGAGGGTGCTACGGAACTATAATCGGGGTGGTTTTTGCACTGATGGACTGCGATTGTTGTTCCAGATCCATCAGTATAGTCAGATTTTCCCTCTGGAGCCTGTCAAGATGTCGTATTGCCCTTGGCCTGGTAAAATGTAGAGATTAATATACATACAACACAAATTATCCTAAATGCAATGTAATGAATGTTATGCATTATTGGCAATGCTGTATGCAATGTTAAGCTTAGGAACTATCATAAGTCGATATTTTATCATGAATAAATGCGTATTTATCATTAGGAATTCATAAGGTGATGCCAAAAGGTGAAATCACCCTCCCTGTCACAATATGGGATGGAAATTGATATTTGAACTAGATAACAACTTTCACAATGGCTAATTTTTCCACCACCTTCAATGGAATTATCAAGCAACCATCTGTGCATGCCTTTGTAGCCATCGCATCCTCCTACTTGCAGATTGTCCTCTTTAACTCCTTGGCAGTTGCAGCAATTGTCCATGGTGACCAGTCAATCGGCTAAGAGTTGCTCCACCCAGAGACAAAGCGTACAACCCAAAGGGTTGCCTTGAAGCCATAGAAGTGGGGAAGAAGAGAGCATAGTTGGTGCCCCCACTTAGACCAAGCCCTAGCAAAATAACCACCAACCAAGATGAAGTTGGGGTCTACTATGATGATGAGGAAACTTTACCTCAGAAACCCTACTAAAATGATTCAAGTGGGTGCTGACCTCAATGAGAGCCAAGTTAGAGGCTTGCTCCATTACTCCAGCAAAATGCTGACGTCTTCACCTGGTCAAGGAAAGACCTACCTGGCACCTGATATTTGCAAACCAATGGGCAAAATTTATCTCGTTATGTCATCTTGTAGTTTGAATTCCACATTAATTTGCAAATCATAGTAAATTTATAACGAGACCATGAATTGAATTTTGAAATGGGTTTTGGTTTGGTGAGTCCTAGTCAAATTCTTAGGGAGGCAAAATTTGGCTCTTTTCGCTTGAAATCTGCTTAACAATTATTTTATTTTTGGTCTTTTGGCTTTATATATTGTTATGGTCCTTTTTTTTGTTTGAGTGATTATGTGAAAGAGAACTACGACTAACAAACTATGCTAACACTTTTTTTAAATTTTTGATTAAGGAATAAAGCAAGAACAATAAAAGTGGAAACTCAATCTTTATTACTTGCGAATATAAAACTACACTACATAAAGTGACAACATTGGAATTGAAATGTTCACTACAAAAGCATGTGGACTAAGCCACTTATACAAAGCTTAAAAAGAAAGAAAACATGAAATGATGGAGATGATATGGGTCTAGTGAAAGGCTTAGGATAGGCGTGATGGGATTAGGATATGGTTAAGGATTTGTTGGGACAAGGTTCGGATTGGGACAAGGTGTTAGGATTTTAGGATATGGGATAAGGGGTGCTACCCATGTGGATATGAGGTGGATGGCTGTAGTGGGTGGTCGTTAAGTAGTGAGTAAGGTGGTTGAGGTGGGTGTTGGATGTATGGTGTCAATGGTGGTGTGTGTTGCAATGTGTGTTAGAGGGTGAGATGGAGGTCTATTCGTGTATGTGTGTTGGTGTTTCTAATGGGAGATGGTCAATTGAGGTGGTGGGATGCAATGGCATGTTGCTATAGCAAAGGAAAACAATAAAAATAGAGGTTCAACAAGGGAAATGGAGGGTGTGGTGGCAGCTGAAATTAGAGGTTGTTGTTGGTGGAGTGAAGGTTTGGCCGTAGGTTTGATGTTGTGAGGTGAAGGTGGTCAGTGCTGGTAAGGTGATAGGGAGGTGTTTGGTAGCCGATAGGTGAAGGTTGTAAGGTGGTGGGTTGCTGCAACATGTAAAAAGAAACAAAAAAAAAACTAAAGTAGAGGAGGAATAGGGGAGGGGATGTGGCTATGTTTGGTGGAGAAGAAGGAAGAAGAGGAGAATGGAGTGGTGGCTGATGTTGGGTTGTTGCAGTGAATTTGGTGGTCATGTGTGGGTGTTGGGAGATGGAGGAAGTTGATGCCAGTGGATAGGGTAGTTGATGAGGGGTGGTGCCAGCAGTGAGATGGTGGCTAACAGTGGAAGTGGGGTGGTGCAGTCGACAGTGAAGTAGTGTGTGCGTGTGTGTGTGATGATGATAAGATGGTGGAGGCGATGGCTTGTGGTGGTTGTGTGTGTGCTAGCATGTGTATGTGTTAATGTGTGTGTGTTGGTGTGGCCGGTTGTGGTGGTGTTGCAGCCGATGGTGGAGATGTGATGATGATTAACCAAGAATAAAAATAAGAGAAGGATGGCAAGAACAAAATATCAAAAAAATAGAAACAAAGGAAAAATATTATATTACTTGCACTAAAATAAAAACTAACAACAAGAAAATAAAAAGGAGATAAGGAGAAGAGGCTTCCATGCTAATGGGGGAAAGGGGGCTCCTTGAGCCTTGCCTATGATGGTGGTGATCCTCGACTTAGCGCCTACACCACCTTGGCCTCAAGAGTGGGTGACATGGTGGAGGGTAGCCTTGGGTGGCCGGCCACCATGGCCATGGGGAGGAGAAGTGAAGGTGGAGAGTGGTGGAGTGTGAAAAAAATGGGAGAGTAAGGGAGGTGCACCTATGGGATGAAGGGGTTTTATAGAGTGGGTGTAGATGGTTCTAAAGGGGGTTAGTGGGTTCTCTCCCTAAGGTGTCTTAAGGGGCTAAGTGGGTGATTAGGTGGTTGCACTAGGTGGGTGATTAAGTGGGAGTTTAGGTGGGTGGTTAAGTGGGAGTTTAGGTGGTGGCATTGGGCCTCTAAAATGGGTAGGAGTTGGGCTGAAAATTAGTGTACTAAATAGGTAGAGAAATAGATGGGGGAGTGGGGTGTTGGGCTCATTATACATGGTATTTAATGATGGGTTAATTGGTGCATTAGGTGGGTGTTTAGTGGATGAGTGTGGAATTAATTAGGTGTACAAATGTGCATTCCATGTGTACATCTGTCCATGTATGTGTTGGAGCACATGTTTGTGTGAATTAAATGTGTGTGCACATATGTGTGTAGGCTAATTAGAGTATGCTAGTTTGAGTGGATTAGGCTTGGGTTAGGTGCATGATTTTGCATGGTCTGCATGGGCTTGTCTTGGGCTAGTCTCGATCCTCTTCCTCTCTTTCTTGATTTTAAGTGCATCTGTCTCCACTTCATTTGTTGCGGCAATCTATTGTTGAATGCTTCATGGACTTTCCGCATTTTCCATTCAATGCATCTCTCGCTCCTTTCATATGGACCTATATACAAGAATTGATAGTATCAATACTAGGCCCATGAAATAGAAAAATAGACTAGGAATGTACAATAATGCAGATGCGTGATATGCATGAAATCCATGCTCTATTTACAATTTAAGCTAGGTATTTAGCCTAATTTAGTCATTTTAGGAGCCATGATTACTATGCAATCATACCCTCATGCCTAAATCTTGCTAGTCCCTAGCAAGTGAATGCATGATTATCTATGCCCTAATTTTTTCTTTCCTTTTCCTCTTGACATTATTGAAAAAATATTGAGTCGAGTGTTGGACTTTTTAGATGTCAATTGCCCCCATCCCTAGAAATTAATACTTAGGATTTCATCTTCAAAGACTCAACAACAGTTAGGTGTCTGCCAAAATACATACTTCTCAAGTCCTCGCCTTATTTCATGATTTTTCTCTCTTTTTTTTAACACAATTTTTTTCTTTTGATTTTTGTTTGGGGTTTCTAGGTACTTTCACTACAAGAATCTGGATTTGTGCCATCGATTCAAAACCGATGGCAGAGGTATTATAGCCGATGCTAAAAATCAATGACAATGCTAGCGTTGTCGCTTTGTTTTGCCATTGGTTATAAACAAAATGTGACGTCGAATTATTGCTACCCTAGTGGATGGATTGGAGGTTATGCTGTCATTTTATAATCGACGGGAATTTTATTTCCCATCATTTACAAAAGAAGCGACGCGAATTATACATCACATTTTCCTACATTAACGTGCCACTTGTGGATTTCTTTCGTCGTTTAAATGTAAATGCTATCACTTCTAAAAGCAACAGTATAAATATTTCTACCATTGCTTATTAGATAAGTGACGACAAATAGCCATTTTTTTTTAAAATCTTAAACATCATCAGTTTTATATCATTGCCGTCGCTTATGTAATAAGTGACGACAAATGGCCTTTTTTTTTAATTACTATTTAACACCATCGGTTAGTTAAAAAATCAACGGCAAAGGTAAGGATTTTGTTTTTTAAATTTGAAAATTATGGGAAACATTTGCTATTCCAAATGTGAAATATGTAAAAACTAAAAAGTTTCAAAATGCTATTATACCTAGGGAAACACTTACTTTTACACACAATGTTGAGAATGAAAACATGTTTCATTTTCCACAAAAATAAAGTATGATACAAAAGAAGTTTCATAATGAAATATTTACATATAAAAGAAAACATGTAATAGTAAGAAGAAAAAGGAAATATCAAAAAAGTGCCGCACCAATGCCATCAACTCCACCAACCTCGCCCATGTCATCGTCGTCTTGTCTATGGGTGGTGTGATAAGATGGAGACGGATGCTCTGATTGTCCCTTCTGCAAAATGAGTAGAAGATACTGAATCTTATCATCCATCTTACTTATTTGAGACTACATGGCATCCATCTGGTTCTTCATATCTGCCTCTCTCTTCTCCTTCTCCTCTCATCTCTGCAGTGTCGATCTTTTGGTTCAACTGATCATCAACATTAGATGAGATGACCCCTTTCATCCCATACCAGCAAAACAAGGTGTGTGCCCTCCCTATGCTATGAATGAAACCACCATCATCCAGTGGCATCACGATCCTAAATGCTTCCTCTGGATCCACAGGCTATTGGATGCTGTCAGAGTTCTCATCGGAGGGGGATGCGCCAAGTGAACCATTTTCACCTAAACATATTAAAAAATATTACTATAATATATATACAAAGTTATAAAATTTTTGAATTTAGGAAATTTATGTGTCTTTGCTGGTATGGCTCATGAATCCCCCTACGAGCACCCTCAGCTGTAGCCTTACTATGGGTGACCTCGTAGACGTCCATCCTACTCATTTCTCCCTAATCATTCAAAGCAGATTGAAAATATGAAAATGATATAATTTTATTAAGATCATCTGTAAAGTAAATAACTTGCAAGTACAAAGTTATAATAAACTTACGTAAGGACTCTTAATCGTCTTAATGCTTCTTCGACCCAGACAATGGGTCTGTGCTGGAGCTTTAGCCCTATTGGTATGATTTTTCCTTACCTACTTCTGTAATAAAAGCAAATATATATATAAACAAATTCATCTTTTATTATGAATTTAGGATTTATGAATTTAATATAAACATTTAGAATCAATTACCAACCTCTGCTTTGGGATCTATCCAATGCTCGCATGCCTCCTTCCAGTGTTTAGGCATGACATCAGGAGGGCAATTCTCCATTGCCTCCTCGTGCGACCTACTCAAGAAAAACAAATAATGAATATTAAATATTTAAATTAATATATGAAATCATATACATAATAAATATGTAAATGTTTAGAACTTTTTACTTTTCTCTTTGTCTCTATCCTCCAATCTCTATGGAGCTTGGTAGTATGCTTAACGATATACGTGGGGGCATTTGGTTTGTCACTCCAATTGTAACTCACCTACATTTATTTTGACAAAATATATCAATCTTACATGAAAATAAATTTAGGATAAAGTTATAGAAGTAATATTTAAGATCTATTTCATTACCTCTAATTGTTAGAGGAGCTGTCTCTTTAGCTTTGTGGGCACCCTCCTCTAGTTGAAGTAGCAAAGTGGCACGACGGACATCACCATCACACCCACTCGA
The DNA here is from genome assembly GCA_037157565.1 of Thalassia testudinum. Taxonomy (NCBI): domain Eukaryota; kingdom Viridiplantae; phylum Streptophyta; class Magnoliopsida; order Alismatales; family Hydrocharitaceae; genus Thalassia; species Thalassia testudinum. The sequence continues at coordinate 23,255,868 of JAZHRO010000078.1, forward strand.
CTGATGAAGCCCGGGCAATTCTCCGCCCCCCTGTGGATCTAAGCCTAATCATTATTCTGAGGCCCTCAGGGACACGTTGGAGATCTAGGTTCTTTGTCTTCCCTTGTCCTTTTCTTACTCTACCTGCATAGACATTAATAATATTAATTATATCAAATATATAATAAGTTCTGAAATATAGAAGTAAAATAGTTTTAGAATGTATAGGACTTCTAACCAGTACTTGTACCCACTGCACTTGGGTCCATATGTACTGGGGACGTACTCTCAACCTGCTCCTCCTTGTCCTCCCCATCATTCTCATCCTCATCCTCCTCCTATGATGTCCACAACTTTGGATGATAATCTAGATCAACTGGTACTCGCTCTGGCTCACTAGTAGGAATCTCCTTTTCCCTTCCCCCTGCATATATTACATCACAAGATTGAGCCAGGTCTTCGGGTCTTAGAAATCGTGACTGAGAAGGAGACTGGTGTCAGGGGAGTGGCTAAGCTTGGGGAGATGGCTTGGGCTGGGTGGATGGATGTGTCTGAGAGGGAGCCTTTTTGTTGGCCTTTTTCTTAAACCCCTTCATTTGCAACAACAAATAAATACAAAAATTAATATAATTGAAAACAATATATAAAGCATTAATGCAAAAATAAACAATTACATAAAGGAAACCTATAATGAAACAAATACACAAAAGAAGCACAATAGAAACATGAAAATATGAATTGCATAAGTAAACCATAAAGGAAACAAAGTAAAGAAATTATTACTAATGATAGATATCCACATCTATTGCATTTGAATTTAGATGACCTTCTTCCATTAATTCTTGATATGCTTCAGATTGTGCGTCCAAATGATTGCACGATACTATTCTTATTGGTATAAGCCAACCTCTTTGGCAATTATTAGGGACATAAAAACACTTGTGTGTCTTAACATGACAATGTGAATGGTTCAGAAGGTTGAAGAATATGACGGTTACGATTTAAATTCAAGAATTGTGTTTCTTGTCAATTTTGAAACCAATGCCCTCTTTAAAAACATCAAACCAAAGGCATTTAAACGAGACAACTATGTGTTCTTATCTGAAGCTGATCTCCATAGTTTCTTAGATTTCAACATAATATCAACAACAACCCCAGCCTGTTGTGTAACCTTTTTATCATCAATTTTTTTTATTTTGAATCTGAAACCATTTATTATATACCTAGAGTGGTAATGTGCAAAATGTAATGGTGTATCAAAATTACATCAAAATCTGGTATCCATCATGGGTCCTTATCCTCTTTCAATTGATAAACATGGTTTTTGAACTAATCCAGGAAGTTAAATTCTGATGTATTTGAAGTAGATACTTGTTTGAATTCCTTATAGAATGAATCAATCTCTTGGATTTGCTTTAAAAAATATAGATGTGCCCAACATCTGTCAATTTCCAAAATTGACTTGTATTCTGCATAAAAATCAACCTTCCTCTAATATAAAAAATCAACAAATATTCTTCATCATTTTCATTGTATTCCCCCTCATAGTTCATTTGAAGTTTACTGAAGTGGTTGTCTGTTTCATTCATGTACATGGATGTAAATTTTATACACTCTTCCAAGAGATAACCTTCTACAATTGAACCTTCTGGCTTTGCCTTATTCAAAACATAATTTTTTAGCTTTTTCAAAAAATGCTCCATAGGATACATCCATCTGAATTGTATAGGTCCACTAATTCTCACTTTATTTGCAAAATGTAATGTGAGATGAACCATTACATCAAAGAAGACTGGGGGAAGAATCTATTCCATTTTACAGAGAGTAATGACTTTTTGTTTATCCCAATGGTCTAGCATATCATTTTGTATTATCTTTGAACAAACAGCTTTGAAAAATACGCTCATTTCTGTGAAGGAATCAACAACTGGCTCAGGTAGTATCCCCCATATTGCCAATGGAAATAATACATGCATATAAACAAGGGAGTCATGACTTTTCAAGCTAGATATGTTCTTCTGTGCTTCATTTAAACAACGAGAAAGTTGCAATGAGAAACCATCTAGCACTCGAATGTCCTTGAAGAAGGAGAACAATCTACTCTTTTGATCTCGATTCTAGTTGTAAATAGTAGGTGGGAAGTAGCCATTGTCCTCATGAATATGCAGCTACAGACAAATCCCCAAACTCTTCATGTCTCTTCTTATTTTCACCATGTCCATTGGATCATCAGTCAGATTTAATACGTCTAAGATATTGTCCATTACATTCTTTTTGATGTGCATAACATTTAAGTTATGATGTATTGTATGATCTTTCTAGTATGGCAGCTCAATAAAGAAAATATTTTTCTTTCGAAACCCAGAATTTTTCAAGGTTGTTTGATCTTGTTTGAATAGTCAACCTAATTGTATCTCACTCATTTCTTGTAATCTCTCCATGATAGCTTGACTCGGCAACCTGATAGAATCTGTAGTAAGTTTATTCTTTGGATTTTTCTTTGAATATTGACACATCCTGCCATCAAATTTACTCCTAAACTGTGACGTTCGCCATCTATGTTCAATGGGTAGAAATCCTTGATGTCCTAAGTAATAGAACTTCTTACTTTCTGCCAGTCGTAGGTGATGAGTATCTTCTGTACAGACTGGGCAAGCAACCTTTCCCTTAGTACTCCAACCTACCAAATTTGCATATGCTCGAAAGTCATTTATGGTCCATAATAATGTTGCATGCATTTGGAAGAATTCTCTCTTTTCTGCATCATACATCTTCATGCCAGTGTACCACAACTATTTGAGTTCATCAATCAATGGTTGAAGGTAAATATCTATTGCATTTCCTAGTTTCTTTGGATTGGGATTAATAATGTCAGTATCATGAATGATGATCGCATATACAACCAGGGAGGAAAGTTATAAGTGACCATTACCACTGGCCATATAGAGTATGACGGGTACATACTCTTAAATGGATTAAATTCGTTGCTTGTAAGACCTAACCGTACATTTCTTTCCTCTAAAGAGAATGAAATGTTTTTGTTGTCAAATCTCTTCCACTCCTCTGAATCAGTAGGATAACGTATTATTCCGTCTTGAGATTTATAATCCTAGTGATTGCATAGTAATCATAGGTCCTAATCTACCTGAATTAAGTTAGCTCCTAGTTTAACTTAGGCATAATGCATACATAAGCATCATACTTTGCATCATAGTTGATTTGTTAGTTTTGTAAATAATAATGCTATATTAGGTTCTAATTGAGAGATAATAACAATTGCAGGTATTTTAGGGCTATGGATGATAAATCCAACTGTACGAATCTACTCAGAATGACAATGGGAGTCCAATGCTTCCGAGATCGCCTTGATCAGATCCCATAGCATCCTATGAAGTCTGTAGAAGAGTAAGGGCCAAGAGGAAAATAGGTGGAAATCCATACCTCAAATGCCAAATCTGAAAGCACGAATGGATCCAGATCAGGGATCACAGTCCAACGACGCAAAAATCATCTCGATCGGAGACTTATAGCATAATCTACAAAGAAGAGAAGATGGACACCACGATGGCGCCATGTGGTGTCATCACAACTGCCCAAGAGTGTCATCCCAACCTCTGAAGGATTTTCCTAGCACATTAGGGGCCATTGGATCGTCATCCAATGGCCACGATGCAGCCATGTCACCATTACAGTCGAGCCTCATCAAGGAAGGACCATGCTCAGCCGTTGGATCTCCATCCAATGGCTAAGAGCAGTCATACATGAAATGGAAAGTGTGACCATCCATGCTCTTAGCGCGTTGGTTAGCGCACTCAAACACAAGCCACAGATGCACGTTCGAAATGGTCTGAGGCGTAAAATCAGCGAGGCAGTGAGTGCGGGTGAAATCCAAGTGTTAGATCTTCATTAGACGATGGTGGAGTGAACACGTAGCATGCTAATGTGCATCGGATGGAAACGTACACGATGACACACAACTGAATGCGCCCTCGCGTACGCGAGGAGTTTCAAAGGCGGTGGGTGGGTCTCTTGTAAGTCATTTGATTGTGAGATCGGATGGCTAAGATTAAAGATTGGAGTTTGCGCTTTGAATCAGCAAAGGCGATGAGCGCACGAGCTGGCGACCGTGCGATCGTGATCCAAGGGAGATGGGTGTGCCATGTGTTGGTAGGAGGTTAAATTCGTGCATAAGAAATGCATTAGAGGCCTTTTTGAGGCACGATCTAGTCCGTTGATCTCCCAATCGATGAATCTGATCAATCTGAGGTTGTTGCAGGTTTGGAGGGTCAAATACTGGCTTTGCACCTCATTTTGACTATAAAAAGGACCCTCGGGGCCCCCATATGAAGGCAACTCTTCTCCAACCCTCTCCAGACAACTCTCCAGATCCTCTCCTCCAGACCTCTTCTTCTCCTGTTCTCTCCCTCTTCCTCTGAAGCATCCACCAAGCCACCTTGGTGTATCGCTACTGCTCCCCTTGACCTCTCCATAAGGCCACTATTCGTCTCGTAGATCACATTAAAAGAATGAATACATTGTAGTATAACATGAAATACGTCAAAACAAATACAATTTTAACGAGAGGTGAGTCCCGATTGAACTCAGGGAGGTAGAAAATGCTTTTGATTGCAAGAACTAATTTAGATATATCTAAAACACTAATCACAATATATATAAAGCGAATCAAGTTGGTTGATCATGAAGTGCCAAATAAAACTAGAGTTTATCATTAAGACATGTAAAGCTAGAGCAAGAATTAAAAATAACTATCTATCCATTAGATTAAGGGCACCACGAGTGGTCCATGGTGGCCTTTTGGAGAGGTTGGGGAGAGAAGCAGCGGTGCACCAAGGTGGCTTGGTGGGTGCTTCAGAGGAAGAAAGCCGGAGAAGAAGATTTGGAGAGTTGGAGAGGGTCTGGGGAGAGTTGTTCTTCAACTGGGGGCCCTGGGGCTCTTTTTATAGCTTCATTGAGGGGCAAAGTAGGTATTTAAGCCCTCTAACTTGTGCAATAACCTTAGATTGCTCAGATCAGTCGATTGGGAGATCCACGGATTAGATCTCACTTCAAAAGGCCTTCTAAATCATTCTTGATTAGGGTAGAGATTCATTGCGAAAAGATTTGAGTTTGGAAAACCTGTCGTCGTAGTTAAATTTGTAAGAAAATCTGTTGATTAGATTATATTTATAATCAAAACTTGAAAGATGAGCCCCGGGTTGAACATGGGGAGGCGAATGTTTGGTTTTATGAAATTCGGATTTTATTTTTATTTGTTTTTGTCATTTTTATCTTCTCTTATTTTTTTGGTATTTTTATCAAGCGAGAGATTAGGTCGATGAAAACTTTATCCACTTGCAAAAATAATGCAGAGAGAGAGAGAGGAGCAATCATATATTTATGAATAAATGTTTCTACAACTATGAAAGCAGGAAAACTACACTACAAAAGTGAAAAGATAGAGATAGGTGAGAAGAATCCCGCTGGACGGTCGCTTGGAGGATGGCTTTCTTTGACGGTGCCCTGAAGAAGGTGGTGAGGAGCAGGATGAGGGAGAACGACTGCGGAGGAAGGAGGACGGGGCAGGATGTCATCGCGGCAAGGGTCTTCTTCCTGAAGGGAGGTGAGAGGATGGTTGCAGGATGATCCATGAAGGGGGATGAGAGGCGGGAACAAATGTTTGCTTTCTACTCTAGAGGAGTATCCTAAGCTTGGGACAAGCTCTCTTTAGAGCCTTAGAGGTGGTGAGGAGAAGAATGGAAGAGATGAAGAAGAATGGGAGGGGTAGGGGTCCTTTTATAATGGAGGAAAGGATCAATTTTGTATATAGGACCTTTAGTGATTGTCATAAACGTCACTGAAGATCCACTGTAAACGTCGTTGAAGATAGCTTTGCACCCAGGCTGCATTGCATTGGAGCATGCTCCGCGCACCCGTGTCACACGCCTCCGTGCACTACATGGCCACACCTCGCACTACCCTAAGCGCCCGCATACGCTGCTGTTGCCACTGCCTACATGCACGCCCATGCGCGCTTGCTGCACTGCTGCGCGTCCATGCCTCCACACGTGTCCGCACTGCTGTGCGTGTGCGGAGCTGCGTGCATGTGCATGGGTGGCCTTGGTTGCACCACGTGCCGTGATCTAGGTTGTCCATCTTCTTTCCTTTGTAGGGGCTGCTATAGATTGAGTCGATTTTCATGCCGTTGGGTAGCAATCGTTGACCCGAATCCATCCGTGTGGTCTGATTTATCATTTGAAGCTCCGAATTGCATCACCTAGTCCCTCGACCATTGATTTTCCTCAGACTGCATATGGTGCTAGGGGACTCTGATCAAGGCGATTTCATAAGCGTTGGACTCCGATGGTCGTCCTGATCAGATTCGTATGGTCGGATCGTCAATCTAAGGCTCCAAATTAAATCTCCTTCTCTCCTGGCCACAAAAGGATGCAATTAACCTAAAATATACACAACTACTCTAAATGTAGATGATGCATGCTATGTAATATTTATATTATGACATGCAAATCTAAGCCTAGGAACATGCATGAATAGGCATTTTAAACTAAATAGATGTGTTTACATCATACCCCCATGCCTATCTTTTGCTAATCTCTAGCAAAATTAAACTACATGCTATGTATAAAAACAAAATTAGGGCTAGATTGCTTAAGGCATTAGTTGTTTATTAACGAAAGGAAATTTCGACTAAGGGTCTAAACTACGAAGACTTGACAGTGCCCAGGTCCCTGCCAAAATACAGACTGCCCAAATCCTCTCCTTATTTGAAAAAGAAAGATACATTTTTTTACTTTTTCTTCTTTTCTAATTTTTTTGGATTTTTGGAGCTTGAGAGTTTCGGGATAACTTTTTACAGCTACCCGACCTGTCCAAGACTCAAAAAGGACTCTAAGTGCTAAGCATCTTGAGAAGGGGTGATAGACTCACAAAGCGGCCATTAAAATAGACTTCAGGTTTCTACAACCCTAGGTGACCTAAAAAATTTTGCCTAAAGGTTTATCTTTCTGATTGGTAGCTTTCTCCCTACTTTTTTCATTTTTTATGGGATCAACACAAGGGCGAGCCTAGTGTATATTTCCTTGATTTATTCTACTTCCCTGCTTCTTCCCTAAGTGTTTTGGGAATTATTTGTGCATTTTTGTGAGCTGGCTCTAGATAATCGGCCAATGGGCTGTTACCTACAGCAACTTGCCAGCCATACTCGTGCGATGAAGTGTGGTTTTATTTTTTTTTAATTTTCTCCTTTTTCTATTTTTTCTTTTTCTATTTTTTTCTTTTTCTGTGTACATGGCTTCCCTAATCTAAAATTTACCTAAAAGTAGTAGAATGAGTATGGTTATATAGCTGGGCTCTAGACAACCAGCTAATGGGTTGTTACCCATGACAACTTGCCAGCCATACTACCCTAGAAAGTTCATTACTACTTAATTTTTGTAAAAATCACCGAAAAGTGAGTCAGTGCAAATAGTGTGTAGATGCTTAGACTTAAAATCCCCTCAAATCAGAGGACGGGTTGATAAGTCGTGTACTTATTATCCTAATTTATTTACCAAATTAAAATAAAATTAACTTAGCGAGGACTCGAGACTAAGTCTACATTTGAGTGGACACTCGGGCTAATTAAGGCCAAAGACGTAAAGAGTCTAAGTGTTTAGGTCCTAAAGTATCATTTCCTAAAGTGAATAACTTCCAAATGTCTAAGTTCTCTTCTCCTAATTCTATTTTTTTTTCTTGTCTTTTTGAATTTTCAGGTTTCTTTTAAAAGAAAATAAAAGAAATTGCACAGATCTAACGAAATAATTTCAGGATTAAGTATCCACCCCTCCATGCCTAAATGATGTAATGTCCTCATTGTAGAAATAAAGACATGAAAAGGCCGGAATAACAGAATATCACCTGAGTTTCTTGAAAATCTGGTTAGCTCTGCAGAGAGGAGAGTATACACACACGCTAAGTTTAAGGCCTTCAGTTAGGCATAAAATACAAACAAAGAAGAGGTTAAGAATTCACAAGTACGGGTCAGAATCAGAATTAAAAGATTAATACTTAAACCTGTCAGCAGAAGATGTCCACAGACATAGACCAGATTATGGTGTAGACCCATGCCCCAAGGTCGAGTGGTTCTAAGGTTCTGGATGAAAATCACCTAGAACCTAAGATTGTTGTATTTGCAGGGCTGAGCCTGCGGTTTAGTGGTGTGCAACCCAAGAATAAAGTGTCAGACAATGGGTAAGTCTAAATCACTATGCCTATTTGTCCATGTGGAATTTGGCTCAAAAATATAATCAATGATGTTATGCTTGGGTTGCACATCAAAGACATCATAAGGGTCCTTATAGAAAGTAGGTAGTTTCAGGTCAATAGGAACCCTTAGATCCAAAATCATGCTTTCCCTGAAGTTAACTTCCCAGATCCTCACTTCCAAATTCCTATCCTCCAACATCAAGTTCTCGGGCTCTGGGACCTCTAGCATATCATTTACCTCATATGATTTACCCAAGTCCAGAAATTGTGGTTGAATCAGAATTGACTTGGGCACAATGATCCCAAAAGTATAATCATTCAACTCTTTGGGGTGTGGTTGAAGAATAGGGCTACTGATTGAATCTTCTAGTAAATGAGGATTCGCATCCTCTAAGTTAGCCCCAACCAAATAACAATCTTCAATAATTGGGCTATCAAATTGTTCATCAGATTCCTCAGGCCCATTTGTCTCACTAAAATCATCTTCCTTAAGCTCAAGTGAGACTTCACTTAAAGATTCCTCATCCTCAGAATTAAAGAATTCTTGATCCTCATTTATATATGTCTCAAAATCATATGTCATTTCATGGTCCATGGAGACATATTTTTCGTCGTTCCCTAGCTCGAGGATCTTAGGTGAAGCAGTTGGTTCATCTTGAATCGGTTGCTCTAGACCAACTTGGTCATCTCAATTCTAAGAACATGTATCCCCCCTGATAGGCACTTGAGCGAGTTCAAACATTGGCTCTCCTGAAGGGGATTCATCGTAAGAATCATCCCAAGATTGGACTAGGGAAACCAAAAATTTCATCTTCGAACTTGATAATTTCCCAAGTAGAAACTCACCCGGGCCCCTATCTCTAACATCTTGGAGCAAATCCAATAAAGAGATATTAATCTCATCAATCATTTTGATCATAGGCTTCAATGCTTCAGTGCATGGTGTTGGCTGAGATTCTAAAGATTGTATAGTGTTCCTTACGTTAGCCTACACCCTATCCTAGACCTGGTTCACTTGAACCAAATGGTTCAGTTCAGGGTTGGGAAGGTTTGGGTTCAATCTAGGGGAGTCAAGAATTGAGGTTCTTGGGTCCCTCCCTGATAGTAGGTCATTTCGGGTTGTTCAAAGAATAGTGGTGACCTATACTCAGCATATTTTTGGGGGGGTAGGTGTTATAGTCAACAAATCCTTCTTGATTGTAGATCGGGTTAGGTTGACCATCAAAGGGTGGAGATCTATAACCATTGTAGCTCTGGGAAGGATAGTAATCATAGTCTTGTTGTCCAGGGTTAGGCCCTGGACACTGAGGTCTGCACTCATATCCCCAATCAAAGTGATCCCATCTAGGAGATGGGTAATCATAAGTCGAGTTGGGATAGTAATCATCTTGAGGATACATGTTGGTTGGAGGGTAGGACTGGAAATGTGTGAAAGATGTGGAAGGATGCATTGTGGAGTAGGAGGGAAATCAGAAGAGAAAAGGTGCCCTGCAGTACAATCAACCAAACCTGTCCTTATATGGGCAGCCTAAAGACCTATAGACTCCTAGGACCCATCTTGAGATGACAGAAATGATTTGGTCTACTTCTATTTGGTCAATCCAACTAGTTAGAGGGAGGGGCTGGGGAGGAGGTTCTTCCTTTGGTTTGCGCCTTCGATTCCTTTGATACCCCCAATCACGATCGTTTGATGCTACTCCCCTAGCTAGACATCAGATGGACTAGTAGAATTAGATTAATTGAAAAAAATCACAATCTGAGCCCCGAAGAGCAAATCAATCCTTAAGGCCAACATCTACTCAGTTTTAATTAGGCTTGGGATGATTGTGCTCTCGGAATGTGATGGGCCCTTTAAATGGGTTGTGCCCTTAATGATCAATTCAAATTTGTGTGCGTGCACAACTAAGGTTTTGCAAACAAGGTTATTTGATGAGATGGACTAGTAGAATTAGATTAATAAAAAAAAATCACAATCTGAGCCTCGAAGAGCGAATCAATCCTTAAGGCCAACGTCTACTCAGTTTTAATTAGGCTTGGGATGATTGTGCTCTTGGAATGTGATGAGCCCTTTAAATGGGTTGTGCCCTTAATGATCAGTTCAAATTTGTGTGCATGCACAACTAAGGTTTTGCAAACAAGGTTATTTGATGAGATGGACTAGTAGAATTAGATTAATAAAAAAAATCACAATCTGAGCCCCGAAGAGTGAATCAATCCTTAAGGCCAACGTCTACTCAGTTTTAATTAGGCTTGGGATGATTGTGCTCTTGGAATGTGATGGGCCCTTTAAATGGGTTGTGCCCTTAATGATCAATTCAAATTTGTGTGCATGCACAACTAAGGTTTTGCAAACAAGGTTATTTGATGATGTGTCTTTTAGGGTTTAACCTCATTTAGTAGCTTTTAGGGTTTAATTTTTAGGTTCATTCAATTACAGTTTAGTAGAACACTCCAAGTTTTGCAAGCACAGGTGATGATATATTCCTTTAGAAATCAAAAAATAATGTGGAGTGCCTGGTTCAACCCTAAAAATCAACCCTATGGGGCAAGCTACTAATGAATCACTTTTATCTTAAGTGGTACAGCCCAAAATAGCTTAATCAATTGGCTTGTTGCACTAGTTAGTTAAGGCACACAAAAACTGTTTGACCTATTCAGATTTCTACTCACTTATTGTGTGTTAGGTGTACCGGATCCACAGGTCAGATTCTGGTTAAGTGATGGAATCAGTGTAAAGTGGTGCGCCTTAAGTTGAGACTTATGGGTGTTAATGTGTGTTTCTTTTAGCAAATTCCACAAGAGAAGAGTATTTTTTTATTTTTTTTATATATGTGGGGATGAGATGAGTGGACGTGGCAAACAAGATAACAATTTCTATCCTAGGGTTCATGAAAACACCTAAGTAGATTAGGTCTTGATTATTAAGGTGACGAAATGAACTAGTGGGTGGGGAAGTAGAGGGAAACTTACATAAATCTCTACCCACATTTTACTCCAATCTATCGCCTTCAGCTCCTTAACTGGGTTCTTGCAAGACAATGAATCGAAGAAGAAAGATAGGTTAGAAAAATATGTAAGTAATGCGGAGAAACACGAAAAGAACCAAAGAGCGTTGCCTCCCTAGCAATGGTGCCAAAATGATTAGGGAGGAGATTCGTCGCGAAAAGATTTGAGTTTGGAAAACCCATTGTCATAGTTTAATTTGCAAGAAAATCTGTCAATCAGATCATATTTATATTCGAAACTCGAAAGATGAGTCCCGGGTCGAACACAGGGTGGCGAACGTTTGGTTTTATGAAATCCACATTTCATTTTTATTTATTTTTGTTATTTTTATCTTTTCTTATTTTTTTGGTATTTTTACCAAGTAAGAGATTATGTCGATGAAAACTTTATCTACCTGCAAAAGTAATGCAGAGAGAGAAAGAGTGGAAAATCATATATTTATGAACAAATGTTTCTAGAACTATGAAAGTGGGAAAACTACACTACAAAAGCAAAAAGATAGAGATAGGTGGAAGAATCCCCCTTGATAGTCGCTTGGAGGACGGCTCTCTCCGACGGCACCCCGAAGAAGGTGGTGAGGAGTGGGACGAGAGAGAACGACAGCGGAGGAAGGAGGATGGGGTAGGACATCATCGTGACGAGGATCTTCTTCCTGAAGGGAGGTGAGAGGATGGCCGTGGGATACTCCACGAAGGGGGATGAGAGGCGGGAACAAATGTTTGTTTTCTACTCTAGAGGAGTACCCTAGGCTTGGACAAGCTCTCTCCATAGCCTTGGAGGTGGTGAGGAGAAGAAAGGAAGATATGAAGAAGAATGGGAGGGGTAGGGGTCCTTTTATAGTGGAGGAAAGGATCAATTTCGTATACAGAACATTTAGTGATAGTCAGAAATGTCGTCAAAGATCTGCCGTAAACGTCGCTGAAGATAGCCTTACACCCACGCTGTTGCTGTACTGGCGCATGCTCCACGTACCCGTGTCACGCACCTCAGTGTGCTATGCGCCCACGCGTGCTACCGCCGCCGCTTCCTTTGCGTGCACCCATTTGCACTCGCTGCGCTACTATGCATGCGTGCCTCTGTGCGTGCCCCTGCTACTGTGCGCGTGCGGTGTCGCATGCGTGCGCATGGGCACCCTTGGTTGCGCCACGTGGCATGATCTGGGCCATCCATCTTCTTTCCTTCATTGGGGCTGCTACAGAGGTCGGATTGAGTCAATTTTCATGTTGTTGGGCTATGATCATCGACCTGAATCCATCCGTGCTCTCATATTTGTTGTTTGAAGCTCTGAATTATGTCACCTAGTCCATCAGCTATTGAGTTCCATCGGACTGCATATGGTGCTACAAGACTCCGATTAAGGCAATTTCGAAGGCATTGGACTCCAATCGTCGTTCTGATCAGATCCGTATGGTCGGATCATCAATTTGAGGCTCCAAATTAAATCTCCTCTCTTGGCCATAAAAGGATGAAACTAACCTAAAATATACACAACTACTCTAAATGCAGAATGATGCCTGCTATGCAGTATTTATACTATGAAATGTAAATCTAAGCTTAGGAACATGCATGAATAGGCATTTTAACCTAAATAGATGTGTCTACATCTATTCTATACATGCGGATTGCCTTTGGTGCGACACATGGTGCGCTCCCCATCCTCAAATCTTCATCTGACGTCTGTCTCTCACGCTCGCCCATACTTAATATTCTATAAATAGCGGTGAAATCGCACGCTCAATACTCAGCCATCTGATCGCTTAAGTGCCTCGCCTGCACCGCCTTTGAATTTCAAAAGTGCACGCGGGTGCATTCGGTTGTGTGTAATCACGCGTGTCTCCATCCAACGCACAGCAACGCGCCGTGCGTTCACGTCCCAACCTCTTGATGCAGATCCAACAACAGGATTTCTTTCGCACACTACTGCTTGACGATTTGAGTGCGGATTGTGCTTCGATCCTGCATCGCGGCATTTGGCTCCATCTCTGCAACCAACGTGCTACAAGAACATTTGTGTTGTACTTTCCTTTCTTCGCACGGTTGTTCTCAGCCATTGATGAAGATCCAATGGCTAAGGATAATTCTTCCTTGATGAAGTGCGAGGGAGCGACGACATGGGCACATTGTGGCCATTGGATGATGATTCAATGGCCCACAATGAGCTGGGGAGGTGCCTTCAGAGGTTGGAGCGACGTCGTTGGGTTGCTGTGATGGCTCCACATGGTTGTCTATCTTCTCTTCTTTGTAGATGGTGCTGTAGGTCTCCGATCAAAATGATTTTTGCGCCATTGGACTATGACCGTTGATCCAGATCCATCCGTGCGGTTGGATTTGACATCTGAGGTTTGGATTTCCACCTATTTACCTCTTGGCCCTTGCTCTTCTATGGACTCCATAGGATGTTACGGGAGTCTGATCGGTGCAATCTCAAAGGCATTGGACTCCCGTCGTCATTATGAGCTGATCAATATGGTTAGATTGGTCATCCATAGTTGCAAATTACTTGCAATTGTTAATACCTGTCAATTAGAACATAATATGGCATTATTATTTGCAAAACTAATAAATCAACTATGATGCAAAGTATGATGCATATGTATGCAGTATGCCTAAGTTAACCTAGGAGCTAACTTAATTCAGGTATATTAGGACCTATGATTGCTGTGCAATCAGCCACCAAGGCAACCCTTGGTGCCCTTATTCTGATAGTTTAGATGGTTATTTTTAATTCCTGATCTAGCATTGCATGTCTTAGTTTTATTTGCAAACTTATGATCAATCAACTACCTGATTTGCTTTGTATATATGTTGTGATTAGTATTTAGTACTTAGATCTAAATCAGTGTTATAGTCAAGTCATTTTTTTGCCTTCCTGAGTTTGATCGGGACTCACCAATTTTGTTAAATTTTATTTGCTTCGATGTGTTTCGCACTATACTATGACGGAATCATCTTTTAAAATGAGATCTATGCCTCAAACACCTGGTTCCATGTCATCCACCTTACAATTGTACTTGATATAAAAGGATACTGAAACCTAGGTGTCAATGAAATGCATCGAAGAACCTTCTAAGGTTGTTTCTTCTTACTTTCATGTTTACCTCCCTTATATTTCTCATGTTCACATTTGGGACATTTACTCAAGTTTCTGAATTCATTTCTGCATAGAATCCAGTCATTGGGACATGCATCGATCTTTTGACAGTCCAAACTAACTTTGTGAATCTATTTCCTTGCCTTCTACCATGAAGCTAGAAAACCTTTGGGGCTATTCAATAGCTCAACAATGAACTGAAGTATTTCTAACATGAATTTAACACTTGCTCTACTCATAATCTTCAGCTGAAGCATCCTCAACTGAAATGACAACTTAGACATGCTTGTAACCCCAGGAGCAATAGGATCCTCAACTGCCTTAACAACATCATATAATTGATCACAACTTCTTAGCAGATCTTTCTCATCTGCATTTATATCATCTCTTACTCTCATCTTGTTCAGCATTTCTTATATTACTTCACCTCCATTGCTAGCAACCCCCTTCGTCATTCCCTTCGTTAACCGTCATTTCATTATTTCTGATTTCCTCAATTAAACCTCACCATGAGCGACCCAAGTGTAATGCTGCCACCAACCTTTACAAATCACATGCTCAAGCATAGTGTTCTGCTCGTGCAAAGAACCATTCAAACATCTTCTACATGGGTAGAAGATCTTATCATGGAGTTCTCCTCACCTAAATATCTTCCTATCATCATGAAAGGCCTAATCTAGAAATGAAATTACACCATTGTTATTTCTAGTGTAATCTAAACTCCTCAAACCAATCCAGGACTTGTCCATGATAACCTAAGTTAGAAAGAAATATAGGGATGATGTGTGTATTTTGATGAAGACTTTCACTTGATAGCCCATCCTTGAAGATTTGATCACAATGTTACTTGTTACATGCAACCAGTGCTTGGAGAAATTTCGATAGCATCCCCCCTCAATTCTCTAGTCGCTACAACAAAATGTATTTTTAGCAACTAAATTTTAAGGATGGATTATTTTTTAGAGACCAAAAAAGGGTGGTGACGGATAAAAAGTCACAAAAAAAAAACTAATTACTAGCGACTAAAGATATGTTTCCAAATATTTGTCACCATTTTCTTTCTTTTCTTATTCCTTTGGTATAAACAACAGCTTCCTCAAATTTTGATCTCCTGCCAAGAGTCCCACCTGCCCTTCCCCTCTATGGCAATGAACCCTACTGAAATCCTCTCTTTCTCAATAGATTTGCCATCAAATACGTTCACACCACCACTTTACTCTTGAAATCCTCTCTTTCTTGATTTCACACTGAATGCATTGGTGTCGCTCGAAGAGTCCATCCCCTATATTGCTAGACTTATGTATATATGTGCTCAACTCATCCCACATCAGAGCTGCCGAGCAGAGCTGTCATTGCTGGAGCCATCATCGATAGAGCCGTTGCCGGAGATGCTGAGTAGTGCCATCATTGCTGGAGCCGCTGAGCATTGCCATCATCATCGGAGCCTTTGGTTGCTGTGTCAGATCCCCACTGCCACCATCGAATACCTGTAGCCATCTTCATTGGTGCCATTGCACACCACCACCACTGGTAAGGTCTCATTCTCCTCTCCCTATCTCAGTTTAGTCGATTATTCATCTGTGGAAAGCACATTAGAGAGGAAAGTGTCCATCCCTACCTATCTTAATTCAAATCCTTGTGCAAACATGCATAAACCCTTTGTGGGTTGCTTTGGAGAATGCAAAAATTGATGTAATTTCATACCAGATGAATTTTTGGTGTACCTTGTATTTTTTGAGTTTTATTACAGCTATTTGGTAACTTGTATGATGTGATATTTTTCTTCTTAGTTTCCATGCTCACTATTACTGATTCATGAGATAATTATTTAGCCAACTATGGTACAGTCTACCTTGCAAAAAAAATGGGATCGTATAAATGCATTTCCATAAAATGAGATCTCTAGGAATGGGTCTATAATTGGGGATCTACTTTCTCTCAGCAATATTTTAAGGTTCATATGCAATTCTCTTAGTGGTTTGGATTAAATGTGTTCCAAAATGTTGTTGTCATAGTATTCTATAGTTTCAACACAATGGTAGTAGGATTCATATATTGTTTCTATGCTTGGAATGGAATTAAGATCAAATTGTAGTTTAAAAGATTATTGGTTGCGCCTTTTCGAAAAGAAATGATTATTGGTTAAGCAGTTGTACAAATTGAACTTGGAAGTGTAGAATGAATCGATATGTAAAATACAAAAGAGTCATCTTGACATTAGGTTCTCTCATCTATGAAAAATTTACTTGATAAGATAAAAGCCTAGAAAACATAAAGCTACAGCTCTGCATATAAATTGTAGGGTCTAACAGTTCAACTTCCATGGAGGCATGGATGTTAAATGATGTGTAACATTTATATGAACTTTTCTAGGTAGGTCATAATTATTTAAATTTTAGATGTTCTGTCAATGTAGATTGTTGAATCGAAAATCATCGTAGTTTAGGAAAATGCATTGTAGTATAGCAACGAAAATTGAATCGACATTTAAATTTATAACTGCTCAAAAATGTTGAGTTCCGAGGTCATTCACAGGGAGAAAATAGTTGTAATTCAATCCACTAATCAAATATAAATGATGAGCATAATAATCAAGTCGCAAGTAATGATATGCAGTGAATAATCAATCAAAAATATATTCGATAAGCAGTCACAATGTATCTCAAGGTCAGTAGACAAAAATATAATGGAATGCCTAAAAAAGTGGTGGTTGAAACCACCAATGAATTATTTGACACTTAGGCTACAATCAAAGCTTAATATTAGACTTCTTTTCTTCTCTCAAACACTTAACGTATTCTCCAATCAAGCTCTTATTCACTCACTCTCAAACTTAACCAAATTCCCAATCCTTCAGATGTCTCAACAAAGCCACAGACAGCTTAACTTTAGGAATTAGGCTTGAGATTAGTTGTCTTATTATAAATCAGAACAAAGCCTCCCCACTCACTCAGCAAATCGTACTCTCCCTCTCTCTCTCCCCCCAGATC
This sequence comes from Thalassia testudinum, assembly GCA_037157565.1. NCBI lineage: Eukaryota > Viridiplantae > Streptophyta > Magnoliopsida > Alismatales > Hydrocharitaceae > Thalassia > Thalassia testudinum. Next base: position 23,273,196 of record JAZHRO010000078.1, read on the forward strand.
AGACCTGATCCAAATCATTTCAGCTCAATGTAGGGGGTCTGGTCCAGCTTGCATGGTGTGAGCAAGTGGATTGGGTGAACATGCTCATGAGTAAGGGAGACATGACCTTCGTGTCTAAGGCAGCAAGCCTACAGACATGATTCCTTATATACGCATTTCCAATTTAGATTTCCTTGATGTGGGACTACCTAGCATAGCTCCTTCATGGACAACTACAACTAAGGGCCTGATAAGTGAGATTTTATATGCGAAAAAGATTGAGTTTGAAAACTCATCATTGTAGTTGCATAAAAATCTGCCAATCAGATAAAATTTACCAAAACTCTAGTGAGTCCTAAGTTGAACACAAGGAAGCGAATGTTCAATTAAAAATCACATTTCGAATTAATATCACAAAGCAGAGTAGTTTTCGGCGCGTAATTTGTGTTTTAAAAGATTATTTAGTTATAGTATAGCCGAAAACAGATTGACAAATAAATTTATAAAACTCCGGTGAGGACTGGGTCATTTCTTGGGAGACAATCTCGATTTCTAATAGAAGCTTTTCAATAAACTAGCTCTAACGGTATTTATATATGTATATATGTATAAAGAGGCATTAGATATCCATAAGATCAAATTTAATTGCATTGATAAAGAGTTTTTCACAATAGAAATTGCTATGCAAAAAGTAGAGATAAATAGAAAGGAAGAGAGAAAGAAAGAGAGAGAGAGATAGATAGGAGGTAGAGAGACGACGCTGATAAGGTTTTTGCTTTCGAATAATGTATTAAGATGATTTATTGTTGTAGGATCAAAGTGGTGGAAGAACGCTTAAAAAAATAATTAAAATTAAAATTAAACCACTCGCATAAGAGTGGGTCGTGTCCACAGGGAGGCAATGATGCAATAAAATCTTGATTATTTCATATTCATTCAATCAAGCGCAAAATCCATTAGCAAGTAGAACATGAAATGTGATGGAAAGAAGATACACAATAACTCAAAAATATAAGGGTAGATGTGCAATTTTCTCTCACTGAAATATTCAATAAATATGTGATGATTCTATGTAATTTCCAATTGACATGCATTAGAGAAAATTTGTGAACATTTTAATCCAAAACCAATGTTAAAATATGTGAATAACAATAGCCACACAATTATCAGAAAGCATGAGTATGAAGTCACAATTTCACCATAATAAAATAATCATAAACTAAAATTCATTTTGGTGGCAATGGCATTCAAATGGAATTATTAATTGCGAGTTTCCTGTAGCAAAATAGGGGAGAACTCTCCTTGCTGTGAGCGCACACGAGGGGTGATGGCCGAAGGGGAGCAGCTCGTCGGAGTGAGAAGGAGCCATGCCACTTCCAATGGTGGTGGTCTCGTGGAAAATGGTGGTCAGAGCCGATGGGATGAAGTGGAGAGGGGGCAACGACAGTGGCTGTGGTTGCTGCTCTTGCGCCCGCTGCAGCTGGAGGGCGTGTGGCGGGTGCTGCAGGCAGCGGCGCGGTGAGGTGCAGGCGCACGCACGGAGGTGCGTGCTGGGCGTGCACGCCTATGAGTGTGCGGCAGGGGCTGAGGCGCACTGGCTGGATGTGCGGGTGGCGGCTGAGGCGTGGGAGGAGAAGGTGCGTTGAGCTGCTAGAAGTGGGCGCGCGCTAGCTGCTGTGTGCGCGAGCAGAAGGAGGTGCAGGGATTGGATGCAGGGTGTGCGCGGGTGGTGCGTTGGCTGGAGGTGCAGGCGGCGGTTGAGGTGGGTTCGCACGCCTACTGTGGTGGAGGTGCAGTGCGTGCGGGTGGTCTGCTACAGAAAGGCGCGCGGGCGTGGTGAAGGTGAAGGCGCTGGTGGTGGAATGCGCAGAGGCTAGCGTGAGTTGCTGGCAGGAAGAGTTGCAGCTCTTTGTGCTGTAGTGGGTGTGGCGAGGTTTTTGGGTTCTTTTTGGTGGAGTGGAGGAAACCAGAGAGTGGGGAAGAAGATGGAGGTGGATGCTGGTGATGGTTGATGACGGTGGTAACAAGTCATGCATCAGTAGATGCACTCACAGTAGGCAAGCTTCAAGGAGCTCGTGCACGGTGGTGGTCAAGTCCATCCTCTTGCCGCGGCGGTCTGTCACCCCACCGGCCCACAGTATGACAGAGCTTGGCTGTGGAGGCCCACGGTGGTGGAATGGGTGGTGGCCTCCCCTTTCATGGTTGTCTCCTCCTCCCTTTGTAGTTGAATTTGAAATCCAAAGAGGCGGGCTCAGATGCTTCATGGCCAATGAATGCTTGGAGCTGTGCATGAACGGTTGCGCAAGGAGAAGTAGCCATTACCTGTGGAGGAACGGTTGCATAATATTATGGTTATTTATGCATAAACACTTAAGTTCTATGTTAAATTAAAACAATGCAAGTAATTCACCTAATTGATTAACTAATCAAATGCATGCAATTCTAAGTTAATTCTAAATGCATGCAATGAATGAATTATGCAACTAGGCTAAAAATATGAATTAATTTATTTACATCCTAATGTATGCTATCTAAATGTTAAAATTAACTTAATGCCTAGACATTTAAATACTTAAGTAACCCACAAATATGGGCTAATCAAATACCCCCATGCCTAGTTTTTGCTAGTCCCTAGCAAATCCAAGCAAAACCTAGCACTCCAAGAAGACTAGCCAACCCAAATAGTCTTCCTTTAGAAACATATTAAGTTCAGACTTTAGACCTAAGGTTCCCAAGTAGTTGCTAAGTTACAGACTAGGTCGGCTAAAGATAGGTTGCAGGCATAAGTTTCTCTGATTTCTGACTCTACCCTAAGGTTTATTGATCCCTGAGATTAAAGCATCCGTGCATGTGCATTGGTCTAAGTTATTTGAGTTAAAGGAAAAAGGATTTTTTTTTTAATAATATATATATATATATATATTTGTTTGATTCCTCTAAGTCTAACCTCAGATCAGCTATCAACATGGTCTGTGTCGGATTCATTGTCTCCATCATCATACCTCGAAGGGTGCCTAGCTTTCGATGCTTCAGATAGCACCATCCATAGCGACCTCAAGAACTCTTGGCAATCGACACTTCAAGATAGTATCGCCCATGGATTTCTTAAGCAAATTCAGGCCTGTGGCAATCGGCACTTCAAGATAGGGCCACCCATGGTACCTGAACCGCACAATGCACTTACATGCTCCAGTAGGATGGATATCCTAAGAGACAATCATCGAGGAGGTAATATATTATCATTGCATCCTCAAGGTGAGTATATACTCCACCTCTCCTGCGGTAGGAACTCTTCCAATCAAATTGTGTTTTCAAGCCTCTCCTAAGTCAAAACTAAGAGAACCAAATTTCTTTTAAGAAGGGAATTAAGGTGATCACTTACTTACACAAGACCAAGTGTGTGAAATTTGGATGCTTGGGTTACAAGGATCCGTAAACCAAAAGATAGAACAAGACTCCAGGTACTACCCAGCACTTTAACTCAATCCCTAGCTTTCCTTCCTCAACCTTGAGGAATGGTCCACAACTTAACTCCTACTTAAGTTTTTAAGTCCACAAAGGACCCTAAAGGTCTAAAGCTAGTAGCTCACTTAGCTTCTAAAGTTCGACCCTAGAATCAACTTAGTCTAACCTAGAGTTCTGATTTGCTTAAGAATGCAGGGCCTAGCCAGTTAAGCTCAATAATTACAAAATATTTTATTTATTATTATTATTATTATTTTTTTTACAAATGTATGCAATCCAGAATGCTTTAATTAAATGCATGAATGCACTATGCTATGTATATCCCCAAGTACACCCCCCCATGCCAAAAATCTACAATGTCCTCATTGCATAGAGGGATATTACCTGGGTCAGAGATGGGCTGCCATTCTTTTATTAACAGCTAAGAAGCCAAAGAACCTGCAAATCAGGTTCAAGGATCACAGAAATAGGCCCTAAAAATGAGCAAAGTATTGCCGGCCTAGAAAATAGGTAACCTAGGATGTTGGCGAGCTGATGATGAATCCTGATAGCAAATGTCCGCCCAACCAGGATGGGAATAAAATCTTCCCAGGTCACCAGAAGAGGTTCTAAAGGATAAACTGGCATAACAACCTCCAAAGGGGTAGGGGGAGGATGACAAGGATCCTCCAAAAGGAATGGGGAAGGAATGGTGCAGAGATAAACCCCCAGGGCAATGGACTGACTAAAGAAATCATCAATCCATACCCGATACTCCATTACAGGAAATATTGGTTTGTTAAGCTCCCCGGTCAAAACAAAAGTGAGCAAATCTCTAAGGTAAGGATCGTCTAGGGTGTCCAAGTTTTGAGGTTGCAGGATGGCCATAAGATCTAGGTTGGGTTTGATCAGCTCGGTGTCCATCCCTAACAATCTTTCCAAATCCTCAATTACATCCCTAGCATTCATTGCATTATCACAAGTATCTTCCTGCACTTCATCAGGAGTCAAAATTTCGCCTTCAGACATAAGCGAATCAGAGGGTGACTTCGAAACAAATGAAGGCAGGTTAGAAGCAACAGATCTAGGGATTATCCTATCAATGTCATCTCCGGGTTCTTGTTCTTTGCTCAAATCTTCCCCGGAGTCTATATGTGAATCCACATAAATCTTAGAAGTTGCTTCCAAATTTTCCATCATTTCATCATGAGGAGAAATGTCATCAATGGGTGTGCTAAGGAAACCTAATTTGGTCAAATTTGTGACATCCTCAAGGGCTAATTCTTCAAATAAGACATAATCACCCTTAGTGTCACTCCAAATCTTGAATGTAGGTTCCTCATATAATTCATCTTTCTCTTCATCATATGATTCATCATATACCCAAGGTCTAGAATCATTTAAAATCTCAGCAGATCCCCTAGGGTACTCTATTTGAGGCAAATGGTTTACACTGGTAACATCGGACTCCTCAGATAGGTCAATTTCTTCAGGGTTAGGTTCCCTAAGGGTGGGCTTGAGTTCCATCTCGTGATCAGAAGGGAGGATAGGATTAACAACTTGACTTCGACCCACTTCATCAAATGTCACAAAAATACTATCATCTGCGTCGAGGTCTTCCAATGGTTCCATCATTTCCTTCTTTTGACTCCAATATAATTCAGGTGGGTACTCAACCTTATCATCATCTTCCTCGGGTTGCCACCTTTCTTCATCCAATGCATAGCTACTTTCATATGTATCTTCCTCCCACTTAAGGCTCAAGGTAGTGTCATCTAATGGGGAGGTTTCAAAATCGATTCTCAAAAAGTAGCTATTCTCCCTTACATAATCCCCAAAATTTCCATCCAACTTAAAGTGTAGCTCTCCCACGGGAGATGCATCAATTGTAGATGGGTGTACGTCATCCTCAATGGGGTAGATTGAGTGGCTAATTTCATCTCCTTGTTGGCCTGCTCTCGCAGATTCTCCTAACAATTCAATTATTTCATCTTGCATTTTCTATGTTTCCATCTTCAAGGAGGAGAGGTCATTTCTATCATGAGAGAAGTCAGGCTCAGGCTTATAGTACCCAGGAGTGTCTATCCAACCATTATAATTATTCAGGGAGGGTGCGTTGGGTATTTCTATGGTGTGTTGGATATTGGGCAAAGTAAATCCCGCTCTTAGGCTCTGCTCACTGATTTGGGGCTTAACCAGGCCAATACTCCTATAATAGGAGTAAAATGGATCCCAATGATTGTCATTATGTCCATCAAAGGACGGACCATCTCAGCGTATGGGATCGAAGAGTGCAGAGTGGGGGTGAGGGTGTGGGCAAGATGTGAAAGGATGAAAATCCATGTGGTCCATTCTAACTCACACCTCAATCAGAATTCCCCAAGCAAAACACAATTCAAAAAGGACTTTTTAGGTCTTTCCCAATTTAGGCTTTTGATTTTAAGTCAGATTATAGGTGACAATACAATTTGTTCAATCAATTTACGCGCTTATTGTCGACCTCCGACTTGCCTAAGAAGACCCAGTTGGAGCTTAGGTGTTCTTCCCTAAATCTCAAATGGTAGAGCAACTCCAAAGATGGGAGATTGAGGGATGCAAGTAGGCCTAAACCTTCCTTTGAAGCTGTGCTTTCGCGGTGCTTCTCAACTACCCCCAAAAATTCGTGACAGGGTATCCCCCTCTTTGGAGTTACAAAACCTTTGATCTCAAGTTCTAAACACTTTAGACTCCAACGATAGGAGGGCTCTTGTCCTAGTATTTCAAAACTTAAGGAGTGTCTAAAAGCGTGCCGTGGTGCAAGAGAAATAAGTGTGCATACACCGCAAAAGATTTTGAATCGCACGCCAAGTTTGAAAATCAAATCCTTGGTTTTTAAAATGTCCCTCCTTTAATTAGTACTTTTTCTAGAAAATATGTGACCACTTGTTAGATCTATTCAATACAGATTAGGTGGTCTTGAAATTAGTCCCAAATGCATTTGCATGATAGGTAGAAATGCAAAGTTAGAAGTGCATACCTGATTCCAGCATTCTTCATGCAATATGCAAGACAAGAATTAGATCTAGATGCTGCTCATTCAGTCCTAAATGATTCGACCTAAGGGCAAGCAGCTTCTAGCAGGTAGCTCATGTTTTTTTTATTTTAGTTTTTTTTTTAGCTACTTATGCACAAGAAAATTAAGGGTAAATAATCCACAAAATAAATTAAAAACCTAAATCTAAAGAAAAGGGAATAGGCTCTCAAAAATTACCCAACATGAGCCTAAAACAAAATCGGGGAACAAACCCCTTAACTGTACCCCAGAACAAGGGTTTCAAACCAAATGTGTAATGAAAAATTAAGTCTAAAGTCTTAATCCTACTCTAATCAAATCAGTGACTAAATGTACGAAGATGATTGTCGCGTCCTCATCCTTCCCCTCCTAGCGATCAAATTCCTTGCAAGATAGCTCGAACAATTTCTCCTCTGGCAACATCAAGGGTCGCCTCTTACTATGGCTGGTGTGATTGCGAGTCGTAGAATGTGTGTCGCAGATCATTGCACTTGCATCAGAAAAAAAAATTCAGAGTTAAATACGATTCAAAATTTAAACCAATGTGAACGAATGAATGAATGAGATTTAATTAACCCGACATCAAGGGTCGCCTCTTACTATGGCTGGTGTGATTGCGAGTCGTAGAATGTGTGTCGCAGATCATTGCACTTGCATCAGAAAAAAAAATTCAGAGTTAAATACGATTCCAAATTTAAACCAATGTGAACGAATGAATGAATGAGATTTAATTAACCCTGTTGCCTCCCCTGCAACGGCACCATTTGATAAGACAGTTTTTGCTTTCGAATAATGTATTAAGATGATTTATCGTTGTAGGATTAAAGTGGTGGAAAATCGCTTAACAAAATAATTAAAATTAAAATTAAACCACTCGCAGAAGAGTGGGTCATGTCCACAGGGAGGCAATGATGCAATAAAATCTTGATTATTTCGTATTCTTTCAATCAAGCGTGAAATCCATAGTCAAGTCTGACATGAAATGCGACGGAAAGAAGATGCACAATGACTCAAAAATATAAGGGTAGATGTGCAATTTTTGCTCACTGAAATATTCAATAAATATGTGATGATTCTATGTAATTTCCAATTGACATGCATTACAGAAAATTTGTTCACATTTTAATCCAAAACCAATGTTAAAACATGTGAATAACAATAGCCACACAATTATCAGAATGCATGAGTATGAAGTCACAATTTCACCACAATAAAATAATCATAAACTAAAATTCATTTTGGTGGCAATGGCATTCAAATGTAATTATTAATTGCGAGTTTCCTGTAGCAAAATAGGGGAGAACTCCCCTTGTTGTGAGCGCACATGAGGGGTGATGGCTGGAGGGGAGGAGCTCATCGGAGGGAGGAGCCATGCCACTTCCAATGGTGGTGGTCTCATGGAAAATGGTGGTCGGAGCCGATGGGATGAAGCAGAGAGGGGGCAGCGGCAGTGGCTGTGGTTGCTGCTCTTGCACGCGCTGCAGCTAGAGGGCATGTGGCAGGTGCTGCTGGCAGCTGCGCGGCACGGTGTAGGCGCACGCACGGAGGTGTACATTGGGCACGCGTGCCTATGGGTGCACGGTAGGGGCTAAGGCGCATTGGCTGGATGTGCGGGCGGCAGTTGAGGCACGGGAGGAGAAGGTGCGCTAAGCTGCTGGAAGTGGGTGTGCGCTAGCTGCTGTGCACGCGAGCAGGAGGTGCAGGGATTGGATGCAGCGTACGCCCGGGTGGTGCGTTGGCTGGAGGTGTTGGCGGCGGTTGAGGTCGGTGCGCATGCCTGCTGCGGTGGAGGTGCAATGTGTGTGGGTGGTCTACTGTAGAAAGGCACGCGGGCGTGGTTAAGGTGAAGGTGCTGGAGGTGGAATGCGCAGAGGCTAGCGTGAGTTGTTGGCAGGGAGAGTTGCTGCTCTTTGTGCTGTAGAGGGTGTGGTGAGGTTTTTGAGTTCTTTTTGATGGAGTGGAGGAAACCAGAGAGTGGGGAAGAAGATGGAGGTTGATGCTGGAGATGGTTGATGACGGTGGTAACAAGTCATGCATCAGTAGATGCACTCATAGTAGGCAAGCTTCAAGGAGCTCGTGCACGGTGGTGGTAAGTCCATCCTCTTGGCATGGCGGTCTGTCACCCCACCGGCCCATAGTATGGCAGAGCTTGGCCGTGGAGGCCCACTGTGGTGGAATGCTGCACGGTGGTGGAATGGGTGGTGGCCTCCCCTTTCATGGTCGTCTCCTCCTCTCTTTGTAGTTGAATTTGAAATCCAAAGAGGCGGGCTCAGATGCTTCATGGCCAATGAATGCTTGGAGCTGTGCGTGAACGGTTGCGCAAGGAGAAGTAGCCGTTACCCGTGGAGGAAGAGAATAAGAAAATATAAAATATTATGGTTATTTATGCATAAACCCTTAACTTCTATGTTAAATTAAAACAATGCAAGTAATTCACCTAATTGATTAACTAATCAAATGCATGTAATTGTAAGTCAATTCTAAATGCATGCAATGAATGAATTATGCAATTAGGATAAAAATATGAATCAATTTATTTACATCCTAATGTATGCTATCTAAATGTTAAAATTAACTTAATGCCTAGACATTTAAATACTTAAATAGCCCACAAATATGGGCTAATCAGATGCTGCTTGTGGGATGGTTGTGCAAGATGTGGTAGCACCTCAGATTCAGAGCGTTGGGACAGACTTGCAGAGGGATGGAGAATTGCAGAGAAGATGGTAGAGGAGAACTAGAGTTGATGGGAAAGAGAGATGCTTCAACTGGGGGGCCCTAGGCCTTCCTTTATAGTTTTAATGAGGGATAAAGTGGGTATTTAACCCCTTTATCTCGTGCAACAACTCTTATTTGATTAGATCCGTCGATTGGGAGATCAACGGATCAGATCTGGCCTCAAAATAGCCTTCAACCTTTATAGTTTTAATGAGGGATAAAGTGGGTATTTAACCCCTTTATCTCGTGCAACAACTCTTATTTGATCAGATCCGTCGATCGGGAGATCAACGGATCAGATTTGGCCTTCAAAAGGACTTCTACACTCAGATTTGCTCTGGTGGCGACACGTGGCAGCCGCTACGTCATCGATCTTCTATTGCGTGGCTCTGATTCCTCCTCATGCTCACGCTTATCTTCTTCGCTCACTGCTCATCTTCAAAACCTGCCTCAACGTCAACAGTCCGATCTTAAGATTGGATGGCTTACGTGCTCGCACGTTGCTGCGTTTGTTTTGAAAAGCACGTGGGATCGCGTGTTAAATGTGCGTTTGATCATGCGTTCGACCGTGGAGTGCCCTCGCTTCGCTACGTGGACTCAATCGCTGCCCTCCACTTGACATCGTACGGCCTGGCTTAATTTGCACTCGTCCTCAAGCAGATTGCGGCTCGAACGGGCGTCTCCAGATCTCACGCAAGCGCCTGAGCCAATGCGCTACATGCGCATTTTGTTATAGTTACCTCTTTGTATATATTTATTCTTATTCGGCTGGACAGGCGACGTGGCACGCTCGTGGCCGTTGGATGAAGATCCAACAGCCCATAGCGTGATAGGGTAGCCTTCCTGGATGGGGTGGTGGTGAGGGAGCGGCTGTATGGTGCCACGTGGTGCCATCATAGCCGTTCATCTTCTTTTCTTTGTATCTGGTGATGTAGACCTCTGATTGAGTTGATTTTTGTGCCGTTGGACTGTGACTGTCAATCTGGATACATCCGTGTGGTTGGATTCTCCATCTGAGGCTCAGATATTTGTCCTTTGGCTTTATGATCTCTATTCTTTTATGGACTGCATAAGGTGCCCTAGTTGTTTGATCGAGATGATTTCGGAAGCGTTGGACTCCCGACATCATTCTGATCAAATCTGTCTAGTCTGATCTAACATCTGCGGCTTTGAATCATCTGCAATTAAAATCATCTCTCTTTTAGGTCATAAAATGATGATATTATCTATATGACTAATAAACTAGCTATTGTGCAAATTACGATGCCTATGAATGCATTAATCCTAAGTTATGCTAGGTTCTAGCTTAATTCATGTGATTTAGGTTGCATGATTGCTGTGCATGACTAAATGCATGACTAAATGCAAAGTGGTCCTACATGAGTAATTTTTATCAAGAGTTTGACTAGAGGTTTAGGTCTTTTGTTTTCATCCAAAGATTTAGTAATCTAGATAATCATGATTGTGTCTTGTTGTAGCCTATGCAACAGATCCAAGTGAAAGCCAATCCTCATCTAAAGCTCGTACTTGACCCGTAGTAAAAATATATTGGGATAGGCAAACTTCTTCCCTCGGGGTTATAAAGTAACCTGTTTATTCAGCCCCAGCTTTTGGCTTAGGTAGAAGATTTCTGAGTCAAGCAGATTTGTATTTTGCAGCTCACACTCATCTGGTGCTACATATAGACTAGTACTTTAGAACCTAGGTTTCCATATTATGACATAATTTAACTCAGAGAGAGGCTAGAAACTGTGCTCTCTTTAGTTCCTTTGTACTTATTCTCTCTCTTTGTTTCTCTTTTTCTTATCTTATCTTTTCTTTTCTTTCTTTTTGAGTTCACAATCTCACCATATTGATCAGTATATTTGGTGGTCTCTCATGGCATTAACACTTTGATTAGGATCTGATAACTCTAAGACTAAGTCAGAATTCCTCAGCCTGTATTCAGGCAGCCAGAAATACAGAAAAGTATGTCAAGGCTCTATTTGGTGGATCATGAGGGTGGTAGGTGTTGTTGCCTCAATAAATTCTAAAAACACTTATGAACTCTTTTTTTTTGCTTTATTTTTTTTATTTTTTTATGTATACATATATTCTTCTTTTCTTTTCTCTCTCTCTCTATTTTTTTTTTCAAATATCTACTAATGCAACGCAGCATACGAACTTTTATTTACGAGGCATTATTCGGGATTATGGGTGTTCAAGAGGATATCAGCTGGCTTATTTGGTAGAAGTGCCTATTCTCGGCATCGGGAAGGGAATGGATAAGCCAATGTATTTCTGACCTTGACATTAATACCCTCCTTCAGTCGAGGATTCCGTAAAAGATGATCGTGACCATCCACCTCAATCCTAGTTTTATCAGAACCCGCTCTCTGTGTATTTGCCTTATTTGGTGGCTCTCAAGAGATTCGCACTAAGAACTTGTATGCAGAAACTGAAAGTGAAAACTAAGCCTAACTCAAAGTATCATTATCTCATTATCTAGAGTTTAAGATTCCTCATACTAGCCTTAGAGCACCAATAGACTTTCTACTCTCACATCACATTTGTTTAGTGGATCTGTTAGAAGATAGTTTGCTTGACTCCCTAATTACTATCCAAGGGTTTAGGAGAAGAAGCAATGCTTCTTCTCGACAAACTAAAGATGTTTATCGGTCTTCACAGAGAATCCATTGCAAATTCTACGTGTAAGTGTGAAATTATACTGGATTCTAAACTCAAGAATTAACTTAAGAATAAATCCCTAATAAAATCTTAATAAAAATTATTTATGCCTAAATGCATTTTTTTTTAGACATAAAGATAAGACATGCAATGTCCACCCCCCCATGCCTATTCATTACAATGTCCTCATTGAAATGTATGCATGAAAATCAAAATATAATAAGCAAGAGGAAGGGATATCACCTGACTATGCTTGTTAATCCAGGTCAGTATGGATGTAGAGGCTGCAGAGTTACCTGTAATGAAACTGGGTTGCCTCCTAGCCAATGCTAAGTTTAATGTCATTTTCCAGACTTAAACCCAAAAATATGTAGTTCAAATAAATGGGTTGAGTCAAGATTAAAATGAAGATGTAATCATGTAATGCAAGGATCAGTGATCCACAAATGCGGATCAGCTGAAGGTGAATACCAAGCCCAAAAGGTTGGAAAAATAAAGCGAATAGGCTTGAACCTATTTGCAGCCAGATGCTATAGAAGAGAGAAATATTACTGCGGGTGCCATAGTGGAAAGTAGATAATGGCAACCTTAAGATGTGATGCATGAGGAAGGCAGATGAGGTGGATACAGGGTGGTTTGTGGGGAATAAATCATATGGGTCCTGAAAGTGATGGTAAATAAAAGGAGGGATCCGAGTGGTGTAGTCTAAAATGGTATAAGAAACCACTTCTCAAGTCAAGTTAGGTATGGATGGATGTCGAGTAGGTGAGTCAAATAAGATCTAGTTGTCCATCTCACTAGTTTCAAACTTATCAGAATCCTCAATCTTATCCCTAGGGTGATCAAAAATCTTATTTGAGTCTCCCAAATCATGATGCAAGTCTTCAAATGTAATGGACGGAAATTCATTATTCCTTAAAATCACAGCCCAAGGGGGAGTAAAATTAGAATCTAGATTAGTCAAGATTTTGAATTCTTTTAGTTCTGTGGACTTCTGAATTTGATCCCAATTGTCTTTCTCTTGAATTATATTTTCTAAGGGATTGTTTTTCTGTTCCTCATCAGTCAAATCAAACTCCTTAGGATTCCATGATTCAGCTAAATTATTTGCTTCTTCAGATCGATCCTCATAAGTCACCCCAGTAATTCTGCTTTCTTGAACACCTTTTTCATAAGGGGATTGTCTGTTTTGCTTAATTTCAAGATGTTGGGGATAAGGGTTAGATTTTTCTTCAGAACTCTGGTGGATGGGAAGAGAAGGGTGTGAATTGGCTAAAATAGAAGTGACAACAGATTTAGCTTCTATATGGGATATCTTAGAGTGATTAGTATCACCAAATCCAGATATCAAATCATTTAAGCACATCTGATCATGGTAATACTTAGACAAGATGACATCAGAGCCATCCAACCGTGTTTGGCTGGGAGTGTTAGTGTTCCCAATCTTTCTATCTTCTTGATCTTACTCTGATTCTCCCAAATCATCCATGTAGTCCAATTGTGCATCTTTAAACATAAAAGACTCATACTCCAGCTCACCATGAATTGGCTCCTCAAAATAAAATGGTTGCAATTCAGGGCCTAGATCAAGATGTAGTGCTTCATGTGAGTCTTCCTCCTGAAAGGCAGTTTCTGGGATATCAAAAATGGTCTGTTCTACATAATCACAAGGCTGGTGGGTGGGCTTGGTGTATATAGAGGTTGGGATTGGATAAGATGTCATGGTTACGGTTGAATCCTCAACCTTGAGTGTCTCACCACCAACTTGTGGCGTACTCGGACCAGGTTTATCACCTTGTGCTTTCCGGATTCTATTGAGCTATTTTGTTAGATTATCTATATTTCTTTTATTAGCTTCTCTCATCCCTTGGACTATTTGGAGTAATTGGGTGATCTCAGGATCATTGCCATGGTCAGGGATTTGATCAGGCTAAGGATAATAATTTCTAGGATTTCTTTCCTTAGTTGAATCAAAATATCTATCATTTGAATACCTAGGGTAAGAATCATATCCTTGGTTGGTTGGTGTAGGGTTATCCCAAGGAGAAGGTGAAGTTGTTTGGGTGGAATTGGGATAATTTGCAAGGTGATTTTGAGGATAGGATTGATATTCTAGGTATTGGGATTCTAAGGCATATCCTTGATCCAGGGAGAGATGAGTTTATCTAAACCGGTCAAGATAGTTGGTCATGCCAAACAGGTGCTAGTGCTGCATGGAGAGCATCTTTTGAGGTTGTAGAGATCATTGATATCCAGCGATTCGTGTGGGATTCGAGGTAGGCCTAGCTATACCCAGGGAATATGAGGTGTAGGCAAGTGAATCAAGTCCCGGGTGTTGAGGAGATGATGTAGACACATCTATTTAGGTTAAAATGCCTATTCATGCATGTTCCTAGGCTTAGATTTGCATTTCATGTTATAAATATTGCATAGCATGCATCATTTTGCATTTAGAGTAGTTGTATATATTTTAGGTTAATTAGGTCCTTTTTTTGGTCAAGGGAGAAGAAGGCTTATTTTAGGGCCTCAGATGGATGATCGAACCGTACGGATCTGATTAGGATGACAATCGGAGTCTAACGCCTTTGAAATCGTCTAGATCGGGGAATCATAGCATCATACGAAGTTTGAGGAAGATCAACGGCCAGGGGCAATGCAACATCCATATGGGTTTCGGATAGAAAATCCGACCGTACGGATGGATTCGGAGCGACGATCACAGTTTAGCAGCATGGGAATCATCTCGATTTGAGCACCGTGGCACCCTCTACAAAAGAAAGAAGAATGGACGACCCAAATGGCACCACGTGGCACCATCCAGGCCGCCCAACACCGGCTAGCAGCAGTACACGCGCACAACTGTAGCCGTGTGTAGCGCACTGTGCATAGCGAGCTGCACGCGCATGGCGCAGGGAGCATGGGCACGTGAAGCATGTAGTGCGTGATGTACGCACCAGGGAAGCGTGCACTAGCGGAGTGGATCTTCAACGACGTGCGCCTTTAGTGACGCTTGCAGCTGTCACTAATTGTTTGTGCATGTCAACAAGAGGATTTGAAGGGCGGATCTTCAGCAACAGCTGCAACGATGTTTGTGGACGTCAGCAATTACCCAGATGTGAATTTGTTCTTCCTCCTCCACTATAAAAGGACCTACCCACCACCATTCCAAATCATCTCTTCCTTTCTTCCTCTCACCACCTCCAAGGCTCTAGAGAGAGCTTCTCCCAAGCTCGGAATGCTCCTCTAGAGTAGAAAACCAAATAGTTTTCCCTCCCCTCATCCTCATTCGTGAAGCATCCCGTGGCCATCTTCTCACCGCCCTTCGGGAAGAAGATCCTCGCTGCTACGCCATCTTGCCCCAACCTCTGTCCTCCGGCTCTGTCCTCCTTCGTCCTGCTCGTCACCACCTTCCTCCGAGTGACATCAGAGCAAGTCATCCACCGAGCAACCGTAGAGGGGGATTTCTCTCACCCCATTGTATCTTTTTACGCTTTCGTAGTGTAGATTTTTCCTGCTTTCGTAGTGTAACAAATAGTTCTTGATGAATAGATGATTGTTTCTCTCTCTCTCTCTCCCTCTCCCTCTCTCTCTCTTATATTTTTGCAAGTAGATAAGTTTTCATCGATCTAATATCTTACTTGTTAAAAATACCAAAAAAATTAGAAAAGATAAAAACGACCAAAAAGAAATAAAAGTGAAGCACGGATTTCATAAAACCAAACGTTCACCTCCCCGTGTTTGACCCGAGACTCACTTTTCGAGTTTCGGTATAAATTTTATTTGACCATGCATTTTGCAACTACAACGATGGGTTACTCATAACCCTGATTTCAAACTCGCAAAACCTGTGCAATCACTTTGGCACCGTTATTGGGGAGGCATTACTCTTCGATTTTTTTTTTGTGTTTTTTTCCGCCTTACCTAACTTTTATCTCACTTTTTCTTTGATATTACTATGATTGAAGGTACTCTTCTGAGGTAGGCAAAAGCGGTTAGATCGGAGAAAAGTGCGGATGAAGGTTCTGTAAGTGTCCCCTACACCACCCTTACCTTAGTTTTCATTCCATAACCTAATAAATCAAACCCAAATCAACTTAGGTGCTTTTTATAAACCCTAGGATAGATTTGGTTGTTTGTTTGCCACCTCCACTCACCTTGCCATCCACATAAATAAAAATAAATAAATAAAAAAAGTGTTATCTGATTGTGGGATTTTCTGAAAGAGACACACCTTAACACCCACAACTCTCGACTTAAGGTGCACCACTCCACTTTGATTCTACCACTTAATCGAGATCTAACCTATGGACCCGGTACACTTCAACTCAAAACAAATAAGTGAGTAGAAATCTGATTAGGCTAAGACAATGTGTGCCTTAATCTGTGGTGCAAATAGGCCAATTGATTGATTTGTTTGGGTTGCACCACTCAAATTAAAAGTGATTCATCAAGTAGCTTGCCACTTAGGGTTGATTCATAGGGTTGAACCATGCACTCCACATTTTTTCTCTGATTTCTAAAAGAATATATCATCACCATTGCTTGCAAAACTTGGAGTGTTCTCCTAAACTTGATTGAACATACTTAAGATTAAACCCTAAAAGCTACTAAACAAGGTTAAACCCTAAAAGACACATTATCAAATAACCTTGTTTGCAAACCCTGGTTGTGCATGAACACACATTTTAACTGATCATTAAGGGCACAACCCATCTAAAGGGCCCATCACATTCCAAGAGCACAATCATCCCAAGCCTAATTAAAACTGAGTAGACGTTGGCCTTAAGGATTGATTCTCTCTTAGGGGCTCAGACTAAGATTTTTTTCGATTAACCTGCTTCTGCTGGTCCATCCGATGTCTAGCTAGGGGAGTAGCATCAAACGACCGTGGTTGGGGGGTACACTAGGAACCGGAGGCGCAAGCCAAAGGAAGAACCTTCTCCCCAGTCCCTCCTTCTAACTGGTTGGATTGACCGGATAAAAGTAGACTAAATCATTTATAATCTCAAGATGGGTTCTGGGAGTCTGTAGGTCTTTAGGCTACCCACATAAGGACAAGGTTGATTGATTGTACTGTAGGACACCTCTCTCTCTTTTGATTTCCCTCCTTACTTCACCTTGTATCCTTCCACTTCTTACATGCATTTCCCATCCTATCCTCCTACCACCACTTATCCCCAAGATGATTATTATTCTGACTTGACTTGTAATTACCCATCCACTAGTCGGGATGACTTTGATTGGGGATACGAATCTGGACTTCAATGTCCAGGGTCTAACCCTAGATAACAAGACTATGATTACTATCCTTCCTAGAGCTACAATGATTATAGATCTCCATACTTTGATGATCAACCCAACCCAATCTACAATCAGGAAGGATATGCCGATTATAACACTTACCCTCCCCAGTATTCTATTGAAAATAGGTCATCATCATTCTTTGAACAACCTAAGATGACCTACAATCAGGGAGGGACCCAAGAACCTTGATATCTTGACTCCCCTAGATTTAAACCAAACCCACCCAAACCTGAACCGAACCAGTCAGTTCAGGTGAACCAGATCCAGGATAGGGTGTTGGCTAATTTGAAGAACACCATACAATCTTTAGAAGCCTGGCCAACACCATGGACAGAAGCATTGGAGCCTATGATAAAAATGATCGATGAGCTGAATAGGGATAGGGACCTGGGTGAGTTTCTTCTTGGAAAATTGTCAAGGTTGAGGATGAAATTTGTGGTTGCCCTAGTCAAATCTTGGGATGATTCTCAAGATGAACCCTCTTCAGGAGAGCCAATGTCTAAACCTGCTAAGGTGCCTATTGGGGGCGATACAAGTTTCGAGATTGGAGATGACCAGGTTGGGCTAGAGCAACCCTTTGAGGATGAATGGAGTTTCTCACCTGAGATCCTAGAGCCAGGGAATGACCTAGGAAATGACAATCAATTTTGAGACATATATAAATGAGGATCATGGATTCGTTAATTCTGAGGGTGAGGAATCTCTTAGTGAAGTCTCACTTGAGCTTAAGGAAGATGATTTTAGTGAGACAAATGGGCTCGAGGAGCATGACAAACCATTTGATAGCCTAGTCATTGAAGATTTTGATTCGGTTGGGGCTAACATGGAGGATTCGAATCCTCATTTACTTGGTGATTCAATCTGTGACCCCATTCCTCATCTACACCCCGAAAAGCTGACTTCTGAGATCATTGTGCCCAAGTCAATCTTGATTCAGCCATAATTTCTGGACATGGGAGAATCATATGGGGTGAATGATATGCTAGAGGTCTCGGAGCTTGAGCCCTTTGATAAAGGATCTGAAGATATGTAATATATGGCTATCTACATGCACAAAATATCAAACACAATGTTATTAATACAAAAAGATTTGCACAAAATACAATCACAGAAGTTGGCACAATATGTATAGTGGTTCCCCTCCCTTGGGTACTCCACTACCTAAGCCTCCCAGATTAGGATTTTTAACCCGATTCTCTCAACCCTGAGAGAATCAATTTAGTAACCGAGGTAATTAACGGGTTACCTCAACCCAAGTACAATAACGGGCTTGTTACAACCTAATGAGCAACAAGCTTAAAAACAAATGAAATACAGGTGTAAGGAAAAAAGAATCTTACAACTAGAACCTAAGCCTCTCAAAAATAATTAAAAGATGATACCAATTTGAGAGCCTAGAATGAGCGTGAATCGCTTCGTAGATGCGTGAGAAAAACACGTCGTTGAAGTGTTTGCAAAAGCGTAGAGAGTTTGAGAGCAGCAAACTATTCCTTCTCTTGAATATGTGGTGAAAAATGTAATATAGCTCTAGAATTTTTCTTCTCTATTTCTTATGTGCAAACAAAGAGTCCTAGGGTCATTTTATAGAGTTTAGGACCTAGGATACCCATTTACTAGACGTTGAGAATTAATTCCCAACGTTCATATTGTTGGAATTAATTTTCTACCTGTTCAGAATTGAGCTAACGGCTACCTGGTACCGGTACTAAAGTACCTGTACCGATACTAGTAGCTCACTGCCACCAGTACATGAGTCCTGGTACTGGTACTCATCATGGGTACCGGTACTTGTGACTCCTAGGTTTGGAATTCCTTGGGCATAGTAACCTACCTATACCGGTACTCATCATAGGTACCGATACTTGTAAGGTTCAGGCTAGAATTAAGCCTTCAACCGTGGCCAACATGTACCGGTACTCATGGTTAGTACCGGTACTTGTTGTTCACAGTTTGAGATGAATTCTCAAAACTTGTGCCTTGCAAATACCAGTACTGATGAACAGTACTGGTACTTGCTTACAAGTACCTAGTTTAAGTGTTTTAATTCATTACGTACTTTGAAAATGTTCGTAATATAAATCCTAATTTATCTTTAATTGATTTTACGATCTAAGTTATGATTCTTTTGTTAAGAGGCATATACAATCTATAAAAATAAAATCTAAACTAAATAAACTAAAGTCGAAGATGATCTTCTTCTCCTTGACTCTTCCTTATCATCTTGCCTCCTTCTTATCATGATCTTCTCCTTTTCATCAAGCCTCCATCATTTCCTGTTTGCCTTGCTTCTTTACCTAAATAAAAAAAAACATTTAATTGCAAACATTAATCCATAATAATTTTGTTAACACCAAAACAAGATGTGGAACAAGGTTCTAACAATCTCCCCCTTTTTGGTGTTGACAAAAATATATTGCAAATAGATAATTAAAAAATTTAACAATGTTATATGAAGGAAAAATTTTCATTTTAATCCTCCCCCTCAATATAAGCTCCCCCTAAAAATATTACTATTTGCCCTTTATTTTTCACCCCCTTTTTGTCAATCACAAAAGAAATGAAGAAATATCATACCATAAAATTTACCAATAGTAAAATGATGAAGGTGGGTACCAAGCTCCATTAGGCTATCGTTCTTGGTCTTCATTCAACCTATAGAAAGGTTGAAATGTTCCGTTGTGTGCCTTGAACACCCACTGATCTCTTTGATCTATTCCTGCAAAACAATGTAAAATATCTTTCCTAGGTACCCATTTTCTTTTGGGTCCTTGATGGTTAGTACCTTTCAAATTCTTAGGTTTATAGATCACTTTAGTGTTAAATCTATAATTCTTAGGATTCTTGACCTTTTGATAAATCCATGCATGTCTAGGTGCATGCGATTTATTTTATGTGTTCTTATTATTGAACTTGGCTTTTAAATTATTATAAAATTTCGTATTCAGCCTAGTTGTTTTTAAATTATTCAAAGAGTTCTTAAAGTGTTCATTAATATCTTCTAATTCTACTATTTTTGCATGTAATTGATTGTTAGTTTCCTTGGACATATCTAATTCTATTTCTAGACAAGATTTATCTACTTCTAATATTTGATAATTATTCTTTAAAACCTTATTTTCCTTTTTAAATAACCTAGCTTTATGATATAGTTCTTCATAAGCTTCTAATAATTCTTCAAAAGAAAAATTAGTGTTTACCTCTTCTTCTATATCTTCTAAAGTTGCAACAAGACAAAGGTGTGCGACCTCGTCTTCATTCGATTCACTGGAGTCGGTGTGCATGTTAGAGTCGCTATCATCCTATGTTGCTTTTAAAGCTTTCTTCTTATTCTTCTTCTTTTTGAGCTCCTTTGTTTCTTTCCTATTGTCCTCCTTGTTTAAGGGACAATCCTTTCACAAGTGGCCCTTTTTCTTGCACTCATAGCAAATAATATTAGTTGAAATTTTATTGACTTACCTTGTTTCTTGAGAAATTTCTGGAATTTCCTAGTAACTATCTCCATTTCTTCATCTTCGGATTTCGAGGTTGTTGAGTCCAAGTCCTCCTTAATTGCTCTAAAAGCAATATTCTTCCTTTTGCTAGACATCTTTTCCTCCTCGTTCTTCTTCATGTTTTCTAGTTGGACTTCGTAGGCTATAAGACTTCATAACCCATTGTCCGACACTTTGGTCTTGGGTTGCACACCACAAAACAGCAGGTTCGGCCTCGCAAACACAATAATCTTAGGTTCTGGGTGATTTTCATCTAGAACGTTAGAACCACTCGACCTTGAGGCATGGGTCTACACCATAATCTGGTCCACATCTGTGGACATCTCCTGCAGATGGGTTTCAGGATCAACCTTTTGATTTTGATTCTGACCCGTACTTGTGAATTCTCAATTTCTTCTTTGTATGTATGTTATGCCTAGATGAAGGCATTAAACTTAGCGCATGTGTATACACTCTTCTCTCTGTGGAGTTGATCAGATTTTCATGACACTTAGGTGATATTCTGTTTACTCCGCCCTTTTCATGTCTTTATTTTTACAATAAGGACATTGATCATTTAGGAATGGGGGGGTGGATAATCAATTCCTGAAATCATTATGTTAACTCCGTAGAATTTCTTTTCCTTTCTTTAAAAAAAAATTGAAAATTCAAAAAGATAAAAAAAGAAAGAAATTAGGAAAAGAGAACTTAGGCATTTGGAAGTTATTAACTTTAGGAAATGATACGAGAGGACCTAAACACTTAAACTCTTTAGGTCTTCAGGCTTAATTAGCCCGGGTGTCCACTTGAATGTGGACTTAGTCTTGAGACCTCGCCAATTCAAATTCATTTTTAATATGGCTAATAAATTGGGATGATAAATATGTGACTTATCAACTCGCCCTTTGATTTGTGGGGAATTTAAGCCTAAGCATCTACACACATTTTTTGCACTGACTCACTTTTCGACGATTTCTTTGAAAATTGGGGAGCCAGTGAACTATATAAGGTGGTATGGCTGGCAAGTTGTTAGTGATAACAGCTCATCAGCTGGTTGTCTAAAGCCCAGTCACAAGATAATTTTCATTATACTGCTTTTAGGTAAATCTTAGATCAGGGAAATCACCTACTTAAAGAAAAAAAAGCTAACAAAAAGAAAAAGAAAAAAAAAGAAAAAGAGAAAAAAATAAACAAAACCACACTTCATCGCACTAGTATGGTTGGCAAGTTGCTGTGGGTAACAACCCATTGGCCGATTATCCAGAACCCAACTCACAAAAAATGCACAATAATTCCCAAAACACATAGGGAAGAAGCAGGGAAATAGAATAAACTGGGGAGATATAACTGGGTTCACCCTTGTATTGACCCCATAAATAAAAGAAGTAGGGAGAAAGTTATTAGTCAAAAAGATAAACCTTTAGGCAAGGTCACCTAGGGTCGTAGAAACTTGAAGTCCGTTTTAACGGCTGCCTAGTGAATCTTTCACTATTTTCATAAGATGCTTAGCACTTAGAGTCCTTTTTGAGTCTTAGGCGGATCGGGTAGCTGTAAAAAGTTATCCTGGAACTCTCAAACTCCAAAAGTACAAAAAAATTAGAAAAGAAGAAAAAAAAAAGTATCTTCCCATTTCAAATAAGGCGAGGACTTGGGCGGTTTGCATAATGGCAGGCACCCAGGTACTGTTGAGTTTTCGTTGCTTAGGACCTTAGTTGAAATTTTCTTTTGTTAATAAACGACTTAGGACTAATCGATCTAATCCTAATTTTGATTTTATACATAGAATGTAGCTTAATTTTGCTAGGGACTAGCAAAAGATAGGCATAGGGGTATGATGTAGACACATTTATTTAGGTTAAAATACCTATTCATGCTTGTTCCTAGGCTTAGATTTGCATTTCATGTTATAAATATTGCATAGCATGTATCATCTTTCATTTAAAGTAGTTGTATATATTTTAGGTTAATTAGGTCCTTTTTATGGTCAGGGGAGAAGAAGACTTATTTCAGGGCCTCGGATGGATGATCGGACCGTACAGATCTGATTAGGATGACGATTGAAGTCTAACGCCTCTGAAATCATCTAGATCGGAGAACCGTAGCATCATATGAAGTTCAAGGAAGATCAATGGCTAGGGGGCAATGCGACATCCATACGAGTTTCGAATGGAAAATCCTACCATATGGATGGATCCGGAGCGACGATCGCAGTCCATCAACATGGGAATCACCTCGATCTGAGCACCGTGGCATCCTCTACAAAAGAAAGAAGAATGGATGGCCCAGGTGGTGCCATGTGGTGCCATCCAGGACGCCCAACGTCGGCCAGCAACAGTGCACGCGCACAACCGCAGCCGCATGCAGCGCACGCGCACAGCTGCAGCCGCTCACAGCGTACCGCGCACAGCCACAGCGCACGCGCATAGCTGCAGCAACATGTAGGGCACCGTGCGTAGCGCATAGTGCGAGCACGCGTGCATCGCGCTGGGTGCATGGGTGTGTGAAGTGCAGCGCGTGATGCCAGTTCCAGCAAAGCACGCGCTAGCGGAGCAGATCTTTAGCGACGTGCGCCTTTAGTGGCGCTTGCAGCTATCACTAATTGTCTATGCATGCCAGCAAGAAAATTTGAAGGGCAGATCTTCAGCAACAGCTACAGCGACATTTATGGACGTCAGTAATGACCTCGATGCGAATTTGTTCTTCCTCCACTATAAAAGGACCTACCCACCACCATTCCAAATCATCTCTTCCTTTCTCCCTCTCACCACCTCCATGGCTCTAGAGAGAGCTTGTCCCAAGCCCAGGATGCTCCTCTATAGTAGAAAACCAAATTATTTTCCCTCCCCTCATCCCCATTCATGAAGCATCCCATGGCAGTCCTCTCACTGCCCTTTGGGAAGAAGATCCTCACTGCAACGCCGTCCTACCCCATCCTCCGTCCTCTGGCTTCGTCCTCCTTCGTCCCGCTCCTCACCACCTTCCTCCGGGCAACGTCAGAGTGAGTTGTCCTTTGAGCAACCGTCAAGTGGGATTTCTCTCACCCCATTCTATCTTTTTATGCTTTTGTAGTGTAGATTTTTCCCGCTTTTGTGGTGCAACAAATAGTTCTTGATGAATAGATGATTGTTTCTCTCTCTCTCCCTCTCCCTCTCTCTCTTATATTTTTGCAAGTAGATAAAGTTTCATCGACTTAATCTCTTACTTGTTAAAAATACCCAAAAAATTAGAAAAGACAATAATGAAATAATCAAATAAAAAGAGAAACGCGGATTTTTATAAAACCAAACATTTGCCTCCTCGTGTTCGACCCGAGACTCACTTTTCGAGTTTCGGTATAAATTTTATTTGACCACATGTTTTGCAACTATGATGACGGGTTAATCCTAACCCTGATTTCAAACTCGTGAAACACGTGTGATCAGGAGAGGTCTCCCATCCTGAAGAAGTTGAAGTAAGGGGAGGGTTGGGATAGGGAGAATAGTGTAAGGCAAAAGAGTATGGGTCCATGGGTTCCTCCTCAATCAGTTCTTCCTCATGGCAATTAGCCATTGGAATGTAAAAATTAGGTCTTCTCCTTAGTTTGCTCTCTAAAGGTGGTACCAAATTAGGGTTCAGAGACCTTTTAGTATCCATGTACCAGAAGAAAGTTAATAGACGAGAGAGAGAAGACAGATGAGAGAATACCCCACCCTTTTAATATAAGCAATCAAATTGGTCCTTAGAGTGTCAACCCTAAATAGACTTGATCTTGGCTCCCCAAAACACGACTGTGTTAGATCAACCTTTGAATTACTTGGCTGGCCAGAAGGGTGGGACCCCTTAGGTCACCCCGCATGACAGGACACCACTAAAGGTTAATGTGTTTACCGCACCGACCTTTCTTGTCACTAGTTGGTCCAAGTAGACAAGGCCTTGACCTTAGCCGAATCTAGTTTAAAGTCCCCAAGTCTATTAGTCCTGCCTAGGGCACGTCTACTCAGTTTTAGGCATGGGTTTGATGTGCTTTTGGAATATGATGGGCATTAGGGAGGTGTTTTCCCTTAAAGTTGATTTCAGATGTGTGAAGTGCTGATGCAAATAGGGTTCACAAGCAATTTCTTATGATGAAGTGAATTTTAAGATTCGAATGCTTGTGTTAATGCATTTTAGGGTTCACTTAAGTTAATATTTTCAATTAAGGTTTTGATGAAGAACACAAGAGTTTTATAAATCCCAATTTGTTTGATAGATTTCCTTTAAGTATGGAAATGCAAGTTTGCTCTATCCTTAGCATGAAATTCTAAATTCAAATAGTTCTAGATGTCCTTTTAAGTCAAATTCAAAGAAGTGGTGAGACCCAAGTAATGAAATCAATTGGTTATTGCACCACTAACTAGGCACTCATAAAATATTTTTCAAGAATTTTTAATGCATATTTTCTATTTTTTTCTGCTTTAAAGTATACTAGGGGTTTTGTAGTCTATTTTGACCCCTAGTTGGTGATTGGATAATCTGTGCAATCAAACATGCAATAAATAATTTTTTTGTATTTTTCCTAAATTCTTGATTATCTTATAAATTCAGTGCCTCAAAATTCAAGTCAATCTATGTTGTGTAAAACTTCTTATGATATTTTGAACTTTGAAAATCGGGAATAATAACCGTATTGATAATAGATCAGTGAGAGAATTTTTAAAATTTTTTTGTAACTCTAATTTGTGCAAAATTTGAATATGTTATTCCTAACTTTGAAATATATGTCTAGTAAAAATTGGAGAATTTTTGGACATATGGACTTTTGGGAATTGAATTTCTAAGGTAAAACTTTATTTCTGCCCCAAAATCAAGAGAGATTTTTTTTATGTAAACAAATTCTAACTAATCCTAAGGTTCAAGTAAACACCATTTTCTTTTTTTTTCTAAATCTAACTAATATAACCCACGATTTCCTCGTTTGTTGCATCTTTCCCTTGGATTTTTGCACTTCCTGCACATGCAAATAGAGTAGGTTAGAAATCTCAAATAAGAATTATGAAGAAAGGCTTCAAAAATATCCGTTGCCTCCCTAGCAAAGGCGCCAACTTGTTTGGCACGTAATTCGCATTTTAAAAGATTATTTAGTTGTAGTATAGTGCAAAAATACGTCGACAAATAAATTTATAAAATTTCGGTGAGTACTGGGTCGTTCGCAGGGAGGTAATCTCGATTTCTAATAGTAGCTTTTTAATAAACTAGTTTTAACAGTATTTATATATGCAAATATGTATAAAGAGGCATTAGATATCCATAAGATCAAATTTAATTACATTGATAAAGAGTTTTGCACAATAGAAATTGCTATGCAAAAAGTAGAGATAGACAGAGAGAGAGAGAGAGATAGATAGAAGGAGGCAGAGAGACGATGCCGCTTGTGGGATGCTTGTGCGAGATGAGATAGCACCTCAGATCTAGAGCACCAAGACGAAGTTGTAAAGGGACGGAGAATTCCAGAGAAGATGGTAGAAGAGATCTAGAGTTGATGGGAGGGAGAGAAGCTTCAACTGAGGGGTCCTGGGCCTTCTTTTATAGTTTTAATGAGGGTCAAAGTGGGTATTTAACCCCTTTATCTCGTGAAACAACTCTTATTTGATTAGATCTGTTGATCGGGAGATCACAGGATCAGATCTAGCCTCAAAATAGCCTTCAAAAAGACTTCTACGCTCGATTTGCTCTGGTGATGAATAGCCTTCAAAAGGACTTCTACACTCGGATTTGCTCTGGTGGCAACACGTGGCAGTCACTGTGTTGTTGATCTTCGATCGTGCGACTCTGATTCCTCCTCACACGTGCACTTATCTTCTTCGCTCACCGCTCGGCTTCAAAACCCGCCTTAACGTTCCGTCTGATCTTACGATTGGATGGCTTACGCGCTCGTGCCTTGCTGCATTTGTTTTGAAAAGTGCGTGGGATTGCTCGTTAAACGCACACCTATTTGTGCATTCGACTGCAGGGTGCCCTCGCTTTGCCACATGGACTCGATCTTCGCCCTTTGCTTGACATCGTATGGCCTGACTTAATCTGCACCCGTCCTTGCACAGATTGCAGCTCGAACGGGCATCTCCAGATCTCGTGCAGGCGCCCAAGCCAACGCGCTACGCGTGCATTTTATTATAGTTATCTCTTTGTATATATTTATTCTTATCTGGCTGGACAGGCAACGTGGCGCACTCATGGCTGTTGGATGAAGATCCAACAACCCACAGTGTGCAAGGGTAGCCTTCTTATATAGGGTGGTGGTGAGGGAGCGGTTGTGATGGCGCCACGTGGTCATTCGTCTTCTTTTCTTTGTATCTGGTGATGTAGGCTTCCGATTGAGTTGATTTTTGCGTCATTGGACTGTGTTTGTTGATCTGGATTCATCCGTATGATTGGATTCTCCATCTGAGGCTCAGAACTTTGTCCTTTTGCTTTATGATCTCTATTCTTTTATGGACTGCACAAGGTACCCTGGTTGTCTGATCGAGATGATTTTGGAAGCGTTGGACTCCCATCGTCATTCTGATTAGATCTATCTAGTCTGATTTGACATCCGTAGCTTTGAATCATCTGCGATTAAAATCATCTCTCTTTTAGGTCATAAAATGATGATATTATCTATATGGCTAATAAACTAGCTATTGTGTAAATTACGATGCCTATGAGTGCATTAATCCTAAGTTATGCTATGTTCTAGCTTAATTCAGGTGATTTAGGTTACATGATTGCTATGCAATAAGTAGCTGGTTGAAATTAATCTACACTAGCTATTCTACTTAAAGAATAAATAATAGAAAGGAGAGAGAGTAATACAAAGAAAGAGGTAGAGAGAGAGAACAAATATTTCATAAGAATATAGCCATGTTCATTACACTAATTGCAAAATTGAAATCTACACTAGAAAGTTGTAAAAGGGTAGGGGTAAGAAAATCCTCCTAAATGACTACTTTGAGGATGAGCTGCATTGACGAAGTGCCTGGAAGAGGGTGGTGAGATGTTGAATGAGGGAGAACGGGGTTGGAGGACAGAGGACAAAGTAGGGGAGCATTGTAGTGGCATCCTCTTCCCGAATGGTGGCGAGAAGTTAACTATGAGATGCTCCATGATGGGGTGAGAAGATAGACAAAATTATTTTACTTTAGCACTAGTGGAGCATCTGGGTATGGGACCAGCTCCTTAGAGCTTTGGAGAGGGTGAGAGAAGAGAGAAAGGGATGGTAAAAAATGAGAGGCATCGGGTCCCTTTTATAGTTGAGGAAGAAGGGAAAATGTGTCATTTTGAAGCCTTTAAGAGTTAATATATGGACTTTAGTGGCCTTGCAAATTGGAGTGATTTTGAATTTCCCTTTGAGCGGGAAAAGCCGTTCTTGGATGGCCGTCCGCCTGAGGGGGTCCAACGCTGGTGCCGGTGACTCTGATGGATGGGTGGTATGGCGTCCGCGATCTTGGCACAGGAAGGCACGTGATTTATGTGTTCCTGTGGGTGTTGGGAACATGGGCAGGAGGGATGTTCGAGATGGTTGGGGCAGAGGTCGAAGGGAGGTGACCTGCTATCGATGTCGCCTTCGGGGGCACCTAGCGGCGACCTGCTGGCTTCCACTGCTGTGTCTAGCGTGCGGAGGTTTTGGTCACAAACGGGAATCCTATCTGGCAACATGTGATGGCTTTGGGGACAGGGACTACTTTGCACCTTCGTGGCCTCGGGGTAAGCTGCAAATGCTCCTCCCCCCTCCCCCCGAAACGGTCGGGGCTTGTGCCTTGGATGTTGAGGTTCCCCTGACTGATGATGTCAAAGTAGCGAAACTGGCTCTACGTAGTGCTTTGATTGGAGAAGTTATGATAGGCACCATATCGATGGACAAGATTCGACAACTGGTGAGATCTCTCTCTTTATCAACTGATGATTGGAAGATTGCAATTATTTCACCGTCGCGATTTGTGTTGTTTGATGTGGGTGCAGTAGATGTTGAAAGATACTACTTTCAGACTTGTTTTTTGGATGGACTATTAGTGATCTAGCAGCTGGTATCCCCTTTTGATGGATCTTTTCCTGAACGTCCCCCTCAGAGATCAGCCGCCAGGTCTGGTGTTCTTGAGATCAGAGGTCTGCCTCTACATCTAAGATCTAGGAAGGTGGTGGAAAACATGGTAGCTGGGTTTGCATCTGTGTCCGTGGATGCTGCTGTTGGGCTGACTGAAGGGGATGCCAGTGTTCTGAATGTGAAGGTAAAGGTCTTCAGGGTTGGTGCCATTCCTGATAAATTAATCCTCAGATGTGGGGGCATTTCTTGGATGCTCCTTCTGAATTTTATTGTGGCAGATCGAGAGGTCGTCTCTAAATTTCATCCCCCCTCTTATGCTATGGTGCTGAAATCTAAAACTCCTCCCTTGCATCCAAATTTTGCTAATCAGGATATGATGGCAGAATGTTCTAAAGGCAAGGAATTGGGGGATGGGGTAGGGAACCTGGGGGATGTAGAGATGAGGACTAAAGCTCTGGCAGGTGTGGCTGATGTGTCTCTGATCCAAGACCTCCCTTCCTATGCTGAGGTGCTGAAGTCCAAAGCCCCTTCCCTGCAACCACTTGGTGATTGCCAAGAGGTGGTGGCAGAGTGTTCGGGAGAGAGGGAACTGATAGATGAAAAGGGGGGCCTGGGAATTATGGAGATGAGGTTAGAAATTCAGGACATTGTAGATGATGTACCCCTGGTCCAAGAGGCAGCTGCAGTGATGGATGCTAATGGAAAGGAAATGAGTTTAGCAAATGAAGTTGTGAGTGAGGATCTGAAAACCCATCTGGGTGAGTCTGATGAAGGGATGATTATGAATGTGATTAATGAGCATGCTACCTCAGATATGGTGGAACCTTTTGTGAGTCCTGTGAATTTGCAGACTTGCTCTCCTGTGGCTGAAGCTGTGCATTCGAAGTCAAAGACTCCTTCTGCTAGGAGTTGGAAACCTCCCTATAAGCTGAGATTAAGAAGGCACACTCCCACACAAAAGGTTGATGAATCGGTCATTGTAGCTGTGATGAAGGTTAGCAGGACTTCTATAGCTGTGAAGGGGACAGACCTGATCCCCAAATGAAGATCTTGAGCCGGAATGTCCGTGGGTTGCGCAATAGAAGCAGGAGGGGTCGCTAACTAGATATCTGCATGAATGGGAAATCGACTGTGCCATTCTTCAGGAGACACACATTGATTTTGCTTTTGATAGGGCATGGGAAGAGATGAGGGTAGGATTTGCAAATGACCTTGTGGTGGTCAATTCCATTGGTAGATCTGGGGGAATTGCCATTTGGTGGAGGAAGCAAATGCTGTGCCTACAGGAGGTTTCCATGGCTAGGCACCTTCTGACCTGTAGATTCGTGAGAGGCCAGGGGGACTGTGTCTTCTTTGTGACTGGTGTATATGGTCCAAGTGATCCTAACAGGAGGCAGGAACTGTGGGAGGACTGGAATGTGGCTGTAAAATTTGTAGGTGGGGTGGCTTGGCTTGTTGGAGGTGACTTTAATTGTACTTTGGTGGGGAGTGACAGACCTAATGGGCCAGTCGATAGCTCCTCCACAGGATTTCAGTTGATGGTCTAGGCCTTGGGGATGTGTGAATTTCCATCATTGGGGACTGAATTCACTTGGAGGAATGGCAATGGGCTCATGTCCAAGATTGACAGATTTTTTGGGAATGCTGAGCTATTAGATCTCTTCCCGATGTCTTTTGTATGTGGTCTTGAACGTCCATTTTTTGACCATACACCTTTGATGTGGGATAATGGTGAGCAGGTGGTGGCTGGTTCCTATTTTAAATTTAGGAGATCTTGGCTGAGGGAAATAGGGTTCAGAGACATGCTTGCCAGCTAGTGGAGGTCACAACAGGGTGAGGGTACATCCACCTCCAGACTGGCTTCTAAGCTTAAGGCTCTGAAAGGCATGCTAAAGGAGATGGAGATATTGTCTCAGTTCTTAGACATCAGAAGCGTCATGAGGCCTTGCTGAAAATTCAGGAACTAGATACCAAGGAAGCTGTGGACCATCTATCTGAACTTGATCTTGCTGACAGAAGAAGATGGCGGGGGGTGGTAATTGAAGAAGACCTGAAATTGGAGATGGATTGGAGGGAGCGATCTAGACAGCTATGGCTAAGTGAGGGGGATGCAAACACCAAATTTTTTCATTTGGCTGCTAGCTCTAGGAGGAGAACAAATCTGATCTCATCAATGGTTGTAGAGGGGTAGAGAATTACCTCCTTATCTGATATCAGAACAGAGGCCGTCAGATACTTCAGGGAATCTTCAAGAGCTGTAGGTAGGGGCAACTGGAGAATGACAGCAAATGATTTGCCCAGGATTAATGAGTATCAAGGGGCCAGCCTGATTGAATCTATTTCTGAGGCTGAAGTGTTGAAGGCTATTAATGATCTTAATTGTGAAGGATCGCCTGGTCCTGATGGAATCCAGGTTTTCTTCTACAAAGAACTATGGGACATTGTGGTCTCAGAGGTTATGGGTGTAATTAGAGAATTCCAAAGTGGCAATTTTGGCTTTGAAAGAATTAATAGATCTTATCTGTTTCTTTTGCCTAAAACTCCGGGTGCTGAATCTTTCCAGGAATTTAGACCCATTGCTCTTTCTAACTCCTTATATCTGGTGATCGGAAAGGTCCTGGCTAATAGATTGAGGCTTGTACTGCAAGATTTGATCCATCCTACTCAGTCTGCCTTCCTCCCGGGTAGATCCCTACAAGAATCTTTTATATTGGCCCAAGAGATGGTTTGTGGTTGGCATAAGAGGAGATGCAAGGCCATCATGTGGAAGGTCGATTTTCGTAGGGCTTATGACTCAATCAGCTGGCCTTATTTATGGGATGTGCTTAAAAGAAGGGGCTTTCCCCCTACTTGGATAGCTTGGGTTAAGAGATGTATTACCACGGCCTCCTTTACCCCTCTAATAAATGGGAAACCCTGTGGTGCATGGATCCAGCCTCAATGTGGCATCAGGCAAGGATGCCCCCTGGCCCCATTGATATTTAATTTGGCAGTTGACAGCTTAGCCTGGTTTATTTGTAAGCTTTCTGAAGTGGGTCTTGTTAGAGGATATTCGCTCTCTTGCAGGAACAGTCTGGCTCCCATTCTTTAATATGCAGATGATACTGTCTTTTTTGTTGAAGGATCCATGGATGGAGCGTTGGCTTTGCACCACTTGGTTGATATCTTTGGTGAGCTTTATGGACTGATGTTAAATAGGGAGAAGTCTGGTTTGGTCTGCTTTGGTTTATCTAAGGTGGAGCAAGAGGCCTTAGCAACCATCCTGATGACTCCCCGCATCAGTCTTCCTATTAGATATCTTGGGCTACCTTTGAGGTTTTCCAGGCTGAAGAGAGGTGATTGGAATTGCCTTTTTGACAAGATCTCTATGAAACTTGATGGTTGGCATAGCAGATTCTTATCCAGAGGTAGAAGGCTTATCTTGCTCAATTCTGTGATCACCTCCATCCCTGTTTTCTACTTCTCCATTTTCAAAGCACCAAGATCCGTTTGGAAAAGATTGGATGTGATGAGGAAGGGATTTTTTTGGAAGGGAGCTAGACACAAGGGCAGCTTCTTGCAGCATTTCAAATGGGATCAAATCTGCTATCCTAAAGAGTTGGGTTTTCTTGGGATCAAGTCCTTGCAGCACTTTAATGATGCCTTGCTGCTCAAATGGGCTATTAAGTTGCTGCAAGGTGATCTAAAATCATGGTCTGATCTGATCAGAGATAGATATGGAGCTTCCAACAGTAGATTTTCCAGACTTCAGCCAAACTGTCCATCACCTTTCAGGAAATCAGTAACTAAGGCTTTGGCTGATCACTTCCATCTGCTGCAACCATCACTTGGAGATGGCAGGTCTTTCAGATTTTGGAAGGAGGAATGGTCTGAATTGGGGGTCTTGAGGGAGCTCTATCTGAGAGCTTTTGATGCAGCAACTGATAAGAATGCTACGGTTGGCAAGATCTGGTCTTGTAGCAGCAGCAGTTGGATTTTGGATGATATGGAATCTAGCGGCAGCAGAAGAACAACCCAGTTATGGGATGAGAAGAGAAGGCTTTTATTAGACCTTGAAAATTTCAGACCTAGGCCTGGAACGGAGGATAGATATCTGTGGGATGGGATCTATAGTGTCAAATCTGGGTATAACAAAATGCTAAATTTTGAAGAGGGATGGAGACATGATTCCATTGATAAGAAGATATGGTTGTTAAAAATTCCTCTCAAGGTGCAAATCTTCCTTTGGCTGTGCAGGAGGGATGGATTAATCACAAGTGATCTACGCCACAGAAGATTGGGTACTGATCATCATGTGTGTTTTTTTATGTGAGATGAGCACTGATAATGTAAATCACCTCTTCTCTTCTTGCCTTATCACTGATGTCCTTTGGAGAAAAATTTGCCAGGAGCCTTTACCAGAGTGGGATTCTATGTGGCATGGGTTTGAGGTGAGACGGAAACCACATGTCCACATGGCTGCTTCTATTTGGTGTGTATGGATGGCAAGGAATGAGAGACTTTTTCAGGAGAGGCCGGTATGTTGTGAAAATATTGTAAGAGAGTGCTGGTCCCTCATACAGTCTTGGGGATCCTTTTTGTAATCTCCCTTCTTTGCACATAATATACTACTCTGGACTGCTATCGCAGGATGATAGCTCTCCCTTCTATTTCAAAAAAAAAAAATATATGGACTTTAGTGATGCATGTAGGCATTTTTAAAGCCAGACATTGCTGAAGGCACATGGAAGGAGAGCCCTTGGATTGTGATCAGACACTCGAGATTGTGCCACATCAGGTGCTTGATCGCCTTCAGCAGTTGCACTCACGCACCCACGTTTAAGATGTCTAGAGCTTTGCTTAGCCATCAGATCAAAAAGGGACGGTTAAGATTGTGCGAGACCAGTGCTCAGATCAGGCAATGGCATGTCTAATCAAGCGTCATCATGTACGTGTACAATCCATTGCCCTCCGCGTGCCACATTGCTGCTTTCATCACCGCTTGATCATGATTGAGTGGCTGAATTTCATGCATGCACTTCTCAGTTGATTTATTCTATTTACCGGGGCTCAAACATGTGCCCTGCGCTGTGCGTAGAACGTTGGACCATTGCACCAAGCTTTCACTTTGATCAAGTTTTGGTTTTAAGGCGCAAGTTCTCAAGATCGTTGGATGGTAATCTAACGGTCGAGATCACTCGAGCCCTCGCCTTCAAGAGATGTGAAGCGCGACTGAGATTGAATCTCAGTCGTTAGATCTTCGATCGACGACTGGGATTGATCGTGAGAGTGAAGAGAACATCCTGCGGCCGGTCTTGGGTGGCTAGGATGGCACCACATGGCACCATCTAGGTCGTCCATCTTCTATTACTCATAAGTGGTGCCATAGATGTCGGCTTAAGTCGATTTTCATGCTATTGGGCTATGATCGTTGATTTGAACCCATCTGTGTGATTGGATCTATCATCTGGAGTCTAGATTTTCACCACCTTGTCCCTTGGCTTCTGATCTTCCTTGGACTGCATTTGATGCTACGAAGGTCCAATCAGGGTAATCTCAGAGGCGTTGAACTCCGATCGCCACCCTGATCAGATCCGTATGGTTGGATCTTCAATCTGAGGCCTAGATAAATATTGCCCTGTTCCCTAACCACAAAAAGTGCAAATTAACCTATAATTTGTACATTCTATTCTAAATGCAGAATGTTGCATGTTATGCAATATTTATAATGCTGAATGCAATTATACACCTAAGAATATGCATAGATAGATAGTTTTGTGAAATAGATGTGTCTACATTAGGGCCTCAGTGCAATTGATGCTGTGCTGTTGCTTTGGCTAATTGAAGGCCCAGTAGCCTTCCTGATTTGATTCCATAGCTGTTCTACGTGGTGGCAGTTTTGATGGTCAATGGACACAGCTGATGGCGGAGAGGTGGTCATCGACAATAGATAATACCTGAAACACAAAATATGGGCTAAATGCCCTAATAAGTAAGTTCAGGAAGGTTGTGGTGAAGTGAGGAGTGCGTAGGTGGTAGTTATGAAGTGTTTGAAAGTGTCTGATGGTGGAACGACATTGAAAATGACCAGAGGTTATGGGTTTCTTTGGTGTTAACATTTTTGGTTACTAGAGCATGAGGATGATTATGGTGTGGTGGTGTTGCGTTTCATATGGTGTAGCGTGTGTGCAACCACACCAAAGGTGTGGCTGGAGATGGAGATGACGAAGGGGGAGAGGGTGTGTTTGCAGTTAAAACTAGGTTCTAAGGTTCTAAGAGTAGTCTAAGAGGTAAGGGGAATAGAGAGTGATAGGTTATAGGATGAAAGAGAGAGGAACTCACACTGGTGTGGCTTGCCAAACATGAGGGAGAAGAAGTCTCCAGTGAGAGGGTTTGGCCAGGAAGAAGGGGGTAGAGGGCTTCTGCTTTGACTGACGAGAAGTGGGTGAGCTTAAGGAAGAGAATGGTGCTCCCAATTTGGCCATTGGGAGGCTGGAGAGAAGAGATTGAGGGGGCTCGCCAGAGCCGAGGCCGGAGATGGGTAGAGGAAGAAGAGAAGAGGGTTTTATGGCCTTAAACCTGGCTAAATTAGACATCGAAGCATAATAGAGCTTATATAGAGCTCAAATGTGAGCTCAATTTTGAAGAATTTGCTCAATTGAAGTAGGAATCAGACATTTTTCCTAATTGAAAATCTCAAGCTCAGTGGAGCTTCATATGATCCAATCTGTGCAGGAAATCAAGCCCAATTGACAGAGAATCACTTGATCATCAATCCCTCCTAATTTGGCAAGATTCTAATCAGAATGGGAGGAATCCTAATTCAAAGTCGGTGATTGTTGGGTTTAGGTTCCCTTGTCGTACAATTAGGAAACTATAAAAGAGATGAAGGTAGGAGCCTATTTGTAATGAAGACGATAAAGTTGGGGGTGTCTTGGTAAGAAAAATGTAGAAGTTTAGGGTCTGATTGAAAATAATAGAGTTGGGGACTCAAATACAAATTAGGTCAAGATGGACTCTAATTGCGCCCAAATTTTGGTGTTAACCTAATTTGAACCCAAGGGATCTAATGGTGAACTTAGATTTGGGTGTTGACCAAGTTTGGTTTTGTAAATTACATAGAAGCCCAAATTAGGGTAAATTTTTGTCTGAATCTCTATTTTATGTCAAAATGGGTTCGATGGTCAAAGTGAAGGTACCAAACCACTTAGAATATTTTTTAATGATTTTTAAGAGGTTTAAATTGACTTTATCTCTACCAGAACCTTTTCAATTTATGAGAGGCTGATGGTTAAGGTTTTTAGTA
The DNA here is from genome assembly GCA_037157565.1 of Thalassia testudinum. Classification (NCBI taxonomy): domain Eukaryota; kingdom Viridiplantae; phylum Streptophyta; class Magnoliopsida; order Alismatales; family Hydrocharitaceae; genus Thalassia; species Thalassia testudinum. The sequence goes on from JAZHRO010000078.1 coordinate 23,309,150, forward strand.
ATATTTTAATCCTCGAAATACGTGAAATCCTGATTCAATTAGTATGAGCCTACTTCTTTGTCTTTTAAGTTCATTTGACTTCAATTTAACCCCTAATTAACCCCTTGGTTAATGTGCATTAATGATGAGATGGTAAAATAACATAATTAACCCTTTTTTTATCTTTTCAAATTAGTTCAACACATAATTATGATCCTCAGATGATCATTAAGTTGCATTTAACACCGGATTCTGACTAATTCAAGCTAGTTATGATGAATAATTGTGTTACCATCATCGATGACTTAAGTAATACAGCTTCTAGGTATGTAGGTGAGTGTTAACTTGAAGTTTTCCAATCAAACTCAAAGTTTGACAAAGGTAAATTGCTAAACAAAATCAAAAGTACTGCCCTTGATGGGTAATTATAGTAATGGGACCTTTGTTGGTTTTGTTTGTCATTTCCATTTTAATTGAAAATACATACTTTATATATGTAATTTTTCAAAATTTTCCAAATGCAAACATTATGAACTTAGGAGGATGGATTATTTAATGGTACATGATTTACTAATACATTTTCTTTTTAAATGCACTTAGGAGGATAGATTATTTGAATGATAGGAGCTGGAGGTACTTTATCATTAATAGATTCCATAGTCAAATATTTCAATCTGGGGTAAGAAAGTTTATCGAGTTTGCAACAAAGAATTTGAAAGATCATTCAGAGGAGATCATTCCTTGTCCTTGTAAGAAGTGTAACAATAGATATAATAAAAAAGTTGATGAAGTTTTTGGGTATGTGGTGCTAAAGGGGTTCATTCCTAATTATCTCACTTGGATACAACATTGAGAGTTCAAGCACAAACATTATGTATGTGATCCTCTCATAAAGAATACAAATGATGACATTCATGATTTGCTAGAAGATGCTTTTGGAATGGATGGGAATGAGAGCAACATCAATTATGTTGAAGAAAATGTGGAAGAACCTATCAATAGGGATGCTAAAAATTTTTTTGAGTTACTCAAAAAAGCAGATGAGCCCCATTATAGTGGATGTGAAAAATACAATAAACTTTCATTTATTGTTAAGTTGTTACATCTGATGGTTTTGTATGGATGGAGTAATAAATCCTTCTCTAAGACATTATCTCTTTTCAAAGACATGCTTCCTAGTGTATTAGAAAATTTACCACCTTCTTATTATGAAGCGAAATATGTAGTTCGAGAGCTTGGCCTTCATGACAAGAAAATTGATGAATGCCGTAATGATTGCATGCTATTTTGGAAAGAGTTTGAAGATAAAGAGGTATGTGATTATTGTCAAGATCCTAGATATGAGGATGGGCTACATCTAGGGAAAAAAGTAAAAAGATTCCTATTAAAGTTGTGAGACATTTTCCATTGATTCCATGATTACAGAAGATGTTCATGAATTAGAAATTGGATAAAGATATGAGATGGCATAAGGATGAGAGAGTAGATGATGTCTTGTTCTGACATCTTGCTGATTCACAAGCATGGAAAGTAATAGATCACAAGTTTCCAAGTTTTTCAACTGATTCTTGAAATATTAAAGCTGGCTTTCAAGTGATGGATTTAATCCATTTGGTAATATGAATAATGCATATAGTATTTGGCATGTCATTGTCATTCCTTATAATCTTCTTTCTTGGTTGTGTATGAAGCAACAAAATTCATATTGACATTACTTATTCTTGGAAAAAGATCTCCCGGTAATGACATAGATGTATATTTGCAACCTCTCATTGATGAATTGAAACAACTATGTGATTAAGGAGTGATAACATATGACTCATATTCTAGAAGTAACTTCGGGATGCATGCTATGATTTTGTGGACAGTAAATGATTTTCCTGCATATGGAGATTTACCTAGGTGGAGCACTAAAGGACAATTGGCATGCCCTATTTGTCACAATAATACATACACTAGATGTCTACGACATGGGAAAAAGGAGTCTTATGTTTTCATTGTTGCTTTCTCAATGAAAGTCATAGATTTCATCATGATACAAGAAATTTTATGGTACCAGAGAAGAAAGAATTACACGAAATAGGCAATTTGGATTGGAAGTGTTAGAACAATTGAAGGGCTGCAAGAATTGTTTGGGTAAAAATGTTAGATAAAAGAAAGCGTACATGAGATAATATGGAGGTTGGTGATGTTCATCAACAAGTGAATTTCCATACTCATGGAAGAAAATAAGCATCTTCTTTCAAATTCCATATTGGAAGGATATTGAAATTAGACATAATTTGGATGTGATGCACATTGAGAAAAATGTGTATGAGAATATATTATATACAATACTACAAATAAAAGGAAAGAGCAAAGGTTACATCAAAGCACATTTGGATTTGAAAGAAATGGATCTTTGAAGAGAGATTTGGCTAAAAAGAATACAAAATAATTTATTATCATATCCATGTGCTTGTTATGAATTATCAACATATAAGAAAGAATGCTTCTTTAAAGTGCTCAAATTGGCAAAAGTTCCAGATGGCTATTCTTCAAACATTTCTAGAAAGACTAACTTCGTTGATAGGAAGATGATCAGGTTGAAAAGTTGTGACTTTCACATCCTTATACAACAACTGCTTCCCATTGCAATTAAAGGCTTATTTCCAAAAAACATTTTCCTACCCATCATAAATCTTTACTCTTATTTTAATAAGTTATGCTCCAAAGTTATCAATCAAGAAAAATTTTCCAAGATGAAACATGATGTTGTAGTAAACTTATGTGAATTGGAAAGGAAATTCCCGCCATCATTTTTCACAATCATGATGCACTATTGTGGTCGTAAATTGCATTTTTGGTTAAAGCAATGTTATAGTATAGTTGTGAAATTTGATTCAACAAAAAATTTAATTAATGAAATGGTGAGTCCTAGTCGATCTCAAGGAGGCATTTAAGAAAAGCGAGATTGATTTTGATTCTTTTTAGTTGCTTAAAATAGTATGCTAGTTTCAAACCTGCGAATGTAAGTTTTGCCCATCGCGTTGTTAAACCTAACTACATGTGTGTGCGCCAGATAGAGAATAAATGTGAATGTGTGAGTACTAGTGCACACCATTCTAACTACGCGATGGCTATTAATAGAAAGCGCGCCAATTGCAAGGTCATTGATATCTTTAGGTGCCAACATTTTGTTGCAATATAATAAGAATATAAATCACGCAACTGAGAATTGCAACATAGATATATGAATCAGATATCAAGCGAGTGGTGATTTCATTACTGTAAAGATATTGTCATTACAATCACAGGTAGAGGAAAGCTTGTACATGAAAGCTTAAAAGCAATTCTAGCTATCAGAAAATAGATGCATGCAAGGATCTAAGGAAGATTATGCATGCATCACTCAAGCAAAGGATTGCTACACTACTAAGCAGAAAAATGATGCAGACATTAAAGTATGGAGAACTACTTAGCTAACAGAACTTCGGGCATTAGAGGTGGTCTCCAATGGCCATGTGGCTTGAGGTGATAGGAGGGAAGAGAGGGATGGCCAAGGTGGTTGGCCGACCTTCTGAGAAGGTGGTGGAGAGGTGCTCTAGTCTTGGACGTGAAGGTAGAAGTGGTGGAGGTGATGGAGCTCGTGAGATGGAGGTGTGCACATGGAAATGGAGTCTAAGCTAGATGGCTTCCATGGCAATCCAAGGGGGCCTTAAATAGAATAAGGGGTGGTTCATCTAGAGAACTATAGAGCTCTCTAGAAGACCTTCAAAGTTGGCATCAACTTTGGTTGGGTGTGGTCTTCTTAGATCCATGAATTGTGGATCTAAGAATAGGCTACTTTGGTTGCTATTTTTGGCAACTCAAAGTGGTGCCACTTAGAGAGAGTTCTAAAGAACTCTAGAGGTGGCAGCTAAATGTGTGTGTGTGTGTGTGTGTGTGTGTGACTATGTGGGTGTGGTTAGGTGGTCTAGTTCGAGTATTATAGGTCTAGGTGGTTGGGTTTAGGTAGGCTCCTAGAATTAGCGTTATAAGCCCTACTACTAATGTGAAAGTGAAATTAAACTTAGTGCAAGTTTAATTGAGTGGATGTGAGTCTAATTGGGAGACAAAATACCCAATTAAGTAAAGCTTGAGTCAATTCGACTCTTATTGAGTCCAATTGGACTTGTGTTGGTTGAGATCTGAGCTCAATTGGACTCAATGAGTCTAATTGAAGGTGAAGTGTAATTGACTTAGATCTAAGTCAATTGGGTTTAGTGAGAACCTAATTAGGTTCTTAGGAGGGTCTTAAGGTAGTGTACTAGGCTTAGGGCACCTTAATTTAGGTTCCCTAGGGAGTAGAATTGGGTTTAGGGGCTTAGGAAATCAAGATCCAAGCTTGATTTCAAAAATAGGGATTGAAGAAGGGTTCCAGATGTCTAATTTAGTTATCAGATGACTTATACTTCAAAATTAGAAGTCCAAAACTCTGGTATGGATGTCCAAAGTTGAGTTAGGGAGGAGTTTAGGTTCTATCTTGGAATTCTATAGAAATTAGGCATCTGACACCTTGTCTGGACGTCCAATATTCTAGCACAATTGGGTAATAAGTCTGCAGGTGGTATCCAAGGGTTCTGGACATCCAGCAACCTTCCTAGACATCCAGATAAGAGTGGCTAGGATATGGGCTGGAATGAGGGTTTTGAGGTATCCTAGGATAAGGTGACCTAATCTAAGGGTGGCTAGGGTTTAGGAGGGTCTCTAGGGCTATCCTAAGGCTAGGAAAGGTCCTATGTTCTTCATAATTTAACTCCTACATTAAAATTCTACTTGGTAGAGTAGTATACCTCTCCCTACATTATTTCTTCCTCTTTATTCCAAGGCTTCTACTCCAGCTTTGCTGCAGCTCTAGCTTCTTCCTTGCTTCAGATCCAACTTTAGACCATCTCCTGAGCTTCTTATTGTCTACAATCCAAATAATGCACTAATCAGTACATTATAACATTATTTCATGCATATCTAAATAAAGCAGGAAAAGATGCAATGTATGCTATTCATGCATGAATTATACTACAATTATGCTAAGTTTTAACCTAATTTATGTCATTTAAGTCCTATGATTGCTATGCAATCATGTACCTACTATTCATTTGTCTTATGAGGCAAGTATTGCAAGACCTGTACATTATCGGTGGATGTGCCCAATAGAAAGATACTTGCTAACTTTGAAAAGATATGTGAGGAACATGAGACATCCTGAAGGTTCTATAGCAAAAGGATATTTGGAAGAAGAATGTTTGACTTTTTATTCATGTTACTTAAAAGGTGAATCTAAATTAAATCAGGAAGTGAGAAATCCTAATGGAATTACACTAGTTAGAGGAGTAGTTCATTGTCTCTCTAGGCCAACTTTGGATCAAGCACATCGTTATATTCTCTTTAATACTGATTCAATGGAAGTTTATAGAAGGTATTTTTAATTTTAAAGATCTACGTTTAACAATGATATCTATAATTTCATTCATTTAACATGTACTTAATAGAAAGCATGTGCAATTTCTCAAGGATCGCTATCCACAACTGTCATCTCGTATTCTTGATAGGAGGCACCATTGCGAATTCCCTGAATGGGTGAATGGACACATATGTTGTCATTTATAGCTTGCAATACAAGCCTAAAATATTTTTTATTTAAGAATCTATCATTGTAATTTTTTAAATATAGGTTGTGAGTTTGTGTTCAGAGAATGTGAAAGTGTTAGAAGAAGTCAGATGGCTAGCACATGGTCCTTTATCAGAGGAAACTTTGTATGTGGATATGTCGTTAATGGTTGCTGATTGAGGTTACTCATCAAACTCAAAATAGTGGAGTGTACTTGCCAGTAGATTCAATCTATTATTCTAATTCAAGTGGCCAAAATGTAGTTTTGGAAAAGGTAACATATTACGGTCAATTAGAGGATGTTGTTGAATTAAAGCATGGTAGAAGCATGAAGATAGAATGCACTTGGTTTGATGAGAAACCTAATAGAGGGATGATAATAGATGATTATGGATTCACATCCTTAGATTTTTCTTGTACATTGCATATGGATGATCGGTTCATTATGGCTACTTAAGCACAACAATGCTTTTACATTGAGGATGAATAAAAGAAAGGATGGAAAATGTGATCAAGGTTCCTCCTAGAGATTTTTATGATATGCCAATTGATTGTGTTTTTGGGAATGCAATAATGCAACCAAGTCAAGTTAGGATTGAAGATGAAGCAAGCACTTGGTTAAGAATAGATATGCCAGAGCAATGCATATACCGCAACAAAGTTGAAGATGATGATCATGATTAGTGAATTTTTTGGTATAATTTTTTTCATAGCACTTCTTATAAAATTTCTATATCTATGACAAATGGGTTGATTTGATAATTTTTTCAGCTTCCAATCATTCAGATGATAGTTGAAATTTAAAGAGTCACATATTGTTAGTTGAAGTTGCACAACTTGAAATTCAGATGCAGCAGCTGCTATAGAGATTTATTATTGTTGCTACTACCAATATTGTCCTCAAAGGGTCGCACTAGAAGGATGAAATTCAAAGAAATGGATCTAAAATAAGAAATGCTGCTAAATTTGTCTAGATGGATGACACCTGCATTTTTCACTTCTATGTATTTCTCTTGAGAGGTGACTTTGTAGTTTGATGTTGAGAGTTTAATAAAAAGGGCCAACCCAAGCCCTTATGTTTCAAGTTCGATAAAAAAAATTATATCTAGCCTATTTTCCTTTATATGTTTTTTTTTGTTAGTAGTTGTGGTTTATATTGATGATATTAACACTTTCTTTCTTCTTAATTGCAAGGTAATGAGGACAAGGAGAACGTTGTTTCCATCTGCAAGGGAAGAAGTACAATCATCTACATGCATTGAGGAACAAGATCTATAAGAGCGTAACAATACTATTAAGTGACAAGAAACAATGGAACAACTAGTAGGGGAAGGTGAACACTTGCAACAAGAAGATAAACATGAAGAGGTAGAGGAATTAGAGATTTAGACAGTGAAGGTGGTGAACAGTTGAAAAGGGGTTGGGGAATTACGACAAGAAATGCATTTAAGTCCAAAGATGGAAATCCACTAGTTGTTCAGTGGAACAAGTATGGTCAGGCAATAGGAGACAATGGAAAATGGTTATCTCGAGCTTGTGTTTTTTTGCTCATCAATCATGGATTTGGCCACTTGTTTAGAGATGGTACAAGATACGTGAGAAAGGCTTTAAGGACACATGAAAACTTCTGAAGGTAATAACTTCATTTTAGGTACAGTATACTTAAGTTGTGTTACATTTATGATAATGATTTAGGAGAAGGTAATGACTTTTTTTTAGTATAATATATTCAAGTTGTGTTGACATTTATGATATTGGTTTAGGAGGATTTTAAATTGGATTGCCATTCAAATGCAAAAAAAGTGGGTACTTGAACATCTCCATGCAAGATGGAAGTCTTGGAGGAATATTCTAAAGACAAAGTGGAAAACTCTTAAGAAGAACCCTTAGAAGATGAAGGCAATAATTGAAAAGGATCTACATTTTAGTGTTATTTAGTTTGAGAGGTTGATTGATGAGTGGGAGACACTCAAATCAAAGGTAAGGAAGACCTATTTATCTGTATAACATAGAATAATGTGCCACAACCTTTATTAAGAGGATAAATCATTTGTCATAATTCTTTTTATAGGAAAAGGTTGAAATAAATAGGACAAATCATAAGCAAAGGAAGTGAAATCACAATTGTGGAACATTGTCAATTGCAAACATACATGAAGAGATGGTGATGTACATTAATGACTAATGCTCAATTTACTTAAAAATAGACATTGACTTTATAAGATCTTTTCATTTGTAAACAAAGGAATTGAGAAGGAACCGACTAATATGGAGCTAATGAAAGGGATTTATAGTAACGAAGGAGCAGTGGTAAGTTTAGATCATCAATTTCTACATTAACAATGACTATAATGTATGCATCTAGTTATTTATTTCTTTCTTATGTTTTTAATTTAGTATGACATTGAAGATCATGTGGTGGAAACACAACAAAGTATGGAGAACTTGCCCCATGCACACATTGAGGAAGAGGCATATAACTACGTCCTAAAACCTAGAAAGGTGGATTACATTCGCAACCTTGGGATTGGACATGACAAATCACATCATCGACCTATCAATTTAGTATTCCAAGAATCCGATGGGATGCATCTTGAGGAAGAGGTTTTATTATTTAATAAAATCATAATCTATTATGGATTACTAATAAAATTATGTTCATCTTACTAAAGTACAACTATATATGTATTCTTGTGTTTAAAACAGAAAAGATTGAAGAAGCTTAATGACCTTATTTCATCGCAAAACACAGTAATTGACCAACTAAGACAACAACTTCAAGAAATGTGATAGAAATCTTCACTCAGGTTATCCGATGATAGTTACTATTTTTTAATATTAAAATTGTATGAATGTATATATTAAATTGATTTGAATGTTTCAAATTAATTCCTTTGAAATTCCCAGGGAGGGGTAATTAATGATAGTGGTAGTATTCACAATCACAATGGAGGTAGTGGCAACAACTTAAATAATCCAATGATGACCCAATATTCAAATTGCTCATTTTATCTGGTTCCCTATTTTCTCCTACCACAGGTTTGCATTCTTTAATTTTTTAGTAAGCTTTATTTTTTAACAACTAAATATTTATTTCTTAGTTGCCTGTGGACTAGGCTTATAACACATGTATGAGGTATAATATAACATTTATTTGTAGGTTGGTTTCCACAATCAAGGTGGTGGAATTCAATGTGCTACACCTATCACTCATCCTCTTTCACAAGTAGCTTCATTACCTATCCTTTAAGATTGTTTTTAAACAGGTAAACTTCACATTTTTCATTAATTATTTATTTAAAAGCAAAATGGGACTTGATGTTTGATGAAAGCATGCTACTGCAAGGATCGTGCTGAAGATAGAAGTTCTTTTACTTTTCTTTTAAAGGAATTTTAAGTCTTTTGCTTAGTGTATGAAAAACTTTTTTGTTTTAGTGATTTATTTTATTTCAATGAATTATTACATATTATTTATATTTGGATATAAACATCTAAAGTAGGAAAGATCCATCAACTTGGCAAGAGAGAGTCTTTTAGTGGTAGTGACGAGTCTTTTAGTGGTAGTGGAGTAATGCTACTTAACAACTTAGTTTGTGAGGATAGTGTACATGATAGTCATATTATTGACAGTCACTTGGATATTGCTTCGAATTTCACTGGTAAATGCTAGAAGTGAGAAGCACTTCAAGTAGAAGAAGGATGAGTCATGAAAGAACAAGTATGTATAACATGCACAAGCAACTAGTTGAGCACAAGTGCAGCTGTCCATTAAACCAGGTACGACTTTCATTTCTTCCTCACACCCCCTATCAATTTTTGGAAGTTGTACATATGCCTTTTCCAAAACAAGAAATTTTCTAAAGGGCTTTTTTTTCATGTAAGAGAAATCCATTTTAACTGATCTAAAGTAATACATATCATTTGAAAAAGGCCAAACCTTAGAACAACACCCATCTTCATTATTATTGACATGGCCACTTTGTGAACAATTGTTTGGTGTTTAATTGATCCAAATTTGACAATCAAGGTGATAGATGATTAGTGTGATTTCGCAATAAAAAGTTAGGGTTTTGAGAAACCCATCGTTGTAGTCGCAAAACTCGCTATCAAATAAAATTTACTGAAACTCAAAAGGGAGTCCTAGGTTGAAAATGGGAAGGTGACATTTTGCTTCTTGAAATCCGAGTTTTGATTTGTTTCTTTTTGGTGTTTAAGGGTTTTGTTATTTTTTTGGTATTTTAAGGGAATGATAAAACTAGCTACTTGAAGAATGAATAAAAAGAGAGTAGAGAGTTGAAACTTGAGATGAAATCATGTTTATTACAACTACAATAAGTGAAACAAATTAAAAGAGATAGAGGTGAGAGGAAATCTCCTAAAACTGATGTCTGGCGAGGCGACGACACTTGGTGGCAGCTAAGACGAAGGAGGAGAGATGTTGGATGTTGGGGATGAGGTGCAAGACAATTTCAGGTAGAGGAAAGCTTTGTCAAGCTCATGGGAATGGCGATGAGGTGGTGGAGGTGATCATCTTCCTGAGTAGAGGTGAGGGGACAACTCTAGGATCTCTTATGAAGGTGGTAAGGTAAAGGATGAATATTTGGTGGAGTAAGTTATTTCTACACTAATAGGAGAATCCTTGGAGCTTGGGAGAGCTCTTGAGAGTTCGGAGGGCTCCTTGGAGCTTTGGAGTAGGTGGGAATAGCATAGGAAGTGATGAAGGCAAATGGGGAGGTGAAGGTGGGTTTAAATAGGTTAAGGGAAAGGGTCCTCCACCACCTTGTGTTCACTGCTGCATGTAAGACACAGCCGTGCACGCACCGCTCGTGCACAGTTGTGCGCAGCATAGTGCATGAGTACGTGCATCATGCGCTTAGCGTTGGCATATCCGCGCAATGCAGCTGGAAGATGCTGGAGCATCCACAGCTGCTAGATGTCCATCTGAGGGTGGAGTGTGTGAGCAGATCTTGCACTTCTCAAATCGCGCGTGTCGCGCCTGTGCTAGCAAGGGCAAATGCCAGCCATTTGATCCTAATTGCTTGGCTGAGAAGAGCACGTGGGTTGCACCTTCGCATATTTTGAACATGCACGTGCATTTCACCTCTCCGAGTTCAGACATCGGAGAGTGTGCGATGATCGACTTAAGTAAGCACCCTAGATTGCGTGCATTTGATTCGGTGTGCCTCTGCACGTTGTCGCGCAAGCATCCATCTGCGCGTGCAAATCTTGATTGCTCGATTGAGATCGAGTGGTCCAATTTTGCTAGTGTCGATGAGGTTGTGGCGAATCGTCGCTCAAACCTCCACCTCTTCTTTGAGAAGCAGGCATGATACCATTGCGGCAAAGTGCTACTTTATCGCATCAGAGAGTTACCACAACCTCGGTCTGGATTGTTGGATGAAGATCCAACAGTCGAGATCTCATCAGAGCTTCACTTTTGGAGTTGAGCGGTGAGCAACGATGAGTCTCGGCCATTGGATTGAGATCTAACGGTTGGGATCTCTTCTTGACATAAGGTAATAGGTGCTGCAGCCACTATTGGGCGGCCTGAATGGCACCACGTGGTGCCATCTGGGTTGTCCATCTTCATTCCTTTGTTAGGACTGCTACGAATGTTGGATCAAGATGATTTTTATGTTGTCAGACTACGATCATCATTCTAGATCCATCCATACAGTCGGATTTTTATCCGAAACCTGTAAGGATGTTGCATTATCCCCTGGCCACACAAAATATAAAGATTAATATACAAATTATGCAAATCATCCTAAATGCAATATAATGAATTTTATGCGTTGTTTATACTGTGGAATGCAATGCTAAGCTTAGGAACTAACATAAGTAGGCATTTGATTGTGCAGCAATCATAGGCCTTAATTCGCCTGAATTAAGGTAGAACCTAGCTTAACATGGGCATTTTGCATGCATACACATCGTACTTTGCATCCTAGATGATTTATATGTTTTATACATAATAATGTGATATTTGAGAGGTATTAATAATTGCAGGTAATTCAGGGCTGCAGATGACCGATCCAACCTTATGGATCTGTTTGGAATGACGATGGGAGTCCAACTCTTCCAAGAGCGCATCAATCAGACTTCCGTAGCACCTTGGGAGTTCGTAGAAGAAGCATGAGCCAAGGGGCAAATTGAAGAATATCCGAACCTTAGATGACAAATCCACCCAGACAGATGGATTCGGATCAATGTTTGCAGTCCAATGGCACAGAAATCAACTCAATTAGAGGCCTACATCATCAGATAGAAGGAGAAGAAGATGGATGGCCATGATGGCACCATCGCAGCCACCCCTCACCATGCCCCAATCTTGGAAGGAATGTTGTGGGTCATTGGATCGTCATCCAATGGTCGCGATGCATCCACGCCGCCTGCCTTCAGCCACTTCATCAGATGATGACATGATCTCAATAGTTGGATATCCATCCAACGGCTGAGAACGGCCATGCGAAGATTTAGAAACCTGACACAAACTCATCCACAGTGCGTTAGTTAGCACCTTCACACCTAAGCAACCGATGTGAGTTCGAGGAGCGCTTGGTGTGAAATCAGGGAGAGCGGCGAGTGTGGGCGCAATTGATTGCAGGATCTTCATCGAGCAGATCAGGTGAGGATGCATGGTCGGTGCAGGGGGTCAGATGAAGATGTGTGTGATAATGCAAGCCTTAGAAGTCTACCAGGCACAACACACACTTTTTAAGCCATCCAATCGAGAGATCGGATGGCTGAGAAGGCTTAGGAGTTGAGGCGCGATTAAGAGATGAGCGGTGGGCATGCGGAGGTAGTGACGAGCGGCGGGCGAGTGGAAGCCGTTAGATGGAGATCCAAGGGTGCATGTTGTGCCATGTGCCAGCACCAGATTAAACCATGAATGGAAGAAGGATTTGGAAGGCTTAATCAGGACCATTGATCTCCCAATCAATGGATCTGATTAATCTGAAGCTTTTGCACAGAATTAAGGGCTCCAATGCCCTAAATACCCTTCCCAAATGCTATAAAAGCGGCCTAAGGGTCCCCTTTGAAGGCCATTCCATAGTTTCTTCTTCTTCCTCCTTCTACAACTCCTCTCCCTTCTTCTTCCTGTCTTCTCTGCCTCCATCTCTGCATCTCCATCTAAAGCGTTTGTTGTGCCACCGTGGCGGATCGTTACTACTCTCCTTAACCTCTTCAGAAGGCCACCATGAACCACCCGTGGTGCCCTTGTTCTGCTACATAGATAGTTTATGTTTATGTTAGAATTTGATTAGTTATATGTATGCAATTCATGTTCAAACTCTTTGATTGATATATATACTGTGATTCATTGTCTATGCTATTTAGTAATTATATTTGGAACAAACGCATGAAATCAAAAGTGCTTATTGCCTCCCTGTGATCGACTGGGACTCACCAGTTCTGTTAATTTATTTGTTGAGACGTATTTCACACTATACTACAACGCAGTTATCTTTTATGTAATCTACGCCACGAACAACATTTTATCATGAATACATGCGTATTTATCAAAAGACAAACATGCAACAGGAAGATAGTTGAAACAATTAGAAAAAACTTTCTAGAGTCTAACATTGTGTCTACGTGTACACTCATCATAGAATCCATATATTCTATTTATAGAAGCACATTCATGATTTCCTCTCAGTAGAAAAATATTTTTATGGTACTTAATTTATTTGCTGCAAGGCATGGTTCAATTTTGATGGTGACATTTCAGATTTGTTTGCAGCTTTGGCTTTGTACATCTCTTCTTGTTGGACTGGCTACTTTTGAAGATTAGCCCATTTTTGAAAGAGAAGTATAGGGTAGATACTGTGGTACAAATTAAGTGAAGATGGTCTTTATTGATGCTTGAATGGGGGCAAATATTATGTAATGTGTTAACCTAATCATAATGCATGTTTTGATATGAAAGAAATGCGTCGTAGTATAGTCGCAAAGTACGATCCAACAAAGATATTGTTTTGCAAAAATAACGAGACTTGAGCCCCGATCATTCGTCTATGAGAGGCATTGCTTTTACTTTTGAAATCGATCTTACTCTACTTTGTTTAGAATCACATGCCGGTTCATGATTAGTACGTATTTAGGTATGACAAGCTTAGTTACAAGAATATTAGGAATTGGAAACAGGCAACTTGAATCACATAAAAAGAATGACAATTATTAAGCTCATGGTGATTTCAAACATATAAAGACAAATATATATATAAGCATTTTTCATTCATTCAGCGGGAGAGTTGTTTGCAACATAAAACATAGAGGAAAGCTTGTATAGAAATGCTTGGAATTTAAATCTAGCTACCAGAAAACGATCGCATACAAGAATCGATGGGGGGATTTCGCATGCATCAATTGGGGAGAAGTAAGACTACACTACAAAGCAGTAAATATATGAAGAGCTAGGCTACTAATCTAGCAGAAGGAAGGGCATTCGGAGATGGTCTCCGATGGCCTTTAAGTGGCTGAGAGAAGAAGGGGCGGCCAATGGAGCTTAGGTCGGCCCTTGGAGAGAGATTGGGGAGCTGATCTAGTGTCTTGGCGTGGAGATGGTGGCCTCCATGGTGGTGCTCAACTCATGGAGGTGGAGTGGAGATGGGAGTGGCTAGCCTAAGTGGAATGAATGCCAAGGAAGTGAATGGGGGTGCTTGGCCGCCCAAGGGGTCCTTTTATAAACCCAACGGTTTCTCTATAGAGAGGTGTAGAACTCTCTAGAGAGTGTCCAAGAGTGGCCGGCCACATGTGGGTGGAGATGGTCCTTGAGATCCAAGAATTGTGGATCTCAATTTGAATTCCTCTTGGTTGCTAAATTTGGCAACCAAGAGGTGGTGCCATCTCAAGAGCTCTCTAGAGAATTCTAGAGAAGTGTGTGCATGAATGGGTGTGTGTGTGCGTGTGTGTGGTCGTGCTCTATGTGGCTAAGTGTGTGGACGTCCTCTAACTTATCTGGACGTCCAGATAAGGGCTGGAACTAGTGTTTTAAGGCTTCCTAGGGTGTTGTGACCTAATCTAAGGGTGTCTAAGGCTTGGGGAAGTATCTAGGCTATCTTAGGGCTAGGATGGACCTAAGCTCTTCACATTTTACTGCTTTATTCCTACTTAATAGAATAGCAAATCGTTAACTCCCTTACATTATTGTTCCTATATCTAAACTAATCCTTCTGCTCCAGTTCTGCTACAACTCCCGTTATTTAAGATCCAGCTTCACAACTTGCTCCAGATCCAGCTCCAAATCTGCTTATTGCTTGCAATCAACATAATGCACTTAATCAGCACATTATAACATTATTTCATGCATAGCTAAAGAAGGATAGTAAAGATGCAGATAATTTGTATGTATGCATGAATAGCCCTAAGTTACGCTAAGTCCTAGCTTAATCTAGGTCAATTAAGACCTATGATTGCTGCGCAATCATACCATCATGCCTAAATCTTGCTAGTCCCTAGGAAATGCAAGACTAAATTATTTACAGAAAGGGTCCCTAAGGGACTGATTATTTTATTAAGTGTATGCGTAGAGATTTTTCTCCTTTTTGTTTTCATCCTATGCTCTAGAAATCCAGACAATCGTGAAAGTGCAGCTATGTAGCTTTTGCAACGGATTCGAGTGAAAAACTGATTCACCTCTAAAGCCTGTACTTGACCCCTAGTAAAAATTCTAGCAGGATAGGCGGATTTCTTCCTTCGAGGTGTTCAAGATTTTCTATGAATTCCACCCCGGCTTTAGGCTTAGGTAGAGAATCTTTGAGGGCTAAGATTATATATTTGGTGGCTCACTCTCACTTGGTGCTACATAGAGACAGAATCTAGATTCTCGGATTACTAAGTAACTCAACTCAGAAAAAGATGAGAAAAACTATGCTCTCTTTTGATTCCTTTGTATTCATTCTCTCTTACTCTTTTTTTTTTTTTTTGGAGCTCACTATCTTACCAGATTTATGTATATGACCTGTATTTGGTGGTCTCACTAGGCATTAACACTTTAATTGAGTTCTCATAACCCTAACACTAAGTCGGGATTCCTCAGCCAGTATTCGGGAGGTCAAAAACACAAGAAAAAAATAGGTTAAGGCCATATTTAGTGGATCTCAATTTTATTTGGTGGTATTGCCTCGATGAAATAAACACTAAATATTCATTCTTTGCTTTGCTTTTTCTTCTTTTTCTAATTTTTTTTAGCTTTTCTTTTTTTTCTTCATCTTTTTTTCTTTTTTTTATTTTTTATTATTTTTTTCAGCATAACACAATTGGCATACATCCATGAACTTTATTGATGAGGCATTATTAGGGATTGGTGGTACTCAAGAGACATTGGGTGACTTATTTAGTGGATGTGCCTACTCACGGCACCGGGAGAGACGGATAGGACGGTGTATTTCTGACCTTGACATCAATACCCTCCTTCAGCTGAGGATTCTGTAGAGAATGGTTGTAACCATCCACCTTAGCCCTAGTTTTATGAAAACTCGCTCTCCGCGTATTTGCCTCATTTGGTGGCTCTCAAAATTCACGCAAAATTGTATACGTAGGAACCAAGAGCAGAAACTATGCCTAATCTCTGAGTATCATCACCTAATTATCTAGGATTCTAGATTCCTCGCATTAATCTTAGAGCACCAGTACACTCTACTGTCATCTCACACTATTTGGTGGATTTTTGGAAGAAAATCAGCCTGACTCGCAAAACACTGTCCAGGGGTTCAGGAAAAGAAGCACTGCTTCTTCTCGACAAACTGAAGACGTTTATCAGCCTTCACAGTGAATCCATTGCAAATTCTACATGTGTGTGAAAAGTTGTACTGGATTTCAGATTACAGGAATCAACTAGAGGATAAAATCCCTAATGCATTCTCTTAATAAAATAATCTTATTCATGAATGCAATATGTATATATGCTATAGACATGTAACATTGCATAATTTGTACTTCATGAATTTCCCATATCGGGTTATAATCAGCTTGACCCTAAATTTAGAACAAAAGGTGAGCGGATGAATCGGAAGTGACTGTTGCGAACGATTTCTAGCTCCAATGCGAGCGTTGGAGGTGGAGTCGGTTGTTCTTTTATTTAGGGTCCTAAAGTACATTTTTCATGCAACTTCGAAGATTTCCTAAATGTTGGCATAAAATTTTTTTCAGTTTTTCTGTATCTACCTCCCCATGCCTATGTTCTTGCATGTCCTCATGCATGAATATAAAAGAAAATAAATCTGACAGAGGATGAGTGGGTAGAAGTCACCTGTAATTGCTCCTAAAATTATAAATTCAGCACCGACCAACTTGTTAGCATGCAATATACAAAAGGGAAATATGCTAAAACAAAAATATGCTATGTATAAAAATGGTTATGTATAGATGATGGTGAAATGTGGAGTGAATGGTATCTATATGTGCTGAGTTTAACGCCTCCAGCTGGGCGAAAACTCAATCAGATGTGTCATTTCTAACGTAGGAGCCAGCTAAGGTTAAGAGAAAGATATGCTCGTATGCTCCTAGAATCAGTGGTCCGGAGATACGAACCAGCTGATTGTGCACCCCTACTCCAAAAAGTCTAGCTATAAGAAAGTGTGGAGTGGTGGTGGAAAATAGAGGATAATCAGAGGGGGGATCATGATGTTGATTCAGCTGATTTATCATGTCCCACAATTCAGTAGGAAGTTGCTGAGGGAGTAGATCAAAATGTATCTCAGAACCAGAATCTAAGTCATAGGGATCCTCATAATAATAATTGACATCAAAGCAGAAAATATACGAAGAGCTAAGCTATTAATCTAGCAGAAGGAAGGGCATTCGGAGGTGGTCTCTGATGGCCTTTGAGTGGCTGAGAGAAGGAGGGGCGACCAATGGAGCTTAGGCCAGCCCTTGGAGAGAGTTTGGGGAGCTGATCCAGCTTCCTGGCATGGAGATGGTGGCCTCCATGGTGGTGCTCAACTCGTGGAGGTGGAGTGGAGATGGGAGTGGCTAGCCTAAGTGGAATGAATGCCAAGGAAGTGAATGGGGGTGCTTGGCTGCCCAAGGGGCCTTTTTATAGACCCAATGGATTCTCTCTAGAGAGGTGTAGAACTCTCTAGAGAGAGTCCAAGAGTGGCCGGCCACATGTGGGTGGAGATGGTCTTTGAGATCCAAGAATTGTGGATCTGAATTTGAATTCCTCTTGGTTGCTAAATTTGGCAACCAAGAGGTGGTGCCATCTCAAGAGCTCTCTAGAGAATTCTAGAGAAGTGTGTGCATGAATGGGTGTGTGTGTGCGTGTGTGTGGTCATGCTCTATGTGGCTAGGTAGCTTAGGTTAGGCCCTAAGGTGTTTGGGTAGGTGTAGGTCTTGAATTAGGGTTACAAACCCTAATTGCTGAGGGGAAAATGCAATTAAACTTAACCTAAGTTTAATTGAATGAGTGTGAACCTAATTGAGAGTAGAATAACTCAATTAGGTTGGGTTTAGGTCAATTGGACTCTCACCAAGTCCAATTAAACTTGTGTGGGTTGAGATCTAAGCTCAATTGGACTCAATTAGTCCAATTGACTTAGGTGAAGGTAATTGACTTGATCTAAGTCAATTGGGCTTGGTAAGACCTAATTAGGTCCTTAGGTAGGTCTAGAGGTGATGTACTAGGGTTAGGACACCTTAATTTAGGTTCTTATGGGATTGGGATTAGGTCTAGGGAGCTAGAGATCCAAGATCAAGACTTGAATCTCAAAATAGGAACTAGAGACCAGCATCAGACATCCAATAATGGGATCAGACGACTTATACTCAAAAATCAGAAGTCCAGACTTCAGTTCTAGACGTCTAATTTGAGTCAGGGGGAAATCAGGGTTCTGTTTTGGATACTCTGCAGAAATTGGATGTCTGACAAAGTGTTTGGACGTCCAATAACTCTGCATGAGTGGGTTTGAGGTGTGCAGGAGATGGCTAAGTGTCTTGGACATCCTATAACTTATTTGGATGTCCAGATAAGGGTTGGAACTAGGGTTTTAAGGCTTCCTAGGGTGTTCTGACCTAATCTATGGGTGGCTAAGGCTTGGGGAAGTATCTAGGCTACCCTAGGGCTTGGATGGACCTAAGCTCTTCACATTTTATTGCTTTATTCCTACTTAATAGAATAGCAAATCTTTAACTCCCTTACATTATTGCTCCTATATCTAAACTAATCCTTCTGCTCCAATTCTGCTACAACTCCCGTTATTTCAGATCCAGCTTCACATCTTGCTCTAGATCCAGCTCCAGATCTGCTTATTGCCTGCAATCAACATAATGTACTTAATCAGCACATTATAACATTATTTCATGCATAGCTAAAGAAGGACAGTAAAGATGAAGATAATGCATATGTATGCATGAATAGCCCTAAGTTATGCTAAGTCCTAGCTTAATCTAGGTCAATTAAGACCTATGATTGCTGCACAATCATAATGGTTTTTCTTTTGCAGGCTAGAGGAGATGAAGAAGTCATATTTTACTTGGTTTTAAGAAATCCTAATAGGTATAGCCTACAAAGAGAAAATAGTTGTCGAATATGTACAACTTTAAATATTATTTGATTTTTTTTAAGCTTTCGATTTATTTTAGTGCTTTCCACCAGCATTAAGCTATCCAGACCCATCCTGACTATCATTTTTTGTTGAATACAGTGCCATGCTTGGATTTTGTTGAAGGGAACATTTGTTTAGAGAATCAAATTCCATTAATTTGCAAGGGAGCATTTCTCATAGCATTTGATTTAGCTATGTTTTTCCTTTCTTAAATTCTTTGTTGATTTGTTGATGGTAGGCTTTATTTATTTTCTTTTTTTACAAGCTCGAAACATTGGACTTAGACTTGCAGTGGTGGTAGCAGCGACAGCAGCAACATAGTAGCAATAATGGTAGTATTTGTGGTAGCAGCAACATAGAGATAGCTATGGCAGCATTTTTCAACCTATTTATATGTTCAGGGTGTTGTGAGAGTGATGGCTAAAGGACCCTTATTCAAACAAGGCATCAAATAACAAAATTTTACAACCTCAAATCTCAGCTTTAGGGTGAATCTCTTAGAATTCAGGTAAATTTTGCTGAATATTTCTAGATATATTGTTGATTATTTTCAATAGCTTGGCCATTTTGGGCTAAGAACATTGACTTTGATTGAGAGAACATCCAATTTCTATGACCAGTGCAGTAGGGCAATTCATGGCAAAGTATTTCTTTTCTTGTTACTTTAGATTAATTATGTTTAACAGCAAATAGATTTTTTTCTTTTATTTTTAGAAAGGAAAAAAAAGGATAATCTCGAAAGAAAAAAAAGAAGAATTGAGATTATTAGTCATCCAGGTATACTAATTCAAAAGGAGTAGTTATTAATTGGCTGTTAGTGCATAGATTGAGTGATTGGTTGCTTCATTTAGCTCCTAATAGATTGTCTACTAGAAGGAGAGCATGGAAAAGGATATGTTCCCAACAATCTGGGCCAATGAAGATATTATCTATCTAATAGCTTAGGTTATAGATATGTTAGATATTGATGTAGATGGTTTCTCTTTGGTCAGAATCTTCTTATGGCCCTTTAATTTTTTTCTCATCTTGATCCATTTTCCAGTTGAAAGTGTGATTTTATCCTTAAACCATTTTCATGCTTCACTGCCAGTCACACACATATTACATTAATGCTCTAATGCAATAATAACTTCTTGCTGATGATTTTTGGTATGTGATACTTCATGGAATATTTTTATTTTTTTACCATTATTATCTATGGAAAGAGAAAGATAATGGTGAATAAGGAAAACAAACATCCTATAGCATGGGCCTTTGGAAGGAAATGCCAAAATGCATAGAAAACGGGAAGATACAGCATCTTATCTATAGATTTTGGGTTGGTAGAGCTAAGAGAGATGTGTGGAGGAATAGAGAAGTCCCACTTACAGAGTAGAAGATTGTTAGGAAATAACTGGCAATGCTCCAGCCGAAATAGCTCAACCAAATATGATAATGCTTTCTTGGTAATAACTTGGACATACCTAAGTCAAAATAGTGGAAAGCAAAAAAATAGAAAAATTAAGTTCACTCCTGATGTACGATCTTGAGAGCTAGTTAATTATGGTTAATTAATGCATTGTAGTATAGTTGCAATCCAGATGGATGTTATTTTATTTATATGCAATTTTTGCTAGTTTATTCGAGGTCGTTCACTGGGAGGTAGTTATTGATATGCATCACTCTCTATTATCCAAAAATTATCTTTTATTCCAAAAATGTTATGTTTATTTACAAATGAATGAAAGAGTCAAAGAATGAATTAATCTAAGTCAATTATGTACAAGAATGAATCAATTAAAGTTAATGACAATGCCTCAAACATATAAACTGGTATAAAGGCATTAAAAACCAATCTAAGCTAATTTAGGTTAGTTATGTACAATATTAACTAAGTCAAGCCTTAATAAAGGCACAAAAATAATATATATACACTATATTATATTCTATATTAACATATATCTACTATATATACTAACATCTATATACGCCACTAAAGAGCCTTGAAAAAAATAATTATATACAACTAAGGCAAAAAGAGTGTATATATTATATACTGTATATTTATTCTAAACTACCTATATACACGTATATATACTTACTAAGACTTATACTATATATAAACAACACAAACAGCACACATATTTAACTCAACTTACACACATACACTCACTAACACACACTACACATCACTGATGAGAACACCAACATGAGCCATAACAAGCTTAGTTTAGTTATTATCAACGAATAAATGCTCCTACATAACCGCTAGAGAGTCTTAAGTCACTGTAAATCCATTATGAGGGAAATACAAGAAACTAGGGTTAAAACTACAATTTTACCATCATATCTTGAATGTAGAATAACCACAAGTATTCTTAGGGGTTAGTTAAGGGTTAAATGGCCTTAAATGTCTAACAAGTGGGTTAGAACAGACAGAAAAGGGTTTCACGTGTTTTGAGAATTAAATGACTTCTAAAATCCTAAAAATAGATCCGCTTAACTAACTAAGGTTCTGGTCAGGATAAATTCACCTAAACCATCTAAAATTCATAGAAAAATATTCTCTAGGGTTTGGTACCTTCAATTTGACCATCAGAACCTGTCTTGACCCAAAATAGAGTCCTAGACAGATATTTGCCTTAATTTAGGTTTTTGCATAAATTACCCAATCAAACTTAGTCAAAACCTAAATATAACTTCACCATTGAATTCCTTTGGTCCAAATTAGGTTTGTACCAAAATTTGGGCCCAATCTGAGATCATCTTGACCAAGTTTGCATTTTGGTCTAGTCAAACTCTTTCTATCTCATTCAGACCCTTAGCTTTTTGAATTCCTTGCAAATAGCCCCCCAACTTTGTCATTGTCTTCACAAAAAGGTCCCTCCACCATTATCGCTCAAGAATCCTACTCCAGCAAGCTTTATTTGGAGAGATCTTGATTGATTGATGAAACCTTCCCAAAATCAAACCGGAGATTCTTTAAGAAATCCTCTTTCCATTGGAACCAACCTTAGATCCCAACTCCTTCCCAAAAGCTCGTGCGAACACTTTGAAGGAATGGTGATAAGAACATATAAATTCATCGTAAAATGCTTATTTATAATAGTTCCTAGGCCTAGCACTACATATCATGATATAAATATTGCACAAACATCCATCGCATTGCATTTAGGATAGTTGTATATTATGTACATTAATTCCACCATTTTACATGGCCAAGAGGTAGTGCAACATCTTTACAGGCTTCGGATGAAGAATCCGATCGTACGGATGGATTCAGAGCAACGATCGCAATCCGTTAATGCAAGAATCGCCCATATCTGAGCTCTATCGCACCCTCCGCAAGAAGAAGAAGATGGACAGCCCAGATGGTGCCTTGTGGTGCCATCCAAGCTGTCCCACCAGAGCCAAGGTATCCCCAAGCCCACCACAAGATTAGATCCCAACCATTGGATCTCAATCCAATGGTTGAGATGTGCGCTCCACGGCTAAAGAAGTACCTCATCTCCCCAGCCTCAGGTAGATGAAGAGAGGAGTCATCTCGATCGTTGGATCTTCATCCAATGGTCGTGGGAGCAGAAGCTCAATTCCTAAGCAGAACACATAACGACCCTCAGCACAGTGGTTTGCGCCTTAGCTCTCAACGTGTAGCCATGCATTCGAAGCCCCGCGTGTGGATTTTATCCACTGAAGCGCATGCGGGAGGGAAATTAAGCCATCGATGGAAGATTGTGCGGCGTAGGAAGCAACTACATGGATGCACAGTTGAGCACGGATGCTGCACGTAGTTGCCGACGCACCTCGAGAACGCACCATCTAATGTGCACAGTTAAGACGTTTGAACGCAGCATCCAACGGCTAATGGTGAGGCGTGTGATTCAAATTTTGCGAAGGGGCACGATCTTCTCTCGGCCGTGCGATCCTTCATCCGACGGTCTGGATTCATCCGTGCCAACGTGCGTGATGATAGTTGCGGGCGTGAGCATTTGGTGCAGGATTTACAACTACAGAAGGGCAGGGCTTTAGTGACATTTGCAGCTGTCACTAAATGGCCTACACAGTGCATGCGCCAGCCAAGGCAATGAAAAGGCGTGGATCTTCAGAAACAGCTCGAGCGACCTTTAGTGACACTTATAGCTGTCGCTGAATGCCTATGCGCAGGATTCTCTTCTTCCCATCCACTATATAAAGGCCTACACACCCCCCTCACCAAACCATCTCTACCTACTCTACTCCCACCTACTCCTAAGCTCTAGCAAGCCTACCAATGCTCCATTAGAGCTTACTCTCAAGCTCCTAGGCTCCTATTAGTGTAGCGAACCTCTACCTCACCAAATATTCCTCCATCTTCCCATCCCCATTCATAGGTCTCCTTGGAGCCATCCTCCCACCTCCATTCCGGTAGCATATCATCTCTGCCTTCTCACCTCCATTCCAGAGCCACGCCGAAGCTTTCCTCTACCCGACGTCCTCCTGCATCTCACCTCTATCATCCCGCTCCTGACCTCCTTCATCTGAGCGTCTGCTAGGCACCGTCGTCTCACCAAACAGCCGCTTCGGGAGATTTCTTCTCACCCCCCTCTCTTTTTATGCCTTCATAGATTATTGTAATAGACATTCATGCAATACATCACATTTTATTCCTTCTCTACCTTGTGATTGCTTGTCTTTTATTTCAAAAATAAAAAAATAACAATACCCTAAAATACCAAAAGCAAGCAAAATGAAGCATGGTTTTCAATCAAAGTAAACGTCGCCTCCCTGTGTTCGACCCGGGACTCCCTTGGAGTTTTGGTATAAATTCTATTTGATTATGAGTTTTGCAACTACGATGATGGGTTACTTGTAACACTGATTTCAAACTTGTGAAACAGATGCGATCGAATGGGTATCCTATTTTTGCGTAAGCTCCAAGGTTCCCAAGATTGTTTCCGAGCTTGGAACCCCATTCTAAGCCCTATTTAAGCATTCCCAATGTCTAGCCGTGCTCTTCAGCTAGGGCCAAAAACTTCTTCAAAACGCTCCCTTCGACCCTCCTCCAACTTAGCTCCGACGAGCTCCTCTTTCATCTTCCTAAGAATGGCCAAAGGCCAAATTGGCCTGTCCTCCTTCCTCATCTTTGTCTGCACCTGGTGGGCCAAAGCCAGGGCATCCAGATCCCTTTCTTCGCCGCTGCCCCCTCTAAAAGGATTCATCTTCCGCACGTCTGGCCATCACACCGGCGTGGGTTTTCTACCTCTTTCGACCGTTAGATTAGGTTCTCTAGCTTCCTCTTCTTCCCTACATTTTTCTATTCTTCTTATTCCCAAATTCAACCACGACATCGTGAATCACCCTCATCTTCTTCACCTCCGGCGACATCACCGGCGAGGGCTTTCATACGCTGCACACAACCATCCCCCTCACCAACTATCCCTACACCTCTGCCTCGACCCAAGGGCCAAAAGCCCTCTATCTATTTCACCAATTCATCACCCAAACTCGCCCTCGAACAACCCATCATTGCACCTCCGATCCCAACTCTGTCTGACCTCCACAACACTCCTCGCCTCACACTGAACCCATCATCATATTCGCCGTGCTACGGCGAAGCCTGCTGAACCTTCTTATGAGGCCGCAAGGCTGTATTCTTCTTCGCAAGTATCCTCGTCGGAGCTCCACCACTTTTGCCATTGCTACCCTTGTTCTTCAAGTCCCAAGCATCGTAAGCCCCAGGCAACTTCCCCAGGTAGCACGGCTCACTCCCAGAAGAGCGCCAGGTCCTCAGTTGAAGACTATAGGAGCAGCAGCCACGGCAATTGGATGAAGGACCCTACTGCTGCACTATGCGAAGGAAGGGTGGGACATTTAGTCCAACCTCGGAAACTGACAGACGCCCATAGCCGAATAAGTTGTTTTTGTCACATGAGTTATTCTCCTCAAGTGATACACAGGGGGTGAGGTCCTTGCACTCCTCCACGCACGCCTCACTCATGACACCTAACCCGCGAGTCTGGTGCGCACTCGATTACCCACCTAAGCCTGTTCACACCTCGCTCACCACCCAATGCTGGTGAGCCTGGTCCCGAGTATGCATCTACCCATTTACCCAAATACCCTGACTAGCCCTGGGAGGGCGGATCCTAAAAAGAGTAGGAGAGACAGAGCAGGGGAGGGGAGGGTTTTGCCTTGTGTGACACTTAGCCAAATCTGAAGGGATGGCTGCCCTCTGTGTGTGAAGAAAAAAGAAGAGAAGGAAGCCTTCGTAGAAGAGGAAGAAAGGAAGAAGGCCAGAAGAAGAGAAGAGAAGCCAGAAAGAAAAGAGAAGAAGAAGAATAGTGCTAGGGAAGCACTGTAGCATCTGTTGGTTAAGCTGTCTGATTAAAAGACTCGATGTCTGATCTGAGGCTTTATCTGGTTATCTAAGTACCTAAGTTTGATGGTTGATGGCACTGTTGCATTATTTGTATATATGCTTAAATTGAATAATTGGTGATCTAAATCACCATTGTTTTTGCTTTGAAGTTCTTTTTGCCATATGTTAAAGTCATGCTTTATATTGATTATCATTTTTGAGTTATTTCTTGTGCTCATTTACTTGTTAATTGAGATTAGAGATTGAATTCCTTTTTGCTCTCTATGTTCGACCTCGGACTTCATTTCTGATATTCAAGTAATAAATATTATTTGTTTTTCACGCTGATTTGATCTATACTACAATGCGACAATTTTAAAATCTATTTCAGAGTGAACAACAAGCACACACATATCACTTAACACTTAGCCATTTTTAATACTATCTTAACCATTTATAACTTAAGTTAACCTACACTTAGTCAAAAATTTGTTATTGATGGACCTAACCCTTCACTGAATCAATAGCCTCCCACGGGCCAGATCGACCACTACTAATCTTGGGCCCATGGTTTTTATTAGGTGATTTTTAGTGCATTCTTTAGGGCTCATTCAGGCCCACATATAGATCACTCACGGCCCAGCCAAACTAGACTGGGCTCCCAGCCCACATATACACACACACACCCACACATATGCTCATTTGTTTACCCAATGCTGATGACTGGGAAGGTCATGAGTGCGATTTCTTTTATAGTGCTGTAGGTGCTTTGTTTCCCACAAAGTAGGACTAACTTCGGCATCGCAATTAGAGCACCAAGCCGTGAATTACAGCCAACATTGGGGATTAATTAAGGTGCTTAATTAATGATTATTTCATAATTAAATTATATGTACAAGTAGCCTATACATAGTGTGACTTATTGGTATTGTTTATTTACAATAATTAAATTTATAAATATATTTAGAAAATTGTTCAAGTTAGAGATAAATACACATTGATTTTAAGTTTAATTCATTAATTAAAGCATAAATTAATAAATTAATTATTTAATTGGCTTATAAATTAGTTAATATACATTGTTAACTTATTATTACATATTTTTAATTTATTTTTATTGATTTATGTAATTTAAATAGATGATTTATACATATATACATATATATACATTATAAGTACTATTATAGAGTATGAACAAGCTATAAATATACTAAAATTATTTTAAACTATAATATAAAAATATACAACATAATTTATTCCAATAGTTTATTAAATTACTAATTTAAATTATATTAATTTACTAATATACCTAGTTAACTTATGAAATAATTATGTACAATATATAGATAAATAAATCAAAATAAAGGTAAATTATTGTACATTATAAAATTACCTTATGTTATAATTATAATTACAAGTATATGCATATCTATTTATAATTACATATAGATTACATACATATAATATAAATAAATAAATACATAAGTATATGTTTATAATACATATTGTATAAGTGAATATAAGTACCTACTTAAGTAAATAGAATAGATATATAGGTTAGTTATACACATGTTATGTACAAATAAGATA
Organism: Thalassia testudinum; assembly: GCA_037157565.1. Classification (NCBI taxonomy): domain Eukaryota; kingdom Viridiplantae; phylum Streptophyta; class Magnoliopsida; order Alismatales; family Hydrocharitaceae; genus Thalassia; species Thalassia testudinum. The sequence goes on from JAZHRO010000078.1 coordinate 23,336,214, forward strand.
CTATATACAATTAACTTAGTATTATTTACAAGTATAAATATTATATGCATAGGTATTTTTATGGATTTTTGATATTTTTATCTTCTTTTTATGATTTATAGAGATAAGGAAAGAGGGAGGAAAGGAGAGAAGAGAGCGAAGAAAACTCTTTTTGGCATTTTTATATGTATTGCTTTATTTCAAAATCGGAGAAGACCTAAGCGTGTACAAGTATATTCTACTAGCTAGAAATCTCAAAACCTAATCTAACCTAACACACACCTAAAACTAAACCTAATCTAACACAGCACACATTTATTTTATTTTTCAATATATTTACAAATTGGACAAAAGAAGGCTTTAATGGATGAGTTGACATGAATTCAAGCCACAGAAAATAGTCTCAAGTGCTAGAAATATATATTGATAGATTATAAACATCCTAACACTCATAGAGATCAAATACAACATAATAATGTGAATTTATTCATTGAATTAAGCTCAAAAATACAATTTGATCAGTTATATCTATTCCAGTGGTTGACAAAAGAATTTTCAAGAGTGATTACATGCTTCTCAGCTCAATTCAAAGTAAAATAGCCATACATGAATGCTTACTATACATCACCCTATTCAATAAGACTGAATTAATCCTTGGAATACATCAAAACAACTAGAATTGTTCAATGAAATTATTTATCCAATCCAGATAATCAATTACTGTCTAATGGTTGCTTATACTTAATTAAAACCCCATTATTCTGATTGACAAATCTGAAATCAAGGACTGAAGTCTATGTCAAATCCACTTCATTTCACTCATCACAGGCTCAAACTCATTTAGTTTTTATTCACAATCTTTGACTAAAACTAATACAGAACTCATCTAAATAGCTGCTCAGCCTGACAGAAGATAAGCCCGGCTTTTGAAACCTGATCCGATGAAATTCCAGACAATAAGACACATCTGAATGGTAGCTAAATGTTTATCAACCTCAGAAATTCATTACGAGATCAAGATCAGTCAAAAACATTCGAGAGTCATGATTAAAGCTCACTCATCTAGAAAATCCAAAGGATGTGGCTGTGCTGACAAATACTTCTCAAATCAAAATTTAGAATTCAAAATACTTAACCAAAGATTCAAACCTATTGCATAGTCATCAAAAATTCCTTCTCAGATCTTGTTCTACGCATAAGAAACCTGATCAAAGCATCAATTCTATAGACCAACTTGAAACTAGACATTGAAAATAGAAATTCCAGATCGAATTTTAAAACAACTAAAGCCCAATCTTAAGAGTCACAAACATTCATTAGAAGATTTGGAACACAATACACATCAGATTAGAATTAAAAGAACCCTATAAACCCTAAATGATTCCTTTCTTGTGCCATAAGTAGCACGAAGAAGGGAAACTAAATTAGGTGCTCAAATCACTTGCAAATCACTCTAGAAACTTCATTGTGACTCATTAAACGTCAGTCAATCTCTAAAAATCAAACACAAATTTGATTGACTTGAGATTAGGTTATCACCACCTAGGCCCTTAGTATAGCTCCGCCACAGTGATTTGACCACTTAGAATCCCTACACACTATTAATTAGTGTTCAGGGATTCAAGGTGATCCTTATAAACCAGTTGGGTCATTGCAATGACCTCAAATCAGTGCAACTGATTCTCATTGGCCTTGTTACCCAAACAATGGTATAAATAGTGTTGAGTGTAAAAATTGGGCGTGAACTTGGTACACTTTGAAAATCTAATTACAAGAGTTCAAGTCCATCGTAAGTAATCAAATTAAATGATTATCAACTCAATTCATTCAATGAAAATTGATTTAAACTAGATTGAATCCCAGATCAATCAATTAAGCGTGAAAATTAAAACCAAATGAATCAAGTGAATTTGTTCAATTCAAATCAAGGAGAGGGCTATTGTGATCATATGAAGTGAATGGAGTAGCCTCAGGTGGATTTGAGTGCATTTAAGACTTGTAAGCTAGAAAGCATTAGTTCTTAAGTGACTCTAATGGATGGATGTGAATTGCAATTAAAAACAATGAGGATTCAGTGAGGAGTGATCATGGTATGTGAGGGAAGATCAATGCATCTTGATGAATGCGTGAATCTTCCTCTCTGATCAGAATTGATCAGTGAAGGTGAATTGGCGAAGAGCTACAATTAATCTAATCTAAACTAATCTAAACCAAATCTCCAACTAGGATCTACTCTAAATGATCTACACTATCTAATTAAGCAATGAAACCATGAATCTTATCTAAAAAAGTAGTAAATCCTAATCTAAATGGATGAACGGGACCTCTGAGAACTGCTGCAGTTGGTGACTATAGTGAAGGATGAGGAGGATCTCCAGCTGAAGAAAAGCCTTCTAGTGAAGCTTTTGAGTCACCATCAGGTGTTAGGATATCCTTAGCGGTGAGGATTGAAGGGGGGAGATGAGTCCCACCTCTGTCACAGGCTGAACTGAATGAGGAAGAAAAAGCTAGAGAGGATGAACAATCGACCCAAGAGATGCAGGAGGGGAACCGATGGGGGTCGCAGGACACCTATGGAGGTCCTTAAATTGGTGTGAGAGAGGTGTAGTGACCAAATTAGGAGATTAGTGCTATAGGGTAACAACGGTTTGGATGGAGTCTAAGGTGCATGGGAATGGTTTTGGATGAAAGAGGACTGTGGGATGAGATTTGGAACTTGGAGTGAAGGTGCTCGCATCGGGGATCAAGGGTTGGTGGGAGATCCACCGTAGATCTAGTCCCTATAGGTGTGTCAGTGAATTTTCACACAGGTCCTAAAGTACAAATCAATAGAATAATTTCACTGGGACTTGTAAGTGGCAATAAACATAACTAAATAGTCTTCAAAAGCTATCAAAATGGTCCTTGTAGTTTACCAAATGGTCCTTGGAATGTTTTACGTGAATCAAATGTGAAGGCATGAGGATCGAAGTGTAATGCATGTAATCCAAGGTCCAAATGAGGTCAAAATGCTATGAAGCTTTTATGTCAATTTATTTGAACATTTTAGAAAATAATCCCACAATTGATTTGTGATTTTGTGCTCAAATTGATGTTCAATTGTCATTGAATATAGCCATATATGTATTTAAGTATAGAATCTCTCAAAATAGACCTAATTATGCATTTTTAGCACAAATTTGATGTTTTAGGTCCATTTCATTAATTCTCACGCTTAATCCATTTATCATGTTAATTTGATAGTGTTTAACCTAGATTCTAACTTAACTTGGGCATTTTAGCTATGATGAGCCACACCTCATAACTCCAAAGATATTGCTATTCTAATATTCAACTTTTTGAAGGCTATAATTGCTACCCTAAGTTATGAGAAAGTAAAGAATAAAAAGAGACTAATTCATGGAAACTTTCCAGAATTCTTCGGATCATGTTTTGATCTTCTTTTCAAAAAAAAAAATCATGTTTTGATCTTGCATTAGGTCTTATTTTGGATCAAACTACTCTAACGGGGTTGTGGTAGATACCATTTGTGGTCTATGGATTTCTTGAGTTTGTGCATTTTATGTTAAGCTATATTTGAAAAATTTTTTATAAAGGGGTTTGTTTCTTGAATTCAATTTTAAAGGTTCACAAGAATACTATCTTTTAGTCCATAGACTTCACGTGTTCTTTCGTTTTTCTTTCTTTTAACTTATCTTTGGGGAAGGGTGAATATGGTCAGCATGGGATTTAATTCAATGAACTCTAAATGCCAATGGGGAGGCTCTACCAACTTGGTGGCATTTTGTTCATCTTATCAGATCGACAGTTATTTTTCTTCAATAAAATATGCTAGAATTTTAGTAATTATTTAACACCAAGCCCGACACACCTGGAAATTACATTTGTAATTTTTGAATTATGGGTATCTTACAATAATTATTTTACATTAGTGCAGACTCTAACAACTCAAGCAATGGGTGAAGCTATAAAAGAAGTTGCCAAGGCAATGGGACAGATGAATAGACAGATGAATCTACTTGCATTGAAAAAGATAATGATGGAATTCGAGAGACAAAATGAGAAAATGGAGATGACGTCTGAAGTCATGGGTGATGCGCTTGATGTTAATCTAGGAGGGGATGAAGAAGAGAAGGAAACAAAGTGCTTGTGAAGCAAGTGCTCGATGAAATTGGAATAGACCTAGAGGGAAAGGTATGGACTAAGCAAGCTATTGCTTTACTTTTGTTTAAAAAGTAAGTGTAGAATAGGCTGAGGAAGCAATCATTAGAGGCGTGTCCATGCCCTGCTGAACCCATCAACAGTAATACTATGTGTACCAAATTGCATAGGCATGTAGGTGCCTATGCATCCACAGCATACGCTATCTGACACATATGTTCATACATATATACAAGATAGCACACCCATGTTAAATCAATTTTACTTTTAGTATGAGAGCAATCCTAAAATATGTTTTATTTTCAAAAAGAAATAATTTAGAAGAGTTCTAAATCATCTTTGAATATTTTCTGCTTGTGGAGGCAAAGATTTTGTGCCAACTTTTAGCAGCAACAACTTTGCAACACCAACAGCAACAACTTAGCAGCAACAGTAGCAACTTAGTAGCAGCAGCAACCAAATAGCAGTAGCAATAGCCAAATAATAGCAGCAATAGCAACCAAATAGCAGTAGCAGCAATGACATAATGGTAGCAGTAGCAATGACATAATAACAGTAGCAGCAGCGACATAGTAGCAGTAGCAACAACAACCACAAAGCAGCAACAACAGCAACCAAATAGTAGCAACATCAGCGACATAGTAGCAGCACCAGTAGCAACAATGTAGTAGTAGCAATAGCAACGACGTAGCAGCAGCAACAAGGATTTTAAGTCATTTTTTGAAGAGGTTGCTGCAATTGGTTGATTTTTTATTGTATTTCCTTGTATTTTTATTTTTCTTCTGTAAAAAAATTTATTGTGACCCCAAGAGGAAACACTTGTATTTGATTTTGAGTTTAATAAATTGGGGTAGCTTAAACCCCAAGTTTATGTAACATGTACTTTATATTTGAAATTAAATAAAAGTAAAGTCCTATATTTTGTAAAATTGTTGTGTTTAGTTGTTAATGAAAAAAAGTAAAAACGATATTTGGATGGATATTTTCTCATAATAATGTTATATCCACAAATCAAATCATCTCCAAATGATAGTTAATTAGAGATAATTTTTTCTGTCCCCAAAGGTTGTAAAGGCAGCATAATCCATTCCTAAATAATCCCATAATTGATTTGTGATTTTATGCTTAAATTGATGTTCAATTGTCATTGAATATAGCCATATATGTATTTAAGTATAGAATCTCTCAAAATAGACCTAATTATGCATTTTTAGAACAAATTTGATGTTTTAGGTCATTTTCATTAATTCTCACACTTAACCCATTTATCATGTTAATTTGATAGTGTTTAACCTAGATTCTAACTTAACTTGGGCATTTTAGCTGTGATGAGCCACACCCCATCAACTCCAAAGATACTGCTATTCTAATATTCAACTTTTTGAAGTCTTTAATTGCTACCCTAAGTTATGAGAAAGTAGGAAATAAAAAGAGAGTAAATCATGGAAACTTTCTAGAATTCTTTAGATCTTATTTTGATCATCTTTTTTTTTATATAAAAAAATCATGTTTTGATCTTGCATCAGGTCATATTTTGGATCAAACTACTCTAAGGGGGCTATGGTAGATGCCATCTGTGGTCTATGGATTTCTTGAGTTTGTGCATTTTATGTTAAGCTACATTTCAAAAGGGGTTTGTTTCTTGAATTGAACTTTAAAGGTTCACGAGAATACTATCTTCAGTCCAAGGATATCACGTGTTCTTTCTTTTTTCTTTTTTGACCTTATTTTTGGGGAAGGGTGAATATGGTCAGCATGGGATTTGATTCAATGAACTCTAGATACCAACGGGGAGGCTCTACCACTCTACCAACTTGGTGGCATTTTGTTCATCTTATCTTTCACTTTATTTGGAGGTCTTTCTTCCTAGACTGGCAATGATTTTTCTTCATTAAAATATGCTAGAATTTTAGTAATTATTTAACACCCAGCTCGGCACACCTAGAAATTACATTTGTAATTTTTGAATTATAGGTGTCTTACAATAATTATTTTATATCAGTGCAGACTCTAACAACTCAAGCAATGGGTGAAGCTATAAAAGGAGTTACCAACGCAATGGGACAGATGAACAGGCAGATGAATCTACTTGCATTGCAGAAGATAATGATGGCATTTGAGAGACAAAATGAGAAAATGGAGATGGCATCTGAAGTCATGGGTGATGCACTTGATGTTACTCTTGAAGGGGATGAAGAAGAGGAGGAAACAAAGAGCTTATGATCCAAGTGCTCGATGAAATAGGAATTGACCTGGAGGGAAAGGTATGGACTAAGCAAGCTATTGATTTACTTTGGTTTAAAAAGTAGGTACAAAGTAGGCTGAGGAAGTAGTCATTAGAGGCGAATCCTTGCCCTACTGAACCCATCAACAGTAATACTATGTGTACCACATTGCATAGGCATGTATGTGACTATGCATCCATAGCATACTCTATCCGACAAATATGCTCACACATATATACAAGAAAGCACACCCATGTTAGATCCATTTTACTTTTAGTATGGGAGCAATCCTAAAGTATGTTTTATTTTCAAAAAGAAATAATTTAAAAGAGTTCTAAATCATCTTTGAATACTTTTAGCTTGTGGAGGTGAACATTTTGAGCCAACTTTTGGTAGCAACAACTTTGTAGCACCAATAGCAACAACTTAGCAGGAATAGTAGCAACTTAGCAGCAGCAACAACCAAATAGTAGCAGTAGCAGCAACCAAATACTAGCAACAACGGTCAAATAATAGCAACAATAGCAACCAAATAGCAGTAGCAGCAACGACATAATCATAGCAGTAGCAATGACATAATAATAGCTGCAACAATGACATAGTAGCAACAACGACAACAACCACATAGCAGCAGCAACAACCAAATAGCAGCAACATCAGCAACATAGTAGCAGCACCAGTAGCAACGACGTAGCAGTAGCAACAACAATGACATAGCAGTAGCAACGACAAGGATTTTATGTCATTTTTTGATGAGGTTGCTACAATTGGTCGATTTTTTATTGTATTTCCTTGAATTTTTATTTTTCTTCTGTAAAAAAAATTAATGTGACCCCAAGGAGGAAACACTTGTATTTGATTGAGTTTAATTAATTGGGTAGGTTAAACCCAAGTTTATTTAACATGTACTTTATATTTGAAATTCAATAAAAGTAAAGTCCTATATTTTGTAAAATTGTTGTGTTTAGTTGTTAATGAAAAAAGGTAAAAGTGATGTTTGGATGGATATTTTATCATAATAACGTTATATCCACAAATCAAATCATCTCCAGAAGATAGTTAATTAGAGACAATTTTTTCCATCCCTAAAGGATGTAAAGATAGGATAATCTGTCCCTAAATAATTTTATATCATTTCATTGGTGTGTTTTTGTGTCCAATATATTGTGACCAATTTTTTGTCCTTTAGTTGTGCCAACATAAAACTCATCCCTAAAAGTTTTGGTGACCCTCATTTGGGGGATGGATTTTCTGTTGCCCGCCCTAAAATCCATCTCGAAAGCTTGCAAATCCATCCCCGTAGGTTGCAAATTCGTCACTAGAACCTTAGTTCGTTGTATTGAGTATACCCACCAAGATTAACCTTAACTACTTTCCTAGTAGCACCCAATTAAGGATGCTTTAGGAACATAGCTAAAATTAGTTGATATACCAGAGAAGAGCGAGAAATACTTCCAAAATTCCTCCAGACACTGGTTACATATAACAAATAACAATAAGTTGTAATCAAATCTTTAAGGACCCTCTTTAGCCCGGTACTTTACCGAACTATAGACGATTGACACTTATGGCATGTTATAAAGACAAAGCATCGTGTATGTTAATAAGGTATACAAACAATCTGCAATGTTCGAATAACATGATCATAAGTCTCGACAGGAGAGTATTTTGACACAATTTAACTCAAACAACCTGTATCCTAGGGGTTAGAATACCGATTGTGTTGGCTTCAAGTGCATCTACAACAATGCAAGTGTATGCATCTAAACACTAGAATATTAATAGAATTTTGATAAAAATTTTGACAAAGTTTCCCCTTAAATTTGGGAGCTTTCTATAAATCTTCATATCAAAATAACACTGATAATATAAGTTTACAACAAGCTGTATGCATGAAATCACTCACAATGGTTTCTTTTAAGATTTTAACTAAATATTTTTTAGTTAATGCTCTTTGAACTTATTAAGTTGTCATTCAAATAATAAAGCAAAATGTTTATTTCAAATTTTAAATCTATTACTCTCTAAACCTAGTAACATGACCTTTTTATATAATATGCCTTCCTCTTAAAAATAAATGAAATTCTAACAAATCAAATCAATAGAAAGATTGGACTAGAGCTAATTACACTTTAAGTTCTACTACTTTAAGTGATGAACATGGTACTAAATCTAAGCTATCAAGGCAAACTTCTTCAATAGCATGATAGCTATATATGGATATAATAAAAATATATAATGACTTGTTCTAAAATGCTTATGTGTATGACTTCCAAGTCTCTTTTAATTCCCTTAACAAGAGATGGCTCGATTGAGTTCTTGGATAGCCTTTCCTTTCTATCAGAGGTACTATGGTTCCATCGCCATATGTAATGTTCATCTTTCTTGCCTAAGTTTTCAAGGGAAAACCATAAATTGAATCAGGTTGCTTCACCTACATATAAATTAAAAGAATTCATTAACTATCAACCAATTTAAACATTAAAAGTATTTCCAAAAAAATTTGGCAGAGTTTTCCCTTCAAATTTTAAGTTTTTCTATAAACTTGCATATTGAAAATAATATACACATTCAAAGTGGGCACACCCACATTCAAAATAAACCACACAAGTGAGTACCCCCATGATTGCGCAGCAGTCATAGGTCTTAATTGACCTAGATTAATCTAGGACTTAGCATAAGTTAGGGTTATTCATGCATGCATACGCATTATCTGCATCTTTACTGCTCTTCTTTAGCTATGCATAAAATAATGTTACAATGTGCTGATTAAGTGCATTATATCGATTGCAGGGAATAAGCTGATCAGGAGCTGGATCTAAAGCTGGACTAGGAATAACGGGAGTTGTAGCAGAGCTGGAGCAGAAGGATTAGTTTAGATATAGGAACAATAATGTAAGGGAGTTAAAGGTTTGCTATGCTATTAAGTAGGAATAAAGCAGTAAAATGTGAAGAGCTTAGGTCCATCCTAGCCTTAGGATAGCCTAGAGACTTCCCCAAGCCTTAGCCACCCTTAGATTAGGTCACAGCACCCTAGGAAGCCCTAAAACCCTAGTTCCAACCCTTATCTGGATGTCCAGATAAGTTATAGGATGTCTAGGACCCTTAGCCATCTCCCGCACACCTCAAACCCATTTCTGCAGTGTTATTGGACGTCCAAAAACTTTGTCAGACGTCCAATTTCTGCAGAGTACCCAAAACAGAACCTTGATTTCCCCTGACTCAAATTGGACATCTAGAACTGAAGTCTGGACTTCTGATTTTTGAGTATAAGTCGTCTGATCCTATTATTGGACGTCTGATGCTGGTCTCCAGTCCTTTTTTGAGATTCAAGTCTTGATCTTGGATCTCTAGGTCCCTAAACCCAATTCCAACCCCATAGGAACATAAATTAAGGTGCCCTAACACTAGTACATCACCTCTAGACCCCCTAAGGACCTAATTAGGTCCTCACTAAACCTAATTGACTTAAATCAAAGTCAATTACCTTCAGCTAAGTCAATTGGACTCATTAAGTCCAATTGAGCCTAGATCTCAACCCACACAAGTTTAATTGGACTTGGTGAGAGTCCAATTGACCTAAACCCAACCTAATTGAGTTATTCCACTCTTAATTAGGTTTACACTCATTCAATTAAACTTAGGTTAAGTTTAATTGCATTTTCCCCTTAGCAATTAGGGTTTGTAACCCTAATTCAAGACCTACACCTACCCAAACCCCTTAGGACCTAACCTAAGCCACCTAGCCACATAGAGCACGATCACACACACACACACACACACCCATTCACACACACACACACACTTCTCTAGAATTCTCTAGAGACCTCTTGAGATGGCGCCACCTCTTGGTTGCCAAATTTAGCAACCAAGAGGAATTCAAATTGAGATCCACAATTCTTGGATCTCAAAGACCACATCCACCCACATGTGGCTGGCCACTCTTGGACTCTCTCTAGAGAGTTCTATACCTCTCTAGAGAGAAGCCATTGGGTCTATAAAAAGACCCCATGGGCGGCCAAACACATTCATTCACTTCTTTGGCAATTGCACTCCATTCGTGCCATTCATGCCACCTCCACTTAGATAGTCACTCCACCTCCACGAGCTCACTACCACCACCATGGAGGACACCATGCAGGGATGCTGGATCAACCCTACCTCTCTCCAAGGGTTGGCCTAAGCTACATTGGCTGCCGCTCATTCTCCTCTTGACCACTCCAAGGCCATCGGGGACCACCCCTGAATGCCCTCTATTCTTCTAGCTTTAAAACATGCTCTTCATAATCTTTATTGCTTTCATTTACTGCTTAGTAGTGTAGTCTTACTTCTCCCCCAATGATGCATGCGAAATCCCCCCGTTGATTCTTGTATGCAATCATTTTCTGGTAGCTAGGTTTAATTTTCAAGCATTTATGTATAAGCTTTCCTCTAGATTTCCTTGTGCAACAACTCTCCAATGAATGAATGAAATTGCATTTATATAGATATGTCTCTTTATGTGTTTGAAATCATCGCAAGCTTAATAATTATCGTATTTGCGTGATTTAAGTGTCTGCTCTTTAACTGTCTATATATTACACACCAGCATGTCGTTTCCTGAGGATACTGAAAATCTAACAATAGATGCTTTTTCCATAACTAGTCACCACCTCACTAGAATCGTGTGCATAGAAACTCACATGTTCACTTTCGTGATTACTTGACGCATGCGCATGTGATCCAAGTTAATAACAGGAGCGGTGAAGTCTTAATTAGGAGGTTAGAAACCGGCATGCGTCTTTAAACGAAGTAGAGTAGTAAAAAAGATCGATTTTAAAAGCGAAAACAGCACCTCCCAGAGACGAACGACCGGGACTCAAGTCTTGTAATTTTTGCAAAACAATATCTTTGTTGGATCGTACTTCGCAACTATACTACGACGCATTCCTTTTCTATCAAAAACACGATCTACGACTTCTCAACAACCCACATTCATTCAATTAAATAAAAAATAATATGTGGGCACACCTCACATCTAACAAAAACTTACAATATCATTAAAATAAATTAAAAACATTAAAATTTTACCTTGAAACACTACAGCCTCCAAGAATGACTGTCACCGATAACCTATAATTTCAAAAACAAAATTAATTAATTAACACATTCTTATCTTATCAAAATTAATGAAAGAGACGAGGAGGAGTGATTGGGTAGCAATTATAGGACTTAATCAACCTGAATTGAGTTATATCCTAGCTTAACTTAGGAATGGTACATGCAAAAGCAACATATGTTGCATCATAATTGCTTTACTTAGCTACTTAGAGAATAATGTTAGTTTACCTTACTAATTAGAGAATAATTGTATTACAGATAATAAGGAGCTCAGGAGATGGCCTAAAGTTGATAAAGCTAGGAATAAAGAAGAAAGGAAGATAGACAGTAGGATATACTAGGTTACTTGTAACAATAATTGTGGAAATTAAAGTAAAGAAGAACTTAGGATAACCCTACCCCTATCCATAAGCATTTGGATAACCTTATCCATGTTCCTATCCCTAATTCATCCTCCAATTAGGTTAGTTTAGCTTAAGAAACCCTAAATGCACCCTCCAGCACATTTCTAAATGTTCAGATAGTGTGTCCGGACATTCAATCTCAATAGAAACCCTAGCCAGAACCTAATGCAAATACTGATACGGAATTAGACATCCAACCTATTCTCCAGACTTCAAACATTGAGGTATAAATCATCTGACCACATTTCTGGCTGTTTGGAGGTCCTCTCTAGTTCCTATTTTTGAAACTAGAAGCCTAAGCTTGCTCCTTTCTGATAGGATCTAAAGGCTATGCGCACAAACACTCAAGCACAATATTAGTAATAATAAGAAAGATTTGCACAATCAATTCGGACCACAAAGGACACAAAATGTATAGTGGTTCCCCACTCACTTGGGTACTCCACTACCTCAGCCTCTCAGCTTGGGGTTTTTAACCCGATTCCCTCAACCCCGAGGAAATCAATTTACTAAATGAGGTATTTAACGGGTTACCTCAACCCAAGTACAAAAATGGGTTTGTTACAATCCAATGGGAAAATGCTCAAATACAAATAAGCACTGGTGTAAGAAAAATAAATCTTACAACAAGAACCTAAGCCACTCAACAATATATAGAATAATATTACCGAGTAGAGAGCCTAGAATGGATGTAAATCACCTTGAAACATATGTGAGAAAACATGTCAAAGTGTTTGCAAAAGCGTAGAGAAATCTGATAGCTGCAAACTATTTCTTCTTCTTCAAATATGGTGGAAAATATGAAAACCAAAGCTCTAGAATTTCTCTTATGTTTCTTATGTGTCTTGTGTGCAAACTAAGATTCCAAGACTCATTTTATAGATATAGGACCTCAGAGAGATGTCAAATAGACATTGAGATTTAATTCCCAACATTCACATTGTCAGAATTAATATTCCAGCCATTCTATTTTGAGCCAACAGCTAGCTGGTACCGATATTAAAGTATGGATACTGGTATTCGTTGCTTCCAGATTTAGGTTTCAAACTCTTAACACAAATTTGTAACTCACTTGTACCGGTACTGATCATGAGTATTGGTACTCATTTCCTCCAGTACCGGTACTGATCATGAGTACCAGTACTCGTGGGGTACAGGTTTGTTTCTTTCAAAAAACCAAACTTGTAACTTACATGTACTGGTACTAAACTTTAGTACCGATACTTGTGGGTTAACAAGTACCCTTTTTAAGTGATTTAATCAATTATGTTCTTTGAAAATGATCGCAATATTAATCTTAATTTATCTCTAATTATTTTTAGGATCTAAGTTATATTCCTTTGTTAAGAGGCATGGATTCTATAAATAAAAAAAGCTAAACTACAAAACTAAAGTTTGAAGATGATCTTCTCCTCTACTCATCCTTGTCATCTTGCCTCCTCCTTGTCATAATCTTCTCTTTCTCATCATCATGCCTCCATCACTTCCTGTTTGCCTTAATCTTCACCTAAATCTGAAAAGAACTCAATTGTAAACATTAATCCATAATAATTTTGATAATACCAAAACAAGATGTGGAACAAGGTTCCAACAATCTCCCCTTTTTTGGTGTTGACAAAACTATCTTGCAAATAGATAATTGTAAGAAAAAATAATTTTTAACAATGTTATATGAAGGAAAAACTTTTAATTTAATCCTCCCCCTCAATATATGCTCTCCCTAAAAATATTACTAGTTGCCCTTTATTTTTCTCCCCCTTTTTGTCAACCATCAAAAAATGAAAGGGTAAAGAATATCATTCCATAACATTTACCAATAGTAGAATGATGAATGTGGGTACCAAGCTTCATTAGGCCATCATCCTTGGTCTTCATTCTGCCTAAAGAATGGTTGAAGTGTCCTGTTGTATGCCTTGAACACCCACTGATCTCGTTGATCTATTCCTGCAAAACAATGTAAAATATCTTTTCTAGGTACCCATTTTCTTGTGGGTCCTTTCAAGCTGGTACCTTTCAAACCTTGAGATGTATAGACCTTTCTTGTGTTAGATCTATAATTCTTAGGAATTTTGGCCTTTTGGTATATCCATGCATGCTTAGGTGCATGTGATTTATTTTGTGTATTTTTTTTACTCTGAAATTTTGATTTTAGTGCATCATAAAATTCAGTATTTAACCTAGTCGTTTTAAGATTATTTAAAGTTCTCTCAAAATGCTCGTAGATATTTTCTAGCTCTGCTACTTTTGCATGTAACTGATTATTAGCCTCTTTTGTCGTATCTAATTCCATTTCTAAACATGATTTTTCTAATTCTAATATTTGATAATTATTCTTTAAAACCTTATTTTCCTTTTTAAATGACTTAGCTTTATGATGTAGTTCTTCATAAGCTTCCAATAATTCTTCAAAAGAGAAATTAGGGTTTACCTCATTGTCCGTATCTTTCATAGTTGCTGCCAAACATAGATAAGCGACCTCGTCGTTGATGAGACCGCATTTGTGGGCTAATCGAACGCACAAATACCTAGATATTAGAAGGATTTCTACTTGTACATAGCATACTTAGATTTATAAATAGATTAGTTTATAAATATGATGGCATGCTTGCTTTATACATCACATTCACATGTAATAGAAGGAAATATAAATTATGGTGGCATGTATGCATTACATGCATCATTTTGGAATAACTCTGTAAATAACCCATTTTCTTTTTGTTTTAGTTTTTCCCCGCAGAGCACTCCATCAACGCCTGCGCCGCTCCACATGCAACAGCAACACCTCATCGCGAGGGCATTGTGGTAGGAGATCACGCAAGGCCGGAAAGTCGGGGGAGATTTGTTAAACTAAACACCCCTGTGTTGGGTTCAAAAAGGAAGGCCACCCCCACCCCCCGATGGGCGGGACTATCTCTCCATCTTTTCCACTGTGAAGGAGACGTGCACTGTGGAACCAGCGAGCACTGTGGAGATCCGCATGCACCGTGACCTGCAGAGATCCCACACCATGCACTACCAGCCTCTAATCGCTCTCACCGTGCAAGCTTCACTACGTGGGCCGTGTGGTGACAGTACACGACCAACCACCCGCAAGTAGTGCACCCCCTTGTGCGCGTGCAACATCCTCACCCCGCACAGCCACTGCCTTGACCACCAGCCTCTCACCGCTCTCACCACGTGCAGTGCCCTCACCACGTAGCCACACCACGCGTCCACCTCTGCACGTGCTGCACCCACGCACCTGTAACGCACGCCTTCGTCGCTCGCCCGTGCTCTAGCCAGCGTACCCACGCTCCTCGCGTACGCATGCATGCGCAAGTCGCCAGCAGCCATCTTCGTCTTCTTCTTCCCAACCAACCACCTGCATCTCCAACGAAAGAACCCAAAGCCGTCGCATTCTACCTTCCATGAATAGCCATGCAATCGGAGTTCTCCTCTGCTAGCCACCGACGTCCCATAGCCACATGCTACGTGCACACTCGTCGTAGCACTGCCGTGCCCTTGTGAGCAGAGGACCGTGATCAACCACGCTACCCTCCAGCGGCGTCCTCTTCCTCGACACCGGCGAGACCTCCATCCACCACTTGCCGACGCATCACCTCCGTTATGATGCCCGGCCTCTGACGCACCTCCACCGAACTCCAGCTAGTCGACGATCGCTTCTCCACACGTACGAGCAAGAGAGAAGGAAAATCCCCTATTTTCTCTCCTATTAAAATTTACGGGGTATGCCATTGTCAAATACACTATTCATTTATTTGTTGGATTATCATATTCTGAAAGATTTGCGTGAATAGCCATCCTTTCTATCAGAATTACGGATAACTGAACTTTTCTCATACATGATAGAGTATTGAATATTGGTTATGGGAAACAAGTTCCTTTTTGATTAAGATTGATGATGCTTGTCAGTACTAAGATCATGATTCACGTGTTTCCATTGTGGTGATTTTGCGTATGCACCCTCACATTATTGATTAATTATTTAAATCAGGAATTTATGTTGAAAACATGTGCACCAGTTAGAATGCACAAGCGTTGAGATTCCCAAATAAATGAAGCACAACGCACTAGTTTAAATAGGCTAATTCCTCCCTGTGGAGATGACCTAACTCTTCATGGTTAGTTTTAAGAATTAAAATGTTTTGAAAAGCGATTTTCTACCACACGATTACATACAACAACACATCATTTTATGTTAAAGTTTTCAATAAAAATGAAGATCGCTCTTTCAGTCATCATCTATTTCGCTAGAGTTGATGTCCATGTCGGAGTCACTATCATCCCATGTTGCTTTAAAAGCTCTCCTCCTCTTCTTCTTGACTTATTTCATTTCTTTCCTTTTGTCTTCGTTCTTCTTGTTTACTTCTTTTGTGTCTTCTTTCTTCTTGCTTATGGGGCAATCCTTCTACAGGTGACCCTTTTTCTTGCATTCATAGCAAACAATATCAAATAAAATTTTATTCACTTGCTTACGTTGTTTTCGAAGAAATTTTTGGAACTTTCTTGTGAGTATCTCCGTGCCTTCATCATCGGATTTCGAGGTTGTTGAGTCCGAGTCCTCCTTGATTGCTCTAAAAGCAATACTCTACTTCTTGCTTGATGCCTTCTCTTTGCTCTTCTTCATGTTCTCCAATTGGACCTCATAAGCCATAAGGCTTCCCATCAGATAATCTAAGGGGAGAGTGGATAAATACTTTGCCTCTTGGATTGCCGTGGACTTTGGAGACCAATCACTTGTTAGGCATCTCAAGATCTTCCTTACAAGTTGATCTTCAATAAACTTTACTCCCAAATTCCTCATGGGGATGATGATATCCCCAAACCTTGTGTACATCGCCTTGATTGTTTCCCCTTTTTCCATCCTGAAACACTCATAACGCTCAGTTAGAATTGAGATTCGTGCTTCCTTTACCTTATTCGTATCTTCGTAAGTGACTTGAAATGTGTTCCATATCTTGTATGCAAACTCGCATGTGGAGATACAGTTGAACTCTTCCCTTGATAACAAATAATAGAGTGTATTCATTGCTTTTGCATTTCCAATGATCTTCTTCTTCTGATCTGCTGACCAAACTAGGCCTTCCTGTCGCTTTGGATCCATGTACTTCTCTTGAATGAGAGTCCATGAGTCTTCATCCATGGCCTTGAGAAAGATTTGCATCCTCCTCTTCCAATACCCATAGTCCATCCCATCGAAATAGGGAGGATGGGTAGAAGACTGACCTTTGGTGCACCTTGAGAATGATGCCATCACAAGTCGAGTTGTTACATCTTCTTACAACCAGGCTCTGATACCACCTAGTAGGATCTAAAGGCTATGTGCACAAACACTCAAGAACAATATTAGTAATAACAACAAAGATTTGCGCAATCAATTTAAACCACAAAGGACACAAAATGTATAGTGGTTCCCCACTCACTTGGGTACTCCACTACCTAAGCCTCCCAGCTTAGGGTTTTTAACCCGATTCCCTCAACCCCGAGGAAATCAATTTACTAAATGAGGTAATTAACGGGTTACCTCAACCTAAGTACAAAAATGAGTTTGTTACAACCCAACGAGTAAATGCTCAAATACAAATAAGCACTGGTGTAAGAAAAATAAAACTTACAATAAGAACCTAAGCCTCCCAACAATATATAGAATAGTATTACCGAGTAGAGAGCCTAGAATGGATGTAAATTGCCTTGAAACATGCGTGAGAAAATGCATCAAAGTGTTTGCTAAAGCGTAGAGAAATCTGATAGCTACAAACAATTTCTTCTTCAAATATGGTGGAAAATATGAAAATCACAGCTCTAGAATTTCTCTTATGTTTCTTATGTGCCTTGTGTGCAAACTAAGAGTCCAAGACTCATTTTATAGATATAGGTCCTCAGAGAGACATCAAATAGATGTTGAGATTTAATTCCCAATGTTCATATTGTCAGAATTAATATTCCAACCATTCTGGTTTGAGCTAATGGCTAGCTGGTACCGGTATTAAAGTATGGATACCGGTACTCGTTGCTTTTAGATTTGGGTTTCAAACTCTTAACACAAATTTGTAACCCACTTGTACCTGTACTGATCATGAGTACCGGTAGTCGTTCCCTCTAGTACTAGTACTGATCATGAGTACTGGTACTCGTTCCCTCTAGTACTAGTACTGATCATGAGTACCGGTACTCGCGGGGTACTGGCTTGTTTCTTTCTAAAAACCAAACTTGTAACTTACATTTACTGGTACTAAAATTTAGTATCGATACTTGTTGGTTAACAGGTACCCATTTTAAGTGATTTAATCAATTATGTTCTTTGAAAATGATCGCAATATTAATCCTAATTTATCTCTAATTATTTTTACGATCTAAGTTATATTCCTTTGTTAAGAGGCATACATTCTATAAATTAAAAAAGATAAACTACAAAACTAAAGGTCGAAGATGATCTTCTCCTCTACTCATCCTTGTCATCTTGCCTCCTCCCTGTCATCATCTTCTCTTTCTCATCATCACTCCTCCATCACTTCTTGTTTTCTTTGATCTTCACGAAAATCTGAAAAGAACTCAATTGTAAACATTAATTCATAATAATTTTGTTAACACCAAAACAAGATGTGGAATAAGGTTTCAACAATCTCCCCCTTTTTGGTGTTGAAGAAACTATCTCGGAATAGATAATTATAAGAAAAAATAATTTTTAATAATGTTATATGAAGGAAAAACTTTTAATTTAATCCTCCCTCTCAATATATGCTCCCCCTAAAAATATTACTATTTTCCCTTTATTTTTCTCCCCCTTTTTGTCAACCATAAAAAATGAAAGGGTAAAGAATATCATACCATAACATTTACCAATAGTAGAATGATGAACGTGGGTACCAAGCTCCGTTAGGCCATCGTTCTTAGTCTTCATTCTGCCTATAGAATGGTTGAAGTGTCCTGTTGTGTGCCTTGAACACCCACTGATCTCTTTGATCTATTCCTACGAAATAATGTAAAATATCTTTTCTAGGTACCCATTTTCTTGTGGGTCCTTTCAAGCTGGTACCTTTCAAACATTTAGATTTATGGACCTTTCTTGTGTTAGATCTATAATTCTTGGGATTTTTGGCCTCTTGGTATATCCATGCAGGTCTAGGTGCATGTGATTAATTTTGTGTATTCTTTTTACTCTAAAATTTTGATTTTAGTGCAACACAAAATTTAGCATTTAACCTAGTTGTTTTAAGATTATTTAAAGTTTCCTCAAAATGCTCATAGATATTTTCTAGCTCTACTACTTTTGCATGCAACTGATTATTAGTCTCTTTTGACGTATCTAATTCCATTTCTAAACATGATTTTTCTAATTCTAATGTTTGATAATTATTCTTTAAAACCTTATTTTCCTTTTTAAATGACATAGCTTTATGATATAGTTCTTCATAAGTTTATAATAATTATTCAAAACAGAAATAAGGGTTTACCACATTGTCCGTATCTTCCGTAGTTGCTGCCAAACATAAATGAGTGACCTCGTCATCATCCATTTCATTAGAGTCGATGTCCATGTCGAAGTCGCTATCATACCATGTTACTTTAAAAGCTCTCCTCTTCTTCTTCTTGATTTCTTTCGTGTCTTTCCTTTTGCCTTCGTTCTTCTTATTGACTTCTTTTGTGTCTTCTTTCTTCTTGCTTATGGGGCAATCCTTCTGCAGGTGACCTTTTTTCTTGCATTCATAGCAAACAATATTAGATAAAATTTTATTCACTTGCTTACCTTGTTTTCAAAGAAATTTTTTGAACTTTCTTGTGAGTATCTCTGTCCCTACATCATCGGATTCCGAGGTTGTTGAGTCTGAGTCCTCCTTGATTGCTCTAAAAGCAATACTCTTCTTCTTGCTTGATGCCTTCTCTTTGCTCTTCTTCATGTTCTCCAATTGGACCTCATAAGCCATAAGGCTTCCAATCAGATAATCCAAGGGGAGAGTGGATAAATACTTCGCCTCTTGGATTGCCATGGACTTTGGAGACCAATCACTTGTTAGGGATCTCAAGATCTTCCTTACAAGTTGATCTTCAGTAAACTTTACTCCCAAATTCTTCATGGGGTTGATGATATCCCCAAACCTTGTGTACATAGCCTTGATTGTTTCCCCTTTTTCCATCCTGAAACACTCATAACTCTTGGTTAGAATTGAGATTCGTGCTTCCTTTACCTTATTCGTATCTTCGTAAGTGACTTGAAATGTGTTCCATATCTTGTATGCAAAATCACATGTGGAGATACAGTTGAACTCTTCCCTTGATAACAAATAATAGAGTGTATTCATTGCTTTTGCATTTCCAATGATCTTCTTCTTCTGATCTGCTGACCAAACTAGGCCTTCCTGTCGCTTCGGATCCATGTACTTCTCTTGAATGAGAGTCCATGAGTCTTCATCCATGGCCTTGAGAAAGATTTGCATCCTCCTCTTCCAATACCCATAGTCCGTCCCATCGAAATAGGGAGGATGGGTAGAAGACTGTCCTTCGGTGTGCCTTGAGAATGATGCCATCACAAGTCGAGTTGTTACGTCTTCCTGCAATCGGGCTTTGATACCACCTGATAGGATCTAAAGGCTATGTGCACAAACACTCAAGCATAATATTAGTAATAACAAGAAAGATTTGCACAATCAATTCAAACCACAAAGGACACAAAATGTATAGTGGTTCCCCACTCACTTGGGTACTCCACTACCTAAGCCTTCTAGCTTTGGGTTTTTAACCCAATTCCCTCAACCTTGAGGAAATCAATTTACTAAACGAGGTAATTAATGGGTTACCTCAACTCAAGTACAAAAATGGATTTGTTACATCCCAACGAGCAAATTCTCAAATACAAATAAGCACTGGTGTAAGAAAAATAAATCTTACAACAAGAACCTAAGCCTCTCAACAGTATATGGAATAATATTACTGAGTAGATAGCTTAGAATGGATGTGAATCGCCTTGAATCATGCGTGAGAAAACACATCAATGTGTTTGCAAAAGCGTAGAGAAATCTGATAGCTACAAACTATTTCTTCTTCAAATATGGTGGAAAATATGAAAATCAAAGCTCTAGAATTTCTCTTATGTTTCTTATGTGTCTTGTGTGCAACCTAAGAGTCCAAGACTCATTTTATAGAGATAGGACCTTAGAGAGATGTCAAATAGATGTTGAGATTTAATTCCCAATGTTCACATGGTCAGAATTAATATTCTAGCTGTTCTGTTTTGAGCCAACGGCTAACTGGTGCCGGTACTAAAGTATGGGTATTGGTACTCACTGCTTCTAGATCTGGGTTTCAAACTCTTAACACAAATCTATAACCCACTTGTACCGGTACTGATCATGAGTACCGGTACCCATTCCCTCCAGTACTAGTACTGATCATGAGTACCGGTACCAGCGGGATACAGGTTTGTTTCTTTCAAAAAATGAAACTTGTAGCTCACATGTACCGGTACTAAACTTTAGTATCGGTAGTTGTGGGCTCAAATACCTTTTTTAAGTGATTTAATGAATTACATTCTTTGAAAGTGATCACAATATTAATCCTAATTTATCTCTAATTATTTTTACAATCTAAGTTATATTCCTTTGTTAAGAGGCATACATTCTATAAATAAAAAAACCTAAACTAAAAAACTAAAGGTCGAAGATGATCTTCTTCTCCTCGACTCATCCTTGTCATCTTGCCTCCTCCTTGTCATCATATTCTCTTTCTCATCATCATGCCTCCATCACTTCCCATTTGCCTTGATCTTCACCTAAATCTGAAAAGAACTCAATTGCAAACATTAATCCATAATAATTTTGTTAACACCAAAATAAGATGTAGAACAAAGTTCCAACACTTTGACCTAGAAACTCTACCATATGCCTTAAGAAGCCTATTTAGAGACCTCCTAAGCCTATCCCACTATCTTTAACCCTAATCTAAGTGGGTTAGACCTTAATCCTAATCCAAGAACCTAATGAGGTTCACACTAAACCTAATTGAGTCAACAGGAATCAATTAGGCTAATCCTTTGATTAATTGGGCTCATGGAACCCAATTGGAAGTCTACCTATGTCGATTAGACTACAATAAGTCTAACTAGAGTCAAGTAAACCTATCCTAATCAAGGTGCATACCTAGTTAAGTGGTTGCACCCAAATACAATCAAGTTCACACGAGACTTGATTGATTACATTCCACCTATGCAAGTCTAATTGGATCTAATTAGGATCCAATTGACTACCCACAACCCAATTAGGTTGATGAAGAACCTAATTAGGTAATTCCTAACCCAATTACACATGCATACACCTAATTAGACTAGGACACTACCAACTAGATCCAACCCACTAGACCTTAGGCTAACTTAACCCACCTATGAATAACCCAACGCAACCCATCCTCTCTTCCACCACTTGGACAACCACTCTTGAATACACTATAGTGCCTACAACCAATTCCACACCCTCCCCAACCTCTCCAACCAAAAGTGGATCTTGAAGACCACTTCAAGACCTAAAAGTGGTGCCTAAGGCCACTCTTCTAGAGCCTTCCAACACCAACCGTAAGGCTCCTCCCATCTCTATAATAAGCCACTTCTTTTGGTTGCCCATCATCATGCACCTCCAACTCCCATCACCATCCCTCCTCCTCCCACTCAAGCACACCTTCACCACCTCCAAGAGGTCGATCACCCCACCTTGTGGCCATCCTTCTCCCTCCCTCCACCTTCAAGCTAAACAACCACCAAGGCTCACCCTTGGTGCCCCTTGATTTTGATAGCCATATGTTCTTCGAATGCTTTATTTTCTTCATTTTATTACTTACTAGTAGCTAGTTTATCCTCTTTCTTAGTGGCACACCTAGGTTCTCCTTTGGCCATAGGTGTCCTCCTCTCTGTGTGGTCTAAATGAGTCCCCATGCCCATGGTCTAGCCTCCATCATCCCCCAATGCCGATGGCTCCCTGAGCATTCCTGATAGGATGATTTTCTGTTAGCTGTAGTTGATTTTATTCTCCTTGTATAAGCATTCCTCTACCATTGTTTTGTGAATAGTAATGATGATTCAATGAAATAGAATTCATTAGCTCCATTATGGATCATCTTCGCTTTGTTCAAGAACGGAAAAAAATTAAGTAAAAAACAATGGCAGTTTCGGGCCATATCAATGAAATAAACCTTGATATAAATGTGGTTGGTAGTCATCATTTTATTGAGGTTGTGCATACTGACACTCACACTTTCATGTTTATTATCTACCTTATGCACACTCATGTTGTTCGCACTCATAATATTATCGGCGAAGTGCTTATTTGTAATATCGAAATCGGACTGCGATTTTAGGTGGATTTGCAAGCTATAAAAATTAGAATCAATTTGCCATTATCGCCTCCTTGAGATCAACCAGGACTCACCTCGAGTTTTCATACAAATATTTTTGTTTAGGTTATTACGTGACTATACTACGACATAACTTATCTATTTCGCGTTATTCAAACCTAACAAAGGGCATTGTTGCCTGGGAGGCGAGGCAAATATGATTTCTGATTTATGCCATCATTTCTAACTTACTTGCATTAGCTTATCTTTGTTGTGCAGGAATCAAATGGGATTCTGCGCACGCATCAAGTGCAGGTGAAGATCTACTCAGGTGCATACTTACTATCTGAGATTTTAGGATTTTGTTCAAATCTTAGGTTAGTTGTTTGTGAAAAAAAAAGAAAAAATTTTGAAAAAAAGTTCAAAAAAAGCATTTTCATAGAAAATAAAAAGAAAAAAAAAATTTAATAGAAGAGGCCTTTACATTTCAAAATCTCTTTTTAAAGCCTCTATATTATTTTTGGAAACTCAACTAGAAGTTTATTTGCGATTTGAAAATTATTCTGGCAAATACTTATTGATCCAAAAATTTGGAGATTCTGCCTGAATATAAATTATTGAACTAGCTTTCCAACGCCAAATTCATTTTGAAAACTTCGTACTCTACAATTTTTAAAAATTCGTAAAGTGTAGGTTGGCCAAACAGATTGAAAATTGAGTTCTTTTTATCTTCAATGATTTATTACGGACAACATATAAATCTGATTGACCTGAAATTTGTGGCGTTTGAAAGATGTTCAAAAGGGTTTTAATTAGAATACTTTTTTTGAATTTTAGGATCTGAGTTGCTACTGCTTCAAGGAGAAAAACTAACAAGGGGTCAATATAACTTATCCGACCCCCTGTCAATTAGAAATTGATATAAAATCACTAGAAATAGTAAAAATAACATAAAAATATTCTCTCGAAAGACCATTTGAAAAGGAATCTACTCAAATTTCATTCAATTTGAATTCTGTATCTATTGTAGAGAATGTTTTTAAGTTGATTGATTGGTCTACTGCCTGATTTTTGGTAGAAGTTGCATAAACCCTAGGTACCACCTTTAGGATTTTTAATCAATTGTAGAGATCAATTGACTAGGATTGGACTCAATTGAGTCTATTTCCTAGTGTGTAAGTCTAGTCACATGGTTGACCAGATCAAAAATGGTGGCTCCACGTTTGTGTTGACAACCGGGTTTTATTGTTATAGCGTCGTAGTATAGCCAGTTGTTGCCATCATTTCAAATATATAAAAATTTTTTTACTCGGAAAAGAGTTCCCGAGGTCGAACTCAGGGAGTAAGTTGTATTCTAGAGATATACATGTTTCTTTTACAAAAATAAAGAAAGAGAGAGAAAGAATTTGTTGTCTTCTTTTCTCTTTGTTTCTCCTCGTCTCAGATCTTCTTCTTCTTTGTCTGCAGAGGTGATGTTCTTCTTCTGCAGTGGTGATGCTCTTCTTCTTCTTCCAGCTGTTCCTGCTCTTCCTTTTTCTTCTGTCTTTCTTCAAATCTTCTTCTTTCTTCTTTGTTTTTCTTCTTTCAGTTCTTCCCTTGTTCTTTTGTGTTCTCCTCTGCCTCGCCTTCTTCTGTTGTTCTTCAGATCTCCTTTTTTCTTCTTTTCTTTTTCCAGTCAGGACGTCGCCCCTCCTTCTTTCTTCTTTTCCCTTCAGGACGTCGTCTGATTTCCAAATCAGACGACTTAAACTGCCTGTTGCTACAGTGTCTCCCTCAGCTTCCTTCTTCTTCCGCGGTCCTTCTTCACCTGTGCCTGCACACTTCAGAGCTTACGTCAGAGGACAAAACCTACTCTACCCTCTCCCCCCCCCGCGTCTCTCTCTCTCTGAAACCACTCTTGGGAAAGCTCTCCCAGAGCTGCCGGGTAGTCGGGTACAGGTCAGGTCCGGGTCCAGGCCCACCGGCGTGCGTGGTGGGCGAGGAGTGCAGGTCAGTCTAAGTCGGGTCGGGTCAGGTCCGCGGGGCGTGAGCGCGGACGAGACCGGGTAACTGGGCGGGTGAAGGGGACCTCACCCCGTGTGCTGAGGTAGTAAGGCTAATGCACAAAATCAATTTAAATGGTGAAAAGGTTGTGAGGCTTACCGATGTGGGACTAAACGGAGGCCTCTCCTCGCGTGCGCCTGCTGGGAGACCGCGGCCTAGCTTCTGCAGCTGCGGCTTCGATTTGCGTCGGTTGCTGGCTGGCTGCCTTCGCAAGACTCCCCGTAATCCGCAGCAGCTGGAGACCTGGAGTCCTCAAGCCTGGAGCGCGGGAGAAGCTGCTTCAATGTGCGTTAATGGCGGTCGAACCTCAAAACCTGTCGGACACGAATATGGCCACTCGGCCTGATCAAACCACTGGGGAACCTTCGCCGTGGCACGGCGAAGGTGTGGAGCTGCGCGGCAAGCCACAAGGTGGTGTCTGGCGGCAGCCCTAGGTTGGACTGCAACCGGAGGAATGGGTTTGTTCGGGGGAGCGTTACGGAGGTGTGGAGTGGCAGTGGAGGGGTGGGGGGTGCTCAGTGTGATGAGGCGGAGGTTCGGTGAGGGTCGGCGAGGTGTGTGAGGCTGTGGAGCGATGGGAGCATCTCGCCGGAGGGTGGCCGGAGACGAAGGGGGTGACGATGGTCGGGGTCGGTCGAGGGCTTAATTGAACAAATTGAAAGCGGGGAAAGAAAGAGGAGAAGAAGGGAAGTAGTTCTAGCTTACTTGCAGGGACGAAGAGGGAACAGCAGGGCGACAGTCGTATCGACTGTCGCCGGAGAAGAAGATGCTCAGGGAAAGGGGCGGCGGCGAGCAGAGAGCCGGAGAGGCGCCAGCTGGGTGCGGCGTGGCGCGGGAAGAGCAGGGAAGGAAGTCTCTGCTGCTGGTATTGCGGCAGAGCGAAGAGGAGGAGGGGGAGGAACCACCGGAGCTGGTGAGCGTCTGCCGGAGAGAGAAGAGAGGAAAGTTGGGGGTTTTCTCCGTCAGATCCGAGCTGCCCCGGTCGGTGGAGCAACGGGGGGTATTTATGGGGATCAAAACAGGGAGGAAGGCGGAGGGAGACGACGTGTCTCCCTCACCGGAGGATGGCCGGAGACGAAAACCCATACCGTCCGTGCGTTCGCACGGCCGGTATGGTGGGCTACAGCGACCAGGGGGTGTCCCTGCGACGGCTGACGACGCAGGGCACCCCCGGTTTACTTGCCAGGCTTTCCCCCTCACCCTGCGCGGCGCCATGCTCCGCGCAAGGTCGCCGGAGCATGGTGCTGGCAGGTTTTGCAGGGGGGACCTGAATGCAAATAATGAAGGAGAGTTAGGGGCCAAAATGCGATGGTTCAAAAGTTGAGGGCCAAAAAGTAAATATATGAGGACCAAAGTGTAAAGTCGGTCAAGGAGGTTTCTTCTTAGGCTCAAGTTTTTATACATGATTAATTAGGACCTAAGAAATCTGATGGTGAATTTCATTTCTATATTAAACCTTGTTTGATCGGTCAATTTATGCAAAAACCCAAATTAAGTTATTAATTGGGCATGGTTCTCAATGTAGGTCAAAATGGGTTCTGAAGGCCAAATTGAAGGTTCTAAGCCCTAGAGATTATTTTTCTATGAATTTTAGAGGGTTTATTCTATTTTTACTTTGCCTCGAACCTCGTGAATTGAAGTGGGTTATTTTAGGGTTACAGATTATCATTTAGTTTCTTTGAATTGCTGTAGCCCTTGCTAGATCATCTCATCCCACTTTTATTCTTATTAAGCTGCTTTGACCTATGTTTGGGCCCTGAATTACCCTGTATGCAGATTATACTGGTAAAATTGCATTTTTACCCCTTATGACTTTTTTTCTTCTTAAACTCAGAATTCTCTGAGTTAAGCCTTTCCTTGAGATATGTAGGAGCTTTTATCCTTTGTATTAGGTCAAAATGAGCTAGTTATGGCTCATGATGAGGTTCTCATCATACCCCCATGCCTAGCTTTTGCTAGTCCCTTAGCAAAAACTTAAGGTTTCAACCCTTGTTCTAGACCATGAAGTTTTTAATAGTTTTAGATAAGTGCCTTTTTTATTTGAGCATGGATTAGGTTAGAATGCTGACCATAGGCCTAAAAGGTACTCTAGTACCAATCAAGATCCAAATCTGTCTAGCCTTAGCCTCAGTCTTTAGCAAAGGTTTTTAAGGTCCACAAGAACTAACCTAAGGTTTATTGCACTTCGTGGTTAAAGCACCCATGCTTGAAATGATTTTAGCCCTGGCTCAGTTTGCAGTGCGTTTTGTAAGAGAGAGATAGAAAGTTTTTCTGTTTGGAGAGTTTTCTCTCTCTTTCTCTTTTTAGTTCTAGCCTAGGATTGGCTTTTCAACACAGTCTGTATCAGATTCCTTGCTCCCATCATCAATCCTCAAGGGTTCCTGGCGATCGATGCTTCGAGATAGCACCGCCCATGGCAACCCCCGGAACCCTGGCTATTGAGATTTCGAGATAATCCCATCCATGGTGTTCCGTGGCCGAATCCAGACCCTGGCAATTGACACTTCGAGATAATGCCATCCATGGAATCTGAACCAGTAGAGTGCTTACATGCCCCCAGTAGGATATGTAAATATCCTAAGAGACAAGCACCGAGGAGATGATATTTTGTTACGCATCTTCAAGGGGATTTCCCGCCTCTCCGCACTGGGAACTCATCCAAATCAACTTGTGTTGATCGGCCGCTCCTATTCTAGGTGTTCTTTTCAGAATTTTGCGACGCTTCTGCGTGATTCTGATTTTTACGCTTACTGAACCAGGCTGTGTGTGAGGTTTGGGTGCTTAGGTTACTGAGTCCCGTAAACCAAAAATTAGTTAGCGAGGCTGAATACTCCCTAAGCCTTAGACCTAATACTTCAGCTTTTCATTTTCCTCAACCTCTTGAGGAGTGTCCAGATCTTAATGGGTACTAAGAGTCTATTCAAGAATGCCTAAGGTTTGCATTCTTTACTAATCTCATTGTGCACTTTTCTTGAATGAGGTCTAGAACTTAGGTTAATTCCTTAGTTCCTTACTAATGACTATCACTTTTTCTCATAATTTTGTGCTCCTTTTTCATTTTGTTTCTTTTCTCCTTCACAAAATTTCCTTCTCCTCTTTTCCTCTTATTCTTTTTCAAAAATTTTTTTAATTTTTATGGTGTTTTTGGCATATGTGAATTTTTTTGTTTGAAACCTTTTCTTACAAGTTTTGCACTTTCATACCCCCCTATGCCTAAGATTTGCAATGTCCTCATTGTAACCTAGGGGGTCTTAGTTCATTCCTTAAGACAGAAATTTGGATGAGTGGATGGGTCGGGTTGAATTTTTGCGGACGATTTCAAATCCCAGATGCAAGCATCTGAGTTGGGGTCGGCTGTCTACAAGGGTGAACTTCGAGTGCTAAAAGGTGTCAGAACAAGTTTCAGGTTTTCAAAGAGAATGACGGGCTGCCTCCCGTTAAGCGCTGAGTTTTATGCCTTCAGCCAAGCGGGAAATGCGATGGAGAGGGGATGGTCAAATCAGCGGAGTTTTGTAAGACAAGCACCTTGATTAAGAGCCTGGTTGGTCCAACCAGGTGCTTGTTCAGATCAACAGGCTGATGATGCAGCCCAAACCCAATCAATCTGGTGGGTTGATAGATGTGGATAAAAAGGTGTGGAACCCACCATATACTATGAAGCTCAGAAAGATGTGGAAGTGTAAACGCAGGGTTTGGCTGAGTCGAATCAGCCTGGTCAAAGTAGGGACTCGTAGAATAATCAGTGGTTGATGCAGGAACCCTACAGGGGTGATCAGAGAATGATAGAGCATGGTATGTAGTCTGATCAATGTTCGAAACCCGATGTGGAAATGCAATCGGCTCGGTGAGAGGTGAATCTGAATAGAAATTGAGTCCGGTTGCGGGTCGGGGTTTGGGAGAGGTTTTGATCCATTCTGTGTGTGCGGACGAGGTGGCCATTGTGTACGAGGGCTCTTCTAGAAACAGATGATAGGTGGTTTTCTGTAGAGAGTCCTCTGGGTAACTATCAAATGCCGGAAGAGTGTCTGTAGGATGAAAGGAATCGGATTCGAGAAAAAATTTGGATTCTTGGTTGTAATCACTCTTGGCATTTTCTGTTTTTGGTTCCTGAGGATCAAAAAGGAATGATTCTGTGTTATCAGTGATCTCGGGAATCAGGACCTCAGAGTCGGAGTCAGAGTCATGTGAACTGAGGTCGTAGATAGGCCTGGCGTGTTCAGGAAGGGGAATCTCTCCGCAATTATAGTCAGATCTGAAATTGTCGGAGAGTTGGCGAAAATGAGATTCATGATCATGAATTCCACCATAGCAAAAATCATCAGATGTGGAATCAGCAGCCTGATTGGGGTCTAGCCTATATGTGAATTCTGGGCTCAAAAAGGTATTCTGTCTAGGCTCAAGCTCCAAGCTGGTAGGATAGACCCAATTAAAATCCAACTCGTCCAACTCCTCAGTCTCTGTATCATAAATTGGCATGTTCTCTGGAAAATCGATCAGATTTTCTGAAGATGTTGGAGAGGGATATTCATCAAATAGAGGCCCGGAATCATATTCTGTAAAATTTTGATCTTTCTCATAAGGGGCCTCATAATCTTCCCAATAAGTTTCAGATCTAGGTTCTAGGCTTAGGATGTGGGTAGAATTATTAGAACCTAAGTCCGAATGTCCTTCGAGGGCCACCTTATCAAAATAAGGGGCATAATTTATACCCTCAGAAGGTTCAGTTCTGATCTCATTATTGTAGGAGTTTTGAAATTCTAGGCTTGACAATTCATGGTCTAGGTTTGGCTCATCATTGTGTTCTCCTGCAATATCCCAACCTAATTCAACATTGTCTTCTATCTGGGTTGGGATTTTACAACCACTTTGTGCCTCAATCCCGAGATCTGGGAAACTGGATTGTTCCTTAATACTGTTCCAAGATGGTTCATCCTCTGTTTCTGGTATATACGGGTATTTCTGGTTGATAATTTGTTCTACTGATTTCATCATTTCTACCCGTTTCATAAGGGCATCTTGGTGTTGTTCCCAAAGTACAGGATTTGTCAAGCATTGAAGGTATTCAGATTGGTGTAATTTTTCCATCTCAATGTATCCTGTCATGAGCATATCTCAGGTTGATCCTTTTGAAATTTCAGTCAATAGAATTTGGGCACAGTTTATGATGAAAGCTGTGGTTGTTGGAACATCAACCTGAATGTTTCTTATTGGTGTTGAGGGTTTAAATTTGATTTCATAGATTTCAAGGGCATCCTCAATCATCTTATCTTTCATGGATCTCAGATATTCAGGTTTTTTACATTGTAGTCTTGCTAGGTAATTAGGCTGCATCTTCGAATCAGGTGGTGGAATCAAGATAGAATCAGAAGTTTGAATTAATGGAAGAAGGGGACTTTGTTCAGAATCAGAGGAAAGAGGGGCTATGTGAATGATTTCTGCAAAAACAAGGGAGCCGAGGCTTAGCCTCGGGGAGAGTGAATTTCTATAGGAAGTTTCAAGGACCTCCTGCAAAGTACTGAAGGGCTGGATGAGATAAGCAGGTGCTGGACCCAATCAAGACACCCAAAAAATGTTGGGTGACTATAGAGGTTCGGGGCAGATGGACCCCTTGATCAGAAAGATCGTCCACCTGAGAATTACCTGGGCAGCCAGAGAGGGAGAGTCCCGTGAAGACCCCTACACGGTAGAGCGTCCCCACTGGTTACAGGGTTTCCCCCACCCAACCTCTCTTGTCACTGCGGTTCCAGGTAGACCAGAATGGGGATCTTGACCTCTTGAGTCTACCAATTTTAGCTTAAGATCAGGGTGCTTAAAGTTACACTTGAACTCTTAGGTATTTTGAGTGAGAAAGTGACCTAATTTTAAGGTTGGTTGACCCAAGGAGTCAACTTTACCTCTTGTTCCTTTGAGAGCTTTTTGGGTCCTTTCTTTTAGGGTTCAAGTGTTTAGAGAGCCAATTGTTTTAGGTTTTCTTTGAATAGGTATTTTCAGACAAGGGCTTGGGCACACTTCATTTGGTTTTCTCAATTCTTGCTTAAGGAGTGTGTCTCTAAATCCCTAGTGTTGGATCCTAGGTTGGCTCTACTTGGTCCAGTTAATTCTTTGTTGGGTAATTAGGGCTCAAGCAAGAATGTGTTAGCCCTTAAATACCCTTAATAGTGTGCAGGAGTAATGAGTTGAAAACATGCAACTCTTTATGGTTACTAGGTATGGAAGACAGGTTAGCCCTATATTGCTTGTTCTTTTCTTTTCTTCCTCTTTAGAGTTTAGGGGTTAATAGCGAGAGGAAAAAAATTTTACCTGTCCTCGGAGTGGTTGTCGTGCGGTTGCTTGTCTTCTTGATTGTAGCTGCACAAAAGAGAGGAGATTATCAGAAACTAAAAAGAAACAGGAATGTTTACCTCTAGAATAGCCGTTGCTCCCCGGCAGCGGCGCCAAAAATGGTGGCTCCACGTTTGTGTTGACAACCAGGTTTTATTGTTATAGCGTCGTAGTATAGCCAGTTGTTGCCATCATTTCAAATATAGAAAAATTTTTTTACTCGGAAAAGAGTTCCCGAGGTCGAACTCAGGGAGCAAGTTGTATTCTAGAGATATACATGTTTCTTTTACAAAAATAAAGAAAGAGAGAGAAAGAATTTGTTGTCTTCTTTTCTCTTTGTTTCTCCTCGTCTCAGATCTTCTTCTTCTTTGTCTGCAGAGGTGATGTTCTTCTTCTGCAATGGTGATGCTCTTCTTCTTCTTCCAGCTGTTCCTGCTCTTCCTTTTTCTTCTGTCTTTCTTCAGATCTTCTTCTTTCTTCTTTGTTTTTCTTCTTTCAGTTCTTCCCTTGTTCTTTTGTGTTCTCCTCTGCCTCGCCTTCTTCTGTTGTTCTTCAGATCTCCTTTTTTCTTCTTTCTTTTTCCAGTCAGGACGTCCCCCCTCCTTCTTTCTTCTTTTCCCTTCAGGACGTCGTCTGATTTCCAAATCAGACGACTTAAACTGCCTGTTGCTACAGTGTCTCCCTCAGCTTCCTTCTTCTTCCGCGGTCCTTCTTCACCTGTGCCTGCACACTTCAGAGCTTACGTCAGAGGACAAAACCTACTCTACCCTCTCCCCCCCCCGCGTCTCTCTCTCTCTGAAACCACTCTTGGGAAAGCTCTCCCAGAGCTGCCGGGTAGTCGGGTACGGGTCAGGTCCGGGTCCAGGCCCACCGGCGTGCGTGGTGGGCGAGGAGTGCAGGTCAGTCTAAGTCGGGTCGGGTCAGGTCCGCGGGGCGTGAGCGCGGACGAGACCGGGTAACCGGGCGGGTGAAGGGGACCTCACCCCGTGTGCTGAGGTAGTAAGGCTAATGCACAAAATCAATTTAAATGGTGAAAAGGTTGTGAGGCTTACCGATGTGGGACTAAACGGAGGCCTCTCCTCGCGTGCGCCTGCTGGGAGACCGCGGCCTAGCTTCTGCAGCTGCGGCTTCGATTTGCGTCGGTTGCTGGCTGGCTGCCTTCGCAAGACTCCCCGTAATCCGCAGCAGCTGGAGACCTGGAGTCCTCAAGCCTGGAGCGCGGGAGAAGCTGCTTCAATGTGCGTTAATGGCGGTCGAACCTCAAAACCTGTCGGACACAAATATGGCCTCTCGGCCTGATCAAACCACTGGGGAACCTTCGCCGTGGCACGGCGAAGGTGTGGAGCTGCGCGGCAAGCCACAAGGTGGTGTCTGGCGGCAGCCCTAGGTTGGACTGCAACCGGAGGAATGGGTTTGTTCGGGGGAGCGTTACGGAGGTGTGGAGTGGTAGTGGAGGGGTGGGGGGTGCTCAGTGTGATGAGGCGGAGGTTCGGTGAGGGTCGGCGAGGTGTGTGAGGCTGTGGAGCGATGGGAGCATCTCGCCGGAGGGTGGCCGGAGACGAAGGGGGTGACGATGGTCAAGGTCGGTCGAGGGCTTAATTGAACAAATTGAAAGCGGGGAAAGAAAGAGGAGAAGAAGGGAAGTAGTTCTAGCTTACTTGCAGGGACGAAGGGGGAGCAGCAGGGCGACAGTCGTATCGACTGTCGCCGGAGAAGAAGATGCTCAGGGAAAGGGGCGGCGGCGAGCAGAGAGCCGGAGAGGTGCCAGCTGGGTGTGGCGTGGTGCGGGAAGAGCAGGGAAGGAAGTCTCTGCTGCTGGTATTGCGGCAGAGCGAAGAGGAGGAGGGGGAGGAACCGCCGGAGCTGGTGAGCGTCTGCCGGAGAGAGAAGAGAGGAAAGTTGGGGGTTTTCTCCGTCAGATCCGAGCTGCCCCGGTCGGTGGAGCAATGGGGGGTATTTATAGGGATCAAAACAGGGAGGAAGGCG
The DNA here is from genome assembly GCA_037157565.1 of Thalassia testudinum. Lineage (NCBI taxonomy): Eukaryota > Viridiplantae > Streptophyta > Magnoliopsida > Alismatales > Hydrocharitaceae > Thalassia > Thalassia testudinum. The sequence continues at coordinate 23,369,749 of JAZHRO010000078.1, forward strand.
GAGGGAGACGACGTGTCTCCCTCGCCGGAGGATGGCCGGAGACGAAAACCCATACCGTCCGTGCGTTCGCACGGCCGGTATGGTGGGCTACAGCGACCAGGGGGGTGTCCCTGTGACGGCTGACGACGTAGGGCACCCCCGGTTTACTTGCTAGGCTTTCCCCCTCACCCTGCGCGGCGCCATGCTCCGCGCAAGGTCGCCGGAGCATGGTGCTGGCAGGTTTTGCAGGGGGACCTGAATGCAAAGAACGAAGGAGAGTTAGGGGCCAAAATGCGATGGTTCAAAAGTTGAGGGCCAAAAAGTAAATATATGAGGACCAAAGTGTAAAGTCGGTCAAGGAGGTTTCTTCTTAGGCTCAAGTTTTTATACATGATTAATTAGGACCTAAGAAATGTGATGGTGAATTTCATTTCTATATTAAACCTTGTTTGACCGGTCAATTTATGCAAAAACCCAAATTAATTTATTAATTGGGCATGGTTCTCAATGTAGGTCAAAATGGGTTCTGAAGGCCAAATTGAAGGTTCTAAACCCTAGAGATTATTTTTCTATGAATTTTAGAGGGTTTATTCTATTTTTACTTTGCCTCGAACCTCATGAATTGAAGTGGGTTATTTTAGTGTTACAGATTATCATTTAGTTTCTTGGAATTGCTGTAGCCCTTGCTAGATCATCTCATCCTACTTTTATTCTTATTAAGCTGCTTTGACCTATGTTTGGGCCCTGAATTACCCTATATGCAGATTATACTGGTAAAATTGCATTTTTACCCCTTATGACTTGTTTTCTTCTTAAACTCAGAATTCTCTGAGTTAAGCCTTTCCTTGAGATATGTAGGAGCTTTTATCCTTTGTATTAGGTCAAAATGAGCTAGTTATGGCTCATGATGAGGTTCTCATCACCTAGGTACCACCTTTAGGATTTTTAATCAATTGTAGAGATCAATTGACTAGGATTGGACTCAATTGAGTCTATTTCCTAGTGTGTAAGTCTAGTCACATGGTTGACCACCTCACCCAAATTCAATTAATGGAACTAAGGTTAAGAAAACACAAAGAAAATCTTAATTTTAACCTACATTTGTTCTTTAACTATGGGGTAATCACAATTTCCTTAGCCAAACCCAGTGATCAAGTTAGTGGGGTAGTACCAAATAGTTATGTCTAAGGGGTATCAAGGACCTGGAGGTGTAAGCCAAGGGAAGAACCTTCCTCTTAGTCCCCTCGTATTAAGACTGACTAGGTTAACTTAGGAAATGGGGATTATTTTCAGTTGGTTTTATAACAAATACACTTCAGGAATTTGAATGTGAATGAAAAATTTGGTCATCTGACTCTAAGGACCATATTTGATTGTAAGGCCTTAGCCTTGTTGTCCTGACTGCACCAACTGCTGTGGTTGGTGTATGAATGGGAGGTCTTTAAGACTTGACTTGGTTGGAACTTGGGAACCTAACCCAAGACAATGTAGGTAGCTCTTTGCATCACCTTCTTCTTTCTCTTCCTGCCCTTCTAATCAGTTAGCTAGAATGGGTAATCCTTTTCGAAACCCTAGGCTTGAGAATTAAGATCTGATGGCCCATTTGGAGGCCCACGTCGCTGCATCTGAGGAGCGACATCAGTAGAGCATAGATCGGATATTAAACACCTTAGACAAAATGTAGTATCCACCATAAGGAGAACAATTGTGGTACTTCTGCGATCCAGTTGCACTAGTTATGGCACCTCAGGTCCGGATTCCCACAGGAGGAGACACATTCGAGCTTAAGCCAAATGTAATAAGTCTAATTCAAACTTATTTTCATGGTCACTCAAATGAGGATCCCTTCTGGCATATAGAGGATCTGAGTTGAATCGTTGAAATGGTTCGACCCAGAAATGCTGATCTAGGAACTATTCTGATGAATCTTTTCCCATTCTTGTTAAGGGATAAAGCTTCTTTCTAGTTCAAGACCATTGGGAGACCAATTGGTACTTGGGGGGAATTACGTCGAGAATTCCTCCAAATGTTCATCCCAATAGATCGAACAAATGTGATGAGGCAGGCAATCATGACTTTTTCCCAGGAACCAATTTCATGATCTTCTTTGGAAGTGTGCCCACCATGGTGTGCCCAGATGGTACTTAACTCAAATCTTTTACCATGGTCTAGATGACACACATCAGTATCTGGACGATGCATCTAGTGGCGGGAATTTCCTCACTAAAGATGCAAATAGTGCCTTTGAGTTGTTCTAGTCTTTAGCAGAGAACTCCATGAATGCCACCTCCATGAACCAATTCCAGTGACCTGGACAACGAGTTAATATCCATGAGGCTCATGTTGAGTCAACTCGATATGACATGGGTATTATAATCAAGAGGATGGTTAAGGTGGACCCGCTGGACAAGAAGATTGACAAATTGATTCATTCTTGTCTAGGACATCCAAGAAATGCCGCTGCATCCCACCCTTCCTCTACATCTCAAGCTCATCCTATTCGAGTACATATGCTCACTTAGGATGCATCCTCTCTATTTATTCTTACATGGGATCATGCGTATCAGAAACTCCTGAATAATCTGGATTTGGTACCTTATGATCAGGGTTACGCACCTCATGCTGATTATGGTGCATATTCCCTTAACAAATATATGTCTTAAACATCTTCAGCCTATGAAGATGTTAACGCTATTCAAGGATATAGGCATAATAACCCGTACTCTGAGACATATAACCCTAGTTGGCACCAGCATCCAAACTTCTCTTGGTTTGGTAATGCACAAAGACTAAATAAAGATCTACAACACCAGACCGAAAAATACAGGAATGCATAGAACATGTACCCCAAGCAACATCCATTCCTGTCTCAATAGCAGTCACGATTGATGATGGGAACACCATCATGAGCCATAACTAGCTCAATTTGGTCTGATAAAGTCAATAAAAGCTCCTACATAACCTTTAGAGGGTCCTAAGTGCTTAACATTCTATTTTGAGAAGAAAAGATGAAAATAGGGTTATTTCTACAATTTTACCATCTTATCACAAATACGGAATAACCACAGGGGTTGCTAGAGGTTTATTAAAGGTCATATGGTCATTAATGTCTAATAAGTGGGTCCATGCAGACAGAAATGGATTTTCACGCATTTCAAGAATTAATGGACATCTAAAACCCTAAAAACAAACCTGCTTAATTAACTCTGGTTTTGGTCAAGATAAAATTCATCTAAATCCTCTAAAAATCATAGGAAAACATTCTCTAGGGTTTGGCACCCTTGATTTGACCATCTGGACTCATTTTGACCTAAAATAGTCTTAGGTAGACAGTTGCCCTAATTTGGGTTTCTATGCAATTTGCCTAGTCAAAATTGGTCAAAACCTAAATTCAACTTCACTATCAGATTCCTTTTGTCAAAATAGGTTTGTACCAAAATTTGGACCCAATCAGAGATTATCTTGACCTAGTTTGCATTTTAATCTTGTTCTGACTCTTTTCCTTACAAAGAACCCCTCAGCTTTTAAAAACCTTTCAGGGACCCCCTAACTTCCTCGTCTTCTTCACATCCAGGTCTCTGTCGCCATTAGGAATAGCTGTAGCATCTTCAGTGAGATTCGAGCGAGATTTTCTCACTCGTTTCTCAATCCATTAGTCCCAGATTTGAACAAGAGATTCCTTGAGGAATTCTCTTTCAATCAAGCCCATCCTTGGACTCCAATTCTTTCCCAATCTCCCATGCGAGCGCATGGGAGATGTGAGTCTCCTTGTTGCGTAAGCACCATGTGCTTCCAAGCTTGGTTTCCAAGATTGGAATGCCATTCTAATCCCTATTTAAGGACACAGGTTGCAAGGTCGATCTCCTTAGCAAAATTTGGTGAGTCAAAACACCCTAATCTACCCTCTCTAGACACCAAATGTCCTTGCTCCGGTGACCTCCTTGGATCCCCCTCCTACAGTAATCCAACCATTAAATTCGATGACCCAAGTTCTTCCTCTCTTCCTCGCGATCCTCTCAGGCCAAAGAGAGGATGTCTGCTTGCCCTATTCGTCGTCACCATCCTCCCGCTCCGTCATCTTCTCCGACTCCGGTCAGCCACAGTCGGAGCCTATTGGCCTCAAATCTCTCTCCTAAGACTCTCTACATCTTTCTCTTTCCCTCTACTTCTCTTTCCCACATTCACAACACACACATGACCACCAATCACTTATCTCCCCCTCCATCTTCTCCGCCTCCGGTAAAACTCCAGTGAGTTCGCCCGCACTCCATAGATCACCATCCGCCTCACCAAAACTCCCAAAAGCTCCGCCATTCTACCAGGACCAAAACCCCTCTCCTATTTCACTGATCCACCCATTGAATCACCCCCCTGAACTCACCCACCACCGTTCACCTTCCTTGACTTCGTTTGAGCACTTCACACACTCCCACACCCCATGGACACCACTATCATCTTCCTCGCTCTTCGGTGATACTATTGAACCATCTACCGAGGGCTTTCAAGCCCGTATTTGTGTTTCAGGAATCTACAAAAGCTCCACCATCGCTGCCATTTTTGTCGCCCTATTCATCGTGTTCAAGGCTACGCACGTCCCAGGTGCTTCACCCAGGTTGCGTGGAGTAGCTCCAGGTAGGTCTCCAGGCAATCAATTGAAGGAGTCCATACTTGTTGGAGGCCCAATTGAGGAAGACTCCTCTATGGCAGAAATGAGAAGAGGGTGGGACTTAGTCCCACCTCATGAAGAGAAGAGGTGGCAGCAGCATACAAATTAAATTCTTGATATGGGTTCTTTGCCTCAGTAAGCATGAGGATGAGGTCCTCCCACGCACGTGCATATGCATGCCCTCGCCTGTGGTTCACGCCATGTGGGTCTGGGCCTTGATCTGATTACCCAAAAGCCCAGGTCTGGTCTGGTTCGCCTGACTCTGAGAGAGAAAGAAGAGAAAGAGAGAGTAGGGGGGTTTTTGCCCTCTGCTACTCTCTACACTTAGAGAAATTGAGAGGCCTTCGCCTTTGTGCTGCTATGCTATGCTTGCCTCTCTGAGGCCTGAAGGAAAAGAGAGGCCTTTGCCTCTATTATTTGTTCTGAGTCACTGTTGCATTATTGAAATACTTAAGTTGACATGGAATATTTGGTTGGATTCACTGTTCATTTATTTAAGATACTTAAGCTTAATTCAAAGGGGTTAATTGGTGATTCAAATCACCATTTTAACCCATCATTTTTTGCATATTGATACTTGAGATCATGATATATCATTTTTGAATAAGTTTTTGTTGTAATTGCTTATATTTTTTCTTAAAATTATGAACTGTGAGATTGAATTGCTAGTTTTGCTCCTAGTGAACGACCTCGTAGTTGCGAGTTATAAATTTTAAGTGTTTAAATGTAATTTTGTCCTATACTATAATGCATCTTTCAAACATCGACGATTTCACGTTAACAGTCGATTTACTAGCCATTACATAATGCTACCACTCACCCTCCAAGGTGGGCCGACCCTTTGGAGGAATTAAAAGAGGAGTTAAAAGAATCAGTACGACAATCGAATCATGACAATCTGAAGATCATGAAAACAATGGTTGACTTTATATATAATATCCAAAGTACGTAGAACTAGCTGCTGCAGGAACATAGATTACAGGGATCTTTGCCCTCCCAGCCTGTCCCGAACCCAAGATATGTGCAAAACCAAGGCCCCCGCCTAGGTTCCAAGACTGAAGGGATAGGCACATGCAATACTCCAGGCACCTCCTACACCACCTAGTTATGGGAAAGGTCAGCCTCCTTTTTTGTCGAACCTAGCCTATTCTACCCATTCCATTGCTCCACCTCAAGGATAGTACACCAATGTGAAGGTTGTCTCTCTAAGGAGTGGAAAGATTATACAAGACCCACCACATAGGAAGGCGGGCCATGATTCTACTTGTCCTCCACCTCAGGATGGCTCACCCTCCCACTCTCACTTTGGTCACGATCCTCCTAAGGTGGATAAGGTCAAATGACCTCTGTTAGACCCTAAGATTCTCGTCCATTTTCTTAGAGCTCTCACGCAGGATATAGCGAAGAAAAAGGGATCACAGAAGTTTGAAGACTTGAAAGTGATGTTCAAGGAAGTCCATATTTAGGTTCCCCTCCTCGAAGCAAAAGATCACATTCCTGTTGTCGCTAGGTTCTTTAAGGACTATTGTACCTTGAGGCTACAGTAGAAAATAGGATGACAACTGGTGTTGTCAAAAGAGGCTAGCATGGTTACTTTAGCCAATTTACCGCCAATGAAGAAAGGCCCTAGTACACCACTGATTTCCTGCTTTTTGCAAGATTCTCCATTTTATCAGTCCCTTCTAGATTTGGGTTCGTCCATTAACCTTATACCCACTGTCGTATTTGGTTGATCTCGATTTGGGGAGTTAAAAGCCTACCTTAGTAACCATTCAGTTGGCTGGCCGATCGGTGAAAATACTAAGGGGGGTGGTTGAAACGTCATAGTAAAAGTCACAGATTCTACTTTCTAGCGGACTTTTTCGTATTAGACATGGAGGTTCCTCCTAATCTTCGTGATGCACCAATCATTTTGGGTTGACCATTCTTGGCGGTAGCTTGAGCAAACATCAATTGTGCATCCAGGTGTATGGAAATTTCCTTAGGTGACAAAAGACTTAGATTGGATATCTTCAGGGCATCAAAAAATTTCGACTGTGATTTAATTGAGGAGAATGGTGAAGATGAGAAACTGGCATATTGTGGAAACATTGGGCTTCTTAGTGGTGACCCAATTCACGTTCATCCTCACTATCAGAGTTTTTGGATGAGACTAATGTAGTGCACATTTCATCCCCAGGATCTGATTGTTTGGGGTGTCTTTCTGACCTTAACAGCCTAAATTCTGATTCTTCCGATATATCACTTCCTGATTTACCCATGTTGGTGCAAGATGGCGTGATTACTTCGAATGAATTTGGGCTGCCTAAGAGACACATGGATGGGATCCTTGATCCATTTTGCCCTTGATGGCATATCCAAATCATAGAGTAGGGAGCACGAGATCAGTTTTTGCTACCTCCACAAAGGAGGAAGACTTTGGATACCTGGTGAGACACTTAGGCACCGACCTATGGTCATGCTCACCCTCGTTGGGACCCCATGGTCATAATGGTACAGATCTGAACCCTGTTTCCTCACTAATGCATTTATGACCGACCTCCTTTCAAGTGAGAGATTAGCAGACAGTAACATTTATCGGGATTATCAGATTTATGCTGTTGATTCTGCTCCTCCCCTGCGAGAATCTTCTCCCAGAGATGATTTTGTACCCTCCCTACCTGGGTTTGAACTCAAGCTCTTACTTGATTCATAGAAATATGTGTTCTTGGGTGATAGTGAGACCTACCCAGTGATATAGACACATCTACTTAGGTTAAAATACCTAATCTTGCATGTTCCTAGGCTTAGATTTGCATTGCATGTTATAAATATTGCATAGCATGTATCATTCTGCATTTAAAGTAGTTGTATATATTTTAGGTTAATTATTTCCCTTTTTATGGTTAGAAGAGAAGAGGATTTATTTCAGGGCCTCAGATGGATGATCAAACCGTATGGATATGATCAGGACAACGATCGGAGTCTAACACCTTCGAAATCATCTAGATCGGAGTCTCATAGCATCATATGAAGTTCGAGAAAGATCAATGGCCATGGGGCAATGTGACATCCATACGGGCTTTGGATGAAAAATCTGATTGTACGGATGGATCTGGAGCAATGATCGTAGTCCGGTAATGTGGAAATCAACTCGATCCAAGCACCGTGGCACCCTCTGCAATAGAAAGAAGAATGGACGGGCCAGATGGTACCACGTGGTGCCATCCAGGCCAGCCAACATTGACTAGCAATGCATGCTTCCACCTCTCCATCATCTGCGACCTTCATTCCCAGCCGTTGGATCTTGATCCAACAGCTGAGAAGCTCTCCCCCACCGCAAGTGTTAAGTTGTCCGCTCGACACATCAGATGTCTTGGTGCATTGGTTGGGGAGCTACACTCCTAAAGGAGGGGCGTGGGTTCGAATCCCCGTAGCCCCCCTAATTCTTCAATTAAGCTGGCACCCAACACAGAACGTGCATGGACGCACGTGCATAGCCACCCGCACTGTGTGTGCACAGCAACAACATAGCGCAAGCACCAGCGCATGCACCCACGCGACATGATGCGTGATAGGCGCACGAACACAACGCCAGCGGGGTGTGCCAGTAGGGGAGGGTGGATCTTCAGCGATGCTGGCATTTAGTGATTCTTGCAGCTATCATTAATGGCCCGTGCATGCTAGCAAAGGAATTGAAGGCACAGATCTTCAGCGACAGAAAGGGCAGATCTGTAGTGACGTTTATGAATGTTAGTAATCACCCATATGCGAATTTGTTCTTCCTCCTCCACTATAAAAGGACCTACCCACCACCATTCCAAACCATATCTTCCTTTCTTCCTCTCACCACCTCCAAGGCTAAACAGAGAGCTTCTCCCAAGCCCGGGATGCTCCTCTAGAGTAGAAAACCAAATAGTTTTCCCTCCCCTTATCCCCATTTGTGAAACATCCCGTGGCCGTCCTCTCACCACCCTTTGGGAAGAAGATCCTCGCCGTGACGTCGTCTTGCCCCATCCTCCGGCTCTGTCCTCCTTCGCCCTGCTGCTCACCACCTTCCTCCAGGTGACGTCAAAGCGAGTCATCCTCCGAGTAACTGTTGAGGGGGATTCTCTCACCTCTTTCTATCTTTTTTGCTTTCGTAGTATAGATTTTTCCATTTTCATAGTTGTAACAAACACTTACTTATGAATAGATGATTGTTTCTCCTTCTCTCTCTTATATTTTTGCAAGTAGATTAGCTAGAATTCATTGACCTGATCTCTTGCCCTATTAAAATACCAAAAAAATTAGAAAGGATAAAAATGACAAAAAGAAATAAAGCGAAGCATGGATTTTATAAAACCAAATGTTCGCCTCCCTGTGTTTGACCTGAGACTCACTTTTCAAGTTTCGATTATAAATTTTATCTGATTGACGGATTTTCTCGTGAATCGAACTACGATGATGGATTTTCCAAACTTGAACCTTTTCACGTGCAAATCCACCATCATCACCCAATTATTATTAGTTCTCGCTTAACCCAAGAATAGGAGTAGCAATTGATTTATGCATTTCAAGCACATAAGGCTACTATTGGGTGGAGTATTGTTGATCTCCATGGTATCCGCCCATCTTATTGCACTTCTCATATATACACGGATGAGGGGGCGAAACCTTCTTGATGATAACGTCAACATCAGCCATAACTAGCTTTAATTAATTAGAATCAATAGACAAATGCTCCTACATAATCTCTAGAGAGTTATAATTCATTGCATATCCTTTCTGAGAAGAATGCATTAAATCAGGATTAAATTGGTAATTTTAATAGAAGAACATAAATGCAAAACAATCACGGGATTTCCCAGGGGTTAAATGAAGGTCAAATGTTAATTAATGACTAATAAGGGGGTCTGTGCAGACAGAAGCATTTCGAGAATTAACAGACACTCGAAACCCTAATTTCAGACTCGCTTAGTTAAAAGAGTTTCTAGTTAGGATAAAATTCACCTAAACCTTCTAAAAATCATATAAAAAAATTTCATAAGGTTTGGTATCCTTGATTTGACCAGTGGAACCCATGTTGACAAAAAAGAGTCTCAGACAACAAGTTTCCCTAATTAGGTTTTTACGTAAATTACCTAGTCAAACTTGGTCAAAACCAAAATCTGACTTTACCATCAGATTCCTTGGGTCCAAATTAGGTTTGTAACAAAATTTGGGCCCAATCATATATCATCTTGAGCTTGTTTGCATTTTAGTCTAGTTTGATTCTTTTTCTCTTACACAAGCCCCTAACTTTTGAAATCCTTGCAGACAGCCCCCCAACTTTGTCATCTTCTTCGCATTTAGGTCCCTTTCGTCATGGCCATGTGAACACAATTGCCACCGACCTTCAATTAAGGAGTTCTCCCTGATTTCACGCCCAATCTCTTCCAAAATTGGAAGGGGAACTCCTGAGAAGATCCTCTTCCATCTAAGCTGCATCTTGGGCTCTAATTCTTGCCCAAAACCTAGTGTGAACCCTTTGAAATCAAGGGTTTCCTATTTCATGAAAGCTCCAAGCTTCCAAGCTTGGTTTCTAAGATTGGAATGCTTCCCTGAGGCCTATAAAAGATCCCCTGATGCAAATCTCACCTTCTTAGCTCGGTTCCGGCCTAAATTCTTCACCAAAAACCCTTCTCCAACTATCTTCGGCCATAGCTCGGGCAGGCTTCTCCGTCTACCCTCTTGGTCGGCCACCATAGACCATAGTCGGCCGAATCCTCTTCCTCAAGCTCTTCCTCTACTCGCATTACCAACGAGGGCCTCCTCCCACCTTCATCCTCATCATTCTCCCTCAATGGAGAGTTCACCTTCCACAGTGCCGACCATACCATACCCAGCACCATCCTACCCCTTTCATCTGTTAGATTAGGTTAGTTAAGTTTCTTTTCTCCCCTACTCTCTTTCACTCTCTTTATCCCACAATTCAACCCTTGACGCCGCCGTACACCTATCATTTTCTCCATCTCCGACTGCACCTCTAGTGAGGCCTCCCTGATACGACAAGCCACCAAACGCCTCGCCAACAACTCCAAAATCTCCACCTCACCTCACCACATAAAACCCCTAACCTAATTCCTTGATTCACCCATTGGAACACCATTCCGAACACACCCATTGCTGCACTCCATTCTCGCCTCCGTCTGACTTCCATGACCACTTTCACTCCATGCAAACACCACGACCACCTTTGCCGGGCTTTGGTGAAGCTCCTGAAGTAATTTAATGTGGCCATGAGGCCATCCTTCGTGTTTTAGCTATTTGTCGTCACCATCCAACACCGCGCCATCTTCTCCAGTCTTGTTCATTGAGCTGCGACCATGTTCTTCATCAAATCCACCCCTAGGCCATGCGGACCCATCCTAGGAAGACGTTGATGTAAACACATTTACACTACTTAAAATGTCTATTTATGCATGTTCTTAAGCATAGGATTGCATTTCATGATATAAATATTGCATAACATGCATCATCTTGCATTTAGAGTAGTTTGAATAAAATGGAGGTTAATTGTCTCCTTTTATGTGCTTGGACAGGGAAAACATTTTGTCAGGGCCTCGGATCAAAGATCCAACCATATGGATGTGATCAGGGTGACGATTAGAGTTCAACAACTCCAAGATCGCCCTAATCAGACATCCGTAGCATTAGATAGTGACCGAGGAACCTTAGAAGATCAAGGGCCAGCATGGTGAAAATTTGCACTTCAGATGACAAATCCGACCGCATGGATGAATTCTGATTGACGATCGCAGCTCAACGACACAAAAGTCGAGTCAATCCGACATCCGTGGCACCATCTACAACTTCCAGAAGATGGACGGCCAAGATGGCTCCACGTGGTGCCATCTCGGCCACCCAAACGGCCACCTACATTCCATGAAGATCACGCAACCGCCCCCTCTCCGCTGTTGGATCTCGATCCAACGGCTGTGGACGCGGTGCTTCAAAATCATCCTCGCGACCTTCTCGACGGCGTAGCACAGCGAAGATGAAGCGGCGGGCGAAGCAGAGGTCGCGGGAGCGAGTCCCGTGAGCATCAAATCAGGAGCAAGCGATTGGGCGCGGGCGAGTATTGGATCGCGATCGGATGGCCACGCGCGCCTAATAGCGTTCACACGATATTGAACGCGCGGGATCATGCGCGATCGCACGTGCCAGGCGAGCGCAGCAGCGGGCGGAGATGCATCTTAAGTCGTCCGATCTCGCGATTGGACGGCTGAGAATCGACGAACGTGGGAAGCTGATGCGTGTGCGAGAAGCTGAGCGGGCGCATGTGGGCGTGGAAGCTACACCCACATTAGGGCTTTAGTGACGGATTTATCCGTCACTAAAGACCCCTCATTAATTATTTTGAACTTGTAATGTCCATTTTGCCCCCACTCCTTGCAACTATAAAAGGAGACCCCCTCCATACGAAATTCTCATCCCATCTTTCTCCTCTCTACCTCTCCAAAGCTCAAGAGAAGCTTGTCCCACACCCGGGATGCTTCTCGCGAGATAAAGTCCAATTTTCGTTCCCCTTCGGAAGTGGATCCCGCGATGACGACGACGTGCTGCTCCGTTCCTGTTCTTCTGCTTCGTCCTCCTTCATCCTAATTCGTCCAGGCGTCGTCCCGTCCGGTTCATCCTCCAAGCAACCATCGAGGAGGATAACTTCTCTCTCGCATTCTTATTTACAGCTTTTCTAGTGTAGAATTTTCCTGCTTTATAGTATAATTGATTTCCCGCTTTCTAGTGTAACTTTTATTTAGTTTGATTATATAAACAATTGAAATATTGAATGCATGTTCTCTTTGTCTCTCTCTCTCTCTTTCTTTTAGTCTGATAGCTCCATTGTAATTATATTGCCTTGCTTATCAAAAATCCTAAAAAAAATATAATTGCGAATATAGATCAACGTAGCCTCCCTGTGTTCGACCCGGAATTCTTTTCGGTATAAATTTTATTTGTTGAACATGAATTCTTCGCTTTCGAACTACAACAATAGGTTTTCCAAAACCAAGCACATTAGCGTAGTGATTCGTTTACGTTCAACATTTTGGCGCCGTTGCCGGGGAGGCAACGATTTCCGATCTTTTCTTTGCATTTCTTGCACTTTATTTATTTTCTAACTAGCTTTCTATTGTGTCTATTGTTTTGCAGAGACCTCCATCAAGGAATCAACAAGCGGTAGACTGGAGTAAAATGCAGTTGAAGACAACTGTAAGTGCTCCCCCATTCTTTCCCCCTCCATAGATTCCATTCGCCACATTAAATCCAAATCCCAATTAACCTAGGTGTTTGCATAAATCCTAGGAATAGTTTGGTTGTTTGGATTTTCACTCACATTCATTCCACCCTCATTCATAAAAAAATAACAAAAAGATAATCTTGTGGGGTAATTTTCAACAAACACACAACACACACCCACATTCAAGGCACTTGATCAACTTGATTTATTTTTTACTCAACCGGGTTTTGATATGTTTAACCGGTACACACAAAGCAACACATAACAGAGTAGAAATCATTCTAGGTTAACCATCTTTGAGTGCCTAACTTAGTGGTGCAATTGTGGCCAATTTTTTGAGTTGTTTGGGCCGCACCACCTTATTTAAAACAAACTCATCAAGTAGCTCCTCCTTAGGGTTTTCAATCTAGGTATATTCCAGGCACTCCACTTTCTTTCTGATTTTAAAGGAAAACAATCTTCACCCGTGTTTTACAACTTGGTTTGCCTAGAAACTTGATTGCAATTCACCTAATTTGAAACCCTAAAAGCTACTTAAGCAAGATTTGAACACTAAAATTCACACATTATCAATAATCTTGCTTGAAAACCCTGGTTGTGCACGCACTTACACAAATCTCAATCAATCATTAAGGGCACAACCCATTGTAAGGGCCCATCACATTCCATAAGCACCACAATCCCAAGCCTTAATAAAATTGAGTAGACGTTGGCCTTAAGGTTTGATTCGCTCTTCAGGGCCTAATCTGAGATTATTTTTGATTAACCTACTTGTACTGATTAATCTGATGTCTAGCTAGGGGAGTAGCGTCAAACGACCACAACTGGGGGGTACACTAGGAACCGGAGGCGAAAGTCAAAGGAAGAACCTTCTCCCCAGTCCCTTTTTCTAACTGGTTGGATTAAACCGACGCAAGTAGAGTAAATCACTTACAGTCTTAAGGCTGGTTTTGGGAGTCAGTAGATCCTTAGGCTACCCCACTTAAGGACAGCCTTGTTTTGTTGTGCTGCAGGGTCCCTATCCCCGGTCCTTCCGACTTTCTCCTAGTTTATGCTGGGAAGACGGTCATTAAATTCCCGATTGGAAGGACCATTAGAACATTCTAGGAGGCACAAGTTAGATTTTGGTCAATTTGATCCCATGGCCGAACAACAGCCTCCTCTGCTTGAAAATCCACAGGAAGAATTTCGAAGGCAGCTGGAACAAATGCAGAGAATGCAGGAATGGTTCCAGAGAATGCAGGGCACTTAGCCCTTGAAGGATTTTTATGATCCTTCAAATTACGGGGAATGTCCCGGCATCCAGATTCCAGCCGGTGACGTAGAAATCAAGCCCCAGGTGTTAAGCCTGATTAAACATTATCATGGGCTTGGCTTCGAAGATCCGTTTCAGCACTTGGAAGATTTGACCACTTTGGTCCAAACCACCAAGGCTCGAAACGTTAATGAGGAGCAAATGATCATGAGGCTCTTCCCCCACTCTCTTAGGGATAAAGCCACACATTGGTATATGATAATAGGAAGACCAATTACAACTTGGAATGAGTTGAAATCGACCTTTCTGAAGAAATTCTTCCCAGTCAGTCGTACCAATGCTTTGAGACGGGCAATCACTACCTTTACCTAGCGGCCAGGGGAGCAGTTTCATGTGGCCTGGGAGCAATTCCAGGACTTATTGCAGAGGTGTCCATACCACGAGGTGCCGAAATGGCAACTCGTGCAGATCTTCTATCATGGGTTGAATGAGCAACTCAGAAACCATGTGGATGCTTCTTGCGGAGGCAATTTCCTCAATAAAGATGCGGATAGTGCACATGATTTATTTGAGGAAATGAGTGAGAATTCAATTAATCATGCCTCCATGGATACTTTTAACCGGTCCCATCAACCCAGATCAAATGTCAATGAAGTCCATGACTCTCATTCATTTGATATGGAATTGATTTGTAATAAACTTGATAAGGTGGACTTGGTTGCTAAAAGAATGGAAGAGTGGATGGCTGGCAATTCTATGAACAACTCTCAATCCACTCAATCCCAAAATTCGGGATTCCATTCCTCACAAGCTCCTTCTGGACGGGAGTTCGTGAATCAACTCGATGCGACTCAACCTATGAGTCAGCATTTCTCGGAACCCCATGGGTTCCCAACTGGGGCCTTTGATCCCATTTTTTCTGATCCTTCCCTTTCTTTCTCTCCATCCTCACCCTATGAGGATGTCTGTGTTGTACAAGAGAATGTTAGATCCAACCCCTACTCGAATGCCTATAATCCAGGTTGGAGAAACCACCCTAATTCTCTTGGAAAAATCTGGGGCAACAGACCCAATTCCGACCCGGCAACTATGCTCCGCAACGACCAATGGGTCAGGGTCAAGTATATACTCAGTTGCCTCCAAATCAAGTCAATCAGCCAGCTTGGAATGGCCGTCAACCCGTAGGGAAGGCTGATTTGAACCGTCAAATGGTAGAGATGTAAGGATCTATGCTCCAGCTCATGCAGCAAATGAAAAACTCGCTAGACAACTTGCAATCCGGGCTCATTGCTAACTCTCATCAACCCGGATCTCTACCATCCCAACCTGTACCCAACCCGCGAAACATTATAAATTTGGGCAATCAAGCCCAAGGGTACGGAAATCAAAGGGACCCGCACGCACATGCTCAGGTGGTTGAGTAGGGTTCCTTGTCTTCTTCTTTTGCAAATCAACAATTCATGGTCAATCAAACCCCTCCAATCTTTCCTAATCCTCCCTAAGACCCAAATTCTTACGCTTCTGCAAATTTTGGAACATTAAGGAGTGGTAAGAAGACTCAGGATCCACAACCACGCTATTCTGATCTTTTGAATCTTGAAGAATCTGAGGAGAGAGAGGAGAATTCTAGAGGAGAAATCAAGCCTCAGGAACCTGATTCCAAAGATCTGACTCATGTTCCTTTTCCTAAAGCCTTAACCAAAGCAAAGAAGAAGTCTATTGATAGTAATGAGGAGCTTCTGAATTTATTTAAGAATGTTGAGATCAATATCCCGCTCCTTGATGCTATCAAGCACATACCGGCATATGCAAGATTTTTAAAGGAATTATGTACACAAAAGCGTAAGTCGAGAGAATCTGTTCCGAGGAAGGTGGTACTCTTTGAGCAGGCTAGTTCTGTTATCCTGCACTACCTCCCTCAAAAAAGAGAGATCCTGGTTCTCCTTTGATTTCTTGCGTTATCGGAGATTACACATTTGATAGAGCACTTTTGGATCTCGGTGCATCTATCAACCTAATTCTGACTTCTCTTTACGAGAAGTTTGGGTTAGGTGAACTTTGGCCAACTTCAGTAACGCTACAGTTAGCGGACCGTTCGGTCACAAACCCGCGAGGCGTTATTGAAGATGTTATAGTTAAGGTCAAGGATTTCTATTTTCTTGTAGATTTCCTTATCCTTGACATGGATGTACCAGATAATCTGAGGAACACGCCCATCATTCTGGGGCATCCATTCCTGGCTACCGCAAAGGCCAACATTAATTGTGAAAGCGGTAGCATGGAAATCGCCTTTGGGGATCAACGAATGAAATTGGATATTTTTAAGGCGATCAAAAAATTTGAGGATTGTGGATTTATTGAGGAACTTGATGCGGATAATGTTAATATTGAAACTTGTTTGATAGTTTCTTCAATTGAAAGTTCCTCTTTGGTTGATGAATTTGACCCACAACCCTCTGACCTGACATCTTCGGAAGAGGTTACTGATTTTGTTCACTCAAAACCTCTTCCTCTTGTTGAATCTTCAGCATCTACCCTACCATCAATCATCACCCCACCCCAGCTTGAATTGAAACCATTGCCCGAGAATTTAAAATATCAATTTTTAGGACCACAGAATACGCTCCCTGTGATTATTAGTGCTAAATTGACAAAGGAGCAGGAAATTAAATTGAGTAAGGTCCTAAAGGAATATAAGGAGGCAATTGGTTGGACCATTCATGACCTCAGGGGGATTGAGCCATCTTACTGTAATCATAGAATATTTTTGGAAGATGGATCCCGCCCTTCTCACCAGATGCAGAGCAGATTGAATCCAAATATGCGAGAAGTGGTCAAAAAGGAACTCATCAAGTGGCTCGATGCAGGAATTATTTATCCAATCTCTGATAGTCCCTAGGTAATCCCGTTCAGATTGTTCCAAAGAAAGCCCGGATTACTGTTGTGACTAATGAGAGAGGTGAATCTGTCACAACTCGTTTAGCTTCCTCTTGGAGAGTTTGTATTGATTACAGGAAGCCGAACACAGCCACTAAAAAGGATCATTTTCCCCTACCCTTCATTGATCAAATCTTGGAAAAATTAGCCGGGTAGAAGTACTTATGTTTTCTTGATGGCTACTCAGGATACAACCAAGTTCCTATCCATCTCGAGGATCAGGAAAAAACTACTTTCACCTGTCCCTACGGAACCTTTGCTTTTCGTAGGATGCCTTTTGAGTTATGCAATGCACCTGCGACTTTTCAAAGGTTTATGCTAGCCATATTTTTCGACATGGTGGGAGAGTTTGTGGAAATCTTCATGGATGATTTCTCTATTTTCAAAGAATCATTTGACTCTTGTTTGGCTAATTTGGAAATGATTCTTAAGCGATGTATCAAGACACAACTGGTCCTTAGCTGGGAAAAGAGTCATTTCATGACCCAAGAAGGCATCGTTTTGGGTCATGTAATCTCTGAACGGGGAATTGAAGTAGACATAGCTAAGGTTTATGCTATCGCTAAACTTCCTCCTCCTACATCTGTTAAACAAATCAGATCATTTCTTGGCCATGTGGGATTTTATCGAAGATTCATCAAGGATTTCTCGAAGGTTGCTCATCCTTTGAGCAATCTTCTTCCCAAAGAAACGCCATTTGTTTTTTATGAATCATGCCGAAAGGCATTTGATTTTCTGAAAATGGTAGTCACCTATGCTCCAATTTTGCAACCACCAATTTGGACAGCCCCTTTTGAGATCATGACCAACACTTCTGACTACGCAGTCGGGGTTGTCCAGGGTCAGAAAATTGATCGAAAGCCCTCTATCATTTACTACGCTAGTAAAACTCTGGATGAAGCCCAGAGGAATTACACTGTTACTGAGAAGGAATTACTAGCTGTAGTATTTGCTTTGGAAAAATTCAGGGCTTATCTCTTAGGGTCTCATGTTATCGTTTATACCGACCACTCGGCCTTGAGACATCTCTTGGCTAAAAAAGATGCTAAACCCCAGCTTATTCGTTGGATTCTTCTTCTTCAAGAATTTGATCTTGAAATTAAGGATAAAATTGGGGTACAAAATGTGGTGGCAGATCATTTGTCGAGACTCTTAGGTGATTCTTCTTGTCCGGACATTCCAATTGCTGACACTTTTCCGGATGAAACCATTCTTACAGTTTTAGGTGTCCATTCCCCATGGTTTGCTGACATTGTTAACTATTTGGCCGTTGGTCAAATCCCCCAGGATTGGACCAAGCAACAATGGGATAGACTCAAATCTGAGGCCAAATGCTACTTTTGGGAGGACCCTGAACTGTATCGCATCGGCTCTAATCAGATTATTCGCCGATGCATACCGAAGAATGAATTCAACAATATACTCGAGTTCTGCTATGCATCTAGGTGTGGTGGACATTTCTCCGGGAGAAAGACGGCTGCAAAAATCTTGCAATCTGGCTTCTATTGGCCGTCTTTATTCAAGGATGCCCAGGACTTCTCAAGGTCATGTTCTCAATGTCAGTCACTCGGGAACATAACTAAGAGAGACATGATGCCCCTAAACCCTATTCTTCCTGTAGAAATTTTCGATGTTTGGGGCATCGATTTCATGGGAGCCTTTATCCCTTCATTTGGACATCAGTACATTCTTGTTGCTGTTGATTATGTGTCCAAATGGATTGAGGCAATTCCCACCCGAACCAATGACAATAAGGTGGTCATCAATTTTGTCAAAAAAAATATCTTCAGTAGGTTCGGGATTCCAAGGGCTATCATCGGTGATGGTGGCACTCATTTTACTAATGCCCAATTCCAGAATTTATTGGCCAAATACGGGGTTAACCATCAAATTTCCACACCTTACCATCTCCAAATGAATGGACAAGCCGAGATCTCCAATCGAGAGATCAAGAACATTCTGCAAAAAAATGGTTAGGCCTGATCGCAAGGATTGGACTCAAAAGCTTGAGGATGCTCTTTGGGCCTACCGTACGGCGTATAAAACGCCCATCGGCATGTCTCCATTCCATTTGGTGTATGGAAAGGCATGCCATCTACTTGTAGAGATTGAACACAGGGCATTCTGGGCAATCAAACAATGCAATTTAGATCTGAATCTAGCTGGAAAGACCAGGAAACTCCAACTATCTAAGTTGGAGGAGCTTAGAAATGATGCTTATGAGTATGCCAAGATCTACAAGACTCGGACCAAAGCTCTACATGATCAATTAATTTCCCACAAGAGCTTTGAGCCAAACCAGAAGGTCTGGTTATTTGATTCTAAACTTAAGCTCTTTCCTAGTAAACTTAGATCTAAATGGAATGGCCCATTCATAATTGATCAAACTTTTCCTAATGGTGCCATTCAGATTTCTGACCCAAAGACGGGTAACACCTTTAAAGTCAACGGTCAACGTTTGAAGCCTGTTGTTGACCGTAATCTTCCAGAACCCGTCTCAGACTCTATTACTCTAGCCATTCTGTGACTTCTTTGGCTGGACTTCGCCTAGCTGACGGCATTAAACTCAATAATTGTACATATGACACAAGGCTGATACGAGCTTCATATCCAGGTGACATCTTTCATATTCTACCCTTTCTTTCATGTCTCTTTTTCAATGAGTACATTGCATCAGCTAGGCATGGGGGGGTGGATTCATTCTTGAATTATTTGGTCAGCTTTGTGAAATCCATATAAATTGTCTCTCTTCTTATTTTAAAAAAAAAAAAATTTAGGAAGGATTAGTTGGACATTAGGACTTTTCAATCCTAAGAAATTTTACATTAGGATCTGAACACAAAGACCCCTTAGGTCTTTGGACTTAATTAGCCGGTGTATCCACTAAAATGTGGATTTTTTTTTGAGTCCTCGCCATCTTAATTCTATTATAATTGGAATAAATAAGTTTGGGTGATAAGTACACGACTTATCAACCTGCCCTCTGATTTGAGGGAATTTTGAGTTTTAAGCATCTACACACTTTCTTTGCACTGACTCGTTGTTCGGCGACTCTAATGGAAATTGGGTAGCTAATGAACCTTCTAGGGTGATATGGCTGGCAAGTTATCATGGGTAACAGCCCATAGGTAGGTTGTCCAGAGCCCAGTCACTGGACCTTTCTCTGTTTGCTGCCTTTAGGTAAATCTTAGACCAGGGAAGCCACCTATTTTTTTTTTTTTTTAAAAGGAAAGGGAGAAAAGAACAAAAAGAAATAAACCACATTTCGCTGCACGAGTATGGCTGGCAAGTTATCGGTGGTAATAGCTCATCGACCGGTTGTCCAGAACCCAGCTCAGAAAATGCACTAAAAATTCCCAAAACACTTAGGAAGAAGCGGAGAAGTAGAATAAACTGGGGAGATATACACTGGATTCACCCTTGTGTTGACCCCGTAAAAAAAAAAAAAAGTAGGGAGAAAGCTACCGGTTGTAAAGATACACCTTTAGGAAGAATTCTTGTTAGGTCACCTAGAGGCGTAGAAATCCGAAGTCCGTTCTAACTGTCGGTCAACGAGTCTATCACAATCATAATAAGATGCTTAAAGCTTAGGGTTCTCATCAAATTTTGGGTGAGTTGAATGGCCGTAGAAAGCCACTCTTAAACCCGAAAATTTGAAAATCCAAAAAATTAGAAAAGAGAAAAAGAGAAAAAGAAAATTTTCTTTTAATAAGGTGAGGGCTTGAGGAGGTCTGCATTTTGGCTGATACCTGGGCACTGTTGTGTCTTTGAAAGTTCAGTTCCTAAGTAGACAATTTCTTAATGATTGAAAATAACTCAAGTCCAAATAATCCAACCTAATTCTTTTATAAATAGCATATAGTTTTTGCTAGGGACTAGCAAAAGATAGGCAAAGGGGTATGATGTAAACACATTTACAGTACTTAAAATGTCTATTTATGCATGTTCTTAAGCATAGGATTGCATTTCATGATATAAATATTGCATAACATGCATCATCTTGCATTTAGAGTAGTTTGAATAAAATGGAGGTTAATTATCTCCTTTTATGTGCTTGGATAGGGAAAACATTTTGTCAGGGCCTCGGATCAAAGATCCAACCGTATGGATGTGATCAGGGCGACGATTGGAGTTCAACGACTCCAAGATCGCCCTAATCAGACATCCGTAGCATCAGATAGTGACCGAGGAACCCTAGAAGATCAAGGGCTAGGATGGTGAAAATCTGCACTTCAGATGACAAATCCGACCGCACGGATGAATTCGGATCGACGATCGCAGCTCAACGACACAAAAGTCGAGTCAATCCGACATCCGTGGCACCATCTACAACTTCCAGAAGATGGACGGCCAAGATGGCACCACGTGGTGCCATCTCGGCTGCCCAAATGGTCGCCTACATTCCATGAAGACCGTGCACCCACCCCCTCTACCCCGTTGGATCTCGATCCAACGGCTGTGGACGCAGCGCTTCAAAATCATCCTCGCAACCTTCTCGACGGCGTAGAGCAGCGGAGATGAAGCGGCGGGCGAAGCAGAGGTCACGGGATCGAGTCCCAGGAGCCTCAAATCAGGCGCAAGCAATTTGGTGCGGGCGGGCGTTGGATCGCGATTGGACGGCCGCGTGCGCCCAATAGCATTCACACGCGATTGAACGCGCGGTGTCACGCGCGATCGCACGCGCCAGGCGGGCGCAGCAGCGGGCGGAGATGTGTCTTAAGCTATCCAATCTCGCAATCGGACGGCTAAGAATCGACGAACGTGGGAAGCCGTTGCATGCGCGAGAAGCTGAGCGAGCGCGTGTGGGCGCAGAAGCTACTCCCATGTTGGGGCTTTAGTGACGGATTTATCCGTCACTAAAGACCCCTCATTAATTATTTTGAACTTGTAATGTCCATTTTGCCCCCACTCCTTGCAACTATAAAAGGAGACCCCCTCCATACGAAATTCTCATCCCTTCTTTCTCCTCTCTACCCCTCCAAAGCTCAAGAGAAGCTTGTCCCACACCCGGGATGCTTCTCGCGAGATAAAGTCCAATTTTCGTTCCCCTTCGGAAGTGGATCCCGCGACGACGACGGCGTGCTACTCTATTCCTGTTCTTCTACTTCGTCCTCCTTCGTCCTGCTTCATTCTCCTTCATCCAGGCGTCGTCCCGTCCGGCTCGTCCTCTAAGCAATCATCGAGGAGGATAACTTCTCTCTCCCATTCTTATTTACAGCTTTTCTAGTGTAGAATTTTCCTGCTTTATAGTATAATTGATTTCTCACTTTTTAGTGTAACTTTTATTTAGTTTGATTATATAAACAATTGAAATATTGAATGCATGTTCTCTTTCTCTCTCTATCTTTCTCTCTCTCTCTCTCTCTTTCTTTTAGTCTGATAGCTCCATTGTAATTATATCGCCTTGCTTATCAAAAATCCTAAAAAAAATATAATTGCGAATATAGATCAACATAGCCTCCCTGTGTTCGACCTGGAATTCTTTTCGGTATAAATTTTATTTGTTGAACACGAATTCTTCGCTTTCGAACTACAACGATAGGTTTTCCAAAACCAAACACGTTAGCGTAGCGATTCGTAAACGTTCAACAAACGTCCAGGTCCTCAATTGAGAGCCTCGACCTCAGTAACTACGCCAATTGAACGAAGCATCCAAGGCAGCTACGTGTGAAGAAGATGTGGGAGAGATAGTCCCACATTGTGGGATTCCAAAGCAATAACCGCACATATATTGATTTTGTGCATAGGCACTATAGCCCAAGCACTGAGGGGTTGGGTCCCTCATACCCCTTTCACCCGATAACCTGCCTATTCACTCCTCGGTCACCACACACGCTGGTGACCCTGGACACTATACATGACCCATTTAGCCGTAGTTGGATCCGAATATGCTCAAGGTCTGTGAGAGAGAAGAGGAGGAGGAATTGTGAGAGAGTGGGGGAGGGTATTGCTCTCTGTGGTTCTACTCCAGGTGCGTGTCTTGTGATAAAAAGCCAAACACTTAGACTCTGTGAAGGAGAAGGTTTGAAGAAGAAGAGAAGCTGAAGAAGTAAAGAAGAAGAAGAAGAAGAAGAAGAAGAGAGAGAACCTGAAGAAGAAGAGCTAAAGAAGAGAAAGCCTTTGAGAAGACTTTATGCTTACTGATGAACATTTAAGTCGTATGATAGCTTATCTCATCGTCTGATCACTGTAGCATTCAAGCTACTATTTATTTATTTGATATAATTGAGATCTGATATGCATGTCAGATTAGGGCTAATAATTGGTGATTTAAATCACCATTATTTTGTCTTAACTTCTTTTTATCATTGTGAACTATTGAGATACTCATGTTTTTCATTGAATAACTAATGTGATAGGTTATTATTCATTGAATATCTACATGAATGTTCAATTAATTGTGCTCATTGATTCTAAGTGTGATTAATGTTGTGAATTCCACATTTGCTCCTTGTGTTCGAGCTTGAACTTCATTTCTTGATTCTGAGTTTATAAATTTTATCTGTTTATCGAGCTATTTAGGAGTGTGCTACGATGATGAAACATTAAACTCCTATATAGTTTGGTAAAACACTTCTCGATAACATCAAAGATGGATAAATCCGAATATGCTGGAGGTTGTCAAGAAGGAGATCAACAAATGGCTGTATGTTGATATTGTATATACTATATTCGATAGCAAATGGTCGAGTCCCATCCAGAATGTGCATAAAAAGGCGGTACACACCATATTAAGAAATGAATAAGGGGAATGCATCCTGACCTGCACCGTGACCTTGTGGCAGGTCTGCATTGATTATCATAAGCTAAACACTGCTACCAAAAAGGATCATTTTCCTTTATTTTTTATTGACCAAATGTTGGAAAGGTTAGTTGGGCGAAGCTTCTTTTGTTTCTTGGATGGATACTCCAGGTATAATTAGGTTGAGATTAACTTGGAAGATTACTTTCATGTGTTCCTTTGGTACATTCGCCTTCCAGTGAATGCCCTTTGGCCTTTGCAACACACCCGTGACTTTTCAGCATTGTATGATGGCCACATTCTCCCACATGATTAAGGATTTCGTGGAACTATTTATAGATGATTTCTCCATTTTCGAAGATAATTTTCAGTCTTGTCATGATAACCTCACTAGGATCCTGAGGAGGAGCATTGAAATTAACTTAGTACATTCGTGGGAGAAAAGACCTTTTATGGTGAGGAATGACATAGTACTAGGTCACAGGATCTTTGCAAATAGACTCGAGTTGACAGAGCTAAATCAGATGTTATTTCTTGATTACGTCTACCTATCTTGGTCAAATAGATTAGATCTTTCTTGGCTCATGTTGGATTTTACAGGAGATTCATTCAAGATTTCTCGAAAATTGCTCGCCCTTTAATGAATCTTCTTGTAGCCAACGTCCCATTTAATTTTGATTCCTTATGTCTCAGACTTTCGAGACTTTACGAAGCACTATTTTTGATTCCCCGATTCTCCAGCCACCTGACTAGTCTCCTGATTTTGAGATGATGTGAGACACCTTCAATTTTTTATAGGATCCATTCTAGGTTAGCATTGGGAACACCACCCTTTCATCATAGACTACGTTAGTAAAATGCTGAATGAGGCTCAACATAATTACACGATCATTAAGAAGAAGCTGCTAACTATAGTATTCAGGTTGGGGAAATTCTACTCCTAACTTCTTAGGTCAAAAGTTACCATATTTACTGATAACTCCGCCATTCGGCATTTGTTGGCAAAGAAGGATGCTAAACCCCATTTGATCAGATGGGTCCTTCTGTTCTAGGAATTTGATGTCAAAATCCTTGACAAAGTTGGAGCACATAATGTAGTGGCGGATCAGTTATCTTGACTTGACCTAGCCCACATCCGGTATTCCCATTGATATCTGATAATTTTTTGGATGAATCTCTATTGGTTGTAGATTCATTAAAGTTTCCTTGGTACCTAGATATCATGAATTATCTTGCTTCTAGCAAGCTAGAACCAAAAGCTCAAATTCTTATCAAAAGCCAAATTCTAGTTTTGGGATAACCCCATACTTTTCGATATTGGATCTAATTAGATAATCAGGAGGTACGCCCTCGACTCTGAAATCTCAAGTGTGTTATCTTTTTGCCACAATGATGTCTGTGGTGGTCATTTTTTTGAAAGAAAAATCACTGCAAAGATTTTATAGTTGGGTTTCTTTTGGCCGACCATTTTTGAAGATACACACGAATTTGCCAAATGTTGTAAATGATGCCAGTCGGTCTGTTCTATGACTAGGAGAGACATGATGCCTCTGCAACCTATCCTAGTCGTATTTTGACATCTAGGGTATCAATTTTATAAGCCCATTCCCAAACTCGCATGGCTTTCAGTACATTCTTCTTACAATTGATTATGTCTCGAAGTGGGTTGAGGTTGTCCCAGCAAGGCGAGCTGATCATAAAACTATCGTATGTTTCGTCAGGGAATTTATCTTTACGAGACTTGGTGTCCCCCATGCTCTGATTAACGACAGGGGGATTCATTTCATCCATGCCCATTTTCGATTATAATTAAAGAAATATGGGGTACACCACCACATTGCCACCCCATATCATCCACAGACTAATGGGCAAGCTGAGGTTTCTAATCATAAAATCAAACTCATTTTGCAGAATATGGTTAGACCAGATCGACAGGATTGATTTGATTAATTAATTGATGCATTATGGGCATATTGGACCTGGTCGTGTTCAATCAGTTTGATTTTATTTTATTACTCGAAT
The DNA here is from genome assembly GCA_037157565.1 of Thalassia testudinum. Lineage (NCBI taxonomy): Eukaryota > Viridiplantae > Streptophyta > Magnoliopsida > Alismatales > Hydrocharitaceae > Thalassia > Thalassia testudinum. The sequence continues at coordinate 23,395,589 of JAZHRO010000078.1, forward strand.
ACAAAAATTCTTTGAGGTAGAACTCAGGGAGAAAGCTTGATTCTAGAAGCGTAGAAAATCACAATTTACAATAATACATTATTTTACAAAAGAACAACTAGAGAGAAAGGGAATAAAAAAATTGTTTCTTCTTCTTTGTCCGCCCTTCTCTCTTCCTCTTTTAGTCTTCAGACGTCTGATTCTGGGAATCAGACGCCATAAATAGCCACTTGCTACAGTGCATGTCTCCTTCTTCATTTCTCTAATGCTGGTATTGCTGCTTCTCTCCTTGGCTTTTTCTTCTCTTCTTCTTTGTCTAGCTTGGCCTTCTTCTTTGCGACAGCTTCCTATTCATTCCTTCCTTAGTAGGCTTTTCCCTTTCCTGCTTCAGCTGCTGTCTTCTTCTTTCTCTTCCTTTTCCTCTACTTCTGCTCCTGAACTTTCTTCTTCTCTTCTCTTCGGCTGCAGCTGCTTTTGCGGCTAAGTCCTCAGTCGCTTCCTCTTCCTCCTCCTTCTTCGTTTCCCTGCACAAGCATGGTTAGGAAAAACCTAACCCCAACCCTCCCCGCATCTCTCTCTCTCTCTACTTCACTCTAGGGTTCGCTCTCCCAGAGCCTACTCGGGTATGCAGGTTGGGTAATGCACCAAGGACCAGGCCCACTGGCGTGCGGTCTTGGGCGGGGTATGCAAGGCTTAGGTAAACAGGTCGGGCTAGGTCCACAGGGGGTGGTTGCAGACGAGGCTAGGTGAGCGGGTGAGAGGGACCTCACCCTGTGTGACTGAGGCGATAAGCCTTAGTCACTTTTTCAATTTTTGCGCCGTGGGGCGCTTGCAAACTCACCAGGCGGGACTAAACATTCCACCCTTCTGCGTTTGCGCCCGCAGCCGCAAATGTGAGCAATCGCCACTCCAGCCAAGGTGTCAGATGCCCATTGAGGACCTGGAGCTGTGCGTGGAAGTCTTCCGCGCAACCTAGGCTCATCTCATGGAGATGGAAGAGCTTGGAGCTGCTTGTGAGTATGCTTCAAGCTCTGTGTCAATGGCGGCAAGGGCTCAGGACCTGAAATCAAGAATACAGCCTTGCAGCCCTGTTAGAATGCTCGGTGAGCTTCGCCAGAGCACGGCGAAGATATTGCGAGGGTTGGCATGGCTCAGAGTGACCTAGGCATGCATGCCTAGGTTGGTCTGAGTCTGTGTGAGTGGGTTTGTTCGGGGGGAGGTGACAGTGGGTGGCACGATCAGGGGAGGGTCGCAGGGTGATCAGTGGGTGGAGGTGATGCTTCTGAGGGGTCTGGCGAGGTGGATGGGTGTGGAGAAGTGACAGAGACACCTCGCTGGTGATCTGTCGAAGGTGGAGGAGATGGTGGTGGCTTGCGGTTGTCGAGGGGTTTGAATAGCAAATTGGCAGAGGGGAAATAAAGAGAAAGGTGAGAGGGACTTAGCTGTAAGTCCAGAGTGAAGGAGGGGATGCGGAGGTGGCGAGCAGCCGATGCTGCCATTGCCGAAGACGAAGGTGCCAGGGGGAGAGAACGGCAACGAGGAAGGGGGGCTGGAGGGCGTCCGCTGGTACGACGCAGCATGGCAGAAGACGGTGGAGTTAACCCTGCCACTGGTACGGTGGCAGGGCGACGAGAGAGGAGAGGGAATGTCACTGAAAGCTCTGGCAGTTGGATGGAGTTGGTGGAAGACGAATAGGAGGGGAGATCTCAGGCCAAACAAAGCTTGAAGGATGCAGGAGAGGGTGCCACTCCTTAAATAGGCGAGGGCAGGTCGGCAGGTGTGCGAGAGCGGTGGGAAAAGCCTCGCCGAAGGTATGGTAGTCGGATACCCATACCTCTCGCGTGTTTGCATGAGAGGTATGGCGGACGACAAGTGATGAGTGGCTACTCATCATGGCTAAAAAGCTGAAGTTAAGCTAGACACTAAGTAAAATAATATCAAATTAACAGATAAAAAGGGTTAAGTGTGGGAATTAAAGGAAAAGACCTGAAACCTTTACTCTGTGTTAAAACTTCATAATTAGGTCACAAAATGAGATATTCTAAAAGAAAAGTACAAATGATGATCCATGAGTCAATTGAACACATAAATAAGTTTGAAAGTCTAAATCAGAAGTATAATCAATGTCTTAAATGTTCAATTAAGCACATATAAAAATTTGAAGGCAATTGGACATCATTTAGGTTATGAAATAGGTAGTTTACACTTAGGTCCTTCATGCATCACACTCTCACCCTTAAAAACTCCCCTTTGGACCTATTTGTAAGTTGCAGGGACCCTTTTGAAAGGCTGCAGGGCCCTTCCGGTTGTAGTTCTTTTCACTTATGGGCCTGCATGCAATTCTTCTACCCCTTCATTCAAGGGTCTGTCTACAAATTATCCTTTATTTCAGAGAGAGGCCTGCTACTCTTCGCACGCACTGTAGCGTGCGAAGAACACGGCCAATCTCAGCTGTCCGTCGCTCTTCATGATCTTGATTTGCGGTTAGATTCGAATGGAAGTTTCACGCGATTCAGTACGTGCGATCACCCTTCTCCCCAGATCTCATCTGATGGTCAGATTTTGTGCTTAGCTCACCACGCGGTCCACCCCTCTCATCCTCGCTGCTGGTTGCATCTTGATTATCCTCACCTGCGCGATGATCTCAATCACTGAGCATGCTACTTAAGCACCTCAGTGGTGTCACGTGCAAGGGATCGCTCCCTCCTACACCTCTTAGCGATCATTCCTCCACTCCAGTCCCTCCTCCCCATCAATCCTCTGATTTCACAGCCACCGGCTGTGAAATCATCACCTTCTCTCGACCTCCTCGTCGCTAAGGACTTCATAGCACTTGAGGACGACCCTGGAGCCTCACTAGCAGACTCTTCCCTCCGCTGGAGTCATCTTCCTCCTTTCTTCCTCCTTAGCCAACAGCTAAGGGCCCATAGGTCCCATTCTTCCTGTTAGATTAGGTTTATAATTCTGCTTATTAGTTTTAGCTATAGTTAAGTAGTTTAGAGTAGAATTAGTATAATTGTTAATGTTTAATTTCGCCTTAGGATAAAGTAGCTGTAGTAGTAGAATTAGGCTTAAACCCCCCCCCCACCTCCTCTGATCATTCCAGATCAGAGGGGAAGACTTCATAAGACCATGGTTTCAAATTATCTCCCTCTCCATATTTTTATGTCTAGTTCTGATTTTCCACGATATGTTTTCTCATCTTCCACCCATACACTCTGACCCAATTTCAGATCTGGTTGGTTTCCAATCTCAGATTTGAAATTGGCGTCAACAAGCACTTAAGGGGCTTCCCACTCACCTCACTCTTGGTCACAAAAGCCCCTGATTTTGGGTCGAAATTTTCACTTTGTCAGATTTCTCCTCAATGTGGATTTTAAGGATTTTTCTTTTTGGTTTTACTGCCTGATCTGACGAATTGAATGAAGTTAATTTGAATTCCTTGTTGGCAAGGAATCTGAGAGGATTTCTGGTGACAGAAATCATCTCAGAAGAGCAATACATAAATCTGATTTGATAATGTCTTGAATGCATTGAATGCAAGTCAGATCTAAGGATAATTACTGTGGTAATTTGAAGTCTGATCTCGCATTCATAAGTTTTGTTAATGGTTGTTTGGCGATTTCCTAACCTAAGGAGTTCTCAATACTCCTTAAGGTTTCATGAAACTGGGATCTGAATTAAGGGCTTTAATTGATTGAATTGATTCTTCCTTCATGCTGTCTATAGCATTAGGAAGAGTTAATTCAGTGATATTCGTGGATTTCATGTGAAATGAAGTTTTTGATGAGGGTTTTTGGCATTTGAATTGGGGTATTTAGTGATTTAATGAGAAATTAAACCCTTGTCAAATTTGGGATTGACTGATTTTCTTTTCAGTTTGGATTTGTTTGACTCTAATCCCAGTAAACAAAGCAAAGTGCTGCATCTTGCAGCTACATGTTTTTTTTTCTCTCCAAACTCACATTTCTTCTCAAATGGACTAACTGTAGCAGCAGTTAGCCCATTTGGACAGTGACTTAAGCTGCTGCAGAGTCTGGAAGGTCTTGTGCTGCTACTGTCTAGTTATTATAGGTTGTAACAGCTAGGTTCTAGTGTTAAACCTTGTAGACTCTAATTTGATCTTAGCTAACAGTAGATTTTATTTCATCTAATATTTAAGCAAATTTTCTTGTTCAATACTTGAGCTCTAATTGTAGTACATACATGTCTACTCTTTCTCAACTTTGTCAGCTAGTTTAGTTAGAAATCACCATCCTAAACATGTTTTAAAAGAGAAAACTGGACTGAGGACTCTCTCCTCAGTTAACTCTTCCCTTCTTCTCTCCTACTTCTGTTAAACCTATAACAACAGTAAACTAATTAGAATGAAACACCCAAAAGAGAAATAAAAATATTTATATATCTATACATGTAAATATATATATTACTTTGTATGTTAAGTATACTTATATAGACTTAAGCTATATATTAGGCTACATATGTAAATAGATAGTGTAAATATGTATATATACTGTATTGAACTATGTAAATATAATACTGTAATTTAGGTTTTAGATCTTGTTTAGACAATAAATACAATAATTATATAACCATATATAAATTGAACTAAGTTATATGTAATATTAAACTGAATAGATCAGTAAGTAGTTTAAACTATAAAACTGTATATATATCTATGTATATGTAGATTATAAGTAAATAAAATCTTTTATCTTAAATTAATCCTTTATAGATAATAAATAATGAATTTATTAAGTTTATAGGTAAGTTTTTAAATTAAATTAGTTAAATTAGGAATTTAGAATTATAATTAAGTTAAATTGAATCTGTATACTAAGACTAAAATACTTTAAGTAATTTAAGCTAATTTACGTATATTCATACCTGATTACATTAAGTTTAACTTAATTTATAAGCAGAACAACTGAAACTGCTATTTAAATATAAATAACACATATATTAATTCGGAAAAAATATAATAAAAATGTCTCTAAAATACTTATATATGTATTATAACTCTGTATGAGGTCAATTAGACCATCTAGTAACTAATCTATAAGTAATTAACCAAGAAAACACCCAAATCAGTGTATAAAAATAGTCCAGTTTAGTAAATTTATTTATATAGTAAATCTAATTAAAATTTAAAATTAATTGAATAATTATATAGTATTATGTAAATACTTTATTTTCCATAATTTATTTTTATTTCTAAATAAATTATGGCCCTCGAATTGAGGGCCAAAATCGCTTCCAGCCCACAGCTGCATGCGGTTTCCAGCGCAGATGTGGCGCTTGAATAGTGCCACATCGTGCACTGCAAACCGCACGCAGCGGTTTATATTGCATTTGTGTTTTATGTTGTACAGTCGTCACGGGTGCCGGGCGCCCGAAACAACCTATACATTTGATACATACTGAGCATTTTGAACATGATTTGTGTGGGGCCGGGGGCCCGGAGAGGCATGTGCGTGGGGCTGAGTAAGCCCTGTGCTGAGTTAAGAAAAATATGATTAAGCGGCCTAATGAGAATTAGGGCGCGCTTAGTAGAGGTTTGGTCCCATCCTCTGGGTGCTGTGTATCCCTCGAAAAGCGCACCCGCAAATTAAACAAATTTTTATCTAATTAAAGAGAGTTAATGACGACAGTTAAGCGCCTCTCCGCCGTAGTGTGTTAAAGTCATTAAGGCTGGATGAAAACACAAAAGAAGAACAACTAATGAAGAGTTGTGTGAAGTAGAAGAGAGAGAGACGATGTATATACGTAAGTAAATACATATATAATAAAAATATAAATATATATATATGTATACGTAGTATAGCCAATTACTTTTATAAATAAACCCATATATTTACTAACAGAATAAAATGTCACCATAAGTGTCGCTACAGACCTCAGTTTCCCTCCTTAGGTTTGTATATAGTGTTTTCTGGGATCTAGCGACACTTACGTCTGTCACTAAAACTGTTGTATGTGTTACTGTAGATAACAGACTAGTAAGTTAAGTTAATATACTATGTCATCTTAGTCTATTGTGTACTTTCATGTAAGTATTAATACTATAACTTGTAATGACATAGTTTAAAGTATAGTGATAAATTGTTTGGTGCTTGTTTATAGTTAGTTTTTGCAAGCATTACAATTAATCCTTAGTAAGTAGGCAAACCATGTCCACATTCATTCATTCTTTAATAAGATGTAAAGCTTCTTTTTGGAATTTGAGGATAATTTTGAGATCAAAGAGCGATGTAATTCAATAAATTGCCCCCCAATAAACGACCTGGAATAAAATCAGTAAAAATTAGATAAGTAAATAATAACGGTTGTAATGACTGGTATTCCATACAACTCACCACAATGACACTCATGGTGTTTTCAAATCACAACATACCACAACACATCATGGTATCTCAATTACTACAACACTAGATACAATATCCACATTATCCATTATCATACTATCAGCCATTACCACAAACAATACATTATTAACAGGGCATGGGAGCCGGCTCATGCGGTAGGGGACAACGCAGGGAGTCTCCCTTTCAAATCTGGGGCCGGCTCCCCATGCATGCACGGTGCCATCCTCCGTGGAAAGTCACCGGAGGTATGGCCTGCTACTGTGGGTGGCAGGAGGACTGGATTGAAGAAAATGACGGGAAAGTTGACGGGGTGTAATGGTGTTGATGGTTGATGGTTGTTGGTGATAATTGTTGACAATGATAACAATGACACCGATGATCTACAATGTGTATATAACACAATGGTTGTATGATGATGAATGATTATTGTTATGATCATGTCGTTGCAGTATAGGGTGTATAATATAACCTTAAGGATGTCGTATAGTGGTGAGTATGGGTGAGTACCAGTCATTACAACCATTATTATCATTTGCTTATTTATCTAATTTTTACTGGTTTTGTTCCAGGTCGTTCACTGGGAGGCAATTTATTGAATTTAATTCGGTCACTCTTTGATTATCTCCAAAATTGTCTTCTTATTCAAAAAGAAACTTTACACTTAAAGAATGAATGAATGTTTTATTTACCTAGTTACTAAGAAGTGCTTGCAAAAATGCTAACTATGAACAAGCATCAAACAATCTATTATTATACTCTAAACTATGTATTTACAAGTTATACTATTAACACTAATATGTTAGTTCATACTACATTAGGATACCATAGTGTAGAAACTTAACTTACTAGTCTTTTATTTATAGTGACATATATATCAGTTTTAGTGACAGATATAAACGTCGCTATATCTCAGAAAACACTATATACAACCTAAAAGGCAAAACTGAGGTCTTTAGCTACGTTTATAGTGTCATTTTATTCTGTTAGTAATTATGTGGGTTTACTTATACGTATGTGTATTACTTATTCTACTGCTGTATGTACAGAGTCTTTTCTGTTCTTGTTATCTCGTGTTCTCTCTTTTTTTTAAGTTGTCTGTCCTTTCATTTTCTTCTGTGTGGTATTTCAGAGGCTGCGGTGGAGACGGGGTTAGGCTAACGTCCTTAGTGTAAAATGTGTTTAATTAGCGGGCGTGCTTTTCGAGGGATAGATAGCACCCTACGGGTGGGACCAGACCTCTACTAAGCGCGCCCTAATCTCAGATTAGGTGGCTTAGTTACGTTTTTCAACCTCAGCGTCAGGCTTCAGCCAAACGGCCTCCAAGCTCGCACACGCTCGGGCCTCCGGCCCTACACATACATCACATATTCAATATCATCACATATCAGAGTTCAGCACAAATCGGGTAATCGGATAAGGGATCGCGTTTCGGGCGCCCGGCGCCGTGACGACTGGTGAAGATATAACATAATTTATATTTATATGGCTGCGTTTGGTTTGCAGCACACGATGTGGCGCTATTCCAGCGCCACATCGTGCGCTGGAAATCAGACGCAGCTGCGTCTGTGCGCGTTTTTGGCCCTCGATTTGGGGGCCATAAATTATTAAAAAAAATAAAATAAAATAAGGTAAATAAAATATTTACGTAATACTACATAATTGATTAATTAATTTTTAATTTTAAATATTTTTACTATACAAATAAATTCGCTAAACTAGGCTGATTATACAGGTTGATTTAGGTGATTAAATAGTTAATTACTTATAAAATAATTAGTAAATGGTCTAATTGACCTTAAACAGTTTTAATTTACATACTTAAATATTTAATACATATTTTTATTGTATTTTTACGAATTTATTTATGTTTTATTTAGGCTAAAATAGTAGTTCTGGGTGTTTAAAATTAAAACTAAGTTACAGTAAGTTATACTAGGTATAATTATACTTTGACTAACTTAAATTACTTGATATATATATATATATATTCCCAAGTTTATAGATTTATTTACTTGATTATTGCTCTAACTTATTAACTTAGCTACTAAATAAGTAAATATAAATCTGTACATACATATATACATAAATCAGTAAATACATACATACTAGATTAGTATATATACATATTTTTACATAGATTACATATGTATATGAATTTCTGTACAGGTTTTATACATATTTACAGTATAACTATGTATCTAATTGATATGCTATAGTTATAATACTATGAATGGGTATATTTACAGTTTTAAAATAAGTCTATGCCATTAGGCTTTTGTATAAAGTTAGGGAATTAGAGTTGATTGAGTGTTAGTGTTCAATTAAGACAGCAGCCACAGCTACTGTCAGAAGAGATGGAGAGAAGAAGAATGTATTTAGTATGTGTTGTTTACAGTGGCAGTGGCTTAAGCCACTGTCAAGTGGCTAACTGCTGCTGCAGTTAGTCCACTTGAAGAGGGGGGAAGTATTCTACAGAGGAGAGGGAAATTTTGAGAAGAAGGGAGTTTAGAGAAGAGGGGAATGTAGCTGCTAGATGCAGCATGTTACTGTATAACTGGGAATAAGAAAAAATTCAAACAAACAAAAAATTTTGAGAGTTGAAATCCAAATCTGATAAGGGTTTAAATCTCATGAAAATCTCATGTAAATTCAGCTCAAACACTCATTGGGAAAAACCTTATCAGAAGCATCCTTTCAGATCAAAACAACAAATGGCATTGAGTTAGCTCTTCCTAATGCTATAGACAGCATGAAGGAAGACTTAACTCAATCAATTAAAACCAACAACATACAATCCCAGTTTCTTGCAACCTTAAGGAGTATGGAAAACTCCTTAGGTTAGAGAATCACCATACAGAAATGATCATCAACACAAATAGTGTATGGCAGTTCTGAAATAGCAAAAAGAGACTAAGAATGCATTAAGGAAATTTAATGGAAGCTGGCGAATGCATTCAAAACAAAGTATACTCAGAATCATGAAAGGCTCTTTTGATTGGCTCTCTGTCATCAGAGAGCTTCTCAGAATCCTTGCCTACAATGAAAACCAAAAATCCCTTCAATTTGTCAGATCTGTCAAAACATTTTAGAGAGTAAAAATCCTTTAAAATCCAAATCAAAAGTGCTCTGACAAACTGAGGCAATCCATTTAAAACAGAGGGGCTTTTGTGAAACAAATGGAGTGAGTGAGAAGCCCCAAATGGTGCTTGTGACGCCACTTTCAGATCTGAGGCAGTGTGCCATCAGATCTGAAATTGGGTCAGGATGTGTGGGTGATTGATGAAAAATTCGTCGTTAAAAGGAAAAACAAGAATCAGAATTTGGATGATGGAAAAACAAAACATGAAGAGGGAGATAAATTGAACAATGAACAGATGATTCTTCCCCTCTGATCTGGACTGATCAGAGGAGGTGAGGGAGGGGATCTAATACTAATTCTACTCCTAAGACTAATCTAACTACAGCTAACATTAAACACTAACAATTAAAACTAAATCTATTCTAAACTACTGCAAACTAAATCTAACACTACTTGTGCAGAATTAAAAACTAAACTAAAAGGAAGAATGGGACCTATGGGTCCTTAGCCGGCGGCTAAGGAGGAAGAAAGGAGGAGGGTGACTCCAGCGAAGGGAAGAGTCTGCTAGTGAGACTCCAGGGTCGTCCTCAGGTGCTACGAGGTCCTTAGCGACGAGGAGGGTCGAGAGCAGGCGATGATTCCACAGCCGGTGGCTGTGAAATCAGGGTCTAGATGAGGAGGAGAGACTGGAGTGGATGAACTGATCGCTAAGAGATGTAGGAGGGAGCGATCCTTTGCGCGCGACACCACTGAGTTGCTTAAATAGCAGCTCAGTGACTGGAATCACCGCAAGGGTGAGGTTAATCAAAATTAGGCCGGCGGTGAGGATGAGATGAGTAGAGCGCGGGGCGAGTCGAGAGGGAAATCTAACCGTCAAATGTGATCTGGGAAGAGAGGTGAACGTACGCACCGAATCGCGCGAAGGTTCCAATCGAATCCAGTCGCAGATCGAGATCAAAAGTGCGATGGACGGTCGAGAATGGCTGTGTTCTTCGCATGCTACAGTGCGCGTGAGGAACACAGGCTTCTCTCAGAAATGAGGGAAAACTTGCAGGAAGACCCTTGAACGAAGGGGTAGAAGAATAACGTGCAGGTCCAAAAGTGAAAAGAACTATAACTGGAAGGGACTTGCAGTCATACAGAAGGGTCCCTGCGGCTTGCAAAAAGGTCCAAGAAGGAGTTTTGAAGGGTAGAAATGTAATGCATGAAGGACCTAATTGTAATATATTTATTTCTAAGCCTAAATGATGTCCAATTGCTTTCAAATTTTTACATCTGCTTAATTGAACATTTAATACATTTATTTTACATCTGATTTGGCTTTTCAAACTTGTTTATGTGTTCAATTGATGCATGGATCATCATTTATTCTTTTGTTTCCAAAGTATCTCACTTTTGTGACCTAATTATGAAGTTTTAACACACATTAAAAGTTTTAGGTCTTTTCTTTAATTCTCACACTTAACCCTTTTTATGTGTTAATTTGATATTGTTTTTCTTAGTGTCTAGCTTAATTTTGGCCTTTTAGCTATGATGAGTAGCCACTCATCAGGGTGGTTGAAAGGTTTCAAAAAGTTAAGGGTCAAAAAGTAATTATTGAGGACCATTTTGTAAAGTGGGTCAAGACGACCTTCCCTTAGGTCCAAATTTTGATATAAACCTAATTTGGACCTAAGGAATTCAATGGCAAAGTTGGATTTTAGGTTTGACCATGTTTGACTAGACATTTTACACAAAAATTCAAATTAAGTCAAAAATTGGGTATGGTTCTCATCTAGGTCAAAATAGGTTCCAACGGTAAAATTGAAGGTTCTAAACTCTAGGGGATATTTTTTCATGAATTTTAGAGGGTTTAGTTGATTTTTATCTTTCCTGAATTAAAGTGGGTTTGTTTTAGGGTTATAGAATGTTATTTAATTCCCAGGTTTTGTCATAGCCCTTTTCAGACCAAATCATCCCACTTTTTCTCTTATTATGTTCACTTGACCTATGTCTAGACCCTTAGAAATCCCATTCATGCATTGCAATGGTAAAATTGCAGTTTTACCGCATGTATAATGTTTTATGCTCTGCTCAACAATTCCCTGATTTAGGCCTTCCCTTAGGTTATGTAGGAGCTTTTGTTTAATTTATTAGGTCAAAATGTGCTAGTTAGGGTTCATGATGAGGTTCTCATCATACCCCCATGCCTAGCTTTTGCTAGTCCCTTAGCAAAATATTAAGGCTTTAACCTCTTTTCTAGACCATGAATTCCATTCACTGATTTTGATAAGTGCTTTATCTTGTCTCTTTGATTAGGTCAAAATGCCAACCATGGGCCTAAAGGTACTCTAGTACCAACCAAGATCCAGATCTGTCTAGCTTTAGCCTTAGTCCTTAGCAAAGGTTTTTAAGGCCTACTGGAACTACCATAAGCTTTATTGGACACTGTGGTTAAAGCACCTGTGCTTGAGACATTTTTAGCCTTGGTTCAGTTTATAGTGTATTTTGTAAGAGAGAGACAGAGGGTTTATTTGTTTGTAGAGTTTTCTCCCTCTTTTCTTTTTTAATTCTAGCTTAGGATTGGCTTCACAACACGGTCTGTATTGGATTCCTCATCCCCATCATCAATCCTCAAAGGTCCCTGGTAGTCGATGCTTTGAGATAGCACCACCCATGGTAACCCCCAGAACCCTAGTTTTCAAGATTTCGAGATAATCCCACCCATGGCGTTCCATGGCTGAATTCAAACCCTGATAATTGACATTTCGTGATAATGCCATCCATGGTATCTGAACCAGCAGAGTGCTTACATGCCCCCAGTAGGATATGTAAATATCCTAAGAGACAAGCACCGAGGAGACGATATATTGTTATGCATCTTCGAGGGGAATTTCCCACCTCTCTACACCGGGAACTCATCCAAATCAACTTGTGTTGATCGGCCGCTCCTAATCTAGGTAACATTTTCAGAACATTAGAAACGCTTTTATGTGATTTTGATAGTTATGCTCACTGAACCAGACTGTGTGTGAGTTGGGGTGCTTAAGTTACTGAGTCTCGCAAATCGAAGGTTAGTTAATGAGGTCGAATATTCCCTAAGCCTTAGACCTAATACTTCAGCTTTTCATTTTCCTCAACCTCTTGAGGAATATCCCAATCTTAACAGGTACTACGAGTCTAGCCAAAGAGGACTAAGGTTAGCATTCTTACTAATCTTCTTGTGTTTCTTTAGCACTTTTGATAAGTCGATTTTCGCTTTCAAATACTGTGATTAAGATGATCTGTCATTTTAGTAACAAAGTGGTAGAAAATCGCTTAACAAAATAATTACAATAAAAATTACCACTCACAGAAGAGCAGGTCGTGTCCACAGGGAGGCAATGATGCAATAAAATCTCGATTATTTCGTATTCCTTCAATCAAGTGCGAAATCCATAATCAAATCTGACATGAAATGCGATGGAATGAAGATGCACAATAACTCAAAAATATAAGGGTATATGTGCAATTTTTCCTCACTAAAATATTCAATAAATATGTGACGATTTTATGTAATTTTCAATTGACATGTATTAGAGAAAATTTGTGCACATTTTAATCCCAAAACCAATGTTAAAACATGTGAATATCAATAACCACGTAATTATCAGAAAGCATGAGTATGCAGTCACAGTTTCACCACAATAAAATAATCATAAATTAAAATAGATTTTGGTGGCAATGGCATTCAAGTGTAAATTTTAATTAACATGAAAATAGGGGATTTTACCTCTCTCCTCCTTGCGCATGGGAGAGAGGTTGAATTGAGGAGATACTCCTACAGGAGGTTGGCTGAAGCGAGGCCGTCGTGGTGGTGGCAGCGGTGCATCGTGTGATGGCCGGTGTCGGCCTACCAGAGGAGAGGAGTGGTGGCGGTGGAGAAGCTGCTGCTGCCGCGCATGCTGTAGGTGCAAGGAGAGCAGCGCGCATGGGTGCTGGAGGTGTTGCAGACGCGTGGAGACGCGAAGGCGTGGGCACGCGGGTGCTCTGCAGAGCGCATAGGCACGTGCGGGCGTGGGTGTGGCTTCGGCTGTAGGTGCTGCAGGCAGGCACTAGAAGTGGGACCTACGGAGGTGCGGTGCTGCAGGCCTGTAGGGAGGGCGCGGGCGTGAAGGCTGGAGCGTGGGTTGCTGGCGTGCTGAGCGCATACTGTGACGAGCGAAGGCGCGGAAGTGTAGTGGCGCTGGAGGTGGGCATGCGGAGGTGAGCACGGGTTCTGCAGGCTGGGCTGGAGGCACGTGGTGGGCTGGATGAAGTGGGGACAAGTGCTGCTGGTGCGTGCACTGGGGGTAAAGGGAGAGTGCTCGTGCAACTGCTTTGCAGGTGCTGCTGGAGGTTCTGGTGGAGATGAAGAGGTGCGGGCGTGGTGAAGGCAAAGGCTGCTGTGAGCAGCTGGCATGCGGTGTGCAGTGGCTAGTGGCTGGAACTGAAGTGAGAGTGTGCATGGTAGTATCTGATGGAGCGGTGGCAAGAAGAGTTGCAAAGACTCTTTGGCGGTGTGGGCTGTCACCCCACATGCCCATGGTGGTGAGTCGTTTTGCCACAGTGAGGTCGATGGTATGAAATGAAGAGCAAGGTCCTCTCAACACAGTGATGGGCAAGGGGTGGTGGCCTCCTAAGCTCGGCTACCTCCTCCCCTCCCTTGTAGTCAACTGCCCCGACTAGATCCAACACATGCTCCTCCATGAATGGGGCCTTGACTGCGGTAGCTGGAGGAAATGCAGCCGTTGCTCATAGAAGAAGAATAAAATAATAATAAAATATTTTGATTATTTATATACAAACCCTCAACTTTTATGTTAACTTAAAATAATGCATGCAATGCACCTAATTGGTTAACTAATTAAATGAATGCAATTCTAAGTTAATTGGAAATGCATTTAAATATGAATGCAATGCATAAATTATGTAATTAAATCAGAAATATGAATTAATCTATTTACATCTAAATTTATGCTAAATAAATGTTAAAATTAACTTAATGTCTAGGCACTTAAATACTTAAATAGCCCTCAAATATGGGCTAATCAAATACCCCCATGCTTAGTTTTTGCTAGTCCATAGCAAAATCAAGCAAAACCTAGCACTCCATGTAGACTAGCCAACCCAATCGGTCTTCCATTAGAGACATATTAAGTTTAGACTTTAGACCTAAGGTTCCCAAGTAGTTGTTAAGTTACAGACTAGGTCGGCTAAAGATGAGTTGCAGGCACAAGTTTCCCTGATTTCTGACTCTACCCTAAGGTTTATTGATCCCTGAGATTAAAGCATCCGTGCATGTGTATTGGTCTGAGTTATTTCAGTTAAAGGAAAAAGGAATTTTTTTTTTAATTCCTCTAAGTCTATCCTCGGATCAGCTATCAACACGGTCTGTGTCGGATTCATTGTCCCCATCACCGTACCTCGAAGGGTGCCTGGCTTTCAATGCTTCGAGATAGCACCGCCCATAACGACCCCAAGACCTCCTGGCAATCGACACTTCGAGATAGTATCGCCCATGGATTTCTTAATCGAATTCAGGCTTGTGACAATCGGCACTTTGAGATAGGGCCGCCCATGGTACCTGAATCACACAATGTGCTTACATGCCCCCAGTAGGATGGATATCCTAAGAGACAAGCACTGAGGAGGTAATATGTTATCGCATCCTCAAGGTGAGTATATACTCCACCTCTCCTGCAGCGGGAACTCTTCCAATCAAATTGTGTTTTCAAGCCTCTCCTAAGTCAAAACTAAGAGAACCAAATTTCTTTTATGAAATGAATTAAGATGATTACTTACACAAGACCAAGTGTGTGAAATTTGGATGCTTGGGTTACAAGGACCCGTAAACCAAAAGGTAGAACAAGACTCCAGGTACTACCCCACCTTTTAACTCAATCCCTAGCTTTCCTTCCTCAACCTCTTGAGGAATGGTTCGCGACTTAACTCCTACTTAAGTTTTTAAGTCCACAAAGGACCCTAAAGGTCTAAAGCTAGTAGCTCATTTAGCTTCTAAAGTTTGACCCTAGAACTAACTTAGTCTCACCTATAGTTCTGATTTGCTTAAGAATGTAGGACTTAGCCAGTTAAGCTCAAAACTTTTATTTATTTATTTATTTTTTTAATGCAAATGTATGTAATGCAGAATGCTTTAATTAAATGCATGAATGCACTATGCTATATATATCACCAAGTACACCCCCCCATGCTTAAAATCTGTAATGTCCTCATTGCATAGAAGGATATTACCTAGGTCAGAGATGGGCTACCATTCTTTTGTTAGCAGCCGAGTAGCCAAAGAACCTGCAAATCAGGTTCAAGGATCACAGAAATAGGCCCTAAAAATGAGCAAAGTAATGTTGGCCTAGAAAATAGGTAACCTAAGATGTTGGCGAGCTGATGATGAATCCCAATAGCAAATGCTCGCCCAACTAAGATTGGAATAAAATCTTCCCAGGTCACCAGAAGAGGTTCTAAAGGATAAACTAGCATAACAACCTCCAAAGGGGTAGGGGGAGGATGGCAAGGATCGTCCAAAAGGAATGGGGAAGGAATGGTGCAGAGATAAACCCCCAGGGCAATGGACTGGTTAAAGAAATCATCAATTCATACCCGATACTCCATTACAGCAAATATTGGTTTATTAAGCCCCCCAGTCAGAACAAAAGTGAGCAAATCTCTAAGGCAAGGATCATCTAGGTTGTCCAAGTTTCGAGGTTGTGGGATGGCCATAAGATCTAGGTTGGGTTTAATTAGCTCGGTGTCCATCCCTAACACTCTTTCCAAATCCTCAATTGCATCCCTAGCATTCCTTGCACCATCACATGTATCTTCTTGCAGTTCATCAGGAGTCAAAATTTCGCCTTCAGACATAAGTGAATAAGAGGGTGACTTTGAAACAAATGAAGGCAGGTTGGAAGCAACAGATCTAGCGATTATCCTATCAATGTCATCCCTGGGTTCTTGTTCTTTACTCAAATCTTCCCCGGAGTCTAGATGTAAATCCACATAAATCTTAGAAGTTGCTTCCAAATTTTCCATCATTTCATCATGAGGAGAAATGTCATCAATGGGTGTGCTAAGGAAACCTAATTTGGTCAAATTTGTGACATCCTCAGGGGCTAACTCTTCAAATAAGACATAATCACCCTTAGTGTCACTCCAAATCTTGAATGTAGGTTCCTCATATAATTCGTCTTTCTCCTCATCATATGATTCATCATATACCCGAGGTCTAGAATCATTTAATATCTTAGCAGATCCCTTAGGGCACTCTATCTGGGGTAAATGGTTTACACTGGTAACATTGATCTCCTCAGATAGGTCAATTTCTTCAGGGTTAGGTTCCCTAAGGGTGGGCTTGAGTTCCATCTCGTGATCAAAAGGGAGGGTAGGATTAACAACTTGACTTCGACCCACTTCATCAAATGTCACGAAAATACTATCATCTGGGTCGAGGTCTTCCAATGGTACCATCATTCCCTGCTTTTGACTCTAATATAATTCATGTGAATACTCAACCTTATCACCATCTTCCTCAAGTTGCCACCTTTCTTCAACCAATGCATAGCTACTTTCATATGTATCTTCCTCCCATTTAAGGCGTGGATCTCTCAAGGAAGTGTCATCTAATGGGGAGGTTTCAAAATTGATCCTCGAAAAGTAGCTATTCTCCCATACATAATACCCAAAATTTTCCTCCAACTTAAAGTGTAGCTCTCCCACGGGAGATGCATCTATTGTAGAGGGGTGTACATCATCCTCAATGGGGTAGATTGGGTGACTAATTTCATCTCTTTCTTGTTGGCCTGCTCTCGAAGATTCTCCTAACAATTGAATCATTTCGTCTTGCATTTTCTGTATTTCCATCTTCAAGGAGGAGAGGTCATTTCTATCATGAGAGAAGTCAGGCTCAGGCTTATAGTACCTAAGAGTGTCTGTCTAACCATTATAATTATTCAGGGAGGGTGGGTTGGGTATTTCTATGGTGTGTGGGATATTGGGCAAAGCAAATCCCGCTTCTAGGTTCTGCTCACTGATTTCGGGCTTAACCAGGCCAATACTCCTATAATAGAAGTAAAACGGATCCCAATGATTGTCATTATGTCCATCAAAGGATGGACCATCTTGGCGTATGGGATTGAAGAGTGTAGAATGGGGGTGAGGGTGTGGGCAAGATGTGAAAGGATGAAAATCAATGTGGTCCATTCTAACTCACACCTCAATCAGAATTCCCCAAGCAAAACACAATTCAAAAAGGACTTTTTAGGTCTTTCCCAATTTAGGCTTTTGATTTTAAGTCAGATTGTAGGTGGGAATACAATTTGTTCAATCAATTTACGTGCCTATTGTCGACCTACGGCTCGCCTAAGAAGACCTAGTTGGAGCTTAGGTGTTCTTCCCTAAATCTCAAATGGTAGAGCAACTCCAAAGACGGAAGATCGAGGGATGCAAGTAGGCCTAAGCCTTCCTTTGAAGCTGTGCTTTCGCGGTGCTTCTCAACTACCCCCAAAAATCCGTGACAAAGTATCCCCCTCTTTGGAGTTACAAAACATTTGATCTCAAGTTCTAAACACTTCAGAATCCAATGATAGGAGGGCTTTTGTCCTAGTATTTCCAAACCTAAGGAGTGTCTAAAAACGTGCCGTGGTGCAAGAGATATAAGTGTGCATATATTGCAAAAGATTTTGAATTTTGAATCGCACGCCAAGTTTGAAAATCAAATCCTTGGGTTTTAAAATGTCCCTCCTTTAATTAGTCCTTTTTCAAGAATATATGTGACCACTTGTTAGATCGCTTCAAGACAAATTATGTGGTCTTCGAATTAAGTCCAAATGCAATGCGTGATAAAGAATAGGATGCAAAGTAAGAGAATGCATAACTTGCTTCCAGCAATCAACGATGCGAAAATGCATGCAATGTAGAGAAATAAATCTAGACGCTGCTTAAACAGACCTAAATGGTTCATCCTAGGGGCAGGCAGCTTCTAGTAGGCAGCTCATTTTTTTTTTAGCTACTTATGCATAAGCAAATAAATGGTAAACAATTCACAAAATAAATTAAAAACCTAAATCTAAAGAAAAGAGGGAACAAACTCCCAAAAACTACCCAACACGGGCCTAAAACAAAATTGGAGAACAAACCCCTAAAAATATACCCCAGAACAAGGGTTTCAAACCAAATGTGCAATGAAAAATTAAGTCTAAAGTCTTAATCCTACTCTAATCAAATCAACAACTAAATGTACAGAGATGATCGTCGCGTCCTCATCCTTCCCCTCCCTTGCAAAGTAGCTCGGTCAATTTCTCCTCTGGCGATGTCAAGGGTCACCTCTTACGATGGCTGGTGTGATTGCAAGTGGTAGAATATGTGTCACAAATCATTGCACTTGCCTCTCTCTAATTCCTCGCACAAATTTCTCGCACAAAAAAGATAATAAATTGTCTGATCATTGTGCAATGAGAAATAATCAGAAATGAAATCAGGTGAAATTATTAGGCCTGTTGCCTTCCCGGCAACGGCACCATTTGATGAGTCGATTCTTCGCTTTTAAAGTTGTTTGTCACATAAAATGATGCGTTGTTTGTAGTTCTATGTGGTGGAAAAATAAACTAATCAACAATTAATATAACCACTCAATTAGGAGTGGGTCATGTCCATAGGGAGGCAATGATGCAATAAAATCTTGATTATTTCGTATTCTTTCAATCAAGTGCGAAATCCATAATCAAATCCGACATGAAATGCGATGGAAAGAAAATGCACAATAACTCAAAAATATAAGGGTATATGTGCAACTTTTCCTCATTGAAATATTCAATGAATATGTGATGATTTTATGTAATTTTCAATTGACATGTATTAGAGAAAATTTGTGTACATTTTAATCCCAAAACCAATGTTAAAACATGTGAATATCAATAACCACGCAATTATCAAAAAGCATGAGTATGCAGTCACAGTTTCACCATAATAAAATAATCATAAATTAAAATTGATTTTGGTGGAAATGGCATTCAAATGTAAATTTTAATTAACAAGAAAATAGGGGATTTTACCTCTCTCCTCCTTGCGCATGCGAGAGAGGTTCAATTGAGGAGATACTCCTATAGGAGGTTGGCTGAAGCGAGGCCGTCGTGGTGGTGGCAGCGGTGCGTCATGACATGGCCGGAGCTGGCCTGCCGGAGGAGAGGAGTGGTGACTGTGGAGAAGCTGCTGCTACCGCACGTGCTGCAGGTGCAAGGAGAGCAACGTGCACAGGTGCTGGAGGTGCTGCAGACGCGCGGAGATGTGGAGGCGTGGGTGCGTGGGTGCTCTACAGAGTGCACAGGCGTGCGCGGGCGTGGGTGTGGCACCGGCTGCAGGTGCTGTAGGCAGGCGCTGGAAGTGGGCGTGCGGAGGTACGGCGCTGCAGGCCCGCAGGGAGGGCACGGGCGTGAAGGCTGGAGCGCGGGTTGCTAGTGCACACTGTGGCGAGCGGAGGTGCAGAAGTGCAGTGGCGCTGGAGGTGGGCATGCGGAGGTGGGCATGCGGAGGTGAGCGCAGGTTCTACGGGCTGGGCTGGAGGCATGTGGTGGGCTAGATGAAGTGGGGACAGGCGCTGCTGGCGCGTGTGCTGGGGGTGAAGTGAGAGCGCGTGCGCAGGTGGTTTGCAAGCGGTGCTGGAGGTTTTAGTGGAGATGAGGAGGTGCGGGCGTGGTGAAGGCAAAGGCTGATGTGAGCAGCTGGCGTGCGGTGTGCAGTGGCTGGTGGCTGGAACTAAAGTGAGAGTGTGCATGGTGGTATTTGATGGAGCGGTGGCAGGAAGAGTTGTAGAGACTCTTTGGCGGTGTGGGCTGTCACCCCACACACCCACGGTGGTGAGTCGTTCTACCGTGGTGAGGTCGATGGTATGAAATGAAGAGGAGAAAGGTCCTCTCAACACAATGATGGACATGGGGTGGTGGCCTCCCAAGCTCAGCTACCTCCTCCTCTCCCTTATAGTCAGCTGCCCCGATCAGATCCAACACACTCGCTCCTCCATGAATGGGGCCTTGACTGCGGCAGCTGCCATTTGCTCATAGAAGAAGAATAAAATAATAATAAAATATTATGGTTATTTATATACAAACCCTCAACTTTTATGTTAACTTAAAATAATGCATGCAATGCACCTAATTGGTTAACTACTTAAATGAATGCAATTCTAAGTTAATTCTAAATGCATTTAAATATGAATGCAATGCATGAATTATGTAATTAAATCAGAAATATGAATTAATCTATTTACATCCTAATTTATGCTAAATAAATGTTAGAATTAACTTAATGTCTAGGCACTTAAATACTTAAAGAGCCCATAAATATGGGCTAATCAACTTTCTCTGTACTTTTCTTTTAATGTGGTCTAGAACTTAGGTTAATTCCTTAATTTCTTACTAATGACTATCTCTTCTTTTTCGTTTTGTGCTCCTTTTTTTAGCATTTTTCTCCTTTTGTAAAGCTTAACAACTTCTTCCCTTCTCCCAAAAATCTCTCTTTTTTTTTTTTTGAAACCTTTTCTTGTTATGAGTTTTCATTGCACTTTCATACCCCCCCATGCCTAAGGTTTGCAATGTCCTCATTGTACATTAGGTGGGTTTTTATTTTGCTTGGTTCATGCATTAGGATAGATATTGGGTGAGTGGATGGGTCGAGGTGACTGCTGCGGACGATTTCTAATCTCAGGTACGAGTACCTGAGATGAAGTCGATTGTCCTAAGGAATGAACCTAAAGTGCAAAGAAATGTCAGAAAAAGGTTTCGGGTTTTCAAAAGAATGACGGGCTGCCTCCCGTTAAGCGCTGAGTTTTACGCCATCGGCTGGGGGCAATGAGCTTAGGGAGAATGGACGATAAATGATGACTCAACCAAATCTGTATTAGTCACGTCAATGTTTGAGTCTCTGATCATTCACGATGAAGGGTTCGGAACTGTGGCTGAGCGGACTAAGTTCAACGGCTCCATTTCCAAAAATCTGTTGGACAAGATATGGTTTGATCCACTTGGATCGCAGCTTCCCGGGGAACAATTTAAGTCAGGCATCAAAGAGTAGGACCTTCTGACTAGGGTGAAAGATCTTTCTACATATGTGCTTGTCATGAAAGGCTTTAACTCGCTCTTTGTAGATTCACAAGTTTTCATACGCATCAAGGCGTAATTCATCAATCTCGCTTATCTGAAGCTTTCTGTGGGTTCCAGCCTTAGAAAGATCTAGGTTACAGTTCTGTACTGCCCAATAGGCTTTATGCTCTAGTTCTACGGGGAGGTGACATGCCTTCCTGTACACCAGTCTAAAAGGAGACATGCCTAATTGGGTCATGTGGGAGGTCCTATAAGCCCACAAAGCTTCCGAAATTCGGGATGACCAATCCTTCCTATTAGGTCGAACAGTAATCTGAAGGATTTTCTTGATCTCCCGATTTGATAGCTTAGTTACCATTAGTCTGGGGTTGTTAAGGAGTAGATATTCAGTGCGATACCCCATATTTGGTCATCAGTGACCTGAACTGAGAGTTGGTGAAATGGGTCCCTCCATCAGAAATGATTGCACGAGGAATCTCGAACCGTGAGAAGATATTCTGATGAATGAAGTTGATAATGATCTTGTGATCACTGGTCTGGGTCGGAATGGCTTCGATCCATTAAGACATGTAGTCAGCAGCGAGTAAAATGTACTTGAAGCCGTCCGAGATAGGGAAGGGGCCCATAAAATCAATCCCCCAAATATCAAAAATCTCACATACGAGAATCGGCTGTAAGGCATCATGTCGCAATGGCTCATGTTGCCTAAAGTTTGGCAACAACTGCATGCCTTACAGTGATTGTATGCATCCTTGAAGATAGTGGGCCAGTAAAAGCCACACTGTAGGATTTTCGATGTAGTTTTATACCCAGAAAAATGGCCACCGCACGCTTGGTCATGGCAGAAAGAGAGTATGTCATTGATTTCGACCTCCGAGACACATCGCCGAATAATTTGGTCAGCACCTATGTGGAATAAGTACGGGTCTTCCCGGATGTAGTACTTGGCATCGGAGTGCAATTTGTCCTTCTTGGCCTTTGGCCAATCAGATGGGATCTGGTGTGATGCCAAGTAGTTTACTATATCAGCAAACCATGGGAGCCCTATACTAATAGTCAAGAGGTGCTCATCAGGAAAATGCTCTGTGATGGGTCCAGAAGGGTCGATGATCTCAGAAGGAAGGTAGGACAAGTGGTCAGCCACCAAATTCTGTCTTCCCGCTTTGTCGCAAATCTTGAGGTCAAATTCTTGCAACAACAAGATCCATCAGATTAATCAAGGTTTCACATCCTTCTTCACAAGGAGATGCCTCACACCTGTGTGATTCGAGTAGATTATAACATGGGGACCCAGGAGATAAAACTGAATTTTTCTAAGGCAAATACTGCAGCTAGCAACTCTTTCTCTGTAACTGTGTAGTTACGCTAAGCCTCATCAAGTGTCTTGCTAGCGTAGTAGATGACCACGGGTTTCCCATCAATATTTTGCCCCAGAACCACTCCTACAACGAAGTCAGATGCATCGCACATGATCTCAAAGGGTTGAGACCAATCAGGGGACTGTAGGATCGAGGCCTGGGTGACTCGGTCACGAAGGATCTCAAAAGCTTGATGTCATTCCTTGGAAATCTCAAAGGGCACATCCTTGGAGAGAAAAGTGGTTAGGGGGTGCATGATTTTTGAGAAATCAGGGATGAAACGACGGTAAAAATCGATGTGCCCCAGAAAAGATCAGATGTCCTTGATTGAGCTAGGCATAGGAAGTTTGTCCCCGGCAACGGCGCTAAAAACTGGTCGTGTCCGATCAGTTTGATTTTATTTTATTACTTGAATACAAAAATTATCCGAGGTCAAACTCAAGGAGCAAGCTTGATTCTAGAAGTATAAAAAATCACAATTTACAATAATACACTATTTTACAAAAGAACAACTAGAGAGAAAGGGAATAAAAAAATTGTTTCTTCTCCTTCTTTGTCCGCCGTTCTCTCTTCCTCTTTTAGTCTTCTGATGTTTGATTATGGGAATCAAACGCCTTAAATAGCCACTTGCTACAGTGCACGTCTCCTTCCTTTCTCTGCTGCTGCTGCTTCTCTCCTTGCCTTTTTATTCTCTTCTTTGTCCGGCTTGGCCTTCTTTGCGACAGCTTCCTCTTCCTTCCTTCCTCAGTAGGCTTTTCCCTTTCCTGCTTCAACTGTTGTCTTCTTTCTCTTCCTTTTCCTCTACTTCTGCTCCTGAGCCTTCTTCTTCTCTTCTCTTCGGCTGCAACTGCTTTTGCGGCTAAGTCCTCAGCCACTTCCTCTTCCTCCTCCTTCTTCTTCAGTTTCCCTACACAAGAATGGTTAGGCAAAACCTAACCCCTACCCTCCCCACGTCTCTCTCTCTCTGCTCCACTCCAGGGTTCGCTCTCCCAGAGCCTACTCAGGTATGCGGGTTGGGTAACGTGCCTTGGACCAGGCCCACCAGCGGGCGAGGTGTGCAAGGCTTAGGTAAACGGGTCGAGGCAAGTCCGTGGGGGGTGGTTGCGGACGAGGCCAGGTGAGAGGGACCTCACCCCGTGTGACTGAGGCTGTAAGCCTCAGTCACTTTTTCAATTTATGC
The DNA here is from genome assembly GCA_037157565.1 of Thalassia testudinum. Lineage (NCBI taxonomy): Eukaryota > Viridiplantae > Streptophyta > Magnoliopsida > Alismatales > Hydrocharitaceae > Thalassia > Thalassia testudinum. The sequence continues at coordinate 23,419,654 of JAZHRO010000078.1, forward strand.
GCCATGGGGTGCTTGCAAATTCACGAGGTGGGACTATACATCCCACCCTTCTGCCTGTGCACCCGCAGTCGCAAACGTGAGCAATCTCCACTCCAGCCAAGGCATCAGATGGCCATTGAGGACATGGAGCTGTGCGCGGAAGTCTTCTGCACAACCTGGGCTCGTCTCCTAGAGCTGGAAGGCTTGCAGTTGCTTGCGAGCTTGCTTCAAGCTTGGCATCAATGGCGGCGATGGCTCGGGACTTGAAATCAAGAATATGGACTTGTGTCCCTATCAGAATGCTCGGTGAGCTTTGCAAGAGCACGGAGAAGATACTGCGGGGGTGGGCATGGCTCAGAGTGACCTAGGCATACGTGCCTAGGTCAGTCTGAGTCTGTGTGAGTGGGTCTGTTCGGGGGGAGGCAACAGTGGGTGACGCGGTCAGTGGAGGGTCGCAGGGTGGTCAGTGGGCGGAGGTGATGCTTCTGAGGGGTCTGGCGAGGTGGGTGGTGTGGGGAAGTGACGAAGACACCTCGCTGGTGATCTACCGGAGGTGGAGGAGATGGTGGTGGCTTGCGGTTGTCGAGGGGTTTGAATAGCAAATTTGCAGAGGGGAAATAAAGAGAAGGGTGAGAGGGACTTAGTTGTGAGTCCAGAGTGAAGGAGGGGATGTGGAGGTGGCGAGCAGCCGGTGCTGTCGTCGTCGGAGATGAAGGTGCCAGGGGGAGAGAACGACGATGAGGAAGGGGGGCTGGAGGGCGCTCGTTGGTACGGCGCGACACAGTGGAAGACGGCGGAGTTAACCCTGCCACTGGTATGGTGGCTGGACGATGAGAGAGGAGAGGGAATGTCGTTGGAAGCTCTGGCAGTTGGCCAGAGTTGGTGGAAGACGAATAGGAGGGGAGATCTCAGGCCAAACGAAGCTTGAACGATGTAGGAGAGGGTGTCGCTCTTTAAATAGGCAAGGCAGGTCGCAGGCGTGTGAGAGTGGTGGGAAAAGTCTCACCGGAGGTATGGCAGTCGGATACCCATACCTCTCACGCATTCACACGAGAGGTATGGTGGACGAAAGGGCATGGGAGCCGGCCCATGCAGTAGGGGACAATGTAGGGAGTCTCCCTTTCAAATCTGAGGCCGGCTCCCCATGCATGCGCGGCGCCATCCTCTGCGCAAAGTCACCGGAGGTATGGCCTGCTGTTGCAGGTGGTAGAAGGATCGGACTAAAGAAAATGATGGAAAAGTTGAAGGGGGTGGTTGCAAGGTTTCAAAAAGTTAAGGGTCAAAAAGTAATTATTGAGGACCATTTTGTAAAGTGGGTGAAGACGACCTTCCCTTAGGTCCAAATTTTGGTATAAACCTAATTTGAATCTAAGGAATCCAATGGTGAAGTTGGATTTTAGGTTTGACCATGTTTGACTGGACATTTTGCACAAAAACCTAAATTAGGTCAAAAATTGGTATGGTTCTCAATCTAGGTCAAAATAGGTCCCAACGGCCAAATTGAAGGTTATAAATCCTAGGGGATATTTTTTCATGAATTTTAGAGGGTTTAGTTGATTTTTATCTTTCCTGGAGCTTCATGAATTAAAGTGGGTGTGTTTTAGGGTTACAGAATGTCATTTAATCCCCAGGTTTTGTCATAACCCTTTTTAGACCAAATCATCCCATTTTTTCTCTTATTAGGTTCACTTGACCTATATCTAGATCCTTAGAAATCCCGTTCATGCACTGTAATGGTAAAATTGTGGTTTTACCCCTTGTATAGTGTTTTATTCTCTACTCAACAATTCCTTGATTTAGGCCTTCCCGTAGGTTATGTAGGAGCTTTTGTTTAATTTATTAGGTCAAAATGTGCTAGTTAGGGTTCATGATGAGGTCCACATCGGGACCGCATATAAGGCCCCACTTGGAATGTCACCATACCGCATGGTGTATGGAAAGGCCTGACACCTTTCAGTTGAGCTGGAGGACCTCACCTTTTGTGCGGTGTGGAAATGCAATTTTAACCTTGATGTAGGAGGTTATGAAAGGAAGCTCTAGCTCAGCGAAGTGGAAGAAATTCGGCCAGTGGCCTATGAGAATGTGAAGATCTATAATGATGAGACTAAGGCCTTTCATGACCGCCACATCAAGAGAAAATCTTTCACGCGTAACCAGCAAATCTATTTATTCTACTCAAAGCTCAAATTATTTGCTGGCAAGCTGAAGTCCAAGTGGACTTGCCCCTTCATTGTGATTCACCCATATCCTAATGGGGCAGTTCAAATCATGGACCAAAAAACTGGGCATGTTTCTACTATAAATGGCCAGCACCTTAAGCCATTTATGGCCGAGGAACCTCCTCCTACTAATGAAGTCATCAGCCTTCTTGAGGATGTGTGATTGAGTTTTTGCTCAGCTAGATGCGTTAAACTCAACACTTATACATATGTAAATATCCTTATATATATAGCATATTTGTTGTGTCTCATGTCATAGGTGTTGGATTAAGTTGAACGACAAATTCAGGAGCCATTCCAGGTAATTTCTATCCTTTTATACCTCTTGTCTTTCATTTATTTTCATTATACTCATGCATGAGGACATGCAAGAAAGTAGGCATAGGGGGGTAGTACACAAACACTGAATAATTTCTGCCAACACCTAGAAAAAAAAAACATTTCGTATTTTTTGTGAACACCACTCTTACTGCACTTTAGGGTTCTCAATTTAAGAATAGTCGACTCCACCTCCAATGTTCACATTGGAGCTAGAAATCATCCATAACAGTCATTTCCAACTCGTCCACTGACAGAAGCCATTTTCGCGCATTTTAAAGTCTTCGAAAATCGTAGTATAGTCGCGGTAAAACGTTCGTCAAAAAATGATTTTGTAAAGATAACAAGACTTGAGTCCCGGTCATTTGTCTTTGGGAGGCGTTTATGCAAATCTAAAATCGATCTTTTTCACTCTACTTACTTAAAATCGCATGGCAGTTTATGGTTATTACGTATTTAAGCACGACATGCTTGGTTACAAGAATATCAAGAATTAAAAGCAGGCAACTTTAATCACACAAAATATATTACAATCAATAAGCTCATGATGATTCTCAACACAGAGATATATATATAAAAAAATTTCTTTCATTCATTCAGGAGGGTGTTTGCAACATGGAACTAAAGGAAAGCTTATAGAGGAAAGCTTGAAAACATAAATCTAACTAACAGAAATGATCGCACAAATGAATCTATGGGGGATTTTGCATGCATCATTGGGGGAGAATAAAGAGCTACACTACTAAGAAGTAATAAAAGCATGTAACTTTGAAGAACTAAGGTACTAATCTAGCAGAAATAAGGTCATTCAGAGGTGGTCGCTGATGGCCTTTGAGTGGTTGAGAGGAGGAGGGGCGGCCAATGGTGCTTAGGCTGATTGTTGGAGAGAGGTTGGAGAGGTGATCCAGCATCTTGGCGTGGAGATGGTGGTGGCCATGGTGAGGCAACTCGTGGAGGTGGAATGTAGATAACCTAAATGGAAGTCAATAAAGCCAAGAGATGGATGGGTGCAAATGGCCACCCCTTAGGTCTTTTTATAGACCTAAGCGAAGCTCTCTAGAGAGCCCTATGGTGGGAGCTCATGGGAGAGTGAGAGAGAGAGGATGGATGGTGGTTTTTAGATCCACCAAATGTGGATCTAAAAATTTAATGGCTCTTGGTTGCTAATTTTAGCAACCAAGGCAACAACACATGGTATAGAGTTCTAGAGAACTCTAGGCTAGGTATTTTCATCTGGATGGTGTGTGTGGGTGTGTGTGGGTCGAAACTTAGGTGGCTAGGTTATCGTTTCTCCCTCAACACAGTTAATTAAGTTAATTGTGCTTAATTAAGTGTAGAAGAAAGTAACTTAGGTTAACTTAAATTTGTGTCAATTGAGTAGTATAGGGTCAAGTTAACCTAACATTTTAGATTTTATTTCTTTTAACTGTTGAGTCTTGGTCATTCGCTGGGAGGTATATAGCTTACTCAGAATTCACCAAAGTATAAGCTACTCATAGGAGGTACAATTAAGTTAATTTTAACAACATGAATTTTGCCTAATGATTCTAAATTTAAGAAATATGCAAAATTCCATAAGAAAACATATTTACACAAATGATCTTCTTTAATAACAAGTAGACATGTTAATTTCTATTTATTTCAAGAAATTAAGACAATAGAAAGTTCTACTAATTGAAGCATGCCTTATTACATCATTAAACTCAAAAAGAAATTAAAAATAATGCAAGAAATTAAATCATTTATTCTCTTTATTTCTTTAGCCTCTCTTTCTCTTTTACCTTTCTCTTTCTCTTTTCTTTTTTCTTTTACTTATCTTTTAATTTTCTCTCTTGTTTCTCTCTTATCTTCTCGAGCTCTTTTCTTTCTTCTCTACCTTCCTTCTTAGTGCCTGTTTAGCCTTTCTTCTTTCTCTTACTTTGCTTCACTCCTGCTTTGGCCTTAGCATTTTCCTTCATTCCTCTCCTTAGCCTTCTAAACCTTGGCCTTAGTATTTCCTTATTCAACACTAAGCCTTTGGAGCCTTTTAAGCCTTAGCACTTAGCCTTTCTTCCTTAACCTTCTTCCTTCTAAACCAAACAGGGGGTTTTTTCTTCTTCAACCAAAAATTAGGTTATTTAGTTGGCAGCTTGGACCATTCGGGGATACGCAGCACCCTTTTCAGGGTGGGACTAGACCCTACTAGGTCCAAGCCTAATTCATTTATAGTTTAGTTTATTTCTGGTTCACAGATTTGAGCCAAACTGGCTCAAAGCTTCCCAGGCCTCGCACACGCCCTCCTAGGGCCCACACATTCACATGCCACAGGCGCACACACTCGCAGGCACATACGTGCCCACACACACACCTAAACATGTGCTCAATCGGTAACTATGCGCTAAGCGCTGACGACTGAAGTGGCCACTTAACAAAATAGTTTTATATCCAGGTAGCTGTTCATATCTAACCGAGGTGGGACTATCTTTTACCCTTTCAGACCAAACTTCAACAGATGGTTCCCAGCAGCTCAGAGCTCCATTCCAAGCGAATGAAAGCTTGTTGGAAAGCTCTTGAGTTACTCTACAAGATTGTAATGTCAATTTAATGTGAAGGGGAAGTTTTGCTCTTCAATTTGATGGGTGAAGATACAGGTTTTCTACGGTATAAAATGGCTTGGAAAATGGATTCTTTTACTTTAAGTCCACAGACTGGATTTTCTCTACCAGTTGATGTTCTAAATGGGTTAAGAAGTTAATTCCGCAGCTGCTAGTGAGGATATCAAGCTCTCAAGAGCTTCAGGAAGTGTATAGAAGCTCAAAGCTTCTCTGGAAGCATCAAGAAGTGTTAAACAGGCATAGAAAAGTCCTAACAGACATCTTAAGACATGTTTAATCGTTTAAAACAACTTCTAAAGGTTGTTACCAATTCATCTGGGCAGAATTTACTATCAAATCTCATAAAAAATCCACTGCCATCAGTTTGGGTTCAAAAATAACCCAAACTGGTAGAAATTGAAATTCAATTGAATTATACATCAGAGCTCACTCAAATCACTTTAAAATCATTCATATATATCTCACAATCAATTTAAACTCTTCAACGCATCAGATTGAATCTAGAATCAAAGAATCAAACTCAGGTTTGACTGTAAAACCTCAAATTTTGACTTTCTGTTTTAAATCTTTTCCAATGAAATTAACACCTTGAATAACATCCTTTCAATCTCAGGAACATTCTCAGACCCTAAAATAGATGTTTTAACTGAAATTACTAGGGTTTCAAACTCATCGCCTGTGCTTCTGAAGTTGTTTGTTCGTTAGAACAACCAAGAGGTTGTTACAGAGATTTAAGCATAGAAATGACCTTAGTGCACAGCACTAAAGCTTCTAGACCTATTAAATGCTTCTTAAACCTATCTATCAGATTTCTCCAACTCTGCTGGAGTTGTAGAAGATGAATGCCTAACAACAACTCCAGTCATTCAAATCTCAAATAAACACTCTCAGAATAATCAGTAATCCTTCTTTCATTGATCTGGAGTTTCTCATCAAGCTCTACACGCAGCTTCGGTGAGTCCAGGAAAAGGTGAATTTGTGATTCAGAATGTGAATTTGTGCCATTAACAATTTAAAAAGGTTCCTGAGGTCACAAGGAACCTCAAGATCAAGTTAATTCCTTTATTTGCTCATTAGAATACATATTTAATAGTGAATTCAATTCTTATAAAGTCTGAATTGGTTAAAGCTCAGGACTTGTTTTCCAACTCAATTGAGTGGTCAAAACAGGTCAACAGATATTTGCGATCATAAATATATATAATTAAGAATTTCAACTACTCCTGAGTCGCTATTGATAGTGAGCTCAGGAGCTTAGTTAGATTTAGGCGTTTAAGTTATATGTGGTATTTAATTGAATTATAGTGAGAATTAGGATCCTTTAATGATGAATAGGTGATGGAGGATCCAATGAAGGTGGAGATTAGGTCAACTACTGCTACCATAGATAGCAGAAGTAGTCGGTGGAGGTGGTCGTGGTTTAGGCGAATTAGTGATCAGATTAGTAATTAATGGTGATAGAAATGATCATGGAGTATAGAAGAAGATGAACAATGACTTAAAAAGATGAAATTAATGCTCCTGACAAACTCAAGGAGCTCACCAGAGTTGAGGAAGATGAAATCTAAATCTAACATTACGGCTATCTAACCTACCTAACTAACTAACTAAACTAACCTACTCCTACTGCTACTCCTATTCTACTGTTACCTGGATGAAGGGGTTAGAGAATCTCCGTCGACACATCATGAAGGAGGAGGAAATCAAAGGGTTGTCTAAAGATCTCCGGTGGCGGTTGTGAGGTGAAGTAGAGGAGAGCTCCTAAGTCAGCGCTTTTCAGAAGATGCGGCTGGCTTCGGCGGAGATCCAGAGATGTTAAAAATGGATGGAGGAAGTCGGATAAGGTGGTGGAAGTTTGCTAGAGTTGCGGAGTTAATAGCCTATTGGGTCAGCTCAGTGATAGAAGAGGGAAGGGAGCCAACTTACTGGAAATCAGGGGTGTCAAGGGGTATTTATAGTTGACGGCGACTGAGAAGGAGATGGAATCTGGATGCAATTGTGGCTAGGAGGAGGATAACCATCGGCGTCTTCTCCGACGTCGATGAGGTTATCTCCAACCCTAAATTAGGATATAGGCGTCATCCAGACCGGTTGATGAAAATGGGATGGTGAGTGCAAGCTCTAGGAGCTTGGAGAAGAAGAGATGACGTCAGATTGGTGGTGATCAAATGGTGGTTGCACCTTTAGTCGTCAGCCGTTCAGTCAGGTGAAGAAGAGAAGAAGAAGTCTAGGGACCTATTTGCAGTGAAATCTAAGGACCTAGGTGGAAAATAAGGACCCCATTGGAATAAAATGTATGGACCAAAATGTAAACTCAGGTTTTAAAGGTGTATTTTAACTTAAATCTTTTTCAACTTTTTATATATGATTATCAATAAGACAATTATTATATTTATACCTTGAATTTACATTTTTGACCTTTTTAGATTAATTTATTTAATGAAGTAATGTTACTTAAGTTATTACATACTTAGGTATATATTATGTTTAAGTTAGTTAACAAATTAATTAGATGAATAATTGATAATATTTCGAGTCCAATTATTAATTAGATTATTAATAATATTAATGGGATGATAATATAGAATTTTTAACTTATTTTAAGGTCCTTTACTATTTATCCCTTATTTAATAATTTACCCGTATATTCACATAATCCTAGCTAATTAACTAGGAAGACTAGTTAATTAGGGGTAATTAGAGACCATGATGAGCTTCTCATCACTAGGTTGATTAGGTTAGGTTCTAGTGGGTTTAGGTCAAGGTAGGTCCCAAATTAGGGTTGTAAACCCTAATTCACTAAGGTAAAGTGCAATTAAACTTAATACAAGTTTAATTAGGTGTGTGAAAACTTAATTGAGAGTAAAATAACTCAATTAAGTTAGGTCTAGGTCAATTGGACTCTCACTGAGTCCAATTGGATAGTGTGTGTTGAGATTAGGGCTCAATTGGACTCAATGAGTCCAATTGAATAGGCTGATGGAATTGATTAAGATCCAAGTCAATTAGGTTTAGTGAGGACCTAATTAGGTTCTTAGGGAGGTCTAGAGGTGATGTACTAGGGTTAGGGCACCTTAATTTAGGTTCCCATGGGGTTGGAATTGGGTTTAGGGACTTAGAGATCCAAGATCAAGGCTTGAATCTCAAAACAGGAACTGGAGAGCAGTTCCAGACATCCAATAAAAGTGTCAAAAGTCTTATAGTGAAAAATCAGAAGTCCAGACTTGTTGTTTGGACGTCTAATCAGAGTTAGGAGGGATTATAGTTTCTGTCTTAGCTATTTTGCAGAAATTAGACGTCTGACCAAGTGTCTGGACGTCCAATAACACTACAGAAGTGGGTTTAAGGTGTGCGGGAGTTGGCTAAGGGTTTTAGATGTCCTATAGCTTATTTGGACGTCCAGATAGAGGTTGGAATTAGGGTTTTAAGGTTTTCTAGGGTGTGGTGACCTAATCTAAGGGTGGCTAAGGCTTGGGGAAGCTTCTAGGCTATCCTAGGACTAGGATGGTCCTAAGTTCATATTTTACTGCTTTATTCCTACTTAATAGAATAGCATAACTTAACTCCCTTACATTATTATCTATTACATCTAATCTAGGTCTTCTGCTCCAGCTCTGCTACAACACCAGCTATTCCAGCTTCAGATCCAACTTTCGATCTACCTTTTGGTCAGCTTATTACCTGTAATTGTCATAATGCACCTAATCAGTACATTATAGCATTATTTTATGCATAGCTAAAAGAAAGTAGTAAAGATGCAAGTAATGCTTATGCATGCATGAATTACCCAAACTTATGCTAAGTCCTAGCCTAGTTTATGTCAATTAAGACCTATGATTACTGCGTAATCATACCCCTATGCCTAAATCTTGCTAGTCCCTAGCAAATGCAAGACTAAATTATTCACATAAGGGTCCCTAAGGGATTGATTATTTTATCGATTGTATTCCTAGTGCTTTTTCTCCTTTTTGTTTTCATCCTATGCTCTATAAATCCAGACAATAGTGAAAGTGTAGCTATGCAGCTTTTGCAACGGATTCGAGTGGAAAACTAATTCACCTCTAAAGCCTGTACTTGACCCTTAGTAAAAATTCTAGCGAGATAGGTGGACTTCTTCCATCGGGGTATTCAAGATATTCTATGAATTCCACCCCGGCTTTAGGCTTAGGTAGAGAATCTTTGAGGGGTACGGATGTTTATTTGGTGGCTCACTTTCACTTGGTGCTACGTAAAGATTAGAATTTCAGAATCTAGATTCCCAAACTATCAAGTAACTCAACTCAGAGAAAGATGAGAAAAACTATGCTCTCTTTTGGTTCCTTTGTATTCATTCTCTCTTTCTCTTTTTCTTTTGCTTTTTTTTTCTTTCTTTTTCTAAGAGCTCACAATCTCACCAGATTCACACATATGACCTGTATTTGATGGTCTCACTTGGCATTAACACTTTAATTGAGTTCCCATAACTCTAACACTAAGTCAGAATCCTCAGCCAGTATTCAGCCAGTCAGAAACACAGGAAAGGTGGGTTAAGGCCATATTTGGTGGTATTGCCTCAATGCAATTGAAATAAACACTAAATATTCACACACTCTTTTTTTCTTGCTTTTTCTTATTTTTCTCATTTTTCTTTCTTTTCATCATTTTGTTTATTTTTCTTTATTTTTCTATGTAAATTTTTTTTCTTTTTTTGTTTTTTTTTTCAACACAACACAAGTAGCATACATTCATGAACTTTATTAAGGAGGCATTATTAGGGATTGGTGGTACTCAAGAGACATTGGGTGGCTTATTTGGTGGAAGTACCTACTTACGACACCAGAAGAGACGGATAGGATGGTGCATTTCTGACCTGGACATCAATACCCTCCTTCAGCTGAGTATTCCGTAAAGAATGGTCGTAACCATCCACCTTAGCCCTGGTTTTATGAAAACTCGCTCTCTGCGTATTTGCCTTATTTGGTGGCTCACAAAATTTCACGCAAAAATGTATATGCAGGATCCGAGAGTAAAAACTATGCCTAATCTCTGAGTATCATCAACTAATTATCTAGGATTCTGAATTCCTTACACTAATCTTAGACCACCAGTACACTCTACTCTCATCTCACACTATTTGGTGGATTTTTGGATGAAAATTTGCCTGACTCCCAAACACTGTCCAAGGGTTCAGGAAAAGAAGCACTACTTCTTCTCGACAGACTAAAGATGTTTATCAGCCTTCATCGTAAATCCATTGCAAATTCTACATATGTGTGAAAAGTTGTACTGGATTCCAGATTACAGGAATCAACTAGAGGATAAAATCCCCAATGCATTCTCTTAATAAGATAATCTTATTCATAGATGCACTATGTATATACTCTATAAACAAGTAACCTCTTATATTCATACTTCATGAAATTTTACTTTTGGGTTACATTCAGCTTGACCCTAAATTTAGAACAAAGGTGAGTGGGTGAGTCGAAAGTGGCTGTTGTGGACGATTGTTAGCTCCAATGCAATCATTGGAGGTGGAGTCAGTTGTTCTTTTATTTAGGGTCCTAAAGTACATTTGACATGCAGCTTCGAGGTTTTCCTAAATGTTGGCATAAAAATTTTCAATTTTGTCGTATCTACCCTCTCATGCCTAAGTTCTTGCATGTCCTCATGCATGAATATAAAAGAAGTTAAATACAGCAGGGAGTAAATGGGTAGAAATCACCTGGAATTGCTCCTGAAGTTTGATGTTCAGGACCGGCCAACCTGACAGTATGCAATATGAGAAAAGGAAATATTCTTAAAAGAAAAATATGCTATGTATAAAGCGAGTATGTATAGGGTGATGGTAGAAGGTGAGGTAGATGCTGAGTTTAACGTCTCCAGCTAGGCGAAAACTCAATCAGATGTATCAGTTCTAGCATAGGAGCTGGTCAAGATTAAGAGAAAGATGTGCTTGTATGCTCCAAGAATTAGTGTCCGGAGACGTGAACCAGCTAATTGTGCACCCCTACTCCAAAAATTCTAGTTATAAGAAGGAGTGGAGTAGTGGTGGAAAATAGAGGATAATCAAAGGGGGGATCATGATGTTGATTCAACTGATTTATCATGACCCACAATTCAGCAGGAAGTTGCTGAGAGAGTAGATCAAACTGTATCTCAGAACCAAAGTCTGAGTCATAGGGATCCTCATAACGATAATTGACATCAAAGATCATGCCCTCTCTAGGCTCTGGATCATATGGGGGTATCCGTGAAAGTAGAAAATCTGTGGGGAGGTCACTAAAATCCTCGTCAGAAATTACTTCGTCCTTGTCCATACTCATATTTGATTCATCAGAAGCTAACTCTTCAGGCTCTGAGTTGAGCCATCCATTAGACTGACTAGGATGATAGGTGCGTCCCCAGCTCATTCTGCTCAAAGCTTCACCCTCATATGCATTGGGTTCCTTAGTAATTTTTGCCTCAGGTAGCATATTTATTTCTTCGATCAAATCATCCATAGTTATTTCTGGTCTTCGGATGCCAGGATCAAGGATAAAAAGTGTCATCTCACAATCTCTAACATTCGAAGTAGGGATGTAGGTGAAAGAAGAAGAGTGCAGATCAGAAGATGTTGGCTCTAGCACAGGTTCACTTATAATGGGAAGTGGCCTAGATTGATCAGTAGTATCGCATGTAATGTTTCCCTCAAGGTCCAAATTTTCAACTGGATCTACTTCCCTTATCTCAATTGGGTTTTCTAATCCATGAGGTATCTCACAGGATTTAGGATAATCTGATTGTGTCTCAGTCCTGGAGATATCAGTCCTTTCCTCAATTTCTTGAATGGAGTTTTCAAACGAACCCATTCGACATGCTTCCTACTCCTGTCTCATATCCATGTTAGATTCTTCTTCCCCTGAATGATCTTCCAGCATCTGCTCTCGAGAATCTTCTATGTGTCCTTCCGGCGTAGTTGTTTTAATTTCTTGGAGGTCTTTAAGGCTATTTTCCACTTGATATCTCAAAACCAGTAGTTCTTGAGCTTCCCGATTTTGTCCAATTAGCCTTGTTATCCCTGCTGTTCCCTGAAGGAGCTCCATCATAGCTTGTTGATATGGAATCTAGCTTTGTCTTTGGTTTGGCTTAGTGATAGCTTGGATTTCGTGTAGGTAGAATGTGGCCTTCTCCTTAGCGCTAGCTATAGCTCTTTGTATTCTATAATGTGGTCGTATATGCACCGATAGTTCTTCAGGGTTCCACGAGGTGAATCAGGTCTACCCATATTCCATGGGTGAGAAGTAGGAGTATGAAATCCATATCCTGGGTTATAAGATGTGGTCCTTTGAGGGACCGACTAGTATGGGTCATAATATCCAGGGTTAGGATATGGGTTAACCATTTTGGTAACCTGAGGAGAAGGATCAAGCGAAGTGAAAAGTCATCTTCGCCACCTTGGGTTCTAATCCCAAGGTTGAGCTGATTCAGTGACCTAGGCTCTCAGGTAAGCTCGTGGGTATAGCTCTTTTGGATCCTGATTAGGTCCAGATCCAAGGTTAGCCATTGTGGCTAAGGGAGTAGAAGAAGTGGGGGGAGAAGATGGTCCTGGCGAGGTGACTCGCCTCCTTGGGAGTGGCTCCCAAGGTCCAACCAGTCGAGGATTAAGTGACCTCCTTCCTCGCATACACCACCCAACCCTTGGGTTGGTGTAGCCAAGCCAGACAAGGCTAAGGCCCTGTCAATCAAATGGTCCTTATGATGGGATGACCAAATTTTTTGTTTTAAGTTTGAATTCTTGAAGAAAAATTCGTCGTGCAACTGACTGAAAGTAATTCCCCCCTCTCAAGCTAAGCCAACCAGTCTAGTTACAAGGGGACTAAGGGAAAGGTTCTTCCTTTGGCTTACGCCTCCGGTTCTGTTACCCCTTAGCCGCGGTCGTTTGACATTGCCCCGCAAACCTAGTCACCAGGTACGGCAAGAGAGGTTGTAGCCACCTAGTAGTACGACAACAAATTCAGGTTTATTTATGTGTTTTAAAATTGATTTTAGTTCGTTTTTCTTCAGTTGGGATTTGTGGTGAGTGGCCCACAAGGTGACCAAGCTCACCAGCTAAACAATAGACTTGATTAAGCCTAGTCTAGCCCAAATGTGGTCTCTAGATTGTAACCCTAAAGATGTAACCTAGGGTTCATGCAATTCTAGGGTTTTTTTTTTGTTCTTTCTTCTTTAGTAGACTAATGAAATTAAGATCAATTCTTTGATAAAAATTGAAATCAGAATATATTAAAAATTTGCAAGTAGATTCCATTTTCAATTACTTTTCTAGAGAATATTTTTTTATAATTTTCACTATTTCAACCGAATTTCTATAGATTTTTAAATGTTAATGGGTCAGATTTGGAATTTTGACCCCTGTTCGATTTTATGCTTTGAAATAGTATCAAATGACTTTAAAAAATTCAAAAAAAATATGGAAGTTAAAGCCAATGAGATCAGCTTTCAAACCCTACCATTTTTAGTCAAAACAAATTCTCTAATTGCTTGGAATTGCTTTTTGAATTTTGAAAAATCTTAAATCTGGGTCAGTATGACCCCCTTGCACTTTGTGAATTTTGAAAAATTTTATACTTGGAATTTTTTCAAAAGAACAGTGTCGTTTGACAGATGGTTTGGAAATGACAGTTTAAACTGAATTTCAGAATTGTTTGTGCACTAATATTTCGGCAATTGAATTTTTAAATCAGATTTTGAAGTCTAGCCGAAAATCGGAGGGTGGTGGAGAAGCTTTTAAAAGGTGTTTGAGTTTAAAATTTAAACATTCCACCAAATTTTTTTTTTCAAAAAATTTTGAATTTTCTTTTTCAAGAAGTATTGTTTTCAAAGGATTTTCAAAAATAATTTTTTTTTTGCTTTTTCAAAACCAACATAGGATTCAAAAAGAAACCTAATCTAACTACCTAGACTTTTTTTCTTTGATTTTTTTTCTTTTTCACGAAAATGAATAAGCTTTTCTTTTTTCAAATGAAATTGCTAGAAGTAAATCTAACCTAGGGTTCACAAGAAAAAACTAGACTAAAGCAGATATGATGTGCATCTAGAATTTTTTTTCCCGCGCTCGTTGTGTGCACAGATCCCATTTTTTTCCTATTTTTCCTGCACATCCAAAGACAAGTAGAGGAAGATTTGTTAATGATAGCTCAAAAGATCGAAATTAAAAAATGACGTTGCCTCCTTGGCAATGGCACCATTTGACAGAAGCCATTTTCGTGCATTTTAAAGTCGTCGGAAATCATAGTATAGTCACGTTAAAATGTTCGTCAAAAAATGATTTTGTAAAGATAACGAGACTTGAGTCCCGATTGTTCGTCTCTGGGAGGTGCTTATGCAAATCTGAAATCGATCTTTTTTGCTCTAGTTTCTTGAAATCGCATGGCGGTTTATGGTTATTACGTATTTAAGCATGACATGCTTAGTTGCAAGAATATCAAAAATTAAGAGTAGGCAACTTTAATCACACAAAATATATTGCAATCAATAAGCTCATGGTGATTCTCAACATAGAGATATATATATAAAAAAATTTCTTTCATTCATTCAGGAGGGTGTTTGTAACATGGAACTAGAGGAAAGGTTATAGAGGAAAGCTTGAAAACATAAATCTAACTAACAGAAAATGATCGCATACATGAATCTATGGAGGGATTTTGCATACATCATTGGGGGAGAATAAAGAGCTACACTACTAAGAAGTAATAAAAGCATGTAACTATGAAGAACTAAGGTACTAATCTAGCAGAAATAAGGGCATTCGGAGGTGGTCTTCGATGGCCTTTGAGTGGTTGAGAGGAGGAGGGGCAGGCAATGGTGCTTAGGCTGACCCTTGGAGAGAGGTTGGAGAGGTGATCCAGCATCCTAGCGTGGAGATGGTGGTGGCCATGGTGAGGCAACTCATGGAGGTGGAATGTAGCTAACCTAAATGGAAGTGTATAAAGCCAAGAGATGGATGGGTGCAAATGGCCACCCCTTAGGTCTTTTTATAGACCTAAGGGAAGCTCTTTAGAGAATTATGGAATTCTCTGGAGAGGCCTAAGGTGAAAGCTCGTGGGAGAGTGAGAGATAGAGGATGGATGGTGGCTTTTAGATCCACCAAATGTGGATCTAAAAATTGAATGGCTCTTGGTTGCTAATTTTAGCAACCAAGGCAACAACACACGGTAGAGAGTTCTAGAGAACTCTAGGCTAGGTATTTTCATGTGGATGGTGTGTGTGGGTATGTGTGGGTCGAAACTTAGGTGGCTAAGTTGATTAGGTTATGTTCTCGTGGGCTTAGGTCAAGGTAGGTGTGTGCTAAGATCAATTAGGTATTTTCACTAAGTCCAATTGGATAGTGTGTGCTAAGATCAGGGCTTAATTGGACTCAATGAGTCCAATTGAATAGGCTGATGGAATTGACTAAGATCCAAGTCAATTAGGTTTAGTGAGGACCTAATTAGTTCCTTAGGGAGGTCTAGAGGTGATGTACTAAGGTTAGGGCACCTTAATTTAGGTTCCTATGGTGTTGGAATTGTATTTAGGGACCTAGAGATCCAAGATCAAGGCTTGAATCTCAAAACAGGAACTGGAGAGCGGTTCCAGACGTCCAATAAAAGTGTCAGACGTCTTATAGTGAAAAATCAGAAGTCCAGACTTGTCTGGATGTCCAATCAGAGTCAGGAGGGATTCTAGGTCCTATCTTGGCTATTCTACAGAAATTGAACATCTGACCTAGTGTCTGGACGTGCAATAACATTGCAAAAGTGGGTTTAAGGTGTGAGGGAGTTGGCTAATGGTTCTGGATGTCCTATAACTTATCTGGTATCCAGATAGTGGTTGGAATTAGGGTTTTAAGGTTTCCTAGGGTGCAGTGACCTAATCTAAGGGTGACTAAGGCTTGGGGAAGCTTCTAGGCTATCCTAGGGCTAGGATAGTCCTAAGTTCTTCATATTTTACTACTTTATTCCTACTTAATAGAATAACATACCTTAGCTCCTTTACATTATTATCTATTGCATCTACTCTAGGTCTTTCGCTCTAGCTTTGCTGCGACACTAGTTATTCCAGCTTCAGATCCAGCTTCCGATCTACCATCTAGTCAGCTTATTACCTATAATTGTCATAATGCACCTAATCAATACATTATAGCATTATTTTATGCATAGCTAAAAGAAAGCAGTAAAGACGCAAGTAATGCTTATGCATGCATGAATTACCCTAACTTATGCTAAGTCCTAGCCTAATTTAGGTCAATTAACACCTATGATTGCTGCGCAATCATCCACTCACCTGATCTGTTCTAAAATTATGAACTAGGCTGAATGTGAACCCAAGTAAGGGAAGATATTAAAGTGCAACTATGTAAAAATCAAATATGGAAAGATTCTTGAAAAAAATTATGTGTTTTCAATGATGTTTTCGAAATTAAGTTTGGAAGAATCGAGAATTCTCGATTATGAAGATTTACCAAAATTAGGAAATGTGGAACAAAGTTTTTCCACCTAGACTCTTTAGGTCCTAACGAGTTAATTTTTTAAGTATTTACCTAAATCTGGATTGGTTTGCCCAAGTTTTTGAAGGGACCTGAAAAAGCATAAAGTATTAAGTCAAAAGGGCGATAAGTGAATGACTTATCTTCCCATCCTTTGATTTGGATGGTCTTTGAGTCCCATGCATCTTCAATTACACTATGCACTGACTCATCTTCTGGTTGACTTTATTGAGTCCTCAATTGTTAATAAGATTTAGTCTAGGCCTAGGAATCTAATGACCTTGCAAGGTTTCTAGCCCTTAAGACTATTCTTGTTTGTAAGGGATGCATTTAGAACAAATGAAGGAGAGCCACTCGTCAAGAAAAGTGATTTGGAGAGAAGAAAATATTTCTTAACCAAAAAATCAAAAGGAGGAAAAAAATATACATGCAGAACAAAAAGAAAAAAAATATTTTTACACATCCCACCCAACAAAAGCATATCGCTACATATGGATGCTATTCCTTTCCACCCAATAAAAACACCTCGCTATAAATGGGTGTTTATCCTCTGGAAAGAGGAAAAAAAAATACAGAGATAAAAATTAGTAATAAGAGACCAATAGGCCTAGTCGGGGAAATATACACCTAGTGTGTTGACCTCAGGGTAGAAAGGTGGTGGGGAGAAACTTGCCAAATCCTAGTATGGCTTAATTGAAGACAAAATTGTCCAAATAAAAGCTTAGAAATATTCTAAGTTTTATCGAATGCTAGGAGTCAATCTAGTTGTCCCTTATGGTGAGTCAAACTATTTTCGCACACAACATGCTGGGTTTCTCACATTCACTTCAAGTCTTGGGCAGGTTAACTGAGTCAGGGAAAATTACCTTTACGACCCAAGTCTGCAAGCTAATAAGGTTCTTGATTTGATTTGGGCGATCTAAATTTGAGTTGGTACTCGAGGGCTACTGAATCTTTGTCATTAACAATTTGTCCGTGATTTCTTTTTGTTGCTGAAAAATTGTATTGAGGTTTTTGATTTTGATGCACATGATTCCGTAACAACTCATTTTTCAATAAAAATATTTTGTAAATAAATAAGAGAGTTGTTTTTGTAATTCTGTAGACGAAGGGGATGAGATCGAGCATGATACGAAAAGGATGCGGAAATTAAATCAACAATCACATAAGAATGCAATCTCACAAAACACACAGATATTTAGGTGGAAACCCAAACCTGGGTAAAAATCACCACCTAAGCCTCTTGACATAGGATTTCTCGATCAACATAGTCGATCAAATCCACTAACCGAACTACTTAAAATGAGGGTAGTTCAACCTCAATACAACCGACACTACTTTGTAAGAGTGTAGTGTACCTCAACCCCCCTCTTCACGAGAAGTATTTTTGTCTCACAAGAGAGATGGGAATTCGTAAGACAAATACCCAATAAAGACAAAATTGCAATAGTCCTATAGAGCCATAAAGTACTAATGCTAATCTAGCTACTATAGGAAAAAGAAACTTCCCTTTAATGGAAGTACGTTGGCTAGCAACGTGATAAGCGTGATACATGTGAGGCATGATAATGCTCTTGTATGTAATGGCGGGAGAGCAGGAACACAACGAAGATGGTGCTCTTTAGTGTATAGTAGAAGATCTTGGAGAGCAACAACACTTCTCTACTTGATAATCTCTTCTTTGACACAAATGTAGTGGAAACTAGTATTACTTGGTGTGTGAAACAAAGGAAGGGTCCTCCTCCATTTATAGATGGCTTAGGAACCCTTAGGAAGCCTTTGGAAGGCTTAGGTAGCCGTTGGAAACAAATCCAAGGCAAATCAGGACGAAATTAGGGTCATTATGATTCTGACAAGATTATCAGACGTTTAATTTTAGGTAGACGTTTGATCTAGAGAATGATCGTCTGATCTAGAGATCAGTCATCTGATCTTGAAGGGTTGATGATCTGAACTGGTTTGAATCAAGATGGACATCTAAGAATCACTTTTAAGACATCTGGGACAATAATCAGATGTCTAATTCTAAACGGGTTGCTTCCTGTTTTCACCAGATCAAAACAGGGTTCTAGTGTTATATGGGTCAGACGACATATAGGACGTCTGGTAAGATATCTGTACATCTAAAAAGAGAGACATCCGTGGGAATTGATTTCCCAAGGCTTAAACGACTATTAGGTTTGATAGAAGTGATTTGGGTCAGATCTTAGCCTAACGTCTATTTATCAGACTATTGGGATGATCTATGGACGTCTAAAACTGTTATAGAATTAATTATAAGGTAATCTCCGAGGATCATCTTCTGACAGTCCAATGATACTATTGTTAGACATCTATTATTGGCATCAGACGTCTTCTAAGATGTTTGGATTATGGGCTAGTCATCTGAAATCAATGGATAGAATGCACTAAGTCCAACCTAAGAGTTTGGACGTTTGGACAAAAGGTCTGACATCTTAAAGTCATATATCAGATTTCTGAGGTCCAGATTGGACGTTTGATCAGGCTGTTTGAAGTCTATTTTGGTTTTCTGATTTTTCTGAGTTTGTCTAAGAGTCCTGGTGAGGTGTAAGGTTACTTAGGACTAAGGTAGGGTAGTTTGGGCTCTTTACAAGAATTTAAAGAAATAAAAGACTAAAGTATAAGACAAGAATACAAGGTACAAGAATGAATACTTCTCTTCAAGCTCTTGATTCCAAGTGAATCTCGTTCTCCTCCATCAAGCTCGTCCAATCTGCCATGGATGCGAGCTTGAGCTCCTTCACAGTTATATCAATTTGCATTTATGAAGAAAGTTGTACACTCAAATGTAAATGTTAAATCACAAGTAATTTGTTATCATCAAAATTGACGATCGTGGTGCCCTTGCGCCAACAATCTCCCCCTTTTTGATGATGGAAAAATCACAAATATTAATAAAAAAAAATTCTCCTCCCTTTTGACATTAACAAAAAGGTTTAATTGATTAATTATTTTATCCTACGCTCCCCCTTAAAACATGCTCTTCTAATTTTGAGTTAATTCCCCTTTTTGACAAGAATAACATTCTCCCCCTTTTTGTCATAATAAGATAGCTATATAATTTACTCCCCCTTTTTAAGGGAAATATAGCTTTGTTTTTAAGATCTCCCCCTATCTAATGAAGGAAATCTTTCTCCCCCTTAATGATTGACATATAGCTTTATCAAAAATTTGACTCCGGCTATCTAAATGCTATTAATAAAGAAAAAATAGGTTAAGGAAATTACCTGACTTACTAAGGCCAATAGCATGGCCCAAATAAAGGTTGCCAAAATGGATGGGGCCCCCAACCGTAACTTGGATGTCCGAGCATCGGAGCCAGTCTCCATTCGAGTGGTCGACGCAAGATAGTTCGCTCACTCACTGGTCATCTTGTCAGTCTTCTTGTCTTCTTCCTTAGTATACTCTTTGCTCCTCTAAATTTGAGTTGACCATTCTTGTGCTTGTTGCTCCAATCTTTCATATTGTAATCTCCTTTGAAGCCTACAAAACAAGATTCTAATTGATTTCTCGGTATCCAAGTTAGCTTGGATCTGGGCTTGTTAGTTGGTCTTGTTGATGGAGATCCGTTCTCAGCCTTTTGGCTAGTGCTAATTCCACATAACAATTTATCCAATTTTTCTTTAAGACAAATAAGATCATTTTCAATAAAACTCATCTTGCTTTTTAATATAGAAATCTCATATTTAAGCAATGTATTTTCTTCAATTAGTTTAGTGTTATTTAAAATAAGGTCATGACTTTCTATTACAAGAGTATTCCTTTCAGATTCAATGGAATCAAAAGAAGCATTTAAATCTTGATTTTTAACAACAAGATTATCTACTTCACTTTTTAAGACACTAGTTTCCTTCTTCAAATTTTTGTTCTCTAACTTTAATGATTTACTAAGTTTATACAATTCATCAAATGCTTCTTACAACTCATTAAAAGAATTTAGCTCCTTGTTGTCATCTTCATTCTCGCTATCACATGCAATGGCCATGAACCCATGCAAGCGATTTCGTTCTTCTCTTTGTGATCTTCTTCTTCCTACTCCGAGGTCGAATCATCCCAAGTAGCTTGGAATGCTTTCTTCTTATATTTCTTCTCCTTCTCCTTTTCTTTCTTTAGAAGAGGGCAATCAGGTCGAATATGCCCTTTCTTGTTGCAGTGATAGCAACAAGTTGGACTTTCCTTCTTCTCCTTCTCCTTCTTCTTTGAATCCCTGCAAATCCTAGAAAACTTTTAAAATAAAATCCTAAGGTCTTCGTAGTTGGAACTTACCTCACTATCTGATGGGACTTTGAAGGCCAAACTCTTTCTTGGCTTTGGTTTCAGTGTGTCCTGCTTTATCTTCGTCTCATAGGCCATGAGATTTCCTAGGAGATCCTCCATGTTGAGCTCAACTTCATTCGCATTTTTGATGGCTGTGACCTTTTGTTCCCATTCCGGTCTAAGGGAACAAAGAAGCTTTCCTTGAAACTCCCTCTTTATAAAGGTCTTACCTAAAGACTTAAGGTTGTTCACTATTAGAGTGTACATCTCACTTAAAGATTCATTAGTCTTCACGAAAAAAGATTCAAATTCTTGAGATAAAATATTAATCTTAGAGGATTTTACCTTTGAGGTACCCTCATGAGTTACCTTAAGTGTATGCCAAATCTCAAATGTGGTGGCGCATTGCGAGATGCGATTGAATTCCTCCTGGCTCAACACACAATAGAAGGCGTTCATCATCTTAGCATTGAGAGATAGCTCCCGAGTTTGTTGTTGGGAGTAACCTGCCTCGGGCCTTTTTGGGATGAGGTATGGCACTTCACATCGCTACCATATCATGCAGTCATTAGCTTGAAGCCAAGTCTTCATCCGGAGCTTCCAATATGGGTAGTTGCTCCCATCAAAGAATGGCGGGTAGGTAGTAGACTACCCCTTGGATGATTTCACCATGAACAAGTTGCCCTCCATTAGATCCTTGTCGTGTTATGCTGATTTGCAAGACCTGCTCTGATACCAATTGTATTTCCCTAGATGGAGGGGGTGAGATTGAGTGTGATACGAAAATGATACGGAAATGAAATCAACAATCACACAAGAATGCAATCTCACAAAGCACACAAAGATATTTAGGTGGAAACCCAAACCTGGGTAAAAACCACCACCTAAGCCTCTCGACTTAGGATTTCTCGATCGACCTAGTACATCAAATCCACTAACCGAACTACTAAAAACTAAGATAGTTCAAGCTCAATACAATCGACACTACTTTGTATAAGGGTAGTGTACCTCAAAACCCTTCTCTTCATGAGGAGTATTTTGTCTCACAATGGAGATGAGAATTCAAATAACATATACCCAACAAAGGAAAAATTACAACAATCCTATAAAGGCACAAAGTACTAATGTTAATCAAGCTACTATAGGAAAATGAAACTTCCCTTTGATGAGAATGGCACAGTGAATACCCAATGCGGTAAGTGTGATACATGCAAGGCACAACAACGCTCTTGTATGCAATGGCGAGAGAGTGGGTGCACAGCAAAGATGGTGCTCTCTAGTGTATACTAGAAGATCTTGGAGAGAAATAACACTTCTCTACTTGGTAATCTCTTCTTTGACACAAATGTGGTGGAAAGTAGTATTAGTTGGTGTGTGAAACGAAGGAAGGGTCAGACGTCTAATTCTAGACGGGTTGCTTCTTGTTTTCACCAGATCGAAATAGGGTTCTAGTGTTACATGGGTCAGACGACATATAGGACATTTGGAAAGAGAGATATCTGCGATAATTGATTTCTCGAGGCTTAAATAGCTGTTAGGACACAAAAAAGCAATTTGGGTCAGATCTTAGCCTAACGCCTTTTTATCAGATGGCTGTGTTGATCTATGGATGCCTGAAAGTGTAATAGAATTAATTATAAGGTAATCTTTGAGGGTTATCTTCTGACAATCCATCGATCCAATTGTGGGATGTCTGTCATTGGCATCAGACGTCTTCTAAGATGTCTGGACTATGGGTTGGTTGTCATAAATCAATGGATAGAATGCACTAAGTCCCACCTAAGAGTATGGACATCTGCACAAAAGGTCAGACATCATAAAGTCATAGATCAGGTGTCTGAGGTCTAGATTGGACGTTTGATCAGGTTGTCTAAAGCCTATTTTAGTTTTCTGATTTTTCTAAGAGTTTGTCTAAGAGTCATGGTGAGGTGTAAGGTTACTTAGGACTAAGGTAGGGTACTTTGGGCTCTTTACAAGAATCTAAAGAAATAAAAGAGCAAAGTACATGACAAGAATACAAGGTAGAAGAAAGAATATTTCTATCTTATACTACATTTGCTTCCTTCTTCAAGTTCTTGCTTCCATGCGAAGCTCCTCCTCCATCAAGCTCGTCCAATCTGCCATGGATGCGAGCTTGAGCTCCTTCACACTTGTATCCATTTGCATTTATCTTGAAACTTGTCTACTCAAATGCAAATGTTAAATCACAAATGTTTTGTTATTATCAAATTAACAATTGTGGTGCCCTTGCTCCAATAGTTTTCACTTCGCTTTTGTAAATAAATAAAAGCAAATTTTCCTTGTATCTAATTTTCGCTTCTCCCATGCGAGATTTTAGTATGTTGGTTTTGCTAGGGCCTAGCAAAATTTAGGCATGGGGGTATGATTGTGCAGCAATCATAGGACTTAATCAACTTGAATTGAGTTAGATCCTAGCTTAACTTAGGAATAATACATGTATAAGTTGCATATGTTGCATCATAACTACTTTACTTAGCTATTTAGAGAATAATGCTATTTTACCTTACTAATTAGAGAATAATCATATTTATAGATAATAAGGAGCTCAGGAAATGGCCTGAAGCTGAATTAAAGCTAGATAGAAGCTGGAGCTGCAGTAGTGCTGGAGCGGGAGCTTGAAATAAAGTTAGGAATAAAGAAGAAAGGAAGATAAAGAGTAAGAAAGAGGTATACTAGGTTACTTGTAAGAATAATTATAGAAATTAAAGTAAAGAAGAACTTAGGATAACCCCACCCTTATCCATAGGCCTTAGGATAACCTTATCCATATTACTTTCCCTAATTCATCCTCCTATTAGGTTAATTTAGCTTAGGAAACCCTAAATGCACCCTCCAACACATTTTTGGATGTCCAGACAGTGTGTCTGGACGTCTAATCTCTATAGAAACCCCAGACAGAACCTACTGCCAATACTGATACAAAATTAGATGTCCAACCTATTCTTCAGACATCCAACTTTGAAGTATAAGTCATTTAACCACACTTCTAGATGTTTGTAGGTCCTCTCTGGTCCCTCTTTTTGGAAGTAGAAGCATGAACTTGCATCCTTTGACGTAGAAACTCTGCCATACATCTTAGGAAACCTATTTAGAGACCTCCTAAGCCTATCCCACAACCTTTAACCCTAACCAAAGTCGGATAGATCCTAATCCTAATCCAAGAACCTAATGAGGTTCACACTAAACTTGATTAACTCAATAGGAGTCAATTAGGCTAACCCTTTGATTAATTGGCTCATGGAACCCAATTGGAAGTCTACCTATGTCAATTAGACTACAATAAGTTTAATTAGAGTCAAGTAAACCTAGCCTAATTAAAGGTGCATACCTAGTTTAGTGGTTGAACCCAAATATAATCAAGTTCACACAAGACTTGATTGATTACATTTCCACCTATGCAAGTTTAATTGGATCCAACTAGAATCCAATTGACTCACCCACAACCCAATTAGGTTGATAAAAACCTAATTAGGTAATTAAAAGAGCGATCTTCATTTTCGTTGAATTTTTAAACATAAATGACGTGTCATATTTAATCACGCGGTAGAAAATCACTTTTCAGAACATTTAATTCTCAAAATCTAACCATGAAAATAGTTAGGTAATTTCAACAGGGAGGAATAAGCCTATTAAACTAGTGAATGGTGCCTCATTTATTTGGGAAACTCAACAGGTGTGCATACTAATTCGAGTAATTCATTTTCAACATAAGTTATCATTTTATGTAATTAATCAAGAATATAGCAGTTCACATGCAAAATCACCACCATGGAAACATGTAAATTGCGATCTTGATACTGGTAAACACTGTCAATATTAATCTTCTACAAGATAGAGCCCGTTCACTATAACCAATATCCCATATTTAATATCATTCATGAGAAGAATTCAGTTATAAGTAATTCACCTAGAATAGAGGGATATTCATGCAAATGTACCTCAATAAATCAAGATGTTAAATAAAAGAATAGTGTTTCTCAAAATGGCAAAATTCATAAATATTAATACGGTCGTTACTCTTTAGGAACAGAGGATTTGGCGGAGGAGCTTGCACGCGAGGAGGAAGGGATGGCTGATGGCGAGAACGTCGATTGTTGTGCGATAGAGGTCGAGCATCGTAAAGGTGGTGGTGCACCGGTGAGTGGTGGCCAAAGGTCGTTGGCCAGAGTGGGAGAGGCCGGCGGTGGGTAGATGTCGATGGGTGGCTGGGAGGATGGCGAATTGATTGGTTGGCGGCATGGCTAGCAAGGCAATGTTGGCAAGCTCCCGGTGAGTCTATTGGTGGCATTGGCGAAGAGGTTGGTGGCCGGAGAGGGTGGAGTGGTGGTGGTGGGTTATGGGTTCATTTTACCTGTAGTAGGAGAAGGAGGTTGAAGAGGAAGTAGAAAGGGAAGGGGTGCGGTGTTGTGTGCCTTAAGGAAGGCAGAGAGGGAGAGTGGTGGTGTTGGCGTGGGTGCTGCTGGCATTTAGGAGAAGATAGCGACCGTTGTGGGAACGGGTGATGGTGGTCCTAGAGGGAAGAATAGGGGGTGGTTGTGTGTGGGTTGCATGGCCTTGCAGAGGAAAGAAAAGAAGAGGAAGATCAAGATGAGCGGTTGATGGTGGTGGGATGTGGAGTTGCTGGTCGTGGTGTTAGCTGTCTGCAGGGAGGGGGTTGGCGGTGGAGAAGGTGATGAAGGTGGTGTTGGAAGTGGTCGATGATGGGAAGGACGTTGAGAGGGTGGAGGCACTCATGCTATCACCACAAGCATGTAGTGTGATGGGTTGGCAGGGATGAAGCATGCTGCAAGTTACGATGCACGCTCTGACCATGTTGTTCGCTCCAGCCACGGTGCCAGTGGTGGTGATGGAAGAGGTCCCAGCCGAGGAATAGAATAGATGGTGATGGCTGGTCCTCTCCCTACAATCAACTCCTTTATTCATTTTCTTTGGTCGAAAAGTTCTTCAACCACTTGCGAAGATCGTGAGTGGTTGGAATGGTAAGTGCGCTTGGTGGTATCTTCTTCAGATGTCTAAGCAATACTCTAGACATCTTAAAAAGTGTGGAATCAGCAAGTTCATGATGGCGGTTCCCAGATGTCCGACCTTATCTCTAGACGTCTTATAGATGTAGAAATGGATGTCTGAACTCTTGCACCTAGCCTGCATCCATCAAATCAATTATTTTACCATATCATATGTTATTAAATGTAAAATTGATGCATAAAATTACATGCAAACTAAAGTGAATTGCCATATGTTTGTCGAAGCGAAATCAGGTTTTAAAGTAAAGTGTTATAATATAGTTGAAATCGCTTTGAAAATAAATAGATATTATTACTCAAAGTTTTAAGTCCGAGGTCAAACACAGGGAGCAAATTAAGATTTAGAAATCAAGAGCACAACTTTGAGAAATTGAATATAATATGCAATGAAAACCAGAGTTATAGTGCAAAAAATGTAGACACACAAGATTAAAGAAATCAATGTAAACAAGCACAAAAGTTGGACGTCTTGAATGATGAATTAGACGTCTTAAACTTATGGGGGCTACAGTGCTTTTGTTTGTTCACTTTTCTGTCCTGATCTCTTCTTTGTTCTTCTTTTGCGGCTGCTTTCTTCCTTCTTCTTTCTTTCTTTTCTTCTATTCTCGTGCCCGTGCCTTAGCCTTTCTATGCCTTCAGCTTCTTCTCCTTCCTTCTCTTTCTCTCTTTGGCTCCTTCTGCTTCTACCTTCAGTCCTTCTCCTTCTCTTTCTTTCTCTTTCTTCTTCAGCTCTTCAGCTCTCTGACTTCAACTTCTTCCTCTTCAGCCTTGCCTTCTCCTTCCTTAGCTTTGTCAGGCCTCCGCCTTCTTCTTCCTTGGCTTCTTCTTCTTCTTCTCCTTTTCCTGTGAGAGAAAAACCTGCCCCTACCCCATGCGTGCTCTCTTTTCCTCTTTCTCTCTTAGGCTCGCTCTCCCAGAGCCACCATCTCGGGTAATCGGGTTCGGTACATGCCCCGAGACCAGGCCCACCTACGTGCGGTGGTGGGCAGGGAGTGCAGGGTTGGGTACACGGGTCACACCAGGTCCGCGGAGGTCGAGTCACGGATGAGGCGGGTGAAGGTGAGTAGGACCTCACCCCGTGGTTAGGAGGCGATAAGCCCTATGCAGTTTTGCAACTTATTCAGCTGTGGTGCACCAATAGTTTTCGAGGTGGGACTATCTTCCCACCTCTCTTGTGCGTGCCTGCCGCAGGGATGTCTTTGGTTGATTTCAGTTGCTACTTTGGCCCTCGAAGGCAATTGCTTGCCTGGACCTGTGCGGGGAAGCATTCTACGCAACCTGGGGCTATGAATCTGGAGCGGGGAGACCTGGAGGGAGCTCGCAAGCAAGTTTCTTGCAGTCGTCAATGGCTGCAAACCACCTATACTTGTTAACATGCAAATGGCCTCGTGGCCATGTCAGAAAGTGATGGTTCGTTTTTAGTGACAACCGGGTTTTATTGTTATAGCGTCGTAGTATAGCCAGTTGTTGCCATCATTTCAAATATATAAATTTTTTACTCGGAAAAGAGTTCCTAAGGTCGAACTCAGGGAGCAAGTTGTATTCTAGAGATATACATGTTTCTTTTACAAAAATAAAGAAAGAGAGAGAAAGAATTTGTTGTCTTCTTTTCTCTTTGTTTCTCCTCGTCTCAGATCTTCTTCTTCTTTGTCTGCAGAGGTGATGTTCTTCTTCTGCAGTGGTGATGCTCTTCTTCTTCTTCCAGCTGTTCCTGCTCTTCCTGTTTCTTCTGTCTTTCTTCAGATCTTCTTCTTTCTTCTTTGTTCTTCTTCTTTCAGTTCTTCCCTTGTTCTTTTGTGTTCTCCTCTGCCTCGCCTTCTTCTGTTGTTCTTCAGATCTCCTTTTTTTCTTTTTCCAGTCAGGACGTCGCCCCTCCTTCTTTCTTCTTTTCTCTTCAGGACGTCGTCTGATTTCCAAATCAGACGACTTAAACTGCCTGTTGCTACAGTGTCTCCCTCAGCTTCCTTCTTCTTCCGCGGTCCTTCTTCTTCACCTGTGCCTGCACACTTCAGAGCTTACGTCAGAGGACAAAACCTACTCTACCCTCTCCCCCCAGCGTCTCTCTCTCTCTCTGAAACCACTCTTGGGAAAGCTCTCCCAGAGCTGCCGGGTAGTCGGGTACGGGTCAGGTCCGGGTCCAGGCCCACCGGCGTGCGTGGTGGGCGAGGAGTGCAGGTCAGTCTAAGTCGGGTCGAGTCAGGTCCGCGGGCCGTGAGCGCGGACGAGACCGGGTAACCGGGCGGGTGAAGGGGACCTCACCCCGTGTGCTGAGGCAGTAAGGCTAATTCACAAAATCAATTTAAGCGGTGAAAAGGTTGTGAGGCTTACCGATGTGGGACTAAACGGAGGCCTCCCCTCGCGTGCGCCTGCTGGAAGACCGCGGCCTTACTTCTGCAGCTGTGGCTTCGATTTGCGTCGGTTGCTGGCTGGCTGCCCTCGCAGGACTCCCCGTAATCCGCAGCAGCTGGAGACCTGGAGTCCTCAAGCCTGGAGCGCGGGAGAAGCTGCTTCAATGTGCGTTAATGGCGGTCGAGCCTCAGAACCTGTCGGACACGAATACGGCCTCTCGGCCTGATCAAACTACTGCGGAACCTTCACCGTGGCACGGCGAAGGTGCGGAGCTGTGCGGCAAGCCGCAAGGTGGTGTCTGGCGGCAGCCCTAGGTTGGACTGCAACCGGAGAAATGGGTTTGTTTGGGGGAGCGTTATGGAGGTGTGGAGTGGCAGTGGAGGGGTGGGGGGTGCTCAGTGTGATGAGGCGGAGGTTCGGTGAGGGTCGGCGAGGCGTGTGAGGCGGTGGAGCGATGGGGTCATCTCGCCGGAGGGTGGCCGGAGACGAAGGGGGTGACGATGGTCAGGGTCGGTCGAGGGCTTAATTGAACAAATTGAAAGCGGGGAAAGAAAGAGGAGAAGAAGGGAAGTAGTTCTAGCTTACTTGCAGGGACGAAGGGGGAGCAGCAGGGCGACAGTCGTATCGACTGTCGCCGGAGAAGAAGATGCTCAGGGAAAGGGGCGGCGGCGAGCAGAGAGCCGGAGAGGCGCCAGCTGGGTGCGGCGTGGCGCGGGAAGAGCAGGGGAGGAAGTCTCTGCTGCTGGTATTGCGGCAGAGCGAAGAGGAGGAGGGGGAGGAACCGTCGGAGCTGGTGAGCGTCTGCCGGAGTGAGAAGAGAGGAAAGTTGGGGGTTTTCTCCGTCAGATCCGAGCTGCCCAGGTCGGTGGAGCAACGGGGGGTATTTATAGGGATCAAAACAGGGAGGAAGGCGGAGGGAGACGACGTGTCTCCCTCGCCGGAGGATGGCCGGAGACGAAAACCCATACCGTCCGTGCGTTCGCACGGCCGGTATGGTGGGCTACAGCGACCAGGGGGGTGTCCCTGCGACGGCTGACGACGCAGGGCACCCCCGGTTTACTTGCCAGGCTTTCCCCCTCACCCTGCCGGCACCATGCTCCGCGCAAGGTCGCTGGAGCATGGTGCTGGCAGGTTTTGCAGGGGGGACCTGAATGCAAAGAACGAAGGAGAGTTAGGGGCCAAAATGCGACGGTTCAAAAGTTGAGGGCCAAAAGGTAAATATATGAGGACCAAAGTGTAAAGTCGGTCAAGGAGGTTTACATATATTCTTTAGAAATCGTGCGTAAGCTGGTACGTGGCGGATTGCATCCATCAAGGGGATGTTTATGTGGACCTGCTCTCCTCAGGGGCCACGGGTTTGGTGGTCTTCTTTCCCTTGGTCAGGGCCTCGGGAAACGGGATCTTGGTTGGTTCTTCTAGGATAGGTCCAGGTTGTGGATCTGGAACAGCGGTACCTTGGATAACTATCCTAGGGTCATGGTTATCAGGCTTGGAGTGGTTTGGATAATGCGGGTCTTGAGTTGTTTTACCACTACGTGTTGTTACAGAATTTAATCAGGCCTGATTTTGGTTTGGGTTTGGTAGGAGGGGTGGCTGCTGCTGAAATCCCGCATAAGAAGTTGAGGCTTCCATCTCATCTGGAGATGGAGCAGTAGGAGCCTGATAAATCCATTGGGCGTGGCCTAAATTTGGATTCATAACGCGCTTCTGGGTTGGCACATTATTTGGGTTAGGAAGAGGTTGGGAAGGGAGTGTGCCTGGTTGGCGAGAATTTGCCAACTGGGCCAGTTGAGTTTTAACTTCTGTAAGCTCGTCCTTGTGCTGTTTTTGAATAGCCGCATTCGCTTTTTGAATGTCAGCCAGAGTCTGAAGGATTAGGGACATTTGATCCTGATTTGGCCCTGATGGATAAGTAGGGTTGGGCCGAGGCTGAGGCGGCTGGTAGTGACGAGAGGGCTGTGGGCGGGACTGAAAAGGTGGTCTTTGGGTTTGGGAATTTCCCGCCCACTGAAAATTGGGATGGTTTCGCCATCCAGGGTTGTAAGTGTTGGAGAATGGGTCGTTCTGGATGGTGTTGAGGTCCTCGCAGGTCTGAGGAACCTCCTGAGAATCAGGGAAAGGGGGAATGGAGTTCCCCCGGCTGGTGTAGAAAGGATCGGATGATCCTCCGATCCAAGAATCAGATGGGGATGGATATGGATCCATCCCAGGGGAAGATCGGTGGAGGATGTTTTGCACAGTCTCCTGTGTGGAAGGAGGTTGTTCAAAGGAGTTACGCGCGGAGGTGGCTCGCTGCAAGTGCTGAGTCAGCTCATCCACCTTCTTTTCAATGATTGTGACCTTGTCCAATCGACTGGCCATTAATTCCAGGTCGACTGATGCGGATAGGCCCTGCGTCTCATGTGCTCCCTTAAGATTCGTCGCTGCGTGGGTATTCGTCCTGTCGAATAATCCCATGGAGTCATTGTTGATGGAGTTCTCGCACATGTTTTCGAGAATCTCCCAAACGGTGTCTTCATGTTGACCCATGATGTTTCCTCCGCAAGTTGCATTGACGAAAAGGCGGATGTCCTCACGGAGTCCCTGGTAAAAAGATTGGACTTGTTCCCATTTAGGAACTCCGTGATGGGGGCACTTTCTCATGAGATCCTGAAAACGATCCCATGCCTCATGGAGAGGTTCTCCTGATTGTTGAGTGAAGTGTGTAATCTGATGGCGCAAGGCGTTGGTCCGACCAACGGGAAAAAACTTTTTCAAAAACTCGGATTGAAGTTCTTCCCAAGTGTTGATCGGCCGGGTCTGAGTTTGATACCAATGGGCGGCCTTGTCCATAAGAGAAAAGGAGAACATCTTCATGAGAAGAATATCCCGATTTTGCGCATCTGATCCAAAAGTGTGGGCCAGATGCTTTAGCTGTTTGATGTGCTGGAAGGGATCTTCAGAATTAAGCCCATGGAATTTAGGTATAGCATGAATCATGTTGGGCTTTAATTCGGAATCAGGTCCTCCAGTCGGGATTCTGACTCGAGGCTCAATGGCCACCGCAGCAGGATTGTAGTGGTCCCGCATCATAGGACGCTGTGGTGGGTGCACGAAGTTTTGGAAGAGGTCATTGAGTCGCTGGAGCTGGTGTTCCAGATTATTTTCTTCCTCAACTGGCTGAGCCATGATGGGGGAAGAAGAAGAACTTGGTTCTGAATCAGAAGAGAGAATAATGTGAGGGTGTTTCTGCACAAACACGGGTGCCGAGGCTTGGCCTTGACGAGAGCGAATTTCTAAAGGAGGTCTTAAGGGTGGTCTTAGGGACCTCCTTCCGTACATGCACTGTTGGAAGAGGTAAGTTTAGAAGGTGCTGGACCCAATCAAGGCACCCAAAAATGTGTTGGGTGATTATAGAGGTGCGGGGCAGATGGACCCCTTGATCAAAAAGATCGTCCACCTGAGAATTACCTGGGCAGCCAGAGAGGGAGAGTCCCGCGAAGACCCCTACACGGTAGAGCGTCCCCACGGGTTACAGGGTTTCCCCCACCCGACCTCTCTTGTCACTGCGGTTCCAGGTAGACCAGAATGGGGATCTTGACCTCTTAAGTCTACCAATTTTAAGATTAGGGTGCTTAAGGTTTCACTTGAACTTTAGTCTTTTAAGTGCAAAGAGTGACCTAATTTAAGGTTGGTTGACCCAAGGGGTCAACTTTACCTCTTGTTTTCTTTGAGAGCTTTTAGGTCTTGTCTTTTAGGGTTCAAGTGTTTAGAGAGCCAATTGTTTTAGGTTTTCTTTTGAATAGGTATTTTCAATCAATGGTTTAGGGACACTTCTTTTGGATTTTCTCCATTCTTGATTTAAGTAGTGTGTCTCTAAAACCCTAATGTTGAATCTTATGTTGGCTCTACTTGGTCCAGTTAGTTCTTTGTTGGGTAATTAGGGCTCAAGCAAGAATGTGTTAGCCCTTAAATACCCTTAATAGTGTGCAGGACTAATGAGTTGAAAACATGCAACTTTTATGGTTACTAAGTATGGAAGACAGGTTAGCCCTATATTGCTTGTTCTTTTCTTTTCTTCCTCTTTAGAGTTTAGGGGTTAATAGCGAGAGGAAAAATTTACCTGTCCTCGGAGTGGTTGTTGTGCGGTTGCTTGTCTTCTTGATTTCCTGTAGTTTTCTGCACAAAAGAGAGGAGATTATCAGAAATTAAAAAGAAACAGGAATGTTTACCTCTAGAATAGCCGTTGCTCCCCGGCAACGGTGACAAAAATGATGGTACTTTTCGAGTTGACAACCGGGTTTTATTGTTATAGCGTCGTAGTATAGCCAGTTGTTGCCATCATTTCAAATATATAAATTTTTTACTCGGAAAAGAGTTCCCGAGGTCGAACTCAGGGAGCAAGTTGTATTCTAGAGATATACATGTTTCTTTTACAAAAATAAAGAAAGAGAGAGAAAGAATTTGTTGTCTTCTTTTCTCTTTGTTTCTCCTCGTCTCAGATCTTCTTCTTCTTTGTCTGCAGAGGTGATGTTCTTCTTCTGCAGTGGTGATGCTCTTCTTCTTCTTCCAGCTGTTCCTGCTCTTCCTGTTTCTTCTGTCTTTCTTCAGATCTTCTTCTTTCTTCTTTGTTCTTCTTCTTTCAGTTCTTTGTTCTTCTTCTTTCAGTTCTTCCCTTGTTCTTTTGTGTTCTCCTCTGCCTCGCCTTCTTCTGTTGTTCTTCAGATCTCCTTTTTTTCTTTTTCCAGTCAGGACGTCGCCCCTCCTTCTTTCTTCTTTTCTCTTCAGGACGTCGTCTGATTTCCAAATCAGACGACTTAAACTGCCTGTTGCTACAGTGTCTCCCTCAGCTTCCTTCTTCTTCCGCGGTCCTTCTTCTTCACCTGTGCCTGCACACTTCAGAGCTTACGTCAGAGGACAAAACCTACTCTACCCTCTCCCCCCCGCGTCTCTCTCTCTCTGAAACCACTCTTGGGAAAGCTCTCCCAGAGCTGCCGGGTAGTCGGGTACGGGTCAAGTCTGGGTCCAGGCCCATCGGCGTGCGTGGTGGGCGAGGAGTGCAGGTCAGTCTAAGTCGGGTCGGGTCAGGTCCGTGGGGCATGAGCGCGGACGAGACCGGGTAACCGGGCGGGTGAAGGGGACCTCACCCCGTGTGCTGAGGCAGTAAGGCTAATTCACAAAATCAATTTAAGCGGTGAAAAGGTTGTGAGGCTTACCAATGTTGGACTAAACGGAGGCCTCTCCTCGTGTGCGCCTGCTGGAAGACCGCGGCCTTGCTTCTGCAGCTGCGGCTTCGATTTGCGTCGGTTGCTGGCTGGCTGCCCTCGCAGGACTCCCCGTAATCCGCAGCAGCTGGAGACCTGGAGTCCTCAAGCCTGGAGCGCGGGAGAAGCTGCTTCAATGTGCGTTAATGGCGGTCGAGACTCAGAACCTGTCGGACACGAATACGGCCTCTCGGCCTGATCAAACTACTGGGGAACCTTCGCCGTGGCACGGCGAAGGTGCGGAGCTGTGCGGCAAGCCGCAAGGTGGTGTCTGGCGGCAGCCCTAGGTTGGATTGCAACCGGAGAAATGGGTTTGTTTGGGGGAGCGTTACGGAGGTGTGGAGTGGCAGTGGAGGGGTGGGGGGTGCTCAGTGTGATGAGGCGGAGGTTCGGTGAGGGTCGGCGAGGCGTGTGAGGCGGTGGAGCGATGGGGTCATCTCGCCGGAGGGTGGCCGGAGACGAAGGGGGTGACGATGGTCAGGGTCGGTCGAGGGCATAATTGAACAAATTGAAAGCGGGGAAAGAAAGAGGAGAAGAAGGGAAGTAGTTCTAGCTTACTTGCAGGGACGAAGGGGGAGCAGTAGGCCGACAGTCGTATCGACTGTCGCCGGAGAAGAAGATGCTCAGGGAAAGGGGCGGCGGCGAGCAGAGAGCCGGAGAGGCGCCAGCTGGGTGTGGCGTGGCGCGGGAAGAGCAGGGGAGGAAGTCTCTGCTGCTGGTATTGCGGCAGAGCGAAGAGGAGGAGGGGGAGGAACCGCCGGAGCTGGTGAGCGTCTGCCGGAGTGAGAAGAGAGGAAAGTTGGGGGTTTTCTCCGTCAGATCCGAGCTGCCCAGGTCGGTGGAGCAACGGGGGGTATTTATAGGGATCAAAACAGGGAGGAAGGCGGAGGGAGATGACGTGTCTCCCTCGCCGGAGGATGGCCGGAGACGAAAACCCATACCGTCCGTGCGTTCGCACGGCCGGTATGGTGGGCTACAGCGACCAGGGAGGTGTCCCTGCGACGGCTGACGACGTAGGGCACCCCCGGTTTACTTGCCAGGCTTTCCCCCTCACCCTGCGCGGCGCCATGCTCCGCGCAAGGTCGCCGGAGCATGGTGCTGGCAGGTTTTGCAGGGGGGACCAGAATGCAAAGAACGAAGGAGAGTTAGGGGCCAAAATGCGGCGGTTCAAAAGTTGAGGGCCAAAAAGTAAATATATGAGGACCAAAGTGTAAAGTCGGTCAAGGAGGTTTCTTCTTAGGCTCAAGTTTTTATACATGATTAATTAGGACCTAAGGAATCTGATGGTGAATTTCATTTCTATATTAAACCTTGTTTGACCGGTCAATTTATGCAAAAACCCAAATTAAGTTATTAATTGGGCATGGTTCTCAATGTAGGTCAAAATGGGTTCTGAAGGCCAAATTGAAGGTTCTAAACCCTAGAGATTATTTTTCTATGAATTTTAGAGGGTTTATTCTATTTTTACTTTGCCTCAAACCTCGTGAATTGAAGTGGGTTGTTTTAGGGTTACAAATTATCATTTAGTTTCTTGGAATTGCTGTAGCCCTTGCTAGATCATCTCATCCCACTTTTATTCTTGTTAAGTTGCTTTGACCTATGTTTGGGCCTTGAATTACCCTGTATGCAGATTATACTGGTAAAATTGCATTTTTACCCCTTATGACTTGTTTTCTTCTTAAACTCAGAATTCTCTGAGTTAAGCCTTTCCTTGAGATATGTAGGAGCTTTTATCCTTTGTATTAGGTCAAAATGAGCTAGTTATGGCTCATGATGAGGTTCTCATCAGAAAGATCAGGAGGCTTCACCGAGACACGGCGAATGTGTTGCGGGGGTCGACTTAGCGTGGGGCTGCTGGAGTGTCCGTGACTAAGGCACCTTGTGTCCGTGTGAGTGGGTGTGTTCGGGGGGTGTTTTGGGTGTGTGGCCTGGTGACTGAAGTGAGGGTTTATGTTCAGTGAAGTGTTGCAGAGCTTACGGGGTGGTTGGCGAGGTGGATGGAGGTGCAGAGCGACAGGGATGCCTTGCCGGAGGTCTGGCCGGAGTTGGAAGGGGTGATGGTGATTGAGTGTGTCAAGGGGTGTTTTCAAGAAATAAAGAGGGGAAAAATGAGTAGAAGGGAAAAGGGACTTATCTAGACGTAAGGAGATGAAGGGGGAGGCAGAGATGGCAGCCAGCTCGTATTGCCATCGTCGAAGACGAAGCACTCAGTAGGGGTAGGACGACGACGACGAAGGGGCTATAGATGTGTCGGCGGGTGCGGTGCGACGCGAACGAACAAGTGGAAGAGAACCCTACCACTGGTATTGTGGCTAGGCGATGAGGGAAAGAGAGTGAGGTCACCGAGCTTGCTGAGCCACTAGCTGGAGGAGGAAGAGACGAATTTGAGGGATTTCCCAGCCAATGTCAAGCTTGGGAGATGCGGGGTGGCATGGGTTTGCTTATATAGGCCCTGGGGGAAGGATTTATGCTTGGAAGCCAAGCTTCCAAGCATGGCAAGCTCACCGGAGAAGGAAATTTGAAGGAGATACCAAATAGAGCCTCAAATTATGCTCATACTAGAGATTTCTCAGAGAATCTCCCTTTCAATTTTAAAGGGGATTCTCTGAGAAACCAGAGAGATCTTGCCCTTGAAATCTCGTCGGAGTAGGATTCCCTTTGCTATAATGGTAGAGGGACCTCATTGCTAAGAACGAAGACAAAGCTAGGGGGTTTCTGTAGAGGTTTTCAAAAGATAGGGGTAGAAATGTAATTGGGCTGGACCTGTTTGCAAAGTGGGTCAAGATGAATTCCCCTTAGGTCCAAATTTGATAAAGCCTAATTTGGACCTAACGAATCCAATGGTAAAGTTGGATTTTGGGTTTGATCACGTTTGACTGGTCAATCTACACAAAAACCCAATTTAGGGTAAATATTTGACTAAGTCCCCAATTTAGGTCAAAATAGGTTCCAAGGGTCAAATTGAAGGTTATAAACCCTAGAGAATATTTTTCCATGATTTTTAGAGGGTTTAGGTGAATTTTATCCTGAGCAGAACCTTGTTAAAAGAAGTGGGTCTGTTTTAAGGTTACAAGAAGTCATTTAATTCCTAGAATTCACATGAACCCTTTTCTGTTTGAACCAACCCACTTTTTATTTTGTTAAGAACATTTGACCTATGTTTAGCCTATGAGAAAATCCGTTGTTGTATTGCAATGGTAAAATTGCAGTTTTACCCTTTGTTTCTTGCTTTTATCTCAGAATGATTATTCATGGAATTAGGACCTCAGTTGGTTATGTAGGGGCTTTTGTTCTCTTTTCTGGGTCAAAATGAGCTAGTTAGGGCTCATGATGGTGTTCCCATCATACCCCCATGCCTAGCTTTTGTTAGTCACTTAGCAAAATTTTAAGGTTTTAACTTCTGTTCTAAACCATGAGTTCCTTGGTGTTAAGAGATTATGATGAGTGCTTTTTTTTCTCTTTGATTAGGTTAGAATGCCGATAGTAGGCCTAGAGGTACTCAAGTACCAACCTAGATCCGGACTTGACCAGCTCTAGCCTCAGTCCTCCGCGAAGGTTTTTAAGGCCCACAGGAACTATCCTAAGGTTCATTAGACTCTGCAGTTAAAGCACCCGTGCTTGTAACGTATTTTAGCCTCGGTTCAATTTGCAGTGCATTTTTTGTAAGAGAGAGACAGAGGATTTTCTTTGTTTGGAGAGTTTTCTCACTCTTTTCTTTTTATTTCTAGCTTCGGATTGGCATCTCAACAAGGTCTGTATCGGATTCCTCGTCCCCATCATCAATCCTCGAAGGGTCCCTAGCAATCGATGCTTCGTGATAGCACCGCCCATAGCAACCCCCAGAACCCTGGCTTTCAAGATTTTGAGATAATCCCGCCCATGGTGTTTTGTAGCTAAATCCAGACCCTAGCAATCGACATTTCGTGATAATGCTACCCATGGCATCTAAACCAGCACAGGGTGTTTACATGCCCCCTGTAGGATATGTAAATATCTTAGGAGACAAGCACCGAGGAGACGATATGTTATTGCGCATCTTCGAGGGGAATTTCCCGCCTCTCCGCGGTGGGAACTAGTCTAAATCAACTTGTGTTGATCGGCCGCTCCTAATCTAGGCGACTTTTTCCAAACACTTAAACGCTTTTGCATGATTTTGATAATTATGCCCACTGAACCAGAATGTGTGTGGATTGGGGTTCTTAGGTTATCGAGTCCCATAAACTGGAGGTCAGTTAACGAGGCCGAATACTCCCTAAGCCTTAGACCAAATACTTAAGCTTCGCATTTTCCCCAACCTCTTAAGGACTATCCAGATCTTAACAGATACTTGAACTTTTAAGCCTACGAGTCTAGCCCAAGAGGCCTAAGATCAGCGTTCCTACTAATCTCTTTTGTGTCTCATTAGCACTTTTTTTCCTTTCATTTTCTTTTTCTTGATATGGTCTAGAACTTAGTTAATCCCTTAATTTCTTATTAATGACTATCTCTTCTTTTTTTTTCTCTTCATTTTGTGCTCTTTTTTTTTTGACATTTTTCACTTTTCCCCTTTTTCTCGTCATGATTTGTATTGCCTCAAAATTTTCTCTCCCCTCAAAATTTTTGTTCTTTTTCAAGATTTTTTCATTTTTTTGGTGTTTTTGTGATGTGTGATTTTTTTGTTGAAGCCTTTTCTTGTGAGATGAGTCGGTGTTTTGCACTTTCATACCCCCCCATGCCTACGATTTGCAATGTACCCATTGTAAATTAGGTGGGTTTGAGTTCAACTTAGATCATTCATTAGAACAGGTTTTAGGTGGGCGAACAGGTCGAAGTGACTGTTGAGAAAAATTTCAAAACTCGTGTACGAGTACTTGAGGTGGGGTCGGCTATTCTAATAGATGAACCCTAAAGTGCAATATGAATTCAGCATAGGAATGTCAAGAAGGGTTTCAGGTTTTTCAAAAATGATGGGTTGCCTCCCATTAAGCGCTGAGTTTTACGCCATCGGCTGGGCGTAATGACCTCAGGGAGAATGGAGGGTAAAGGATATCTCAGCCAAATTTGTATCGGTCAAGTCAATGAATGGTTTGAGTCTCTGACTGTTCACGATGAAAGGTTCTGAATCATGACTGAGTGGACTAACCTCAATGGTTCCAATTCCAAAGATTCGTCGGTCGAGGTAGGGTCCGATCCATTTTGATCATAGTTTTCCTGGGATAGTTTAAGCTTGGCATCAAAGAGTAGGACTTTTTGACCAGGATGAAAGATCTTTCTGGATATGTGCTTGCCGTGAAAGGCCTTAACCCACTCTTTGTAAATTCACGAGTTCTCATACGCGTTGTGGCGTAATTCATCGATCTCGCTCATTTGAAGCTTTCTGTGGGTTCCTGCCTTAGAAAGATCTGGGTTGCAGTTCTGTACTGCCCAATAGACTTTGTGCTCCAATTCTACGAGGAGGTGACATGCCTTCCCGTACACCAATCTGAAGGGAGACATACCTAATTGGGTTTTGTGGGCGGTCCTATAAACCCACAAAGCTTCCAGAAGTTGGGATGACCAATCCTTCCTGTGGTGATGTTTCTAAGGCATCAAAAACACCCATCGTGATCCACCAAATACGACCCATACCTACCTTTCAATATTTCTAATCCCCCGAATACTGGCTGAGGACTCTAACTTAGTTGTAGAGTTATTAGGACTTTAATTGAAGTGTGAATGCCATGTGAGGCCACCAAATAGTGAGTACATTTACTAAATCACGTGAGATTTGTGATCTCAGAAAGAAAAGAAGGAAAAGAGTGAGTGAAAAGGAACATCAAGAGAGCACAGTGTTCAGCTACTCTCTAGGTTGACTCATTTAATAGTCTAAAGATCTAGCGTTTGTAGTACTAGATTACATGTAATACCAGATGAGTGTGTGCAACCAAATACAAATCCATTCAACTCAATATCTCCTACCTAAGCCAAAAAGCCAAGGTCAAATTACAGATTATCTTCTACTTTATCCCTAAGGGAAGTAGTTGCCTATCCCGATAGAAATATTTATCAAGGGATAAGTACGAACTGCAAATGTAAGTTGGTTATTTCACTTGGATCTGTTTCCTAGGCTATTATTATTATCACTTTACAATTGTCTGGATCTCTAAATTTGTGGAATAAAGAAGAATTCCCTTGATTACTTCCATTATTTTTACTTTTTCTCGGGACTAGCAAAAACTAAGCATGAGGGCATTTGATGAGACCGCATTTGTGGGCTAATCGAATGCATAAATACCTAGATATTAGAAGGATTTCTACTTGTACATAGCATACTTAGATTTAAAAATAGATTAGTTTATAAATATGATGGCATGCTTGTTTTATATATCACATTCACATGTAATAGAAGGAAATATAAATTATGGTGGCATGTATGCATTATATGCATCATTTTGAAATAACTCTGTAAATAACCCATTTTCTTTTTATTTTATTTTATTTTTTTTCCCCGCAGAGCAAACCGTCGACACCGCCACTGCTTCACCACT
The DNA here is from genome assembly GCA_037157565.1 of Thalassia testudinum. Lineage (NCBI taxonomy): Eukaryota > Viridiplantae > Streptophyta > Magnoliopsida > Alismatales > Hydrocharitaceae > Thalassia > Thalassia testudinum. Next base: position 23,459,667 of record JAZHRO010000078.1, read on the forward strand.
GCTGCCAAGTCGTTGGAAGAGACGAGTCCTCGGGGATAGGAAACAGATTGGGAGAGAAGCCGCAACAATAGGAGGTTTTTTAAAAAATAAAAGGCCAGACTTTAGTAGGGAAGGATCAACTTCTCCACCTCTCGCCTCCACCATGCTCCTCATGTGCACATTGTGAACATGGCGTGCACCGTGATCTAAAGCAAGCATCCTCACCTCCATCACCACAGTGGTGCATAGTGACAGCGTGCATCACCACCTCCACAACCGCATCTACAACCGGCCACTACCGCACGCAGCTGCACCTGCGCACCAGCCTACACACACACAGCTAGCCATGCGTGCATTGCGTGCACCCATCCACCTCCGCGCGCGCTGCACCCACGCACCTACAGCACGCGTAGCAAGCCCCGCTCGCCCGCGCTCTAGCCAGCGTGCCCGCACTCCTCGCATGCACATGCATGCGCGCGCTGATGAGACACTCATCATGATCTCTAATTGCCCTTAATTAACTAGTCTTCCTAGTTAATTAGCTAAGGTTATGAATATATAAGGGTTAATTATAGAATAAAGGATATTTAGTCAAGGACCTTAAAATAAGTTAAAAATAACATTTTATCATTCAATTAACATTATTAATAATCTAGATAATAATTGAACTCGAAATTTTATTAATCATTCTCTTAATTAATAAGTAACTTAAACTTAATGTAAACCTAAGTATATAATAACTTAAGTGATTTTACTTAATCTAATAAATTAACCTAAAAAGGTAAAAAATGTAAATTCAAGGTGAAAACATAATATTTACCTTATTTACTAACATATATAAAAAGTTGAAAAAGATCTAAATTAAAATAAACCTTCAAAACCTGAGTTTACATTTTAGTCCTTACTTTTCATTACAGTTGGGTCCTTATTTCTCACATAGGTCGTTAAGTTTTATTACTTTTATGTCCCTCTTCATCTTCTTCAGTCGAATGAACGGTTGGCGACAGAGAGTCACCCCACCGCGCGATTACCGCCCTGCCGACATCAACCTTCTTTGTCCAAGCTCTTACAGCTTGCTCTCACCACCTCCACTTCATCCACTAGTCTGTATTAACCGGGAATCCTATTTTTTAGTGGGAGATAATCTCACCATCGTCGGAGACGACGACGGAGGTTAATCTCCTCAAGCTCCTTCAGCCAGACCCCGCCACTTTCTTCGCCACAAACTGCTATAAATACCCCCTCATACCTCTGATTTTATTCAAGTTGGCTCCCTTCCCTCTTCTAGCACTGTAGCCGACTTCGATAGGCTATTCATCCAAAACTCCAGTGACTTTCCATTCCACTTTCCAACTTCCTCCTTCCATCTTAATCAGCCGAGGAGATCCACCGTGGTCTTCTGCGACTCTGGCACAGGCACCGACCCAAGGAATCCTCCGCTCCACCTCAAATCTGCTGGCCGGAGATCTTTCTTCCACCCTCTAATTTCATCGTCTGCCATGAGACTTCGGCGGAACCCTATTGACCCCTTCGTCTAGGTAACAGTAGATTAGGAGCAGGAGTTGGAGTAGGCTAGCTTAGTTAGTTTGTTTAGGTAGTTAGATTAGAGTAATTTCATATTTTAGTTTCATCTTCTCCGACTCCGGCGAGTTCCTTGAGCTTGCCAAAGCTTTAATCTTATCTTTTTAATCACTGTACACCTTTCTGTATCTTCCATGATCACTTCTAAATCACTTAATTGCTAATTGAATCACCTAATCGCCTAATTCAACTTTCACCTTCACCAACTACTATCACTGTCTATGGTGACAGTATTCGACCTAATTCCACCTTCATGGGTTCTTCATCATCTATCCACCACTTATGAACCCTAATCGACACTATAGTACATATTATTATCACATATAAATTAAACGCCCAAATCTTAATTAAGTTCTTGAGCTCGCTGTCCATGACGGCTCAGGAATAGTTTAAATCTTAAATTAAATATATATTTATGAATATAAACATCTGTTGACTTGTTTTAACCTCTCAATCAAGTGGTTAAACAAGTTCTTAGCTTATTTCAAATCAAATCCTTTAAGAAAATGATTTCACTGTCAAATCTTAATTTTAAGAGATAAATGAAGAATTAAATGTGATACTAAGGTTCCTTGCAACCTTAGGATCTTTTCTAAATAAAAAATGCCAAAGTTGTGTTTCAACCTTTAGAATTTGTTTTGTAGCTCCAGAATGATATTAAATGGATCACTGATTGTTTTAAGGATGCTTATTTGAGGATTTAACCACTAGAGCTATAGAATGAACTTCATCTTCCCCAACTCCGGCAGAGTTGGAGAAGACCGTTTAAAGAGATTTAAGAAGCATTTAATGATCTCAGAAGATTCAGTGCAATGCACTGAAGCTATTTAAACCTTTAAAACACTGTAACAACTTTTGAATGATTTTGTCAAAAAAACACCTTTTCAAGTTCAGGCGACGAGCCTATAACCCTTGGAATCAAGGTCAGAACACCTTCCTGAAGATCTGATAAGTTCTGGATGTTGAGGAGACTCTAATTGAGGCTTTAATTTCTTGGGAGAAGGTTTTGAATAGAAAATCAATTTTTGTGCTTCTACAGTCAAACATGAGTCTGATAATGGAGATCTGAGCTTGAATTGAGGTATTGAGGAGTGAAAATTATTTCTGGGAACTTGTTTGATGATCTGAAAGTGGTTAAAGTGAGCTCAGATGATTTATTTAATAAGAATTTAGTTCCTGTCAATTTGGGTTACTTTCGAACCCAAACTAACATGAGAATCATTTTGTTGAAATTTGAATTTATATTCTACCTAAATGAGTTAATTATAACCCTTAGAATTAATCGAAATCAACTAGAAACACTTTTAAGTGTCTGTTGCACATATTGATGTCTGAAATGTGAACTCTGAAGCTTTCAGAGAAGTGAAGAGCTTCTCTGCTGGTTCTGAAGGTCTTAATAACTTAAAATCTACTCTAACAAATGCAGAATTACTTATATAACATGTATAGACCTTTAAATAAGAGAGAGAAGTCCATCTGAGGACTCTCTTGATATAATTTCACTTTCCGGCATTTGAATAACCCGTAGGAACCCTTGATTTTATCTTTAAAATTGAAGAGGAAAACATCATCAAAACCTTAGATTGACCCTGCAATTGCGTAGATCTATCTTAGAGCTTTCTAGCAAACTTGAAATCACTTGATTTGGAGCTCTGGGTAGAAAGTTATGATCATTTGAAGTTGGGTTTGGAAGGGGTAGGTTAGTCCCACATCGCTAGTTCACGAGCGCGTGCCTGGGAATGCTATGCAGTCGTTAGCGCTAGGCGCATCGGTTACCGATCTAATCTGATTTGAGCATGTGTGTGTGTGTGGGCTTGTGCCTGCGGGTGTGCGCCCTTGTGGGCGTGTGAGTGAATGTGTGCGCTGGGAGGGCGAGAAAGGCCTAGGAGGCCAGGTTGAGCTGAATTGGCTCGAGACTGTGAACCGATAAGAAATAAATCGAAAACAAACATAATTGAGATTAGGCGAGGACCGAGTAGGGTTTGGTCCCACCCTGGTCTCAGGGTGCTGTGTATCCTCGAAAGGACCTCGTCGCAAATAAAATAACTTTTGGTTAAAAAAGTAAAAAAAGCTCGCTTCAGCTGAAAGTTTAAGGGAATTGAAAGAAAAGCCACTGAAGGATGTTAAGTTAAAATGCTAAGTGTTGAGCTGAAGACTACGGAGTGTTAAAGCACAAGCACTAAGGAAGGAGAAGATTAAGGAACAAATGGAGAAGACTAAGGGAAAGAGAATAAGAGACAGGAAGAAAAGAAGGCAGGAACAGAAGAAAGGTAAAAGAGAGCTCGAGAGAAGAAAATAGAAGAAAGAAAGAAGAGAAGAGAGGCTGAAGACTGAAAGGAAAATTTATTTTTCTTGCATCATTTTTAATTACTTGTTGTTCTTAATTGTAAAAAGGCATGTTCGAATAGAACAACTTTTAATTGCCTTAATTTCTTTGGAATGAAATTGAATTGAAAAACTAACATGTTTACTTGTTAATAAAGTAAATCATTTTGAGTAAATATGTTTTTCATATGGAATTTTGTATATTCTTTATAGTTTAAATATTTTGACAAAATTCATGTTTTAAAAATCATAGTTATACCTCCTAAACTTATAGAGAAATAAAAGAGAATTGGTGAATTTGGAGAAAATTATTATACCTCCCAGTGAACGACCTGGACTCAACCAGTAAAAATTTCTAAAATGTTAGGTTAATTCGACCCTATACTACACAACCGACACAACTTTAAGTTAACCTAAGTGATTTCTTCTACTCTTAGTTAAGTGAAATTAACTTAATTACTGAGTTGAGTGGAATCGCATGATCATTTTAATGGCACCGTTATCGAGGAGGTAATATTTTGATTCACTAAAATTTAAAAGGATTAATTATTTAATTAGGAGGTATTTTTTAAATATTTTTATTTTTACTAACTTTTGTTCTAATAAGTGTATTTTGTTTTGTTTTTTATTTTTTTTATTTTCTGTCTTCTTTTCAGGTTTACCTCTGCGGGTAATCTCAGGAGAAGGTGGGAATTAGTTTTGCTGTTTTTGCTTTTTGTGAGTATTTCTTATTCTTTTATTTGTTGCATTTAAAAAAATAAAAAAAATACAAAAATACATCTTTTCTGACTAGCAACAGCATATATCATAGGCATACACTCTTAGGAGTGCATTATCCTGCTAGTATTAATACGATCTGACTCAGGAATTTTTAAAATGTTTTTCTCGCATCAGCGGGAAAACACGAGAAAACCCGCATAGATCCCTGTCCTTTGAGAATTAAAAAGACCACATATTTTTGTTTGAAAAGATATAAAAAGCGGCCATTGTGGTTTAATTGATATATTTTTGAAAAAGACTAACTAAAAAGAAGTAAAATTGGTGACTTAAATCTATTTGCAGAATGCATGCGGGTTTTTATATCGCTATCGTTTGTTGCATGCTATCGCGCACACAGCACGATCACTAGAGTCACACGAGTCTATTTTTCTATCTCTCCTCTTTGCACCTCTTAGGGCTTTGGCCGCAGATCAACAAGTCTGTCTCACTGCTAGAACCTGGGGAGCCAGTAGTGAGCGGTCTCGATCCTAAACCTTAGACCTTTGAGCTTTAAGGTATGCACCTGCGTAGACACAAATTAGGATGTGTATTTTGATACTGTTACTCTATTTGTTTGTGTCAAATTACTTTGCGTACCTTAGGAATTTCTCCTTTCCTTTGAAAGAAGAGCAAAACCCACGTCTTTTGCGCTATTTTGCGGGTTTTTGTGCTGCTATTTTCTTATCAGTGGTGTGCATGTGCCTTTGCACATTATTTTCCATTTATGGACGAGAGGCGATCCTTGCATCCGCCTCTTGGACCACCGTTGACAGGTGATCCTAGGTCGGTTGCAGATAAGCAACCAATGGTTTTCCCGTTTGATCCATCTACTTCTATTGATCTAATGCAGAATCTTAATCCTAGGATCCCTTCTTCTTCTGGTTAGGGGGAGACGCCACCTTTTGATGTTCATGAGGCGCTCCTGAACCAGAATCGTAGGATGCTAGAGCAAACAAAACAAATCAATTTATTAACAGCAACCTTAAATAATCTACAAACTCTTCAAACCCGTTCTTCCCCTCGACCTGAGGCTGGTTTTGAAAATCTTGATTTACTGATCAATCATCCAAGGCCTCTACTTAGAGATTATTATAACCCATCTAATGCACAAGTAGAACCTAATGTTAGGATTCGTATTGGGGAAAATGATCCAGAATTAAAGCCAAATATTATAAGTTTAATCCCCCACTTTCACGGATTTGCATCCGAGGATCCATTTCAACATATTGAAGATCTTAAAAAATCTATCTCAAACTCTTGGTCCTCGAAATCAAAATAGGGAAATCCTACTAATGAAAATGTTCTCTTTCAGCCTTAAAGATAAAGCATCTTACTGGTATCGAACTATAGCAAGACCAATCTCAACTTGGGCTGAACTCAAATCCGCATTTTTTGAAGAAATTCTTTCCTATTGGTCGAACAATGCGTTAAGGCGAGCTATTACTACTTTCAATCAAAATCAAGGAGAACCAATTCATGAAGCGTGGGAATGTTTTCATGAATTGCAAAGGAAATGCCCACATCATGACATCCCTCGTTGGCAACTCATGCATATCTTTTATCATGGTTTACAAGAGGGCATTCGCAATCTAGTCGATGCCTCCTGTGGAGGGAATTTTCTAAATCGCGACGCAGAACCCGCTTCAGAATTATTTGAAGGGATGGCGGAAAACTCGATCAATAATGCATCAATGTCGCAATTTTTGTGGGGAGCAAATACGAATCATCAAAATCCGCATAAGGGCATTCATGAGATCAGTAATCCGTCCAGTTCAAAGGATTTAGAGATTATTGCAGAAAAATTGGACAAAGTCGATATTGTAGCAAAGCATCTTGACGAGGTTAGAAACACAATGAAGACTCTTACACCTCTACTTGCTACGAATCCCACGTATTTACCTGTTTCACAAATTCCTGTTGGGAGGGAATTTGTGAATAATCTGGATTCTAGAGATCCATCTTCCTTGGGTTGTCTATCTACTCCTTCACCTACCCAAGGAGGGACCTTTGTCAAACAATCTTACCCACCCTTTTCCCAACCCTTAACTGTTGTAGAAAACACGCCAAATCTTTTAGGATTACATGCCATCCAGGAAAATATTCCAAGATCAAACCCATATTCAAATTCCTATAATCCTGGATGGAGAAGCCACCCAAATTTTTCTTGGGTTGATCCAAATCAAAATCAAAGACCAAATTATCCAAATCAGACCCATTTTAACCTACCTCCTTTTCCTCCTCAACAATCAAATTTAAGGCCTAGCTCGATGAGTATGCAGAATTACTCTAGGCCTATTAAAGATACACAGTGATTAGCCCATACTTGTGGGCTATTTAAGTATTTAAGTGCCTAGGCATTAGGTTAATTCTAACATTTATTTAGCATAAATTAGGATGTAAATAGATTAATTCATATTTATAATTTAATTACATAATTCATGCATTGCATTCATATTTTAAATGCATTTAGAATTAACTTAGAATGGCATTCATTTAATTAGTTAACCAATTAGGTACATTGTTTAAGTTAACATAAAAGTTGAGGGTTTGTATATAAATAACCATAATATTTTAATAATATCCTTTATTCTTCTTCTTTTCAGCAACGGCTCGGCTGTCGCTGCAATGCCTCCTGCCGCACTAAAGCCACATTCATGGATTAGCGGAGAAGGTGGATCTGCTCCCGCTTCTCCATTCAAATTCGTGCAGGTAGCTACAAAAAGAGGAGAGAGGCTGTCGAGCAGGGGAGGCCACCACCCCAACTATCCACACTGTGCAGAGAGTCCATCTCTTCCATTCCACACCGCTGGCCTCAACCGTGGCGACAATCCTCCACCACCGTGGGCGTGTGGTGTGACAGGCCAACTGCCATCCGGAGATTGTCTGCATTACCGTAAGCACCTCGCCATGCACCTCCCTCACCGTCGTCACAAACAACCACCATTGCAGCTACTGCAATCACCCCTCAGCCAGTTAAGACATCCGGGAAGTTTCCTGGACATCTGAAGCTTCGACCTCCCCACTCCAGCAGCAACTACACTCGCCCACTTCACCGCCAACCGCCTGCCTTCGCCCGCTCACCTAAAGCGCTAGCCCTCACCCGCTCACTCCATACCCGCATCACACCTCCAGCACCTCCTACAGCATTCCCTCGCATGCCCTCTAGCCGCGCACAAGGCGGGCACGGCCAGCAGCATCCAGCCGCGCCTACAGCCTTCCTGCGCCTGCAGCCTCCCCGCTGCTACCTGCAGTGCCACACCAGTGTGTCAGTGCACTCACCTGTAGCGCCAAGCCCAAGCCCGCTAGCAGCCTGCAGCAGTGTCAAGCCCACGCATCCTCTCCAGCGCATCGGCGCACTCGCCTGCAGCACCTTCCACCAACAGCAGCGCACCCCGCTTCCGCCTGTAGCGCCTCGAATAGAAGGTGCAGAATTAGTGCGCGCAACAGCAGGCCGCACGCACCGCCCGCAAGCAACCTTCGTGCGTGCACATGCATCACCTCCATCAACTGCAGTGCCGTTGGCAGCCACCTTCGCCGGAGCTCCAACCGGCCGGCTCCGGCCACCGTGCGACTCGTTGCCACCACCGCTTCGAAGCCCTCGGTCCAGAGAACTTCCTCCGAGCTTCCCACCACCGGCTGTCCGCTCCTCTTCACACACGGCCAAGGGAAATAAATCCCTTATTTTGCTACAGTAATCATGCCATTAATAATTACATTTTCTGCCATTGTCATCTTTTAATGATATTTTATTGAATCTGCATTGCAACAAATATCCTCTAGTTACTAGGAATTGCTATTTCAGTATGATTTCTTGATTCAACCTTAATATGAAGGCAAATTTGGCTTACTTCTTGTCTAAACTAACTACGAACAAACGTTTTTAACTGATGCGAATTTAAATACGTCATTGCCTCCCTGTGGATACGACCCACTCTTCTGCGAGTGGTTATTTCTTTTTAAATATTGATTAGTCAATTTTTCCACCACATAAAACTACAAATGACTTTAAAGCGAAAAATCGACTCGTCAAATGGCGTCGTTGCCGGGGAGGCAACAGACACAATAATTTCACCTAGTTTTATTTTGATTATTTCTCAATTGCACAGTGATTTGACCATTTATTATTTTCTTTACTGTGTGAGAAATTTGTGCAAGAATCAGCCATTGTGAGAGGCGACCCTTGACATCGCCAGAGGAGAATTGGTCGAGCTATTTTGAAAAGGAGGAGAAGGATGAGGACGCGACGGTCATCATTGTACATTTAGTCGCTAATTTGATTAGAATAGAATTAAGACTTTAGATTTAATTTTTCATTGCATTTGGTTTGAAACCCTTATTCTGGGGTATATTTTGAGGGGTTTGTTCCCCGATTTTGTTTTAGGCCCATGTTGGGTAATTTTTGGGAGCCTGTTCCCTTTTCTTTAGATTTAGGTTTTTAGTTTATTGATTACTTTTATTTTCTTGTGCATAAGTAGTTTAAAAAATAATAATAAAATAAAAAAAAATGAGCTACCTGCTAGAAGCTGCCTGCCCTTAGGACGAACCATTTAGGTCTGTATGAGCAACCTCTAGATTTATTTCTTTGCATTACGTGCATTCTTGCATCGTTGATTGCTGGAAGCAAGGTATGTATTCTCTTACTTTGCATCCTATTCTTGGTCACGCATTGCATTTGGATTTAATTCAAAGACCACAAAATTTGTCTTGAAGCGATCTAACAAGTGGTCACATATATTTGAGAAAAAGGACTAATTAAAGGAGGGACATCTAAAAATCAAGGACTTGATTGTAAAACATGGTGTGCGGTTCAAAATTCAAAATCCTTTTACAGTGAATGCGCACTTATATCTTTTGCACCACAGCACTCATTTTGACACTCCTAAGTCTTGAAACGACTAGGACAAGAGCCCTCCTACTGTTGGATTCTAAGGTGTTCGAAACTTAAGATCAAAGGTTTTGTAAAGCCAAAGAGGGGGATACCCTGTCATGGATTTTTGGGGGTAGTTGAGAAGCACCGCGAAAGCATAGCTTCAAAGGAAGGCTTAGGCCTACTTGCATCCCTCGATCTTCCATCTTTGGATTTACTTGACCATTTGAGATTTAGGGAAGAATACCTAAGCTCCAACTAGGTCTTTTTAGGCATTTTGAAGGTTGACAATAGGCGCATAATTGATTGGGCAACTTGTTTTGTCACCTAAAATTTGAACTAAAGTCAAAAGCCTAAATTTGTAAAGACCGAACAAGTCCTTTTGAATTGTGTTTGTAGTGCATGCTTGGTAGGTGTTCTCTTAGGAGACAACTTGTGTTTGATCCTGAACCTGAAAGAATCCTAAGAAGAGACCTTCCAAGGGTAGAATGGCCGGTCAAAGGAGCCTTAAGGAATATTTCATCCCAACCAATCAAGCTGGCCCTGCACTACGTAGACCTAGAGGGGATAATCCATATGAGATCAAAAGTAGTACCATATCCTTGCTACCCTCCTTTTACGATACTACTAGGGAAGACCCTTACAAGCATATAGAGGAATTCACCGAGGTCTATTCCACGGTGAAGCTGCAGGGCGTTACTGATGATGCTCAAATGCGGACCCTCTTTCCCTTCTCCCTTAAGGACAAAGCCAAGTGTTGGTATCACACCCTTGATAATATAAATACTTGGGATGTCCTGAAGAAGGAGTTTTTGAAGAAGTACTTCCCCATGAGCAAAACAAATCACTTTAGGAGGGAAATTATGAGTTTTGTTCAAAAGGATGGGGAAGCATTCCATGATGCGTGGGAGCGCTTTAACGACTTGTTGAGACTTTGCCCACATCACCAGGTGCCTAAATGGCAACTGGTTGAAAGGTTCTACACCGGACTTAATGATTTGCATAGGCAAACTGTGGATGGTGCCTATGCAGGAACCTTTCTATCTAAGATTAAGGATGAAGCTTGGAACTTATTTGATACTTTGAGTGAGAATTCTATTCACTTGTATTTTTCCTACATGGATAGAAAGCCCACTCTCATGCAAAGAAAGTTGGAGGAAAATGAGGCAAGGGACACCCAGAATTTAGCCTATCAGATTCAATTATTGAGTCAAAACATGGAAAGGCTTATGTCGAACCCGAGTTCATTCATACCTAACACCTCCACATCCCAAGCTTCCGAATGCTTAATTTGTCAAGGCAATACACACGCCACTGTGGATTGCCACTTGGCCTCCCAATTCCCTGAGCTTGTACAAGCGGATTTGAATGCCGCTCAAGGGTTCCATCCAAGACCTCGTAATGACCCTTTCTCCAACACTTATAATGAGGGATGGAGGAGCCACCCAAACTTTTCATGGAGACAAGGAAATGTCTCAAATTCAGGGAATTACAAACCACAATCCTTTCAAAACCATCAAATGAACCAACCTCAGACCTTTGCCCAACCTAAAACCTCTGAGATGGATGAATTGAAGGCGATGTTGAAAACTATGCAAGAAAGTCAAAGTGCCATCATCCAATCTCATGACAAGTCTATACATGAGATGAAATCACAAATTGGACACCTTGTTGAGGCTGTTAGACAAAGGGAGACTGGGAAGCTCCCTAGTGTTGCTGAGGAAAATCCTAAAGGAAAAGGGATTGTCTTTAGGGAGCATGCTCAGGCGGTGACTATTCTGAGGAGTGGGAAAGAAATTTCCAAACCCGATGCTCCTATAGTCTCACCCCCTAAAAATCCATCCACCCCGACTTTCACCCCCACCGGAGATGACTTGCCCAAATCTTCTCCGCTTGAAATCACCTCACCAGAAGAAGTTTCCCTCGTTCCACCCCTTACTCGACATGACAACCCTTCCACCCAGAGATCGAGAGTGCCTTTTCCAAAGCGCTTATCCACCTCTGGGCAGACTTTTGCTGGCTCATTTGGAGCTAAAGATAAGACGGATGAGATTATGGAAACTTTGAAGCAAGTGCAGATTAACCTGCCTTTGCTTGAAGCTATCAGGCAGATTCCATCTTATGCCCGCTTCTTAAAGGACTTGTGCACGAAAAAGCTGCAATCTAGAAAATAGGTCCAATTAAAAGTTGTCCTGCCTAATTCTGTTAGCTCAATTGTTCAACATGGCACACCCCCAAAACTTAAGGACCCAGGAGCCCCATACATCTCTGTAGTTATTGGTGACTTACAAATTGATGAGGCTCTACTTGATCTGGGTGCGGGGGTGAACATCTTTCCGAGCTACGTGTATGAACAACTTAGGGGAGGCAATCTGAATCCTAGCCCTGTAATCCTTCAAGTTGTTGATCGATCACTTAAGACACCACGGGGAATTTTGTAAGATGTCCTCATAAGAGTGGAGGATTTCTTCTTTCCCGTTGACTTCTTAGTTTTGGACACTGACCCTACCAACAAGCCAACCAAACCCCCCATCATTTTGGGCCACCCCTTCCTTGCAACTTCACATGCTTCAATCAATTGCAATACTGGGGCATTGAAAATGGGCTTTGGGAACAGGAAAATCCGGCTTAATGTGTTTGATGCTTACAAACAAGCTGGACTTTAGGACTGTTCTCAAGTTGAGGTGATAGATGACCTGATTGAAGAGGCAACTCCTGCAATGTTATGTGATGACCCCCTTCAGCATGCCATGCTAAATGAGCATTCCCATCTCTTGGAGGAATGTGAAGGGGATATACTAGAACTTGAGGAATTGCTAGGAGTTTCTGCTGAGTCTCTTCCCCCATCATTTCCATCAAAGGTAGATTTGCTACCTGAGATGGGGACATCTATTATGAAACCCTCAACCATACAAGCCCCCAACCTTGAGTTGAAACCCCTCCCTGACACTCTCAAGTATGTTTTCCTAGGTGCCAATGATACGCTCCCCGTTATCATTTCGGCTGTGCTATCTGAGGCACAGGAGGGAGCCTTGATTGAATGCCTGTCTAGGCACAAGGAAGCATTGCTGACATTAAGGGTATAGACTCTACACTCTGCATGCACCACATTTATACTGATGATTCCATCAAGCCTTTTAGGGACATGCAGAGACGTTTGAACCCTAATATGAGGGAGGTGGTTAAAAAGGAAATCCTGAAGTGGTTGGATGCTGGGATCATATATACCATTGTTGATAGTAAATGGGTCAGTCCCATTCATGTGGTGCCAAAGAAGGCAGGCTTTACTGCGGAACTCAACGACCAAGGTGAACAAGTTGTCACTAGACCCTCAACTGGATGGAGGGTCTATATTGATTACCGCAAGCTGAACACCGCTACCCAGAAAGATCACTTTCCTTTGCCTTTTGTTGATAAAATTCTCAAAAAATTGGCAGGGAATAAGTACTATTGCTTTCTCGATGGATATTCTGGGTACAATCAGGTGGCAGTCACTCCTGATGACCAAGAAAAACGATATTCACGAGTCCTTACGGTACTTTTGCGTTTAGGCGATTGCTGTTTGGATTATGTAATGCCTCTGCAACTTTCCAGCGGTGTATGATGTCTATCTTTTCGGACATGATTGACGAGTGCGTTGAAGTGTTTATGGATGACTTCTCCATTTATGGCTCATCTTTCGATCAGTGTCTCCTACACCTGGAGAATGTGTTGAAACAATGTAAGGAGACTGGTTTAGTCCTCAGCTGGGAGAAAAGTCACTTCATGGTATAGAAAGGAATTGTACTTGGGCATGTTGTATCCGAGCAAGGTTTGGAAGTAGATAAAGCCAAGATTGATTCTATTTCTAAACTTCCATTGCCTACGAATGTCAAACAGATTAGATCCTTTCTGGGCCATGCTGGCTTCTATAGGCGCTTTATTAAAAATTTTAGTAAGATTTCTAGGCCACTTTGTGACTTGTTGGCGAAGGAATCTTCCTTCAGTTTTGATTCAAAGTGTGCCGAGGCCTTTCAAACTCTAAAGGAGGCCTTGATCTCTGTGCCTATTCTCCAAGCTCCTGATTGGACACTCCCATTTGAGCTTATGTATAATGCTTCGGATTATGCAATGGGAGCAGTCCTTGGACAAAGGGTTGAGGGAAGACCTCATGTGCTGCATTATGCAAGTAAGGCTTTAACTGAACCTCAGCAAAACTACATCGTCACTGAAAAAGAATTACTTGTTGTAGTTTTTGCTCTGGAGAAGTTTAGGTCTTATCTACTTGGGTCTAAGGTGGTTATTTTTACTAATCATGCAGCAGTGAAACATCTCATTGCTAAGAAAGATTCTAAGCCACGTCTGATTAAGTGGATCCTACTCCTTCAAGAATTTGACTTGGAAATACGTGAAAAGAAAGGAGTAGAAAATGTTGTGGCTGACCACCTGTCTTACCTTCCTCTTAATGACTCTCTTTCTGGAGACATTCGTGAGACATTTCCCGATGAAACTTTGATGGCGGTAACACCAACTTTACCTTGGTATGCAGACACTGTAAATTACTTGGTCACTGGACAAACTCTTGGCTCTTGGGATGAGCAGAAAAGAAAGAGATTCATTTCTCAAGCAAGATATTTTCATTGGGAAGAGCCAGAATTATTTAGAATTGGACAAGACCAAGTATTGAGACGTTGTGTGCCTAAAGAGGAACAACAAAGTGTGCTGAGTTTTTGCCATGAACTTCATTGTGGAGGACACTTTGGTGCTTAGAAAACTGCTTTTAAGGTTCTCCAATCCGATATTTGGTGGCCTTCCTTATTTAAGGATTCTCATAATTTTGTTAAGGCCTGTATTAGATGTCAACGGACTGGAATGATTGGGAAGAGGAATGAAATGCCTCAACATCCTATTCAATATGTTGAAATTTTTGATGTGTGGGGAATTGACTTTATGGGCCCCTTCCCGTCGTCCCATGGTTATGAATATATCTTGGTGGCAGTTGATTATGTCTCTAAATGGATAGAGGCCATTTCTACGTGCACAAATGACCACTCTGTGGTTTTGAAATTTGTGAAGGCCAATATCATATCTCGTTTCGGCTACCCCAAGACTATTATAAGTGATGGGGGACATCATTTCCGAAACCACCACTTCAATCGGTTAATCAGGAGTTTGGGAGTGACTCACAAGGTTGCTACCCCTTACCATCCTCAGACAAGTGGCCAGGTTGAAGTGTTAAATAGGGAGATAAAAAATATTTTGGAAAAGACCATTAGACCTGATAGGAAAGACTGGTCCCAAAAGCTCGATGATGCTTTGTGGGCTTATCGAACGGCCTATAAGATCCCTTTGGGTACTTCTCCCTATCAAATTGTGTATGGGAAAGCATGCCATTTACCTGTTGAGTTGGAATATAAAGCACTTTGGGCTATTCGAAGTGTTAACATGGATTTAGAGAAGGACGCTAAGGCACGACTTCTAGAATTAAGTGAGCTTGAGGAGCTGAGGAATGATGCTTATGACACCTCTCAAGCTTATAAAGAAAGAACTAAGGTCTTGCATGATAAGTTTATTCTTCGAAAGACCTTTGAGCCCAACGAACAAGTCTGGCTTTTCAATTCCAGACTTAAGCTTTTTCCTGGGAAGTTAAAATCTCGTTGGGATGGGCCTTACATAATCACCAAAGTATTCCCGCATGGAGCTGTGGAGATAAAAAATCCTTCCTCTTCAGCAACTCCCTTTATCGTCAACAGTCAACGGTTAAAATCGTACATAACTTTAGATGGCCATCTGGTTGACGAAGTCAATCTTGAGGACCCTTAGCTCTTACCATTCTCCACCTCAAGTAATATCTTCCTTTAGCTATTTTTGTTTTCAATGAGGACATTGTTTGAACCAGGCATGGGGGAGAGGACCTGAGGCATTTTGTTTATAGCATGCATATAAAAAAATGAAAATGATAAAAAAAAAAGTTTTGAGCTTAACTGGCTATGTCCTGCATTCTTAAGCAAATCAGAACTCTAGGGTAGACTAAATTAATTCTAGGGTCAAACTTTAGAAGCTTAATGAGCTATTAGCTTTAGACC
Source organism: Thalassia testudinum (assembly GCA_037157565.1). NCBI lineage: Eukaryota > Viridiplantae > Streptophyta > Magnoliopsida > Alismatales > Hydrocharitaceae > Thalassia > Thalassia testudinum. Next base: position 23,475,243 of record JAZHRO010000078.1, read on the forward strand.
TTTAGGGTCCTTTGTGGACTTAAAAACTTAAGTAGGAGTTAAGTTGCGGACCATTCCTCAAGAGGTTGAGGAAGGAAAGCTAGGGTTTGAGTTAAAAGGTGGGGTAGTACCTGGAGCCTTATTCTACCTTTTGGTTTATGGGTCCTTGTAACCCAAGCATCCAAATTTCACACACTTGATCTAGTAATTAACTTAATTTCTTTCTTTCTGAAAAGAGATTTGGTTCTCTTAGTTTTGACTTAGGAGAGGCTTGAAAACACATTTTGATTGGAAGAGTTCCCGCCTCGGGAGAGGTGGAGTATATACCCACCTTGAGGATGCGATAATAACATATTACCTCCTCGGCGCTTGTCTCTTAGGATATCCATCCTACTGGGGGCATGTAAGTGCATTGTGCAGTTCAGGTACCATGGGTGGCCCTATCTCGAAGTGCTGATTGCCATAGGCCTGAATTCGCTTAAGAAATCCATGGGCGATACTATCTCGAAGTGTCGATAGCCAGGAGTTCTTGGGGTCATTATGGGCGGTGCTATCTCGAAGCATCGAAAGCCAGGCACCCTTTGTGGTATGGTAATGGGGACAATGAATCCGACACAGACCGTGTTGATAGCTGATCTGAGGTTAGACTTAGAAGAATCAAACAAAAAAAATATATGTATAATAAAAAAAAAACTTTTTCCTTTAACTCAAATAACTCAGACCAATGCACAGGCATGGATGCTGTAATCTCAGGGATCAATAAACTTTAGGGTAGAGTCAAAAATCAGGGAAACTTGTGCCTGCAACTCATCTTTAGCCGACCTAGTCTGTAACTTAGCAACTATTTAGGAACCTTGGGTCTAGAGTCTGAACTTAATATGCTTCTGAAGGAAGACCAAGTGAGTTGACCAATCTACTTGGAGTGCTAGGTTTCGCTTAATTTTGCTAGGGACTAGCAAAAACTAGGTATGGGGGTATTTGATTAGCCCATATTTGTGGGCTATTTAAGTATTTAAGTGCCTAGGCATTAAGTTAATTCTAACATTTATTTAGCATAAATTAGGATGTAAATAGATTAATTCATATTTCTAATTTAATTACATAATCCATGCATTGCATTCATATTTTAAATGCATTTAGAATTAACTTAGAATGGCATTCATTTAATTAGTTAACCAATTAGGTACATTATTTAAGTTAACATAAAAGTTGAGGGTTTGTATATAAACAACCATAATATTTTAATAATATCCTTTATTCTTCTTCTTTTCAGCAACGGCTCGGCTGCCGCTGCAACGCCTCCTGCCTCACTAAAGCTACATTCATTGATTAGCGGAGAAGGTGGACCTGCTCTCGCTTCTCCATTCAAATTCGTGTAGGCAGCTACAAAAAAAGGAGAGAGGTTGCCGAGTGGGGGAGGCCACCACCCCAACTATCCACACTGTGCAGAGAGTCCATCTCTTCCATTCCACACCGCCAGCCTCAACCGCGGCGACGATCCTCCACCACCGTGGGCATGTGGTGTGATAGGCCACACCGCCATTCGAAGATCGTCCGCATTACCGTAAGCACCTCGTCGTACACCTCCCTCACCATCGTCACCAACAACCACCGTCGCAGCTACTGCAATCACCCCTCAGCTAGTTAACTTCCCGGACGTCTGAAGCTTCAACCTCCCCACTCCAACAGTAACTACACTCGCCCAATTCACCGCCAACCGCCTGCCTTCGCCTGCTCACCTGATGCGCCAGCCCTCACCCTCTCACTCCACGCCCGCATCACACCTCCAGCACCTCCTGCAGCATTCCCCCGCATGCTCTCCAGCCGCGCATAAGGCGGGCACGGCCAGTAGCATCCAGCCACGCCTGCAGCCTTCCCGCGCTTGTAGCCGCCCCGCCGCTACCTGCAGTGCCACACCAGTGCGTGCGCACACTCACCTGCAGCGTGAAGCCCACCCCCCCAGCAGCCTACAACAGCGTCAAGCCCGCGCGTTCGCTCCAGTGCACCCGCGCACTCGCCTGCAGCGCCTTCCGCCAACAATAGCGCACCCCGCTTCCGCTTGTAGCACCTCGAGCAGAAGGTGCTGAATGAATGCGCGCAACAACAGGCCGCACGCATCGCCCGCAAGCAGCCTTCGTGCGTGCACGTGCATCACCTCCAGCAGCTATAGCACTGTTGGCAGCCACCTTCGCTGGAGCTCCGATCGGTCGGCTCCAGCCACCATGCGACTCGCTGCCACCACTGCTGCGAAGCCCTCGGTCCAAAGAACTTCCTCTGAGCTTCCCGCCTCCGGCCGTCCACTCCTCTTCACGCACGGCCAAGGGGAATAAATCCCCTATTTTGCTGTAGTAATCATGCCATTAATAATTACATTTTCTACCATTGTCATCTTTTAATGATATTTTATTGAATCTGCATTGCAACAAATATCCTCTATTTATTAAGAATTGCTATTTCAGCATGATTTCTTGATTCAACCTTAATCTGAAGGCAAATTTGGCTTGATTCTTATCTAAACTAACTATGAACAAACATTTTTAACTAGTGCGAATTTAAATACGTCATTGCCTCCCTATGGATACGACCCGCTCTTCTGCGAGTGGTTATTTCTTTTTAAATATTGATTAGTCGATTTTTCCACCACATAAAACTACAAACGACTTTAAAGCGAAAAATCGACTTGTCACACAGCTAGACCAGATTTTAGGAGTTGTGTTAGAAAGTCAGTGACAAAATGCTGAAGCTCTCACTGAGATCCATAGGCAATGTAAGGTAGAATTGGTTGATTTACGAAATCAGATCACGCTTTTGGCTGAGTCTCGTCAGCCAGGTACTATTCCATCTCAGCCAATTCCAAATCCTAGGAATCTACCAAATCCTAGGCAAAATCAAGGCCAAGTCCACTTCATTAATCAGGCCTTTGATTCTAAACATAACTTGTCCTCTGTATTATCTAAAAATAACCCATCAAACCCACATCAGCAACCTATTTTGTGCGAAAATGACCCACCTATTATTGAGAATCAAAATTGACTTTGCTGATCTTCTGAACTTGGTGGAATCATTTTTTTTTTAATTGCCTTAATCTTAAATGTTTTACATCTCAACCTAAATCAGATCTATTCTTCATAAGATTCACTCTAATCTTTTTGAGATTTTCATGAGAATCTGATTCTAGGATCTGCGAGATCTATTCTAGGAAATTTTTGGATGAGTTTTGATTGGGTGGTTTAATCTGTTTTCTATGTTTTTGAATCAATTCTTTCATTACTCTGTTTTTACCATATACCTATTCTTTTCAGGAGTTTTTTACTAGGGTTTACGCCTAGCTGAAGGCGTAAAATTTAGCACTTGTACATAGCTATTTTTACCTTTTTGTTTTTCTTATACACTTACTTTAAAAATTTCACTCCATATCATATTGATTACCTTCATTTAGTCCGACTGACCACTCTGACCTTTGGTCAGAATTGAAATCGTCTGCACTGAGATTTTTAATCTCCTCTATTCGACTCCTTCCATCACCTTATAATAAATGAAGTGTAATATTTTTCACCCTTCTTACAATGAGGACATTGTAAAATTTTAACTTAGGGGGTGTTGAAGTGAAAATTTTATTTTAAGTGTGGGTTAAAAAATAAAAACACCTAAAAATTAAATATCCACAAAATTAAAAAAATTAAAAATTCAAAAAATGATAAAAATTTAAAAAAAAATCAAAATTTTCATTAAAATTTGAAAATTTTTTGAAAAAAATCATAAAAATTAGAAAAATCTTATATATATAAAAATAAAAATATATAAATATAAAAATTTGAAAAATAAAATTCATAAAAATAATAAGAGGGGTTTATTCATTATTAATAAAGAAGAAAAGAAGAAGAATATATATATATTGTAATTAAGAGCTTAATTTTCTTTTAGGTTAGAAGTTTAAAATGTATATAGAATATATTTAGATATTTAAGAGCATTCAATTCTTGATTAGATTTTACTTAAACATTTTGTGAAAATACACTTTTGTGTTTAAATTTTTAAAAATAAGATTTTATTTGAATTAAGGAATCTTTTAAATCTTTTAAAGGTTTATTTTTCTATTCTTACTTGAATTAAGAAACTAAGTGTGTTAAGAATTTAAACTTAAGTTTTGGAATTGAATTATAAGTTTTTAATCAATCAGATTAAGTAATCCTTTTGCATTTTAAAAATTTGATTTTATCATAAAGTTAAGTAAAAAGCCTAATATTCAGAGTTAATTAAATAGAGAGTTGGTAGAATTTTAGTTTACAAAACTTACAAGCTAGAGATAAATAACTAGACTTGGTAAATTTTATCTTGATGGATCCTATAGGAGGAAACTAAAAATTTGAAGAATTTAAGAGTAAAGGTTTTTGTTGTCCAAGCTCTGGTTTTAATCAATTAGATTAAGTAATCCTTTTGCTTTTTGAAAATTTGATTTTATCATAAAGTTAAGTAAAAGGCCAGATATTCAGAGTTAATTAAATAGAGAGTTGGTAGAATTTTAGTTTACAAAACTTACAAGCTAGAGATAAATAACTAGACTTGGTAAATTTTGTCTTGTCGGATCCTATAGGAGGAAATTAAAAATTTGAAGAACCTAAGAGTAAAGGACTTTGTTGTCTAAGCTCTGGTTTGAGAGCTAAGTAACCTAAACATCTAAATTCACTCACATAGAATTGTCTTGTTGACATCTGAGACCGCGAAAACATAGAGGTTTAGAGATCAATTCTAAATCCTCTTTAGTCCAAGGATTTCTGCGGGGCAGTTCTTGAAAGGGTGAAGGATGTGCCACTCACCTAGAAAAAGAATTTAGAGAATAATGGTAGTAAGAAAAATGAGAAGGGGGAAAAGAAAAAAAAAGTAAATAAAACACCCTGCAGTTAAGTGCCTCATTAAAAATGGGTACTTATGCAGTTTTTCCAAAATAAATAAAAGTATCTCGTTACAAATGGATGCTACCCGTCCTTCCATCAAATAAAAGGAACACCTCGCTACAAATGGGTGTTCTAACCTATAGAAAAAGTAAAAAAAATAAGGAGAAAAAAATATTAGGAATAAGAGACCCAGTGGTCCACCAGGGAGATATATACAAAAAGTATTGACCTCGGGATAAAAAACTGGTGAGGAGAAAGCAACCAAACCTGAGTAAGGCCAAGCCAAAGGTTTGAATTGCAATAATTGGGATTGGAAAGTGATGTCTTAAGATCTGGATTTTTGCAACTTTGGATGTTTTTAGGACAATTCTCTTCACTAAGCATAGATGTTTTAAAATCATAGCTACTGAACCTTTGTATTGGGCAATGAAGCCTAAGAAATTGGGTTTTGAAGATTTTAAGTTGTGACCTAAAGGAGAAGAATTGACAGAATCCTAGGTCTAGAAGTTAATCTTTAGTGTTGTAGGTTAGTAAATTAGATTTTTACTAATCTAAGTTTGATTAATAATGAGTATCTGGTTAATTTGCTTACAATTATATTGATAAAAGTCGAATATCATAAACAAAGGATTAACTTAAATCTATTTGAGTTTTTGAGTTAAAATTTAATTCTCAATCCTCAAGTTTTGTTTTCTTAAAACACTTTGTATTCTAGTTTGAGTTAAGAATAGTTACAAAGATTAAGAGATTTTTGAAGAATTCTAATTCAGAGTAAAATTCTTGTTAACAAATTATTTTAAGTGTGTTTTGAAAATGTTATAAGTATAAGTCTATGTAAGTAAAATTCTTATTTACAAATTATTTTTAGTGTGTTTGGAAAATGTTATAAGTATAAGTCAAAGTAAGAAAATTTTCACATATGCTCTATACATTAATCATTTATATTAAACTTAAAAATTTCTGACCTAAGCTTTCCTCTACATAGTTACTATTTATAATAATTTAAACCAAAGTGCTTTAAATCATCATAGTCTTAGTTAATTTTGCTATGGACTGGCAAAACTCTGGCTTGGGGGTATAATGAAACACTCATCATGATCTCCAATTACCCCTAATTAACTAGCCTTCCTAGTTAATTAGCTAAGGTTATGAATATATAAGGTTTAATTATAGAATAAAGGATATTTAGTAAAGGACCTTAAAATAAGTTAAAAATAACATTTTATCATTCAATTAACATTATTAATAATCTAGATAATAATTGGACTCAAAATTTTATTAATCATTCTCTTAATTAATAAGATAAGTAACTTAAACTTAATGTAAACCTAAGTATATAATAACTTAAGTGATTTTACTTAGTATAATAAATTAACCTAAAAAGGTCAAAAGTGTAAATTCAAGGTGGAAACATAATATTACCTTATTTACTAACATATATAAAAAGTTCAAAAAGATCTAAATTAAAATAAACATTCAAAACCTGAGTTTACATTTTAGTCCTTACTTTTCATTACAATCGGGTCCTTATTTCTCACACAGGTCCTTAAGTTTTATTACTTTCATGTCCCTCTTCATCATCTTCTTCTTCTTCTTTAGCCAAATGAATAGCTGGCGGCAGAGAGTCACCCCATCGCGCGATTACCACCCTACAGACATCAACCTTCTTCGTCCAAGCTCTTCCAGCTTGCGCTCACCACCTCCACTTCATCCACCGGTCTGGATTAATCGGAAATCCTATTTTTCAGTGGGAGATAACTTCACCGTCGTCGGAGACGATGACGGAGGTTAAGCTCCTCAAGCTCCTTCTTCGGCCAGACCCCGCCACTCTCTTCACCGCAAACTGCTACAAATACCCCCTCACACCTCTGATTTTATTCAAGTTGGCTCCCTTCCCTCTTCTAACACTGTAGCCGACTTCGATAGGCTATTCATCCAAAACTCCGACGACTTTCCATTCCACTTTCTGATTTCCTCTGTCCATCTTAATCAGCCGAGGAGATCCGCCGTGGTCTTCTGCGTCTCTGACACAGGCGCCGACCTAAGGAATCCTTCGCTCCACCTCAAATCCGCCTGCCGGAGATCTTTCTTCCATCCTATGATTTCGTCATTCGCCATGAGACTTCAGCGGAACCCTATTGACCCCTTCGTCCAGGTAGCAGTAGATTAGGAGTAGGAGTAGGCTAGCTTAGTTAGTTAGTTTAGGTAGTTAGATTAGAGTAATTTCAGATTTTAGTTTCATCTTCTCCGGCTCTGGCGAGCTCAACTCTGGCGAGTTCCTTGAGCTCGCCAGAGCTTTAATCTTGTCCTTTTAAATCACTGTACACCTTTCTGTATCTTCCATGATCACTTCTAAATCACTTAATCGCTAATTGAATCACCTAATCGCCTAATTCAAATTTCACCTTCACCGACTACTATCACTATCTATGGTGACAGTATTCGACCTAATTCCACCTTCATGGGTTCTTCATCATCTATCCACCACTTATGAACCCTAATCGACACTGTAGTACATATTATTATCAAATATAAATTAAATGCCCAAATCTTAATTAAGTTCTTGAGCTCGCTGTCCATGGCAGCTCAGGAATAGTTCAAATCTTAAATTAAATATATATTTATCAATATAAACATCTTTTGACTTGTTTTAACCTCTCAATTGAGTGGTTAAACAAGTCCTGAGCTTATTTCAAATCAAATCCTTTAAGAAAATGATTTCACTGTCCAATCTTAATTTTAAGAGATAAATGAAGAATTAAATGTGATACTGAGGTTCCTTGCAACCTCAGGATCTTTTCTAAATAAAAAATGGCAAGTTTTATCAATCTGTACACATTTTTCTTATTTTCTAGACTCACTGGAGCTCTAACGAGCTCCGGCAAGTCAAAGTTGCCTTTCAGCCTCTAGAATTTGTTGAGTAGCTCCAGAATGATATTAAATGGATCACTGATTTTTTTAAGGATGTTTATTTAAGGATTTAACCACTGGAGTTGTAGAATGAACTTCATCTTCCCCAACTCCGGCAGAGTTGGAGAAGTCTGTTTAAAGAGATTTAAGAAGCATTTAATGATCTCAGAAGCTTCAGTGCAATGCACTGAAGCTATTTAAACCTTTAAAACACTGTAACAACTTTTGAATGATTTTGTCGAAAAAACACCTTTTCAAGTTCAGGCGACGAGCCTGTAACCCTAGGAATCAAGGTCAGAACACCTTCCTGAAGATCTAAATAAGTTCTGGATGTTGAGGAGACTCTAATTGAGGCTTTAATTTCTTGGGAGAAGGTTTTGAATAGAAAGTCAATTTTTGTGCTTCTACAGTCAAACATGAGTCTGATAATGGAGATCTGAGCTTGAATTGAGGTATTGAGGAGTGAAAATTATTTCTGGGAACTTGTTTGATGATCTGAAAGTAGTTAAAGTGAGCTCAGATGATTTATTTAATAAGAATTTAGTTCCTGTCAATTTGGGTTACTTTCGAACCCAAACTAACATGAGAATCATTTTGTTGAAATTTGAATTTATATTCAACCCAAATGAGTTAATTATAACCCTTAGAATTAATTGAAATCAACTAGAAACACTTTTAAGTGTCTGTTGCACATATTGATGTCTGAAATGTGAACTCTGAAGCTTTCAGAGAAGTGAAGAGCTTCTCTGCTGGTTCTGAAGGTCTTAAGAACTTAAAATCTACTCTAACAAATGCAGAATTACTTATATAATATGTATAGACCTTTAAATAAGAGAGAGAAGTCCATCTGAGGACTCTCTTGATATAATTTCACTTTCCAGGCATTTGAATAACCCGTAGGAACCCATGAATTTTATCTTTCAAATTGAAGAAGAAAACATCATCAAAACCTTAAATTGACCCTGCAATTGCATAGATCTATCTTAGACTTTCTAACAAACTTGAAATCACTCGATTTGGAGCTCTGGGTAGAAAGTTATGATCATTTGAAGTTGGGTTTGGAAGGGGTAGGTTAGTCCCACATCGCTAGTTCATGAGCGTGCGCTTGGGGATAAAAATAATTTGTTACTCCAGCTATGCAGTCGTCAGTGCTTGGTGCACCGGTTACCGATCTGATCTGATTTGTGCAAGTGTGTGTGTGCGGGCTTGTGCTTACGGGTGTGCACCCTTGGGGGCATGTGAGCGAATGTGTGCCCTGGGAGGGCGAGAGCGGCCTAGGAGGCCGAGTTGAGCCGAATTGGCTCAAGACTGTGAACCAATAAGAAATAAATCGAAAACAAACCTAATTGAGATTAGGCGAGGATCGAGTAGGGCTTGGTCCCACCCTGGTCTCAGGGTGCTGTGTATCCTTGAAAGGACCTCGCTGCAAATAAAATAACTTTTGGTTAAAAAAATAAAAAAAACCCGATTTAGCTGAAAGTTTAAGGGAATTGAAAGAAAAACCGCTGAAGGATGTTAAGTTAAAATGCTAAGTGTTGAGCTGAAGGGTAAGGAGTGTTAAAGCACAAGCATTAAGGAAGGAGAAGATTAAATAACAAAAGGAGAAGACTAAGGGAAAGAGAATAAGAGACAGGAAGAAAAGAAGGCAGGAACATAAGAAGAAAGGTAAATGAGAGCTCGAGAGAAGAAAATAGAAGAAAGAAAGAAGAGAGGCTGAAGACTAAAAGAAAAATTTATTTTTCTTGCATCATTTTTAATTACTTTTTGTTCTTAATTGTAAAAAGGCATGTTTTAATAGAATAACTTTTAATTACCTTAATTTCTTTGGAATGAAATTGAATTGAAAAACTAACATGTTTACTTGTTAATAAAGTACATCATTTTGAGTAAATATGTTTTTCATATGGAATTTTGTATATTCTTTATAGTTTAAATATTTTGACAAAATTCATGTTTTAAAAATCAAACTAGTTATACCTCCTAAACTTATAGAGAAATAAAAGAGAATTGGTGAATTTGGAGAAAATTATTATACCTCCCAGTGAACGACCTGGACTCAACCAGTAAAAATTTCTAAAATGTTAGGTTAATTCGACCCTATACTACACAACCGACACAACTTTAAGTTAACCTAAGTGATTTCTTCTACTCTTAGTTAAGTGAAATTAACTTAATTACTGAGTTGAGTGAAATCGCACGATCACGCGCTGCCAGCAGCCATCTTTGTCTTCCTCGTCCCAACAGGCCACCTGCAACTCCACCTAAAGAACCCATCAGCCACTAGCTTGCCCCACGCCGTGCGGCCCACTCCGGTCTCCGTTCTCGTCATCGACACCACTGTTGAGATGCCCTCGCTCCATCGCTGCTCCCTCCGCTTCACGCCACCAGCTGACACCCGTGCACGACCTCCTTAGGACCCATCACCGATGTCATCTTCCTCGTCTATCGGCGACCTCCAGTGACCACTCGCCACCGCACCACCACTGGAGTGTTCCTCTCCTCCAACCCAGCTCCTTCGACGACTCTTGCAGCTAACTGCGCCCGCTCCTTCACACGAGGAGAGAGGAGAAATCCTATGCTTCTCCTCCAATTAAAATTTACCATCCATGCCATTGCAGGGGAACACTATTCCCTTTTTTAATGAATTAAATTATTGGGGTGAATTTGCATAGCCATCCTTCTATTTAATCAAAATTGCTTGCATATGCATATCTCTCATGAATGATTTAATGCATGTCATATATATTATGGTGAATAAGCTATATTCTAGAAATTAGTATTTATGGTGTTTACCAATATCAAGATCATTATTTTGCATGATATTATACAGTGGTGATTTTGCATATGCACACCTGTATTCTTGATTAATTATTTGAAGCAAGAAATCATGTTGAAAACACGTGCACCAGTTAGTATGCATACACATTGAGATTCCCAAATAAACGAAGCACAATGCACGAGTTTAAATAGGCTAATTCCGCTCTGTGGAGATGACGTAACTCTTCATGGTTAGTTTTGAGAATTAAAATGTTTTAAAAAGCCATTTTCTACCACGCGATTACATACGACACATCATTTTATGTTAAAGTTTTCAACGAAAAGAAAGATCGCTCTTTCAAATGGCGTCGTTGCCAGGGAGGAAACATGCCTATTAATTTTTTCAAAAATTTTATGTTATTTTTATGCTATTTTGAAAGCTTTTCTGAATTACTAACCGTGGATCTTCTTCTGTGCAAAAACACACGATGAATGCGGCGAGCGTGCACGATAGAGAGTTATTCTTGGTGGACCTTGACACCACCTAGAGGGCAGCAACAGGAGCATGTGGGTTTTGATCCCACACGTGTGGAAGGAGGATTGGCAATTGGAGATCAATTTATACTTAGATTAGGCTAGATAGACCTTAGACATTTAGTTTTTGTCTTGTGGACCCGTGTTGGGTATTTTCGGGAGCGTGTTCCCATTTTATTTAGATTATAGGATTATTCGAATTGTTTGAGCTACATGTTGGTTAGTTAGTTAGATTAGGTTTGTTTGCATATTATTATATATATATATTCGAACTGCCTGCTAAAAGCTGCATATTTATAGGGCGACCATCTAGGATTGAATGAGTAGCATCTAGCTTTTCTTTTGCATTGTAAACATCTTGCATTGAAGAGAGCTGGAGTAAGGTACGTCGTTTCTTATGCATTAGTTATCTGCACATGCATTGCATTTGGACTTAATTAAAGAAGACCATTTAAGCTGACTTGAAAATATTAATCAAGTGGTCACATTATTTCTTGAAAAGAAAAAAAAATATACAGGAAGTGTTTGAATAACGTGATTGTGATTTTCAAAAGGAAAAATCACTTTTCGCAGTGTGATGCACACTTCCTGCACTGAGCATCCACTATAGGCATTGCACTAGGACTTGGACCCTTAAGGCTACAGGCACCAATCTCTTTATCGGTGCAAACCCTACTATCATGCTCTGTGGTGATGGTACTATCTTTTGACCAAGTGTTTTGATACTTCATGGAGGGGGACACCCCTTAAAGGAACAAAAGGGTAGTTAAGGGGCACCGCATAAGCATTGCCTCAAAGGAAGAGTTCGCCCTACTTGCATCCCTCTGTTCGTCCTTGGAGTAACTTCTCACTTGATCACCTGGGAGTATCATCTAAGCAAAGTATAGGTTCTAGGGCACTCGAAGGTTAATTTAGGGTGCGTAACTGCTTGACAACTTGATTGATCACCCAAAAATGACTAAAAGTAACCTCAACCTTCTTAACAGTCATTGACCAGAAATTTCAAGTGCCTCATTTCTCTTATACCACTTACGTGGGAAGGGAGAGACACTGCCTTGACTATATTTGGCCAAGCTGAAGAGATTGGAAGAAGACTTAAAGAATTTTAAATGAACAAAAGACCTCTTGCTTTGTGTTTGTTTGGCGTGTGCGTGATAGAGCTCTCTAGGAAGTTTTTTGTTTTTATCTAAGTCCTAAGAGAGTTAAAACATTTAATTAAAAGAAATGGACTATCCTTACACCTATCATTTTAACCAGGATCCCATGCCCTGAGCGTATCCATCCTTTGATGGGTACAGTGACAATTCATGGGATCATTCATTTTCCTATCCTGGGAGTACTAGCCCGATAACTCCAACTTTTGAGCAGAGCCTAGGAGCGGGATTTTCCAACCTTGGAATCCCTACTAATATGCAAACACCCAACCCTCACACTCTTCATGGTTTTCCGTATCGAGGTTGGACCAATACCCCTAGGCAACCAGAGCTTGAGGTTGACTATCATCTCCAATCTGATAGTAGTAGCCTCTCCTCTTTTATGATAGAAATACAAAAACAACAAAAGGAAATGATGGAATCTATGGGAGAGATGTTGAGGAATAGTCAACAATTAAACAAAGAAATAAGGTAGCTTAGCTATGCTCTTCCTAGTAATTCTGATCCCTACCCATACGACCATGATCATGAAAATAATTCTGAGGAAACCAATGACAATAGGGATACAGTTTTACGTAGCTATCACTTAGACCCTCCCAATGAGACACGGCCACTAGAGGAGAACTATCCTAGTGATTATCCACTCGAGCTATATTGGAGTCAAAAGAAAGGGAAGATGGTACCTCTTGAGGACCTTGACCCCAATGACATTATTTTCCTTAACCCTACTAACCCAGGTCAAGGTTGTATTGTTCATATCACTTCCCCTATTAATTATCTGGTGGAATCCCATTCTATCCTTAGTGAGCCTAATCCTGACCCTCCACTTAGGGAATCAACACCTACCATTCAGCATCCTGAGGATTTAAATGCATCGAATGAAGGTGACCCTAAGGGAATGGAGGATGAATTAGATCAATTTTGGTCTCAGGGATATAAAGAGTCTATTTCAGAAGATGAGGATGACCCAATGGAGGAACCCAGACTAAAAATCTGGAGTGAATCACAGGGAGATTATTTGTTATTCAAGGACTTATCTTCGGAGGATATAAATAATATGGTGAAATCTGGATTCCTCCCTTCTTTCGATTTTGAGAGTCATCCTCCGCACAACCACGAGTTGATATTGGAGGACAAACACAATAGTGAGAAGCCTAGGGGAGACTCTCAGGGACAATATACATCAATTGAGGATTTATACCTCGTGAAGAACAATGAATTCAATGATATAGGCTTTCTCCATAACATTAAAGATGATAATCCTCCTAAAGATATTAAGGATAATGAAGTAGCATACAAAGTCCCCGGAAAGGATGCAATTGACAAGAAAGAACCCGGGGATGGATTTGGTGATAATTCTGATCTCGCTACTTCCCAAGAAACCCAGCTGTCATCAAAGCATGTTGATCATGAGTCTACTAATGAGATATTGAATTCTATTCATGACTCATCTATTGTAAGGGAGCAGTCAGAGGTTCATAAAATAATGAAGCTAGGTAAGGATGTGAAATACAAATTCTTATTGGAAATGGAACCTAAATAGCCTAAGCCCTCTTTGGACTTAATAATTACCACCCAATCACTCAAGCAACTAGTAGATTCCTTACCTAATCCTCGTCTCAGGTCTCTGCTCATTTACATTCTTTCTGGAGAACATATCAGGCTAGTACATCCTTGGGTAGAATGGCGAGTGTGGATTGATGCTTGTACTTTTAGTCTCGCCATTCAAGGGTGTGAAATAATAATGTTTATATCTTTTAAAACCTGTCCTGCTTTGGAGGATCCTTGTTATCCTCCACTTATTCTATTTTGGGAGGTCCCTTTTCATATTCCTTTTGTTATTCCTAGACTTCCCAAGGTAGCTAATGAGGTTCTCTGCTTTCATGTCTTCTGGCAAGCATTTGGAATCACGCTGCATTATCAGCTCGCCAACATTCGTGGCTACCTATTTTCTAGGCTCGCATTGTTACGCATATTTTTATGGCCTAGCTTTTTCTATCTGGAACCAAACTTACAGGTTTCCTATAAGTCTGGCTGCTGACAGAAAATGTAGCACTTGTTGGGAGGCAACCTAGCATTCTAAATAACATTGTCATCAGGTGATTTCCTTCCTTTCTCCGCCTATTTTAATTTTACAATGACGACATTGTAGGACTTAGGCATGGGGGGATGCATTTTACATTTTAGGCAGATTCATGCATTTAGGTTAGGTGCATTAACATATAAAAGAAGAACTCTTATTTTCTTGAGACTGAATTGGTTAGTCCCTAGCAAAACATCTTTGTCATGGAGGTGTCATTAAAGATTTTTCTTCTTAAATTGTTTCTTAAGTTTAGAATCCAGTACATTTACTTCACCTGCACATAGACTGGGTAATGGATCTTTGAAGAAAACCAATAAGCATTTTTAGTTTACTGAACCCTTGGACAGTTAATAGGGAGTCAGACATACTATCTTCTAGTAGATTCACCTCATATTTGTGAGAAGAAAGTAGAGAGATTACTGGTGCACTAAGTCTAGTGTAAGGACTCTTAAGTTTTGGACAATTAGATGATGATACCTTAGAGTTAGGCATAGTTTTCGCTCTCTGTTCTTGTGTGCGTACATTGTGTGAATTCCTGAGAGTCACTAAATAATGCAGATACACAGAGATTGAGTTTTAATAAAGTTATGACTATGGTGGATGGTTACAACCATCCTTCATAGAGTCCTCGGCTGAAGGAGGGTAATAGTGTCAAAGGTCAGAAATACGCTTGTCCTATCCATTCCTTCTCAGTGCCGAGAGTAGGCACTTCCACCAAATAAGTCATACAATATCCTCTTGACCATCATCATCCCTAATAATGCCTCATAAATAAAAGTCTACGTCGTGTTATGTTGATTTATAAAGAAAGAAAAAAAAAGAGAAACAAGTATATTTAAATAAAAAAGAAGAAAAAGAGAAAAGAGAGAAAAAAAAGAAAAAGAAAAGAGTCCAAGTTTACAGTTTTATCTTCGTGGCGATGTTTCTGAGGCATCAAAAACACCCATCGCAATCCACCAAATATTACCCATACCTACCTTTCACTATTTCTGATCGCCCGAATAATGGCTGAGGACTCTAACTTAATTGTAGAGTTTTTAGGACTTTAATTGAAGTGTGAATGCCATGTGAGGCCACCAAATAATAGAGAGGAGAAATCCTATGCTTCTCCTCCAATTAAAATTTACCATCCATGCTATTGTGGTGAAACACTAGTCTCTTATTTAATGAATTAAATTATTAAGGTGAATTTGCATACCCATCCTTCTATTTAATCAAAATTGCTTGCATATGCATATCTCTCATGAATGATTAAATGCATGTCATATATATTATGGTGAACAAGCTATATTTTAGAAATCAGTATTTACGGTGTTTACCAGTATCAAGACCATTATTTTACATGATATTATATAGTGGGGATTTTGTATATGCACACCTGCATTATTGATTAATTATTTGAAACAAGAAATCATGTTGAAAACATGTGCACCAGTTAGTATGCATACACATTGAGATTCCCAAATAAACGAAGCACAATGCACTAGTTTAAATAGGCTAATTTCTCCCTGTGGAGATGACCTAACTCTTCGTGGTTAGTTTTGAGAATTAAAATGTTTTGAAAAGCCATTTTCTACCATGCGATTACATACAACGACACATCATTTTATGCTAAAGTTGTCAACGAAAACAAAGATTGCTCTTTCAGTACATGCTTGGGACCAGGCCCACCGGCGTTCGATGGTGGGTGAGAAGTGCAGGGTCGGGTATACGGGTCACGCTAGGTCCATGGAGGTCGGGTCACAGATGAGGCAGGTGAAGGTGAGTGGGACCTCACCCCGTTGTTAGGAGGCGATAAGCCCTATGCAGTTTTGCAACTTACTCAGCTGCGGTTCGCCAACACCTTCCGAGGTGGGACTATCTTCCCACGTCTCTTGTGCATGCCTGCCACAGTGATGTCTTCGGTTGATTTCAGTTGCTACTTTGGCCCTCGAAGCCAATTGCTTGCCTAGAGCTGTGCGCGGAAGTATTCCGCATAACCTAGGGTTATGAACCTAGAGTGGGGAGACCTAATGGGAGCTCACAAGCAAGCTTCTTGCAGTCGTCAAAGCGGCGAACATACTATAATTGTTAACACGTAAACGGCTTCGCAGCCATGTCAGAAAGCTCAGGAGGCTTCGCCGAGACACGGTGAATGTGTTGCGGGGGTGGTGTGGCGTGGGGCTGTCGGAGTGTGCGTGCCTAGGGTACCTTGTGTGCATGTGAGTGGGTGTGTTCGGGGGGTGTTTTGGGTGTGTGACATAGTGAGTGAAGTGAGGGTTTATGTTCAGTGAAGTGTTGCAAAGCTTACGGGGTGGTTGGCAAGGTGGATGGAGGTGCGGAGCGACGGGGATGCCTCGCCAGAGGTCTGGCTAGAGTTGGAAGGGGTGATGGTGATTGAGTGCGTTGAGGGGTGTTTTCAAGAAATAAAGAGGGGAAAAATGAGTAGAAGGGAAAAGGGACTTATCTGGGTGTAAGGAGATGACGGGGGAGGCAGAGATGGCGGTTGGCTTGTATTGCCATAACCGGACATGAAGCGCTCAATGTGGGGAGGACGGGGCCGATGAAGGGGCTGTAGAGACATCGGCGGGTGCGGCGCGACGCGAACGAATAGGAGGAAGAGAACCTCGCCACTGGTATTGTGACTAGGCAATGAGGGAAAGAGAGGGCGGTCGTTGGAGCTTGCTGAGCCACTGGCCGGAGGAGGAAGAGACGAATTTGAGGGATTTCCCTGCCAATGTCAAGCTTGGGAGATGAGGGGTGGCTTGGGTTTGCTTATATAGGCCCTAGAGGAAGGATTTGTGCTTGGAAGCCAAGATTCCAAGCATGGCAAGCTCGTTGGAGAAGGAAATTTGAAGGAGACCTGAATCTCTCATGCATTCACATGAGAGATTGGGTACTAAATAGAGCCTCAAATTGTGTTCATAATGGAGGAGATTTCTTAGAGAATCTCCCTTTCAATTTTAAAAGGGATTCTTTGAGAAATCAGAGAGATCTTGCCCTCGAAATCTCACTAGAGTAGGATTCCCTCCTCTATAATGGTGGAGGGACCTAATTGCAAAGAATGAAGGCAAAGATAGGTAGGTTTCTGTAGAGGTTTTCAAAAGATAGGGGTAGAAATGTAGTTAGGCTGGACCTGTTTTCAGAGTGGGTTAAGATGAATTCCCCTTAGGTCCAAATTTTGGTACAAACCTAATTTGAACCTAAGGAATCTAATGGTGAAGTTGGATTTTGGGTTTGACCATGTTTGATTGGTCAATTTACGTAAAAACCTAATTTAAGGTAAATATTTGACTGAGTCCCCAATTTAGGTCAAAATAGGTTCCAAGGGATAAATTGAAGGTTCTAAGCCCTAGAGAATATTTTTCCATGATTTTTAAAGGGTTTACGTGAAGTTTATTCTGACCATAACCTTGTTAAAATAAGTGGATCTATTTTAGTGTTACAAGAGGTCATTTAATTCCTAGAATTCACATGAACCTTTTTCTGTTTGAACCAACCCACTTTTTATCTTGTTAAGACCATTTGACCTGTGTTTAGCCCATCAGAAAACCTGTTGTTATACTGCAATGGTAAAATTACAGTTTTACCCCTTGTTTCTTGCTTCTATCTCAGAATGATTATTCATGGAATTAGGACCTCCAGTTGGTTATGTAGGAGCCTTTGTTTTCTTTTATGGGTCAAAATGAGTTAGTTAGGGCTCATGATGGTGTTCCCATCACCATATAACTCCTAGTTAATTAACAACTAAGAAGAATTAATAAAAGAGTACTTAGACCAAATAATGATCCACTAAAGTAGACTTATCAAATGACCCCACGCCTAAGTTTTGCTAGTCCCTAAGAAAAAGTGAAAAAAAATGGCAGTAACCAAAAGATTTCTTCTTTTCTTATTCAAAAAATTTAGAGATTCATACAAATGTGAAGTGATTATAGCCTAGGTAATGGATCTAAGTGAAAAGTCAACATACATTTTAAGTTTAGTACTTAGCCTTTGGTAAAATTCTACCAGGATAGGCAACTACTTCCCTTGGGGATAAAGAAGAAAATGATCTACAATTTGACCTTGACTTTTTAGCTTAGGTAGGAGATACTGAATTGAATGGATTTATATTTGGTAGCTTACACTCATTTGGTGCTACATGTAATCTAGTGCTGCAAACTCTAAATCTCTAGACTATCAAACGAGTCAACCTAGAGAGAGGCTAAAAACTGTGCTCTCTTTATGTTCCCTTGCACTCACTCACTCTCTCTTTTCTTTTTCTTTTTCTTTTCCTTATTTATTTTCCGAGATCACATATCTTACCAGATTTGTAAATGTACTCAATGTTTGGTGGCCTCACATAGCATTCACACCTTAATTAAATTCCTAATAACCATACAACTATGTTAGAAGTCCTCAGCTAGTATTCGGGCATTCAGAAATACTAAAAAGTATGGGTCATATTTGGTGGATCGCAATGAGTGTTTTTTTGTTGCCTCAAATACATCGATATATGATAAAGTTGACACCTAAGACAGCTAGAACTTGAACATTTTTTTTTCTTTTCTCTCTCTTTCTCTTGTACATATACATATATTTTTTCTTTTCCTTTTTTTTATATCTATATATTTCTTTTCTTCTTCTTTTTCTCTCTCATTTTTTCTTTTTATAACTCCAACACAACACGATATAGACTTTTATTCATGAGGCATTGTTAGGGATGATGATGATCAAGAGAATATTGTGTGGCTTATTTGGTGGAAGTGCCTACTCTTGGCAACGGGAAGCAATGGATAGGACATGCATATTTCTAACCTTTGACACTACTACCCTCCTTCAGTCGAGGATTCTATGAAGGATGGTCGTAACCATCCACTATAGTCATAGTTTTATTAGAACTCAATCTTTGTGTATCTACCTTATTTGGTGAATCTCAGGAATTCACACAATATTTTCATGCAAGAATAGAGAGCGAAAACTAAACCTAACTCTGAGGTATCCTCATCTAATTATCCAGAACTTAAGAGTCCTTGCACTAGACTTAGCGTACCAGCAGTCTCTCTACTTTCTCCTAACAAATTTTAGGTGGATCTTAATAGAAGATAGTATGCCTGACTCCCGTCAAACTGTCCAATGATTTAGTAGGCTAAAAATATTTATTGGTTTTCTATAAAGATCCATTACCCAGTCTACATGCAAGTGAAGTAACTGTACTGAATTCTATGCTTAGACATAATTTAGGAAGAAAATCTTCAATGACACCTCCTTGATAAAGATGTTTTTCTAGGCTAACAATTCAACTTAAAAAAATAACAAAAGAGATTTTTTTTTTTTGCACCTAACCTAAATGCATGAATGCTGCCTAAAAATACAAAATGCACCCCCTATGCCTAAATCCTACATTATGCTCATTGTAAAATTAAAAAATGGGGAGAAAGGAAGGAAATCACTTGATGAAGGTGTTATTCAGGACGTTGGGTTACCTCCCAACAAGTGCTGCATTTTCTGTTGGCAGCTAGATTTATCGGGAACCTACAAGTCTGGTTGAAAACAAAAAGAATTAGGCCCTAAAAATATGCGTAAAAGTGCGTGCCTAGAGAATAAGTAGCCACGGATGTTGGCAAGCTGATGATGTAATGTGATTCCAAATGCTCGTCAGAAAACATGATAACAGACCACCTCACAGGCTACCTGGAGAGGTCTAGGAAAAAGAGTAATAGAAGAAGGGACCTCTTGAAAATAAATAAGTGGAGGATAACAAGGGTCCTCCAAAGTAGGAAGGGTTTTAAAAGATGTATGCATAACTATTTCAAACCATTGAATGGCGAGAATAAAGGTATAAGCATCAATCCACACTTGCCATTCCACTTGAAGATGTACTGGCCTGATATGCTCCCTAGAGAGATCGTAAGTGAGTAGAAACCTGAGCCAAGGATCGGTTAAGGAGTGTAAGGGCTGTTTGTGGTGTTGGGAGGTAATGACTAAGTCCAAGGAGGGCTTAGTCCATGTCAAGTCCAGCTCCAACAACAATCTAGATTCTGTATTGTTCTCCTTAGTAGTTGTTGTAGAAATATTGAACTCACCCTTGCCTATCATAATGATTTCCTCAAGAATTGGAGTCATATATTCACCTTCTAGTGTGTGAATCAATGGTGGACTCCAAATCACATTTATTTGATGGCAGGGTCGAAGCAACCGAATCATTATCATTAATTTCATCCTCGGATTCTTTTGGTTCACTTAAGTTTTTGTCGGGGTGTATATGTGATTCAAAAGTAAAGAGAGGAGTTGCTTCAGTATCCTCAATTATTTTTGGAGGAGGATCGATCTTAATATTTTGGAGCAAGCCTATATCACTCAATTCTTTGTTCCCCTTGAGCATAAATCCTCAATTGATGTGTACTGTCCCCGAGAGTCTCTCCTAGGCTTCTTAGTATTGTGTTTGTCCCCCTCCAACGTCAACTCCCTACCTTCTTGATTTTGCATAGGATTATTTTCAAAGTCAAAAGTTGGGAGGAATCTGAATTTCATCAAATCACTAATATCCTCGGGGGGTAAGTCCTCAAATAACACATAATCCCCTCGAGATTCACTCCAACCTCAAAGTCCGAGTTCCTCCATTGGGTTATCATCCTCCTCTAAAATAGACTCTCTGTATCCTTGGGACTAAAATTGATCCAATTCATCCTCCATACCCATAGGGTCATGTTCATTGGGCACATGTAAATCCTCATAATGATGAATGGTAGGTGTTGGTTCCGTAAGTGGAGGGTCGGGATTAGGCTCACTAAGAGTAGAATGGGGTTCCACCACATGATTAATAAGAGAAGTGGCATAAACAATATGACCTTGACCCGGGTTATCAGGGGTAAGAAAAGTACTATCAGTGGGATCAAGGTCCTCAAGTGGTACCATCTTCCCTTTCTTTTGACTCTAATATAGCTCGTATGGATAATCATTAAGATAGTTCTCCTATAAGTGGCCGTATCTCATGGGGAGAGTCTAAGCGATAGCTACTCAAAATAGGATCCCTATTATCCGTTGTTTCCTTATAATCTTTTTGATGATCACTATTGTACGAGTAGGGATCAGAATCAATACTAAGAGAATAGCTAAGCTGACGAATTTGCTTATTCAGTCATTGACTATTCCTCAACATCTCTCCCATAGACTCCATCATTTCTTTTTGTTGTTTTTGCATTTCTATCATGAAAGAGGAGAGGCTACTGTCAGATTGGGGAGGATAGCCCATTTTAGGCTCAGGTTGCTTGAGGGTATCGATCCAACGTCTATAAGGAAAATCATGAAGGGTGGGAGAGTTGGGCATTGGCAAAGTAGTGGGGACTCCTGGGGTGGAAAATCTCCCTCCAAGGTTCTGCTCAAAGTGGGAGTTATCAGGCCAGTACTCGCAGGATAGGAATATGATTGATCCCATGAATTGTCATTGTACCCATCAAATGATGGATATGCTTGGGGCATGGGATCCTGATTAAAAGATGGGAACTATTGACTCTGATAATCTAAATGATAGGACTAAGGGTGATCCACTTCTTTAAGCCAAATTGGTTTAACTCTCTTAGGACTTAGAAGAAAGCAGAATAAAACATAACCTTCCTAGAGAGTTCTACCACTATTAAAACAAATGCAAATATAGTGGGATCTATTTTTAGTAGATTCTATGTCTTAGGATTAAGTATTCAATTGATGGCCAAACAAGTTTTGCAAGAGTTACGCTTCCTATGTCGACCTTCATTGGTGCCTACAACCTACTCACAAGGGATGGAAGTCTCAAATCGAGCCCACGCACGAGGAAACGACATAACTTGGTGGATAGGCTTGTTGATTTTCAACTAACTTCCCTTGTGGTGCAAAGAGGAGAAGTAGAAATTTATCTAGTTACCTTATGTGTAATTTGCACCATGTCTTAGGTGTGCAACACACGTACACATTTTGTGTTTTAAAATCTTGTAAATAGCCACTTTTGCACACAATTTCAAGTTACTGATTTTAAGGTCCAACCTCTTAGCAGTCCCAATTTCTTAAAGTAACCACTGACTTAATTAGATTCAAACACTTTAGTGGTCTTAGATTTAAGTCCAATGCGGATGATAGGTAATTGATGCTCAAGAAAAGACGTACCTTACTCCAGCTCTCTTCAATGTAGGGATGTATGCGATGCAATTAAGATAAACCAGATGTTGCTCATTCAATCCTAGATGGTCGCCCTAAAGATATGCAGCTTCTAGCAGGGAGTTCAGATTATTTTTTTTTTAAATAAGCAAACAAAGCTAATCTAATTTAACTAACTAACGTGCAGTTCAAATAATTAAAATAACCCTATAATATAAATAAAATGGGAACATGCTCCCGAAAAGATGCTCCTGCATACAAGTGCAATATGCAATAAAAAGCATTGGGAACACGTTCCCAAAAATGCCCAACACGGGTCCACAAGATAGAAATTAAATGCCTAATGTCTATCTAGCCTAATCTAAATCTAAAGCAAGCAAACAGGTCTTCAGTCGCCAATCCTCCTTCCATGTGCGTGGGATCATGGCCCACGTGCTCCAGTTACTACCCTTTAGGTGGCCTTAAGGTCCACCAAAAATATCATCTCTTTCGTGCGCTCCCGTCGTGTTCGTTCATTTTTGTACGCAAACAGAAACAAGGTCAGCAATTCAGAAAAGCTTCAAAAATAGCATAATAATATAAATTTACTGAAAAAATTAATAGGTGTACTTACTCCTCGGCAACGACGCCATTTGAAAGTGCGATCTTCATTTTCATTGAATTTTTAAACATAAAATGATGTATCGTTATATTTAATCACGTGGTAGAAAATCGATTTTCAAAACATTTAATTCTCGAAATCTAACCATGAAAATAGTTAGGTCATTTCCGCAGTGAGGAATAAGCCTATTAAACAAGTAATGGTGCCTTGTTTATTCGAGAAACTCAACGGGTGTGCATACAAATTCGAGTAATTCATTTTCAACATAAGTTATCATTTTATGTAATTAATCAAGAATATAAGTGTTCACATGCAAAATCATCACCATGGAAATTGTTAAATTGTGATCTTAATACTAG
Organism: Thalassia testudinum; assembly: GCA_037157565.1. Taxonomy (NCBI): domain Eukaryota; kingdom Viridiplantae; phylum Streptophyta; class Magnoliopsida; order Alismatales; family Hydrocharitaceae; genus Thalassia; species Thalassia testudinum. Next base: position 23,498,606 of record JAZHRO010000078.1, read on the forward strand.
TAAACACCATCAATATTAATCTTTTGTAAGACAGAGCCCGTTCACTATAACCAATATCCCATATTTAATATCATTCATGAGAAGAATTCGATTATAAGTAATTCACCAAGAATAGAGGGATGTTCACCCAAATGTACCTCAATAAATTAAGATGTTAATAAAAGAATAGTGTTTCTCATAATAGAAAAATTCATAAATATTAATAGGGCCATTACTATTGAGAAACAGGGGATTTGACAGAGGAGCTTGCACGCAAGGAGGAGGGGATGGTTGATGGTGAGAATGCTTGTGGTGGTGTGCTGGAGGTCAAGCGTCATAAAGGTGGTGGTGCATCGGCAGGTGGTGGCCGGAGATCATTGGCCGGAGGGGGAGAGGCTGGCGGTTGGCACATGTCAATGGGTGGCTAGGAGGATAGCGGATTGATTGGTTGGCAGCATGGCTAGGACGGCAATGTTGCCGAGCTCCCGGTGATTCTGCTAGTGGCGTTGGCAAAGAGGTCGGTGGTTGGAGAGGGTGGAATGGTAGTTATGGGTTATGGGTTCGTTTAACCTGTAACAGGAGAAGGAGGTTGAAGAGGAAGTAGAAAGGGAAGGGGGTGCGGTGTTGGGTGCTTTAAGGAAGGCAGAGAGGGAGAGTGGTGGTGTTGGCGTGGGTGCAGCTTGCATTTAGGAGAAGAAGATAGCGACTGGTTGTTGAAGGGATCTAGAGAGGATTTTAGATTATGTTATCATCATTGTAGTGCAAAATCCTCAATCGATCTCTCAACAAATAAAATTTATAACTCGAATATCTAAATAAAGGCCAAGGTTGAACACAGGGAGCAAATATGGAATTCACGTGCTAATCTCAATTAAAATATAAATGATTACAAGAAATAAGTCAAGAATAATGATATTCAGTGAATATTAATCTGTCACATTAGATATTCAATGATGTTCAATGTATTTTAAGAGTTAAAGATGACAAAAAGATACCTAGAATAAAATAATGGTGACTTATATCACTAATTACTAGTCTGAGCACATATATATCAATTACTCAATAATGTCAAATAAATGAATAGTGATCAGATGTCTAGATATCAAGTCAGATGACTTAAATGTTGCCTGCTATAGTGTCTTCAATCTTCTGTTCTTCTTCTTCGTTTAACCTTTAGCCTCTTCTTCTTTTGCCTTTCCCTTGAGCTTCTTCTTCCTTCCTTTCTCTTCTGCAAAGCCTTCTCTTTCTTCTTCCTTGGCTCTTCTTCTCTTCTCTTCTTTCCTTCCTAGCACATAAGGGAAACTCACGGCTAGGTGTTACACTGGGTACTTCAGAGAGCAAACCCTACCCCTCCCCCCCTCTCTCTCTTTCCTTTCTCCTCTTCTCCTCTCAAACCAGGCTTATCGAGTATTCAGATCGCGTAACTAGGTCCAGGTCTGTAGGCGTGGGGTCGCATCTGAGGAGTGAAAACTAGTCAGGTCGGGTATATGTGCAGGTGTGAGGGACCTCAACCCATGTCTTCGAGGCAGTAAGGCGCTATCACAAAATCAACTTATGCCGCAGCGGTTGGTCCTATTCCCACGATGTGGGACTATACTTCCCTCCCCTCTTCGCTTAGGACTATACTTTCGTCGCCTCTTCACACACGGCTACAGGTGAAGATCTTCTCCAATAGGTGTAGCTGCTACATCTGGGGTCCTCGATTGAGGATTTGGACATGTTCTTGGAGATCATCGCACTGCCTAGGACCAAGACCTGCAGCAAATGTGGTTGGAGAACGTGATGCGTGGTTGGAGATCTTGTGGGTGATGATGGAGTACGAAGAGCTCCTGAGAATCAAGAACACAGCCTCTCGGCCATATTAAAGTAGCTCACGAGCATCGTTGGAAGGTGTGGAGTGTAGATGCAGAGCGTATGTAGTGAGTGGCAACATGTGATGGCCAGACGGCCTTGTGGAAGGTGATGCAAAAGTGGGTTGTTCGATGGGGAGCTAGGGTGAGCAAAAGGTGAAATTAAGAGAGGGCTTTAGTTGGTGGAAGGATGGTGAAGCTTTTGGGAGTATCGGTAAGATGGATGGATGGGTGTAGCGAGCGGATGACCTCGCCGGAGGGCAGCGGAGCGGAGGAAGATGATGGCGTGCATGTGCATTGATGCGTGTCTTTCACTCAACTCAGTAATTAAGTTAATTTCACTTAATTAAGAGTAGAAGAAGTCACTTAGGTTAACTCGAAATTGTGTCGGTTGTGTAGTATAGGGTCGAATTAACCTAACATTTTAGAAATCTTTACTGGTTGAGTCCAGGTCGTTCACTGGGAGGTATAATTTTTCTCTAAATTCACCAATTATCTTTCATTTTCCTTTATAAGTTTAGGAGGTATAACTAGGTTGATTTTAAAACATGAATTTTGCCAAAATATTTAAACTATAAGGAATATACAAAATTCCATATGAAAAACATATTTACTCAAAATGATGTTTGTTTTCCAATTTTATTTCAAAAGAAATTAAGGCAATAAGAATTGGTCTATTAAAATATGCCTTATTACAACATTTAAAATAAATTCAAAAAGAAATTAAAACTTCATTTCTTCATCCTCTCTCTTCCTCTTCCTTTCTCTTTATTTTTATTCTCTATCTCTTTACTTCTCTTATGCTCCCGCCTTCTTCTCTTCCCTTAGTACCTGTTCTTTAACACTCCTTAGTGCTTGTTCTCCTCCTTTCCTTAAACTTCAGCACTTAGCTTAACAACCATCGGCTTCTCTTTCAATTCCCTTAGACTTAGCCTTTAGCTCTCAACTTAACCTTAACCTTCAGTGGCTCCTCTTTTCCTTAAGCTTTCTTTTGAACCATCAGTTGAACAGGGTTTTTTTTACTTTCTAACAAAAAATTATTTTATTTGCGACGAGGTCCTTTCGAGGATACACATCACCCTGAGACCAGGGTGGGACCAGACCCTACTCGATCCTCGCCTAATCTCAATTAGGATCGATTTTGATTTATTTCATTTCGGTTCATAGTCTCGAACCCATCCGGCTCAACCCAGCCTCCCAGGCCTCGCCTTCCCAGGGCACACTCGCTCACGCCCACAAGGGCGCACACCCGCAGGCACACAATCCCGCACACACACATGCACATGCTTAGAATGTTCAGAATGATCAGATCGGTAACCAGTGCGTCGGGCGCTAACGACTGAAGAGCCAGGGTAACAAAATCATTTTATCCCTATGCGCGTGCTTAGAAACTGACGATGTGGGACAATCATAACCCCTTCTAGACCCAACTTCAAATGATCATAACTCCCTACCCAGAGCTCCGTTTCAAGTGATTTAAAGTTTGTTAGAAAGCTCTAAGATAGATCTACACAATTGCAAGGTCAATTTAAGGTTTAGGGGATGTTTTCCTCTTCAATTTGAAGAATGAAATAAGGGGTTCCTACGGGTTATTATTGCCTGGAAATGGAATTAATTTCATTGTCCTCAGATGGACTTTTCTCTCTTAATTAAAGGTCTATACAGGTTATACAAGTTATTCCGCATCTACTAGAGTAAGTTTTAAGCTCACAAGACCTTCTGATAGTGTACAAGAGGTTGAAGCTTCTCTGAAAGCTTCAGAGTTCGAATTTCAGACTTTGATATGTGCAACAGACACTTAAGAATGTTTCTAATTGATTTAAACTAATTCTAAGGGTTATAATAGACTTATCTAGGCAGGATTTAGAATTAAAACTCAACGAAATGGCACTGCTGTAAGTTTGGGTTCAAAAGTAACCCAAACTGACAGGAATTAAAATCCTATCAAAATACATGTTTGAGCTTAGTCAAATCTCTCTAAAACAATCCAACAGAATCTCAGAATCTGTTTAAGCTTCTCAATTCATCAAATCATGCTTGGATTCAGAATATCAAACTCATGTTTGACTATGAAGGCACAAAAATTGACTTTCTATTCAAAACCTTCTCCTAAGAAATTAAAGCCTCAACTAAAGTCTCCTCAACACCAGGAACTTATTCAGATCTTCAGATAAGTGTTCTAACCTTGATTTCTAAGGTTTCAGGCTCGCTGCCGAAGTTTCAAAAGGTGTGTGTTCGTCAGAGCCATTTAGAGGTTGTTACAGTAATCTAAAAGCATAAACAGCTTTAGGGCATTGCACTGAAGCTTATGAGTTCCTTAAATTCTTCTTATATCTCTTTGTCGAACTTCTCCAACTCTGCTGGAGTTGGAGAAGATGAAGTCATATCTCAAACTCCAGACACATAATCCTCAAAGAATCATCCTTAAAGCAATTAGTGATCCATTTTATATCATTCTGGAGCTTTTCAACAAATTCTAGAGGCTGAAACTCAAGAATGGCTCACCGGAGCTCCGGTGAGTCCAGAAAATGTGAAAAGTGTACACAGATTGTGAAATTATGCCATTTTTAATCTAAAAAGGATCCTGAGGTTGCAAGGAACCTCAGAATCACATTTAATTCTTCACTTGTCCATTAGAATTAAGATTTGACAGTGTATTCGTTTCTTTAAAAATTTGATTTGAAATGGCTGTGTCATGGGCTGTATCGAGGGCTAGAAATGAGTGTGTTTTTCAGGAGACCCCAGTGTGTGTGGATAATATTGTAAATTTTTGCTGGAGTCTCATACAGCATTGGGGTTCGATCATGTAATTATTTCATTCTTATTAATAATAGCTCTCCTGGTTTGCTATCGGTGATTCGATAGCATTCCTTTCTTTCTCAAAAAAAAAAAAATTGATTTGAAATAAGCTCAGGACTTGTTTAACCACTCAATTGAGAGATTACAACAAGTCAACAGATGTTTATATTCATAAATATATATTTAATTTAAGATTTGAACTACTCCTGAGTCGCCATTGACAGCGAGCTCAGGAACTAAATTATATTTGGGCATTTAATTTATATGTGGTATTTATAGGTATTATAGTGTCGATTAGGGTCCATAAGTAATGGATAGATGATGGAAGACCCTAGTGGAGGTGAAATTAAGCCCACTACTGTCACCATGGATAGTGATAGCAGTCGGTGGAGGTGAAATGTGAATTAGGCGATTAGATGATCAATTAAACGATTAAATGTGCTAGAAGTGATTGTGAGGGTTAAAGGAAGGTGGACATGATTTCAAAAGATGAAATTAAGTCTCTGGCGAGCTCAAGGAGCTCGTCGGAGTCAGAAAAGATGACACTAAAATTCTAAAATTACTCTAATCTAACTACCTAAACTAACTAACTAAGCTAACCTACTCCTACTCCTACTCCTACTACTCCTGATCTACTGTTACCTGGATGAAGGGGTCAATAGGGTTCCGCCGAAGGTTCATAGAGGACAACGAAATCAGAGGGTGGAAGAAAGATCTCTGGTGGGTGGATTTGAGGTGGAGCGAAGGATTCCTTTGGTCAACGCCTGTGTCAGAGATGCGGAAGACCATGGCGGATCTCCTTGGCTGATCAGAATGGATGGAGGAAGTTGGAAAATGAGATGGAGAGTCACCGGAGTTTTGGACGAATAACCTATCGAAGTCGGCTACAGTGTTAGAAGAGGGAAGGGAGCCAACTTGAGTAAAATCTGAGGGGTGAGGGGGTATTTATAGCAGTTGGCGACGAAGAGAATGATGGGGTCTGGTTGAAGAAGGAGCTTGAGGAGCTTAACCTTCATCGTTGTCTCTGACGACAGTGAGGTTATCTCCCACTGGAAATTAGGATTTCCGGATAATCCTGACCGGTGGATGAAGTGGAGGTGGTGAGCGCAAGCTGCAAGAGCTTGGACAAAGAAGGTTGATGTCGGCAGGGAGGTGATCATGCGGTGGCGTGACTCTCTGCCACCAGCCGTTCTTTCGGCTAAAGAAGAAGAAGAAGAAGAGGGAAAAGGACTTAAATGTAATAAATCTTAAGGACCTGTGTGAGAAATAAGGACCCGATTGTAATGAATATTAAGGACCAAAATGTAAACTTAAGTTTTGAAGGTTTATTTTAACTTAGATCTTTTTCAACTTTTTATATATGTTAGTAAATAAGGTAAATATTATGTTTTCACCTTGAATTTACACTTTTGACCTTTTTATATTAATCTATTAGATTAAGTAAAATTACTTAAGTTATTATATACTTAGGTATACATTATATTTAAGTTACTTAACTTATTAATTAAGGGAATGATTAATAGGATTTCGAGTCCAATTATTAACTAAATTGTTAATAATGTTAATTGAATGATAAAATGCCATTTTAAACTTATTTTAAGGTCCTTTACTAAATATCCCTTATTCTATAATTAACCCTTATATGTTCATAACCTTAGCTAATTAACTAGGAAGGCTAGTTAATTAAGGGTAATTAGAGATCATGATGAGTGTCTCATCATGCATCGCATGGTATTTTTTGGGTTTTGAGTATGAGGAATTAACCTAGAGATATAACTAACCTAACTGCCTAATCTAATTGGATGAAGGGGGTAGGATCTGCATCAGCCTTGGCACACCGATGATGGAGAAGATGAAGCCTCCAGTAATGAAGGAGCAGCAAGGAAGACATGGAAGAAGACATCTGCTAGTATTGCGAGACGTGGATGAAGTTGGGGAAGAGGAATCCACCCACTATTATTTGTAAGGGTGGACGAGGAAGGTGGTTGAAGGAGGTCACCGGAGCTCGTGGAGCATTCAGCCGGAGAGGAGGGAAGAAGGAGGTTTTCCAGCCAAAAACATGCTAAGGAGGTAAGGCATGCCATGGACGTTCTTTTCTAGGTGTTAAATGGCCGTTCCAAGCTTGGAATCTAAGCTTGAAACCATGGCAACTTGACAAAGAAGTAAACCTGAACCTTTGAAAGGTTTGCATGAAGTTTTGAGTAGGTATTGGAGCCCAAGATATGGCTCAGATTTTAGGGAAACTCTTCATGATTCTTCCTTCCAAATTTAGAAGAGTTTGGCCACGAAATCTGGGAGTAATCACTGATTGAATGTCGACAGTGAAGTGGGTTTAGGAGTTGAAGGCAGTGGGGACTTGTTGGTGAAGAAGATGATGAAGCTTGGGGATTATTTGCAAATAATTCAAAAGTTGAGGGGCTTCTTGTAAGAAAAAGAGCCATAATAGGATTGAAATGCAAACTAGGTTAAGTTGACCTCATATTGGGCCAAAATTTTGGTACAAACCTAATTTGGACCAAAGGAATATAATGGTGAAGTTAGATTTAGGGTTTAACTAAGTTTGATTGGGTAATTTGCGTATAAACGAAAATTAGGACAACTATTTATCTGAGACTCTATTTTAGGTCAAATTGGGTTCCAATGGTCAAAGCAAGCATACCAAACCTTAGAAAATATTTTTCTATGATTTTTAGAAGGTTTAGGTGAATTTTATCCTGACCAAAACCTCAGTTAGTTAAGCAGGTCTGTTGTAGGATTTCAAGTGTCCATTAATTCTCGAAACGCGTGAAAACCCGTTTCTATTTGCATGAACCCACTTATTAGACATTTATGACCAATTTACCTTTAATTAACCCTTGGGAAACCCCGTGATTGCTCTTCATTTAAAATGTTCTGTTAAAACTGTAGTTTTACCCCTATTTTAATGCATTTATCTTAGAATGAATATGCAATGAATTACGATTTTCTGGCAGTTATGTAGGAGCATTTATTTGTTAATTATGACAAATTAAACATAGATATGGCTGATGATGACGTTATCATCATACCTCCATGCCTAACTTTTGCTAATCCCTTAGCAAAATCTTATGGAATGAACTTGAATTCTAGACCATGCTTTGATGTTCAAAGTCTTGATTTATTCTTCTTTTTAGAAATTAGGTTAGAAAGTTAATAATAGGCCTAGAGCTACTCAAGTACCAACCAAGATCCAGACCTAACCAACTTTATCCTCAGTCTGTCGTGAAGGTTTATACGGCCCATAGAAACTATCCTAAGGTTTATTTAACCCAGCGGTTAAAGCACCTGTGCTTGTAAGATGGTTAGTCTAGGTTTAATTTGCAGTGTGTTTTTGTAGGAGAGAGAGGTAGAAGATTTTTTTTTTGAAATTTTGGAGAGTTTTCTCTATCTTTTTCTTTTCTTTATTTTTAGCTTCGGATTGGCTCAAAAACATGGTTTGTATCAGATTCCTTACTCCCACCATCAATCCTCGCAGGGTCCTTGGAATTCAATGCTTTGAGATAGCATTGCCCATGGCAACCACCAGAACCCTAGCTTTCGACACTTCGAGATAGTGCTGCCCATGGCATTCTGTAGCTAAATTTAGACCCTGGTGATTGACATTTCAGGATAATCCCGCCCATGACACCTGAATCAGCACAAGGTGCTTACATGGCCCAGCAGGATATTTAGATATCTAAGAGATAAGCACCGAGGAGACAGTATGTTATTATGCATCTTCGAGGGGAATTTCCTGCCTCTCCAAGCCAGGAACTCATCCAAATCAACTTGTGTTGATAAGCTACTCCTAATCTAGGTAGCTTTTTCAGAACAGAATAAACGCTTTTGCATGATTTTGATTATTAAGCACACTAAACCAGACTTGTGTGTGGATTAGGGTGCTTAGGCTATAGAGAACTGTGAACCAGAGGTCAGTTAACTAGACCGAGTAATCCTTAAGCCTTAGACCTCATACGTAAGCTTCGCATTTTCCTCAACCTCTTGAGGATTATCTGAATGTTGACGAATACGTGAATTTTTAAGCCTAAAACAAGTCCAAGAGGCCTAAGATCAACACTCATACTAATCTCCATATCTCTCTATTATTCTATGACTTAATCTTTTTCTTTTGATTTAGTCTAGAACTTAAGTAGATTCCATAATCATTTACTAATGACTATCCCTTTTTTGTTTCAAATTATAGCTCCTTTTTGACATTTAAATTACCTCCTCTTTTCCTCCTCAAGAATGATAAGATCACAAAATTTCCTCCCTTTCCATTTCTTGTTCTTTTTCAATCTTTTTATTTTTTTTGGTTTTTTGAATATGAGTAATTTTGTTTGTGAGAACCTTCAGAAACTTGAATTTTTATGTGTTTCCACTTTAACACCCCCATGCCTAAGTTTTGCAATGTCATTGTAAATAGGAGGGTATGAAATTAGGTTGGTTCATGGGTTAGAACAGGATTAAAAGGGTGGGTGAACGAGTTGGGATGACTGTTACAGATGATTTCAAGCTTTGATACGAATACCAAAGTTGGAGTCGGCTATTCTAACTCTGAACTCAAAACTGTAATAGATGTAAAGCTCAAAAGAGGGTCAGAAGGGTCTTGGGTTTATGGAATGACAAGTTGCCTCCTGTTAAGCTCTAAATTCAATGCCTTTAGCCGAGCAAAAAGTGGTCATGGAGGAGTGGTCAATTTACCCAAATTTTGTAAAACAAGCACCTTGATTAATAGCCTGGTTGGTCCAACTATGTGCTTGTTCGGATCAACAGGCTGATGATGCAGCCCAAACCTAATCAATCTGGTGGGTTGATGGATGCGAATCAATAGATACGGTACCCACCAGAAACTTCGAAGCTCAAATGGATGTGGAAATGAAAATTTAGGGTTTGGTTGATTTGAATCAGCCTGGTCAAAGTAGGGATCCTCAAAAGAAAATGGATCTTTGGAGGATGTGAGATACCTACAAGAGTGATCAGAGAAGGGTAGGATGTGATTTGCATTCTGATCGATGTCCGAATCCCGATTAAAAGATGGAGAAGAATCATGTGCGACCGGATCATTGAGAGGAGAATTGGTGTAGAAATGGATTCTTGTGGTAGGTCGGGATTGCGTTTGGATTCGAGAAGGTTCTGTATGTGGATTCAAAGGGGTGGCTTCTTTGAGAACTATGTGTGTTGAGGGCTCCATTAGAAAGGATTCGAAAGAAGGTTCATCTAGAGAGTCCTCATAATGGCCATCAAAATCAAAGGTAAATGCCTGAAGAGTGCTTTGTTGACGTGGTCTCGATCGTGTTTTAATAGTTAATTACATCGTAGTATAGGTGATCAAGCGTCGTCAACAAATAAAAGTTTTATTACTCGAAAACCTACGTATCCGAGGTCGAACACAGGGAGCAATTGGAATTTATTACTAATCTCAAGAATGTAATTGAACACTTAATTACTCAAAACGTAATTCAAATATAAATGCATGAATTTGAAAAGTAATTATGGCAAAAAGAAGAAATTGGATGTCTGATCATGGGATCAGACGTCTTAAAAATGTGTTTCCCTTCTCTTATTTTTCTTCTTCTGATTTTCTTCCTTTCTGCTTCTTTCTTCTCTGCAGTGCCTTGCTTCTTTCTTCCTATTTTCTTCTGCAGTTATTTTCTCTCTACAGGTCTTCTTCCTTGGTTCTATTTGCCTTCAGTTCCTCTCCTTCTTCTTCTTCTTCTTCTCCTTCCTTGGCTCTGCTTACTTCCTTGGTTCTGTTTGCCTTTAGTTCCTCTTCTTCTTCTGTTCTTCTTCCCTTTTTCCTTTGCCTCTTCCTTTTCTTCTCTTTTTCCTCTGCGAAGGCTTCCTTCCTTCTTCTTCTCCTTAGCGGCTAAGTGTTGGCTTCTTCCTTCTTCCCTCATTCCCTGCACAAACCACAGTAAAGCAAAACCTATTCCTCTACCTACACTCGCGCGTCTCTCTCTCTGTGTCAACCACTCTCAGCACGCTCTCCCAAAGCCAGGTAAACGGGTCAGGATCTCATGCCTGGGTCCAGGCGCACCGGTGTGAGGGTGATGCGCGAGGAGTGCTCAGGACAGGGTTGGGTCAGGTCACGCCAGATCTACGTGGTGAACTCGCGGACGAGGCACAGTGGTAAGGTGAGGTACCTCACCCCAAGTGCATTCGGAGGCAATGAGCTGATATGACAAAATCAATATAAGCCACGCCAGCGCTTTGTAAGTTAACGATGTGGGACTAATGTTCCACCTCTACTTCGCGCGTGCCCGCAGGAGTCCATCCTTCAATTGCCACAGCTGCGGACTTTGCAGCACCTCTTGCTGGAGCAGAAGTCTTCGCAATACCTCCCCGAGTCAACTGCTCCTGGAGCCCTGCAGTCCTGTGAACTAGAGCAAGCTTGGAGCTTCTTCAAGTTACCGTCAATGGAGGCCGGGGCGTGAAACCTGTCAGACACGAAAAGAGCCTCACAGCTTAATCAGATCACCGGGGGACCTTCGCCGTGTCACGGCGAAGGTGAAGCACTAGGTGGCAGGCCGTAGGGAGGCCTAGGCGTGCGTGCCTAGGTCGTCCTGTGGCCGGATGGATGGGTGTGTTCGGGGGTTGTTGTGTAGGTGTAGAGGGACTATGGACAGGCAGAGGTTACTCAGTGAGGTGAGGTAGAGGTTATGCAATGGTCGGCGAGGTGTGTGGGGCTGCAGAGCGATGGGAGTGTCTCGCCAGAGGGTGGCCGGAGATAAGGAAGGTGGTGGTGAACAGCGGCGGTCGAGGGATGTTTGATGAAATGAAATGAGGGAGATGAAAGAGGGGATAGAGAAGAATAGTTTTGACCTAACTAAAGGGACGAAGGGGACGAGGAGGCGGCTAGTAGTACCTGCTGTCGACGGGGCTTGGGCAGCTCGCCTGGGTGTTGCGCGACGCGGAGGAGGATGAGGAAGATGGCTCTGCGACTGGTTTTGTGGCAGAGCGATGAGGAAGAGGAGGGGGGCTCGCCGAAGCTCCCTGGACCTCTTGGCCGGAGAAGAAGGAGATGAATTTGTGGTGGAATCCTGGCCAAGTCGAGCTGAGGAGGTGCAGCCGGAGTCAGGGTTTAATTTATAAGTGCTGGCCGTGCGTCTGGTGCGTGGAGGGCACGCCTTCTGCCACTGATGTCTTGCAGAAGATGGAAGGTAATTAGATACCCAAATCTCTCGTGCGTTCGCACGAGAGATTGGGTGCAAATCAGTGGTTGTGATCGGGCTCAAATGGAAGGAGATTCCTCAGAGAATCTCCCTTCCAATTCTAAGAGGGGATCTCTAATGGATTAGAGAGTATTCCCTCTCTAATCCTCGTTGGAGCAGGATCTCTCCCCAATAATGGTGGAGGGACCTGATTGTAAGATTGGGGAGGAAGCTATGGGGGTCTATGTGATGGTTTTCAAAAGATAGGGACCAAAATGTGATTGGGTGTACTAAATTGCAGAGTTGGTCAAGATGACCTCTCATTAGGTCCAAATTTTGGTACAAACCTAATTTGGACCTAAGGAATCCAATGGTGAAGTTGGATTTTAGGTTTGACCACGTTTGACTGGACATTTTGCATAAAAACCCAAATTGGGTCAATTGATGAGCTAGGACCCTAATCTAGGTCAAACTAGGTTCCAAAGGTCAATTTGAATGTTCTAAACCCTAGGGGATATTTTTCCACGATTTTTAGAGGGTTTACTTGATTTTTATCCTAATCGAAACCTTGTTGAATTAAGTTGATCTGTTTTAGGGTTGCAAGATGTCATTTAATTCCTGGATTGCACATGAACCCATTTCTGATTGAATCAACTCACTTTTTATCTCATTTAGACCATTTGACCTATGTTTTGCCTCTGAGAAATCCCGTTTATGTACTGCAATGGTAAAATTGTAGTTTTAACCTTTATTTCATTTTTCTTCTCAGAACACTTATTTCTCCAATTAAGCCCTCTTCTAAGTCATGTAGGAGCTTTTATTCTCTTTATTAGGTCAAAATGAGCTAATTATGGCTCATGATGGGGCTCTCATCTTACCCCCATGCCAAGCTTTTGCTAGTCCCTTAGCAAAATTTCAAGGTTTTAACTTCTATTCTAGACCCTTAGTGTCTGTCATCAATTATGATAAGTGCTTCTCTTTTTCTTTTGTGATTTGGTCAGAATGCTGACAATAGGCCTAGAGGAACTCAAGTACCAACCAAAATCCAGACCTGCCCTGCTTTAGCCTCAGTCCTTTGCAAAGGTTTTTAAGGCCCACAGAAACTAGCCTAGGGTTTGTTGAACTCCGCGGTTAAAGCACCCGTGCTTGAAACTTTTTTTAGCCTAGGTTCAGTTTGTAGTGCTTTTTTGTAAGAGAGAGACAGAAGATTTATTTGTTTGGAGAGCTTTTCTCTCTCTTTTCTTTTTATTTCTAGCTTTGGATTAGCTTCTCAACACGATCTGTATTGGATTCCTCGTGCCTATCATCAATCCTCAAGGGTCCCTGGATATCGAGATTTCGAGATAATCCTGCCCATGGCGTTCCGTGGTCGAATTCAAACCCTGGCGATCGAAATTTCGTGATAATGCTGCCCATGGTATCTGAACTAGTAGAGTGCTTACATGTCCCTAGTAGGATATTTAAATATCCTAAGAGACAAGCACCGAGGAGATGATATGTTGTTACGCATCTTCGAGGGGAATTTCCTGCCTCTCTACGCCGGGAACTCGTCTAAGTAAACTTGTGTTTATCGGCCGCTCCTAATCTAGATGACGTTTTTAGAACATTAAATGCTTTTGCGTGATTTGGATATTTATGCACACTAAACCAGACTATGTGTGAATTTGGGGTGCTTAGGTTATCGAATCCCACAAATCAAAGGTCAGTTAACGAGGTCAAATACTTCCTAAGCCTTAGACCTAATACTTAAGCTTCGCATTTTCCCTAACCACTTGAGGATTATCCAGATTTTAGTGGATACGTGAATTTTTAAGCTAAAGAATCTAGCCCAAGAGGCCTAAGACCAGCGTTCCCGCTAATCTCTTGTTATGTCTCCTTAGTACTTTTCTTTTATTTCTTTTCTTGATCTGGTCTAGAACTTCAGTTAATCCCTTAATCTCTTACAAATGACTACCTCTTTTTCTTTTTCATTTTGTGCTCCTTTTTGTCATTCTTGCTCTTTTTCTCCTCCTTATAATTATGTGGCTCACAAAATTTCCTCCCTCCCCCATTTTTTGTTCTTTTTCATGATTTTTCAATTTTTTGTGTTTTTGACATATGTGAATTTTTTTGTGTGAGAATCCTTCTGATTTTTTCTTGGTTCTGTATGTATGCACTTTATCACCCCCCATGCCTAAGTTTTGCAATGTCCTCATTGTAAACAGAGGGTGTGAAATAGTGTTCAGGTCAGGGACTTAGAACAGGATACATCAGGTGGGTGAATGGGTCGGAAATGATTGATGCAGACGATTTCAAGCTCTGGTACATGTACCAGAGGTGGGGATCAACTGCCTAAGGCTGAAGTCAAGGTGCAATGGACGTGGAGTATAGACGGATAATCAGACGGGTCTCTATTTTTGGGATGACGGGTTGCCTCCCGTTAAGCGCTAAATTCAATGCCTTCAGCTGAGGGGAACATGGGGTGGAGAGGGAGTGGTCAAATCAGCGGAATTTTGTAAAACAAGAACCTTGATTAAGAGCCTGGTTGGTCCAACCAGGTCCTTGTTAAGATCAGTCGGCTGATGATGTAGTCCAAACCCAATAAGTCTGGTGGGTTGATAGATGTAGATCAGCAGATGCGGAACCCACCAAAAGCCATGTGGTTCAGATGGATATGGAAGTGAAAACTCGGGTTTAGGCTGAGTCAAATCAGCCTGGTCAGAGTAGGGTTCCAAAAAATAATCAATGTATGGTGTGGAAACCCTACAGGGGTGATCAAGGAATGATGGCTCCTGATTTTTGGTCTGATCAATACCCGATACCTGGTATAGATATGGAGTTGAATCATCTACAAACAGCTCAGTGAGAGGTGAATCAGAATAGAAATTGAGTCCAGTTGCGGGTCGGGGTAGAGAACGGGTTTTGATTGATTTTGTATATGTGGATCAGGTGGCTTCAAAGAAAATTGGCTTGTTATAATCAGGAAGCAGATTTTCTCTGATGTTATGGTCAGATTCGAGATCATCGGAGAGTTTGTGAAAATCAAAATCTGAATGAGATTCAAGATCATGAGTTCCACCATAGAATAAATCATATGCTGTAGATTCAGCAACCTGACTGGGGTCTAGCCTAAATGTTAATTCTGAGCTTAAAAAGGTGTCCCTATCTGGTAGAGGCTCAGATTCTAAGCTAGTAGGGTAGACCCAATTGAAACCCCACTTGTCCAACACCTCGATTTCTGTATCGTAAATTGGCGTGACTTCCATAAAATTGATTAGTTCCTCTAAGGATGTTGGCGAGGGATATTCATCAAATAGAGGCCCAAAATCATACTCTTCATTGAAAGATTGATCTTCCTCATATGGGCCTTGAAATATTCAAAATAGATTTCAGATCTAGGTTCTAGGCTTAGGATGTGGGTTGAATCACTAGAATCTAGGTTTGAATAACATTCGAGGGTCACCTTATGAGAATAAGGAACGGGATTTACACCCTCGAGAGGTTCAGTTCTACTCTCATACTTGCAGGAGTTTTGGGATTCTAGAATGGGCTCAACATGGTATTTTCCTGCATTTGGAGCTTCCCAACCTTCTTCAATATCAGGTACATTGTACTTCATCTATGTTGAGAATCCACAACCATTTTGTGCCTCAAACCCGAGATCAGATTGATCCTCGATGTTGTCCCTAGATGGTTCATCCTCTATTGGTGGTATATATGGGTACTTCTGGTCAATAATTTGTTTTACTAATCTCATTATCTCTTCCCATTTTTCAAGACTATTTTGGTGTTGCTTCCAAAGTCGAGGATTTGTCATACATTGAAGGTATTCAAGATTGTGCAGTTTTTCTATCTTAATGTATCCAGTAATGAACAAGTCACGGGTTGATCCTTTTGTGGCTTCTGCTAATAATACTTGGGCACAAGTTATGATAAAGGTTGTGGTTGTTGGGACACCAACCTAAATGTTTCCTACTGATGTTGAGGTTTCTTCTTTTTCATAGAATTTCAGGCCATCCTCAATCATTTTATCTCTCATGGATCTATGCTATTCAGGTTTCTTGAATGGTAGTCCTAAGTGGTTTGGCTGCATATTTGAATCAGGTGGCAGAATCAAGATGTAGAATCAGAGTTTGAATCAAGATGTAAAATCAACTTATGAAGCGATTAGATCTGAATAACGAGTCCCACTGAAAATGTGTGTGTGCTTTGAAGAGAAAAGATGAGGGATTGGAGGTGTTTTTGACCCAATCAAGACACCCAAAGACGTTTGGGTGACTATGGAGGTTCGGGGCGGATGGTACCCCTGGATCAGAAAGTCATCCACCTGAGAATTACCTGGGCAGCCAGAGAGGGAGAGTCCCACAAAGACCCCTACACGGTAGAGCATCCCCACGGGTTACAGGGTTTTCCCCACCCGACCTCTCTTGTCACTGAGATTCAGGTAGACCAAAATGGGGACCTTGACCTCTTAAGTCTACCACTTTTATTTCAAAGGTGCTTTAGGGTTCTCACTTGAACTTTAGATGTTTTGATGTTGTGACCTAACTTAGAGGTTGGTTGACCCAAGAGGTCAACTTCACCTGACCTGTCCTATAGATGGCAGAATGATTCTAGGCTTGGGGCCTAGAGATCACCCTGATTTGACTCCCAGTTTATTAGGTCCAAGATTTTAAGATTCAAGTGATCTTAGAGCTCAATTTTTCTTAGGGTTTGTCTTGTTTAGATCTCTTCACTCAAGGGCTTGGGTAGCACACTGATGCGGGAGGGTTTATTTCCTTTTATGCAGGCATGTGTGACTAGCACTTCAAGACCCTACTGTAGAAACCCTAATTTGGTTCTATTTCCAATCCTCTTTTTTTCTTTTTGAAAAGGTTCTCTTTGGACTTAAAAGCAAGAAGTGTGTTGTCCACCTAGATTAAGCGTGATTTCTATTAGGCACATGAATTTGTGGGATAGAATCTAAAAAAATCGCTCCAACTTCAAGAAGATTTGAAAAATTTTTGCAAAATCAGGAAACATTTGCCTTAAAGATGGTGCTTACTATAGAAAGAAGGCAATTGATTCCTAAATTAATTTCTTCCTTTTGTCTTTCAAAGCTTAGGGGATGGTTTAACGAAGAAAAGAAATTACCTGCCCTGGAGTGGTTGACTTGCAGGAGGAATCTTCTCGTGAATTACCTGCAAGATCACAACAAAGCAAAGTAGGGCAAGTTAGTGTTCAATATGATAAAATGAATGTAGAGACTAGCGATAAATTGCGCGTTGCTCCCTGGCAACGGCGCCAAAATGTTGACGTGGTCTCGATCGTGTTTTAACAATTAATTACGTCGGAGTATAGGTGATCAAGCGTCGTCAACAAATAAAAGTTTTATTACTCGAAAACCTAAGTATTCGAGGTCGAACATAGGGAGCAATTGGAATTTATTACTAATCTCAAGAATGTAATTGAACACTTAATTACTCAAAACATAATTCAAATATAAATGCATGAATTTGAAAAGTAATTATGGCAAAAAGAAGAAATTGGATGTCTGATCATGGGATCAGACGTCTTAAAAATGTGTTTCCCTTCTCTTATTTTTCTTCTTCTGATTTTCTTCCTTTCTGCTTCTTTCTTCTCTGCAGTGCCTTGCTTCTTTCTTCCTATTTTCTTCTGCAGTTATTTTCTCTCTACAGGTCTTCTTCCTTGGTTCTATTTGCCTTCAGTTCCTCTCCTTCTTCTTCTTCTTCTTCCTTGGCTCTGCTTACTTCCTTGGTTCTGTTTGCCTTTAGTTCCTCTTCTTCTTCTATTCTTCTTCCTTTGCCTCTTCCTTTTCTTCTCTTTTTCCTCTGCGAAGGCTTCCTTCCTTCTTCTTCTTCTCCTTAGCGGCTAAGTGTTGGCTTCTTCCTTCTTCCCACCTTCCCTGCACAAAACATAGCAAAGCAAAACCTATCCCTCTACCTACACTCGCGCGTCTCTCTCTCTGTGTCAACCACTCTTAGCACGCTCTCCCAAAGCCAGCTAAACGGGTCAGGATCTCATGCCCGGGTCCAGGCGCACCGGTGTGAGGGTGATGCGCGAGGAGTGCTCAGGACAGGGTCGGGTCGGGTTGCGCCAGATCTACGTGGTGAACTCGCGGACGAGGCGCAGTGGTAAGGTGAGGTACCTTACCCCAAGTGCGTTCGGAGGCAACGAGCTGATATGAAAAAATCAATATAAGCCACGCCAGCGCTTTGTAAGTTAACGATGTGGGACTAATGTTCCACCTCTACTTCGCGCGTGCCTGCAGGAGTCCATCCTTCAATTGCCACAGCTGCGGACTTTGCAGTGCCTCTTGCTGCAGCAGAAGTCTTCGCAATACCTCCCTGAGTCAACTGCTCCTAGAGCCCTGCAGTCCTATGACTTGGAGCAAGCTTGGAGCTTCTTCAAGTTACCGTCAATGGCGGCCGAGGCGTGAAACCTGTCAGACAGGAAAAGAGCCTCGCGGCTTAATCTGATCACCGGGGGACCTTCGCCTTGTCATGGCGAAGGTGAAGCACTAGTTGGCAGGCTGTGGGGTGGCCTAGGGGTGCATGCCTAGGTTGTCCTGTGGTCGGATGGATGGGTGTGTTCGAGGGGTTGTTGTGGAGGCGTAGAGGGACTATGGACGAGCGGAGGTTACTTAGTGAGGTGAGGCGGAGGTTATGTGATGGTCGACAAGGCGTGTGGGGCTACGGAGCGATGGGAGCATCTCGTCGGAGGGTAGCTGGAGAAGAGGAAGATGGTGGTGAACAGCGGCGGTAGAGGGATGTTTGATGAAATGAAATGAGGGAGATGAAAGAGGGGATAGAGAAGAATAGTTTTGACCTAACTAAAGGGATGAAGGGGACGAGGAGGCAGCCGGCAGTACCTGCTGTCGCCGAAGAAGAAGACGTCTAGTGGAGGAAGATGGTGGCGACGACGGGGCTAGGGTAGCACGCGTGGGTGTTGTGCGATGCGGAGGAGGATGAGGGAGATGGCTCTACCACTGGTTTTGTGGCAGAGCGACGAGGAAGAGGAGGGGGGCTCGCCGAAGCTCCCTGGACCTCTTGGCCTGAGAAGGAGATGAATTTGAGGTGGAATCCCAGCCAAGTCGAGCTGAGGAGGTGCGGTCGGAGTTAGGGTTTAATTTATATGTGCTGGCTGTGCGTCTGGTGCGTGGAGGGCACGTCTTCTGCCACCGATGTCTCGCTGGAGATGGAAGGTAATTAGATACCCAAATCTCTCGTGCGTTCGCAAGAGAGATTGGGTGCAAATCAGTGGTTGTGATTGGGCTCAGATGGAAGGAGATTCCTCAGAGAATCTCCCTTCCAATTATGGGAGGGGATCTCTGAGGGATCAGAGAGTATTCCCTCTCTAATCCTCGCTGGAGCAGGATCTCTCCCCACTAACGGTGGAGGGACCTGATTGTAAGATTGGCGAGGAAGCTAGGGGGGCCTATGTGATGGTTTTCAAAAGATAGGGACCAAAATGTGATTGGGTGTACTAAATTGCAAAGTGGGTCAAGATGACCTCCCCTTAGGTCCAAATTTTGGTACAAACCAAATTTGGACATAAGAAATCCAATGGTGAAGTTGGATTTTAGGTTTGACTACGTTTGATTAGACATTTTGCGTAAAAACCCAAATTAGGTCAATTGATGAGCTAGGAGCCTAATCTAGGTCAAACTCGATTCCAAAGGCCAATTTGAATATTCTAAACCTTAGGGAATATTTTTCGATGATTTTTAGAGGGTTTACTTGATTTTTATCCTGACCGAAACCTTGTTGAATTAAGCAGATCCGTTTTAGGGTTACAAGATGTCATTTAATTCCTGGATTGCACATGAACCCATTTCTGATTGAGTCAACCCACTTTTTATCTCATTTAGACCATTTGACCTATGTTTTTCCTCTGAGAAATCCTGTTTATGTATTGCAATGGTAAAATTGCAGTTTTAACCTTTATTCCATGTTTTCTTCTCAGAACACTTATTTCTCCAATTAAGCCCTCTTCTAAGTCATGTAGGAGCTTTTATTCTCTTTATTAGGTCAAAATGAGCTAGTTATGGCTCATGATGAGTCTCTCATCATGCTTATAGGATCATGAAAATCTGAGTCAAGAAAAGATTCGAACTCATGGAAATCTGATTCCTGAAGATCTAAAAGGAATGATTCCATCTCAATGGAATTTGATTTTGCATGAATGATCTAGGGATCAGGGACCTCAAAGTCAGAGTTTAAGAATGGGTCATGGATGCTGAGGTCGTAGATTAGTTCATAATTGTCAGGAAACAAAGGATCTCCGAAATCAGAGTAGGATTTGAAATCATCAGAGAATTTACGAGAATAAGTTTCCAAATCTGATTCTGGATCGAGAGTTCCGCCATAGAGAGAATCAAGATGTGTAGAATCAGCAACTTGACTTGGATCTATCCTAATTTTGGATTTCGAGCTTAAAAAGGTGTCCTTATTAGGCATGGGCACAGGTCCTTGGCTCCTAAGGAAGACGCAATCAATTCCCAACTCTTCTAACTCCTCTATTTCGATATCATAGATTGTCATGATTTTTGAAAAATCAATTAGTTTCTCTGAGGAGGTTGGAGTGGTGTATTCATCAAATATGGGCCCAGAATCGTAATTCAAATTCAAAATCTGACTCTCATCATCTTGGGTTTCATGATTATCCCAAATAGGCTCGAATCTAGATTCTAGGTTAAGGGTATGGATTGGATCACTAGAACTAGGTTGGGCTCCATTGGGATGTCAAAATCATTCTCAAGAATCACCTTAACAGGATAAGGGTCAGGTTTACATTCTCTAGAAGTTCTATTTTAAGCTCATCAGCACAGGTGTCAAGGAAATCTAAGCTCGATGAAACAACTTCCTGGTTTCCTAGGGCCAGTTCAGAATGAGGAACACTTGCAATTAGATCATCCCAATCCTCATCAAGATCAGGTATGTCAATTGTTATGAAGTTTGAATCTGAATTCATTTGGGTTGGGGGTCCATAACGACTATGATCATCAAACCCGGGATTTGGGAAATTCCGTAGATCACTGGAATTACTCCAAGGTGTCATCTTAACTTCTGACAGGTATTTTTGATCAATGGATCTATATAACCTATTCAGCAATTCTCCCCATTTTTCCAAAATATTTTGGAGTTCTTCCGGAACTAAAGGATTTAGCCAATATTGCAGACAATCGTTGTTGTGTAATTTCACCAATTCAATGTGTTCTGCTAAGAGATCATCCTGGGTTGAACCATGGTTTAGTTGTATCCATATCATCTCTATATGATTCAAAATGTGGTCCATTGTTTTCTTAAATTTATCTTGAATGTCCTTATTAAAATATTCCTCGTGGTGTCTATAAGCATTTTCAATCATCTTTTCTTTCGTGCTCATTTGGGACTCAGGTTTCCTAAATAGTCTTCCTAGATTACTAGGTTGCATTTTCAAATCAGGTGGTAGAATCAAGATTTAGAATCAAACTCTGGTTCAGATTGGAACTGATTAGATCTGAAAGAAATTCCCAAGAAGATCTAATGAGGCCTCTTAGGTTAAAAATCTAAGGACCTTCCTGTGTATGTGCTTTATAGAAGGGATGAGGGACTGGATATTATTTGGACCTAATCAAGGCACCCAAAAGATTTTTGGATGACTAAGGTTGTTTCGAGGTGGATGATACCTCTGAATTAGAAATCTGTACACCCGAGAAATATCTAGGCAGCCAGAAAGGGAGAGCCCTACACAGTAGAACGTCCCCACGGGTTACACGGTTTCCCCTACCTGATCTTCCTTGTCACTAGATTGGAATATACGAACTTAAGCCCTTAAGTCTACTAATTTTAGCCTAATTAGTGCCTTGAGTTTCACTTGATTAGAAGTTGATTTGACTTATGATCTAATTTGGAGGTTGGTTGGCCTACAATGTAGACCAACTTCACCTGACCTACCCTAAAGATGGCGAAATGAAATCTAGGTGAAGACCCAGAAATCACCCTAAATTGACTCTCAGCTTATTCATTTGAATTGACTCTCAACTTATTAGGTCCACAATTTTTTAAGATTCAAGTGAAATTAAAGCTTGGTTTGAGGGTTCTTCTTGATTATATATTTTCATATAGGGGCCTGGGTAGCACACAAATGCAGGAGGGTAAATTCTCTTTATGCAGGTAATTGTGAACTAGCACTTCAAAACCCTAGAGTATAACCCTAGTTAGCTCTATTTCAAGTCTAATTTGATCTCCAATTATTCACTTTGGGCTTTAAGCAAGAAGTGTGCTAGCCCAAGGTGATTTTAGAAATTAAGGGTGATCCCTAATAGGTATAGGCAATTTGGGTAGGGAATTCTAAATAGAATTGCTTCAAGCTTCAATTAGATATTAAAATTTTTGCAAATCAGGAAACTTGCCTCTTAAATGATGATTACTATGAAAATAAGGCATGTAGTTCCTAATTGATTGTCTCCTTTTTATCTTCCCAAGATTAGGAGGTTGATTAGAAAATAATAGAAAAGTTACTTGCTCTGGTGTGGTTGACTTGTGTGAAAGTTCACCTCATGAAGTAACTCACAAAATCACAAGAAACAAAAAGGGCAAGTTAGTGCTTAGATATAATCAAATAAAATAAGAATAGCGGTGAATTGCACGTTGCTCCCCGGCAACGGTGCCAAAATGTTGAAGGGATCTAGAGAGGATTTTAGATTAAGTTATCATCATTGTAGTCCAAAATCCTCAATCGATCTCTCAACAAATAAAATTTTTGACTCGAATATCTAAATGAAGTCCTAGGTAGAACACAGGGAGCAAATATGGAATTTATGTGCTAATCTTAATTAAAATATAATTGAGCATAATAAATAAGTCAAGAATAATGATATTCAATGATGCTCAATGTATTTCAAGAGTTGAAGATGACAAAAAGATACCTAGAATAAAATAATAGTGATTTAGATCACCAATTATTAGTCTAAGCACATATATATTAATTAATCAATAATGTCAAATAAATGAGCAGTGATCAGACGTCTGGTTATCAAGCCAGATGACTTAAATGTTGCTTGCTACAATGTCTTCAATCTTCTGTTGTTGTTCTTCTTCTTCATTTAACCATCAGCTTTTTCTTCTGCCTTTCCCTTTAGCTTCTTTTCCTTCCTTTCTCTTCTGTAAAGCCTTCTCCTTTCTTCTTCCTTGGCTCTTCTCCTCTTCTCTTCTTTCCCTCCTGGCATACAGGTGAAACTCATGGCTAAGTGTTGCACTGGGTACTTCAGAGAGCAAAACCCACCCCTCCCTCACTCTTTCTCTCTTTCCTTTCTCCTCTTCTCTTTCTTTCAAACCAGGCTTATTGGGTATTCGGATCGCATAACTGGGTCTAGGGCTACGGGCGTGGGGTAGCAATCGAGGAGTGAAAACTAGTCGGGTTGGGTATATGTGCCGGTGTGAGGAACCTCACCCCTTGTTTTTGAGGCAGTAAGGCACTATCACAAAATCAACTTATGCCATAGTAGTTGCTCCTAATCCTGTGATGTGGGACTATACTTCAGTCCCTTCTTTGCGTATGGCTACATGTGAAGATCTTCCCCAATAGGCGTAGCTGCTACATCTAGGTTCCTCAATTGAGGATCTGGACACATTCCTGGAGATCACTTGCACTGCTTGGGACCAAGATCTAGAGTGAATGTGGACGGAGAATGCGATGCGTGGTTAGAGATCTCGAGGGCGATGGTGGAGAAAGGTGAGCACTTGAGAATCAAGAACACGACCTCTTGGCCATATTAAAATAGCTCACAAGCATTGTCGGAAAGTGTGAAGTGTAGTGGCAGAGCGTATGTGGTGAGTGCCAGCGTGTGGTGGTCGGATGGCCTCATAGAAGGTGACGCAAAGGTGGGTTGTTTAGTGGGGAGCTAGGGTGAGTGAAAGGTGAAATTAAGAGAGCACTTTGGTTGGTGGAAGGATGATGGAGCTTTTAGGAGTATCAGCGAGGTGGATGGACGGGTGTAGTGAGCAGATCACCTCGCCGAAGGGCAGTAGGAATGGAGGAAGATGCATGTGTGTAGTGGGGTATCTTTTGGGTTTCGAGTATGGGGAATTAACCTAAAGATCTAACTAACCTAACTACCTAATCTAATTGGATGAAGGGGGGTAGGATCTGCATCGACTTTGGCACATCGGCGATGGAGAAGATGAAGCCTACGGTGATGGAGCGGCGAGGAAGAGTGAAAGAAGACATCTGTTGGTATTGCAAGACGTGGACGAAGTTGGGGAAGAAGAATCCACCCACTATTGTCTTTGAGGGTGGATGAGAAAGGTGGTTGAAGGACGTCGCCAGAGCTTGTGGAGCATTCGGCTGGAGAGGAGGGAAGAAGGAGGTTTTTTGTCCAAAAACAAGCTAAGGAGGTAAGGCATGCCATAGGCATGCTTTTATAGGTGTTAGATGGTCGTTCTAAGCTTGGAATCCAAGCTTGAAACTATGGAAACTTGACAAAGAAGGAAACCCAAACCTTTGAAAGGTTCGCATGAAGTTTTGAGTAGGAATTGGAGCCCAAGATGCGGCTCAGATCGTAGGGAAACTCTTTATAATTCTTCCTTCCAAATTTGGAAGAGTTTGGCCACGAAATTAGGGAGTAATCCCTAATTGAAGGTTGCTGATGAAGTGGGTTTAGGATTTGAAGGTGGTGGGGACCTGTTGGTGAAGAAGATGATGAAGCTGGGGGGTTATTTGCAAAGAATTTGAAAGTTGAGGGACTTCTTGTAAGAAAAATACTCAGAACAGGATTGAAATGCAAACTAGGTCAAGATGAACTCAGATTGGGTCAATGTAACGACCCGGTTCCCGAGTCCCTACGAGACACGAGAACCGGACCGACTCGACTAATCCCAAGACCTAGTCATCCAACGAGGAAGTAACCAAAAGAGCAGTAAAATAAACCACATTCAGCATGAATATAACTAACAGTAAGAAAGTACAGCAGTAAGGAAAGAAACTACTACAGTAGGTACCACCACAACAGTAGAACAACATTTATCATATGACAAGAACTGCAGGTAAAGAAAGTACAGCGGAAACAAAAACTACTCATTGGAACAGAAACAAAAGAGGTACAAAAGACTGTGGTAAACTCTACTGGACCCTACTCGGCCCAGCGTCCTCTGCAGCCACCGACCCTGGCTGCTCAACACCTGGTCCTGAAAAAGGTAACGAGTGTAACACGTCAGCAAAATGCTGAGTAGAGTGGCAAGCTAGCTAAAGGCAACAGTAGAGTGTACAGTAGCTGTTATGTTCTATTACTTCCTTTATTCACATCTTTCAATTTTTCTCACTATTTCATTTATTTCTCAGGTCCTTTACTTGATCTCGAATGTCCTCGTGGGAACGATCTTGATTGCAGTCTTTTCCAAAAGTAGAAGTAGCACGTGGTGCTCTCCTGGCCGAGAGAGTCCCCCGTGGTGATCCTACCCTCAGTCAACCACCCCAAGGTCACTAACAGACGTAACGGTGACTACGGCACGTGCGATAAACGCACAGGTAGCTAGCCCGCACTGGCACGCGGTCAGTCGTTTCCGTTAACGGGTGCGCCCAAAGCACAGCACGGAACCAGGGCAGAGCCCTCTCAGTAACAGGGGTCCAACCCCTCCACAGTAACCAAACCGGGGCCTTGCCCCTCCACAGTCCGCGCACCCTCGCCTGACTACCCTGGTTTGCCCTAGTGGGCCTAACAAGTCGGTGAAGGAGGCTAGCAGAACCCCGGGGCCCGTGGGGTAGCTAGTACTCTCCTAACACTAGTAGCTCTCCTCGGTACTACGTACGCGAGGGCCAGCAAGTCGGTACAGAGTGGCCAGTCCTAACCCCGGGTCCCTGGGGCGGCTAGCTCCGCCCTGCACTAAACAGGGGGACAGTCGCTCTCCTTGGTACTCCGTACTCAAGGGCCAGCTCACTTCCCCAAAACTATTCCATTTACTTTCCAGGAGTTCTACTCCTACTTCCCCATAGGGTTCCATCCTTTTTACTCAAGATCCAGGTTTCACTTCCCAGTTTCACATTCTTACAATCCATGTTCTCAACCACGTTAGCTGTTCACAACAGGCAGTTGTTAATTCAAATTACAGGCAGCTTTATATTTCTTTCCATTTTCCAAGACTGCAATATATACATTCCACTAGTTTTCCATCCTAGGATTCATGCCATATCCTAGGATCTATCATACAATCTAATTTTCCAGCCCTAGGATTCATGCAACACCTAGGAGCTATCATTCCATACATTTCTCATTCCTAGGATTCATGCAACACCTAGATTCTAGTTAAGGTTCCATACTTTAACAGATTTTAATAGCTTAAGCCACTCTACCAGGTACAACCGGAGTAATGGGGGCGTGATCGGGAATCCCGCGTGCCTCCGCGACTCTCAAGACTGCAACTGAACGAGGTCCTATCACAAGGATCAACACAAGGAGTGTCTCAAAATAGTGTATAGCTACTATAGACGGGTAGAGGGATTAATTCTGAAAAGAACGCAACTCGAATCACGGAAAACGGAGCCCGAACGGGCCCTAAACGGGTCGAAAAAGACGATACTGTGCAAAATCAGACGTCTGGAACTTCTTCCAGACGTCTTAAATAGTGGATCAGCGAATTACCTGTCCAGCGTGGTTTCCCAGACGTCCAGAAGTCTGCGGGAATGCCTGTCCTAACTCCCAGACGTCCGATGGTCACCCCGGACGTCTGGAGGTCACTCCAGCCGTCTGGTACAACTTCCAGACGTCTGATTCGCAAAGGATGGCGAATCAGCGAACCTGCACACAACCAACTGCCTCCCTCAGTACGGTCGGTCGACAGGAAGGAAGAAGAAAGCAGAATACACACCTTTCAGACGTCGGTATGAGCTACCAGACGTCGTCCTCGCCGTCTGCCTATCAACCCAGACGTCTGATTCTGGAAATTTTTCCAGAATCAGGAAGCGACCCGGACTCTGCTCGCAACGCCGCCCGCATCGCACCTCACTCTCCTGCTACTCAGACTGCAGCAGGTCCCTCTCCGCATCGTTCCGCGCCCCCTGCGCCCTCCGCCGGCCGGCCAAGCCGCTCCGGCGAGCTCGCCCTCACGGCAGAGCTCCGCCCTCGCACGCCGCGCTTCCTCCGCGCTCACTGCGGCCGTTGCTGCAGCCCTCACGCTCGCTCGCTCTCGTGCACAGGAAGGAGAAAAGGAGGAGACGGTGGAGACGGGAGGGGAGGCGTGGTCCTTTTAACACCGCGCAGAGAGGAGAGAGAGAAGGCGAGGCAGGCGTCTGCAGCCGCAGAAGAAAAGGAGGGAATAGCGAATATGCGGTCTGCGCGCGCAGGCGCACAGACGACTCGCGGGTGTGGATGATAACGGTTTTTCAGACGTCTGTAAACCATCCCAGACGTCTAGATGTGATCCCAGGCGTCTAGTCAGATGTCTGGGTCACCTCCCAGACGTCTTAAAATACGTCCGGGGCACGCGTTCGTAACAGTAAAAATATTAGTAAAACCCTAATTTGGACCCAAGGAATCTGATGGTAAAGTTGGATTTAGGTTTTGACCAAGTTTGATTGGGTAATTTGCGTAGAAACTCAAATTAGGGCAACTGTTTGTTTGAGACTCTATTTTAGGTCAAATTGGGTTCCAATGGCCAAAGCAAGCATACCAAACCTTAAAGAATATTTTTCTATAATTTCTAGAAGGTTTAGATGAATTTTAGCATGACCAGAACCTCAGTTAATTAAGCAGGTCTATTTTTAGGGTTTCAGATGTCCATTAATTCTCGAAACACGTGAAAATTCTTTTCTGTCTGCATGAACCAACTTATTAGACATTTATGACCAATTTACATTTAATTAACCCCTGGGAAATCCCGTGGTTGATATGCGTTTAGGATATTTTGTTAAAACTACAGTTTTACCCTTATTTTAATGCATTTCTCTTAGAATGAATATGCAATGAATTACGGTCTTCTGGCGGTTATGTAGGAGCATTTATCTATCGATGATGACTAATTAAAGCTAGATATGGTTGATGATGACATTATCATCACCGATTGTGGGAACGGATGATGGTGGCCTTGGAGAGAAAGAATGGGGGGTGGCTGTGCATGGGTTGCGTGGTCTTGTAGAGGAAAGGAAAGAAGATGAAGATGAAGATGAGCGACTGATGGTGGTAGGTTGTGGAGTTGGTGGCCATGGTATTGTTAGTGGTCTGCAGCAAGGGGGTTGGCGGTGGAGAAGGTGATGAAGGTGGTGCTAGAGGTGGTCGATGATGGGAACGACGTTGAGAGGGTGGTGGCACTCGTGCTGTCACCACGAGCATGTAGTACGATGGGTTGGTGAGGATGAAGCATGCATCAAGTGACGGTTCATGCTTTGACCATGGTGTTCGCTCCAGCCACGATGCCGGTGGTGGCAATGGAAGAGGTCCCCGCTGAGGAATAGAACAAATGGTGATGGCCAGTCCTCTTCTTAAAAACAACTCCTCTATTTGTTTTCTTCGGCTGAAAAGTTCTTCAACCACTCGCGAAGATCACGAGTGGTTGGAACAGTAAGCTGCGCTTGGCGATATCTTCATCAGATGTCTGAGCAATACTCCAAACATCTTAAAAAGTGTGCAATCAGCAAGTTCATGATGGCGATTCCTAGACGTTTGACCTTATCTCCAGACGTCTTATAGACGCAGAAATGGACGTCTGAACTCTTGTACCTAACCTGCATCCATCAAATCAATTATGTTACCATATCATATGCTATTAAATATAAAATTGATGCATAAAATTATATGCAGACTAAGATGAATTGCCATATAACTCCTAATTAATTAACAACTAAGAATAACTAATAAAAGAGTACTTAGACCAAATAATGATCCACTAAAGTGGACTTATCAACTGCACCCATCCCTATGTTTTGCTAGTCCCTAGCAAAAAGTAAAAAACAATGGCAGTAACCAAAAGATTTCTTCTTTTATTATTCCAAAAATTTGGAGATCTAGATAAATGTGAAGTGATAGTAGCTTAAGTAATGGATCTAAGTGAAAAGCCAACTTACATTTGAAGTTCGTACTTAACCCTTGATAAAATTCTACTTGGATAGGCAACTACTTCCCTCGAAGATAAAGCAGAAAATGATCTAGAATTTGACCCCGGCTTTTTGGCTTAGGTAGGAGACATTGAATTGAATGGATTTATATTTGGCGGCTCACACTCATCTGTTGCTACATGTAGTCTAGTACTGTAGACTCTAAATCTTTAGACTATCCAACGAGTTAACCCAGAAAGAGGCTAAAAACTATGCTCTCTTTGCATTCCCTTGTGCTCACTCACTCTCTCTTTTCTTTTTCTTTTTCTTTCTTTTCAGAGATCACATATCTTACTAGATTTGTAAATGTACTAAATGTTTGGTGGCCTCACATGGTATTCACACTTTAATTAAATTTCTAATAACCCTACAACTAAGTTAGAAGTCCTTAGCTAGTATTTGGGTGGTCAAAAATATTGAAAAGTAGTTATGGGTCATATTTGGTGGATCGCAATGGGTGTTTTCTTATTTTTGTTGCCTAAAATACATCAATATATGATAAAGTTGACACCTTAGACAACTATAACTTGAACATTTGTTTTTTCTTATCTCTCTCTCTCTCCCTTTTTTTGTACATATAGACATATATTTTTTTCTTTTCCTTTTTTTTATATCTATATATTTCTTTTCTTCTTTTTATCTCTTTTTTTGTTTTTTTTTACAACTCCAATGCAACATGACATAGACTTTTATTCATGAGGTATTATAAGGGATGATGATGGTCAAGAGAATATAGTGTGGCTTATTTGGTGGAAGTGCCTACTCTTGGCATCGGGAAGTAATGGATAGGACAAGCGTATTTCCGACCTTTGACACTATTACCCTCCTTCAGTCGAGTATTCTATAGATGGTCATAACCATCCACCAAATTTATAGTTTTATTAGAACTTAATCTCTGTGTATCTTCCTTATTTGGTGACTCTCAGGAATTCACACAATATTTGCATGCAAGAACAGTGAGAAAACTAAACCAAACTCTGAGATATCCTCATCTGATTATCTAGAACTTAAGAGTCCTTGCACTAGACTTAGCGCACTAGTAGTCTCTCTACTTTCTCCTCACAAATATTAGGTGGATCTTAGTAGAAGATAGTATGCCTGACTCCCTTCAAATTGTCCAAAGATTCAGCAGACTAAAAATGTTTATTGGTTTCCTACAAAGATCCATTACCCAGTCTACATGCAAGTGAAGTATCTGTACTGAATTCTAAACCTAGAAATAATTTAAGAAGAAAATATTCAATGACACCTCCTTGATAAAGATGTTTTACTAAGGCTAACCAATTCAGCTTAAAAAAAAGCAAAAGAGAGATTTTTTTTCCACCTAACTTAAATACATGAATATTGCCTAAAAATGCAAAATGCACTCCCCATACCTAAATCCTACAATATCCTCATTGTAAAATTAAAATAAGGGGAGAAAGGAAGGAAATCACCTGATGAAGTCATTATTCAGGTCATTGGGTTGCCTCCCAACAAGCGCTGCATTTTCTGTCAGCAGTTAAACTTATAGGGAACCAGTAAGTCTAGTTCCAAACAGAAAGAACTAGGCTCTAAAAATATGCGTAAAAGCGTGGGCCTAGAGAATAAGTAGCCATGGATGTTGGCAAGCTGATGATGTTGCATGATTCAAAATGCTCGCCAGAAGACATGAAAACAGACCACCTCACAGGATACCTAGAGTGGTCTAGGAAAAGAGTAACAGAAGAAGGGACCTCTTGAAATGGAATAAGTGGAGGATAACAAGGGTGCTCCATAGTAGGAAGGGTTTTAAAAGATGTATGCATAATTATTTCAAACCCTTGAATGGTGAGACTAAAAGTACAAGCATCAATCCACACACACCACTCCACTTGGAGATGTATTGGCCTGATATGCTCCCAAGAAAGAATGTAAGTGAGTAGACACCTGAGCCAAGGATTGGTTAGGGAGTGTAAGGGTTGTTTGTGGTGTTGGGAGGTAATGATTAAGTCTAAGGAGGGCTTAGTCTATGTCAAGTCCAGCTCCAACAGTAATCCAAATTCTATATTATTCTCCCTAATAGTTGTTGTAGAAAAATTGAAGTCACTCTACCTATCATTAATGATTTCCTCAAGAATTAGAGTCATATTTTGACCTTCCAACATATGTGAATCGATGGTGGACTCCAAATCACATTTATTTGATGGCAGGGTCGAAGCAACATAATCATTATCATTAATTTCATCCCCAGATTCTTTTGGTTCACTTAAGTTTTTGTCGGGGTGTATATGTGATTCACCAGTAAAGAGAGGAGTTGCTTCAGTATCCTTAATTATTTCTAAAGGAGGATCAGTCTTAATGTTTTGGAGTAACCCTATATCACTCAATTCTTTATTCCCCTTGGGGCATAAATCCTCAATTGATGTGTATTGTCCCCGAGAGTCTCTCCTAGGCTTCTCACTATTGTGTTCATCCTCCTCCAACATCAACTCCCTATCTTCCTGATTTTGCGGAGGATGATTTTCAAAATCAAAAGTAGGGAGGAATTTGTATTTTACAAAATCATTAATATCCTTGGGGGGTAAGTCCCCAACACATAATCCCCTCGAGATTCACTCCAAACTCGAAGTCCGAGCTCCTCCATTGGGTTATCATCCTCCTCTAAAATAGACTCTCTGTATCCCTGAGACCAAAATTGATCCAATTCACCCTCCATTCCCTTAGGGTCACCTTCATTAGGCCCATGTAAATCCTCAAAATGATGAATGGTAGGTGTTGGTTCCATAAGTGGAGGGTCAGGATTAGGCTCACTAATGGTAAAATGGGGTTCCACCACATGATTAATAGGAGAAGTGGCATAAACAATATGACCTTGACCTGGGTTACCAGGGGTAAGAAAAATGCTGTCAGTGGGATAAAGGTTCCCAAGTGATACCATCTTCCCTTTCTTTTGACTCCAATATATCTCAGGTGGATAATCATTAAGATAGTTCTCCTCTAGTGGCCGTGTCTCATGGGGAAAGTCTAAGTGATAGCTACTCAAAATGGGATCCCTATTATCCATTGTTTCCTTAAAGTCTTTTTGATGATCACGATTGTACAGGTAGGGATCAGAATCAATAGTAAGAGAGTAGCTAAGCTGACGAATTTGCTCATTCAGTCGTTGACTATTCTTCAACATCTCTCCCATAGACTCCATCATTTCTTTTTGTTATTTTTGCATTTCTATCATAAAACAGGAGAGGCTACTGTTAGATTAGGGAGGATAGTCCATTTTAGGCTCAGGTTGCTTAACGGTATCGGTCCAACCTTGATAAGGAAAATCATGAAGGGTGGGAGGGTTGGGCATTGGCAAAGTAGTGGGGACTCCTGGGGTGGAAAATCCCACTCCAGGGTTATGCTCAAAAGTGGGAGTTATCAGGCCAGTACTCCTAGGATAGGAATATGATTGATCCCATGAATTGTCATTGTACCCATCAAAGGATGGATATGCTCGGGGCATGGGATCTTGATTAAAAGATGGGAAGTATTGACTCTGATAATCTAAATGATAGGAGTAAGGGTGATCCATTCCTTTAAGCCAAATAGGTTTAACTCTTTTAGGGCTTAGAAGAAAGTAGAATAGAAATAAAACCTTCCTAGAGAGTTCTACCACTATCAAAATAAATGCAAATGCAGTAGGATCTATTTTTAGTATATTCTAGGTCTCAGAATTAAATATTCAGTTGATGGCCAAACAAGTTTTGCAAGAGTTACGCTTCCTAGGTCAACCTTCGTTGGTGCCTACAACCAACTAGCAAGGGGTGGAAGTCTCGAATCGAGCCCACGCACGAGGAACCGAAATAACTTGGTGGATAGGCTTGTTGATTTTCGACTAACTTCCTTTGTGGTGCAAAGAGGAGAGGTAGAAATTTATCTAATGACCTTATGTGTAATGTGCATAGTGTCAATAGTGTGCAACACACGTAGGCATTTTGTGTTTTAAAATCTCTCAAATAAGTCATTTTGTACACAATTTCAAGTCACTGATTTTAAGGTCCAACCTCTTAACAGTCCCAATTTCTTAAAGTGACCACTAACTTAATTAGATTCAAACATGTTAGTGGTCTTAGATTTAAGTCCAATGCGGATGCATGAAAGTAATTGATGCTCAAGAAAAGATGTACCTTACTTTAGCTCTCTTCAATGTAGGGATGTATGTGATGCAATTAAGATAAACTAGATGCTGCTCATTCAATCCTAGATGGTCGCCCTACAGATATACAACTTCTAGCAGGTAGTTCAGATTTTTTTTTTCTTAATAAGCAAACAAACCTAATCTAATTTGACTATCTAACATGCATTTCAAACAATTCAAATAACCCTATAATCTAAACAAAATTGGAACATGCTCTCAAAAAGATGCTCCTGCATACAAGATCGATAAGCAAATAAATGCTCTGGGAACACGTTCCCAAAAATGGCCAACACAGGTCCACAAGATAGAAATTAAATGTCTAATGCCTATCTAGCCTGATCTAAATCTAAAGTAAGCAAATAGGTCTTCAGTCACCAATCCTCCATCCACGTGCTTGTGATCAAGGCCCACATGCTCCCATTATTGCCCTCTAGGTGGCGTCAAGGTCCACCAAAAATATCATCTCCGTCGTGCACTCCCGTCACGTTCGTTCGTTTTTGTGCGCAAATAGAAAAAAGGTCAGCAGTTCAGAAAGGCTTCAAAAATACCATAATATTATTAATTTCCCAAAAAAATTAATAGGCGTATTTCCTCCCTGCCAACTGTGTCATTTGAAAGAGTGATCTTCATTTTCATTGAATTTTTAAACATAAAATGACGTGTCATTGTATTTAATACGTGGTAGAAAATCGCTTTTCAAAAAATTTAATTCTCAAAGTCTAACCACGAAAATAGTTAGGTCGTTTCTACAGGGAGGAATAAGCCTATTAAACTAGTGAATGGTGCCTCATTTATTCGGAAAACTCAATGGGTGCGCATACTAATATGAGTAATTCATTTTCAACATAAGTTATCATTTTATGTAATTAATCGAGAATATAACTATTCAAATACAAAATCACCTCCATGGAAATATGTAAATTGCGATCTTGATACTGGTAAACACCATCAATATTAATCTCCTACAAGACAAAGCCCATTCACTATAACCAATATCCCATATTTAATATCATTCATGAGAAGAATTCGGTTATAAGTAATTCACCTAGAATAGAGGGATATTCATGCAAATCTACCTCAATAAATTAAGACGTTAAATAAAAGAATAGTATTTCTCACAATGGCAAAATTCATAAATATTAATAGGGTCGTTACTGTCGAGAAACAGAGGATTTGGTAGAGGAGCTTGCACGTAAGGAGGAGGGGATGGCTAATGGAGAGAATGCCTGTGGTGGTGCGTCGGAGATCAAGCATCGTAAAAGGGGTGGTGTGTTGGCGAGTGGTGGCTGGAGGACGTTAGCTGATGAGTCGTGTTTCGCGAATTAAAATCGAGGTTTGGAGAACCCGTCGTCGTAGCTCACAAAATGCGTCTATCAAATTCAATTTATAACCGAAACTCAAGGGAGTCCTGGGTCAGACACAGGGAGGCGACGTTTACTTTGTTTGAAAACCACGCTTCATTTTGTTTCCTTTTGGTATTTTGAGGTTTTGTCATTTTTGTGTTTTTGAAATAAAAAGACAAGCATTATAAGTTCAAAAAATGAGATGGAATAAATATGATATATCACTCCAAAGTTTATTACAATAATCTACGAAAGCATTAAAGAGATAGGGGAGAGAAGAAATCTCTCGAATTGGCTATTTAGCAAGATGACGGTGCCTGGCGGAAGCTTGAATGAAGGAGGTGAGATGCAGGACGACGGAGGTGAGATGGAGGAGGACGCCAGGTAGAGGAATGCTTCACCAAGGCTCTGGAATGGAGGTGCGGAGACAGAGGCGATCTTCTATTGGAATGGAGGTGGGAGGACTACTCCAAGGCTACCTATGAAGGTGGTGGGATGAAGGATGAATATTTGGTGGGAAATAGGAATATTACACTAATAGGAAGCCTTTGGAGCTTGAGGGTAAGCTCTAATGGAGCATTGGTAGGCTACTAGAGCTTAGGAGTGGGTAGGAGTAGAGTAGATAGAGATGAGGAGGAATGAGGAATGAGGGTTTCTTCTTTTCTTTTCTTTTTTTGACTTTTGGAGTTTGAGAGTTTTGGGATGACTTTTATGGCTATCCGACCTTACCCGGACTCGAAAAGGACTCTATGTGCTAAGCATCTAGTGAAAAGAGTGAAAGACTCACTAGGCGGCTGTTAAAATGGACTTCAAGTTTCTACGACCCTAAGTGACCTTGCCTAAAGGTTTATCTTTTCGAACGGTAGCTTTCTCCCAACTTCTTTTATTTATGGGGTCAACAAAAGGGTGAACCTAGTGTATATCTCCCTGCTTTATTCTACTTCCCTGCTTCTTCCCTAAGTGTTTTGGGAATTATTGTGCATTTTTGTGAGCTGGGCTCTGGACAACCGGCCAATGGGCTGTTACTCACGACAACTTGCCAGCCATACTCGTGTGGTGAAGTGTGGTTTTTTTTTTTATTTTCTCCATTTCTTATTCTTTTTAAGTAGTTGGCTTCCCTGATCTAAGATTTACCTAAAGGCAATATGAATAGAATGGTCTTGTGCCTGGGCTTTGGACAACCGGCCAATGGGTTGTTACCTACGACAACTTGCCAGCCATTCCTCCTTGGACAATTCATTAGCTACCCAATTTTCATAAAAATAGTTGGAAAGTGAGTCAATGCGAATGTGTGTAGATGCTTAGACTTAAAAGTCCCCTCAAATAAGAGGGCGAGTTGATAAGTCGTTTACTTATCATCCTAATTTATTTACTAGATTAAAGAAAAATTAAATTGGCAAGGACTCAAGACTAAGTCCACATTTGAGTGGACACCCAGGCTAATTAAGCCTGAAGACTTGAAGAGTCTAAGTATTCAGGTCCCAAAGTAACAATTCCTAAAGTTTGTAACTCTTAATGCCTAAGTTCTTGTCTCCTAATTTTTTTTTTTTTTTGAGAATAACAGGAAATTATTATTATGGCTGACAAAAGGATTATTTCATAAGATATATCCATCCCCCCATGCTTAGCTAAAGCAATGTCCTCATTGTTAAAAATGAAAGCATGAAGGAGAGTAGAAGTAGAAGAATAACACCTAGTTTCTATGAGATTCTGGTTAGCTCGGAGTAGTCTTTACACGTGCTGAGTTTAGTGCCTTCAACTAGGCAATGATTGGCCTGCGGTGGTTAGGGTAAGGTAAGAGCAACCTTGTCTAAGACAGGTTTAGGGAGCACATGGTCAACAAAGGGTTTGAGACGCTGTCCGTTGACCTTGAAGGAATTACCCATCTTTAGGTTAGAGATTTCAATGGCCCCATTAGGGAAAATCCACTCAATAACGAATGGGCCATCCCACTTAGACCTAAGCTTGCCAGTGAAGAGCTTCAATCGAGAATCTAAAAGCCAGGCCTTCTGGTTCGACTTAAAGCTCTTACGTGAAATCATTTGGTCCTGGAGAGCTTTGGTCCTTGCCTTATAGATTCTGGCATGTTTATAGGCATCATTTCTAAGCTCCAACTCAGATAGTTGGAGTTTCATGGTCTTCCCGGCCAACTCTAGGTCAAAATTTCATTTCCTGATGGCCCAAAATGCTCGATGTTCTAGCTCTACGGGTAAGTGACATGCCTTACCAAATACCAGATGGAATGGAGACATATCGATAGGTGTTTTGTACACTGTACGGTAGGCCCAAAGAGCATCATCTAGCTTTTGGGTCCAATCCTTCCTATCAGGCCTTACGATTTTCTGCAAAATGCTTTTTATCTCCCAATTGGAGACCTCAGCCTGTTCGTTCGTCTGAGGGTGGTAGGGTGTGGAAATATGATGATGCACATCGTATTTCCCCAGTAAATTCCAAAACTGGGAATGAGTGAAATGTGTGCCACCATCACTGATAATCGCCCGAGGAATCCCGAACAGACTGAAGATATTCTTCTTCACAAAATTGATGACCACCTTATGGTCATTAGTCCTGGTGGGGATTGCCTCAATCCATTTGGACACGTAATCAACAGCGACCAGAATATACTGGTGTCTAAATGAAGGAGGGAAGGGTCCCATGAAGTCGATGCCCCAAATGTCAAAAATTTCGATGGAAAGTATTGGGTTTAAGGTCATCATATCTGTCTTAGCCATGTTCCCAAGTGTCTGGCATCGAGCGCACAACTTTGAGAATTCCTAGGCATCCTTAAATAATGATGGCCAATATAATCTGGATTGCAAGATTTTTGCTATCATCTTTTTCCCGAAAAAGTGTCCACCACATGCAGATGTATCGCAGAACTCAAGTATACTATGGAACTCAATTTCCAGGATGCATTGACGAATAATCTGGTCTGTGCTGATGCGATACAGCTTGGGATCATCCCAAAAATAATATTTGTCTTTAGACACCAGTCTGTCCCGTCATTGTTTGGTCCAATGCTGGGGGATTTGACTAACGACCAAATAATTGATGATATCTGCAAATCAAGGGGTTTGGATACCGAGACTATAAGGATAGTCTCATTCGAAAAAGTGCCTGAAATAGGGATATCTGGATGAGGAGAACCAATTAGGATTCTCAAGAGGTGATCCACCACTACATGTTGTGCCTCAGCTTTATCCTTAATTTCAAGATCAAATTCTTGAAGTAACAGAATCCAACAAATAAGCCGGGACTTGGCATCCCTTTTGTCCAAGAGATGTTTCAAGGCCGGGTGGTCAGTATAAATGATGACATGAGAACCTAAAAGATAGGCCTGAAATTTTTCTAAAGCAAAAACTACAGCTAGCAATTCTTTTTCAGTAACGGTGTAGTTCCTCTAGGCCTCGTCCAGAGTCTTGCTAGCATAGTAGATCACAGAGAGCTTTTTCTCAATCTTCTGACCCAAGGCAGCCCTGACGACATAGTCAGATGCATCAGCCATAATCTCAAATGGGGTTGTCCAAACCAATGGTTGCA
Organism: Thalassia testudinum; assembly: GCA_037157565.1. Lineage (NCBI taxonomy): Eukaryota > Viridiplantae > Streptophyta > Magnoliopsida > Alismatales > Hydrocharitaceae > Thalassia > Thalassia testudinum. Next base: position 23,536,452 of record JAZHRO010000078.1, read on the forward strand.
ACACCGGGGCACAGGTGGCTACCATTTTTAAAAAATCAAATGCCTTACGGCATGATTCATCAAACTCGAATAGCATGTCTTTGGCTAGAAGGATACTCAAGGGACAAGCAACCTTCGAGAAGTCCTTGATCAATCTTCTATAAAAACCCTTATGCCCAAGGAAAGAGTGGATATGCTTTATGGATGTGTGTGGAGGAAGTCTTGACAACTATTTTATGGATGTGGGTGAAGAAGTCTAGAGATAGCATCCACCTTAGCTTTATCAACCTCAATACCCCGATTAAAGACCACATGACCCAGGACAATGCCTTCCCGAGTCATAAAGTGGCTCTTTTCCTAGCTAAGGACTAGCTGTGTCTTGATGCATCTCTAAAGGATCAATTCCAAGTTAGTTAGGAAGGACTCAAAAGAATCTCCAAATATGGAGAAATCACCTCAAGCCCATGTCAGAAAAGATGGCCAACATGCACCTTTGAAAAGTCGCAGGTGCATTGCAAAGCCCGAATGACATTCTATGGAATGCAAAGGTTATGTAGGGACAGGTGAAAGTTGTCTTTTCCTGGTCTTCGGGATGGATAGGGACTTGATTATATCCTGAATAACCATCCAAGAAGTAAAAGTATTTGTACCCAGCTAACCTTTCTAGGATTTGATCGATGAATGGCAAGGGAAAGTGATCCTTTTTGGTGGATGTGTTTAGCTTCCTATAGTCAATACAGACTCTCCAAGCAGAAGCTGAATGAGTGGTGAAGGTTTCCCTATTCTCGTTAGTCGTAACAGTTATTCCTGCCTTCTTGGGTACAATCTGAATGGGGCTAACCCACGACTATCCAAGATTGGGTATATAATTCTAGCATCGATCCACTTGATTATCTCCTTCTTGACCACTTCTCACATATTCAGGTTTAGTCTCCTTTGCATTTTGCTAGAAGGGAGGGATTCGTCTTCCATAAAAATATGGTGTTACAGTAAGATGGCTCGATCACCCTATGGTTGTGGATGGTCCAACCAATTGCCTTCTTATTGTTCTTAAGGACCTTAGTCAACCTCAATTCTTGCTCCTTAGTCAAATTAGCATTAATAATCATAGGAAGAGTATTCTCAGGTTCTAAGAGTTCGTATTTCAAATTTTTAGGCAATGGTTTCAATTCAAGCTGAGGTGGGTTTAGTATATAAGGTAGGGAGGATGCTGATGAAGATTCACCACGACAATCCAGTGGAAGAGGCTGGGAATGAGCAAAATCAACAGCCTCTTCAGGATGTGGCAGGTTTGCCATGGAGGGTTGTGGGTTGGGTTCGCTAAAGCTGGTGGAGCCCTCGAGTGTATTGATCTTCATACAAGTCTCAAAAGCATGATCCTCAAGCTCCTCAATGAATCCACATTCCTTAAATCCTCTTATCGCCTTAAAAATATCAAGAGTTAGCTTCCTATCCCCAAAGGTGATCTCCATACTACTTCTCTCACAGTTTATGTTGGCCTTGGTGGTAGCTAGGACGAATGCCCCAGAATGATGTGTGTGTTCCTTAAATCATTAGGAACATCCATGTCAAGGACAAGGAAATCTACGGGAAAGTAGAAATCCTTGACCTTGACGATTACAACCTCAATAATGCCCTTCGGTGTGGTGACCAAGCAGTCTGCTAATTGTAGCGTTACTGAGGTTGGCCTAAGTTTGCCTAACCCAAACCTCTCATAAAGAGAAGTCGGGATTAGGTTGATGGATGCACCTAGTTCCAACAGTGCCCTATCAAAAGTGTATTCCCTAATAACGCATGAAATCAAGGGCGCACCTAGATCTTTCTTCTTTTGAGGAAGGTGATGCAAGATGACAGAACTTGCCTGCTCAAAGAGAATAACCTTCCTTGGAGTGGGTTCTCTCAGCTTACGCTTTTGGGTATATAGTTCTTTCATAAGTTTAGCGTAAGCTGGGATGTGCTTAATAGCATCGAGGAGAGGAATATTGATCTCTACACTCTTGAATAAATTTAGGAGCTCCTCGTTGCTATCTAAGTTTTTCTTCTCCCTGGTTTTCAATAAGGCTTCAGGGAATGGGACATGGGTGGTATCTTCAATTTTCGGTCCCTGGGCCCTATTGTCTCCTTCAATCTCCTCCTCTCTCTCAAGCTCCTTAGGGTTTTGACTTCTAGAAGGTAATTCAGGGTCTTGGGTCTGCTTTCCACTTCTCAGGGAGACGGAGTTTGCAGAGGCATAAGGGTTCAGGACTTGAGATGGGTTAGGGAAGATTGGAGGGCCTTGGTTGGTCATGTAACAAGAAGAAGAAGAGGAGGAACCTTGCTCTACCACCTGAGCATGCGGTGTGGGTCCCTTTGCTTTCCGTACCCTTAGGCTCTATTACCCTAATTTTGCACATTGTGCGGGTTGGGTACGGGTTGGGATGGTAGAGATTCAGGTTATCAGGTGTTAGCAATAAACCCAGATTGCAAGTTGTCCAATGATGTCTTCATTTGCTACATAAGCTAAAGCATGGGCCCTTGCATCTCTACCATCTGTTAGTTTAAATCAGCTTACCTTGCAGATTGTTGGGCATTCCAAGGTGGCCGAGTAACCGATCTCGGGGGCAACTGGGTGTATACTTGACCCTGACCCATAGGTCTTTGAGATGCATAGTTACTGGGTCGTGATTGGGTTTGTTGCCCCTGACTTTTCCAGGAGAAGTTAGCGTGGTTCCTCTGACCCAAGTTATAAGTGTTGGAATACAGGTTGGACCTAGCATTCTCTTGCACAGCATATGCATGCTCATAGGATGAGGATGGAGAGAAGGAAGGATCAGAAAAACTGGGATAAAAGGCCCCAGTTTGGAACCCATAAGGTTCGGAGAAATCCTGGCTCATAGGTTGAGCCATTTCAAGTTGGTTCAAGAGCTCCCATCCTGTGGGAGCTCGTGAGGAATGAAATCCCAAATTCTGAGATTGAGTGGGTGTAGATGTGTTTCCCAAATTCCCATACATCCATTCTTCCATTCTTTTAGCAACCAAGTCCATATTATCAAGCTTATTACAAATCAATTCCATGTCAACTGAATGGGAATCCTAGGTCTCATTAGCATTTGACCTAGGTTGTTGGGACCGGTTCTATGCATCCATGGAGGCATGATTAATTGAGTTCTCACTCATTTCCTCAAATAGGTCGTATGCGCTATCTCCATCCCTGTTGAGGAAATTACCTTCGCGGGAGGCATCCATGTGATTACGAAGTTCTTCAACAAACCCATGATAGAAAATTTGCACGAGTTGCCATTTCAACACCTCGTGGTGTGGACACTTCCTCAAAAGTTCCTGAAATTGCTCCTAGGTACCATGAAATGGTTCCCCCAGCCACTGGGCAAAAGTGGTAATCACCTGTCGCAAGGCATTGGTCCATCTGATTGGAAAGAATTTCTTTAGGAAAGCTGACTTAAGAGTAGCCCATGTTTCTATCAGCCTTTCGATGGTTCGGTACCAATGTGTGGCCTTATCCCTGAGAGAGTAGGGAAAGAGCCTTATGATCATTTGCTCTTCATTCATATTCCTTGCGCTAGGGGTCTAAACCAATGTGGTCAGATCCTTCAAGTGCTGGAATGGGCCTCTGAGCCAAGCCCATGGAAATGCTTAACCAAACTTAAGACTTGGGGCTTGATTTCTATGTCTTCGATGGGAATCATGACGCCGAGACATTCCACATATTTTGAAGGATCATAGAAATCCTTTAAGGGTCGAGCGCCCTGACCATGCATTTGTTGGAACCATTGCTGCATCTGCTGCAATTCTTCCAACTGCCTTTGAATTAGCTCCTATTGGTTCGGGGGTATGGGAGGTGGTGTTGATCAGCCATGGGATCTACTTGGCTATAGCTTGACCTCTGCCTTCGGGAATGGTCTAAAGGTCCTTCCAATCTAGGGTTCAATGACCTCCTTACAAGCATACACTGGAAGGAAGTCGTAAGGACAGGGAAGAGAAGGAACCCTAAAATAATAAAAATACAAGCCTATCCTTAGGTTGGGTAGCCTAAAGGTCTACAGACTCTCAGAATCCATCCTAAGATTATGGAAGATTTACTCTACTTGTATCCAGGAAATCCGACCAGTTAGGAGGAGGGACTGGGGAGAAGGTTCTTCCTTTAGCTTGCATCTCCAGTTCCTAGTGTAACCCTTAGCCGCGATCATTTGATGCTTCTCCCCTAGCTAGACATCCAATTGACTAGTATAAGTAGGTTAATCATGAATAATCTCAATCTGGATCCCGACGAGCGAACCAGTCCTTAGGGCCAATGTCTAATCAATTTTAGTTAGGCTTGGGATATTGGTGCTTCTGGAATTTAATGAGCCCTTAATGGGTTGTGCCCTTAATGATTTCTTTGAGAGTGTGTGTATGTGCACAACCAAGAAGTTTTCAAGCAAGATTATTAAGGATGAATTGAGTTTTAAGATTCAGATCTTGCTCAGTAGCTTTAGGATTCAAATATTAGGTGTATTCAACCAAGTTTTCAGGAGGCAAACCAAATTTGAAATCACGAGTTCAAGTGTTTTTCCTTTATAAATCAAGAAGAAATATGGAGTGCCTAGTTTGACCTAATTATTGAATCCTGTGGGGTAGATATGAAATGGATTTCTTTTAGATAAGGTGGTGCAGCCCAGACAATTTAATCAACCAACCTAAATGCACCACCAATTAAAGCACACAAAAAGGTGATTAACCTATTATGATTTCTACTCCTTTATGTGTTGAATTGGTGTACCGGTTCCACAGGTCGGAATCTTGATTGAGTAGATAAAAATCAAGTTAGGTTAGGTGTCCTAAATGTGGGTTTATAAAGTGTGCATGTTGATTCGTCCCACAAAAAGCATCTTTTTGTCTTTTTTTTATATGCGAAGGTGAGATGAGTGGAGGTGGAAAACAACACAAGAAAATTCTTTCCTAGCATTTATGCAAACACCTAAGTAGATTAAGTCTTGGTTATGAATGTGGCAAAATGGAACTAAAGGGGGGGAATGTGAGGGCACTTACAAATTACTCTACCCACACTTTACTTCGGTCTACTGCACTTGGATCTCCATGCTAGGGTACCTGCAAGACAGTAGAACAGAGACAAGAGGGGTTAATAATATGTAAATGCAAATATGCACAAAAAACAAGAAAGTAAATTCCATTGCCTCCCTAGCAATGGTGCCAAAATGATGAGTCATGTTTTGTGAATTAAATCGAGGTTTGAAGAACCAGTCATTGTAGCTCGGAAAACAAGTCTATCAAATACAATTTATAACCGAAACTCCAAGGGAGTCCTAGGTCAAACACAGGGAGGTGACGTTTACTTTGTTTGAAAACTGTCATTCGTTTTATTTCTTTTTGGTATTTTGAGGTTTTGTTATTTTTGTGTTTTTGAAATAAAAAGACAAGCAAGATAAGTTTACAAAATGAGATGAAACAAATATGATATATCACTCCAATGTTTATTACAATAATCTACGAAAGCATAAAAGAGATAGGGATGAGAAGAAATCTCCTGAATCGACTGTTCGACGAGATGACGGTGCCTAGTGGAAGCTTGGATGAAGGAGGTAAGATGCGGGACGACGGAGGTGAGTGCAAGAGGATGTCTGGTAGAGGAATGCTTCATCGAGGCTCTAGAATGGAGGTAAGGAGACAGAGGCAATCTTCTACCGAAATGGAGGTGAGAGGATAGCTCCAAGGCAACCTATGAAGGTGGTGGGATGAAGGATGAATATTTGGTGGGAAATAGGAATATTACAATAATAGGAGTCCTTTGGATCTTGTGAGTAAGCTCTAATGGAGCTTTGGTAGGCTACTAGAGCATAGGAGTAGGTGGAAGTAGAGTAGGTAGAGATGAAGAGGAATGGGGGGTGTAGGGGTGTTTATATAGTGGTGGAATGGAGGTGGTTTGCACGCATAGGTCTTTAGCGACATTTAAAATTTCACTAAAGACCTGTCGGAGGTGTTGCTGTAGCATTCACGTGCCTTGGCTGGCACTTGGAAGCACGGCTGTAGCTGGCGTAGGGCACGACAATCATCAGTTGTTGGATCGGCCAATCGCGAGGAAGAAACGTGCGCTCACCCACGTTTGAATTCCGCACCGCTGGCGCATTCGTTGGCAGCCATCGAATCATTAATCGCACATCTGAGAGTCGCCCGTAGATAGTGCCTCATTGATTTGAATCGTGCACCTCACGCAAGTGCGAGGATCAGACGGCGGATGCGGGTCCCGGTCGTCTTAGCTACACACTCCTGATGGTGTGCATGCAATCTGGCATGCGTCCTCGAATCGGTGGGTGGTGTCAGATCACGCGTGAAGAATTGCAATTGCTCGATCAAGATCGAGCGACCCTATTTTAGCTAGCGCTGTAGCGGGTGTGGTGGATTGCTATTTGAACCTGCGTCGCTCGTTTGAGGAGTAGGCGCTTCACCGTTTGGCCAAAGCGCCACTTTGTCAAGTGGAGAGCAGTGCGGTCGTGCGCCTTGACCGATGGATGAAGATCCAACAGTTGAGGGGAATTTTTCCTTGAGCTGCTTCAAGCCGGACGATGCAGAGTGTCCTTCAGTCGTAGGAGCATGTGTCTCAGTCGTTGGATTGAGATCAAATGGCTAGGATCTCTTCCTGCAGTGAGGCTGGGGACGCGATGGCTCAGGTGAGGCGGCCTTGATGGCACCACGTGGTGCTATCTGGGTTGTCCATCTTCTTCTTCTTGTAGAGGGTGCTACGGAGCTCTGATCAGGGTGATTTTAGCATTGACGGATTGCGATCGTTGCTCCGGATTCATCCATAGTATCATATTCTTCATCCGAAGCTCATGAAGATGTCACACTACCTCCTGGCCATATAACATAGAAGAGTTAATGTTCATAATACACAACTATCCTAAATGCCATGCAATGGATGTTATGCAGTATTTATAACATGATATGCAATGCTAAGCCTAGGAACTATCATAAATAAGCATTTTATCATGAATTCATGTGTGTTTGCCATTGGATGGAGGGGGAGAGGCTGACAATGGGCGGATGTCGATGGGTGGCCAAGAGGACAGTGGATCGATTGGTTGGTGGCGTGGCTCATAGGGTGATGTTGGCAAGCTCTCGGTGAGTCTACTGGTGGCGTTGGCAAAGAGGTTGGTGGCCGACGAGGGTGGAGTGGTGGTGGTGGGTTATGGGTTCGTTTAACTTGTAGCAGGAAAGGGAGGTTGAAGAGGAAGTAGAAAGGGAATAGGGTGTGGTGATGGGTGCTTTAAGGAAGGCAGGGAGGGAGAGTGGTGGTGTTGGTGTTGGTGTAGTTGGCATTTAGGAGAAGATAGCAACCGATTGCAGGAACGTGTGATGGTGGTTGGTCGCATGAGTTTCGCATGTTAGAAATTGGGGTTCCAAGTAACCGGTCGTTGTAGTTGCAAAACACGTCGATCAGATAATATTTATACTGAAACTCCAAGGGAGTCCCAGGTAGAACACAAGGAGGCGACGTTTACTTTAACTGAAAACCATGCTTTGTTTTGTTTCTTTTTGGTATTTTAGGGTTTTGTTATTTTTTGTATTTTTGTAAGAAGAAAACAAGCAAATGAATCACAAGATAGAGATGGAAGGAAAATGGTATAGATATCACTTCAATGTCTATTATAATCAACTATGAAAGCAAAAAAAGAGAGGGAGGTGAGAGGAAATCTCCCGAATCAGTTGTTCAACGAGACGATGACGCCTGGTAGAAGCTCGGATGAACGAGGTGAGGAGAGGGATGACAGAGGTGAGATGCAGAAGGACATCAGTCGAGAAAAGCTTCGATGTCGCTTCGGAATGGAGGTGAGAAGATGGATATTATCTACTATCAGAATGGAGGTGGGAGGACAACTCCAAGGCGACCTATGAATGGGGATGGGAAGATGGACGAATATTTGGTGAGGCAGAGCTTGCTACACTAATTGGAGCCTTGGGAGCTTGAGAACAAGCTCTAATGGAGCGTTGGTAGGCTTGCTAAAGCTTGGGAGTAGGTGGGAGTAGAGTAGGTAGAGATGGCTTGGAAGGGAGGGGGTGTAGGTCCTTTTATAGTGGAGAAGAGGGAAAAATAGGTATGGGACCATTAGTGACATCCAGGCCATCACTGGAAACATCGCTATAGACAGCTCACATCCGCTCATGCCCTTAGCTGGCTTTGATAGCTTGCAATGAAGTAGCGACGGCTGTAAGCATCGCTGTAGGTCAGCCCAGCTGCCACTGAAAGCTGGCACCAATCGTGCACGTGCCCGCACTGTGTTGCCGCCCATCATGTGCGCTGATCACGCGACGTCCTACTAGTGGGCACGCTGGCATGCACTGGTGCGTGCGCGCGCTGCGCTTCCACTCCTGTTGCATGCGCTACTTTGCCTGGCTGATTTGAGAATTAGGGTGGCTGCAGGGATTCAAACTCGCGCCCCACCCTTACGAACCATCGCATCGACCAATGCACAAAGTCTGCATGTGTGTCGTGAGGAGGATTTGCAGCCGCGTGGTGAAGGTGACTCTCAACCGTTGGATTCTCATCCAACGGCTAAGATCACTTGATGATTGGCCTTTGGAGAAGTGGCAGGTGGCATTGGGTGCTCCAGATGGTGCCATGTGGCACCATCTAGATTGTCCACCCTTCATTGCTTGCAGAGGATGCCACGGTGCTCGGATCGAGGTGATTTCTGCATTATCGGATTGTGATGGTCGCTCTGAATCCATCCATATGGTCATATTTTTCATCCGAAGTCCGTAAGGATGTTGCATTGCCTCTTGGCCATATAAAATGAAGGAATTAATATACAAAAAAGATATGCAACTATCCTAAATGCCATGCAATGGATGTTATGAAGTATTTATAACATGATATGTAATGCTAAGCTTAGGAACTATCATAAATAAGCATTTTACGATGAATTTATGCGTGTTTATCATACTCCCATGCTTACTTTTTGCTAGTCCGTAGCAAAATTAACCTAGATGCTATGCATAATAATAGAATCAGGATCCAATTATTTAGGCAAAATTCATCGATTGCTTTAGAAAATCTCAGCCTCAAGACCTAGTCATAAAGACTCAATAGTGCTCAGGTGTCTGCCAGAATGCAGACCATCCAAGCCCTCGCCTTATTTGAGAAGGGAAGATAATTTTTTTTTCTTCTTTTCTAATTTTTTTGTACTTTTGGAGTTTGAGAGTTTCGGGATAACTTTTTATGGCTACCTGTCCCGCCCAAGACTCGAAAAGGACTCTAAGTGTGAAGCATCTTGTGAAAATAGTGAAAGACTCGCTAGACAGCCGTTAAAATGGACTTCGGGTTTCTACAACTCTAGGTGACCTTGCCTAGAGGTTTATCTTTTCGATCGGTAGGTTTCTCCTTACTTCTTTTATTTATGGGGTCAACACAAGGGCAAACCCAGTGTATATCTTGGTTTATTATACTTCCCTACTTCTTCCCTAAGTGTTTTGGGAATTATTATGCATTTTTTTTTGTGAGCTGGGTTCTGAACAACCAGCCGATGAGCTGTTATCACCAACAACTTGCCAGCCATACTCCTGCGGTGAAGTGTGGTTTTATTTTTATTTTTTTTTTATTTTCTCCTTTTTCTATTTTTTTCTATATTTTCTTTTCTTTTTCTCTTTTTTTTTTTTAAGTAGGTGGCTTTCCTAATTTAAGATTTACCTAAATGCAGTACAATGAAAATGGTCTTGTGATTGGGCTCTGGACAACAGGCCGATGAGCTATTACCACTGGCAACTTGCTAGCCATACCACCCTAGATAGTTCATTATCTACCCAATTTCCGAAGAAACCGCCGAAAAGTGAGTCAGTGCAAAAAAAAAAAGTGTGTAGATGTTTAGGCTTAAGTTCCCCCAAATCAGAGGGTCGGTTGATAAGTCACATACCTATCATCCCAATTTATTGGACAAATTAAAAATGAATTTGAATTGGCGAGGACTCGAGTCTAAGTTCACATTTGAGTGGACACCCAGGCTAATTAAGCCCAAAGACCTGAAGAGTCTAAGTGTTCAGGTCTCAAAGTATCAATTCCTAAAGTTTGCAACTCCTAATGCCTAAGTTCTCGTCTCCTAATTCTAATTTTTTTTTAAATGGAATAAAAGAAAGCAGGAAATTACTATTACAACTAACAAAATGATTATAAGATATTTCCACCCCCACATGCTTATCTATTTCAATGTCCTCATTGTTCAAAATGAAAGCATGCAGGAGAGTATAAGTGGAAGAATATCACCTGGTTTCCATGAGACTCTGGTCAGCTTGGAATGGCCTTTACATGTGCTGAGTTTAGTGCCTTCAGCTGGGCGATGATCAGTCCACGGTGGTTACGGCAAGGTAAGAGCAACCTTGTCCGAGACGGGTTCAGGGAGCACATGGTCAACAAAGGATTTGAGATGTTGTCCATTGACCTTGAAAATATTACCCATCTTTGGGTCAGAGACTTCGACGGCCTCGTTAGGGAAAATCTGCTCAATAATGAATGGGCCATCCCACTTAGACCTGAGTTTTCAGGGGAAAAACTTCAATCGAGAATCGAAAAGCAAGACCTTCTGGTTTAGCTCAAAGCTCTTATGTGAAATCATCTGGTCATGGAGAGCTTTGGTCCTTGCCTTATGGATTCTGGCATTTTCATAAGCATCATTTCGAAGCTCCTCCAACTCAGATAGTTGGAGTTTCTTGGTTTTCCCCACCAACTCAAGGTCCACACTACATTTCTTGATGGCCAAAAATGCTCGGTGTTTAAGTTCTACGGGTAAGTGACACGCCTTCCAAACACCAAACGGAACGGAGACATACCGATAGCCATTTTATATGCCATACGATAGGCCTAAAGAGCATCATCTAGCTTTTGGGTCCAATCCTTCCTATCAGAACTAACGGTTTTATGCAAAATGTTCTTGATCTCCTGATTGGAGACCTCGGCCTATCTGTTCGTCTGAGGGTGGTAAGATGTGGAAATCCGATGGCTCACCCCGTATTTCCCCAGTAAATTCTGAAACTGGCCATGAGTGAAATGTGTGCCACCATCACTAATAATTTCTCTAGGAACCCTGAACCGACTGAAGATATTTTTCTTCACAAAATCGATGACCACCTTGTGGTCATTGGTTCGGGTGGGAATTGCCTCAATCCACTTGGACACGTAATCAACAACGACCAGAATATACTGGTGTCCAAATGAAGGAGGGAAGGGTCCCATAAAGTCGATACCCCAAATGTCAAAAATTTTGATGGAAAGAATTGGGTTTAGGGGCATCATATCTCTTTTGACCATGTTCCCAAGTGTCTGGCATCGGGTGCATGACCTTGAGAATTCCTGGGCATCCTTAAATAATGATGACCAATAGAATCCGGATTGCAAGATTCTTGTGGCCATCTTTTTCCCGGAAAAGTGTCCACCACATGCGGATGTGTGGCAAAGCTCAAGTATGCTATGGAACTCTATTTCCAGGATGCATCGATGAATAATCTGGTCTGCATCGATGCGGTACTGCTCAGGATCATCTCAAAAGTAATATTTGGCCTCAGACACAAGTCTATCCCATTGTTGTTTGGTCCAATCCTTGGGTATTTGAACAACAGCCAAATAATTGACAATATCCGCAAACCAGGGGTTTCGGATACCTGAGACTGTGAGGATAGTCTCATTCGGAAAAGTATCAGAGATCGGGACATCCGGATTAGGAGAATCAATTAGGATTCCCGAGAGATGACCGCCACTGCATTTGGTTCCCTAGCTTTATCTTTGATTTCAAGATCAAACTCTTGAAGCAGCAGAATCTAGCGAATAAGCCAGGGTTTGACATCCTTTTCGGCCAATAGATGTTTCAAAGCTGAGTGGTCAGTATAGATGATGACACGAGAACCTAACAGATAAGCCCTGAATTTTTCTAAAGCGAAAACTATGACTAGCAATTCTTTTTCAGTAACGATGTAGTTCCTCTGGGCCTTATCCAGAGTCTTGCTAGTGTAGTAAATCACAAATGGCTTTTTCTCCATCTTTTGACCCAAGACAACCCCGACGACATAATTAGATGGGTCAGCCATAATCTCAAATGGGGCTATCGAGACTGGTGGTTGCAACACCATGTTGGACCCTAGTTCCATCTCTCTTCTGTGTTTTGGTGTTAACAAAACCGTTTTAAAATCTAATATGTTTATGAAGTAATTACAGGTCAAAAGATTCTATGGATGCAAGCAAAAAGATTGCACATGAAGGAAGAAGTTTTGTAGACTTTAGTTTTTATTATATCTTAGAATTTTTGTATGTCTCCAAACAAGTAAAACATAATCTAGGTGTTAAAATCAAAGTAGAGATAACTAGGATTCAGAAAATCGTTCATTTACTCGATTCTTAACTCAAAATTGACTCTTTCAAAACAAAGTTGCCTAGAGTAGATTGGATTCCTCTAAAAATTGATTTACACTAATGATCTTCGATACATGCTAGGCATAGGTTTGGACCTAAGTTCCAAACTGTGAACATCAAGTACCGGTACTCATCATGAGTACCAATATCAAGTGGTCATAGTTTATGCACTGGCTTTTTTCCTGGATCTTACAAGTACCGGTAGTCATCATGAGTACCGGTACATGTAGGTCACAGGACCCAAGTCTGTGTGTCACAAGTACTGGTACTCACAATGAGTACCGGTACCCAGTGATTTGGTTGTACTAACTATATGCAGTCAGTACCGGTGCCAAGAGTTCGATACCGGTACCAACTAACCATTGTGACCAGTCTGAACGGCTATTTTGAAATTAATCCCATTTCTAATGTTCCTAAAATACCCCTAACAGCTAGAATTCATGGGAGAGGTGATTAGTGACTTATATAAGCACTCTTTGAGTGTTTTATTTTATATCTCTCAAAAAAAAAAATCATACTCTTGCCTACACCTTCAATCCTCAATTTTCAAGCTGAAAAAGAGCTTGGTTTGTTGCATACCTTTCAATGCCTCTCACCATTTGCAATAAATCATCAAAGGCGATCGTGTTTTTCTGTATTTAATCATTTTGTTTACACCTTAGTTTTCTTGTTAGATTTGTTTATACTTGTTGTAAGAAATATTCTTGTTGGAGACTTAGGACATAGTTGTAAGCTATTACGTACATTTTGCTTAACCTATATCCTTAGCAATTTTCATATCTTGTAATTAGGTTGAGGTAACCCATTAATTACCTCTGATATTAGTAAATTGATTCCCTCTGAGTTGAGGGAATTGGGTTAAAAATCCTAAGTCAGGAGACTTAGGTAGTAGAGTACCCAAGTGAGGGGAACCACTATATATCTTATGCCTTTCTTTTATGGTTTGTTTTGTCTTGCAATTTTTATTTCCCACATTATTCATCCCCCCTTCTAGTGTGCTTGTGATTTACAGATCCTACAGGTGGTATCAGAGCCAAGTTGCAAGAAGACGTGATAAATCGACTTGCAATGGCATCTTCAGTCAAGCGCACCGAAGGACAGTCAACCACTCGTCCTCCCTTCTTTAATGGGACGGACTATGGATACTGGAAGAGGAGGATTCAAATCTTCCTCAAAGCCTCGGATGAAGATTCATGGACTCTCATTCAAGAGAGGTACATGGATCTGAAACCACTAGAAGGAGTTGAATGGACAGTTGAGCAAAAGAAAAAGATTACAGGAAATGCGAAGGCGATGAACGCACTCTATTGTGTGTTATCAATGGAAGAGTTCAACCGGATCTCCACATGCGAGTCTGCGTACAAGATTTGGAATACTTTGCAAATCAACTATGAACGTACGAGTAAGGTTAAAGAAATGCATATTTCTATTCTAACAAAAAGCTATGAGTGTTTCGGGATGCAGAAAGGTGAAACAATCAAAGGGATGTACACAAGATTTGGAGAGATCGTGAATCCAATGAAGAATCTTGGAGTCAAGCTGAAGGAGGAGCAGCTTGTAAGGAAAATCTTAAGATCCCTTACAAGTAATTGGTCTCCAAAGACCACAGCCATCCAAGAGGCAAAAGATCTTTCTACTCTCTCCTTAGATGAGTTAATTAGAAGCATCATGGCATATGAAGTCCAGTTGGAAAATATGAAGAAGAATGAAGAAAAATACATAAGAAAGGAAAAGGAGCTTGCTTTCAAAGCTTTAAAGGAGGTATCGGACTTTGATGACTCCAATTCCGACGAAGAAGAGGAGCTTACTCTTCTAACGAGAAGATTCAGAAGATTCATCCGAAAACAAAGTAAGAAAGTCAATAAATTTTCAAATGACATTATTTGTTTTGAGTGCAAGAAGAACAGGTATGTACGAAAAGATTGTCCAATGATCAAGAAGAAGAACGAAGAAAAGAAGGATGAAGAACTCGATTGAAAGAAAAAGAAGATTTCAAGAAAGGCATACAAGGAAACTTGGGATGATAGTGATTCCGACACGGAATCGTCTTCCGAAGAATCTGAAGAAACAGAAGTTGCACATCTTTGCTTAATGGCAAACAATGACAACTTGGAAAATGAGGTAGATTTTGAAGTCACCTTTAATGAATTGGTACAAGCATATGAATATTTATTTAATAAGGCTAGGATGATTAAAAAGGAAAATAAGGTTTTGCATGATAGTTATAGAACTCTAGAAATAAAGAGATCTTGTTTAGAAATAGAATTAGATATGTCCAAAGAAACTAACAATCAATTACATGCAAAAATAGTAGAATTAGAAGATATTTATGAATACTTTGAGGACACTTTGAATAATTTAAAAACAACAACTAGGCTGAATACGGAATTTTGTAATAATTTAAAAGCCAAGTTCAATAATAAGAACACACAAAATAAATCACATGCACCTAGACATGCATGGATTTATCAAAAGGTCAAGAATCCTAAGAATTATAGGTCTAACACTAAAGTGATCTATAAACCTAAGGATTTGAAGGGTACTAACCATCAAGGACCCAAAAGAAAATGAGTACCTAAAATAGATTTAATAAATTGTCTTGCAGGTCAAAAAGGACAAATGGATCCTAGACAATGGGTGCTCCAAGCACATGATGGGACACTCCGACCTCATTATCAAATGGACCAAAATCGTAGATGGACACGTTAAGTTGGGCGACAACAAACGTTATTGGTGAAGGTACAATAGGAAACTCTTCTAAGCAGGTACGTAATGTTCTTTTAATAGAAAACTTAAAACATAACCTGCTTAGTGTTAGTCAAATATGTGATAATGGATGTGATGTTTTGTTCACTAAAGTTTTTTTTTTTGAAACAGAAAGGAGAGCTATCGTCCTACGATAGCAGTCCGGAGTAGTATATTATGTGCAAAGCAAGGGAAATTACAGAAAGGATCCCCAAGAGTGTATGAGGGACCAACACTCTCTTACAATACTCTCACAGCATACCAGCCTCTCCTGAAAAAGTCTCTCATTCCTTGCCTTCCATACACACCAAATAGTAGCAGCCATATGGACATGTGGCTTCCCTCTCACCTCAAACCCGTACCAGATAGAATCCCACTCTGGTAATTGCTCCTGACAAATTTTTCTCCAGATGACATCAGTGACAAGGCAAGAAGAGAGGAGGTGATTTACATTGTCAGTACTCATCTCACACAAAAAACAAACATGGTGATCAGTACCCAACCTTCTGTGGCATAGATCACTTGTGATTAAACCATCTCTCCTGCATAGCCAGAGGAAAATTTGTACCTTGAGAGGAATTTTTAACAACCATATCTTCTTGTCAATGGAATCATATCTCCAACCCTCTTCAATGTTCAACATTCTGTTATAGCCAAATTGGACACTATAAATCCCCTCTTACAGGTATCTGTCCTCCATTCCAGGCCTAGGTCTGAAGCTCACAAGGTCTGATATAAGCCTTCTCTTTTCTTCCCACAGCCGGGTAGCTCTTCTGCTGGACTCCTCACCATCCAGATTCCAGCTGCTGCTGCTGCAAGACCAGACTTTGCTGACAGTGGCATCCTTGTCAGCTACTACAGCAAAAGCTCTTGGATAGAGCTCCTTCAAAACACCCAGCTCAGACCATCCCTCCTTCCAGAAACTGAAGGACCTGCCATCTCTAAGTGGTGGTTGCAGCAGATGGAAGTGATCTGTCAATGCCTTAGTCATAGATTTCCAGAAGGGAGAAGGATAGTTGGGCTGAAGTCTGGACAGCATGCTGTTGGATGCTCCATATCTGTCTTTAACCATAACAGACCACGGCTTCAGATCACCTTGCAGTAGTTTAACAACCCATTTAAGTAGCAGGGCATCATTAAAATGCTGTAGGGACTTAATCCTAAGACCACCCTTCTCTTTAGGATAGCAGATCTGATCCCACTTGAGAGGCTGCAAGAAGCTACCCCTATGTCTAGCTCCCTTCCAAAAGAACCTCTTCCTCATCACATCTAACCTTTTCCAAATGGATTTTGGTGCTTTGAAAATGGAAAAGTAGAAGATAGGGATGGAGGTGACTACCGAGTTGAGCAAGACAAGTCTTCCACCTCTGGACAAGAACCTGCTATGCCAACCATCTAATTTCATAGAAATCTTGTCAAAAAGGCAGTTCCAATCACTTTTCTTCAACCTGGAACACCTCAAAGGTAGCCCTAGATATCTGATAGGAAGACTGATGCGAGGAGTCATCAGGATGGTTGCTAAGGCATCTTGCTCCTCCTCAGGTAAACCAAAGCAGACCAAACCAGACTTATCTCTATTCAACCTCAATCCAGAAAGCTCACCAAAAATATTAACCAAATGATGTAGAGCCAATGCTCCATCCATGGACCCTTCAACAAAAAAAATAGTATCATCTGCATATTAAAGAATGGGGGCCAGATTATTCCAACAAGATAGTGAATATCCTCTGACAAGACCAGCTTCAACAAGCTTACAAGCAAATCAAGCCAAACTGTCAATTGCCATATTGAAGATTAGGGGAGCTAGGGGACATCCTTGCCTGATGCCACATTAGGCCTGAATCCAAGCACCATAGGGTTTTCCATTTATTAGAGGGGTGAAGGAGGCAGTGGTAATACATCTTTTAACCCAGCCTATCCAAGTAGAAGGGAAGCCCCTTCTTTTAAGCACATCCCAGAGATAAAGCCAACTGATGGAATCATAAGCCTTACGAAAGTCAACCTTCCAAAGGAAGGCCTTGCATCTTCTCTTATGCCAGCCATAAATCATCTCTTGGGCTAAAATAAAAGATTCTTGTAGAGATCTGCCAGGGAGGAATGCTGATTGAGCAGGATGGATTAGATCTTGCAATATGGGCCTCAATCTATTAGCCAAGACCTTGCCAATCACCAAGTACAAGGAGTTAGAGAGGGAAATGGGTCTAAACTCCTAGAAGGATTCAGCACCCGGGGCTTTTGGCAGAAGAAACAGATAAGATCTATTTATCCTTTCAAAGTCAAAATTGCCACTTTGAAACTCTCTAATCACTTCCATAACCTCTGTGCCCACAATGTCCCACAGTTCTTTGTAGAAGAAAACTTGGATTCCATCAGGACCAGGCGACCCTTCACAGTTGAGATCCTTAATGGCCTTCAGGACTTTAGCTTCAGATATGGGTTCAATCAGGATGGACCCCTGAAACTCGTTAATCTTGGGTAGATCACTAGCTGTCATCCTCCAATTGCCCCTACCTGCAACTCTTGAAGATTCCTTCAAATACCTGATAGCCTCGCTCTGATATTAGATAAGGAGGTAATTCTCTGCCCCTCTATAACAATTGAAGAGATCAGATTTGTTCTTCTCCTAGAACTAGCAACCAGGTGAAAGAATTTGGTGTTTGCATCCCCCTCACTTAGCCATAGCTGCCTAGAACTCTCCCTCCAATTCATCTCCAATTTTAGGTCTTCTTCAATCACCACCCCCTGCCATCTTTTCCTAGCTGCAAGGTCCAGCTCAGACAGATGAGCCATAGCTTTCTTGGCATCCAGTTCTTGAATTATCAGCAAGGCTTCATGATGCTTCTAATGTTTGAGAACAGAGATAATATCTCCATACTCCTTCAGCATACCTTTCAAAGCCATAATCTTGGAAGCCAATCTGAAGGTGGCCGTGCCTTCACCCTGCTGTGACCTCCACCAGCTGGAAAACATGTCTCTGAACCCTGTTTCCCTCAGCCAAGATTTCCTAAATTTGAAGTAGGATCTAGCCACCACCTGTTCATCATTGTCCCACACCAAGGGTGTATGATTAGAAAATGGGCATTCAAGACCAGAAACAAATGACATCTGGAAGAGATCCATCAGCTCAGCACTGCCAAAAAACCTGTCAATCTTGGACATGAGCCCATTACCATTCCTCCAAGTTAATTCAACCCCTGATGAAGGAAATCACACATCCCTAAGGCCTGGACCATCAATTGGAATCCAATGGTAGAGCTGTCTACCATCCCATTAGGTCTGTCACTCCCCAATAAAGTACAATTGAAGTCCCCTACAACAAGCCAAGCCCCCCCATCTACAAAATCTGCAGCCAGGTTCCAATCCTCCCACAGCTCTTGCCTCCTATTAGGATCGTTTGGACCATACACACCTGTCAGAAAGAAGACATTGTCTCCCTGGCCTCTTTTGAATCTACAGGTCAGAAGGTGCCTAGGCATAGAAACCTCCTCCAAGCATAGCAGCTACTTCTTCCACCAGATGGCAATTCCCCCAGATCTGCCATTGGAGTTGACCACCACAAGGTCATTTGCAAAACCTGCCCTCATCTCCTCCCATGCCCTGTCAGAGTCACAATCAATGTGTGTCTCTTGAAGGATGGCACAGTCGATTTCCCATTCACGTAGATATCTAAGTAGAGACCCCCTCTTACTTCTATCGCGTAGCCCATGCACATTTCATGTTAGGACCCTCATTTGGGACTCAGGTCTGTCCCCTTCTTAGCTGCAGAAGCTCTGCTAACCTTCATCACAGCTGCAATGACAGATTCATCAACTCTTTGTGTAGGAGTGTGCCTTCTTAGCCTCAACTTGTAGGGAGGTTTCCCAATCCTAGCAGTAGAGGGAGTCTTTGATTTCAAGTGCACGACATCAGCCACAGGAGAGTAGTTCTGCAAGTCCAAGGAGCTCATAGAGGAGTCCACCAGAGCAAAATCAGCAGGCTCATTAATCACATTCACTTCCATCCCTTCATCATGCTCACTAAGATGGGCTTTCATGTCCTCAGCCACAGCTTCATTAGACACATTCATTTCCATCCCTTCATCATCCACCATTGCAGCTACCTTTTGGATCAGGGGTACTTCAGCCACTTCCTCCAGAGCTTTAGTCGTCAGCTCCACAACTCCCAAGCTCCCTACCCCATCTACCAATTCCCTATCTTTAGAGCATTTTGTCACCACCTCCTGGCTAGCACCGTTTGGTTGCAAGGAACGAGCTTTGGTTTTCAGCACCTCAGCATAAGAGGGGAGGTCTTGGATCAGAGGTACTTCAGCCACACCCTCCAGAGCTTCAGTCCTCAACTCCTCAACTCCCAAGCTCCCTATCCCATCTACCGATTCCCTACCTTTAGCGCATTCTGCCACCATTTCTTGACTAG
The DNA here is from genome assembly GCA_037157565.1 of Thalassia testudinum. Classification (NCBI taxonomy): domain Eukaryota; kingdom Viridiplantae; phylum Streptophyta; class Magnoliopsida; order Alismatales; family Hydrocharitaceae; genus Thalassia; species Thalassia testudinum. The sequence goes on from JAZHRO010000078.1 coordinate 23,555,974, forward strand.
CACAGTTTGGTTGCAAGGGAGGAATTTTGGTTTTCAACACCACAGCATAAGAGGGGGGGTGATGTCTAGGCACAACCTCTCTATTTGCCATAATAAAATTCAAAAGGAGCATCCAAGAGCTGCCCCCACATTTGAGGATCAGTTTATCAAGAATGGTACCAGCCCTGAAGACCTTCACCCTCACTTTCAGAACATTGGCATCTCCTTCAGTCAGACCAACAACAGCATCCTCGCCACAGATGCAAACCCGACTACCATGTTTTCCACCACCTTCCTAGACCTTAGATTCAAAGGCAGACCTCTGATCTCAAGAACACCAGACCTGGAAGCAGTTCTTTGAGGGGGATGCTTAGGCAGAGAGCCATTAAAGGGGGATACCAGCCGCCAGATCACTGATAATCCACCCAATTTGTTAGTCTGAAAATAATACTTCTCAACATCTACCGCACCCACATCAAAAAGCATAAATCGTGACGAAGAGATAACCGCAATTTTCCAAGCATCAGTTGATAGAGGAAGAGATCTCACCAATTGCCGAATTCTATCCATCGAAAGGGTACCCACCATTACTTCTCCAATCAAAGCACCACGTAGAGCCAGCTCCGCTACCTTGACATCCTCGATCAGGGGAATCTCCACATCCATCGCGTGTCCCCCGAGAGTTGATGGGGGAGGTGGAAGGGGCATCTGCAGCTCAACCCTAGGCCGTGAAGGTGTATTGCAATCCTTGCCCCCAGAATCACCGCAAGTCACCAGGCAGGGGTCCTGTTTGTGACCAAATGCTCCACACACCAGACAAAGCAATGGTCGCGACAGGTCGCTGCAAGGTGCCCCCGAAGCCGACATCTATAGCAAATCACCTCCCTCCGACTTCTACCCCAGCCATCTTGAAAACCCCTCCTGCCCAGGGTCCTAACTCCATCAGGAACATGGACGCCATGCACCTTCCTACGCCAAGATCACGAGCACCATACCGCCCATTCGTCAGAGTCATCGGCACGGGCGCCGGGGCCCCTCAGGCAGCCAGCCATCCTTGTCGACACTTCCCACCCAAAGGGGAATTCAAATTTCGCCGAATTTTCTCTCTCCTCAAACAAACAATGGATTTTTTCCCTTGCACAGACAATCATAGAGTTGTTGTTTTGTTCACTAAAGTTGGATTTAAAATATTAAAAGAAGGAACAAATACAATTTTAATTGAAGGCTTTAGATATGAAAATATCTATGCTCTTCATTTTTCAAAAGAGAAATATGCAAAATGTCTGCTTGCCTCCCATATTGAAGTAGATCTTTGGCACCGTAGGCTAGGTCACATTAATAACAAACATCTTAATAGGTTAGCCAAAAATGAGTTAGTAAGGGGCCTACCTAAACTAACTTATAAGAAGGATGTTTTGTGCAAGTCGTGTGAACTCAGAAAAATGCACAAAGCCTCTTTTAAACCTAAAGACTTAGTTTCAACAACACGACCTTTAGAGTTGTTACACCTTGATCTATTTGGACCAACATGATTTGAGAGTCTAAATGGATCAAAATTTTGCCTAGTTATTATTGATGACTTCTCTAGGTTCACTTGGGTCATCTTCTTGAAACATAAGGATGACTCATTTGATTCCTTCCTAAGTCTAACTCGAAGACTTCAAAAGGAAAAATCATCCTCTATTCTTAGACTTAGGACTGATCATGGGCGTGAATTTGAAAATGAAAAATTTTCGAGTTTGTGTCAATTCTGGCATAACCCATGAATTTTCATTTCCTTGGGCTCCATCTCAAAATGGTGTTGTAGATTGCAAGAATTGCACTCTCCAAGAATGCACCCAAACTTTGCTCTTGGAGTCTGGGCTTCAAAAATATTTCTAGGCAGAAGCCATTAATATGGCATGTTATATTCTAAATAGAACACTTTTAAGGCCTATTATTAAGAAAACTCCATATGAGCTTTATTATGAGAATTCTCCTAGGATATCATATTTTAGGGTGTTTGGAAGTAAATGTCATCTATTAAACACCCGTGATTGGCTTGATAAGTTTGATGCTAAAGGTGATGAAGGCATTTTTATTGGCTATTCAACAAGAAGTAAAGCTTATCGAGTCTTTAATAAAAGGACTTTTGTCATTGAGGAATCCCTGCATGTTTCATTTGATGAAACAAACTTAGGTGAACCAAAACCAAATCATTTAGATTCTGATGATGAAGATACCCCCCTCATTGATGTATGAAAAATAGAAGATTCACGAAATGTACATGATCTTCCAAAAGAATGGGTACACCATAAGGATCACCCTCAAGAATAGATTATTGGAGATATTGAACAAGGTGTTAAAACCTGATCTCACTTTAGAGCTGATTTTGTCCTTGATGCTTTTGTTTCACAACTTGAACCCAAGAAAGTTGATGAGGCATTAAAGGATGAATCATGGATTGTAGCTATGTAGGAGGAGCTACTCCAATTTACTAGGAACAATGTATGGAACTTGGCACCCGCTCCTGAGGGTAATTCCATCATTGGAACCAAGTGGGTGTTTCGAAATAAATTGGATGAATCTGGTTCAGTGATCAAGAATAAAGCCAGACTTGTAGCTCAAGGCTATAACCAACAGGAGGGTATTGACTTTGATGAGACATATGCTCCTGTTGCTTGCTTGGAGTCCATACGGATGCTACTTACCTTTGCAAGTGCAAAGGACTTCAAGCTATATCAAATGGATGTCAAGAGTGCTTTTCTTAATGGTTATATTAAGGAAGAAGTTTATGTTCTTCAGCCTCTCAGGTTCGAGGATCCAGCACACCCAGATCAAGTATACAAGATCAATAAGGCATTATATGGACTTAAACAAGCTCCCAGGGCCTGGTATGATAGGCTTAGGACCTTTCTTCTTCAGCACGATTTTAGAATTGGAGTTGTTGATTCAACTCTTTTTGTAAAACAAGGTAATGACATCTTATTGGTTTAAATATATGTTGACGATATTATATTTGGATCAAATAAGGAGTTCCTGTGTCAACAATTCTGTGAGACTATGAAGGCTGAGTTTGAAATGAGTATGATGGGTGAACTCAGATTCTTTTTAGGACTCCAAATTCAACAATTAGACACAGAAATTTACATTAGTCAAACAAAATATGTTCTTGAAATTCTCAAGAAATTTGACTTTGAAAATGTAAATGACAAAGAGACTCTGATTGCTCTCTCTACTTCTCTTGGTGAAGATTTATCCAGCAAGAGGGTAAATGAAAAGAAATACAGGGAATGATAGGTTCACTACTATATCTCACAGCTTCTAGACCTGATATTCTTTTTGCTACATGTTTATGTGTGAGATTCCAATCAGAACCCAAGGAATCTCATTTTAATGCAGTAAAAAGAATATTTAGATACCTAAACAGCACAAAAGACCTTGTTCTTTTATATCCTAAAGCACAATCCTTAGATCTATTATCCTATAGTGATGCAAACTATGCAAGGTGTCGAATAGACTAAAAGAGCACAAGCGACACATATCATTTTATTGGAGAATCTCTAGTCTCATTGTTCTCTAAGAAGCAGACTTGTGTTTCACTTTCTACGATTGAGGCAGAGTGTATTGCAGCTTCACTTGCTTGCTTTTAGGTCATTTGGATGAGACAGACTTTGTCCGACTTTGGATTGATTTTTACGCAATCCAAGATATATGTGATAATACAAGTGCAATAAATCTATCCAAAAATCTAGTACATCATTCACGTACCAAACATATAGACATTAGACATCATTTCCTCAGAGATAATGTACTTCAAGGCTCTATTCAATTAAAATTCATTGACACTCAAAACTAATTGGCAGACATCTTTACAAAACCTCTTAGAGATTCTGCCTTATAAGGAGAAAATTAGGACTTTGTATAATAAAAGAGATTCTAGTCTAATAATTTGTTTGATATGAACTTTGTTTGTACTTATGAAAATTCCTGAGGGCTTTCTTGCAAATTACCCATGCTTACTAAAAGAGGGGTAAATTACAATATTTCCATATGTCTGGAAATACCAAGGTGTTGTTTGCAATTTGGTTGCTTAACTTAGGTTGTTGACTACATTATTTTTTTCAACACCTAAGTTGTCAATTTTTCTTCTCTCAACCACTTAAGTGGTCATGTGACAAGCACATGATCCATCCTATATAAAAGAGGTCAAGTGCAAACACTTGCCTCATTTCATCACAACCAAACCCTAGTTCCACCACAAGTCTCTCCAAGCCCTTGCCAAGAAGAAGAAGAATCATCTCCAATCTTCATACCCTAGGTACATTCTTCTCTTCTCATCAAATCATGTTTCCTTGAGTCATTCTACATCATGTTTCATCTTTTCTCGACGTCATTTCTGCTGTTGCAATGTGTTCTCATCGGGTACCAGATGGTACCGATACCCATCATCGGTACTGGTACTCGCTGGGCGTAGCAATGCCTGCTTTAGAGAGCAGGTACCTATACTGAAGATGAGTACCGGTACTAGCTCGAATTTCTGGTTGGGATAGAAACCAACCAGCACTGGTACATACAGGCTTAAATGTGTTGTTACCTGAACACTTGATAAGAAATTATCCTTATCTCTAATTGTATTTCCTATTCCTTGTTGTATGTTTTCAGATGGCACCTAAATCTAAAAGTAAAGGAAAAGCACCTCAAGATGCATTCCACAAGTTTTGCATTAATGAGGATGCTAAATCAAAATTTGATTGGTATAAAGGCTTAAAACTCCATCACTGTAGGCCTATTGAGTGGAAAGATTTTTCTCTTCAAATCTATGAGTTTACTACCCATCTTTCCAAACAGCATCTTATCCATTTCTTTGATGAGTCATTTTTTGCTGATGTTCTTGGAGTTTACCCTGACATTAATTGTCTATTTTTTGCTAATCTCCAAGAACAAGAAAATTGAGGCCATCTAGTCTTAACATCTAAAGTTTTTGGTCAAAAAGTCTACATTACTCCTAAATTTTTATCAACCATCACTGATGAGAACCTCATCATGAGCCATAACTAGCTCATTTTGACCTAATACAAAGGATAAAAGCTCCTACATAACTCAAGGAAAGGCTTAACTCAGAGAGATTCTGAGTTCGCAAAGAAAATAGAAACTAAGGGGTAAAAATGCAATTTCACCAATCCAATCTGAAAACAGGGTAACTCAGGGTCCAAACATAGGTCAAAGAAACCTAATAAGAGGAAAAGTGGGATGAGATGATTCAATAAGGGCTACAGCAACTCCAAGGAATTAAATGACATCCTGTAACCCTAAAAACAAACCCACTTAAAAACACGAGGTTCGAGGCAGAGAAAAAAAATCAACTAAACCCTCTAAAATTCATAGAAAAATAATCTCTAGGGTTTAGAACCTTCAATTTGGCCTTAGGAACCCATTTTGACCTACATTGAGAACCACGCCCAATTAACAACTTAATTTGGGTTTTTGCGTAAATTGATCGGTCAAACAAGGTTTAATCTGGAAATAAAATTCACCATCATAATCCTTAGGCCCCAATTAGTCATGTATAAAACTTGAGCCTAGGAGGAAACCTTCTCGACCAACTTTACACTTTGGTCCTCATTTATTTACTTTTTGGCCCTCAACTTTTGAACCGTCACATTTCTACCCCTAACTCTCCTTCGTTCTTTGCATTCAGGTCCCTCCTGCCAAAACCTGACCAGCACCATGCTCCGGCGACCTTGCGCGGAGCATGGCGCCGCGCAGGGTAAGGGGGAGGGTCTGGCAAGTAAACCAGGGGTGCCCTGCGTCGTCAGCTGTCGCAGGGACACCCCCCTGGTCGCTGCAACCCACCATACCGGCCATGCGAACGCATGGACAGTATGGGTCTCCAACTCCGGCGTCCTCCGGCGAGGGAGACACGTCGTCTCCCTCCGCCCTCCTCTCTGATTCTACCCTATAAGTACCCCCCGTCGCTCCACCGTTCGGGGGAGCTCGGTCCTAACGGAGAAAGACCCCCACTTCCTCTCTTCCCACTCCGACAGGAAGCCCTCCAGCTCCGGCGGCCTCCCCTTTTCCTCCTCGTCACTCTGCCGCACTACCAGCTGCAGGGTTGCTCTCCCTCGCTCTTCCCGCGCCACGCCGCACCCAGCTGGCGCCTCTCCGGCCCTCTCCTCGCCGCCGCCCCTTCCCCTGGGCAGCTTCTTCTCCAGCAACAGTCGATACGACTGTCGCCTGCTCCGGCCCCTCCTCGTCCTGCTAAGTAGGTAGAACTCCTCCTCTTCCTCCCCTCTTCCTTTTCCTCACTTTACATCTTTACTGTTACCCCGATCCGACCAATCGCCCTCACCTTCTCCACCTCCGGCCCCTGCTCCGGCGACCCACTCCCATCACTCCAACAACCCACACGGCTCGACGTCCATCGCAGAACCTCCGCCTCCTCACCCTGATCAACCTCCGCCCTTCCACTTCCCCCAAAGCACCCTCTGCAACTCCACCGAACAAACTCACCTCCTAACCTGCAGTTTGACCTAGGGCGGCCCTTAGGCTCCGCTCCGCCGCCTGCACACCCCCTGACCACCTTCGCCATGCCACGGCGAAGGTCCTCCGCGTTTCTGATTGGGCCGAGAGGCCGTTTCTCTGTGGGCAGGTACCTGCGCTCGCCGCCGCCATTGTTGAAGCGAAGCAGCTTCTTCACCTGCTGCCCCAGGTGCTCCACGCCCAGGTCACGCTCCTAGGTTGTGCGAGGTGTCTTCGCAAAGCGTCAGGCTGCAGTTGAGGCGAAGCCCTCGCGCGAAGCCCTCGTGCGAAGCCTCGACCGCCGCTGCCTCCTCCGCGCAGGCGTCAAATTGGGGTGGGACATTTAGTCCCACCTCAGAAGGCTCTGAAGGAGCGTAGCAGTATAAAGTGAAAAAGTGCTAGAGGCTTATCACCTCAGCACACGGGGTGAGGTCCCCTTCACCCGCCCGACTACTCGGCCTCGTCCGCACGCACGCCTCGCGGACCTGGCCCGACCCGACTTAGCCCGACCTGCACTCCTCGCCCACCATGCACGCCAGTGGGCCTAGACCCGAGCGCGACCCGTACCCGACTACCCGGCAGCTCTGGGAGAGCTTTCCTAAGAGCGGATTCTGTGAGAGAGAAACGCGGGGGGGTAGAGTAGGTTTTTGCCTGCTGATGAGAGCTTTGAAGTGTGCAGGCATAGGCGAAGAAGAAGAAGACGAGCGAGGCAGAGAAGAAGGACGACGAAAGCTGAAGGAAGGAGGAGCACTGTAGCAGCGGCGGTTTAAGTCGTCTGATTGGAAAATCAGACGACGCTCTGAAGGCAGAAAAGAGGAAGAAGAACAGGACCGCAAGGGAAAAGAAAAAGAAAGAGACAAGCAGAAACAAGAGCTGAAAGAAGAAGAAGAACATCAACCCACTGCTGCAGATAAAGAAGACAGAAAGAAAAAGAAGAAAGAAGGAGAGACGACGCCCTGCAGTAAAAGGATTGCAGAGAAAGAAGGAGAACGAAGAAGCCGTGCCGCTGAGCAAGGGACCGCAAGAAGAAAAGCTTTACAGCTGAGGCAGAAAGAAGAAAGAAGAAATAAGAAGAACAGAAGGCAGAAGAAGAAGACCACCAGGAGATAAACAAAGAAGAAAAACCAAAAGCCAAAGAGAAGAGAAAACAAAGAGGAAGAAAGAAGAAATCAAATTTTTATCTCTCCCTCTCTCTCTCTCTTTATTTTTGTAATATTTTTTGTAATAAGAATTTGTATCTCTAGAATACAACTTGCTCCCTGAGTTCGACCTCGGAAACTCTTTTATTTCCGAGTAACAAATTGTATTAAACTGGTAATCACTTCTCTATACTATACTATGATGAAATAATAGAACTATAGAGGAAGGTCGTCACCAGTTTTTGGCGCCGTTGCCGGGGAGCAACGGCTATTCTAGAGATAATCAAATTCCTGTTTTTACATTGCTAACAATCTCCCCTTTGTTGTGCAGGAAAATACAAGAAAATCGACCGCACGACAACCACTCCAAGGACAGGTAAAATTCTATCCTCTCAATCCCTAAACTCTAAAGAGGAAGAAAAGAAAAGAACAAGCAATATAGGTCTAACCTGTCTTCTATACTCAGTAAACCATCAAAAGTTGCATGTTTTCAACCCATTATTACTGCACATTATTAAGGGTATTTAAGGGCTAACAAGCACTAATTACCCAACAAAGAGCTAACTGGACCAAGTAGAGCCAACCTAGGATCCAACACTAGGGATTTAGAGACACACTCCTTAAGCAAGAATTGAGAAAACCAAATGAAGTGTGCCCAAGCCCTTGTCTGAAAATACCTATTCAAAGAAAAACCCAAAACAATTGGCTCTCTAAACACTTGAACCCTAAAAGACAAGACCCAAAAAACTCTCAAAGGAAACAAGAGGTAAAGTTGCCCCCTTGGGTCAACCAACCTTAAATTAGGTCACTCTTTACACTCAAAGAACTAAAGTTCAAGTGTAACTTTAAGCACCCTAATCTTAACCTAAAATTGATAGACTTAAGAGGTCAAGATTCCCATTCTGGTCTACCTAGAACCGCAGTGACAAGAGAGGTCGGGTGGGGGAAACCCTGTAACCCGTGGGGACGCTCTACCGTGTAGGGGTCTTTGCGGGACTCTCCCTCTCTGGCTGCCCAGGTAATTCTCAGGTGGACGATCTTTCTGATCAAGGGGTCCATCTGCCCCGCACCTCTATAGTCACCCAACACATTTTTGGGTGTCTTGATTGGGTCCAGCACCTTCTAAACTCATCTCTTCCAACAGTGCATGTACGGTAGGAGGTCCTTAAGACCACCCTTAAGACCTCCTTTAGAAATTCACTCTCGTCAAGGCCAAGCCTCGATGCCCGTGTTTGTGCAGTAACCCCCTTACATTATTCTCTCTTCTGATTCAGAACCAAAGTCTTCTTCTTCCCCCATCATGGCTCAGCCAGTTGAGGAAGAAAACAATCTGGAGCACCAGCTCCAGCGACTCAATGACCTCTTCCAAAACTTCGTGCACCCACCACAGCGTCCTATGATGCGGGACCAGTACAATCCTGCTGTGGTGGCTATTGAGCCTCGAGTCAGAATCCCGACTGGAGGACCTGATTCCGAATTGAAGCCCAACATGATTCATGCTATACCTAAATTCCATGGGCTTAATTCCGAAGATCCCTTCCAGCACATCAAACAGCTAAAGCATCTGGCCCAAACTTTTGGGTCAGAGGCGCAAAATCGGGATATTCTTCTCATGAAGATGTTCTCCTTTTCTCCTATGGACAAGGCCGCCCATTGGTATCAAACTCAGACCCGGCCGATCAACACTTGGGAAGAACTTCAATCCGAGTTTTTGAAGAAGTTTTTTCCCGTTGGTCGGACCAACGCCTTGCGCCATCAGATTACGCACTTCACTCAATCAGGAGAACCTCTCCATGAGGCATGGGATCGTTTCCAGGATCTCATGAGAAAGTGCCCCCATCACGGAGTTCCTAAATGGGAACAAGTCCAGTCTTTTTACCAGGGACTCCGTGAGGACATCCGTCTTTTCGTCAATGCAACCTGCGGAGGAAATATCATGGGTCAACATGAAGACACCGTGTGGGAGATTCTCGAAAACATGTGCGAGAACTCCATCAACAATGACTCCATGGGATTATTCGACAGGACGAATACCCGCACATCGATGAATCTTAGGGGAGCACATGAGACGCAGGGCCTGTCCGCATCAGTCGACCTGGAATTAATGGCCATTCGATTGGACAAGGTCTCAATTATCGAAAAGAAGGTGGACGAGCTGACTCAGCATTTGCAGCGAGCCACCTCTGTGCATAACCCTTTCGCACAGCCTCCTTCCACAAGGGAAATTGTGCAAAACATTCTCCATCGACCTTTTCCTAGGATGGACCCATCATCCGAATCTTTGCCCGGTGGTCCTTCCGATTCCTTCTACACCTACCAGGGGAATTCCATTCCCTCTTTCTCAGACTCTCTGGAGGTTCCTCAGACCTGCGAGGACCTCCACGCTATCCAGAACGACCCATTCTCCAATACCTACAACCCTGGATGGCGAAACCATCCCAATTTTCAGTGGGTAGGAAATTCCCAAATCCAAAGATCATCCTTCCAACCCCGCCCACAACCTCCTCGTCCTTACCAGCCGCCTCAGCCTCGGCCCAACCCTACTTACCCATCTGGGCCGAATCAGGATCAAATGTCCCTTATCCTTCAGACCCTGGCTGACATTCAAAGAACGAATGCGGCTATCCAAAAACAACACAAGGACGAACTTACAGAGGTTCGTAACCAATTGACCCAGTTGGCAAACTCTCGCCAGCCAAGTACTCTTCCCTCCCAACCTCTGCCTAATCCTAATAACGTGCCAACCCAGCGGCGCGTTATGAACCCAAACCCGGGCCATGCCCATATGATTTATCAGGCCCCCTCTGTTCCTTCACCTAACGGGATAGAGGCCTCCACTTCTTTTGCAGGTTACCAGCAGCAAGCTATCTTACCCAATCCCAACCAAAACCAGGCAGGACTTAATTCCGTAACAACCCGTAGTGGTAAGGAAACCCAAGACCCACCTCATCCGAACCACTCCAAGCTGAGTATTCATCCCAAGCCTAGGACAATAATCCAGGACGTCCCCATCCCTGTCCCGGATCCACAACCTGGACCTATCCTAGAAGAACCACCTGAGGTCCCGTTTCCCAAGGCCTTGACCAAGGGAAAGAAGACTACCAAACCCGTGGCCCCTGAGGAGGACTTGGTCAAGCTCTTTGAACAGATCCACATAAACATCCCCTTGATGGATGCAATCCGCCACGTACCAGCTTATGCACGATTTCTAAAGAATATATGTACACCCCAGCGTAAGCCGCGAACCAAGGGAGGGAGCCCAATTGTTCTGTCAGAGCAAGCCAGCTCTGTAATCCTCAGTAGACTCCCACCCAAGGCAAAAGATCCTGGTACTCCCCTGATTTCCTGCAAGATAGGTGGTACCCAATTTGATAGAGCATTGCTAGACTCGGGTGCATCCATAAACCTGATACCCACATCCTTACTTGACCATCTAGAAGAATCTGAGCTAAAACCAACCGAGGTGACATTACAATTAGCAGATCGATCTATAAAGTCACCAAAAGGGATTCTCGAGGATGTTATCGTAAGAGTGCGGGATTTCTATTTCCCAGTGGACTTTATAGTCTTAGATATGGACGCACCTGAGAACCCTAGGGATACACCAATCATTCTAGGGAGACCTTTCTTGGCTACTGCTAGAGCCAACATCAGCTGTGAGGAGGGCCAAATAGAGCTTAAGTTTGGAGATCAAACACTAAAAATTGATATATTTAAGGCCCAACAAGGAATTAATTGCGGTGTCATCGAACAAATTTGTGACGTCAGGACTTTGGTTGATGAATCACACTTCCAGAATGACTCGATTATGCCTCATCAACCACAGAAGGATCTTGACCCGCAAACAGAGGAGTCGAATCCAAACATACACAACCCAGTAACTCCCACCCTTGAACCTCACATCTACATTGAACCACCCGCTGCTGCTGAAAACCCTGTCCTCGAGTTAAAGCCTCTTCCTACTCACTTGAAATACATCTTTTTGGGTTCCGATCAGACCCTTCCTGTGATTATCAATTCCAACCTCAATCCCGAACAGGAATCCCGTCTGATTACTGTTCTCCAGCAACATCGCAAAGCCATTGGGTGGACTCTCGATGATTTGACTGGAATAAGTCCCTCCTATTGTACTCATCATATCTATTCAGAAGAGGGCACACGACCTTCTCGTGAAATGCAGAGACGCTTAAACCCCAATCTGCAGGAGGTCGTGAAAAGGGTGATCATCAAGTGGTTAGATGCCGAAATTATCTACTCGATCTCCGGTAGTCGTTGGGTGAGCCCAATTCAGGTCGTGCCCAAGAAGGCAGGACTCACCACTATAACGACTGAGACCGGAGAAATCATTCCTACCCGACTAGCCAACTCGTGGAGAGTCTGTATAGATTACCGCCAACTCAATTCCTCCACGAAGAAGGATCATTTCCCACTACCCTTCATTGATCAAATTCTCTAAAAACTTGCGGGAAATAGGTTCTTCTGCTTTCTTGACGGGTACTCCGGTTATAACCAGGTGGCAATCCATCCTGAGGACCAAGAAAAGACCACGTTCACCTGCCCCTTCGGAACATACGCTTTCCGAAGGATGCCTTTCGGTCTTTGCAATGCACCCGCTACTTTTCAGCGATGCATGCTTGCCATATTCTCAGATATGGTAGGTGATTATCTGGAAGTCTTCATGAATGACTTTTCAGTTTTCGGAGCATCATTCGACGATTGCCTCCAACACTTGGTCCAGATACTCAGGCGGTGCATCGATGTGAATTTGGTTCTTTCCTGGGAAAAGAGCCATTTCATGGTGCCTGAGGGAATTGTCCTGGGACACTCAATTTCGGAAAAAGGCATCCAAGTGGACCGAGCTAAGGTTGATCTGATTTCTCACCTTCCTATGCCTAGCTCAATCAGGGACATCCGTTCCTTTTTAGGGCACGTTGGTTTTTATCGCCGTTTCATTCCAGATTTCTCGAAAATCGCACGCCCCTTGACTTCTCTTCTCTCCAAGGATGTACCTTTCAAAATTTCCAAGGAATGCACTTGAGCATTTGAGATCCTACGTGACCGAGTCACCCAAGCCCCGATCCTACAGTCCCCTGATTGGTCTCAACCCTTTGAGATCATGTGTGATGCATCCGACTTCGCTGTAGGAGCGGTTTTGGGGCAAAAAGCTAACGGGAAACCTGTGGTCATCTACTACGCTAGCAAGACACTTGACGAGGCTCAGCGTAACTATACGGTTACGGAGAAAGAGCTGCTAGCCGTAGTATTTTCCCTTGAAAAATTTCGATCGTATCTTCTGGGTTCCCATGTCATCATCTACTCAGATCACACAGCTGTGAGGCATCTCCTTGCAAAGAAGGATGCGAAACCTCGATTAATCCGATGGATCTTGCTGTTGCAAGAATTCGATCTTGAGATACGTGACAAGGTGGGAAGGCAGAATGTAGTAGCCGACCATCTGTCCCGTCTTCCTTCTGAGATCATTAGCCCTTCCGGACCCATCACTGAGCATTTTCCCGATGAGCACCTGCTGACTATCGGTACTAGCCTTCCATGGTTTGCTAATGTAGTAAATTACTTGGCATCTCATCAGATCCCGTCCGATTGGCCGAAGGCCAAGAAGGACAAATTACGCTTCGATGCCAAGTATTACATTTGGGAAGACCCGTACCTCTTCCGCATAGGTGCTGATCAGATCATTCGAAGATGTGTCCCGGAAGAGGAAATCAGCAATATCCTATCCTTCTGCCATGACCAGGCATGCGGTGGCCATTTCTCAGGCCATAAAATCGCATCCAAAGTCCTCCAGTGTGGCTTCTACTGGCCTACACTATTCAAGGACGCATACAGCCACTGTAAGGCATGCAGTCGTTGCCAGACTTTGGGCAACATGAACCGTCGCGACATGATGCCTTTACAGCCAATTCTCGTATGCGAAATCTTCGATGTCTGGGGGATTGATTTTATGGGCCCCTTTCCTGTTTCGAATGGTTTCGAGTACATCCTGCTTGCGGTGGACTACGTGTCCAAATGGATCGAAGCCATACCGACCCGAACCTGTGATCACAAGATTGTTCTTAAGTTCATACATCAAAACATTTTCTCAAGGTTCGGGATTCCCCGTGCTATTATCTCTGATGGGGGGACCCATTTTACAAATGCTCAGTTTAGGTCACTTATGGCCAAATTTGGGGTGTCTCATCGAATCTCTACTCCTTACCACCCCCAAACAAATGGTCTAGCTGAGCTATCAAATCGGGAGATCAAGAAAATCCTGCAAGTCACTGTTCGGCCTGACAGGAAGGACTGGTCATCCCGACTTCCGGAAGCATTGTGGGCCTATAGGACCGCCCACAAGACCCAATTGGGCATGTCTCCCTTTAGACTGGTGTACGGAAAGGCATGCCACCTTCCCGTAGAACTGGAGCATAAAGCCTATTGGGCAGTACGGAACTGTAATCTAGATCTTTCCAAGGCTGAGACCCACAGAAAACTCCAAATCAGCGAGATCGATGAATTACGCCTAGACGCGTACGAGAACTCACAAATCTACAAGGAGCGGGTTAAAGCCTTCCACGACAAACACATCTCGAGAAAGATCTTTCATCCTGGTCAAAAGGTCCTACTCTTTGATGCCCGACTCAAACTTTTCCCAGGAAAGCTGAGGTCCAAGTGGGTCGGACCATATTTGGTCCGACAGGTTTTTGGAAATGGAGCAATCGAAATCAGTCCACTCAGCCACGATTCTAAACCTTTCATCGTGAACGGTCAGAGACTCAAGCCGTTCATTGATGTAACTTCTACTGATTTGGCTGAAGCATCTTATATCCTCCATTCCCCTTGAGCTTATTGCGCCCAGCCGATGGAGTAAAACTCAGCGCTTAACGGGAGGCAACCCGTCATTTTCCTAAAAATCCAAAACTTTTTCTGACACCTTTTTGCACTTAAGGTTCACCCTTGTAGACAGCCGACCCCACCTCAGATGCTTGCATCTGGGATTAGAAATCGTCCGCAAAAATTCAACCCGACCCATTCACTCATCCAAATTTATGTCTTAAGGAATGAACTAAGTTAAATAAAAACCCCCTAGGTTACAATGAGGACATTGCAAATCTTAGGCATGGAGGGAGTATGAAAGTGCAAAACTTGTAAGAAAAGGTTTCAAACAAAAAAATTCACATATGCCAAAAACACCATAAAAATTAAAAATTTTTGAAAAAGAATAAGAGGAAAAGAGGAGAAGGAAATTTTGTGAAGGAGAAGGAGAAAAGAAACAAAATGAAAAAGGAGCACAAAATTATGAGAAAAGGTGATAGTCATTAGTAAGGAACTAAGGAATTAACCTAAGTTCTAGACCTCATTCAAGAAAATAACTGAAAAGTGCATAATGAGATTAGTAAGAACGCAAACCTTAGGCATTCTTGAATAGACTCTTAGTACCCATTAAGATCCAGACAATCCTCAAGAGGTTGAGGAAAATGAAAAGCTTAAGTACTAGGTCCAAGGCTTAGGGAGTATTTGTCCTCGTTAACTAATTTTTGGTTTACAGGACTTAGTAACCTAAGCACCCTAACCTCACACACAGCCTGGTTCAGTAAGCGTAAAAATCAAAATCACGCAGAAGCATCGCAAAATTCTGAAAAGTACACCTAGAGTAGGAGCGGCCGACCAACACAAGTTGATTTGGACGAGTTCCCAGCGCGGAGAGGCGGGAAATCCCCTCGAAGATGCGTAACAAAATATCATCTCCTCGGTGCTTGTCTCTTAGGATATTCACATATCCTACTGGGGGCATGTAAGCACTCTGCTGATTCAGATTCCATGGATGGCATTATCTCGAAGTGTCAATTGCCAGGGTCTGGATTCAGCCACGGAACACCATGGATGGGATTATCTCGAAATCTCAATAGCCAGGGTTCCGGAGGTTGCCATGGGCGGTGCTATCTCGAAGCATCGATCGCCAGGAACCCTTGAGGATTGATGATGGGGGCAATGAATCTGATACAGACCGTGTTGAAAAGCCCATCCTAAGCTAGAATTAAAAAGAAAAAGAGAGAGAACTCTCTAAATAGAAAAATTTTCTATCTCTCTCTCTTACAAAATGCACTGCGAACTGAGCCAGGGCTGAAATCATTTCAAGCACGGGTGCTTTAACCACAAAGTCCAATAAACCTTAGGTTAGTTCTTGTGGGCCTTAAAAACCTTTGCTAAGGACTGAGGCCAAGGTTAGATAGATTTGGATCTTGATTGGTACTAGGGTACCTTTTAGGCCTATGGTCAGCATTCTAACCTAATCTAAGCTCAAACGAAAAAGCACTTATCTGAAGCTATTAAGAACTTCATGGTCTAGAACAAGGGTTGAAACCTTAAAGTTTTTGCTAAGGGACTAGCAAAAGCTAGGCATGGGAGTATGATGAGAACCTCATCATGAGCCATAACTAGCTCATTTTGACCTAATACAAAGGATAAAAGCTCCTACATAACTCAAGGAAAGGCTTAACTCAGAGAGATTCTGAGTTCGCAAAGAAAATAGAAACTAAGGGGTAAAAATGCAATTTCACCAATCCAATCTGAAAACAGGGTAACTCAGGGTCCAAACATAGGTCAAAGAAACCTAATAAGAGGAAAAGTGGGATGAGATGATTCAATAAGGGCTACAGCAACTCCAAGGAATTAAATGACATCCTGTAACCCTAAAAATAAACCCACTTAAAAACATGAGGTTCGAGGTAGAGAAAAAAAATCAACTAAACCCTCTAAAATTCATAGAAAAATAATCTCTAGGGTTTAGAACCTTCAATTTGGCCTTAGGAACCCATTTTCACCTACATTGAGAACCATGCCCAATTAACAACTTAATTTGGGTTTTTGCGTAAATTGACTGGTCAAGCAAGGTTTAATCTGGAAATAAAATTCACCATCATAATCCTTAGTTCCCAATTAGTCATGTATAAAAACTTGGGCCTAGGAGGAAACCTTCTAGACGAACTTTACACTTTGGTCCTCATTTATTTACTTTTTGGCCCTCAACTTTTGAACCCTCACATTTCTGCCCCTAACTCTCCTTCGTTCTTTGCATTCAGGTCCCTCCTGCCAAAACCTGACCAGCACCATGCTCCAGCGACCTTGCGCGGAGCATGGCGTCACGCAGGGTAAGGGGGAGGGTCTGGCAAGTAAACCGGGGGTGCCCTGCGTCGTCAGCCGTCGCAGGGACACCCCCCGGGTCGCTGCAACCCACCATACCGGCCGTGCGAACGCACGGACGGTATGGGTCTCCATCTCCGGCATCCTCCGGCGAGGGAGACACGTCGTCTCCCTCCGCCCTCCTCTCTGATTGTACCCTATAAGTACCCCCCGTCGCTCCACCGTTCGGGGGAGCTCGGTCCTGACGGAGAAAGGCCCCCACTTCCTCTCTTCCCACTCCGACAGGAAGCCCTCCAGCTCCGGCGGCCTCCCCTCTTCCTCCTCGTCGCTCTGCCGCACTACCAGCTGCAGGGCTGCTCTCCCTCGCTCTTCCCGTGCCACGCCGCACCCAGCTGGTGCCTCTCCGGCCCTCTCCTCGCTGCCGGCCCTTCCCCTGGGCAGCTTCTTCTCCGGCGACAGTCGATACGACTGTCGCCTGCTCCGGCCCCTCCTCGTCCTGCTAAGTAGGTAGAACTCCTCCTCTTCCTCCCCTCTTCCTTTTCCTCACTTTACATCTTTACTGTTACCCCGATCCGACCAATCGCCCTCACCTTCTCCACCTCCGGCCCCTGCTCCGGCGACCCGCTCCCATCACTCCAGCAACCCACACGGCTCGCCGACCACCGCAGAACCTCCGCCTCCTCACCCTAATCAACCTCCGCCCTTCCACTTCCCCCAAATCACCCTCTGCAACTCCACCGAACAAACCCACCTCCTAACCTGCAGTTTGACCTAGGGAGGCCCTTAGGCTCCGCCCCGCCGCCTGCACACCCCCTGACTACCTTCGCCGTGCCACGGCGAAGGTCCTCCGCGTTTCTGATTGGGCCAAGAGGTCGTTTCTCTGTGGGCAGGTACCTGCGCTCGCCGCCGCCATTGTTGAAGCGAAGCAGCTTCTTCACCTACTGCCCCAGGTGCCCCATGCCCAGGTCACGCTCCCAGGCTGCGCGAGGCGTCTTCGCAAAGCGTCAGGCTGCAGTTGAGGCGAAGCCCTCGCGCGAAGCCCTCGTGCGAAGCCTCGACCGCCGCTGCCTCCTCCTCGCAGGCGTCAAATTGGGGTGGGACATTTAGTCCCACCTCGGAAGGCTCTGAAGGAGCGCAGCGGTATAAAGTGAAAAAGTGCTGGAGGCTTATCGCCTCAGCACACGGGGTGAGGTCCCCTTCACCCGCCCGACTACCCGGCCTCGTCCGCACGCACGCCTCGCAGACCTGGCCCGACCCGACTTAGCCCGACCTGCACTCCTCGCCCACCACGCACGCCGGTGGGCCTGGACCCGGGCGCGACCCGTACCCGACTACCCGGCAGCTCTGGGAGAGCTTTCCTAAGAGCGGATTCTGTGAGAGAGAAACGCGGGGGGGTAGAGTTGGTTTTTGCCCGCTGACAAGAGCTTTGAAGTGTGCAGGCACAGGCGAAGAAGAAGAAGACGAGCGAGGCAGAGAAGGACGACGAAAGCTGAAGGAAGGAGGAGGACTGTAGCAGCGGCAGTTTAAGTCGTCTGATTGGAAAATCAGACGACGCTCTGAAGGCAGAAAAGAGGAAGAAGAATAGGACCGCAAGGGAAAAGAAAAAGAAAGAGACAAGCAGAAACAAGAGCTGAAAGAAGAAGAACATCAACCCACTGCTGCAGATAAAGAAGACAGAAAGAAAAAGAAGAAAGAAGGAGAGACGACGCCCTGCAGTAAAAGGACTGCAGAGAAAGAAGGAGAACGAAGAAGCCGTGCCGCTGAGCAAGGGACCGCAAGAAGAAAACTTTACAGCTGAGGTGGAAAGAAGAAAGAAGAAATAAGAAGAACAGAAGGCAGAAGAAGAAGACCACCAGGAGATAAACAAAGAAGAAAAACCAAACGCCAAAGAGAAGAGAAAACAAAGAGGAAGAAAGAAGAAATCAAATTTTTATCTCTCCCTCTCTCTCTCTTTATTTTTGTAATATTTTTTGTAATAAGAATTTGTATCTCTAGAATACAACTTGCTCCCTGAGTTCGACCTCGGGAACTCTTTTATTTCCGAGTAACAAATTGTATTAAACTGGTAATCACTTCTCTATACTATACTACGACGAAATAATAGAACTATAGAGGAGGGTCGTCACCAATCACCCAATGCCCAACTGAAGGTCATCCTTTTAACACACTTAAGGAGCAATTTCCTACTCACAAAATTCATGAAACTCTATTGCTTCTTAATTGCCAGGGAAAACCATTGGTTGCCCCCAACATGACTCTTTTTGCTCATGTTCTTGTCCGTATCTTAGTATGGAATTTAAGGGCTAAAAATTCAGGTTTTCACAAAATTCCTGTTGACATTTTACCCTTAATTAATGCTATCATTACAAGATTTTCGATCAACTGGAACACGATTTTCATTCACTTTCTTAGACCTCATTACCGTGCATCGGCTTTACCCTTAGATATCTTGCTGTTTGACATATTTCATAAAAGTAAAATTTACTTTTCTAATTTCACTCTTCTTAGAAAAGTGGTCTATTTCAAATGGTCCACTCCTCATAAAATGGGAGTGAAACCCGCTAGAGATGAATCTACTAGTGATGATAAGAAGATGAAGTTGATCCAAATGCTCAATCTTCTTCTCATCCATCTCCTGAATCATCTTTGGCTTTTGTCCCCATTACCTATCCCTTTCCGGAAGCCGAAACTCCTTGGAGAAACCTATCTCATGAGTCTGGCATCGATCCCTATATGATCAACACTTTCAATTATATTGGTCAAAATTTAACCAATCTGAATTTTTCCTTCCGTCACATGGAATGCAAATTTCTTGATCTTTCTATGTCTCTTGAGTCTTCATATGTTGCATCTTCCACTCAACAAACTAAACAAAGGAAGCAGACTCAACCAAAAGCACCTCCAGAATACAGTGAAAGAGACAGGAACACTTCCAAGATCCATCTTTTGTTTCTTCTCCAGTAGCAGAAAAAGAACCTATTATCCATGAAGATGAGGAAGAAGACACGGAAGATGAAGAAAATGTTTCATATGAAGAAGACGATGATGATGATGACGGCAACGACGATGATGATAACGATGACAACAACGATGGTGATGACAATGACAATGAAAATGACAATGATGAGGATGAACAGCCACTTATTAGAAAATGTCATAGAAATTAGTTTAGTTTTTAAGTATGTAAGCTTGTTGTTGCTTGTATGAGTCTTAAGATTGTTAAACTTGTATGACTCTTAATATTTCTTTTATGTCATGAACTTTATCATGTTATGAAAGTTGATGCTTTGTTTGATAATGTCATACTTTATGGTATTTGCTCATTTTTTTTGCTTGCTTGACAAAAAGTGGGAGAAATGAAATGAATGAATGGATACTTCATATCTAAAATAGGGAGAGCTTAGTTTGAGGGGGAGGTTTTTCACTCTTTTGTAGAGTTTTTTTATTCTTCTCTTATTAAGTATCTATTTATCTTTAATATGAGTATCTTGTTTGTTTTGTCAACATCAAAAAGTGGGAGATTGTTGGACCCTAGTTCCATCTCTCTTCTATGTTTTGGTGTTAACAAAATCATTTTAAAATCTAATATGCTAATGAAGTAATTACAGGTCAAAAGAATCTATGGATGCAAGCAAAAAGATTGCACATGAAGGAAGAAGCTTTGTAGACTTTAGTTTTTATTGTATCTTAGAATTTTTGTATGTCTCCAAACAAGTAAAACATAATCTAGGTGTTAAAATCAAAGTAGAGATAATTAGGATTCAGAATATCATTCATTTACTCGGTTCTTAACTCAAAATCGACTCTTTCAAAACAAAGTCACCTAGAGTAGATTGAATTCCTCTAAAAATTGATTTACATTAATGATCTCCGGTACATGCTAGGCACAGGTTTGGACCTAAGTTCCAAACTGTGAACATCAAGTATCGGTACTCATCATGAGTACCAGTACATGTAGGTCACAGGACCCAAGTCTGTGTGTCACAAGTTCCAGTACTCAAAATGAGTACCGGTACCCAGTGATTTGGTTGTACTGACTGTATGCAGTCAGTACCGATACCAAGAGTTCAGTACTGGTACCAACTAACCGTTGTGACTAGTCTGAAAGGCTATTTTGCAATTAATCCTATTTCTAATGTTCCTAAAATACCCCTAACAGCTAGAATTCGTAGGAGAGGTGATTAGTGACTTATATAAGCACTCTTTAAGTATTTTTTTTATCTCTCAAAAAAAAAACAAAAAATCATGCTCTTGCCTACACCTTCAATCCTCAATTTTCAAGCTGAAAAAGAGCTTGGTTTGTTGCATACCTTTCAAGGCCTCTCACCATTTGCAACAAATCATCAAAGGCGATCGTGTTTTTTTGTATTCAATCATTTTTTTTATGCCTTAGTTTTCTTGTTAGATTTGTTTATACTTGTAAGGAATATTCTTGTTGGAGACATAGGAAATAGTTGTAAGCTACTACCTACATTTTGCTTACACCGATATCTTTATCACTTTTCATATCTTGTAATTGTGTTGAGGTAACCCGTTAATTACCTCTGATATTAGTAAATTGATTCCCTCTGAGTTGAGGGAATCGAGTTAAAAATCCTAAGTCAGGAGACTTAGGTAGTGGAGTACCCAAGTGAGGGGAACCACTATATATCTTGTGCCTTTTTTTTTGTGGTTTGTTTTGTCTTGCAATTTTTATTTCCCATACTATTCATCCTCCTTTCTAGTGTGCTTGTGATTTACAGATCCTACACATCGGGGCACAGGTGACTACCGTTTTCAATAAATCAAATGCCTTACGGCATGATTCATCAAACTCGAATGGCATGACTTTGACCAAAAGGTTACTCAAGGGCCAAGCAACCTTCAAGAAATCCTTAATGAATCTTTTGTAAAAATCCACATGCCCAAGGAAAGAGCAGATTTGTTTTACAGATGTGGGTGGAGGAAGTCAAGAGATAGCATCCACTTTAGCTTTATCAGCTTCAATACCTCGACTAGAGACCACGTGACCCAGGACAATGCCTTCCTGAGTCATAAATGGCTCTTTTATCAGCTAAGGACCAGCCGTGTTTTGATGCATCTCTGAAGGATCAATTCCAGGTTAGCTAGGCAAGACTCAAAGAAATCTCCAAAAATGGAGAAATCATCCATGAACACCTCAAGACAATCTCTCACCATGTTAGAAAAGATGACCAGCATGCACCTTTGAAAAGTCGCAGGCGCATTGGAAAGCCCGAACAACATTCTATAGAAAGTAAAGGTTCCGTAGGGACATGTGAAAGTTGTCTTTTCCTGGTCTTCGGGATGGATAGGGACATGGTTATATCCTTAATAACCGTCCAGGAAGCAAAAATATTTTTGCCCAACTAACCTTTCAAGAATTTGATCGATGAATGGCAAGGGAAAGTGATCCTTTTTAGTGGCTGTGTTCAGCTTCCTATAGTCAATATAGACTCTCCAAGCAGAAGCTGAACGAGTGGTGAAGGTTTCCCCTTTCTCATTAGTTGTAACGGTTATTCCCGCCTTCTTGGGTACAATCTGAACTAGGCTAACCCATGGACTATCTGAGATTGGGTAAATAATCCTAGCATTGAGCCACTTGATTATCTCCTTCTTGGCCACTTCTGCCATATTCGGGTTTAGTCTCCTTTGCATTTTGCAAGAAGGGAGGGATCCATCTTCCATGAATATACGATGATTACACTAAGATGGCTTGATCCCCCTAAGGTTGTGGATGGTCCAACCAATTGCCTCCTTGTTATTCTTAAGGACCTTTCGATTCTTGCTCCTTAGTTAAATTAGCACTAATAATCACAGGGAGCGTGTTTTTAGGTCCTAAGAACTCATATTTCAAATGTTTAGGCAATGGTTTTAATTCTAGCTGGGGTGGGTTTAGAATAGAAGGTAGGGAGGATGCTATTGAAGATTCATCAGAATGATCCAGTGGAAGAGGCTAGGAATGAACAAAATCAATAGCCTCTTCAGAATGTGGTATGTATACCATGAAGGGTTGTGGGTTGGGTTCGTTAATGCTGGTGGAGTCCTCGAGTGTACTGATTGTCATACAAGTCTCAAGATCCTGATCCTCGAGCTCGTCAATGAATCCACAATCCTCAAATCCTCTTATCACCTTAAAAATATCCAGAGTTTATTTCTTATCCCCAAAGGTGATCTCCATACTACCCCTTTCACAGTTTATGTTGGCCTTGGCGGTAGCTAGGAACGGACACCCCACAATGATGGGCGTGTTCCTCAAATCATTAGGTACATCCATGTGAAGGACAAGGAAATCTACAAGAAAATAGAAATCCTTGACCTTGATAATTACATCCTCAATAACGCCTCTAGGTGTGGTGACCAATCAATCCACTAATTATAGCGTTATTGAGGTTGGCCTGAGTTCACCTAACCTAAACCTCTCATAAAAGAGAAGTTCGGATTGGGTTGATGGATGCACCTAGATCCAATAGTGCCCTATCAAAAGTGTATTCCCCAATAATGCATGAGATAAAGGGGCACTTGGATCTTCTTCTTTTGAGGAAGGTGATGTAGGATCACAGAACTTGCCTGCACAGAGAGAATCACCTTCCTTGGAGTGGGTTCTCTCGGTTTATGATTTTGGGTACATAGTTCTTTTAAAAATTTAGCGTAAGCCGGGATGTGCATAATAGCATCGAGGAGCAGAATATTGATCTCTACGCTCTTGAATAAATCCAGAAGCTCCTCATTGCTATCTAGGGTTTTCTTCTTCTTGGTTTTCAGTAGGGCCTTAGGGAGTGGGACATGGGTGGAATTTTCAATTTTCGGTCCCTGGGCCTTATTATCTTTTTTAATCT
This sequence comes from Thalassia testudinum, assembly GCA_037157565.1. NCBI lineage: Eukaryota > Viridiplantae > Streptophyta > Magnoliopsida > Alismatales > Hydrocharitaceae > Thalassia > Thalassia testudinum. The sequence goes on from JAZHRO010000078.1 coordinate 23,579,570, forward strand.
CCTCTTCTCTCTCAAGCTCCCCAAGGTTTTGGCATCTAGAGGGCAATTTAGGGTCCCACGTTTGCTTTCCACTTCTCAAGGAGTCAAAGTTTGCAAAGGCATATGGGTTTGGGTCTTGAGGTGGGCTGGTGAAGATTGGAGGTCCTTGGTTAGTCATGTAACTAAAGGAAGAAGAAGATGAGGGACCCTGCTCAACCACTTGAGCATGTGCGTGTGAGTCCCTTTGATTCTTGTACCCTTGGGCACTATTGCCTTGATTTTGGACATTGTGTGGGTTGGGTACAGGTTGAGATGGTAGAGATCCAGGTAGTCGGGTGTTAGCAATTAACCCAGATTGCAAGTTATCCAAGGATGTCTTCATTTGTTGCATAAGCTGAAGCATGGACCCTTGCATTTCCACCATCTGCTGATTGAAATCAGCCTACCCTACGGATTGTTGGGCATTCCAAGATTGTTGATTAACCAGTCTCGGGGGCAACTGGGTGTATACTTGACCTTAACCCATAGGTTTTTGAGATGCATAGTTTCTAGGTCGAGATTGGGTCTGTTGCCCCTGATTTTTCCAGGAGAAGTTAGAGTGGTTCCTCCAACTTGAGTTAAAAGTGTTGGAATATTGGTTGGACCTAACATTCTCTAGAATTGCATATGCATCCTCATAAAATGAGGATAAAGAGAAGGAAGGATCAGAGAAACTAGGATCAAAGGCCCCAATTTGGAACCCATATGGTTCCAAGAAATCCTAGCTCACAGGTTGAGCCGAATCGAGTTGGTTCACGAATTCCCACCTCGTGGGAGCTCGTGAGGAATGGAATCCCAAATTCTGGGATTGAGTAGGAAAAGAAGTGTTTCCTGAATTCCCAAACATCCATTCTTCCATTATCTTAGCAACCAAGTCCATTTTATCCATTTTATTACAAATTAATTCAATGTCAATGAATAAGAATCCTGGATCTCATTAGCACTTGACCTAGGTTGTTGGGACCGGTTGAATGCATCCATGGAGGCATGATTAATTGAGTTCTCGCTCATTTCCTCAAATAAGTCGTATGTGCTATCTGCATCCCTATTGAGGAAATTGCCTTTGCAAGAAGCATCTAAGTGATTACGGAATTTCTCAACCAACCCGTGATAGAAAATCTACACGAGTTGGCATTTCGGCACCACATGGTGTGGACACTTCCTCAAAAGTTCCTAAAATCGCTCCCAAACACCATGAAACGATTCCCCCGGCCACTGGGCGAAAGTGGTAATCGCCCATCGTAAGGCATTGGTCCTTTCGATAGGGAAGAATTTCTTCAAGAAAGCCGATCTAAGAGCAGCCCAAGTTTCAATCAGCCTTCCTAAAGTCCGGTACCAATGTGCAGCCTTATTCGTAAGATAGTGGGGGACAAGCTTAATGAGAACCTCATCATGAACCTAACTAGCACATTTTAACCTAATAAAGTGAACAAAAGCTCCTACATAACCTAAGGGAAGGCCTAATTCAGGGAATTGATAATTTGAGAAAACATGACAGAAGGGGTAAAACTGTAATTTTACCATTATAGTGCATCAATAGGATTTCTAAGGGTCTATACATAGGTCAAGTGAACCTAATAATAGAAAAAGTGGGATGGTTTGGTCAGAAAAGGGTTATGACAAAATCTAAGAATAATTGACATTCTGTAACCCTAAAACAAACCCACTTTAATTCATAAGGTTCCAGGAAAGATAAAATCAATTAAACCCTCTAAAATTCATGTAAAAATATCCCCTAGGGTTTAGAACCTTCAATTTGGCCTTTAGAACCTATTTTGACCTAGATTGAGGTCCATACCCAATTTTTGACCTAATTTGGGTTTTTGTGCAAAATTTCCTACAAACGTGGCCAAACCTAGAATCCACCTTCACCATTGGATTCCTTAGGTCCAAATTAGGTTTACTCCAAAATTTAAACCTAAGGGAAGGTTGTCTTGACCCACTTTGCAATTTGGTCCTCAAAATTAATTTTTGACCCTTAACTTTTTGATACCCTTGCATTTACCCCCTCAACTTCCTCATTGTTTCTTCACTTCGGTCCCTCTGCCACCCGCAGCAGAAGGCCATACTTCCAGTGACTTTGCGCGGAGGACGGCGCCTGATCTGCATGGGGAGCCGGCCCCAGACTTGAAAGGGGAGCTCCCTGCGGAGCCCCCTACCGCAAGGGCTGCTCCCCATGCACTGAAGCTCGCCATACCACTCGTGCGAACGCACGAGAGGTATGGGTCTCCGGTCTACCATACCTCCGGCATGACTTTCCCACCACCCTCGCGTGCCTCCCGGCCGGTCTTTGCCTATTTAAGGAGCGGCACACCACACCGCATCCTTCAAGCTCAATTTGGCCTAAGATTACCCTCCAAATTTGTCTCCTCCCAACTTCGGCTGACTGCCAGAGCTTTTGGTGACTCCTCTTCTCCTCTCTCATCGCTCTACAACAGTACCAGTGGCAGAGCTACCTCCGCCATCCTTCGCCGTGCCGAGCCATACCTGCGGGCGCCCTCCAACCCCTCTTCCTTGTTGCCGTCTTCTTCCCCTGGGCTACTTCGCCTCCAGTGACAGCAGGCACCAGCTGCTCGCCATCCTCCTTCCCCCTTCGCTCTGGACCTGCTAGATAAGTTCTCCTTTCTCCCCTCTCTGTTTCCCCCATGTCAATTGTTATTTCTCTCTTTCTGGGGACATTCGCGAGACATTTCCTGATGAAACTCTGAAAGCGGTAACACCAACTTTACCTTGGTATGCAGACACTGTAAATTACTTGGTCACTAGACAAACTCCTGGCTCTTGGGATGAGCAGAAAAGAAAGAGATTCATTTCTCAAGCAAGATATTTTCATTGAAAAGAGCCAGAATTATTTAGAATTGGACAAGACCAAGTATTAAGACGTTGTCTGCCTGAAGAGGAACAACAAAGTGTGCTGAGTTTCTGCCATGAACTTCATTGTGGAGGACACTTTGGTGCTAAGAAAACTGCTTTTAAGGTTCTCCAGTCCAATTTTTGGTGGCCTTCCTTATTTAAGGATTCTCATAATTTTGTTAAGGCCTATATTAGATGTCAACGGATTGGAACGATTGGGAAGAAGAATGAAATGCCTCAACATCCTATTCAATCTGTTGAAATTTTTGATGTGTGGGGAATTGACTTTATGGGCCCCTTCCCATCGTCCCATGGTTTTGAATATATCTTGGTGGCAGTTGATTATGTCTCTAAATGGATAGAGGCCATTCCTACACCCACAAATGACCACTCTGTGGTTTTGAAATTTGTGAAGGCCAATATCATATCCCGTTTCGGCTGCCCCAAGACTATTATAAGTGATGGGGGACCTCATTTCCGAAACCACCACTTCAATCGGTTAATCAAGAGTTTGGGAGTGACTCACAAGGTGGCTACCACTTACCACCCTCAAACAAGTGGCCAGGTTGAAGTATCAAATAGAGAGATAAAAAATATTTTGGAAAAGACCGTTAGACTTGATAGGAAAGACTGGTCCCAAAAGCTCGATGATGCTTTGTGGGCTTATCGAACGGCCTATAAGACCCCTTTGGGTACTTCTCCCTTTCGGATTGTGTATGGAAAAGCGTGCCATTTACCTGTTGAGTTGGAACATAAAGCACTTTGGGCTATTCGAAGTGTTAACATGGATTTAGAGAAGGCAGGTAAGGCACGACTTCTAGAATTAAGTGAGCTTGAGGAGCTGAGGAATGATGCTTATGACAACTCTCAAGCTTATAAAGAAAGAACTAAGGTCTTGCATGATAAGTTTATTCTTCGAAAGACCTTTGAGCTCAACCAACAAGTCTGGCTTTTCAATTCCAGACTTAAGCTTTTTCCTGGGAAGTTAAAATCTTGTTGGGATGGCCTTACATAATCACCAAAGTATTTCCGCATGGAGCTGTGGAGATGAAAAATCCTTCCTCTTCATCAACTCCCTTTATCGTCAACGGTCAACGGTTAAAACCGTACATAACTTTAGATGGCCATCTGGTTGACGAAGTCACTCTTGAGGAACCTTAGCTCCTACCATTCTCCGCCTCAGGTAATATCTTCCTTTAGCTATTTTTGTTTTCAATGAGGACATTGTTTGAACCAGGCATGGGGGAGAGGACCTGAGGCATTTTGTTTATAGCATGCATATAAAAAAAAAAAAAGAGAGAAGAGAAAATGAAAAAAAAAAAAAAGTTTTGAGCTTAACTGGCTAAGTTCTGCAGTCTTAAGCAAATCAGAACTCTAGGGTAGACTAAGTTAATTCTAGGGTCAAACTTTAGAAGCTAAATGAGCTACTAGATTTAGACCTTTAGGGTCCTTTGTGGACTTAAAAACTTAAGTAGGAGTTAAGTTGCGGACCATTCGTCAAGAGGTTGAGGAAGGGAAGCTAGGGTTTGAGTTAAAAGGTGGGGTAGTACTTGGAATCTTATTCTACCTTTTGGTTTACAGGTCCTTGTAACCCAAGCATCCAAATTTCACACACATGGTCTGTTAATTAACTTAATTTCTATCTTTCTAAAAAGAGATTTGGTTCTCTTAGTTTTGACTTAGGAGAGGCTTGAAAACACATTTTGATTGGAAGATTTACCGCCGCAGGAGAGGTGGAGTATATACTCACCTTGAGGATGCGATGATAACATATTACCTCCTCGGCGCTTGTCTCTTAGGATATCTATCCTACTGGGGGCATGTAAGTGCATTGTGCGGTTAAGGTACCATGGGCAGCCCTATCTCGAAGTGCCGATTGTCATAGGCCTGAATTCGCTTAAGAAATCCATGGGCGATACTATCTCGAAGTGCCGATTGCCAGGAGTTCTTGGGGTCGTTATGGGCGGTGCTATCTCGAAGCATCGAAAGCCAGGCACCCTTCGAGGTATGGTAATGGGGACAATGAATCCGACACAGACCGTGTTGATAGCTGATCTGAGGTTAAACTTAGAAGAATCAAATAAACAAAATATATATATATATATATATAAAGAATTTTCTTTAACTTAAATAACTCAGACCATTGCACAAGCACGGATGCTTTAATCTCAGGGATCAATAAACTTTAGGGTAGAGTCAGAAATCAGGGAAACTTGTACCTGCAACTCATCTTTAGTCGGCCTAATCTGTAACTTAGCAACTACTTAGGAACCTTGGGTCTAGAATCTGAACTTAATATGCTTCTGAAGGAAGACCAAGTGAGTTGACTAGTCTACTTGGAGTGCTAGGTTTCGCTTAATTTTGCTAGGGACTACCAAAAACTAGGCATGGGGGCATTTGATTAGCAATAGTTGTGGGCTATTTAAGTATTTAAGTGCCTAGACATTAGGTTAATTCTAACAATTATTTAGCATAAATTAGGATGTAAATAGATTAATTCATATTTTTAATTTAATTACATAATCCACGCATTGCATTCTTATTTTAAGTGCATTTAGAATTAGCTTAGAATGACATTCATCTAATTAGTTAACCAATTAGGTACATTATTTTCATTAACATAAAATTTGAGGGTCTGTATATAAATGAGCATAATATTTTAACATTATTTTATTTATTCTTCTTCTTGCAGGAACGGCTGGCTGCCGCTCCAACGCCACCAGCTACCGCAGTGAAGAACCCATTCAAGGAGGAGCGGATATGTTGGATCTGGTCGGGCAGATGATTTCAAATTGGTGTAGGCCACTACAAAAGGAGGAGGGAGGCAACCGAGCTCGGGGGGCCTCCACCACCAGCCCACCACTGTGTAGAGAGATCTCCTCTCTTCCATTCCACACCGCCAGCCTCAACCGTGGCGGCGAGTCTCCACCACCGTGGGCATGTGGTGTGACAGGCCACACCGCCATCCGGAGCTTGTCCGCATTACCGTGAGCACCTTAGCGTGCATCTCCCTCGCCGTCGTCACCAACAACCACCGCCGCAGCCTCTGTGAAATCACCTCCTCAGTCACTTAAGACGTCCAGGAAATTTCCCGGACTTCTGAAGTCCACCCCCCACTCCAGCAGTGATCTCCGTCCTCTCACTTCACTTCCACCACCCATGCCGCAGCAGCCACCCGCTCATCTCCAGCCGCACGCAAGGCGTGCACAACCTCCAGCCCTCACGCTCGCTCACTCCACCTTCCCCGCGCCTGCAGCCTTCGCCATCTTCACGCGCAACCGCCGACGCACCCGTTTGAAGTCCACCCGCTCACCTTCAGCCTGCCCCTCACCGCTCACCCACGCGCACCAACCTACGCACAAGTTTGAAGCCACCCCCACCATTCCAGCAATGCCCAATAGTCCGCGCACGTCCTCCTCCCATGCCTGCAGAACCTCACGCGCGCTCTCCCGCACCTGCAGTACCTTCCCTGCACTGACTGCAGTGCGCGCCCATGCCAGCTGCAGTCGCACCTGCAGAACCACCTGCCTACGCCCTCCCACCAGCAGTCCCGCGTGCGCCTCACCACCAACAGAGCGCGCAGCAGTCCGCCCACGCCTCCAGCAGCGTGCGCCACGCCCAACAATAGCAGCTGCAGCACCGGCTACAACCACCCCCGCCGGAGGTCGTCCGACCGCCTCCGGCCGCCGCGCGACACGCCGCCACCACCGTTTCGAAACCCTCGGTCCAAGGGACTTCCTCCGAGCTTCCCGCGTCCGACCGTCCACTCCTCTTCACACATGGCCAAGGGGAGGAAATCCCCTGTTTTGCTACAGTAACCGAGCCATTAAAAATTACATTTTCTGCCATTGTCAATTTTTATTAATATTTTATTGATTTTGCATTGCGACAAATATCCTCTAGTTACTCATAATTGCTATTTCAGCATTGTTTCTTGTTTCAACCTTAATCTGAAGGCAAATCTATCTTGATTCTTGTCCAAACTAACTACGAACAAATGTTTTTAACTGGTGCGAATTTAAATACGTCATTGCCTCCCTATGGATATGACTCGCTCTTCTATGAGTGGTTATTTTAATTGTTGATTAGTCAATTTTTCCACCACATCAAACTACAAACGACTTTTAAAGCGAACAATCGACTAGTCAGGGAGCACATGAGATGTAGGGCCTATCCGCATCTGTTGACTTGGAACTAATGGCCATTCGGCTGGACAAGGTCTCTATTATTGAGAAGAAGGTGCACGAGCTAACTCGGCATTTGCAGCAAGCCACCTCTACGTAGAACTCCCTCGCACAGCCACCTCCCGCAAGGGAAACTGTGTAGAACATTTTCCACCGATCTTCTCTGGGGATGGACCCGTATCCACCGCCATCTGACTCTAGGACCAGAGGACCTCCAATCCTTTCTATTCTTGTCGGGGGAACTTTGATCCCCCATACTCTGACTTTCCTGAGATTCCTCAAACCTGCGAGGACCTCAATGCCATCCAGAATGACCCATTTTCTAACACCTAAAACCCTGGATGGCGAAATCATCCCAATTTCCACTGGGCGGGAAACGCTCAGACCCAAAGACCACCTTATCAACCCCATCCACAAGCCCCTTGTCCTTATCAGCCGCCTCAGCCTCGGCCCAACCCCACCTATCCATCTGAGCCAAACCAAGACCAAATGTCCCTCATCCTCCAAACTCTGGCTGACATTCAGAGATCGAATGCGGCTATCCAAAATCAACACAAGGATGAGATCATAGAGGTCTGCAACCAGCTTGCCCAAATGGCAAATTATCGCCAACCAAGCACTCTTCCTTCACAACCTCTGCCAAACCTTAACAATGTGCCGACCTAGCGACGCGTTATGAACCTGAACCCAGGCCAAGCACACTTGACCTATCAGGCCCCTTCTGTTCCATCATTTGACGGGATGGAAGCATCAACCTCCTATGCGGGTTATCAATAGCAGCAACCCATCTTACCAACCCTTAACCAGAACTAGGCAGGATTAAATTCTGTAACAACTCATAGTGGTAAAGCAACCCAAGACCTACCTTATCCAGACCACTCCAAGACTGGTAGTGACCCAAGCCCTAGGATAGTTATCTAGGATGTCCCTGTCCCAGATCAAAAACTTGGACCTATTCTAGAGGAACCAACCAAGGTTCCATTTCCTAAGGCCTTGACCAAGGGAAAGAGGACAACCAAACCCGTGGCTCATGAGAAGGACCTGATCAAGCTCTTTGAGCAGGTCCAAATAAACATCCCCTTGATGAATGCAATCCGCCACGTATCAGCTTATGCACGATTCTTGAAAAATGTGTGTACACCCCAACGTAAGCTGTGAACCAAGAGTGGGAGTCCGATTGTACTATGAGAGCAAGCCAGCTCTGTGATCCTGAGTAAACTCCCACCCAAGGAAAAAGACCTAGGCACTCCCTTGATTTCTTGTAAAATTGGTGAAACCCAATTTGATAGAGCTTTGTTAGACCTAGGTGCCTCCATAAATTTAATACCCATATCCCTGCTTAATCACCTTGAAGAATCCGAGCTGAAACCGACTGAGGTGATATTGCAGTTAGCTAATCGATCCATTAAGTCACCTAAGGGAGTTCTCAAGGAAGTTATTGTTCGGGTGCGGGATTTCTACTTCCCAGTAGATTTTATAGTTCTAGACATGGAAGCACTAGAAATCTAAGGGATACACCAATTATACTAGGGAGACCTTTTCTGGCCACTGCTAGGGCCAACATAAGCTGTGAGGAGTGCCAAATAGAGCTGAAATTTGGAAACCAAACCCATAAGATTGATATCTTTAAGGCCTAACAAGGAATTAATTGTGGTGTGGTAGAACAAATATGTGATATCAGAACCGTGGTTGATGAACCGCACTTTAAGGACAACCTGATTATCACCAATCAACCACAAAAAGTGCAAAACCCGCAATTAGAGGAGTCTAAACCTGATCTAGACAAACCCCCTACCCTTGTTCCTTACACCCATTCCGAACCACCCACTACTGCTGATAATCCCATTTTGGAACTCAAACCCCTTCCTGATCAACTGAAATATGTCTTTTTAGGTTCCAATCAGACACTTCCTGTGATTATAATCTCCAGACTCACCCCTAATCAGGAATCCCGTCTGATTACTATTCTCCAGTAACATCGTCAAGCCATTGGTTGGACTCTCGATGATTTGATTGGAATAAGTCCCTCTTATTGTACACACCACATCTATTCCGAAGAGGGTGCACGACCTTCACGTAAGATGCAGTGACATCTGAACCCTAATCTACAGGAGGTCATGAAAAAGGAGATCATTAAGTGGTTAGATGTAGGGATCATCTACCCAATCTCCGACAGTTGCTGGGTGATCCCAATCCAGGTTGTGCCTAAGAAGGCAGGGCTCACCACCATCACGACTGAAATCAGAGAGGTCATACCTACTCGTATAGCCAATTCATGGAGAGTCTGCATTGATTACCGAAGACTCAATTCCTCCACGAAGAAGGATCATTTCCCACTATCATTTATTGATCATTCCATAAATAGATTCTTCTGCTTTCTAGACAGGTACTCCAGTTACAACCAAGTGGCGATCCATCCAGAAGACCAAGAGAAGACCACGTTCACCTGCCCCTTCGGGACTACGCATTCCGATGGATTCCTTTCAATCTCTGCAATGCACCCGTGACTTTTCAGTGGTGTATGCTTGCCATATTCTTTGATATGGTAGGTGATTATCTGGAAGTCTTCATGGATGACTTTTCAGTATTTGTGGCATCATTCGACGATTGCCTCCAGCACTTGGTTCATATACGCAGGCGATGCATTGACGTAAATCTGGTTCTTTCCTGGGAAAAGAGCCACTTTATGGTGCCTGAGGGGATTGTCTGGGACATTTGATTTCTGAGAGGGGCAACCAAGTGGATCGAGCCAAGGTTAACTTGATTTCCAAACTCCCTATGCCTTGCTCGATTAGGGACATCCGATCTTTTCTAGGGCATGTCGGTTTTTACCATCGATTCATCCCTGATTTTTCAAAAATTGCATGCCCCCTGACCACTCTTCTCTCCAAGGATGTTCCCTTTGAGATTTCCAAGGAATGCACTCAAGCTTTTGAGATCCTTACTGACCGAGTTATCCAAGCCTCGATCCTACAGTCCCCTGATTGGTCTCTACCCTTTGAGATCATGTGCGATGCATCTGACTTCACTGTAGGAGTGGTTCTGGGGCAAAAGATTGATGGGAAACCCATGGTCATCTACTACGCTAGCAAGACACTTGACGAGGCTCAGCGTAACTACATGGTTATGGAGAAAAAGCTGCTAGCCATAGTATTTGCCCTTGAAAAATTCAGATCTTATCTCCTGGGTTCCCACGTTATCATCTACTCGGATCACACAGCTGTGAGGCACCTCCTTGCAAAGAAGGATGTGAAACCTCGATTAATTCGATGGATCTTGCTGTTGCAAGAATTTGATCTCGAGATTTGTGACAAAGTGGGAAGACAGAACATGGTAGTTGACCACTTGTCTTGCCTTCCTTTTGAGATCATCGACCCTTCTGGACTTATCACGGAGCATTTTCCTAATGAGCACCTCTTGACTATTTGTACTGTGCTTCATGGTTTGCTAACATAGTAAACTACTTGGCATCACACCAGATCCCATCTGATTAGTCGAAGGCCAAGAAAGACAAATTGCGCTCCGATGCCAAGTATTACATCTGGGAAGACCCATACTTATTCCGCATTGGTGCTGAACAAATTATCCAGTGATGTGTCTCGGAGGTCAAAATCAATGACATACTTTCTTTCTGCCATGACCAGGCATGCGGTGGCCATTTTTCTGGGCATAAAATCTCATCGAAAATCCTCTAGTGTGGCTTTTACTAGCCCATTATCTTCAAGGATGCATACAATCACTGTAAGGCATGCAGCCATTGCCAAACTTTGGGCAACATGAGCCATCGGCTGACATGATGCCTTTACAGCCGATTCTGGTATGCAAGATTTTTGATATTTGGGAGATTGATTTTATAGGCCCCTTCCTTATCTCGAACGGCTTCGAGTACATTTTACTCACTGTTGACTACGTGTCCAAATGGATCGAAGCTATTCTGACCCGAACCAGTGATCACAAGATCATTATCAAATTCATTCACAAGAATATCTTCTCACGGTTCAAGATTCCACGAGCAATCATTTCTGATGGAGGGACCCATTTCACTAACACTCAGTTCAGGTCAATGATGACCAAATACGGGGTGTCACACAGAATCTCTACTCTTTATCACCCCCAGACTAATGGTCTAGCTGAGCTATCAAATCGGAAGATCAAGAAAATCCTTCAGGTTACTATTCGACCTGATAGGAAGGACTGGTCATCCCGACTTCCAGAAGCTTTGTGGGCTTATAGGATCGCCCACAAGACCCAACTAGGCATGTCTCCTTTTAGACTGGTGTACGGGAAGGTGTGTCACCACCCCGTCGAACTGGAGCATAAAGCCTATTGGGCAGTACGGAACTGCAACCTAGATCTTTCTAAGGTTGGAACCCACAGAAAGTTTCAGATAAGCGAGATTGATGAATTACACCTCGATGCGTATGAAAACTCGCGAATCTACAAAGAGCGAGTTAAAGCCTTTCATGACAAGCACATTTCTAGAAAGATCTTTCACCCTGACCAGAAGGTCCTACTCTTCGATGCCCGTCTAAAATTGTTCCCAGGCAAGCTGCGATCCAAGTGGGTCAGACCATACCTAGTCTAGCAAATCTTTAGAAATGGAGCCGTCGAGATTAGTTTGCTCAGCCACGATTCCTGAACCTTTCATCGTGAATGGTCAGAGACTCAAATCGTCATTGACATAACCAATACAGATTTGGTTGAGTCATCCTTTACCCTCCATTCTCCCTGAGCTCATTGTGCCCAGCCGATGGCGTAAAACTCAACACTTAACGGGAGGCAACCCGTCATTCATTTGAAAACCCAAAACCTTTGCTGACATTTCTTTGCACTTTAGGTTCATCCTTTAGGACAACCGACTCCACCTCAGGTACTCATACCTAAGATTAGAAATCGTCCGCAACAATCACCTCGACCCATCCACTCATTCAATACCTGTCCTAATGCATGAACAAAGTTGAATAAAAACCCACCTAATTTACAATGAGAACATTGCAAATCTTAGGCATGGGGGGGTATGAAAGTGCAATGAAAACTCATAACAAGAAAAGGTTTCAACAAAAAAATCACATATGTCAAAAAAACCAAAAAATTAAAAAATTTCTTTTAAACAACACCAAAAAATTAGAAAATTTTTTGGAAAAAGAACAAAAAAATGGGAGGGAAGAAATTTTTTTTGAGCTTTACAAAAGGAGGAAAAGAGCAAAATGCTAAAAAGGAGCACAAAATGAAAAAGAAAGAGATAGCATTAGTAAGAAATTAAGGAATTAACCAAAGTTCTAGACCACATTAAGGAAAGTAAGAGAAAGTGTTAAAGAAATACAAAAAGATTAGTAAGAACGCTAACCTTAGGCCTTTTTGGCTAGACTCATAGTACCCATTAAGATCTAGATATTCCTTAAGAGGTTGAGGAAAATGAAAAGCTTGAGTATTAGGTCTAAGGCTTAGGGAGTATTCGGCCTCGTTAACTAACCTTTGGTTTACGGGACTCAGTAACCTAAGCACCCGAATTCACACAGTCTGGTTCAATAAGCATAATTATCAAAATCATGTAGAAGCATTTCCAATGTTCTGAAAATGCCACCTAGATTAGGAGCGGCCAATCAACACAAGTTGATTTGGACGAGTTCCCGATGTGGAGAGGTGGAAAATTCCCCTCGAAGATGCGTAACAACATATCATCTCCTCGGTGATTGCCTCGTAGGATATTTACATATCCTACCGGGGGCATGTAAGTACTCTGCTGGTTCAAATACCATGGATGGCATTATCACGAAATATCAATTGCCAGGGTTTGAATTTGGCCACGGAACACCATGTGTGGGATTATCTCGAATTCTCAAAAACCAAGGTTTTGGGGGTTACCATGGGCGGTGCTATCTCAAAGTATCGATTACTAGGGACCTTTAAGGATTGATGATGGGGACGAGGAATCCGATATAGATCGTGTTGTGAAGCCAATCCTAAGCTAGAATTAAAAAGAAAAGAGAGAGAAAACTCCTCAAACAAATAAACCCTCTATCTCTCTCTTACAAAACGCACTGCAAACTGAACCAAGGTTAAAAATGTCTCAAGCACAGGTGCTTTAACTTCGAAGTCCAATAAATAGTAGGACAGTTCCTGCAGGCCTTAGAAACCTTTGCTAAAGACTGAAGCTAAAGCTAGACAGGTCTGGATCTTGGTTGGTACTAGAGTACCCTTAGGCCCATTATTGGCATTCTGACCTAATTAAAGAGAAAAGAGTAGAAAAAGCACTTATCAAAATTGATGAAAGGAATTCATGGTTTAGAACAAAGGTTAAAACCTTAAAATTTTGCTAAGGGACTAGCAAAAGCTATGAATGGAGGTATGATGAGAACCTCATCATGAACCCTAACTAGCACATTTTAACATACTAAAGTGAACAAAAGCTCCTACATAACTTAAGGGAAGGCTTAATTCAGGGAATTGATAATCTGAGAATAGAACATGACACAAGGGGTAAAATTGTAATTTTACCATTACAGTGCATCAATGGGATTTTTAAGGGTCTAGACATAGGTCAAGTGAACCAAATAATAGAAAAAGTGGGATGGTTTGGTCAGAAAAGGGTTATGACAAAATCTAGGAAATAAATGACATTCTGTAACCCTAAAACAAACCCACTTTAATTCATAAGGTTCCAGGAAACATAAAAATCAAATAAATCCTCTAAAATTCATGGAAAAATATCCCCTAGGGTTTAGAACCTTCAATTTGACCTTTGGAACCTGTTTTTACCATGATTGAGGTCCATACCTAATTTTTGACCTAATTTGGGTTTTTGCACAAAATTTCCTGTCAAACGTGGTCAAACCTAAAATACAACTTCACAATTGGATTCCTTAGGTCCAAATTAGGTTTACACCAAAATTTGAACCTAAGGAAAGGTCGTCTTGACCCACTTTGCAATTTGGTTCTCAAAATTACTTTCTGACCCTTAACTTTTTAAAACCCTTACGTTTACCCCCTCAACTTCATCGTCGTTTTCTTCACTTCGGTCCCTCTGCCACCAGCAGCAAAAGGCCATACCTTTGGTGACTTTGCACGGTGGATGGCACTTGATCTGCATGGGGAGCTGGCCCTAGACTTGAAAGGGGAGCTCCCTGCGGAGCCCCCTACCGCATGGGCTGCTCCCCATGCCCTGAAGCTCGCCATACCTCTCGTGCGAACGTGCAAGAGGTATGGGTCTCCAGTATGCCATACCTCCGGTGTGACTTTCCCGCCGCCCTCATGCACCTCGCGGCCGGTCTTTGCCTATTTAAGGAGCGGCACACCATGCTGCATTCTTCAAGCTCAATTTGTCCTGAGATTCCCCTCCAAATTCGTCTCCTCCCAACTTCGACCAACTACCAGAGCTTCCAGTGACTCCACTTCTCCTCTCTCATTGCTCTGCCACAGTACCAATGGCAGAGCTACCTCCACCGTCCTCCGTCGTGCCGCACCATACCAGCAGGCACCCTCCAACCCCTCTTCCTCGTCGCCGTCTTCTTCCCCTTGGCTCCTTTGTCTCTGGTGACGGCAGGCACCAGCTGCTCGTCATCCTCCTTCTCCCTTCGCTCTGGACCTGCCAGATAAGTTCTCCTTTCTCCCCTCTCTATTTTCCCCTTGTCAATTGTTATTTCCAACCCCTCGAGAGTCGCCAACCACCATCATCCACACCTTCGGCAGACCATCGGCGAGGTGTCCTCACCATTCCACTCCTCCATCCACCTCGCCAAACCCCTCTGAAGCTCCGCCATCACTCCCTGATCATTCCCCCCCTTTCCATTCACCGCGCCACCCACTGTCTCCTTCCCCCGAGCACACCCACCTGCACGAACACAGTGTACCCTAGGCACACATGCACATCCACCCTCATGCCACGCTGACTCTCAGGATACCTTTGCCATACTCCGGTGAAGCCTGCTGAAGGTTCTGACAGGGCCGCAAGGCCGTATTTGTGATTTCTGGGTCGTGATTTCTTTCACCATCGGTGCAGACACACGAAGCTTGCTTGAAGCTTTATTCAGGTCCCAAGCGCCTAGGTCTCCAAGTCCAGAAGGTGCAGATTTCCCTCGCGCACCCAACGAGGCAGACAATTATCCTCGAAGGCCTTAGCTGCAGTTGCATTTGCTCGCACCATCTACTACGGGTGCACGCGCAGAAGTGGGTGGGACATTAGTCACACCTCGTAAATGCAAGAGAGCGGTGAGTGCCATAAATTGATTTTGTGCTCTTATCTCTTTGCCTCCAATACACAGGGGTGAGGTCCCTCTCCCCCTCACACCTCATTTGTGATATTCCCTAGTGGACCTAGCACCCGACCCGATTACCTATCCGAGCACTCCTCGCGCATCACACCCACGCTGGTGCGCCTTGTCCTGGGTGTGCACCCGTCCCGATAACCCGGCTGGCTCTGGGAAAGCTGTCACCCGAAGAGAGAAATAGAGAGAGAAAGACGTGGGGAGGGTAGGGGTAGGTTTTGCATAACCATGCCTGTGCAGGGACGAAGAAGAAGGAGGAAGTAGGAGCTGAAGAAGAAGAAGAGGAAGAGGAGAAGAGGCCAACTGAAGAGAAAGAGGCTGAGGACTTAGTCGCAAGAGCAGGAGCTGAAAAAGAAGAAGGTCGAAGAAGGAGCTAAAGCAGAGCCAAAGGGAAGAGAAGAAAAGAGAAGGGGGGAGCTACCGCAAAGAGGAAGACCAAGCAAAAAGGAAAAGAAGAGAAGAAGAGAAACCCATGGAGAAGAAGAAGCAGCAGTAGCAACACCAGTAGAAGAAGAAAGGAAGAAGAAGAAGAAGAAGTGCACTGTAGCAAGTTGCCACTTAAAGAGTCTGATTCCTAGAATCAGACGTCTGAAGATAGAGAATAGAAAAGAGAGAGCAATGAAGGAGGGAAAAGAAAAAGAGAGACAAATTCTACTTTTATTCTCTACATTTTTTGTAAAATATTTCAATATTGTGAATTGTGATCTTTTTTCTTCTAAAATCAAGTTTGCTCCCTAGGTTCGACCTTGGAACATTTTTGAAATTTCAAGTAATAAAATAAAAATCAAATTGATCAACCACATCAAAGCCTCATGATCATTTGCTCTTCGTTCACATTCCTTGCCTTGGTGGTCTGAACCAAAGTGGTTAGATCCTCCAGGTGCTGGAATGGGTCCTCTGAGCTAAGCCCATGGAAATGCTTAATCAAACTTAAGACTTGGGGCTTGATTTCTATGTCTCCAGTGGAAATCATGACGCCGGGACATTCCCCATAGTTTGAAGGATTGTAAAATCCTTCAAGGGCCGAGCGCCCTGACCATGCATATGTTGGAACCATTGCTGCATCTGCTGCAATTCTTCCAACTGCCTCTGAATCAGCTCCTACTGGTTTGGAGGCGGAGGAAATGGTTATTGATTATCCATGGGATCTACTTGGCTATAGCTCAACCTCTGCCTCCTAGGATGTTCTAAAGGTCCTTCCAATCTAGGGTTCAATGACCTCCTCCTAAGCATACACTGGAAGGAAGTCGAAAGTGCGAGGAGAAGAGGAAACCCTGCAGCACAAGAATACAAGCCTATTCTTAGATGGGGTAGCCTATGGTCTACTGACTCTCAGAATCCATCCAAAGATTATGGACGATTTACTCTACTTATGTCCAGGCAATCTAACCAGTTAGAAGGAGGGACTAGGGAAAAGGTTCTTCCTTTGGCTTGCACCTCTGGTTCCTAGTGTAACCCCCAGCTGTGGCTGTTTGATGCTACTCCCCTAGCTAGACATTAGATTGACGAGTATAAGTAGGTTAATCATGAATAATCTCAATGTGGATCTTGACGAGCAAATGAATCCTTAGGGCCAATGTCTAATTGATTTTAGTTAGGCTTGGGAAATTGGTGCTCTGGAATGTGATGGGCCCTTAATGGGTTGTGCCCTTAATGATTTGCTTGAGAATGTGTGAATGTGCACAACCAAGAGGTTTTCAAGCAAGATTATTAAAGATGAGGTGAGTTTTAGGGTTCGAATCTTGCTTAATGGCTTTTAGGATTCAAATATTAAGTGTTTTCAACCAAGTTTTCTGAGGCAAACCAAGTTAATTTTTGAAAGCACATGTTCAAGTATTTTCCTTTATAAATCAAGAAAAATATGGAGTGCCTGGCTTGACTTAGTTATTGAATCCTATCGGACAGCTACAAAATGAACCTCTTTTAGATTTGGTGGTGCAGCCTAAACAATTCAATCAACCGGCTCAAATGCACCACCAATTAAGGCACACAAAATGGTGGTTAACCTAATATGATTTCTACTCTTTTATGTGTTGAATTCGAGTATCGGGTCCATAAGTCGGAACCCCGGTTGAGTAGATGAAAATCAAGTTCGATTATGTGCCTCAAATGTGGGTGTATGGAGTGTGTATATTGATTCGTCCCATAGAAAATATCTCTCTTTTTGTTTTTAATGTGGGGGTGAGGTGGATGAAGGTGGAAAACAAGACAAACAATTGTATCCTAGGGTTTATGCAAACACCTAAGTAGATTAGGTCTTGGTTATGAGTGTGGCGAAATGAACTAGTGGAGGGGAAATGTAGGGGACACTTACAGAGTACTCTACCCGCACTTTACTCCGATCAACCGCACTTGGATCTCTATGCTAGCGTACTTGCAAGATAGTAGATCAAAGACAAGTAGGGTTAGTGCTATGTAAATGCAAAGAAATGCAATAAATAATAAAGTAAATTCCGTTGCCTCCCCGGCAACGACGGCAAAATGGTCGCACGAGTTTTGCGTGTTAGAAATCAGGGTTACAAGTAACCCATTATTGTAGTTGCAAAACACATCGGTCATATAAAATTTATACTAAAACTCCAATGGAATCTAGGTCGAACACAGGGAGGCAACGTTTACTTTAATTGAAAACATGCTTCGTTTTGTTTCTTTTTGGTATTTTAGGGTTTTGTTATTTTTTTGTATTTTTGTAAGAAGAAAATAAGCAAATGAATCACAAGCTAGAGATGGAACGAAAATGGTATAGATATCACTTCAATGTCTATTACAATAAACTATGAAAGCATAAAAAGAGAGGGGGGTGAGAGGAAATCTCCCAAATTGGTTGTTTAGAGAGATGATGCTGTCTGGCAGAAGCTCAGACGAAGGAGGTGAGATGTAGGAGGACATCGGGTCGAGGAAAGCTTCGGTGTGGCTCCGGAATGGAGGTAAGAAGACGAAGATGATCTGCTACCGGAATTGAGGTGGGAGGATGGCTCCAAGGCGACCTATGAATGGGATGGGAAGATGGATGAATATTTAGTGAGGCAGAGGCTTGCTACAATAATAGGAGCCTTGGGAGCTTGAGAATAAGCTCTAATGGAGCGTTGGTAGGCTTGCTAGAGCTTGGGAGTAGGTGGGAGTAGAGTAGGTTGAGATGGCTTGGAAGGGAGGGGGTGTAGGTCCTTTTGTAGTGGGGAAGAGGCAAAAATAGGTATGGGACCATTAGTGGCATCCAAGCCGTCGCTAGAAGCATCACTGTAGATAGCTCACATCCGCTCACGCCCTTAGCTGGCTTTGCTGGCTTGAAATGAAGTAGCAATGGCTGTAAGTGTCACTGTAGGTCAGTGCTGCTGTCACTAAAAGCTAGCACCAACTGCACACACACTCACGCAGCGTCCTACTGGTGGGCGTGCTGGCATGTGCTGGCCCGCGCACTCTATGCTGTCGCTGCTACTGCATGCACTGCTTTGCCTGGCTGATTTGAGAATTAGGGCGGGGGATGTGGGGGTTCGAACCCATGCCCCTCCCTTGTGAACCGCCGTGTCGACCAATGCGCTAAGTCTGCATGTGCATCGTGAGTAGGATTTGCAGCCACGTGGTGAGGGCGACTCTCAACCGTTTGATTCTCATCCAACGACTGTGACCACTTGATGATCAGCCTTTGGAGAAGTGGCGGGTGGCGTTGGGCACTCCAGATGGTGCCACGTGGCACCATCGGGATCGTCCACCCTTCATTGCTTGCAGAAGATGCCACGGTGCTCGGATCGAGGTGATTTCTATGTTGTCGAATTATGATCGTTGCTCCGGATCCATCCGTATGGTCGGATTTTTATCTGAAGTTCGTAAGGATGTTGCATTGCCACCTGATAATATAAAATGAAGGAATTAATATAAAAAAAATTCAACTATCCTAAATGCCATGCAATGGATGTTATGCAATATTTATAAAATGATATGCAATGCTAAGCCTAGGAACTATCATAAATAAGCATTTTACGATGAATTTATGCGTGTTTATCAGTGGTCCTGGTGAGGAAGAATGGGGGGTGGTTGTGCATGGGTTGTGTGGTCTTGCAGAGGAAAGGGAGGAAGAGGAAGATGATGATGAGCGGCTAATGGTGGTGGGTTGTGGAGTTGGTGGTCGTGGTGTTGTTAGCAGTGGAGAAGGTGATGAAGGTGGTGCTAGAGGTGGTCAATGATGGGAAGGACGTTGAGAGGGCGGTGGCGCTCGTGCTATCACCACAAGCATGTAGTACGACGGGTTGGCAAGGATGAAGCATGCTTCAAGTCACGGTGCACGCTCCGGCCACTGTGTTCGCTCCAACCACGATACTGGTGGTAGCAATGGAAGAGGTCCCTGCCGAGGAACAGAACAGATGGTGATGGCCAATCCTCTTCTTAAAAACATCTCCTCTGTTCATGATATAGACACTTCTATTTAGGTTAAAATGCCTAATCATGCATGTTCCTAGGCTTAGATTTGCATTTCATGTTATAAATATAACATAGCATGCATCATTATGCATTTAGAGTAGTTGTATATATTTTAGGTTAATTAGGTCCTTTTTATGGTCAGGAGAGAATCCGATTTATTTTAGGGCCTCAGATGGATGATCGGACCGTAAGGATTTGATCAGGACGACAATCAGAGTCTAACACCTATAAAATCGTCTAGATTGGAGTCCTGTGGCATCATATGATGTACAGGGGAGATCAACAGCCATGGAGGTAATGCGACATCCATACAAGCTTTGGATGAAAAATTCGACTGTACTGATGGATCCGAAGTGACGATCATAGTTCAGCAACGTAAAAATCATCTCAATCAGAGCTTCGTAGTACCCTCTACAAAAAGAAGAAGACGGATGGCCCAGATGGCACCATTTGGACCATCCACCTTTCATTGCTTGTAGAGGATGCCATGGTGCTTGGATCGAGGCAATTTCTACATTGTCGAACTGCGATCATCACTCCGGATCCATCCGTATGGTTGGATTTTTATCCGACGTTTGTAAGGATGTTGTATTGCCTCCTGGCCATATAAAATGAAGGAATTAATATAAAAAAATATTCAATTATCCTAAATGCCATGCAATGGATGTTATGCAGTATTTATAACATAATATGCAATGCTAAGCCTAGGAACTATCATAAATAAGCATTTTACGATGAATTTATGCGTGTTTATCAGTGGTCCTGGTGAGGAAGAATGGGGGGTGGTTGTGCATGGGTTGTGTGGTCTTACAGAGGAAAGGGAGGAAGAGGAAGATGATGATGAGCGGCTAATGGTGGTGGGTTGTGGAGTTGGTGGTCGTGGTGTTGTTAGCAGTGGAGAAGGTGATGAAGGTGGTGCTAGAGGTGGTCAATGATGGGAAGGACGTTGAGAGGGCGGTGGCGCTCGTGCTATCACCACAAGCATGTAGTACGATGGGTTGGCAAGGATGAAGCATGCTTCAAGTCACGGTGCACGCTCTGGCCACTGTGTTCACTCCAACCACGGTACTGGTGGTAGCAATGGAAGAGGTCCCTGCCGAGGAACAGAACAGATGGTGATGGCCAATCCTCTTCTTACAAACATCTCCTCTGTTCATGATATCAACACTTCTATTTAGGTTAAAATGCCTAATCATGCGTGTTCCTAGGCTTAGATTTGCATTTCATGTTATAAATATAACATAGCATGCATCATTATGCATTTAGAGTAGCTGTATATATTTTAGGTTAATTAGGTCCTTTTTATGGTCAGGAGAGAATCCAATTTATTTTAGGGTCTCGGATGGATGATCGGACCATACAGATCTAATCAGGATGACGATCAGAGTCTAACACCTCCGAAATTGTCAAGATTGGAGTCTTGTAGCATCATATGAAGTCCGAGAAAGATCAATGGCCAGGGAGGCAATGCGACATCCATACAAGCTTCAGATGAAAAATTCGAACATACAGATGTATCCAAAGTGACAATCGCAGTTTGGCCACGGTGGAATCATCTCGATCAGAGCTCCATAGTACTTTGTACAAAAGAAGAAGATGGATGGCCCAGATGGCACCACGTGGTGCCATCTAGGCCGCCCAACATCGGCTAGCAGCAACTGTGAGGCGCCCCCTCATCATCTTCATCATCAATTCTCAGCCGTTGGATCTTGATCCAACAGTTGAGAGCTCTCCTCCACGCACACCTTAAGATGTCCGCGCAACCATCCAGACAATTTGGCACAATGGTGGAGGTGTGGGCTCTCAACGGAAGGGAGCAGGTTCGAATCCCCGTAGCCCCCCCAATTCGCTAATTGGGCATGGCTCCAGTAATGGAATTGAAGGGTGCGGATCTTCAGCAACAGTTGGGCGGGCCTTTAGTGACGCTTGTAGCTGTCACTAATGGCCTATGCTATGCCCGCACTAGCAAAGGAATTGAAGGGCATGAATCTTCAGCGACAGTTGGGCGAATCATCAGCAACGATTACAGCCGTCACTAATTTGCCATGGACGATGTCTCTCCTCCACTATAAAAGGACCTACTCCCCTCCATTCCAAACCATCTCTTCCTTTCTTCCTCTCACCACCTCCAAGGCTCTAGAGAGAGCTTGTCGCAAGCCTAGGATGCTCCTCTAGAGTAGAAAAAGAAAATAGTTTTCCTACCTCTCATCCCTATTCATGGAGCTTCTCGTGGCCATCCTCTCAACACCCTTCAGGAAGAAGATCCTTACCGCGACGCCGTCCAGCCTCACCCTCCGTCCTTTGGCTCTGTCCCCGTTCATCCCGCTACTCACCACCTTCCTCCAGGCAACGTCAGAGTGAGTTGTCCTCCAAGCGACCATCGAGGGGGATTTCTCTCACCTATCTCTATCTTTATTGCTTTAGTAGTATAGTTTTCCCTCTTTCCAAGTTGTAATAAACATTTCATTATAAAGGTACATGATTGTTTCTCTCTCTCTCTATCTCTCTCTTTTTATTTTGTAAGTAGATTAGCTAGATTTCATCAACCTGATCTCTTGCCCTATTAAAAATACCAAAAAAATTAGAAAAGACAAAAATGACAAAAATAAATAAAAAGTGAAATGCGAATTTTCAAAACCAAATGTTCATCTCCCTGTGTTCGACTTGGGACTCACTTTTCAAGTTTCGGTTATAAATTTTATCTGATCGACGAATTTTCTCGCTAATCGAACTACGACGATGAGTTTTCCAAATACAAACCTTTCTGTGTGCGAATCTGCCTCATCAATTCATTTTCTTCTACCGAAAAGTTCTTCAACCACTCACGAAGATCACGAGTGGTTGGAATGGTAAGTTGCGTCTGGCGATATTTTCATCAGACGTCTCAGTAATACTCCAGGCATCATAAAAATTGTTGAATCAGCAAGTTTATGATGGCAGTTCCCAGACGTCTGACCTTATCTCCAGACGTCTTATAGACGTAGAAATGGACATCTAAACTCCTGCACCTAGCCTGCATCCATCAAATCAATTATGTTACCATATCATATGTTATTAAATGTAGAATTGATGCATAAAATTATATGCAGACTAAGGCACATTGCCATATAACTCCTAGTTAATTAACAACTAAGAATAACTAATAAAAGAGTACTTAGACCAAATAATGATCCACTAAAGTAGACTTATCAGTAATTCCTAACCTAATTACACACATACACCTAATAAACTAGGACACTACCAACTAAACCCAACCCACTATACCTTATGCTAACCTAACCCACCTAGGAATAACCTAATGCAACCCATCCTCTCTTCCACCACTTGAACAACCACTTTCTAGAGTGCCTCCAACCAAGTCCTTTTCCTCCCCAACCTCTCCCATCAAAAGTGGATCTTGAAGAACACTTCAAGACCTAAAAGTGGCACATAAGGCCACACTTGCAAAGCCTTCCAACGCCAACCGTAAGGCTCTTGCCATCTCTATAAAAAGCCACTTCTTTTGGTCGTCTGTCATCATTCACTTACACCTTCCATAGCCATCTGATAAACACATATGAATTCATGATAAAATGCTTATTTATGATAGTTCTTAGGCTTAGCATTGCATATCATGTTATAAATACTGCATAACATCCATTGCATGGCATTTAGGATAGTTGTATATTATGTACATTAATTCTTCCATTTTACATGGCCAGGAGGTAGTGCGACATCTTTATGGGCTTCGAATGAAGAATCCGATCATACTGATGAATCCAGAGCGATGATCGCAGTCCGTCAACGTGAAAATCACCCCGATCAGAGCTCCGTAGCACCCTCTACAAGAAGAAGAAGAAGATGGACGGTCTAGATGGCACCACGTGGCGCCATCCAGACCACCCAACATGAACCACAGCCACCCTAGCACTCACGCATGGAGAGAACTCAGCTGTTGGATCTTGATCCAACAGTTGAGGGGTGCTCTACACCATGAGATCGCATGAATTCTCCATTCGACAAACCATGGCTTTGGCGCATTTGCGAAGACAAGCATGAGTTCGAGCCGCGGTGGGGGGGAGGCAATCTCACGAGTGCAGGTGCAATCGAATTGCGCCCATTGGATGGCCATCAAGCGGCAGAGAGGGAGGCGATGTGGAACAATCTGACCCGCGCGATCTTCACGCATTCAATCATGCGACGACCGACACCCAATCTGACACACCATCGAGCGTGTGATCTGAATGCGCGATCCATGCTCCATCTCAACCGTTCGCCTCAGATCCAACGGCTGCCATTGGTTCATGCCTGTTCCTGCCATGAGAGAGCAAGTGCGTGAGTTGGTGCAACCTTCAGTGATAGCTTGGTGGAACTTTAGTGACGCTTACAGCCGTCACTAATTGCTCGTAGGCACAAGGCCAGCTGTACGCATGAGGGGGCTTGAGCTGGCTATAGCGACACTTGAGCTGGACCTACAGCGACGTCCTGGAGGTCACTATTGGTCTTATGCCTATTTTAGCCTCCTCTCATCCTCTATATAAAGAGCTACACCCCTTCCCTTCCAAGGTATCTCTACCTTTGCTATACCCACCTACCCTAAAGCTCTAAAAGCCCATCAAAGCTCCCAAGAGCTCATTCTCAAGCTCCAAAGGTTCCTTATTAGTGTAACGATCCCTTACCCCAGCAAATATACGTCGTCCCTCTCACCACCTTCATAGGTTGCCTTGGAGCCATCCTCCCACCTTCATTCTAGTAGCAGATCACCTCCGCCTCCTCACCTCCATTACAAAGCCTCGATGAAACATTCCTCTACCTGGCATCCTCCTACATCTCACCTCCATTGTCTCGCTCCTCAACTCCTTCGTCCAAGCTTCCTCAAAGTGCCATCGTCTCGCCGAACAGTCGATTCAGGAGATTCCTTCTCACCTCCCTCTTTTTATGCTTTTGTAGATTATTGTAATAGAAAATTGTGCAATATATCATATTTGTTCCATCTCTCTTGTGAATTTATTCTACTTGTCCTTTTATTTCAAAAACACAAAAAAAATAAAACCTCAAAATACCAAAAAGAAACAAAATGAAGCGCAGACTTCAAGCAAGGTAAACGTCGCCTCCCTGTGTTCGACCTAGGACTCGATTGGAGTTTCGGTAAAAATTATATTTGATAACAAGTTTTACGACTACGACGACGGGTTCCTCCAAACCCTGATTTCTACCACGTGAAACACGTCAATCACCATCCCTCCTCCCACTCAAGCACACCACCACCACCTCTCGGAGGCCAACCTCCCCACCTTGTGGCCATCCTCCTCCCTCCTGCCACCTCTAAACCAAACGGCCACCAAGGCTCACCCTTGGTGCCCCCTGATTCTGATAGCTGTAGTATTCTTCTAGTGCTTTATTTTCTACATTTTATTGCTTACTAGTGGCTAGTTTATCCTCTATCATAGCGGCATGCCTAGGTTCTCTTTGGGTCATAGGTGTGCTCCTCTCTGTATGGTCTAGATAGGTCCCCATGCCCATGGTCTAGCCACCATCATCCTCCAATGCCGACGGCTCCCTGAGCATTCTGGCAGGATGATTTTCTAGTAGTTGTAGTTGATTTTATTCTCCTTGTACAAACATTCCTCTACCATTGTTTTGTGAATAGTAATGATGATTCAATGAAATAGAATTCATTATCTCCATTGGTGGATCATCCTTGCTTTGTTCAGAAAAGGAAAAAAAATTAAGAAATAAATCATGGTAGTTTCGAACCATATCAATGAAATGGCAGTTGATATAAATGCGATTTGTAGCCATTGTTATATTAAGGTTGTGCATACCGACGCTCACACTTTCATGTTCATTATCTATCTTAGACACTTTCATGTTGTTCGCACGCATAATATTACCAGTGAAGTGCTTATTCGTAATATCGAAACCAGACTGCAATTTTAGGTGGATTTGCAAGCTATAAAAAATAGAATCAATTTGCAATTATCGCCTTCCTAAGATCAATGGGGACTCACCTTGAGTTTCGATAGAAATATTTTTTTTTAGGTTATTACGTGACTATACTACGTGTAACTTATCTATTTTGTGTAATTCAAACCTAACAAGGAGGAGGGTAGGAGGAGGGGTTTCGATGACGAGGAAGGGTTCCGACAATGAGAAGGGGGGAGGAAGAGGGCAGGAGGAGGAGGGGGACTGGAAAGAGGAAGTACGGAAGGGGGTCGGTAGGAAGCAAGGAGGAGGAGAAGGGTAGTAGGATGAGCGTAGCAGAAGATGAGGAGGAGGCTACAAGGACGAGGGGGAGGGGGACAGGAAGGAGGAAGTAAGGGAGGTGGACTAGCAGGAAGAGAAGGGGAGGAGGACGGCAGGAGGAGATGTGGAGGAGGAGGGTAGGAGAAGTTGGAGGTGGAGGAGGAGGAGAGGAGGGGACAATAAGAGGATAGGAGAAAGAGGATGGTAGGAGCAAGGGGTTTGACAATGAGGAGGGAGAGGAGGAGGAGAGGAAGAAGGGGGGATGGTAGGAGGAGAAGAGGAGGAAGGGGTCTGGCGAGGGGGAGGGGAGGAGGAGGAATGGTAGGAGGAGAGGAGGAAGATCGATGAGGAAGTGGGGAAGGAATGATACGAGGAGAAGGGGAGGAAGATTGGTGAAGAGGAGGGGAAGGAGGAGGAACAAAGGTGGAGAAGAAGGGTGGCATGAGGAGGAAGGGGACACGACTATGGGGGCGATGATGTCGACAAGGAAGAGGACTCACCTGAGGTGGAGGGGTGGTGAGGAGGGGTAGCAAGGAGGAGCGATGACATAGTAGTGGGGACTAGTAGTGAGGTTTTGGGTGTTTGTGAAGATGAACAATGATGGGGGAGGATCAGGCCCTACGCACGTATAGATTAAGGCACCTATACTATCGGTTTAATTACTAAGAGATGACAAACGTCAAAATAAAATTCCACCATGTGCCCAAATGCTCCTTTTTGGTAGTGACGTCAGCAGGCAAATTTCAAACCTAGATTCATCGTCACTTGTTTAAAAAAATGACAGCAAATATAAATTTACCGTTGCTTTTACAAATGACGGTAAATATTAAAACTACCCTCAGGCGACCATCACCCCTTTTTCTTAGCAATGGGAGGGGGGAAATTTAAATCAGCTATACACCATCGCTTTATGAAAAAATCGACGGCACATATTTATTTAACGTCGCTTGTATAACTGACGGTATATCCCATTTTTATAGTAGTGTTTCCTTCGACAACCCAATCCACCCAAGACTCAAAAGCCTCAAAAGTGCTAAGCATCCAATTAGTATAAGTGTGACTTATTGTATGGTGATTGTAATGGACTTTAGGTAGCCCTAACTCCAGGTGACCCAGATGGAAAAGTGTTGCCTTGAGGTTTATCTTTTCGACCAAGTAGCTTCTCCCTACTACTTTTTTTTTAAGTGTGCATATTTCTACTTCCCTACTATGCCTTATTTATGGTTCAAAATGTGAGGGCTGGGCTCTGGACATATGGCAAATGGGGGTTACCCACGAGAACTTGCTAGCTGATTAGCCCATATTTGTGGGCTATTTAAGTATTTAAGTGCCTAGACATTAGGTTAATTCTAACATTTATTTATCATAAATTAGGATGTAAATAGATTAATTCATATTTCTAATTTAATTACATAATTCATGCATTGCATTCATATTTTAAATGCATTTAGAATTAACTTAGAATGGCATTCTTTTAATTAGTTAACCAATTAGGTACATTGCATGCATTAATTTTAAGTTAACATAAAAGTTGAGGGTTTGTATATAAATAATCATAATATTTTAATAATATCTTTTATTCTTTTTCTTTTCAGCAACGGCTCGGCTGCCGCTGCAATGCCTCCTGCCGCACTAAAGCGACATTCATGGATTAGAGGAGAAGGTGGATCTGCTCCCACCTCTCCATTCAAATTTGTCAGGTAGCTACAAAAAGAGGAGAGAGGCTACCGAGCAGAGGAGGCCACCACCCCAACTATCCACACTGTGCAGAGAGTCCATCTCGTCCATTTCAACACCATCGG
This sequence comes from Thalassia testudinum, assembly GCA_037157565.1. NCBI lineage: Eukaryota > Viridiplantae > Streptophyta > Magnoliopsida > Alismatales > Hydrocharitaceae > Thalassia > Thalassia testudinum. Next base: position 23,607,332 of record JAZHRO010000078.1, read on the forward strand.
CCTCAACCGCGGTGACGAGCCTCCACCACCGTGGGCGTGTGGTGTGACAGGCCACACCGCCATCTAGAGATCGTCCGCATTACCGTGAGCACCTCGCCGTGCACCTTCCTCGACATTGTCACCAACAACCGCCGCCGCAGCCATTGCAATTTCACTCAGTCAGTTAAAACGTCCGGGAAGTTTCCTGGACGTTTGAAGCTCCTACATCACACCTTCATCTTCCTTCCCTGTCCTTAGTTCTTTTTCCAGCCACCAGTCACAGCTACACCGCATGACCCTTCCATCCTCCAATGCCATCCCCAGCCCACACGCACCTTCCTGCCGCACGTCTGCAGCAGCAACCTCCACTTCAGGCCCACACCAACCTCACGCATACGCACCTCCTGCAGAAGCATGCCCCTATGGCTGCAGCGCCCGCCCGCACCCCTGCAGCAGGGCTACACCTCCTACAGCATTCCCCCGCTCACCTGCAACACCAAGCCCGCGCGCATTCTCCTGAAGCACCAAGCCCGCCTTCCACCCGTACCTCCTACAACATTCGCCCGTGTGTCTGCTCTAGCACGCCCGCACCTTCCGCCTGCAAAGTCTCTCCACCACCAGAGCACGCCTGCCAGCTGCCCTACAGTGCCTCTTCACGCACGCAGCAGGCACGCGTTCTTCTCCGCGCCTTACAGCCTGCAGTGCACCCGCACCGTCCGCCTGAGCCTATCGCCTGCAGCAGCATTCGCCTCCACCAGAGTGCTCCCGCCAGCAACTCTCCACGTGCTCAACTCCAGTGCGCCCACAACACCAGTGCGTGCACGAGCACCACCTGCAACAACGCTCAGCCTAAGCACGTGCATCACCTCCAGCCGTTGCAGCCACCGTTGACAGCCACCTTCGCCGGAGCTCCATCCGGTCGACTCCGGCCACCGCGCGACTCGCCACCACCACCACTGTGAAGCCCTCGGTCCAAAGAACTTCCTCCGAGCTTCCCATCTTCGGCCGTCCACTCCTCTACACGCACGGCCAAGGGGAATAAATCCCCTATTTTGCTACAATATTCATGCCATTAATAATAACATTTTTTTCCATTTCCACTTTTAATGATATTTTATTGAATCTGCATTGCAAAAAATATCCTCTAGTTATTAGGAATTGCTATTTTAGAAAGATTTCTTGATTCAACCTTAATCTGAAGGCAAATTTGGCTTGATTCTCGTCTAAACTAACTACGAACAAACATTTTTAATCTGTGCGAATTTAAATACGTCATTTCCTCCCTATGGACATGAGCTGCTACTAATTGAGTGGTTATATTAATTGTTAATTAGTCGATTTTTCCACCACATAAAACTACAAACGACTTGAAAAGCGAACAATCGACTCGTCAAATGGCACCGTTGCCGAGGAGGCAACAGACGCAATAATTTCACCTGATTTTATTTTGATTATTTCTCAATTGCACAGTGATTTGACCATTTATTATTTTTCTATGCGAGAAATTTGTGCAAGTATCAGCCATTGTGAGAGGCGACCCTTGACGTCGCCAGAGGAGAATTGGTCGAGCTACTTTGAAAAGGAGGAGAAGGACGAGGACGTGACGGTCATCATTATACTTTTAGTCGCTAATCTGATTAGAATAAAATTATGACTTTAGATTTAATTTTTCATTCATTTGGTTTAAAACCCTTGTTCTGGGGTATATTTTGAGGGGTTTGTTCCCCGATTTTGTTTTAGGCCCGTGTTGGGTAATTTTTGGGAGCCTGTTCCCTTTTCTTTAGATTTAGGTTTTCAGTTTATTGATTACTTTTATTTGCTTATGCATAAGTAGTTTAAAAAAAAGAATAAAAAAAAAAATGAGCTGCTTGCTAGAAGCTGCCTGCCCTTAGGACGAACCATTTAGGTTTGTATGAGCAGCCTCTAGATTTACTTCTCTACATTGCGTGCATTTTTGCATCGTTGATTGTTGGAAGCAAGATACGCATTCTTTTACTTTGCATCCTATTCTTGAGCATTGCATTTGGATTTAATTCAAAGACCACAAAATTTGTCTTGAAGTGATCTAACAAGTGGTCATATATATTCGAGAAAAAGGACTAATTAAAGGAGGGACATCTAAAAATCAAGGACTTGATTGTAAAATGTGCTGTGCGATTCAAAATTCAAAATCCTTTTGCGGTGAATTCACACTTATATCTTTTGCACCATAGAACTCATTTAGACACTCCTAAGTCTTGAAATGACTAGGACAAGAGCCCTCCTACCGTTGGATTCTGAAGTGTTCGGAACTTGAGATCAAAGGTTTTGTAAATCCAAAGAGGGGGATACCCTGTCACGGATTTTTGGGGGTAGTTGAGAAGCACCGCGAAAGCACAGCTTCAAAGGAAGGCTTAGGCCTACTTGCATCCCTCGATCTTCCATCTTTGGATTTACTTGACCATTTGAGATTTAGGGAAGAATACCTAATCTCCATCTAGGTTTTTTTAGGCATTTCGAAGGTTGACAATAGGCGCGTAATTGATTGGGCAACTTGCTTTGTCACCTACAATTTGAACTAAAGTCAAAAGCCTAAATTTGTAAAGACCGAACAAGTCCTTTTGAATTGTGTTTGTAGTGCATGCTTGGTAGGCATTCTCTTAGGAGACAACTTGTGTTTGATCCTAAACCTGAAAGAATCCTAGGAAGAGACCTTCCAAGGGTAGAAATGGTCGATCAAAGGAGCCTTAAGGAATATTTCATCCCAACCAATCAAGCTGGCCCTGCACTATGTAGACCTGGAGGGGACAATCCGTATGAGATCAAAAGTAGTACCATATCCTTGCTACCATCCTTTTATGGTACTACTAGGGAAGACCCTTACAGGCATATAGAGGAATTCACCGAGGTCTGTTCCATGGTGAAGCTACAGGGAGTTACTGATGACGCTCAAATGCGAACCCTCTTTCCCTTCTCCCTTAAGGACAAAGCCAAGTATTGGTATCACACCCTCGATAATATAAATACTTGGGATGCCCTGGAGAAGTACTTACCCATGAGCAAAACAAATCACTTTAAGAGGGAAATTATGAGTTTTGTTCAAAAGGATGGGGACGCATTCCATGATGCGTGGGAGCGCTTTAACGACTTGCTGAGACTTTGCCCACATCACCAGGTGCCTAAATGGCAACTAATTGAAAGGTTCTACACCGGACTTAATGATTCACATAGGCCAACTGTGGATGGTGCCTGTGCAGGAACCTTTCTATCTAAGACTGAGGATAAAGCTTGGAACTTATTTGATACTTTTAGCGAGAATTCTATTCACTTGAATTCTGCCTACATGGATAGAAAGCCCACTCTCATGCAAAGAAAGTTGGAGGCGAATGATGCAAGGGACACCCAGAATTTAGCCTATCAGATTCAATTATTGAATCAAAACATGGAAAGGCTTATGTCAATCCTGAGTTCATTCGTACCTAACACCTCCACATCCCAAGCTTCCGAATCTTAATTTGTCAAGGCAATACACATGCCATTGTGGATTTCCACTTGGCCTCCCAATTCCCTGAGCTTGTACAAGCGGATTTGAATGCCGCTCAAGGGTTCCATCCAAGACCTCGTAATGACCCTTTCTCCAACACTTATAATGAGGGATGGAGGAACCACCAAAACTTTTCATGGAGACAAGGAAATGTCTCAAATTCAGGGAGTTATAAACCACAATCCTTTCAAAACCATCAAATGAACCAACCTCAGACCTTTGCCCAACCTAAAACCTCTGAGATGGACGAATTGAAGGCGATGTGGAAAACTATGCAAGAAAGTCAAAGTGCCATCATCCAATCTCATGAGAAGGCTATACATGAGATGAAATCAAAAATTGGACACCTTGTTGAGGCCGTTAGACAGAGTGAGACTGGGAAGCTCCTCAGTGCTGTTGAGGAAAATCCTAAAGGAAAAGGGATTGTCTTTAGGGAGCATGCTCAGGTGGTGACTATTCTGAGGAGTGGGAAAGAAATTTTCAAACTCGATGCTCCTATAGTCTCACCCCCTAAAAAACCATCCACCCCGACTTTCACCCCCACAGGAGAAGACTTGCCCAAATCTTCTCCACTTGAAATCACCTCACCGGAAGAAGTTGCCCCCTTTCCACCCCTTACTCGACATGACAACCCTTCCACCTAGAGATCGAGAGTGCCTTTTCCAGAGTGCTTATCCACCTCTGGGCAGACTTCTGCTGGCTCATCTAGAGCCAAAGATAAGACAGATGAGATTATGGAAACTTTCAGGCAAGTGCAGATTAACCTGCCTTTGCTTGAAGCTATCAGGCAGATTTCGTCTTATGCCCACTTCTTAAAGGACCTGTGCGCGAAAAATAGGCAATCTAGAAAACAGGCCCAATCAAAAGTTGTCCTGCCTGATTCTGTTAGCTCAATTGTTCAACATGGCACACCCCCGAAACTTAAGGACCCAGGAGCCCCATACATCTCTGTAGTTATTGGTGACTTACAAATTGATGAGGCTCTACTTGATCTGGGTGCGGAGGTGAACATCCTTCCGAGTTACGTGTATGAACAACTTGGGGGAGGCAATCTAAAGCCTAGCCCTGTAATCCTTCATGTTGTTGATTGATCACTTAAGACACCACGGGGAATTTTGGAAGATGTCCTCATAAGAGTGGAGGATTTCTTCTTTCCCATTGACTTCTTAGTTTTGGACACTGACCCTACCAATAAGCCAACCAAACCCTCCATCATTTTGGGCCGCCCCTTCCTTGCAACTTTGCATGCTTCAATTAATTGCAATACTGGGGCATTGAAAATGGGCTTTGGGAATAGGAAAATCTGGCTTAATGTGTTTGATGCTTACAAACAAGTCGGACTTGAGGATTGTTCTCAAGTAGAGGTGATAGATGACCTGCTTAAAGAGGCAACTCCTGCAATGTTATGTGATGACCCCCTTCAGCATGTCATGCTAAATGAGCATTCCCATCTCTTGGAGGAATGTGAAGGGGATATACTAGAAGTTGAGGAATTGCTAGGAGTTTCTATTGAGTCTCTTCCCCCATCATTTTCGCCGAAGGTAGATATGCTACTTGAGATGGGGACATTTATTATGAAACCCTCAACCATACAAGCCCCCGACCTTGAGTTGAAACCCCTCCCTAACACTCTCAAGTATGTTTTCCTAGGTCACAATGATATGCTCCCCATTACCATTTCGGCTGTGCTATCTGAGGCACAGGAGGGAGCCTTGATTGAATGCCTGTCTAGGCACAAGGAAGCTATTGCTTGGAGAATTGCTGACATTAAGGGTATAGACTCTACACTCTGCATGAACCACACTCATACTGATGATTCCATCAAGCCTTTTAGGGACATGCAGAGACGTCTGAACCCTAATATGAGGGAGGTGGTAAAAAAGGAAATCTTAAAGTGGTTGGACGCTGGGATCATATATCCCATTGCTGATAGTAAATGGGTCAGTCCCATTCATGTGGTGCACAAGAAGGCAGGCTTTACTGTGGAACTCAACGACCAAGGTGAACAAGTTGTTACTAGACCCTCAACTGGATGGAGGGTCTGTATTGATTACTGCAAGCTGAACACCGCTACCCAGAAGGATCACTTTCCTTTGCCTTTTATTAATCAAATTCTCGAAAAATTGGCAGGGAATAAGTACTATTGCTTTCTCGATGGATATTCTGGGTACAATCATGTGGCAGTCTTTCCTGATGACTAGGAAAAGATGACATTCACGAGTCCTTACGATACTTTTGCATTCAGGCGTATGCCGTTTGGATTATGTAATGCCCCTGCAACTTTCCAGCAGTGTATGATGTCTATCTTTCCGGACATGATTGACGAGTGTGTTGAAGTGTTTATGGATGACTTCTCCATTTATGGCTCTTCATTTGACCAGTGTCTCCTGCACCTGGAGAATGTGTTGAAACGATGTAAGGAGATTGGTTTAGTCCTCAGCTGGGAGAAAAGTCACTTTATGGTACAGAAAGGAATTATACTTGGGCATGTTGTATTCGAGCAAGGTTTGGAAGTAGATAAAGCCAAGATTGATTCTATTTCCAAACTTCCATTACCTACGAATGTCAAACAGATTAGATCCTTTCTGGGCCATGCTGGCTTTTATAGGCACTTTATTAAAAATTTTAGTAAAATTTCTAAGCCACTTTGTGACTTGTTGGCGAAGGAATCTTCCTTCAGTTTTGATTCAAAGTGTGCCGAGGCCTTTCAAACTCTAAAGGAGGCCTTGATCTCTGCGCCTATTCTCCAAGCTCCTAATTGGACACTCCCATTTGAGCTTATGTGTGATGCTTCGGATTATGCAGTGGGAGCAGTCCTTGGACAAAGGGTTGAGGGAAGACCTCATGTGCTACATTATGCAAGCAATACTTTAACCGAACCTTAGCAAAACTACACCATCACTGAAAAAGAATTACTTGCTGTAGTTTTTGCTCTGGAGAAGTTTAGGTCTTATCTACTTGGGTCTAAGGTGGTTATTTTTACTGATCATGCAGCAGTGAAACATCTCATTGCTAAGAAAGATTCTAAGCCACATCTGATTAGGTGGATCCTACTCCTTCAACAATTTGACTTGGAAATACATGAAAAGAAAGGAGTAGAAAATGTTGTGGCTGACCACCTGTCTCGCCTTCCTTTTAATGACTCTCTTTCTGGAGACACTCGCGAGACATTTCCCGATGAAACTCTGATGGCGATAACACCAACTTTACCTTGGTATGCAGACACTGTAAATTACTTGGTCATTAGACAAACTCCTGGCTCTTGGGATGAGCAGAAAAGAAAGAGATTCATTTCTCAAGAAAGATATTTTCATTGGGAAGAGCCATAATTATTTAGAATTGGATAAGACCAAGTATTGAGACGTTGTGTACCTGAAGAGGAACAACAAAGTGTGTTGAGTTTTTGCCATGAACATCATTGTGGACGACACTTTGGTGCTAAGAAAACTGCTTTTAAGGTTCTGTAGTCTGGGTTTTGGTGGCCTTCTTTATTTAAGGATTCTCATAATTTTGTTAAGGCCTGTATTAGATGTCAACGGACTGGAACGATTGGGAAGAAGAATGAAATGCCTCAACATCCTATTCAATCTGTTGAAATTTTTGATGTGTGGGGAATTGACTTTATGGGCCCCTTCCCGTCGTCCCATGGTTATGAATATATCTTGGTGGCTGTTGATTATGTCTCTAAATGGATAGAGGCCATTCCTATGCGCACAAATGACCACTCTGTGGTTTTGAAATTTGTGAAGGCCAATATCATATCCCGTTTTGGCTGCCCCAAGACTATTATAAGTGATGGGGGACCTCATTTCCGAAACCACCACTTCAATCGACTAATCAGGAGTTTGGGAGTTACTCATAAGATCGCTACCCCTCACCATCCTCAGACAAGTGGCCAGGTTGAAGTGTCAAGTAGGGAGATAAAAAATATTTTGGAAAAGACTGTTAGACCTGATAGGAAAGACTGGTCCCAAAAGCTCGATGATGCTTTGTGGGCTTATTGAACGGCCTATAAGACCCCTTTGGGTACTTCTCCCTTTCGGATTGTGTATGGAAAAGCATGCCATTTACCTGTTGAGTTGGAACATAAAGCACTTTGGGCCATTCGAAGTGTTAACATGGATTTAGAGAAGGCAGGTAAGGCACGACTTCTAGAATTAAGTAAGCTTGAGGAGCTGAGGAATGATGCTTATGATACCTCTCAAGCTTATAAAGAAAGAACTAAGGTCTTGCATGATAAGTTTATTCTTCGAAAGAGCTTTGAGCCCAACCAACAAGTCTGGCTTTTCAATTCCAGACTTAAGCTTTTTCCTGGGAAGTTAAAATCTCATTGGGATGGGCCTTACATAATCACCAAAGTATTTCTGCATGGAGCTGTGGAGATCAAAAATCCTTCCTCTTCAGCAACTCCCTTTATCGTCAATGGTCAATGGTTAAAATCGTACATTACTTTAGATGGCCATCTGGTTGACGAAGTCAATCTTGAGGAGCCTTAGCTCTTACCATTCTCCACCTCAGGTAATATCTTCCTTTAGCTATTTTTGTTTTCAATGAGGACATTGTTTGAACCAGGCATGGGGGAGAGGACCTGAGGCATTTTTTTTATAGCACGCATATAAAAAAAAAAAAGAGAGAAGAGAAAATGAAAAAAAAAAAAAAGTTTTAAGCTTAACTGGCTAAGTTCTGCAGTCTTAAGCAAATCAGAACTCTAGGGTAGACTAAGTTAATTATAGGGTTAAACTTTAGAAGCTAAATGAGCTACTAGCTTTAGACCTTTAGGGTCCTTTGTGGACTTAAAAACTTAAGTAGGAGTTAAGTTGCGGACCATTCCTCAAGAGGTTGAGGAAGGGAAGCTAGGGTTTGAGTTAAAAGGTGGGGTAGTACCTAGAGTCTTGTTCTACCTTTTGGTTTACGGGTCCTTGTAAGCCAAGCATCTAAATTTCACACACTTAGTCTGGTAATTAACTTAATTTCTTTCTTTCTTAAAAGAGATTTGGTTCTCTTAGTTTTGACTTAGGAGAGGCTTGAAAACACATTTTGATTGGAAGAGTTCCCGCCGCAGGAGAGGTGGAGTATATACTCACTTTGAGGATGCGATGATAACATAATATCTCCTCAGCTCTTGTCTCTTAGGATATCTATCCTACTGGGGGCATGTAAACGCATTGTGTGGTTTAGATACCATGGGCGGCCCTATCTCGAAGTGCCGATTGCCATAGGCCTGAATTCGCTTAAGAAATCCATGGGCGATACTATCTCAAAGTGTCAATTGCTAGGAGTTCTTGGGGTCGTTATGGGTGGTGTTATCTCAAAGCATAGAAAGCCAGGCACCCTTCGAGGTATGGTAATGGGGACAATGAATCCAACACAGTCCGTGTTGATAGCCGATCTGAGGTTAGACTTAGAAGAATCAAATAAAAAATATATATATATATATATTATTAAAAAACATTTCCTTTAACTCAAATAACTCAGACCAATGCACAGGCAGGGATGCTTTAATCTCAGGGATCAATAAACCTTAGGGTAGAGTCAGAAATCAGGGAAACTTGTGCCTGCAACTCGTCTTTAGCCGACCTAGTGTGTAACTTAGCAACTACTTAGGAACCTTGGGTCTAGAGTCTGAACTTAATATGCTTTTAAAGGAAGACCAATTTGGTTGACTAGTCTACTTGGAGTGCTAGGTTTTGCTTAATTTTGCTAGGGACTAGCAAAAACTAGGCATGGGGGTATTTGATTAGCCCATATTTGTGGGCTATTTAAGTATTTAAGTACCTAGACATTAGGTTAATTCTAACATTTATTTAACATAAATTAGGATGTAAATAGATTAATTCATATTTCTAATTTAATTACATAATTCATGCATTGCATTCATATTTTAAATACATTTAGAATTAACTTAGAATGGCATTCATTTAATTAGTTAACCAATTAGGTACATTGCATGCTTTAATTTTAAGTTAACGTAAAAGTTGAGGGTTTGTATATAAATAACCATAATATTTTAATAATATCTTTTATTCTTCTTTTCAGCAACGGCTCAGCTGCCGCTGCAACGCCTCCTACCGCACTAAAGCCACATTCATGGATTAGAGGAGAAGGTGGATCTCCTCCTTCCTCTCCATTCAAATTCGTGTAGGCAGCTACAAAAAGAGGAGAGAGGGTGCCGAGCGAAGGAGGCCACCACCCCAACTATCCACACTGTGCAAAGAGAGTCCATCTCGTCCATTTCACCACCGCCGGCTTCAACCGCGATGACGAGCCTCCACCACCGTGGGCGTGTGGTGTGACAGGCCACACCGCCATCCGGAGATCGTTCGCATTACCGTGAGCACCTCGTCGTGCACCTCCCTCGACATCGTCATGAACAACCACCGTCGTAGCCACTGCAATTTCACTCCTCAGTCAGTTAAGACATCCAGGAAGTTTCCCGAATGTCTGAAGCTCCTACATCACAGCTTCATCTTCCTTCCCTGTCCTTAGTTCTTTTTCCAGCCACCAGTCACAGCTACACCGCACGACCCTTCCATCCTCCAACACCATCCCCAGTCCACACGCACCTTCCTGCCGCACGTCTGCAGCAGCAACCTCCACTTCATGCCCACACCAACCGCACGCATACGCAACTCCTGCAGAAGTGTGCCCCTACGGCTACAGTGCCAGCCCGCACGCCTGCAACAGGGCCACACCTCCTACAGCATTCCCCTGCTCACCTACAGCACCAAGCCTGCGTGCGTTCACCTGAAGTGCTAAGCCCACCTTCCACCCGCACCTCCTGCAGCATTCGCCCGTGCATCCGCTCCAGCGTGCCTGCACCTTCCGCCTGCAAAGCCTCTCCACCACTAGAGCACGCCCGCCAGTAGCCCTGCAGCACCTCTTCACACATGCAACAAGCGCACGTTCTTCTCTGCGCCTTCCAGCCTGCAGTGCACCCGCACCGTCTGCCTACGCCTACCACCTGCAGCAGCATTCGCCTCCACCAAAGCGCGCCTGCTAGCAACCCTTCGGGCACTCAACTCCAGCGCGTCCAAAACACCAGTGCATGCACGCGCACCACCTGCAGCAGCGTTCAGCCCATGCACGCGCATCACCTCCAGCCGCTGCAGCCACCGTTGACAGCCACCTCTGCCGAAACTCCATTCAGCCGACTCCGGCCACCGCACGACTCGTCGCCACCACCGCTGCGAAGCCCTCGGTCCAAAGAACTTCCTTCGAGCTTTCCGTCTCCGGTTGTCCACTCCTCTTCAGGCACGGCCAAGGGGAATAAATCCCCTGTTTTGCTATAGTATTCATGCCAATAATAATTACATTTTCTGCCATTGTCATCTTTTAATGATATTTTATTGAATTTGCATTGCAAAAAATATCCTCTAGTTATTAGGAATTGCTATTTCAGCATGATTTCTTGATTCAACCTTAATCTAAAGGCAAATTTGGCTTGATTCTCCTCTAAACTAACTATGAACAAACGTTTTTAACAAGTGCGAATTTAAATACGTCATTGCCTCCCTATGGACATGACCCGCTCCTAATTGAGTGGTTATATTAATTGTTGATTAGTCGATTTTTCCACCACATAAAACTACAAACGACTTGAAAAGCGAACAATCGACTCGTCGCTAGCCATGCCTGTGTGCAGGTGTGGCTATGTTTACTTTTTTTTCCTTGTTCATATATACAACAAATTTTTTTCTGCTTCTTTTTCTTTTCTCACATTCTTTTTTTTATTTTTTCTTTTTTCACAAAGAGATTTTTTTGCACTCTTTTTACTCTATTTTTTCATATATATCACTTTTTTTGTTTCTAATTTTTCTCTTAGTAGGTGGCTTCCCTAGTTTGAGATGTACCTAAAGGAAATAATAAAAAAGGTTAGATCTAGTAGCTGGTATCTGGACATCCATCAATGGGGCTTACCTAGTGTTACATGCCAGCGATACTACTCTCGTATGTTTATTGGCTCTCTAGTTACCATTATACTTCCCAAACAATAAGTCAGTGCATTTTAGTGTGTAGGCACTTAGCCTTTCAAGGCCATTTAAATCAGAGGGTGGGTTTATAAGCCGTATACTTATCATCCCAAATTATTGATGTATTCAAATTTATTTTATGATAGCAAGGATTCAAGAAACAGATCCACATCATAGTGGACACCTAGGTTGATTAATGTTGTTGATAAAGCACCACGATCATTGATTTTGATGATAAAAAAATATGTTAAATTGAACATTGTATTTGGAGATGAATATTTCAGGCTTAGAGTTGGATGAAAATTGATGGAAGCTCAAGCTCTAAGAAAGATAGAAGGAGATGAGTGTCAAGGAAATGAGGAGATGAAGATAGAAGGATATGAGCATCAAAGAGATGATGAGATAGAAGGAGATATAGTTAGATTAGGTTTATTTCATTTTTAGAATGTAAATGAGCCTTTCATTATCCTTAGGATACCTATAGCTCCTCTTATCCATGCTCTTATCCTTAAAACTGTGAAACTTAACTTCTATTTTTTTTTTTTGAAACAGAAAGGAGAGCTATCGTCCAGCAATAGCAGTCCGGAGCAGTATATTATGTGCAAAGCAAGGGAGATTACAAAAAGGATCCCCAAGAATGTATGAGGGACCAGCATTCTCTTATAATATTCTCACAACATACCAACCTCTCTTGAAAAAGTCTCTCATTCCTTGCCTTCCATACACACCAAAAAGTAGCAGCCATGTGGACATGTGGTTTCCTTCTCACCTCAAAACCATGCCAAATAGAATCCTACTCTGGTAATGGCTCTTGACAAATTTTCCTCCAGATGACATCAGTGACAAGGCAAGAGGAGAAGAGGTGATTTACATTATCAGTGCTCATCTCACATAAAAAACACACATGATGATCAGTACTCAATCTTCTGTGGCATAGATCACTTGTGATTAACCCATCTCTCCTGCACAGCCAAAGGAAAATTTGTACCTTGAGAGGAATTTTTAATAACCATAACTTCTTCTCAATGGAATCATGTCTCCATCCCTCTTCAAAATTTAACATTCTATTATAGCCAGATTGGACACTATAGATTCCCTCCCACAGATATCTGTCCTCCATTCCAGACCTAGGTCTAAAACTTTCAAGGTCTAATAAAAGCCTTCTCTTTTCTTCCCATAACCGGGTAGCTCTTCTGCTGCTGCTGGAATCCACATCAACTAGATTCCAACAGCTGCTGCTGCAAGACTAGATCTTGCTGACCGTGGCATCCTTGTCAGCTGCTGCAGGAAAAGCTCTCGGATAGAGCTCCTTCAAGACCCCCATTTCATACCATTCCTCCTTCCAAAATCTGAAAGAACTGCCATCTCCAAGTGATGGTTGCAGTAGATGGAAGTGATCAACCAAAGCCTTAGTTACAGATTTCCAGAAAGGTGATGGATAGTTGGGCTGAAGTCTGGATAACCTGCTGTTGGAAGCTCCATATCTATCTCTGATCAGAGCAGACCATGATTTCAGATCACCTTGCAGCAGCTTAACAGCCCATTTGAGCAGCAAGGCATCATTAAAATGCTACAAGGACTTGATCCCAAGACCACCCATCTCCTTAGGATAGCAGATTTGATCCCATTTGAGAGGCTGCAAGAAGCTGCCCTTATGTCTAGCTCCCTTCCAAAAGAATCTCTTCCTCATCACATCCAATCTTTTCCAAATGGATCTTGGTGCTTTGAAAATGAAGTAGAAGACAGGGATGGAGGTGATCACCGAATTGAGTAAGATAAGCCTTCCACCTCTGGATAAGAACCTGCTATACCAACCATCAAGTTTCATAGAGATCTTGTCAAAAAGGCAATTCCAATCACCTCACTTCAACTTGGAAAACCTCAAAGCCAGCCCAAGATATCTGATAGGAAGACTGATGCGAGGAGTCATCAGGATGGCTGCTAAGGCTTCTTGCTCCTCCTCAGATAAACCAAAGCAGACCAAACCAGACTTGTCCCTATTTAACCTCAGTCCAGAAAGCTCACCAAAGATATCAACCAAATGATGCAGAGCCAACGCTCCATCCATGGATCCTTCAACAAAAAAGACAGTATCATCTGCATACTGAAGAATGGGAGCCATACCGTTCCTACAAGATAGTGAATATCCTTTGACAAGACCTACTTCAGAAAGCTTATAAGCAAACCAAGCTAAACTGCCAACTGCCAAATTAAAGATCAAAGGGGCCAGGGGGCATCCTTGCCTAATGCCACATTGAGGCTGTATCCATGCACCACAGGGTTTCCCATTTATTAGAGGGGTAAAGGAGGCAGTGGTAATACATCTCTTAACCCAAGCTATCAAAGTAGAGGGAAAGCCCCTTCTTTTAAGCACATCCCATAGATAAGGCCAACTGATTGAGTCATAAGCCTTACGAAAGTCAACCTTCCATAGGAAGGCCTTGCATCTTCTCTTATGCCAGCCACAAACCATCTCTTGGGCCAAGATAAAAGATTCTTGTAGGGATCTACCCAGGAGGAAAGCAGGTTGAGCAGGATGGATCAAATCTTGCAATACAGGCCTCAACCTATTAGCCAAGACCTTGCCAATCACCAAATACAGGGAGTTAGAAAGGGCAATGGGTCTAAATTCTTGGAAGGATTCAACACCCGGGGTTTTTGGCAAAAGAAACAGATAAGATCTATTAATTCTTTCAAAGCCAAAATTGCCACTTTGGAATTCTCTAATTACTCCCATAACAGATAAGAAACTTAACTTCTGTTGATTTTTCAGATGTCTCATTTTCTCTTCAAACATCTGAGCCTAGATTCATATCTAGAATTTTTGACCTCTATCACCTAGGTTTTCAAATGTCTGTGCTGTACTTCAGACATCTAATAATGACTTTCAGACACCTCCTTGAACTTGTGATATCTCCTTAACTTTACAAGAACGGTCATAATTTTTGTTGTCTTTCAGGCGTCTGTTGTCTTCTTGAGACATCTAGAAATGACCAATGTTCACTTCTGATCCAACGTTCAAATTGACCACAATTGATTGTCTATTACTCTTTGAATTTGGAACATTGTTGATCATTAGACATCTAATTATTCCTTTTGAGACGTCTACATTTTTCTCTAGACATCTAGTATGACATCTGACCATATGTCTTTAGATCCCCATTTGGATCCAACCTTATTCCTGTATCGATCACTTTGACCTTGAGGATTTCTCTGACATTTGATTTTATTCTAAGACATCTAAAACTATACGTTCAAATGTCTATCCTTTTGTTTAAATGTCCCTGTACTCAATCTTGAGAAATCCAGTAATGACTACTTTCTCACTAAATCTTTTCAGACATCTGGCTTTATTCTTAGACGTCTAAAATGACTCCATCAGATGTCTATCTTGACTTTTCAAACATCCGATCCAGTCAGACTTTGAGTAAATGCATTGTAGCCATTCTACCTTAATTTATTCCATTTAAATTCAAATCCCAATGACAACCTATGCTTAAATCTAACCTCCTACACCTATATATACCCACCAAGGCTTGCCTTAAGCCTACACATCAAGAAAAGAAATATTCTAGTGCTAAATACTTTCTATTATCCTATTCTAAGCTCGTTAATGTGATTATGTTATTTTGTGCTGTTTTGTTCTTGAAAATTCTTAAGAGCAACATCACTCCTACTCTGATTTCTGCATCGCATAGGTTTCCAAAGGGAGTATCATAGCCTACTTTATATTCTATATCATACAAGGCTCATAAGGTTGTTTACTTTATTTTATTAGTTTGTTTAGGTGCCCGAGCTGTGCGTTTCCCATTTCCTTTTAGTAGATGGGCTAAACACTCCTTTGGGGTTGTCTATGAGAAGGGAATTGCTTTTGAGGAGCACCACTGTCAAATTAGTGGTGTGGTTTAGTGATTCCTACTTAAGTAGGGGCAAAATCCTAGATTAAGAGATCTAGGTAGTAGTTTTTCCCATAAGGGTTTCCTCTCTAAATACCTACATTATTTGTTGCAATTATTTTTACTAAATATTATTTCACAATTCAACCCCCCTTCTTGTGCCACTAACAATTAAGTCGATAGACCTAAAGAGTCTCAGCGACAAAACCCTAATTGTATTATTTCCCAAGGTCGATGACTTCTTAATATCCATCAATCTTACCAGACTTAATTTATTTCTTTCTGTTGCTTTTGTGTATATGCATTTTTTTTGTCTTTTCCAAAGATAAACTTTGTACAATGCTGAAAGAGGAACTTTTTTTATTCCTGGTATTTTCCAATTTTTTGAAAATTTTCATGCGTTTTGAAATAAAAAGGAAACTTGTAGATACTAGTTAAAATTTATCAGTATATGCATCTATCCATCCCCCTGTGCCTAAATTCATGCATGTCCTCATGCATGAAGTAAACAGAGAAGAAAAGGGTAGAGATCACCTGGAATAGCTTTGATTTATCGTTAAGTACTACAAGTACCTAGGAATAAATTAAAAAAAAAATCTATTTACAGAAGAGTGTTGAGTTTTATGACGCCAGCTAGGCGTAGACTTAGAAAGGGATCATTTAAAACAATATGTGCAATCGCGATTAAAATTGTAAGGATCTTTAGTATAGTTGCCAATAATGGTCCGTAAATGTTGATCAGTTGTCCGTGGATTCTGAGCCCAAAGAGTAGGAAGAATATAATGCGGAGGCTTAGCAGAATTTGCAGCTGGATGCTTGATACGAAAAATCATGTGATTTATAAAAGAGGATTTTTATCATTGTAACATGCGATTTTGCGATCACTTTTGAAATTTATAATACCTAGATGGTGGGGTATTGACTGCCCATCTGGATCACTTGTTAATTATTTATCGTTATTATAGTAAAGTCACAATCCATACGGACATTCAATCATTATTTATTTACATAATTTTTACTAGTTTATTTTAGGTCGTTTACTGGGAGGTAGTTATTGATTTACATCACTCTATATTATCCAAAAATACTTTTTTATTCCAAAAATATCAATTTTATTCCCAAATGAATCACAAAATGAAATAATAAATGAATCAAGTTAATTATATACAAAATGAATCAATGAAGGCTAATTATAATGCCTAAAACATAATTACAACAAAATAGCATAAAAAACTAATCAAAACCACTCTATGTGAGTTATTTACAACTATCCTAATTAATACCTAAGTGTAGGTACAAAAATAACTACCAATATATAAACTAAGCTAAGTTATTCTATCATATAAAAGTATCTACACTAACATATATAATATGTATAGTGACATATATATATGTCACTAAAGACTATATAAACTATGGTACGTATATAAACTCTACTTGATATACATATACATATACTCTACTATTCTATACTTATATTATAAGCACATGTCTACATTTATAGAACAAATTATACTCTACACTTATATATTGCATACATATATATATACTAATATATATATAACTCACACTACACTAACACTACACACACTAACAGTTGTGCCTCTTAACACTTAGTTGATTTTTTAAAGTTAAGCTTTATTATAAGATAGAGCAAATTAACGGTTGCCGAGATTAAGGCTTTTCGTAGGATTTACAACCCTCTCGAGCCGGATCAATCACTAATAGGCCCAAGCCATAGTTTTTATTAACTGTATTATTTTCCAAGTTATTTCAGGCCCAATAGGCCTATGGCTCTGATGATAACATCATCATCAGCCATATCTAGCTTTAATTAGTCATTATCAAGGAATAAATGCTACTATATAACCATCAGAAGGTTATAATTCATTGCAAATCCATTCTAAGAGAAATACAAGAAACCAGGGTTAAAAATGTAATTTTACCATCATATATGAATGTAGAATAACTGCAAGTTTCTCCAGGGGTTAATTAAAGGTCAATGATCTTAAGAGTCTAACAAGTGGGTTAGTACAAACAAAAAAGGGTTTTCACGTGTTTTAAGAATTAAATGACTTCCGAAACCCTAAAAAGAGACTGGCTTAATTAACTGAGGTTTCGGTTAGGATAAAATTTACCCAAACACTCTAAAATTCATAGAAAAATATTCTCTATGGTTTGGTACCATTGATTTGACCATTGGAACCTGTCTTGACCCAATACAAAGCCATAGATAGATTTTTGCCCTAATTTAGATAATTATGCAATTTCTCCAGCCAAACTTGGTCAAAATTTAAATCTAACTTCACCATTGGATTCCTTGGGTCAAAATTAGGTTTGTACCAAAATTTGGGCCCAATATGAGATCATCTTGACCTAGTTTTCAATTTGGTCATATCTGACTCTTTTCTCTCACATGTATGCCCCTTACTTTTGAATAAATTACATTTGGGTCCCCAACTCTATCATCTTCTTCAAATTAGTCCTGCTGCCCTCAACTCCTAATCCTAAAGCTCCGACGACTTTCAAATGGGAAGATCTCCCTGATTTCTCGCTCAATCCCTTCCAAAATTGGAAGAGAGATTCCTTAAGGAGTCCTCTTTCCAATGCACCCGTCCTTGAGCCCAACAACCTTCCCAATATCTCATGTGAACACATGAGAGATTCGATCTGCCCACGCTCAAATTCGACCGGATTCATCTCTAATTTCGTCTCTCCTCATCCAGCCGAAGCTCCTCAACGTCCGATGAGCTCCTCCGACTCCTTCCTTCGTTTGTGCGTAATACCAGTGACGGATTTATCTTCTTCGTTCTCTTCCACATCATGTTGTACCTGCTGATGCCTCTATCTCCATCCTCGCCGTCCTACCCTATCCGAAGCATTTTCTTCCCCGACGTTGGCCATACCATAACCGGTGTTGCTCCAGCGCCTTCGTCCATTAGATTAGGATTAGTTAGTTAGGTTAGTATCTTAGGCTAGTTTACTCCCTCAAAGACCTTGTTTGAACCCCCGATGCCGCAAATCGCGATCATCTTCCCTGTCTCCAGCAATCCCTCCGGCGAAGCATCCCCACCGCTACATCCTTCCATCTGTCTCACTGAAACTGTCATAAGCTCCTCCACACCACCCTCTACAAAACCCCCATCCTATTTCACCCTATTATGCACCCAATCGCTACACCGAACAAACCATCCATCATGCACCATCTCTGACTTCGCCCTACACCTACACGCACACACTCGCCTCATCACACACCACTACATTCGCCGTCCTCCAACGAAGCTCCTGAAGTATTTTAACAGGGCTGAGAGGCTGCACTTGTGTTTCTTAGGTGCACGTCGAACTTCCGCTGCCCTCTGCCCATCGCTGTCTTCGTTCTTCAAATTCTAGCCACGAAGCTCTAGGCCACACCCTCCAAGTACTACGGAATCATCGTAGGATTGACACCAGGTCTTCAATTGGGGACCCTGAGCTCATACACTGCCTCAATTCAACGGAGAGGCATTAACAGATGCTCGCACGAAGATGGTAGGACATTTAGACCCACCTCAGAAGCGCACGAATCTCGTAGCGGCATAAATTGAATTTCTGCCTGGGGCTTTTCGCCTTAGACACAGGGGGTGAGGTCCCCATTACACACGCATCCTTCACCTGCCTCGCTCGTGACATGCCTCACGTGGGCCTGGCTCCAACCCGACCCACCTAACCCGTGCACACCTCAGTTGCTACCCCACGCTAGTAGCCCTGGTCCTAGGTGCGCTCTAAACCTGATTACCCATTACTGTGGAAGGCTCTGGGAGAGCGAAACCTAGAGAGAGAAAGAGAGAGAGAGAATGGGGTTAGGGGGCTTTTTCTCTGAAGATAAATGGCTAACAAGTAGCCGTTTAAAAAAGAAATCCCCTGTGCGTGAAGAAGGAAGGCTAAGGCAAGAAGAAGAGGAGAAAAACTAAGCCAACGAAGAAAGAAAAAAGAAGGAATAAGGGCCTATGCACGCAAGGAAGAAGAAGAAGAGGAGGATCGTGAAAGAAGAAGAAGAGAAGAGTGAACTAAGGTAGAAGAGAAGAAGAAGAAGAAGAAAAAAATCACAAAAGGGTACTGTAGCAATGTCTGATTACATATTCCTTCCTCTGAGTTGATTTGAGTAGTTGTTCTATGTATTAAACTTATAATTGGTGATCCAAATCACCATTATTTTGTCTAGATTTCTTTTTAACTCATCTTATGCTCATGTGCTACATTGTTTATTAGATTTTGAGTAATATATTGTGCTCATTTAGATTAATTGTTAAGATTAGTGTGTGAATTCCTATTTGCTCCTAGTAAACGACCTCAGCCTTTCATTCAAGTATAAATTTTATATGTTTTGAGCGATTTCGACCTATACTAAAATGCAACCTTTATAAGATCAATTTTGCACTAAACATTTTGGTGTCGTTGTCTAAGGAACAACGCGCAATTCACCACTATTCTCTACTTTATCTGATCATAACTGAGCACTGACTTGCCCTGTTTGCTTTACTGTGATTTTGCGAGGTACTTCATGAGGAGATCTTCCGTGCAAATCAACCACTCCAGGGCAGGTAACTTCTTGATTCTTCCCTATTCAACCTCCTAATCTTGGGAAGACCAAAAATGAAACAGTTAATCAGGAAATCACCTGCCTTATTTTTCATAGTAATCATCATTTAAAAGGCAAGTTTCTTGATTTGAAAACTTTTTTCAAATCTTATTGAAGTTGAAGCGATTTTGTTTAGAGATCTCATCCTTGATTTCCTATACCTATTAGGGAATACGCTTAAATTCTAAATCACTTTGGGCTAACACATTTATTGCTTGAAGCCCAAGGTGAACATGTCATGATCAATTGGACATGGAAATAGAGCCAATTAGGGTTTCTACATTAGGGTTTTGAAGTGCTAGTACACATTTTTGCCTGAATTAAAGGAAAGTTACCCTCCCGCATTTGTGTGCTATCCAAGCCCTTGATTGAAAAGATCTAATCAGAAAAACCCGAAAATTAGGCTCTAAATTTACTTGAACCCTAAAATCCTTGGACCTAATAACCTAAGAGTCAATCAGGGTGATTTTTGGGTCTTGACCAAGATTTCATTCTGCCATCTTTAGGGTAGGTCAGGTGAAGTTAGTCTACATTGTAGGCCAACAAACCTCCAGATTAGGTCACAAGTCAAATTAACTTCTAATCAAGTGAAATCAAAGGCACAATTAGGGCATAAAACTGGTAGACTTAAGAGGTCAAGTCCCCATTCTAGTCAACCTGGACTCTCAGTGACAAGGAAGGTCAGGTGGGGGAAACCTTGTAACCCGTGGGGGTGCTCTGCCCAGGTAATTCTCAAGTGGACGACTTTCTGATCCAGGGGTATCATCCACCTTAAACCTCTACAGTCATCGAAAACTCTTTGGGTGCCTTGATTGGGTCCAAATAACATCCAGTCCCTCATCTATTCTCTAGAGCACATACACAAGAAGGTCCTTAGGTATTTTTTAACCTAAGAGACCTCATTATATCTTCTTGGGGATTTCTTTCAGATCTAATCAACTACAATCTAAACTTGAGTTTTGATTCTACATCTTGATTCTACCATTTGATTAAAAAAGGTAGCCTGGCTATATAGGAAGACTATTTAGAAAACCTGAGACCCAAATGAGCATGAAAGAAAAGATATACTTGAGAATGCCTATAGAAACCATGAAGAATATTGTAAAGGGGACATTCAAGAAAAATTTACGAAATCAATGAACCACATTTTGAACCGTATGGAGATGATATGGATACAACTAAAACATGATTCAACCCGGGATAATCTATTAGCAGAACACATGGAATTGGTGAAATTACACAATAATGATTGTCTATGATATTGGTTAAATCCTTCAGTTCCAGAAGAACTCTAGAATTTTTTGGAAGAACGGGGAGAATTGCTGAATAAGTTATATAGAACCATCGATCAAAAATACCCGTCAGAAGATAAGATGACATCTTGGAGTAATTCTAGTAATTCATGTAATTTCCCAAATCCTGGGTTTGAAGATGGATCCCCAACCCAAATGGAATCTGATTCAAATTACGAACAAATTGATACACCTGATCTTGAGACAGGTTGGGAGAATCCAATTGCAGGTGATCATGATTTTGAACTAGCCCTAGAAAATCAAGAACCTGGTTCACCAAGCTTAGATTTTCTTGACACCTGTGATACTAAGATTGAATCAGAACATCTCGAGGGTGTAAATTTCATCCCTTATTCTGATAAGGTGCCTCTCGAGAGCAATTCTGACATCCTTGTAGAGCCCAACCTAGATTCTAGTGATCCAACCCACACCCTTAACCTAGAATATGGATCTGAGCCTTATTGGGATGATTATATGGCCCTATGTGATATGAATCAGATTTCAAATCTAGATTATGATTCTGGGCCTATATTTGATGAGTGCACCTCTCCAACCTCCTCAGAGATACAAATTGATTTTTCAGAAGTCATGCCGATCTACGATACGAAAATCGAGGAGTTGGAAGAGTTAGGCTTTGATTGGGTCTTCTCTACAAGCCAGGAACCCGAGCCCATACCTAATAGGAACACCTTTTTGAGTTTGGATTATGAAATCAGGTTAGACCCAAGTCAAGTTGCTAATTCTACATCTTTTGATTTACTCTGTGGAGGAACCTCAGATCTGGAATCTGGATCAGAACATGATTCTCGCAAGTTCTCTGACGATTTTGAATCCTACTCTGATATTGGAGAACTGTTGTTTCCTGATGATTATGAGCCATTCTACGACCTCAGTATCCATGACCCGTCTTTTGATTTTGACGTTGAGGTCAATGATTTAAAAGAAAACACCTCTTGTGCAACATATACAGAGCCTTCTAAAACCCATTCTCAACCCCGACCCGCATCCAAACTCAATTTTGACTGTGATTCTCCTCTTAATGAGCTAGTTGTACATGATTCTCCTCCACATTCAATTGGGTTTCGGACATCAATTAGACTACAAATCACGACCCATCTTTCTCTGATCACTTTCGTAGGGTTCTTACATCCTCCACTGATTCTTTTTCATTTGAGGATCCCTACTCTAATCAAGCTGATTTGACTCGGCCAAACCTTGGATTCACACTTCCATATCTTCTTGAACTTCACAGTATCTGGTGGACACCACATCTATCAACCCACTAGATTGATTGTGTTTGGGCTGCATCATCAGCCTGCTGACCGGAATAAGCACCTGGTTGGACCAACCAGGCTATTGATCAAGGTGCTTATTCTACAAAATTCATCTGATTTGACCACTCCTCCATACCATTTTCCGCTCGGCTAAAGGCATTGAATTTAGCGCTTAACGGGAGGCAACCAGTCAATCCAAAAAGCCTGAGACCCTTCTGATTATCCTTTCTGTACTTCACATCTATTGCACTTTGAGTTCAGTTTTAGAATAGTCGACTCCACCTCTGGTACTCGTACCAAACCTTGAAATCGTCCGCAACAGTCATTCCTGACCTGTCCACCTACTCGATAATCCCATTCTAATTCCTGAACCCAAAACTATTCATACCTTCCATTTACAATAAGGACATTGCAAAACTTAGGCATGGGGGTTGTTAAAGTGCAAACACATAAAAAATTCAAGTTCTGAAGTATTCTAACAAAAAAAATACATATTCCAAAAAACAAAAAAAAAATTGAAAAAGAACAAAAAAATGGAGAAGGGAGGAAATTTTGAATGAATTGAATGCATATCATTCTTGAAGGAAAAGAGCAGGTGATTTTGAAATGTTAAAAAGGAGCAACAATTTGAAACAAAAAAAGTTAGTCATTAGTAAAAGATTAAGGAATCTACCAAGTTCTAGACCAAATCAAAAGAAAAAAATAAAAGCAAAAGTGCTAAGGGACAAAAGAGATTAGTATGAGTACTGATCTTAGGCCTCTTTGACTTATTTTTAGGCTTAAAAATTCAAGTATCCGTTAAGATCTGGATAGTCCTCAAAAGGTTAGGGAAAATGCGAAGCTTAAGTATTAGGCTTAAGGCTTGGGGATTATTCAGCCTAGTTAACTAACCTTTAGTTTACGGGACTCGGTAACCTAAGTACCCTAACCCACACACAGTTTGGTTCAGTGCGCTTATATATCAAAGTCATGTAAAAGCGTTAATTCTGTTATGAAAAGCTACCTAGATTAGGAGCGGCTTATCAACACAAGTTGATTTAGATGAGTTCCCGACGCAGAGTGGTGGGAAATTCCCCTTGAAGATGCGCAATAACATACTGTCTCTTCGGTGCTTGTCTCCTAGGATATCTAAATATCCTACCGGGGGCACGTAAGCATCTTGTGTTGATTCAGATGCCATGGGTGGCACTATCCCGAAATGTCGATTGCCAGGGCCTGAATTTAGCTACAGAATGTCATGGGTGGCACTATCTCGAAGTGTCGAAAGGCAGGGTTTTGGGGGCTACTATGGGCGGTGCTATCTCGAAGCATCGATTGCCAAGAACCCTACGAGGATTGATGGTGGGAGCTAGGAATATGATACAGACCGTGTTGTAAAGCCAATCCTAAGCTAGAAATAACTAAGAAAAAAAGAGAGAAAACTCTCTAAAAATGCAAAAATTCCTCTATCTCTCTTTTACAAAAGCACACTCCAAACTAAATCTGGACTAAAAATGTTTTAAGCACGGGTGCTTTAACCGCGGAGTTCAACGAACCTTAGGTTAGTTCCTGTGGGCCTTAGAAACCTTTGTGGCAGACTGAGGCTAAAGTTGGTCAGGTCTGGATCTTGGTTGGTACTTGAGTACCTCTAGGCCTACAATTGGCATTCTGACCTAATCTACACAAAAAAGCACACATCATATATCTGAACATATGGCCTGGAATTTGAGTTAATTCTGTAAGATTTTGCTAATTGACTAGAAAAAGTTAGGCATGGGGGTATGATGATAATGTCATCATTAGCCATATCTAGCTTTAATTAGTCATTATCAAGGAATAAATGCTCCTACATAACCATTAGAAGGCCATAATTCATTGCAAATCCATTCTAAGAGAAATAAAAGAAACCAAGGTTAAAACTACAATTTTACCATCATATCATGAATGCAGAATAATCGTGGGTTTCTCTAAGGGTTAATTAAGGGTCAAATGATCTTAAGAGTAACAAGTGAGTTAGTACAGACAGAAAAGGGTTTTTGCGTGTTTTGAGAATTAAATGACTTTAGAAACCCTAAAAATAGACATGCTTAATTAACTGAGTTTTCAGTCAGGATAAAATTCACCCAAACCCTATAAAATTCATAGAAAAATATTATCTAGGGTTTGGTACCTTTGATTTGACCATTGGAACCCGTCCTGAACCAAAATAGAGACATAGACAGACTTTTACCCTAATTTGGGTAATTGTGCAATTTCTCTATTTAAACTTGGTCAAAATCTAAATCTAGCTTCACCATTGGATTCTTTGGGTCTAAATTATATTTGTACCAAAATTTGGGCCCAATATAAGATCATCTTGACCTAGTTTGTAATTTGGTCCTATTTGACTCTTTTCTCTCACATAATGCCCCTAACTTTTGAATAAATTACATTTGGGTCCCCAAATTTATTGTCTTCTTCCTCAAATAGGTCCTACCTCCCTCAACTCCTAATCCTAAAGCTCTGGCAACCTTCAAATGGGAAGATATCCCTGATTTCCCACTCAATCCCTTCCAAAATTGGAAGGGAGATTCCTTAAGGAGTCCTCTTTCCAATGCACCCATCCTTGAGCCCAACAACCTTCCCAATCTCTCATGCGAATGAAGGTCACTTGGAGGATGACTCACTCTGACGTCACGCAGGAGGAAGGTGGTAAGGAGCGGAACGAACGAGGATGGAGGGCAGGGCAGGATGGCATTGCGGCAAGGATCTTCTTCCCAAAGGGAGGTAAGAAGATGGCCACAAGATGCTCCATGAAGGGGGATGAGAGGTGGGAATAAATGATTGTTTTCTACTCTAGAGGAGCATCCCAGGATTAGGACAAGCTCTCTTTAGAGCCTTGGAGGTGGTGAGAGGAAGAAAGGAAGAGATGAAGGAGAGGTGTTGGGGTCATTTTATAGTGAAGGGAAGAGGGAAATTCGTGTAGAGGGCATTTAATGACATCAAAGGCATCGTTGTAAATCCACGCTAGCCAATCCCCCAATCGTCGCAAAAGCTTGCCGGTGCTCTTCAATTCCTTTGCTAACGTGCACATAGCACAGGCCATTAGTGTCAGCTACAAGCGTCACTAAAGGCCCGCGCAACTGTCACTGAAGGTCCACGCCAACTCATGCCTCACCCGCGCATGCGTGGGATTACACATGGAGATGTGCGTCGACACCCGCGTGATCACCTTCACTAGATTAGCGATCATCTGTGCGTCCACATATCCACATCTCGGTCGCTCATGCATGATTGGGCGGTCAAAATCAAGCATGCCTCATCACCGGCTGGATTGGAGTCACGGCGCAATACGACCCCGCACGTCTTGCTTGCAAACCACATGTGCTATAATTAAGGCAAGGGAGCATTTGAGTCACAAAGATAGCGTGGGAGTTGAAAGCACGGAGGCACCTCAACCCTTATATCAAGATCCAATGGCTAGGAGTGGAGGCCGCTGATGAAGAATGGGTGCCTTCAGTTGCTACTAGCCGGTGTTGGGCAACCTGGATGGCACCATGTGGCGCCATCTGGGCCGTTCATCTTTTGTCTGTTGCAGAGGGTGCCACGGTGCTCAGATCAAGTTGATTCCCACATTGTCGAATTGCGATAGTTGCTCCGGGTCCATCTGTACTGTCAGATTTTTCATCTAAAGCTCATAAGGATGTCGCATTGCCCTCCTAGCCGTTGATCTTCCTCGGACTTCATATGATGCTATGGGACTCCGATCTAGATGATTTCAGACTCTGATCATTGTCCTGATAAGATTCGTACGGTCTGATCGTCCATCCGAGGCTCTGAAACAAAACCTCTTCTCTCTTGACCATAAAAAAGGACCTAATTAAATTAAAATATATACAACTACTCTAAATGCATAATGATGCATGTTATGCAATATTTATAACATAAAATGCAAATCTATGCCTAGGAACATGCATGATTAGGCATTTTAACCTAAATAGATGTGTCTATATCACCACTCAACTCCAGCTAGCTGAAGATGACTTCATCTTAGCTCAGGAAGCTCAAGTCCAACTCTTGGGGACTCTGCTTATCTCAACTTAGTTGAGCTAAGCTACCTTAGCTACTCCAACTAGCTATGTCCTCCCCAGGAGCATCAGACCTAGCTCACCTCAACTCCTTTCAGCAGAAGCTAGCTTTCTTTAACTTGACTTAGAAGCTAGCAAAGATCTAGCAAGCTAAGCCAACTAAAGTAGCTCCTTGCCACCCTCTTCAATAGCTGCCAGCTCCAGTTCAACTCCAGACTTCTTCTATCCAGCTCCTCCCCTCAAGCTCTAGCTCCAATTGCCTCCTCCTAAACTCTAATACTAGCTAAGCTAGCTAAACTAGCTTAACTTAGCTAAGCTCCAGCTCCCTTGGCCATCCACCAACTAACCCTACTTAAGCTCCACCTAAGCTACCTAGTCCACTCCACTCTTGGTGCCAACCTAGGCATCCCTTCACCCCATCACCACCACCAAAAGACACCCCATTCTTTGCACCAAAACCACCTATATTTACCCCCATTATTGGGCCAACTTTTCCCTCCAAAATCCCCCATCTTTACCCTACACATACCCCTTCAAGCCATCACCACCCTACACCTACCCCCTTCTGGAAGGCCCATTTTGACGCCAAAACTAAAGGTCACCAAGGGTAGCAACCACCCATAACTAGCACCTATGTGACCCTTGGGTTGGTGCCAATCATCCTTAGCCTTAGGATCACCAACCACCTCCATCCCACCTATACCCCCCATCCTACTCTATAAAAGGACCCTTAACCACCACCATTTTCCCCATCCTCCATTAATTTAATTCCACCCTATATCCACCCTAACTCACTGATGACAATGGATTCGCACGTGGAAAGGTTCGAAGTTTGGAAAACCTATTGTCGTAGTTCAATTCGTGAGAAATCTATCAATCAGATAATATTTATAATCGAAACTCGAAAAGTGAGTCCCGGGTCGAACAGGGGAGGTGAACATTTGGTTTTGAAAAATCTACGTTTTTGCATTTATTTATTTTTATCATTTTTATCTTTTATAATTATTTTTTCAAATTTTAATATGGCAAGAGATTAGGTTGATGAAATCTTGCTAATCTACTTAGAAAATATAAAGGAAAGAGAGAGAGAGACAAGAACAATCATCTATTTATGAATAAATGCTTGTTACAACTACGAAAGTGGAAAAACTACACTACAAAAGCAAAAAAGATAGAAAGAGTTGAGAGAATCCCCCTCGACGATCGCTTGGAGGATGACTCACGTTGACGTCGCCTGGAGGAAGGTGGTGAGGAGCGGGATCAACGGGGATGGAGATAGAGGACGGCTATCGCGACGAGGATCTTATTCCTGAAGGGTGGTGAGAAGACGACCACGGGATGCTCCACGAATGGGGATGAGAGGTGGGAAAATATTTTCTTTTCTAGTCTAGAGGAGCATAGGGACAAGCTCTCTCTAGAGCCTTGGAGGTGGTGAGAGGAAGAAAGGAAGAGATGGTTTGGAATAGAGGGGGATAGGTCCTTTTATAGTGGAGGAAGACAGACAAAATCATCCATGGGCAATTAGTGACGGTTGTAATCGTCGTTGAAGATCCACCTATCATTGAATATCCACACCCTTCAATTCCATTGCTGGCACGCGCATAGTGCAGGCCATTAGTGACATCTACAAGAGCCACTAAAGGCTCACGCAACTGTCGCTGTAGCCTCCAGCTCACTCTCACTTGTAGTTGTCCTCGCGTTATCGAAGGAGGACCATTCAATTGTAGAGGGACGGTCCTGATTGTGCGTAGATCGCGTAGCTTGGGTGTGCATTGGATTATGCGTAGGGATGTACGTTGATGCATGCGTAAGCACCTCCGCTGGATCGACGGTCATCTGTGCGTTCACGTATCCGCATCTCGACCGCTCGTGCCTGGTCGGGTAGTTGAGATTAAGCACGCCTCACCGCTGGCTGGATTGGAAGAGTGGGAGAGCTCAAACCAGCGCTAAAGCGGTGAGAACGCCTCTGGAGACCACTATGCCATGCATAAAAGGGTGTCGCGGTTTTGAATTATCCGAGGCTGGTGATCAAGCGATCCTAGCCGTTGGATTTTCATCCAACAGTTAAGATTGCACGATGGGGGCTCTCTTGAAGATGGGCGAGCGACGTGGCTTCATAAGAACCATTGGATGGGCATCCAACAGCCCAGATCTTGCGAGGGGGAATGTCTTTGAGGAGGAGTGGTGACTCCTGGTCGGTGTTGGGCAGTCTAGATGGCACCACGTGGCACAATCTGAGCCGTCCATCTTCTTTCTATTGCAGAGGGTGCCACTGTGCTTGGATCGAGTTGATTTTCACATTGCCGGACTACGATCGTCGCTCTGGATCCATCTGTATGGTTGGATTTTTCATCCAAAGCCCATATGGATGTCCAATTGACTCCTTGATAGTTGATCTTCCTCAGACTTCGATGATGCTACGGGACTCCGGTCAAGATGATTTCAGAGGCATTAGACTCTGATCGTCGTCCTGATCAGTTCCAAATGGTCCAATCGTCCATCCGAGGCCTTGAAATAAATATTCTTCTCTCCTGACTATAAAAAGGACCTAATTAAGCTAAAATATATACAACTACTCTAAATGCAGAATGATACATGCTATGCAATATTTAAAACATGAAATGCAAATCTAAGCCTAGAAACATGCATGATTAGGCATTTTAACCTAAATAAATGTGTCTATGTCATACTTCCATGCCAATCTTTTGCTAGTCCCAAGCAAATTTAAACTACATGCTGTGTATAAAAATAGAATTAGCACTCGATCGCTTAGGCCTAAGTTGTATATTAACAATAGTAATTATCAACTAAGGTCCTAGACTACGAAGACTCAACAGTACCCAGGTGTTTGCCAAAATGCAGACTGCCCAAGTCCACATCTTATTTGAAAAGGGAAGGTACATTTTTTTTTTCTAGTTTTTTTGGACTTTTGGAGTTTGAGAGTTTCGGGATAACTTTTTACTGCTACCTGACCCATCCAAACTCAAAAAGGACAATAAGTGCTAAGCATCTAGTGAAAAGAGTGAAAGGCTCACTAGCCAGCCATTAAAATGTATTTCAGGTTTCTACGACCCTAGGTGACCTTGACTAAAGGTTTATCTCTTCAAATGGTAGCTTTCTCCCTACTTTTATTTATGGGGTCAACATAAGGGCGAACCTAGTGTATATCTCCCCAGTTTATTCTACTTCACCGCTTCTTCCCTAAGTGTTTTGGGAATTATTGTGCATTTTTGTGAGCTGAGCTTTGGACAACCGGCTAATGGGCTGTTACCCATGGCAACTTGCTAGCCATACTCGTGTAGTGAAGTGTGGTTTTATTTCTTTATTTTTTTTTTCCTTTTTCTATCTGTTTTTCTTCTTTTTTTCTTTAAGTTGGTGGCTTCCCTGATCTAAGATTTACCTAAAGGTAGTACGAAGAAAATGGTCTTGTGGCTGGGCTTTGGACAATTGGCCGATGAGCTATTACCACTGACAACTTGCCAGGCATACCACCCTAGATGGTTCGTTAGCTACCCAATTTCCAAAGAACCCACCAAAAAGTGAGTTAGTTCTAATAGTGTGTAGATGCTTAGGCCTAAAGTCCCCTCAAATCAGAGAGCGAGTTGATAAGTCGTATACTTATCACCCCAATTTACTGACCAGTTAAAATAGAATTACTTTGTTAGGACTCGAGACTAGGTCCACATTCGTCTGGACACCCTAGGTAATTAAGCCTGAAGGCTTGAAGATTCTAAGTATTTAGGTCCTATCGTATCATTTCCTAAAGTTAATAACTTCCAAATGCCTAAGTTCTCTTCTTCCTAATTTCTTTCTTTTTTATCTTTCTGAATTTTCAATTTTTTAAAGAAACTAAAAGAAATTCTATGGAGTTAACAATTTAATTATCCACCCCCCCATGCCTAAATGATGCAATGTACTCATTGCAAAAATAAAAGTATGAAATGGCAGAGTAAATAGAATATCACCTGAATAACTTGAAAATCCGATCATCTCCACAGAGAACATGGAATATAAACATGTACTAAATTTAATGTCTTCAGCTGGGCATAACATACATACAAGGAAGAAATTGAGAATTCACAAGTGCGGGTCAGAATCAAAATCAAAAGATTAATCCAAAAACCCTCTAGCAGAAGATTTTCACAGATGTGGACCAAGTTGTGGTGGAAACCCATGCCCCAGGGTCAATTAGTTTTAAGGTTCTGGATGAAAATCACCCAGAACCTAAGATTATTGTGCTTACAGGGTCAGGCCTGCAGTTTGGTGGTGTGCAACCCAAGAATAAAGTGTTGGACAACAGGTAGAGATGATCTATTAAAATCGGGTGTCCACTTATTGTTAAACTCAGGAAGATAGTCAATTATTCCAAGCTTGGGTCGCACATGAAAGATATCGTAAGGGTCCTAATAGAAGGTAGGTGATTTCAGGTCAATAGGAACCCTTAAATCCAAACTCATAGTTCCCTCAGAGGTAGCTTCCCATATTTTTATTTCCCACTTCCTATCCTCTAAAATCAATGTTTTTGGGACCTCCAAATCATTGTACACCCCATCTAAAGTACCCAAGTCCAACAATTATGACTGAATCAGGATTGACTTGGGTCTGGTGATCTTAAAAATATCATCATTCAATTCTTTAGGGTGTGGTTGAGGAATGGGGCTACTGATTGAATCACCAGTATGTGAATCGTCCAAGTTAACCCCAACATGATCAAACTCGTTAATTATTGGGCTATCAAATGGTTCATCAGATTCCTTAAGCCTGTTTGTCTCACTAAAATCATCTTCCTTACACTCAAGTGAGACTTCACTAAGAGATTCTTCACCCTTAGAGTCAAGGAATTCATGATCCTCATATATATATGTCTCAAAATCGATTATCATTTCCTGGTTCAAAGAGACATATTTTTCCTCTCTCCCTAGCTCAGGGATCTTGGGTGAATCAATCGGGACATCCTCAATGGGTTGCTCTAGCCCAACCTGGTCATCCCCGGTCTCAGAAAATGTATCCCCCCTGATAGGCGCCTGAGTAGGTTCAGACATTGGCTCTCCTGAAGGGGGTTCATCTTGAGAATCATCCCAAGATTGGACTAGGGCAATCACAAATTTCATCCTCAATCTCAACAATTTCCCAATTAGAAACTCACCCAGGCCCCTATCCCTAACATTTTGGAGCAAATCCAATAAAGACCTATTAAGCTCATCAATCATTTTTATCATAGGCTCCAATGCTTCAATGCATGGTGTTGGCTGGTAATCAAGGCGCATTCCGCGAATTAAAATTAGGGGTTTGGAAGACCTGTCATCGTAGCTCACAAAACCTGTCTATCAAATAAAGTTTATAATCGAAACTCAAAAAGTGAGTCCTGGGTCGAACATGGGGAGGCGAACGTTTGGTTTTATAAAAATCCGTGCTTCAGTTTTATTTATTTTTGGTCATTTTTGTCTTTTCTAAATTTTTGGTATTTTTATTAGGACAAGAGATCTGGTCAATGAAATCTAGCTAATCTACTTGCAAAATAAAAAGAAAAGATAGAGAGGAGCAATCACATATTTTTCTGAATCCAATGTTTTCTACAACCAAGTGGGAAAAACTACACTAGAAAGCAGTAAAGATAGATGCAGATAAGAAATTCCCCCTCGACAGTTGCTCAGAGGACTACTCACTCTGATGTCGCCTGGAGGAAGATGGTGAGGAGCGGGACGAAGGAGGATGGAGTCGGAGGATGGAGGGTAGGGCAAGACAGCATTGCGATGAGGATCTTCTTCCCAAAGGGCGATGAGAGGATGGCCATGGGATGCTCCACGAATGGGGATGAGAGGTGGGAAAAATATTTGCTTTTCTACTCTAGAGGAGCATCCTAGGCATGGGACAAGCTCTCTCTAGAGCCTTGGAGGTAGTGAAAGGAAGAAAAAAAGTGATGAAGAAAAATGGAAGGGGTAGGGGTCTTTTTATAGTGGAGGAAAGAATCAAATTCATATACATGACATTTAGTGATGGTCATAAACGTCATTGAAGATCCGCTGCAAACGTCGCTGAAGATAGCCCACGTGCCCACCCACCGCTGCGTTGTCGCGCTCCTCCGCACGCGCACCCGCGTGAGTTGCTCCACGCACACGCACACACCCGCACTGCTGTGCACGTGCGGTGGCGTGTGCATGCACATGGGTTAAGTGGGTTGTGCCACGTAGTGCGATCTGGGCTGTCCATCTTCTTTCTGTTGTAGAGGCTGCTATAGAGATCGGATTGAGTCGATTTTCACGCCTTTGGGCTACGATCGTCGACCCAAATCCATCCGCATGGTCGG
Organism: Thalassia testudinum; assembly: GCA_037157565.1. Taxonomy (NCBI): domain Eukaryota; kingdom Viridiplantae; phylum Streptophyta; class Magnoliopsida; order Alismatales; family Hydrocharitaceae; genus Thalassia; species Thalassia testudinum. The sequence continues at coordinate 23,640,237 of JAZHRO010000078.1, forward strand.
ATTTGTCATTTGAAGCTCCAAATTATGTCACCTAGTCCCTTGGCCGTTGATCTTCCTCAAATTGCATATGGTGCTACGGGACTCCGATCAAGGTGATTTTGATGGCGTTGAACTCCGATCATCATCTGAATCAAATCCGTATGGTTAGATCATCAATCTGAGGCTCTAAAATAAATATCCTTCTCTCTTGACCACAAAAAGGATGTAATTAACCTAAATTATATATGGCTACTATAAATGCAGAATGATGCATACTATGCAATATTGATAACATGAAATGCAAATCTAAGCCTAGGAACAAGCATGAATAGGCATTTTACCCTCAATAATTGTGTCTACATCAGCCGGGCTTCTTTGGTTCTGGTTCACCTGAACCGAATGGTTCGATTCAGGTTTGGGTGGGTTTGAGTTAAATCTATGGGAGTCAAGATATCGAGGCTCTCGGGTCCCTCCTTGATAGTAGGTTATTTCAGGTTGTTTAAAGGATGGTGGTGACCTATATTCAGTGGAATACTGGGGAGGGTAGGTGTTATAATCATTATATCCTTCCTGATTGTAGATTGGGTTGGTTTGGTGATCAAAGGATGAAGATCTATAATCATTGTAGCTCTGGGAAGGATAGTAATCATAGTCTTGTTGTCCAGGGTTAGGCCCTAGACACTGAGGTCCGTATTCATATCCCCAATCAAAGTTATCCCGACTAGTTGATGGATAATTACAACTCAAGTCGGAATAGTAATCATCTTGGGGATAAGTGGTGGTAGGAGGGTAGGATGGAAAATGAGTGTAGGATGTGGAAGGATACATGGTAGAATAAGAGGGGAAATCAGAAGAAAGGAAGGAACACTGCAATACAAGCAATCAACCCTATCCTTAGGTGGGTTAGCATAAAGACCTACAGACTCCCAGGACCCGTCTTGAGATTATAACTGATTTGGTCTACTTTTATCCAGTTAATCCAACCAGTTAGAAGGAGGAGATGGGGCAAAGGTTCTTCCTTTGGCTTGCACCTCCGGTTCCAAGTGTAGTCCTCAGTCGCAGTCATTTGACACTACTCCCCTAGCTAGACATTAGATGGGCTAGCAGAAGCAGATTAGTCGAAAAAAATCTCAGTCTGAGCCCTGAAGAGCGAATCAATCCTTAAGGCCAACGTCTACTCAGTTTTAATTAGGCTTGGGATGATTGTGCTCTTTGAATGTGATGGGTCCTTTAGATGGTTTGTGCCCTTAATGATCAATTCAAATGTGTGTGCGTGCACAACCAAGGTTTGCAAACAAGGTTATTTGATGATGTGTCTTTTAGGATTCAACCTTGTTTAGTAGCTTTCAGGGTTTAATCTTTAGGTTCTTTCAATTATGTTTAGTAGAATACTCCAAGTTTTAAAAGCACTAGTGTAAATATATTCCTTTAAAAATCAAAAATAAAATGTGGAGTGCCTGGTTCAATCCTAAAAATCAACCCTAAGTGGCAAGCTACTTGATGAATCAATTTTAATCTTAAGTGTTGCGGCCCAAACAACTCAATCAATTAGCCTGTTGCATCACTTAGTTACGGCACACAAGAATGTTTAACCTATTCAGATTTCTACTCACTTATGTGTATTGAGTTGAAGTGTATATGGTCCATAGGTCAGATCCCGGTAAAGTGGTAGAATCAAAGTGATTGTGTGCCTTAGGATAAGAAGTTGTGGGTGTTAAGTGTGTAGCTTTCGGTTAAATCCCACATGAGAAGAATATTTTTTTATTTTTTTATATATTCAAGTGGGTGAGGTGAGTGGAGTGACAATCAAACAACCAAAATCTACACTAGGGTTTATGCAAGCGCCTAAGTTGATTTGGGTTTGAGTTATTAGGATATGGAATGAAAACTAGGGTGGGGGTGGTGGGGGTACACTTACAAAACCTTCATCAGCACTTTTCTTCGATCTAACTGCTCTGGCCCACCTCAGATGAGTACTTTCAATCATAGTAAGATTAGAGAAAAAGTGAGATAAAAGTTAGGTAAGGCGAAAAAACACGGGGGAAAAAAAAAAAGCATTCCTCCCTGGCAAAGGCACCAAAATGATAACAGCAGATTTGCACGCGGAAAGGTTTAGAGTTTGGAAAACCCATTGTTGTAGTTCGATTCGTGAGAAAATCCATCGATTAGATAATATTTATAACCGAAACTCGAAAAGTGAGTCCCGGGTCAAACACGGGGAGGTGAATGTTTGGTTTTGAAAAATCCACGTTTCATTTTTATTTGTTTTTGTCATTTCTATCTTTTATATATTTTTTTTTCGTATTTTAATAAGGCAAGAGATCAGGTTGATGAATTCTAGCTAATCTACTTGCAAAATATAAAGGAAAGAGAGAGAGAGAGAGATAAGAACAATCATCTATTTATGAATAGATGTTTGTTACAACTACGAAAGTGGAAAAATTACACTACGAAAGAGAAAAAGATAGAAAGAGGTGAGAGAATCCACCTTGACGGTCGCTTGGAGGACGACTCGCCTTGACATTGCCTGGAGGAAGGTGGTGAGGAGCGGGACGAATAGGGACAGAGTCAGAGGACAAAGGATGGGGTAGGATGGTGTCACGGCGAGGATCTTCTTCTCGAAGGGCAATGAGAGGACGGCCACGGGATGCTCCACGAATGGGGATGATAGGTGGGAAAAATATTTTCTTTTCTACTCTAGAGGAGCATCCCGAGCTTGGCACAAGTTCTCTCTAGAGCCTTAGAGGTGGTGAGAGGAAGAAAGAAAGAGATGGCTTGGAATGGAGGGGGATAAGTCCTTTTATAGTGGAGGAAGAGAGACAAAATTGTCCATGGGAAATTAGTGACGGCTATAATCATCGTTGAAGATCTGCCCAACTATCGCTGAAGATCTATTCCCTTCAATTCCTTTGCTGGCGAGCACATAGTGCAGGCCATTAGTGACAGCTACAAGCATCACTAAAGGCCCACACAACTGTCGCTGTAGCCTTCAGCTCATGCTGGCTTATAGCTGTGCTTGCATTGTTGAAGGAGGACTGTTTGATTGGAGATGGACAATCCTGATTGTGCAGAGATCGTGCCGCTTGGGTGCGTGTTAGATTGTGCATGGGGATGTGCATCGATGCTTGCGTGAGTACCTTCACTGGAACGACGGTCATCTGTGCGTCCACGTATTTGCATCTCGGCAGCTCGTGCATGATCGGGTGGTCGAAATCAAGCACGCCTCACCGCTGGCTGGATTAGAAGAGTGGGAGAGCTTGAACCAGCGCCAAAGTGTTGAGAATGCCTCTGGAGACTGTTGCACCACACATCAAAAGGTGTTGTGGTTTTGAATTATCCAAGGCTAGTGGTTAAGCGATCCTAGCCGTTGGATTTTCATCCAACAGTTAAGATCTCATGATGGAGGATCTCTTGAAGATGGGCGGGCGACGTGGCTTCACAACAATCGTTGGATGGGCATCCAATGGCCCAGATCTCACAAGGGGGAATGCCTTTGAGGAGGAGCGGCCACTGCTGGCCGATGTTGGGCAGTCTAGTTGAAGCCATGTGGTGCAATCTGGGATGTCCATCCTTCTGTTGCAAAGGGTGCCACGGTGCTTGTATCAAGTTGAATTTTGCATTGCCGGACTACAATCGTTGCTCCGGATCCATCCGTATGGACGGATCTTTCATCCAAATCCCGTATGGATGTTGCATTGCCCCCTAGCCATTGATCTTCCTCGGACTTCATATGATGCTACGAGACTCCGATCTAGATGATTTTGGAGGCGTTAGACTCCGATCATCATCCTGATCAGATCCGTATGGTTTGATCGTCCATCCAAGGCCCTGAAATAAATCTTCTTCTCTCTTGACCATAAAAAGGACTTAATTAACATAAGATATATACAACTACTCTAACTGCAGAATGATGATGCTATGCAATATTTATAACATGAAATGCAAATCTAAGCCTAGGAACATGCATTATTAGGCATTTTAACCTAAATAGATGTGTCTATATCACTCACGACCAAGAAGAAGGAGGAGAGAAGAAGATTAACGGGGCATCCTACTAGCCCCCTCGGTGCCTTCTTCCTTCATCTCTCTTCATCCTTATGCCACTCCAAGAAGGAGACTCTCTTCATATTGGAGGACGACCAGGCATTGGAGGAGATAAGGGTGGTGCACGCCCACCCTTGGAGAGCAAGTGCACACCCCCCTCGTGTGCTTGCCAAGAGACCACACCTTGGAGGAGCCTTTCAAGGAAGGAGAAGGAGTTTCTTTTCAAGCTGAGCTACTAGGCTTGGAGCAAGAAGCCCCTCTTCTTCACCAACATCAACAGGATCAGTGTATTATTTATTTGTATTTTTGTTGCTAGTAGTGTTTTATTTATTTGGACCAAGGAGCAACAGCATTCCTCTACTAAGGCTTTGTGTAAAACACTTTTGCATTAATCAAGTTGCCTTCTTTTAAATTTTTGTTGCAATTGTTCCCTTTGTCTCTAGCACTCTTCACTTTCTCTCCCTAATTACTCTAGGCCTCCTCGTGCCTAGGGTGAGATTAGGGAGAGGAATTAATTGTCACTTAGGTTTTAGTTTAGTGATTGTTGGTGTTAGTTGCTTTTCCATCAACAATTCGCATTTTACCTTTGTTATTTCAAGCTATAAAAATTGCATATTTAAAAACACCAAGAAGAAAGTTGATTTCCATTTTGAAATAAGAGATTCGATTTTGCACATATTGCCTCCTTGGACGACCCTAGATACTCCCCTATCTGGGTTTATAAATTTAAAAGCGAAACGGTTTTACACATTGCAACGACTTATAAAAACCTAATTTTACAAATTGCGAAAAAATTCGTATCACTTTTTTGCACCGTTGCTAGGGAGGCATGGCTTTGCATTCATTTAGTATCTTGCTTGATAAGTGGATCTCATCCCCTTATCTTTCTCTGTCTTGTGTGTGCAGGAACTATAGAAAGAAAGAGGGATTCTGGAAGGAAGAACTTGCAATTCCTTGTCTTCCTGCAAAAATTTTAGGTTGGTTCCTGTTTCTAGTCACACATAGCCTTAAAAACTATCAAAACACATTAAACATGGCTTTCAAGATCTCAAAAAATTAAGTTAAGTAGAGTGGTTTCATTTAAAATTCAATTGATTTCTTGTTTGCATCATTAAATATCACTCAACTGCATGTGTTGGTAGTCTGATTTTCAAATCCATACTTCTATCTGGATTTCAAAAATCAATTCCCAACACCACAGAATCGTAAAAATATTAAAATTTCACCTAGTGATTTCAAATCAAGTGTGAAACATTTGTTCCAAATTTCAGAACAGTTGGATCTGTATAGAATTTTGAAAATTTCATGGACTGCAAAAGGATCATCTCCTTTAATCTTCCTATTTTGCTTCTGTCCATGAATTTTAGAAATTTTTATACTTATCCAATTTTTGTGAAATTTAGCTTTGTGGAATCCTTCTGAAATTCTACACATCATATAAAATCATAAAAAATTTTTGAGGTCGGTGGTGGTACTGGAAAGTGCAAAATATCCTTGACTATCATTTCTGGACTTTGACACCAGCACAAAGAAAAATTCTAAGAAAATACCAAACAAATTTTTAAAATCACAAAAAAATATTTTTTAGAATCCTTGTTTGATTTGACTTATAGTAGTGGTGTTTCTTGCATTGTTTAGACCACTAATTAAACTGAAAGCCTAAAACAAAGTCATTGATAGTTAAATTTCTACTTAGGATTTAATTGATTAGGGTTTCTTTTCATTTCTAGAAACTAAAAAATTAAAGGAAACTTATCTTCACCAATACAACTTGATTTCCTTTTGTTGTGGAATCTCAAACTTGTTTGAAACCTTAAAAAAAATCCTAAAATACACTAAGCTAATCAAATTCTAAAAGTAGAAAAACAAACAAAAATTGTGTGACAACTTGTTTGCTATTGGAATCACTTTCCAATCTTGCACACACATAAAAATTGAAATAATAGGGCATTATCCAAATCAATGCCCTCCACATTCCTTGTGCACTCTAGTGTCCTAGACCTAACTAAAAATTGTAGTAATTTGACCCGTAAGGTTTCATCAACTTAGGCTTGCTATATAGGTTTTAAGTTTTCTCTAGTTAATACCAATTCTGCCATCTATATCTAGTGTTAGGCTGAGGGGCCGTGTCAAATGACCAAGCGCTGGTTTGTACAAGCCCCTGGGGATTTTCCTGGGAAATGCTTGGGCCCAAACCTCCCCTTATGCAACTTGGCCAGATTTGTTGATAGAACGAGTATTCACTATTGATTTCTTATTTCCTAGGTAGATCAAGTCTTAGGTTAATTTTTAAGGAGTCACATTTAAGTTAGGTCTAGAATTTTGTTTGATTGATTGCACACTTTTTCTCATCTCCATCTCTTCTCCTCCCCTCCCATTCTTCCATTTTATGCACGAGCGACGGTCTCAAAATCTGCACTATGAGGGACCATTTGATTTTGCCCCCTCACAAAAAGACTGCTTTTTCCGTCTTCTTCTAAAAAAATAGAGAATCAACAAAACAGGTCCACTAACCCTTCCATTTCCACCTCTAATCCCACTTCTAATCCTAATTCTAAGCCTTCCGCCCAAAACCACCCCACCTTTGACTTCCAACATTTGGAGCTTCCTAATTCTAATTTGCCTCAATCATAACATCAAGCCCCCCCGCCTGATCTCTACACCTTGATGGCTGAGCAGATTGCTCAACTTAACAGCAATCAAAAAGTGTTGACTAGGAATATCCAAAACCTAGCCAACCAAAGGCCAAACCCACCACCCCATCATCAACCTGTCATTCCTCTGAAAGACTTTTATGATCCTTCCTATTATGAGGAATGACTAGGGGTGGTCATACACAAGGGGGACTTCGAGATCGAGTCGGCGATTCTGAATTTAATTAAGCATTTCCATGGCCTTTTTATGGAAGACTCGTTTAGCCCAGAACCATTGGCCAACCCATCACCACATGGTCTCAGCTTAAGAGCGCCTTCCTTAAGAAATACTTTCCCATAGGTTGTACTAATTCCATGTGAAGATCTATTATGACCTTTCAACAAAAATATGGTGAGACTTTCCATGATTCTTGGGAAAGATTTCAAGATCTCCTAAGAAGTTGCTCGCACCACGAGATTCCTTTATGGCAGCTCATGCAAATCTTCTATCATGGATTAGAAGATTAAATCCAACATTTTGTCGATGCCTCGTGTGGTGGAAAATTCTTGAATAAGGATGCTGAGAGTGCCTACAACTTATTTGAAGAAATGAGTGAAAACTCATTTAATCAAGCTTCCATGAACACATTTTGTAGAACTTCAAACCCACAGTTCAGTGTTCATGAAGTAGGCACTAAATCTATTCCTGTAAGACAAGATGATCTTCAAATGATTGCACAAAAACTCGACTAGATGCACATTAATCAAAAGAAAATTGAGGAAAGACTCGCCACACCAACCCAAGCTCTACACAGTTCACATTTGACCCAACCTAACATTCCACGAAGAGAAAATTTGCACAATCTCAACACTACCCCTGCTGATTATTACCAATATTTTGAGGCTTTCTATGACTCATTGGGGAATTACAACCATCCAAACCCTAACCCCACTCAAAGTGTTTCTGCCCTCCAGGAGCAATTTAAAAATTCTTCCAACTGGAAGAATTATTCGAGTTACTTCTGGAATAATCCGGTTCCTCCCCAACATTCAAATCAATTTAACGGGTATGGATCGAATCCAACCTTTCCTCCTGGGCCATCCCAACATGACATAAATGCCCAGATGATGAGAACCCGGCAGGAAATGTAGAGTAAGATGACAAAAGTAACCCGCACTGTCACAAATCTAAATAGTCAGATTGGGGTTACTCCAACTCAAAGACCTGCAAGGCATTTGCCCTCCCAACCCATGCCCAACCCTAATTACTAGAGGAACCAGTATCTTGGTAGAAATCCAAACTACTTGAATCAGCCTCCTACCAATCCACCACCTCAGCAGCCTCCCAGGTTTCCACAACAATAGGCCCCCCTACCTCCTCCAAATAATAATCTGACTGCACCTGCAGTTACGTTGAGGAGTGTGAAAACTACCACTGATCCTGAGCCTTCACAAAAACCTGGTGAAATCCCCATCCCTGTGCAAATTGACTCTCCACTCCCACATCAGGAAGAAAAAGAAACATAGAAATCTCAGGACATGACTCCTATCCCTTTTCTGCAAGCTCTCCAACCCACCACCAATCAAAAAAAGAAGTTTGAGCCCACCATAGAAGAACTCATGGATTTATTCAGGCAAGTTCAAACCAATATCCCCCTCCTAGATGCCATCAAATATATACTTGACTATGCCAAATTTTCGAAGGAGATCTGTACTCTGGAAAGGCAGGCCAAAAATTGAGGATAGGTACATATTTCAGTAAGCTCTGTCATACAAAGCAAGCTGCCTCCTAAGATGAAAGATCCAGGGATGCCATTAATTTCAGTAATTATTGAAGATACTACTTTTGATCGCACCCTCCTTGATCTTGGTGCCTCAGTTAATATCATTCCCACGATTTTATTTGAAGAGTTTCAGATCGGTGAACTAAAACCTATTGAGGTTAACCATCAATTACCCGACCGATCTACAATCAAACATCTTGGGATTGTTGAGGATGTTTTAGTCAAGGTCAAGAATTGTGTCTTCCCCGCAGACTTTCTCGTTCTTAACATTGAGGTACCCAAATCTTTACTGAATGCCTCAATAATCTTTGGACGACTGATCTAAACATGTTTACACTACTTAAGATGTCTATTTATGCATGTTCCTAAGCATAGGATTGCATTGCATGCTATAAATATTGCATAACATGCATCATCTTGCATTTAGAGTAGTTTGAATAAAATGGAGGTTAATTGTCTCCTTTTATGTTCACGGACAGGGAAAATTTTTTATCAGGGCCTCGAATTGAAGATCCAACCGTACAGATGCGATCAGGGCGACGATTGGAGTTCAACGACTCCAAGATCGCCCTAATCAGACATCTGTAGCATCAGATAGTGATGGGGGAACCTTAGAAGATCAAGGGCCAAGATGATGTGAATCCACACTTCAAACGACAAATCCGACCACATGGATGGATTCGGATCGACGATTGCAGCCTAACAACGTGAAAATCGACTAAATCTGACAACCGTGGCACCATCTACATCATCCAGAAGATGGACGGCTCAGATGGTGCCACGTGGCACCATCTCAGCCGTCCAACCAACCCTCAGGATCGCCACTTCCTCTCCAAAGAAAATCCGATGCCCTATCTGGGCTGTTGGATCTTGATCAAACGGCCATGAGCACGTGCCGCTAAAATCATCTCCGTGACCAACTCTCCTACACAGCGTAGCGGGTGAGCGCTTTATCACGGGCGGGCGGCCTGCGTTCAAAACGCAAGGAGCAGGCGAGCGAGCACGATTAGCCGCTCGATCGCGATCGAACAGTAGCACGCACTCAATCTGCCCCTTGCGCTATTGCACGCCCGCGCGTAATGCGGGATCGTATGCGGGAGGGCGCATGTTGTGGAGCGAGCGAAGGCGCGACTTAAGCCGTCCGATCTTGAGATCGGCTGGACGTGCGCGTGCGTTGAGCGTGAGGGCAAGCAAGCGAGCGCACATGCACCGCCCACTATGCCCACGTTCGAACCTTTAGCGACGGTTTTATCCGTCAGTAAAGGTCCTGAATTAATGTTTTTAGAGTTGTAATGACCAAATTGCCCCCACTCCTTACAAATATAAAGAGAGACCCCCTCCACATGAAATTCTCATCCCTTCCTTCTCTTCTCTCCCTCTCCAAAGCTCAAGAGAAGCTTGTCCCACACCCGGGATGCTTCTCGCGAGATAAAGTCAATTTTTCGTCCCCTTTCGGAAGTGGATCCCGTGACGACGATGACATGATGCCCCATTCCCATTCTTCCCGCTTCGTCCTCCTTCGTCTTGCTTCATCCTCCTTCGTCCCGTCTGGCTCGTCCTCCAAGCGACCATCGAGGAGGATATTTCTCTCTCCATTCTTTTAATGCTTTCTAGAGTAGATTTACTGCTTTCTAGTGTAATCATTTTCCCGCTTTTTAGTGTAATGAACAATCGTTCTGATGATGAAATTCCATGTTTATTCTACATCTCATTTTGGTTTTTTTGTTTGTAATATTCTCTCTCTTCGATTTATTGTAAATCGTTAGATAGTTCTAATAATTGAATTACTTCGTGATAAATAAAATAAATGCGAATTTTTTAAATTAAACCTCCGCCTCCCTGTGTTCGACCCGGGATTTCCATTCCGATATAAATTTTATTTGTTGAACACGAGTTCTTTGCTTTTGTACTATGACAACAGGTTTTCAAAACCAAACAAATTAGCGTAGCAACTCGTAGCATTCAACATTTTGGCGCCGTTGCCAAGGAGGTGACGCTCTTTGATTTTTTCTTTGCATTTTCTAACTTACAAATCATTTACCTCACTTCTCTCCTTTCTTATTATGATTGCAGGTACTCTTTCAAGACGAGCAAAAGCGATAGATTGGAGTAAAGTGCTGTGGAAGGTTTTGTAAGTTATCCCCCACCTCCCACCCATTAGATTTTGTTTTACCACATAATAACACAAACATCAATCAACCTAGGTGTTCTTATAAACTCTAAGGTTAGATTGTTTGTTATTTGACACCCATACCCACCCCAACCTCCACATTTAAAAAGAAAATTAAAAAAAAATCTCACAGATGTACACAACCTCATCTGATTTTCAAACTCAACCGGTAAACTGATCTTTGGAGCTGGTACACACATCCAAATACATAATTGAGTAGAAATCAGATTAGGTAATCACTTGTGTGCCTAATTAAGTGGTGCAACAGGCCAATTGTTTGAGTTGATTGAGCCGCACCACTTCAATTAAAATCAACTCATCAAGTAGCTACCACTTAGGTTCAACTATTAGGGATTTACCAAGCACTCCACATTCCTTTAAGTTTTAAAGGAAAACATCTTCACCTGTGCTTGCAAAACCTGGTGTGTCAACAAAACTTGCTTGAAAACACCTAAAGTTGAATCCTAAAAGCTACTAAGCAAGATTTGAACTCTAAAATTCACCACATCAAAAGTAATCTTGCTTGAAAACCACTGGTTGTGCACGCACAGGCAAATCAATCAATCATTAAGGGCACAACCCATATAAAGGGCCCATCACATTCCAAAGCACATTCAAACCTAGCCCTAAATAAAACAGAGTAGACATTGGCCTTAAGGATTCGACTCACTCTTCAGAGCCTAGAACGAGATTATTTTTGATTAGTCTGTTTCTACTGTTCAATCTGATGTCTAGCTAGGGGAGTAGAATCAAACGATTACGGCTGGGGGGTACACTACGAACCGGAGGCGCAAGCCAAAGGAAGAACCTTCTCCCCAGTCCCTCCTAATTGGTTGGATTAAACAGACAGAAGTAGATCAAATCGTTTCTCTATCTCAAGACAGGTTTTGGGAGTCTATAGGTCTTTAGGCTAGCCCACTTAAGGATAGGTTTGATTGTTTGTATTGCCGGGCATCTTTCTTCCTCCCATTTCTCATGAATCCTTCAACATATTACACGCATCCCACTCTTTTCCTCCTGTTTTGAATTATCCTCAACATGACGATTATTCCAACTCGTACTGTAATCACCCTTCAGTTAGTTGGGATAACTCGATTGGGGATACAGTTCCGAACCGCCGTGTTTAGGGTCTAACCCTGAACACTATGATTGTGATTTCTATCCTTCTTAGAGTCACATCGATTATAGATCGTCAACCTTTCATGAATAACCTAATACGATCTACAATAAAGAAGTATACATCGATCCTTACCCATGCTTTGATTACACTATCTTTAGGTCATCACCACCTTTTGAACAATCTGAAATGACCTATTATCAGGAAGGGTATAACGAATCTCAATTCGTTAATTCCCCTGCTTTGACCCCAAACCCGCCCAACCCTGAACCAACTCATTTGGTTTAGGGTAACCAGGTTCAAGATAAGGTTCTGGCTAACTTGAGGAATATCATACAATCTTTAGAAGTTCAGTCAATACCTTGCATTGAGAGATTGGAGCCCCTGATTGAAATGATTGATGATTTAAACAAGTCTTTGTTGGATTGGCTCCAGGATGTTAAGGATAAGAACCCGAGTGAGTTTGTACTTGGGAAATTAGCGAAATTGAGGATGAGATTTGTGGTCACTTTGATTCAATCGTGGGATGATTCCCAGGATGAACCTTCTTCAGGAGAGACAATTTTAGAGCCCATACAGGCACCTGTTGGGGGGACACGTGTTACAAGGCTGACCATATTGAATTAGAGCAACCAATTAAGGATGATCTGATTTCTTTACCTGAGATCCCTGAGCCGTGGTACGAGGAAACGTATGTCTCCATGGATTAGAAAGTGATGGATGATTTTGAGACATACATTAATACGGATCTTGATTTCTTTGATTCTGATGGTGAAGATTCACGTTGCGAAGTCTCACACGAGTTTACAGAATATGATTTCTGTGAGACGATTGGGTCTGAGGAATCTGATAGATCATTTGATAACCCAATAATTGAGGAAACTGATCTTATTAGGGCTCACATTACGGATCTAGAATCGCATTTTCTGGAGGATTCAATTCAATGCCCTGATTGTCAGTTACACCCCCTTGAGCTTATTGATGATTCTATTTCTGAGATAATTAGACCCAAGTCAATTTTGATTCAGCCACATCATTTCTACTTGGAGATTTTACATGTGGTGATTAATATGCAAGAGGTCCTAGAATTTGACATGCTGAATGAGGAGGATAAGAGTCGGGAAATTTTGATTTGGGAAGCAAGTTCTGGAGGAAGTAGAAGATTGAGTCGAAGTGTTCCTATTAAGCTGAAACCATCAAACCAAAACCCTTACGACATCTGTTTTGAGGATGTCCAACCCAAGCACACATTCATTGATTATCCTTTGGAGCTTGAATTCTCTGTAACCCAACTTTTTGTTCTTGGGTTGCATCCACATAAGTGGCAGGCCCGACCCTGCTTGCAAACTGATTTTAGGTTTTGGATAAATTTTATCGAGAACCTGAGATATTCTCGATTATGGGGTATGGGTCTGCATCACAATTTGGTCCACATTTGTGGACCTCTGCTGACAGGTTAGAGGTTTCTTCTGTTTATTCTGATTCTGACCTCTACCTATGAATTCTTCATTTCTCTTCTTTGTATAGTGTGCCTAGCTGAAGGCACTAAATTCAGCACGTATACAGTTCTTTTTAGTTTTCATCTCGGAGCGGACCTGACATCCACGCAATTCAGGTACTTTCTAAACTATTCCAATCTATTTTGTCTTTTTAATACAATGAGGACATTACATCAGGTAGGCATGGGGGGGTGGATATTCATCTCAGAATTTATTCGTCAACTTCATAGATTTGTTTTATTTTCTTTTATTAAAAAAAAAATTGGAATTAGGAAAGAGAACTTGGGTTTAAGAAAAATTTCAATCTTAGGAAATATTACATTATGATTTGAACACAAAGACCCTTCAGGTCTTTGGACTTAATCAGCCCGTGTATCCACTAAAATGTGAATTTTTTTTCGAGTCCTCGCCAACCTAAATTCTATTTTAATTGGAGTAAATAAGTTTGGGTGATAAGTACATGACTTATCAACCCACCCTCTGATTTGAGGGAATTTTGAGTTTTAAGCATCTACACACTATCTTGTCACTCACTCGTTGTTCGGCGATTCCAACGGAAATTGGGTAACTAATGAACCTTTTAGGGTGATATGGTTGGCAAGTTATCGTGGGTAACAGCCCATAGGTAGGTTGTCCAGAGCCCAGTCACTGGATCTTTCTCTTTTTGCTGCCTTTAGGTAAATCTTAGATCAGGGAAGCCACCTACTTAAAAAAAGGAAAAAAAAAGAAAAGGAGAAAAGAAAAAAAAAGCCACACTTCGCCGCATGAGTATGGCTGGTAAGTTGTTGGTGGTAACAGCTCATCGACTCAATAAATGCACTAAAAAATCCCAAAACACTTAGGAAGAAGCAGAAAAGTAGAATAAATCGGGGAGATTTACACTGGATTCACGCTTATGTTGACCCCGTAAAAAAATAAAAGTAGGAAGAAAGCTACCGGTTGTAAAGATACACCTTTAGGCAGAATTCTCTTTTTTAGGTCACCTAAAGGCGTAGAAATCTGAAGTCTGTTTTAACTACTAGTCAAGGAGTCTATCACATTCACAATAAGATGCATAAACTTAGGGTTCTCATCAAATCTTGGGTGAGTTGAATTGCTGTAGAAAGCCACTCTTAAACCCTAAAACTTGAAAATCCAAAAATATTAGAAAAGAAGAAAAAGAGAAAAATAAATTTTTCTTTGAATAAGGCGAGGGCTTGAGGTGGTCAGCATTTTGGCAGATACTCGGGCACTGTTGTGTCTTTGAAAGTTCAGATCCTAAGTAGACATTTTCTTAATGATTGAAAATAACTCATGCCTAAATAATCCAACATGATTCTTCTATAAATAGCATATAGTTTTTGCTAGGGACTAGCAAAAGATAGGCATGGGGGTAAGATGTAAACACGTTTACACTACTTAAGATGTCTATTTATGCATGTTCTTAAGCATAGGATTGCATTGCATGCTATAAATATTGCATAACATGCATCATCTTACATTTAGAGTAGTTTGAATAAAATGGAGGTTAATTGTCTCCTTTTATGTTCATGGACAGGGTAAATTTTTTATCGGGGCCTTGGATCGAAGATCCAACCATACAGATGTGATCAGGGTGACGATTGGAGTTCAACGACTCCAAGATCGCCCTAATTAGACATCTGTAGCATCAGATAGTGATCGGGGAACCTTAGAAGATCAAGGGCTAAGATGGTGTGAATCCACACTTCAAACGACAAATCTGATCGCACGGATGGATTCGGATCAACGATCGTAGCCTAATGATGCGAAAATCGACTCAATCCGACAACGTGGCACCATCTACATCATCCAAAAGATGGACGGCTCAGATGGCACCATGTGGCGCCATCTCAACTGTCCAATCGGCCCTCAGTATCACTGCTGCCTCTCCAAAGAAAATCCAACACGCGATCTAGGCCGTTGGATCTTGATCCAACGGCCATGAGCACGCACCGCTAAAATCATCTCCGCGACCAACTCTCCACCACAGCGCAGCGGGCAAATGCTTTATCGCGAGCGGGCGGCGTGCGTTCAAAATGCAAGGCATGGGCGAGCGATGCGGGCGAGCGGGAATCGCTCGCAGGAGCGATTAGCCGCTCGATCGCGATCGAACGGCCATGCATGCCCAATCCGCCCCACGTACTATTACACGCCTGTGCATGACGCGGGATCATATGCGACCGAGCACGCGCTGAGGAGCGGGTGAAGGAGTGACTTAAGCCGTCCGATCGTGACTGGACATGCACGTGCGTTGAGCTTGCGGGCAAGCGAGCAAGCACGTGTGCACCGCCCACTACGCCCACGTTCCGACCTTTAGCGACGATTTTATCCGTCACTAAAGGTCTTGAATTAATGTTTTTAGAGTTGTAATGACCAAATTGCTCCCATTCCTTGCAACTATGAAAGGAGACCCCCTCCACACAAAATTCTCATCCCTTCCTTCTCTTCTCTCCCTCTCCAAAGCTCAAGAGAAGCTTGTCCCAGACCCGGGATGCTTCTCACGAGATAAAGTCAATTTTTCGTCCCCTTTCGAAAGTGGATCCCACGACGACGATGTGTTGCCCCATTCCCGTTCTTCCTGCTTCGTACTCCTTTGTCCTGCTTTGTCCTCCTTCATCCAGGCATTGTCCCATCTGACTCATCCTCCAAGCGACTGATTAGCCCATAGTTGTGGGCTATTTAAGTATTTAAGTGCCTAGACATTAGGTTAATTCTAACATTTATTTCGCATAAATTAGGATGTAAATAGATTAATTCATATTTCTAATTTAATTACATAATTCATGCATTGCATTCATATTTTAAATGCATTTAGAATTAACTTAGAATGGCATTCATTTAATTAGTTAACCAATTAGGTACATTGTTTAAGTTAACATAAAAGTTGAGGGTTTATATATAAATAACCATAATATTTTAACAATATCCTTTATTCTTCTTCTTTTCAGCAATGGCTCGGTTGCCGCTGCAATGCCTCCTGCCACACTAAAGCCGCATTCATGGATCAACGGAGAAGGTGAATCTACTCCCGCCTCTCCATTCAAATTCGTGCAGGCAGCTATAAAAAGAGGAGAGAGGCTGCCGAGCGGAAGAGGACTCCACCCCCAACCCACACTATGCAGAGTCCATCTCCTCCATTCCACACCGTCGGCCTCAACCGCGGCGACGACCCTCCACCACCATGGGCGTGTGGTGTGACAGGCCACACCGCCATCCGGAGGTCGTCCTCATTACCGTGAGCACCTCGCCATGCACCTCCCTCGCGGTCGTCACCAACAACCACCGTCGCAGCTACTGCAATCACCACTCATCCAGTTAAGACGTCTGGGAAGTTTCCCAGACGTCTGAAGCTTCGACCTCCCCACTCCAGCAACAACCACACTCGCCCACTTCACCGCCAACCACCTACACTCGTCTGCACACCTGAAGCACCAGCCCTCATCCGCACGCCCTCCAGCCTTCGTGCGCACCTATGCCCACCGCCAACAGTGCGCGCACCCGCTTGCAGCCTTCCTGTGCCTGCACGCCTTCCGCCTACAGCCTTCCCGCCGCTACCTGCAGTGCCACACCAGTGCATGCGCGCACCCGAGCCTTCCGCCAATAGCAGCGCACCCACACCTCTTGCCAGCGTGCAGCACCGGCTGCAGTGCTCACCCACACGCCTGCAGCAGAGCCGCCCTCCTCCAACGTACCTCTAGCGCACTGCAGAATGTGCACCACCTCCGTGTGCACCCTGCAGTAGCAGCAGCCGCATACGCCAGCAGTGCCACCTCCATGCGCACGTAGTCCCGTGCGCACACCTCCTCGCTAGGACACCAGTTGCGCCTACCCACGCCGCACAACCTGCGGTACTTCAGCACCGTTGGCAGCCACCCTCGCCGGAGCTCCGTCTGGCCGGCTCCGGCCACCGCGCGACTCGCCGCCACCACCGCTGCGAAGCCCTCAGTCCAAAGAACTTCTTCTGAGCTTCCCGCCTTCGGCCGTCAACTCCTCTTCGCACACGGCCAAGGGGAATAAATCCCCTATTTTGCTACAATATCCATGCCATTAATAATTACATTTTCTGTCATTGTTATCTTTTAATGATATTTTATTGAATCTGCATTGCAACAAATATCCTCTAGTTATTAAGAATTGCTATTTCAGCATGATTTCTTGATTCAACATTAATCTGAAGGCAATTTTGGCTTGATTCTTGTCTAAGATAACTACAAACAAATGTTTTTAACCAGTGCGAATTTAAATACGTCATTGCCTCCCTATGGATACGACCCGCTCTTCTCCGAGTGGTTATTTCATTTTAAATATTGATTAGTCGATTTTTCCACCACATAAAACTACAAATGACTTTAAAGCGAATAATCGACTCGTCAAATGTCACCATTGCCGGGGAGGCAACAGATGCAATAATTTCACCTGATTTTATTTTGATTATTTCTCAATTGCATAGTGATTTAACAATTTATTATTTTCTTTTCTATGCGAGAAATTTGTGCAAGAATCAACCATTGTGAGAGGCAACCCTTGACGTCGCCGAAGGAGAATTGGTCGAGATATTTTGAAAAGGAGGAGAAGGACAAGGACACAATGGTCATCATTGTATATTTAGTCTCTAATCTGATTAGAATAGAATTAAGACTTTTGATTTAATTTTTCATTGCATTTGGTTTGAAACCCTTGTTCTGGGGTATATTTTGAGGGGTTTGTTCCCTGATTTTGTTTTGGGCACATGTTGGGTAATTTTTAGGAGCCTGTTCCCTTTTCTTTAGATATAGGTTTTTAGTTTATTGATTACTTTTATTTGCTTGTGCATAAGTAGTTAAAAAATAAAATAAAATAAAAAAATGAGCTGCCTGCTAGAAGCTGCCTGCCCCTAGGATGAACCATTTAGATCTGTATGAGCAACCTATAGATTTATTTCTCTACATTGCGTGCATTCTTGCATCGTTGATTGCTGGAAGCAAGGTACACATTCTCTTACTTTGCATCCTATTCTTGATCACACATTGCATTTGGATTTAATTCAAAGACCACAAAATTTGTCTTGAAGCGATCTAACAAGTGGTCACATATATTTGAGAAAAAGGACTAATTAAAGGAGGGACATCTAAAAGTCAAGGACTTGATTGTAAAACGTGGTGTGCGATTCAAAATTCAAAATTCAAAATCCTTTTGCGGTGAATGCACACTTATATCTTTTGCACCATAGCACTCATTTAGACACTCCTAAGTCTTGAAACGACTAGGACAAGAGCCCTCCTACTGTTGGATTCTGAAGTGTTCGGAACTTGAGATCAAAGGTTTTGTAAATCCAAAAAGGGGGATACCCTGTCACGGATTTTTGGGGGTAGTTGAGAAGCACCACGAAAGCACAGCTTCAAAGGAAGGCTTAGGCCTACTTGCATCCCTCAATCTTCCATCTTTGGATTTACTTGACCATTTGAGATTTAGTGAAGAATACCTAAGCTCCAACTAGGTCTTTTTAGGCATTTCGAAGGTTGACAATAAGCACGTAATTGATTGGACAACTTGTTTTGTCACCTACAATTTGAACTAAAGTCAAAAGCCTAAATTTGTAAAGATCGAACAAGTCCTTTTGAATTGTGTTTGTAGTGCATGCTTGGTAGGCGCTCTCTTAGGAGATAACTTGTGTTTGATCCTGAACCTGAAAGAATCCTAAGAAGAGACCTTCCAAGGGTAGAAATGGCCGATCAAAGGAGCCTTAAGGAATATTTCATCCCAACCAATCAAGCTGGCCCTGCACTACGTAGACCTGGAGGGGACAATCCGTATGATATCAAAAGTAGTACCATATCCTTGCTACCCTCCTTTTATGGTACTACTAGGGAAGACCCTTACAGGCATATTGAGGAATTCACCGAGGTCTGTTCCACGGTGAAGCTGCAAGGCATTACTAATGACGCTCAAATGTGGACCCTCTTTCCCTTCTCCCTTAAGGACAAAGCCAAGTATTGGTATCACACCCTTGATAATATAAATACTTGGGATGCCCTGAAGGAGTTTTTAAAGAAGTACTTCCCCATGAGCAAAACAAATCACTTTAGGAGGGAAATTATGAGTTTTGTTCAAAAGGATAGGGAAGCATTCCATGATGCGTGGGAGCGCTTTAACGACTTGCTGAGACTTTGCCCACATCACCAGGTGCCTAAATGGCAACTAGTTGAAAGGTTCTACATCGGACTTAATGATTCGCATAGGCAAATTATGGATGGTGCCTGTGCAGGAACCTTTCTATCTAAGACTGAGGATGAAGCTTGGAACTTATTTGATACTTTGAGTGAGAATTCGATTCACTTTAATTCCGCCTACATGGATAGAAAGCCCACTCTCATGCAAAGAAAGTTGGAGGCGAATGAGGCAAGGGACACCCAGAATTTAGCCTATCAGATTCAATTATTGAATCAAAACATGAAAGGCTTATGTTGAACCCAAGTTCATTCGTACCTAACACCTCCACATCCCAAGCTTCTGAATGATTAATTTGTCAAGGCAATACACATGCCACTGTGGATTGCCACTTGGCCTCCCAATTCCCTAAGCTTGTACAAGCGGATTTGAATGCCACTCAAGGGTTCCGTCCAAGACCTCGTAATGACCCTTTCTCCAACACTTATAATGAGGGATGGAGGAACCACCCAAACTTTTCATGGAGACAAGGAAATGTCCCAAATTCAGGGAATTATAAACCACAATCCTTTCGAAACCATCAAATAAACCAACCTCAGACCTTTGCCCAGCCTAAAACCTCTGAGATGGATGAATTGACGGTGATGTTGAAAACTATGCAAGAAAGTCAAAGTGCCATCATCCAATCTCATGACAAGGCTATACATGAGATGAAATCACAAATTGGACACCTTGTTGAGGCCGTTAGACAGAGGAAACTGGGAAGCTCCCCAGTGCTGCTGAGGAAAATCCTAAAGGAAAAGGGATTGTCTTTAAGGAGCATGCTCAGGTGGTGACTATTCTGAGGAGTGGGAAAGAAATTTCCAAACCCGATGCTCCTATAGTCTCACCCCCTAAAAAACAATCCACCCCGACTTTCACCCCCACTGGAGAAGACTTGCCCAAATCTTCTCCGCTTGAAATCACCGCACCGGAAGAAGTTACCCCCATTCCACCCCTTACTAGACATGACAACCCTTCTGCACAGAGGTGGATAAGTGCTCTGGAAAAGGCACTCTTGATCTTTGGGTGGATATATACTCACCTTGAGGATGCGATGATAACATATTACCCCCTCGACGCTTGTCGCTTAGGATATCCATCCTACTGGGGGCATGTAAGTGCATTGCGCGGTTTAGGTACCATGGGCGGCCCTATCTCGAAGTGTCGATTGCCATAGGCCTGAATTCGCTTAAGAAATCCACGGGCGATACTATCTTGAAGTGTCGATTGCCAGGAGTTCTTAGGGTCATTATGGGCGGTGCTATCTCGAAGCATCGAAAGCTAGGCACCCTTCGAGGTATGGTAATGGGGACAATGAATCCGACACAGACCGTGTTGATAGCTAATCTTAGGTTAGACTTAGAAGAATCAAACAAAAAAAATATATATATATTAAAAAAAAAAACTTTTTCCTTTAACTCAAATAACTCAGACCAATACACAGGCATGGATGCTTTAATCTCAGGGATCAATAAACTTTAGGGTAGAGTAAAAAATTAGGGGAACTTGTGCCTGCAACTCATCTTTAGCCGACCTAGTCTGTAACTTAGCAACTACTTAGGAACCTTGGGTCTAGAGTCTGAACTTAATATGCTTCTGAAGGAAGACCAAGTGAGTTGACTAGTCTACTTGGAGTGCTAGGTTTCGCTTAATTTTGCTAGGGACTAGCAAAAACTAGGCATGGGGGTATTTGATTAGCCCATAGTTGTGGGCTATTTAAGTATTTAAGTGCCTACACATTAGGTTAATTCTAACATTTATTTAGCATTAATTAGGATGTAAATATATTAATTCATATTTCTAATTTAATTACATAATTCATGCATTGCATTCATATTTTAAATGCATTTAGAATTAACTTAGAATGGCATTCATTTAATTAGTTAACCAATTAGATATATTGTTTAAGTTAACATAAAAGTTGAGGGTTTATATATAAATAACCATAATATTTTAATAATATCCTTTATTCTTCTTCTTTTCAGCAACGGCTCGGCTACCGCTGCAACGCCTCCTGCTGCACTAAAGCCACATTCATGGATTAGCAAAGAAGGTGGATCTACTCCCGCCTCTCCATTCAAATTTGTGCAGGTAGCTATAAAAAGAGGAGAGAGGCTGCCAAGCGGAAGAGGCCTCCACCCCCAACCCACACTGTGCAGAGTCCATCGCTTCCATTCCACACCGTCGGCCTTAACCGTGGCGACGACCCTCCACCACCGTGGGCATGTGGTGTGACAGGCCACACCGCCATCCGGAGGTTGCCCGCATTACCGTGAGCACCTCACCGTGCACCTCCGTCGCCGTCGTCACCAACAACCACCGTCGCAGCTACTGCAATCACCCCTCAGCCAGTTAAGACGTCTGGGAAGTTTCTCGCACGTCTGAAGCTTCGACCTCCCCACTCCAGCAACAACCACACTGGCCCACTTCACCACCAACCACCTGCCCTCGTCCGCACACCTGAAGCACCAGCCCTCATCCGCACGCCCTCCAACCTTCGTGCGCACCCGCGCCCACCGCCAACAGTGCACGCACCCGCCTGCAGCCTTCCTATGCCTGCATGCCTTCCGCTTGCAGCCTCCCCGCCGCTACTTGCAGTGCCGCACTAGTGCGTGTGTGCACCCGCACCTTCCACCAACAGCAGCGCACCCATGCCTCCAGCCATCGTGTAGCACTGGTTGCAGCACTCACCCGCACGCCTGCAGCAGAGCTGCCCTCCTCCAGCACACCTCCAGTGCACTGCAGAACGCGTGCCGCCTCCGTGTGCACCCTACAGTAGCAGCAGCCGCGTACGCTAGCAGCGCCACCTCCGCGCGCACATAGTCCCATGCGCACACCTCCTCGCCAGGACACCAGCCGCGCCTACCCACGTCTCACAGCCTGCAGCACTTCAGCACCGTTGGCAGCCACCTTCTCCGGAGCTCTGTCCGGCCGGCTCCGACCACCGCACGACTCGTCACCACCACCACTGCGAAGCCCTCGGTCCAAAGAACTTCCTCCGAGCTTCCCACCTCCGGCCGTCAACTCCTCTTCGTGCACGGCCAAGGGGAATAAATCCCCTATTTTGCTACAGTATCCATGCCATTAATAATTACATTTTCTACCATTGTTATCTTTTAATGATATTTTATTGAATCTACATTGCAACAAATATCCTCTAGTTATTAAAAATTGCTATTTAAGCATGATTTCTTGATTCAACTTTAATCTGAAGGCAGTTTTGGCTTGATTCTTGTCTAAGCTAACTACGAACAAACGTCTTTAATTGGTGCGAATTTAAATACGTCATTGCCTCCCTGTGGATATGACCCACTCTTCTGCAAGTGGTTATTTCTTTTTAAATATTGATTAGTCGATTTTTCCACCACATAAAACTACAAACGACTTTAAAGCGAATAATCGACTCGTCAGCGATCGTCGAGGAGGATATTTCTCTCTCCATTCTTTTAATGCTTTCTACAGTAGATTTACTGCTTTCTAGAGTAGATTTACTGCTTTCTAGTGTAATCATTTTCCCGCTTTCTAGTGTAATGAACAATCGTTCTGATGATGAAATTCCATATTTATTCTACATCTCGTTTTGGTTTTCTTGTTTGTAATATTCTCTCTCTCTTATTCTCTCTCTCTCTTCGATTTATTGTAAATAGTTAGACAGTTCTAATCAATTGAATTACTTCATGACAAATAAAATAAACGTGAATTTTTTAAATCAAACGTCCGCCTCCCTATGTTCGACTCGGGATTTCCATTTCGATATAAATTTTATTTGTTGAACACGAGTTCTTCGCTTTCATACTACGACGACAGGTTTTCAAAATCGAACATGCTAGCGTAGCAACTCGTAGCGTTCAACAACGACCCTTTTTGGCTGCTGCAAAGGCAAATATCAATTGCCACACAGGCAATCTAGATATCACTTTCGTAGGCCAAACTATCACTCTTGATATTTTTAAATCCTCCAAGAGATTCCATGATGATAATCTTTTCGAGGACTTAAATACAAAAATTTGAAATTTAGTGGAGGAGACTATGTCGGTAGATACCCTTCCCAGCCATAAATTTTTTGAGGATTCTGACTCAAAATCAGTGGTTGGTGAAATCTTTGATTTTGAGACTTGTCTTCCACAATCTATTCCTGATGACCCCCCTGATCATTTCTTAACCCTGCCACTTTTCTCTCAACCCACCCTTGCATACTAACTGCACCTACCTCTCATCATTCCTCTCCCACCCCCTCTCACCTGGACCTACCACTAGACATGCCCGAGTTTGACATTCATCCTAAATTAAAACCATGGCCAGACTTAGGTTACACCTACCATTTTCCATTTAATTTTGATCCCTATCTTTATCCCACTCAACTTTCAAGGGATCTAGAAGAAGACCTGATGAGGGCGCGTTTCGCGTGTTTGAAATTGGGGTTACGAGAAACTCATTGTCGTAGCTCACAAAACACGTCTATCAAATAAAATTTATACTGAAACTCCAAGGGAGTCCCAGGTCGAACACAGGGAGGCGATGTTTACTTTGTATGAAAATCGCACTTCGATTTGTTTCTTTTTGGTGTTTTAAGGTTTTGTTATTTTCTTTTATTTTTGAAATAAAATGGCAATCAATCACAGGAGAGAGATAGAATCAAATATGATATATTGCATGAATGTCAATTACAATAATCTAGAAAAAATAAAAAGAGAGGGAGGTGAGAAGAAATCTCCCGAAGCAGCTGTTTGGTGAGACGACAGTGCCTGACGGAAGCTCGGATGAAGGACTTGGGAAGCAAGACGACGGAGGTGAGAAGCGGGAGGACGTTGGGTAGAGGAAAGCTTTAGCACAGCTCTGGAATGGAGGTGAGAAGGAAGAGTTGATCTGCTACCGGAATGGAGGTGGGAGGACGATTGCAAGGCGACCTATGAATGGGGATGGGAAGTTGGAGTATTTCGTGAGGTAGAGTCTCATTACATTAATAGGTGCCTTGGGAGCTTGAGATCAAGCTCTAATAGAGCGTTGGTAGGCTTGCTAGAGCCTGGGAGTAGGTGGGAGTAGAGTAGGTAGAGATGGCTTAGAAGGGAGGGGGTGTTGGTCCTTTTATAGTGGATGAAAAGAGGCTAGAATAGGCATTGGACCATTAGTGACCTCCAAGTCATCGCTGGAAGTGTCACTGTAGGCAGCTCACACCCGCTCATGCTCACAGCTACCAAAACTACATGCTATGTATAAAAGCAGAATTAGAATTAGATCACTTAGGGCTAAGTCGTTTATTAACAATAGAAAATTTCAACTAAGGACCTAAACTACGAAGACTCAACAGTATCCGAGTGTCTGCCAAAATGCAGACTGCCCAAATCCTCACTTTATTTGAAAAAGGAAGATACATTTTTTATTTTTCTTCTTTTCTAATTTTTTTGTACTTTTGGAGTTTGAGAGTTCTGGGATAACTTTTTACGGCTACCCGACCCACCTAAGAGTCGAAAAGGACTATAAGTGCTAAGCATCTTGTGAAAATAGTGAACGACTCACTAGGCAGCCATTGAAACGGACTTCGGGTTTCTACGACCCTAGGTGACCTTCCCTAATGGTTTATCTTTTCGATTAGTAGCTTTCTCCCTACTTTTATTTATGGGGTCAACACAAGGGCGAACCCAGTGTATATCTCCCC
Source organism: Thalassia testudinum (assembly GCA_037157565.1). Taxonomy (NCBI): domain Eukaryota; kingdom Viridiplantae; phylum Streptophyta; class Magnoliopsida; order Alismatales; family Hydrocharitaceae; genus Thalassia; species Thalassia testudinum. The sequence continues at coordinate 23,665,308 of JAZHRO010000078.1, forward strand.
AGCTTATTCTACTTCCTCACTTCTTCCTTAAGTGTTTTGAGAATTATTGTGCATTTTTGTGAGCTGGGCTCTGGACAACCGACCAATGGGCTGTTACCCACGGCAACTTACCAGCCATACTCGTGCAGTGAAGTGTGATTTTGTTTATTTTTATTTTTATTTTTATTTTTATTCTCCTTTTTCTATCTTTTTATTTTCTTTTTCTTTGTATTTTTTATTTTTTATTTTTAAGTAGGTGACTTCCCTAATCTAAGATTTACCTAAAGGCAGTATAATCAAAATGGTCTTGTGACTGGGCTCTAGACAACCGACCAATGAGCTATTACCACCGACAGCTTATCAGCCATACTACCCTAGATAGTTCATTAGCTACCCAATTTCTGAAGAAATTGTCGAAAAGTGAGTCAGTGCAAAAAAAGCGTGTAGATGCTCAGGTTTAAAGTCCCCCAAATCGAGGGTGGGTTGATAAGTCGCATACTTATCATCCCAATTTATTTACCAAATTAAAATGAATTTTAATTGGCGAGAACTCGAGACTAAGCCAACATTGGAGTGGACACCCAGGCTAATTAAGCCTGAAGACCTGAGGAGTCTAAGTGTTTAGGTCCTCTCGCATCATTTCCTAAAGTTCATAACTTCCAAATGTCTAAGTTCTCTTCTCTTAATTCTTTTTTTTTATCTTTTTGAATTTTCAATTTTTTTTATAAGAATCAAATAATAGCAAGTTACTGTTACAGTTGACAAAAAGGTTATAAAATATGTCCACCCCCCCATGCTTAGCTATTGCAATGTCCTCATTATGAAAAATGAAAGCATGCAGGAGAGTAGAAGTGGAAGAATAGCACCTGGTTTCCCTGAGACTCTGGTCATCTTGGAACAGTCTTTACATGTGCTGAGTTTAGTGCCTTTAGCTAGGTGAGGTCCTCAATAAAAAATAACTAAACATTGAGGCCACAACAACACAATTTTCAAGCCCCCAGGTATGGGTCATAGAGAATGAAAATGGGCTTGCCAAAGAAATGAACAATGAAAGTGGCAAGCTGGTGGTGCAGGGAGAGCTTAAATGGTCTCCAATAGGAGTTTTGTTGATTTATTATAGAGGAAGTGTGGTTCGGTATAGAATTTGTGCAATGGTTGGGTGAAAAAGGATGATGAGGGTTTTGTGATGTGCTGGGGATTTGTGGGTACTCTAGAATGCCTAATGTTTGAAGAGTTCTTCCCCAATGTTCAACTTCATCCATACACTCTGGGTTCTTAAACCAACCATCCTGATCCTCAGAATTCCCACCCACAAGTTGGACCTCAAACTCTAAGCATTCAGGATAAGGGTGTTGTTGGATTTTATCTTGATCACGTGAATCATCCAACAAATTTTTGATTTCATGTATATCTTCCTCATCCCGTGTTGCTACAATTGGTCGCATTTTTACTTTGTCCTCAACTATTTCCACAACCGTGTGATCTTCTTCCTGAGTTTTGGTTGAATTGGCTATTAAAAGGTTGTCTAAGGTATGTATGGCCATTACTTCCTCTATTTTACCAAGCTCCTTCATCGAACCACACTTAATTTTATTCTTCTTTGAGACCTCAAAAATATTGAATCAATTTATCTTATCCCCTGAGGCCATTTCTATATTCCCCGATTAACAATTAATCCTTACCTTGGCAGTAGCCAGAAAAGGTCTTTCCAAAATAATTGGGGTGTGGTTGAGCTGTTTTGGGGCTTCCATGTCCAGGACCATGAAATCAGTAAGGTAATGCAAATCATTAACCTTGACTAAAACATCTTCCAAAATACCCCTTGGTTTTGTAATGGATCTATCGGCTAACTGCAAGGTTATGCCCGTGTGTTTTAGGTAGCCTAGACCCAATTTAATGTGTAGTGAGGTGGGGATCACATTAATGGAAGCACCGAAGTCGAGGAGGGCCCAGTCAGAAGTAATGTTTCCTATTGTGCAGGAAATTAGCATGGCTCCCGGGTCCTAGTTCTTAGGAGGTAGCTTGTTTAGGATCAGTGTGCTTGTGTTATCAGACAAAACTACTCTCCTATTACTTTCAGATTTCGCTCTATGCCTTTCTTTATATGCATTCAGTAAACCCATGGCATAGGCAGGGATTTATCTGATAGCCGCAAGGAGTAAAATGATTGTCAATTTGAAAGCCTGAAGTAAGGACATCCTTTCCTCCAATTTCCCCTCTGACTTTTTCTGTTTGCCCATACAACAACAACAAAGTCCTGAATCAGACTCTGATGTTTTGTTGATCACATTCTTAGTTGGGAGTTTGGAATTATTGCTATGGGGCCTAATGGGGTTGACATGGGGTTGGGTAGGTCCCTTGTGTCTACTACCACTCCTCAAGGTGATGGTGTTTGCAGTGGCAAAATACTATTGGTTAGTGTCTTGGGGATGGTTGGGCAAAACAGGAGGCTCCTGGTTGATTATGGTAGGAAGATGGCTTGCTTTGGGGGGGGGGCTGGGGTAGCCTGATAGATAGCATGAGCTTGAGCATATGACTCCCCATTATTACCAAATCCTTGAGGCCCAGCACCTTGGTTCTGTACATTCCTTTGGTTTGGTACAGGTTGTGATCGTTGAGAGTCAGGCTGTCGATTTTTTGCGCCAAGTCCGGATTGCAAGGTATCCAGGAAGGTTTTCATTTGTTGCATGAGCTGGAGCATTGACCCTTGCATTTCTACCATCTTCAAGTTTAAATCGGTCTGCTCGGCAGGTTGTTGAGCATTCCACATGGACTGATTAACCTGATTCAAGCGCAACTGAGTATATACATGACCCTGACCCATTTGTTTTTGCGATACAAAGTTATTGGGTCGATATTGGGTTTGCTACCCTTGACTTTCCAAGAGAAGTTAAGATGATTTTTCCAACCTGAATTGTATGAATTCTTGTAAGGGTTGGACCTAAGATTCTCCTGCACAGCCTGAACATCCTCATAAGATGAGGATGAAGAAGGATCAGTAAAACTGGGATCAAAGGCCCCAGTTTGGAACCCATAAGGTTCCGAGAAGAGTTGGCCCGAAAGTCAAGCTGACTCTAGCTAGTTCACAAACTCCTATCCCATAGGAGCTTGCAAAGAATGGAATCCCGATCCCTGGGATTAAGTGGATCTAGAAAAATTAAAGTTTCCGGACATCCACTCTTCCATTCGTTTAGCAACCAGATCCATCTTATCAAATCTATTACAGATCAATTCCATATTAGAAGTATGAGAATCTTGGACCTCATTAGCATTTGATCTAGTTTGTTGGGATCAGTTGAAGGTTTCCATGGAGGTGTGGCTTAAAGAATTTTCACTCATTTCCTCAAACAAATCATATGCACTATCCGCATCTTTATTGAGGAAATTTCCTTCATAAGAAGCATCCACATGATTACGGTGTTGATCATTCAACCTATGATAAAAAATCTGCATAAGTTGCCATTTAGGCACCTCATGGTGTAGACACTTCTGCAGTAGATCCTGGAATCGCTCCCAGGCCCCATGAAACGTTTCCCCCTACCACTGGGCAAATAAGGTAATTGCCCATCACAATGCATTGGTTCACCCAATTGGGAAGAATTTCTTCAGGAAGGCTGATTTCAAATCTGTTCAGGTAGAAATTGGTCTTCCAATGGTACGATACCAATGTGCAACATTTTCCTTGAGTGAATGGGGGAAAAGCCTCATGAGCATCTATTCTTCATCCACATTCCACGATTTGGTGGCCTGAACCAGAGTGATTAGGTACTTCAAATGTTGGAATGAGTCCTCTGAGCTAAGCCCGTGAAAGTGTTTAATTAGACTCAAAACCTAGGGCTTGATCTCAACATCTCCAGCGGGGATCACAATGCCGAGACGATCCTCATAATTTGATGGATCACAAAAATCCTTTAAGGGCTGAGAGCCCTAACCATTCATTCATTGGAACCATTTCTTCATCTGTTGCAATTCTTCCAACTACCTCTGAATCAACTCTTGCTGGTTCGGGGGCGGGGGAGGTGGTTGATGATTAGCCATGGGATCTGCTTGGCTAAAGCTCAACCTCTGCCTCTGGGAATGGTGTAAAGGTCCTTCCAATCTAGGGTTCAATGACCTCCTTCCAAGCATACACTGGAAGGAAGTCGGAAGGACAGGGAAGAGAAGGGACTCTGCAGCACAAAAATGCAAGCCTATTGTTGAAGCTACGAAGTACTACGCTAACGTATTTGGTTTTGAAAACCTGTCGTCGTAGTATGAAAGTGAAGAACTTGTGTTCAGCAAATAAAATTTATACCAGAATAGAAATCTCGAGTCGAACTCAGGGAGGCAGACATTTGATTAAAAATACGCATTTGTTTTATTTGTAACGAAGTAAATTAATTGATTAGAAACTATCTATCTATTTACAATAAATAGAAGAGAGAGAGAGAATATTACAAACAAAAACCAAAACAAGATTGTTCATTAAACTACTCATTACGACTAGAAAGCAGGAAAATGATTACACTAGAAAGCAGTAAATCTACTCTAGAAAGCAGTAAAAACAATGGGGAGAGAGATATCCTCCTCAACGGTTGCTTGGAGGACAAGCTGGATAGGACAACGCTTGGAAGATGGGGAATGGAGCAGGATGAAGGAGAACGAAGGGGGAAGAATGGGAATGGGGCAGCACGTCGTTATCGTCACGGGATCCACTTCCGAAAGGGGGATGAAAATTGGACCTTATCTCTTGAGAAGCATCTCAGGTGTGGGACATGCTTCTCTTGAGCTTTGGAGAGGGAGAGAAGAGAAAGAAGGGATGAAAATTTTGTATGGAGGGGGTCTCCTTTTATAGTTGCAAGGAGTGAGGGCAATTTGGTCATTTTAATTTGAAAAACATTAATTTAGGACCTTTAGTGATGGATAAAACCGTTGCTAAAGGTCCGAACGTGGCCTTCGCGTGCGGCACTCGTGCGCTCGCTCGCCTACCATGTGTGAAATGCGTGTTCATGTTCTTGAATTTTTGGTCGTTCGATTGTGAGATCGAACAGCTGAGATGCGTCGTCGCTGCGCCTCAACTACGCGCTCGCCCGCATCTGATCCCACATTATGCGTGGGCGTCTGATGCGGCGTGAGCACTATTGAGCGTGCGTGATCACTTGATCTCGATCAAGCGGTCAATCACGCCTCCTCGCTACTCCTCAGCTGCCGCTCACCAAGGTTGGAACGCACGCCTCTCCTTCTCGCGAGAGTGTTCAACCAATGCACTATCAGCGCATTTGTGTCACACTTAAGTTTTGTGTGCGTGCACTCATAGCCGTTGGATGTGCATCCAACGGCGGAGAATGGTCAAAGAAGAGATGGTGCGGCGGGTGTAGCCGCCAGTTGGGCAGCTGAGATGGCGCCACTTGGCACCATCTTGGCCGTCCATCTTCTGGATGATGTAGATGGTGCCACGGTTGTCGGATTGAGTCAATTTTTGCGCCGTTAGGCTGCGATCGTCGATCCGAATCCATCAATGTGGTCAGATTTGTCATTTGAAGTGCGGATTCACACCATCTTGGCCCTTGATCTTCTAGGGCCCTTCGGTCTTTATCTGATGCTACAGGTTTCTGATTAGGGCGATCTTGGAATCGTTGAACTCCAATCGTAGCCCTAATCACATCTGTATGGTTGGATCTTTGATCCAAGGCCCCGATAAAAATTTTTCCCTGTCTCTGAACATAAAAGGAGACAATTAATTTCCATTTTATTCAAACTAATCTAAATGCAAGATGATGCATGCTATGTAATATTTATAGTATGTAATGCAATCCTATGCTTAAGAATATGCATAAATAATCATCTTAAGTAGTGTAAACATGTTTACATCATACCCCCATGCCTATCTTTTGCTAGTCCCTAGCAAAAAGTACATGCTATTTATAAAAGAATCAGGTTGGATTATTTAGGTATGAATTATTTTCAATCATTAAGAAAATATTTACTTAGGATCAGAACTTTCAAAGACACAACAGTGCCCAACTATCTGCCAAAATGCAGATCGCCTTAAGCCCTTGCCTTATTCAAAGAAAATTTTCTTTTTCTCTTTTTCTTCTTTTCTAATTTTTTTGGATTTTTAAAAGGAGAGGTTTCCTTCCTTTATGGATCCAATGGATGAAACGTTGTATCAAAACTGCCTCCTTTTCTCCACTAATCAATGGGAAGCCTTGTGATGTTCGGATTCAACCTCAGCATGGGGTTAGACAAGGATGTCCTTTAGGCCCCTGGTCTTTAACCTTGCGATGGATGGGCTTGCAAGGTATGCATGCAAATTGGTAGAGGTGGGTCTAATCAGAGGGTATTCGCTATCCAACAGGAGAAATCTAGCCCCCATTTTGCACTATGCAGATGACACGGTATTCTTTGTGGAAGGGACCAAGCCTGCTACTCATGCTCTGGGGTTATTGGTAAAGATCTTTGGGGATATTTCAGGCCTAAAATTGAACAAGGAAAAGTCTACCTTGATATGTTTTGGCATGAATGAATAGGAGCAGATGGATTTGGAGAATACATTGGGATCACCTCGAGCTAAACTCCCAATGAGGTACCTAGGACTGCCATTGAGGGCTGCAAAGTTGAAGAAGTCTGATTGGAATATCTTGTTTGATAAGGTCTCTGGTAAATTGAAAGGATGGAGTAGTAAGTTTTTGTCTAAGGGTGGGAGATTAATCCTTCTTAACTCGATCATAACATCCATCCCGATCTTTTACTTTGGCATTTTCAAGGCCCTGAAGTCTATTTGGAAATAATTGGATGTTATGAGGAAAAGATTCTTTTGGAAAGGAGCTGGCCATGAGGGTGGTTTTATGTAGCCCGTTAGATGGAATAAGATTTACAGGCCAAAGGAGACAGGTGGTATGGGGATTAAGGCACTCAAGGAGTTCAATGAGGCCTTACTGATTAAATCAGCCATCAAAATTCTGGATTGCAAGGAGGATTTGGTGGCAAATTTGATCAGGGACAGTTATGGTGGATCTAATAGCGCTCTACAGAGGCTACAACTGATGAAACCTTCCCCTTTTTGGCGATCAGTTATCAGTGCAATCGGCAATTATTGGCACCTGTTGTAGCCTTGGCTCAGAGATGGCAGGGACTTTAGTCTGTTGAATGAGCAATGGTATGGTCTGGGGGTTCTGAAAGTGGTGTATCCAAGGGCTTATGTTGTTGCTGCAGATAAGGAGGCTAAAGTCAGTAGCCTGTGGTCTGCTGTAGAGGGCTGTTGGTGGCTAGAAGGGCAGGAACATTGCAGATCGGGCACTCGATTATGGGAGGATAGGTAGAACCTGATGGCTGCATTACAGCAGGTGCGTCCTAGGGTGAATGTGGTTGATACCTATGGTTGGAATGGTGTATTTTCAGTGCAGCAGGCATATGAGAAGTTCATCAAGTCTAACTTTGAGATGGAGAGTGACCCAATTGACAGGAAGATATGGTTATTGAAAATCCTCTTGAAGGTTCAAATATTCTTGTGGCTTTGTAGACGGGAAGGCCTGATCACTAGTGATCTTAGACAGAAGAATGGGGACTACTTTGAATGCTTGCCACCTTTGTGGGTTACATATTGATAGTACGTCGCATATTTTTTCCTCTTGCCTGGTCATAGACAAGATTTGGAGGATGATTTGCTTAGAACCTCTTCCCACCTGGGATTCCCTTTGGTAGAGTTTCATTGCTCCTGGATGGCCATATGGGGGTATGGCTGCCATTTTGTGGTGTGTGTGGAGGGCACGTAACGATAAATTTTTCAGGAGAGGCCGGTTAGATGTGAGAACATTGTAAATGAATGATGGTCCCTCATACATAGCTAGGGATCATTTTTGTAATGTTTTGTTTGATATGAAATATACTGCCCTCCGGATTGCTATCATCTCACGATAGCATTCCTAGCTGTTTCAAAAAAATTTTTTTGGATTTTCGAGTTTTAGGGTTTAGGAGTGGCTTTCTACGGCCATTCAACTCACCCAAGATTTGATGAGAACCCTAAGTTCTAAGCATCTTATTGTGAATGTGATAGACTCATTGATTGGTAATTAAAATAGACTTCAGATTCTAACCCTCTAGGTGACCTTAAAAAGAGGATTCTACCTAATGGTGTATCTTTACAACCGGTATTTTCTCCCTACTTTTATTTTTACGGGGTCAACAAAAGGGTGAATCCAGTGTATATCTCCCCAGTTTATTCTACTTCTACGCTTCTTCCTAAGTGTTTTGAGAATTTTCAGTACATTTATTGAGCTGGGTTTTAAACAACCGGTCGATGAGCTGTTACCACCGACAACTTGCCAGCCATACTCGTGCAGTGAAGTGTGGCTTATTTCTTTTATTTTCTTTTCTCCTTTTCTTTTTCTTTTCTTTTTGACTTTCTTTTTCTCTTTTTTTTTTTGAGTAGGTGGCTTCCCTGGTCTAAGATTTACCTAAAGGCAGAAAAAAGAGAAGGGTCCAGTGACTAGGCTCTGGACAACCTACCTATGGGCAGTTACCCACGATAACTTGCCAGCCACATCACCCTAGAAGGTTCATTAGCTATGCAATTTTCATTAAAATCGTCGAACAACGGTTCAGTGCAAAGAAAATGTGTAGATGCTTAAAAGTCAAAATTTCCTCAAATTAGAGGGCAGGTTGATAAGTAGTGTACTTATCACCCAAACTTATTTACTTCAATTACAATAGAATTAAGGTTTGTGAGGACTCGAAAAATAAATCCACATTTTAGTGGTACACAAGCTGATTAAGTCTAAGGACCTGAAGGGTCTTTGTGTTCAGATCATAATGTAGTATTTCCTAAGATTGAAAATTTTCTTAAACCCAAATTCTTTTTCCCAATTCCATAAATTTTTTTTTAATATAAATAAAAGAAAATAAAACAAATCTACGGAGCTGACGAATAAATTCAAAGATGAATATCCAGCCCCCCATGCCTATCTAATGCAATGTCCTCAATATATTAAAAAGACATAAAATAGAGTGGACTAGAGTAGAAAGCACCTGAATTGCGTGAATGTCAGGTCTGCTCCGAGATAAAAACTAAAAAGAACTGTATACATGCTGAATTTAGTGCCTTCAGCTAGGCACACTATACAAAGAAGAGAAATAAAGAATTCATAAGTGCAGGTTAGAATCAGAATAAAAAGATGAAACCTCGGACCTGCCAACAGATGTCCATAGATGTGGACCAGATTGTGGTGCAAACCCATACCCCATAATCGAGAATATCTCAGGTTCTGGATAAAAATTACCCAAAGCCTAAAATCAGTATGCAAGTAGGGTCGGGCCTACGATTTATGAGGATGCAACCCAAGACCAAAAAGTCGGGTTACAGAGAATTCGATATCGAAAGGATAATCAATGAATGTATGCTTAGGTTGAACATCCTCAGAACAAATGTCATAAGGGTTTTGGTTTGATGGTTTCAGATGAAATGGAACCCTTAGACACAGTCTTCTACTTCCTCCAGAATTTGCTTCCTAAATCAAAATTTCCTAGCTCCTATCCTCCTCATTCAGAATGTCAAATTCCAGGACCTCTTGCATATTAATCACCCCATCTAAAATTTCCAAGTCTAAAAGATGTGGCTGAATCAGAATTGACTTGGGTCTAGTTATCTCAAGAACAGAGTCATCGATAAGCTTAATGGGATTTAACTGACAATCAAGGCATTGGATTGAATCCTCCAGAAAATGTGATTCTGGATCCGTAATGTGAGCCCTAATAAGATCAGTTTCCTTAGTTATTGGTCTATCAAATGATCTATCAGATTCCTTAGGCCCAATCGACTCACATAAATCATGTTCTGTAAACTTGTGTGAGACTTCACAACTTGAATCTTCACCATCAGAATCAAAGAAATCAAAATCAGTATTAATATATATCTCAAAATCATCCATCACTTTTTGGTCCATGGAGACATACGTTTCCTCGTACCCCAGCTCAAGGATTTCAGGTGAAGAAATCAGATCATCCTTAATTGGTTGCTCTAATTCAATTTGGTCAGCCTCGTAACATGTGTCCACCCAAACAGGTTCCTGAGTGGGTTCTGACCTTGGCTCTCCTGAAGGGGGTTCATCATAGGAATCATCCCACGATTGAACCAAAGCAACCACAAATCTCATCCTCAATTTCGTTAACTTCCCAAGTAGAAACTCACCCGGGTTCTTATCCTTAACATCCTAGAGCCAATCCAACAAATACTTGTTCAAATCATCAATCATTTTAATCAGGGGCTCCAATCTTTCAATGGAAGGTATTGGTTGAACTTCTAAAGATTGTATGATATTCCTCAAGTTAGCAGAACCTTATCTTGAACCTGGTTACCCTGAACCAAATGAGTTGGTTCAGGGTTGGGCGGGTTTGGGATCAGTGTAGAGGATTTAACGAATTGAGATTCGTTATACCCTTCCTGATAATAGGTCATTTCGGATTATTCAAAAGGTGGTGATGACCTAAAGGCAATGTAATCAGAGGATGGGTAAGAATCAGTGTATCCTTCTTGATTGTAGATCTAATTAGGTTGTCCATGAAAGGGTGACAATCTATAATCGATGTGGCTCTGAGAAGGATACAAATCACAATCATAGTGTTCAAGGTTAGACCCTAAACATGAAGGTCCAGAACTGTATCCCCAATCCAAGTTATCCCAACTAACTGTTGTTCATTACAGTACGAATCGGGATAGTCGTCATGTTGAGGATAATTCAAAACAGGAGGGAAAGAGTGGGAATGCATATAATATGTGGAAGGATTCATGAGAGACGGGAGGAAGAAAGGCACCCTGCAATACAAGCAATCAAACCTATCCTTAAATGGGCTAGCCTAAAGACCTACAGACTCCCAAAACTCATATTGAGATAAAGGAATGATTTGATCTACTTCTGTCTATTCAATCCAGCCAATTAGAAGATGGGACTGAGGAGAAGGTTCTTCCTTCGTCTTGCACCTCCAGTTCCTAGTGTATGGCCTAGCCACGATAGTTTGATTCTACTCCCCTAACTAGACATCAAATTGAACAGTGGAAATAGACTAATAAAAAATAATCTCGTTCTGGGCTCTGAAGAGTGAGTCGAATCCTTAAGGCCAACGTCTACTCTGTTTTATTTAGGGCTAGGTTTGAATGTGCTTTGCAATGTGATGGGCCCTTTATCTGGGTTGTGCCCTTAATGATTGATTGATGTGTGTGTGCGTGCACAACCAGTGGTTTTCAAGGAAGATTATTTTTGATGCGGTGAATTTTAGGGTTCAAATCTTTCTTAGTAGCTTTTAGGATTCAACTTCAGGTATTTTCAGACAAGTTTTGTTGGCACACCAGTTTTTGAAAGTATAGGTGAATATGTTTTCCTTTAAAACTTAAAAGAATGTGGAGTGCCTGGTAAATCCATAAGAGTTGAACCTAATCGGCAGCTACTTGATGAGTTGATTTTAATTGAAGTGGTGTGGCCCAATCAACGCAAATGATTAGCCTGTTGCACTACTTAATTAGGCACACAAGTGATTACCTAATCTGATTTCTACTCAATTATGTGTTTGGATGTGTGTACCAACTCCAAAGGTTGGTTTACCGATTGAGTTTGAAAATCAGATGATGTTGTGTACCTCTGTGAGATTTTGTTTTATTTTCTTTTTAATTGTGGAGGTTGAGGCAGGTGTGGGTGTCAAACAAACAAACAAAACTAACCTTAGAGTTTATAAGAACACCTAGGTTGATTGATGTTCGTGTTATTACGTGGTGGAATGAAAACTAATGGGTGGAAGGTGAGGGATAACTTATAGAACCTTCAACAGCACCTTGCTCTAATCTACCGCTTTTGCTCATCTCAAAAGAGTACCTGTAATCACAATAAGAAAGGAGAGAAGTGAGGTAAATGATTTGTAAGTTATAAAACGTGAAAAAAAATCAAAGAGCATTGCCTCCCCGGCAACGGTGCCACAATGTTGAACCTACGAAGTACTACGCTAACGTATTTGGTTTTGAAAATCTATCGTCGTAGTATGAAAGCGAAGAACTTGTGTTCAACAAATAAAATTTATACCGGAATAGAAATCTCAGGTCGAACTCAAGGAGGCAGACATTTGATTAAAAATATGCGTTTGTTTTATTTGTCATGAAGTTAATTGATTAGAAACTATCCATTTGTTTACAATAAATAGAAGAGAGAGAGAGAGAATATTACAAACAAAAACCAAAATGAGATTTAGAATGAACATGGAATTCATTATCAAATAGATTGTTCGTTGAACTACTCATTATGACTAAAAAATGGGAAAATGATTATACTAGAAAGTAGTAAATCTACTCTAGAAAGCAGTAAAAAGAATGGGGAGAGAGAAACCTCCTCAATGGTCACTAGGAGGATGAGTCGGACGGGACGACGCTTGGAAGATGGGGAACGGAGTTGGACGAAGGAGGACGAAGCGAGAAGAACGGGAATGAGGCAGCACGTCGTCGTTGTCGTGGGATCCACTTCTGAAAGGGGGATGAAAATTGGACTTTATCTCTTGAGAAGCATCTCGGGTGTGGGACAAGCTTCTCTTGAGCTTTGGAGAGGGGGAGAAGAGAAAGAAGGGATGAAAATTTCATATGGAGGGGTCTCCTTTTATAGTTGCAAGGAGTGAGGGCAATTTGGTCTTTTTAATTTCAAAAATAATAATTCAGGACCTTTAATGACAAATAAAACCATCGCTAAAGGTCCGAACGTGGCCTTCGTGGGCGACACTCGCACGCCTGCTCGCCTCCCACACGTGAAACACGCGTTCACGTTCTTGAATTCTTGGTCGTTTGATCGCGAGATCGAACGACTGAGATGCATCCTCGCTGCGCCTCAACTACTTGCTCGCCCACGTCTGATCCCACGTTACGCGCCGGCGTCTGATGTGGAGTGAGCGCTATCGCGCACGTGCGACTGCTCGATTGCGATCGAGTGGTCAATCACGCCTCCTTGTCGCGCCTCAGCTGCCACTTGCCAAGGTTCGAACGCGCGCCCCACCTTCTCGTGAGCGTATTCGACCAATGCACTATCAACGCATTTGTGTCACGCTTAAGTTTTGTGTGCGCACGCTCAGAGCCATTGGATGTGCATCCAACGATGGAGAATCGTTGAAGAAGAGAGGGTGCAGTCGATGTAACGGCCAGTTGGGCGAGTGAGATGGCACCACATGGTACCATCTTGGTTGTCCATCTTCTGGATGATGTAGATGGTGCCACGGTTGTCGGATTGAGTCGATTTTTGTGCCGTTAGGCTGCAATCGTCGATCCGAATCCATCCATGTGGTCGGATTTGTTGTTTGAAATGCGGATTCACACCATCTTGGCCCTTGATCTTCTAGCATTCCTCAATCTCTATCTGATGCTACAGGTGTCTGATTAGGGCGATCTTAGAGTCGTTGAACTCCAATCGTCGCCCTGATCACATCTGTATGATTGGATCTTCGATCTGAGGCCCTAATAAAAATTTTGGTCTGTCCCTGAACATAAAAGGAGACAATTAACCTCCATTTTATTCAAACTAATCTAAATGCAAGATGATGCATGCTATGCAATATTTAATAGTATGTAATGCAATCCTATGCTTAAGAACATGCATAAATAGACATCTTAAGTAGTGTAAACATGTTTACATCACTTGTCCTTAGGTTGGGTAGCCTAAAAGTCTACAGACTATTAGAATCTATCCTAAGATTATGGATGATTTACTCTAGTTATGTCCAGGCAATCCAACCAGTTGAAAGGAGGGACAGAGGAGAAGGTTCTTCCTTTGGCTTGCGCCTCTAGTTCCTAGTGTACCCCCCAACCACGGTCGTTTAATGCTACTCCCCAAGCTAGACATCAGATTGACTAGTATAAGTAGGTTAATCATGAACAATATCAATCTGGACCACGAAGAGGGAATCAGTCCATATGGCCAACGTCTAATCAATTTTAGTTAGGCTTGGGATATTGGTGCTTCTTGAATATGATGGGCCCTTAATAATTTGTTCGAGAATGTGTGTATGTGCACAACCAAAATGTTTTCAAGCAAGATTATTGAGGATGAGGTGAATTTAAGATTTGAATCTTACTCAGTACATTCTAGGATTCAAATACTAGGCATATTCAATCATGTTTTGTGAGGCAATCCAAGTTTTGAAAGCATGAGTTCAAATGTTTTTCCTTTATAAATCAAAAGAGTATGGAGTGCCTAGCTTGACCTAAATATTGAATACTATGGGGTAGCTACAAAATGAATCTCTTTTAAATTAGGTGGTGTGGCCCAAACAATTCAATCAATTAGCCCAAATGCACCACTGATTAAGTCACACAGAAATGATTAACCTAGACTTATTTCTACTCCTTTATGTGTTGATTTGTATGTACCGATTCCACAGGTCGGAATCTCGGTTGAGTAGATGAAAATCAAGCTAGGTTATATGCCTCAAATGTGGGTGTATGAAGTGTGTATAATGATTCATCCCATAGAAAGTATCTTTTTATTTTCTTTTATAAAATGCGGGGGTGAAATGGATGAAGGTGGCAAACAAGACACACAAAGTCTATCTTAGGGTTTACGTAAACAACTAAGTAGTTTGAGCCTTGGTTATGGTTGTGTCGAAATGAAACTAATGGAGGAGGACTGTGGGGGACACTTATAAAACACTCTACCTGCACTTTACTCCGATCTACCATACTTGGATCTCCATGCTAGGGTACCTACAAGATAGTAGATCAAAGACAAGTGGGGTTAGTGCCATGTAAATGCAAAGAAGCGCAGAAAACAATAAAGTGAATTTCGTTGCCTCCCTGGTAACGGTGCCAAAATGATGAGAGCATGTTTCGCATGTTTGAAATCGGGGTTACAAGTAACCTATTGTTGTAGCTTGCAAAACGTATCTATCAAATAAAATTTATACCGAAACTCCAAGGGAGTCCCGAGTCGAACATAGGGAGGCAACGTTTAATTTGTATGAAAATCGCACTTCGATTTGTTTCTTTTCAGTGTTTTAAGGTTTTGTTATTTTTTTATTTTTGAAATAAAATGACAATCAATCACAAGAGAGAGATAGAATCAAATATGATATATTACATGAATGTCAATTATAATAATCTAGAAAACTTAAAAAGATAGGGAGGTGAGAAGAAATCTCCCGAAGCGGTTGTTCGGTGAGACGACGATGCCTAGTGGAAGCTCAGATGAAGGAGTTGGGTAGTAGGACGATGAAGGTGAGAAGCAGGAGGATGTCGGGTAGAGGAAAGCTTCAACGTAAATCCAGAATGGAGGTGAGAAGGTGGAGATGATCTGCTACTGGAATATAGGTGGGAGGATGGCTCCAAGGTGACCTATGAATGGGGATGGGAAGTTGGAGGAGTATTTGGTGAGGTAGAGTCTCGCTACACTAATAGGCACCTTGGGAGCTTGAGAGCAAGCTCTAACGGAGCATTGGTAGGCCTGCTAGAGCTTGGGAGTAGGTGGGAGTAGAGTAGGTAGAGATGTCTTGGAAGGGAGGGGGTGTTGGTCCTTTTATAGTGGATGAAAAGTGGCTAGAATAAGCATAGGACCATTAGTGACCTCCAAGTTGTCGCAGGAAGTGTCGCTTTAGGCATCTCGCACCCGCTCATGCTGACAGTTGGCCTTGCTGGCGTGCGCACAATTAGCGATGACTGTAAGCGTCCCAGTATGTCTGCCAGGCAATTGCTGAAGGCTGGCACCAACCAAGCATGCGCCCGCCTCATGCACGCAGAGGTCCTACTGGTGTGCATGCGCACGTGCACTGCTGGTGCGTGCTGCCACTGCGGTGCTGCTGCTGCTTCATGCGCTGGCTATGTTGTATGCTGGCTGGATTAAGAAGGGGGGACTGTGAGGATTCGAACTCGCGCCCCTCCCTTGTGATCCAACGCTTCCACCGTTGCGCCATGTTCGCAGGTGTATCGCGAAGAGTAGTTGCAGCTGCATGGTGAGGGCGGGCTCTCAACCGTTGGACTTTCATCCAACAGCTGAGATAACTTGATGAGTGGCCCTTGGAGATGTGGTGGGTGACATTGGGTGCTCCAAATGGTGCCACATGGCACCATCTGGACTGTCCACCCTTCATTGCTTGCAGAGGATATCACGGTTCTCGGATCGAGGTGATTTCTACGTTGTCAGACTACGATCGTTGCTCCGGATCCATCCATACCGTACGGTCGGATTTTTCATCTGATGTCCGTAAAGACATCGCATTGCCTCCTGGCCATATAAAATGAAGAAATTAATATACAAAACATACAACTATCCTAAATGCCATGTAATGGATGTTATATGGTATTTATAACTTGATATGCAATGCTAAGCCTAGGAACTCTCATAAATAAGCATTTTATCATGAATTCATGTGTGTTTATCAAGGCCCTTTTTATGCAGGCATCCAAGTGTCCAACTATTTACATGATTGTCCATCTTCTATCCATACCTTGTCGCCTTGCTGAATGGGGTAAAAGATAGCAATGGATGGGAGGTAACCCATCAATTTTCCTGCTTTCCTTTTCTCTTTCATTTTCCAGGCTTTGACCATCCTAAACCTGATAGCCTTTCACTAAGGTGATCCCTTTTCCCTCCTAATGCATGAGGACATTGCATATCATAAGCATGGGGGGTGTTTCTAAAATTTGGATGATCGATTTAGGATTTTCAAAACCTAAAAATATGCATTTTTCTTTTATCATTTTTTTGTTTTCTGCTTGCATACCAAAGAAAAAGAAAATGTTGAAACTTTTTTGAGGAAAATTTTGAAATCAGGACTAAGGTTGAAAACTCACTTTTGGTACAATGGGATTTAGTATTTAACAAATTAGGGATAAGGATACAGATCTGATGGGTCTATCTTTAAACTAGATCAAATATCCTTCTCTAAAAATTCCACCTGAACTCATGATAGTTCAGGTGACTTGATCCTTTTTTGTAATATGAAAAGTACCTGGCGTAGTTTCTGATTCAAAAACTTGTATCTCGTGCAAATCTTCCTATGTCAAATTTCACATACTAGCCAATAACTAAAAAAAGAACAAAAAATTAGAAAAACCCCCCTATTGGGCTTAGTAAAAGTCTGAAGCAGATTATTGGTTTGACTTCCCACCACTGAGAAGGGGCAAAATGCCTCCTTTGAGGATGCGATGTCAACATGTTACCGCCTCGGCGCTGCTCTATATCTATATTTCATATCTTTATACGGTGCATTAAAGCACATTTTTGCAGCTCAAGTGTGTTGGACGGTGCTCTACCTGTAGTGTCAGAGCAAGAGATTGAGTTTTCCTGGAGCGCCCCTTTACACTACATTGTGTTTTGGGGTTCTGAGCTCCTGGGTGGTGTCATGGACAGTGCTATCTCGAAGTACTGGCGCTAGAGCCCCCTCGAGGATCGGTAACGGTAATGATGATCCTGACACATCTGTTGTAAGACTAAGCTAAAAATAAGCATGGGGGAGAAGAAAAAAAAATAGAAAAAAAAGGTTTTAAACCAAAAACATGCCCTTATAAGTGTTGGATTTTCACAAGTACAGACATAAGGTTTTAAAGGATATTGCAAGTTGCAAATCAGATTCAAGAGCCTGAAAAATCCTAAGAATAGAAATTTCAAGTCATCTAAATTAACAAGGGGTTAATTTGTGAATTTTTTTGGAGGATATATTGATCTCATTTTTGTCTAATTTTTGGATTCGAAAACAAATCCCGTACCTCCTATGCTTGGATCAACCTATGCCCCATAATCTCTTTCTCCTCAAAAGTTGAAAAAATTAGATTTCCCCAAAATTTCATTATGTAAAAATTAAAGTTTTGCTGAGACTAGCAAAAGATAAGTATGGGGGTGTGATAAACGCCAGTTTATCATCATTCTTGTGCATTAAAACAAACTTAGCTCTTAGGATTTTACTCCACAAATGGATTTTTGGGTTGCATTTAGGCATAAATTAGGTTAGGCATGCATTTTACTTTTTATTGTCTTTTTGACATGTTTAGGTGAGTGTTAGGGATAAACAGATTGTCAGATCCCTAAAACCTCAGCACAGCGGAAGGCAATTGGAGAAGGAGAAGCTCAAACCAGCTGGAACTCAGCTTCCAATCAACTCAGTAATTAAGTTAATTTCACTTAATTACGAGTAGAAGAAATCACTTAGGTTAACTCGAAGTTGTGTCAGTTGTGTAATATAAGGTCGAATTAACCTAACATTTTAGAAATTTTTATTGGTTGAGTCCAGGTTGTTCACTGGGAGGTATAATAATTTTCTCCAAATTCACTAATTTTCTTTTATTTCTCTATAAGTTTAGGAGGTATAACTAAGTTGATTTTTAAAACATGAATTTTGTCAAAATATTTAAACTATAAAGAATATACAAAATTCCATATGCAAAACATATTTACTCAAAATGTTCTACTTTATTAACAAGTAAACATGCTAGTTTTTCAATTCAATTTCATTCCAAAGAAATTAAGGCAAATATGAGTAGTTCTATTAAAACACGCCTTTTTCTAATTAAGAACAAAAAGTAATGCAAGAAAAGATTTTCTTCAGCCTCTCATCTGCTTCTTTATTTCTTTTATTTTCTTCTCTCTCTCGAGCTCTTTTCTTACCTTTCTTCTTTTCTTCCTATCTCTTATTCTCTTTCCCTTAGTCTTCTCCTTTTGTTCCTTAGCCTCTTTTCCTTAACACTCCTTAGTGCCTGTGCTTTAACACTCCTTAGCCTTCAGCTCAACACTTAGCTTTTTAACTTAACATCCTTCAGCGGCTTCTCTTTTTCTTAAGTCCTCCAGCTGAACTGGGTTTTTTACTTTTTTAACCAAAATTTGTTTTATTTGCGGCAAGGTCCTTTCGAGGATACACAGCACCCCTTCAGAGTTCTCCTTTCTTTCCTTAGGTTCACTAGGATTTTCTTGACTAGAGTAGGGTAGGTGTGGGTCCTAGGTTTGCCTTCCACTCCTCAAAGTAACAGAGTTGGCAGATGCATACGGGTTTGGGTCTTGGGGAGGGTTAGGAAAGATCGGAGGGGTTTGATTAGCCAGAAACCCCAAATTTGATGAAGAAGCAGAAGAAGGACCCTGCTCAACCACATGAGCATGTGTGTGTGGGTCCCTCTGATTTACATACCCTTGGGCTTGATTGCTCGGATTCTATATGTTGTGCGGGTTGGGTACGGGTTGAGATGGCAAAGATCCAAGCTGACGGGTGTTAGCAATGAGCCCGATTTGCAAGTTGTCCAGCATGGTTTTCATTTGTTGCATGAGTTGGAGCACAGATCCTTGCATCTCTACCATCCTGAGGGTTCAAATCAGCCTACCCTACTGGTTGATGAGCATTCCAAACTAGCTGATTGACTTGATTCGGGGGCAGCGAGTATAAACATGACCCTAACCCATTGATCTTTGTGGAGCATAGTTGCCAGGTCAGAATTGGGCCTACTACCCAGGATTTTTCCAAGAGAAGTTAGGGTGGTTCCTCCAACCTGGATTATAGGCATTGGAATATGGGTTGGACCTAACGTTCTCCTGTACAGCATAAACATCCTCATTGGGCGAGGATGGAGAGAAATAAAGAGAGGTGTTGAACGTATGCAAATCGCTACGCTAACGTGTCCAGTTTTGGAAAACCTGTCGTAGTTCGAAAGCGAAGAATTCGTGTTCAACAAATAAAATTTATACCGAAATGAAAATTCCGGGTTAAACACAGGGAGGCGGACGTTTGATTTAAAAACTACGTGTTTATTTTTATTTGTCACAGAATAATTCAATTTAAAACTATCTAATTATTTACAATAAATAGAAGAGAGAGAGAGTAAGAGAGAAAGAGAAAATTACACAGAGAAATCAAAATGAGATGTAGAATAAACAAGGAATTTTTCATTGAGGAGATTGTTCATGACAACTAGAAAGCATAAAACAATTACTCTAGAAAGCGATAAATTTACTCTAGAGAGCATTAAAAGAATGGAGGGAGAAATGTCCTCCTCGACGATTGCTTGGAGGACAGACAAAACTACACTAGAAAGCAGTAAATCTATACTAGAAAGCAGTAAAAAGAATAGGGAGAGAGAAATCCTCCTCGACGGTTGCTTGGAGGACGAGCCGGACGGGACAACGCCTGGACGAAGGAGAATGAAGCAGGACGAAGGAGGACGAAGCAGAAGAACGGGAACGAAGCAGCACGCCGTCGTCATCGCGGGATCCACTTCCGAAGGAGAACGAAAATTGGACTTTATCTCGCGAGAAGCATCCCCAGTGTGGGACAAGCTTCTCTTGAGTTTTGGAGGGGTAGAGAGGAGAAGGAAGGGATGAGAATTTCATATGGAGGGGATCTCCTTTGATAGTTGCAAGGAGTGGGGGCAAAATGGACATTACAACTTCAAAATAATAAATGAGGGATCTTTAGTCACGAATAAATCCGTCACTAAAGCCCCGACATGGGCGTAGCTTCTGCGCCCACGCGTGCCGCTTCAGCTGCCCGCACGCTCAACACTATCGCACGCACAACAGTCCTCAGCCGTCCGATTGCAAGATCGGACATCTTAGGATGCGTCTCCGCCCGCTGCGTTGCTCGCCCGCCAGCGTACAATCGCGCGTCCGCGCCGCGCTTTTAATCGTGCGTCGACTCTATCGAGCGCGCACGGCCGTCCGATCTCCATCTGACGCTCCACCCGTGCCCAATCACCCACGCCTCCAGCCCTCTGCTGCAGCTCGAACCCGCACCCGCTGGTCGCGTAAGCGCGCTCGATCGCTGCGCTACGGGGCGCGGATGGTGGAGCAGACACTTTTAAGCGCGACCGACCACAGCCGTTGGATCAAGATCCAACGGTGGAGAGCGAGCGGGTGCGGGGCCTTCGTAGAATGCGTGCGGCCATTTAGGCGGCTGAGATGGCTCCACGTGGCGCCATCTTGGCCGTCCATCTTCTGGAAGTTGTAGATGGTGCCACAGATGTCAGATTGACTTGATTTTTGTGTCGTTGGGCTGCGATCGTCGATCCGAATTCATCCGTGCGGTCGGATTTGTCATTTGAAGTGTGGATTTTCACCATCCTAGCCCTTGATCTTCTACGATTCCATGATCACTATCCGATGCTACGGATGTCTGATTAGGGCAATCTTGGAGTCGTTGAACTCCAATCGTCGCTCTGATCACATCCATACAGTTGGATCTTTGATCCGAGGCCCCGATAAAATGTTTGCCCTGTCCAAGAACATAAAAGGAGACAATTAACCTCCATTTTATTCAAACTACTCTAAATGCAAGATGATGCATGTTATGCAATATTTATATCATGAAATGCAATCCTATGCTTAAGAACATGCATAAATAGACATTTTAAGTAGTGTAAATGTGTTTACATCAAGAGGGATCAGAGAAACTAGGATCAAAGGCCCCAGTTTAGAACCCGTAGTGTTCCGAGCAATGCTGGCTCATAGGTTGAGCCGCATCCAGTTGATTCATGAACTCCCGTCCAGAAGGAGCTCACAAAGAATGGAATCCCGAATTCTGGGATTGAGTGGATTGAGAATTGTTCACAGAGTTTCCTGCCATCCACTCCTCCATCCTTTTGGTAACCAGGTCCACCTTATCTAATTTATTACAAATCAGCTCCATATCGAATAAATGAGAGTCATGGACCTCATTAACATTCTATATGGGTTGTTGGGACTGGCTAAACGTATCCATGGAGGCATGGATTGAATTTTCACTCATTTCCTCAAACAAATCATGTGCACTATCTGCGTCTTTGTTGAGGAAATTGCCTCCGCAAGAAGCATCCACATGATTTCTGAGTTGCTCAATCAACCCATGGTAAAAAATCTGCATGAGTTGCCATTTCGACACCTCATGGTGTGGACACTTCCGCAATAAGTCCTGGAATTGCTCCCAGGCAACATGAAACTGCTCCCCCAGCCACCGGGAGAAAGTAGTAATCGCCCGCCTCAGTGCATTGGTACGCCCAACTAGAAAGAATTTCTTTAAGAAAGCTAATTTAAGATAGTTCCAAGTTGCTATCGACCTTCCTATGGTCCTGTACCAATGAGCAACCTTATCCCTCATGATCATTTGCTCTTCATTCATGTTTCGTGCTTTAGTGGTTTGGACCAAAGTGGTCAAGTCCTCCAAATGCTAAAACGGGTCTTCAGAGCCAAGCCCACAAAAATGTTTGATTAGGATTAACACCTAGGGCTTGATTTCTATATCTTCGCAGGAATCTGGACACCGGGACGTTCCCCATAATTTGAAGGATCATAAAAATCCTTCAAGAGCTGAGTGCCATACATTCTCTGGAACCATTCTTGCATTCTCTACATTTGTTCCAACTACCTTTGAAACATCTGTTATTGATTCTGAGGCAGAGGAGGTTGTCGATCCACCATGGGATCAATTTGGCCAAAATTCAACCTATGCCTCCTAGAATGATATAATGGTCCTTCCAATCAGGGATTCAGTGACCTCCTTCCAAGCATAAACTAGGAAGAGGTCGGAAGGACTGGGGATAAGAACCCTGCAACACAACAAAACAAGTCTGCCCTTAAGTTGGGTAGCCTAAGGATCTACAAACTATCAAAATCCGTCTTAAGATTATAGATGATTTACTCTACTTGTATCCAGTCAATCCAAGCAGTTAGAAGGAGGGGCTGGGGAGAAGGTTCTTCCTTCAGCTTACGCCTTCGGTTCCTAGTGTACCCCCCAACCGCAGTTGTTTAATGCTACTCTCCTAGCTAAACATCAGATTGACTAGTACAAGTAGGTTAATGGTGAATAATCTCAATCTGGGCCCTGAAGAGCGAATCAGTCCTTAAGGCCAACGTCTAATCAATTTTAACTTAGGCTTAGGATTGTAGTGCTTATGGGATGTGGTGAGCCCTTAAAATGGGTTGTGTCCTTAATGATTGATTGAATATGTGTAAGTGCATACACAACCAGGGTTTTCATGCAAGATGACAAATCTTGGTTAAGTATCTTTTAAGGTTTAAAATTAGGCAAATTCAATCAAATTCAAGAGGTAAACCAGATTTTCAAAACACGGGTGAAGATCTTTTCCTTTTGAAATCAAAAGTAAAGTGGAGTGCCTGGTATTGACCTAAATTGTAAACCCTAAGGGGAAGCTGCTTGATGAGTTGATTTTAGATGGAGTGGTGCGACCCAAACAACTCAAACAATTGGCCTTAATACACCACTGAGTTAGGAACACAAGTGGATACCTATTCTGATTTCTACTCAATTATGTATTTGGGTGTGTGTACTGGTTCCACAGGTTGGAATCCCAGTTGAGTAGATAAAAATCAAGTTAGGTTATGTGCCTCGAATGTGGGTGTATGTAGTGTGTATGTTAATTTGTCCCACAAGAAGTATCTTTTTGTTTGTTTGTTTTTCTTACAAGGGTGAGATGAGTGGGGATGGAAATCAAAGAATCCAAACTAATCCTAGGGTTTATGCGAACACCTAGGTTAATTAGGGTTTGAATTAGGGTTGTGGAATGAAATCTATGGAGGGGGGAAGAATGGGGAGCACTTATAGTTGTCTTTGACTACACTTTACTCCATTCTACCGCTTGAAGATTCCCTGTTGAGGTACCTGCAAAATAATAGAAGAGAAATAAAAGCAAGTTAGAAAATAATTAAGTGCATGAAATGCAGAAAGAAAATCGAGATTCATTGCCACCCCAGTAATGGTGCCAAAATGTTGATGCAGAAAATCATCGCAAATGGAGGTTGAGTTTTGAAAACCCATCATTGTAGTGTGATTTGCGAAGAAATCCATCAACAAATAAATTTTACCGAAACTCGAAAAGAATTTCGAGTCAAGCATAGGGAGGCTACGTCGATTTGAAATCCGCGATTATATTTTTTTGTTGTTGTTTTTGTTTAGAAAGCGAGATAATCACAATGAATTCGATATTAATAATAAGAGAGAGAGAGAAAGAGAGAGAAAGAGAGAGAGAACAAATACTTAATAATATGGATAATGCTTTTACAACTAGAAAGTAGGAAATATTACAGCTAGAAGCAGGAAATATTACAACTAGAAAGCAGTAAAATCTACTCTACAAAGAAGTAAAGATAAACGAAGTGAGAAGTTATCCTCCTCAACGGCTTCTTAGGGGACTAGACGGACAGGGCAACGCCTAGAAGATGGAGGGCGAAGATGAAAAATGGAGAATGAAGTGGGAAGAATTGAGGGCAAGGCAAGGCATCGTCGTTGCGGGATCCACTTCCAGAATGGGGGCGAGAAAAATTTGATTTTAACTCTAGAGGAGCATCTTGGGTTTCGGAAAAGCTTCTTTAGAGCTTTGGAGAGGGAGAAAGGTGAAGGAAGGGATGAATGAAATGTGGGGAGCGTAGGCCTTTTTATAGGTGTAGAGGTTGGGGGCAAAGAGGTCATTTAAAGTTAAAAACATTAATGTAGTGGCCTTTAGTAACGAATTTAAGCATCACTAAAAACCCTAAATGTGGCCTTAGCTCGCGCACACCCACCGCCTCTTCCTCTCCTGTACTCAACAACACTCGCACACATCCAGACAACCTCAACCCTCCGATTAAGAGATCGACGGCTGAGAATGCATCGCACCGCGCCTTCGTAACACCTCTCTCGCATGCGATGGCACATGTAGAGGTGCGTCTGATCACACGTGTGGAGCTCCTCACTTCTAGGCGCACCACATGGCGCTCCTGCCATCGCTCATCTCCAATTCGACGGCCCAATTTAACCATGCTCGCACTTGCACTCAATTTGAAGCGAGCCCGTGCATCCCTCTTCGCATGAAGTCGTGCAACCACTGAGCTACGCAATTGCTTGATGCGCGTTTGTGAATTTTGGCACGAGCTCTCTCAACTGTTGGATCTTGATCCAACGGCTAAGATCGTCTATGCGATTGAGGAGAGAGAAGGCAACAACGAATCCTTGGGCCGGTTGGGCAGCTAGGATGGTGCCATGTGGCACCATCTTGGCCGTCCATCTACTATGTCTTGTAGATGGTGCCATAGATGTCGGATTGGATCGATTTTCGCTTCGTTGTGCTGTGATTGTCAATCCAAACCCATCCGTGTGGTCAAATTTGTCATCTGATGTACGGATTTACACCTTCTTGGCCCCTTGATCTCTGATCTTCCTCGAATTATATCTGATGCTACGGAAGTCCGATTAGGGCAATCTTGGAGTCATTGAACTCCAATCGTTACCCTGATCAAATCCATATGGTTGGATCTTCAATCTGAGGCCTCAATTAAATGTCTCCCTATCCCTGGCCACCAAGAAGAAGAAATTACTATACAATTTGTACAATTTGACCTAAATGCATGATGATGCATGTTATGCAATATTTACAATGCATGATGCTTATATGATACTAAGAACATGCATTAATAGACATTTTGGCTATTCAAATGCATGCACATCATCCCCCTACTTTGCCGGTCCAACTTTACCATCTTCGGGAGCAAGGACAACATCAAATTCGTTGTGTGGTCGGAGATTATTTCTAAGGCATCGGTTCTTAGGCTACCCAATATAAGGACAGGCTTGCATTTTTGTGTTGCAGGGTTCCATTTTCCCCATCCTTCCAGTGTCCTTCCAGTGCATGCTTGGAAGGAGGCCATTGAATGCTCGCTTGGAAGGACCTTTAGACCATTCCTGGAGGCAGAGGTTGAGTCATAGTCAAATTAATCCCATGGCTGGTCAACAACCACCTCCCCCACCCCTGAACCAGCAAGAGCTAATTCAGAGGTAGTTGGAAGAGCTACAGCAGATGCAGCAATGGTTCCAACGGATGAATGGTCAAAGCACTCACCCTTGAAGGATTTCTATAATCCATCAAATTACGGGGAACATCCTGACATCATGATTCCCACCAGACACGTAGAAATCAAGCCCCAGGTTTTAAGCCTGATTAAACATTTCCATGGGCTTGGCTCTGAAGACCCATTCCAACACTTGGAGGATCTAACCACTTTAGTTTAGACCACCGAATCTAGGAATGTGAATGAAGAGAAAATGATCATGAGGCTTTTTCCCCATTCTCTCAGGGACAAGGCCGCACATTGGTACCAGACCATCGGAAGGCCAATAGAAACTTGGGTTGCTCTTAAATCGACTTTCATGAAGAAATTCTTCCTAATTGGATGAACCAATTCTTTGCGACGAGTGATTACCACTATTGCCCAGTGGCCAGGGGAACTGTTTCATGGTGCCTGGGAGTGATTCCAAGATCTTTTGAGGAGGTGTCCACACCACGAGGTGCCAAAATGATAGCTCGTGCAAGTATTTTACCATGGGTTGGTAGAACAACTCCATAATCATGTGGACACCTCCTGTAGAAGCAATTTCCTCAATAGAGATGCAGATAGTGCATATGACTTGTTCGAGGAAATGAGCAAGAATTCGATAAATCACGCCTTGTTGGGAATTGTAAATTGTGGATTTGATAGGAAAAGCGTCGTAGTATAGTTGCGAAATACGACTCAACAAAAATTAAGTTAATGAGACGTGAGTCCCGGTTGATCTCAGGGAGGTGTTTAGAAAAGAAAAATTGATTTTGATTTCTTCACTTGCTTAAAACAGTACCCCAGTCTCTAAGGTACGAGTTAAAATGCACCAGTCACCTTACTTACGCAAAAAATGTATGCGTGCATTAAATAAATCACAAATTTCAAGATGTGAGTTGGTGTGTGCATGACTTTGATAATCCGATGATGACTAATGGAAAACATGTCGATTGCTAATTCATTTATATCTTCAGGGATAGACATTTTGTTGCAATATAATAGGAGATGAAATCAGACAACTGATGATCACAAGAGAGATAATGTAAACAAAGCTTTCATTTCATCAATGGTTGTCATCATTACAAGTAGAGACATGCTTGTACATGAAATCTTAAACACACCATTTCTAGCTAACAGAATATAGATGCATGCATGGATCTAAGAAAGGTTATGCATGCATCTTCAGGCAAAGGATCACTACACTATTAAGCAGAAAAATTAATGTAGAATTAAACTAGAAAGAACAACTTATCTACTAAGAGAAACTGGGGCATTGGAGGTGGTCTCCAATGGCCGGTGTGGATTGAGGTGGTAGGAGGGAAGAGAGGGACGACTAATGGTGGGTAGGCCGACCTCTTGAGAGGTGGTGGAGAGCTTCTCTAGACTTGGACATGAGGTGGAAGTGGTGGAGGTGATGGAACTCGTGGAGATGGAGGTGCACATGGGATGGAGCTAAGGCTAGACGGCTAGATGGAGGGCTTGTGACCGTCCAAGGGGTCTTTGGGTTGGCACTCTAGAGAACTATGGAGTTCTCTAGAAGAACCTCCATCTTTGCATCAAGATGGGAGGGGAAGTGGTCTTCTTAGATCCACATTTTGTGGAACTAAGAGTGGACTCCCTTGGTTGCCATTTTTGGCAACCAAAGGTGGCGCCATCTAGAGAAGACTCTAGATGGTGTGTGAAAGTGTGTGTGTGGGTGTGTGTGTGTGTGTGCATGAATGTGCGGCTAAGTGTAGCCATGGGTAGGTGGCCAAGTGGACCACTTGGTCCACTTCTAAGTAGGTCTAGGTTGGTCATATTTAGATGTCTAAAAATAGGTTTAAGTGTAACCTATTACTTGATGGTTGATCAATTAAACTTAGCTAAGTTTAATTGGGTTTAGTGAGAACCTAATTAGGTCCTTAGGGTCTTGGGTTAGCCAATTGGACTAAGTAGATCCAATTGGACTTGCTTGGGTTGATTTCAATCAATCTAATTCAGGTCTAACCCTAATTAGGTTCTACTAAGCCTAATTAGACTTGAATAGGTAGAGATGGATCAATTTGGATCCTGGGTAGACCCAATTGGATTTAGGTGCACCTAATCAAGTAGGAATGCACCCAATTGGATGTAGGCTAGGTGATTGGGTTTGGGGCTGAGTCCAATTAGACTAGTCTGAGCCTAATTAGATTGGGGTTAGCCTAATCAGGTTCATTTGGACCTAATTAAAACAAGGCTAACCCAACTACCTCCAATTGAGCTAATTGGGATATCAAGGGATCTAAATGGGATTCTAAGGTAGGAATTGGGTTAGGGATAATAGGGTTGGGTATAGGGATAGTGGATAGTGGGAATCTGGATAGTGTTTTCCAGGTTTTCACTGAAGTGGGGAAATTGAGGTTTAGGGATAAGGGTATCTCAAAAGGGGGATAAGAGTTGGGATAATGTGGATAAGGGCATGGATAGCACTATCCATGTTTTCGATTTTCAACTAAATTAGCCTAAAAGGAAGGTGGATTAGGGATAGGGACATGGATAAGGTTATCCTAGAGTATAAGGATAGGGATAGGGTTGTCCTAATGCTAGGTATAAGTGCAAGGATGTCCTAATGTTCTTCATAATTTAATCTAAGCATTAAAATTCTACCAGTAATGTAGTATACCTCCTCTACACTATCTTATTTACAACTTTATTCCAAACTTTTGCTTTAGCTCTGCTGCAGCTCTGGCTTCTTCCTTGCTTCAGATCCAGCTTCAAACCTTCTTCAGAGCTTCTTATTGCCTACAATCCAAATAATACTCTAACCAGTACATTATACCATTATTTTACGCATATCAAAATAAAACAGGAAAGATGCAATGTATGCTGTTTATGGATGCATTACACTACAATTGTGCTAAGTTCTAACTTAATTTAGGTCATTTAAGTCCTATGATTGTTGCGCATTCATACCCTCATGCCTAAATCTTATTAGTCCCTAGCAAATGCGAAACTAAGTTATCTACAACTAGGTCCCTAAAGAACTGATTATTTGTATCAAGCATGAGACTAGAGATTCTTTCCTTTTCATTTTCATCCTATAATCTAGAAATCCAGACAATTGTGACAATGCAGCTATGTAGCTTATGCAACAAATTCGAGTGAAAAATTGATTCTCCACTAAAGCTTGTAGTTGATCCCTAGTGAAATTCTAGCAACATAGGTGAACTTCCCTCTTGGTATCCGAGATATTCTATGATTTCCACCCTAGCCTTTAGCTTAGGTAGAAAATGTTTGAGGCAAATAGGCGTGTATTTGGTGGCTCACTCTCCTTTGGTGCTGCATAGAGATTAGGACTACATAATCTAGATTCCCAAATTATTAAGTGAATCGACCCAGAGAAAAGTGGGGAAAACTATGCTCTCTTTGGTTCCTTTGTATTCACTCTCTTTTTCTCTTTTCTTTTCTTTTTTCTTTTTTTTCTTTTTGAGCTCACAATCTCACTGGATTTACATATATATTCCATATTTGGTGGTGTCTGATAGCGATTTCACGTGGTTTGTTAATTACGTCATAACGCGCAAAATCGATCAACTCTTAAATTTATATTCCTAGATAGGGGAGTATCTAGGGTCATCCAAGGAGGCCAAATGTTTGCAATAGTGATTCTCTTGCTTGCAATAAATCTCAACTTTCTTTTTGGTATTTTTCAATATATCATTTTTTTGTTTGTTTTTCAATTAAGACAACATGCGAAATGGTGGCGGGAAGGTGACTTACACTTCAATTTAAAATACTACTTCTAAGTGGCAAGTAGAGCCTCTCCCTAAGCTCACTCTAGGCAAGTGGAGGCCTAGAATAATTAGGGAGAGGGAGTGAAGAATGCTAAAAACAAGCAAGTAGAAATGCAAAATAGAAAATTGCAAAGAAGGCAACTTAGATTGATGAAAAGTGTTTTACAAAAAGAAAAAGCCTAGTAGAGGAATGCTTCTACTACTATAAAAATTAAAATGAAGAAAAGCAAACACAAATCCTCTAGATAGATGGTGAAGAAGAGGGCTTCTTGCTCCAAGGTTGGTGGCTCCCAAGCTTGAAAAGA
Source organism: Thalassia testudinum (assembly GCA_037157565.1). NCBI lineage: Eukaryota > Viridiplantae > Streptophyta > Magnoliopsida > Alismatales > Hydrocharitaceae > Thalassia > Thalassia testudinum. The sequence continues at coordinate 23,695,089 of JAZHRO010000078.1, forward strand.
ATCCTTCATCTCCTTCCTTGCTGTACTCCGCCAAGGTAATGTCCTCCAAGGCAAGCCCTAAGGGGCGTGCCCTAAGCTTCTCTCCAAGGGTGGACGTCCACCCTAGGTCCTTCTCCCTTGCCTGGACGTCCTCCTTGAAGTGGACGAGTCCTCCTCCTTGGCGTGGCCCAAGTTGAAGAGAGTGGGAAGAAGAAGGCACCAAAAGGGTTGGTGATGTGCCCCTTTAATCTCCTTCTCTACTCCTTCTTCTTGGCCGTAGGTATAGGTGGTATAGGTAGCAAATTACACTAATGGAGGATGCCCCAAAATGGTGGTAGGTGGTGGGTTTTTATAGAATAGGAAAGGGGCTAAGGTGACCCTTGAAATGGAGGGCTAGGATGGGGAGATGGAGGTGGTTAAGGATCCAATGGCCAAGGGTGTTTGGCGCCACCTTAAGGGGCACCTAAGGGGTGGATATGGTGGTTGACACCCCTTGATGTTGGCGCCAAAATGGCTTCTAGAAGAGGGTCTAAGTTGGCGCCAAGAAGGATTCTAGAAGGAGGGTTTGGTGGATGGCTAGGATGGATTATGTGGGTAGGTGTAGGGTGGATGAAGGGCTGAAAGTTGGCACCAAAATAGAGGTGGCTAGGGGTATTTTTTGGTGCCAACTTGTAGTGTCTTCTGGTGGTGATAATGGGGTGAATGGGTGGCTAGGAGGTTTCGCCAACTTGAGCAGGGTAGCTAGCTTAGGTAGGCATAAGTTGGTGGAGCTAGCTAGGGTTGAATTTTAAGGTGGTGGATGGCCAAGGAGCTGGTTGCTAGCTAAGATAAGCTAAGCTAAGCTAGCTTAGCTAAAGGTCGAGTAGAGGAGAAGGTGTTGGAGCTAGGGTTTGGAGGGGGGAGCTCAGGAGGAGAAGTCTGGAGCTGGCTGCTGCTGAAGAGGCTGGGATGGAGCTACGCTAGCTGGCTTAGCTTGCTAATTCTTTGCTAGCTACTAAGCCAAGCTAAAGTAAGCTAGCTTCTACCATAATGAGATGAGGTGAGCTAGGTCTGGTGCTCCCGGGGAGAATCAAGGTGGTTAAGGCAGCTAAAGTAGCTTAGCTCAACTAAGTTGAGCTAAGCTAAGTCCCCGGGAGCTGGACTTGAGCTTCCTGAGCTGGGATGAGTTCTTCAGCTGGCTGGAGTTGAGTGCAGCTAGATGTAGCTGGATCTGAGCTGGGGTGAACTCCTGTCAACTTAGCTGAGCTAGCTAGAGCTCCCTGTGGACTAGTGGGAGCTGGGATGAGCTAGACTCAGCTAAGTTGAGTTGGATCTGAGCTGACTTGAGATAGGGTGAGCTAAGATGAACTCTCTTGAGCTGTCATTCAGTTGAGATTAGCTGAATGGAGCTGGGATGTGCTAACCCTAGTTCAAGTGAGCTAGGTTCCAGCTGTGGTGAGCTGGATCAAGCTGAGTTCCAGCTAGTCTGGGCTTCTCCTTCACCATTTTCCTTCTTGAATGCTAGGGTTTTAGGGATCTGTATATCTGTATATCCCTAACACTCACAAAAACATATTAAAAAGACAACAAAAAATGTAATGCATGCCTAACCTAATTTATGCCTAAATGCAGCCCAAAAACCCATTTGCGGAGTAAAATCCTAGGAGCTAGGTTTGTTTTAATGCATAAGAATGATGATAAACTGACATTTATCAGTGTCACATGGAATTAACACTTTAATAGAGTTCCAATAACCCTGACACTAAGTTGAAATTCCTCAACCAGTATTCAGGCGATCAGAAATATAGGAAATGGGTTAAGGCCATATTTGGTGGATCACAATTGTGGTGGGTAGGTGATATTGCCTCAATGTAATTTAAATATACACTAAAACACTCAAAAAATCATCACTTTTTTTTCCTTTTTCTAATTGTTGTGGGTGGCTGGAAGCATGAGCGGGATCTACAGCAACGTCCTAAAGGTCTCTAATTGTCCCATACCCATTTTTAGCCCCTTTTCATCCACTATATAAGGACCTACACACCTCCCTTGCCTACCCATCACTACCTAGCTATTCCTCACCCACTCAAGAGCTCCAAGAAGTCTCCCAAGCTCCCAAGAGCTCATTCCCAAGCTTCACAGCCTCCTATTAGTGTAATACTCTCCTATTCCACCAAATACTCAACCTTACCCTCACCTCCTTCATAGAAGACCGCAGAGCTGTCCCCTTACCTCCATTCAGGTAGAAGATCACCTCCACCTCCTCATCACCATTCCTACATCTCAGTCAAGCAACCCTCTACCCAGATTCCTCCTGCACCTCTTCCCTGACATCCAATACCTCATCTCCTCTTTCTAAGCCATCGCCAAGCATTATCGTCTTACCAGGCATTCACTTTGGGAGATTTCTTCTCATCTTCATTCTATTGTTATTTTTTTAGCATATCTCTATTTAGTGTAATAAACATTATTCTGGATATATTTGATTCCTTTCATCTCTCTACTCTCTCTCTCTTGATTTATTTTTGTTAGTAAAATACCTTGTCTAGTTCTTCATTATAAAAATACAAAAAAATCACAAAACCCTAAAAATACCAAAAAGAAATAAAGCAAAACGTCGCTTTCAAGGAAACAAACACCGCCTCCCTATGTTCGACCCAAGACTCCCTTGGAGTTTCGATATAAATTTTATTTGGTAGCAATTTTTGCGACTACAATGGCAGGTTCTCCGAAACCTTAACCTTTCCTTGCAAAAACATGCTCATCACCTAACCCAATCACTAGGTAGCTGGATGGGGAGAGATCCTCTTCCTCGAACCTTAGCTAGGACTAGGACATCAAAATTAGGATGTTGATAACATAGCCATCGTTAACTAGGAGCTGATAAATGCCAGTTTATCATCATTCTTATACCCTAAAACTGATCTAGCTCTTAGGATTTTGACTCTGCAAATGGATTTTTGGGCTACATTTAGGCATTCCAATAGGTTAGTGATGGGAACACCATCATGAGCCACAACTATCTCAATTTGGTCAGATAAAGTAAATAAAAGCTCCTACATAACCTTTAGAGGGTCCTAAGTGCTTAACATTCTATTTTGAGAAGAAAAGATGAAAATAGGGTTATTTCTTCAATTTTACCATATTATCACAAATACATAATAACCAAGGGATACTTCAAGGGTTTTTTAAAGGTCATATGGTCATTAATATCTAATAAGTGAGTCTATACAGATAGAAATGAGTTCTCATGCATTTTAAGAATTAATGGACATCTCAAACCCTAAAAGTAGACTTGCTTAATTAACTGGGGTTTTGGTCAAGATAAAATTCATCTGAACCCTCTAAAAATCATATAAAAATATTCTCTAGGGTTTGGCATCCTTGATTTGACAATCTGAACCCATTTTGACCTAAAATAGAGTCTCAGGCAGATAATTACCCTAATTTGGGTTTCTATACAATTTACCCAACCAAACTTGGTCAAACCATAAATCTGACTTCACCATCATATTCCTCATATCTAAATTAAGTTTGTACCAAAATTTGGGCCCAATCGAAGATCACCTTGACCGAGTTTGCATTTTAATCCTATTCTGACTCTTTTTATTACAAAGAACCCCTCATCTTTTGAAAACCTTGCAGGGACACCCCTAAGTTCCTCATATTCTTCACATCCAGGTCCCTTCCACCAATGGGAATAGCCGTAGCATCTCCGGTGAGATTCAAGTGAGATTTTCTCACTCGTTTCTCAATCAATTAGTCCCAAATTTTAACCAGAGATTCCTTGAGGAATTCTCTTTCAACCAAGCCTGTCCTTGGACTCCAATTCTTTCCCATTCTCCCATGCGAATGCATGGGAGATGCGGGTCTCCTTGTCAATCAAGCACCACGTGCTTCCAAGCTTGATTTCCAAGCTTGGAATGCCATTCTAAGCCCTATTTAATACCCCGCGTAAGGCCTACCTCCTTAACAAGTTTTGGTGAGTCAAAATACCCTAATCTACCCTCTCCGGCCACCAAACACCTCTACTCCAGCGACCTCTCTCTGTTATGCTCCTCTGCACCTCCACCATCAAATTAGAGTTGCCACCGTCTTCCTCTCTTCCTCGCGCACTGTTGAACACTACGAACCTCCGCTAACGTGTTCGATTTTGGAAAACCTGTTGTTGTAGTTCGAAAGCGAAGAATTCATGTTTAACAAATAAAATTTATACCAAAATTAAAATTCCGGGTCGAACACAGGGAGGCGGACGTTTGATTTAAAAACTATGCGTTTCTTTTTATTTGTTACAGAATAATTCAATTCAGTACTATCTAATTATTTACAATAAATAGAAGAGAGAGAGAGTAAGAGAGAAAGAGAATATTACACAGAGAAATCAAAATGAGATGTAGAATAAACAAGGAATTTTTGCATTGAAGAGATTGTTCATTCTAACTGGAAAGCATAAAATAATTACTCTAGAAAGCGATAAATTTACTCTAGGAAGCATTAAAAGAATGGAGGGAGAAATGTCCTCCTCGACGGTCGCTTGGAGGACGAGTAGATTAATCTAGAAAGCAGTAAATCTATACTAGAAAGCGGTAAAAAGAATAGGGAGAGAGAAATCCTCCTCGACGGTTGCTTGGAGGACGAGCCGGACGGGACGACAACTGGACGAAGGAGAACTACGCGGGACGAAGGAGGACGAAGCAGAAGAACGGGAACGAAGCAGCACGCCGTCGTCGTCGTGGGATCCACTTCCGAAGGGGAACGAAAATTGGACTTTATCTCGCGAGAAGCATCCCAGGTGTGGGACAAGCTTCTCTTGAGCTTTGGAGGGGTAGAGAGGAGAAAGAAGGGATGAGAATTTCGTATGGAGGGGGTCTCCTTTTATAGTTGCAAGGAGTGGGGGCAAAATGGACATTACATCTTCAAAATAATAAATAAGGGGTATTTAGTGACGGATAAATCCGTCACTAAAGCCCCGACGTGGCCGTCGCCGCCGCGCCCACGCGCCTCCTCGGCTGCCCACTCCTCAACGCTAGCGCACGTCCAGCTCTTTTCAGCCGTCCGATCGCGAGATCAGACGACTTAAATCGCGTCCGTGCCGGCTGCAACCCGCCCGCCTGCGCATGCGATCGCGCGTTACGCAGGGCGTCCAATCGCGCGTTGGCGCTATCGGGCGCCCGCGACCGGACGATCTCCATCCGACGCTCCACGCGCCTCAATTACCCGCGCCTCCAATCCCCTCACCACGGCTCGAACCCGCGCCCCGCACTCGCGTAAGCGCGCTCGACCGCTGCGCTGCAGGGCGCCGATGGTCGAGCGCACGTTTTAAGCGTCGGGCGACCACAGCCGTTGGATCTCCATCTGACGGCAGAGAGCGATCGGGCGGGGGCCTTCACAAAATGCCAGCGGTTGTTTGGACGGCTGAGATGGCGCCACGTGGCACCATCTTGGCTGTCCATCTTCTGGAAGTTGTAGATGGTGCCACGGATGTCGGATTGACTCGATTTTTGTGTCGTTGGGCTGCGATCGTTGATCTGAATTCATCCATGCGGTCGGATTTGTCATCTGAAGTGCGGATTTACACCATCCTGGACCTTGATCTTCTAGGGTTCCCCGGTCTCTATCTGATGCTACGGATGCCTGATTAGGGCGATCTTGGAGTCGTTGAACTCCAATCGTCGCCCTGATAACATCCATATGGTTGGATCTTTGATCCGAGGCCCCGATAAAATGTTTGCCCTATCCAAGCACATAAAAGGAGACAATTAACCTCCATTTTATTCAAACTATTCTAAATGCGAGATGATGCATGTTATGCAATATTTATATCATGAAATGTAATCCTATGCTTAAGAACATGCATAAATAGACATTTTAAGTAGTGTAAATGTGTTTACATCACGCACCTCTCTGGTCAAAGGGAGGACATCTCCTTGCCCCATTCATCGTCGCCACCCTCCTGCTCCGTCATCTTCTCCGACTCCGGTCAGCCGCAATCGGAGCATTTTGGCCTCAACTCTCTCTCCTAAGACCCTCTACATCTTTCTCTTTCCCTCTACTTCTCTTTCTGACACTCACAACATGCGCACGACCACCAACCACTTACCTCCCCCTCCATCTTCTCCGCCTCCAGCAAAACTTCGGTGAGTTCGCCCACACTCAGTCCACCAAATCACCCTGTGCCACCTCCACAAACTCCACCGCACCTCACTCATCAAAAGCCCTCTTCTAATTTGGACTTTCATCCACCAACTCACTCCACCGAACTCTACCTCCTTCGCACACCTTCTCTGACTCCATTAGCACTCCACATGCACGCATTCACCACACAACCACCACAAACGCACTTGCCTTCACACGGTGACCCTTCTGAGCTTATCTGACAAAGCCGAGAGGCCGTGCTTTCCCTTTCAGGTGTTCTTCGGACGTCCACCATCGCGACCTTCTTATCCGACCTCCATTGCAGTGCTCCAGTGATGCGAAAAGTTGCATGATTTGTAAAAGCGGGTTTTTAATGTCGTAACACGTGAATTCGCATATACTTTTAAATTTGTATCCTAGATAGTGGGGTATCTAGGACCGTCCAAGGAGGCAAAAATTGCAATTCAATTCTCTTGCTAAAAATAAATCTCAACTTTCTTTTTGGTATTTTAAATAAATATATTTTTTTTGTGTTTTGAAATAATACCGGCAAAGTGCGAATTGTGACGAAAGAGTGCTAACACCTAAAATGCTAAGCTGAAACTTAAGAGATTAAAATGTCCACTACCTAAGCTCACTTTAGGCAAGTGGAGGCCTAGAGTAATTAGGGAGTGGAAGTAGAATAAGTGCTAGAACAATAGTAACAATTGCAATAGGAAATTAAAAAGAAGGCAATTTAATTAACTAGAATTTGTGTTCTTTTCAAGGACAAGTAGAGGAATGCTTCTACTAGAAATGAAAAAAAATTAAAAGAAATAAAGAAACACAAATCCTCTTGCAAAATTTTGTGAAGAAGGGAGTCTTCTTGCTCCAAGCCTAGCTGCTCCTTGGCTTGAAAAGAGGGCCTCCTTATTCTCCTTCCTTGAGAGCTCCTCCAAGGTGGATGCTATTACCTTCAATGCTCTCCTCCAAGGGGTGGGCATGCACCACCCTCAAAAGCTCCTCCAAGGTAGTGTGGACCACCTTCAAGATCTCCTCCAAAGATCTTCCTTGCCTGGCTTCTCCCTTGGCTGGCGTGGCTCAAGAGAGAAGGGAAGAGGGGAAGGCACCAAGGGGACAGAATATCCCCTTAATCTTCTTCTTCTCTCTTGGGCATGGGCTCTAGGTAGAATATGAGAGTGAATTTGCTCGCCAAGGATGGTTTGAATGGTGGTGGGTATTGGTCTTTTTTATAGGGTAGGATGGGGGGTTAAGGTGCCTCTTGAAATGGAGGGCTAAGATGGGAGGATGGAGGTGGTTAGATGATCCTAGGGTTAAGGGTTGTTGGCACCACCTAAGGGGCGTAAGGGGGGTAGTTAGGGTTGGTCAAGAGGCACCTAAAGTGGCACCAACCATGGAGAGGTGCCATGGGTTGGAGCCAACTTTGAGGTTTCTAGAAGCTGGGATTATGTGGAGGGTGGAGATGGGTTTAAGGGGAGATGTGTGGTGGAGATGAAAGGGATTTTTGGAGGGAAAAGTGGCACCAACAAAGGCGTAGTTAGGGTGGTTTTGGCACCACTTTTAGGTGTCTTTTGGAGGTGATGGGTAGGCTAGGTTGGCACCAAGTAGGTTTAGCTTATGTGGAGCTTAGGTGGAGCTAGTTGGTGGAGTTGTTAGGTAGGGTTTTTGGGTGGCACAAGCCAAGGAAGCTGGAGCATAGCTAAGCTAAGATAAGCTAAGCTAAGCTAGCTTAGCTAATGGTGGAGTAGAGGAGGAGGTGTTAGAGCTAGGGTTTGGAGGGAGGAGCTGATTCTGAAGAGTCCGGAGCTGAAGTGGAGCTGGCAGCTACTGAAGAGGTCAACATGGGGCTACTCCAGCTAGCTTAGCTTGCTAGTTCTTTGCTAGCTACTAAGCCAAGCTAAAGTGAGCTGGCTTCTGTTAAATGGAGCTGAGGTGAGCTGGGTCTGGTGCTCCCAGGGAGGATTGAACTGGTTGAGACAGCTAAGGTAGCTTAGCTCAATTAGCTTGGGCTAAGCTGGGTCCCCAGGAGCTGGACTTGAGCTTCCTAAGCTGGGATGAGTTCTTCTTCAGCTGGCTAGAGTTGAGTGGAGCTGGATGTAGCTGGATCTGAGCTGGGGTGAACTCCAGTCAACTCAGCTGAGCTAGTTAGAGCTCCCTGTGGACTAGTGGGAGCTAAAATGAGCTAGACTCAACTAGGTTGAGCTGGATCTGAGCTGACTTGAGCTAGGGTGAGCTAAGATGAACTCTCTTGAGCTGCCATTCAGCTAAGATTAGCTGAATGGAGCTGAGATGAGCTAACCCTAGTTCAAGTGAGCTAGGTTCCAGCTGTGGTGAGCTGGATCAAGCTGAGTTCCAGCTAGTCTGAGCTCCTCCTTCACCATTTGCCTTCTTGAGTGCTAGGGTTTTATGGATCTGTATATCTATTCATCCCTAACACTCACAAAAACACATTAAAACAACAAAAAGAAAATGCAATGCATGCCTAACCTAGTTAATGCCTAAATGCAACCCAAAAACCCATTTGTAGAGTAAAATCCTAAGATCTAGGTTTGTTTTAATGCATAAGAATGATGATAAACTGGAGTTTATCATCCAGCCGTGTTCTTCATTGTTATCACCTCCAGGCACCCAATTGCGATTGCCAGTGTCATCTTCTGCCTCAATTGAAAGCTCAACCTTCTACTGCTATGCACGTGATGAAGGCAGGTGGGATAATCCCATATCATGGAACATAAATGCACGCACAACACATAAGTTGATTTTGCACTTCTGCCCAGTTGCCTCAGCATGCGTTGAGGTGAAGTCTTACTCATGCACGCGCATACGTACGCCCTCACCCGTGGTTCACGCCACATAGGTTTGAGCCTTGGTCCGATTACCTAGCTACCAGGGTCCGGTCTAGTTCACCTGATTCTGAGAGAAAAAGAAGAGAAAGAAAGAGAGGAGGAGGGGCGATTTTTTCACTCTGCTATTCTCTACACTTAGCAAAATTGCGAGGCCTTCAACTCTGTTAGTGATATGCTGTGCTTGTGCCTCTCCCTTGAGGCTCAAAGGAGAAGAGACTCCTTTACCTCTTCTGAAGCTGTGTTCTGTTGGTGCTATTTCTACTGTTGGATCATTTTACTTGGCTGACGTGGAATATTTGGTTGGATTCAATGTTCATTTATTTGAAACACTTGAGCTTAATTAGAACGGGTTAATTGGTGATTCAAATAACCATTTTAACCCACCACTTTTGCATATTGTTACTTGAAATTATTGATATATCATTTTGAATTAGTTCTGGTTGCAATTGCTATATCTTTTACTTAGAATTGTGATCTTGTGATTGAATTGTTGATTGCTCCCTGTTTAGTTGAAAGTGAAATCGGGTTTAAAATAAATGCATCGTAGTATAGCCAAAATCGCTTTGAAAACAAATGAAATTTTATTACTCGAAAAATATAAATCCGAGGTCGAACATAGGGTGAAAATTGGGATTTATAAACCAAGAACACAACTTTCAAATTTGATAAAAATATGCAATGAAGAATTAAAGTTATAAAGCAAGAAAGATGATCTCAATGTATATAGAAGCTAAAAATGAAATATGGACGTCTGATGTAAAAATCAGACGTCTTAAGTGCTCAATGCTATAGTGCTTTTGATTTTTCTCTTCTGTTCTCTATCTTCAGCTTCTTCTTTCTTCTTTCTTTCTCTGGCTCTTCTTCTTCATCTCTGATTCCCTCTCTCGTCTCTGGCCTTTGCTTCTTCCTTCTCTTTCTTTCTTCTTTCTCCTTCTTGCCTCTGACTTCAACCTTGCTCTTTCTCTTCAGCCGAGCCTTCTTAGACTTCTACCCTTCTCCTTCTTTTTTCCTTTGGCTTCTACTGAGGCTCTCTTTCCTTAGCTTCCTCTTCAGCCTTCTTCTTCTCCTGCGGCTTCACCCTTAGCTTCTGCTGTGGATTCCTCCTTCATCTTCTTTGGCTTCACCCTCTTTTTCCCTTGAGAGAAAAACCTACCCCCTACCCTCCCCGCAAATTCTCTCTTCTTTCTTCTCTCTTAGACTCACTCTCCCAGAGCCTTCTCGGGTTAACGGGTCAGGTCAGCACGCCCAGAACCAGGCCCACCGGCGTGCATGGTGGGCAAGGAGTGCACAGGTAGTCGGGTCAAGAACCGGGTCCGCGAAGGTGTGGGTCGTGGATGAGGCATATGGGATGAGTGGGACCTCACCCCGTGTCAGGAGGCGCTAAGTCCCTGGCACTTTTTCCACTTATATCTCTTCGCCTGCTCAAAAACTTCCAAGGTGGGACTAAATGTCCCACCTTCTTCTTGCGCACGCCCGCAGCAGGTGACGCAATCGATTGCAACAGATGCGGGGACTTGGCCTCTAATCGCTGGGCTGGAGTTATTCGCAAAGGAAGCCCGCATGTCTGGGACCTGAAAACTTGAATCCTGAAGCCTTGGATGAAGCTTGCAAGCTTCTTCGAGCTTGATCCAATGGCAACCAAGACCTGAACCTGTCCACAAGCAAAACAGCCTTACCACCTCATCAAATCACACAAAAAGCTTCGTCGTGACACAACGAAGGTGGCCCAGTGGTTGGCGTGGCACGAGGCGGCCTGGGCGTACGTGCCTGGGTCATTCTGTGGCTGTGGAGATGGGTGTGTTTAGGGGAAGTGTGTGGAGTGTGTTGCAGGCAATGGAAAGAAGGAAGATGATCAGTGGGATGTGGCGAAGCTTTTGAGGTGGCTGGCGAGGTGGGTGGGTGTGTGGAATGGCAGATGCACCTCGCCCATGGTCTGCCGGAGATGGAGAAGGTGACGGTGGTGTGTGAGCGTCGGGGCATGATAATAGAAATAGATGAAGGGAAAATAAAGAGCAGAAGGAGAGGACTTATCTATGAGGGGATAGACGAACAGGGAGCGGAGAAGGCGGACGGCTTGTATGTGCTGTCACCGGAGACAAAGACCCAGTGAGAGAGGGACAGCGACGACGAGAGAGAGGCAGGCACAGGTGCAAGTGTGGCACGACGTGGATGAAGGAGGCAAAGGCAACTCTACCACTGGTATTGTGGCAGAGCGACGAGAAGAGGAGGTAGGAGTCATCGGAGCTTGCTAGGATTTTGGCTGGAGGGGAAGAGAGGAAGATTGGGGGTTTTCTCAGGCCAAATCAAGCTTGAGAGGAGCGGGAGGATCTGGGGTCCCTTTTATAGCACCCAGCAGAGGACCTTATGCTTGGAAAGCAAGCTTCCAAGCATGGCAACCTCGTCGGACTTGGAAGGTCAGAGAAGACCCAAATCTCTCATGCGTTTGCAAGAGAAATTGGGTGGAAATTGGAGCTCAAGATTGGGTTCACATGAACAGGAATTCCTCAGAGAATCTCCCTTTCAATTTTGAGAGGGATTCTCTGAGGAATCAAGGAGATGCCCCCCTTGAATCCTCGTCGGAGTAGGATTCCTCCGCTGTAATGGCTGAGGGGCCTAATTGCAAAGAACAATAAGGAAGCTAGGGGGTGTCTGCAAGAGTTTTCAAAAGCTAGGGGTATAAATGTAATTGGGTTGGACTGTTTTGCAAAGTAGGTAAAGGTGAACTTCCCTTAGGTCTAAATTTTGGTATAAACCTAATTTGGACCTAAGGAATCCAATGGTGAAGTTGGATTTTAGGTTTGACCATGTTTGACTGGGTATTTTACACAAAAACCTAATTTATGGCAAACATTTGACTAGGACCCTTATTTAGGCCAAAATAGGTTTTAAAGGCCAAATTGATGGTTCTAAACTATAGAAGATATTTTTACATGAATTTTAGAGGGTTTAGTTGAATTTTATCTTGACCAGAACCTTGTTAAATTAAGTGGGTCTGTTTTAAGGTTACAAGAAGTCATTTAATTCCCAGATTTCACATTAACCCTTTTCTATTTTAACCAACCCACTTTTTATCTTTTTAAGACCATTTGACCTATGTTTAGCCCTTGAGAAATCTTGTTGTTGTACTGCAATGGTAAAATTACAATTTTACCCCTTGCTTATTGCTTTTCTTTCAGAAGGGTTTTTCCTTGAGTTACGTCCTCCAGTTGGTTATGTAGGAGCTTCTGTTCTCTTTGCTAGGTCAAAATGAGCTAGTTAAGGATCATGATGGTGTTCCCATCACCCCCTATGCTCGACCTCGGACTTTTCTGAGTTATAAATTTAAGTGTTTTAATGTGATTTTGTCCTATACTATAATGCATTTCTTAAACATCGACGATTTTGCGTTAACATTTTGGCTCCATTGCTGGGAAGCAATGCGTAATTTGATCTCTTGATTACAATTCCTGACTTGATACTAACTTGATTTATCTCTTTTGATTGTGATTGTGCAGGGATTTAAGCAAGGAGCAAGATCAACCGCACAAGAGCCACTCCAGGGGCAGGTAATCTCATTTTCCATCTTCATTAAGCCCGTGATTCTGAAAAGCTAAAGAAGGAAAAAATCAATTAGGACCAACTTGCATTCTATATTTAGATTCAATCACAACAAGTTGCCTAATTTGATTCATTTTTAGAAATATCCCAAACCTAATTTATGCACCTATTAAGGGATTTAAGACACCTAGGGCTACCACTTTCTTGATTGAGCCCTAGGTGCCAGATTTGGAATTAATTGATTGACCAATTATAGCCAATTAGTGTTTCCATTCTAAGGTTTTAGAGACACACTTGCTTAAAAAAGATTCAATCTTCCCAAACTGTGTGTGTCCTAAGCCTTAATTGAACTTACCTAAGAATCAAACTCTAAATCTCACTTGAATCCTAAAAGTGGGACCTAATAATCAAGGACAAATCAGGTGAAGTTGACCCATCTTGCAGGGTCAACCAATCTTCAAATTAGGTCACCACTCATAAAAACATCTTAAAGTTCAAGTGAAATCCTAAGCACCCATGCTCTAAACTTAAAAATTGTAGACTTAAGAGGTCAAGTTATCCATTCTGGTCTACCTGGACCCTCAGTGACAAGGATGGTCGGGTCGAGGAAACCCTGTAACCCGTAGGGATGCTCTACCCTGTAGGGGTCTTTGCGGGACTCTCCCTTCCTAGCTGCCCAGGTAATTCTCAGGTGGACGACTTTCTGATCTAGGGGTATCATCCGCCCGGAACCTCTATAGTCATCCAAAGATATTTGGGTGTCTTGATTGGGTCCATCACACCTTCTATCCCTCATCTTCTCCATCAGTGCATGTTTGGGAGGAGGTCCCTAAGACCACCCTTGAGGCCTCCATTAGCTATTCACTCCCATCGAGGCCGAGCCTTGACTTCCCTGTTTGTGCAACCACCCGACCATATTGACATATCTTCTGATTCATTTGAGCCTAGATCTCCTTCATCCATAATCATGGAACACCCAGTAGAAGAAGAAAACAATCTCCAGAATCAGCTTTAGTGCCTCAATGATCTATTTCAAGCCTTTATGAATCCATCGCAGTGTCTTATCATGCAAGCTCATTACAATCCTACTGCAGTAGCGATCGAACCTCGAGTCCAAATCTTGCTGGAGGTCCTGATAATGAACTCAAGCCCAACATGATTCATGCTATTCCTAAATTTCATGGGCTTAATTCCAAAGATCCCTTCTAGCATATCAAGCAACTCAAGCATCTGGCCTAGACCTTCGGGTCAAAAGCTCAAAATCGGGATATCTTACTCATGAAAATGTTCTCCTTCTCTCTCATGGACAAGGCTACTCACTGGTACCAAACCGTAACTCGTCTAATCAACACTTGAGCTGAACTGCAATCCAAGTTTCTGAAAATGTTCTTCCCTGTTGGTCGGACAAATGCTCTGCAGCACCAGATCACACATTTCACATAGCAGGCAGGAGAACTGCTTCATGAGGCATGGAATCACTTTTTGGATCTCATGCGAAAGTGCCCCCACCACGAAGTTCCTAAATGGGAACAAGTCCAATCTTTTTACCAAAGAGTCCGTGACGATATTCGATTATTCGTCAATGCGACCTATGAAGGAAACATCATGGGTCAACACGAAGACACCGTCTGGGAGATTCTCGAGAACATGTGCGAGAACTCCATCAATAATGAATCCATGGGCATGTTCAACTGGACGAATGCCCGTGCATTAACGAATCTGTGGGGAGCACATGAGACACAGGGCCTATCCTCTTCTATCGACTTGGAGTTAATGGCCAGTCACCTGGACAATGTCTCGATCATTGAGAAGAAGGTGGATGAACTAACCTGGTATCTGCAGCGAGCCACCTCTACACAAAACATATTCACACAACCACCCTCTGAGAGGGAGGCTATGCATAACATCTACCACCGATCTTCTCAGGGGATGGATCCATACCCACCCCCATTAGAGCTAGGGTTCGAAGGAAACTCCGGATTCGCCTACTCTAGTTGGGGGAACTCTGAACCCTCATCTTCTGATTTCTCCGAGGTTCCTCAGACCTGTGAAGACCTCAACACCATCTAGAACAATCCTTTCTCAAACACCTACAACCCTGGATGGTGTATTTCACATGGTTAGGGAACAATCAAAATCAGAGACCTCAATATCAACCCCGACCACAAGTTTCTCGTCCATATCAGCCGCCTCAACCCCGACCCAACCTGACTTACCAAACCAGGCCAACTCAGGAAGATCAAATGACTCTTATCCTTCAGACTCTAGCTGACATTCAAAAGACGAATGCGACTATGCAAAAACAGCACAAAGATGAGATCACAAAGGTTCGCAATCAACTCGCCCAAATGGCAAATCCCCGCCAACCTGGTGCACTCCCTTTGCAACCTCTACCCAATCCAAAAAACGTGCCAAGCCAAAGGCACGTTATGAACCTAACTTAGGGCCAGGCTCACTATGTCTATCAGGCCCCTTCTGCTCTATCACCCGACGGAATGAAGGCTTCGACATCATACATAGGTTATCAGTAGCAACCACCTCTTTTGCCTACCCCAACCTAGAACCAGGTAGGACTAAACTTTGTTACCACCCATAGTGGCAAAACAATTCAGGACCCACCTTACCCGAGCCACTCTCAGCCTGGTAATTCGCACCAAAACCCTAGGTTGGTTATCCAGGATACCCCTATCCCAGATCAAGAACCTAGACCAATTCTAGAGGAACCTGTAGAGGTTACATTTCCAAAGGCCTTGACCAAAGGAAAAAGGAAACCCAAACCTGTGGCTCTCTAGGAGGACCTAATCAAGCTCTTTGAACAGGTTCAAATAAACATCCTGTTGATGGATGCAATTCACCACGTACCAGCTTATGCAAGATTTCTGAAGGATGTATGTACACGTAAGCGTAAGCCATGAACCAAAGGCGGGAATCCAATTGTATTGTCAGAGCAAGCTATCTCCATCATTTTGAGCAAATTCTCGCCTAAGGCAAAAGACCCTAGTACCCCTCTGATTTCATGCAAGATCGGTGATTTAGAGTTCAATAGAGCCCTTATAGACTTAGGAGCTTCCATCAATTTGATCCCTATGTCCCTACTAGATCATTTCAAGGAGACTGAGCTAAAACCGACTGACGTGACTTTACAGTTACTTGACCGATCGATCAAGTCACCTAGAGGAGTCCTTGAGGATGTTCTGGTTCGGATCCGCAATTTCTACTTTCCTATGGACTTCAATGTGTTGGATATGGAACCTCCTAAGAATCTGAAGAATACACCGATTATATTAGGTAGACCATTCTTAGTGACAGCTAGGGCGAACATAAATTGTGAAGAGGGCCAGATTGAATTGAAATTCCGGAACAAGACGCTAAAAATTGATATATTTAAGGCCCAGAAAGGAATTAACTACGAGGCAATGGAACAAGTATGCAACATTAGTTCTGTGGTTGAGGACACCTTTCCCGAGGATGACTCGATTATCCCTAATCCTCAGCCCCAAGCAGATCATACCCCGCAGATAGAGGAGCCTAGCACCGATGTAGACCCACCCATAGCTCCCACCTTTTCTTTTGAGGCCCATCCTGACCTACCTGCTGCTACTGATAATCCTGTTATGGAACTGAAGCCTCTTCCCGATCATCTAAAATACGTCTTTTTGGGTTCTGATTAGACATTTCCTATTATTATCAATTCCCACCTCACCTATGATCAGGAAACATGTCTAATTTCTGTCCTCCAGCAGCATTGGAGAGCCATTAGTTGGACTCTTAATGATCTGACTAGCATTAGCCCTTCGTATTGCACACACCACATTTATACCAAAGAGGGTGCATGACCATCCTGTGAAATGCAGAGACATCTAAATCCTAATCTGCAAGAGGTCGTGAAGAAGGAGATCATCAAGTGGTTAGATGCAGGGATCATCTACCCGATCTCCGACAGTCGGTGGGTGAGTCTAATCCAAGCTGTGTCTAAGAAAGCAGGACTCACCGTGATCACGACTGAAATCGAAGAAACCATATTGACCTGTATAGCACACTCATTGAGAGTCTGCATTGATTATAGAAGACTAAATGCCTCCACAAAGAAGGATCATTTCCCACTACCATTCATTGATCAGATCCTCAAGAAACTAGCGGGAAATCGATTCTTCTACCTTTTGGACAGGTACTCCAGTTATAATCAGGTGGCAATCCATCCTAAGGACCAAGAGAAGACCACCTTCACCTACCCTACGGAAAAATGCATTTTGTAGGATGCCTTTCGATCTCTGCAATGCACCCACTACCTTTTAGCGATGCATGCTTGCCATATTCTCAAATATGGTAGGTGAATACCTTGAAGTCTTCATGGATGACTTCCCAGTATTTGGGAAATCTTTTGAGGATTCCCTCCTTCACTTGGTCCAAATCCTCAGGCATTGCATCAACGTGAACTTGGTTCTTTTCTGGGAAAAGAGCCATTTATGGTTCCTAAGGGCATTGTCCTGGGTCACATTATTTCTGAGAATGGCATCCAGGTTGATCAAGCCAAGGTTAATTTGATTTCTAAACTACCCATGCCTAGCTCGATCAAGGACATCTGCTCTTTTCTGGGGCACGTCAATTTTTATTGTCGTTTCATTCCCTAGTTCTCAAAAATCGTGTGCCTCCTGACTAATCTTCTCTCAAAGGATGTCCCTTTCGAGATCACCGATGAGTGCACTCACTCATTTATGAGCCTACGTGATCGGGTTACTCAAGCACCAATCCTACAATCCCTTGACTGGTCTCTACCCTTTGAGATCATGTGTGATGCGTCTGACTATGCAATGCAGGCGGTGCTTGGGCAGAAAATTGACGGGAAACCTGTGGTCATCTACTATGCCAGTAAGATGCTGGATGAGGCTCAACGTAACTACACAATTACTGAGAAAGAGCTGTTGGCAGTAGTATTTGGCCAAGAGAAATTCAGATCTTATCTTCTGGGTTCCCATGTCATCATTTACTCATATCACATCACTATAAGGCACTTACTCACGAAGAAGGACGCGAAACCTCAATTAATCCGTAGGATCTTGCTATTGCAAGAATTTGATCTCGAGATTTGTGACAAGCCAGGGAAACAGAACGTGGTAGCTGACCATTTGTCCCATCTTCCTTCTTCAATCATCTACTCGTTTGGTCTGATCACCGAGCTTTTTCTGGACGAACATTTATTAGCCATTCACGGTCTCCCCTGGTTTGCTGATATAGTGAACTACTTGGTTACGGGGAAAGTCCCGCCAAATTGGGCGACTTCCAGGTGGGACAAGCTAATTTCCGAGGTCAAGTACTATATTTGGGAAGAACAGTATCACTTCCACATTGGCAATGATCAGGTGATTCGGAGATGCATTCCCGATGACGAGGTCAATGATGTGATCTCATTCTATCACCACTAGGCCTACGATGGCCATTTCTCTGGGCGTAAAACCACAACGAAAATTCTCTAGTGTGGGTTCTTCTAGCCCACGATGTTCAAAGAGACACAAACGTATTGTAGGGCATGCGTTCATTGGCAGACCCTTGGTAGCATGGGCCCGTGGGATACGATGCCCTTGAACCCAATAATTATGTGCGAAATCTTTGAAATATGGGGAATCGATTTTATGGGACCCTTTCCTGGATCTAACGGCTTCGAATACATCTTGCTCACTGTTGATTATGTCTCTAAATGGATTGAAGTTGTCCCCATGAGAACTTGCGATCATAAAGTTATTCTCCGATTCATCCAGGAGAACATCTTTCCCAAATTTGGGGTTCCTAAAGCCATCATCAACGATGGCGGGTCTCATTTCAACAATGTGCACTTCCAATCCCTGATAAAAAGTACAGGGTGTCGCATCATATCTCGACTCCTTACCACCCCCAGACTAATGGACTGGCAGAACTGTCAAATTGAGAGATCAAGAAGATCCTTGAGGTCACTGTTCAGCCTGATAAGAAGTATTGGTCACTCGCCTTTCGGAAGCTTTGTGGGCCTATAGGACCGCCCTTACCCAATTAGTCATGTCTCCCCTCATATTATTGTATGGAAAGGCATGTCACCTTCCCATAGAGATGGAGCATAAGGCCTATTGGGCAGTATGGAAGTGCAATTTGGATCTGATGAAGGCTGGAATACACCACCAATTGCAAATGAGTGAGATCGAGGAACTACGCAATGATGCGTACGAGAACTCGTGTATCTACAAAGAGTGGGTCAAAGCCTTCCATGACAGGCACATTATGCAAAAATCTTTCCACCCTGGTCAGAAAGTCCTACTCTTTGATGCCAAACTCAAACTCTTCCCAGGAAAACTTAGATCTAAGTGGATTGGACCTTTCTTAGGAAGAAAAATCTTTGGAAATAGAGTTGTTGAAATTAGTGAACTCGGCCATGATTCTGAACCTTTTGTCATGAACGGTCAAAGACAAACCATTCATCGAGTTCACCAACCTGAACGTGGCTGAGTTATCTTTTGATGTCCATTCTCTCTGAGCTTATTGCACCCAGCTGATGGTGTTAAACTTAGCACTTAACAAGAGGCAACCCGTCATCTCTTTGAAAAACCTAAAATCCTTTTGACATATCTCTTCACTGAAATCATATTGCACTTTAGGGTTCGTCTATTAGAATAGCCGACTCCACCTCTGGTGCACGTACCAGAGCTTGAAATCGTCTGCAACAGTTACCCTGACCCATCCACCCACCCTTTGAACTTATTCTAATGTACAATCTAAGCTGAACTCAAACCCACCTAATTTACAATGAGGATATTGCAAATCGTAGACATGGGGGTATTAAAGTGTAAAACGCCATGAAAATCAACTCTCACAAAAGGATTTTCCAAAAAAAAAAAGATGGAGGATTGAGGAAAGAGAAGGTCCATTTGAGAGAAAAATGAGAAAAAGGAGGGAGGAAAATTGAAAAGAAAAGAAAGGAGCAAAAAGATAAAGAAAAAAATGGAGTCCCTTCAAAATGATATGGAGCTTACCTAACTTCTAGGTTAGATCAAATGATGAATTAAGACATAGAAGCCTAAAACTTAAGGGATTAGTGGTGAATACCGACCTTAGGCCTCTTGGATCTGTTCTGAGATTTAAACACTCATGTGCTTGTCAAGATCCAGATTAGTCCTCAAGAGGTTTAGGAAAATGCAAAGCTTATGTATTAGGTCTAAGGCTTAAGAAATATTCGACCCCGTTAACTGACCTCTAGTTTGTGGGACTCGGTAACTTAAGCACCCAAAAATCACACACAGTCTAGTTCAGTGCACTTAAATATGAAATCCTGCCAAAAGCATTTATGCTGTTATGAAAATGGTCCTAAGATCTAGATTAGGAGCGGCTCAAAAGCACAAGTTGATTTGGACGAGTTCCTAGCACGAAGAGGTGGGAAATTCCCCTCGAAGATGTGCAATAACATACTATCTCCTCGATGCTTGGCTCCTAGGATATCTAAATATCCTACCAGGTGATAGACGACTTTTCGCTTAGCGTTATAGTATTTAAGTGGTGGAAAAATCGACTAATCAAAAATAATGAAAATAACCACTCGTAGAAGAGCGGGTTGTGTCCACAGGGAGGCAATGATGTAATCAATACTTAATTATTTATTGTTATTTCGGATAGTGCGAAATCCCTATTCAAATCTAACTTAAAATGTGAAGGAAAGTAGATTTGCAATAACTTAAAAAGATAAGGGTATAAGTGTAGTTTTCCCTCACAGAAATCCTCAACAAATTTAGGATGAATTCATGCAGTTTTCACGTGATGTGTACTAAAGACAATTAGTACTTAAGTTAGGCCCAAAATCAATCTTTAAACTAGTTAATATCAATACCATGCAATTATAAAGAACTATGAGTGTTCGAATACAATTCTACCACAATATAATAATAATAATAAAATAAAATTAGGTGGCAATGGCATTGAATGTAAATTTAAATTGGGGGGAAAATAGGGCTTTTTTCCTCTCTCCTCCTTGCGAGAGAGGGAGAGCACCGCGGGGGTTGTTGCGCGGCTCAAGAGGATGGCAAGGTCGAGAGCTCTCCAGTGGTGGCAACTGCGATGACGCAGGTGGCCGGCGGCGGTGGCCGGAGCTCCGGCCTATTGAACAAGCAGGCGGAGGTGTTGCTGCGGTGCCTGCGGTTGGTGGCGTGCGGGCGTGCCCACGCTGGTGCACGGGTAGGCGCTTGCAGGCTGCGTTTTGCAGGTGGGTGGAGGTAGAGGTGTACAGGCGGAGAGAGCGTGAGCGCTTGCAGCAGGGCACGCGGCTGAGAATACCTGGAGTAGGGGGTGCAGGAGATGGCGTGCGGGTAGAGAGGTCGTGAGCATCTACAATGGCTGGAGGGAGAGGCACGCGGGCGGAGAGGCACGGTGAGTAGGGGGCGGCCTGTAGGCGGTGCGGGCCCCTGCTGTGCGATGCATGAGCTCCTACAGTGGCATGGATGTAGGGTGGAGAGGCACAGCGTGGTGCGTGCGGGCAGGAAAATGGCGCTTGCAAATGAGCGGTGCGCACACTGCGGTGCATTGGAGGCGAGGGGAGCGCAAAGCGCTGGCTTGAGGTGGCTCTGAAGTACTTGGCATGCGGTGTATGCTGGGACGATGGAGGCGCTGAAGGGAGGTGGATCTGCGGGCAGAGGTGGAGTGAGCGCCTACAGCAGGGGGCGCTGGAGGATGGATGGGCGCGTGTGCGATTGAAGGGTAGAATGGGTTGCGGTGCTGGTAGGGGCAGACGCAGCGTCTGCAGAGGGTTGAAGTGTTGCGCTTGGTGCTGAAGGGGGGAAGCACTAAAAGGAGGATGCGGCTAGAGATGGGTGCTTGGCGCACAGTGCGCGCAGTGGGTCACAGGGTTCGCCCTTTCCACGGTGAAGCAATTCCCTGCAAGGGGAAAGATTCTTCTCCGTGCACCCCGCCTACTCTCTTTTTACTTTTCTCCTTTGCGCGTGAGTTAAGGGATTTTCCCAAATCCCTTAGCTATTTCTGGTCATAGTTGTTGAGAAAGGTAGCGGAAGAGGAAGATTACCCCAATGTCCGGCGGGGGAGGGGGAAAGATTCACGGCTATTATGTGTTGGGGAATTTATCTCCCCCACCCTTGTTTTTTCCGCATTTTATTACCTGCACATAAAAACAACAAAATCATTAAGTTATAGAATGTTATAAACTTAAATCATGAGGCGTAAATATTCTACAACTTAATTGCCATTATTAACACACCTAAACTGTACGATTAAAGATACTTAGGCTTAATATTAGTCTATTTTAATGGACTCATCAAATACCCCCATGCCTAAGATTTGCTAGTCCCTAGCAAAAATGAAAAATAATAGAAGTAATCAGAAGATTTCTTCTTTTCTTATTTCAAAACTTTAGGAATCCAGACAAATGTGAAGTGCTGATAGCCTAGGTAATAGATCCAAGTGAAAGAGCCGATTGGCATTGGGAGTTCTTACATCACCATTGGCAAAAATTTCTATCGAGATAGGAAACTACTTCCCACGGGGATAAAGCAGATGAAAATCTGTAATTTGACCCTGGTGTTTGGCTTAGGTAGGAGATATCAAGTTGAATGGATTTGTATTTGGTGGCACACACTCAACTGGTGCTACATATAGTCTAGTACTGCAGACTCTAGATCTCTAGACTATTAAACAAGTCAACTCAAAGAGAGGCTACACAACTGTACTCTCTTGATGTTCCTGGGCACTCCCTCTTCTTTTTCTTTCTGAGATCACAAATTTTGCCAGATTTAGAAATTGTACTCACTATTTGGTGGCCTCACATGGCATCCACACTTCAACTAAGGTCCTAATAACTCTACAACTAAGTTAGAGTCCTCAACCAGTATTTAGGCGATCAGAAATACTAGAAGGTAGGTATGGGTCATATTTGGTGGAACGTAATAGGTGTTCTATTGCCTCAGAAATAGTGTTACATCATAAACTTGGATTTTTTTTTTTGTAATAACTATTTCTTCTTTTTGTTCTTTCTGTTTCTTGTTTTTCTTCTTTTCTCTCTTCCTTTTTTTTTCTTCTATTTCTTCTTGTTTTTGTTTCTTTTTCAATCAACACAACACGATACGGACTTTTATTTATGAGGCATTATTAGGAATAATGATGGTCAAGAGGAAGTTGTGTGACTTATTTGGTGGAAGTGCCTATTCTCGGCACCGGGAAGAAATGGATAGGACAGGTGTATTTCTGACCTTTGACACTATTACCCTCCTTCAGTCGAGGACTCTATAAAGGACAGTCGTAACCATCCACCATAGTTATAGCTTTATTAAGACTCAATCTTTGTGTATCTTCCTTATTTGGTGACTCTCAGGAATTCACTCAAAGTACGCACACAGGAACAGAGAGTGAAAACTACGCCTAACTCTAAAGTATCGTCATCTAATTATCCAAAACTTAAGAGTCATTGCACTAGACTTAGCGCACCAGTAATCTCTCTACTTCTTCTCACAAATATGAGGTGGATTTACTAAAAGATAGTATGCCTGACTTCCTATGAACTGTCCAAGGGTTCAGTGGACTACAAATGCTCATTGGTTTTCCTTAAGGATCCATTACCAAATCTATGTGCACGTGAAATAAATGCACTAGATTCTAAACTTAAGAAATAATTCCAGAAGAAGAACCTCCAATAACAAAGGTATTTTGCTAGGGACTAACCCATTTAGCTTAATTTTTTTTTTATACTAATCTAAATGCATAAATACTTCCTAAAATGCAAATGCACTCCCCCATGCCTAAATCCTACAATGTCCCCATTGTAAAATTAAAACAGGAGGAGAAAGGAAAAATATCACCTGACACAGTTTGCTGGGTTGCCTCCCAACAAGCGCTGCATTTTCTATCAGCAACCAGACTAAGAAGGAACCTATATGTCTGGTTCCAGTGTAGTCTGTCAGCAACCAAACAAAGTTAGGCCCTAAAAATATTTGTAACAGTGCAGGCCTAGAAAATAGGTAACCACGGATGTTAGCGAGCTGGTGATGCAATGTAATTCCAAATGCTCGCCAAAAGAAATGAAAATAGAAAATCTCATTGTCTACCTTGGGAGGTCTAGGAATAATAAATGGAATATGAAAAGGGACCTCCCGAAATGGAATAAGTGGAGGATAACAAGGATCCTCCAGAGCATAACAGGTTTTAAAATATATATACATAATTAGTTCAAACCCTTGAATGGCGAGAGTAAAAGTACAAGCATCAATCCACACTCGCCATTCTACCCTAGGATGTATTGGCCTGATATATTCTCCAGAAAGAATGTACATGAGCAGAGATCTGAGCCACAGATCGGTTAGGGAGTATAAGGGTTGTTTGTAGTGTTGGAAGGTAATGGTTAAATCCAATGAGGGCTTAGTTGGTGTTAGATCCAATTCCAACAATGATTCAGATTGGGTACACTCCCTAGTTGTGGACAACTTCACGTTACCCTGCCTAGTATTAATGATCGAAGTCATATTTGAATCAAGGGTAGACTCCAAATTAGAACTCTTTGATGGCAGGGTGAAAATGTCAGAATCATTATCATTTCGCTCATCCCCAAATTCATTTGCTTCATTCAAATATTTGTCGAGGTGTATATGTGATTCATTAGGAGTTGGATCAGTATCTTCAATTATTTCTAACGGAGGATCAGTCTTAATATTTTGGAGGAAGCCTATATCATTGAATTCGTTATTGTTCTCAGGGTATAAATCCTCAAATGACGTGTTTTGTCCCCGAGAGTCTCCCATAGACTTCTCATTATTTTGTTTGTCCTCCTTTAATATCAACTCCGATTTTGATGGAGGATGACTCTCAAAAGAAAGTAGGAATCTAGATTTAATCATATTATTTCTATCCTCTGGAGCTAAATCCTCAAATGATAAATAATTCTACTATGATTCACTCCAGATTTTCAGTCTAGGTTCCTCTGTTGGGGCATCCTCATCCTCTGAATTAGACTCTTCATATCCCTGAGACCAGAATTGATCATCCTCTATTCCCTTAGGGTCACCTTCATTAGGTGCATTTGAATCCTTAGAATATTGAATGGTAGGTGTTGATTCCCTAAGTGGAGGGTCAGGAGTAGGCTCACTAAGAGTAGAATGGGATTCCACCAAATAATCAAGAGGGGAAGTGATAGGAACAATATAACCTTGACCCGGGTTGGTAGGGATAAGGAGAATACCGTCATTGGGGTCAAGGTCCTCAAGAGATAGCATCTTCCATTGCTTTTGACTGCAATATAATTCAAGTGGATAATCACTATGATCATTATCCTCTAGTGGCCGTGTCTCATTGGAAGAGTCTAAGTGATGGCTACCTAAAATTGGATCCCTATTGTCATTAGGTTCCTCAGAATTATTTTCATGATCATGGTTTATTGGGTAGGGATCAGGATTATTGGGAAGCGTGTAGCTAAGTTGTCTTATTTCTTTATTTAAGTGTTGACTATTCCTCAACTTCTCTCCCATTGATTCCATTATTTCCTTTTGTTGTTTTTGCATATCTATCATAAAAGAGGAGAGGCTACTATTATCAGGTTGGGGAGGATAGTCAATTTCAGGCTCTAGTTGCCTAGGGGTATCGTTCCAACCTCGATACGAAAAATCATGAAGGGTGGGAGGGTTGGGTGTTTACATGGAAGTAGGGATTTCAGGATTGGAAAATCCCGCTCCTAAGCTCTGCTCAAAAGTGGGAGTTATCAAGCCAATACTCCTAGGGTAAGAATGAGAATGATCCCATGAATTATCAATGTACCCATCAAAGGATGGATACGCTCGGAGCATGGGATCCTGATTAAAAGATGGGAAGTATTGACTCTGATATTCTCAATGATAGGAGTAAGAGTAATCCATTTCTTTAAGCAAAACAATTTTAACTTTCTTAGGATTCAGCAGAAAACTTCCTAAAGAGTCCTATTGTCACAGCAAATGCAAATTCAACGGGATCTGTTTTTAGTAGATTGCAGGCCTTAGAGTTATATGTTTAGTTGGTGGCCAAACAAGTGTTGCAAAAATTACGCTTCCTAGGCCAACCTTTGCTGGTGCCTATAACCTACTTGCAAGGGATGGAAGTCTCGAATCAAGCCCACACACGAGGAACTGAAGTAACTTGGTGGATAGGCTTATTGATTTCCGACTAACTTCCCTTGTGGTGCAAAAGAAGAGAGGTAGAAATTTATCTAGTGACCTTATGTGTGAGGTGCACAGTGTCTCAAGTGTGCAAGCATACAATCATGTTTTGACTTTTTTTTTTTTTTGAAATTCTGCAAACAGGATCCTTTTGCACATAATTTTTAGTCACATATTTTAAAGTTCAACCTCTTAACAGTCCCAATTAGTTTAAAATGACCACTGAATTAATTTGATTCAAGCACTTTAGTGGTCTTAGATTTAGGTTCAATGCATATGCATGACAAGTAATTAATGCTCAAGAGAAGACGTACCTTACTCCAGCTTTCTTCGTGCAGTGTATGAATGCAATGCAATAAAAAAATAAACTAGATGCTGCTCATTCAATCCTAGATGATTGTCCTCTAGATATGCAGCTTCTAGCAGGCAGTTCAAATTTTTTTTTCTTTTTAATAATAATAATAAACAGACCTAATCTAACTAACTAACTGCAATGCAGTTCAAAATAGTTCAAATAATCCTATAATCTAAATAAATGGGAACACATTCCCAAAAATACCCAACAAGGGCCCAAAAGACAGTAATTTAAATTCTAATGTCTATCTTGCTAAATCTAACTAAGACCTACTGCCTAAATCAGAAATAGGCTTCTCCGTAAGCCTATATGCGTGGGATCAAGGCCCACGTGTTCCTGTTGTCGTCCTCCAGGTGGCGTCAAGGTCCACCAAAAAGATCGTCTCCACCGTGCACGTTGTTCACGTTCAAAGTCGTCGCTTTGCTACGCCTCGTCGCTGTGTCAGATTCCTCGCACAATAATAAAAATGATTAGATAATTTCGCAACTCAAAAGATTTAAAAACAATAAAGTAAATCTATTGCGTCTGTTGCCTCCCTGGGAATGGCGGCAATTTTGATAGACGACTTTTCGCTTAGCGTTATAGTATTTAAGTGGTGGAAAAATCGACTAATCAAAAATAATGAAAATAACCACTCGCAGAAGAGTGGGTCATGTCCGCAGGGAGGCAATGATGTAATCAATACTTAATTATTTAATGTTATTTCAGATAGTGCGAAATCCCTGTTCAAATCTGACTTAAAATGTGAAGGAAAGTAGATTTGCAATAACTTAAAAAGATAAGGGTATAAGTGTAGTTTTCCCTCACAGAAATCCTCAACAAATTTAGGATGAATTCATGCAGTTTTCACGTGATGTGTACTAAAGACAATTAGTACTTAAGTTAGGCCCAAAATCAATCTTTAAACTAGTTAATATCAATACCATGCAATTATAAAGAACTATGAGTGTTCGAATGCAATTCTACCACAATATAATAATAATAATAATAAATCAAATTAGGTGGCAATGGGATTGAATGTAAATTTAAATTGGGGGAAAATAGGGATTTTTTCCTCTCCTCCTTCCGAGAGAGGGAGAGCATCGCGGGGGTTGTTGCGCGGCTCAAGAGGATGGCGAGGTCGAGAGCTCTCCGGTGGTGGCAGCTACGATGACGCAGGTGGCCGGAGGTGGCCGACGGTGGTGGCCGGAGCTCCAGTCTGTTGAACAAGCAAGCAGAGGTGTTGTTGCGATGCCTGCGGCTGGTGGCGTGCGGGCGTGCGCGCGCTGGTGCACGGGCAGGCGCTTGCAGGCTGCGGTTTGCAGGTGGGTAGAGGTAGAGGCGCACGGGCGGAGACGGCGTAAGCACCTGCAGTGGCTGGAGGGTGAGGTGCACGGGCGGAGAGGGCGTGAGCGCCTGCAGCAGGGTGCACGGTTGAGAGCGCCTGCAGCAGGGGGCGTTGGAGATGGCGTGCGGGCAAAGAGGGCGTGAGCACCTGCAGTGGCTGGAGGGAGAGGCGCGCGGGCGGAAAGGCGCGCTGAGCAGGGGGCAGCCTGTAGGCGGTGCGGGCACCTACTGTGCGGTGCGTGAGCACCTGCAGTGGTGTGGATGCATGGTGGAGAGGTGCGGCGTGGTGCATGCGAGCAGGTAGATGGCGCTTGCAGATGAGCAGTGCACACGCTGCGGTGTGCTGGAGGCGAGGGAGCGCCAGGCGCTGGCTTGAGGCAGCTCTGAGGAACTTAGCGTGCGGTGCCTGCTGGGACGATGGAGGCGCTGAAGGGAGGCGGATCTGCGGGCAAAGGTGGAGTGAACGCCTGCAGCAGGGGGCGCTGGAGGATGGATGGGCGCATGTGCGGCTGAAGGGCAGGATGGGTTGCGGTGCTGGCAGGGGTGGACGCAGCACTTGCAGAGGGTTGAATTACTGCGCTTGGTGCTGAAGGGAGGAAGCGCTGAAAGGAGGATGCGACTGGAGATGGGTACTTGGCGCACAGTGTGCGCAGTGGGTCACAGGATTCGCCCTTTCCACGGTGAAGCAGTTCCCCGCAAGGGGGGAAAGATTCTTCTCCGTGCACCCCGCCTCCTCTCTTTTTACTTTTCTCCTTTGCGCATGAGTTATGGGATTTTCCCAAATCCCTTAACTATTTCTGGTCATAGTTGTTGAGAAAGGCGGCAAAAGAGGAAGATTACCCCAATGTCCGGCGAGGGAGGGGGGAAAGAGTCGCGGCTATTATGTGTTGGGGAATTTATCTCCCCCACCCTTTTTTTTCCGCATTTTATTACCTGCACATAAAAACAACAAAATCATTAAGTTATAAAATGTTATAAACTTAAATCATGAGGCGTAAATATTCTACAACTTAATTGCCATTATTAACACACCTAAACTATACGATTAAAGATTCTTAGGCTTAATATTAGTCCATTTTAATGGACTCATCACCAGGGGCACGTAAGCACCTTATGCTGGTTCAGATGCCATGGGCAGCATTGTCACGAAATGTCAATTGCCAGGGTCTGGATTTAGCTACAGAATGCCATGGGCGGCGCTATCCGGAAATGTCGAAAGCTAGGGTTCTGGGGGTTGCCATGGGCGGTGCTATCTCGAAGCATCGATTACTAGGAACCCTGCGAGGATTGATGATGGGGACCAGGAATCTGATACAGAATGTGTTTAGGGCTAATCCAAGAAAGGAAGAAAAAATATAATGAAAAGAAAAAGAGAGAGAGCTCTCCACAAATAAAAAATCTTCTTCTATCCCTCTCTCTTTTACAAAAATGCACTGACAAATTGACCCTGGGCTAAACATGTTACAAGCACGGGTGCTTTAACCGCTAGGTCCAAGAACCTTAGGCTAGTTCCTGCGAGCCTTAGAAACCTTCACGGCAGACTGAGGAGAAAGCTAGTTAGGTCAGGATCTAGGCTGGTACTTGAGTACCTCTAAGCCTATTGTTGGTATTAAGATCTGAACCCTAGAGATGCGGCTTAGTAGGCCATCCTAACGGTTACATCCGACCTAGATATCTGGTTTGGTTCATAAAATTTTGCTAAGCAACTAGCAAAAGCTAAGCATGGGGGTATGATGGGAACACCTTCATGAGCCATAACTAGCTCAATTTGGTCTGATAAAGTCAATAAAAGCTCCTGCATAACCTTCAGAGGGTCCTAACTGCTGAACATTCTATTTTGAGAAGAAAAGATGAAAATAGGGTTATTTATGCAATTTTACCATCTTACCACAAATACAGAATAACCATGGGGTACTTCAATGGTTTATTAAAGGTCATATGGTCATTAATGTCTAATAAGTCGGTCCACACAGATATAAATGGATTTTCATGCATTTCAAGAATTAATGGACATCGAAACCCTAAAAATAGATCCGCTTAATTAACTGGGGTTATGGTTAGGATAAAATTCATCTAAACCCTCTAAAAATCATATAAAAATATTATCTAGAGTTTGGCATCCTTGATTTGATCATCTGAACCAATTGTGACCTAAAATAGTCTCATGTAGACAATTATCCTAATTTCAGTTTCTGCATAATTTACCTAGTCAAACTTTATCAAAATCTAAATCTGAATTTACCATCAAATTCCTTATGTCCAAATTAGGTTTGTACCAAAATTTAGGCCTAATCAGAGATCATCTTGACCTAGTTTGCATTTTAATCCTGTTCTAACTCTTTTTCCTACAAGGAACCCACCAGCTTTTGAAAACCTTGCAAGGACCCCCCTAACTTCCTCATCTTCTTCACATCCAAGTCCCTATCGCCATTAGGAATAGCTGTAGCATCACCAGTGAGATTCAAGCAAGATTTTCTTACTTGTTTCTCAATCAATTAGTCCCAGATTTGAACTAGAGATTCCTTAAGGAATTCTCTTTCAATCAAGCCTGTCCTTGGACTCCAATTCCTTCCCAATCTCCCATGTGAACACATGGGAGATGCGGGTCTCCTTGTCGCGCAAGCACCATGTGCTTGTTTAGTTGAAAACGAGATCGGGTTTGTAAATATTGCGTTGCAGTATAGTTGAAATCGCTTCGAAAAACAAATGAAAGTTTATTACTCGAAAAACTATGAATCCGAGGTCAAACACGGGGAGCAAATTGGGATTTTAAAAACTAAGAACACAACTTCAATTTGATAAAATGTGATGTTCAATCAAATTATGAAGTAATAGAAATAGTTTCAATGTATGTAGAAGCTTAAAAGTATGAATATAGATGTAAAAATTAGATGCTTCTGGCTTGGGCTCTCTTCTTCTTCTTCTTTCTTTCTTCTGATGTCTTCTTCTTTCTTTCTTCTTTGCTCTTCTTTCTCTTTCTCTGACTTCAGCCGAGCCCTCTTCTTCCTTTGCTTTTCTGCTGTAGCTTCCTTCTTCTTTCTTCTTTGGCTTTGGTTCTTCCCTTGTCTGTGGCTTCTTTCTCCTTTGTCTTCTTCTCCTTCCTTCTCTTGGCTTAGGCTTCCTGGCTTCCTCTTCTTCCTTGGCTTTTCCTTCTTCAACCGTGCCTTCACTTTAGCTTCCTCCTTCAGGGTCCTCTTCCTTCATCCTTTCCCTGTAAGCAAGTGCAAAACCTACCCCTACCCTCCCCCATGAACTCTCTCTCTTTTCTCTCTCAGGCTTGCTCTCCCAAAGCCTTTCATAGGGTAAATGGGTCAGGTTAGTGCGCCTGGGACCAGGCGCACTGGTGTGAATGATGCACGAGGAGTGCACAGTAATCGGGTCAGGCTACCAGGTCCGCGGAGGAGTGAATCGCGGACGAGGCGAGAGTAGGTGAGAGGGACCTCACCCCGTGTCAGGAGGCGATAAGCCCCTGACACAATTACAACTTATACCGCACAACTTGCTCCAAAATGCTCGAGGTGGGACTAAAAGTCCCACATGCTTCCATGAGCACGCCCGCAGGGGTCGCGCTTAATTGCTACAACTACAGATGCTAGGACTCCAATTGCTGGGCACAAGATGTTCGCAATAGAGTTCCGTGCGTCTGGGACTTGATCTCCTGGCACCTGGAGGCTGCTTGCGAAGATAGCAAGATTCTTCAACTTGCTTCAATGGTAGATAGGGGTCTAAATCTGTCAACACAAATACGGCCTCACGGCCCTGTCAGAACCCTCAGAAGGCTTCGCCATGACATGGCGAAGGTGGCTCGGGTGCTGGTGTGGTGCGGGATGGCCTGAGCGTGCGTGCCTAGGTCGTTCTATGGCCGTGAGGGTGGGTTTGTTCAGGGGTAGTGTATGGAACGTGTGGCGGTTGATGGAGAGGGGGAAGATGATCAGTGGAAGGTGGCGAAGCTTCTGAGGTAGTTGGCGAGGCATGTGGGTGCATGAAATGACGGGGGCACCTCGTCTGTGGTCTGCCGGAGGTGGAGAAGGTGGTGGTGGTCTGTGGTTGTCGAGGGGTGAAAATAGAAATAAAAAGGGGGAAAATGAAGAGTAGGGGAAGGGGACTTATCTGAGAGTGGCTGGACGAAGGGGGAGGCAGAGGGGCAGACGGCACGTATATGCCATTGTCGGAGACGAAGACCCTGAGATGGAGAGGCGACGATGACGAAAGGGAGGTCAACATAGGCACAGGTATGGCACGACGTAGAAGGAGGCGGAGATGACTCTACCACTGGTATGGTGGCAGAATGACAAGAAGAGAGAGGAGGAGTCACCGGAGCTTGTGGGCTTTTTGGCCAGAGGGAAGGGAATTTTGTGGGATTCTCAAGCCAAAACAAGCTTAGGATGGTCGGGAGGACTTGGGGTGTCTTTTATAGTCGCAGGCAAAGGGCCTTATGCTTCAAAGGCAAGCTTCCAAGCACAAGCATCCTCGCCGGACATGGAAGGTGAAAGATGCCCATATCTCTCATGCGTTCACTTGAGAGATTAGGTGGGAATCAGAGCGCATAATTAAGTTCACATGATTAGGAATTCCTCAGAGAATCTCCCTTTCAAATTTAAAAGGGATTCTCTGAGGAATCAAGGAGATAACCCTCTTGAATCCTCATCGAAGTAGGATTCCTCTGCTATAATAGTGGAGGGACCTAATTGCAAGGAACGACAAGGAAACTAGGGGGTCTTTGCAATGGTTTTCAAAAGCTAGGGGCATAAAAGTAATTAGGGTGGACTGTTTTGCAAAGTAGGTCAAGGTGAACTCCCCTTAGATCCAAATTTTGGTATAAACCTAATTTGGACCCAAGGAATCCAATGGTGAAGTTGGAGTTTAGGTTTGACCACGTTTGACTGGAAATTTTGCACAAAAACCCAATTTAGGGCAAATGTTTAACTAGGACCCCTATTTAGGTCAGAATAGGTTCTAAAGGCCAAATTGAAGGTTCTAAACCCTAGAGGATATTATTCTATGAATTTTAGAGGGTTTAATTAAATTTTATCATGACCAGATCCTTGTTAAATTAAGTGGGTCTGTTTTAGGGTAATAAGAAGTCATTTAATTCCCAGATCTCACATTAACCCTTTTCTGATTGAACCAACCCACTTTTTATCTTTTTAAGACCAATTTACCCATGTTTAGCCCCCAAGAAATCCTGTTGTTGTACTACAATGGTAAAATTATAGTTTTACCCTTTATTTCTTGCTTTTCTTTTAAACCATTATTCCTTGAGTTAGGCCCTTCACTTGGTTATGTAGGAGCTTTTGTTCTCTTTTCTAAGTCAAAATGAGCTAGTTAAGGCTCATGATGGTGTTTCCATCAGTGCTTCCAAGCTTGATTTCCAAGCTTGGAATGCCATTCTAAGCCCTATTTAAGGACCCAGGTAGTAAGGTCGATCTCCTTAGCAAGTTTTGGTGAGTCAAAATACCCTAATCTACCACTCTCTGTCCTGCTCCTCCGCACCTCCAACCACCAAATTGGAGGTGCCACCATCTTCCTCTCTTCCTCACGCACCTCTCTGATCAAAAGGAGCACGTCTCCTTGCCTCATTCGTCATCACCATCCTCCAGCTCTGTCATCTTCTCCAACTCTAGTCAGTTGCAACTGGAGCCTATTGGCCTCAACTTTCTCTCTTAAGACCCTCTACACCTTTCTCTTTCCCTCTACTTCTCTTTCCCACACTTAATACACAGTCATGATCGCCAACCACTTATCTCCCCCTCCATCTTCTCTGCCTCCGACAGAACTCCAGCAAGTTCGCCCACACTCCATAGTCCACCAAATCACCCCACGCCACCTCCACAAGCTCCGTCGCACCTCACTCATCAAAATCCCTCTTCTAATTTGGACTTTCATCCACCAACGCACTCCACCAAACTCTACCTCCTTCGCACACCTTCTCTGACTCCATCAACCCTCCACATGCATGCATTCACCATACAACCACCACCGATGCACTTGCCTTCGCACAATGACCCTTCTGAGCTTATCTGACAAGGTTGAGAGGCCGTGCTTTCCCTTTCAAGTGTTCGTCGGATGTCCATCGTAGCAACCTTCTTCTCCGACCTCTACTACAGTGCTCCGACTGTATTCTTCATTGTTATCACCTCCAGGTGCTGCGAGCCATCTCCAGAAGTCTCCCCAGGCACCCAACTGCGATTGCTAGCATCATCTTCTGCCTCAATTGAAAGCTCAACCTTTTGCTACTGCACACGCGATGAAGGCAGGTGGGATAGTCCCACATCATGGAACACAGACGTGTGCACAACACATAAGTTGATTTTGCATCTCTGGCCAGTTGTCTCAGCATGCACCGAGGTAAGGTGGGGAACACAACGCATGCGCACGCCCTCGCCCACAGTTCACGCCACGCGAGTCTGGGCCCTGGTCCGATTACCAGGCTACCCAGGTTCGGTCTGGTTCTCCTAATTCTGAGAGAAAAAGAAGAGAAGGAAAGAGAGAGAGGAGGGGGGTTTTACCCTTTGTTGCTCTCTACACTTAGCAAATTGGCAAGGCCTTTGCCTCTGTTAGTGTTGTGTTGTGCTTGTGCCTCTCCCTTGAGGCTCAAAGGAGAAGAGAAGCTTTGCCTCTTCTGAAGCTATGTTCTGTTGGTACTGGTTCTACTGTTGGATCATTTAACTTGGTTAACGTGGAATATTTGGTTGGATTCACTATTCATTTATTTGAAATACCTGAGCTTAATTAGAATGGGTTAATTGGTGATTCAAATCACCATTTTAAGCTATCATTTTTGCATATTGTTACTTAAAATTATTGATATATCATTTTGAATCAATTCTGGTTGCAATTGCTTATATCTTTTGCTTAGAATTGTGATCTTGTGATTGAATTTCTTATTGCTCCCTATGTTCGACCAAGGACTTTTCTGAGTTATAAATTTAAGTGTTTTAATGTGATTTTGTCCAATACTATAATGCATTTCTTAAACATCGACAATTTCACATTAATAGTTAGGCATGCATTACATTCTTTTGTGTTTTTAATATGTTTATTTGAGTATAAGGGATAAGCAAAGAGTTAGATCCCAAAAACCCTGACAATTTGGAAGGCAAAAGATGAAGAGGAAGCCCAAATTCAGTTGGACCCTAGCTAAATCCACCTCATCGCAACTGGATTCCAACTCCACTTAGTTGAGACTAGCTCATTTCAACTTCATTCAGCTCATCTCAGATGGATGGTAGCTCAAGTTTGCTCAACTCAGAGGACTTTAGCTCAATTCCAACTTAACCTAGTTGTGGCTAGATCATCTCAGCTCCATTCAGTTCACCTTATCTGAATGGAAGCTCAGGCTAGCTCAACTTAGTTGATCCCAACTCCTCTCAGCTCCATCCAGCTCCTGGAAGTACTATCTAACTAGGATTAGCTACTGCCATCAACTAGCTAAGCCTAGTCAGTTGAAGTTCTCAACTAGCTCGGGTCAACTCAACTCCAACTCCTAAAATCTCATCTCATCTTAACTTAGTTGAGCTAAGCTACTTGACCTAAGCTAGCTATCTCAGGTAGCTAGATAGTCTTCGAGAGGACCAGCTCTAGCTCACCTAAGTTCCAGACTAGAAAAAGCCAACTCAGATTAGCTTAGTTTAGCTACTAGCAAAGAACTAGCTAGCTAAGCTAGCTTCTGAGTTCTCAGGCACCTTTTCTTCGACTACTATCAACTCCAGGAAGATCATGCAACTCCAACTTTAGCTCCTCATCAAACCCTAGCTACTCTGCACTACTCTACTAGCTAAGTTAGTTTAGCTTAGCTCAACCTAGCTCTACTTCATGGCCTACTAGCCTACTACCCTACTACCTAAGCTCCACCAAAATGACCACCTACTTGATAAACGAAAGTTTATCATCATTCTTATGCATTAAAACAAACCTAGCTCTTAGGATTTTACTCCGCAAGCGGATTTTTGGGCTGCATTTAGGCATGCATTGGAATTTTTATTGCCTTTTTAATATGTTTTGTGAGTGTTAGGGATGTACAGATATACAGATCCCTAAAACCCTAGCACTCAAGAAGGCAAATGGTGAAGGAGAAGACCATACTAGCTAGAACTCAGCTTGATCCAGCTCACCACAGCTGGAACCTAGCTCACTTGAACTAGGGTTAGCTCATCCTAGCTCCATTCAACTAATCTCAGCTGAATGGCAGCTCAAGAGAGTTCATCTTAGCTTACCCTAGCTCAAGTCAGCTCAGATCCAGCTCAACTTAGCTGAGTCTTGCTCATCTCAGCTCCCACTAGTCCACAGGGAGCTCTAGCTAGCTCAGCTGAGTTGACAAGAGTTCACCCCAGCTCAGATCCAGCTACATCCAGCTCTACTCAACTCCAGCCAGCTGAAGAAGAACTCATCCCAGCTCAGGAAGCTCAAGTCCAGCTCCTGGGGACTCAGCTTAGCTCAACTCAGTTGAGTTAAGCTACCTTAGCTGCCTCAACCAGCTTGATCCTCCCCAGGAGCACCAGACCCAGCTCACCTTAGCTCATTATGGTAGAAGCCAGCTCACTTTAGCTTGGCTTAGCAGCTGGAAAAGAACTAGCAAGCTAAGCCAGCTAGAGTAGCTCCATGCCAGCCTCTTCAGCAGCAGCCAGCTCCAGTTCCAGCTCCAGACTTCTCCTCCTTAGCTCCTCTCTTCAAACCCTAGATCCAATACCTCCTCCTCTACTCTATACCTATCTAAGCTAGCTTAGCTTAGCTTAGCTTAGCTAGCACCCAGCTCCTTGGCCATCCACCACCTTCAACTCAACCCTAGCAAGCTCCATCAACTAAGCTCACCTAAGCTAGCTATCCTACTCCAAGTTGGTGCCACCACCATCACACCCCATCGCCACTACCAAAAGCCACCTATTTTCCCTCCAAAATAACCTTCTACAACCCTTCCCTTTTGGCTCCAACTTTCCCTCCAAAATTCCCTTCATCTCCACCATACACCTCTCCTTAAATCCATCTCCACCATCCACCTAACCCCCCTTCTAGAAGACCCTAGGATGGTGCCAAAATGGTGGTGTCTCTCCACCACCAAAAGCCACCGACACCACCATAACCACCCCCTTAACACCCCTTGAGTTGGCGCCAATTGCCCTTAGCCTTAGGATCCCCAACCACCTCCATCTCTCCATCTCAGCCCTCCATTGCAAGAGTCACCTTAGCCCCCTTCCTACTCTATATAAACCCACCACCTACCACCATTTTAGGGCATCCTCCATTAGTGTATTTTGCTACCTATACCACCTATACCTACGGCCAAGAAGAAGGAGTAGAGAAGGAGATTAAAGGGGCACATCACCAGCCCTTTTGGTGCCTTCTTCTCCCCACTCTCTTCAACTTGGGCCACGCCAAGGAGGAGGACTCTTCCACTTCATGGAGGATGGCCAGGCAAAGGAGAAGGACCTAGGGTGGACGTCCACCCTTGGAGAGAAGCTTAGGGCACGCCCCCTTAGGGCTTGCCTTGGAGGACATCACCTTGGTGGAGCACAGTAAGGAAGGAGTTGGAGGATTCTTTTCAAGCTTGGGAGCTACCAAACTTGGAGTAAGAAGCCCTCTTCTTCACCATCTATCTAGAGGATTTGTGTTTGCTTTTCTTTATTTTATTGTAATTTTTCTAGTAGTACTAGGCCTTTTTGTAAAATACTTTTCATTAATCTAGTTGCCTTCTTTGTAATTTCTTATTTGCATTTCTACTTGCTTTGTTTTTAGCATTCTTCACTCCCTCTCCCTAATTATTCTAGGCCTTCACTTGCCTAGAGTAAGCTTAGGAAGAGGTTCTACTTGCCACTTTAGAAGTAGTTTATTAAATTTTAAGTGTAAATCACCTTCCCGCCACCATTTCGCATGTTGTCTTAATTCAAAAAACAAAAAAATGATATATTGAAAAATACCAAAAAGAAAGTTGAGATTTGTATTCCAAGCAAGAGAATCAACTTTGCAAACATTTGGCCTCCTTGGACGACCCTAGATACTCCCCTATCTAGGAATATAAATTTAAGAGTTGATCGGTTTTGCGTGTTACAACGACGTATTTAACAAACCACGTGAAATTGCTATCACTACTCCTACTTCATTTTGGAGCCAACTATCCCTTCCATTACCACCCTACATCGACCATCAAAACCCATCTCCACCCTCCATTTTTTCCCTCCAAAATCAACACCTTCTAGAAGGTATTTTTGGTGGGAATGACAAGGCACCTCTTCATTTCCCTCCCATTTTTCCCTCCAAAAATATCCAAGCACCCCTTCATTTCCCTCCAAGAAACACCATAACCACCCCCCTTCCCATCCTATAAATACCCTATCCTACCACCACATAATCCCCATCCTTGATTTGTTTTTATTCCACCCATAGACGCCATAGTCCAAGGCCAAGGAACGAGAAGAAGAGAAGAAAATCAAGGGGGCAACCTATTGTTCGTGGCGTAGATCGCATAAAAGATGAGCACGTTGTAGTATAGTGCGAAATACGTCTCGAGCAAATAATTAACGGAACTGGTGAGTCCCGGTCGATCACAGGGAGGCAGAAAGCAGTTTTGATTTCATGTGTTTGTTCCAAATATAAGTATCAAGTAATAGAAACAATCAATTACAACATCCACATCACAAAGAGAGGTTGAATTTGATATATGCGATAGAATGAAAACATGAATGTAAACAACTACTACTGTAGCAGAAAGAGGGCACCACAGATGGTCTGTGGTGGCATTTTGGAGAGGTTAGGAGAGCAGCAACGATCTGTCAAGGTGGCCCAACAGACACTTTAGATGGAGGTGCAGAGACAGAGGCAGAGAAGACGAAAAGAAGAAGAGAAAGGAGTTGCAGAAGGAGAAAGAAGAGGAACTAAGAGAATGCCTTTCAAAGGGGGACCTTAAGCCTCTTTTTATAGCTTTTATGAAGGGCATTTAGGCTATTTAGGCTCTTAATTCCATGCAAAGGCTTCAAATTAATCTGATCCGTTGATCAAGAGATCAACGGTCCTGATTAAGCCTTCCAAATCCTTCTTCCATCCACGGTTTGATCTGGTGTTGCAACGTGGCACGCTATACGCCCTTGGATCCGCATTCGACGACTCCTGTTCGCCCACACGCCCACTATTTCGCCCGCACACCCACCGCACAATGCTTAAACGCGCCTTAAATCCTAATGCTTCCCAGCTGTCTGATCTCTCAATCGGACCGCTTGAAAAGCCTACGCAGCGCCCGCTAAGTCCTAAGGCACGCATCATCCCGTACGTCTACATCCAACGCTCCTGCGCTCGATGCAGCTCGCCACACATTCGCCGCTAATCCACCCAATGAAGATCCGACAATGGAATTTCATCCGCAGGCACTCGACTCCCAATCGCGCTTTGATCCCATGTCAAGTGTTGGCTGTTAGGCACGCTCTCTACTATGCTACGCACGCAAATTGTCACGCTTTCCAAATCCTGTGCAGCCACCCTTGGCCGTTGGATGGGAATCCAACAGTCAAGATCTTTCCCCTGCTTGATGAGGTGGCTGGAGGCAAGCGACGTGGCTACATCGCGGCCATTGGATGACGATCCAACGGCCCACAGCTCTCCTTCCCAGATTGGGGCGTGGTGAGGAGTGGCTATGATGGCACCATCATGGCCATCCATCTTCTTCTCCTTGTATCTGATGAGGTAGGCCTCCGATTGAGTTGATTTTTGTGCCATTGGATTGCAAACCTCTATCCGGATCCATCTATGCAGTTGGATTTGTCATCTGAGGTCCAGATATTCTTCAATTTGCCCCTTGGCTTCTGCTTCTTCTATGGACTCCCTAGGGTGCTACGGGAGTCTGATTGATTCGCTCTTGGAAGCATTGGACTCCCGTCATCATTCCAAACAGATCCATAAGGTTGGATTGGTCATCTGCAGCCCTGGATTACTTACAATTATTAATACCTCTCAAATAGTGCATTATCATGTATAAAACATATAAATCATCTAAGATGCAAAGTACGATGTGTATGCATGCAGAATACCCATGTTAAGGTAGGTTCTACCTTAATTCAGGTGAATTAGGGCCTATGATTGTTGCGCAATCATACCCCCATGCCTAAATCTTGCTAGTCCCTAGCAAGTGCAAGACTAAATGCATTTTATCAAAAGTTTAACTAACAATTTATTTCTTTTTGTTTCATAAAAAAATAGAATCCAAATAACCATGAATATAATGTTGTAGCTTGTGCAATGGATCCAAGCCAAGAGTCAATGTACATCTAAAGCTTGTACTAGACCCCTAGTAAAATTCTGTTGGGATAGGCAAATCTCTTCTCTCGGGGATATAAACTATTCTCTAATTTTAGCCCCGATTTTTGGCTTAGGTAAAAGATGTCTGAGTTAACTGGATTTGTATTTGGTGGCTCACTCTCTTTTGGTGCTACATAGAGACTAGTATTTCAGAATCTAAATTTCTAGCTTATTGAATAAATTAACTTAGAGAAAGGCTGGAAATTTGTGCTCTCTTTAATCTTTTGTACGTTTTCTTTTCTATTTCTCTCTCTCTCTCTTTGTCTTTTTCTTTTTCTTCCTGAGCTCACATCTTACCAGATTTGCAACTGTATTTGGTGGTCTCGCATGGCATTACATTTTAATTAGGTTCTAATAACCCTCAGATCCCTCA
The DNA here is from genome assembly GCA_037157565.1 of Thalassia testudinum. Classification (NCBI taxonomy): domain Eukaryota; kingdom Viridiplantae; phylum Streptophyta; class Magnoliopsida; order Alismatales; family Hydrocharitaceae; genus Thalassia; species Thalassia testudinum. The sequence goes on from JAZHRO010000078.1 coordinate 23,735,037, forward strand.
TCCTGTATTAAGGCGGTCAGAAATACAAAAAAATAGGTTAAGGCTGTATTTGGTGGTTTGTGGGGATAGTAGGTATTTTTGCCTCAAAACACTTTGATTTACATAAGTCAAACTTCTTAACATAACCCTTTCTTTTTCAAGCAATTATCTCTTTTGTATGCTTTTTCTTCTCTTTATATATATATATATATATATATATATATATATATATATATATATATATATCTACTGGCACAATGACGTTACCAACATGACATAACATAACAATGCAACATGACATACGTACTTTTATTCATCAGGCATTATTTGGGATTTTTGGGGATGACCAAGAGGATCTCGGGTGCCTTATTTGGTGGAAGTGCCTACTCTCGACACCGAGTAGGGAAGGGATAGGACAACGTATTTCTGACCTTGACATCAGGACCCTCCTTTAGCCAAGGATTTCGTAGAGGATAGTCGTGACCATCCACCTCAGTCCTAGTTTTATCATAAACTGCTCTCTATGTTTTTGCCTTTTTTTAGTGGCTCTCGTACGAAATTTCTCACAAAATTAGTACGCAAGAACTGAGAGTGAAAACTATGCCCATCTCTAAGTATTATTCAATTATTAAAGATTAAAGATTCCTTACACTAGCCTTAGAGCACCAGTAGACTCTCTACTCTCATCTCACATATGTTTTGGTGGATCTACTAGAAGATGGTTCACCTGCCTCCCGGATTGCTATCCAAGGGTTCAGGAGAAGAAGCAATGCTTCTTCTTGACAAACTACAGATGCTTATCAATTTTCGCAGTGGATCCATTACAAATTCTACATGCAGATGTGAGGTTATACTGGATTCTAAGCTTAGGAATCTACTAAAGAATAAATCTTTAATAAAACCTCTTGATAAAATGATCTAACCCCCCACTTGTTGGCAGAAAATTCTCAGTTTTTATGGACTACCCCCCCCCATGCCTAAGTATTTGCATGTCCTCATTCATGAATAAAAGAAATAAGGCATGGTGCATGTGGATAGAAATCACCTAAAACTGCTTCTGAGTTGTCTTCAGCTCATGCCATCACTGCAATTCCATACACAATATGCAAAACAATATGCAAAACAATATGTGAAAATGAAATATGCTATGTATATATGGTATGTACATATGTATACATACTGAGTTTAACGCCTCCAGCTGGCAACTCATCAGTCACACGTGCTCAAGAAGATGTATCATTTCGTCAGTAGGAGGAGGTTCCTAGGCAAAGAATGGTTTGAGGCGTTGGCCATTAATTGTAAAAACATGCCCAAATTTCAGGTCTCTAATTTGGACTGCCTCGTTAGGATACAGGTGGACCACCAAAAATGGCCCTGTTCATTTGGACTTGAGCTTTCCCGTAAAGAATTTGAGTCGAGAGTCAAACAACCAGACCTGCTGGTTAGGCACGAACTCCTTCCTCCAAATTTGTCAATCATGGAAAGCCTTTATCTTGTCTTTTGTATATTTTTGCATTCTCGTAAGCTTCCCGCCTAATCTCCTCTAACTCACTGAGCTGGAGCTTCCTTTCATAACCTCCAGCCTCGAGGTTAAAATTACACTTCTGCATTTCCCAAAAGACATGGTGCTCCAGCTCCACAGGAAGGTGACAGGCCTTTCCATACACCATGCGATATGGCAACATTTCGAGCGAGGCCTTGTATTCAGTCTGATATGCCCATAGTGCATCAATCAACCGATTAGACCAATCCTTCCTATCAGGTCTAACCTTCTTTTGAAGGATAAGCTTGATTTGATGGTTTGATACTTTAGCCTGCCCATTCATCTGTGGGTGATACGAGGTAGCAATGCAGTGCTGCACCCCGTATTTTTTCAATAATGACCTAAAATGGTTATGGATGAAGTGACTCCCCCCATCGCTTATCAGGGCGCGGGGAACTCTGAATCTCACAAAAATGAATTCTCGGATGAAGGATATAACAGTCTTATGATCAGCTCATCTTGCTAGGAAAGCTTCTACCCACTTTGAGACATAATCTACTACAAGGAGTATGTACTCAAAGCCATGTGAGTTCAGGAAGGGACCCATAAAGTCGATGCCCCAGATGTCGAACACTTCTACGACAAGAATAGATTAGAGAGGCATCATATCTCTTTGGGTCATAGAATCGACCGCCTGGCATCGCTTACAGCACTTGGCAAACTCGTGTGTATCTCTAAAAATGGTTGGCTAGAAAAATCTCAACTGCAAAATCTTTGCAGCAGTCATTCAGCCTGAGAAATGACCCCCATAAGCATTGCTGTGGCAAAAGGATAACACACTAGAGATTTCTAAATCAGGGATGCATCTACAGATGATCTGATCAGCCCCAATGCGAAAGAGTAGTGGGTCATCCCAAAAATAGAATTTAGCCACTAATATAAATTTGAGTTTTTGATCCTTGGATAATCCCACAGGTAGCTTGCCTGCGACGAGATAGTTTGCTATATCAACATACCAATGAAACTCAACAGAGTTGAAAGATAATAGAGACTCATCCGGAAATCGATCGAATAACGACGAGGAGTACGGAATGTAGTCTAGGTCTAGCCAAGACAAGTGATTGTTGGGATCGTAAAGCACGTGTTTGATCCAAAATGCGCCGTAGTACAGTTGCGAAATACAGTTAACAAAAATAATTTCTAAGATAACAAGACTTGGAGTCCCGATCGTTCGTCTCTGGGAGGCATTTACGAAAATGCAGATTTGAAATCAATCTCTCTTGCTCTACTTATTCAAAATTGCATATCGATTTATGCTAAGTTCGTATTTATACACGACATGCTTAGTTACCAGAGTATCAGAAATTGAAACATGCAACTTCAATCACACAAAAATATTGAAACAAGGCTCATGGTGATTTTCAAAAATAGATATATATATATAGAAAAAGATTTTCATTGATTCATGATGGTGTTTGCAACATAATGCTCATGGAAAGCTTGTAGAGGAATGCTTGAAAACATAAATCTAGCTAGCAGAAAATGATTGCATGCATGAATTTAAGGGGGGATTATGCATGCATCATTGCGGGAGAATATAGAGCTACACTATTAAGCAATAAATAAAGTAGTAAAACTATGAAGAACTATAATCTAATCTATTAGAACTAAGGGCATTCAAAGGAGGGCACCGATGGCCTTTCACTTGGTTGAGAGGAGAAGGAGGGGCGACCAATGGTGCTTAGGCTGGCCCTTGGAGAGAGGTTGAGGAGCTGATCCAACATCTTGTCATAGAGATGGTGGTGACCATGGTGAAGCTACTCGTGAAGGTGGAGTGGAGGTGGAATGAAGCTAAGCTAAAATGGAGCCAAGAGTGAATGGGTGCAAATGACCACCCCTTAGGTCTTTTTATAGACCTAAGGGAAGCTCTTTAGAGAATTATGGAATTCTTTAGAGAGGCCTATGGTGGGAGCTCGTGGGAGAGTGAGAGAGAGAGGATGGATGGTAGTTTGTAGATCCACCAAATGTGGATCTAAAAATTGAATGGCTCTTGGTTGCTAATTTTAGCAACCAAGGCAACAACACATGGTAGAGAGTTCTAGAGAACTCTAGGCTAGGTATTTTCGTGTGGATGGTGTGTGTGGGTCGAAACTTAGGTGGCTAGGTTGATTAAGTTAGGTTCTAGTGGGTTTAGGTCAAGGTAGGTCTCAAATTAGGGTTGTAAACCCTAATTCACTAAGGTAAAGTACAGTTAAACTTAATACAAGTTTAATTGGGTGTGTGGAAACCTAATTGAGAGTAAAATAACTCAATTAAGTTAGGTCTAGATCAATTGGACTCTCAATGAGTCCAATTGGATAGTGTGTGCTGAGATCAGGGCTCAATTGGACTCAATGAGTCCAATTGAATAGGCTGATGGAATTGACTAAGATCCAAGTCAATTAGGTTTAGTGAGGACCTAATTAGGTCCTTAGGGAGGTCTAGAGGTGATGCGCTAGGGTTAGGGCACCTTAATTTAGGTTCCTAGGGGGTTAGAATTGGGTTTAGGGAGCTAAAGATCCAAGATCAAGGCTTGAATCTCAAAACAGGGTCTGGAGGGCAGTTGTGGACGTCTAATAATAGTGTCAGACGTCTTATAGTGAAAAATCAGAAGTCTAGACTTGTTGTCTGAATGTCCAATTAGAGTCAGGAGGGATTCTAGGTTCTGTCTTGGGTATTCTACAGAAATTGGACGTCTGACCAAGTGTCTCGACGTCCAATAACACTGTAGAAGTGGGTTTAAGGTGTGAGCGAGTTGGCTAAGGGTTCTGGACATCCTATAACTCATCTAGACATCCAGATAGAGGCTAGAGTTAAGGTTTTAAGGTTTCCTAGGGTGCAGTGACCTAATCCAAGGGTGACTAAGGCTTGTGGAGGCTTCTAAGCTATCTTAAGGCTAGGATGGACCTAAGTTCTTCACAATTTATTACTTTATTCCTACTTAATAGAATAGCATACCTTAACTCCCTTACATTATTATCTACTACATCTAATCTAGGTCTTCCATTCCAGCTCTACTGCAACACCAATTATTCTTTATTCTTCAGATCATGCTTTAGATCTAGCTTCTGATCAGCTTACTACCTGCAATTGACATAATGCACCTAATCAGTACATTATAGAATTATTTTATACATAGCTAAAAGAAGGCAGTAAAGGTGCCAGTAATGCTTATGCATTCATGAATTACCCTAACTTATGCTAAGTCCTAGCCTAATTTAGGTCAATTATGACCTATGATTGTTGCGCAATCAGTGATTTGCCACAACATTATGTGTCTGGCTTTGTCGCGGATCTCAACATCAAACTCTTGCAAAAGAAGGATCCATCTGATAAGGCAGGGCTTGGCATCTTTCTTTGCCAACAAATGCCAGAGGGTGGAATTGTCAGTGTAGATGATAACTTTGGACACGAGTAAGTATGACCTGAATTTCTCCAACCCGAATACCACAACTACCAATTCTTTCTCAGTGACTGTATAGTTACGTTGAGCCTCATTCAGCGTTTTGCCGGCATAGTATATTATGAATGGATGGCGCTCTCGACACTAGCCAAGAATAGCTCCAACAGCGAAGTTGGAGGCATCACACATCATCTCAAAGTTGTGAGACCAGTCGGAGGTTGGAGAATAGGTGCACTTGAAACAGTGTTTCGCAAGGTCTCGAAAGTGCTGAGACACGAGGAGTCGAAATCAAAGAGCGTGTTGGTTACCAGAATATTCGTTAATGGATGAGCAATTTTCGAGAAATCTCGAATGAATCTTTGATAAAATCTGACATGCCCTAAGAATGATCTAATTTGCCTGACAGAGCTAGGCAGAGGTAATCGTGCAAAGATTTTGGACTTAGCTCGGTCGACCTCGAGTCCATTAGAGGAGATCTTGTGACCTAGTACGATGCCATCTAATGAGACCACAATTGTGGGCTAAGTAAATGCTTAAATGCCTAATTATTAAATTAATATTTGCATATACATAGCATACTTGAATATATAAATAAATTAGTTTATAAATAAGTGCTTGCATGCATATTTATACATTCCATTATAGTAACATGCATTTCATATATTATTTGAGATAAATTGGATAAATAACCCAATTTGTCTTTTTCTCCCTTCCCGCAGAATGCGCAACTCCTCAACACATCGCACGCGCCTCTTCGCACCCCCACCAGCGGCCAACAACAATCTCTTCAAACCGCCTCACCTGTTGGAGAGGATTTCGGCGGAAGCAACAAACTGCAGATAAGAAGAGCGGCTAAAGGATGCTAGGGAGGCTCTTCATCTTCTCCACCGTGAAGGAGGCATTCACCGTGGACTTCAGCAAGCACTGTAGCCTCCGCGTCCTCAACCTCGCCCTTACCGTCGAAGAACACAAGATGACAGAGTGTGTGCGTGCCATCAACACCTTCAATTCAACCGCCTGCAGCCGTCCCTTCACATCCACCACCTCTGCGCACCAGTATTCCCATGCTGCAGAGCACTGCCAGGCGTGCACAATGCTCGCATGTAGCAAATCCACACGCAGCCGCCCACTACCTATGCAAGTGACGCGTCAACGCCCCGCGCTCTAGCCTGCGCAACCACGCGCATCTTCACCCGCACTCCAACCGCTTGCACTCTCCACTCCCTCTTCCTCTTCCTCTCCTTCTTCCTCTTCTTCTTCCCACGCTTCCCCTGTTTGCAGCAAAGAACCCAAAATGCAGGTTCCTTCTCCCACGCCATCCACCCTCTTCCAACCTCCTTGACTCACGCTGGCATTCCCTACGCACTCACCACTCCCTCACCATTGAAGCCTCCACCTCCACGCAAGGCCGCAGCCGCCCACGAGAGATCACTGTCGCTCACAGGACCTCCACGCCGCCAAAGACCATTCCTCCGGCTGACCACCACTAGCCACCTTTGGCCGTGCCTCCACTACCGTCGCAACCATCTCTCTCCCATGCACCGCCACTAGGCTTCAGTCGGCCGGCCGCCACGCCTCCACACGTGCGAAGAAGAGAGAGGAAGTTTCCTCTGTTTTTTAGTGAATTAAAATTTACATTTTTTGCCATTGTCAATTTAATATTTGGATTATTTTATTCAGGTGAAATTGCATGGGTGCACTTACAATTTCGTGAATTTGCTTAACTTATGTTATGTGAATCACTTAACATTGAAATTTAATTCAGATTTGCATGCAATTCAAAGTTACATGATATGCCACTACACATGCATCATATACATACTTTTGGGAGCTTGATTTCTGACGTAAAATTTACATAAATAGTCCATAACTTCTCATGAAATTGCAAGTTCCATTTGGAGTAACATATTCATTGAATTGATTTCGCAAAGGTGTCTACGAACATGATGACTCTCTACTCATGAATTTATTGGATCTATTCCTCCCTGTGGATACGACATCCTTTTTGTGGTTTAAGTTGATACCTATTTTAATCTTTGATTGAGAGATTTCCACCACATAAATTACAACGACATATCATTCTATTATCTTCTTAATCAAGCGAAATTCTCTCTTCAAATGGCGTCGTTGCCGGGGAGGCAACAGATGCAATAGATTCACCTGATTATTTCTGAGTATTTTGAGTTGCGCAATTATCTGATCATTCTTTGTCATTTTATGCGAGGAATTTGATGGGGCGACAGGCGCAACAGAGCAGCGACATCAACCTTAAGCTAAGCCCACACGAGGAGAAGACATAGGAGACCTGGATCCCGCTTTCACAGGGGATTCTCCTTCGTCACAAATTTTATTTGTCTTCTTGCCCTTGTATTAATTGGGCTGAATTTTTGGGGGTCTGTCCCCACATTCTTTAGCTACTAGGGTTTACATTTTTCTACGTGTGTGATTCCATTTTCTACTTGCTTGCCTTTAAAACAAACAAAAGAAAATATCGAGCTGCCTATTTAGGAGTTGCATGCCATTAGGTGCGCGCATTTAGGGGTGATTGAGCAGCACATTAGATCTCATTGTTGCATTGCGAGTATATTGGCATGAAGATTGCTGGAGATAGGTACACCTTTCTAACTTTTGCATCCAGCTCCTGTTCACGCATTTACGTTCAAATTAAAATTCAAGACTACCAAGTTGATTGAATTTACTAATTCAGTGGTCACCTAACTGAAAGTAGGACTGATAATCAGATTCGACCTTAAAATCAAGTCACACTTGATCTTCTTCAAAGGGACTTCTCTGTGTTTTCAAAAATAAAAAAGATTTGTGGTGTGATGCACACTTCTAACACTAAGCACACACATTAGGCACTGCACTAAGGCTCGATCCCTTAAGGCTATAGGCACCGATCTCTTTATCGGTGCAGACCCTCCTATCATGCTTTGTGGTGGTGGTACTATCTTTTGACCAAGTGTTGTGATACATCACGTAGGGGGACACCCCTTAAAGGAACAAAAGGGTAGTTAAGAGGCACCACATATGCATCACCTCAAAGGAAGGGTTCACCCTACTTGCATCCCTTTATTCGTCCTTGGAGTAACTTCTCACTTGATCACCTGGGAGTATCATTTAAGCAAAGTATAGGTCCTAAGGCACTCGAAGGTTGAATTAGGTCATGTAATTGCAGTGAATAACTTGTTTGGCCATCTATATCAACCAATTCTACCTCCACAACAAAGAAGGTTGAGATCTCAAGTCATCACCCATCTTATACCACTTACGTGGGAACAGAGGGATAAGCCTTGACCTTTTGACCTATCTTTGGAGTGGAGGTTTCACTTACTCAATCAACAAGAACTTGAATTATGAATGATATTGTATGCTTGCTAGATGCTCTCTTGAGGGCAGTCTAGTGTTTGATCCTGAGCCCAAGAGAATTCTTAGGAGAGCTCACCTAGGAGAGAAAAGAGAAGGCATGGCTAATCAAGGAGTAAATCAACAACGGACCCTGAGGGACTATTTTATTCCAACCAACCAACCTGCATAAGCATTGAGACGACCAGCAGGGGATAATCCATATGAGATCAAGAGCAGTACCATATCTTTGCTACCCTCCTTTTATGATACTACTAGGGAGGACCCCTATTGGCATTTGGAGGAATTCACCGAGGTCTGTTCCACGGTGAAGCTCTAAGGCTTTACTGATGAAGCTCTAATGAGGACTCTATTTCCATTCTCCCTAAAGGATAAGGCCAAGCACTGGTATCATACCCTCAATGCAAGGGTAAATGATTGGGCCACCATTAAGGGAGAATTTTTGAAATAGTATTTTCCTATGAGTAAGACCAACCATTACAGAAGAGAGATTATGGGTTTTACTCAACAGGAAGGGGAGTAATTTCATGAGACTTGGGAGTGCTTTAATGACCTTCTTAGGTTATGCCCCCACCATCAAGTACCAAGATGGTAGTTGGTCGAAAGGTTCTATAACGGATTATCTGAAAGGCATAGACAAACCATCGATGCAACCTGTGTAGGAACCTTCATGACCAAAACTAAGAATGAAGCCTGGGCATTATTTGAAACATTAAGTGACAACTCCATACATTTGTTCGCTGCCTATCAAGAAAGAAAACCATCAATCTTGCAGAGGAAGATAGAGGCCCATGAAGCTGGGGCTCCTCAAGAATTGGCTTATCAGATTCAATTATTGAATAAAAACTTTCATAGGCTTTTAGCAAACCCCAACATGAACCCGCAAGCAGCCTCTATCTTTCAGGCTTCAAGTGAATGCTCCATTTGCCAAAGCACAAAGCACACCACTGTGGAGTGCCACCAGGCAAATCAATTCCCTGAGTTGATTCAGGCCGACTTGAACGCAGCCCAAGGTTTCCGCCGACCTCGTCGCAATAACCCTTATTCCAATACCTATAATCTGGGGTGGCGGAACCATCCAAACTTCTCTTGGAAGCAAGGTGATGCTTCTAACTCAGGGAATACCAGACCCTTACCTCCCCAACCCATATACCAACCATCCTATGAAAACCCTCCTCAGAATAAGCCCTCTGAGATGGATGAACTTAAAGCCATGATGAAAGTGATGCAAGAGCATCAGAATATGGTCATCCAATCTCAGAATAAGATGATTACTGATATGCAGTCCCAAATTGGTCATCTTACTGAGGCAGTTAGGCAATGTGATCCGGGGAAGCTACCTAGCTCTTCTGAGAACCCTAAGGGCAAGGGGGTCGTATTTAGGGAGCACACCTAAGCTATGACCGTGCTGAGGAGTGGAAAGAAAATTGACAAGCCTGATAACACTCCTACAGTTACGTCTCAGAATTCTCCTTCTACACCCAACCTGACTTCCATCTCCACCGAGGAAGAGCCACACTGCTCTCCCTCGCTTGAAATCACCCACAATAAGGATGCCATCCTTCCACCACCCCTCTCCCGCCATGATGACCCCTCTACCAGAAGCCCAGGGTGCCCTATCCAGAGTGCCTATCTACTCCTGGGGAATCTTCTATTGTCTCGCCTGGAGCCAAGGATAGGATGGAGGAGATTATGGACACTTTTAGGCAATGTTTATCGGGAGTGATCAATGTTTTAAAATCGATGCATCGTAGTATAGGTTGAAATCACTCGAAAACAAATAGATTTTATTGCTCAAAGTTTTAAGTTCGAGGTCGAACATAGGGAGAAAATTGGGGTTTAAAAATCAAGAGCACAACTTTGGAAAATTGAATATAATTTGTAATGAAAATCCGAGTTGTAATGCAAAAATGTAAATGTAAACACTGAATATCAATGTATATAAAGAAAGCACAAAAATGGACGTCTGATTTTGTGAATCAGATGTCTTAAATATGGCTGCTACAGTGCTGTGCTTTTCTTCTCTTTTTTCTCTTCTCTGATCTTTGTCAATTCTTCTCTGGCTACTTCCTTCTTTCTTTCTTTCCTTCTATTCTTGGCCTTTGCCTTTTTCTTCTTCTTTCCCTGGCAGCTCCACTTTCTTCTTCAGCCTTCAGTTCCTTCTCCTTCTCTTTCTTCAACCTTTCTGCCTTCAGCCTTGCCTTCTCCTTCCTTAGCCTTTTTCTTCTTCTCGTTTCTTACGAGAACAAAACCTAACCCTACCCACCCGTGCTCTCTCTTCATCTTTCACTCTTAGGCTTGCTCTCCCAGAGCTGCTTCTTGGGTAATCAGGTCGGGTATGCTCCCAGAACCAGGCCCATCGACGTGCAGTGGTGGGTGAGGAGCGCAGGGTTAGGTATACGGGTCACACCAGGTCCACGGGGATCGGGTCACAGACGAGGCAATGAGAGGGTGAGTGGGACCTCATCCCATGGTCAGGAGGTGATAAGCCTGATTCACTTTTCCAATTTATTCTGCTGCGCTCACTCGACAACTTCCGAGGTGGGACTAAACGTCCCACCTTCCTTCGCATGCGTCCGCAGAAGGAGGCTTCCTTGACTGCAGTAGCTACTTCGATCTTCAGTGCCAATTGCTTGGCTAGAGCTATTCGCGAGAGGAGTCTACACACCCTGGGACTCTTAGCCTATAGGGAGGAGACCTGGGGCAAGCTTGCAAGCTATCAGCTTCCGTACATCAATGGCGATGGGCCACCAAACTTGTCAACACGAAAATGGCCTCACAGCCTCATCAGAAAGCTCAGAAAGCTTCGCCGAGACATGGCAAACGTAGTGCAAGGGTCGGCGTGGCATGGGGTGGCCGGAGTGTGCATGCCTAGGGCACCCTATGTTCGTGAGAGTGGGTGTGTTCGGGGGGTGTTCTGGGGGCGTGGCATGGCGAGCGGAGTAAGGGTTTAGAATCAATGAGTTGTTGCGGTGCTTATGGGGTGGTTGGCAATGTGGGTGGAGTTGTGGAGCAGCGGGGATGCCTCGCCGGAGGTCTGGCTGGAGATGAAGAAGGTAAGGGTGATAGCGTGTATCGATGCGTGCTTTTAAGAAATAAAGACGGAAAAAGAATTATAAAGGAGAGAGGACTTAGCCAGATGTAGAGAGATGAAGGGGGAGGTAGAGATGGCGGCCGGCTTGTATTGCCATCGCCGAAGACGAAACACTCAGTGGGGGGAGGACGGTGAAGATGAAGGGGTTGCAAAGGCATCGGTGGGTGTGATGCAACGCGAACGAACAGGACGAAGAGAACCCTGCCACTAGTATTGTGGCTAGGCGAAGAGGGAAAGAAACGGAGGTCGTCGGAGCTTGCTGAGTCACTGGCCGGAGGGGGAAGAGACAAAAGTGAGGGATTCTCTGGCCAATTTCAAGCTTGGGGGATGCAGAGAGATTTGGGTATGTTTTTATAGGCCCTGAAGGAAGGATTTGTGCTTGGAAGCCAAGCTTCCAATCACGATAAGCTTGCCAAAGATGGAAGGTTGCAGGAGACCTGAATCTCTCATGCATTCGCATGAGAGATTGGGTGCCAAATAGAGCCTCTGATTGTATTCAAACTGAAGGAGATTTCTCAGAGAATCTCCCTTTCAATTTTGAAGGGGATTCTCTGAGAAATCAGAGAGATCTTGCCCTCGAAACCTTGCCGGAGTAGGATTCCCTCTGCTATAATGGTGGAAGGACCTAATTGCAAAGAACGAAGACAAAGATAGGGGGTTTCTGTAGAAGTTTTTGAAAGATAGGGGTAGAAATGTAATTAGGCTGGACCTATTTGCAAAGTACGTCAAGATGAATTCCCCTTAGGTCCATATTTTGTTACAAACCTAATTTGGACCTAAGGAATCCAATGGTGAAGTTTTATTTTAGGTTTGACCACATTTTCCTAGGTAATTTATGCAAAAACCCAATTTAGGGCAAACATTTGACTGAGACCCCAATTTAGGTCAAAATAGGTTTTAAGGGCAAACTTGAAGGTTCTAAACCCTAGAGAATATTTTTCCATAATTTTTAGAGGGTTTAGGTGAATTTTATCCTAACCAGAACCTTGTTGAATCAAGTAGGTCAATTTTAGGGTTACAAGAAGTCATTTAATTCCTAGAATTCACATGAACACTTTTCTGTTTGAACCAACCCACTTTTTATCTTGTTGAGACCATTCAACCTGTGTTTAGCCCATGAGAAAACCCGTTGTTGTATTGCAATGGTAAAATTACAGTTTGACCCCTTATTTCTTACTTTTCTCTCAGAATGGTTATTCATTGAGTTAGGACCTCCAATTGGTTATGTAGGAGCTTTTGTTCTCTTTTATGGGTCAAAATGAGCTAGTTAGGGATCATGATGGTGTTCCCATCATGCCCCCATGCCTAGCTTTTGCTAGTCCCTTAGCAAAATTTTAAGGTTTTAACTTCTGTTCTAAACCATGAGTTCCTTGATGTTCAAAGATTATGATGAGTGCTTTTTTTCTTTTTGATTAGGTTAGAATGCCGATAGTAGGCCTATAGGTACTCAAGTACCAACTAAGATCCAGACTTGACCAGCTCTAGCCTCAGTCCTTCATGAAGGTTTTTAAGGCCCACAGGAACTATCCTAAGGTTCGTTAAACTCCACGATTAAAGCACCCATGCTTGTAACGTATTTTAGCCTCGGTTCAAATTGCAGTGAGTTTTTCGTAAGAGAGAGACAGAGGATTTTCTTTGTTTGGAGAGTTTTCTCTCTCTTTTCTTTTTATTTCTAGCTTCGGATTGGCTTCTCAACATGGTCTGTGTCGGATTCCTCATCCCCATCATCAATCCTCGAAGGGTCCCTGGTAATCAATGCTTCGTGATAGCACCACCCATGGCAACCCCCAGAACCCTGGCTTTTGAGATTTTGAGATAATCCTGCCCATGTCATTCTGTAGCTAAATCTAGACCCTGGCAATCGACATTTCGTGATAAGGCTGCCCATTGTATCTGAACCAGCATAGGGTGCTTACATGCCCCTGGTAGGATATGTAAATATCCTAGGAGATGTTGGAGGCGCGTAGATCACATTTTTGATAAAAGCGTCGTAGTATAGTTGCGAAATACGATCCAACAAAGATATTATTTTGTAAAAATAATGAGACTTTAAGTCCCAGTCATTCGTCTCTGCGAGGCGTTGTTTTTTCTTTTGAAATCGATCTTAAAGCCGCTCTACTTTATTTAAATGACATGCTGGTGCATAATATATAGGCAATTAAAGAACAGGGACTTAAATCACGCAAATATAATAATCATTCAGCTCGTGGTGATTTCGAACACATAAGAGATATATATATATAAAGTGAAATTTCATTCATCAGTGGAGAGTTGTTGCACAAGGAAATCTAGAGGAAAGCTTATACATGAATGCTTAAAAATTAAACCTAACTACCAAAAAACGATCACATACAAGAATCGATGGAGGGATTTCACATGCATCATTGGGGAAGAAATAAGACTACACTACTAAGCAGTAAATAAAAGCAGTAAATATATGAAGAGCATAATCTAAATCTAGCAGAATGGAAGGGCATTCAGGGGTGGTCCCCGATGGCCTATGAGTGGTTGAGAGAAGAAGGAGGGGCGGCCAATGGAACTTAGGCCAGCCCTTGGAGAGAGGTTGGGGAGCTGATCCAGCTTCCTAGCATGGAGATGGTGGCCTCCATGGTGGTGCTCAACTCATGGAGGTGGAGTGGAGATGGAAGTGGCTATTCCAAGTGGAATGGATGCCAAGGAAGTGAATGGTTGCAAATGGCCACCCAAGGGGTCTTTTTATAGACCTAATGGAAGCTCTCTAGAGAATTATGGAATTCTCTAGAGAGGCCTATGGTGGGAGCTCGTGGGAGAGTGAGAGAGAGAGAGGGTGGATGGTGGTTTTTAGATCCACCAAATGTGGATCTAAAAATTGAATGGCTCTTGGTTGCTGTTTTTGGCAACCAAGGCAACCACACATGGTAGAGAGTTCTAGAGAACTCAAGGCTAGATATTTTTGTGTGGATGGTGTGTGTGGGTGTGTGTGGGTCGAAACTTAGGTGGCTAGGTTGATTAGGTTGGGTTCTAGTGGGTTTTGGTCAAGGTAGGTCTCAAATTAGGGTTATAAACCCTAATTCACTAAGGTAAAGTGCAATTAAACTTAATACAAGTCTAATTGGGTGTGTCGATACTTAATTGAGAGTAAAACAACTCAATTAAGTTAGGTATAGGTCAATTGGACTCTCACTGAGTCCAATTGGATAGTGTGTGCTGAGATCAGGGCTCAATTGGACTCAATGAGTCCAATTGAATAGGCTGATGGAATTGACTAAGATCCAAGTCAATTAGGTTTAGTGAGGACCTAATTAGGTCCTTAGGGAGGTCTAGAGGTGATGTACTAGGGTTAGGGCACCTTAATTTACGTTCCTATGGGGTTGGAATTGGGTTTAGGGACCTAGAGATCCAAGATCAAGGCTTAAATCTCAAAACAGGAATTTGAGAGCAGTATCAGATGTCTAATAATAGAATCAGACGTCTTATACTCAAAAATCAGGAGTCCAGACTTGTTGTATGGATGTCCAATCAAAGTCAGGAAGGATTTCGGGTTCTGTTTTGGGTATTCTGCAGAAATTAGACGTCTGACAAAGTGTCTGGACATCCAATAACACTGCAGAAGTGGGTTTGAAGTGTGTGGGAGTTGGCTAAGGGTCTTGGACATCTTAAAACTTATCTGGACGTCCAAAGAAGGGTTGGAACTATGGTTTTAGGGCTTCCTAGGGTGTTTGACCTAATCTAAGGGTGGCTAAGGCTTGAGGAAGTCTCTAGGCTATCCTAGGGCTAGGATGGACCTAAGCTCTTCACATTTTACTGCTTTATTTCTACTTAATAGAATAGAAAACCTTTAACCCCCTTACATTATTGTTCCTACATTTAAACTAGGCCTTCTGCTCCAGCTCTACTACAACTCCTGTTATTCCTGATCCAGCTTCAGATCCAGCTCCTGATCAGCTTATTCCCTGCAATCGACATAATGTACTTAATCAGCACATTATAACATTATTTTATGCATAGATAAAAGAAAGCGGTAAAGATGCAGATAATGCGTATGCATGCATGAATAACCCTAACTTATGCTAAGTCCTAGCTTAATCTAGGCCAATTAAGACCTATGATTGCTGCGCAATCATACCCCCATGCCTAAATCTTACTAGTCCCTAGTAAATGCAAGACTAAATTATTTACAGCAAGGGTCCCTAAGGTATTGGTTATTTTATCAAGTGTTTGCATAGAGATTTTTCTCCTTTTTGTTTTCATCCTATACTCTAGAAATCCAGACAATCGTGAAGGTGCAGCTATGTAGCTTTTGCAACGGATTCGAGTGAAAACTAATACACCTCTAAAGCCTATACTTGACCCCTAATAAAAATTCTAGCGGGATAGGCAAATTTCTTCCCTCGGGGTATTTAAGATATTTTATGAATTCCACCCTGGCTTTAGGCTTAGGTAAAGAATCTCTGAGGGAAAGGATTATATATTTGGTGTTACATAGAGACTAGTACTACAGAATCTAGATTCCCGGATTACTAAGTAACTCAACTCAGAGAAAGATGAGAAAAACTATGCTCCCTTTTGATTCCTTTGTATTCATTCTCTCTTACTCTTTTTCTTTCTTTTTCTTAGAGCTCACAACCTCACCAGATTCACACATATGTTCTGTATTTGGTGGTCTCACTAGGCATTAACACTTTAATTGAGTTCTCATAACCCTAACACTAAGTCAGAATTCCTCAGCCATTATTCAGGCGGTCAGAAACATAAGAAAAATAGGTTAAGGCCATATTTGGTGGAGCTCAATTTTATTTGGTGGTATTGCCTTGATGAAATAAACACTAAATATTCATTCTTTGCTTTGCTTTTTCTTCTTTTTCTATTTTTTTTTTCAATTTTTCTTTCTTTTCATCATTCTTTTTCTTTTTCTCAATTTTTTTTAATAATTTTTTTTTAGCATAACACAACTGGCATACATCCATGAACTTTATTGAGGAGACATTATTGGGGATTGGTGGTACTCAAGAGACATTGGGTGGCTTATTTGGTGGAAGTGCCTACTCACGGCACTGGGAGAGACAGATCGGACAGTGTATTTCTGACCTTGACATTAATACCCTCCTTCAGCCGAGGATTCCGTAAAGAATGGTCGTAACCATTCACCTTAGCCCTAGTTTTATGAAAACTCGCTCTCTGCGTATTTGCCTTATTCGGTGGCTCTCACAATTTCGCACAAAAATGTATACGTAGGAACCGAGAGCGAAAACTATGTCTAATCTCAGAGTATCATTACCTAATTATCTAGGATTCCATATTCCTCGCACTAATCTTAGAGCACCAATACACTCTACTCTCTCACACTATTTGGTGGATTTTTGGAAGAAAATTAGCCTGACTCCCAAAACACTGTCTAGGGGTTCAGGAAAAGAAGCACTGCTTCTTCTCGACAGACTGAAGACGTTTATCAGCCTTCACCGTGAATCCATTGCAAATTCTACGTGTGTGAAAAGTTGTACTGGATTCCAAATTACAAGAATCAACTAAAGGATAAAATCCCTAATGCATTCTCTTAATAAAATAATCTTATTCATGAATGCAATATCTATATATGCTATAAACATGTAACCTCATATAATTTTTACTTCGTGAATTTCCCGTATCGGGTTACAATCAGCTTGACCCTAAATTTAGAACAAAGGTGGGCGGGTGAGTTGGAAGTGGCTGTTGCGAACGATTTCTAGCTCCAATGAGAGCATTGGAGGTGGAGTCGGTTGTTCTTTTATTTAAGGTCCTAAACTACGTTTTGCATGCAGCTCCAAGGTTTTCCTAAGTGTTGGCAAAAATTTTTTTTCAATTTTTCTGTATCTACCCCCCCATGCCTAAGTTCTTGCATGTCCTCATCCATGAATGTAAAAGAAAATAAATACTGCAGGGAGAGAATGGGTAGAAATCACCTGGAATTGCTCATGAAATTATATTCAGCACCAGCCAACCTGTTAATATGCAATATAAAAGGGAAATATGCTAAAACAAAAATATGCTATGTATAAAAATGGTTATATATAAATGATGGTGGAATGTGGGGCGAATGGTATCTATATGTGCTGAGTTTAACGCCTCCAGCTGGGCGAGCACTCAATCAGATGTGTCATTTCTAGCATAGGAGCCGGCTAAGATTAAGAGAAAGATATGCTCGTATGCTCCTAGAATCAGTGGTCCGGAGATGTGAACCAGCTGATTGTGCACCCCTACTCCAAAAAGTGTAGCTATAAGAAAGTGTGGAGTGGTAGTGGAAAATAGAGGATAATCAGAGGTGGGATCATGATGTTGATTTAGCTGATTTATCATGTCCCACAATTCAGCAGGAAGTTACTGAGGGAGTAGATCAACATGTATCTCAGAACCAGAATCTGAGTCATAGGAATCCTCATAATGATAATTGACATCAAAGATCATTCCCTCTCCAGGCTCTGGGTCATACGAGGGTATTCGTGAAAGTAGAAGATCTATGGGGAGGTCACTGAAATCCTCGTCATAAATTACTTCGTCCTCATCAGTACCCATCTCTGATTCATTAGAGGCTGACTCTTCAGGCTCAGAGTCGAGCCATCTGTTAGATTGACTAGGATGATAGGTGCATCTCCAGCTCATTCTTCTCAAAGCTTTACCCTCATATGCATTGGGTTCCTCAATAATTCCTGCCTCAGGTAGCATATTTATTTCTTCGGTCAAAGCATCCATAGCTACTTCTGGTTTTCGGATGTTTGGATCAGGGATAGAAAGTGTCCTCTCAGAATCTCTAATATCCGAATTAGGGATGTAGGTGAAAGAAGAAGAGTGCAGATCAGAAGATGGCTCTAGCACAGGTTCACCTACAATGGGAAGTGGCCTAGATTGATCAGTAGTGTCGCATGTAATGTCTGCCTTAGGATCCATATCCTCAATTGGATCTGCTACCCTTATCTCGATTGGGTTATCCAACCCAAAAGGTGTCTCCCAGGATTCAGGATAATCTAATTGTGGCTCAGTCCTGGAGATATCAATCCTTTCCTCAATTTTCTGAATGGAGTTCTCAGATGAACCCATTCGGCATACTTCCATCTCCTGTCTCATATCCACGTTAGATTCTTTTTCCCCTGAGTGATCTTCAGGCATCTGCCCCCGAGAATCTTCTGTGTGTTCTTCCGACGTAGTTGTTTCAGATTCTTCGAGGTCTTCAATGCTATTTTCCACTTGATATCTCAAAAGCAATAGTTCTTGAGTTTCCTGATTTTGTCCCATTCACCTTGTTATCTCTGCTTTTTCCTGAAGGAGCTCCATCACAGCTTGTTGATGCGGAATCTGGCTTTGTCTTTGGTTCGACTCAATGATAGCCTGGATTTCGCGTAGATAGGATGCGGCCTTTTCCTTAGCACTCGCTATAGCTCTTTATATTCTATAATGTGGCCGCATATGCACCGGTAGCTCTTCAGGGGTTCCAGGGGGTGAATCAGGTCTACCCATGTTCCATGGGTGAGAAGCAGGAGTATGAAATCCATATCCTGGGTTATAAGATGCGATCCTTTGAGGGACCGACTGGTATGGGTCATAATATCCAGGGTTAGGATATGGGTTAACCATTTCGGTAACCCGAGGAGAAGGATCGGGCGAAGCGAAAAGTCATCTTCGCCACCTTGGGTTCTGATCCCAAGGTTGAGCTGATTCAGTGACCCGAGCTCTCAGATAGGCTCGTGGATCTAGCTCTTCTGGATCCTGATTAGGTCCATATCCAATGTTAGCCATCGTGGCTCAGCAGATAGAAGAAGTGACTCGCCTCCTTGGGAGCGGCTCCCAAGGTCCAACCAAGTGAGATCAAAGTGACCTCCTTCCATGCATACACCGCCCAACCCCTGGGTTGGTGTAGCCACGCAGGACAAGGCTAAGACCCTATCAATCAAATGGTCCTTATAGATCAGGTGACCAGATTTTTCATTAGGGATTTGAATTCCTGAAGATAAGTTCGTCGTACAACCGACTGAAAGTGAATCCCACCTCTCAAGCTAACCCAACCAGTCTGGTTACGAGGGGACTAAGGGGAAGGTTCTTCCTTTGGCTTACGCCTCCGGTTCCGTTGACCCCTGAGCTGCGGTCGTTTGACACTACCCTGCAGACTTAGTCACCAGGTTTGGCAAGAGAGATTAAACTCACCCAGTAGTACGACAATGAACTCGAGTTGGTTTCGTATTTTAAAGTTAATTTTTACCCGTTTTCTTCAGTGGGGTTTGTGGTGAGTGGCCCACAAGGTGACCAAGTTCACCGGCTAACTAGACTTGATTAAGTCTAAGTTAGCCCAATGTGTGGTCTCTAGTTGTAACCCTAAGGGTTTCACCAAGGTTGCATGCACTTCTAGGGTTTTTCTCTGTTTCAGCAGACCATAAAATTAATGTTGATTTTCTACTAATAATTGGAATCAAATTAATTTGAAATTTTTTGAGTAGATTCCTTTTTCAATCAATTTTCATAGAATATTTTTTTCAAATTTTTACTATTTCAACCGAATTTTTAGGGAATTTTGAACATCAGGGGGTCAGAACTGGAATTTTAACCCCTGGTCGGTTTTTCACTTTGAAACAGTATCAAATGATCTTCAAAAATTTGGGAAAAATATGAAAAATAAAGCTAATGAGATCATCTTTCAAACCCCACCATTTTTAGTCAAAACAAATTCGTGGATTGCTCGAAAACACTTTTGGAACATTGAAAATTTTTGAATCTGGGTCTATCTGAACCCCGTGCACTTCGCGAATTTTTAAAAATTTTATACTTGGAGTTTTCTCAAAGTAGCGATGTCATTTCAAAGATGGTTTGAAAATGAAGGTTTTTTCTGAATTTCAGAATTTTTCGCTAACGGATTTTTCGGCAATCGACTTTTTTAGGTGAGATTTGAAATCTAGCCGAAAATTAGAAGGTGGTGGAAAAGCTTTTAAAGAGGTTTGAATTTGAAATTCAAGCCTTCCACCAAAAATGCTTTTTTTTATTTTTAATCTTTTGCACTTTTTTTTTCAAAAATAATTTTTCAAAAGATTCAACAAAACTCTCTTTTTTCTTCCTTTTTTTTCAAAACAACCTAGATTCGAAAGAAAACCTAATCTAGATTTTTTTCAAATTTTTTTTCTTTTTGATTTTTTTTTCTTTTCCATGAAAATAAGAAAGATCCCTTTTTTTTAAAAAAAAAAAGAAATTGCAGGAAGTAGATCTAGTCCTAGGGTTCAGAAAATAAACCTAATCTAAGAGAATGTGATGTGCACCTGATTTCTTTTCCGTGCTCATTGTGTGCGCAGATCCCTTTTTTTCTTCCGTATTATCCTGCACATCAAAAAAAATGAAGTAGAGGCAGATTTGTCAATGATAAGTAAAAGATCGAAATCAAGAAAAATGACGTTGCCTCCCCGGCAACGGCGCCATTGGTTGGAGGCGCGTAGATCGCATTTTTGATAAAAGCGTCGTAGTATAGTTGCGAAATACGATCCAACAAAGATATTATTTTGTAAAAATAACGAGACTTTGAGTACCGGTCGTTCATCTCTGGGAGGCCTTGTTTTTTCTTTTGAAATCGATCTTAAAGCCACTCTACTTTATTTAAACGACATCCTGGTGCGTAATATATAGGCAATTAAAGAACAAGCACTTAAATCACGTAAATATGATAATCATTCAGCTCATGGTGATTTCAAACACATAAGATATATATATATATATAAAGTGAAATTTCATTCATCATTGGAGAGTTGTTGCACAAGGAAATCTAGAGGAAAGCTTATACATGAATGCTTAAAAATTAAACCTAACTACCAGAAAATGATCACATACAAGAATCGATGGGGGGATTTCGCATGCATCATTGGGGGAGAAATAAGACTACACTACTAAGTAGTAAATAAAGGCAGTAAATATATGAAGAGCATAATCTAAATCTAGCAGAATGGAAGGGCATTCAAGGGTGGTCCCCGATGGCCTTTGAGTGGTTGAGAGAAGAAGGAGGGGCGGCCAATGGAACTTAGGCCAGCCCTTGGAGAGAGGTTGGGGAGCTGATCCAGCTTCCTGGCGTGGAGATGGTGGCCTCCATGGTGGTGCTCAACTCGTGGAGGTGGAGTGGAGATGGAAGTGGCTATTCTAAGTGGAATGGATGCCAAGGAAGTGAATGGTTGCAAATGGCCACCCAAGGGGTCTTTTTATAGACCTCAGGGAAACTCTCTAGAGAATTATGGAATTCTCTAGAGAGGCCTATGGTGGGAGCTCGTGGGATAGTGAGAGAGAGAGGGTGGATGGTGGTTTTTAGATCCCCCAAATGTGGATCTAAAAATTGAACGGCTCTTGGTTGCTATTTTTGGCAACCACGGCAACCACACATGGTAGAGAGTTCTAGAGAACTCAAGGCTAGATATTTTCGTGTGGATGGTGTGTGTGGGTGTGTGTGCGTGTGTGTGGGTCGAAATGTAGGTGGCTAGGTTGATTAGGTTGGGTTCTAGTGGGTTTAAGTCAAGGTAGGTCTCAAATTAGGGTTATAAACCCTAATTCACTAAGGTAAAGTGCAATTAAACTTAATACAATTTTAATTGGGTGTGTGGAAACTTAATTGAGAGTAAGCAACTCAATTAAGTCAGGTCTAGGTCAATTGGACTTTCACTGAGTCCAATTGGACAGTGTGTGCTGAGATCAGGGCTCAATTGGACTCAATGAGTCAATTGAATAGGCTGATGGAATTGACTAAGATCCAAGTCAATTAAGTTTAGTGAGGACCTAATTAGGTCCTTAGGGATGTCTAGAGGTGATGTACTAGGGTTAGGGCACCTTAATTTACGTTCCTATGGGGTTGGAATTGGGTTTAGGGACCTAGAGATCCAAGATCAAGGCTTAAATCTCAAAACAGGAATTGGAGAGCAGTATCAGACGTCTAATAATGGAATAAGACATCTTATACTCAAAAATCAGAAGTCCAGACTTGTTGTATGGATGTCCAATCA
Organism: Thalassia testudinum; assembly: GCA_037157565.1. NCBI lineage: Eukaryota > Viridiplantae > Streptophyta > Magnoliopsida > Alismatales > Hydrocharitaceae > Thalassia > Thalassia testudinum. Next base: position 23,757,368 of record JAZHRO010000078.1, read on the forward strand.
GAGTCAAGAAGGATTTCGGGTTCTGTTTTGGGTATTCTGCAGAAATTAGACGTCTGACAAAGTGTCTGGACATCCAATAATACTGCAGAAGTGGGTTTGAAGTGTGCGGGAGTTGGCTAAGGGTCTTGGACATCTTAAAACTTATCTGGACGTCCAGAGAAGGGTTGGAACTAGGATTTTAGGGCTTCCTAGGGTGTTGTGACCTAATCTAAGGGTGGCTAAGGCTTGAGGAAGTCTCTAGGCTATCCTAGGGCTAGGATGGGCCTAAGCTCCTCACATTTTACTGCTTTATTTCTACTTAATAGAATATAAAACCTTTAACCCCCTTACATTATTATTCCTACATCTAAACTAGGCCTTCTGCTCCAACTCTACTACAACTCCTGTTATTCCTAATCTAGCTTCAGATCCAGCTCCTGATCAGCTTATTCCCTGCAATCGACATAATGCACTTAATCAGCACATTATAACATTATTTTATGCATAGCTAAAGGAAAGCGGTAAAGATGCAGATAATGCGTATGCATGCATGAATAACCCTAACTTATGCTAAGTCCTAGCTTAATCTAGGCCAATTAAAACCTATGATTACTGCGCAATTAGGAGACAAGCACCAAGGAGACGATATGTTATTGCGCATCTTTGAGGGAAATTTCCCACCTCTCCGCGTTGGGAACTCGTCCAAATCAACTTGTGTTGATCGGCCGCTCCTAATCTAGGCGACCTTTTCAGAACACTTAAACACTTTTGCTTGATTTTGATAATTATGCGCACTGAACCAGACTGTGTATGGATTGGGCTGGTTAGGTTACCGAGTCTCGCAAACCAGAGGTCAGTTAATGAGGTCGAATACTCCTAAGCCTTAGACCTAATACTTAAGCTTCGCATTTTCCCCAACCTCTTGAGGACTATCCAAATCTTAGCGGATACTTGAATTTTTAAGCCTAAGAGTCTAGCCCAAGAGGCCTAAGATCAGTGTTCCTACTAATCTCTTTTGTATCTCATTAGCACTTTTTTCTTTTCATTTTCTTTTTTTCTTGATATGGTCTAGAACTTAGTTAATCCCTTAATTTCTTACTAATGACTATCTCTTTTTTCTTTTTCATTTTGTGCTCCTTTTTTGACATTTTTCACTTTCCCCCCTTTTTCTCCTCATGATTTGTATGGCCTCAAAATTTTCTCTCCCCTCAAGATTTTTTCATTTTTTTTGTGTTTTTGTGATGTGATTTTTTTTGTTGAAACCTTTCTTGTGAGATGAGTTTTCATGGTGTTTTGTACTTTCATACTCCCCCATGCCTACGATTTGTATTGTCCCCATTATAAATTAGGTGGGTTCGAGTTCAGCTTAGTTCATTAAAATAGGTTTTGGGTGGGCAAACAGGTCAAAGTGACTGTTGCGAACGATTTCTAAACTTGGGTATGGGTACCTAAGGTGAGGTCGGTTGTTCTAATGGATGAACCCTAAAGTGCAATATGAATTCAGTGTAAGAATGTCAAGAAAGGTTTCAGGTTTTTCAAGAATGATGGGTTGCCTCCCATTAAGCGTTGAGTTTTACACCATCAGCTGGGTGTAATGAGCTCAGGGAGAATGGAGGGTAAAGGATATCTCAGCCAAATTTGTATCGGTCAAGTCAATGAACGGTTTGACTCTCTGACCGTTCACGACGAAAGGTTCTGAATCGTGGCTGAGTGGACTGATCTCGATGGCTCTATTTCCAAAGATTTATCGGATGAGGTAGGGTCCGATCCATTTTGATCGTAGTTTTCCTGGGAACAGTTTAAGCTTGGAATCAAAGAGTAAGACTTTTTGACCAAGGTGGAAGATCTTTCTGGATATGTGCTTGTCGTGAAAGGCCTTAACCCACTAATAACACTACACAAGGGGGTGATAATTATGTTGAATATGGCCCATCTTAAGAATAAAAGGCACAACATAAGTAGAATGGGAGCATTGGATGCATCATGTACCAAGATTGCTTATAAAACTATATTAATGGCCATTTATGTAAGCACTTGTCAAAGAAGACCTCAAATGAGCAATCGGACCGCATGGATGGATTCAGAATGACGAACGAAGTCCAACGGACTCAAGATCGGCCAAATCCGACATCCGGAGCTCCTACAATGGGCCCAAGAAGTTCTGACCGTTGATTTGGAGATCAACGGCCCTCATTACGCCACGTCACCCCCTCTCCACCGCACACCACCTCTTCATCCAGCCGAGATGAGATCTCGGCCGTCGATCTTCGATCGAATGACTGAGACTCGCGCACCCGCCCGCAGTCGCCTCAACAAAGTGCGGGCATGGCTCAACGGTTAGCGCGCACTCCCGCAAGCACGCGACGCGGGTTCGAGCCATGCGGAGTGTGAAATCGAAGACGAAAGATGCGCACGATGAAATTGGGCCGCCCGATCAGTAGCGGGCGGTTGAGATTTCGCCACGCAGCGTGCCCACAACTAACGAGCGCCCATGCGCGTGCACACGCCGGGCGATGACGCCTGCGCACACGTGCGCCCGAGGCGCGATCCAAGCACAGCCAAGGAAAGATCTCAGCCGTTCGATCTTCAATCGGACAGCTCTCATGCAGCTGCCGTGGATCGAGCGTGAAGAAGAAACAGCGCGCACGGTTGACCGACGGGCTGGGGGGCTTCACCGACGCTTTTGGAGTGGTTTTAGCAACGTTCCGGACGTCGCTAAAGCCCCTTCTTCTTTTAGAAAGCCCTTAACCCTATTTAAATCCCCTCCAACCACTCATTCAAGGCATTCACTTCCCTTGCAACTACTCCACCCCTCTCTTAGCTAGCTTTAGGCCCTCTTGTAATCGCCGAAGACGACGAGCCGCTGACGGAGCCTTCTCCACCGCCGTGGCTGCCTCGTCGCTCTCCATCCTCTCTCTTTCTCTCTCTCTCTTTTAAGCTTTCCATTACTTTTGTTTGAGCATGTATTTATTGTTGTAAGTTATGAACTAAAAATACATGATTAATGAAGCTATTTTTTGTTCAGTTGTTACTTTAATTTCTGTTTAAGTTGCATGATCAAACAAGGAACGCTCTAACCCTAATCTCTCTCTCTATCTCTCTCACTTTTCAAAACCACACCTTTCGCAAGCAAAACTCCTCACTTTTCGTGACAACAAGTGATAAGCAAAATCCGATTTTCACGCCTCCCTGAGATCAACACTCGGACTCACCTCCGTTTACTTATTTTAAAATCGGCGTTGCAAGTGCGACTATAACGACACTTCTTAACACACACGCACAACCGCACGTCACCCACTCTTTGTAAATTCGCGAGTTCTCATATGCATTGTGGCGTAATTCATCGATCTCACAGATTTGAAGCTTTCTATGGGTTCCTGCCTTAGAAAGATCTAGGTTGCAATTCCATACTGCCCAATAGGCTTTGTGCTCCAATTCTACGGGGAGGTGACATGCCTTCCCGTACACCAATCTGAAGGGAGACATACCTAATTGGGTTTTGTGGGCGATCCTATAAGCCCACAAAGCTTCCAAAAGTCGGGATGACCAATCCTTCCTATCAGGTCAAACAATAACCTGGAGGATTTTCTTGATCTCCCGATTGGATAGCTCAGCTAGACCATTAGTTTGGGGGTAGTAAGGAGTAGAGATTCGGTGCAACACCCCGTATTTGGTCATCAGTGACCTGAACTGAGCATCCGTGAAATGGGTCCCTCCATCAAAAATTATAGCACGTGGAATCCCGAATAGTGCAGGATAAGTCCCCCCAAATCAGAGGGTGGGTTGATAAGTCGTATACTTATCACTGCAATTTATTGACCAGTTTAAGATAAGATTATTTGGCGAGGACTCGAGACTAAGTCCACATTCGAGTGGACACCCGGGCTAATTAAGCCTGAAGACCTGAAGAGTCTAAGTATTCAGGTCCCAAAGTATCAATTCCTAAAGTTTGCAACTCCTAATGCCTAAGTTTTCATCTCCTAATTCTTTTTTTTTTTAAGATGAAAACCAGGAAATTACCGTTACGGCTGACAAACAGATTCATAAGAAATATCGACCCCCCCATGCTTAGCTAAGGCAATGTCCTCATTGTTAAAAATGAAAGCATGCAAGAGAGTAGAAGTGGAAGAATAACACCTGGTTTCCGTGAGATTCAAGTCAGCTCGGAACAGTCTTTACACGTGTTGAGTTTAATGCCTTCAGTTATGCGACGTCTTCAATCAAATATAACTAATATTGAGGTTGCAATAACACAATTTCTGGCCCCAAGATTTTGGTCTTGGAGAGTGAAAATGGGCTTACCAAAGAGATGATCAATGAAAGTGGCAAGCTAGTGGTGTAGGGAGAGCCTAAATGGTCTCCAATAGGAGTTTTGTTGATTCATTACAGAGGAGGTGTGGGTGGATATAGAATTTGTGCAATAGTTGGGTGAAAAAGGATGATGAGGGTTTGGTGATGAGTTGGGGGTTTGTAGGTATTCTAAAATATCAAACATTTTAAGAGTTTCTCCCTAAAGTTCAATTTCATCCTCACAATTTGGGTGCTTAATCCAACCATCCTGATCTTCATGATTCCCACCCAAATGTTGAACCTCAAACTCTAAAAATTCAGGATGAGGACATTGTTGAGTTTTAACTTGATCATGTGAATCATCCAACAAATTTCCAAATTCATAAATATCTTCCTCATCCTGGGTTGCCACAGTTTGTTGTATGTCTTTATTGTCCTCAATTATCCCTACAACAGTGTGATTTTCTTCTTGAGTTTGGGTTGAGTTGTCCCTTAAAAGGTTATCTAAGGTATGTATGACCATTACCTCCTCTATTCTGCCAAGCTCCTCCATCAAACCGCACTTAATTTTATCCTTCTTTGAGACCTCAAAAATATTAAGTCGATTTGTTTTATTCCCCAAGGCCATTTCTGTATTTCCTGATTCACAATCAATCCTTGCCTTGGCGGTAGTCGAGAAAGGTCTTCCCAACATAATCGGGGTGTGGTTGAGCTATTTTGGTGCTTCCATGTCTAGGACCATAAAATCAGCAAGGTAATGCAAATCATTAACCTTGACTAAAACATCCTCCAAGATACCCCTTGGTTTTGTAATGGATCTATCGGCTAACTATAAAGTTATGTTAGTGTGTTTCAGGTAGCCTAGACCCAATTCCATGTGCAGTGAGGTGGGGATCACATTAATGGAAGCACCCAAGTCGAGAAGGGTCCAATCAAAAGTGATGTTTCCTATTGTGCAGGAAATCAGCGGGGCTCCTGGGTCCTGCATCTTAGGAGGCAGCTTGTTTAAGATCAGTGTGCTTGTGTTATTAGACAAGACTACTCTCCTAATGTTTTCAAATTCCTCTCTATGCTTTGCTTTATATGAATTCAGTAAACCTATGGCCTAGGCGGCGATTGATCCGATAGCTGCAAGGAGTAAAATGATTGTCAATTTTAAAGCCTGAAGTAAGGATATCCTTTCCTCCAATTTCTCCTCCAACTTTTTCTGTTTGACCATACAACAACATACTCCCAAATCAGACTCTGATGTTTTATTGATCACATTCTTAGTTGGGAGTCTAGAATTCTTGCTACGGGGCCTAATGGTGTTGACATGGGTTGGGTAGGTCCCTTGTGTCTACTACCACTCCTCAAGGTGATGGTGTTTGCAGTGGCAAAATGCTGTTGGTTAGTGTCTTAGGGAGGATTGGGCAAAACAGGAGGCTCCCAGTTGATTATGGCAAGACCATGGTTCACTCTGGGAGGGGCTAGGGTAGCCTGATAGATAGCATAAGCTTGAGCATATGACTCCCCATTATTACCAAACCCTTGAGGCCCAACATCTTGGTTTTGTACATTCCTTGGGTTTGGTATAGGTTGTGATGGTAGAGATCCGAGCTGTCGGTTGTTTGCACCAAGTCCAGATTGCAAGGTATCTAGCATAGTTTTCATTTGTTGCATGAGCTGGAGCATTGACCCTTGCATTTCAACCATTTTTAGGTTTAAATCAGCCTGCTCGGCGGGTTGTTGAGCATTCTACATGGATTGATTAACCTAATTCAAGTGCAACTGAGTATATACATGACCCTGACCCATTGGTTTTTGCGGTACATAGTTGTTGAGTCGATATTAGGTCTGCTGCCCCTGATCTTTCCAAGAGAAGTTAGGGTGATTTTTCCAACCAGAATTGTAGGAATTCGAGTAAGGGTTGGCCCTAACGTTCTCTTGCACAGCATGAACATACTTATAAGATGTGGATGAAGAAGGATAAAAAAAACTAGGATCAAAGGCCCCAGTTTGGAACCCATAAGGTTCTGAGAAGAGCTGGCCCAAAGGTCGAGCCGACTCCAGCTGGCTCACAACCTCTCGTCCCGTAGGAGCTTGCAAAGAATGGAATCCTAATCCCTTGGATTGAGTGGTTCTAGAAAAATTAGAGTTTCTGAACATCCACTCCTCCATTCGTTTAGCAACCAGATCCATCTTATCTAATCTATTACAGGTCAATTCCATATCAGATGTATGAGAATCTTGGACCTCATTGGTATTTGATCTAGTTTGTTGGGATCGGTTGAAGGTTTCCATGGAGGCATGGTTTAAAGAGTTTTCACTCATTTCCTCAAACAAATCATACGCTCTATATGCATCTTTGTTGAGGAAATTGCCTCCTCAAGAAGCATCCACATGATTACGAAGTTGATCATTCAACCCGTGATAAAAAATCTGCACAAGTTGCCATTTAGGCACCTCGTGGTGTGGACACTTCCGTAATAGATCCTAGAACCTCTCATAGGCCCCATGAAACGGTTCCCCTTGCCGCTAGGCAAAAGTGGTAATTTCCTATCACAACGCATTGGTTCGTCCAATTGGGAAGATTTCTTCAGGAAGGCCAATTTCAAAGCTGTCCAGGTAGCAATCGGTCTTCCAATGGTATGATACCAATGTGCGGCCTTATCCCTGAGTTAATGGGGGAAAAGCCTCATGAGCATCTATTCTTCATCCACATTTTGCAATTTGGTGGTCTGAACCAGAGTGATCAGGTCCTCCAAATGTTGGAATGGGTCCTCTGAGCCAAGCTCGTGAAAGTGTTTAATTAGACTTAAAACCTAGGGCTTGATCTCAACATCACCAGCAGGGACCACAACACTGGGACGATCCTCATAATTTGAAGGATCATAAAAATCCTTCAAGGGCTGAGCACCCTGACCATTCATTCATTGGAACCATTGCTGCATCTATTGCAATTCTTCCAACTCCCTCTGAATTAGCTCCTGCTGGTTTGGGGGCAGGGAAGGTGGTTGTTGATCAGCCATGGGATCTCCTTGGCTAAAACTCAACCTCTACCTCTAGGAATGGTCAATAGGTCCTTCCAAACAAGGGTTCAATGACCTCCTTCCAAGCATACACTGGAAGGAAGTCGAAAGGACAAGGAAGAGAAGGGACCCTACACACAAAAAATACAAGCCTGTCCTTAGGTTGGGTAGCCTAAAGGTCTACAGATTCTCAGAATCGGTCTTAATATTATAAACGATTTACTCTACTTATATCAAGGCAATCCAACCAGTTAGGAGGGACTAAGGAGAAGGTTCTTCCTTTGGCTTACGCCTCCGGCTCCTAGTGTAACCCCCAGCCACGGTCTTTTGATGCTACTACCCTAGCTAGACATCAGATTGACTAGTATAAGTAGGTTAATCATGAACAATCTCAATCTGGATCCCAAAGAGCGAACTAATCCTTAAGGCCAACATCTACTCAATTTTAGTTAGGCTTGGGATATTGGTGCTTCTAGAATGTGATGGGCCCTTAATGGGTTGTGCCCTTAATGATTTCTTTGAGAATGTGTGAATGTGCACAACCAAGAACTTTTCAAGCAATATTATTAATGATGAGGTGAGTTTTAGGGTTCGAATCTTGCTTAGTAGCTTTTAGGATTCAAATATTAGGTGTATTCAACAAAGTTTTGTGAGGCAAACCAAGTTTTGAAAGCACGAGTTCAGGTGTTTTTCCTTTATAAATCAAAAGAATATGGAGTGACTGGCTGACCTAAATATTGAATCCTATGGGGCAACTGCAAAATAAATTTTTCTTAAATTAGGCGGTGTGGCCCAAACAATTCAATCAATCGGCTCAAATGCACCACCGATTAAGGCACACAGAAAGGTGATTAACCTAATATGATTTCTACTCTTTTATGTGTTGAATTAGTGTACCGAGTCCACAGGTCAGAATCCCGGTTGAGTAGATGAAAATTAAGTCAGGTTATGTGCCTCCAATGTGGGTGTATAAAGTGTGTAAATTGATTTGTCCCATAGAAAGTATCTTTTTTTATTTTTTTTTATAAAATGTAGGGGTGAGATGGGTGAAGGTGGAAAACAAGACACACAAAGTTTATCCTAAGGTTTATGCAAACACCTAAGTAAATGAAGTCTTGGTTATGGGTATGGCGAAATGAAACTAGTGGAGGGGGAATGTAGGGGACACTTACAAAGTACTCTACCTGCACTTTACTCTGGTCTACCACACTTGGATCTCCATGCTAGGGTACCTGCAAGACAATATATCAGAGATAAGCAAGGTTAGTGTGCTACGTAAATGCAAAGAAGCGCAAAAAACAATAAAGTAAATTCCGTTGCCTCCCTGGCAACGACGCCAAAATGATCGCACATGTTTTGCGTGTTTGAAATCGGGGTTAAGAGTAACCCGTTGTTGTAGTCGTAAAACTCGTTATCAAATAAAATTTTACCACAACTCCAAGGGAATCCCAGGTCAAACACAGAGAGGTGACGTTTACTTAATTAGCAAACCGTGCTTCGTTTTGTTTGTTTTTGGTGTTTTAGTTTTTGTTACTTTTTTATGTTTTTGAAATAAGAAGACAAGCAGAATAAATTCTAAAGAGAGATGGAAAAAATATGATATATATCACTCCAATGTCAATTACAATGATCTATGAAAGCATAAAAGAGAAAGAGGTGAGAAAGATTCTCCTGAATTGGCTGTTCGACAAGACGGCGGCGCCTGGCAGAAGCTTGGATGAAGGAGGTGAGGAGCAGGACGACAAAGGTGAGATGTAGGAGGACGTCGGGTCGAGGAAAGCTTTAGCGTGGCTTCGAAATGGAGGTGAGGAGGCGGAGATGATCTGCTACTGGAATGGAGGTGGGAGTACAGCTCCTAGATGACCTATGAATGGTGATGGGAAGAGGGAGGAATATTTGGTGGGGTAGAAGTTCGTTACACTAATAAAAGCCTTGGGAGCTTGAGAGTAAGCTCTAATGGAGCGTTGGTAGGCTTGCTAGAGCTTAGGAGTAGGTGGGAGTAGAGTAGGTAGAGATGCCTTGGAAGGGAGGGGGTGTTGGTCCTTATATAGTGGATGAGAGGAGGCTAGAATAGGCATAAGACCAATAGCAACTTCTAGGACGTCGCTGTAGGTCCAGCTTAAGTGTCGCTATAGCCAACCCACACCCACTCACACACACAGCTGGCCTTGTACCTATGAGCAATTAGTGACAGTTGTAAAAATCACTAAATGTTCGCCAGGCTATCGTTGAAGGTTGGCGCCAACCAAGCATATGCTCGCGCGTGCTTGGGATTGCACGTGGAGATGTGCGTCAATGCCCGCATGATCGCCTCCATTGGATCTGCGGTCATCTGTGCATCCACGTGTTCGCATCTCGGCCGCTCGTGCAAGATCGGGTGGTCGAAATCAAGCGTGCCTCACCGCCAGTTGTGTTGGAGGTGCGACACGATTCAAACGCACACCCTGCATTTAAGAACACCCCTCACAATCAATGCGCTGCAGGCGCCTTTGTGTCTCAAGGATGACTTTGAGTGCTGCGGGTGCGAAGGAACCTCAGCCGTTGGATCTTGATCCAACGGCTAGGATTCAAAGGTGCAAAAGGTGAAGGGCATGGCCGATTGCCGCTGGCTGGTGTTGGGTGGCCTGGATGGCGCCATGTGGAGCCATCTAGCCGTTCATCTTCTGCTTCTTGTAAAGGGTGCTGCAGAGCTCTGATCAGGGTGATTTTCATGTTGACGAACTGCGATCATCTCCCTGAATTCATCCGTATGGTTGGATTCTTCATCCAAAGCCCGTAAAGATGTCGCACTACCTTCTGGCCATGTAAAATGGAAGAATTAGTGTACATAATATACAACTATCTTAAATGCCATGCAATGGATGTTATGCAGTATTTATAACATGATATGCAATGCTAAGCCTAGGAACTATCATAAATAAGCATTTTATCATGAATTCATGTGTGTTTATCAATGGCCACATCCAACCATTTAATGATCTCCTTCTTGACAACCTCCAACATTTTTGGATTTAGTTGCCTCTGAGATTGTCTCGACGGTCTCACCCCTTCATCAGTGTAGATATGGTGAGCGCAATATGAGGGGCGAATCCTGTGGAGATCAGCAATGCCCCACCCGATAGCAGCCTTATGTGCTTGTAGAATAGAGATCAACTGGTGTTCCTTGTCTGGAGTCAAGTGAACATTAATAATCACAGGATACGTCTCAATTTCTCCCAGAAACACGTACTTGAGCAAATCAAGTAAGGGTTGTAACTCTAGTAGCAAAGGGTGGGGAGGGGGTTTACGTAGGGGAGGAGAGGAAGCAACAATGGAAATTTATTAACCCTGACTAATGGAGAATCCATCTGCAGTGGTTGTGTAATCCTGTCTTAAGATATCAGTGCTAGATAGGACAAGATAATCAGGATTAGGAGTGTTAGGAGCAGATGAACACCCATGACAAACAGATCCATGGGACAAAATGTGTATGTCATTAGTCTCAGTCCTGTGTTGATTGCAATCTAAGACCCCTAATAGTGAAGATGAATGTGCCATTGGGTCGCTGTAGAGGAGCCTAATGTTCCTACAGAAAGTTGAATCTTCATCTTCACTATCCTCCTCGATTAAATCACAATCAAAGTTCTTTGATGCCCTGAAAATGTCCAGTCTAAGCTTTTCATTCCCTAGGGAAATCTCTATGCATCCTGATGCATAGTCGATGTTTGCATGGGTGGTTGCCAAAAATGGGAGACCTAGAATAATCGGTGCATCACAAAGATTAGGAGGAACCTCCATATCAAGAACAAAAAGGTCCACTGAAAAGTAGAATCCTTGGACTTTTACAAGCACATTTTCAACCACCCCCCTCGGCATTTTTGTCGATCGGTCAGCCAACTGTATGGTAACCAAGGTGGGCTTCAACTTCCCAAATCAAAATTGATCAAATACTACGATGGGAGTTAGGTTGATGGACGACCCCAAATGAAGAAGGGCCCTATCAAAAGGGGAATCCTACAAAAAGTAGGAAATCAGTGGTGTGCTGGGTCCTTTTTGGGTGGTAAGTCGGCTAAGATAACAGCGCTGGCTTCCTCAGATAATACTGCCTGTCGTCCGATTCTCTGCTGTCGCTTTGGAGTACAGTAGTCCTTGAAGAACCTAGCAACAGCAAGGATGTGATCTATTGCTTCAAGGAGAGGGACCTGAATGTGAACTTCCTCGAACATAGATTTCAGGTCCTCGAAATTTCGCATGTCCTTTTTCCATGCTGAATCTCGCATTAAAGCTGCAGGAAAACGAATGGGAATTTCAAGGTCTAGGGGCTTCTTTCCTTTATCTAATGAAGATGGCTTATGAGAGGAAGAGGGTTGTGAGCCATCTTGTGGTAGAGCACAGGAAAAATCATTACTCGCTCACCTAGGTAGCAGGTCCTATGTAGTCTTTCCGCTCCTTAGAGTAACAACTTTTGCATCGGCATGCTGTCCATGAATAGGCAGAGGAGCGGGTTGGTCTGGATACACGGGGTTTGGCAACAAAGGTGACGGACCAAACCCATAACCAGGTGGTGCAAGAGGTGCTTGCAGAACAACATGTGCCTGCCCCTGTGGTGCTTGGAATCTAAGCGAGGTGCCCTGATTATGCACATATCCTAGGTTTGGGATAGGTTGGGAGGGCAAAGCTCCCTATTACCTATGCTCCTGCATCATCTAGTTTTGCGTGTTTTGTATGCTCTATATTTGGTCAACCATTGCCTTCATTATTTGCAGGTTTTCATGAGTAGATTTTCTAATTGATGCCTGCAATTCCTCTTTTAGAGACTCCAAAGGGTCGGCCTACTTTGGAGGGTAGTTGGCAGCTTGGTGTAGCGGCTGATAGATAGAGCGTGTCTGTTGCTACTGAGATGGGAAAGGCTGCTACCTAGGATACGTGTTCTGTGCATTCCCATATTGTCTGGTCTGGTAGTGTGGAGCTTGACTCAATCTCTGTGGGTTACCAGACCAAGAAAAATTGGGATGCTGGCACCAACCAGGGTTATACATTTCAGAATACGGATTGTTACTCCCATAACCCTGAATAACATTGACATCTTCGTAGGCCAAAGATGTCTTAGATGCAAATTCATCAAACGAATACGCACTTGCATTGTCATGTGGTGCGTAACCCTAATTGTATGATGCCAAATCCACATTGTTCATGGGTTCCTGGTATGTAGGATCCTGTGGAGATGGAGAGAAAACATCCTGAGTAAACAGATATGTACGAACAGAGGGGGCTTAGGATGCTTGAGAGGAGTAAGATGAAGCAGTGCTGTCGGAAGATCCAAATCTCACTCGCATTAATTTGAGTTTCTTATCGAGCATATCCACCTTGTCCAACTTTTTGGTGATAATGTCCATGTCGGCTTGGGCAGACTCAGCTTGAGCTTCGTGGACACGAACTCGTTGCTATCCAGGTCGCTGGAAATGGTTCATTGAGGTGGCATTCATCAAGTTCTCCGCTAAGGACTTGAACAGTTCAAATGCACTGTTCTCGTCCTTCATGAGGAAATTCCCACTGCTAGATGCATCAGGCAGGTATCGATGTGTGTCATCCATCCCATGGTAAAAGACTTGAGTGAGGTGCCATTTGGGTACACCATGGTGTGAGCACTTCCTAAGAAGATCATGGAATCTATCCCATGCGTCATGTAGCTTCTCTCCAGGGCCTTGGGCAAAAGTCGTGATCACGCACCTCATAGCATTTGTTAGACCGATCAGGAAGAACTTTTGGAGGAATTCGCAACGTAATTCCTCCTAGGCTCCAATTGGCCTCCCGATAGTCTTGAACCAATAAGTAGCTTTATCCTTGAGAGAAAAAGGAAAAAGCTTCATGAGAACAATTCCAATATCTACATTCCTGGGTCGAACTGGCTCTGCAATCTGACTCAGATCTTCGATGTGCTAGAAGGGATCCTCATTCGAGTTTCCATGGAAATGAGTCTGAATCAGACTTATGATATTCGACTTCAACTCGAATGCATCTCCACCTGTGGGAATCCATACCTGAGGTGCTATAATTGTTGCCGTCAAATTGTAGAAGTCCCGTAATTATTCTCCACATGGTGGATGTTGCATTCTGTCAAGTGTTGTGAGAATCCTGTTAATGCTCTGCTCGTATTTTTGTTCCATTTCCTCAACCCTGGCTTCCAGACGAGCCATTGGGTCCTGACAAACTCGAGGACCGGGATTAGCCATCTTAGCTAATAGAGTGAAAGAAGGTTGAGAAGAGAGGTTAGGCGAGAATTGCCTTTGTCGCCTTGGGTTCAGCTCCCAAAGTCCCACAAGTTTAGGTCCTAATGACCTTCTTCCTTGCATACACCAACTCAAAGGGTTGGTGTAGTCAAGCATAACAAGGCTAAGGCCTTTTTAATCAAAGTGGTCCTTTAGATCAGATGACTGGATTTTTCGTTTAAGTTTGTGTTATTAAAAAAATTCAGCGAGAGACCGATTACAAGGAATCCCGCCTCTCAGGCTAACCCAGCTAGTCTAGTTACAAGGGGACTATGAGGAAGGTTCTTCCTTTGGCTTTTGCCTCCGATTTCGTTACCCTACAGCCGCGATCGTTTGACACTACCCCGCAGGCTTAGACACTAGATTTTGCAAGAGAGGTTGGAACTACTCAGTAGTTTCAAGCCAAATGCAGGTTATTTGATATATTTTTGTGAATTTTTAACTTATTTCTTCAATTTAGTAGATGGTGGGCAATCCACAAGGTGACTCGCCTCACCGACTAATTCTTGGGCTCGTCATAGTCCAAGTTAGTCTATGTGATCCTATTGACTCATGCACTTCTAAGTTTTTTTTCAAATTGAAGACCACAATTCAAATGTATACTCTAAGGTAAGATGGAATCCAAATGATTTGAAACTTAGCAAGAAGATTCCTTTTTAAATAAGCTTTTCAAAGAGTATTTTTTCAAAATTTTACTATTTCCAACAATTAGTTATAAATTTTTAACAAACCAAGGGTCAAATCTGGGATTTAGACCCCGTGTTGGTTTTTTGCATTTTCATGGCTGCTGAAATAGCACATGTATCCCTTGGAGTCCATATCTTCTGAGTTGTGTTTTCTTTTTATTCTTGTTTGTTTTTCTTTTTTTCTTTTTCTTCATTTTTCTTTCTTTTTTCTCCTTTTTCATAAGCCTCCTTTTTTCTTTTCTTTTTCTTCATTTTTCTTTTGTTCTTTATTTCGATTTGTTTGTTCTTTTTTTCACATTCAACTTATTTCCCTACAATTTATGAATTCAAAGATAAAGTCCTCAAGCCCCGTTCGCCCTAGTGTTTGTCAGAAATGAGCTAGTTATTTGAATTCCTTCCTTAAAATAATTAAGTTGGAATTCAAATAATGCAGCAAATCCATAATTAACTCGTGAAATGAAGTTGAACCAGTTATCCATTTGGGATGGATAATGAGTGAAACATAGTTGGAAACAATATCACATATGCTTCAAAAATTTTGTAAAAATATGATATTGAAAGATAATTTGATTATCCTTCAGACCCCACAAATCGTGGATATATCCAATTTGTATGTTGATCAAAATTGATTTCTGAAGTTCATAAAAGTTCTATTTTCAATCAATCTGACCAGTATGTACTCCACGAATTTTTAGAAATTCCATAGAATGAATTTCCTTTTAGGAAAGGTGGCATTGCAAATGTAATTTGAAGATCTAGTTCTAGTCCAAATTTTAGGATTTTTGGAGCATCAGAACCACAGCTATTGAATTTTAAAGATGACACTTAATTTATGGCCGAGTTTCTAATAAGAATGTGTGCACCTTATTTTCGTAGCATCCACTTTGCTTCGTTCGCCACTTTGTGTCATTGCACTTGCACACAAAAATACTATATTAGAGATGAGATCAAAAGTTTCCATGCATCCCTGGCAACGACGCCAATTTGTTCGTGGCATAGATCGCGTAAAAGATGAGCATGTTGTAGTATAGCGAGAAATACGTCTAGCAAATAATTAACGAAACTAGTGAGTCCGGATCGATCACAGGGAGGCAAAAAGCACTTTTGATTTCATGCGTTCGTTCTAAATATAAGTATCAAGTAATAGAAACATTCAATTACAACATCCACATCACAAAGAGAGATTGAATTTGATATATGCAATAAAATGAAAACATGAATGTAAACAACTACTACTGTAACAGAAAGAGGGCACCACGGGTGGTCCATGGTGGCCTTTTGGAGAGGTTGGGAAGAGCAGCAACGATCCGTCGGGGTGGCCCAACAGATGCTTTAGATGGAGGTCAGAGATGGAGGTAGAGAAGAGGGGAAGAAGAAGAGAAAGGAGTTGTAGGAGGAAGAAGAAGAACTAAGAGAATGCCTTTCAAAGGGCACCCTTAAGCCTCTTTTTATAGCTTTTGTGAAGGCCATTTAGGGTATTTAGGCCCTTAATTCCATGCAAAGGCTTCAGATTAATCAGATCCATTGATCGAGAGATCAATGGTCCTGATTAAGCCTTCCAAATCCTTCTTCCATCCATGGTTTGATCTAGTGCTGCCACGTGACACGCTGTGCACCCTTGGATCCTAATCCGATGGCTCCCGCTCACCCACACCCCCGCTGCTTCGCCGGCACACCTGCTGCACAGCGCGTAAACGCACCTCAAATCCTAACGCTTCTCAGTCGTCTGATCAAGAAATCCTGTGCAGCACCCGCTGAGTCCTAAGGCATGCATCATCGCGCTCGTTTGCATCCAATGCTCCCGCGCTCGCCACGCGTTCACCGTTGATCCACCTGATGAAGATTCGGTAATGGAATTTCATTCGTGGGCGCCCGACTCCCAATCGCGCTCCAATCCCATGTCGAGCGTTGGTTGTTAGGCGTGCTCTTTACTACGCTACGCGGTGGATTATCGCGCTTTCCAAATCATGTGCAGCCGCCCTCGATCTTTGGATGGGAATCCAACGGTCTAGATCTCTCCCTTGCTTGATGAGGCGGCTAGAGGCAGACGACATGGCTGCATCACAACCGTTGGATGATGATCCAATGGCCCACAGCTCTCCTTCCCAGATTGGGGCACAGTGAGGGGCGGTTGTGATGGTGCCACGTGGCACCATCATGGTCGTCCATCTTCTTCTCCTTGTATCTGATGATGTAGGCCTCCAATTGAGTTGATTTTTGCACCATTGGACTACGAACATCGATCTGGACCCATCCGTGTGATTGGATTTGTCATCTGAGGTCTGAATATTCTTCAATTTGCCCCTTGGTTCCTGCTTCTTCTCCGGACTCCCTAGGGTGCTACGGGAGTCTGATTGATGCGCTCTTGGAAGGGTTGGACTCCCATCATCATTCCAAACAAATCCATAAGGTTGGATCGGTCATCTGCAGCCCTAGATTACCTATAATTATTAATACCTCTCAAATAACACATTATTATGTATAAAACATATAAATCATATAAGATGCAAAGTATAATGTGTATGCATGCAGAATGCCCATGTTAAGCTAGGTTCTACCTTAATTCAAGTGAATTAGGGCCTATGATTGCTGCATAAACACCTACCCACCCGCTTGGTGCCTTCTTCCTCTCCCTTCTTCTTCCTTATGCCACGCCATGGAGAAGCATTCATCTAGGAGGAGGACAGCCAAGCCTTGAGGAGGAGTAAGGTGGTGTACGTCCACCTTGGAGGAAATCTTGGAGAAGTATCAGCTTGGTGGCAAGGCGGAGATCTTTTCAAGCATAGGAGTTGCTGTGCTTGGAGCAAGACCTACCTCCCCCTTCATCATCTTCGGACACTTTTCTTCTCCCTTATTTTCTTTGTATTAGCTAGTGTTGTTTTTCATTTTCTTGTAAGAAGCATTTAGCTACTTGTCATCAACTTTGCTAGTAATACAAAGATTTTCATTGCCTTCCAATTTTCATGTTTTCTAGTTAGTGTGTTCTTCATGTTCTTGTAGATGTAGTGCACACCACACCTTCTCCTAATTACCCTAGGCACACTTGCCTAGGGTGAAATTAGAAGAAAAGGTTTTCTTCTTGCCACTTAGGTTTAGTGATAGGCGTAGTTTTTAACGTAATCTCCAATTTCGAATACCCGATTATTTTGAAAACCCTAAAAACAACAAAATTGAAAATACAAAAATATTAGTGCGGATTTGAGAGGCAAGAGAGAAAATCCTTTTTGTGACTAACAATTTGGCCTCCTTAGACGACCCCAGATACTCACCATATCTAGGAATATAAATTTTAAAAGTGATAAATTTTACGCATTACAACGACATCTAAAACCTGCATTTTACAAATCATGTAAGATCGCTATCAGAGGCGAGGATGGTTCCTCTCAACCACCAAGAGGGTAATTGCAAGGGGTCATTGTGGTAGCCAGGGTCTAGAAGGTGTTGGAATATGGTCAAGGTGATTCTCTTAACCTCCTTACAGAGGGATCTAGATCCCCATCCTCATATGGTGATCATCCCTTCGAATGGCTCTCCCTGGCTACCTAAGCCCCGAAGGATCCAATGTCCCCACCAAAGATTACGTCAACCAAGGTTTTGGTTTCATTCTCTAAGCTGGGTGAAATCGACGATCAGGATAGAATGGTGGTAGGGGTCCTGTGGTAGGATTTCCAGCACTCATTGGTGATATTCTTCAAGTGGGATATCCTGATCGGAACAATCTTCCAAGAAAAGTAGGGGAGCATGTTCTAAACGTGGATGTGATTGTGTAAAATACGCTTTCATGATAGTATAATCGCGTTAGAAACTCTTAAATTTATTTCAATCGAACTCAAAAGATACGAAGTTGATGTTTTTAGAATGGAGTCCGAGTCATTCGCAGGAAGGTAAATAGATTAAAAATCACTTTTCTGAACTAGATCTAAAACTAAGTAGATTGAATATTAAGGAGAATGATATCTAGAACATGCAACTTAATTAAATATTAGAACT
This sequence comes from Thalassia testudinum, assembly GCA_037157565.1. Taxonomy (NCBI): domain Eukaryota; kingdom Viridiplantae; phylum Streptophyta; class Magnoliopsida; order Alismatales; family Hydrocharitaceae; genus Thalassia; species Thalassia testudinum. Next base: position 23,775,572 of record JAZHRO010000078.1, read on the forward strand.
AGGAAGCCTGCAACTTGAAGACAAGTTAAAAATAACTACTAGAACTTCATTGAATATGTTAAGAGTTTTGCACATATGGAACTAGTAGAATGCTTCTATAAAGAGGAAAGTACAATTGGAACAAAGTAACTACAACTAGAACTAGACTAAGAGAAATGTAGACTAAGGGCTTTGAAGGCGAAGTCTGGAGCAATGGCGTAGACATGGATGAGAAGGCACACCCACAGAGATCACCAAGGGGAGGAAGATGAAGTAGAAGACTAATTCTAGTTGGTAGATGTTTTTGGAAGTAGAAAGGAATGATCCTAAGGGAGGGTGGCTAGGGTGTTTATATAGGGGTCAAGAAGGCTTGTGATTGGTTGATCCAAGTTGCCTTGGATCACCAAAATAAAGGGCTAGGATTAGGAGTCTAGGAATAAAGGAGTATGATGAAGGAATAGGTGGATAGAATAGGTTAGGAGTTGTTAGAATTGATGGAGGGCTAGGATGGCTTTGAAAGGATCATGGATGGCTGTGGTTCTCTCAAATTTTTGGCCTTTTCTTGTTTCTAATTTTAAGTTATACATAAAATAAGAGTTGTATCCTTCAACATCAGCTTTCCAACGCAACTTGAATCACTCAATTTGGATTTAAAATGAGAAAGTTATGGCCAAAATACTAAAGTTGTGTCGTGCTGTTACGAATTTCGAGATTAAGTTTAGGATTAGGAATAGGATTTGGTTTTGGGTGTTAAGGTATGGATTTAGGTAGATAATTTAGGACCCTAGGATTTAGATCTAGTGGTGGATAAATCATGGTGTATTTGGACCATCCAAAATAGTATTTATTGGAGGATAAAAGGGATGGCCAAATAAGGTTTGTTGGGTTAGGGTTTAGGACTAGGTTGGGTAGAAAATTAAGGTTGGTTTAGTCAATAATAACTAACCAATAAGGTTAGAAATTGAGGTGTGGTGGCTAGACATTACATAGGGAAATTAGGCTAGGTTGGGTGACAATTAGGTGTGGGGAATTAGGCTAAGTCTAAGGGCTAATTGGGTTAGGAAATAGGTTCAACAAACTAGGTCATGCCCTCTTCCAAGTGAGCTCAGAAAAAAAGTCCATTAAGTCTTACTCTGATCAACCTGTAATTTTGTATCTACACATATAAAAATAAACACATTAAGGTACCAGATACAATTATAGGAAAAATTGCATAAAAACCCAAAAATATATATTATTTACAAAATGTCCTAAAATGCCTAATATAACCTAACTAAATGCAATCTAACCCAAATTACCCTTAGACTAACATTAGTTAGGCATTAATTATATAAATAAATATGGAAATATCATAGCACCTTATTTGAGACCTTCGATGCCAATGACATTCGTTAACTTAAATCGTTGTACTTGGGCCCAGTAGAACTCCTTTGGATCCTTGAGTAGGAACTTCTCGTTGTCTGCTTTGTTGCGGCAATCGTACTACGCCTACTTGCTATCCTTGATTTGGGACTCAATTTGATCTTGCAAATCCCTACAAATTTCAATTGCATGCTTTTTTTCTCATGTAGTAAGGGTTGTTCGTAGGTTGCCATGTGGTAGAGGGGAAGGTGAGAGCAAGCCCGCCTGTTCAGTACTGAGGATCTCCTCTAGTATGTTCACCTGGATGTAAGTGCAGAGGGCATACTCTTAGTATGTTTCTCTCCTCTACTGTAGTTGTTTGCCCACATGCTCCACATAATGATACCTACCACTCTAGTCATCATGATGGTTCCACTTATTTCAATTGAACCAGTTTTGCTAGTGGTCTTCTCTTTAGCCTTGGGTAATCCTAGGGCTCCTAGCTTTGGTTGGTTGAAATGTCTGCTTGAACTTCCTTAAGTTCATCGATATCCCTTAAGCAAGAGCGAAAAGATTCACCTTTGTCCACGTAATGATTCACATGGTCCCAATGCTTTGTCACGTCTTATAGTGTAAGGTCATCCAGACTACTCCAGAACTCCTAGTCCAAGAGGCCTTACTTAAATACTTTAATGAATATTTGGTCATGCAGCCCCCGAAAATGAAAATACTAAGTCTTGTATCTGTCAAGGTAGGGCCTAAACGTCTCCCCTTTTTGTTGGTGGACCTCTGCCAACATCTCAAGGTTCTCTCAAGTTTGTTGTTGACTAGAGAAGTATTGGCAAAACTTCTCTCGCATTTCTTGGAAGGATCTGATCTATCCTGCCGATATGTCACTAGTCATGAATCATCATGGACTACTAATAGTTGCCAGTGACGCCCGAGTTTCTCCAACTAACGAGACCTAGGTCGTTGGGAGCTAAAACCAAGCAATAAATCAAAACACTGGATCACAATCACCCAACACATAGTCATAGAACATTAATGGCCAAACATCCATTGGTAATGCATTAAACAGAAAGAGAGTGCTGACAATTATAATAAAATCCACCACAAAAAGTAGGAAAGTAAACTAACTTCTCAAGTAGTAATACAACCACAAAAAAGACTAGAAATAAAAAGAGTCTAAAAAGCAGAAACGAAACTAAATGACTAGATCTAGTTCCCATAATAGAAAGACCAATAGCAGCAGCTACGCATGGCTACTTACCAACACCTAAGTATGGAACACGAAAACACATTAGTAAAAACTAAGTAAAGTTGAAACAATAACCAGGTATAGAATAGTAATAGAGAGAGAGTGCAAGAGAAAGGGTACTACCTTCTTAGTTATCCCATTTATTAATCGTCACATTAGTCTATTCATTTTATATGTCAAACCCAACTTATTACAATTAAAAACTCGTTAATTAACACCTCATGGCATGAGGCAATCTCGTGTGACTTCCACAATCATAAGACCATCATAAGTCATCTTCTTGGCTGAGAAGGTGGCTTATTGTTGTATGAGCTATCAAGGAGTTTTAAGGAGTAATCGTCATAGCAAAGTCTCAATCGCTCAAAAATAATTAAATTTATAACTCAGAATCAAAGAAGAGTCCAAGGTCGAACACAGGGAGAAAATATGAAATTCACAACATTAATCTTGAATTGAAATGAACGAGCGCAATAAACAGGTGGTATAGAAGATATTCAATGAATCAAATACTCAAAAATATATTCAATAAGAACCAATGATTGATGAAGCAAAAAAGGAAAGAGAATAAAACAATGGTGATTTGAATCACCACTTATTCTCTTTAATGCATTCAATATTTCAACAGTAATCTTCAATCAAAATTTAACTTAGGTTCTTAAGTTATTCAATAGTGCTTAGAACCAGATCAGACATATTAAGTATCAATAGAACACAATGCCTCATAGAAGGCACAAGGCTTTTCTACTCTTAGCCTTCTTCTTCTTTTCTTCTTCATCTTCCTTCCTTCTTCTTCACAAGCCTTCCCTTCTTCTTCACAAGCCTCCCTTCTTCTTCAGAGGCTTTCTTTCTTTCAAGCCTTCCTAGAGCACGGCCTCTCCTCAAAGGCTAAGTGTCACACAAGGCCAAGCCCTCAATAGCAAAACCCTCCCCCTCTCTCTCACAATTCCTCCTCTTCCTCTCTCAAACCTAGCATGTAATCGGATCCATGTACAAGTAAGCAGGTAATTGAGTCTAACCAAGGTCACCGGGTGTGGGTGTGACCGTGGAGTGCGTGAGCGGGTGAAGGGGACCTCACCCTGTGTTCTAAGGCAAAGATCCTAGAACACAATTTACTAATATGCACTGCAGCCTCTTCCTCCCTTCACGATGTGGCACTAATGCCACTCCTTCATGCAAGTGCTGCAGATGGAAACTCCACTCAATTGTAGTCGCTGGTAGCTTTGCTTCTTCAATTGGAGCTGCAAATAGATACATGGAAGAAATCTGCATCACTTGGAAGTGGATTCGGGCCATGAGCTCGTCGGAGGACTGCAATTGGAGTCGAAGATGATGGCAGCAATGATGATGGACGACAAATACCTAAAACACGCATACAGGCTCAAAAGCCCCAATTAAATGGTTCAAGAGAGTCATCATGACTCAGGGAACATGATGGTGGTAGCCCTTTGGTGGATAGAGGTCAGGCAAGGGTGAACGTTGACGGAGACAATGAGCGAGGGAGGTTGAGTTCTGTGGGGTGATGGAGTGGTTTTTTGGTCGAATTAGGTGAGGGGTTTTGATGGGCGAGATAAGGTGGAGATTCTGAAGGTGGAACGAGTGCGTTTGGTGGTGTATGAACGACAAAAGGTCACGCTGGAGGTACATCGGACATAGGGAAGATGGAAAGGGAGCAGGCAAGTTGGCGGTCGATTTAAAGTGGGGATGGCGTGGTTCTAACCTAAAGAGGGAGAGAAAGGATTTGGGATCCTAGTTAACGGTCGAAAGGGAGGGAGAGGTGACGACTTGGATTGGCTGGCGCCAGAGATGAAGAATCCTCCAGTGAGGGAGATCGGCGAGGATGGAGTTGGAGAGCTCTCGTGGGTATTGCGAGAGCGAACGAATGAGCGGAGGAGATTCCCACTGCCTATGGTATGTGGCAGCGGGCGAAGAAGGTGGTTGGAGATAGGTCGCTGGAGCTGCGGTGGAGGAGGCCGGAGAGCAAATTTTGATGAAGATGTGCGGCTTGAACCAAGCTAAGGAAGAGCGATTATGCACAAGGGAGTTTTATAGAGCTCCACGGCGAGTTCTAGAGTAGGAAACAAGGTTCTCATAGCTTGCGATTGAAGGAATAAGTCCCACGAATCCCGTGCATTCGCACGAGCAATCAACACGGAGTTGGGACTCAAAATTGATCCCAGATGATTCTCCTAGGTGTGAACATCAATCCTACCAATTTTGGTGGGATCAGGTGTTGATTCGAGTAGGTTTTGGAGTGGTCCAACCTTTCTTGGAGGTCAGGTTGACCTCAATGGCAGCAAGAGCCTGCTTATGAAGGAGATAACAAAGTTAGGGACCAAATTATAAAGAAATTCAAAAGGTAGGGTTTTGTATGTGAGAGAAAAAGTCTGACTGGACTAAAAAGTAAACTTAGTCAAGATGAACTTTGATTGGGCCCAAATTTTGATACAAACCTAATTTGGATCCAAGAAATCTGATGTTAAAGTCAAATTTGAGTTTTGACTAATTTTGATGGGGAAATTTGCATAAAAACCTAAATTAGAGTAGAATTGTGTCAGTGACCTATTTAAGGTCAAAATAAGTTCCAAAGGTCAAATCAAAGGTACTAAATCTTATGGAATATTTTTATATGAACTTTAGAAGGTTTATATGAATTTAATCCTAATCATAATCTCTGTTATTTAAGCAGGTCTGAAATTAGGATTTTGGGTGCTGAATCAATTCTTGAAATGCGCGAAAACCTGTTTCTGTCTTTGTAGACCCTTTTGTTGGACTTTAATGCCCTTTAAACCTTAGATTAACACTTGAAAAATCCTGTGATTATTCTGCATTAATTATATGCTATTAGAACTACAGAATTAACCTTGATTTAATGCACTCTTCTCATAATGGATATTTAGTGAGTTATGGCTCTCAAGCAATTATGTTGGAGCATTTGTCTCTTGATTATGACTAATTAAAGATAGTTATGGCTCATGATGATGTTATCATCATTCCCCCATGCCTAACTTTTGCTAGTCCCTTAGCAAAATCTTAAGGAAAGAATCAGAGTTCTAGACCATGCATTGAAGTTTAGATGCCTGATTTGTTTTACTTTTCTTTAGAAATTAGGCTAGAATGCCAACAATAAGACTAGAGGTACTCAAGTATCAATCATGATTCAGACCTAACCAGCTTCAACCTGAGTCTGTCGTGGAGGTTTCTAAGGCATGCAAAAACTACCCAAAGGTTCATTGAACCCAACGGTTAAAGCACCTGTGCATAGAATGTAGCATGTCTAGGTTCAATTTGCCAGTGCATTTTGATAAGAGAGAGATAGAGAAGGATTTTCATTTGGAGAGTTTTCACTCTTTTCTTTTTATTTTTCCTTAAATCCAGCCTCAAATTGGCCCTAAACACGGTCTGTACCAGATTCCTTATCCCCACCATCAATCCTCAAAGGGTTCCTAGCTTTCGATGCTTCAGGATAGCACCGCCGATGGCAACCCCTAGAACTCCTGGCTTTCGACACTTCGGGATAGTGCTGACCATGGTGTTCTGTAGCTAAATTCAGGTCCTAGCAATTGACATTTCAGGGTAATCCCGCCCATGGCACCTGAACCAGCACAAGGTGCTTTCATGCCCCTGATAGGATATTTAGATATCCTAAGAGACAAGCACCAAGAAGACAATATGTTATTACCCATCTTCGAGGGGAATTTCCCACCTCTCCGCACTGAGAACTCGTCCAATCAACTTGTGTTGTCAAGCCGCTCCTAAGCTAGATCTTTGAGATGACTTTTCATAACAGAACACTTTTGGCATATTTTTCTTTATTAAGCGCACCGAACCCAACTTAGTGCATGATTTTGGGTGCTTACGTTACCAAGTTTTGCAAACTAAAGGGCAGGCAACGAGGTCAAATATTCCCTAAGCCTTAGACCTACTACATCAGCTTTGCATTTTCCTCAACCTCTTAAGGACTAGTCCAGATCATAATGGATACATGAATGTTTAAGCCCTAAAACAAGCCCAAGAGGCCTAAGATCGAACTCATACTAATCTCCTTGTCTCTTTGTTTTTAAGACTTGATTTTTTTTCTTTTCTTTTTGATTAGGTCTAAAACTTAAGTGACTTCGATAATCAAGTGCTAATGACTATCATTTTTGCTTTTGAGTTTGCTCCTTTTAGACATTTGAATTTCCTCCTCTCTTCCTCCTCAAGAAAGATTTTCAATTTAGTTCACAAAATTTCCTCCCCTTCCCAAAAATTTTTTCTTTTCATTTTTTATTTTTTCTCATTTCTAAATATGTATAAATTTTTGTGAGAACCCCTTAGAGAATTGAATTTCCATATGTCTGCACTTTAACACCCCCCATGCCTAAGTTTTGCAATGTCCTCTTTGTACACCAGGAGGGTACAAAATCAGTTTGGTTCAAGGATTAGAACAGGATCAAAGGGTGGGTGAACAAGTCAAGATGACTATTGCAGACAATTTCTAGCTCTGATGCAAGTACCAAAGGTGGAGTCAGTTATTCTAAAGTTGAACTCAAGAGTGTAGAAGTGCAGCTCAAAAGGATAATCAAAAGGGTCATGATTTTTTGGAATGATGGGTTGCCTCCTATTAAGTGCTAAATTCAATGCCTTCAGCTGAGCAGAAGGTGGTCAAGGAGAAGGGGTGGTCAAATCAGAAGAGTTATGTAGAACAACCACCTTGATCAAAGCCTGGTTGGTCCAACCAGGTGCTCATTTAGATTGACAGGCTGATGATGCAACCCAAACCGAATCAGTCTGGTGGGTTGATGGATATGAATCAAAAGATACAAAGCCCACCAAATACTTTGAGGCCCAAAGAGATATGGAAACGTAAATCCAGGGTTTAGCTGAGTCAATTCAGCCTGGTCAAAGTAGGGATCCTCAAAAGAAAGTGGACCTGAAAAGGATGTAGGAACCCTACTAGTAGGATCAGAAAAGGATAAGAAGTGATTATCGGTCTAATCAATATCTAAAACCTAATAAAAGGATGGAGAAGAATTGTTGAACGTACGAGTTGCTACGCTAACATGTTTGGTTTTGAAAAACCTGTCGTTGTAGTTTGAAAGCGAAGAACTCGTGTTCAACAAATAAAATTTATACCGGAATGGAAATCCCGAGTCGAACACAGGGAGGCTACGTCGATCTATATTCATATTTTTTTTTTTTTTGAATTTTTTCTTGAAAATTGAGGCGATGTAATTACAATGAAGCCATAACAACAATCAGACAAAATAAAAGGGACAGAGAGAGAGAGAGGAAACATGCATTCAATAATTCAAAATGTTTATACAATAGAACCAAATAAGAATTACACTAGAAAGCGGGAAATCAGCTACACTAGAAAGCAAAAAAATTCTACACTAGAAAGTTGTAAAGAAGAATGGGAGAGAGAAGCTATCCTCCTCGACGATTGCTTGGAGGACGAGTCGGACGAGACGCCACCTGGACGAAAGAGGACGGAGCGAAAGAATGGGATCGAGGCAAGAGGAACAAGAATGGAGCAGCACGTAGTCGTCGTCGCGGGATCCGCTTCCGAAAGGCGGACGAAAATTTGACTTTATCTCACGAGGACCATCCCGAGTGTGGGACAAGCTTCTCTTGAGCTTTGGAGAGGTAGAGAAGAGAAGGAAGGGATGAGAATTTCATGTGGAGGGGGTCTCATTTTATAGTTGCAAGGAGTGGGGGCAATTTGGTCATTACAACTCTTAAAACATTAATTCAGGACCTTTAGTGACGGATAAAACCGTCGCTAAAGGTCTGAACGTGGGCGTAGTGGGCAGCGCGCGCGTGCCTCTTCGCCTATCGCGTGCTCAACGCACGGGCATGTCCAGCCGATCTCAACCGTCCGATCGCGAGATCGGATGGCTTAGATCGCTCCTCCGCCCGCCTCCTCTGCGCGGCCCATCGCATGCGATGCCGCGTCTTCGCCGTGCATCTAATAGCGCGTGAGCGCTATCGGGCGCACACAGCCGTTCGATGACGATCCGACGCTCACCCGCGCCCGCTCGCGAGGAATCGATCGTGCACCGCTTGCTCACGATAGAGCTCTCGCCCGCTGCGCTGCGTCGTCCAAATGGTCGCGCAGATGTTTTAGGCCGCGTGCATCCACTGCCGTTGGATCAAGATCCAACGGCCCAGATCGCACGTTGAATCTTCTTTGGAGAGGCAGCGGCAGTCTTGAGGGTCGATTGGAAGGCTGAGATGGCACCATGTGGTGCCATCTTGACCATCCATCTTCTAGATGATGTAGATGGTGCCATGGGTGTCGGATTGAGTCAATTTTCACACCGTTAGGCTGCGATCATCGATCCGAATCCATCCGTGCAGTCGGATTTGTCGTTTGAAGTGTGGATTCATACCATCTTGTCCCTTGATCTTCTAGGGTTCCCCGATCACTATCTGATGCTACAGATGTCTAATTAGGGCGATCTTGGAGTCGTTGAACTCCAATCGTCGCCTTGATCACATCTGTATAGTTGGATCTTCGATCCGAGGTCCCGATAAAAAGTTTTCCCTGTCCATGAACATAAAAGGAGACAATTAACCTCTATTTTATTCAAACTACTCTAAATGCAAGATGATGCATGTTATGCAATATTTATAGCATACAATGCAATCCTGTGCTTAAGAACATGCATAAATTGACATCTTAAGTAGTGTAAACGTGTTTACATCATACCCCCATGCCTATCTTTTGCTAGTCCCTAGCAAAAACTATATGCTATTTATAAAAGAATCAGGTTGGATTATTTGGGCATGAGTTATTTTCAATCATTAAGAAAATGTCTACTTATGATCTGAACTTTCAAAGACACAACAGTGCCCGAGTATCTGCCAAAATGCAGACCGCCTCAAGCCCTCACCTTATTCAAAGAAAATTTTATTTTTCTCTTTTTCCTTCTTTTCTAATTTCTTTTTGGATTTTCATGTTTTAGGGTTTAAGAGTGGCTTTCTACAGCCATTCAACTCACCCAAGATTTGATGAGAACCCTAAGTTCTAAGCATATTATTGTGAATGTCGTAGACTCGTTGACCGGCAATTAAAACGGACTTCGGATTTCTATGCCTCTAAGTGACCTAAAAAAAAAAAATTCTGCCTAAAGGTGTATCTTTACAACCGGTAGCTTTCACCCTACTTTTATTTTTTACGGGGTCAACACAAGGGTGCATCCAGTGTATATCTCCCCGATTTATTCTAATTCTCCCCTTCTTCCTAAGTGTTTTGGGAATTTTCAGTGCATTTATTGAGCTGGGTTCTAGACAACCGTTCGATGAGCTGTTACCACCGACAACTTACTAGCCATACTCATGCAGCAAAGTGTGGCTTATTTCTTTTTTTCTTTTCTCCTTTTCTTTTTGATTTTTTTTTTTTTTAAGTAGGTGGCTTCCCTGGTCTAAGATTTACCTAAAGGTAGAAAAAGGAGAAAGATCCAGTGACTGGGCTCTGGACAACCTACCTATGGGCTGTTACCCACGATAACTTGTCAGCCATATCACCCTAGAAGGTTCATTAGCTTCCCAATTTCCGTTAGAATCGCCAAACAACGAGTCAGTGACAAGATAGTGTGTAGATGCTTAAAACTCAAAATTCTCTCAAATCAGAGGGTGGGTTGATAAGTCGTGTACTTATCACCCCAAACTTATTTACTCAAATTACAATAGAATTAAGGTTGGCGAGGACTCAAAAAATAAATCCACATTTTAGTGGATACACGGGCTGATTAAGTCTAAAGACCTGAAGGGTCTTTGTGTTCAGATCCTAATGTAAAATTTCCTAAGATTGAAAAGTCCTAATGTCCAACTATTCCTTCCTTTTTTTTTATGTATAAATAAGAAGAGAAAAATAATTTACATGAATTTCACAAAGCTGACCAAATGATTCAAAAATGAATCCACCCCCCCATGCCTAGCTGATGCAATGTCCACATTGAAAAAGAGACAAGAAAGAAAGGGTAGAATATGAAAGATGTCACCTGAATATGAAGCTCATATCAGCTTTGTGTCATATGTACAATTGCTGAGTTTAATGCCATCAGCTAGGCGAAGTCCATCCAAAGAAGTCATAGAATGGCTAGGGCAACTGTGTCTGAGACGGGTTTCGGAAGAATACGGTTAATAACAGGCTTTAGACATTGACCATTCACTTTAAATGTGTTACCCGTCTTTGGGTCAGAAATCTGAATGGCTCCATTTGGAAAAATTTGGTTAATTATGAATGGGCCATTCCATTTAGATCTAAGTTTGCTAGGAAAGAGCTTAAGTTTAGAATCGAATAACCAAACCTTCTGGTTTGGCTCAAAGCTCTTGCAGGAAATCAGTTGATCATGTAGAGCTTTGGTCCGAGCCTTGTAGATCTTGGCATTCTCATATGCATCATTTCTAAGCTCCTCCAACTCAGATAATTGGAGATTTCTGGTCTTCCCAGCTAAATTTAGATCTAAATTGCATTGTTTGATTGCCCAGAATGCCCTGTGTTCAATCTCTACGGGTAGATGGCATGCCTTACCATACACCAAACAGAATGGAGACATGCCGATGGGCATTTTATACGCCATACGATAGGCCCAAAGAGCGTCCTCAAGCTTTTGAGTCCAGTCCTTGAGATCAGGCCTAACCATTTTCTGCAGAATGTTCTTGATCTCTCGATTGGAGATATCGGCTTGTCCATTCATCTGGAGGTGGTAAGGTGTGGAAATTCGGTGATTAACCCCGTATTTGGCCAACAAATTCTGGAATTGGGCATTAGTAAAATGAGTGCCACCATCACTGATGATAGCCCTCGGAATCCCTAACCTACTGAAGATATTTTTCTTGACAAAATCAATGACCACCTTGTGGTCATTGGTTCGGGTGGGAATTGCCTCAATCCATTTGGACACATAATCAACGGCAACAAGAATGTACTGATGTCCAAATGAAGGGTTAAAGGGTCCCATGTAATCAATGCCCCAAACATCAAAAATTTTGACAGGAAGAATTGGGTTTAGGGGCATCATATCTCTCTTAGTTATGCTCCCGAGTGCCTGACATCGAGAACATGACCTTGAGAAATCCTAGGCATCCTTGAATAAAGACGGCCAATAGAAGCCAGATTGCAAGATTTTTGCAGCCGTCTTTTTCCCAGAGAAATGTCCACCACACCCAGATGCATAGCAGAACTCGAGTATACTGTTGAATTCATTCTCCGGTATACATCGGCGAATAATCTGATTAGAGCCGATGCGGTACAGCTCAGGGTCCTCCCAGAAGTAGTATTTGGCCTCAAATTTGAGTCTATCCTGTTGTTGCTTGGTCCAATCCTGGGGGATTTGACCAACGGCCAAATAGTTAACAATGTCAGCAAACCATGGGGTGTGGACACTTAAAACTGTAAGAATAGTTTTTTCTGGAAAAGTGTCAGCAATCGAAATGTCTGAACAAGAGGAATCACCTAGGAGTCTCGACAAATGATCTGCTACCACATTTTATACCCCAATTTTATCCTTGATTTCAAGATCAAATTCTTGAAGCAGAAGAATCCAACAAATAAGCCGAGGTTTAGCATCCTTTTTGGCTAAGAGATGTCTCAAGGCCGAGTGGTCGGTATAGATGATAACATAAGACCCTAAGAGATAAACCCTGAATTTTTCCAAAGCGAACACTACATCTAGTAACTCCTTTTCAGTAACAGTGTAATTCCTCTGGTCTTCATCCAGAGTTTTACTAGTGTAGTAGATGACAGAGGGTTTTCTATCAATTTTCTGACCCAAGACAGCCCCGACCACGTAATCAGAAGAGTCGGTCATGATCTCAAAAGGGGCTGTCCAAATTGGTGGTTGCAAAACTGGAGCACAGGTGACTGCCATTTTCAGGAAATCAAATGCCTTTCGGCATGATTCATCAAAAACAAATGGTGTTTCTTTGGCAAGAAGATTGCTCAAGGGACGAGCAACCTTCGAGAAATCCTTGATGAATCTTCGATAGAATCCCACATGGTCAAGAAATGATCGAATTTGTTTAACAGATGTGGGAGGAGGAAGTTTAGCGATAGCATCAACCTTAGCTTTATCCACTTCAATTCCCCGTTCAAAGATTACATGACCCAAAACGATGCCTTCTTGGGTCATTAAATGACTCTTTTCCCAGCTAAGGACCAATCGTGTTTTGATACATCGCTTAAGAATCATTTCCAGATTAGCTAAACAAGAGTCAAATGATTCTCCAAAAATAGAGAAATCATCCATGAAGACTTCCATAAACTCTCCCACCATGTTAGAAAATATGGCTAGCATACACCTTTGAAAAGTCACAGGTGCATTGCATAACCCGAAAGGCATCCTACGAAAAGCAAAGGTTCTGTAGGGATAGGTGAAAGTAGTTTTTTCTTGATCCTCAGGATGGATAGGAACTTGGTTGTATCCTGAGTAGCCATCAAGAAAACAGAAGTACTTCTGCCCGGCTAATCTTTCGTAGATTTGATCGATGAAGGGCAGGGGAAAATGATCATTTTTAGTGGTTGTGTTCAGCTTCCTATAATCAATACAAACCCTACAAGAAGAAGCTGAATGAGTTGTGACAAATTCGCCTCTCTCGTTAGTCACAACGGTAATCCCGACTTTCTTCAGAACAATCTGTACAGGACTTACCCAGGGACTATCAGAGATTGGATAAATAATTCCTGCATCAAGCCACTTGATGATTTCCTTTTTTGATCCCTTCTCGCATATTTGGATTCAATCTCCTCTGCATCTGGCGAGAAGGATGGGATCCATCTTCCAAGAATATTCTATGATTACAGTAAGATGGCTCGATCCCCCTGAGGTCATGAATGGTCCAACCAATTGCCCCTTATGTTCCCTCAAGACCTTGATCAATTTAATTTCTTGCTCCTTTGTCAATTTAGCACTGATAATCACAGGGAGCGTCTTCTGAGGTCCTAAAAATTGATATTTCAAATTCTCAAGCAATGGTTTTAGTTCAAGCTGGGGCAGGTTGACGATTGACGGTAGGGTAGATGCTGGAGATTCAACAAGAGGAAGAGGTTGTGAGTGAACAAAATCAATAACCTCTTCAGAAGATGGCAAGCCAGCCATAGAGGGTTGCGGGTCTAATTCGTCATCAAAGGAAGAACTTTCGATTGAAGAAAACATCAAACAAGTTTCAATGTTTTCATTATCCTCATCAAATTCCTCAATAAATCCACAATCCTCAAATTTATTGATCGCCTTAAAAATATCCAATTTCATTCGTTGATCCCCAAAGGCTATTTCCATGCTACCACTTTCACAATTAATGTTGGCCTTAGCGGTAGCCAGGAATGGACGCTGCAGAATGATGGGCGTGTTCCTCAGATTATCAGGTACATCCATGTCAAGGACAAGTAAATCTACAGGAAAATAGAAATCCTTGAACTTAACTATAACATCTTCAATAACGCCTCGTGGATTTGTGACCGAGTGGTCCGCTAACTGTAGCGTTACTGAAGTTGGCCGAAGTTCACCTAATCCAAACTTCTTGTAAAGAGAAGTCGGAATTAGGTTGATGGATGCACCCAGATCCAAAAGTGCTCTATCAAATGTGTAATCTCCGATGATGCAAGAAATCAACGGAGCACCTGGATCTCTCTTTTTCTGAGGGAGGTAGTGCAAGATAACAAAACTAGCTTGCTTGGAGAGTACCACCTTCCTCAGAACAGATTCTCTCGACTTACGCTTTTGTGTACATAAATCCTTTAAAAATCTTGCGTAAGCCGGTATGTGCTTGATAGCATCAAGGAGCGGGATATTAATCTCAACATTCTTAAATAGATTCAGAAGCTCCTCATTGCTATCAACAAACTTCTTTGATTTGGTTAAGGCTTCAGGAAGATGAACATGAGTCAGATCTTTCGAATCAGGTTCCTGAGCCTTGATTTCTCCTCCAGAATTCTCCTCTCTCTCCTTAGGTTCTTCAGGATTCAAAAGATCAGAATAGTGTGGTTGTGGATCCTGAGTCTCCTTACCACTCCTCAAGGTGGCAGAATTTGCAGATGCATAAGAATTTGGGTCTTGGGGAGGGTTAGGAAAGATTGGAGGGGCTTGATTAGCCATGAATTGTTGATTTGCAAAGAAGAAGAAGAAGAGGACGAGGAACCCTACTCAACCACCTAAGCATGTACGTGTGGGTCCCTCTGATTTCCGTACCCATGGGCTTGGTTGCCCGAATTCATAATATTTTGCGGGTTGGGTACGGGTTGGGATGGTAGAGATCCGGGTTGACGAGAGTTAGCAATGAGCCCGGACTGCAAGTTGTCCAGCGAGGTTTTCATTTTCTACATGAGCTGGAGCATGGATCCTTGCATCTCTACCATTTGTCAGTTCAAATCAGCCTACCCTACGGGTTGACGGGCATTCCAAGCTGGCTGATTGACCTGATTTGGAGGCAACTGAGTATATACATGACCCTGACCCATTGGTCGTTGCAGAGCATAGTTGCCGGGTCGGAATTGGGTCTGTTGCCACGGGTTTTTCCAAGAGAAGTTGGGGTGGTTTCTCCAACCTGGATTATAGGCATTAGAGTAGGGGTTGGATCTAACATTCTCTTGTACAGCACAAACATCCTCATAGGGTGAGGATGGAGAGAAAGAAAAGAAAGGATCAGAAAAACTGGGATCAAAGGCCCCAGTTTGGAACCCGTGGGGTTCCGAAAAATGCTGACTCACAGGTTGAGCCGCATCGAGTTGATTCACGAACTCCCGTCCAAAAGGAGCTCGTAAAGAATGGAATCCCGAATTTTGGGATTGGGTGGATCGAGAGTCGTTCATAGAATTGCCAGCCATCCACTCTTCCATTCTCTTAGAAACCAAGTCCACCTTATCAAGTTTGTTACAAATTAATTCCATATCAAATGAATGAGAGTCATGGACTTCATTGACATTTGATCTGGGCTGCTGGGACCGGTTAAATGTATCCATGGAGGCATGATTGATTGAATTCTCACTCATTTCCTCAAATAAATCATGTGCACTATCTGCATCTTTATTGAGGAAATTACCTTCGCAAGAAGCATCCACATGATTTTTGAGTTGCTCAGTCAACCCATGATAGAAGATCTGCACGAGTTGCCATTTCGGCACCTCGTGGTGTGGACACCTCCGCAATAGGTCCTAGAATCACTCCCAGGCCACATGAAACTACTCCCCCGGCCGCTGGGTAAAGGTAGTGATTGCCCATCTCAAAGCATTGATACATCCAACTGGGAAGAATTTCTTCAGAAAGGCTGATTGCAACTCATTCCAAGTTGCAATTGGTCTTCTTATTGTCCTATACCAATGCACGACCTTATCCCTAAGAGAGTGGGGGAAGAGCCTCATGATCATTTGCTCCTCGTTTACATTTTGTGCCTTGGTGGTCTGGACCAAAGTGGTCAAGTCCTCCAAGTGCTGAAATGGATCTTCGGAGCCAAGCCCATGATAATGTTTGATCAGGCTTAACACCTGGGGCTTGATTTCTACGTCACCAGCTGGAATTTGGACGTCGAGACTTTCCTCGTAATTTGAAGGATCATAAAAATCCTTCAAGGGCTGAGCGCCCTGCATTCTCTGGAACCATTCCTGCATTCTCTGCATTTGTTCCAGCTGCCTTCGAAATTCTTCCTGTGGATTTTCAGGCAAAGGAGGCTGCTGGTCGGCCATGGGATCAATTTGACCAAAATCCAATTTGTGCCTCCTAGAATACTCTAATGGTCCTTCCAATCGGGGATTCAATGACCGTCTTCCCAGCATAAACTAGGAGAAGGTCGGAAGGACTAGGGATAGGGACCCTGCAGCATAACAAAACAAGGCTGTCCTTAAGTGGGATAGCCTAAGGATCTACTAACTCCCAAAACCTACCTTAAGACTGTAAATGATTTACTCTACTTGCGTCTGTTCAATCCAACTAGTTAGAAGGAGGGACTGGGGAGAAGGTTCTTCCTTCGGCTTTCGCCTCCGGTTCCTAGTGTACCCCCCAGCCGCGGTCGTTTGACGCTACTACCCTAGCTAGACATCAGATTAATCAGTACAAGTAGGTTAATCAAAGACAATCTCAGACTAGGCCCTGAAGAGCGAATCAGACCTTAAGGCCAACATCTACTCAATTTTATTAAGGCCTGGGATTGTGGTGCTTATGGAATGTGATGGGCCCTTAAAATGGGTTGTGCCCTTAATGATTGATTGAGATTTGTGTAAGTGCGTGCACAACTAGGGTTTTCAAGCAAGATTATTTGGGATGCATGGATTTTAATGTTCAAATCTTGCTTAAGTAGCTTTTAGGGTTTCAAATTAGGTGGATTGCAATCAAGTTTCTAGGCAAACCAGGTTGTCAAACACGGGTGAAGATTATTTTCCTTTAAAACCAGAAAGGAAATGGAGTGCCTAGAATAGACCTAGATTGAAAACCCTAAGGAAGAGCTACTTGATGAGTTGATTTTAAGTAGAGTGGTGCAGCCCAAACAACTCAAACAACTGGCCACAAATGCACCACTAAGTTAAGCACACAAAGATGGTTAACCTAGAATGATTTCTACTCTTTTATGTGTTGCTTTATGTGTATCGGTTCCATAGATCAAAACCCAGTTGAGTAGAAATAAATCAATTCGGTTAAGTGCCTTGAATGTGGGTATACGTTGTGTGTTTGTTGAAAATTGCCCCACAAGATTATCTTTTTGTTATTTTTTTATAAATGAGGGTGGAATGAATGTGAGTGAAAATCCAAACAACTAAACTATTCCTAGGATTTATGCAAACACCTAGGTTAATTGGAATTTGGATTTAATGTGGCAAATGAAATCTATGGAGGGGGAAAGAATGGGAACCACTTACAGTTGTCTTCAACTGCACTTTACTCCAGTCTACTGCTTGATGATTCCCTGATGGAGGTCTCTACAAAACAATAGACACAAGAGAAAGCAATTTAGAAAACAATAAAGTGCAAGAAATGCGAAAAGAAGATCGGAAATCGTTGCCTCCCCGACAACGGCGCCAAAATGTTGAACGTACGAGTTGCTATGCTAACGTGTTTGGTTTTGAAAATCTTGTCGTTCTAGTTTGAAAGCGAAGAACTCGTGTTCAACAAATAAAATTTATACTGAAATGGAAATCCCGGGTCAAACACAGGGAGGCTACGTCGATCTATATTTGCAATTATATTTTTTTTTTAGAATTTTTTCTTGAAAAGTGAGGCGATGTAATTACAATGAAGCCATAACAACAATCAGACTAAACAAAAGGGAGAGAGAGAGAGAGGAAACATGCATTCAATAATTCAAAATGTTTATACAATAGAACCAAATAAGAATTACACTAGAAAGCGGGAAATCAGCTACACTAGAAAGCAGAAAAATTCTACACTAGAAAGCTGTAAAGAAGAATGGGAGAGAGAAGTTATCCTCCTCGATGATTGCTTGGAGGACGAGCCAGACGAGACGCTGCCTGGACGAAGGAGGACGGAGCGGAAGAATGGGATCGAGGCAGGAGGAACGAGAATGGAGCAGCACGTCATCGTCGTCGCGGGATCCGCTTCCGAAAGGGGGATGAAAATTTGACTTTATCTCGCGAGGAGCATCCCAAGTGTGGGACAAGCTTCTCTTGAGCTTTGGAGAGGTAGAGAAGAGAAGGAAGGGATGAGAATTTCATGTGGAGGGGGTCTCCTTTTATAGTTGCAAGGAGTGGGGGCAATTTGGTCATTACAACTCTTAAAACATTAATTCAGGACCTTTGTGACGGATAAAACCATCGCTAAAGGTCCGAACGTGGGCATAGTGGGCGGCACGCGTGCGCCTCTTCACCTGTTGCATGCTCAATGCATGTGCACGTCCAGCCGATCTCAGCCTTCCGATCGTGAGATCGGACGGCTTAGATCGCTCCTCCGCCCGCCTCCTCTGCGTGCCCCATCGTGTGTGAGCGCTATTAAGCGCGCACAGCCGTTCAATGACGATCCGACGCTTGCCCGCGCCGCTCGCCTGCTCACGAGGAATCGGTCACGCACTGCTTGCTCGCGATAGAGCTCTCGCCCGCTGCACTGCGTTGTCCAGATGGTCGCGCGGATGTTTTAAGGCACGCGCATCCACAGCCGTTGGATCAAGATCCAACGGCCTAAATTGCTTGTTGGATCTTCTTTGGAGGCAGCGGTGGTCTTGAGGACTGGTTGGACAGCTGAGATGGCACCACGTGGTGCCATCTTGGCCGTCCATCTTCTGGATGATGTAGATGGTGCCACGGGTGTCAGATTGAGTCGATTTTAGCGAAGTTAGGCTGCGATCGTCGATTCAAATCCATCCGTGCGGTCGGATTTGTCATTGAAGTGTAGATTCACACCATCTTGTCCCTTGATCTTTTAGGGTTCCCCGATCACTATCTGATGCTACAGATGTCTGATTAGGGAGATCTTGGAGTCGTTGAACTCCAATCGTCACCCTGATCACATCTGTACGGTTGGATCTTCGATCCGAGGCCCCGATAAAAAGTTTGCCCTATCAATGAACATAAAGGGAGACAATTAACCTCCATTTTATTCAAACTACTCTAAATGCAAGATGATGCATATTATGCAATATTTATAGCATGCAATGCAATCCTATGCTTAAGAACATGCATAAATAGACATCTTAAGTAGTGTAAACGTATTTACATACCAAATCAGAGAGAGGTGAATCAAAGTAGAAGTTGATTCCAGTTGCAGATCAAGGTTGGAATTGGATTTTGGAAGGCTCTGTATGTGGATCTGAAGGTGTGGCTTCATTGAGGTCCAAATTATTGGCCCCAGCATCAGAATCAATGAACGAATCATGGATGCTGAGGTCAAAAACTAGTTCATAATTATCAGGAAACAAAGGTTCTCCGAAATCAGAGTAGGATTCAAAATCATTGGAGAGTTTGCGAAGATGAGTTTCTGAACCTGATTCCAAATCAGAATTTCCACCATGGAATGAATCATGATGCATAGAATCAACAGCCTGACTTGGATCTAACCTAATTTCAAATTCTGACCTTGAAAAGGTGTCCTTATTAGGCATAGGCTTAGGTTCTTGGTTCCTAAGATAGACCCAATCGAACCCCTGCTCTTCCAACTCCTTTGTTTCTGTATCATAAATTGGTGTGACTTCAGAAAAATCAATTCGTATTTCTGAGGAGGTTGGAGAGGTGTAATCATCGAACATAGGCCCTGAATCATAGTCCAGATCCAAAATCTGATTTTCATCACATTGGGCCTCTTGATCATCCCAAATAGGCTTGAATCTAGATTCTAGGTCAAAGGTAGGAATTGGGTCATTAGAATCTGGTTTAGGCTCTATTGGGATGTCAAAATTATTCTCAAGAATTACCTTAATAGGATAAGGCTCGGGAATTACATTCTTGAGAAGTTCTGATTTAGGCTTATCATTACAGGTGTCTGGGGATCTAGGCTTGATGGACCAGCTTCAGGGCTCTCTAAGCTGGTTCAGAATCGAGAACACCTGCAATTGGATCCTCCCAACCCTCATCAAGATTAGGCATGCCAATCATTATGAAGTTTGAATTTGATTCCATTTGGGTTGGTGGTCCATAACAACCTCTATTCTAAAACCTGGGTTTTGAGAGGTCATCAATTGCTGACTGTTGATATGGGTAAATTTGATTTATAACCTGTTTCAACATAGTTATCAAGTTTTCTCATTTCTCAAGGTCATCTTGGTGCTTTTCCCAAAGTCGTGGATTTGTCAGACATTGAAGATACTTGAAATTATGCAATCTTTCTATTTCAATGAATCCTGTCATGAGAATATCCCAGGTTGAACCATTTGCCATTTGTGTTATTATCAGTTGAGTACGATTTGTAATGAAGGTTGTTGTTACTGATGCATTAACCTGAATCTTGTTAACTGGATTTGAGGTTGTTTCATAATCTTCATAGTGTTTAAGGGCAACCTCAATCATTTCCTCTTTCATGGTCATTTAGGATTCAGGTTTCCTACAAATTATTCCTAAATTGTCCAGTTGCATTTTCAAATTAGGTGGTGGATGAAGATGTAGAATCAAATTCAGGTTCAAATTGAAGTGATTGGATCAGATAAGAAATCCCCAAGAAGAATAATTCTAATGAGGCCTCTAAGTCAAAGACCTAGGAACCTTTCCTGTATATGTGCTCTAAAGAATAGATGAGGGACTGGATATGAATTAGACCCAATCAAGGCACCCAAAGATTTTTGGATGACTAAGGCTTGTTTCGAGGCAGATGATACCTCTGAATCAAAAAATCCACACCCGAGAAGTACCTGGGCAGCCAGGAAAGTAGAGCCCTGCAAAGACTGTAAAGACCCATCCCACTTTTAGCCTTTTAAGACGTCTGAAGTCTCAGTCAGACGTCTGTCTAGATGTTTGGACCCTTTCCCGGACGTCTGAAAATGAAATTTCTGTACACATACTGTGCCCTACGCGCGCGCTGCGCGCAGGACCTTTTCTCTCTCTCTTTTCTCCTCTTCTTGCCGAACCCTAAACCCCCCCCAGCATCTATAAAAGCTACCCTCCTCTCCTCTCCACTCCACACACCACCCCATCTCCACCTTTAGAGCTGTGGGAGCCACGAGAGGAGGTGAGTGAGGGAGGGCGAGAGGGCAAGAAAGAGGAGAGTGCGGGAGGAGGAGGATGAGGCAAAGGTTGGGAGCTTCGGTGGAAGCTCGGTAGAGCTTGCACGGCCACTGTGGGAGCATGCGAGAGGAGGAGAGACCTCCAGAGGGGCATCCTCGACCACCTGCAGTAGCTGGAGCTGTGGCGGAGCGAGGAGAAGCGCGGCGAAGAGCGCTGGGAGAGAGTTTTGATATTGGAAATTTTCCAGTATCAGACGTCTGGAGCGAAGTCTGGATGACTGATTGCACCGCAAAAATACACCTACAATTGTGTCGTCTTGTGCTATTTCCTAGCATTACCAGTGCATATTAGGTAGACATAGTCTCATTTGTGAATATAGATGCATGCATGCATTTATTTAAAAGGGGAGGAGAGTGAAAAAATGTCCTCGCAATTCACGTTTTCCTCAAGTGCTGCTTTGCAAAATTCACCATCTTTTTATTTTAATTTTATTTGACTTTGAAATTCTTCCCGCGGCTGAATGGCCTCTTCTTCTTCCTCGCGCCATGCTCTGCTGCATGCTTGCCCTGCAGCCGCGTGCCCTGCCAAGCCATGCCAGCCATGCATAGCTGCATGCACAGCTAGGGCATGGCTGTGCATGCCTTCTTCTTCTATAAAACGAGCTCGGCTCTCTTCTTTGCAGAAAGCCTGGTCCACGCCAAGAAAAACCACAGCAGCTTCTCCTTCCAGGCCATCTCCTCCTCTCTCCCTCCATACGCAGCCTCTCCTCCTCTGAGGAGCCACGCTGCGGGCAGGAGCACCTCACAGTGGTGCACAACCACCACTGTGAGTCCACCACTACCCAGCTCATCAGAGATCCGGTGGGTGTGGTGGCTTTCTCTCTGTTTCGCCAATTTAGCCATTGGAGCAGGACCTTCAAGCTTTGAAGCTCAAAGCTCCGAACGTAGCAGCAACAGCCGCAAGGCCCTCCAGCGTGCGCCTGCAGGCTGCCCTCGCCTCCAGCGTGCACCTGTAGGTGCCCTTGCCTCCATCTCCGCGTGCCCTGTCACGCTCTTTCCACCTGCAACCAGCCGGCGCACCCCTTCCATGCACGTGCTAGCTCGCGCGCGCCAGCCGTCCACGCCACCCGCACTCATAGCACCGGACGCAAGCGATCACGCAGCTCGCCCGAGCACTGTAGCCACTGTTCACGCGTTTCAGTGGAACACTGTGGCTATAGTGAGGTGATCGATAAGTTTCTCACTTATCTGGTCACCTGGTGCACCGCAACCGACTAGCGCCCGCGCAAACGCACGTGTCCCGCCCCGCGTCCCGCTCCAGCGCCCACCCGCGCGTCTGCCAGCGCCCGCACCCGGCCGCATATCCACCCGCTTTAGCGTCTGCGCCCGCGTGTTCACCCGCTCCCAGCACCTGCGTCTGTCCACTCCAGCCCCTTCATGCAGTGCGGTGCGTTGCGGTCCTCTCTCCGCACCCAATCCCTCCAGCGCGTGCCTCTCTACGCGCATACGCGCCTGCGTGTGTGCGTGAAGCCTCAAACGATGCCTGGCGGCCTCAGACGACTTAACCCACACGTCTTCACTCCAGCAGTGCAGTCTCTCCCTCCCTCTCTCTCTCTCTCTCAGCACTCTCTCACTCTCTCTCTGCACACACATACACACACACACACTCTCGCACACACACACTCTCACCTATACACTATTATACACTTATATATATATATATATATATACATATATATATTTATATCTATATATATTTATATACATCTATACACATGTATATATATATACTTATATCTATACATATAGTAGTACCTATATACCTAAGTATTAGTATACATATATATATATATATATCTACAAACTTATATATATATATATATACACATATATATTTACATATATACATATATATCTATATATATATATTATTACCTATATAACTAAGTATAAGCATAGATACATATATATATATATATATATATATATATATATGTATATATATGTATATATATATACATATATATACATATATTTATACATATACATATAGATATAAATATACATATATATACATACATATATATATATATACATATCTATCTACATATATCTATATACATATATTACTATACATATATATATATATATATATATATATATATATATCTATACATATATCTATCTATACATATATTTACATACCTATATATATATATATATACATATATAAGTACACATATACCTATATAGTTATAACCATATATATATATACATATAGATATATATATTTACATATATACATATATATTTTCATATCACACACCATACATGGTATTGCGGGAATATCTGCACCAGTTGCTGATATTCCCCAATACACGCGTATAGAAACCATGTTCGCACTCGTCTTCCACCATCCATCCTACACTCCACGTGGCACCTCGTCCTGTTGGTTGCGTCTTTCTAGATGAGGACCGACTCGACACCATGCTACACACGATCTCCACCTCCACCCCCACCCCTTTATACATATATAATATATACATATATATATATATACTATATTTACTTTATTTCTGCTTCTCTTTTTTGTCAATAAAAAGATAAAAAAAATACATAAAAGAGAAAAGATAATCCTTGACTTGCAGGTACTCAGTCTTGCGAGTAGCAAGACCAGTTTTGAAACCCTGATTTGGCTCAAGGCCAAGAACCTGATTTTGAGGGTGTGCCTCAAGGACAAGAACTATCAGAAAAAAATCTAAATAGAAAACACCAAAAACACAGTAAACGAACGGAAGAGATTCGTTGTCCGAAAGGTGTAGAAACTTGACTTCTAACCCCACTTCCCTGAGTTCGACCCTGGGCCTAAAAGTGAATCAAGTAGGCCAGGTCAAAAAATTTTGTAAAGGGATGGTTAGGCTCGATTTTGGTTAACCACTATATGCATTTCAATGATAAAATCACCATATTAACACAACCTAACCAGGTCCGACCATACCCTTTTCATGGCATCATTGCCGAGGAGGTGCATATGCAAGTAAGTTTCTATTCCATTCCTTTTATTTTTCTCTTCTCTCTTCACGGGTGTTTTTGTTCATTACTGTGCAAGTGAACCTGTTGTAAGGAGAAGGCAGGTAGACGAAGTCGGAAACGTGGGCAGGTCCAAGGCGAGAATGAGAGCATGAAGACGCCGACACGGCACTAGAGCTTCGCACACGTTGCTGCACAAGTAGGTCTTTCTTTCTTAGCAACTTAGGTTAACTTGCCACCATAAAAAAAAAATTAAAAACTAAAAATTAGAAAAACTTCTTGGGATCTCTTGGGGCAAGTGGATTAAAATTCACTTGTTTGATTGTTTGCCTTTACTCCCATCGGCCTGGAATTTCCCGCAAAACTTCGCATAGCAAAGATCCAAGATTCTTGATTCTTGAATTTTTCGCCGTGTGAAGTATTCTTTGAGGCAAAAACAAAAAGATTGATTGCCACCCTCTTTGCCTCATTTACCTGCAATTCGAGATCACCTTTTTGGTGGGGAGACTTGGAATTGAGTTGATTCCAACCCCACCACGACCTTTCACGTGCCTAAGATTAGATCCCGAATACTTCAACCCCAACAATTTGATTTTCTTTATCTTTTGGTTGAGCCTTGTGTGTGGAAATCATTTTGGTGATTGGGAGCACTTGAATTGAAGTGCTTTGGCTCCCTTTCACATAAATCTAAAATTGACTCGTGCATCCACACATAGAAATCTCCATCTAGGGAAG
This sequence comes from Thalassia testudinum, assembly GCA_037157565.1. Taxonomy (NCBI): domain Eukaryota; kingdom Viridiplantae; phylum Streptophyta; class Magnoliopsida; order Alismatales; family Hydrocharitaceae; genus Thalassia; species Thalassia testudinum. Next base: position 23,800,488 of record JAZHRO010000078.1, read on the forward strand.
CCATTGCATTTTAGCATGCATTAACCAATTGACATTGAAGAACGGTTTGTTGGGCTTAGAAGAAAACTTGTATTCTCTCAAAACCCAGAGATTGGTTGAATTGCTAATTCAGCGAAATCCTAAAATCCATACTACTTAAGGCTGAATTCTAAAAACCATTCATCAATTAAAACTTCAATTTGGGGAGATTTCCCCGTTGCATGCTTGGTTTACACACTCTCATAAAATCAATCACTTGGGCATTACCCGTAAACAATGCCCTTCACATTCCAGAAGCACTTGATCCTAAGCCTCTAATTAAAATTGGTAGCAACTTGACCCTTCTTAAGGATTGGAGGTCTAACTACCTGTGTGTAGCGCCTACGTGCTGGTGAGGGTTCCCGCATGCTATCGGGAGTCTAAGACTGGGGCAAACGGCCTTTCAATCTAGCCCAGTGGTTCTGCGGTGCTCGCATTCGGTTCCGTAGTTCATGATAGTAGGTAACTTAGATCTTTAGGTCTAAGGGCACACTGTAGAGGTTAGGAATTTGATTGTATTGATTTGTCATCAAGTGTACCATTGCGGCGTCATTTCTCTCATCTCTTTTCCCTTCGTATCTCCCCAATTCTTCCTGCGGTAGTGCATGTTTGGGAGGAAGTCACAAAACCCTGAACTGTGTGAATTGCCTGATAATTTTAGAAAAGAAGCCGAATCGTCCTCCTCCTCCACAAACATGGCTGCACGCCCACCCCCAAATCCCGAGGGAGGAAACCACCCTCAGAACCCACCAGGTGGTGGAGCCTTAGATCCCATAACCAGCCTCCAAGCCCAAATGGAAATGTATAATGAACAAATCGAAGCCATAAGGGAAACATTGGAGGAAATGCAGAACCCTCTCGAACGGGAGGAGCCTAGGTCTCTAAGCTCCTATCAGAATCCCGCTCTACAGGGACCATAGGACAAATTCAGGTCCCCATGGGAGGGGACGACTTTGAACTGGAACCTAACATAATTGGCCTGATAAATTTTCACTTCCATGGTCTTGCAAGTGAAGATCCTTTTCTCCACTTGGAAGACCTAACCCGATTGGCTGAAACTGTTAAACCTAGAAATATCGGGTTACCTATAGTCCTCATGAAAATATTCCCATTTTCATTGCGGGATAAAGTGTCGCAGTGGTTACTCACCCTTGGGAGAACCATCCATTCTTGGGAAGAGATGCGAACAGCGTTTCTCAAGAAGTTCTTCCCAATCGGGCAAACCAATGCGCTTCACCGTGCTATCACTTCATTTACGCAACAAACCGGCGAACAGTTTCATGAGGCATGGGAGAGATATAATGACCTCCTCAGGAAGTGTCAGCACCACGGTCTACCTAAGTGGCATATAGCCCAGATTTTCTACCATGGGCTAAATGAGATTTTGAAGCAGATTGCAGATGCTTCCTGTGGAGGGAATTTTATGAATAAAGACGAGAATGGAGCATTCAAATTGTTTGAAAATATGAGTGAAAACTCAATGAACAATGCCGCCATTGTCGCCTTTAATCGTACCAGCCTATCCCGAAATGTCCACGAAGTTGACACGGGACCCTCCCATTCATCCACTGATCTCATCCTTATTGCACAGAAATTGGATGAACTCTCCGTCGTGCACAAGAAGCTGGACGAGCTTCTGGCCAACCCCACCTGTTCTATGGAAAACACCCCCACCTCACCACTTCGTCACAATTCTAATTCTTCCAACACTAGGCTTATCCCGAGAAACCCCGTAAGACCTTCCTTATCGAGTGTCGTGCCGAGCGATTCGGTAAGTCATGTGGAACTAGCTTCTGCGAGCCAGTATTTTGACACGGAGGACCAAGCCTCCGTGTCCTCGGAAGCATATTTACATGTGGACACGTCTTCTGGCATAGAAGACACTTGCGCCCTGGGGAATAACCCATTCTCTGCCACTTATAACCCAGGGTGGTGAAATCATCCAAACTTCGCATGGTCCAACAACCCGCAGCGCCAAAACCCCGCGGGTGGACCAATGCGACCGTCTGCACCCGTCATCCTAATGGCCTAGTCTAATCCTATGGCGAATCCACCATCAGGCCCTTGCATACCGCAAACCGAACACGCATCAAGTCCTCTTGATAAATTGATGCGAATGATGATGGAAATGTCGAAGTGTAATGAAGAGAACATGACCTCTCTTCAGCACCAATTGGCATAGCGGAATGCTGAGATCAGTCAACTACGCATGGGGACTCGATCTCAGGGCATTCTTCCCGCCCAACCTATTCCCAACCCATGAAATTTCGTACCCCATGGTCCTCAACCACAGGTACGACCTTCTCAGGGGTAGGCACATCAAATTTTACAGGCTCCGAGCATTCCACCGGGATTTCAGGCTAATCCCGCTGCAGCACCTCACTCTTATGTCCCTATTGTGAACCCTCCTCCGCCTTATGATCCCACTGGACCCGCATCCTCCAATGCGATCACTACAAGGAGCGGTAAGCAAACCGTCGACCCGCCTCGACCTGATCCTAGCCCATCTTCTTCATCGCCCTCTTATTCGGGATGCACACCGCATTCGCGAGAGGACGATACACCCAAATTGGTGCCAGAGTCAGTCCCATTCCCTGAGGCTCTACTGAGGGAGCCAAAAGGCAAGAAGGATACGCAGGCCTTTGATAACCTGCATAATTTGTTCAGGGATGTAGAAATCAAAGTACCCCTGCTCGAGGCTATCGATCACATACCTACTGTCGCCCGATTTTTCAAAGACTACACAACACCCAGGCGACAGTCAAAGAAAACTAAGAATCCGACGGTTCTCTCACCTCATGTGAGTTGTGCTATACTGTCAAACCTACCACCAAAGTAGAAAGATCCGGACACACCACTAAATTCCTGTAGCATCCAAGGATGCAATTTTATTTGAAAGAGATAAAATTGCATCCTTGGATGCTACAGGAACGTGCCCTGCTTGATCTAGGATCTTCCATCAATCTTATACCAACCATCATGCTCGAAAAATTTTCCTTGGGAAATCTAAAACCCACCCCTGTCACATTACAGTTGGCAGATCGTTCTTTCAAAATTTCGAAGGGTGTGGTGGAAGACGTGGTGGTTAGGGTCAACAGTCTCTATTTTCCTGTTGACTTTCTTGTTTTAGATATGGAAGTTCCTAGCTCACTTTCTGATTGTCCGATCATCCTTGGTCGACCTTTCTTGGCCACAGCCCGCGCCCATATCGACTGCGAGTCGGGCTGTATTGAGATTACCGTTGGATCTAAAAAGCTCAAGCTTAACATCTTCAAGGCAGCCAAGAACTTTGATTGCGATTGCATCGAGGATGACACGTCTGATGAGGACATGGCCGTCAACGTGTGTATCGGACTAATTGGGACCTATTCTGACTGCTGCGGACTACCTTTAAACACTGATGATTGCCTGATCAACGCATATTGTGACGTTCCCCCATCCCTCCCTATTCCCGTACCTTCTCCTGACCAGACTTCTGACGAGGTTTTCTCTGCTTCCCATACCTCGTGGTCTGAGTCATATCCAGGCTACTCACCGTCGGCCCATATTCTTGAAGACCGGATTGCCCTTTTTTTCTCGCCAAATCAGGCGGATTTGCAACTCCACACTGGGACCTTGAGCCCATATACTTCTCACTGGGGCTATTCCTTTTTGGATCCATCTATCCAAGAAGCCCCTCTTCTTGGCCAACCTGAAGGCCAACTTCTTCCTCCTGACTTGTTCTCCGATCCACCTGGGACACTCTCGTCCCGAGAAATGCCAAATCTTTCACCATCCACTCTTGAGCTGAAAGAGCTGCCTAGTACACTCAAGTATGTTTGCTTGGGACCAAATGAAACACTCCCTGTAATCATCAGTTCAAAATTGACTAGGGAGCAAGAGTACAAACTAACTAAGGTCCTTATAGAACACAAGGCAGCCATTGGATGGTCTTTATCAGACTTATCTGGCATTAGCCCCTCCTACTGCACTCACCATATATATACGGAGGAGGAGGCTCGACCTTCCCGTGAGATGCAGTGACGTCTCAACCCTAACATGCGGGAGGTCGTTAAGAAAGAAATCATTAAGTGGTTGGATGCTGGTATAATCTACCCGATCAGCGATAGCCCTTGGGTGAGTCCGATTCACGTTATTCCCAAGAAGGCAGGACTCACCATCCGTGTCAATGACAGGGGTGAATCCATCCCTACATGCACTCCTACATCTTGGAGAGTGTGTGTAGATTATAGGAAACTCAATGCTGCAACTAAGAAAGATCACTTTCCGCTACCTTTCATTGACTAAATCTTGGAGCGGTTAGCAGGAAATAATTTTTTTTGTTTCTTGGATGGATTCTCAGGATATAACCAGGTGACAATTGACCCCCAGGACCAAGAGAAGATCACTTTTACCTGCCCCTTTGGCACCTTTGCATTTAGAAGGATGCCGTTCGAACTTTGCAATGCGCCAGCAACTTTCCAGAGATGTATGCTGGCGATATTCCATGACATGGTGGGTGACTTTCTCGAGGTCTTCATGGATGACTTTTCGATCTTTGGACCATCTTTCTATGACTGTCTTGCCAATCTGACCCGTATCCTTAGGAGATGTATTGATGTAAACCTCGTGCTTTCTTGGGAAAAAAGTCATTTTATGGTGCATGAGGGAATTGTTCTCGGACATATCATCTTCGATAGGGGTATCGAGGTTGACAGAGCTAAGCTTGATGTAATTGCTGATTTACCAGTGCCTGGCTCTGTCAAGCAAATCCACTCCTTCCTGGGACACGTCGGTTTCTATAGGAGAGTTATCAAAGATTTCTCCAAGATTTCTCGACCTTTAACTCATCTCCTATCGACCGACGTACCCTTTGATATGGGCCCCGACTCCATATGAGCATTCACGCAGCCACCTGATTGGTCCCTCGACTTTGAACTCATGTGTGACGCTTCCGACCTTGCTATCGAAGCCATCCTAGGACAAAGACGCGATAGACACCCCTTCGTGGTGTACTACTCCAATAAGACGTTGGACGAGGCCTAAGATAATTATACTACCAGTGAGAAAGAACTACTGGCGGTCATCTTTGGGCTGGAGAAATTCCGCTCTTACCTTCTGGGCTCACATGTTATTGTTTTCACTGATCACACGGCCATTCGCCATCTCATGCATAAGAAGGATGCCAAGCCTAGACTGATTCGTTGGATCCTTCTGCTCCAGGAATTTGACATTGAGATCCGCGATAAAGTCGGAGCCCAGAATGTTGTGGCTGACCATCTTTCCACACTGGACACTGACCATATTGGACTTACTCTTCCGATTAATGAGATTTTTCCTGATGAGCACCTATTGGCAATTAATGTGGCAAGTGGACCTTGGTATGCCGACATTGCCAATTACCTTGCTTCTAGATCCCTTCCACGTGGCTGGCCTAAAAACCACCGCGAGCGTCTCATGGCAGAAGCAAAGTATTATTTCTGGGATAATCCACTTCTTTTTCGCATAGGTGCTGATCAAATCATCCGTCGCTGTATTCCTGACGGCGAGTTCCCCAGTGTGCTATCCTTCTGCCACGATCAGGCCTACGGAGGCCATTTCTCTGGGAGGAAAACTGCAGGCAAGGTGTTGCAGTGCAGTTTCTTTTGGCCCTCCCTTCACCAGAATGCACACAAGTATGCCAAGCATTGCATTAGGTGCCAGTCGTTAGGGTCAATGTCACATCGTGACATGATGCCCTTACAACCCATCCTAGCTGTAGAAATCTTCGACATTTGGGGAATTGATTTCATGGGTCCCTTTCCTCCTTCCAACGGTTTCGAATTCATTCTCGTGGCTGTTGATTATGTTTCGAAATGGATCGAGGCCATTCCCACGCGATGTGCTGACCATGTTATATCCACTCGATTTGTTAAAGACCACATTTTTGCGTGCTTTGGGATCCCTTGAGCCATTATCTCGGATGGAGGAAGCCACTTTACCCATGCTTCTTTTCGGGCACTTCTGAGGAAATACGAAGTCCACCATCGTATCGCATCTCCGTATCATCCTCAGACGAACGGCCAGGAAGAGGTGTCGAACCGCAAATCAAGAAAATTCTCTAGAAAATGGTTCGGCCTGACCGTAAGGATTGGTCCGACAAGCTGATTGACGCACTTTGGGTGTATCGGACCACCTTCAAGGCTCCCCTTGGTATGTCTCCTTATAGAATCGTTTACGGGAAGCCTTGTCATCTGCCCGTGGAGTTGGAGCACCGCGCTTATTGGGCGGTTCACCAATGTAACCTCGACCGAGACCTGTGTGGTCGAGAAAGGAAACTCCAACTCAAAGAGCTGGAAGAGCTCTGTCGTGAAGCCTATGATTCTGCCTTAACTTTCAAACAATGCACGAAGGCTTTTCACGGCAGCCGCATTCGGGGGAAAGAATTTGAGCCATCTCAGCAAGTTTGGCTCTACAATGCCCGGCTCAAATTCTTTCCTGGAAAACTAAAGCCCAAATGGACTGGTCCTTTCCTGGTCTCAAGACCATTTCCCAACGGGGCCATTGAAATTGAAGATCCCAAATCAGGGCATAAATTTACGGTCAATGGGTAGCGTCTGAAACCCTATCTTACTCATGAACCTACCCCTGTTGGAGAAACCATTGCCCTGCTGGAGGGTAACTAATTCTTTGCCTCATTCTGAGTCCATCTGGGGACGTTAAATTCAGACCTCGTTGGTAGGCACCCCAACAACACTCACCATCCACCATCATTTTTCACTTCACTGTCACGCTCACTTCACTTTTCACTTCACCCTTGACCATCCACCCACCCTACCACCCTGCTATATACCCTGCACCTCAGCTCTCGTTACCCGATCTTTCGTCCTTCCTCTACCCTACCCTGCATGCATATGAGGACATAGCATCATTTGGCATGGGGGGGTGGATAGGCATCCTTAGGATCTGGGTATTTTATGGTATCATGTAGTTTCTATCTATATATATAAAAAAAAAATGAAAAATGAAAATGGTGTTTAGTAATGATCTAAAGGCTGAAACAAAAATACAATAAGTGTTTATGGATATTCAACCTCTATTTTGAAAACTTTCCAGGCCACAGAAGCTTGATTCGCTCAGACTCAGCTTAATTCACTTGAGCATTGACAAAATAGATCGGAATCTCTCCTAACTTAGGACGTATTCTTGTACCTGAGACACCAGTACAGGATTCGTTGGTTTGCTTCTACTTGAGAGCCTAAGTAATCTTGGTTCACACTACACATATCAAGAAAGACCAGGTGAACATAAGATCCAACCCTAATGTTCATTAGGGAAGGTGGAGTCCTTACCTGTGCGCACAGGTAGACTTTTTATCCCAGGTTTTAGTCTTGTGTTTAGGAGAGACTCTTTCCACCAAAAAGAAACTCTCCCACCAAAAGGAAAAGTGTGCTCCTCTAAATAATGTTGTAAGAGATATACTGGCACATGTTTCAAAAAAAAAAAAGAGAGAGAGAGAGATGCAAATAAGTCAGTATATCTCGTAAATGTCTGTAAAATCTTCCTACAAAAAAAAGTTCTTTAGGGCAAATACCTGTTTTCTTTGAGCCACAAGTATTAGAAAATGGGAGTTGAGTTTTCCATCTTTTTAAGGGTCAATCCGAAGACACGAGCTGAAACTGGGACCAACCTTTACTTAAAAATTCGTGAAACCCTGGGCTTGAGTCTTAATGTTCATCTGGTCAGTCTTGATCCTTCACTAAGCACAAGCCATAATCTCTTGAGCTCTCATGTACGGCAAAAACCTCCTGGATCCTGGAAATCATACTTATGGTTTAAATATCAAAAGTCCTGGTTAGTTGAGAGATGATCTATGTCACATAAGACTTAAAGTACTGGTAGTCTTCTCTACAATTGGTTCTCACAATATCCAACAATAAACACACCTATGTCGCCTCAGAAGAAAATCTTCAGCTTAAGATCATTTCTAAATACAATACAAAAAATGTTTTGCTAAGGACTAGCAAAAGATAGGCATGGGGGTATGATTGCACCACAAAAATACACCTGCAATTGTGTCGTCTTGTGCTATTTCCTAGCATTACCAGTGCCTATAAGGTAGACATAGTCGCATTTGTGAATATAGACGCATGCATGCATTTATCTGAGAGGGGAGGAGAGTGAATAAAATGACCTCGCAATTCACATTTTCCTCAAGTGCTGCTTTGCGAAATTCACCATATTTTTATTTTAATTTTATTTGACTTTGAAATTCTTCCCGCGGCTAAATGGCCTCTTCTTCTTCCTCGTGCCATGCTCTGCTGCAAGCTTGCCTTGCAGCCACATGCCCTGCCATGCCATGCCAGCCATGCACAGCCGCATGCACAGCTAGGGCATGGCTATGCATGCTTTCTTCTTCTATAAAAGGAGCTCGGCTCTCTTCTTTGCAGAGAGCCTGGTCCATGCTAAGAAAAACCACTGCAGCTTCTCCTTCTCGGCCATCTCCTCCTCTCTCCCTCCATACGCAGCCTCTCCTCCTTTGAGGAGCCACGCTGCAGGCAGGAGCACCTCACAGTGGTGCACAACCACCACTGTGAGTACACCACCGCCCAGCTCATCAGAGAGCCGATGGGCGTGGTAATTTTCTCTTTGCTTTGCCAATTCAGCCATTGGAGCAGGAGCTTCAAGCTTTGAAGCTCAAAGCTCTGCACGCAGCAGCAGTAGCAAGGCGGCAGTAGCCGCAAGGCCCTCTAGCGCGCACCTGCAAGCCGCCCTCGCCTCCAGCGCAAGCCTGCAGGTGCCCTTGCCTCCCTCTCCGCATGCCCTGTAGTGCTCTTTCTACCCGCAACCAACCGGCGCACCCCTTCCATGTGCACGCCAGCCGTCCACGCCACCCGCACTCACTACACCGGACGCAAGCGGTCACGCGGCTCCCCCAGGCATTGTAGCCACTGTTCACGCATTTCAGCGGAACACTGTGGCTACAGTGCGGTGACTGGTAAGTTTCTCACTTATCCGGTCACCCGGCACGCCGCAACCGGCCAGCGCCAGCGCGCACGTCCCGCTCCACCGCCCGCACCCGGCCGCGTATCCGCCCACTTCAGCGTCCGCGCCCACGTGTTCACCCGCTCAGCACCTGCGTCTACCCGCTCCAGCCCCTTCGCGCAGCGTAGTGCGCTGCGATCCTCTCTCCGTGACTACTCCCTCCAGTACGCACCTCTCTACGCGCATACGCACCTGCGCGTGCGCGTGAAGCCTCAGACGACTTAACCCGTGCGTCTTCACTCCAACAGTGAGTCTCTCCCTCTCTCTCTCTCTCTCTCACAGCACTCTCTCTCTGCACACACATACACACACACACTCACACTCTCGCACACACACACTCTCACCTATACACTATTATACACTTATATATATATACATATATATATATTTATATCTATATATATTTATATACATATGTACACACATATATATATATATATACTTATATCTATACATATAGTAGTACCTATATACCTAAGTATTAATATACATATATATATATATATCTACATACTTATATATATATATATATACACATATATATTTACATATATACATATATTTATATACATATATACATATATATCTATATATATATATATATTATTACCTATATAACTAAGTATAAGCATAGATACATATATATATACATACATATATATACATATATTTATACATATATATCTATATATAAATATACATACATATATACATATATATATATACATACATATATATATACATATCCATCTACATATATCTATATACATATATTACTATACATATATATATACATATATCTATACATATATTTACATACCTATATATATATATATATATATATACATATATAAGTACACATATACCTATATAGTTATAACCATATATATATATACATATAGATATATATATTTACATATATATACATATATATTTTCATATCACACACCATACGTGGTATCACGGGAATATCTGCACCAGTTGCTGATATTCCCCGATACACGCGTATAGAAAGCGTGTTCGCACTTGTCTTCCACCATCCATCCTACACTCCACGCGGCACCTCGTCCTATTGGTTGCGTCTTTCTAGACGACGACCGACTCGACATCGTGCTACACACCATCTCCACCTCCACCCCCACCCCTTTATACATATATAATATATACATATATATATACTATATTTACTTTATTTCTACTTTTCTTTCCTGTCAGTAAAAAGATTAAAAAAAAATACATAAAAGAGAAAAGATAATCCTTGACTTGTAGGTACTTAGTCTTGCAAGTAGCAAGACCAGTTTTGAAACCCTGATTTGGCTCAAGGCCAAGAACCTGATTTTGAGGGTGTGCCTCAAGGACAAGAATTATTAGAAAAAAATCTACATAGAAAAACACCAAAAACACAATAAACGAACAGAAGAGATTCGTTGTAGGAAAGGCATAGAAACTTGACTTCTAACCCCACTTCCCTGAGTTCGACCCTGGGCCTAAAAGTGACCAAGATAAAATCAAGTAGGCCAAGTAAAAAAATTTTGTAAAGAGATGGTTAGGCTCGATTTAGGTTAACCACTATACTCATTTCAACGATAAAATCACCATATTAACACAACCTAACCAGGTCCGACCATACCCTTTTCAACGACTGGCGAAGCATCTGGACGTCTGGAGTCAAGACCAGACATTTGAAAGCTCCTTTATCACAAAGGTACATTCTTTTCACAGTTAAAGCCATGCAGGCCGCACTACAGAAGATTTGTTGCACCTGATTTGGGTGGCTGCAATTGTCGTACGTAGAAGCAACCTTGGGAAGGAGCGCGGAACGCCCTCCCACGCACTTTCGGATGTCTGATCAACTCACTAGACGACTGGAGGTGCTTCCAGACGACCGGAGGAGTGGTCCGACGTCTAGAACTGGCTTTAGACGGTCGCAGAGGAGGCCTGTACATCTGAGGACACCGTAGGAACTTGAGGTGAGGTTCTGTATCTTTTAAGACATCTGGACTTGTTCCCAGACGTCTGATTTTGGTCAGTAGGCACGATTTTTACTCGTTTAGGGTCTGATCGGGATCTGTTTTACGCAAACGAAGCATCTGTAGTTCCTTTACAAGTTTCTCTACGTACTAAAAACCTTTGTACACTGTTTTGAACCTTCCTTTTGTAATGTATTCCCTATTATAGGGTTTCGACCTGCTGCGTGTTTGGGGCTCGCAGAGATGCCTGGGCCTGCGGTTCGAGCCCCTATTACTCCCGGATTGTCTAGTAGGGTGCCTGTGGAATTAGCCAACTGGAACCCCTAGGATGTGGCATGAACCCTAGGACAGAGAAATGAATGAACCAATTGTACCGCATGATTGTATTTGTATACATGATTAAGTTAAACTGCTAGTAATTGCCTGTAATATAGTTGTGAGCTGCCTGTTAGAATATGAGCTGCCTGAGATAAATGAACAATTACCAGTAAAATCATTAGTTGCATGTATTGAATTGTGGAAACATGAGCTGCTTATATATAAATGAGAACTGAATTGTGAATGGTGGAATCTGGATCGGAATAATGTGGTGAATATGAGATGAACCCTACGAGGAATTAGGAGTAGAGCTCCTGTGGTTCGATGGAAAATCTGTAATGTAGACGGGAAGTGTGCTGGCCCTTGAGTACGTGGTACCAAGGAGAGCGACTGTCCCCTTTTTGTGTAGAGTGGAGCTAGCTGCCCTTGAGTTGAGACCTGGGGTTAATATTGGCCACTCTACACCGACTTCTGTTGGCCCTCATGTACATGGTACCGAGGCAAGCTACTAGTGTAGGGAGGGAGCTAACCACCCCACGGGGCCCGGGGTTCAGCTTGCCACCCTACACCAACTTGTTAAGCCCTTTGGGAAAACCGGGGTAGTCAGACGAGAGTGCGTGGTTGTGGAGGGGTGAGACCCCTGTTTGGTTCTGAGGGGTGAGACCCCTGTTTCTGAGAGAGCTAAGCCCTATATTGTTCCGTGCTGTACTTTGGGAGTACCCACCAGCGGAAAAGACTGACCGCATGTCAGTGCGGGGTAGCTATCCATGCACTTATCACACATGTTGTAGTCACCGCTATGTCTTGACAGTGACCTCGAGCTGGTTGACTGGGTGTAGGACTACCACTAGGGACTCTCCCAGCCAAGAGAGCACCACGTGTACCTTCTACTCTTTGGAAAAGACTACAATCAAGATCGTTCCCACGAGGAACATGCAAGATCAAGAATATCTAAAAGTTTGAGGAAAATGGGTGAAAAGGAAATAGATATAAAATAAAATTGATAAGTCCACTTTTGTGGACTATTATTTAGCTTAAGTACTATTTAATTATTTATTCTTAGTTGTTAATTAATTAGGAGTTATATGGCAATTCACCTTGGCCTACATTTAATTTTATGCTTCAATTTTACATTTAATAGCATATGTTTGATAATATAATTTATTTGATGAATGCAAGTTAGGTACAAGAATCAGGCGCTAATTTTTACTTATATAAGACGTCTAGGACTTGGATTGGACGTCTGGAATTGCTATCACAAATTCGCGGCATTACATTTTTTTAAGATGTCTGATGCTCCAGTTAGACGTCTGAAGAAGAAACCACCCATGCTTATCTGCCGTTCCAACCACTCGCGATCGTCGTGAGTAGTTGGAGATACTTGCGGCCGAAGGAAAAGGAAGAGAGTTTGGTTCAGAAAGAAGCTGCATCCACCGAGGAGAGGGTCTGATCTTCCTCCCCTGGCAGGGATCTTCTCCCTCTCACCACTGTGGAACAAACGCACCCTATGTTTCAAGCTTGCACCGTGGTCTCTGCGCACCAACTTCCACCATCCTGTCCACCGCATGCGTGTGCCCTTGCAGCGCCTATAGACACCGCCAAGTTCCTGCACACACCGTACCCATCAGCCGCGCACTGCCACAGCGCAGGCGCCGCACCCTTACAGCCACGTGCAGCGCGCAACCACGCAACGCACAATCGCGTAGCACGCACAGCACAAGACGCCGTACCAAGCCATGTGCAGCGCACCGCACACCCTTACCCGACATCGCACTGTTCATCTTCTTCCCCGAAGGAACCCATCATCGGCCGTCCACCTCCAAGTGCAGCCACCTCCATGAGCCACAAAGCTTCGCTCCAACAGCACCATCGACTTCGCCTTGCCCTCACAAGGCCGCCCACGCTCGCGGCAAACCTTCCCGCCATCCATACACACCCGTGCGTAAGCCACTGCCGACAGCATACAAAGCTCCGATCGGTCGCCGCCGACCACCTCCATCAACGCCACGACCACCAACGCGAAGCCTCCATCCTGGCTGATCAACTCCGAGCACCGCGCCTCCAGCCGTGCCTTCTCCTCCGCGTGCGCATGAGGGGAACAAAATCCCCTATTTTGTTAAAGTAATACTCCAATTAAAATTTAGAACTTTTGCCATTGCTGGTATACTATTCACTTATTTACTGAATAAATTTATTGATGTGAATTTGCATAGATACCCTTTTATTCAGTTGAAAATATTTGGGGTGGAATGTGATTAGCCCATAGTTGTGGGCTATTTAAGTATTTAAGTGCCTATACATTAGATTAATTCTAACATTTATTTAGTATAAATTAGGATGTAAATAGATTAATTGATAGTTTTAATCTAATTACATAATCCATACATTGCATTCATATCTTAAGTGCATTTAGAATTAGCTTAGAATAACATTCATCTAATTAGATAATCAATTAAGTACATTATTTTTATTAACATAGAAGTTGAGGGTCTGTATATAAATAACCCTAATATTTTAACAATATTTTCTTTATTCTTCTTCTTTCGGAACGGCTGTCTGCCGCTCCAACGCCCGGCTGCTGCAGTGATGAAGCCATTCAAGGGGGAGCGGATGTGGTGGATCTGGTAGGCGGCTGATTTCAAACTTGTTCAGGCCACTACAAAAGGAGCAGGGAGGCAGCCGAGCAGAGGAGGCCTCCGCCACCGACCCACCACTGTGCAGAGAGAACCTCTCTCTTCCACTCCATACTGCCGGCCTCTACCGTGGCGGCGAGTCTCCACCACCGTGGGCATGTGGTGTGACAGGCCACACCGCCATCCGGAGCTCGCCTGCATTACCGTGAGCACCTTAGCGTGCAACTCACTCATCGTCGTCGCAAACCACCACCACCGAGCTACTGATCAGTCGCCCTCTCAGTAACTTAAGACGTCTGGGAAATTTCCCAGACGTCTGAAGTTAGCCGCTCACCTCCACTTCCTCAGCCTGTACTCTCCAACCGGCCACCAGACCGCCATCACCCTCCACCGCTCACCGGCTGCAGACCTGCGCACGCCTGCAGATCAGCCCGCGCTCTCCTCCAATGCCTGCAGACCAGCCTGCAGCATCCTCCAACAGCCGCCTGCAGCTTCCACCACGCCAACGCCCTCCGCAGACCCTCCGCCCACGCCAGCTTCCACCACACACGCCAACCGCCTGCAGACCACCGCGCAAGCGCCCTCCTGCAGACCACCTCCCGCGCACAACCGCGCGCCCTCCGCAGACCCTCCGCGCGCCCACGCACAACCGCCTGCAGACCGCCCAACCGACCACCGCGCACGCCAGCCGCACACGCCAGCCGCAGCAGTGCCCACGGCAGCGGCAGCAGCCACCCCCGCAGCAGCAGCAGGCGGCGGACTTCACGCCAACAGGCTGCGCAAGCTGCCGGCTGCAGCACCTCCGCCGGAGCTCTTCTGGCCACCTCCGACCGCCGCGCGACTCGCCGCCACCACCGATTCGAAGCCCTTGATCCAAGGGACCTCCTCCGAGCTTCCCGCGCCCGGCCATCAACTCCTCGTCGCGCAAGACAACGGGGAAAAATTCCCCTGTTTTGCTACAGTAAAACGTTAATTAAAATTTACATTTTCTGCCATTGCCACATTTTAATCATATTCTATTCACTCTGCATTGCGGAAAATATCCTGTAGTTTCTCATAATTGCCATTTCAGCATTGTTTCTTGCTTAAACCTTAATCTAAAGGCAATTTTGGCTTGGTTCTTGTCCAAATTGACTCCGAACAAACATTTTTAAGTGGCACGAATTTTAATACGTTATTGCCTCCCTGTGGATACGACCCGCTCCTCTGCGAGTGGTTATTTCTTATTAAAAATTGATTAGTCGATTTTTCCACCACATTAAACTACAAACGACTTAAAAGCGAAAGATCGATCGGTCAAATGGCGCCGTTGCCGGGGAGGCAACAGACGCAATAATTTCGCCTAATTTTATTTTCATTATTTGTCAATTGCACAGAGATTTGACCATCTATTATTTTCTTTTCTGTGCGAGAAATTTTGTGCAAGAATCAGCCACTGTGAGAGGCGACCCTTGACGTCGCCAGATGAGAAGTGGACAAGCAATTCTGAAAGGAGGAGAAGGACGAGGACGCGACGGACACCATTGTATTTAATCGCTAATTTAATTAGAATAGAATTAAGACTTAAGACTTAATTTTTCATTACAGTTAGTTTGAAACCCTTGTTCTGGGGCAAATTTTGAGGGGTTTGTTCCCCGATTTTGTTTTGGACCCGTGTTGGGTAATTTTTGGGAGCCTGTTCCATTTTCTTTAGATTTAGGTTTTTTTTTTTTATTATTTCTTTTATTTGCTTGTGCATAAGTAGTTCTAAAAAAAAATACAAAAAGAAAAAAAAATGAGCTGCCTGCTAGAAGTTGCCTGCCCTAGGACGAACCATTTAGGTCTGTATGATCAACCTCTAGATTTGCTTTTCTGCATTGCGTGCATTTTTGCATCGAAGATCGCTGGAGGCAAGGTACGCATTCTCTTACTTTGCATCCTATTTTTGATCACGCATTGCATTTGGGATTTAATGCGAAGACCACCTAATCTGTACTGAATAAATCTAACAAGTGATCACATATTTTCTTTAGAAAAAGGACTAATTAAAGGAAGGACATTTTAAAAACCAAGGATTTGATTTTCAAACTTGGCGTGCGATTCAAAGTTCAAAATCTTTGACGGTGTATGCACACTTATTTCACTTGCACCACGGCACGTTTCTAGACACTCCTTAGGTTTGGAAATACTAGGACAAGAGCCCTCCTTTCGTTGGATTTTGAAGTGTTCGGAACTTGAGATCAAAGGTTTTGTAAATCCAAAGAGGGGGATACCCTGTCACGGATTTTTGGGGGTAGTTGAGGAGCACCGCGAAAGCACAGCTTCAAAGGAAGGCTTAGGCCTACTTGCATCCCTCGATCTTCCGTCTTTGGATTTACTTGACCATTTGAGATTTAGGGAAGAACACCTAAGCTCCAACTAGGTCTTTTTAGGCGAGCCGTAGGTCGACAATAGGCGCGTAAATTGATTGAACAAATTGTATTGTCACCTGCAATCTGACTTAAAATCAAAAGCCTAAATTGGGAAAGACCTAAAAGGTCCTTTTTGAATTGTGTCTTGCTTGGGGAATTCTGATTGAAGTGTGAGTTAGAATGGACCACATTGATTTTCATCCTTTCACATCTTGCCCACACCCTCACCCCCACTCTGCATCCTTCGATCCCAGACACCGAGATGGTCCATTCCTTGATGGACATAATGACAATCATTGGGATCCGTTTTACTCCTATTATAGGAGTATTGGCCTAGTTAAGCCCCAAATTAGTGAGCAGAACTCAGGAGCGAGATTTGCTTTGCCCAATATCCCACATACCAAAGAAATACCCAACCCACCCTCCCTGAAAACTTATAATGGTTGGACAAACACTCCTGGGTACTATAAGTTTGAGCCTGACTTCTCTTATGATAGAAATGACCTCTCCTCTTTGAAGATGGAAATACAGAAAATGCAAAATGAAATGAGTGAATTGTTAGGAGAATCTTTGAGAGCAGGCCAACAAGAAAGAGATGAAATTAGCCACCCAATCTGCCCCATTGACGATGACGTACACCCCTCTATAATAGATGCATCTCCCGTGGGAAAGCTACACTTTAAGTTGAAGGGAAATTCTGGGGAGAATAGCTACTTTTCGAGGATCGATTTTGAAACCTCCCCATTAGATGACACTTCCTTGAGAGATCTACACTTTAGGTGGGAGGAAAATACACATGAAAGTAGCTATGCATTGGATGAAGAAAGGTGGCAACCCGAGGAAGATGATGATAAGGTTGAGTATCCACCTGAATTATATTGGAGTCAAAAGAAGGGAATGATGGTACCATTGGAAGACCTCGACCCAGATGATAGTATTTTCGTGACATTTGATGAAGTGGGTCAAAGTCAAGTTGTTAATCCTA
The DNA here is from genome assembly GCA_037157565.1 of Thalassia testudinum. Classification (NCBI taxonomy): domain Eukaryota; kingdom Viridiplantae; phylum Streptophyta; class Magnoliopsida; order Alismatales; family Hydrocharitaceae; genus Thalassia; species Thalassia testudinum. Next base: position 23,817,805 of record JAZHRO010000078.1, read on the forward strand.
CCCTCCCTTCTGATCACGATATGGAACTCAAACCCACCCTTAGGGAACCTAACCATAAAGAAATTGACCTATCTGAGGAGTCTGATGTAACCAATGTAAATAATTTACCTCAGATAGAGCACCCTAGGGGATCTGCTGAGATATTAAATGATTCTAGACCTCGGGTACATGATGAATTGTGTGATGAGGAGGAAGATGAATTATATGAGGAACCTACATTCAAGATTTGGAGTGACACTAAGGGTGATTATGTCTTATTTGAAGAGTTAGCCCCTGAGGATGTCACAAATTTGACCAAATTAGGTTTCCTTGGCATACCCATTGATGATATTTCTCCTCATGATAAAATGATGGAAAATTTGGAAGCAATTTCTAAGATTTATGTGGATTCACATATAGACTCCGGGGAAGATTTGAGTAAAGAACAAAAAACCCGGGGATGACATTGATAGGATGATCCCTAGATCTGTTGCTTCCAACCTGCCTTCATTCACCTCGAAGTCACCCTCTGATTCGCTTATATCTGAAAGCGAAATTGTGACTCCTGATGAAGAGCAGGAAGATCCACGTGATGGTGCAAGGAATGCTAGGGATGAAATTGAGGATTTAGAAAGAGTGTTTAGGATGGACACCAAGCTGATTAAACCCAACCTAGATCTTATGGCCATCCCACAACCTCCTAACTTGGACACCCTAGACGATCCTTGCCTTAGAGAATTGCTCATTTTTGTTCTGACTAGGGGGCTTAACAGACCAATATTTTCTGTAATGGAGTATCGGGTATGGATTGATGATTTCTTTAGTCAGTCCATTACCCTGGGGGTTTATCTCTATACCATTCCTTCCCCATTCTTTTTGGAGGATCCTTGTCATCCTACCCCTACCCCTTTGGAGGTTATTTTAACTGTTTATCCTTTAGAACCTCTTCTGGTGACCTGGGAAGATTTCATTCCCATTTTAGTTGGGCCAGCATTTGCTATCGGGATTCATCATCAGCTCGCCAACATCCTAGGTTACCTATTTTCTAGGCCAACTTTGCTTTGCTCATTTTTAGGGCCTATTTCTGCAATTCTTGAACCTGATTTGCAGGTTCTTCGGCTATTCAGCCCAGCTTTGACCCAGGTAATATCCTTCTATGCAATGAGGACATTGCAGATTTTAGGCATGGGGGGGTGTACTTGGGGATATACATAGCATAATTGCATACATTTGTACATAAAAAAAAAAAAAAAGTTTTGAGCTTAACTGGCTAAGTCCTACATTCTTAAGTAAATCAGAACTCTAGCGTAGACTAAATTAATTCTAGGGTCAAACTTTAGAAGCTAAATAAGCTACTAGCTTTAGACCTTTAGGGTCCTTTGTGGACTTAAAAACTTAAGTAGGAGTTAAGTTGCGGACCATTCTTCAAGAGGTTGAGGAAGGGAAGCTAGGGTTTGAGTTAAAAGGTGGGGTAGTACCTGGAGTCTTATTCTACCTTTTGGTTTACGGGTCCTGGTAACCCAAGCATCCAAATTTTTCACACTTGGTCTGGTAATTAACTTAATTTCTGAAAAGAGATTTGGTTCTCTTAGTTTTGACTTAAGAGAGGCTTGAAAACACATTTTGATTGGAAGAGTTCCCGCCGCAGGAGAGGTCGAGTATATACTCACCTTGAGGATGCGATGGTAACATATTACCTCCTCGGCGCTTGTCTCTTAGGATATCCATCCTACTGGGGGCATGTAAGTGCATTGCGCAGTTCAGGTACCATGGGCGTCCCTATCTCGAAGTGCCGATTGCCATAGGCCTGAATTCGCTTAAGAAATCCATGGGCGATACTATCTCGAAGTGTCGATTGCCAGGAGTTCTTGGGGTCGTTATGGGCGGTGCTATCTCGAAGCATCGAAAGCCAGGCACCCTTCGAGGTATGGTAATGGGGACAATGAATCCGACACAGACCGTGTTGATAGCTGATCTGAGGTTAGACTTAGAAGAATCAAACAAAAAAAAAAGTATATATATTAAAAAAAAAAAAATTCCTTTAACTCAAATAACTCGGACCAATGCACAAGCACGGATGCTTTAATCTCAGGGATCAATAAACTTTAGGGTAGAGTCAGAAATCAAGGAAACTTGTGCTTGCAACTCGTCTTTAGCCGACCTAGTCTGTAACTTAGCAACTACTTAGGAACCTTGGGTTTAGAACCTGAACTTAATATGCTTCTGAAGGAAGACTAAGTGAGTTGACTAGTCTACTTAGAGTGCTAGGTTTCGCTTAATTTTGCTAGGGACTAGCAAAAACTAGGCATGGGGGTATTTGATTAGCCCATAGTTGTGGGCTATTTAAGTATTTAAGTGCCTATACATTAGATTAATTCTAACATTTATTTAGTATAAATTAGGATGTAAATAGATTAATTGATAGTTTTAATCTAATTACATAATCCATACATTGCATTCATATCTTAAGTGCATTTAGAATTAGCTTAGAATAACATTCATCTAATTAGATAATCAATTAGGTACATTATTTTTATTAACATAGAAGTTGAGGGTCTGTATATAAATAACCCTAATATTTTAACAATATTTTCTTTATTCTTCTTCTTTCGGAACGGCTGTCTGCCGCTCCAACGCCCGGCTGCTGCAGTGATGAAGCCATTCAAGGGGGAGCGGATGTGGTGGATCTGGTCGGCGGCTGATTTCAAACTTGTTCAGGCCACTACAAAAGGAGCAGGGAGGCAGCCGAGCAGAGGAGGCCTCTGCCACCGACCCACCACTGTGCAGAGAGAACCTCTCTCTTCCACTCCATACTGCCGGCCTCTACCGTGGCGGCGAGTCTCCACCACCGTGGGCGTGTGGTGTGACAGGCCACACCGCCATCCGGAGCTCGCCTGCATTACCGTGAGCACCTTAGCGTGCAACTCACTCGTCGTCGTCGCAGACCACCACCACCGAGCTACTGATCAGCCGCCCTCTCAGTAACTTAAGACGTCTGGGAAATTTCCCAGACGTCTGAAGTTACCCACTCACCTCCACTTCCTCAGCCTGCACTCTCCAACCGGCCACCAGACCGCCTGCACCCTCCACCGCTCACCGGCTGCAGACCTACGCACGCCTGCAGATCAGCCCACGCTCTCCTCCAACGCCTGCAGACCAGCCTGCAGCATCCTCCAACAGCCGCCTGCAGCTTCCACCGCGCCAACGCCCTCCGCAGACCCTCCGCCCACGCAAGCTTCCACCGCACACGCCAACCGCCTGCAGACCACCGTGCAAGCGCCCTCCTGCAGACCACCGCCCGCGCACAACCGCGCGCCCTCCGCAGACCCTCCGCGCGCCCACGCACAATCGCCTGCAGACCGCCCAACCGACCACCGTGCACGCCAGCCGCACACGCCAGCCGCAGTAGTGCCCACGGCAGCAGCAGCAGCAGGCGGCGGACTTCACGCCAACAGGCTGCGCAAGCTGCCGGCTGCAGCACCTCCGCCGGAGCTTGTCCGGCCACCTCCGACCGCCGCGCGACTCGCCGCCACCACCGATTCGAAGCCCTTGATCCAAGGGACCTCCTCCGAGCTTCCCGCGCCCGGCCATCAGCTCCTCGTCGCGCAAGACAACGGGGAAAAATTCCCCTGTTTTGCTACAGTAAAACGTTAATTAAAATTTACATTTTCTGCCATTGCCACATTTTAATCATATTCTATTCACTCTGCATTGCGGAAAATATCCTGTAGTTTCTCATAATTGCTATTTCAGCATTGTTTCTTGCTTAAACCTTAATCTAAAGGCAATTTTGGCTTGGTTCTTGTCCAAATTGACTCCGAACAAACATTTTTAAGTGGCGCGAATTTTAATACATTATTGCCTCCCTGTGGATATGACCCGCTCCTCTGCGAGTGGTTATTTCTTATTAAAAATTGATTAGTCGATTTTTCCACCACATTAAACTACAAACGACTTAAAAGCGAAAGATCGATCGGTCAGAATGTCTCTACAGAATGAGATCGAGCATGTCATACTGATTATAGTAAACAAGCTACATTTTATTAGAGATTAATATTTACGGTGTTTTCCTGTGACAAGATCACTTGTTAACAAAATATTATATGGTGGTGATTTTACATCTAAACACCTACATTCTTGATTAATTGGTTAAAACAAGCAGTTATGTGAGAAAAAGAATCGCATGAATTAGCATGCACACCCATTGAGTTTCCTGAATAAACGAGACACTATTTACTAGTTTAAATAGGCTAATTCCTCCTTGTGGAGATGACCTAACTATTTGTGGTTAGATTCTGAAAATTAAAATGCTTTGAAAAGTGATTTTCTACCACGCGATTAAATACAATGACACATCATTTTATGTTAAAGTTTTCAACAAAAATGGAGATCGCTCTTTCAAAAATAACTAGAAAAGAGAGGTAAACATGTTGCTTTTACTGCTTTAGATAGTATAGATACCACTCCACTCAGCGTTCACTGACTCTGTCTTTTCCATAACACTGTTCAGGTCCAGAAGTGGAGCAGCCCGAGCTTCCGACAGCGGAGGGTGCTGGGCCCAGTCGAGCCCAGCCGTAGTTTTCAGCACTTTCTAGTTGTTTCCCCTTACTGTTGTAGTGAGTTTCAGACTTTTAGCTACTGTTCTTGTTACTGTTACTTTCGCTTCCGTTGTTTCTATTATTGTGGTGGTATGTAATGGAATAGCAGTTTTACTTTCCTTTACTGCTTTGTACATTTTTACTGCTTAGTTATATTTCATGTGAATGTGGTTTACTTTCCTGCTTTTTTATTATTTCTTGTTGGACGACTGGGTCTTGGGATTAGTGGAGGCGAGCCGATCTCGGGTCCTGTAGGGATCTGGGAACTGACTCGTAACAAAGACCCCTACACGGTAGAGCGTCCCCACGGGTTACAAAGCTTCCCCCACCCGATCTTCCTTGTCATTGCGGTTCCAAGTAGACCAGAATGTATGAATTGAGACCTTAAGCCTACCAATTTTAGCCTAGTTTATGCCTTGGATTTCACTTGATTAGAAATTAATTCAAATTGTGACCTAATTTGGAAGTTGATTGGCCCACAAAGTAGACCAATTTCACCTATCCTACCCTAAAAGATGAAGAATGAAATCTGGGTCAAGACCCAAAGATCACCCTGAATTAACTCTCAAGTTATTAGGTCCACAATTTTGGGGTTCAAGTGAATTTAGAGTTTGATTTTAGGGTTCTTCTGATTAGATCTTCTCAAGCAAGAGTTTAAGTAGCACACAAGTGCAGGAGGGCTAATTTCCTTTATTTCAAGCAATTTTGAACTAACACTTCAAAACCCTAGAGTAGAAACCTTAATTGGTTTTATTCAAAGTCCAATTTGATCTCAAAATGTACACCTTGGACTCAAATAAGATGATGAGTAGTGCAAAGTAAATAGAATTGAGCGTAAATCCCTAGTAGGTACAGGCAATTTGGGTAGGGATCTCTAAACAGAATCGTCTCAACTTCAATCAGATATTGATTTTGAATTGCAAATCAAGAAACCTGCCTTTGAATTATAATTACTAAGAAAATAAGGCAAATGAATCCTAATTAATTAATTTTGTTTCCTTTTTCTCTCTTCCAAAAGATTAGAAGATTGATTAGGGAAGAAGAGACAGTTACCTACTCCTGGAGTGGTTGATTTGTGAAGAAGATCTCTTCGTGATGTACCTCGTAGAATCACAAACAAAGCAAATAGGGCAAGTTAGTGCTTAAATAAAATTCAAGAAAGATAAGACTAATTCATGAATTGCCCATTACTCCCTGACAATGACACCAAAATGTTGTATGGGCTATCAAGGAGTTTTAAGGAGTAATTATCGTAGCAAAGCCTCAATTGCTCAAAAGCAATTAAATTTATAACTCAGAATCAAAGAAGAGTCCGAGGTCGAACACAGGGAGCAAATATGAAATTCACAACATTAATCTTGAATTGAAATGGACGAGCACAATAAACAGATGGTATAGAAGATATTCAATGAATCAAATACTCAAAAATATATTCAATAAGAACCAATGTTTGATGAAGCAAAAAGGAAAGAGAATAAAAACAACGGTGATGTGTATCACCACTTATTCTCTTTAATGCATTCGATATTTGAACAGTAATCTTCAATCAAAATTTAACTTAGGTACTTAAATTATTCAATAGTGCTCAGAACCAAATCAGACGTCTTAAGTATCAACAGAACACAATGCATCACAGAAGGCACAAGGCTTTTCTCCTCTTAGCCTTCTTCTTCTTTTCTTCTTCAGCTTCCGTTCTTCTTCTTCACAAGACTTCCCTTCTTCTTCTTCATAAGCCTTCCCTTCTTCTTCCTCAGAGACTTTCTTTCTTTCAAGCCTTCCTAAAGCATGGCCTCTCCTCATAGGCTATGTGTTGAACAAGGCCAAGCCCTCAAGAGCAAAACCCTCCCCCTCTCTCTCTCACAATTCCTCCTCTTTCTCTCTCAAACCCAGCATGTAATCGGATCCATGTACAGGTAAGCGGGTAATCAGGTCTGACCAAGGTCACCAGGTGTGGGTGGTGACCAAGGAATGTGTGAGTGGGTGAAGGAAACCTCACCCCGTGTTCTGAGGCAAAGAGCCTAGAACACAATTTCCTAATATGCAATGCAGCCTCTTCCTCCCTTCACAATGTGGCACGAATGCCACTCCTTCATGCAAGTGCTACAAATGGAAACTCCACTCGATTGCAGCCGCTGGTAGCTTTGCTTCTTCAATTGGAGCTGCAGATAGATACGCAAACAAAATCCGCATCACCTGGAAGTGGATTCGGGTCGTGAGCTGGTCATAGGACTATAATTGAAGCTGGAGATGATGGCGGTGGCAATGGTGGATAGTAGATACCTAAAACATGCATACGAGCTCAAAAGCCTAGGTTAAATGGTTCAAGAGAGTTGTCGTGACTCAAGGAACATGATGGTGATGGTCCTTTGGTGGATAGAGGTCGGGCAAGGCCGAACGGTGATGGAGATGATAAGCGAGGGAGGTTGAGTTCGGTGGGGCGATGGAGTGGGTTTTTGGTGGAATTAGGTGAGGGGTTTTGATGGGTGAGATGAGGCAAAGCTTCTGAAGGTGGAGTGGGTGCATTTAGTGGTGTGTGAATGGCAGAAGGTCATACTAGAGGTACGTCGAACGTAGGGAAGATGGAGAGGGAGCTGGCGAGTTGGTGGTCGATTTGAAGTAGGGATGGGGTGGCTCTAACCTAACGAGGGAGAGAAAGAATTTGGGATCATAGTTAACAGTCAAAAGGGAGGGAGAGGTTCCACTTTGATTGGCCGGCGCCAGAGATGAAGAATCCTTCGGTGAGGGAGATCGGCGAGGATGAAGTTGGAGAGCTCTCGCAGGTATTGCGAGGAGCGGACGAATGAGCAAAGAAGATTCTCGTTGCCTATGGTATGTGGCAGCAGACAAAGAAGGTGGTTGGAGATGGGTCACTGGAGCTGCAGTAGAGGTGGCTGATTAGCCCATAGTTGTGGGCTATTTAAGTATTTAAGTGCCTACACATTAGGTTAATTCTAACATTTATTTAGTATAAATTAGGATGTAAATAGATTAATTCATAGTTTTAATCTAATTACATAATCCATACATTGCATTCATATCTTAAGTGCATTTAGAATTAGCTTAAAATAGCATTCATCTAATTAGATAACCAATTAGGTATATTGTTTTTATTAACATAGAAGTTGAGGGTTTATACATAAATAACCCTAATATTTTAATAATATTTTCTTTATTCGTCTTCTTTCAGAACGGCTGCCTGCCGCTCCAACGCCCGCGTGATGCAGTGAAAGCCATTCAAGGGGGAGCGGATACGGTGGATCTGGTCGGCCGCTGATTTCAAATTTGTTCATGCCACTACAAAAGGAGCACGGAGGCAGCCGAGCAAAACAGGCCTCCGCCACCGACTCACCACTGTGCAGAGAGATCCTCTCTCTTCCATCCACACTGCCGGCCTCTACCGTGGCGGCGAGTCTCCACCACCGTGGGCGTGTGGTGTGACAGGCCACACCGCCATCCGGAGCTCGCCCGCATTACCGTGAGCACCTTAGCGTGCAACTCCCTCGCCGTCATCGCCGACCACCGTCACCAACCTACTGATCAGCCACCCTCTCAGTAACTTAAGACGTCTGGGAAATTTCCCAGACGTCTGAAGTTACTCGCTCACTTCACCGCACACGCCTGAAGTCGCCTGCAGACCCCTTCCCGCACCTGCAGAACCTTCAGCGCACCCACGTCCGTCAACCTTCAGCTCAAACACGCACAACCGCCTGCAGTCCACGCCGTTCACCACTGTGTCTGCAGAACCGCCAGCAACCGACCTCTGCAGCTTCCACCGCAGCCACGCCTCCGCGCGCCAGCGCCCTCAGCAGACCCTCCGCGCGCCCACGCACAGCCATCTGCAAACCGCCAGCAACCGACCTCTGCAGCTTCCACCGCAGCCACGCCTCTGCGCGCCAGCGCCCTCAGCAGACCCTCCGCGCGCCCACGCACAGCCATCTGCAAACCGCCAGCAACCGACCTCTGCAGCTTCCACCGCACACGCCAGCGCTCGCCTGCAGACAACCGCAGCCACGCCTCTGCGCGCCAGCGCCCTCCGCAGACCCTCCGCGCGCCCACGCACAACCGCCTGCAGCACCTCCGCCGGAGCTCGTCCGGCCACCTCCGGCCGCCGCGCGACTCGCCGTCACCACCGATTCGAAGCCCTTGATCCAAGGGACCTCCGCCGAGCTTCCCGCGCCCAGCCATCGGCTCCTCGTCGCGCAAGACAATGGGGAAAAATTCCCTTGTTTTGCTACAGTAAAGCGTTGCTTAAAATTTACATTTTCTGCCATTGCCAGATTTTATTCATATTCTATTCACTCTGCATTGCGGAAAATATCCTGTAGTTTCTCATAATTGCCATTTCAGCATTATTTCTTGCTTAAACCTTAATCTAAAGGCAATCTTGGCTTGGTTCTTGTCCAAATTGACTCCGAACAAACATTTTTAAGTGGCGCGAATTTTAATACGTTATTGCCTCCCTGTGGAAACGACCCGCTCCTCTGCGAGTGGTTATTTCTTATTAAAAATTGATTAGTCGATTTTTCCACCACATTAAACTACAAACGACTTAAAAGCGAAAGATCGACTCGGTCAGTGGCCAGAGAGGGAATTTTGATGAAGATGTGCGGCCTGAACCGAGCTAAGGAAGTGCGATTGTGCACGAGGGAGCTTTATAGATCTCCAGGGCGAGTTCTAGAATAGGAAACAAGGTTCTCATGGCATGGGATTGAAGGAATAAGTCCCACAAATCTCATGCATTCGCACGAGCAATCAACAAGGAGTTGGGACCCAAAATTGATCCCAGGTGATTCTCCTAGGTGTGAACATCAATCCCACCAATTTTTGTGAGATTTGGTGTTGTTTCAAGTAGGTTTAGGAGTGGCCAAACCTTGCTTGGAGGTCGGGTTGACCTCAATTGTGGCAAGGGCCTGCTTGCAAAGGAGATAACAAAGTTAGGGACCAGATTATAAAGAAATTCAAAAGCTAGGGGTTTATATGTGAGAGAAAGTCTAACTAGACTAAAAAGTAAACTTGGTTAAGTTGAACTCTGATTGGGCCCAAATTTTGATACAAATCTAATTTGGACCTAAAGAATCTGATGTTGAAGTAGGATTTGAGTTTTGACCAAGTTTGATTGGATAATTTGCATAGAAACCCAAATTAGAGTAGAATTGTGTTTATGACTCTATTTAAGGTCAAATTAGGTTCCAACGATCAAATCATGGGTACCAAACCTTATGAAATATTTTTCTATGTATTTTAGAAGGTTTTATGAATTTAATCCTAACCATAACCTTTGCTATTTCAGTGGGTCTAAAATTAGGGTTTTGGGTGCTGAATCAGTTCTCGAAATGCGTAAAAACCCGTTTATATATATGTAGACCCTCTTACTAGACTTTCATACTCATTAGACCTTAGATTAACTTCTGAGAAACCCCGTGATTATTCTGCATTAATTATATGCTGTTAGAACTGCAAAATTAACCCTGATTTAATGCACTCTTCTCAGAATGGATATTCAGTGAGTTATGGCTCTCAGGCGATTATGTAGGAGCATTTGTCTCTTGATTGTGACTAATTAAAGCTAATTATTCTCATGATGATGTTATCATCACTTATACCCATTGAGTCACCTCGATCCGTCACCCTAGGTTCATTGCGAAAGGGGTGGCAATTACGTTGTAAGGTGTGTACACACGCAAGTGCTATGCAGGCTAAACCATAAATAACCAATGACCCACTAATTGCGCAGCAATCATAGGACCTAATCTACCTGAATTAAGTTAAATCCTAGCTTAACTTAAGAATAATGCATGCATGAGCAGCATATTTTGCATCATAGTTGATTTGCTAGCTTTGTAAATAATAATGTTATTTTATATTCTAATTGAGAGGCAAATATTAATTACAGATGATTCGGGGCCGCGGATCAAAAATATGACCGTACGGATCTGATAAGGATGATGATTGGAGTCCAACGTTTCTAGAATCGTCTTGATCGGACTTTCGTAGGATCACATTCAGTTAGTAGAAGATCAAAGGCTAAAGGGCAAGATAGCTCAAATCTAAACCTCAAATGCCAAATACAACTGTATGAATGGATCCAGATCAATGATAGTAGTCGAACGACGTAAAAATCAACTCAATCGAAGCCCTGTAGCACCAAATACAAAGGTAGGAAGATGGACAATCAGGATGGCACCATGTAGCCCACATTCGCACCCTAACTACTAAAGCACAAAATGTAGGTCGTTGGATAGTCATCCAATGACCACGATGAAAACACGCCACCCCTCCCTGCACTCTTCATCAAAGGAGGACTTCACCTCAGCCATTGGATCTTCATCCAAAGGCTGAGGGTAGCCATGCACAAAACCAAAACCATGACACAAACGCGACCGTAATGTCGCAGTCACCTCCTTCATGCAAGAGTAAAGCAACCTCATTCAAATTGCGTGAAGCGCAAAATCGAAGAAGCGGTGTGCATGGATGCAATTGGGCCATGCGATGGTGATCGAACGATGAGTGCCAAGCCACGTGGAGCGCGGAGATGCACTGAATGAGTTGATGTGGATGAACGTGCAAGACGACACACATGTGGATGCGTCGATATATGCAGAGTGGAAAAATAAAAGAGGCTATGTGGCACACATCTTGAGCCATCCGATCTCACTATCAAAAGGCTAAAATCAAACATGCACGCTGACTAGTCGATCTTTCGCTTTAAAGTCGTTTGTAGTTTAATGTGGTGGAAAAATCGACTAATCAATTTTTAACAAGAAATAACCACTCGCAGAAGAGCGGGTCGTATCCACAGGGAGGCAATAACGTATTAAAATTCGTGCCACTTAAAAATGTTTGTTCGTAGTCAATTTGGACAAGAACCAAGCCAAGATTGCCTTTAGATTAAGGTTTAAGCAGGAAACAATGCTGAAATGGCAATTATGAGAAACTATAGGATATTTTCCGCAATGCAGAGTCAATAAAATATGATTAAAATTTGGCAATGGCAGAAAATGTAAATTTTAATTAAAGGTTTCCTGTAGCAAAACAGGGGAATTTTTCCCCGTTGTCTTGCACGACGAGGAGCCGATGACCGGGCGCGGGAAGCTCGGAGGAGGTCCCTTGGACCAAGAGCTTCGAATCAGTGGTGGCGGCGAGTCGCGCGGTGGCCGGAGGTGGCCGGACGAGCTCCGGCGGAGGTGCTGCAGCCGGTGAGCTCGCGCGGCTGTTGGCGTGAGATCTGCTCGCGTGCTGCTGCTGACAGCTCTGCAGGCGCGGGAGGACGGGTCTGCAGGCGGTTGAGCGGGTGCAGCTGGCGGGGGTGCGCAAGATGCTGGCGTGGGCGCTGCTGCGGCTGGCGTGGTCACGGGAGCTCAGGCGTGGTGAGCACTCGATTGCAGGCGTGGGGAAGAGGGCGCTGCAGGCGGTTCTGCAAGCGCGGGTGGAGGGTGCTGCAGGCGCGGGAGTAGGTGCGCAAGCTGCAGGCGTGGGCGTGGCTGCTGCTGGTGGCGGGCGCGCGGGAAGAGTGGTTGGCGTTCTGCAGCTGCGTGCGGTTCTGCAAGCGCTGGAGGAGAGCGTGGCGGGCTGAGGAGGGCGTGCGTGGTTGGCGAAGGCTGATGGTGGGCGCGGGTGTGCTGCAGGCTGATGGGCGCGAGGAAGGTGGCGTGGGCTGATCTGCAGGAGTTGTTGGAGGATGCTGCGGGCGACTCTGTAGGTGCGAGAAGAGGGCGCTGCGTGGAGAGTGGAGGCGCGTTTGAGCTGAAGGTTGACGGACGTGGGTGCGCTGAAGGTTCTGCAGGTGCGGGAAGGGGTTTGCAAGCGACTTCAGGCGTGTGCGGTGAAGTGAGCAGGTAACTTCAGACGTCTGGGAAATTTCCCAGACGTCTTAAGTTACTGAGAGGGTGGCTGATCGGTAACTCAGTGATGGTGGTCGGCGATGACGGCTAGGGGGATGCACGCTAAGGTTCTCACGGTGATGCGGCGAGCTCCGGATGGCGGTGTGGCCTGTCACACCACACGCCCACGGTGCTGGAGGCTCGTCGCCACAGTAGAGGCCAGCAGTATGGAGTGGAAAAGAGAGGTTCTCTCTGCACAGTGGTGGGTCGGTGGCGGAGGCCTCCTAAGCTCGGCTGGCTCCCTACTCCTTTTGTAGTGGCCTGCACAAATTTTTCAATCAGCAGCCCGACCAGATCCACCACATCCGCTCCCCCTTGAATGGCTTCTTCACTGCAGCAGCCGGGCGTTGGAGCGGCAGCCAGCCATTCTGAAAGAAGAAGAATAAAGAAAATAATGTTAAAATATTAGGGTTATTTATGTATAGACCCTCAACTTCTATGTTAATGAAAATAATGTACCTAATTGGTTATCTAATTAGATGAATGCTATTCTAAGCTAATTCTAAATGCACTTAAGATATGAATGCAATGTATGGATTATGTAATTAGATTAAAACTATGAATTAATCTATTTACATCCTAATTTATACTAAATAAATGTTAGAATTAACCTAATGTGTAGGCACTTAAATACTTAAATAGCCCACAACTATGGGCTAATCAAATACCCCCATGCCTAGTTTTTGCTAGTCCCTAACAAAATTAAGCGAAACCTAGCACTCTAAGTAGACTAGTCAACTCACTTAGTCTTCCTTCAGAAGCATATTAAGTTCAGGTTCTAAACCCAAGGTTCCTAAGTAGTTGCTAAGTTACAGACTAGGTCGGCTAAAGAGGAGTTGCAGGCACAAGTTTCCCTGATTTCTGACTCTACCCTAAAGTTTATTGATCCCTGAGATTAAAGCATCCGTGCTTGTGCATTGGTCCGAGTTATTTGAGTTAAAGGGAAAATTTTTTTTATATATATACCCTTTTTTTTTGTTTGATTCTTCTAAGTCTAACCTCAGATCAGCTATCAACACGGTCTGTGTCGGATTCATTGTCCTCATTACCATACCTCGAAGGGTGCCTGGCTTTCGATGCTTCGAGATAGCACCGCCCATAACGACCCCAAGAACTCCTGGCAATCGACACTTCGAGATAGTATCGCCCATGGATTTCTTAAGCGAATTCAGGCCAATGGCAATCGGCACTTCGAGATAGGGCTGCCCATGGTACCTGAACCGCGCAATGCGCTTACATGCCCCCAGTAGGATGGATATCCTAAGAGACAAGCGCCGAGGAGGTAATATGTTATCATCGCATCCTCAAGGTGAGTATATGCTCGACCTCTCCTACGGCGGGAACTCTTCCAATCAAAATGTGTTTTCAAGTGTCTCTTAAGTCGAAATTAAGAGAACCAAATCTCTTTTCAGAAAGACGAAAATTAAGTTGATTACCAGACCAAGTGTGCGAAATTTGGATGCTTGGGTTACAAGGACCCGTAAACCAAAAGGTAGAATAAGACTCCAGGTACTACCCCACCTTTTAACTCAAACCCTAGCTTCCCTTCCTCAACCTCTTGAGGAATGGTCCGCAACTTAACTCCTACTTAAGTTTTTAAGTCCACAAAGGACCCTAAAGGTCTAAAGCTAGTAGCTCATTTAGCTTCTAAAGTTTCACCCTAGAATTAACTTAGTCTACCCTAGAGTTCTAATTTGCTTAAGACTGCAAGATCTAGCCAGTTAAGCTCAAAACCTTTTTTTTTTTTTTATGTGTACAAATGTATGCAATTATGCTATGTATATCCCCAAGTACACCCCCCCATGCCTAAAATCTACAATGTCCTCATTGCATAGAAGGATATTACCTGGGTTAGAGCTGAGCTGAAAAGCCAAAGAACCTGCAAATCAAGTTCAAGAATTGCAGAAATAGGCCCTAAAAATGAGCAAAGCAAAGTTGGCCTAGAAATAGGTAACCTAGGATGTTGGTGAGCTGATGATGAATCCCGATAGCAAATGCTCGCCCAACTAAAATGGGAATGAAATCTTCCCAGGTCACCAGAAGAGGTTCTAAAGGATAAACAGGTAAAATAACATCCAAAGGGGTAGGGGGAGGATGACAAGGATCCTCCAAAAAGAATGGGGACGGAATGGTATAGAGATAAACCCCCAGGGTAATGGACTGACTAAAGAAATCATCAATCCATACCCGATACTTCATTATAGAAAATATTGGTCTGTTAAGCCCCCTAGTCAGAACAAAAATGAGCAATTCTCTAAGGCAAGGATCGTCTAGGGTGTCCAAGTTACGAGGTTGTGGGATGGCCATAAGATCTAGGTTGGGTTTAATCAGCTTGGTGTCCATCCCAAACACTCTTTCTAAATCCTCAATTTCATCCCTAGCATTCCTTGCACCATCACGTGGATCTTCCTGCTCTTCATCAAGAGTCACAATTTCGCTTTCAGATATAAGCGAATCAGAGGGCGACTTCGAAGTGAATGAAGGCAGGTTGGAAGCAACAGATCTAGGGATTATCCTATCAATGTCATCCCCGGGTTTTTTTTCTTTACTCAAATCTTCCCCGGAGTCTATATGTGAATCCACATAAATCTTAGAAATTGCTTCCAAATTTTCTATCATTTTATCATGAGGAGAAATATCATCAATGGGTGTGCTAAGGAAACCTAATTTAGTCAAATTTGTGACATCCTCAGGGGCTAACTCTTCAAATAAGACATAATCACCCTTAGTGTCACTCTAAATCTTGAATGTAGGTTCCTCATATAATTCGTCCTCCTCCTCATCACACAATTCATCATGTACCCGAGGTCTAGAATCATTTAATATCTCAGCAGATCCCCTAGGGTGCTCTATCTGAGGTAAATGGTTTACACTGGTAACATCAGACTCCTCAGATAGGTCAATTTCTTTAGTGTTAGGTTCCCTAAGGGTGGGTTTGAGTTCCATATCGTGATCAGAAGGGAGGGTAGGATTAACAACTTGACTTTGACCCACTTCATCAAATGTCACGAAAATACTATCATCTGGGTTGAGGTCTTCCAATGGTACCATCATTCCCTTCTTTTGACTCCAATATAATTCAGGTGGATACTCAACCTTATCATCATCTTCCTCGGGTTGCCACCTTTCTTCATCCAATGCATAGCTACTGTGTATTTTCCTCCCACCTAAAGTGTAGATCGCTCAAAGAATTGTTATCTAATGGGGAGGTTTCAAAATCGATCCTTGAAAAGTAGCTATTCTCCCTAGAATTTCCCTCCAACTTAAAGTGTAGCTCTTCCACGGGAGATGCATCTATTGTAGAGGGGTGTACGTCGTCCTCAATGGGGTAGATTGGGTGGCTAATTTCATCTCTTTCTTGTTGGCCTGCTCTCAAAGATTCTCCTAACAATTCACTCATTTCGTTTTGTATTTTCTGTATTTCCATCTTCAAAGAGGAGAGGTCATTTCTATCATGAGAGAAGTCAGGCTCAGGCTCATAGTACCCATGAGTGTTTGTCCAACCATAATACTTTTTCAGGGAGGGTGGGTTGGGTATTTCTTTGGTATGTGGGATATTGGGCAAAGCAAATCCCGCTCCTGAGTTCTGCTCACTAATTTGGGGCTTAACTAGGCCAATACTCCTATAATAGGAGTAAAACGGATCCCAATGATTGTCATTATGTCCATCAAGGAATGGACCATCTCGGCGTCTGGGATCGAAGGATGCAGAGTGGGGGTGAGGGTGTGGGCAAGATGTGAAAGGATGAAAATCAATGTGGTCCATTCTAACTCACACTTCAATCAGAATTCCCCAAGCAAGACACAATTCAAAAAGGACCTTTTAGGTCTTTCCCAATTTAGGCTTTTGATTTTAAGTCAGAATGCAGGTGACAATACAATTTGTTCAATCAATTTACGCGCCTATTGCCAACCTACGGTTCGCCTAAGAAGACCTAGTTGGAGCTTAGGTGTTCTTCCCTAAATTTCAAATGGTCAAGTAAATCCAAAGATGGAAGATCGAGGGATGCAAGTAGGCCTAAGCCTTCCTTTGAAGCTGTGCTTTCGCGGTGCTCCTCAACTACCCCTAAAAATCCGTGACAGGGTATCCCCCTCTTGGATTTACAAAACCTTTGATCTCAAGTTCCGAACACTTCAGAATCCAACGAAAGGAGGGCTCTTGTCCTAGTATTTCCAAACCTAAAGAGTGTCTAGAAGCGTGCCGTGGTGTAAGTGAAAGAAGTGTGCATACACCGTAAAAGATTTTGAACTTTGAATCGCACGCCAAGTTTGAAAATCAAATCCTTGGTTTTTAAAATATCCTTCCTTGAATTAGTCCTTTTTCTAAAAAAATGTGACCACTTGTTAGATTTATTCAGTACAGATTAGGTGGTCTTTGCATTAAATCCCAAATGCAATGTGTGATCAAAAATAGGATGCAAAGTAAGAGAATGCGTACCTTGCCTCCAACGATCTTCGATGCAAAAATGCACGCAATGCAGAAAAGCAAATCTAGAGACTGCTCATACAGACCTAAATGGTTCGTCCTAGGGCAGGCAGCTTCTAGCAGGCAGCTCATTTTTTTCTTTTTCTATTTTTTTTTAGAACTACTTTTGCACAAGCAAATAAAAGAAATAATAAAAAAAATAAACCTAAATCTAAAGAAAAGGGAACAGGCTCCCAAAAATTACCCAACACGGGTCCAAAACAAAATCGGGGAACAAACCCCTCAAAATACGCCCCAGAACAAGGGTTTTAAACTAACTGTAATGAAAAATTAAGTCTACAATCTTAATTCTATTCTAATTAAACTAATGACTAAATGGTGTCCGTCGCGTCCTCGTCCTTCTCCTCTGTTTAAAAATGGCTCGCCCAATTCTCGTCTAGCGACGTCAAGGGTCGCCTCTCACACTGGCTGATTCTTGCACAAAAGAAGAAAATAATGAATGGTCAAATCTCTATGCAATTGACAAATAATCAAAATAAAATTAGGCGAAATTATTGCGTCTGTTGCCTCCCCTGCAACGACGCCATTTGACTGGTCGATCTTTCGCTTTAAAGTCGTTTGTAGTTTAATGTGGTGGAAAAATCGACTAATTAATTTTTAACAAAAAATAACCACTCGCAGAGGAGTGGGTCGTATCCACAGGGAGGCAATAACGTATTAAAATTCGTGCCACTTAAAAATGTTTGTTCGTAGTCAATTTGGACAAGAACCAAGCCAAGATTGCCTTTAGATTAAGGTTTAAGCAGGAAACAATGCTGAAATGGCAATTATGAGAAACTATAGGATATTTTCCGCAATGCAGAGTCAATAAAATATGATTAAAATTTGGCAATGGCAGAAAATGTAAATTTTAATTAAAGGTTTCCCGTAGCAAAACAGGGGAATTTTTCCCCGTTGTCTTGCGTGACGAGGAGCCGATGACCGGGCGCGGGAAGCTCGGAGGAGGTCCCTTGGACCAAGAGCTTCAAATCGGTGGTGGCGGCGAGTCGCGCGGCGGCCGGAGGTGGCCGGACGAGCTCCGGCGGAGGTGCTGCAGCCGGTGAGCTCACGCGGCTATTGGCGTGAGATCTGCTCGCGCGCTGCTGCTGACGGCTCTGCAGGCGCGGGAGGACGGGTCTGCAGGCGGTTGAGCGGGTGCGGCTGCAGCTGGCGGGGGTGCGCAAGCTGCTGGCGTAGGCGCTGCTGCGGCTGGCGTGGTCACGGGAGCTCAGGCGTGGTGAGCGCTCGATTGCAGGCGCGGGGAAGAGGGCACTGCAGGCGGTTCTGCAAGCGCGGGCGGAGGGTGCTGCAGGCGCGGGAGCGGGTGTGCAAGCTGCAGGCGCGGGAGCAGGTGTGCAAGCTGCAGGCGCGGGTGTGGCTGCTGCTGGTGGCGGGCGCACGGGAAGAGTGGTTGGCGTTCTGCAGCTGCGTGCGGTTCTGCAAGCGCTGGAGGAGAGAGTGGCGGGCTGAGGAGGGCGTGCGTGGTTGGCGAAGGCTGATGGTGGGCGCGGGTGTGCTGCAGGCTGATGGGCGTGGGGAAGGTGGCGTGGGCTGATCTGCAGGCGTTGTTGGAGGATGCTGCGGGCGACTCTGTAGGTGCGGGAAGAGGGCGCTGCGTGGAGAGTTAAGGCGCGTTTGAGCTGAAGGTTGACGGACGTGGGTGCGCTGAAGGTTCTGCAGGTGCGGGAAGGGGTCTGCAGGCGACTTCAGGCGTGTGCGGTGAAGTGAGCGGGTAACTTCAGACGTCTGGGAAATTTCCCAGACGTCTTAAGTTACTGAGAGGGTGGCTGATCGGTAGCTCAGTGATGGTGGTCGGCGATGACGGCTAGGGGGATGCACTCTAAGGTGCATACGGTGATGCGGCGAGCTCCGGATGGCGGTGTGGCCTGTCACACCACACGCCCACGGTGATGGAGGCTCGTCGCCACAGTACAGGCCGGCAGTATGGAGTGGAAGAGAGAGGTTCTCTCTGCACAGTGGTGGGTCGGTGGCGGAGGCCTCCTGAGCTCGGCTGCCTCCCTCCTCCTTTTGTAGTGGCCTGCACAAGTTTGAAATCAGCAGCCCGACCAGATCCACCACATCCGCTCCCCCTTGAATGGCTTCTTCACTGCAGCAGCCGGGCGTTGGAGCGGCAGCCAGCCGTTCTGAAAGAAGAAGAATAAAGAAAATAATGTTAAAATATTAGGGTTATTTATGTACAGACCCTCAACTTCTATGTTAATGAAAATAATGTACCTTATTGGTTATCTAATTAGATGAATGCTATTCTAAGCTAATTCTAAATGCACTTAAGATATGAATGCAATGTATGGATTATGTAATTAGATTAAAACTATGAATTAATCTATTTACATCCTAATTTATACTAAATAAATGTTAGAATTAACCTAATGTGTAGGCACTTAAATACTTAAATAGCCCACAACTATGAGGTTAGAAAGTGGTGAAGATGAGGTGAAAAGTTTTACCCTCCTCACAGTTATATATAGCTTTCTTCTCCCGTCAATATAAAGGCTCTCCAATGGCCAGCATCCTTTTGTTTTTTTTGTTTTTTCTCTTCTCCCTTTTTCACCTCTATATGATGGAATATTTTCCATTCGCAGCCAATGCGTGATTAGAGGGTAGGGAGTTAAAATGATTTATAAGGAACTAACAGCATTTGGACAGTTATATCCAATATCTGACGTATGTATTCATATCAGGGTGAAGTACAATATTTTATTGGGGTTCAGCTGGATGGCAGCGAGCATGTCGAGCCTCTTTATAACTGTGTTCCCGAGGAGGCTGCAGAAGAGGAATGGAAAATGCACCAAAGGGACCCTTTTCCATTACTGGAATATGATCAGTAATGGTAAACCATTACTATATTGCTATGAAGATTAGCAATTTGCTCAGATTTGCTTGAAACCCTTTATACTAAATATTGTCTGAAAAAGTGACTTGGAGGCTTTCCATTTCTTTTGTTCTTTGGTTTAAGTAGTTGATCTGTAAATGATACAACAAAATAAAAAGATGACAACAGCTATGAAGCTGTTTCCCATATCAAGTGGGAATGCACACATCTAAGAATTTTGTAGGTCATGTTTTCTCCCTTTGAGGCTTTTCTGATGGCATGATCAGTTGAATATTTGATACCTAAAGGCAATTTTTTTAAGGATTCTGAGTGAAACTTTAAATGTTGCAAACCAAATTGCGTTCTGGATGTTGGATCTTTTCAAAAAATGCATTCTAGATGTTGGAGCTTTGAATTAACTCTTATTTTTCCCATTACTTTATTAGATTGTTGGGATGGATTCTTTGTGGATATATTTTCTATGTTGCCTTCATCATCATAGGGGCATTGCATGAATTTTATCAAGGAAGTCTCAAGTTTGATGATTAGGGTATCTAATATCTTATATTTTAGCTGTGTTCTTTATAAATAAATCGAACTCTATGCTTTTAATTATGATTTGAGGTACTAGATTATATGCAAATATTTGAGGGGTAGGCATCATGACATTACATTTATCATTTTACTAAGAACTAGAGGACGTCACTTTCAGGCTTTCAGCCATCATCTTGTGTTAGAGCCAGGCTTATCATTTTTAATTAAAGCAGCATAGAACAAAAAAGGATCTCTGAAGGTATCACATGTATGCTACACCGATAGAGTCTAGTTGGTGCATCTTAAGAAAAATCAAGGTAGGCTCCCCTGTGATGGTTACAAGTCCAGGAATTAATTTTCAATTCCTTGATGGAAATGGGTGATAGGGTACTCACATATAATAAATCTTAATGCATTGGAAACAAAATCTAGGCAGGGGAATTTTCAATGCTGCTTTGTGAAACGAAATCTTTTTATTTAGACATCTTTTATTGAGAAATTTGTTCGTATTCTCTGGCTTTTATTTTTTTTTCCTTTTATTTTGTTTTTTTGGTTATTTTGTTGGGGGAGAGATTGTTCAGAACATGGGATGTGTTTGCAGATGCTGGATGGGATGCTTAGGGAGAATACACCACGTTATAAGTAGTTTTTATAAGTTTATAGGAAAACTCTCTACACAATTTCCATGCAATTATTAATATAATTCTTGCAAGGCTCAGCTGTTATTTATTTCTAGCAACTTTCATTTGCATAATTTACAATATAAAGTTGTCAACTTCTGTTGTCATTTCTCCCTACCAGGGGTGATCTAAACATTATGCTATCACCACTATCTGATATTCGGATCTTATTTTTTGGAGATGATGGATGTCACGAGAGATTAGGTGTTGTTGATTATAATTTGGAGACATCTGAAGTTTCAGCAGAGGAAATCTCAGCTGGTACAACTGGCAGATCATTCTTGCTAAAGCTTTCAGGGGATAAAGTTTTCTACTTTTGGTCCTCAGAGAAATCAAAAGACATGGGATCTGAGCTGCTGGACAGGGTGAGTGTCTGTTTTCTCTGGCTTTATTGTAATTGCTGTCTAAATTGGCCATGCTGATTTACTTTTCAAGCCAAGGAAATACTTGTACCTTTTTGTAATGTCCCTTACTGTTTGCAGATGAAGAATTTATTTAAACAGAGGCCCTCTTTATTGCAGTTGACAGGGATTTCTGAGTCACATCTTGATTCTTTTGCATCTTCCCTGATGACAAATTTTATTAGTTCACCCAACTCCACGAATTTGAAAACAGGTAGCTTGTCAGATGCGTCCACCTCTGCTTCTTCCAACCATCTCTTGGGCATTAACAGTCAATCCTTTTTGAAATCCCATGCACGTTTAGGTCACAATCAAGTAGGAAAGTCTCAACCTCTTTACCAAGGAAGCTTAAGTCCAAGATCAAATGCCTTCAAGGATGGGCTTAGCAGAACTCAGATGCTAAGAAATGGTGTTAGAGAAAAGCTAAAACAGCATGCAGATAACAGTTCAAGTTCAAGTTCCTTGGTCAATGACACAACTAATATTGCATGTTCTACCATTTCTGAGGGAAGTTGCTCTTTTTCCCAATCTCCAAAAGGTTCATCATCTTGTCAAAGTCTGAAGGATAGAACAGATCTCACCAAGGACAAAACAAATTTCACCAACCTTGACAGCTTAGCTTTCAGCTTACCTACGCCATTGTCTTTGTCGTCACCATTATCCTCCCTTGCACCCGTATCCTTCCATCATCCGTTACCCAACCTTCCTATTTCTAGTCCCACCCTCTTTTCACGCTATTACTGTCTGTGTCCACCATCCCCCTCTCTGCAATATGTGGCAGCTCCTCCCAGTCGCCCTTCATTGACACTAGACCCATTGGCCTTGCCCCCTCTTTGCTCTGTTCTCCCAACTGCAAGTTCTAATTTGTTTCTTTCGACACCACCTTGTGATTCAAATGAGCTTCCAGCTTTGGATTTACCAACTCTTCTCTTGCATCTTCTTTTGTGTCATGTCCAATCCACCTCAATTCCTCAGTTTCACCCCTTTCATTGCCAAGCCCATTGTGCATGTTCTAGTAATGGATATCTACTCCTCAGGCCCTGGATACCTTGTTAGTGCTGGACCAGCCATTTCCTCAACCATCCCTCTACTGATCGTATATCAGTAATGGTAAACCATGAACTTTCCAACTTCACATAAGCAAGCCAGGCTTATCTAGGTTTGTGAATGATTTATTATACTTTTCAATTCAAAGCCATATCAATCAAGCTTCACTCGCAAAACATGGTTATGTGGACTAGTTTCTAAAATATCTCAGTCAAAAAGATATCCCAAATTCTCATCAAATCATCTTTTCATGCATATGAAACCATAATTCCAAGTATTTGATCTAAAAAGGCCATTGCATCAACCTCATTTTGATTAGATAAACTAGGAAATAAGTATGAAAAAAATTTCTGCCCATTGATTGGCTGAAGATGAGCTCATGTTGATTAGAATTTGTAAATTTATATTGCCAGACTTTTATTGTGCTTAGCAGTTCCTGTCCTAATATCAAATGGATGCTCGTTCAGGGAAAAGAAACTGCAAATAATGTTGATGAGGCAGCTGGAGAGCTTCCAGATGCTAATTTGGTAAATTTGTCTAATTTTAGTTTATTTGATAAATTGTTGTAAAACTTTTCTTGCTGCTGCTAAGAATTTTTTACCCCCGAAATCAGAAACTGGAGGATCTATGGGCCAAACATTCAAAGATTGTTCTTCCAAAGCCTCATGGGAGGCAGAGTTCATCATGGAAAGCATTGCACATGATAGGTAATATGCTGATTCTATGTTAAACTATCATTTAATTTGCTGCTTCACATTTTACACGCTTCCTAGTGTAGCTCTGTTAGGCAGTTCCGTGGGTCTTGAGTGTTTGGTGAATATGCAGGTAGTTGGATGACCATCTTTGTTGTGTTTCTGCAGGGATACGAGAATGCAGTGTATATTTAGGTTGACAAAGAAATATGGTTGCATTTAGGATCCCTTATGTGTGCTGGATATGTTGCTCTTTAATATAATTGGTATGGTATGGTTGTAAATTATGCAAAAGAGATTATAAAATTATTTAACTCATCTTAAAGGTTATAAAATTGTTAACTCACCTTATAAATTGATATGACGTGGTTTAGTGAAGGGGATGATCACTCTTGTTATGTGATCATTTTTTATTCTTTCCAAAAAACAAGAAGAATCTTTTATTTTGTAAGCTTACTAGTATATGCTCAGTTTCTAAGTCATCATTTGGTAAAATATGTTTCAGGTCTTAGAGCAAGATGGATAAATAGGTCTACAACATTTTAGGTCAATAAAGCCTTTGGGTTCTAGTTCTTTGTTACCATTCCTACCATTAGATTAAAATGTTGATTAGAATGTTAATTTGTTGTGAAATGAAATTCTGACAACCCATCTAAATTTTGTGTGAAGTAAATTTGAAAGACAATCCTCTGAACTTAGAAGACATTGAGATTCCATGTTTGAATCTTAACATATTTTTGGGACTAAATGATCTTATTTATTAAAAATTGATGTATGCATCCATTTACAAGCCTGCGAGATACGATAAAGCTGCAAATATTTACATTTTGCTGTACAGCGTAAAAAAACTTCTTTTTCCATTTACATATTTCAGCTACTAGCCCCGTCAAAGATATTTATATTTAATTATAGTAATGGTCTAAAGAGACCTTTGATCACAGTTTATAAACCGTGACTAAAGGAATCCTTTTATGATGGCATGAGAACCGTGACCAAAGTGTTTTTAGCCCCGGTTTTACAACTGTGAGTAAAAGTCTTTAGCCACGATTTATAACAACTACCAAAAACCGTTGGGGGCTTTGGTCATGGTTATAGGTGGAACCATAACTAAAGACCCTTCCGCCATACAACTTTTGGTGATGCTAATTGGTGATAATTCTAAACCCTTTGGTCACGGTTTTTAGCCGTGACCAAAACCCTTCTTTGTTGTAGTTGAAGTTATCCTCCTCGACGGTTGCTTGATAAATGAGATGGGGATGAGAAACTGGATGAAGCTGGAAGATTGGGGACGAAACAGGACAATGTCGCAGTGGGATCTACTTACTGAACGATGGTAAGAGGACAACCACATGTTGCTCTCCAAAAGGGGTGAGAAGATGGGGAAATTATTTTACTTTAGCTCTAATAGAGCATCCTAGGTATACAACCAGCTCGTAGAGCTTTGGAGGAGGTGAGAGGAGAAGAGAAGGGATGCCTAAATGAGTGGTAGGAGTATCCTTTTTATAGGTGTAACAATTGAGGGCAAAAGAGTCATTTTAAATGGTTTAGAATTAACGTTGGGGTCTTTAGTGACGGATATAATCGTTACTGTAGCCGAGCGTTGGTGAAAGTGCCCCTCTTCTCCTTCATTCGTTGAGGCACTTCATTGCACTCAAGCGCTATCAGCCGTCCGATCAAGAGATCAAACAGCTTAGATCGCACGAGGTTGATTCCTCTTCAGCTATTGCACGTGCACACATGTGATGGCATGTTTGATGGTATGTCATCTCGCGCATGCGGAATGCTCTTCCATCCAGCGCTTGCGATCGCACCACGTCTCCACTACAGCCACCGCTTGCTCGTGATCGAACGACGCAATTTCTCTACACCCACTACTGCTACTTGATTTGAGGTGAGGCAGATTCAAGCCCTCGCCTTCTCTTCACTGGCTCAGAGCGCAACCAATGTGCTACGCAGGTCTTTGTGTCTCGTTTATGTTTAAGGGTCGCGCGCTCAAGACCGTTGGATCAAGATCTAACAGCCGAGATCGCATGGCCTTTGCTGAGGAGAGAGATCGCTGGAGGTGTTGGGGCAGATGTGATGGTGCACATGGCACCATCATGGCCATCCATCTTCTTTGGCTTGTAAATGGTGCCACAGATGTTGGATTGGACCGATTTTCGTGTCATTGGGTTACAATCGTCGATTCGAACCCATCTGTGCAGTTAGATTTGTTATTTGAGGTACGGATTTGTACTACCTTGACCCTCGACCTCTAAACTTTCTCAGACTGCATCTGATGCTATAGAAATTTGATCAGGATGATCTCAAAGTTGTTGAATTTCGATCATCGCCCTGATCAAATCCTTACGGTTGGATCTTCAATCTAAGGCCCCAAAATGATATTGCCCTATCCCTTTATCAGAAAAAGAGAAAATTAACCAATAATTTTTATAATTTAACATAAAAATATTTGTAATGCTTACTGCAATTGTACACCTAAGAACATGTAAAAATAGATAGTTTATATGAAATAGATGCGTCTACATCATTGACATAATTTTTTGGTCTTTAACACTTAGAGTATACATTTTGTTGAGTTTGATACATGCATTGCTTTACATTAAATATATTTCTAGTCATATCAATCTCTTGATCTTTATTTTAACTATTTGATTAGTAGTTAATTGCAATCACATTTGCTCCCTGAGATAACCTCAAAACTCTCATTTCGAGCATTATAAATTTTAAATGTTGATTCACTTTTGTTGACTATACTACGACGTGTTCCTAAAACCCGACGAAAGTGCATTAGCAATCGTTAATAAATACCATTACAAAGTGGTCTAGATACAACCCCAAGATCTAGTTCATCC
Source organism: Thalassia testudinum (assembly GCA_037157565.1). Lineage (NCBI taxonomy): Eukaryota > Viridiplantae > Streptophyta > Magnoliopsida > Alismatales > Hydrocharitaceae > Thalassia > Thalassia testudinum. The sequence continues at coordinate 23,843,769 of JAZHRO010000078.1, forward strand.
AATCCATGAATGCGATTGGAGTGTTTGTCAACCCGAACGACATCACTAAGAACTCATAATGGTCGTAGCGCATCCTAAAGGTACTCTTTGGTAGGTTCCCTTCCTTGATTTTATGCTAGTGATAGCATGATCATAGATCGACTTTGGAAAACACCATGGTGCCACGTAACTAGTCAAATAAGACATCGATCCACGAAAGATAATATATGTTCTTGATGGTCACCGTATTCAATTGTTGGTAATCAACGCACAGCATACGGTGCCATCCTTCTTTACAAATAACACTGGAGCTCCCCAGGGTGAGGCATTGGGTCAGATGAACCTCTTCTCAAGTAGTTCTTGAAGCTACATCTTCAATTCCTTCAGGTTTGCAAGAGCCATTTGGTATGGGATAATCAATACTAGATTTATCCTAGGGATGAGCAAGATCTCAAGCTTAATCTCTCACACAAGTGGAAGTCCCAAAAGGTCGTTTGAGAATACGTCGACATATTCCAAAACCACTGGTGCTTTCCCTAACTCCAACTTCTCTCTTTAGGCTGCAGTTACATAACCAAGATATCTGCTGCACCCATTCCTCAACAATCTTGCATCCTGCAGTGCTATGATACACCTAATTGGTCTACCCTCTACTCGGCCGTAAAACTCGAATTGTGGTACCTTTGGAATTGACAAGACAACCTTCTTCTCAAAACAATTGATTGAGGCATAGTTCCTTGACAGCCAGTCCATATTGTGAATCGCATTGGAGTCCATCTCGATTTCCATCAAGTCGGCTAACAACGCATAGCCCTCGATACTTACATTACAATCTTTGTAAACTGTCTCGTCTATCAACACCTTGCTCGACCATTGATAACTAAAGGCTGATCTAACAGTATTAGTTGCTTCCTAAGTTTCATAGCAAACTCAGGAGATATAAATGAATGGGATGCACCAGAATCAAATAGAGTAAAAGTCAACCATTAATCAATAGTAACCATACCTGCCACCACCGATGGCAAAGCTTGCACGTTCCTTAGAGATAGGGAAAATGCTCATCCCCTAGACGAAGCTACAAAAGAGCTAGCCACGCTATAAGTAGGTTGTCCCTAAGTGGCCGTAAGTCCTCACAATCACTAGGAGCCTCCACCGCGAGTCTATATGTCTGAGCCGCTTACCCTTTCTGGCTAAAATGCATTTCATTCTGAGTTCCCATCCTAGTTGGGCAATCCTTCTTGATGTGGCCCTGCTGGCCACACTTGTAGCACGAATGCTGCTCCTGTCTTGACTGTGCCTGTCCTACAGTCCTCTGGGTTTGTGTCTACATCACAAGATGGAATAGGATGAATCTTAAGGCCAAGGTCAGTGCCTACTACTAACAGACCTAAGGCACTGGAGGTGGTGCTCTAAATGGGTGATACCTCTGGTCCCTCTTCTTCTGAAATTAGTAATAAAAATTTGACCTCTTCTTAATCCCCCTCCTAAAGCTCTTGCGGGTCTCAACGTCACCCTGCTCATACTTTATGGCCGTGTCAACCACCTGAGTGAACATGTCCAACAGAAGTAGATTCACATGCTTTCGTATCTCTAGCCAAAGTCCTTGGATGAACTTCCAATGCTTGTCAGCTTTAGAGGTCACTACCATTGGCTCAAAGCATAAGAGCTTGATGAAATAGGCTTGGTAGTCGCTGACAATTATTGAGCCCAACCTCAAATTGTGGAACTCGAGCCTCCTTCAGTTTTGCCAAGTTCTAAGGTAGTACTGACCACTAAACAACTCAAGAAAGTGACCCTAGGATACCATCTGAGTGCCCTCCTCACTTATGGACACACACTAGTAGTATACCGTAGTAATCAACTGAAAAATCCCAAAGAGCCCTCTACAGTCCTTCGATGGGAAGATCGTATTGAAGGCCTTCTCGATTTTTCGTATCCAATCATCCAACGCTATTGGATCCTCATCCCTCTCAAAGGTTGCGAGCATCAACTTTTGGAACTTAATAAAGATCTACCTATACTTATGTAGAGGGCTCACCTCTCGTCCTTCGGTGGGGGAGGCTCAAGGTTCTCCCTATTCTCCTCGTGAGTGCATATGCGTACACTTGCAACTAAGTGCTACTTCAAGTTGCCTCCACCCCCTCCTCCTGCTTGAAATGCAAGAGGCAGCCTCTGCTCTAGCATCTTGAAGAATGTCTCCATGAAGGCCTAGAATTGAGTGGCCATGTCTGGAGCTTGTCAAGAGGGGTCAATCTGTCGATCCCCATTGTTGTGGCTAGTCGCATCTATTTGCCTAGCCCTACGTAGAGCCATCTCCCTCTGCTCTTTGAAAATAAATGTTAGTGATGATGAATCCGCAATCAGATCAGACTGAGTAGAAATTCGATCAAGCATCTCATGAAACAACTGGGTACTCATCATTTAACACAAAATGAACATCTATATGTCTTTTTTCGAGCCATCCTAAGACTAGTTGGGTGATCTTACTCTCATACCATATGTAATGACTCGAGTCCCACCAACTGGCAAGAACCAAGTCATCAGGTGCAAAAACCAAGCAACAAACCAAAACACAGGATTGTAGTCACCTAACACATAGTCATAGGACATCAATGGCCAAACATTCATTCATAATGCATTAAATAAAAATAGAGTGTTGACAATTATAATAAAATCCACCATAGAAAGTGGGAAAGTAAATTAAGCGCTCAAGTACTAATATAACCATGAAAAAAATTGGAAATAGAAAGAGTCTAACAAGTGAAAACAAAACTAAATGAGATACAATGCTCAGTAGGACTGCCTCCTACAGCAGAGCTTGGTCCCATAGCAAGACCAACAGAAGTCACTGCAGTTGTCTACTTAGCAACACCTTAGTATGGAACCCGTAAATATGTCTAATAAAAATTGAGTAGAGTAGAAATAGTACCTAGGTACATAATAGTAATAGAGAGAGAGTGCAAGAGAAAGGGTATTATCTTATTAGTTATTCCAATTATTAATCGTCACATTCTTCTGTTCATTTTATATGTTAAGCCCAACTTATTACCTTCAAAAACTAGTTAATCAACACCTCGTGGCACGAGGCGATTTCGTGTGACTTCCTAAGACGCAAGACCAGTTTAAGCCATCTTCTTGGCCAAGAAGGCGACTTATACCCATTGAGTCACCTTGACCGTCACCTTGGGGTCATTGTGGAAAGGGATGGCAGGTATATTGTATAACATGAGCATGCACAGGTGCTATCATGCTGAACCATAGACAACCAATGACCCACCTACCAGCCAAGCAAAGAACTGACATCAAAGCCCACAAACCCTACATCCCATTTTCCTAGTTGGCAACTAATCCTAACCAAAGAGTCATAGGGAAGCCGACAACTCCTTAAACTAGCCCAAGACCAGTCCAAAGGATCAAATCTATAGCCCAAAATTGGGGAGCAACAATGCTAATGATGTATAGTTTTCATGCTTTAATAATAAGTGTCATTTGTGTCGTAGTATAGTGAGGAAGATAACCAACATATTTTATAAATTTATAATTGGGTTGAGTCTAGGTTGTTCCTTGGGAGGCTTATTATAGTTTAATTCACCAATTATTCTCTCAAATTTTTTTTTTTCTTGATTATATTAATTACACTTAATATTACTAAGGAATCAATAATTAATAAGTTAGGTTTACTTAAATACTTACATAAGTTAATTACTTAGCTTAAGTTAAGTCATATATATATATATAATGTATAACATATATAAGTTAAGTAAGAATTTACTTTATTATTCTAATTACTACTGGACTCTAATTTAACTACTTAAATTAATAACTTAGTCGATACTTAGTTAATTTACTACTATAGTTTAGAAATAGTTATTACTTAACTTAAATAATTATATAACTTAATTACAATACTTATTTTACTTAACTTAAACTAAGTTATTTATACTTAATTTAATTCATACTTAATAGACTTAAATTACATTAACTTAACTAGGTTTATATAAATTATTTAATTAAAAGACTTAAGTTATTATTAGCTTAATTAGATAATTAACATATACATTAGGCACATGAATCAATTACAAGAATTAATCAAGTAAATATGATAATTAATTCTTAAATGATTAATAAATATGCAAGATATGAATATTGAGAATTAAAGAACTTCATTTGCATAAAAGAAATGAAAGAATAAATGCTAAAAAAATATGTTTGATTTTACAAACTTAACATAGCCTTTAATCTTTCATTACAAGCCTTTAAGCACAAGCACTCACAACTGAAGCATTCACAAGCTCATCACATAGCCAAGACATTGCCAACTCAAAGTTGCCCTTGATGAGCGACGATCGAGTTGTAATAAAAATGGTGTTTTAGATGTCATTGTTGTAGTATATTCATCATAATGCAAATAGATGTTGCACCATTTTATTTAATTATAATTTTTAATGGTCAGTTCCAGGTCGTTTACTGGGAGACAATTATTGATATACATCACTCTCTAAGTCCAAAAATGTTCTTTTACTCAAAAAAATGTCAATTTCATTTACAAAATGAATCAATGAATCAATTAACAAATGGATTCTACCTACAATGCCTTAAACAAATTTACAAATAACAGGCATAAAAAATCAGTTAAAATTACACTAAGTTATATATAGCTACTCTAAATAATACCTAAATACAAGTACAAAAATAGCTACTAATATATACTTTACTAAGTTATATTAACATGCTATTATCTTTAGTAACATATTCTATATATACAGCAACATATCATGTGTTGCTATAACCTTAGTAAAATGTATACACAACATAAGGAAAAAATAAATACTTATACTAACATACATACAGTGATAGATGTAACTGTCACTAAAGCCGTAGTGTTATTTATATACATATAAGAGGCTCAAATAATACTTACTCTACTTATACTATATATATATATATACATGCTATATATTTATATGCTTTATTTACATATGATTATTTTCATACTATTATACTGTACATATACATATACTTTATACTTATACTAGACATCTACACGCACACACAAGATAGGTATACTGAATCGTTGGCTGTTATATTTTACCAAGTTGGGGGTTCAGAATACCTTGAAACTTGACACATACCTAGAAATCTACCTAGTCTTACTCAAGATAGGTTTATTTTATTTATTTACAATCTTTTTGGAATTTTTTATATTTTTATAATCTCACCTAGTGAAGGCTTAGAATAGATTTTCAACAAAGAACCTACGCTTTCTAATTAGATTCTATGTGCTGGAAATACAACACAAACTCTCAAACATGTCCAACACTTCACAAAAGAGATGTTCAAACATTTAAATATGATTTTCAATTCAATTCTCATGCTAATTTACATTTAGACAGTTAATCCATTCCATATGAGTTGACAAGAAATTTAAAACCAAATTTACATGCAATTTAGATGGGATTAAAACCAAATCCTAGTACATGAATGCTCGTTGATAAAATCTAACACAATACAACGTGTTAGCTACATCATTTCTTCGAAATCAACCCAACATCCATCTTGAATCAGACCTAGACAATCAACTACAACTACTGTCCAACAGCCATGAACTGCTACAATTTTGTAAAATCAAAGACCAGACCCTCAAGGTTGGAGTTAAGGTTCGCAAAATCTTATCCTTAGATCTGAGAAATCAGATCTGAGAGATCTAAGGGCTATGAATCACACAAACCATTTCATCTTCAAGTCATTTGAAATCAGAGTTGAAATTCTCCATGAAAACTCGTTCAGCTAGACAAACCAAAGTAGCTATCAGCTGCTTTTCAGATATGATGAACTCTACTGGAAATCCACCTTTCAACCAACTTAAAACTTCTGTCAAAACCTTTAAAAACTTCAGTTGACCTTCAAATGTAAGATTTAAAGCACTTGTAAATTAGGAGCCGATGTCATCCAGATTGGACTATTGTTTTGGGTTCATCTAGGTGATTTGATCACCTCAAGCTCTTAACCACTAACGATCAGTGTTTAGGACCTCAAGCAATCCCATAAAAACTCGATCAGCTCATTGTTAAGCCTCATCTTAGTGGATCTGAGGTTCATTGGCTAAAACTACCCACAATTGAGCTCAAATTGGGCATTTGCTCATCTGAGAAAGAAAATTAAATCAATGCAACTCAAAATCATTGCAATGAACCCAATTAAATAAAAACTTCAATTTTCTTGATTAAATCCATTTAAGATCAGATTGACCCAAAATCTTGCGATTGGGCGTGAAATCCAAATACAAGTCGATCAAGCAAATTGGTTTGATTAAAATTGGATCAGGGGTCCTTGTGAACATCTGAGGTGGATGAGAAGACCCCTAAATTGGTTTGAGTGTGAATTGGATCTAGGAGTTGGTGAACTTCATATCCAACTCAACTTTGATGGGTGGGTGGAATATGGATTAAAAACACGTGGAAATTAATTGAAAGTGGTCGTGAAATGGTTAGGGGGTTCTATGAAGTGATAGAAATGTGTGCGAATGCCTCTTGATCTGAATTGATTAGAGAGGTGTGGATCAGAGCTAAACTAGACCTACTCTATGCTAGAGCTAATCCAAACAATTCAGACATTATACTATGATCTACATTATCTAATTAAGCTAAGAAAGCGGTAAACCTAACCTATGAATGCAGTAAATCCTATACTAAGTGGAAGAACGGGACCTGAGGAAAGCTACAGCTGGTGGTTGCTACGAGGAATGATGGGAGAAGCTCCAGCAGAGGGAAAGGTTGCTAGGGAAGCTTTGGGTCTCCCTGGGATGTTATGAAGTCCTTAGCGGTGAGGAGGATTGGAGAAAGTGACCGTCGCTGCAGCAGCAATGGAGTAGAGGCAGAGTGAGGAGGAGAGACCGGAGGGACGAAGGGATCACCTCAAGAAATGTAGTAGGGAGGTCGATGCTCTCGCACGAGCTCAAGGGAGTTGATTAAATAGGTGAGAAGGAGATCTAGTCACCGTAGTGATGGATTTAGATGATTAGGGCTTCTACGGTGGAGATGAGCTAAGAGGAGGGCGGGAAGGATTAGGAATGAATCCCATCATTAGATGGGATCTAGGTGAGGGAATGGTCCTCTACGCAAAGGTGTAGAAAGATTGGATCATCAAAAATATAAGAAAATCAAAGGACCAACGGCCACGATGGGCTGTGTACTTCGATGAACAATGGATCCTCACGATGCAGGTGAGTTGGGATTTTTGCATGGAAACCCTTAAGCAAGAAGGGGTAGAATAATTACACACAGGCCCATTAATGGTGAAGAATGATGGCAGAGCAGACCCTGGGTTTACAAAGAGGCCCCTGGCAGCTTACTAAATGGTCCCTTAGACTTTTAATGTGAATGGAATGTGAAGGATTAAGGACCTATATGTAAAATCAACAATGCAGGATCCTAATGATGTTCAAATGCAACCAAGTTTTTATTGAATCTTAATTGAACATTTAGGAACATGATTTCACTTTCAATTTGAACTTTTGAATCAAAATATGTGTTTAATTTGCATTTTGGATCATCAAATTACACTTGGTAATAGAATATTTCATTTTGTGACCTAGTTATGCATTTTTAACACCAATTTGTTATTTTAAGTCATTTCTATTATTTCTCACACTTAACCCATTCTTGTGTTAATTGTGTGATGTTTAACCTAGTTTTTAGCTTAACTTTGACATTTTAGTTATGATGAGACACACCTATCAGCCCTCTACTTCAAAAAGATTGGCAACTGATGGCCAGATTAACAACCACCAAGGCTCGGATCGACAACTATGTGGCATGATCGCCACCATCCACACAGGACCACCCCTTAGCAGGCCAATGCTCAAGATATGGTCAGAGTGGCATATGCACACTTCACACTCATAGTTGTCATAGGAGCTCGATAGGGCTATGGGTGGGATTCAATTTATACATGGTTGAGCACTCAGAAACATCCGAGGTGGGAATAATGAGTCCCTCTCTTTTCACGTGAGCACCTTGGCCTCATATCTCCACAGTAGTGTCTACAACAACTTAACTTCTTTGCAATTTAGACATCAGTCTCTTCAATTCAACTCCAATTCAAATTTAGCAATTTGACAAGAGACTAAATCTTCATCTTAGATCATTAGTAACTCACTTCGACATCATAGATTAGTTGAGGGCCTCAATTGCTCTTCCTTAGCTAAGTCTGTGCAAAGGCTTTACAAACAAATGCCTATAGACTAGTGTTAAGCCTAAGCTCTCTCTTTCTCGCATCTAAGACTCTCTTAGTGTCTACTAAGAACCAAACATACTCGTAGACTTAAAGAACAACTTGGAAGATCAAGTAATGACATGGAGAATGACTTCATAGACCTAAAACAATAGGGGAATGCAAAGACTCTTCCATCAACACCAACTTCAATCTTAAGCTTCTAGACTTGATTCTAACTTCTTCAGTTGGTCAAATCATACTTTTAATGCTAAAGAAATCATAGGAAATATCTTTATAATCCTTAAAAACTTCTTTACATTTCAGCTGAACCCAATAGATACATTAAAGCTTCAACAAATGATTCTAACGAACTCTTAACAATCTCTTATTGGTGTAGGAACTCCTAGACTTGAGCTTAGAAGCTCTATATGATCTAAGGAAATCTCTGGGATCAAAAAGCAAGAAATTTGATCAATCAGATAAACCTCCCAGGTCTGCCGCATGAGATCAAAATGGTGTTTTTTTGATAGGGGAACATAGAGGTCTAAGAACCTAATCAAAGGTTGTTCTACACTCAGGGTAACGTATTGGTGCTTTTAGACCTAATTAGAAGCTCAAAAGATGAAGGAATTCCTCTATATAGCTCTGCCAGAGCTGGAGAAGATGAAGGTGCTCAGGGAAGTACATGCAATGAAAATCACATAGAAGTGGTGGAAATTGATCGCTAGAGATTACTTTAGTGATTTAAGATCATTAGAAACAGATTCCAACTATATATCTCAAGGCTGATGTCGTCAGAGTTCATTAGAGCTCCAATATCTTCATGTGTTGATCGCCAGAACTCAAATATTAGCAAAACAACTTGAGAATAGGTTCAAAAGACTCCTGAGCTTCTCACAAAGCTCAAGAACACGTCAATTTTCTTGATGAAAGCTTAAGGAAGCTCTGTGAACTCAAATCATTCTGAAGGAAATCTTGAGTTCATAAGACCTCAAGAGTAAGTGAATCACTCAATTAAGTGACTAGAAATACTCTACGAAATGTTGAGAAGGTATTGAGATGGATAATTAGGTGGAAGGACTCATCAGACCTCTGCAATAGACAATGAAGGTCTGATGTTGAAGTGAAATTAGGTGTTTGATGTTAGGTGGCTAACTGAAGGGAAGAGAAAGTGGAAGTGGGTCATGGAAGGTCAGAGAAGGTGGAGGTGAGCTCAATTTGGTGATTAAAGGCCAAGCGAGGTTGGAATTGACCTGCCAGCATCAGAGAAGGAGGTGGAAGAATCAGAGAGTAAAATTTCAACCAATCTATAAATTAACAAGCTAAACCTAACCTAAAGAACTAAGCTAATGATTTAAGCTACTTACCTGGACAAATAGGGTGCAGAAGACGTTGGTGGAGCTTCGCTAGAAGATGTTGGTGCAGAAGACTACGTCGGGAAGAATTCAGTGAGGAATGAACGCGAATTAGAGAGAGAGAGAGATGACGCAACTCCATCATTGTCGAGGTAAAGCTGAGGAAGTGGAGGTGAGGGAGGCGATTGGCTCCATTGGAGCTAATCCAAGGAGAAAGAAAGAGGTCACCGAAGTTGGAAGAATAGCCTATTGAACATATGCAGTGTGGGGAAGAAGGGGTGTGCTCCCTTAGATCAAAGGCCATGGACCTCCATTTATAGGCTCGATGAAGCTCCTAAAGCTTGAATCTGGATAGAAAAGGGTAAGGATACATTGGAACCTTCATCATCTTCTCTGACGATGGTGAAGCACGACACTTTAGAGGAAGCTATTAGAAAGTGATCCAAACCATTGGATGAATGCGTGTTATTGGGGTTAGGCTTGATAGTCACGGAAAAGTAGCTCCAATGTTCAATGCATCGTCATCGGAGAAGAAGGAATCCAACCATCGCTGGTCATCAATATCAGTGAAAAAAAGAAGAGACTGAAGGGGTCGGGTTTGGAGGACCATTTTGCAATTAAGAAAGGGCCTTATTGAAATAAAAATGACTCAGATCCATTGATTACTAAGGACTAAAATGCAAATATTTAATTTAAATATGTAAATTAATTTATTTCTTTTTCAACTTTTTATATTAGGTTATATATATATTAAAAAATAATGTTATGGGGAGAAATTGCATTTTTGTTCCTTTTTATATCATATAACTTAATACTTTATATTAATGCTTACATTATTAGCTAAAGGTATACGATACATATAAGCCTAGGTTAACTTGTTTATAAATAGCATATTCATAGAATTAAGTCATTATTAAATAAAGATAAAGGAATGCTTATTGTACAATAATTAAGCTAATTTAGAGTATAATTAAGGTCCTTACTCAATATTAAGTTATTTGATAATTAAACCTAATTTAATGTTATTACTAATCAATTAATTAGGTAAACTAGCTTATTTTAGTGAACTAGGGCTATGATGATTCCCTCATCAACAAACACTAGTTACCTAACCTCTCAATCCTGACAAATCCATCATTATAAATTCTAAATTTTAATCACGGATAATCAATTTTACAAGTTCCACAAGCTAATGTTAATCAACTTAACCAAATTTCCCACCTCGATTCAAGTCCAAATAATTTGGTGATAAATTCATTTAATTTACTCTAATTTCAATATCAATTCTCCCTTAATTTCAGTATCAAGAACACAGTTTAATCCGGTATCAAACACCATCCAAATGCCCAGGTTTTATCTTGATTAAATCTAATTAATTTTAATAAATAATTATCAAAGAATCAATCACAAAATTCACATTAAATTTCATAAGCATTCCAAACTCAACAAGAGGAGAAGAACTCACACTAACAAGATATACACAAAGAAAGACACGGAAACGGGTCCACAATACGTGAAACAGATTGAAGAAATAAGGAAAAAGGATAGACTACTCTACCTAACATCATCGGAGGTTCACAGTGACTCTGAATAATGAACAAAGGGTCTAGAGATGCATGCCAACTCTACCTTGAAATTCATGTATGCACTGTTCACATCCGTATGTCACATCATAAAATCGCACAATTATTGAGTTTGAATCCCCGACAAAGGTGCCAAAAAATGTTTGATGACCTTATGGATTGCATATTAATTAAATTTGGCTAATTAGTTGTGTTGTAGTATAGATGCAATCCAGACGGATGTCATTTCATTTATTTATTTATAACTTTTACAGGTTTGTTTCCAGGTCGTTCGCTGGGAGGCAGTTATTGATATACATCACTCTATGATCCAAAAATGCTCTTTTATTCAAAAAATGTTAAGTTTAGTTACAAATGAATCAAAGAATCAATGAATAAATTATCTAAGTTAATTATATACAAAATTGAATTGATTAGTGCTAATTATAATGCCTGAAACATATGAGCAGAGATAAAGGCACTAAAATCTAACAAGCTACTCTAAGTTATTTATTTACACTATGTTAGCTAAGTACTACCTAAGTCAAGGCACAAAAAGTTTATATATAAGTCTACTCTAAGTCTATTCTAACATTTATTCTTATCTCTACAATGATACGCAATTGTCACTAAAGTCCTTAAGTTAATAAAAACTTAGCAAAATTTTTAGTTGGAGAGCCCAGTTGTTCTTAGGATCAATGGCTCTTATAGGTCGAATCGAGACCACTACTGAACCAAGCCCTAGTTTGTTAATTGTAGATTTTTCTATAGTTTCATTCCAAATCATGCCCACATGCACACCCTGATAGCACATCAATCATAGGTCCTAATCAACCTAAATGATGTCTGAACCTAGCTTAAGTTGTGGATATTGCACTCCTATCATGCATATCATGCATTGCATCATTTATTATAGAATAAAATGAGATATCTTGCTATTTAATATTTTTTGTTGTTATTTGCAGGTAATGAAGTGATCCAGGATGCAGGAGATAGTGGAATAAAGTAATAAAGAGAGAAGAAGACTGATCCAGACAATAGGAGTGAGGAGGATAGCCTTATCCCTACCCTTAGAAACCCTAGGATAGCCTTCCCAAATCCAAAACCACTTCCATTAAGACACCTTAGCCTTAGAACCCAAACATGGATAGCACTATCCATGTGCTCTCCCAAACACTTAGGAACCAAAACCCACCTTAGAAAACCTAAAACCCACTCTCCAACACCTTTTAGGTCATCCAGACATTAGGCTGGACATCTGATTTCTGCAGAAATTCAATCCAGGAAGCCAAAACTCATACTGATATAGAATTAGATGTCCAATTTACTATCCAGACGTCCAATTTTGGAGTATAAGATGTCTAACATGCTTCCTGGACATTTGATACTATTCTCTGGTTCCTGATTTTGGTGTTAGAAGCCTACTCTTGCCTATTTTGACTTAGAAACCCTACCAAATACCTTAGGAAACCTAATTAAAGACCTCCTAAGCCTACTCCACTATCCATAGCCCTACTTATCATATCCCTAACCCAATTTAACCATCCCATACCTAATTGGATGCTTCTATAGTTGATTGGGTGCACCTAAACCTAATTAGATCCACCCAGGATCTAATTGACTCCTACTCACCAATACAAGTTTAATTAGGCTTAGTAGAACCTAATTAGACTTGACCTAGACCCAATTAGGTTCACTCCTCTCCAATTAGACTCACTTAAACCTAATTAGGTCCACACCCACTTAATGTAGGTTGACCCAACCTAGAATTACCAAATCACACACCTTCCTCTACGAAAATTACACACACACTCACACCTTCCTAAATCCTACCTTCCCATTTTATTCCTACCAAACCCACACACACCCATTCTAGGAAACCCTAAACCCTTGTGTCAACCTAGATCCTACATTGGTGGCACTTGCTATTTTGGGAGCCACCAAAAGTGGAGACCCATTTGAAATGGAGAGCCCTTCCCATAAAAGCCAAAGAGAGACGAGTCGCACAATTCATTCTCCTCCACTCCACACTTACAACCACCCTCCCTTCCACCGTCTCAAGGTTGTCTTTCTCTTCCAAGGTCTCCTCCATGGATGGTTGAAGAGGAAGCTTCCTCCAAGCATCTTCATATGGGTAGCTAGAAGAAGGAGAGCACAAAGGGTGCAACACCCTCTTCTCCTCTCTTCACTTGGGCGTGTCCTCTCTTCTTCATAGAGTGGATGCCCCCCTCTCTTTCTTCTTTATCTTGGTTGGCCACAAGGTTTCCCATACCTTGCTTGGCCGTCCTCTCTTGTTGGTAGGCATGTAGACAGGTTTATACCGAAGGTCTAGCCTACACCCTCACACATAGCCGATGGCCCTAGTGGCACTTCTCGGCGTGAGGGATTTCCTCTATTTTTTGTGCTTTCTAGTATTGTTCAGGGGCGTTTCGTGCGGATTTAAAGCGTATTATGTTGTAGTATAACCGACAAAACATTCGAACAAATACAAAGTTTTTATTACTCGAAGACCGGAGTATCCGAGGTCGAACACAGGGAGCAAATGGAACTTACCACTAAATCAAAATGTAATTGAACACTCTAATTTACTCAAAATATCAATTCAGGTATGAATGTATGCGATTAAAAGGAGTTAGGGCAAAAAAAATATGAAATTGGACGTCTGATCTTGTGATCAGACGTCTTAAAAGCATTTCTCCTTTTCTTCTTGATTATTCTTCTTCTTCTTCTGCTGCAGTCTTTGCTCTTTCTTTTCTTCTTCTGATCTCTGCAAAGTCTTCACTTGGCTTCTCTGTGCCTTTGCTTCTGGCTTGCTCTTTTCTTTCTTCCCCTGCGAAGGCTTCTTTCTTGCTTCTTCTTCTCTGCCTTGTTTCTTCCTCTTCTATTCTTCTCTGCCGTTCCTTCTTCTTTCTTTCTTTTCCTTCTCGCAGCCAAGTCCTTCTCCTCCTGCGTTCAGCCTGCCTGCACAGGAGCAAAACCTAACCCTTCTCCCTCTACCCGCGCGTCTCTCTCTCTCAAGCAATTCACTCAAACCGCTCTACCAGAGCCACAGTCTTAATCGGGTCGAATCGTACCCGGGACCAGGCGCACCTGCAGGTGTGTGATGCGCGAGGAGTGCGTAGGTCTAGGTCGGGTCGGATCCGCCAGGTCCGCGTGGTCAGGCCGCGGACGAGGCGGGTGGGGTCAATGAGGGACCTCACCCCTGTGCTTTCGAGGCAGTAAACCTATATCACAAAAACTCTTTATACCATACCTGTGCCTTGAGATTCCACGATGTGGGACTAAACGTTCCGCCCTTCCTTTGCGTGCGCCCGCAGACTCTCGTGTGCAATTGCCCACGCTGAAGGCCCTGCTGCTGATCCTTGCTGAACTCAGTCACCTCGCAGCACTTGCGAGAGTCTGCTGCACCTGCCGCCTGGGAAGCCTGACGCCTGCTGCTGCTCCAAGCTTCCTGCTGCTTCGACTGTTAATGGCGGCCGGAGCGTTTACCTGAACTTCCACAGAACGGCCTATTGGCCCAATTAGAATAGTTGGAAACCTTCGCCGTAGCACGGCGAAGGCGGTGGGTGATGCTGCAGGTTGCCGGTCGGCCTAGGCGTGCCCGCCTAGGTTAACCTGTGGCCGGAGATGGTGGGTTGTTCGGGGGGTGATTATGGAGGTCTGGAGTGGCAGTTGTGGGGTGGAGCGAGTTCCTGGTGGTGAGGCGGAGCTCACGAGGTGGTTGGCGAGCCGTGTGGAGTGGCGGAGTGGTGTGGGCGGCTCGCCGGAGTTCGGTCGGTGATGTGGAAGATGAGGGTGGTCAGCGTCGGTCGAGGGGTAATCAGATGAGATAACAGGGGGAAAAGAGAGAGGATAGGATGGAGAGGAGTTCTAACCTAATTGTAAGGACGAAAGGGGACAGAAGGCGGACAGCAGTACTTGCTGTCGCCGGAGAAGATGACGCCCAGTGGGGGAGAACGGCGGCGACGACGGGGCTGAGGCGGCGTGCGCTGGTACTGCGCGACGCGGAGGGAGGTCAGGAAGCTAACTCTGCCACTGGTTTTGTGGCAGAGCGAAGAGGGAGGGGAGGGGGCCTCACCGGAGCCTGCTGGGAGTTTGGCCGGGCAGGAGGAGAGGAATTGGGGGTGGAACCTCGGCCAAACCAAGCTCAGCCTCTTCGGCCGGAGTTGTGGGTTCTTATATAGGCGCTGGACTTGGTATGCAGGGCGTGAAGAGCACGTAAGTGCCTGAGGTTGGTCGCCGGAGATGGAAAGGAGTTAGGATACCCAAATCTCTCGTGCGTTCGCACGAGAGATTGGGTTCACACCAGGGATCGATATCGGTCTTAAATGGAAGGCAATTCTTCAGAGAATTCTCCTTCCATTTCTGGGAGGGAATCTCTGAGGGATTAGAGAGCAATCCCTCTTCGAACCTCGCCGGAGCTCGGTTCTGCCCTAGCAATGGCGGCAGGACCGGTTTGCAAAGGAGGCGAAGAACCTAGGGGGTTCTCTGCAACGGTATTCAAAAGATAGGGACCAATTTGTGATTTGGGTGTACTAAATTGCAAAGTAGGTCAAGATGACCTCTCCTTAGGTCCAAATTTTGGTATAAACCTAATTTGGACCTAAGGAAACCAATGGAGAAGTTAGATTTCAGGTTTGACCTCGTTTGACTGGATATTTTGCGTAAAAACCCAAATTAGGTTAATTGAAGAGCTAGGACCCTAATCTAGGTCAAACTAGGTTCCAAAGGCCAAATTAAGTGTTCTAAACCCTAGAGTATGGTTTTCCATGATTTGTAGAGGGTTTACTTGCTTTTTTTTCTGACCGGAACCTTGTTAATTTAAGCGGGTCTGTTTTAGGGTTACCAAGTGTCTTTTAGTTCTTAGATTGCACATGAACCCATTTCTGATTGACTCAACCCACTTTTTATCTCATTTAGACCATTTGACCTATGTTTTGCCTCTGAGAAATCCCGTTTATCTACTGCAATGGTAAAATTGCAGTTTTAACCTTTATTTCATGTTTTCTTCTCAGAGCACTTGTTCCTTCAGTTAGGCCTTCTTCTAGGTTATGTAGGAGCTTTTATCTTCTTTATTGGGTCAAAATGAGCTAGTTATGGCTCATGATGAGGCTCTCATCAAGTATAAATGTATTTGACATTTTTTTATGCATAAATAATATTGCGTGGTTATCGTTTATGTATCTGCTCGTCTTCACGCTACATAGGTTCGTTCATACCATGCACGACCACCATGGCTCACTTAGACGCACGTAGTCATTTAGGTTTTGCTAGTAAATTTAGATCTAGGTTTTATTTCGCTTTTCAAAATAAAAATCAAAAACACAAAAATATCACAAAATACAAAAAGACCAAAAATATTAGGTTAGAAAAGCGGATCCAAATCTTGACTCGTTTTCATGCCTCCCAGAGATGAACGACCGGGACTCAAGTTTTAAAAGAAAACAATCAACGTGAGTTTCGTTAAATAAATAAACATGTTTTATTGAAGGTTTAGTGCAACTATACTATAATTTCCGATGCATTTCAAAACACACGCGGAACGTTCTGTCACACCCACACACGTGCGCCTACGTGCACAAATGTCCCTATATGTTCATAGTCTTTCTCATTGCAGCATACTTTGTATGGGGCACAAACCATTATATGCGAGTTTCCAGAATTGGTTGTGGCCAATGTGGGACTAATAGCTCCCGATTTCAGCGTGAATCAAGTGTGATTATGTACGATTTTGCCAATTTCAAACCTCGATTTAGGTGCCTAATTTAGGAGCATTTTCAAATTAAATTATATCAAGTTGAAGCCTATACATAGGGCTATTTATTGGTATATTGTATTTACAATAATTAATTATTTAATTATATTTAAAACATCGTTAAAGTTGCTCAAATATACATACTGATTTAGTACTTAATCCGTTAATTAAAGTACAAATTGATAAATTAATTATTAAATTGACTTATAATTTAGTTAATTTACATTATTTACTATTTATTACATATTTTTAATTTATACACATTTAAATACACAATTTGTAGAGATATACACATATTTACATTATAAATACTATTCTACAGTATAAATAAGTTATAAATAGATTGAAAATACTTAAAATTATAATATACAAGTATAAAACATAATTTACTTCAATAATTTATTAATTTACTAATTTAATTTATATTAACTTAATAATCTAGCTAATTAACTTAATAGCATAATTATGTACAATATATACATAAATAAATAAATGTACAGGTATGTTACATTATATTATAATTACTTTAATATATATTTACAGTTATAAATATAATTATATGCATATACATGCCTCTTTGTAATTACTTAGGTTTATGTACATTTAATGTAAATAAATAAATAAAATAAATTATTATATACTTATAGTATATACTGTATAATTCAACATAAATATTTATTTAAATAAATATAATAAATATATAAGTGATTTATGTACTTTATAAGTATATAAGTTACTATATCTAACTAACTTAGTATTATATAGTTATATACAATTATAAATACTATATACAAGGTATTTTTGTAGATCTTCAGGCTTTTTCATATTTTTATGTTCCTTTTATGTTTTATAAAGATAGGTGAAGAGAGATAAAAGATAAGGAGAGAGGAAGAAGGTTCTTTTTGGTGTTTTGTATATAGAATTCTTTATTTTATAACAAAATAAACTTAATCATCTACTGGTATGTTCTACAAACTAGAGGACTTGAAATCTACTCTAATTTGACACACTCCTAAAACTTTATTTAATCTAACTCAAGACACAATTATTTATTTATTTACACTATTTTGTATTTTTTTAAGTATTTACAAATTGACACAATGTAGGCTTAAATGAGTGTTGAGATAATGAACCTAAGGCTTGAAATAGAGTTCTAAAGTCTGGAACTGATAGGTGTGCCTTCAAACATAACCAAACATCAACATTCAACATATTTGAATCATTAAAAGTTAATTTTAACTTCAGATTTCATTAAAACTCAGATTGGACAGTTTATACATGATGAATATTGTTGATAATGATTTCAAACATTCTTCAAATCAGATTTCAGGTCTGAATACTTAGGAACTTCCAAACAATAATATGCAACATGATTAAGCAATAGAGCATGCTTATTAACATCAATTTTCATCAACATTTTAGATTTGACAGTTTACATAACAGGCTCCTGACAATGACTTTAAAAAGAAATTACAAGCTATTTTCAGATCACATTTAACTCTAACAATTGTACATGAATGCTTATCAAAGGAAGTTCTATTAGTACATGACACCATCAGCTCATTTAGCATCTAAAAATCAACTCAGACCCAACGAATTCCACAAGTGCAGCTGTTGCTGCTGCAATTCAACTGAATAGAAGGCTCAAATCAGACCTTCTCAGGTCAGATCCGAGGCAAATCAAGACCAAATCAAATCTGGAAAAGTAATGTCTGAATGTTATTTATCCCCGACAATCATTTCATCCATAAATCACTCAAAATTGGAATCATATCTCACGGAAAAACCCTCCAGATCAATAGAACAAAGCAGCTACTGCAGTTGCTGCTCAGATCTACATTAGACTATTTAAATCGACATTTCCCTTGTCACAAAAACTCTAAAACTGATTTGGAATTCATTGAGCATCAATTCATAGGTCAGCAAACCCTAAAACCCTAGTTTGATTCTCATATCACGCTATAGACAGCATAAACATGAGAGCTCAAATCAAGCCTTGAATTCTTTATAAAACCATCTCCAAATCCTTGTTTAAACCTTTCAAAAATTAATCATCCTTCAATCATCAAATTAAACTCATCTTTAATTAAGACACAATGTCACCCAGGTTGGGCATTTAATTTGAATCCACCTAGGTGATTTAATGACCAAGAGCTCCTAAACACTAACAATTAGTGTTCAAGACCTCAGATAATTCTAAGAAAACTAGATGGGTCATCGCTAAGTCTCATCTCAATGCATCTAAAATTTTTTGGCCAAAGCTACCCACAACAAAGAACAAATTGGACGTATTCGCATCTAAGACTAAAAATCCAATTGAAACCCCTCATATTCATCGTAATACATCCAATTAAGCGAATAAAAACTCAATTCACTCAATCAAATCCGTTTCAAACCAAATTGAATCCCAACCTCTCAATTGGGCATAAAACTCAAATCTAAATCAATCAAGCAAATTGATGCAATTAAAACTAGATGGGAACTCCTTGTGATCAAATGAAGTGAATGGAGAGACCCCTAGGTGCATTTGAGCATGATTTGGATCTGAGAGTTGGAGAACTTCAGATCCAAATCAACTCTGATGGATGGAATGGATTGCGGATCAAATTGTTGAGGGAAGAAGATTAACATGATCATGAGGTGTAAGGGAAGAAGAATGAACACGCTAATGCAAGCGAATTTGCCTCTGTGATCTAAATTGATCAGAGAGGCCCGATCGAGGAGTGATAACTCTACAACTAATCTATACCTACTCTAAGCAATCAATTAGTGCAATTGTGATCTAAACTATCTAAACTAACTAGAAAATAATAAATCTATCTACGAAAGTGAGTAAAACCCTATCTAACAGAGGAATGGGATCCCTGGGCAGTAGTTAGTCACTACAATGATGAAGTGGGAGGAGAGAGTCTCTAGTGAAGTGATGAGAACCTCATCATGAACCCTAACTAGCACAATCTAACCTAGATATGCTAGAAAAAGCTCCTACATAACTCATAGAAAGGCTTGACTCAGAGAATTCTGAGTTTAAGAAGAAAATAGGTCATAAGGGGTAAAAATGTAATTTCACCAACATAATCAGTAAACAGGGTAACTCAGGGTCCAAACATAGGTCTAACTAACCTAATAAGAAGGAAAGTAGGATGATCTGATCCAATAAGGGCTACAGCAACTCCAAGGAATTAAATGGCATTCTATAACCCTAAAACAAACCCACTTCAATTCACGAGGTTTGAGGTAGGGTAAAAATTGAATAAACCCTCTAAAATTCATATAAAAATAATCTCTAGGGTTTAGAACCTTCAATTTGGCCTTGGAAACCCATTTTGACCTACATTGAGAACCATGCCCAATTAATGACTTAATTTGGGTTTTTACGTAAATTGGCCAGTCAAAAAAGGTCTGAACTAAAAATAAAATTCACCATTGGAATCCTTAGGTCCCATTTATTCATGCATAAAAACTTGAACCTAAGATGAGACCTTCTTGACCGACTTTGCATTTTGGTCCTCATCTATTACTTTTTGACCCTCAACTTTCAAAACCCTTGCATTTTTACCCCTAGGTTCTTTGTCATTCTTTGCATACAGGTCCCTCCTGCAAATCTCTGAGCAGTGCCATTCTCCGGTGACTTTGCGCGGAGCATGGCGCCGCGTAGGGTGAGGGAGGCGACCTGCCAGTTGAACCGAGTGTTCCCTGCGACGTCTGTTGTCGCAGGGACACCGCCATGACTTCTGCCCTCGCCCACACCTTCCGTGAGAACACGCAAAAGGTATGGGTCGCAATTCCGACCATTCTCCGGCGAGGGGGCACGTCGCCTCCCTGCGCCCACCCCTCCGCCACCGCCTTTATAAGGACCAGCGTCGCCAGCCGACTCTGGTAGCTCGGTCCTGACGGAGGAAAACCCCCACCTTTCCTCTCTTCCCACTCCGGCAAAAACCCACCAGCTTCTGCGGCTCCTCCTCCTCCGTCTCGTCGCTCTGCTGCAATACCAGCAGCAGAGCCACCTTCGCCCGCTCTTCCCGCGTCGCGCCGTACCTAACGCGCGCCCTCCCGCTCTCTTCCTCGCCGCCACCCTCCCCCTCTGGGTATTTCTTCTCCGGTGACAGTCGATACGACTGCCGCCCTGCTCTGGCCCCTTTGTCCCTGTAATTAAGTCAGAACTATTCCCCATCTCCCCCTCTTTCTTTTCCTCACTGTCTTTCATTCAATTAACCCTCGACTGCTCCTGTCCACCGTCACCTTCCTCATCTCCAGCCACCCTCTGGCGAGACGCTCCCATCGCTCCGCAACCCCACACGCCTTGCCGACCCTCACAGAACCTCCGCCTCATCACGCTGAACAACCTCTGCCCACCCACTGCCGCTCCACACCCCCACCACACTCCCCCGATCAGACCCATTTTTCCGGTCGTTGTCCGACCTAGCCCCGCCGCCAGACGCCGCCCCACGACCTGCTGCCTCCTGCACCACCTTCGCCATGCCACGGCGAAGGTCCCCCGCTGATCTGATTAGGCCGAGAGGCCCTTTTTGTGTCTGGCAAGTTTGACGCCCGGCCACCATTGACGTTGCATTGAAGCAGCTCCACACGCGCTCCAGGCTTCAGAACCGCAGGGCTCCAGGTGCTGCGAAGTCGGGAGGGTAGTGCGAAGGCACCTAACCTAGCAATCAAAGCGAATAGAGCCTACAGCCGAGGAAGCGAAGCTGCGGTCTGCTACGGGTGCGCGTGAGAAGAGCGCAGAGGATAGTCCCACATCGTGAGTTTACCAAACCCCGCAGTAGTATAAGTTGATTTTGTGTTTTCTATTGGTCGCCTCCGAAAGCACTGGGGTGAGGTCCGTCACCTTACTCTTGCCTCATCCGTGGTTTCACCTCGCGGATATGGCGGGATCCGACCCGACCCTATCTGAGCACACCTCGCGCATCACCCACACACCAGTGCGCCTGGTCATGGGCACGAAACCCGACCCAATTACCTGCGGCTCTGGGAGAGCATCCTGTGAGTGGTTTACAGAGAGAGAGAGACGTGTGGGTAGAGGGACAGGGTAGGTTTTGCTCTTTGTGCAGGGACAGGGTGCGAGAGAAGAAGACCAAGGAAGAAGGAGAAGGCCAAGGAAGAAGAAGAAGAAGACCGAAGAAGAAGGAGAAGCACAAAGGAAGCACTGTAGCAGACACCACTTAAGCGGTCTGACTGAGAAATTAGACGGTGGATGAAGCTCTGCAGACAAAGCAAAGAAGAAGAAAAAGAAAAGAAAAGGTGCCGCAGCTGAAAGAAAAGAGAAGAAGGAAGAAAGAAGAAGAAAGAAAGAAGACAAAGAAGTGAAGAAGAAGAACTGAAGAAGATCAAGAACTGTGAAGAAGAGAAGAAAAAGAAGTGAAAAAGAAGACAAGCAAAGAGAGAAAGAAGAGAAGAAAAAGCCAAGAAACAAAATCTACTTCTCCCTCTCTCTCTCTCTCTTATTTTTGTAATAAAGAAGCATTGTACTTCTAGAATTCTAGTAGCTCCCTGAGTTCAACCTCGGAAGAAAAACATTTCTGAGTAAAATTGTAATAGTGGCAATGACGACAAACCATAGCTATTTTATCTGTACCACAACGACATTACTATAATAAGAATAAACAAAAGACTGGCTAAGCTTCGGTGTCATCAGCGGCCATTATTTTTGGCGCCGTTGCCGGGGAGCAACGGCTATTCCAGAAGCTTTGAATTTCTTTTAAGAGATTGCTAATCTTTTTCTCTCTCTTGTGTGCAGGTACAGGAAAAATTAGGACGCAGCCGCACCACAGCCACTCCAAGGACAGGTAACTTCTATCCTCTCACTATTAAACCCTAAATCTTAAAGAGGAAGAAAAAGAAACAAAAAAATATATATATAGGTCTAACCTATCTTTCATACTTAGTAACAGCTTCATGTTCTCAAAACTACTATTCCTGCACACAGTACTAAGGGTAATTAAGGGCTAACACCTTCTTGCCTGAGCCCTAATTACCAAATAAGGAGTTAACTGGACCAAGTAGAGCCAACATAAGATTCAACATTAGGATTTTTAGAGACACACTTCTTAAGCAAGAATTGGGAAATCCCAAAAAGAGTGTGCCCAAGCCATTGGTTGAAAATATACCTATTCAGAAAAACCCTAAACAATTGGCTCTCTAAAAACACTTGAACCCTAAAAGACAAGACCTAATAAGTTCTCAAAGGAATCAATAGGTGAAGTTGACCCCTTAGGGTCAACCAACCTTCAACTTAGGTCACTCTTTGCACTCAAACGGCTAAAGTTCAAGTGAAAACCTAAGCACCTTGATCTTAATTAAAAATTGGTAGACTTAAGAGGTCAAGATCCCCATTCTGGTCTACCTGGAATCTCAGTGACAAGAGAGGTCTGGTGGGGGAAACCCTGTAACTCGTGGGGACGCTCTACCGTATAGGGGTCTTCGCGGGACTCACCCTCTCTGGCTGCCCAGGTAATTCTCAGGTGGACGATCTTTCTAATCAAGGGGTCCATCTGCCCCACACCTCTATAGTCACCCAACATTTTGGGTGTCTTGATTGGGTCCAGCACCTGCTAAACTCATCCTCTCCTTCAATGTATGTTTGGTAGGAGGTCCTTGAAACCTCCTTTAGAAATTCACTCTCCCCGAGGTCGAGCCTCAGTGCCCTTGTTTGTGCAACCAAGCATTCACACAGCCTTTTTCCTCTGATTCTGAACAAAGTCCCCTTCTTCCATCTTGATTCAAACTTCGATTCTATATCTTGATTCCACCACCTGATTCAAAGATGCAGCCACACCATTTAAGATTACCATTCAAAAAACCTGAATATCAAAGATCCATGAAAGATAAGATGATTGAGGATGCCCTTGAATTCTATGAAATCAAATGTAAACCCTCAACACCAATAGAAAACATTCAGGTTGATGTCTCAACAACCACAGCGTTCATCATAAACTGTGCCCAAATTCTGTTGACAGAAATTACAAAAGGATCAACCCGAGACATGCTCATGACAGGATAGATTGAGATAGAAAAATTACACAAATCTGAATACCTTCAATGCCTGACAAATCCTGTACTTTGGGAACAACACCAAGATGCCCTTATAAAATGGGTAGAAATGATGAGATCACTAGAACAAATTATCAACCAGAAATACCCGTATATACTAGAAACAGAGGATGAACCATCTTAGAACAGTATTAAGGATCAATCCAGTTTCCCAGATCTCGGGACTGAGGCACAGGGTGGTTGTGGATTCCCAACCCAGATAGAAGACAACATCGAATTAGGTTGGGATATTGCAGGAGAACACAATGATGAATCGACCCTAGACCATGAATTGCCAAGCATAGAATTCCAAAACTCCTGCAATAATGAGGTCAGAACTGAACCTTTTAAGGGTATAAATTCCGCCCCTTATTTTGATAAGGTGACCTTCGAAGGTTATTTGGACTTTGATTCTAGTAATCCTACCCACATCCTAAACCTAGAATCTAGATCCGAAACTTATTGGGAAGATTATGAGGCTCCATATGAGAAAGATCAAATTTTTAAAGAATACAATTCCAGGCCTCTATTTGATGAATATCCCTCTCCAACATCCTCAGGAAATCTGATCGATTTTTCAGAAGACATGCCAATTTATGATACAGAAACTGAGGAGTTGGATGAGTGGGGTTTCAATTGGGTCTATCCTACCAATTTGGAGCTTGAGCCTAAACAGAACACCTTTTTAATTCCAGAATTGACATATAGGCTAGACCCCAGTCAGGCTGCTAATTCCACATCTGATGATTTATGCTGCGGTGGAATTCATGATCATGAATCTCATTTTCGCAAACTCTCCGACAACTTCGGATTTGACTATAATTGCGGAGAGACTCTCCTTCCTGAACACACCAAGCCCATCTACGACCTCAGTTCACATGACTCATTCTTTGACTCTAACTCTGAGGTCCTAGTTCCCGAGATCATTGATAACACTGAATCATTCCTTTTCAATCCTCAGGAACCAAAAACAGAAAATGCCAAGAGTGATTACAACCCAGAATTCAAATCTTTTCTCGAATCAGATTTCTTTCATCCTACAGACACTCTTCAGGCATTTGATAGTTACCTAGAGGACTCTCTACAGAAAACCACCTGCCATTCGTTTCTAGAAGAGCCCTCATACACAGTTGCCACCTCGTCCGCACACACAGAACTGATCAAAACCTCTTCCCAACCCTGACCTGCAACCGGACTCAATTTCTATTCAGATTCACCTCTCACCGAGCCGATTGCATTTCCACATCGGGTTTGGAACACTGATCAGGCTACATACCATGCTCCATCATTCTCTGATCACCCCTGTAGGGTTCTCACGTCAATCACTCATTATTCTACGAGTCCCTATTCTGACCAGGCTGATTCGACTCAGCCAAACCCTGTATTCACACTTCCACATCCATCTGAGCCACATTGCATATGGTGGGTCCCACACCTTTTGATCTACATCTATCAACCCACCAGATTGATTGGGTTTGGGCTGCATCATCAGCTTGTTGATCTTAACAAGCACCTGGTTGGACCAACCAGGCTCTTAATCAAGGTGCTTGTTATATTAAACTCTACTGATTTGACCATCCCCTCTCCATCTCATTTCCCTCTTGGCTGAAGGCGTTAAATTTAGCGCTCAATGGGAGGCAGCCCGTCATTCTCCTTGAAAACCTGAAACCTTTTTTGACACCTTTGTGCACTTAAGGTTCACCCTTTAAGACAGCCGACTCCAAGCATCTGAGATTAGAAACCGTCCGCAACAGCCACCCCGGCCCATTCACTCATCAAAACATCTGTCCTAAGGAATGAACTAAGTTGAATAAAAACCCCCTAGGTTAAAATGAGGACATTGCAAATCTTAGGCATGGGGGGGTATGAAAGTGCAAAAGAAAAGGTTTCAAACAAAAAAATTCACATATGCCAAAAACACAATAAAAATTAAAACAAATTTTCGAAAAGGAATAAGAGAATAAGAGGAGAAAGGAAATTTTGTGGGAGAAGGAAAAGAAACAAAATGAAAAAGGAGCACAAAAATGAAAGAAAAGAGTGATAGTCATTGGTAAGAAACTAAGGGATTGACCTAAGTTCTAGACCTTATTCAAGAAATGAAATGAAAAGTGCATGGTGAGATTAGTAAGAACGCAAACTTTAAGCATTCTTGGATAGACTCTTAGTACCCATTAAGATCTAGACATTCCTCAAGAGGTTGAGGAAAATGAAAAGCTTAAGTATTAAGTCCAAGGCTTAGGGAGTATTTGACCTCATTAACTAAACTTTTGGTTTATGGGACTCAGTAACCTAAGCACCCTAACCTCACACACAGCCTGGTTCAGTAAGCGTAAAAATCAAAATCATGCAGAAGCATCACAAAATTCTGAAAAATACACCTAGAGTAGGAGCGGCCAATCAACACAAGTTGATTTGGACGAGTTCCCAGCGTGGAGAGGTGGGAAATTCCCCTCGAAGATGCGTAACAAAATATCATCTCCTCGGTGCTTGTCTCTTAGGATATTTACATATCCTACTGGGGGCATGTAAGCACTCTGTTGGTTCAGATTCCATGGATGGCATTATCACGCAGTGTCAATTGCTAGGGTCTGGATTCGGCCACGGAACACCATGGATGGGATTATCTCAAAATCTCAATAGCCAAGGTTCCGAGGGTTGCCATGGGCGGTGCTATCTCGAAGCATCGATTGCCAGGAACCCTTGAGGATTGATGATGGGAGCAAGGAATCTGATACAGACCGTGTTGAAAAGCCAATCCTAAGCTAGAATTGAAAAGAAAAAAGAGAGAGAAAACTCTCCAAATAGAAAAAATTTCTATCTCTCTCTCTTACAAAACGCACTGCGAACTGAGTCAGGGCTAAAATCATTTCAAGCACGGGTGCTTTAACCACAGAGTCCAATAGACCTTAGGTTAGCTCTTGTGGGCCTTAAAAACCTTTGCTAAGGACTGAGGATAAGGCTAGACAGATCTGGATCTTGGTTGGTACTAGAGTACCTTTTAGGCTTATGGTCAGCATTCTAACCTAATCTAAGTTCAAATGAAAAAGCACTTATCTGAAGTTATTAAAAACATCATGGTCTAGAACAAAGGTTAAAACCTTAAGTTTTTGCTAAGGGACTAGCAAAAGCTAGGCATGGGGGTATGATGAGAACCTCATCATGAACCCTAATTGGCACAATCTAACCTAGATATGCAAGAAAAAGCTCCTATGTAACTCATAGAAAGGCTTGACTCAGAGAATTCTGAGTTTAAGAAGAAAACAGGTCATAAGAGGTAAAAATGCAATTTCACCAACACAATCAGTAAACAGGGTAACTCAGGGTCCAAACATAGGTCAAACTAACCTAATAAGAAGGAAAGTGGGATGATCTGATACAATAAGGGCTATAGCAACTCCAAGGAATTAAATGACATTCTGTAATCCTAAAACAAATCCACTTCAATTCACGAGGTTTGAGGCAGGGTAAAAATTGACTAAACCCTCTAAAATTCATAGAAAAATAATCTCTAGGGTTTAGAACCTTCAATTTGGCCTTGGAAACCCATTTTGACCTACATTGAGAATCATGCCCAATTAATGACTTAATTTGGGTTTTTACGTAAATTGGCCGATCAAACAAGGTCTGACATAAAAATAAAATTCACCACTGGAATCTTTAGGTCCCATTTAGTCATTCATAAAAACTTGAACCTAAGATGAGACCTTCTTGACCGACTTTGCATTTTGGTCTTCATCTATTACTTTTTGACCCTCAACTTTCGAAATCCTTGCATTTTGGCCCTAGGTTCTATGTCGTTCTTTGCATACAGGTCCCTCCTGCAAATCTCTGAGCAGTGCCATGCTCCAGCGACTTTGCGCGGAGCATGGCGCCGCACAGGGTGAGGGAGGCGACCTGCCAGTTGAACCGGGTGTTCCTTGCGATGTCTGCTGTCTCAGGGACAGCCATGACTTCTGCCCTCGCCCACACCTTCCGTACGAACGCGCGGAAGGTATGGGTCTCAATTCCGACCATTCTTTGGTGAGGGAGGCACGTCACCTCCTTGCGCCCACCCCTCCACCACCGCCTTTATAAGGACCAGCGTCACCAGCCGACTCTGGTAGCTCGGTCCTGATGGAGGAAAACCCCCACCTTTCTTCTCTTTCCACTCCGGCAGAAACCCACCAGCTTCAACGGCTCCTCCTCCTCCGTCTCGTCGCTTTGCTGCAATACCAGTAGCAGAGCCACCTTCGCCCACTCTTCCCGCGTCGCGCCGTACCCAACACGCGCCCTCCCGCTCTCTTCCTCGCCGCCGCCCTCCCCCTCTGGGTATTTCTTCTCCGCCGACAGTCGATACGACTGCCGCCCTGCTCCGGCCCCTTCGTCCCTGTAATTAGGTCAAAACTATTCCCCATCTCCCCTTCTTTCTTTTCCTCATTGTCTTTCATTCAATTAACCCTCGACCGCTCATGTCCACCATCACCTTCCTCGTCTCCGGCCACCCTTTGGCGAGACGCTCCCATCGCTCCGCAACCCCACATGCCTCGCTGACCCTCACAGAACCTCCGCCTCATCACGCTGAACAACCTCCGCCCACCCATTGCCGCTCCACACCCCCACCACACTCCCCCGATCAGACCCATTTTTCCGGTCGCTGTCCGACCTAGCCCCGCCGCCAGACGCCGCCCCACGACCTGCTGCACCCTACACCACCTTCGCCGTGCCATGACGAAGGTCCCCCGCTGATCTGATTAGGCCGAGAGGCCCTTCATGTCTGGCAGGTTCAACGCCCGGCCGTCATTGACTTTGCATTGAAGCAGCTCCACGCGTGCTCCAGGCTTCAGAACCACAGGGCTCCAGGTGCTGCGAAGTTGGGAGGGTAGTGCGAAGGTAGCTAACCCAGCAATCAAAGCGAATAGAGCCTGCAGCTGAGGAAGCGAAGCTGCGGTCTACTGCGGGCGCGCGCGAGAAGAGCGCAGAGGATAGTCCCACATCGTGAGTTTACCAAACCCCGTAGTAGTATAAGTTGATTTCGTGTTTTCTATTGGTCTCCTCTGAAAGCACTGGGGTGAGGTCCCTCACCTTACTCTCGCCTCGTCTGCAGTTTCACCTCGCGGATCTGGCGAGATCCGACCTGACCCTATCTGAGCACACCTCGAGCATCACCCACACACCGGTGCACCTGGTCACGGGCACGAAACCCGACCTGATTACCCGTGGCTCTGGGAGAGCGTCCTGTGAGTGGTTTAGAGAGAGAGAGACGTGCGGGTAGAGGGACAGGGTGCGAGAGAAGAAGACCAAGGAAGAAGAAGAAGAAGGAGAAGCACCAAGGAAGCACTGTAGCAGACACCACTTAAGCGGTCTGACTAAGAAATCAGACGACGGATGAAGCTCTGCAGACAAAGCAAAGAAGAAGAAAAAGAAAAGAAAAGGTGCCGCAGCTGAAAGAAAAGAGAAGAAGGAAGAAAGAAGACAAAGAAGCGAAGAAGAAGAACTGAAGAAGATCAAGAACTGTGAAGAAGAGAAGAAAAAGAAGAGTAAAAGAAGACAAGCAAAGGGAGAAGAAGAGAAGAAGAAAAAGCCAAGAAACAAAATCTACTTCTCCCTCTCTCTCTCTCTTATTTTTGTAATAAAGAAGCATTGTACTTCTAGAATTCTAGTAGCTCCCTAAGTTCAACCTCGGAAGAAAAACATTTCTGGGTAAAATTATAATAGTGGCAATGACGACAAACCGTAGCTATTTTATCTATACCACAACGACATTACTATAATAAGAACAAACAAAACACTGGCTAAGCTTCGGTGTCATCAGCAGCCATTATGAAGCGAATGAGGTCTCTGGATCCACAGTTGGTGGCTATCATGATGAATTGAGGAAGAAGACACTGCCCCTGTCGCTGACAATCGATGAAGGTAAGAAAGAGCTAGAGATGTGGATGAAAGGATCTGCTCAGGAGGGGAGGGACAATAAGGGAACTAAGGTCACTAAGGAAGCTCCTTAAATAGGCGCAAGGAAGATCTGGGCATTGCATTTGAAGGATAGGCAAAATGGGTTTGGGCAGTGGAGATGAGTTTGGCAGAAGCGCAGGAAGTTTCACGAAAGAATCTAGCCATTGGATCAGATTTGGGTCCCGGTGGGAAGGTGTGCACACCAGCGATGAGGCTCCTGTTAAAGATCCACCATTGATCTCGTGAGTTGAGGAATGGATTGCTGTGGTACTGTGTTCTTTGTTAAATGGTCAGTGCAGACGCGCAACTGCAGGTCTAAAGGAGAAATTGCGCAAAGAGCCCTCATGAGCAAAGTAGTATAAAAATTATGGAAAGGCGCATAAGTGATGAGAATAAATGCAGAGTGGTCCCTAATTGCTTGTAAGTAAGCCCTTGTAGCTTTTATGGTGAATAAATGTAATGATAAGAAGGACCTAAGTGAATTACATGCAATCCAAGGTCCAAATGATGTCCAAATGAAATGAGATTTTAATAGAATGTTAATTAAACATGTTGGAACATAATTCAACCCTTAATTTGTACCTTGAGGCTTAAATAGGTGTTCAATTGATATTTGGATAATCCAATTTTGTTTTATGTATAGAAAATCTCAAATATGATCTAATTATTCATTTTTAACATAAATTTAATGTTTTAGGTCTTTTCCATTAATTCTTACACTTAACCCATTTATTATGTTAATATGATGATTTCAACCTAATTTCTAGCTTAATTTGGCCATTTAAGCTATGATGAGCCACACCTCATCATACCCCCATGCTTAGGTTTTGCTGGTCCCTTAGCAAACAATTCATTCAGTTCATAACATTATAGCATTAGTTAGGTATGTGTGATGATATTTCTATTTAACTCTTCTTAAATGTTAAGTGTTTAGAGATGATCTTTAAGCTGAATTTTTTCTGTAGCAAACCACTTGCGTTTATATAGTGAACATTGTAAGAACCAGCTGCTAAGGAAGACTTAGCAGAACTCAAGACATACATAATATAGATCACCTCTCGACCAACAAGGACTCTTGATAGTTAAACCTTAAGTGCGATTTCCAGGGCTCAAAGGGTTTTACCAAGCTCAAAAGCTAAGAGGTTATAGCTATGCTTGGTGAATAATCAAGACTAACCAGATGAACACTAAAACTCAATTCCAAGATTTCATGTCTTTTTAAGTTCAGGTTGGTCCCAGCTTCAGCTCATGTTTTCGGATCAACTCTCAAAATAGTTGAAGACTCAAACCCAACTCTTATTGCGTTGTGGCTCAAAGAAAATTTGGTGGAAACATGGCATTTGCAATGCACCCTGAAAAATCCTTTGTTGGAGATATTTGCAGGAATTGGAGAACATACTAACTTATTCAAAAGAATGTCTTTGTTCTATTCTTTTTGACTTATTCTCTTTTTTTCTGCTTTTTCTCATTTTTCTGATTTTTTCTTAATTTTTCTCCTTTTTCTGAAAGTAAATGTCAGTATGTCTCCTACAACTTTATTTGGTAGAGCACACTTATTTGGTGGGTGAATACTTTGGTGGAAAGAGCTTCTCCTAAACACAAGACTAAAGATTGGGATAAAAAGTCTACCTGCATGCATTGGTAAGGACTCCACCTTACCTAATGAACACTAAGGTTGAATCTTAAGTTCATTTGGTCTTTCTCGACTCTGTGTAGTGTAAACCAAGGTTACTTAGACTCTTAAGCAAAAGCAAACCAATGAATCATATACTAGTGACTCAGGTATAAGAATACGTCTTAAGTTAAGAAAGATCTTGGTCTATCTTGTCAATGCTTAAGTGTATTAAGCCTAAGCTTGAGCAAATCAAGCTATTGTGGCCCGGGAAGTCTAACCAGCAAAGGTTGAATGTCTATAAACACTTATTCTATTTTTGTTGAGCTATAAGATCATAATTAAACACTTATATAACTTTTTAATTCTTTTCTTCTCATAATTTTTTGGAGTTTCTCCCTCAACAGTAAGGGTAGGTCCCTTATTGTAGTCTTGGAATTTTTGTTTTTCACAATTTTTGTATTTTTATTTTTGTAATTTTTTTCAAACTTTTCAAAATCTTTCAATTTTTTTGGTTTTTTTAGTAATACTATCTATATGCATTAATGGGGTGTCTATAATTGCATTTCTATAAATGATTTCACCATTTACACCCCCTATGCTTAAATGATGCAATGTCCTCATTGGATGAATAGGGTGATTCATTCTCTGCTTTTCACTAACTTAGACTAGGGTGATAGAAGGAAGTCAAAATCAGGAGATAAAATCTCTATGAGGATGATTTCAAGCCTGATATAAATCACAGTGGAAAGTCGGGATAAATAGTGAAATATAGGACAAATGTGACTATGCATGCAAACTAAAAAAAATGCAAGGATAGACACTAAGGAAGAAATGGAGAAATAAAGAAATAGAAAACAGCTATATACAAGAGTTTACTAAGTTTTACTCCTTCAGCTAGGCGTAAACCTAGTAATGGTGTAAAAATGTAGGGGCAAAAATGGTGGAGAATTGACAAGTAACTGGAGCTCAATGAAAGATTCAAATCATGATGTATGTAAAGATGAGAATTGTCAATCTCCAAGATAAGGATAGGCTCCATAATTAATTAGAATCAAATACTTGGTACAAGGTCTAAGTAAGGAATGTGGATTTAATCAGAAGACTTGGCTCAAGGTCTAAGTTCAAATTCAGAATACATCAAGAAGGATCTACAACTTCTATCTCTTCCAATCAATGAATGCAGATTAAGATGTGGAAGATGAATCAGGGTTGGGAAGAAGAGGTGGTTGCTGATTAGAATATGGTGCAGAAGAATCAAATATGTGCAAGGCTTGTGATATGAGATGTGCTTGGCCTTAGGGAGGATTAAGATCAACATACCTCTGGGCAAGTACATTTCTAGGATTAGGTTCAGTCAGAGATGGTAGTGAGTGTGACTGACGAGATGCAGTCAAGTGTGCTACCTGGGCTCTCATCTTAGCTAATGTCGCATCCTATTTTTGCTACAAAGTAATATTCTGTTGCTACATATCAAAA
Source organism: Thalassia testudinum (assembly GCA_037157565.1). Lineage (NCBI taxonomy): Eukaryota > Viridiplantae > Streptophyta > Magnoliopsida > Alismatales > Hydrocharitaceae > Thalassia > Thalassia testudinum. The sequence goes on from JAZHRO010000078.1 coordinate 23,876,697, forward strand.
ATTGCTTTCATGATTGACCCCAATTGCTCATCTTATGTAGGCCCAAATTGAGAGTACTGGGTGTGCCTTGGTTGGGGCTGTTGGTAGGAACGCAAAGGATAACTGTGTTGAGGTTGAGGTGGTGGAGGTGTACTCGGGTCAGGTTTTGAAGTGGTGGTGCAGAAGGTTGTTGGTAGTTCATTCTTTGTGAATTTCCCAACCACGAGAAATTTAGATTATTAACGCCATCCAGGGTTATAGGTTTGGGAATATGGGTTATTATGAATGGCGTAGAGCTCCTCTGAAGCTCCAAGAAGTGTAGGGAATTCAGGAAATGGAGGAACAAAGGTTCCATCAGCCGATGGTAAAGGATATGCAAATGAATAGTCAGAAGATTTTGGTGTCACAGAAAGGTTGTTCACAGTTTCCCTCCCAGTAGGAAACTGAGAAGAAGTGAGTGTAGGTTACTTGGGCTTCAACACCTGTTGAACGCTACGAACCTACGCTAACGTGTTCGATTTTGGAAAACCTGTCGTTGTAGTTCGAAAGCGAAGAATTCGTGTTCAACAAATAAAATTTATACCGAAATTAAAATTCCGGGTCGAACACAGGGAGGCGAACGTTTGATTTAAAAACTACGCGTTTCTTTTTATTTGTTACAGAATAATTCAATTTAGAACCATCTAATTATTTACAATAAATAGAAGAGAGAGAGAGTAAGAGAGAAAGAGAATATTACACAAAGAAATCAAAATGAGATGTAGAATAAACAAGAAATTTTTGTATTGAAGAGATTGTTCATTACAACTAGAAAGCATAAAATAATTACTCTAGAAAGCGATAATTTTACTCTAGAAAGCATTAAAAGAATGGAGAGAGAAATGTCCTCCTCGACGATTGCTTGGAGGACGAGTAGATTAATCTAGAAAGCAGTAAATCTATACTAGAAAGCGGTAAAAAGAATAGGGAGAGAGAAATCCTCCTCGACGGTTGCTTGGAGGACGAGTCGGACGGGACGACGCCTGGACGAAGGAGAATGAAGCGGGACGAAGGAGGACGAAGCAGAAGAACGGGAACGAAGCAGCACGCCGTCGTCGTCGCGAGATCCACTTCCGAAGGGGAACGAAAATTGGACTTTATCTCGCGAGAAGCATCCCAGGTGTGGGACAAGCTTCTCTTGAGCTTTGGAGGGGTAGAGAGGAGAAAGAAGGGATGAAAATTTCGTATGGAGGGGGTCTCCTTTTATAGTTGCAAGGAGTGGGGGCAAAATGGACATTACAACTTCAAAACAATAAATGAGGGGTCTTTAGTGACGGATAAAACCGTCGCTAAAGCCCCCAACGTGGGCGTAGCCTCCGCGCCCACGCGCGCTCGCTCGACTGCCCGCGTGCGTAACGACTACGCACGTCCGCGAAGTCTCAGCCGTCCGATCGCGAGATCGGACGGCTTAAATCGCGTCCGCGCCCGCTGCGTAGCGCGCCCACCTGCGTGCGATCGTGCATTACACCCGGCGTCCAATCGCGCGTCGTCCTGATTGAGCGCGCACAGCCGTTGGATCTTCATCTGACACTCGTCCGCGCCCGCTCGCCCACGCCTTTCACCCCCGCACCGCGGCTCGAACCCGCGACCTCTGCTTCGCCCGCAGCTGCGTCGCCGCTGCGCTACGCGGACGAAATGGTCGCGCGGACGCTTTTAAGCGCGAGCGACCACAGCCGTTGGATCTCCATCTGACAGTGGAGAGCGATCGGGCGGGGGCCTTCACAAAATGCAAGCAGCCGTTTGGGTGGCTGAGATGGCGCCACGTGGTGCCATCTTGGCCATCCATCTTCTGGAAGTTGTAGATGGTGCCACGGATGTCGAATTGACTTGATTTTTGTGTCGTTGGGCTGCGATCGTCGATCCGAATTCATCCGTGCGGTCGGATTTATCATCTGAAGTGCAGATTTACACCATCCTGGCCCTTGATCTTCTAGGGTTCCTGGGTCACTTATCTGATGCTACGGATGCCTGATTAGGGCAATCTTGGAGTCGTTGAACTCCAATCGTCACCCTGATCACATCCATACGGTTGGATCTTTGATCCGAGGCCCTGATAAAATATTTGCCCTGTCCAAGCACATAAAAGGAGACAATTAACCTCCATTTTATTCAAACTATTCTAAATGCAAGATGATGCATGTAATGCAATATTTATATCATGAAATGCAATCCTATGCTTAAGAACATGCAAAAATAGACCTTTTAAGTAGTGTAATTGTGTTTACATCAACACCCAAAGGAAGTACAAATGGTTGGTGTAAAGAACATCTACCATCCATGAGTCAACTTTTGAAAAGACTTTATGAAGCAGTCAAAAACTTACAGAAAAATCAATCCAACCAAACAAATTTTCAATCTCAGAATCAAGACCACAGAAATCAAGCGAGGAAAAAGTCATGAATTTTTCCTAACGGTCTGCTATGAAAAATAGATGGTGCTAACATATATTATCAGTCCAGTTGTACGCGTCCTAAGAGAAAACCTAGTAATGTGCAAACCTCTAAATCTACCTAGAATTTGGATAAGACTAACGTGAGAATCCAAACTCCTATGGGTGCTCAGAGAGATGAGATGGAAAAGTGTGTTTTTGTGTACCTTATGTGATCATGTAGTGTGTACACGATAATCAAGCCACAGATTATATTGATAAAAAGCACATAAGGTTTCAGAGAATTTAATTGTGTCACACTTTGAATTAGGTTCTTCTCTTCAAGATGTGTTTTCCAAGTAGCTATTTCTCACTCGTTAATCAATTTCAAACAAGATATGGTCTTGCTTAGTTATGTCCAATGTAAGGATGGCAAGAGCTAAAGAAGGATAGAAATTATACCTTGCTCCAGCACTCAATAGTTGATGCACATAGACAAAAAGTAAATCTAGCAGGAGTTGATGCAACCTAAGATGGAATGCCAATGAATATGCTGCTGCTAGATAAGTAAAGATGAAATATTTTTCGTATTTTCAATTTTCCAAATTTTTATGGCCTTTTAATGCAAGAAATCGAATCAAATAGAAAAATAAAGCGGGAAACCTAAAGTGATAAAGAATAAAAGAATAAGCATTCACAGTCCTAATAAACGTCAGTTTATCATTATTCTTATGCCCTAAAACTGATCTAGCTCTTAGAGCTTTAACTTCGCAGATGGGTTTCGGGCTGCATTTAGGCATTTACTTAGGATAGGCATGCATTGCATTTTATTGTATTTTTGATGCATTCACTTGAGTGTCAGGGATAGGCAGAAAGTCAGATCCTGCAAACCTTGGCACTCAGGAAGGCAGAAGATGAAGGAGAAGCTTACATCAGCTAGATCTCAACTAGATCCAGCTTATCCCAGCTGGATCCCAGGTCCTTCTAGCTGGATTAACTCATCCTTAGCTCCATTCAACTCACTCAATTGAATGGTAGCTCAAGCTAGTTCACCTCAGCTTCATTCAGCTCACCTTAGCTGGATGGCAGCTCAAACTAGCTCAAGACAGTTGATCCCAACTCCCTTCCATCCTCTCCAGCTGAAAATAGTTCACTAGAAGATCTACCTGACTAGGTCTAGCTACTACCATCAACTAGCTAAGCCTAGTCAGCTAAAGATGACCTCAACCAGCTTAGGCCAGCTCAAGTCTAGCTCCTAGAGACTCAACTCAGCTCAACTTGGTTGAGCTGAGCTACTTGACCTAAGCTAGCTACTCCAGCTAGCTAGGTAATCTCTGGGAAGACCATACCCAGCTCACTTTAGCTTACATTAGCAGAAGCCAGCTTATCTTAGCTTGACTTAGCAGCTAGCAAAGAACTAGAGAGCTAAGCTAGCTAAGGTAGCTCCTTGTAGCTCTCTTCAGTAGCCATTAGCTCCAGTGCAGCTCCTCCTCAGCTCTCCTCCAAAACCCTAACTCTACCACCCCTCTCCACTACTCATCTACTAACTAAGCTAGCTTAACTAACTTAGCTTAGCTAGTCCACCTCTACGACTACCAAAACTTAATCCTAACCCCCACCTATTTAGCTCCACCACTAACCCTACTTAATTCACCTAGCTAACCTACTCCCATTCCTTTTTTTTTGGTGCCAACAAAGAGGCCACCTTTTAACCCACTACCACCACCAAGGGACACCATAAAGATGGCCCCAAAACTACCTAACTACCCGATGGTAACACCATCATTAGCCATAAATATCTTGAATTAGTCAAAATCAAAAGATAAATGCTCCTAAATAATTACTTGAGGACCATAAATAATTACTTGAGGACCATAATTCCACTCAGATCTGTTTTAAGGAGAAAATAATAAAATAAGATTAAATCTACAGTTTTAACATCACATCATGAATACAGAATAACCACGGGGTCACCTATGGGTTAATTAGAGGTTAATTGAGCATCAAAGACTCAAAAGTGGGTTAGCACTAACAGAAACAGGGTTTCATGCATTTTGAGAACCAAATCAGTACATAAAACCCTAATTATCAAATCCACTTCAATTGAATAGGTTATGGTTAGGTTAAAATTCATCTAAACCTCCTAAAATTCATATAAAAATATTATAAGAGGCTTGGTACCCTTGGTTTGATCATCTACATCTATTTTGACCTAGAATAGAGTTTCAGACGGGATTTTGCCCTAATTTGGGCTTCTATGCAAATTGCCCAATCAAACATGGTCAAAACTCAAATCCAATTTCACCATTATATTTCTTGGGTCCAAATTAGGTTAAGGCCAAAATTTGGGATCAATCAGAATCCATCTTGACGTAGTTTGCAATTTAGTCCTTAAAATCTCTATTCTTCACATCTAAGCCCCTAACTTTCAAATTTATTGCGTTTGGATCCGTAATTCTCATCATTTTCTTCATTTATGTCCCTTCTGCCATTGGCGATGGGAACACACTTTCAGCGAGATTCTAGGGAGGTTTTCTCCCTTGAATCAAAGCCAATCGCCTCCAAATTTAGAGGGAAGGACCTAAAAGAAATTCCTAATTTCTCGAGATACCTTAGAGTCTCCAAATTGACCTATAGAGCTCGAATGAGCTTGAGAAAATTAGGAATTTTCCTCTTTGAAAACTTGGCCAAATGAGGCCTCCTTCTTCAATTGGAGCTCATTCTTAAGCTCTATAAGAAGTTCCCGATCTCTGATCATTCTCCTCAACTAGGTTTTAGGCCAAAAGACCTCTTCTCTCCTTCCTCCGGCCAGCTCCAGCCTCAGCTCTGACGAGCTCTTTGATTCCCTTTAATTGCCCTCTGCCATGTACAATAGGCAGAGGGAGCATCTTCCCTGACTTCATTCGTGCTTAGTGGTTCAAAACCAGGGCTACCTTGACCTTTTCCTCCTCACCATTCTTATCTCCGGAGCATTCACCTTCTTCGGCGCCGGCCAATCATAGCCTTTGCCAAATCCTCCCTCTCTTCTAGATAATCAGGTCTCCTCACTCCCTCTCTCTCCTTAGGTTAGAATCAACCCCTTAGCTTCCTAATTCGACCAACATTCACCTGCCTCCCCCCCTGAAACGTTGCGGCAACCGGGTTTGAGGGTTTTGGTTTTGTTATAACGTTGTAGTAAAGCCGGTTATTACCAACATTTCAAATATAAATTTTTTACTCGGAAAATGAAAGAGTTCCCGAGGTCGAACTCAGGGAGCAAGTCGTATTCTAGAGATATACATGTTTCTTTTACAAAATAAAGAGAGAGGGAAAGAATTTGTTGTGATGTTCTTCTTTCTTTCTCTTTCTTCAGATCTCCTTCTTCTTCTTCCTTGGTTTCTGCTCTTCTTTTTCTGCAGTCTCTTCTGTGAATGTTTCTTCTTCCTTTCTTTCTTCAGATCTCCTTCTTCTTCTTCCTTGGCTGCTGCTCTTCTTTTCTTTCTTTCTTTTGCCTGCCTTCTTTCCTGCTCTGGCTGCTGACCTTCCGTCGTCTGACCCGGTGCTTCGACGACTTAACTGTGCATTTGCTACAGTGCAGCTCCTTCTTCGCCTGCACTTCGTCTTCCGTGGGTCTTCTTCTTCTTCTTTGGCCTGCACTCTTCAGAGTTTTTCGTCAAGAGGCAAAACCTACTCTACCCTCCCCCCCCCGCGTCTCTCTTTCTCTCTGAAACCACTCTTGGGAAAGCTCTCCCAGAGCTACCGGGTAATCGGGTTCGGGTCAGGCCCGGGTCCAGGCCCACCGACGTGCGTGGTGGGCGAGGAGTGCAGTCAGTCTAAGTCGGGTCGGGTCAGGTCCGCGAGGCGTGAGCGCGGACGAGACCGGGTAACCGGGCGGGTGTAAGGGGACCTCACCCCGTGTACTGAGGCAATGAGGGTAGTGCACGAAATCAATTTAAACAGTGGAACGTGTGTGAGGCTTACCGATGTGGGACTAAACGCAGACCGTCCCTCGCGTGCGCCTGCTGGGAGACCGCGGCTTGGCTTCTGTAGCTGCGGCTTCTATCTGCATAAGTTGCTGGCTGGCTGCCTTCGCACGACGCCCCGTACCCCGCAGCAGCTGGAGACCTGGCGTCCTCAAGCCTGGAGCGCGGGAGAAGCTGCTTTAATGTGCGTCAATGGCTGTCGGATCTCAAAACCTGTCGGACACGAATATGGCCTCGCGGCCTAATCAAACCACTGGGGAACCTTCGCCGTGGCACGGCGAAGGTGAGGAGCTGCGCGGCAGGCCGTAAGGAGGTGTCTGGTGGCAGCCCTGGGTCGGACTGCAACCGGAGGAATGGGTTTGTTCGGGGGAGTGTTACGGAGGTGTGGAGTGGCAGTGGAGGGGTGGGAGGTGCTCAGTGTGATGAGGCGGAGGTGCGGTGAGGGTTGGCGAGCCGTGTGGGTTGCTGAGGTGATGGGAACGGCTCGCCGGAGGGTGGTCGGAGGCGAAGGGGGTGAAGGTGGTCAGGGTCGGTAGAGGGCTTAATTGAATAAATTGAAAACAGGGAAAGAAAGAGGAGGAGAAGGGGAGTAGCTCTAGCTTACTTGCAGGGACGAAGGGGGAGGAACAGGGCGACAGTCGTATCGACTGTCGCCGGAGAAGACGATGCTCAGGAAGAGGGGCGGCGGCGAGCAGAGAGCCGGAGAGGCGCCAGCTGGGTGCGGCGTGGCGCGGGAAGAGCAGGGGAGGAAGTCTCTGCTGCTGATATTGCGGCAGAGCGAAGAGGTGGAGGGGGAGGAAGCCGCCGGAGCTGGTGAGCGTCTGCCGGAGGAAGAAGAGAAGAAAGCTGGGGGTTTTCTCCGTCAGATCCAGGCTGCCCTGGTCGGTGGAGCAGCGGGGGGTATTTATAGGGATGAAACAGGGAGGAAGGCGGAGGGAGACGACGTGTCTCCCTCGCCGGAGAATGGTCGGAACACGAACCCATACCGTCCGTGCGTTCGCACGGCCGGTATGGTGGGCTACAATGACCAGGGGGGTGCCCCTGCGACGGCTGACGACGCAGGGCACCCCCGGTTTACTTGCCAGGTCCCCCACCTCACCCTGCGCGGCGCCATGCTCCGCGCAAGGTCGCCGGAGCATGGTGCTGGCAGGGTTTTGCAGGAGGGACCTGATTGCAAAGAACGAAGGAGAGTTAGGGGCCAAAATGCGAGGGTTCAAAAGTTGAGGGCCAAAGAGTAAATATATGAGGACCAAAGTGTGAAGTCGGTCAAGGAGGTTTCTTCTTAGGCTCAAGTTTTTATACATGACTAATTAGGACCTAAGGAATCTGATGGTGAATTTCATTTTCATATTAAACCTTGTTTGACCGGTCAATTTGCGCAAAAACCCAAATTAAGTTATTAATTGGGCATGGTTCTCAATGTAGGTCAAAATGGGTTCTAAAGGCCAAATTGAAGGTTCTAAACCCTAGAGATTATTTTTCTATGAATTTTAGAGGGTTTATTCTATTTTTACTTTGCCTCGAACCTTGTGAATTGAAGTGGGTTGTTTTAGGGTTACAGATTATCATTTGGTTCCTTGGAAGTGCTGTAGCCCTTACTAGATCATCTCATCCCACTTTTATTCTTATTAAGCTGTTTTGACCTGTGTTTGGGCCCTGAATTACCCTGTATGCAGATTATACTGGTAAAATTGCACTTTTACCCCTTATGACTGGTTTTCTTCTCAAACTCAGAATTCTCTGAGTTAAGCCTTTCCTTGAGATATGTAGGAGCTTTTATCCTTTGTATTGGGTCAAAATGAGCTAGTTATGGCTCATGATGAGGTTCTCATCACCCCCCATCTTCTTCGCCTTCGGTGAAGGTCCGACGATATCGTTCGGCCACACCTCACCACAAAACTTACCGTCGCCACCACCAAAACATCCGCCTCACCTCCACAAACAAAAACCCTCAAGAAATTGAGGGCTTTGTTCACCCAAACCCTCCGTCGACCAACCCACCTTCCTGCCTTCATCCCCGACTTTGGTTAGCCACCATACACTCCCAAATCCCACAACAACACCATCACAGCCTTCGCCATGCCCCGGCGATGCTGATGAATGATCTAACTGGGACAATCAGCCCATATTTCTCATCGCAAGTCTTCTCCTGATCAGTGCTCCACCGCCGCCATCTTCTCTGACAGCGTTCATCCCCTTCCACCCACCATCCCACCTTAGACCTCAGACCACTTGCATTCAATGCGGATTCATCTGAAGAGCACACTTACAGTGACAATTGAAGGAAGCAACGTAGGTCAGCAGCAATTGAAGCAAGTTTCATCCATTGCATGCATGCAAAGAAAACATGCACTCTTAATGCCACATCGTGGACAATAGTGAAGGCAACAGTGGATAAATTGAATCTTTGTAGTTGCCTTGTTTCCCCTTCACACGAGGAGTGAGGTACCCCATGCACATGACCTACACACCCTCCCCCATGCCACACGCACATGGGCCTGGACCTTGACCTGGACTGATTACCCATGTGCTGACCCAATTAGAGAGAAAAAGGAATTTTTTAGGAAGGCAGGGGATCGATTTTTCATCGGGATTTGTGCCTTGTTGCCTTGAGATGTATGCTTATACGCTCAATACTTAGGCATTTTCTAAGGCTTGGTGTGGACTCGAATATGCTTATTTAATATGGTGATATTATCGTCAAAATTAGTATAGTGAGTTAACCTAAATCGAGTCTACACTAGTTTCACAAAAAAAATTTTAACTTGGTCTACTTGATTTTGTTTTGGTCACCTTTAGGCCCAGGGTCGATCTCAGGGAGGCGGGAATTAGGAGATTAAGGAGTTTCTACGCCTTTCCTAGAACGTATCTCTTTCTTACGTTTATTATGTTTTTGATTTTTTTTACTTTTAAGATTTTTGTGATAATGTTGTCCTTGAGACATACCCTCAAAAAATGAAGTCCTTGGCCTTGAACCAAATGGTCCTTGACTTGAAGCCAATTTAGGATTCCAAAATTTATCTTGTCACTCACAAGATCGAGTACCTGCAAGATAAGAATTATCTTTTCTCTTCTATACTTTTTTTTAGTATTTTTAATAGCTAGCATAAAAGACAAATGAAGGCAAAATAAAATGCAAGGAAAGAAATAAAAAGAGATACTTAGCTTAGTGTATATATATATGTATATAGTAGATATGTAAGTGGATATAGAATAGATATAGATATACAGATACTATATAAATAGGGGCGGAGATGGAAATGAGGATGGGATGTAGCACGGTGTCAAGTTGGTCCATGTCTAGCAAGACACAACTAACATGAGTAAGTGCCGCGTAAAGTGTGGAACGGATGTGTGTGAGTGTGGGTGGAAGCGCTTGCTTTGTGTGGGCGTTGTAGGGACAAATGCAACTTGTGCAAAGATCCATACAACACAAGCCACGGTGGGGTGTAGTGCATTGGTGTAAGAGGTGAGGGTAATGTGCATAGATGGAATATATATATGGGTGAATAGGTGATAAGTATATAGATGGAGTGGATATATATATATATAGATGGTGATATACTAGAAATATATATATGTAAATATGTATATATATATCTATAGATCTATTATTATATTAATATATCACTTGTGGTCAAGTGGTGAGGATGGATAATTCTCAGTCAAGAGACTCAGCTTTGAATCACACAATGGGCCCTTCTAAACAAAACTAGATAAAATCAAAATAAAGAGGGGAACCCACCAGTGTCTACCTATTCGTGCTGAACTAGATGTCAGTGGTCTTCGCCATGGGGTTAAGCCCACGGAGAAGATTTCCTTGTGCTTTGCGTACCTCTCTATTGAGAGGGGTAGAGAGTAGGAGGGGAAGAGAGGGAGGGTAAGCCGGTGGGTGTGTTGTGTGAGGGCCTGCTGTGGAGTGAAACGGGATGGAAATGGTAGGGTGTGGGGTGGAGACCGGTTCCCCCCCTCAAGGGAGGGCTGCATACTCTTTTATAGAGAGAGCGTGCACCTCTCCCCATGCAAATGGTACGAGGGAGACAAGTGGCGAGAAGATGGGTGGATAGGAAGGGGCGGCCATGTGAAGTGTGTGCACAGCTCCATGCAAAATGCAGCTGGTTGGTGGAAAATAAAATAAGGGTGGTGAATTTGCAATGCAAGCACATAATGAAGATGTTAATTATTATGTGTGTTTGAGATGGGATGGATTGTTATGAAATTGAAGTGGATTGAATGGTCATTTGCTCTCACTATCTTCCCCTCTTTAAAAATTCATGCAAGTGAATATTTACAAATACAAGTATGGCTACCTAAAATGCATGGGTGATGTTAGGAAATAACATAAGATGACATATTTATAGGCGTAGCTTGCTGTGCAATCAATGCTCTGGCTCTGTTAAGGCCTTGTGCCTGTTTTGTGGTTTGGTGATACTTAAGGCATCTAAGATTTGCCTCCGACGTCTGGTTGTGGCATTGGTTGAAATATTGTGGAGATATTTGAGTTATTATCTAACATGGATATTTGAATAAGTGGTTGAGACCACTATTGGAAAATTTGCGTGGCTGATTTCATTGGGATATGTGCTTAATGTGGGAGATTAAGTGGTGATTTAAATCACCATTTTTAAGGTTTCTAATCTTCTTGTTGTCGCATTATTTCTTGAGATATAATTGTCACTATTAATATCATTTTGAGTAGATTTTATTCAATGCATATCTTTATCATTATGCTCATTGGTTTATATTGTGATTAGTGTTGTAAATTCCAATTTACTCCCTGCGAACGACCTCAGACTCACTTATGTTTTCGAGCATTTATAAATTTAAATGTTGTCGTGATTTTTGTCCTATACTACGATACTATATTTTAAACGACAATTTTTGCACGCGAGAGATCTTCCGCACAATCAACCACTCCAGGGCAGGTAAAATTTTTCTTCTTCCCTAATCATCTCCTAATCTTAGGAAAGAGAAAAAAGAAACAAAATAAATTAGGATTCACTTGCCTTATTTTCTTTGTAATATCACTTAAAGGCCAAAAGTTTCCTAATTTGCGAAATTGATTTAAATTTGATTGAACTTGAGACGATTTTGATTAGAGATCCCCATCCTAATTTTTTGTACCTATTAGGGATTTATGCTAAAATTTCTAAGCATCTCAGACTATTCACATTCTTATTTGAGTCCAAGGTGCCATATTTGAGATCAAATTAGACTTGAAATAGAGCCAGTTAGGGCTTCCACATTAGGGTTCTCAAGTGTTAGTACACACTTGCATACAATAAAGGGAACTAATCTTCCCGCATTTGTGTGTCACCTAAGCCCTTATTTGAACTGATCTATACAAATAAATGCTAAAATCATGGCTCTAAATTCACCAGAACCCTAAAATTTGAGACTTAATAACTGAGAGTCAACTCAAGGTGATTTGGGTCTTGACCCAAATTTCATCCTCAACCTTAGGGCAGGTCAGGTGAAGTTGGTCTACTTTGTGAGTCAACCAACCTACAAATTAGGTCGGAATTTGAATCAACTTCTAAATCAAGTGAAATTCAAGGCACAAATTAGGGCTAAAATTAGTAGACTTAAAGTCTCAATTCGCACATTTCGATATACTTGGATCTGCGGTGACAAGGAAGGTCGAGTGGGGGAAACCCGAAAACCTGTGGGGACACTCTACCGTGTAGGGGTTTTTGTGAGACTCTCCCTTCTTGGCTGCCCAAGTAATTCTCAGCTGTGTGGATTTCTGATTCAGAGATATCATCTATCTCGAAATAGCTTTAGTCATCCAAAATTTTTGGGTGCCTTGATTGGTTCCAATACACATCCAGTCCTTCATCTATTCTATAGTGCTCATACATAGGAAAGGTCCATAAGTTTTACCTAGAGACGTTCATTAGAGTTGATCTTCTGTGGGAATTCTGATCTGATCTGATCAATTCAATCTGGACCTGAATTTGATTCTACATCTTGATCCACCACTTGATTTGAAGATGTAACCTGACAACATAAAAAAACTATTTAGAAAACCTAAATCTTGTATGAACATGAAAGAGAAAATGATCGAGGCTGCTCTTAGACATCATGACGAGTATTACAAAACCTCAAATCCCTTCAGAAGCATTCAGGTTAATGTGTCAGAGACAACAACACTCATTGTGAATTGTGCCCATCTGATGTTGACCAAAATGATAAATGGTTCAACCCTGGATGCCCTCATAACAGAATTCAGTAAATTGTGGGAAATGCATAGCATAGAGGGCTTACAATGCATTACAAATCCACCACTCTGGGAGACACACCAAGATGACATTGAGAAACGTGGAAATATGTTAAATCTGTTACAACAAGTCATTGATCAGACATGCCCATATCTCCATTCAGAAACTAATGATGAATCTTATAGCAATGTTGAGGATCAAAATGATTTCCCAGAGCTTGGGTTCGAAAGTAGAGATTATTGTGGACCCTTAACCTAAATGGAATCATATTCGAATTTTGTGCAAAATAACATACCTGATCAAAATATGGGTTGGGTGAATCCAATTGCAGGTGTTCTTGATTATCAACCAGCTATAGAGAGCCATGAAGCTGGTCCATCATGCCTTGATTTACCAAACACCTGTGATGAGCTTGAGTCAGAACCTCTCGAGGATGTAATTCCCATACCTTATCTTGCTTAGGTAATCATCGAGAGTGATTCTGACATCCCAATATAACCATGTCCAGATTTTAGTGACCAAATTCCTACCCCTGACCTATAATATAGATCTAAGCCTATTTGGGATGATCATGAGGCCCAATGTGATTAGAATCAACTTTTAGATCTGAATTGTGATTTTGGGCTCGTATTTGATGATTATACCTTTCCAGACTCCTCAGATGGACAAATTGATTTTTTAGATGTTGCATCGATTTACAATACAAAAACAGAGTTGGAAGATGATGCAAACACGTTTATTGAGGGTAAAATGCCTATTCATGTATGTTCCTAGGCTTAGATTTGCATTTCATGCTATAAATATTGCATAGCATGCATCATTCTGCATTTAGATTAGTTGTATATAATTTAGGTTAATTGCATCCTTTTGTGGTTAGGAGAGAAGGATATTTATTTTGGAGCCTCGAATTACCAATCCAACCATACGGATCTGATAAAAACGACGATCGGAGTCTAACGCCTCTGAAATCGCCTCGATCGGAGTCCCGTAGCACCATATGCAGTCTGAGAAAGATCAACGGCCAAGAGACTAGAAGACAGAATTTGGAGCTTCAAATGATAAATCCAACTGCGCGGATGGATTCAGGTCGACGATCGCAGCCTAATAAAGCAAAAATCGACTCAATTCGACCTCTGTAGCAGCCCCTACAACAAGAAGAAGATGGACTGCCCAGACTATGCCATGTGGCGCAGCCCAGGCCACCAGCAGACGCACGCAACACTGCACGCTTGCAGCAGCGCAGGTGCGTGCGCATGCGCGCAGCACCAATGCGTGGGCGCGCGCGTGTGCGGTAAGGCAGGAGCGGCACCAGCGCAGCGTGAGGTGGACTACAGCGATGCATGAGCTGGACTTACAACGATGCTTACAGCTGTCGGTAATTCATTGCATGCCAGTAAAGCCAGCTGTGGGCGCCAGCGGGAATGAGCTGCCTACAGTGACGTTTCCAGCGACGGCTTGGATGTCACTAATGGTCCCATACCGATTTTTGCCTCTTCTCCACCACTATAAATGGACCTACACCCCCTCCCTTCCAAGCCATCTCTACCTACTCTACTCCCACCTACTCCCAAGCTCTAGCAAGCCTACCAATGTTCCATTAGAGCTTGTTCTCAAGCTCCCAAGGTGCCTATTAGTGTAGCAAACCTCTGCCCCACCAAATACTCCTCTAACTTCCCATCTCCCTTCATAGGTCACCTTGGAGCCGTCCTCCCACCTCCATTCTGGTAGCAGTTCAACTCCATCTTCTCACCTCCATTCCAGAGCTATGCCGAAGCTTTCCTCAACCCAAGGTCCTCTAGCATCTCACCTCCGTCGTCCTGCTCCTCACCTCCTTCATCCGAGCTTCCGCCAGTCACCGTCGTCTCGCCGAACAGCCGATTCGGGAGATTTCCTCTCACCTCCCTCTCTTTTTATGCTTTTGTAGTTCATTGTAATCGACATTGAATTGATATATATATCATACTTGTTCCACATCTCTATCTTGTGAATCATTTGCTTGTCTTTTATTTCAAAAACACAAAAAAATAACAAAACCCTAAAATACCAAAAAGAAACGAATCGAAGTGCGATTTTCAACTAAAGTAAACGTCGCCTCCCTGTGTTCGACTCGGGACTCCCTTGGAGTTTCGATATAAATTTTATCTGATCGACGTGTTTTGCAACTACAATGACGAGTTACTTGTGACCTCGATTTCTAACACGTGAAACACGCACGACCAGAAGAGTTGGGATTTGATTGGATCTACCCTAGGTGCCCAGATTCGAGCCTATGCCTAATAAGGACACCTTTTTTAGCTTGGAATTTGAGACTAGGTTAGACCAAAGTCAGGTTGTTGATTCCATGCATCATGATTTATTTAGTGGTGGAAATCCCAATCTGGAATCAAGTTTAGAAATTGATTGTTGCAAATTCTCTGATGATTTTGAATCATACTCTGATTTCGAAGAACCTTTGTTTCCAGATGATTACGAACCAGTTTACGACCTCAGCATTCACGACCCATTCTTTGATTTTGACTCTGAGGTCCCTGATCCCAAGATTATTGATTCAAAATCATATTCCATTGAACTGGAAACATTTTGTTATGATCTATAGGAATCATAAATAGTAAGTGCCGAGAGTATCCACAATCCACAGCTTGAATCTTTCACTGATCCAGATTTCCATGATCCTATAAGCACTCTCCAAGCATTTACATTTGATTGAGATTAGATCATGAAAAAGACTCTCTACATTGCACTCTAATTTCGAAGCAGCCACATCTCATATAGAGCCTTTCAAAATCTGATCCCAACCTCGACCCGCCACTGGAATCAATTTCTACTCAACTCACCTCTATCTGATCTGATCGCATATGATTCACTTCCATATTTTGATCAGGAATCAAACACTGATCAGACCAACAATCACATCTTATCCTTCTCTGATCCCACCAGTAGGGTTCCTATATTTTCCACAGATCCATTATCATTTGAGTACCCCTACTCTGATTAGGCTGAATCGATTCAACCAAATCCTAAATTTGCATTTCCATACCTTTTTGAGCCACAAAGCATCTAGTAGGCTACATACCTATTGATTCATATCTATCAACCCACCAGACTGATTTGGTTCGATCTGCATCATCAGCCTGTTGATCTGAACAAGCACCTGGTTGCACCAACCAAGCTACTCATCAAGGTGCTTGTTCTACAAAATTCCTCCAATATGACCACCCCTTCTCCTTGATCACCTTCTACTCGATTGAAGGCATTGAATTTAGCGCTTAACGGGAGGCAACCCGTCATTCCAAAAACCCAAGACCTTTCTAAACATCTTTTTGAGCTACACTCCCATTGCACTTTAGGATTCAACTTTAGAACAACTGATTTCACCTTTGATACTTGTATCAAAGCTTAAAATCATCCACAACAGTCATCCCAACCCATTCACCCACCCTTTGACCCTGTTCTAAACCTTGAACCAAGCTGAATTCGTACCCACCTAGTTTGCAATGAGGACATTGTAAAACTTAGACAAGAGGGTGTTAAAGTGCAAAACAAATGGAAATTCAATTCTCTGAGGGATTCTCACAAAAAATACATATTCAAAAAAGAAAGGAGAAAGGGGACGAAAATTTTCAAAATTGATTGAAAAATCTTTCTTAAGGAGGAAAAGAGGAGGAAATACAACAAATGACAAAAGGAGCAAAAATCAGAAATAAAATCGATAGTCTTAGCAATTGATTATGGGATTTACTTAAGTTCTAGACCAAATCAAAATAAAGATTTAAGTTCTAAAGTGTTAGAGACAGAAATTAGTAAAGAGTGCTGATCTTAGGCCTCTTGGGCTTATTTTAGGGCTTAAACACTCACGTATTTGTTAAGATCTGATTTAGTCCTCAAGAACTTGAGGAAAGTACGAGACTAATGTATTAAGTCTAAGGCTTAGGGATTATTCGGCCCCATTGCCTGCCCTTTGGTTTGCAGGATTTGATAACTTAAGCACCCAAAAATCACACACTAGTTTGGTTCATGTGCTTAATGAAGAAATAATGTCAAAAGTGTTCTATTCTGAAAAAGTCATCTTGAAGATCTAGCTTAGGAGTGGCTCGAAGACACAAATTTATTGGACGAGTTCCCAGCACGGAGAGGTGGAATGAAAAATACTCCCCTCGAAGATGCGTAATAACATTTCGTCTCCTCGGTGCTTGTCTCCTAGGATATCTAAATATCCTATCGGGGGCACGTAAGCAACTTGTGCTGGTTCAGGTGCCATGGGTGAGACTATTTTGAAATATCGATTGCCAGGGCCTGAATTTAGCTACAGAATGCCATGGATGACACTATCCCAAAGTGTCGAAAGCTAGGGTTCTGGGGGTTACCATGGGTGGTGCTATCTCGAAGCATCGAAAGCCAAGGACCCTTCGAGGATTGATGGTGGGGGCAAGGAATCCAATACAAACCGTGTTTAGGGCCATTCGAGGATGAATTTAAGGAAATGTAAAAAGAAAAGAGAGAAAACTCTGAAAATGAAAAATCCTTCTCTATCTCCCTCTTACCCAAATGCACTGGCAAACTGAACCTGGACTTGATACATTCTACTCAGGGGTGCCTTAACTGTTGGGATCAATGAACCTCTGGGCAATTTTTGCTAGCCTTAAAAACCTTTGCGATAGACCCAGGCTGAAGCCAATCAAGTTAGGATCTTGGCTAGTACTTGAGGACCTCTGGGCCTATTGTTGGTATTCTGATCCAATTTCTAGAGAAGTACAAATCAGGCATCTGAACATCAAAAGCATGGTCTAGAGATCTAATTCTTTCCATAAGATTTTGCTAGGGCCTAGCAAAAGTTAGGCATGGGGGTATGATGATACCATCATCATTACCTATAACTAGATTGAATTAGTCAGAATCAAGAGATAAATGCTCTTGAATAATTGCCTAAGGAAATAATTCCACTCAGATCTATTTTGAGGAGAAAATAATAAAATAGGGTTAAATCTATAATTTTAACATCACATCATGAATGTAGAGTAACCACGGGGTTACCTAAAGATTAACTAGAGGCTAATTGAGCATTAAAGATAAAAAAGTGGGTTAGCACTGATAAAAATAGGGTTTCACGTATTTTGAGAACAAAATCAGTACATAAAATCCTAATTATAAAACCCACTTCAATTGAAGAGGTTTTGGTCAGGTTAAAATCCATCTAAACCTCCTAAAATTCATAAAAAAATTCTAAGAGACTTAGTACCCTTGGTTTGACCATCTGAACCTATTTTGACTTATAATAGAGTTTCATACAAGATTTTGCCCTGATTTGAGTTTCTGTGCAAATTTCCTAATCAAATGTGGTCGAAACTCAAATCCAATTTCACCATTAGATTCCTTCGGTCCAAATTAGGTTAAGACCAAAATTTGGGCTCAATCAAAGTCCATGTTTACCTAGTTTACAATTCAATCCTTAAAATCTCTATTTTTCACATCCAAGCCCCTAACTTTTAGATTTATTGCATTTGATCCTTAACTTCTCGTCATTTTCTTCATTTAGGTTGATGCCGCCATTGGCGGTGGGAACGCACTTTCAACAAGATTCGAGGGAGGTTTTCTCCCTTGAATCAAAGCCAATCACTTTCAAATTTGGAGGGAAGGACCTAAATGAGATGCCTAATTTCTCGAGATACCTTAGAGACTCCAACTAGACCTATAGAGATTGAACGAGCTCTAGAAAATTAGGGATTTTCCACCCTAAAATCTCAGCCAAATTAGGCTTCCTTCTTCAATTAGAGCTCATTCTTGAGCTCTATAAGAAGTCCCTGATCTCTGATCATTCTCCTCAACTAGGTTTTAGGCCAAAAGACCTCTTCTCTCCTTCCTCCGACCAGCTCTGACCTCAGCTTCGGCGAGCTCTTCGATTCCCCTTCGTCGCCCCGTGCCACATACAATAGGCAAAGGGAACATCTTCCCGACTTCATCCACGCCTGGTAGGCCAAAACCAAGGTTGCCTCGACCCCTTCCTCTTCGTCGTTCTCATCTTCAGAGCATTCACCTTCTCCGGCACTGACCAATCACAGCTGGCATTAAATCCTCCTTCTCTTCGTCCACAATTAGGTCTCCTCACTTTCTCTCTATCCTTAGGTTAGAACCAACCCCTTAGCTTCCTAATTGGGCCAACTTTCACCTGCCTCCCCCTCCATCTTCTCCGCCTTTGACGAAGGTCCGACAATCTCATCTGGCCAAACCTCACAACGAAACTTACCATCGCCACCACCGAAATGTCCTCCTTGCCACCCCAAACAAAAGCCCTCAAGAAACTAAGGGCTTTGTTCACCCAAACCCTTAGTCGACCAACCTACCTTCTCGCCTTCATCCCCGACTTCGACTGGCCGCCATACACTCCCAAATCCGACAACAACACCACCACCGCCTTCACCAGACTCTGACGATGCTGATGAATAATCTAACAAGGGCAATCGGCCCGTATTTTTCTTTGTAAGTCTTCACCTGATCGAAGCTACGCTGCCGCCGTCTTCTTCGACAGTGTTTATCCCCTTCCACCCACCTTAGACCACTTGCATTCAATGTGGATTCATCCGAAGAGCTCACTTGCATTGGCAATTGAAGGAAGCAATGCAGATGCAGTAGCAATTGAAGCAGGTTTCATTCACAGCATGCACATGAAGAAAACATGCACTCTTAGTGCCACATCGTGGACAATAATGAAGGCAACAGTGGACAAATTGAATCGTTGTTGTTGGCTTGTTGCCTCTTCACACGGGGGGTGAGGTCCCCCATGCACGTGACCTACGCTCCCTCACCCGTGCCACACCCATGCAGGATTGGACCTTGACCTAAATCGAATTACTTGTGTGTTGACTCGATTAGAGAGAAAGAGAAAGGAATTTCTGAGGAGGGTGGGGGGGTCGAATTTTGCATCGAGATTCATGCCTTATTGCCTCGAGATGTGTGCCTATACACTCAATACTTATTCATTTCTGAGGCTTGGTGCTCTAGCTCTATTAAGGCCTTGTGCCTATTCTGAGGTTTGGTGATACTTAAGGCGTCTGAGATTCACCTCCGACATCTGGTTGTGGCATTGGTTGAAATACTGAGGATATATTTGAGTTATTATCTGATGTGGATATTTGAATAAGTGGTTGAGACCACTGTTGGAAAATTTAAGTGGCCCCCTTGAACGACCCTAGTTGCTCTACTATATAGGTATTATAAATTTAAGAGTTGATTGGTTTTATGCGTACAACGGCACTATTTCGCATATTTAACAAAATGCATAAAATCCACATCAAGTCCAAATTATTACAGCAATTGTGTGAGAATAGGCTCTCACAACTTATGCCTATACAAATCAACTAAGAATGGAAATGAAATCAAAACCTAAATCCTAATGTTTAAACTAATCTAAAAATGGCTCTGTCGAAGAAGTCCTAGAGTCGAAGAAACACCAGGAAGTAGGGCCACCGGGAAGTAGAGCAATCCTCCAACTCCTCCTCAGGTGCCATGAAACAAAAGAAAAAGGATTAATAAGACAAATGTGTACAAAATGAATCAAAGAATATAACGAATCAAAGAATGTATATACAAAAAATAATATGAATAAAAGAATGAATATATACAAAGAACATGAAAAATATATACAAAAATAAACAAAAAAAAAATTTTAGCGTATAGAGAGTTACCTCCCCAGCAATGGCACCAAAAAAATGTTCGCATATGTTCATCACATCATAAAATTGCACTATTACCAGGTTTGAATCCCCGACAATGATGCCAAAAAATGTTCGAAGACCTTCTGCATCGCATGTTAATTAAATTTGGTTAAGTTATTTACACTATGTTAACTAAGTAATGCCTAAGCCAAGGCACAAAAAGTGTATATATAAGTCTACTCTAAATCTATTCTAACATTTATTCTTATCTCTACTAACAAACACAAGCGTCACTAAAGTCCTTAACTTAATAAAAACGTAGGAAAATTTTTAGTTGGTGGACCCATTTGTTCACAGAATCAACGACCCTTGCTAGGCCCTGATTTGTTAATTGTAGATTTTTGTATAGTTTCATGCCAAAACACACCCACATGCACGTCCAAACTTGCCCACACACCTACTGTGTCTCGAGCTCACCCGCGCACATCCACGTGGCCGCACGTGTTCACACATGCGCACATAATTGTTCCTATATGTTCATGGTCATTCACATTGCAGTGTATTCTGCGTGGCGCACAAACCTCTATATGTGAGTTTCCAGAACTAGTCGCGGTCGATGTGGGACTACTAGCTCCTGATTTCAGCGTGAATCAAGTGTGTGATTACGTACGATTTTGCCAATTTCGAACCTCAATTTAGGTGCTTAATTTAGGAGTATTTTCAAATTAAATTATATCATCTTGAAGCCTATACAAAGGGATACTTATTGGTATATTTTATTTACAATAATTAATTATTTTATTATATTTAAAAAATCATTAAATTACTCAAATATACATGCTAATTTAATACTTAATCGGTTAATTAAAGCACAATTTGATAAATTAATTACTAAATTGACTTATAATTTAGTTAATTTATATTATTAACTATTTATTACATATTTTTAATTTATTTTAATTTATGCACATTTAAATACATGATTTATAGAGATATACACATATTTACATTATAAATACTATTCTATGGTACAAACAAGGTATAAATAGGTTGAAAATACTTAAAATTATAATATACAAGTATAAAACATAATTTACTTTGATAATTTATTAATTTACTAATTTAATTTATATTGACTTAATAATCTAGCTAATTAACTTAATAACATACTTGTGTGTAATATATACATAAATAAATAAATGTATGGGTATGTTATAGTATATTATAATTACTTTAATATATATTTACAATTATAAATAAAATTATACGCATATACATACCTATTTGTACTTACATAGGTTTATGTACATTTAATTTAAATAAATAAATAAATAGTTATATAATTATAGTATATAATGTATAATTCAACATAAAAATTTATTTAAATAAATATAATAAATATATAAATGATTTATCTACATTATATGTGTATAAGTTACTATATCTAATTAACTTGGTATAATATAGCTATTTACAATTATAAATACTATATACGAGGTCTTTTTATAGACTTTTAGGCTTTTTCAGATTTTTATGTTCCTTTTATGTTTTATAGAGATAGGAGAAGAGAGAGAAAAGGTGAGAAGAGAGGAAGAAGGTTCTTTTTAGTGCTTTGTATATGGAGTTCTTTATTTCATACCAGAATAAGCTTAATCATCTACGGGTATGTTTTACCAACAAGAGGACTTGAAATCTACTCTAATTTGACACACACCTAAAACTATCTCTAATATAACTCAAAACACAATTATTTCATTTATTTACATTATTTTTGTATTTTTTTAAGTATTTACAAATTGACACAATGTAGGCTTAAAATAGTGTTGAGATGATGAACCTAAAAACTAAGTTCTAAAGTCTGGAACTGATAGATGAGCTTTCAAACATAACCAAACATCGACATTCAACATATTTGAATCATTAAAACTTGATTTTAACTTCAGATTTCATTAAAACTCAGATTGGACAGTTTATGCATGATGAATATTGCTGACAATGATTTCAGACAGAATTTATAATCTCTTCAAATACGATTTCAAGTCTGGAAATCAGATGTGAATACTCAAGAACTTCGAGAAAACAATATGCAACATGATTAAGTAATAGATCATTATTTTTAAATCTAATTTTCATCAACATTTCAGATTTGATAGTTTACATAACAGGCTGCTGACAATGACTTTAAACAGAAATTACAAACTATTTTCAAATCACATTTAACTCAAACAATTGTACATGAATGCATATCAAAGGAAACTCCATCAGTACATGACACCATCAGCTCATTTAGCATTTAAAAATCAACTCAGACCCAACAGATTCCACAAGTGCAGCAGCTGCTGCTATAATTCAGCTGAATAGAAGGCTCAAATCAGATGTTGTTAGGTCTGATCTGAGGAAAATCAAGACCAAATCAAATCTGGAAGAGCAAGGTCTGAATGCTATTTATCCCAGACAATCAGTTCATCCATAATTTACTCAAAACTGGAAATATATCTCATGGAAAATTCTCCAGATCAACAGAATAGAGCAGCAGCTGCTGCTACTTAGATCTGAATTAGACCATTGAAATCCACATTTCCCTCGTCGCAAACACTCTAAAACTGATCTAGAAATCACTGAGCATCAATTCATAGGTCAGCAAACCCTAAAACCCTAGTTTGATTCTCATATCACGCTATAGATAGCGTGAACATGAGAGCTCAAATTAGGCCTTGAATTCTTTATAAAACCATCTCCAACTCCTCATTTAAACCCTTCAAAAATCAATCACCCTTCGGTCATCAAATTAAACTCACTTTGGATTGAGACACAATGTCACCCAAGTTGGGCTTTTAATTTGGAACCACCTAGGGGATTTGATGACCTAGAGCTTCTAAACACTAACAATCAGTGTTCAGGACCTCAGGGCTATTCTAAGAAAACTAGATGGTTATGGCTAAGTCTCATCTTAGTGCATCTGAGATTCCTTGGCCAAAGCTACCCAAAATGAAGAATAAATTGGGTGGATGCTCATCTTAGACTAAACATCTAATTGAAATCCCTCATATTCATCGCAATACATACAATTATGCGAATAAAAACTCAATTCACTCAATCAAACCTGTTTCAAACCAAATTGAATCCCAACCTATCAATTGGGCATAAAACTCAAATCAAAATCAATCAAGCGAATTGACGCAATTAAAACCAGATGGGGGTCCTTGTGATTAGATGAAGTAAATGGAGACCCCCAGCTGCATTTGAGCATGATTTGGATCTGAGAGTTAGAGAACTTCATATCCAAATCAACTCTGATGAATGGAGTGGATTGCAGATCAAATTGTTGAGGGAATAAAATGAATGTGATCGTGAGGTGTAGGGGAAGAAGAATGAACACGCGAATGCAAGCGAATTTGCCTCTCTGATCTGAATTGATCAAAGAGGTCTGATCGAGGTGTGCTAACTCTACAACTAATATATACCTATTCTAAGCAATCAATCGATGTAATTGTGATCTAAATTAACTAGAAAATAGTAAATCTATCTACAAAAGCAAGTTAAAGCCTATCTAACAGAGGAATGGGATTCCTGGGCTACAGCTGGTCACTGCAGCGATGAAGGGGGAGGAGAGAGTCTCCAGTGGAGTGAATGAGGTCCCTAGATCCACAGTTGGTGGTTGTTGTGATGAATTGAGGAAGAAGGGAGTCTCATGAAGTAGGGACTTATTTGAGGAACCACAACACTTGGGATGTTGTACTATGCTGCCCAGAGGTAATTTCTATACTTATGGGAATCATGGAACAGGAAGATACTAGATCTTCCGATGTGGTTTCGATTTTTTTGATCATTTTACCATCAATTTATTTTTGTATTTAGTTTTTCGAGCATCAAATTGTCTATGAATCAAATTGAAATGAATTTTTAAAAAATGATTGGATTTTACACTTCCATGATGCCACGAGGTCGAACCATTCGAGCTCCAACACCTATGAATCACCTGATTCAATAGAAAGGGAAAAGTTGGTCTATAAATCCAAGTGCAAGGTAAACCACATGCTTACGCCCCTCGATACCAACTCAGTAAGGAAATCCCTATTCAGCCATGTAACTAGGTTGTCCACTAAGAAAGGGATGTTTCTACATAAAGAAATCCCTCCAAGAGTAGTATGAATCCTCTACCAAGTAATCTTGGTCATGGGCATGAGGGATCCCCCCATGTAGCGGGAAAATTATAAGGCTTGTAGGGAAAGTTATGAAGAGAGCTTGCTTGCAGAAGGAAACAACCACTATGTTTGGGATCAGTATGACACCTAGCATTTGCATCTTAACATGCATCAAATTGCATAAAACCTTGATTGGTTTGCAAAACTGATGAACGGGTTTTGGCGAAGAAAAATCAAGGTTTCGAGAAATCCATCGTTGTAGTCGCAAAACACATTATCAAATACAATTTTACTGAAACTCCAATGAACACAGGTAGGCGACGTTTACTTTCGTTGAAATCCATGCTTCATTTTGTTTCTTTTTGAGGTTTTAGGGTTTTGTGAATTTTTCTTTTATTTTTGTAAAGAAAAGGGCAAGCAAGATAACTCACAAAGGAGATGAAAACAAATCTAATATATCATGCAAATGTTTATTACAATATGCTAAAAAAGATACAAAAGAGATAAGGGTGAGGAGGAATCTCCCAAATTGACTGTTTGGCGAGATGACGATGCTTGGTGGTAGCTCAAACGAAGAGGATGAGGTGCTGGACGACAGGAGTGAGATGCAGGAGGACGCCGGGTAGAGGAATGCTTCACCAAGTCTTCAGAATGGGGATGAGGAGCTTGAGCTGATCTTCTACCGGAATGGATGTGGGAGGACGGCTCCAAGGCTCCCTATGAAGCTAGTGAGAGGGATGATGATTATTTGGTGGGGTAAGGGATCGCTACATTAATAGGGGACCTTTGGAGCTTGGGAATGAGCTCTTGGAGCTTTGATGGGCTTCTAGAGCTCTAGAGTAGGTGGGTATAGCAAAGGTAGAGATGGATAGGCAAGGGAGGCATGTAGGTCTTTATATAGTGGATGAGAAATGGACAAAAATGGACACAAGGTAATTAGCGACTTCCAGGACATTGCTGTAGGTCCAACTCAAGCGTTGTTGTAGCCAACTCATGCCCGCTCACGCTTGCGCTTTGCTTTCCCTCCATCATGCACGTGAATCACGCTCGTGCCCTGCTGGTGCACGCTGGTGCGTGCTGGCATGCACGCGAGTGTGCACTGGCGTGCGCCCAATTGACGAATTAGGGGGGCTCTGCAGGTTTCGAACCCGCACCCCTACTTGGAGGCCGGTGCTTCAACCAATGCGCCAAGCCCACATTTATGTCGCAAAGGTGAGTCATGGGCGAGCAATGAAGGGGGTCTCTCAGTAGTTGGATTTTCGTCCAACGGCTGAGATCGCTTGTTGAGAAGCCCTTAGAGGGACGTCAGGTGGCCTTGGGCACATGGCACCATTTGGACCGTCCACCTTTCCTCGCTTGTAGAGGATGCCATGATACTCGAATCGAGGTGCTTTCCTCATTGTTGGACTGCGATCGTCACTCCGGACCCATCCGTACAGTCGGATTCTTCATTCGAAGCCCGTAAAGATGTTGCATTGCCTCCTAACCATAAAATGTCAGAATTACTAAACAATATACACAAATTATCCTAAATGCAATGTAATGCATGGTATGTACCATTTATACTTATGGAATGCAATGCTAGGCTTAGGAGCTATTATAAGTAAGCATTTTATCATGAATTTATGCGTGCTTATCATACCTCCATGATTATCTTTTGCTAGTCCCTAACAAAATTAACCTAAATGCTATGTATAAAAGTAAAATCCAGATTTAATTACTTAGGCAAGATTTGTTGATTGCTTTAGAACATTTCAACCCAAGACCTAGTTACAAAAACTTGATAGTGCTCGGGTGTCTACCAGAATGCAAACCGCCCAAGCCCTCGCCTTATTTGAAAAAAGGAAAATATAATTTTACTTTTTTTTCTTTTCTAATTTTTTTTGGATTCTTTTTTTAATTTGAGAGTTTCGGGATAACCTTTTACGACTACCTAACCCACCCAAAACTCGAAAATGACTCTAAGTGCTAAGCATCTTGTGAAAAGAGTGAAAGATTTACTATGCGACCATTAAAATAAATTTCAGGTTTTGATCCTAGGTGACCTTAAAAGTTTCTACTTAAAGGTTTATCTTTCCGAACGGTAGTTTTCTCCGTACTTTAAATTTTTTTTTTATGGGGTCAACATAAGGACGAACCCAGTGTATATCTTCTCAATTATTCTACTTCCCCACTCCTTCCCTAAGTGTTTTGGGAATTATTTGTGCATTTTTTGTGAGTTGGGCTCTGGATAATCGGTTAATGGGCTTTTACCTACGGTAACTTTTCAGCCATACTCGTGCAGTGAAGTATGGTTTATTTTTCTATTTTTGGTTTACTCCTTTTTCTATTTTTTTTTTTTTTTTAAGTATGTGGCTTTGCTGATCTAAGATTTACCTAAAAGCAGTAGAATGAGTATGGTCATGTAGCTGGGCTCTGGACAACTGGCCAATGGAGTGTTACCCATGACAACTTGCCAGCCATACTATCCTAGAAAGTTCATTAGCTGCCCAATTTTCGAATAAACTGCGGAAAAGTGAGTCAATGCAAATAGTGTGCAGATGTTTAGACTTATAGTCCCCTCAAATTAGAGGACAAGTTGATAAGTCGTGTACTTATCACCCAAATTTATTAGCCAAATTAGAATAAAATTATTTGGCGAAGACTTGAGACTAAGTCCACATTCGAGTGGACACCTAGGCTAATTAAGCCCGAAGACCGGAAGAGTCTAGGTATTCAGGTCCTAAAGCAGCAATTCCTAATATTTACAACTCCTAATGCCTAAGTTCTCTTCTCTTACTTCTATATTTTTTCCTTTTAAAAAAAAAATAACAGGAAATTACTGTTACAATTGATAAAATGATTATTTCATAAGATATCCACCCCCCCATGCTTAGCTAATGCAATGTCCTCATTGTTAAAATGAAAGCATGCAGGAGAGCAGAAATGGAAGAATAGCACCTGGGTTCCGTGAGATTCTGGTCAGCTCAAAACTGCCTTTACACATGCTGAGTTTAGTGCCTTCAGCTAAGCGATGTTCGGCCAATGGTGGTTAGGGCAAGGTGACAGCAACCTTGTTCGAGACGGGCTCAGGGAGCACATGGTCAACAAAGGGTTTGAGACGTTGCCCGTTGACCTTAACGGAATTACTTGTATTTGGGTCAGAGATTTTGACGGCCCCATTAGGAAAAGTCCGTTCAATAACGAACGGGTCGTTCCTCTTAGACTTAAGCTTACCAAGGAAGAGATTCAGTCGAAAATCGAAAAGCCAAACCTTCTGGTTTGGCTCAATGCTCTTACGTGAAATCATTTGGTCATGAAGAGCTTTAGTCATTGCCTTATAGATTCCGGCATTTTCATAGGCATCATTTCTAAGTTCCTCCAACTCAGATAGTTGGAGTTTCCTGGTCTTCTCGGCCAACTCTAGGTCAAAATTACATTTCTTGATGGCCCAAAATACCCAGTGTTCTAACTCTACGGGTAAGTGGCACGCCTTACCAAACACCAGACGGAATGGAGACATATCGATAGGCGTTTTGTACGCCATACGGAAGGCTTGGAGAGCATCATCTAGCTTTTGGGTCCAATCCTTCCTATCAAGTCTTACGGTTTTCTGCAAATATTTTTGATCTCCCGATTGGAGACCTCGGCCTGTCTGTTCTTCTGTGGGTGATAGGGTGTGGAAATCGGATGGTTTTCCTCATATTTCCCCAGTAAATTCTGAAGCTGGGCATGAGTGAAATGTGTGCCACCATCACTGATAATTATCCAGGGAATCCCGAACCGACTAAAGATATTTCTCTTCACAAAATCGATGACCACTTTGTGGTCATTGGTCCGGGTGGGGATTGCCTCAATCCATTTAGACATGTAATCAACAGTGACTAGAATATACTAGTGTCCAAATGGAGGGAAGGGTCTTATGAAGTTGATGCCCCAAATGTTGAAAATTTTGACGGAAAGTATTGGATTTAGGGGCATCATGTCTCTCTTGGCCATGTTCCCGAGTGTCCGGCATCGGGCGCACAACCTTGAGAGTTCAGGGGCATCCTTAAATAACTACGGCCAATAGGATACGGATTGCAAAATTTTGGCAATCATCTTTTCCCCGGAAAGATGTCCACCACACTTTGAAAAGTCGCAAGCACATTGCAAAGCCTGAACGACATTCTACGGAATGCAAAGGTTCCATAGAAACATGTGAAAGTTGTCTTTTCCTAGTCTTCGGGATGGATAGGGACTTGGTTATATCCCGAATAACCGTCTAGGAAGCAAAAGTACTTCTACCCAGCTAACTTCTCTAGTATTTGATCAATGAATGGCAAGGGAAAATGATCCTTTTTGGAGGCTATGTTCAGCTTCCTATAGTCAATACAAACTCTCCAAGCAGAAGCTGAATTGGTGGTAAAGGATTCCCCTTTCTCGTTAGTCATAACGGTTATTCCCTCCTTTTTGGGTACAATTTGAACGGGGCTAACCTACGGACTATCCGAGATTGGGTAAATAATTCTAACATCGAGCCACTTGATTATCTCCTTTTTAACCACTTCTCGCATATTTGTGTTTAATCTCCTTTGCATTTCTCGAAAAGGGCGAGATCCAACTTCCATAAAAATACGGTGATTACAGTAAGATAGTTCGATCCCCCTAAGGTTGTGGATGGTCCAACCGATTGCCTCTTTATTTTTCTCAAGGACCTTAATTAATCTCACTTCTTACTCCTTAGTCAAATCAGCACTAATAATCACAGGGAGTGTATTCTTAGGTCCTAAGAACACCTATTTCAAATTTTTAGGCAATAGTTTTAATTCTAGCTGAGGTGGGTTTAGTACAGAGGGAAGGGAGGATGCCGATGAAGATTAATCAAGACGATCCAGAGGAAGAGGTTGGGAATGAACAAAATCAACAGCCTCTTCAGGATGTGGCAGGTCTACCACGAAGGGTTGTGGGTGTAGGATCTGTAGGGCGCAAGCACACTAAAGGGGGGGATGAATAGTGTGGTATATAAAAAAATTGCAAGATTAAACAAACCACAAAAAGCACACGAGATGTATAGTGGTTCCCCTCACTTGGGTACTCCACTACCTAAGTCTTCTGACTTAGGGTTTTTTAACTCGATTCCCTCAACCTAGAGAGAATCAATTTACTAATAACCTGAGGAAATTAAAGGGTTACCTCAACCCAATTACAAGATGACAAAAAGAAATAAAGATTACAGGTGTAAGCAGGATACAAACAAAAGCTTACAACTAATTCCTAAGTCTCCAAAATGTGCATTTTTTAACAGATATATAAATTCTAACTAGAATGCGAAAGTAAAAATAGACAATTTACTAAGAATGCAATCGCCTTGGGAACTTGTTGCAACAAGAGAATAGCCTTGCGAAGAGAGCAACAAGACAAGCTCCTTTGTAGCCAGAAAATTGGAAAAAGGTGTAGGCAAAGAGAATACTTTTAGCTTATTGGTTATGTGCAAATGATACTCAAGGAGTGTATATATAAGCCACTAAATACCTCCCCTAAGAATACTAGCCGTTAGGGGTAAAAAGGGAAGTGTAGGATTAAGATTAATTGTAAAATAGCCGTTCAGATTAGGGACAATGGTTAGTTGATACAGATACTAAACTTGTGCTACCGGTATTAACTACTTATAGTAAGTTCAACAGTGCTTGGGGTATTGGTATTGATCACTGGTATCTGTACTCAGTGCATTCTGTTGAGTACCAACAAAGCCACTTGGTACCAGTACTGATCATGAGTACCAGTACTTGTGATTTACAGGCTATGGGGCTGTGACCTACATATACTAGTATTGGTGATTAGTACCGGTACTTGTAGTTCACAGTTTCTGACTTAGGCCCAAACATGTGCCTAGCATGTACCGGTACTTATGACCAGTACCAGTACTTGCTACAAGTACCTAATATTATAAGTGTAATTCAATTTTTAGAGAAAACCCATCTAATCTATGCGACTTTATTTTGAAAGAATCAATTTTGAGTCGAAAAGATAAGCGATTGAGTGTTAATATGAATCCTAATTATCTCTACTTTGATTTTAACTTATAGATTATTTTTGCTTGTTAAAAGACATACAAAGATTTTAAAATACAATAATGAAACAAAATCTATAATCTTTTGCCTTCATATCTTCAATGCTATCTTGTTACTTGCTAGCATCCACAAATTCTATTTCCTGTATAGTCCTGTAACACTTCATAGTTGCATTAGACTTTAAAACGGTTCTGTTAACACTAAAACACAAAAGAGAAGTGGAACTAGGTTCTAACAATCTCCCCCTTTTTGGTGTTGACAAAACAAGCAAGATACACATATTTAAAAGTAGTCAGAAACTTAATAAGAGAAGAGTAAAAAACTCCACAAGAAGTGAACAACCTTCCACTCAAACTAAGCCTATCTTCTAGTTTAAATATGAAGTATCCATACCATTTGATCTCCCCCTTTTTGTCAAGCAAGAAAAAAAGATGGATAAATAATACATTTTTAAGAAGCATGAGACATGAGCAAACTACTTCATTTAAATGAGAAAAGTCATACAAGTAAGATCAAAACATGCACGTTCAGCAAAACACAAAAGTAAACAAACTAGCAATATGTCATACAAGTTTAGAAAAGCATAGATGTTATACAAATTGAAATAGCAACATGATTAAAAATTAAACTAGTTCCTAGGACATTTTCAGACATATGAAAATATTACAATTTACCCCTTTTTAACAAAAATGGGTAAATTGTAGTATGGCCCTCAGGGATTTTTATAAATACAAACAAATTACATATCATTCAATTTGTTAGTTTTGAATCTCTTTTATTGTACAAAGTCCTAATTTTCTTCTTATAAAGTAGAATCTCTCTGCTGCAAGAGGATTTGTAAAGATGTCTGCCAATTGGTTTTGTGTGTCTACAAATTCTAATTGAATGGAACCTTGAAGTACATTATCCTTAAGGAAATGATGTCGAATATCTATGTATTTGGTACGTTAATGATGTACTGAATTTTTAGATAAATTTATTGTACTTTTTTTATCACATAATATTTTGGATTGCGTAAAAATCAATCCAAAGTTGGACAAAGTTGATCTCATCCAAATGACCTGAGAGCAAGCACGTAAAGCAGCAATATACTCTGCTTCAGTCGTAGAAAGTGAAACACAAGTTTGTTTCTTAGAGAACCATGGGACCAGAGATTCTCCAATAAAATGACATGTGCTGCTAGTGCTCTTTCGATCTGTCCAACTCCCTACATAGTCTGCATCACTATAGGATAATAGATCTAAAGTTTGTGCTTTAAGATAAAAAAGACCAAGATCTTTTGTGCTGCTTAGGTATCTAAATATTCTTTTTACTACATTAAAATGAGATTCCTTGGGTTCGGATTAGAATCTCATACATAGATAGACATGTAGCAAAAAGAATATTAGGTTTAGAAGCTGTAAGTTATAATAATGAACCTATCATATCCTGGTATATCTTTTCATTTACCCTCTTGCCGGATAAATCTTCACCAAGAAAAGTAGATAGAGAAAATGCATCTCTTTGCCATTTATATTTTTAGAGTTAAACTTCTTGAAAGTTTCAAGAACATATTTTGTTTGACTAATGTAAATTCCTGTGTCTAATTGTTAAATTTGGAGTCCTAAAAAGAATCGGAGTTCACCCATCATACTCATTTCGAACTCAGTCTTTATAGTCTCACAAAAATGCTGACACAGGGACTCCTTGATTGATCCAAATATAATATTGTCGACATACATTTAAACCAGTAGGATGTCATTTCCTTCTTTTACAAAGAGAGTTGAATCAACAACTCCAATTCTATATCCATGCTGGAGAAGGAAGGTCCTAAGCCTATCATACCAGGCCCTGGGAGCTTCTTTAAGTCCATATAATGCCTTATTGAGCTTGTATACATACTCTGGGTGTGCTGGGTCCTCGAACCTGGGAGGCTGATGAACATAAACATCTTTCTTAATATATCAATTAAGAAAATCACTCTTGACATTCATTTAATGTAACTTGAAATCCTTTGCACTTGCAAAGGCAAGTAGCATCCGTATGGACTCCAAGCGAGTAACAGAAGTATGTGTCTCATGAAAGTCAATACCCTCCTATTGGTTTTAGCCTTGAGCTACAAGTCTGGCTTTATTCTTAATTACTGAACCAGATTCATTCAATTCATTTCGGAACACCCACTTGATTTCAATGATGGAATTACCCTCAGGAGAGGGTACCAAGTCCCATACTTGGTTCCTTGTAAATTGAAGTGGCTCTTCTCACATAGCTACAACCCAAGATTCATCCTTTAATGCCTCATCAACTTTCTTGAGTTCAAGTTGAGAAATAAAGGCATCAAGGACAAAATCAATCCTAAAATGAGATCGGGTATTTACACCTTGTTCAATATCACCTATAATCTATTTTTGAGGGTGATCCTTATGGTGTGCCCATTCTTTTGGAAGATCATGTACATTGTGTATCTTCCATTTTTGATACATCGATGGAGGGGGTTTCTTCATTATCAGAATCTAAATGATTTGGTTCAGGTTCTCCTAAGTTTGTTTCATTAAATGAAACATGCAGGGATTCTTCTATTACAAAAGTCCTTTTATTAAAGATTCGATAAGCTTTGCTTTTTGTTGAATAGCCAATAATGATGCCTTCATTACCTTTACTATCAAACTTTTCAAGCCGATCATGGGTGTTTAATAAGTAACACTGACTTCCAAACACCCTAAAATACGAAATCCTAGGAGACTTCTCATAATAAGGCTCATATGGTGTTTTCTTAATAATAGGCCTCAAGAGAGTTCTATTAAGAACATAACATGCCGTACTACCAGAAATATTTTTGAAGCCCAAACTCCAAGAGCAAAGTTCGGGTGCATTCTTGTAGGGGTGTGATTCTTGCGCTCTACAACACCATTTTGAGATGGTGCCCGAGAAAATGAAAATTCATGGGTTATGCCAGAATTAACACAAAAACTTGAAAATTTTTCATTTTCAAATTCACCCCCATGATCAGTCCTAAGTCTAAGAATTAAGGATGATTTTTCCTTTTGAAGTCTTCGAGCTAGACTTAGGAAGGAATCAAATGAGTCACCCTATGTTTTAGGAAGATCACCCAAGTGAACTTAGAGAAGTCATCAACAATAACTACACAAAATTTTGATCCATTTAAACTCTCAAATTGTGTTGGCCCAAATAGTTCAAGGTGTAACAACTCTAAAGGTCATGTGGTTGAAACTAAGTCTTTAGGTTTGAAAGAAGTCTTGTGCATTTTTCTGAATTCACAAGATTTACACAAAGCATCATTTTTATAAGTTAGCTTGGGTAGGACCCTTACTCATTTTTGACTAACCTATTAAGATGTTTGTAATTAATGTAACCTAGCCTATGGTGCCATAGATCTACTTCAACATGGGAAGCAAGTAGACATTTTACAATTTTTTCTTGTGAAAAATGAAGAGCATAAATATTTTCATATTTAAACCCTTTAATTAAAATCGTATTTGTTTCCGCTTTTAATATTTTAAAATCAACTTTAGTAAATAATACAGCACATCCATTATCACAAATTTGACTAACACTAAGCACGTTATGTTTTAAGTTTTCTACTAAAAGAACATTATGTACCTGCTTAGAGGAATTACCTATTGTACCTTCACCAATAATGCGACGTTTGTTGTTGCCCAACTTGACGTGTCTTCCATCTTGTATTCTCGTCTATTCGATAAAGAGGTCGGAGTGTCTCGTCATATGCTTGGAACACCCACTGTCTAGGATCCATTTGTCTTTCTTGACTTGCAAAATAGTTTATCAATTCTATTTTAGGTACCTATCTTCTTTTGGGTCTTTGATGGTTAGTACCCTTCAAATCCCTAGGTTTATATATCACCTTTGTGTTAGATCTATAATTCTTCCCAGCATGTCTAGGTGCATGTGATTTATTGTATTTTTTTTATTATTAAACTTGACTTTTAAATTATTACAAAATTCTGTATTCAACCTAGTTATTTTTATATTATTTAAAGTTCCCTCAAAGTGTTCATAAATATCTTCTAATTCTACTATTTCTACATGCAATTGATTGTTATTTTTTTTTGACATTTCCAATTCTATTTCTAAACAAGATTTTTCTATTTCTAGTGTATTATAACTTTCATGCAAGACCTTATTTTCCTTTTTAATCATCCTAGCTTTATGATATAAATCTTCATAAGATTGTAACAATTCTTCAAAAGTAATTTTAGAATCTACCTCGTTTTCATATCCGTCGTTTGCCATTAAGCAAAGATGTGCAACTTCCGTTTCTTCAGATTCATCGAAAGATGATTCCGTGTCGGAATCACTATCATCTCAAGTTGCTTTGTATGCTTTTCTTGAGATCTTTTTCTTCTTCCGATCGAGTTCTTTGTCCTTCTTTTCTTCTTTCTTCTTCTTGATTATAGGGTAATCTTTTCATACAGGTCCCTTCTTCATGCACTCAAAACAAACAATGTCATTTGAAAATTTATTGACTCTCTTACCTTATTTTCGGTTGAATCTTCAAAATTTTCTCGTTTGAAGAGTAAGCTCCTCTTCTTCGTCGGAGTCAGATTTGTTGAAGTTTGAATCCTCTTTCATGGCTTTAAAAGCAAGCTCCTTATTGCTCACAGATCTCTCCTCATTCTTCTTCGTGTTTTCGAATTGGACCTCATATGCCATGAGGCTTCCAATCAGATCATCTGGGGAGAGAGTTGATAAATCCTTCGCCTCTTGGATCACCGTGGACTTTGGAGACAATCACTTGTAAGGGATCTCAAGATCTTCCTTACAAGTTCTTCCATAAACGTCACTCCCAAATTCTTCATGGGGTTGATAATGTCTCCAAATCTCGTGTACATTGCCTTGATTATTTCACCTTTCTCCATCCTGAAACACTTGTAGCTTTCTGTTAAAATTGATATGCATATTTTTTTAACTTTACTAGTACCTTCGTAGGTGACTTGAAGTATGTTCCATATATTGTATGCAGACTCGCACGTAAAGATATGATTGAACTCCTCCCTTGATAATGCACAATAGAGCACGCTCATTGCCTTTGCATTCCCAATGATCTTCTTTTGATCCGCTGTCCAAACAACTCCTTCCTACAGCTTTGGATCCGTGTACTTCTCTTGAATGAGAGTCCACGAGTCTTTATCCATGGCCTTGAGGAAGATTTGCATCCTCCTCTTCCAGTATCCATAGTCCATCCCATCAAAGTAGGGAGGATGTGTGGATAACTAACCTTCGATGCACTTGGCTAATGATGCTATTGTGAGAGAGAATAATTACTTCTTTTCGCAACCCACTCTAATACCACCTATAGGATCTGTAAGTGATCGCATGGGTTTCGCATGTTTGAAATCGGGGTTACAAGTAACCCATCGTCATAGTTGCAAAACTCGTGATCAAATATAATTTATATCGAAACTCTAAGAGAGTCCCGGATTGAACACAGGGAGGCGACGTTTACTTTGTATGAAAACTGCACTTTGATTTATTTCTTTTTGGTCTTTTGAAGTTTTGCTATTTTTTATTTTTGAAATAAAGAAAAATAAGCAATCACAAGAGAGAGATGGAATCGAATATGATATATTGCATGAATATCAATCACAATAATCTATAAAACATAAAAAGAGGGGGAGGTGCGAAGAAATCTCCTAAAGTGGTTGTTTGGTGAGACAACGGCGCTTGGCGGAAGCTCGGATGAAGGAGTTGGGAAGCAAGATGACAGAGGTGAGAAGTGGGAGGACGTCAGGTAGAGGAAAGCTTCAGCACAGCGCTGGAATGGAGGTAAGATGGTTGAGATGATCTGCTACCAGAATGGAGGTGGGAGGACGGCTCCGAGGCGACTTATGAATGGGGATGGGAAGTTAGAGGAGTATTTGGTGGGGCAGAGTCTCGTTACACTAATAGACACCTTGGGAGCTTGAGAGCAAATTCTAATAGAGTGTTGATAGGCTTGCCAGAGCTTGGGAGTAGGTGGGAGTAGAGTAGGTAGAGATGGCTTGGAAGGGAGGGGGTGTTGGTCCTTTTATAGTGGATGAAAAGAAGCTATAATAGGCATGGGACCATTAGTGACCTCCAAGTCGTCACTGTAACTGTCGCTGTAGGTAGCTCACGTCAGCTCATGCCCATAGCTGGCCTTGCTGGCGTGCAAATAATTAGCGACAGCTGTAAGCGTCACTGAATGTCTACCAGCTTGTCACTGAAGGCTGGCGCCAACCGAGCACGTGTCCGCCCATGTGAGCTACGTTGTCTTGCCTCATGCGCGTAGAGGCCCTGTTGGCATGCGCGTGCACATGCTGTTGGTGCGTGCTAGCACTGCACTGTCATTTCTGTTGTATTCACGTGGGTCCAATTGACGAAGGGGGGCGTTGCAGGTCTCGAACCCAAGTCTTGCATCTACGGAGAAGGCACCTCACCGTTTGGACAAGGCGTGCTCCTAGCCAAGTGTAGAGCTTGCTGACGTACGGTTCAGGCCACCCTCAGTCGTTGGATTGGGATCCAACGGCTGAGATCCCTCCATGAGGTGGGCTTGAGGACGTGCCGGCTTAGGTGGAGCAGCCTGGATGGCACCACGTGGCGCCATCTGGGCCATCCGTCTTCTTCTTCTTGTGGAAGGTACTACAGAGCTTTGATCGGGGTGATTCTCGCGATGACGGATTGCGATCGTCGCTCTGAATTCGACCGTACGGTCGGATTCTTCATCCGAAGCCCATAAAGATGTTGCCCTGCCTCTTGGTCACATAAAATGACAGAATTAATGTACATAATATACAACTATCCTAAATGCCATGCGATGGATGTTATGCAGTATTTATAACATAGTATGCAATGCTAAGCCTAAGAACTATCATAAGTAAGCATTTTATCATGACCTCATGTGTATTTATCATACCCCCATGCTTACTTTTTGCTAGTCCCTAACAAAATTAGCCTAAATGTTATTTATAAAAGTAGAATTAGGATTCGATCTCTTAGGCATAATCTGTTGGTTGTTTTAGGAGCTTTCAACCCAAGACTTAGTTATGAAGACTTGACAGTACCCGAGTGTCTGCCAGAATGCAGGTCGTCCAAGCTCTTGTCTTACTTGAGAAGAAGATACAAAAGTTTTTCTTTTTTTTCTTCTTTTCTAATTTTTTTTGTACTTTTGGAGTTTGAGAGTTACGGGATAACTTTTTATGGTTACCCGACCCGCCCAAGACTCGGAAAGGACTCTAAGTGCTATGCATCTAGTGAAAAGAGTGAAAGACTCACTAGGCGGTTATTAAAATGGACTTCGGTTTTTACGACTCTAGGTAACCTTGCCTAGAGGTTTATATTTTCGAACTGTAGCTTTCTCTGTACTTTTATTTATGTGGTCAACACAATGGCGAACCTAGTGTATATTTCCCCGATTTATTCTACTTCCCCACTTCTTCCCTAAGTGTTTTTGGGAATTATTGTGCATTTTTTTGTAAGCTGGGTTTTGGACATCCGGCTAATGAGCTGCTACCCACGACAACTTGTTAGCCATACTCGTACGGTGAAGTGTGGTTTATATTTTTTCTATTTTTTTCTTTTTCTTTTTTTTTTTTAAGTAGGTGGCTTTCCTGATATAAGATTTACCTAAATGCAATACAATGAAAATGATCTTGTGATTGGGTTTTGGACAATCAGCTGATGAGCTGTTACCATCGACAACTTGCCAGCCATACTACCCTAGAAAGTTCATTAGCTATCCAATTTCTGAGGAAATCGCCGAAAAGTGAGTCAGTGTAAAAAAAGTGTGTGGATGCTTAGGCTTAAAGTCCCCCCAAATAAGAGGGTGGGTTTATAAGTCACATACTTATCATTCCAATTTACTTACCAAATTAAAATAAATTTTAATTGACGAGGACTCGAGACTAAGTCCACATTCGAGTGGACACTCGAGCTAATTAAGCCCAAAGACTTGAAGAGTTTAAGTATTCAGGTCTCAAAGTATCAATTCCTAAAGTTTACAACTCTTAATGCCTAAGTTCTCATATCCTAATTCCTTTTTCTTTTTCTGAATCAAATAATAGGAAATTACTGTTACAGCTGACAAAAAGATTATAAGATATATCCACCCCCCCATGCTTATCTATTGCAATGTCCTCATTGTTAAAAATGCAGGCATGCAGGAGAGTAGAAGTGGAAGAATAGCACCTGGTTTCCGGGGGATTCTGGTCAACTTGGAACAATCTTTACACGTGCTGAGTTTAGTGTCTTTAGCTAGGCGATGATCGGCCCACAATGGTTAAGGCATGGTAAGAGCAACCTTATCTGAGACAAGTTCAAGGAGCATATGGTCAACAAAGGGTTTGAGACGTTGTCCGTTGACCTTGAAGATATTACCCATCTTTGAGTCAGAGATTTCGATGGCTCCATTAAGGAAAATCCGCTCAATAACGAACAGGTTGTCCACTTAGACCTGAGTTTTCCGGGGACAAGCTTCAATCGAGAATCAAAAAGCCAGACCTTCTGGTTCGACTCAGAGCTCTTATGTGAAATCATCTGGTCATGGAGAGCTTCGGTCCTTGCCTTATAGATTCTATCATTTTCATAAGCATCATTTTGAAGCTCCTCCAACTCAAATAGTTGGAGTTTCTTGGTTTTCCCAGCCAACTCTAGGTCAAAATTACACTTCCTGATGGCCCAAAATGCCCAGTATTCAAGTTTTATGGGTAAGTGACACGCCTTACTAAACACCAGATGGAACTGAGACATACTGATAGGCATTTTGTACGTCGTACGGAAGGCCCAAAGAGAATCATCTAGCTTTGGGTTCAATCCTTCCTATCAGGCCTAATGGTTTTTTGCAAAATATTTTTGATCTCTTGATTGAAGACCTCAGCCTATCCATTCATCTAAGGGTGGTAAGGTGTGGAAATCTGATGATTCACCCTGTATTTCCCTAGTAAATTCCAAAACTAGGCATGAGAGAAATGTGTGCCACCATCACTGATAATTGCCCGAGGAACCCCGAACCGACTGAATATATTTTTCTTCACAAAATCGATGACCACCTTGTGGTCATTGGTATAGGTGGGAATTGCCTCAATCCATTTGGATACGTAATCAACAGCGACCAGAATATACTGGTGTCCAAATGGAGGGAAGGGTCCCATAAAGTCGATGCCCCAAATGTCAAAAATTTCGACGGTAAGTATTGGGTTCAGGGGCATCATATCTCTCTTAGCCATGTTCTTGAGTGTCTGGCATCGGGTGCATGACTTTGATAATTCCTGGGCATCCTTAAATAATGACAGCTAATAGAATCCGGATTACAAGATTTTTGCTACCGTCTTTTTCCCAGAAAAGTGTACACCACACGTAGATGTGTGACAGGACTCAAGTATGCTATGGAACTCGATTTTCGGGATGCATCGATGAATAATCTGGTCTGCGCCGATGCGGTACTGCTTGGGATCATCTCAAAAATAATATTTGGCCTCAGACACAAGTCTATCCCGTTGTTGTTTGGTCCAATCCTGGGGGATTTGACCCACGGCCAAATAATTGACTATATCCGCAAACCAGGGGGTTCGGAAACCTGAGACTGTAAGGATAGTCTCATCCAGAAAAGTATCAGAGATCAGGACATCTAGATGAGGAGAATTAATTAGGATTCTCGAGAGGTGAGTCGCCACTACATTTTGTGCCTCGGCTTTATCCCTGATTTCAAGATTGAATTCTTGAAGCAGCAAAATCTAACGAATAAGCTGGGGTTTGGCATCCTTTTTGGCCAAGAGATGTTTAAAGTCCAAGTGGTCAGTATAGATGATTACTCAAGAACCTAAAGGATAAGCCCTGAATTTTTCTAAAGCAAAAACTACGACTAGCAGTTCTTTTTTAGTAACGGTGTAGTTCCTCTGGGCCTTGTCCAGAATCTTGCTAGCGTAGTAAATCACAGAGGGCATTTTCTCAATCTTTTGACCCAAGATAGCTCGACGGCATAATCAGATGCATCAGTCATAATCTCAAATGGTCTGTCATGACTAGTGGTTGCAACACCGAGGCACTGGTGACTGCCATTTTTAATAAATCAAATGCCTTACGGCATGATTCATCAAACTCGTACGGCGTGTCTTTGGCTAGAAGGTTACTCAGGGGCAGAGCAACCTCCGAGAAGTCCTTAATGAATATTCTGTAGAAACCCACATGACCAAGGAAATAGGGGATCTATTTTACAAATGTGGGTGGAGGAAGTCTAGAGATAGCATCCACCTTAGCTTTATCAACCTCAATACCCCGACTTGAGACCACGACCCAGGACAATGCCTTCCTGAGTCATAAAGTGGCTCTTTTCCCAGCTAAGGACCAGCCGTGTTTTGATGCATCTCTGGAGGATCAATTCCAAGTTAGCTAGGGAAGACTCAAAAGAATCTCCGAAAATAGACAAATCATCTATGAACACCTCAAGACAACCTCCCACCATGTCAGAAAATATGGCCAGCATGCACCTTTGAAAAGTCGCAAGTGCATTGCAAAGCCCAAAAGGCATTCTACAGAATGCAAAGGTTTCACAGGGACATGTGAAGGTTGTCTTTTCCTGGTCTTCCGGATGGATTGGGACTTGGTTATATCCTAGATAACCGTCCAGGAAGCAAAAGTATTTTTGCCCAGCTAACCTTTCAAGTATTGATCGATGAATGGCAAGGAAAAGTGATCCTTTTTAGTGGTTGTGTTTAGCTTCCTATAGTCAACACAGACTCTCCAAGCAGATGCTAAATGAGTGGTGAAAGTTTCCCCTTTCTCATTAGTCATAACGATTATTCCCGCCTTCTTGGGTACAATCTGTACGGGGCTAACCCACGAACTATCCGTGATTGGGTAAATAATCCTAGCATCGAGCCATTTGATTATCTCCTTCTAGACCACTTCTCGCATATTCGGGTTTAGTCTCCTTTGCATCTCGCGAGTAGGGTAGGATCCATCTTCCATAAAAATACGATGATTACAATAAGATGGCACGATCCCCCTAAGGCCATGGATGGTCCAACCAATTGCCTCCTTGTTGTTCTTAAAGACCTTAATTAACCTCGATTCTTGCTCCTTAGTCAAATCAGTACTAATGATCACAGGGAGAGTGTTTTCAAGTCCTAACAATTCATATTTCAAATTTTTGGGCAATGGTTTCAATTTCAGATAAGGTAGGTTTAGAATAGAAGGTAAGGAAGATGCTGATGAAGACTCATCAGGACGATCTAGTGGAAGAGGCTGGGAATGAACAAAATCAATAGCCTCTTCAGGATGTTGCAAGTCTACCACAAAGGGTTGTGGGTTGGGTTCGCTAAAGCTGGTGGAGTCCTCGAGTGCACTGATTATCATACAAGTCTCAAGATCCTGATCCTCGAGCTCCTTAATGAATCCACAATCCTCAAATCCAAATATCGCCTTAAAAATATCTAGAGTTAACTTCTTATCCCTAAAGGCAATCTGCATACTACAGCTTTCACAATTTATGTTGGCCTTGGCGATAGCTAGGAACGGACGCCTCAGAATGATGGGCGTATTCCTCAAATCGTTAGGTACATCCATGTCAAGGATGAGGAAATCTACGGGAAAATAGAAATCCTTGACCTTGACAATTACATCCTCAATAACGCCTCTCGGTGTGGTGACCGAACGGTCTGCTAATTATAGCATTACTGAGGTTGGCTTGAGTTCAGCTAACCCAAACCTCTCATAAAGAGAAGTCGGGATTAGGTTGATGGATGCACCTAGGTCTAATAGTGCCCTATCAAAAGTGTATTCCCTAATAACGCATGAGATCAAGGGGGCACCTGGATCTTTCCTCTTTTGAGGGAGGTGATGCAGGATAATATAACTTGCCTGCTTAGAGACATCACCTTCCTCGGAGTGGCTTCTCTCAGCTTACTCTTTTGGGTACACAGTACTTTCAAGAATTTAGTGTAAGCCAGGATGTGCTTAATAGTGTCAAGAAACGGAATATTTATCTCTATGCTCTTGAATAAATTTAGGAGCTCCTCGTTGCTATCTATGATTTTCTTCTTGGTTTTTAATAGGGCCTCAGGGAACGGGATATGGGTGGTATTTTCAATTTTCGGTCCCTGGGCCTTATTGTCTTCTTCAATCTCTTTCTCTCTCTCAAGCTCCCTAGGGTTTTGACTTTTAGAAGGTAATTCAGGGTTCTAGGTCTGCTTCCCACTTCTCAAGGTGACAGAATTTGCAGAAGTATAAGGGTTTGGGTCTTGAGGTGGGGTAGTGAAGATTGGAAGGCCTTGGTTGGTCATATAACCAAAAAAAGAAGATGAGGGACCCTACTCAACCACTTGAGCATGTGCGTGTGGGTCCCTTTGATTCTCGTACCCTTGGGCTCTATTGCTCTGATTTTGCACATTGCGCGGGTTGGGTACAAGTTGGGATGGTAGAGATCCGGGTTGTCGAGTGTTAGCAATTAACCTGGATTGCAAGTTATCCAATGATGTCTTCATATGATGCATAAGCTGAAGCATGGACCCTTGCATTTCTACCATCTACCAGTTTAACTCAGCCTGCCCTAAGGATTATTGGGCATTCCAAGATGGTTGAGTAACCGGTCTCGGGGGTAACTGGGTGTATACTTGACCTTGACCCATAGGTTTTTGAGATGCGTAGTTGCTGGGTTGAGTTTGGGTCTGTTGCCTCTGACTTTTCCAGGAGATGTTAGGGTGGTTCCTCGAACATGAGTTATAAGTGTTGGAATACAAGTTGGACCTAACATTCTCCTGCATTGCATACACATCCTCATAGGATGAGGATGAAGAGAAGGAATGATCAGAAAAATTGGGATCAAAGGCCCTAGTTTGGAACCCATAAGGTTCCAAGAAATCCTAGCTCACAGGTTGAGCAGATTTAAGTTGGTTCACGAACTCCTGCCCCGTAGGAGCTCGTGAAGAATGGAATCCCGAATTCTGGGATTGAGTAGGTGTAGAAGTGTTTCCTGAATTCCCAGACATCCATTCTTCCATTCTCTTAGCAACCAAGTCAATTTTATCTAGTTTATTACAAATCAATTGTATGTCAAATGAATGAGAATCCTAGATCTCATTAGCACTTGACTTGGGTTGTTGGGACCAGTTGAATGCATCCATGGGGGTATGACTAATTGAGTTCTCGTTCATTTCCTCAAATAGGTCGTATGCGCTATCTGCATCCTTGTTGAGGAAATTGCCTCCACAGGAGGCATCCACGTGATTACGGAGTTGTTCAACCAACCCGTGATAGAAAATGTGCACGAGTTGCCTTTTCGGCACCTCATGGTGTGGACACTTCCTCAAAAGTTCCCGGAATCGCTCCCAGGCACCAAGAAATGGTTCCCTCGGCCGCTGGGCGAAAGTGGTAATCGCCCGTCGCAAGGCATTAGTCCTTTCAATAGGGAAGAATTTCTTCAAGAAAGCTAACTCAAGAGAAACCCAAGTTTCTATCGACCTTCCTATGGTCCGGCACCAACGTGCGGCTTTATCCCTCAGAGAGTGGGGGAAGAGCCTCATGATCATTTGCTCTTTGTTCACATTCCTCACTTTGGTGTTCTAAACCAAAGTGGTCAAATCCTCCAACTGCTGGAATGGGTCCTCCGAGCCAAGCCTATGGAAATGCTTAATCAAACTTAAGACTTGGGACTTGATTTCTACATCTCCAACGGGAATCATGAACTCGGGACGTTTCCCACAGTTTGAAGGATCATAGAAATCCTTGAAGGGCCGTGCGCCCTGACTATACATCCGTTGGAACCATTGCTGCATCTGCTGCAATTCTTCCAACTGCCTCTGAATTAGCTCTTGCTGGTTCGAGGGTAGGGGAGGTAGTTGTTGATCAGCCATGGGATCTGCTTGGCTATAACTCAACCTTCGCCTTCGAGAATGGTCTAAAGGTCCTTCCAGACGAGGGTTCAATGACCTTCCAAGCATTCACTGGAGGGAAGTCAGAAGGATGGGGAAGAGAAGGAACCCTACAGCACAAAAAATACAAGCCTATCCTTAAGTTTGGTAGCCTAAAGGTCTACAGACTCTCAAAATCTGTCTTAGGATTATAGATGATTTACTCTACTTGTATCCAGTAAATCCAATCAGTTAGAAGGAGGGACTGGGGAGAAGGTTCTTCCTTTGGCTTGCGCCTCCTGTTCCTAGTGTACTCCCCAGCCACGGTCGTTTGACGTTACTCCCCTAGTTAGACATCAGATTGACTAGTATAAGTAGGTTAATTGTGAACAATCTCAATCTGCGTCTCGAAGAGTGAATCAGTCCTTATGGCCAACGTCTAATCAATTTTAGTTAGGCTTGGGATATTTAGTGCTTTCTGAATGTGATGAGCCCTTAATGGGTTTTGCCCTTAATGATTCGTTGAAAACGTGTGTATATGCACAACTAGAA
This sequence comes from Thalassia testudinum, assembly GCA_037157565.1. Taxonomy (NCBI): domain Eukaryota; kingdom Viridiplantae; phylum Streptophyta; class Magnoliopsida; order Alismatales; family Hydrocharitaceae; genus Thalassia; species Thalassia testudinum. The sequence continues at coordinate 23,921,464 of JAZHRO010000078.1, forward strand.
AGTTTTCAAGCATGATTATTGATAATGGAGTTTTAGGGTTCAAATCTTACTTAGTAGCTTTTAGGGTTCAAATATTAAGTATATTCAACAAAGTTTCTAGGAAGCAAACCAAGTTTGAAATCACGAGTTCAAGTATTTTCCTTTACAAATTAAGAAAAATATGGAGTGCCTGGCTTGACCTAATTATTGAATCCTATGGGGCAGCTGCAAAATGACTTCCTTTTAGATTAAGTGGTGCGACCCAAACAATTCAATCAACTGGCCCAAATGCACCACTGATTAGGGCACACAAAAAGGTGATTGACCTAGTATAATTTCTACTCCTTTATGTGTTGAATTGGTGTACCGGTTCCACAAGTTGGAATCCCGGTTGAGTAGATAAAAATCAAGTTAGGTTATGTACCTCAAATGTGAGTGTATGTAGTGTGTATATTGATTTATCCCACAGGAAGTATCTTTTTGTTTTTTTTTATAATATGCGAGGGTGAGATGAGTGGAGGTGACAAACAAGACAAAAAAATTATATCCTAGGGTTTATGCAAACACCTAAGTAGATTAGGTCTTGGTTATTGATGTGGCGAAATGAAACTATTGGGGGGGAATGTGGGGGGGGGCACTTACAAATTACTCTACTTGCAGTTTACTCCGATCTACCACACTTGGATCTCCTTTCTAGGGTACCTGCAAGATAGTAAATCAAAGACAAGCGGGGTTAGTAACTGCAAAGAAACACGGAAGACAAGAAAGCAAATTTCGTTGCCTCCCCAGCAACGGCGCCAAAATGATGAACGGGTTTTGGCAAAGAAAAATCAGGGTTTCGAGAAACCCGTCACTATAGTCACAAAATACGTTATCAAATACAATTTTACCGAAACTCCAAGGGAGTCCCGAGTCAAACACAGGGAGGCGGCATTTACTTTCGTTGAAATCCGTACTTCGTTTTATTTCTTTTTGAGGTTTTAGGGTTTTGTGAATTTTTTTTGTATTTTTGTCAAGAAAAGGGAAAGCAAGATAACTCACAAAGGAGATGAAAACAAATCTGATATATCATGCAAATGTTTATTACAATATGCTAAAAAAAATACAAAAGAGATAAGGGTGAATAGGAATCTCCCAAATCTGTTGTTTGGTGAGACGACGGTACTTGTCAGTAGATTGGACAAAGAGGGTAAGGTGCTGGACAATGGAGGTGAGATGCAGGAGGACGTCGGGTAGAGGAATGCTTCACCAAAGCTTCGAAATGTTGATGAGGAGCTTAAGATGATCTATTGGAATGGAGGTGGGAGGACGGTTTCAATTCTACCTATGAAGGTGGTGAGAGGGATGATGAATATTTGGTGGGGTAAGGGATCGCTACACTAATAGGGGACGTTTGCGACTTGAGAATGAGCTCTTGGGAGCTTTGATGGGCTTCTAGAGCACTAGAGTAAGTGGGTATAGCAAAGGTAGAGATGGCTAGGCAAGGGAGGTGTGTAGGTCTTTATATAGTGGATGGGAAGGGGCCAAAAATGGATACAGGGTAATTAGCGACCTCCAGGACATCGTTGTAGGTCCAGCTCAAGCGTTGTAGCCAACTCATGCCCGCTCACATGCGCTCCATTGGCCCTCCATCACGTGCGCGAATCACGCTTGTGCCCTACTGGTGCGTGCTGGCTTGCGTTGGCGTGCACCCAATTGACGAATTGGGGGGCTTCGCGAGTCTCAAACCTGCACCTCTCCCTTGAAGGCCGGTGCTTCAACCAATGCGCCAAGCCCACGTTTATGTCACAAAGGTGAGTCGTGGGTGCGTGGTGAAGGGGGTCTCTCAACCATTTGATTTTCATCCAACAGCTGAGATTGCTCATTGAGAAGCCCTTGGAGGGACGTCGGGCGACCTTGGGTGCTCCAGATGGTGCCACGTGACACCATATGGACCATCCACCTTTCCTCACTTGCGGAGGATGCCACGATGCTCAGATCGAGGTGATTTCCACGTTGTCGGACTGTGATCGTCATTTCGAATCCATCCGTGTAGTTGGATTCTTCATCCAAAGCCCATAAAGATGTCGCATTGCCTCCTAACCATAAATATCATAAGTACTAAACAATGTACACAAATTATCCTAAATGCAATGTAATGATGTTATACACTATTTATACTTATGGAATGAAATGCTAGGCTTAGGAACTATTATAAATAAGCATTTTATCATGAATTTATGTGTGTTTATCAGAAACCCATGAACCACCTTGGAATGGGACATGGCATCTGATGCAACCACTCCATCCTTGGATGAGAGCACTCAACACATTTGAAGGAGGGAAACAAGAGGGATACTTTCGAGAAGAAATGGCTACCTGATCAGATTGCTCCAATCTACACCATATGAGCTTTGTCCAATCAAGATAACAAATTTGTTACGATCTGAACCTAGTTCCACCTGGACTACAGATCCAATTGCCTCGACTAACCCAAGATCTAGTCACCCATTGAGAAATATACCAAAATCATAAAACATTCCACGCATGCAACATAGCTAGAAAACTAATTAAAGGCAAAAAAAAAATGAACGATAAACCATAATCATAAGAGTAGTGAGTTCTCTACGTAGCTATCACAACCACAATGAAAAGACAGAGAAGTAGAACTAGTTCAGACATGGATACTCACTGCAACGGAAAGAAGCAAGTCACTACAGCAGAAACAAAGGGGAAACCCACTAACATTGGGCTCGACTAGGCCCAACTCCCTCTGCAGTCGGGGGGATTGGCTGCTCACCTCCCTGACCTGAACACAAGTGGTAGTTGTCAGCAAAACGCTAAGTAGAATGGCAAGCATAAAAGTCAATAAATATAATTTAATTTAAAAGTAGTAAACATTCCAGGCAATTGTAAATGTTCCAACATTTTCATGTTGTATTCTATAGTCTAAGTATCAATTATTTTGTGATTTCGATTATTCTAATAAGGTCTCATTTCTCTTGTTCACATGTCACCTAACAGAACGATCTTGTTGCAGTTTTACCCACAATGTGGAATGTGCATTTAGTGCTCTCCTGGTCAACAGACCACCTCATGTTTGTCCTACACGTGGTCTACCACACTAGGGTCATGGTCGTAACATAGCGGTGATTGGCATGTGTGATAGACGCAAGGGAAGCTACCCTGCACTGGCATGCAGTCAGTCCTTTTCACTAACGGGTACACTCTAAGTCATATAGCGCCGAACAGAATAAGAGCTGCATCCCTCACCAATCTGTGTACCCTCGTCCGACTATCTCGGTTGGCCTAATGGGCCTAACAGGAGTTGGTGTAAGGAGGCCATTCTTACCCTGGGTCTCAATTTAAAGGAAGGCTAGCTCTCTCCCCACACTAGGGGTGAATTGCTCTCCTCGGTACGTGCGTACGCAAGGGCGAGCTCACCCCCATACTAGAGTCAAAATAACCGTCGTGCCTCACATTAGGTGAATACAATCCATCACTATTTGAGTTTCATACTACGACAGATAATTTACTTTTCCATGCCTCTCTAAGGTTCATTTACAACATCCTTGGATCCTTTTTAGACGCCATCGAATAACATGCATTTCCTTTCTAATTTCAATTTCATATTAGACAATTAAGTGCACTAGGTAAAAACCTTGATATCATTCATTAGGGTTTTTTTGGTTACTTCCAACAACAATTAATCACTTATATGTATACAAGTGCAAATCTTGTATGCTATCAGCTAGGCATGTACACATACGGATATGTTTATAAGGCAGAGCAATTTTTCTCTTCATTCATGACATGCACAGACAAAATCGCATTCATGCATCATGTAGTTATTATTAACATGTGTTTAACATGGACTAACTATACCAACACAAGAAGAACCACTCTACCTAGGAGTACGGAAGATATGGGGGCATGAGCGGCTAATCTTGACGCCTCCATAGGTCCCGCACGTGTCATGGACGTGGGGCCTATACCAATTCAATGGTCAAATAGAGAATTTAATACGTTGACTGACAATTCTGTATGCTAAAATAGTTTAGAAATAGAGTATAAATAATTCTAAAATGTTGGAAAATCCAAGGGCTTTCCGACGACACCTTATTTGCGTGATTCCAACTCCATTTGGGCCTTGAACCAGCCTTGGAAAGGTCCTTGTTCACTTGAATTGAATCAGGTGGGTTGGTCTGGCTGGACTGACCACCTGTGATGATAATGTCATCACCATTCATATCTAACTTTATTTAGTCATAATCAATTGATAAATGCTATTACATAACTGATGAAAACCTCATCATGAGTCCTAACTAGCTCATTTTGACCTAAGAAAGAGAATAAGAGCTCCTACATAACCTAAAGAAGAGCCTAATTCAAGGAAGAAATGCTCTAAGAAGAAAACATGAAATAAAGGGTAAAATTGTAATTTTACCATTGCAGTACATCAACAGGATTTCTTAAGGTCTAAACATAAGTCAATTGGACTTAATAAGAGAAAAAGTGGGATGGTTTAGTTAGAAAAGAGTTATTGTGAGATTCAATAATTAAATGGCATTCTATAACCCTAAAACAGACTCACATAATTCAACAAGGTTCCGGTCAGGGTAAAAATCAACTAAAACCTCTAAAATCCATGGAAAAATATCCCATAGGGTTTAGAACCTTCAAATTGGCCTTTGGAACCCATTTTGACCTAGATAGGGGTCCTAACTCAGTATTTGACCTAATTTGGGTTTTTGTGTAAAATGTCCAGTCAACGTGGTCAAACTTGAAATCCAACTTCACCATTGGATTCCTTAGGTCCAAATTAGGTTTGTACCAAAATTTGAACTTATGGAGAGGTCACCTTAACCTATTTTGCAAAACTATCCACCTAATTACATTCTGACCCCTAGCTTTTGTAACTCCTTGTATAGACCCTCCTAACTTCCTTTCCACTCTTACTATTAGGTTCCTCCACCATTAAAGCGGAGGAGTCCTACTCCGGCGAGGAATTGAGGGGGATTACTCCCTGATTCCTCAGAGATCTCCCAGATTTGGAAAGGAGATTCTCTGAGGAATTCCCTTCCATCTAAGCATGATTTTAGGATCTGATTTGCATCAAATCTCTCGTGCGAATGCACGAGAGATGTGGGTGTCTCCCTGAGCCCTACGTCGACGAGGACTTTTGCACTTGGAAGCTTGCCTTCCAGGCACAAGAGCCCCTGCCAGTGCCTATAAAAGGAACACCACCTCCGGTCGCATCATTTCAGCTTGACTTAGCCGGAGAACGACCTCCAATTTGTCCCTTCTCCTTCAGCCAAGTATCCAGCAGGCTCCGACGATCTATTTTCCTCCTTCTCATCGCTCTGCCATAATACCAGTGGCAGAGCCATCTTCGTCTTCTTCCTCCGCGTCTTGCAATACCCGCGCACATGCTCCAACCCCGTCGTCGTCGCTGCTCTCCCTCCACTGGAAGTCTTCTTCTCCGACGGTGGTAGGTACGACCAGCCACCTTTCTACCCCCCTTCATCCACTTAACTAGGTTAGAACTATTCCACTCTCCCTCCTCTTCATTTCCCCTCTCTTAATTTCTACTTTAAATCCCTCGACGTCGCAGACCACCACCATCTTCTCCATCTCCAGCCGACCACTTACGAAGGCGTTTCCATCACTCCACCCATCCACACGCCTTGCCACCTACCTCATCACCTCTGCCACCATCCACTGAGCACATTCCACCTCTTCACTGACCGCCATCACTTCCCTAAGCACCCACCGACCTAACCCAACTTCACAGCCACAGAGCGACCTAGGCACACACGCCTGGGCCGCCTCGCGGCCAACCACTCAATGCCTCACCTTCACCGTGACACGGTGAAGCTCCTCATGTGTTTTAATGGGGCCGACAGGTCGTATTGAGTGAAGTGCAAGACCAAGCTCGCAAGCTCACTTTAGGCCACTTCGCTCTAGGTGCTACGCTCCAGGTGACGCGCATTGAGTGCACGAACACATCCAGACAGAGAACGAGCCTGGAGAGTGACTGCAGCAGCGGCAATTAGGCGAAGCCTCCTGCGGGTGCGCAAGTGAAGCAGGTGGGACTTTTAGTCCCACCTCAAAAATTTTAGCATGCGGTGAGTGCTTTATATTGAATTTTTGTTCTCTGCTATTTGCCTCAAGTGACACGGGATGAAGTCCCTCGCCCACGTACACCCACCTCGTTTGCGACCTATGCCCCACAGACCTGGCGTGATCGACCCGATTATCCTTGCACTCCTCGCGCACCACCCACGTCGATGCGCCTGGACCCGGGCACTCATGATCGACCCGATTACCTAGCTCTGGGAGAGGGAACCCAAGAGAGAATAGAGAGAGTGACGCGGGGGAGGGTAGGGGTAGGTTTTGCTCTTTGGTGTGCAGGGAAAGAAGAAGAAGGAAGGAAGAGGAAGGTGCAGCTACAAGGCCAAAGAAGAGAAAGGAATGAAGAGGCAAGGCAGCGGAAGGCGCATTTGAATCCAAGAAGGAAGAAGAGAAGCCAAGGCAAGCATAGAAGGAAGAAGAGGCAGAAGCAAGGAAGGCAAAAGCTAGGGGAAAGAGAAGGCACTATAGCAGAAAGGAGGCACGGTTGAAGAAAAGAGTTGAAGGCAGAAGCTTAAGGAAAGAAGAAGGAAGGAGGAAGAAGAAAGAAGAAAGAAAGAAATCAAAGTCAGAGAAAGAAAGAAGGAAGAAGAAGGCCAAAGAACAGAAGATGAAGAAGAAAGACAGAGAATTTACCAAGGCAAGAGAAGGAAGAAGAACTAAGGGCAGAGAAAGTCAAAGAAAGAAAGAGCCAAAGCTAAAAGAGAAGAAAGAAGAAGAAGAAAAGAGAGAAGAAAGAAGAAGCTAAAGAAGAGAGCCAAGAAAAGAATCAACCTTTTTATTCTATTCCTCTCAGTTTCTCTTCTATTTTGCTCTATTTCAATTCATAAACTCTTGCATTCTATTTTGAATTAGACTTTGAGTAGATTTAAGTGTTTAAATTACATTATTGGGATTAGTGTATAGATTCCATTTGCTCCCTGTGTTCGACCTCGGATACTTAGGTTTTCAAGTAACAAAAAATTCTTATTTATTATCAACGCTTGATGAACTATACTACAATGCAACTCATTTAAAAACCACGACCAAGCAGTATAACAATAACCACCAAAGAGCCATAATTCAGCGCACATCCCTTTTGGGAGATAAACATGAAAACAGGGGTAAATCTATAGTTTTAGTAGAATAACCTAATTGTAGAATAATCGTGGATTTTCCTAGGGGTTTATTAAAGGTCAAATGATAATAAATGCCTAATAAGTGGGTTCGTGCAGACAAAAATGGGTTTTCACACGTTACGAGAATTAAATGACATCTGAAACCCTAAAAATAGATCCACTTAATTCACTAAAGTTCTAATCAGGATAAAATTTGCCTAAATCTTCTATAAATCGTAGAAAAATATTCTCTAAGATTTCGTATGTTTAATTTGACCGTTGGAACCCATTTTGACCTAAAACAGAGTCTCAAACAGATAATTACCCTAATTTGGGTTTATACGCAATTTACCCAATCAAACTTGGTCAAAACCTAAATTCAATTTCACTATCAAATTTCTTGGGTCCAAATTAGGTTTGTACCAAGATTTTGGCCCAATCAGAGATCACCTTGACCTAGTTTACATTCCAATCCAGACAGACTCTTTTTATCACACAATGGCCCTAAACTTTTTGAATTCTTTACAAATAGGTCCCTAATTTTTTCATTGTCTTCTCATTTAGGTCCCTATTGCCATTGGTGTGAACATGTTGAGCTCTGGCTAGATTCGAGCAATATTTTCTCTCTCGATTCTCAACCAAACAATCCAAAATTTGAACCTAAGATTTCTTATGAAATTCCCTTTCAAATGAGATAGATCTTGGATCCCAACTCCTTCCCAAAAGCTCATTCGAACTCTTTGAAAGGAAGGGTATCCGGCTTGAGTGAAAAGCACAGAGTTCGCGAGCTTGTTTCCCAAGCTTAGAACTCCATTGTATGGCCTATAAATGTTCCTACATCAAGTACCTTACCTCCTTAGCAAGGTTTCAAGCCAAAACCCTCTTCAAATCCCTACCTCTGGCCCTTCTTCGACCTAGCTTCGGCAGCCCTTCTTCCCTGTCTTACTAGGGACGACGAATGGCCAAATTGGCTCGTCCATCTTCACCACCTTCCTCCGCGCCTCACCTATCACAACGGGCGCCATCTTCCCCTCTCCTCGCCGCCGACATTGATGGAGAATTCGTCTTTCTCGTGTCTGGCAAGGAAAGCTAGTACGAGTCCCTTCCCTTCTCTTTATTAAATTAGGTCCTATATCTTCCTTTTCTTTTCTCCTCCCTTTTCCACTCTTTAACATCTCAATTCAACCGCTATTCCACTGTCTCCTCCATCGTCTTCTCCAACTCCGACGTGAACTCCGGCAAGCCCGTGCCACCACCACACGCTACCAAACATCACACCACCACTGCCAAAATTTCCGTCATGGCCCCTAGGACAAAAGCCCTAACATTATTGGGCCTATCGACCTATCTACCATCCTACCAAACTCAACCTCCCTCGCTCATCTTCCCCGACACTGTCAGGCCACACCTCACCTCTGAACTCCACAAAACCACCACCAACGCACTCCTCATTCATCGGCAATGCTCCTAAGCTTCTTTAATTGGGCCGAGAGGCTATATTCTTGATTCTCAGGTGCTCGTCGTTCTCCGCTGCCGCCGCCATCAACGTTTCCATGTTGTTCGAGCTTCAGGTTGCGCAAACCCTAAGTCTACCTCCAGGTGCTGCAGACGAAGCCAGGGGCTGCTACAGGTCTTCAATTGCTACTAAAGGAACCTCTATCAACCTCAATTAGCCACAGTAGCAATAGCGATCTCACTACGAGATACATGAAGGATGTGAGACTCTCTGGTCCCACATCGTGAGTCAACATAGCAGCGTCAGATAAATTGAAAAAGTGAAGACGGCTCTTTGCCTTGAATACACTGGGGGTGAGGTCCCTGCTCACCTTTAGCCTCACACCTCACCTGCGATTCACACTACGCGGGCCTGGTCCCCTATGTTCATAACTTGATAGCCTGAGTTTGGATCCGACTATGTGTTGGGTTTGAAAGAGGAAGGAAATAAAAATAGAGGGTAGGGGGGTTTTTGCTCCTCTGAGAAAAGGGCTAAAACACTTAGCCACTATGAGATCTATGAAGCACTTTGTGCATTGAAACGGGTTGGTTTTACCGGGTTTGTTATAACGTTGTAGTAAAGCCGGTTATTACCAACATTTCAAATATAATTTTTTTACTCGAAAAATGAAAGAGTTCCCGAGGTCGAACTCAGGGAGCAAGTCGTATTCTAGAGATATACATGTTTCTTTTACAAAAAGAAAGAGAGAGGGAAAGAATTTGTTGTTTTCTCTTTGTTCTGCAGAGGGGGATGCTCTTCTTTCTTTCTTTAGATCTCCTTCTTTTCTCTGTTCTGCAGAGGTGATATTCTTCTTCTGCAATGGTGATGCTCTTCTTCTTCTTCTGCAATCATGGTGACGCTCGTCTTCTTCTTCGTTCTGCAGAGGTGATGCTCCTCTTCAGATCTCTCTTTCTTCTTCTTCCTCGGTTTCTGCCTTGACCGTTCTTCTTCTTCTTCTGCTTTGGCCGTTGCTCTTCCTTCTTCTTCAGCCTGCCTTCTTTCCTGCTCTGGCTGCTGACCTTCCGTCGTCTGACCCGGTGCTTAGACGACTTAACTATGCCTTTGCTACAGTGCAGCTCCTTCTTCTTCAGCGGGTCTTCTTCTTCGCCTGTGCCTGCACACTTCAGGGTTTTTTCGTCAAGAGGCAAAACCTACTCTACCCCCCTACCCCGCGTCTCTCTTTCTCTCTGAAACCACTCTTGGGAAAGCTCTCCCAGAGCTACCGGGTAATCGGGTTCGGGTCACGCCCGGGTCCAGGCCCACCGGCGTGCGGTGGTGGGCGAGGAGTGCAGGTCGGTTTAATCGGGTCGGGCCAGGTCCGCGGAGCGTGGTCACGGACGAGGCCGGGTCGGGTGAGAGGGACCTCACCCCGTGGTCAGGAGGCAGACAGCATAAGGCACTTTTTGCCTTTATGCGTCCGCTCGCCTCCGAGAAGTTCCGAGGTGGGACTAAATGTCCCACCCCAATTGAGCGCCCGTCGCGGAGGGAGCAGTGGGCGATCGTGTCTTCACGCGCGGCATTCGCCCCATCTGCGAGCCTGGGACGTTTCGCGGAGACTCCCCGCGCAACCTGGGAGTCGAACCTGGGCGAAGGCGTGCCTGCACCTGCAGGTGAAGGAGCTCTGCCTGCTCAGTAATGGCGACGGCGGGCGAGTCACCTGGTCACAGAAGAACGGCCTCTCGGCCAAATCAGACAGGCGGGGGACCTTCGCCGTGGCACGGCGACGGTGGTCAGGGGGTCTGCAGGGGGCGTGATGGAGCCAACAGGTCGTCCTAGGTCAAACTGTGAGCAAAGAAGTGGGTGTGTTCGGTGGATCTGCAGAGGGCGTTTGGTGGGAAGTGGAGGGGCGGAAGAGGATCAGGGTGAGGAGGCGGAGGTTCTGCGGTGGTCGGCGAGCCGTGTGGGTCGCTGAGGTGATGGGAGCGGCTCGCCGGAGGGTGGTCGGAGGCGGAGAGGGTGAGGGTGAACAGGAGCGGTCGAGGGTTTAATTGACTAAATTGAAAGCGGGGAAAGAAAGAGGAGAAGAAGGGGAGTAGTTCTAACTTACTTGCAGGGACGAAGGGGGAGGAACAGGGCGACAGTCGTATCGACTGTCGCCGGAGAAGACGATGCCCAATGGGGGGAGGACGGCGGTGACGACGGGCAGAGGCAGCGCGCGCCGGTATTGCGCGACGTGGGAAGAGCAGGGGAAGAAGTCTCTGCTGCTGGTATTGCGGCAGAGCGAAGAGGAGGAGGAGGAAGAACCGCCGGAGCTGGTGGGCGTCTGCCGGAGGGAGAGGAGAGGAAAGTTGGGGGTTTTCTCCGTCAGATCCAAGCTGCCCTGGTCGGTGGAGCAGCGGGGGGTATTTATAGGGATGAAACAGGGAGGAAGGCGGAGGGAGATGACGTGTCTCCCTCGCCGGAGAATGGTCGGAACACGAACCCATACCGTCCGTGCGTTCGCACGGCCGGTATGGTTGGCTACAATGACCAGGGGGGTGCTCCTGCGACGGCTGACGACGCAGGGCACCCCCGGTTTACTTGCCAGGTCCCCCACCTCACCCTGCGCGGCGCCATGCTCCGCGCAAGGTCGCCGGAGCATGGTGCTGGCAGGGTTTTGCAGGAGGGACCTGATTGCAAAGAACGAAGGAGAGTTAGGGGCCAAAATGCGAGGGTTCAAAAGTTGAGGGCCAAAGAGTAAATATATGAGGACCAAAGTGTGAAGTCGGTCAAGGGGGTTTCTTCTTAGGCTCAAGCTTTTATACATGACTAATTAAGACCTAAGGAATCTGATGGTGAATTTCATTTTCATATTAAACCTTGTTTGACCGGTCAATTTGCGCAAAAACCCAAATTAAGTTATTAATTGGGCATGGTTCTCAATGTAGGTCAAAATGGGTTCTAAAGGCCAAATTGAAGGTTCTAAACCCTAGAGATTATTTTTCTATGAATTTTAGAGGGTTTATTCTATTTTTACTTTGCCTCGAACCTTGTGAATTGAAGTGGGTTGTTTTAGGGTTACAGATTATCATTTGGTTCCTTGGAAGTGCTGTAGCCCTTGCTAGATCATCTCATCCCACTTTTATTCTTATTAAGCTGTTTTGACCTGTGTTTGGGCCCTGAATTACCCTGTATGCAGATTATACTAGTAAAATTGCACTTTTACCCCTTATGACTGGTTTTCTTCTCAAACTCAGAATTCTCTGAGTTAAGTCTTTCCTTGAGATATGTAGGAGCTTTTATCCTTTGTATTGGGTCAAAATGAGCTAGTTATGGCTCATGATGAGGTTCTCATCATACCCCCATGCCTAGCTTTTGCTAGTCCCTTAGCAAAAACTTAAGGTTTCAACCCTTGTTCTAGACCATGAAGTTTCTAATGGTTTTAGATAAGTGCCCTTTTTTATTTGAGCATAGATTAGGTTAGAATGCTGACCATAGGCCTAAAAGGTACTCTAGTACCAATCAAGATCCAAATCTGTCTAGCCTTAGCCTCAGCCTTTTAGCAAAGGTTTTTAAGGCCCACAAGAACTAACCTAAGGTTTATTGGACTTCGTGGTTAAAGCACCCGTGCTTGAAATGATTTTAGCCCTGGCTCAGTTCGCAGTGCGTTTTGTAAGAGAGAGATAGAAAGTTTTTCTGTTTGGAGAGTTTTCTCTCTCTTTTTCTTTTTAGTTCTAGCCTAGGATTGGCTTTTCAACACGGTCTGTATCAGATTCCTTGCTCCCATCATCAATCCTCAAGGGTTCCTGGCGATCGATGCTTCAAGATAGCACCGCCCATGGCAACCCCCGGAACCCTGGCTATTGAGATTTCGAGATAATCCCATCCATGGTATTCCGTGGCCGAATCCAGACCCTGGCAATTGACACTTCGAGATAATGCCATCCATGGAATCTGAACCAGCAAAGTGCTTACATGCCCCCCGTAGGATATGTAAATATCCTAAGAGACAAGCACCGAGGAGATGATATTTTGTTACGCATCTTCGAGGGGATTTCCCGCCTCTCTGCGCTGGGAACTCGTCCAAATCAACTTGTGTTGATCGGCCGCTCCTATTCTAGGTGTTCTTTTCAGATTTTTGCGACGCTTCTGCGTGATTCTGATTTTTACGCTTACTGAACCAGGCTGTGTGTGAGATTAGGGTGCTTAGGTTACTGAGTCCCGTAAACCAAAAATTAGTTAACGAGGCCGAATACTCCCTAAGCCTTAGACCTAATACTTCAGCTTTTCATTTTCCTCAACCTCTTGAGGAGTGTCCAGATCTTAATGGGTACTAAGAGTCTATTCAAGAATGCCTAAGGTTTGCATTCTTACTAATCTCATTGTGCACTTTTCAGTTATTTTCTTGAATGAGGTCTAGAACTTAGGTTAATTCCTTAGTTCCTTACTAATGACTATCACTTTTTCTCATAATTTTGTGCTCCTTTTTCATTTTGTTTCTTTTCTCCTTCACAAAATTTTCCTTCTCCTCTTTTCCTCTTATTCTTTTTCGAAAATTTTTTTTTTTTTTTAATTTTTATGGTGTTTTTGGCATATGTGAATTTTTTTGTTTGAAACCTTTTCTTACAAGTTTTTGTACTTTCATACCCCCCCATGCCTAAGATTTGCAATGTCCTCATTGTAACCTAGGGGGTCTTAGTTCATTCCTTAAGACAGAAATTTGGATGAGTGAATGGGTCGGGTTGAATTTTTTTTTTTTTTTGCGGACGATTTCAAATCCCAGATGCAAACATCTGAGTTGGAGTCGGCTGTCCTAAAGTGTGAACTTCAAGTGCAAAAGCTGTCAGAACAAGTTTCAGGTTTTCAAAGAGAATGACGGGCTGCCTCCCGTTGAGCGCTAAATTTGATGCCTTCAGCCAAGCGGAAAATGCGATGGAGAGGGGATGGTCAAATCAGCGGAATTTCGTAAGACAAGCACCTTGATTAAGAGCCTGGTTGGTCCAACCAGGTGCTTGTTCAGATCAACAGGCTGATGATGCAGCCCAAACCCAATCAATCTGGCGGGTTGATAGATGTGGATAAAAAGGTGTGGTGCCCACCATAAACTATGAAGCTCAGATGGATGTGGAAGTGTAAACGCAGGGTTTGGCTGAGCCGAATCAGCCTGGTCAGAGTAGGGACCCGTAGGATAATCAGTGGTTGATACGGAAACCCTACAGGGGTGATCAGAGAATGATAGAGCATGGTATGTAGTCTGATCAATGTTCGAAACCCGATGTGGAAATGCAATTGGCTCGGTGAGAGGTGAATCTGAATAGAAATTGAGTCCGGTTGCGGGTCGGGGTTTGGGAGAGGTTTTGATCCGTTCTGTGTGTGCAGATGAGGTGGCCATTGTGTACGAGGGCTCTTCTAGAAACAGATGATAGGTGATTTTCTGTAGAGAGTCCTCTGGGCAACTATCAAATGCCGGAAGAGTGTTTGTAGGATGAAAGAAATCGGATTCGAGAAAAAATTTGGATTCTTGGTTGCAATCACTCTTGGCATTTTCTGTTTTTGGTTCCTGAGGATCGAAAAGGAATGATTCTGTGTTATCGGTGATCTCGGGAATCAGGACCTCAGAGTCAGAGTCAGAGTCAGAGTCATGTGAACTGAGGTCGTAGATAGGCCTGGCGTGTTCAGGAAGGGGAATCTCTCCGCAATTATAGTCAGATTTGAAATTGTCGAAGAGTTGGCGAAAATGAGATTCATGATCATGAATTCCACCACAGCAAAAATCATCAAATGTGGAATCAGCAGCCTGACTGGGTTCTAGCCTATATGTCAATTCTGGGCTCAAAAAGGTGTTCTGTTCAAGCTCGAAGCTGGTAGGATAGACCCCATTAAAACCTTGCTCATCCAACTCCTCAGTTTCTGTATCATAAATTGGCATGTTTTCTGAAAAATCGATCAGATTTTCTGAGGATGTTAGAGAGGGATATTCATTAAATAGAGGCCCGGAATCATATTCTGCAAAAATTTGATCTTTCTCATAAAGGGCCTCATAATCTTCCCAATAAGTTTCAGATCTAGGTTCTAGGCTTAGGATGTGGGTAGAATTATTAGAACCTAAGTCCGAATAACCTTCGAGGGTCACCTTATCAAAACAAGGGGTGGAATTTATACCCTCCAGAGGTTCAATTCTAATCTTGTCATTGCAGGAGTCTTGGAGTTCTAAGCTTGGTGATTCATGGCCTAGGGTTGGCTCAGCATTGTGTTCTCCTGTAATATCCCAACCTAATTCAACATTGTCTTCTATCTGGGTTGGGATTTTACAACCACTTTGTGCCTCAATCCCGGGATCTGGGAAACTGAATTGTTCCTTAATACTGTTCCAAGATGGTTCATCCTCTGTTTCTGGTATATACGGGTATTTCTGGTTGATAATTTGTTCTACTGATTTCATCATTTCTACCCGTTTTATAAGGGCATCTTGGTGTTGTTCCCAAAGTACAGGGTTTGTCAAGCATTGAAGGTATTCAGATTGGTGTAATTTTTCCATCTCAATGTATCCTGTCATGAGCATATCTCGGGTTGATCCTTTTGAAATTCCAGTCAATAGAATTTGGGCACAGTTTATGATGAAGGATGTGGTTGTTGGGACATCAACCTGAATATCTCCTATTGGTGTTGAGGTTTTTTCTTCTTTTTCATAGAATTTTATGGCATCCTCGATCATTTTATCTTTCATAGATCTTCGATATTCAGGTTTCTTGAATGGTAGTCTTGCTAGGTAATTAGGCTGCATAATTGGATCAGGTGGTGGAATCAAGAGATAGAATCAAAGTTTGAATTAAGATGGAAGAAGGGGATTTTGTTCAGAATCAGAGGAAAGAGGGGCTATGTGAATGATTTCTGCAAAAACAAAGGAGCCGAGGCTTAGCCTCGGGGAGAGTGAATTTCTATAGGAGGTTTCAAGGACCTCCTGAAAAATACTAAAGGGCTGGATGAGATAAGCAGGTGCTGGACCCAATCAAGACACCCAAAAATTGTTGGGTGACTATAGAGGTTCGGGGCAGATGGACCCCTTGATCAGAAAGATCGTCCACCTGAGAATTACCTGGGCAGCCAGAGAGGGAGAGTCCCGCGAAGACCCCTACACGGTAGAGCGTCCCCACGGGTTACAGGGTTTCCCCCACCCGACCTCTCTTGTCACTGCGGTTCCAGGTAGACCAGAATGGGGATCTTGACCTCTTAAGTCTACCAATTTTAAGATCAAGGTGCTTAAGGTTTCACTTGAACTTTAGTTTTTTTAAGTGCAAAGAGTGACCTAATTTAAGGTTGGTTGACCCAAGGGGTCAACTTTACCTATTGTTGTCTTTAAGAGCTTTTAGGTCCTATCTTTTAGGGTTCAAGTGTTTAGAGAGAGCCAATTGTTTAGGATTTTTCTTGTTAATTATTTTCAATCAATGGCTTGGGCACACCTCTTTTGGATTTCCTCAATTCTTGATTAAGGGGTGTGTCTCAACTGAAATCCTAATGTTTAACCTTATGTTGGCTCTACTTGGTCCATTTAACTCCTTGTTGGGCAATTAGGGCTCAAGCAAGAATGTGTTAGCCCTTAAATACCCTTAATAGTGTGCAGGAGTGATGAGTTGAAAACATGCAACTCTTTATGGTTACTAAGTATGGAAGACAGGTTAGCCCTATATTGCTTGTTCTTTTCTTTTCTTCCTCTTTAGAGTGTAGGGGTTAATAGTGAGAGAAAAGATTTACCTGTCTTCGGAGTGGTTGTGTAGTTGCTTGTCTTCTTGAGTTCCTGTAGCTGCACAAAAGAGAGGAGATTATCAGAACTTAAAAGAAACAGGAATGTTTACCTCTAGAATAGCCGTTGCTCCCCGGCAGCGGCGCCAAAATGAAACGGGTTGGTTTTACCGGGTTTGTTATAACGTTGTAGTAAAGCCGGTTATTACCAACATTTCAAATATAATTTTTTTACTCGGAAAATGAAAGAGTTCCCGAGGTCGAACTCAGGGAGCAAGTCGTATTCTAGAGATATACATGTTTCTTTTACAAAAAGAAAGAGAGAGGGAAAGAATTTGTTGTTTTCTCTTTGTTCTGCAGAGGGGGATGCTCTTCTTTCTTTCTTTAGATCTCCTTCTTTTCTCTGTTCTGCAGAGGTGATATTCTTCTTCTGCAATGGTGATGCTCTTCTTCTTCTTCTGCAATCGTGGTGACGCTCGTCTTCTTCTTCGTTCTGCAGAGGTGATGCTCCTCTTCAGATCTCTCTTTCTTCTTCTTCCTCGGTTTCTGCCTTGACCGTTCTTCTTCTTCTTCTGCTTTGGCCGTTGCTCTTCCTTCTTCTTCAGCCTGCCTTCTTTCCTGCTCTGGCTGCTGACCTTCCGTCGTCTGACCCGGTGCTTAGACGACTTAACTATGCCTTTGCTACAGTGCAGCTCCTTCTTCTTCAGCGGGTCTTCTTCTTCGCCTGTGCCTGCACACTTCAGGGTTTTTTCGTCAAGAGGCAAAACCTACTCTACCCCCCTACCCCGCGTCTCTCTTTCTCTCTGAAACCACTCTTGGGAAAGCTCTCCCAGAGCTACCGGGTAATCGGGTTCGGGTCACGCCCGGGTCCAGGCCCACCGGCGTGCGGTGGTGGGCGAGGAGTGCAGGTCGGTTTAATCGGGTCGGGCCAGGTCCGCGGAGCGTGGTCACGGACGAGGCCGGGTCGGGTGAGAGGGACCTCACCCCGTGGTCAGGAGGCAGACAGCATAATGCACTTTTTGCCTTTATGCGTCCGCTCGCCTCCGAGAAGTTCCGAGGTGGGACTAAATGTCCCACCCCAATTGAGCGCCCGTCGCGGAGGGAGCAGTGGGCGATCGTGTCTTCACGCGCGGCATTCGCCCCATCTGCGAGCCTGGGACGTTTCGCGGAGACTCCCCGCGCAACCTGGGAGTCGAACCTGGGCGAAGGCGTGCCTGCACCTGCAGGTGAAGGAGCTCTGCCTGCTCAGTAATGGCGACGGCGGGCGAGTCACCTGGTCACAGAAGAACGGCCTCTCGGCCAAATCAGACAGGCGGGGGACCTTCGCCGTGGCACGGCGACGGTGGTCAGGGGGTCTGCAGGGGGCGTGATGGAGCCAACAGGTCGTCCTAGGTCAAACTGTGAGCAAAGAAGTGGGTGTGTTCGGTGGATCTGCAGAGGGCGTTTGGTGGGAAGTGGAGGGGCGGAAGAGGATCAGGGTGAGGAGGCGGAGGTTCTGCGGTGGTCGGCGAGCCGTGTGGGTCGCTGAGGTGATGGGAGCGGCTCGCCGGAGGGTGGTCGGAGGCGGAGAGGGTGAGGGTGAACAGGAGCGGTCGAGGGTTTAATTGACTAAATTGAAAGCGGGGAAAGAAAGAGGAGAAGAAGGGGAGTAGTTCTAACTTACTTGCAGGGACGAAGGGGGAGGAACAGGGCGACAGTCGTATCGACTGTCGCCGGAGAAGACGATGCCCAGTGGGGGGAGGACGGCGATGACGACGGGGCAGAGGCAGCGCGCGCCGGTATTGCGCGACGCGGGAAGAGCAGGGGAAGAAGTCTCTGCTGCTGGTATTGCGGCAGAGCGAAGAGGAGGAGGAGGAAGAACCGCCGGAGCTGGTGGGCGTCTGCCGGAGGGAGAGGAGAGGAAAGTTGGGGGTTTTCTCCGTCAGATCCAAGCTGCCCTGGTCGGTGGAGCAGCGGGGGGTATTTATAGGGATGAAACAGGGAGGAAGGCGGAGGGAGACGACGTGTCTCCCTCGCCGGAGAATGTTCGGAACACGAGCACCCCCCTGGTCATTGTAGCCAACCATACCGTCCGTGCGTTCGCACGGCCAGTATGGTTGGCTACAATGACCAGGGGGGTGCTCCTGCGACGGCTGACGACGCAGGGCACCCCCGGTTTACTTGCCAGGTCCCCCACCTCACCCTGCGCGGCGCCATGCTCCGCGCAAGGTCGCCAGAGCATGGTGCTGGCAGGGTTTTGCAGGAGGGACCTGATTGCAAAGAACGAAGGAGAGTTAGGGGCCAAAATGCGAGGGTTCAAAAGTTGAGGGCCAAAGAGTAAATATATGAGGACCAAAGTGTGAAGTCGGTCAAGGGGGTTTCTTCTTAGGCTCAAGTTTTTATACATGACTAATTAAGACCTAAGGAATCTGATGGCGAATTTCATTTTCATATTAAACCTTGTTTGACCGGTCAATTTGCGCAAAAACCCAAATTAAGTTATTAATTGGGCATGGTTCTCAATGTAGGTCAAAATGGGTTCTAAAGGCCAAATTGAAGGTTCTAAACCCTAGAGATTATTTTTCTATGAATTTTAGAGGGTTTATTCTATTTTTACTTTGCCTCGAACCTTGTGAATTGAAGTGGGTTGTTTTAGGGTTACAGATTATCATTTGGTTCCTTGGAAGTGCTGTAGCCCTTGCTAGATCATCTCATCCCACTTTTATTCTTATTAAGCTGTTTTGACCTGTGTTTGGGCCCTGAATTACCCTGTATGCAGATTATACTGGTAAAATTGCACTTTTACCCCTTATGACTGGTTTTCTTCTCAAACTCAGAATTCTCTGAGTTAAGCCTTTCCTTGAGATATGTAGGAGCTTTTATCCTTTGTATTGGGTCAAAATGAGCTAGTTATGGCTCATGATGAGGTTCTCATCATGCATGAAGGAAAAAAGAAAAAGAAGGCTTGTGCGTAAGGTAGAAGAAGAGAAGGCCGTGCCTAAAAGAAGAGAAGAAGATGAACAGTGCGAATGCAATGTAGCAAAAGGGTTGTTTAAGCCATCTGATAAGGAGATCCACCGTCTGATTACCTCTGACATAGTAAACTGTGCACTAAGCTTGCGTGGATTTAAAGTGGTTGATACTGTTCATTTATTTAGATTATTGAGTAATTAGTATATATATGTATCTAAGCTAATAATTGATGATTTAAATCAGCATTATTTTGCTTTAGACATCTTTTTACTTCATTAAAATCTTGTTATACTCATGTTCTACATTGAATATCATATTTGAGTAGATATTATTCATTGCAAATCATTGTTGGCTTGATTTCTTGTGCTCATTTACATTTTTTTCGAGATTAGCCCGTGAATTCCATATTTGCTCCTTGTGTTTAACCTTGGACTTCATTTGAGTAATAAATTGTATTTGTTGAAGAGCGATTTAGGAGACTTTACTACAATGAGACACTTTAATCTCCTAAAATGCCCTTTCAACATTTTGACGTCGTTGCCGGGGAGCAATGCGTAATTCACCGCTATTCTTTGTTTTAATTGATTATATTTGAGTACTAACTTGCCCTATTTTATTTCTTGTTATTTTGTAAGGTACATCGCGAGGCAATCTTCCGCGCAAAACAACCACTCCCAAGGTAGGTAATCTCTCTTCTTCCCTAATCTCCTAATCTTCAGAAGATAAAAAAGGAAACAATCAATTATGAATCACCTACCTTAGTTTCATAGTAATTTTTTCATCTAAAAGACATGTTTTCCTGACTTGCGGAAAAATTTCATATCTGATTGAAGTCAAGATGATTCTTTAGAGATCCCAACCCTAATTTCCTATGCCTATTAGGGATTACACTTAACATCTAATCTTCTTGGACTACGCACTTCTTGTTTGATGTCCAAAAAGAACATTTTAAAGATCAAATTGGATTCAGAATAGAGCTAATTAGGATTTCTACATTAGAGTTTCTAGAGTGCTAATTCACATTTGCCTGCATAAAAGGAAATAAACCCTCCCATATTTGTGTGCTACCCAAGCCTCTGTTTGAAAAGACCTAATCAAGAAAACCCTCAAAATCAGGCTCTAAATTCACTTGAATCTTAAAATCTTGGACCTAATAACCTAGGAGTCAAATCAGAGTGGTTTCTAGGTCTTGACCTAGATTTCATTCTCCATCTTTTAGAGCAGGTCACGTGAAATTGGTCTACATTGTGGGCCAACCAATCTCCAAATTAGGTTAGGAGTCAAATTAACTTCTAATCAAGTGGAATTAAAGGCAAAAATTAGGACTTAAAACTGGTAGACTTAAGAGGTCAAGTTATCCATTCTAGTCTACCTGAATCCGCTGTGACAAGGAAGGTCAGGTGGAGGAAACCCTGTAACCCGTGGGATACTCTACCGTGTAAGGGTCATCACGAGACTCTCCTTTCCTGACTACCCAGGCAATTCTCAGGTGGATGACTTTCTGATCCAGGGGTATCATTCGCCCCAAACCTCTATAGTCATCCAAAAATCTATGGGTGCCTTGATTGGGTCCAATTCATAGCCAACCCCTCATCTATTCTTTAGAGCACACACACAGGAAGGCCCTTGGATTTTTAACCTAAGAGGCCTCATTAGATCTTCTATGGGATTTCTGATCTGATTGGATCACTTCGATCTGAACCTAAATTTGATTCTACATTCTGATCCACCACTTGATTCGAAGATGCAGCCTGGCAATTTAGGAAGACCATTTAGGAAACCTGAATCCCGAATGTCCATGAGAGATAGAATGATTGAGGATGCCCTGAAATTTTATAGAGTTAATGACAAGACCTCAAATCCAATCAGCATGATTTAGGTTAATATCCCATAAACAACAGCCTTTATTGCATATTGTGCTCAATAAATATTGACACAAATAACAAATGGATCAACCCGGGATATTCTCATGATAGGATATATTGAATTAGAGAAATTGCATAACTTTGAATATCTCCAATGTCTAACTAATCCTGTACTTTGGGAAAGACGCCAAGATGATGACGGATCCGTTCTCGCATATTTGAAAGTCGTCGGAAATCGTAGTATAGTCACGCAAAAACGTTTGTCAAAAATTAAGTTTGTAAAATTTACGAGATTTCGAGTCCCCGTCGTTCTTCTTTGGGAAGCGTTGCTTTCACTTTTGAAACCGATCTTTTCACTACTCTACTTCGTTTAAAGACGCACGCCAGTTTCCAATCTCCTAACAAAAACTTCACCACTTTTATTATTAACTCGGATCACATGCGCATGCGTCAAGTAAATTATGAAAGTGAACGTGTGAGTTTCTGTGAGCACGATTCTAGTGAGGTGGTAACTAGTTATGGAGAAAGCATCTATTGTTAGATTTTCAATATCCTCAGGAAACGACATGCTGGTGCATAATAGATAGACAGTTAAAGAGCAGGCACTTAAATCGCGCAAATATGATAATCATTTAGCTCGTGGTAATTTCAAACACATAAAGAGATATATATATATATATATATGTGTTTTCATTCATTCATTTGGGAGTTGTTGCACAAGGAATCTAGAGGAAAGCTTGTACAAAAATGCTTGAAAATTAGACCTAGCTACCAGAAAATGATCGCATACAAGAATCGATGGGGGGATTTCGCATGCATCATTGGGGGAGAAGTAAGACTACACTACTAATCATTAAATAAAAGTAATAAAATTATAAAGAGCATGAATTAAATCTAGAAGAATAAAAGGTCATTCAGGGGTGGTCCCTGATGGCCTTGGAGTGGTCGGGAGAAGAATGAGGGGTGGCCAATGTAGCTTAGGCCGACCCTTGGAGAGAGGTAGAGTTGATCCAGCATCCCAGCATGGTGTCCACCATGATGGT
Source organism: Thalassia testudinum (assembly GCA_037157565.1). Lineage (NCBI taxonomy): Eukaryota > Viridiplantae > Streptophyta > Magnoliopsida > Alismatales > Hydrocharitaceae > Thalassia > Thalassia testudinum. The sequence goes on from JAZHRO010000078.1 coordinate 23,943,665, forward strand.
GGTGAGCTCGTGGAGGTGGAGTAGCTAACCTAAGTGAAGGTGCGCGTGTATGGAGCTAAAGAGGTGAGTGGTGCCAATGAAGCCAAGGGATGTGAATGGGTGCAAATGGCCACCCATGGGGTTCTTTATAGACCCAATGGCTTCTCTCTAGAGAGGTGTGGAACTCTCTAGAGCGAGTCCAAGAGTGGCCGGCCACATGGGGTTGGAGGTGGTTTTTGAGATCCAAAAATTGTGGATCTCAATTTGAATGCCTCTTGGTTGCTAAATTTGGCAACCAAGAGGTGGCGCCATCTCAAGAGACCTCTAGAGAATTCTAGAGAAGTTTGTGCGTGAATGGGTGTGTGTGTGTGTGTATGTGGTCGTGCTCTACATGGCTAGGTGGCTTAGGGTAGGTCCTAAGGGGTTTGTGTAGGTGTAGGACTTGATTTTAGGGTTGCAAACCCTAATTGCTAAGGTGAAAATGCAATTAAACTTAACCTAAGTTTAATTGAATGAGTGTGAACCTAATTGAGAGTGAAATAACTCAATTAGGTTAGGTTTAGGTCAATTGGACTCTCACTAAGTCCAATTGAACTTGTGTGGGTTGAGATCTAAGCTCAATTGGACTCAATGAGTCCAATTTACTTAGGTGAATGTAATTGACTTTGATCTAACTCAATTGGGTTTGGTGAGGACCTAATTAGGTCCTTAGGTAGGTCTAGAGGTGATGTACTAGGGTTGGGACACCTTAGTTTAGGTTCCTATGGGGTTGGGATTAGGTCTAGGGAGCTAGAGATCCAAGATCAAGACTTGAATCTCAAAACAGGGACTGGAGACTAGCATCAGACGTCCAATAATAGGATCAGATGACTTATACTCAAAAATCAAAAGTCCAGACTTCAGTTCTGGACATCCAATTTGAGTCAGGGAGAAATCAGGGCTTTGTTTTGGGTACTCTGCAGAAATTGGATGTCTGACAAAGTGTCTGGACGTCCAATAATATTGCAGAAGTGTGTTTGAGGTGTGCGGGAGATGGTTAAGGGTCCTGGATGTCCTATAACTTATCTGGACGTCCAAATAAGGGCTAGAACTAGGGTTTTAAGGCTTTCTAGGGTGTTGTGACCTAATCTAAGGGTGGCTAAGGCTTGGGGAAGTCTCTAGGCTATCCTAGGGCTAGGATGGACCTGAGCTCTTCACATTTTACTGCTTTATTTCTACTTAGTAAAATAGAACACCTTTAACTCCCTTACATTATTATTCCTACATCTAATCTAAGCCTTCTACTCCAGTTCTACTGCAACTCCCGTTATTCCTAATCCAGCTTCAGATCCAGCTCCTGATCAGCTTATTCCCTGCAATTGACATAATATACTTAATCAGTACATTATAACATTATTTCATACATAGCTAAAGAAGGGCAGTAAAGATGCAGACAATGCGTATGTATGCATGAATAGCCCTAACTTATGCTGAGTCCTAGCTTAATCTAGGTCAATTAGGACCTATGATTGCTATACAATTATACCCCCATGCCTAAATCTTGCCAGTCCCTAGTTAATACAAGACTAAGTTATTTACAGCAAAGGTCCTTAAGGGACTGATTATTTTATCAAGTGTATGCGTAGAGATTTTTCTCCTTTTTATTTTCATCCTATGCTCTAGAAATCCAGACAATCGTGAAAGTGAAGCTTTGTAGCTTTTGCAACAGATTCGAGTGAAAAACTGATTCAGCTCTAAAGCCTGTTCTTGACCCCTAGTAAAAATTCTAGTGGGATAGGCGGACTTCTTCCCTCGGGGTATTCAAGATATTCTATGAATTCCACCCCGGCTTTAGGCTTAGGTAGAGAATCTCTGAGGGAAAAGATTATATATTTGGTGGCTCACTCTCACTTGGTGCTACATAGAGACTAGTACAACAGAATCCAGATTCCCGGATTACTAAGTAACTCAACTCAAAGAAAGATGAGGATAACTATGCTCTCTTTGGATTCCTTAGTATTCATTCTCTCTTTTTCTTTTTCTTTTCCTTTTCTTTTCTTTCGTAGAGCTCACAACTTCACCAAATTTTCATATATGACCTGTATTTGGTGGTCTCACTAGGCATTAACACTTTAATTGAGTTCTCATAACCCTAACACTAAGTCAAAATTCCTTAACCAGTATTTGGGCGGTCAAAAGCACAAGAAAAATGGGTTGGGGCTGATCGCAAAAATACGTAATTTGTTAATTAGGCAATTTAGTGTTATTGCAACACGTAAATCCACTTTCGCTTTTAAATTTGTAAGTCCTAGATAGTGGGGTATCTAAGGTTGTCTAAGAAGGCAAGTTTGCAAAAATTAAATCTCTTTCTTGGAATATAAATCTCAACTTTCTTTTTGATCTTTTTTCAATATATCATTTTTATGTTTTTGAAATTAAGGCAACATGTGAAGTTGTTGCCGGGAAAAAATACTACACCTACTATGCTAATCTAAGTGACAAAAATTATCCTTTTTCTAAGCTCAACCTAGGCACGTGGAGGCCTAGGTTAATTAGAAAGGAGTGCAACTATACTAAAGATAAAGCAAGGTAATGCAAAAAGAAAGAGTACAACAAGAAATTAAGGCAACTTCTTTTTTTATACTAAAGGAATTTGTTTACTAGTAGATGAATGCTTCTACAAAAAGAACAAATTGAAAACAAAATAAAGACAAATCCTTTAGATGATGATGGTGATGAAGAGGATGAAGCTCTTCTTGCTCCAAGCCTGGTAGCTCCCGGGCTTGAAAAGAAGATCTTCAGCTCCTTCCTTCTATAGCTCCACCCTCCAAAGCAAGCCCTAAGGGGGCGTGCCCTAAGCTTTTCTCCAAGGGTGGACGTCCACCCTAGGTCCTCCTTTTCCTGGCTATCCTCCTTGAAGTAGAAAAGTCCTCCTTAGCGTGGCCCAAGTTGAAGAGAGTGGGAAGAAGAAGGCACCAAAGGGGCTGGTGATGTGCCCCCTTAATCTTCTTCTCTACTCCTTCTTGGCCGTAGGTATAGGTGGATGTAGGTGGAATAATACACTAATGGAGGATGAAGAAAATGTGGGAAGTTAGGTGGGTATATATAGTGTAGGAAGGGGGGCATAAGTGGCTCTTGGAATGGATGGCTAGGATAGGATATGGGAGGTAGTTGGGGATCCTAGGGCTAAGAATAAGTGGCGCCACATAAGGGGTGCTAAGGGGGGTAGTTAAGGCTTTGGTGTCCTTTAGAATTGGCGCCAAAATGGGCCTTCTAGAAGGCCATTAGGTGGTGCCACCTTAGAGTTCTAGAAGGGGGGTATGTGGATGGCTAGGATGGGTTATGTGGGTAGGTGTAGGGTGGATAAAGGGGTTGAAAGTTGGCGCCAAAAGGGAGGTGGTTAGGGTTAGTTTTGGTGCCAACTTTTGGTGTCTTTTGGTGGTTAGTTGAGGGGTGAAAGGTGGTGAAGAGGTGGCGCCAAAATGAGTAGGATAGCTAGCTCAGGTAGGGCTTAAGTTGGTGGAGCTAGCTAGGGTTGAGTTGAAGGTGGTGGATGGCCAAGGAGCTGGTTGCTAGCTAAGCTAAGCTAAGCTAAGCTAGCTTAGCTAGTTATGGAGTAGAGGAGGAGGTATTGGAGCTAGGGTTTGAAGAGAGGAGCTGAGGAGGAGAAGTCTAGAGCTGGAACTGGAGCTGGCAACTGCTGAAGAAGCTGGCATGGAGCTACTCTAGCTGGCTTAGCTTGTTAGTTCTTTGCTAGCTGCTAAGCCAAGCTAAAGTGAGCTGGCTTCTACCATAATGAGCTGAGGTGAGCTGGGTCTGGTGCTCCCGGGGAGGATCGAGTTGGTTGAGGCAGCTAAGGTAGCTTAGCTCAACTGAGTTGAGCTAAGCTGAGTCCCTGGGAGCTGGACTTGAACTTCCTGAGCTAGGATGAGTTCTTCTTCAGCTGGTTGGAGTTGAGTGGAGCTAGATGTAGCTGGATCTGAGCTGAGGTGAACTCCAGTCAACTCAGCTGAGCTAGCTAGAGCTCCCTGTAGACTTATGAGAGCTAAAATGAGCTAGACTCAACTAGGTTGAACTGGATCTGAGCTGACTTGAGCTAGGGTGAGCTAAGATGAACTCTCTTGAGCTGCCATTCAGCTGAGATTAGCTGAATGGAGCTGGGATGAGCTAACCCTAGTTCAAGTGAGCTAGGTTCCAGCTGTGGTGAGCTAGATCAAGCTGAGTTCCAGCTAGTCTAAGCTTCTCATTCACCATTTGCCTTCTTGAGTGCTAGGGTTTTAGGGATCTGTATATCTGTTCATCCCTAACACTCACAAAAACATATTAAAAAGACAATAAAAAATGCAATGCATGCCTAACCTAATTTATGCCTAAATGTAGCCCAACAGCCCATTTGCGGAGTAAAATCCTAAGAGCTAGGTTTGTTTTAATGCATAAGAATGACAATAAACTGGCGTTTATCAAGGGCCATATTTGGTGGATCTCAATTTTATTTGGTGATTTTGCCTCCATGAAATAAACACTAAATATTCATTCTTTTCTATTTTTTTTTTAGTTTTTCTTTCTTTTCATCATTCTTTTTCTTTTTCTTTTTCTCTTTTTTTTATTTTTTTTTCAGCATAACACAACTGGCATACATCCATAAACTTTATTGAGGAGGCATTATTAGGGATTGATGGTACTCAAGAGGCATTTGGTGGCTTATTTGGTGGAAGTGCCTACAAACGGCACCGGGAGAGACGGATAGGACAATGTATTTCTGACCTTGACATCAATATCCTCCTTCCGCTGAGGATTCCATAGAGAATGGTTGTAACCATCCACATTAGCCCTAGTTTTATGAAAACTCACTCTCTGCGTATTTGCCTTATTCTGTGGCTTTCAAAATTTCTCACAAAAATGTATACGTGGGAACCGAGAGAGAAAACTATGTCTAATCTCAGAGTATCATCACCTAATTATCTAGGATTCCAGATTCCTCGCACTAATCTTAGATCACCAGTACACTCCACTCTCATCTCACACTATTTGGTGGATTTTTGGAAGAAAATCAGCCTGACTCCCAAAACACTGTCCAGGGATTCAGGAAAAGAAGCACTGCTTCTTCTCGACAGACTGAAAATGTTTATCAGCCTTCACCGTGAATCCATTGCAAATTCTACGTGTGTGTGAAAAGTTGTACTGGATTCCAGATTACAGAAATCAACTAAAGGATAAAGTCCCTAATGCATTCTCTTAATAAAATAATCTTATTCATGAATGTAATATGTATATATGCTATAGACATGTAACCTCGCATAATTTGTACTTCGTGAATTTCCCGTATCGGGTTACAATCAGCTTGACCTTAAATTTAGAACAAAAGGTGAGTGATTAGCCCATAGTTGTGGGTTATTTAAGTACTTAAGTGCCTACACATTAGGTTAATTCTAACATTTATTTAGTATAAATTAGGATGTAAATAGATTAATTCATAGTTTTAATCTAATTACATAATCCATACATTGCATTCATATCTTAAGTGCATTTAGAATTAGCTTAGAATAGCATTCATCTAATTAGATAACCAATTAGGTATATTGTTTTTATTAACATAGAAGTTGAGGGTCTATACATAAATAACCCTAATATTTTAATAATATTGGCTTTATTCGTCTTCTTTCAGAACGGCTGGCTGCCGCTCCAACGCCCGGCTGCTGCAGTGATGAAGCCATTCAAGGGGGAGCGGATGTGGTGGATCTGGTCGGCGGCTGATTTCAAAATTGTTCAAGACACTATAAAAGGAGCACGGAAGCTGCCGGCTGCAGCAGGCCTCCGCCACCGACCCACCACTGTGCAGAGAGATCCTCTCTCTTCCACTCCACACTGCCGGCCTCTACCGTGGCGGCGAGTCTCCACCACCGTGGGCGTGTGGTGTGACAGGCCACACCGCCATCCGGAGCTCGCCCGCATTACCGTGAGCACATCAGCGTGCATCTCCCTCGCCGTCGTCGCAGACCACCACCGCCGAGCCACTGTGCAATCACCCTTTCAGTCACTTAAGACATCCGGGAAATTTCCCGGACGTCTGAAGTCCACCCCCACTCCAGCAGCAATCTCCGTCCTCTCACTTCACTTCCACCACCCACGCCGCAGCAGCCCGCTCATCTCCAACCGCATGCAAGGCGTGCACAACCTCCAGCCCTCACGCCCGCTCACGCCACCTTCCCTACGCCTGCAGCCTTCGCCATCTCCACGCACAACCACCGGCGCACCCATCTGAAGTCCACCCGCAGCACCTTCCCGCACCGACTGCACTGCGCGCCTCACTACACACGCCCTCTTCCCCGCGCTTGCAGACCACCGCAGCGCCTTCCGCAGACCCTCCGCGCGCCAGCGCCCTCCGCAGACCACCCGCGCGCCCACGCACAGCCACCTGCAGAACCGCCAGCAACCGACCTCTGCAGCTACCACCGCAGCCACGCCTCCGTGCGCCAGCGCCCGCCTGCAGACCACCGCAGCCACGCCTCCGCGCGCCAGCGCCTTCCGCAGACCCTCCGCGCGCCCACGCACAACCGCCTGCAGCACCTCCGCCGGAGCTCGTCCGGCCACCTCCGGCCGCCGCGCGACTCGCCGTCACCACCGATTCGAAGCCCTTGATCCAAGGGACCTCCGCCGAGCTTCCCGCGCCCAGCCATCGGCTCCTCGTCGCGCAAGACAACGGGGAAAAATTCCCCTGTTTTGCTACAGTAAAGCATTGATTAAAATTTACATTTTCTGCCATTGCCAGATTTTATTCATATTCTATTCAGTCTGCATTGCGGAAAATATCCTGCAGTTTATCATAATTGCCATTTCAGCATTATTTCTTGCTTAAACCTTAATCTAAAGGCAATCTTGGCTTGGTTCTTGTCCAAATTGACTCCGAACAAACATTTTTAAGTGGCGCGAATTTTAATACGTTATTGCCTCCCTGTGGAAACGACCCGCTCCTCTGCGAGTGGTTATTTCTTATTAAAAATTGATTAGTCGATTTTTCCACCACATTAAACTACAAACGACTTAAAAGCGAAAGATCGACACGGTCAAATGGCGCCGTTGCCGGGGAGGCAACAGACGCAATAATTTCGCCTAATTTTATCTTCATTATTTGTCAATTGCACAGAGATTTGACCATCTATTATTTTCTTTTCTGTGCGAGAAATTTTGTGCAAGAATCAGCCACTGTGAGAGGTGACCCTTGACGTCGCCAGACGAGAAGTGGACAAGCAATTTTGAAAGGAGGAGAAGGACGAGGACGCGATGGACACCACTATATTTAATCACTAATTTAATTAGAATAGAATTAAGACTGAAGACTTAATTTTTCATTGCAGTTAGTTTGAAACCCTTGTTCTGGGGCAAATTTTGGGGGGTTTGTTCCCTGATTTTGTTTTGGACCCGTGTTGGGTAATTTTTGGGAGCCTGTTCCCTTTTCTTTAGATTTAGGTTTATTTTTTTTTTATTATTATTTCTTTTATTTGCTTGTGCATAAGTAGTTCTAAAAAAAATAGAAAAAGAAAAAAAAATGAGCTGCCTGCTAGAAGCTGCCTGCCCTAGGACGAACCATTTAGGTCTGTATGAGCAGCCTCTAGATTTGCTTTTCTGCATTGCGTGCATTTTTGCATCGAAGATCGCTGGAGGCAAGGTACGCATTCTCTTACTTTGCATCCTATTTTTGATCACGCATTGCATTTGGGATTTAATGCGAAGACCACCTAATCTGTACTGAATAAATCTAACAAGTGGTCACATATTTTCTTTAGAAAAAGGACTAATTAAAGGAAGGACATTTTAAAAACCAAGGATTTCATTTTCAAACTTGGCGTGCGATTCAAAGTTTAAAATCTTTTACGGTGTATGCACACTTATTTCACTTGCACCACGACACGCTTCTAGACACTCCTTAGGTTTGGAAATACTAGGACAAGAGCCCTCCTTTCGTTGGATTCTGAAGTGTTCGGAACTTGAGATCAAAGGTTTTGTAAATCCAAAGAGGGGGATACCCTGTCACGGATTTTTGGGGGTAGTTGAGGAGCACCGCGAAAGCACAGCTTCAAAGGAAGGCTTAGGCCTACTTGCATCCCTCGATCTTCCGTCTTTGGATTTACTTGACCATTTGAGATTTAGGGAAGATTACCTAAGTTCCAACTAGGTCTTTTTAGGCGAGCCGTAGGTTGACAATAGGCGCGTAATTGATTGGGTAACTTGTTTTGTCACCTACAATTTGAATTAAATTCAAAAGCCTAAATCTGTAAAGACCAAACAAGTCCGTTTGAATTGTGTTTGTAGTGCATGCTTGGTAGGCGTTCTCTTAGGAGACAACTTGTATTTGATCCTGAACCAGAAAGAATCCTAAGAAAAGACCTCCCAAGGGTAGAAATGGCCGGTCAAAGGAGCCTTAAGGAATATTTCATCCCAACCAACCAAGCTGGCCCAGCACTACGTAGACCTGGAGGGGATAATCCATATGAGATCAAAAGTAGTACCATATCCTTGCTACCCTCCTTTTATGGTACTACTAGGGAAGATCCTTACAGGCATATTGAGGAATTCACCGAGGTCTGTTCCACGGTGAAGCTGCAGGGCGTTACTGATGACGCTCAAATGCGGACCCTTTTTCCCTTCTCCCTAAAGGACAAAGCCAAGTATTGGTATCACACCCTTGATAATTTAAATACTTGGGATGCCCTTAAAAAGGAGTTTTTGAAGAAGTACTTCCCCATGAGCAAAACAAATCACTTTAGGAGGGAAATCATGAGTTTTGCTCAAAAGGATGGGGAAGCTTTCCATGATGCGTGGGAGCGCTTTAACGATTTGCTGAGACTTTGCCCACATCACCAGGTGCCTAAATGGCAACTGGTTGAAAGGTTCTACACCGGACTTAATGATTCTCATAGGCAAACTGTGGATGGTGCCTGTGCAGGAACCTTTCTATCTAAGACTGAGGATGAAGCTTGGAACTTATTTGATACTTTGAGTGAGAATTCTATTCACTTGAATTCTGCCTACATGGATAGAAAGCCCACTCTCATGCAAAGAAAGTTGGAGGCGAATGAAGCAAGGGAAACCCAGAATTTAGCTTATCAAATTCAATTACTGAATCAAAACATGGAAAGGCTCATGTCGAACCCGAGTTCATTCACACCTAACACCTCCACATCCCAAGCTTCCGAATGTGTAATTTGTCAAGGCAATACACACGCCACTGTGGATTGCCACTTAGCCTCCCAATTCCCTGAGCTTGTACAAGCAGATTTGAATGCCGCTCAAGGGTTCCGTCCAAGACCTCGTAATGATCCTTTCTCCAACACTTATAATGAGGGATGGAGGAACCACCCAAACTTTTCATGGAGACAAGGAAATGTCTCAAATTCAGGGAATTACAAACCGCAATCCTTTCAAAACCATCAAATGAACCAACCTCAGACCTTTGCCCAACCTAAAACCTCTGAGATGGATGAATTGAAGGCGATATTGAAAACTATGCAAGAAAGTCAAAGTGCCATCATCCAATCTCATGACAAGGCTATACATGAGATGAAATCACAAATTGGACACCTTGTTGAGGCCGTTAGACAGAGGGAGACTGGGAAGTTTCCAAGTGCTGCTGAGGAAAATCCTAAAGGAAAAGGGATTGTCTTTAGGGAGCATGCTCAGGCGGTGACTATTCTGAGGAGTGGGAAAGAAATTTCCAAACCCGATGCTCCTATAGTCTCACCCCCTAAAAAAACATCCACCCCGACTTTCACCCCCACCGAAGAAGATTTGCCCAAATCTCCTCCGCTTGAAATCACCTCACCGGAAGAAGTTGCCCCCGTTCCACCCCTTACTCGACATGACAACCCTTCCACCCAGAGATCGAGAGTGCCATTTCCAGAGCGCTTATCCACCTCTGGGCAGACTTCTGCTGGCTCATCTGGAGCCAAAGATAAGACGGATGAGATTATGGAAACTTTCAAGCAAGTGCAGATTAACCTGCCTTTGCTTGAAGCTATCAGGCAGATTCCGTCTTATGCCCGCTTCTTAAAGGACTTGTGCACGAAAAAGCGGCAATCTAGAAAACAGGTCCAGTCTAAAGTTGTCCTGCCTGATTCTGTTAGCTCAATTGTTCAACATGGCACACCTCCGAAACTTAAGGACCCAGGGGCCCCATATATCTCTGTAGTTATTGGTGACTTACAAATTGATGAGGCTCTGCTTGATCTGGGTGCGGGGGTGAACATCCTTCCGAGCTATGTATATGAACAACTTGGGGGAGGCAATCTGAAGCCTAGCCCTGTAGTCCTTCAAGTTGCTGATCGATCACTTAAGACACCACGGGGAATTTTGGAAGATGTCCTCGTAAGAGTGGAGGATTTCTTTTTTCCCGTTGACTTCTTAGTTTTGGACACTGACCCTACCAACAAGCCAACCAAACCCTCCATCATTTTGGGCCGCCCCTTCCTTGCAACTTCCCATGCTTCAATTAATTGCAATACTGGGGCATTGAAAATGGGCTTTGGGAATAGGAAAATCCGGCTTAATGTGTTTGATGCTTACAAACAAGCTGGACTTGAGGATTGTTCTCAAGTTGAGGTGATAGATGACCTGATTGAAGAGGCAACTCCTGCAATGTTATGTGATGACCCCCTTCAGCATGTCATGCTAAATGAGCATTCCCATCTCTTGGAGGAATGTGAAGGGGATATACTAGAACTAGAGGAATTGCTAGGAGTTTCTGCTGAGTCTCTTCCCCCATCATTTCCGCCGAAGGCAGATTTGCTACCTGAGATGGGGACATCTATTATGAAACCCTCAACCATACAAGCCCCCAACCTTGAGTTGAAACCCCTCCCTGACACTCTCAAGTATGTTTTCCTAGGTGCCAATGATACGCTCCCAGTTATCATTTCGGCTGTGCTATCTGAGGCACAGGAGGGAGCCTTGATTGAATGCCTGTCTAGGCATAAGGAAGCTATTGCTTGGAGCATTGCTGACATTAAGGGTATAGACTCTACACTCTGCATGCACCACATTTATACTGATGATTCCATCAAGCCTTTTAGGGACATGCAGAGACGTCTGAACCCTAATATGAGGGAGGTTGTAAAAAAGGAAATCCTGAAGTGGTTGGACGCTGGGATCATATATCCCATTGCTGATAGTAAATGGGTCAGTCCCATTCATGTGGTGCCAAAGAAGGCAGGCTTTACTGTGGAACTCAACGACCAAGGTGAACAAGTTGTCACTAGACCCTCAACTGGATGGAGGGTCTGTATTGATTACCGCAAGCTGAACACCGCTACCCAGAAGGATCACTTTCCTTTGCCTTTTATTGATCAAATTCTCGAAAAATTGGCAGGGAATAAGTATTATTGCTTTCTCGATGGATATTCTGGGTACAATCAGGTGGCAGTCTTTCCTGATGACCAGGAAAAGACGACATTCACGAGTCCTTATGGTACTTTTGCATTCAGGCGTATGCCGTTTGGATTATGTAATGCCCCTGCAACTTTCCAGCGGTGTGTGATGTCTATCTTTTCGGACATGATTGACGAGTGTGTCGAAGTATTTATGGATGACTTCTCTATTTATGGCTCGTCTTTCGACCAGTGTCTCATGCACCTGGAGAATGTGTTGAAACGATGTAAGGAGACTGGTTTAGTCCTCAGCTGGGAGAAAAGTCACTTCATGGTACAGAAAGGAATTGTACTTGGGCATGTTGTATCTGAGCAAGGTTTGGAAGTAGATAAAGCCAAGATTGATTCTATTTCCAAACTTCCATTGCCTACGAATGTCAAACAGATTAGATCCTTTCTGGGCCATGCTGGCTTTTACAGGCGCTTTATTAAAAATTTTAGTAAGATTTCTAGGCCACTTTGTGACTTATTGGCGAAGGAATCTTCCTTCAGTTTTGATTCAAAGTGTGCCGAGGCCTTTCAAACTCTAAAGGAGGCCTTGATCTCTGCGCCTGTTCTCCAAGCTCCTGATTGGGCACTCCCCTTTGAGCTTATGTGTGATGCTTCGGATTATGCAGTGGGAGCAGTCCTTGGACAAAGGGTTGAGGGAAGACCTCATGTGCTGCATTATGCAAGCAAGACTTTAACTGAACCTCAGCAAAACTACACCGTCACTGAAAAAGAATTACTTGCTGTAGTTTTTGCTCTGGAGAAGTTTAGGTCTTATTTACTTGGGTCTAAGGTGGTTATTTTTACTGATCATGCAGCAGTGAAACATCTCATTGCTAAGAAAGATTCTAAGCCACGTCTAATTAGGTGGATCTTACTCCTTCAAGAATTTGACTTGGAAATACGTGAAAAGAAAGGAGTAGAAAATGTTGTGGCTGACCACCTGTCTCGTCTTCCTCTTAACGACTCTATTTCTGAAGACATTCGCGAGACATTCCCCGATGAAACTCTGATGGCGGTAACACCAACTTTACCTTGGTATGCAGACATTGTAAATTACTTGGTCACTGGACAAACTCCTGGCTCTTGGGATAAGCAGAAAAGAAAGAGATTCATTTCTCAAGCAAGATATTTTCATTGGGAAGAGCCAGAATTATTTAGAATTGGACAAGACCAAGTTTTGAGACGTTGTGTGCCTGAAGAGGAACAACAAAGTGTGCTGACATTTTGCCATGCACTTCATTGTGGAGGACACTTTGGTGCTAAGAAAACTGCTTTTAAGGTTCTCCAGTCTGGTTTTTGGTGGCCTTCCTTATTTAAGGATTCTCATAATTTTGTTAAGGCCTGTATTAGATGTCAACGGACTGGAACGATTGGGAAGAAGAATGAAATGCCTCAACATCATATTCAATCTGTTGAAATTTTTGATGTGTGGGGAATTGACTTTATGGGCCCCTTCCCGTCGTCCCATGGTTTTGAATATATCTTGGTGGCAGTTGATTATGTCTCTAAATGGATAGAGGCCATTCCGACGCGCACAAATGACCACTCTGTGGTTTTGAAATTTGTGAAGGCCAATATCATATCCCGTTTCGGCTGCCCCAAGACTATTATAAGTGATGGGGGACCTCATTTCCGAAACCACCACTTCAATCGGTTAATTAAGAGTTTGGGAGTGACTCACAAGGTTGCTACCCCTTACCACCCTCAGACAAGTGGTCAGGTTGAAGTATCAAATAGGGAGATAAAAAATATTTTGGAAAAGACCGTTAGACCTGATAGGAAAGATTGGTCCCAAAAGCTCGATGATGCTTTGTGGGCTTATCGAACGGCCTATAAGACCCCTTTGGGTACTTCTCCCTTTCGGATTGTGTATGGAAAAGCGTGCCATTTACCTGTTGAGTTGGAACATAAAGCACTTTGGGCTATTCGAAGTGTTAACATGGATTTAGAGAAGGCAGGTAAGGCACGATTTCTAGAATTAAGTGAGCTTGAGGAGCTGAGGAATGATGCTTATGACACCTCTCAAGCTTATAAAGAAAGAACTAAGGTCTTGCATGACAAGTTTATTCTTCGAAAGACCTTTGAACCCAACCAACAAGTCTGGCTTTTCAATTCCAGACTTAAGCTTTTTCCTGGGAAATTAAAATCTCGTTGGGATGGGCCTTACATAATCACCAAAGTATTCCCCCATGGAGCTGTGGAGATCAAAAATCCTTCCTCTTCAGCAACTCCCTTTATCGTCAACGGTCAACGGTTAAAACCGTACATAACTTTAGATGGCCATCTAGTTGACGAAGTCACTCTTGAGGAGCCTTAGCTCCTACCATTCTCCGCCTCAGGTAATATCTTCCTTTAGCTATTTTTGATTTTCAATGACATTGTTTGAACCAGGCATGGGGGAGAGGACCTGAGGCATTTTGTTTATAGCATGCATTTATAAAAAAAAAAAAGAGGTTTTGAGCTTAACTGGCTAGATCTTGCCGTCTTAAGCAAATCAGAACTCTAGGGTAGACTAAGTTAATTCTAGGGTCAAACTTTAGAAGCTAAATAAGCTACTAGCTTTAGACCTTTAGGGTCCTTTGTGGACTTAAAAACTTAAGTAGGAGTTAAGTTGCGGACCATTCTTCAAGAGGTTGAGGAAGGGAAGCTAGGGTTTGAGTTAAAAGGTGGGGTAGTACCTGGAGTCTTATTCTACCTTTTGGTTTACAGGTCCTTGTAACCCAAGCATCCAAATTGTTCACACTTGGTCTGGTAATTAACTTAATTTCTGAAAAGAGATTTGGTTCTCTTAGTTTTGACTTAAGAAAGGCTTGAAAACATATTTTGATTGGAAGAGTTCCCGCCGCAGGAGAGGTCGAGTATATACTCACCTTGAGGATGCGATGGTAACATATTACCTCCTCGGCGCTTGTCTCTTAGGATATCCATCCTACTGGGGGCATGTAAGCGCATTGCGCGGTTCAGGTACCATGGGCGGCCCTATCTCGAAGTGCCGATTGCCATAGGCCTGAATTCGCTTAAGAAATCCATGGGCGATACTATCTCGAAGTGTCGATTGCCAGGAGTTCTTGGGGTCGTTATGGGCGGTGCTATCTCGAAGCATCGAAAGCCAGGCACCCTTCGAGGTATGGTAATGGGGACAATGAATCCGACACAGGCTGTGTTGATAGCTGATCTGAGGTTAGACTTAGAAGAATAAAAAAAAAAAATATATATATATATATATATATATTAAAAAAAAAAAAAATTCCTTTAACTCAAATAACTCGGACCAATGCACAAGCACGGATGCTTTAATCTCAGGGATCAATAAACTTTAAGGTAGAGTCAGAAATCAGGGAAACTTGTGCTGGCAACTCGTCTTTAGCCGACCTAGTCTGTAACTTAGCAACTACTTAGGAACCTTGGGTTTAGAACCTGAACTTAATATGCTTCTGAAGGAAGACTAAGTGAGTTGACTAGTCTACTTAGAGTGCTAGGTTTCGCTTAATTTTGCTAGGGACTAGCAAAAACTAGGCATGGGGGTATTTGATTAGCCCATAGTTGTGGGTTATTTAAGTACTTAAGTGCCTACACATTAGGTTAATTCTAACATTTATTTAGTATAAATTAGGATGTAAATAGATTAATTCATAGTTTTAATCTAATTACATAATCCATACATTGCATTCATATCTTAAGTGCATTTAGAATTAGCTTAGAATAGCATTCATCTAATTAGATAACCAATTAGGTATATTGTTTTTATTAACATAGAAGTTGAGGGTCTATACATAAATAACCCTAATATTTTAATAATATTGGCTTTATTCGTCTTCTTTCAGAACGGCTGGCTGCCGCTCCAACGCCCGGCTGCTGCAGTGATGAAGCCATTCAAGGGGGAGCGGATGTGGTGGATCTGGTCGGCGGCTGATTTCAAAATTGTTCAAGACACTATAAAAGGAGCACGGAAGCTGCCGGCTGCAGCAGGCCTCCCCACCGACCCACCACTGTGCAGAGAGATCCTCTCTCTTCCACTCCACACT
The DNA here is from genome assembly GCA_037157565.1 of Thalassia testudinum. NCBI lineage: Eukaryota > Viridiplantae > Streptophyta > Magnoliopsida > Alismatales > Hydrocharitaceae > Thalassia > Thalassia testudinum. Next base: position 23,959,059 of record JAZHRO010000078.1, read on the forward strand.
GCCGGCCTCTACCGTGGCGGCGAGTCTCCACCACCGTGGGCGTGTGGTGTGACAGGCCACACCGCCATCCGGAGCTCGCCCGCATTACCGTGAGCACATCAGCGTGCATCTCCCTCGCCGTCGTCGCAGACCACCACCGCCGAGCCACTGTGCAATCACCCTTTCAGTCACTTAAGACGTCCGGGAAATTTCCCGGACGTCTGAAGTCCACCCCCACTCCAGCAGCAATCTCCGTCCTCTCACTTCACTTCCACCACCCACGCCGCAGCAGCCCGCTCATCTCCAACCGCATGCAAGGCGTGCACAACCTCCAGCCCTCACGCCCACTCACGCCACCTTCCCTACGCCTGCAGCCTTCGCCATCTCCACGCACAACCACCGGCGCACCCATCTGAAGTCCACCCGCAGCACCTTCCCGCACCGACTGCACTGCGCGCCTCACTACACACGCCCTCTTCCCCGCGCTTGCAGACCACCGCAGCGCCTTCCGCAGACCCTCCGCGCGCCAGCGCCCTCCGCAGACCACCCGCGCGCCCACGCACAGCCACCTGCAGAACCGCCAGCAACCGACCTCTGCAGCTACCACCGCAGCCACGCCTCCGCGCGCCAGCGCCCGCCTGCAGACCACCGCAGCCACGCCTCCGCGCGCCAGCGCCTTCCGCAGACCCTCCGCGCGCCCACGCACAACCGCCTGCAGCACCTCCGCCGGAGCTCGTCCGGCCACCTCCGGCCGCCGCGCGACTCGCCGTCACCACCGATTCGAAGCCCTTGATCCAAGGGACCTCCGCCGAGCTTCCCGCGCCCAGCCATCGGCTCCTCGTCGCGCAAGACAACGGGGAAAAATTCCCCTGTTTTGCTACAGTAAAGCATTGATTAAAATTTACATTTTCTGCCATTGCCAGATTTTATTCATATTCTATTCAGTCTGCATTGCGGAAAATATCCTGCAGTTTATCATAATTGCCATTTCAGCATTATTTCTTGCTTAAACCTTAATCTAAAGGCAATCTTGGCTTGGTTCTTGTCCAAATTGACTCCGAACAAACATTTTTAAGTGGCGCGAATTTTAATACGTTATTGCCTCCCTGTGGAAACGACCCGCTCCTCTGCGAGTGGTTATTTCTTATTAAAAATTGATTAGTCGATTTTTCCACCACATTAAACTACAAACGACTTAAAAGCGAAAGATCGACACGGTCAGTGAGCGGGTGAGTCGGAAGTGGCTCTTGCAAACGATTTCTAGCTCCAATGCGAGCGTTGGAGGTGGAGTCGGTTATTCTTTTATTTAGGGTCCTAAAGTACGTTTTACATGTAGCTCCGAGGTTTTCCTAAGTGTTGGCATGAAAATTTTTTCAGTTTTTACTGTATCTACCCCCCCATGCCTAAGTTCTTGCATGTCCTCATGCATGAATGTAAAAGAAAATAAATCTGACAGAGGATGAGTGGGTAGAAGTCACCTGTAATTGCTCCTGAAATTATATTCAGCACCGGCCAACCTGTTAACATGCACTATACAAAAGGGAAATATGCTAAAACAAAATATGCTATGTATAAAAATGGTTATATATAAATGATGGTGGAATGTGGACTAAATGGTATCTATACATGCTGAGTTTAATGCCTCCAGCTGGGCAAGCACTCAGTCACATGTCCTCACTAAGATGAACAGTCTCGTCAGGTGGAGGAGGTTCCTGGGCCAAAAATGGCTTGAGGCGCTGGCCATTTACCGTGAATATATACCCAGATTTTAGATCCTTGATCTGGACTGCCCCGTTAGGATATGGCTGCATCACAACATATGGGCCAACCCACTTGGACTTAAGCTTCCCCGTAAACAGTTTCAGCCGTGAATCAAATAACCAGACTCGGTGGTTGGGCATGAATACTTTCCTTCGGATGTGGTGGTCATGAAAGGCCTTGGTCTTGGTCTTGTCCTTGTATATTAATGCATTCTCATAGGCCTCCTGCCGGATTTCTTCTAATTCGCTGAGCTGGAGTTTCCGTTCTCCACCTCCTGCATTGAGGTCAAGGTTGCATTTCCGCATCGCCCAAAAGGCGCGGTGTTCCAACTCTACAGGAAGGTGATAGGCCGGTCCGATATGCCCAGAGTGCATCGATTAATTTGTTGGACCAATCCTTCCTGTCTGGTCTAACCATCTTCTTGAGAATCAGCTTGATTTGACTGTTAGACACTTCAGCCTGCCCCTTGGTCTACGGGTGATACGGGATGACTAGGCGGTGATGTACCTCGTATTTCTTTAATAACAACCTGAAATGGACGTGGATGAAGTGGCTTCCCCCATCGTTAATCAGAGCGCGGGGTATTCCGAATCTTGCGAAAATATTTTGCCGTACGAAAGAAATGACGGTCTTGTGGTCAGCCCGTCTCGCCGGAATGGCCTCGACCCACTTCGAGACATAATCAATGGCTAGCAATATATACTCGAACCCATGCGAGTTCGGAAAGGGGCCCATAAAATCGATGCCCCAGATGTCGAACACTTCTACGACCATGATGGGTTGGAGTGGCATCATGTCTCTCCTAATCATAGAACCGACTGACTAACATCATTTGCAGTGTTGGGCGTAATCATGTGTATCTCTAAAGATGGTTGGCCAAAAAAATCCCAACTGCAAAATTTTTGCAGCGGTTTTCCGTCCTGAGAAATGGCCACCACACGCATCATTGTGGCAGAAAGATAACACACTGGGGATATCAGAGTCTGGGATGCATCTGCGAATAATCTGATCCGCTCCAATGCTGAAAAGCAGTGGGTCATCCCAGAGGTAGTATTTGGCCTTTGCAATGAATAATCCGATCCACATCTAAGAATGTAAATCCTAAGCCTTATCTTGTTAAGGTAATTCTCGAGGATGATTTTGACATCCCAAGTGAACCCAGCCTAGATTTTAGTGATCCAATCCCTACCCTTAACCTAGAATCTGGATTCGAGCCTATTTGGGATAATTATGAGGCCACATGTGATGAGACTCAGATTTTCGACTTGAACTACGATTCTGGGCCTATGTTTGATGACTATACCTCTCCAGACTCCTCTGAGATATAGATCGATTTGTCGAAAATCACGCCAATTTACAACACAGAAATCTAGGAACTGGAAGAGTTGGGATTCGATTGGGACTCTCCTAGGAGCCAAGAACCCAAGCTCATGCCTAATAGGAACACCTTTTTGAGTTTAGGTTAGATCCAAGTCAGGTTGTTGCTTCTCCACATCTCGATTCACTCTGTGGTGGAATGTTCGATCTGGAATCAGGTTCAGAACACGATCTTCATAAGCTCTCCGACGATTTCGAATCTAACTCTAATTTTGGTGAATCTTTTTTTCCTGACAACTACAAGCCAATTTATGACCTCAGCATCCACGACCCATTCTTCGACTTTGACTCTGAGGTCCCTGATCTTGAGATCATTGATTCAAAATCGAGTTCCATTGACTTGGAATCATTCCTTTATGATCTACAGGATTTAGAAACTACAAGTGCCAAGATGTATGCAATCTAGAGTTTGAATCTTTTCTCGACTTTGATTTCCATCATCCTATAAGCACTTCTAGGCATTTAGATTTGATTTTGATGGGCTCTATGAGGACTATCTAGATACATCTACCTTTGAACCTTTTCTAGAGGACCCCTCACACACAGTTCTCTTGGAAGCCACCTCTTATACAGCACATACGTAACCTACTCAAATCCTATCCCAACCTCGACCCACAACCGGAATCAATTTCTATTCTGATTCCTCTCCACATTGTGATCAGGTTTCGGATATCGATTAGACTAATAATCACACCCCATCCTTCTTTGATCACTCTCGTAGGGATCTCACATCCTCTACAGATCCATTCTCTTTTGAGGATTCCTACTCTAACTAGGCTGATTGGAATCAACCAAACCCACGTTTCGCATCACCGCATCTCTTTGAGCCTCAAAGCATCTGGTGGGCACCATAATTTTTTATCCATACTCATCAACCTAGCAGACTGATTGGGTTTGGGTTGCATCATCAGCCTGTTGATATGAACAAGCACCTGGCTGGACCAACTAGGCTCTTAATCAAGGTGCTTGTTCTACAAAACTCCATTGACCATTCCTCCTTGACCACTTTCTACTCGGCTGAAGGTATTGAATTTAGAACTTAACGGGAGGTAACTTATCATTTCAAAAAAAATCAAGATCCTTCTTATTATCCTTTTGAGCTTACATCTTCTGCATCTAAGTTTAGTTTTAGAATAGTCGAATCCACCTTTGGTATTCATATAAATGCTTGAAATCGTCCGCAACAGTCATCCTGACCCGTTTGCCTACCTTTTTGACCCTATTTTAACCCGTGAACTCAAGCTGATTTCATACCCTCCGGTTTACAATGAGGATATTGCAAAACTTAGGCATGGGGGGTGTTAAAGTGCAAACACATAAATTCAAGTTTCTGAAAAGTTCTGACAAAAAAAATAAAAGAAAATGAAAAAGAACAAAAAATGGAAAGGGGAGGAAATTTTGAAAGGAAAATTTCCATTCTTGAGAAAGAGAGGAGGTGATTTAAATGACAAAAAGGAGCTACAATTTGAAATAAAAAGGTGATAGTCATTAGTAAAAGATTATGGAATCTACTTAAGTTCTAGTCCAAATCAAAAGAAAAAAATTAAGTCCTAAAAGAACAGAGAGACAGAGATTAGTATGAGTGCTAATCTTAGGCCTCTTGGGCTTGTTTTAGAGTTTAAAAATCCAAGTATCCATTAAGATCTGAATAATCCTCAAGAGGTTAAGGAAAATGCGAAGCTTACGTATTAGGTCTAAGGCTTAGGAGTATTCAGCCTTATTAACTAACCTCTGGTTTGTGGGACTCGGTAACCTAAGCACCCAAATCCACACACAGTCTGGTTCAGTGGACTTAATAAATAAAATCACGCAAATGCATTAATTTTGTTCTGAAAATGCCACCTAGATTAGGAGCAGCTTATGAACACAAGTTGATTTGGATGAGTTCTCAGCACGAAGATGTGGGAAATTTCCGTTGAAGTTGCGTAATAACATACCGTCTCCTCAGTGCCTGTCTCCTAGGATATCTAAATATCCTATCGGGGGCATCTAAGCACCTTGTGCTGGTTTAGGTACCATGGGTGAGATTATCCCGAAATGTTAATCACCAAGGCCTAAATTGAGCTACAGAATGCCATGGGTGGTATGGTCGCACGTGCTTCGCGTGTTAGAAATCGAGGTTACAAGTAACCTATCATCGTAGTTGCAAAACACGTCGATCAAATAAAATTTATACCGAAACTCCAAGGGAGTCCCGGGTTGAACACAGGGAGGTGACGTTTACTTTATTGAAAATTGCGCTTCGTTTCGTTTCTTTTTGGTATTTTAGGATTTTGATATTTTTTGTACTTTTGAAATAAAGGAAATCAAGAAAGCGTATCACAAGATAGAGATGAAACAAATATGATATATATGTCAATCCAATGTCGATTACAATGAACTATAAAAGCATAAGAGAGGGAGGTGAGAGAAATCTCCCAAATCGGCTGTTTGGTGAGACAACGGCACTTGGCGGAAGCTCAGACGAAGGAGGTGAGGAGCGGGACAACGGAGGTGAGATGTTGGAGGATGTCGGGTTGAGGAAAGCTTCGACGTAGCTCCAGAATGGAGGTGAGAAGATGGAGATGATCTGCTACCGGAATGGAGGTGGGAGGACAGCTCCAAGGTGACCTATGAAGGGAGATGGGAAGTTGGAGGAGTATTTGGTGGGGCAGAAGTTCGCTACACTAATAGGCACCTTGGGAGCTTGAGAACAAGCTCTAATGGAGTGTTGGTAGGCTTGCTAGAGCTTGGGAGTAGGTGGGAGTAGAGTAGGTAGAGATGGCTTGGAAGGGAGGGGGTATAGGTCCTTTTATAGTGGTGGAGAAGAGGTAAAAATCGGTATGGGACCATTAGTGACATCTAGGCCGTCGCTGGAAACGTCGTTGTAGGCAGCTCATGCCCGCTGGCACCCACAGCTGGCTCTGCTAGCATGCGATGAATTACCGATGGCTGTAAGCGTCGCTGTAAGTCCATCTCATGCGTCGCTGTAGTCCACCTCACGCTGTGCTGGCGCCGCTCCAACCTTGTCGCACGCGAGCGCGCCCACGCGCTGGCGCTGTGCGCATGCGCGCCCGCACGCTCGCGCACGCACCCACGCTGCTGCGTGCATGCGGTGCTGCATGCGTGTGCAGGCGGCCTGGGCTGCGCCACGTGGCACAGCCTGGGCCATCCATCTTCTTCGTGTTGTAGGGGCTGCTACAGAGGTCGGATTGAGTCAATTTTCACGCCGTCAGGCTGCGATCGTTGACCCAAATCCATCCACGCTGTCGGATTTATCATTTGAAGCACCTAATTATGTCTCCTAGTCCCTTGGCCATTGATCTTCCTCGGACTGCATATGGTGCTATGGGACTTCGATCAAGGCGATTTCAGAGGCGTTAGACTCCGATCATCGTCTCGATTAGATCCGTACGGTTGGATCATCAATCCGAGGCTCCGAAATAAATATGCTTCTCTCCTAACTACAAAAAAGTCATAATTAACCTAAATTATATACTACTCTAAATGCAGAATGATGCATGCTATACAATATTTATAACATGAAATGCAAATCTAAGCCTAAGAACATGCATGAATAGGCATTTTACCCTCAAAAAATGTGTTTACATCACGGTACTATCTTGAAGTGTCAAATGCCAGGGTTCTGAGGGTTGCCATGGGCGATGCTATCTCAAAGCATCGATTGCCAGGGACCTTGCGAGGATTGATAGTGGGAACTAGGAATTCGATACAGATCGTGTTTTTGAGCCAATCCGAAGCTAGAAATAAAGAAAAGAAATAGGGAGAGAAAACTCTCCAAAAATGCGAAAAAATTCTTTTATCCCTCTCTTATAAAAACATACTGCAAACTAAACCTGGACTAACCATGTTACAGGCACGGGTGCTTTAACCGTCGGGTCCAACGAACCTTAGGACAGTTCCTGTGCACCTTAGAAACCTTCACGGCTGACTAAGGCTAAAGCTGGTCAGGTCCGGATCTTAATTGGTACTTGAGTACCTGCAGGCCTTTTATTAGCATTTTGACCTAATTTCTAAAGAGAAGAAAGAATCACGACTTTGAGCATCAGAGGCATAGTCTAGAATTTGAGTTCATTTCATAAGATTTGTTAAGGGACTAGCAAAAGTTAGGCATGGGAGTATGATGATAACGTCATCATCAGCCATATTTAGCTTTATTTAATCATAATCAATTGATAAATGTTACTATATAACCGCCAAAGAGCCGTAATTCACTGCACATTCTTTCTGAGATAAACATGAAAATAGGGGTAAATCTGTAGTTTTAATAGAATATCCTAATTATAGAACAACTATGGGTTTTCCCAGGGTTTATTAAACGTCAAATGATCATAAATGCCTAATAAGTGTGTTCGTTTAGACAAAAATGGATTTTCACGCGTTACGAGAATTAAATAACATCTAAAACCATAAAAATAGATCCGCTTAATTCACAGAGGTTTTGGTCAGGATAAAATTCACTTAAACCTTCTATAAATCATATAATAATATTCTCTAAGGTGTGGTATGCTTGATTTAACCATTGGAACCCATTCTGACCTAAAACTGAGTCTCAAACAGATAATTGCCCTAATTTGGGTTTCTGTGCAATTTACCTAGTCAAACTTAGTCAAAACCTAAATTTGACTTTACCATCAGATTCTTTGGATCCAAATTAGGTTTATACCAAAATTTGGGCTCAATCAACGATCTCCTTGACCTAGTTTGCATTCCAATCCAGATAGGCTCTTTTTATCACACAATGACCCTTAACTATTTTGATTTCTTTACAAATAGGTTCCTAACTTTTTCATCATCTTCACATTTAGGTCCCTTCCACCATTGGTGTGAACATGTTAAGCTTCGGCAAGATTCAACCAAGATTTTCTTGCTCGATTCTCAACCAAACAATCCCAAATTTGAACCAGAGATTTTTTGTGAAATTTCCTTCCAAATGAGACCGATCTTGGATCCCAACTTCTTCCCAAAAGCTCATGTGAACTCTTTGAAAGGAAGGGTATCCGGCTTGAGCAAAAATCATGGAATTCGCGAGCTTGTTTCCTGATATAGCCACATCTATTTAGGTTAAAATGCCTAATCATGCATGTTCCTAGTCTTAGATTTGCATTTCATGTTATAAATATTGCATAGCATGTATCATTCTGCATTTAGAGTAGGTGTATATATTTTAGGTTAAATAGATCTTTTTTATGGTCAGAAGAGAAGAGGATTTATTTCAGGGCCTCGAATGGACGATCGGACTTTACGGATTTGATCAGGACGGCCATCAGAGTCTAACACTTCCAAAATCGTCTAGATTGGATCCCTTAGCATCATATGAAGTTCAAGGAAGATCAACGACCAGGAGAGCAATGCGACACCCTTACGGGCTTCGAATGAAATATTTGACCATACGGATGGATCCGGAGCGACAATCGCAGTCCAGCAATGCGGAAATCACTTCGATCCAAGCACTATGGCACCCTCTACAACAGAAAGAAGATGGATGGGCCAGATGGCACCACGTGGCGCCATCTAGATCGCCCAACATTGGCCAGCAGTGGCCACTCAAATAACTTCTCCCTCGCGAGATTTAGGCCGTTGGATGCCCATCCAACGGTTCTTGTGAAGCCACGTCGCTCGCGCTTCTTCAAGAGAGCCTCCATCGTGCAATCTTAACCGTTGGATGAAAATCCAATAGCTAGGATCGCTTGACCACCGACCTCGGATAATTCAAAATCGCGACAATTTTTGACGCGTGGCGCAGCGGTCTCTAGAGGCGATCTCAATGCTTTGGCACCAGTTCGAGTGTCCCACTCTTCCAATCCAACCGGTGGTGAGGCACGCTTGATTTCAACCGCCCAATCATGCACGAGCGACCGAGATGCGGATACGTGGATGCACAGATGACCATTGATCCAGCGGAGGTGATTATGCAGGCATCGATGCACATCCCCACACTCCATACAATGCCATCTGAGCGCGGGCGAGTGGTTGGTTGGCGTCAACCTTCGGTGATAGCCTGGCAAGCCTTTAGTGACGCTTGTAGCTATCACTAATGGCCTATGCTATGCGCACGTCAGCAAAGGAAATGAAGAGCGCTAGCAAGCTTTAGTGACGTTTGGGAGATTTGCTGGTGCAGATCTACAGCGACGCCTTTGATGTCACTAAATGCCCTCTACATGAATTGCCCTCTTCCCTTCACTATAAAAGGACCCCTACACCTCTCCTTCTTGATCTCTTCCTCTCTTTCTCTCACCACCTCCAAGGCTTTAGAGAGAGCTTGTCCCAAGCCTAGGATGCTCCTCTAGAGTAGAAATCAAATATTTTTCCCACCTCTCATCCCCCTTCGTGGAGCATCCCGTGGCCATCTTCTCACCTCCCTTCGGGAAGAAGATCCTCACCGCGACGTCATCTTGCCCCGCCCTCCGTCCTCCGGCTCCGTCCTCGTTTGTCCCGCTCCTCACCACCTTCCTCCAAGCGACGTCAGAGCTAGTCATCCTCCAAGCAACCGTCGAGGGGGATTCTTTCACCTCTTTCTATCTTTATTGCTTTTGTAGTGTAATCTTTCCCACTTTCCTAGTTGTAGCGAATGTTTGATTCAGAAATATATGTGATTCTCTCTCAGTCTTATATTTTGCAAGTAGATTAGTTGATAAGCAATTGTAGATCTGATCTCTTGCTTTCTAAAAAATTCCAAAAAGGAATTATAAAAGATAAAAATGACAAAAAAGAAATAAAGTGAAATGTGAATTTCATAAAATCAAATGTTTGCCTCCCCGTGTTCGACTTGAGACTCACTTTTCGAATTTTGGTTATAAATTTTATCTAATCGACGGATTTTCTCGCGAATGGAACTACGATGACGGGTTTTCGAAATCGAACCTTTCCGTGTGCAAATCCGCCTTGATCATTTTGGCACAGTTGCCGGAGAGGCAATGCTCTTTGGTTTTTCTCACATTTTTCTGCCTTAACTTTTTAGCTCACTTTGCTCCTTTCTTTTTGTGATTACAGGTACCCTTCCAAGGCGAGCCAAAGCAGATAGATCGAAGTAAAGTGCAGTTAAAGAGTTTTGTAAGTTTATCACCACCGCCACCACCCTAGTTTTCATTCCATAACCTAATAACTCAAACCTAAATCAACTTAGGTGCTTGCATAAACCCTATGATAGATTTTGGTTGTTTGATTGTCACTTCACTCACCTCACCCACCCTCATATATAAAAGATAAAAAAAATATTCTTTTCTTGTGGGACTTAATTGAAAGCTACACACTTAACACTTACAACTTCTTATCCTAAGGCACACAATGACTTTGATTCTACCTCTTAATCGGGATCTGACCTATGGACCCGGTACACTTCAACTCAATATACATAAGTGAGTAGAAATTTGAATAGGTTAAACATTCTTGTGTGCCTTAACTGAGTGGTGCAACAGATCAATTGATTGAGCTGTTTAAGCCACACCACTTAAGATTAAAATTAATTCATCAAGTAGCTTGCCGATTAGGGTTGATTTTTAGGATCAAACCAGGCACTCCACACTTTATTTTTTATTTTTAAAGGAATATATTTACACCAGTGCTTTCAAAACTTGGAGTGTTCTACTAAACCTAATTGAACGAACCTAAAGATTAAACCCTAAAAGCTACTAAACAAGGTTAAATCCTAGAAGACACATCATCAAATAACCTTGTTTGCAAACCCTGGTTATGCACGCACACACATTTGAATTGATCATTAAAAACATAACCTATTTAAAGGACCCATCACATTCCAAGAGTACAATCATCCCAAGCCTAATTAAAACTGAGTAGATGTTGGCCTTAAGGATTGATTTGCTCTTCGGGGCTCAGACTAAGATTTTTTTTAATTAATCTGCTTTTGCTAGTCCATTTGATGTCTAGCTAGGGGAGTAGCGTCAAACGACCATGGCTGGGGGGTACACTAGGAACCGGAGGCACAAGCCAAAGGAAGAACCTTCTCCCCAACCCCTCCTTCTAACTTATTGGATTGACTGGATAAAAGTAAACCAAATCGTTTATAATCTCAAAATGAGTCTTGGGAGTCTGTAAGTCTTTAAGTTAACCCACCTAAGGACAGGGCTGATTGCTTGCATTGCAGGGCTCCTTTCTTTCTTTTGATTTCCCCTCCTATTCGACTATGTATCCTTCCACATCCTACACTCATTTCCCATCCTACCCTCCTACCACCACTTATACCCAAGATGATTACTATCCAGACTCGACTTATAATTACCCATCCACTAGCCAAGATAACTATGATTGGGGATATGAATCCAGACCTCAGTGTCCAGGGCCTAACCCTAGACAACAAGACTATGATTACTATCCTTCCCAGAGCTACAATGATTATAGATCTCCATCCTTTGATGATCAACCTAATCATATCTACAACCATGAAGGATATGCTGATTATAACACTTACCCTCCCCAGTATTCCACTGAATATAGGTCGCCACCATTCTTTAAACAACCTGAAATGACCTACTATTAGGGAAGGACCCGAGAACCTCAATATCTTGACTCCCCTAGAATGAACCCAAACCCACCCAACCCTGAACCAAACCAGTCGGTTCAAGTGAACCAGATCTAGGATAGGGTTTTGCCTAATTTGAGGAAAACTATACAATCTTTAGAAGCTCAACCAACACCATGCACTGAGGCATTGGAGCCTATGATCAAAATGATTGATGAGCTTAATAGTTCTCTATTGGATTTGCTCCAAAATGTTAGGGATAGGTACCTAGGTGAGTTTCTTCTTGGGAAATTGTTGAGGTTGAGGATGAAAGTCATGGTTACCTTAGTCCAATCTTGGGATGATTCCCAGAATGAACTCCCTTCAGGAGAGCCAAAGTTTGAAGTCCCTTAGGCGCCTGTCGGGGGGGATGCATTTTCTAAGACCAGGGATGACTAGGTTGGGCTAAAGCAACCTATTGAGGATGAACCAATTGATTCACCCAAGATCCCTGAGCCAGGGAGCGAGGAAAAATATGTCTCTTTGAACCAGGAAATGGCAATCGATTTTGAGACATATATAAATGAGGATCATGAATTCTTTGACTTTGAGGGTGAAGAATCTCTTAGTGAAGTCTCACTTGAGTGTAAGGAAGATGATTCTAGTGAGACAAACAGGCTTGAGGAATCTGACAAACCATTTGATAGCCTAATTATTGAATATTTGGATTCGAGTGGGGCTAACTTGAAGGATTCAAATCCTCATTTACTAGAAGATTCAATCAATAGACTCATTCCTCAACCACACCCCAAAGGGATTGATTTTGGTTTGGAAATCATTATACCCAAGTCAATTCTGAATCAGCCGCAATTTCTGGACTTGGGTAAATCTTATGGGGTGAACGGTATGCTAAAGGTCCCGAAGCCTGAGCACTTGTTGTTGGAGGATAGAAATGTTGAAATAAAAATTTGAGAGGTTAATTCTGAGGGAAAAACAAGTTTGGATTTAAGGGTTCCTGTTGACCTAAAACCACCTACTTTCTACCAGGACCCTTACGATATCTTTCACATGCAACCCAAGCTCGAAATAACTAATTATTTTTTTGAGCTGAACGTTAAGTGGACATCCGCACCTATTGAACCATCTTTACCCATTGTCTGACACTTTGGTCTTGGGTTGTACACCACAAAATCGCAGGCCCATTCCCGCAAGCTTAACAACCTTCGGTTCTGGGTGATTTTCATCCAAAACCTTAAAACCACTCGACCCTGGGGCAAGGGTCTGCATCATAACTTGGTCCACATCTTTGGACATCTTCTATTAGCGGGTTGGAGGATCAATATTTTTATTTTGACTCTAACCCGCACTTGTGAATTCTCAATTTTTTCTTTATATGTATATTATGCTTAGCTGAAGGCATTAAACTTAGCATGTGTATACTCTCCTCTCTACGGAGCTAACCGAGTTGTCACGAAATTCATGTGATATTCTATTTACTTCGCTCTTTTCATGTCTTTTACAATGAGGACATTGCATTATTTAGGCATGGGGGTGGATACTTAATCCTGAATTTATTTCTTTAGCTCTATAGAGTTTCTTTTATTTTCTTTAAAAAATTGAATATTCAAAAAGATAAAAAAAAAGACAAAAAATAGAATTAGGAAAAGAGAACTTAGGCTTTTAGGTGTTATTAACTTTAGGAAATGATACGAGAGGATCTAAACATTTAGACTCTTCAGGTCTTTAGGCTTAATTAGCCCAGGTGTCCACTCAAATGTGGACTTAATCTCGAGTCCTCACTAATTCAAATTCATCTTTAATCTGGTGAATAATTGGGGTGATAAGTATACGACTTATCAACCTGCCCTCTGATTTGAGGGGACTGAAGCCAAAGCATCTACACACTTTTTGACACTGACTCACTTTTTGGCGATTTCTTTGAAAATTGGGTAGCTAATGAACCATCTAGGGTGGTATGGCTGGCAAGTTGTCGGTGGTAATAGCTCATCGGTCATTGTTCAGAGCCCAGCCACAAGATCATTTTTATTGTACTACCTTTAGGTAAATCTTAAATCAAGGAAGCCACCTGCTTAAAAAAAATAAAAATTAAAAAATTTAAATTAAAAAATAAAAAAATAAACAAATAAAACCACACTTCACTGCACGAGTATGACTGGCAAGTTGCCGGTGGTAACAGCCCATTGATCGATTGTCTAGAGCCTAGCTCACAAAAATGCACAATAATTTCCAAAACACTTAAGGAAGTAGATTAAACCTGGGAGATATATGTTGGGTTGGTACTTGTGTTGACCCTATAAATAAAACAAGTAGGGAGAAAGCTACAATTTGAAAAGATAAACCTCTAGGCAAGGTCACCTAGGGTCGTAGAAACTCGAAGTCCATTTTAATGGCTGCCTAGTGAGTCTCACTCTTTTCACTGGATGCTTAGCACTTAGAGTTCTTTTCAAGTCTTGGGTAGGTTAGGTAGCCGTAAAAAGTTATCCTGGAGCTCTCAAACTCCGAAAGTAAAAAAAAAATTAGAAAAGAAGAAAAGCAAAAAAATATATATCTTCCCTTTTCAAATAAGACAAGGACTTGGGTGGTCTGCATTATGGCAGACACACGGGAACTGTTGAGTCTTCGTTGTTTAAGACCTTAGTTGAAATTTTCTATTGTTAATAAACAACATAGGCCTAAGCGATCGAGTCCTAATTCCATTTTTATACATAGCATGTAGTTTAATTTTGCTAGGGACTAGCAAAAGATAGGCATGGTGGTATGATATAGACACATCTATTTATTGTAAAATGCCTAATCATGCATGTTCCTAGGCTTAGATTCACATTTCATGTTATGAACATTTCATAGCATGCATCATTCTGCATTTAGAGTTGTATATATTTTAGGTTAAGTAGATCCTTTTTATGGTCAGGAGAGAAGAGGATTTATTTCAGGGCCTCGGATGGATGATCGGACTGTACGGATCTAATCAGGACGATCATTGGAGTCTAATGCTTCCAAAATCGTCTAGATCGGAGTTCCGTAGCATCATATGAAGTCTGAGGAAGATCAATGGCCAAGAAGGCAATGCGACACCCTTACGGGCTTAGAATGAAAAATCCAACCATACAGATGGATCCAAAGCAACAATGGAAGTCTGGCAACATGGAAATCACCTCAATCTAAGCACCGTGGCACCCTCTATAATAGAAAGATGGACAGGCCAGATGGCACCACATGGCGCTATCTAGATCACCTAACATCGGCCAATAGTGGCTGCTCCTCCTTAAAGGCATTCCCCCTCGCGAGATCTAGGCCGTTGGATGCCCATCCAACGATTCTTGTGAAGCCATGTCACCCGCCCATCTTCAAGAGAGCCTCCATCATGCGATCTTAATCTTTGGATGAAAATCCAACAGCTAGGATCGCTTGACCACCAGCCTCGGATAATTCAAAAGCGCGACACTTTTTGATGCGTGCCACAATGGTTTCCAAAGGCGTTCTCAACACTTTGACGTCGGTTCGAGCTCTCCCACTCTTCCAATCCAACCGGCGGTGAGGCGCACTTGATTTCGACTGCCCGATCATGCACGAGCGACTGAGATGCGGATATGTGGATGCACAGATGATCGTTGATCCAGCGGAGGTGCTTACACAGGCATCGACGCACATCCCCACATGCCATCCAACGCCATCTGAGCGTGGGTGAGTGCTTGGTTGGCACCAACCTTTAGCGACAGCTTGGCGGGACTTTAGTGACGCTTTTAGTTGTCACTAATGGCCTGTGCTATGCACGCGCCACCAAAGGAATTGAAGAGCGCCAGCAAGCTTTAGTCACATTTGGGGGATTGGCCGGTGTAGATCTACAGCAATGCCTTTGATGTTACTAAATGCCTTCTACATGAATTGCCCTCTTCCCTTCACTATAAAAGGACCCCTACACCTCTCCTTCTTCATCTCTTCCTTTCTTCCTCTCACCACCTCCAAGGCTCTAGAGAGAGCTTGTCCCAAACCTGGGATGCTCCTCTAGAGTAGAAATCAAATATTTTTCCCACCTCTCATCCCCCTTTGTGGAGCTTGCTGTGGCCGTCTTCTCACCTCCCTTCAGGAAGAAGATCCTCGCCACGACGTCGTCCTGCCTCGCCCTCCATCCTCCGGCTCCATCCTCGTTTGTCCCGCTCCTCACCACCTTCCTCCAGGCAATGTTAGAGCGAGTCATCCTCCAAGCAACCGTCGAGGAGGATTCTCTCACCTCTTTCTATCTTTATTGCTTTCATAGTGTAATTTTTCTCACTTTCTTAGGTGTAGCAAACGTTTGATTCAGAAATATGTGATTCTCTCTCCCTCTCTCTTATATTTTGCAAGTAGATTAGTTGGATAAGAAATTGTCGATCTGACCTCTTGCTTTCTAAAAAATTTCAAAAAAAAATTATAAAAGATAAAAATGACAAAAAAGAAATAAAATGAAATGCAGATTTCATAAAACCAAACATTTGCCTCCCCGTGTTCGACCCGGGACTCACTTTTCGAGTTTCGGTTATAAATTTTATCTGATTGATGGATTTTCTCGCGAATCGAATTACAACGACGGGTTTTCCAAATCCGAACCTTTCTGTGTGTGAATCTACCTAAAGATCATTTCCCAAGGTTAGAACTCCGTTCTATGGCCTATAAATGATCTTACATCAAGTTCATCAGCTCCTTAGCAAGGTTTGGGGCCAAAACCCTCTTTATATCCCTACCTCCAGCCCTTCTCCGACCTAGCTCCGGCAGCCCTCCTCAATGGAGAATTCATCTTCCTCGCATCCAGCAAGGCACGCCAGCACGAGTCCCTTCCCTTCTCTTCCTTAAATTAGGTCCTATAGCTTCCTTTTCTTTCCTCCTCCCTTTTCCACTCTTTCACATCTCAATTCGACCCCTATTCCACCATCTCCCCTATCATCTTCTCCGAGTCCAACACGAACTCCAGCGAGCCTGTGCCACCACCACATGCCACCAAACATCACACCACCACTACCAAAACTTTCATTGTGGCCCCTAGAATAAGAGCCTTAATGTTATTGGGCCTATCGACCTATCTACCATCCTATCGAACTCAACCTCCCTCGCTCATCTTCCCCAACACCGTCAGGCCACACTTCGCCTTCAAACTCTGCAAAACCACCACCAATGCACTCCTCATTCACTAGTGATGCTGCTGTGCTCCTTTAACTAGGTCGAGAGGCTGTATTCTTGATTCTCAGGTGCTCACCGTTCTCCGCCGCCGCTATGTTGTTCGAGCTCCAAGTTGCACAAACCCCAAGTTCTACCTCCAAGTGCTGCGGATGGAGCCCAGGGAAAGCTCCAGGTCTTCAATTGCTACTGAAGGAACCTCCATCAATCTCAATTAGCCACAGCAGCATCAGCGATCTCACTGCGGGATACATGAAGAATATGGGACTCTTTAGTCCCACATCGTAAGCCGTCAACACAGTAGCATCAGATAAATTGAAAAAATGAAGATGGGTCTTTGCCTCGGATACACTGGGGGTGAGGTCCCCGCTCACCTTTAGCCTCACACCTCGCCCGCGGTTCACACCACGCGGGCTTGGTCCCCTATGTTCATAACTCGATAGCCTGAGTTTGGATCTGATGAGAACCTCATCATGAGCCATAACTAGCTCATTTTGACCTAATGCAAAGGATAAAAGCTCCTACATATCTTAAGGAAAGGCTTAACTCAGAGAATTCTGAGTTTGAGAAGAAAACAAGTCATAAGGGGTAAAAATGCAATTTTACCAGTATAATCTGCATACAGGGTAATTCAGGGCCCAAACATAGGTCAAAGCAGCTTAATAAGAATAAAAGTGGGATGAGATGATCTAGCAAGGGCTACAGCACTTCCAAGAAACTAAATGATAATCTGTAACCCTAAAACAACCCACTTCAATTCACGAGGTTCGAGGCAAAGTAAAAATAGAATAAACCCTCTAAAATTCATAGAAAAATAATCTCTAGGGTTTAGAACCTTCAATTTGGCCTTCAGAACCCATTTTGACCTACATTGAGAACCATGCCCAATTAATAACTTAATTTGGGTTTTTGCATAAATTGACTGGTCAAACAAGGTTTAATATAGAAATGAAATTCACCATCAGATTCCTTAGGTCCTAATTAATCATGTATAAAAACTTGAGCCTAAGAAGAAACCCCCTTGACCGACTTTACACTTTGGTCCTCATATATTTACTTTTTGGCCCTCAACTTTTGAACCATCGCATTTTGGCCCCTAACTCTCCTTCGCTCTTCGCATTCAGGTCCCCCCTGCAAAACCTGCCAGCACCATGCTCCGGCGACCTTGCGCGGAGCGTGGCGCCGCGCAGGGTGAGGGGGAAAGCCTGGCAAGTAAACCGGGGGTGCCCTGCGTCGTCAGCCGTCGCAGGGACACCCCCCTGGTCGCTGTAGCCCACCATACCGGCCGTGCGAAGCACGGACGGTATGGGTTTTCGTCTCCGGCCATCCTCCGGCGAGGGAGACACGTCGTCTCCCTCCGCCTTCCTCCCTGTTTTGATCCCTATAAATACCCCCCGTTGCTCCACCGACCGGGGCAGCTTGGAACTGACGGAGAAAACCCCCAACTTTCCTCTCTTCTCTCTCCGGCAGACGCTCACCAGCTCCGGCGGTTCCTCCCCCTCCTCTTCGCTCTGCCGCAATACCAGCAACAGAGACTTCCTTCCCTGCTCTTCCCGCGCCACGCCGCACCCAGCTGGCGCCTCTCCGGCTCTCTGCTCGCCGCCGCCCCTTTCCCCGAGCATCTTCTTCTCCGGCGACAGTCGATACGACTGTCGCCCTGCTGCTCCCCCTTCGTCCCTGCAAGTAAGCTAGAACCACTTCCCTTCTTCTCCTCTTTCTTTCCCCGCTTTCAATTTATTCAATTAAGCCCTCGACCGACCCTGACCATCGTCACCCCCTTCGTCTCCGACCACCCTCCGGCGAGATGCTCCCATCGCTCCACAGCCTCACACACCTCGCCGACCCTCACCGAACCTCCGCCTCATCACACTGAGCACCCCCCACCCCTCCACTGCCACTCCACACCTCCGTAACGCTCCCCCGAACAAACCCATTCCTCCGGTTGCAATCCAACCTAGGGCTGCCACCAGACACCACCTTGCGGCTTGCCGCGCAGCTCCACACCTTCGCCGTGCCACAGCGAAGGTTCCCCAGTGGTTTGATCAGGCCGAGAGGCCATATTCGTGTCCGACAGGTTTTGAGGTTCGACCGCCATTAACGCACATTGAAGCAGCTTCTCCCGCGCTCCAGGCTTGAGGACTCCAGGTCTCCAGCTGCTGCAGATTACGGGGAGTCTTGCGAAGGTAGCCAGCCAGCAACCGACGCAAATCGAAGCCGCAGCTGCAGAAGCTAGGCCGCAGTCTCCCAGCAGGTGCACGCGAGGAGAGGCCTCCGTTTAGTCCCACATCGGTAAGCCTCACAACCTTTTCACCGTTTAAATTGATTTTGCGCATTAGCCTTACTACCTCAGCACACGGGGTGAGGTCCCCTTCACCCGCCCGGTTACCCGGTCTCGTCCGCGCTCACGCCCCGCGGACCTGACCCGACCCGACTTAGACTGACCTGCACTCCTCGCCCACCACGCACGTCGGTGGGCCTGGACCCAGACCTGACCCGTACCCGACTACCCGGCAGCTCTGGGAGAGCTTTCCCAAGAGTGGTTTCAGAGAGAGAGAGACGCGGGGGGGGAGAGGGTAGAGTAGGTTTTGTCCTCTGACGTAAGCTTTGAAGTGTGCAGGCACAGGTGAAGAAGAAGGACCGCGGAAGAAGAAGGAAGCTGAGGGAGACACTGTAGCAACAGGCAGTTTAAGTCGTCTGATTTGGAAATCAGACGACGTCCTGAAGAGAAAAGAAGAATGAAGAAGGGGCGACGTCCTGACTGGAAAAAGAAAAAAAAAGGAGATCTGAAGAACAACAGAAGAAGGCGAGGCAGAGGAGAACACAAAAGAACAAGGGAAGAACTGAAAGAAGAAGAACGAAGAAGAAAGAAGAAGATCTGAAGAAAGACAGAAGAAAAAGGAAGAGCAAGAACAGCTGGAAGAAGAAGAAGAGCATCGCCACTGCAGAAGAAGAACATCACCTCTGCGGACAAAGAAGAACAAGATCTGAGACGAGGAGAAACAAAGAGAAAACAACAAATCCTTTCTCTCTCTTTCTTTATTTTTTTGTAAAAGAAACATGTATATCTCTAGAATACAACTTGCTCCCTGAGTTCGACCTCGGGAACTCTTTTCCGAGTAGAAAAATTTTATATATTTGAAATGATGGCAACAACTGGCTATACTACGACGCTATAACAATAAAACCCGGTTGTCCACACAAACGTGGAGTCACACTTATCCATCATTTTTTGGCGCTGCTGCCGGGGAGCAACGGCTATTCTAGAGGTAAACATTCCTGTTTCTTTTTAGTTTCTAATAATCTCCTCTCTTTTGTGCAGCTACAATCAAGAAGACAAGCAACCGCACGACAACCACTCCGAGGACAGGTAAAATTTTTTTTTCCTCTCGCTATTAACCCCTAAACTCTAAAGAGGAAGAAAAGAAAAGGGCTAACCTGTCTTCCATACCTAGTGTTCACGGACGTTTCGTGCGGATTTAAAGGCGTATTACGTTGCAGTAGAACCGACAAAACGTTTAAACAAATAATTTTATTACTCGAACAACTAGAGTATCCGAGGTCGAACACAGGGAGCAAACTCAGTACTTTGTAAAACCCAAGAATACAACTGTTAAATGCAAATATAATTGATTCAAAGAGTTTTTAAGAAAGATGTAAAAAAATAGAATTAGACGTCTGATTTATGTATCAGACGTCTTAAATGTGATCTTTCTTTCTCTTTTTCTTCTTCTGCTTTGCCTTTCGGATCTCTTTGCAATCTTCCCTTGTCCTTCTTCTTCTTCTCCTGCGAAGACTTCTAACCTTTCTGTTTTCCTCCTTCTCCTGCGAAGACTTCTTTCTTTCTTCTTCTTCTGTCTTGCTTCTCCTTTCTTCGTTGCCTTCTTCTTCTTCTTTGTCTTGCTTTCTTCTTCTTCTTTGTCTTGCTTCTCCTTTCTTCTGCAGCGGCCACGTCCTTCTCCTGCAATCAGCCTGCCTGCACAGGGAACAAAACCTAACCCTTCTCCCTCTACCCGCGCGTGTCTCTCTCTCAAGCAATTCACTCTAACCGCTCTACCAGAGCCACAGTCTCAATCGGGTCGGATCGTACCCGGGACCAGGCGCACCTGCAGGTGTGTGATGCGCGAGGAGTGCGTAGGTCTAGGTCGGGTCGGATCCGCCAGGTCCGCGTGGTCAGGCCGCGGACGAGGCGGGTGGGGTCAGTGAGGGACCTCACCCCTGTGCTTTCGAGGCAGTAAACGTATATCACAAAAACTCTTTATACCATACCTGTGCCTTGAGATTCCACGATGTGGGACTAAACGTTCCGCCCTTCCTTTACGTGCGCCCGCAGACTCTCGTGTGCAATTGCCCACGCTGAAGGCCCTGCTGGTGCTCCTTGCTGAACTCAGTCACCTCGCAACACTTGCGAGAGTCTGCTGCACCTGCCGCCTGGGAAGCCTGACGCCTGCTGCTGCTCCAAGCTTCCTGCTGCTTCGGCTGTTAATGGCGGCCGGGGCGTTCACCTGAGCTTCCATAGAACGGCCTATTGGCCCAATTAGAATAGCTGGAAACCTTCGCCGTAGCACGGCGAAGGCGGTGGGTGATGCTGCAGGTTGCCGGTCGGCCTAGGCGTGCCCGCCTAGGTCAACCTGTGGCCGGAGATGGTGGGTTGTTCGGGGGGTGGTTATGGAGGTCTGGAGTGGCAGTTGTGGGGTGGAGCGAGTTCCTGGTGGTGAGGCGGAGCTCACGAGGTGGTTGGCGAGCCGTGTGGAGTGGCGGAGTGGTGTGGGCGGCTCGCCGGAGTTCGGTCGGTGATGTGGAAGATGAGGGTGGTCAGCGTCGGTCGAGGGGTAATCAGATGAGATAACAGGGGGAAAAGAGAGAGGATAGGATGGAGAGGAGTTCTAACCTAATTGTAAGGACGAAAGGGGACACAAGGCGGACAGCAGTACTTGCTGTCGCCGGAGAAGATGACGCCCAGTGGGGGAGAACGGCGGCGACGACGGGGCTGAGGCGGCGTGCGCTGGTACTGCGCGACGCGGAGGGAGGTCAGGAAGCTAACTCTGCCACTGGTTTTGTGGCAGAGCGAAGAGGGAGGGGAGGGGGGCTCGCCGGAGCTAGCTGGGGCATTTGGCCGAGCAGGAGGAGAGGAATTGAAGGGGGAAACTCGGCCAAATCAAGCTCAGCCTCTTCGGCCGGAGTTGTGGGTTCTTATATAGGCGCTGGACTTGGTGTGCAGGGCGTGAAGGGCACGTAATTGCCTGAGGTTGGTCGCCGGAGATGGAAAGGAGTTAGGATACCCAAATCTCTCGTGCGTTCGCACGAGAGATTGGGTTCACACCAACGATTGTAATTGACTTTATAAGGAAGGGAATTCCTCAGAGAATCCTCCTTCCATTTCTGGGAGGGAATCTCTGAGGGATTAGAGAGCAATCCCTCTCCGAACCTCGCCGGAGCTCGGTTCTGCCTTAGCAATGGCGGCAGGACCGGTTTGCAAAGGAGGCGAAGAACCTAGGGGGTTCTCTGCAACGGTATTCAAAAGATAGGGACCAATTTGTGATTTGGGTGTACTAAATTGCAAAGTAGGTCAAGATGACCCCTCCTTAGGTCCAAATTTTGGTACAAACCTAATTTGGACCTAAGGAATCCAATGGAGAAGTTAGATTTCAGGTTTGACCTTGTTTGACTGGATATTTTGCATAAAAACCCAAATTAGGTTAATTGAAGAGCTAGGACCCTAATCTAGGTCAAACTAGGTTCCAAAGGCCAAATTAAGTGTTTTAAACCCTAGAGTATGTTTTTCCATGATTTGTAGAGGGTTTACTTGCTTTTTGTTCTGACCGAAACCTTGTTAATTTAAGCGGGTCTGTTTTAGGGTTACCAAGTGTCTTTTAGTTCTTAGATTGCACATGAACCCATTTCTGATTGACTCAACCCACTTTTTATCTCATTTAGACCATTTGACCTATGTTTTGCCTCTAAGAAATCCTGTTTATCTACTGCAATGGTAAAATTGCAGTTTTAACCTTTATTTCATGTTTTCTTCTCAGAGCACTTGTTCCTTCAGTTAGGCCTTCTTCTAGGTTATGTAGGAGCTTTTATCTTCTTTATTGGGTCAAAATGAGCTAGTTATGGCTCATGATGAGGCTCTCATCACCTAGTAACCATAAAGAGTTGCATGTTTTCAACTCATTACTCCTGCACACTATTAAGGGTATTTAAGGGCTAACACATTCTTGCTTGAGCCCTAATTACCCAACAAAGAATTAACTGGACCAAGTAGAGCCAACCTAGGATCCAACACTAGGGATTTAGAGACACACTCCTTAAGCAAGAATTGAGAAAACCAAATGAAGTGTGCCCAAGCCCTTGTCTGAAAATACCTATTCAAAGAAAACCTAAAACAATTGGCTCTCTAAACACTTGAACCCTAAAAGAAAGGACCCAAAAAGCTCTCAAAGGAACAAGAGGTAAAGTTGACTCCTTGGGTCAACCAACCTTAAAATTAGGTCACTTTCTCACTCAAAATACCTAAGAGTTCAAGTGTAACTTTAAGCACCCTGATCTTAAGCTAAAATTGGTAGACTCAAGAGGTCAAGATCCCCATTCTGGTCTACCTGGAACCGCAGTGACAAGAGAGGTCGGGTGGGGGAAACCCTGTAACCCGTGGGGACGCTCTACCGTGTAGGGGTCTTCACGGGACTCTCCCTCTCTGACTGCCCAGGTAATTCTCAGGTGGACGATCTTTCTTATCAAGGGGTCCATCTGCCCCGAACCTCTATAGTCACCCAACATTTTTTGGGTGTCTTGATTGGGTCCAGCACCTGCTTATCTCATCCAGCCCTTCAGTACTTTGCAGGAGGTCCTTGAAACTTCCTATAGAAATTCACTCTCCCCGAGGCTAAGCCTCAGCTCCCTTGTTTTTGCAGAAATCATTCACATAGCCCCTCTTTCCTCGGATTCTGAACAAAGTCCCCTTCTTCCATTAATTCAAACTTCTGATTCTATCTTGATTCCACCACCTGATTCAAAGATGCAGCCTAATTACCTAGCAAGACTACAATGTAAAAAACCTGAATATCTGAGATCCATGAAAGATAAGATGATTGAGGATGCCCTTGAAATCTATGAAATCAAATTTAAACCCTCAACACCAATAGGAAACATTCAGGTTGATGTTCCAACAACCACAGCTTTCATCATAAACTGTGCCCAAATTCTATTGACTGAAATTTCAAAAGGATCAACCCGAGATATGCTCATGACAGGATACATTGAGATGGAAAAATTACACCAATCTGAATACCTTCAATGCTTGACAAATCCTGTACTTTGGGAACAACACCAAGATGCCCTTATAAACGGGTAGAAATGATGAAATCAGTAGAACAAATTATCAACCAGAAATACCCGTATATACCAGAAACAGAGGATGAACCATCTTGGAACAGTATTAAGGAACAATCCAGTTTCCCAGATCTCGGGATTGAGGCACAAAGTGGTTGTAAAATCCCAACCCAGATAGAAGACAATGTTGAATTAGGTTGGGATATTGCAGGAGAACACAATGATGAGCCAAACTTAGACCATGAATTGTCAAGCCTAGAATTTCAAAACTCCTGCAATAATGAGATCAGAACTGAACCTTCTGAGGGTATAAATTCCGCCCCTTATTTTGATAAGGTGGCCCTCGAAGGATATTCGGACCTAGGATCTAATAATTCTACCCACATCCTAAGCCTAGAACCTAGATCTGAAACTTATTGGGAAGATTATGAGGCCCCTTATGAGAAAGATCAAAATTTTACAGAATATGATTCCGGGCCTCTATTTGATGAATATCCCTCTCCAACATCTTCAGAAAATCTGATCGATTTTCCAGAGAACATGCCAATTTATGATACAGAGACTGAGGAGTTGGACGAGTTGGATTTTAATTGGGTCTATCCTACCAGCTTGGAGCTTGAGCCTAGACAGAATACCTTTTCGAGCCCAGAATTCACATATAGGCTAGACCCCAATCAGGCTGCTGATTCCACATCTGATGATTTTTGCTGTGGTGGAATTCATGATCATTTTTGCCAACTCTCCGATAATTTCAGATCTGACTATAATTGCGGAGAGATTCCCCTTCCTGAACACGCCAGGCCTATCTACGACCTCAATTCACATGACTCTGACTCCGACTCTGAGGTCCTGATTCCCGAGATCACTGATAACACAGAATCATTCCTTTTCGATCCTCAGGAACCAAAAACAGAAAATGCCAAGAGTGATTACAACCAAGAATCCAAATTTTTTCTCGAATCCGATTCCTTTCATCCTACAGACACTCTTCCGACATTTGATAGTTACCCAGAGGACTCTCTACAGAAAACCACCTATCATCTGTTTCTAGAAGAGCCCTCGTACACAATGGCCACCTCGTCCGCACACACAGAACGGATCAAAACCTCTCCCAAACCCCGACCCGCAACCGGACTCAATTTCTATTCAGATTCACCTCTCACCGAGCCGATTGCATTTCCACATCAGGTTTCGAACATTGATCAGACTACATACCATGCTCTATCATTCTCTGATCACCCCTGTAGGGTTCCTGCATCAACCACTGATTATTCTACGAGTCCCTACTTTGACCAGGCTGATTCGACTCAGCCAAACCCTGCGTTTACACTTCCACATCTATCTGAGCTTCATAGTATATGGTGGGTTCCACACCTTTTTATCCACATCTATCAACCCACCAGATTGATTGGGTTTGGGCTGCATCATCAGCCTGTTGATCTGAACAAGCACCTGGTTGGACCAACCAGGCTCTTAATCAAGGTGCTTGTCTTACAAAACTCCGCTGATTTGACCATCCCCTCTCCATCGCATTTCCCGCTTGGTTGAAGGCATAAAACTCAGCGCTTAACGGGAGGCAGCCCGTCATTCTCTTTGAAAACCTGAAACTTGTTCTGACACCTTTTAGCACTCGAAGTTCACCCTTGTAGACAGCCGACCCCAACTCAGATGCTTGCATCTGGGATTTGAAATCGTCCGCAAAAATTCAACTCGACCCATCCACTCATCCAAATTTCTGTCTTAAGGAATGAACTAA
This sequence comes from Thalassia testudinum, assembly GCA_037157565.1. Lineage (NCBI taxonomy): Eukaryota > Viridiplantae > Streptophyta > Magnoliopsida > Alismatales > Hydrocharitaceae > Thalassia > Thalassia testudinum. The sequence goes on from JAZHRO010000078.1 coordinate 23,984,888, forward strand.
GACCCCCTAGGTTACAATGAGGACATTGCAAATCTTAGGCATGGGGGGGTATGAAAGTGCAAAACTTGTAAGAAAAGGTTTCAAACAAAAAATTCACATATGCCAAAAACACCATAAAAATTAAAAAAAAAATTTCGAAAAAGAATAAGAGGAAAAGAGGAGAAGGAAATTTTGTGAAGGAGAAGGAGAAAAGGAAACAAAAGGAAAAAAGGAGCACAAAATATAAGAAAAAAGTGATAGTCATTAGTAAGGAACTAAGGAATTAACCTAAGTTCTAGACCTCATTCAAGAAAATAACTGAAAAGTGCACAATGAGATTAGTAAGAATGCAAACCTTAGGCATTCTTGAATAGACTCTTAGTACCCATTAAGATCTGGACACTCCTCAAGAGGTTGAGGAAAATGAAAAGCTGAAGTATTAGGTCTAAGGCTTAGGGAGTATTCGGCCTCGTTAACTAATTTTTGGTTTACGGGACTCAGTAACCTAAGCACCCTAACCTCACACACAGCCTCGTTCAGTAAGCGTAAAAATCAGAATCACGCAGAAGCGTCATAAAATTCTGAAAAGAACACCTAGAATAGGAGCGGCCGATCAACACAAGTTGATTTGGACGAGTTCCCAGCGCGGAGAGGCAGGAAATCCCCTCGAAGATGCGTAACAAAATATCATCTCCTCGGTGCTTGTCTCTTAGGATATTTACATATCCTACTGGGGGCATGTAAGCACTCTGCTGGTTCAGATTCCATGGATGGCATTATCTCGAAGTGTCAATTGCCAGGGTCTGGATTCGGCCACGGAACACCATGGATGGGATTATCTCGAAATCTCAATAGCCAGGGTTCCGGGGGTTGCCATGGGCGGTGCTATCTCGAAGCATCGATCGCCAGGAACCCTTGAGGATTGATGATGGGAGCAAGGAATCTGATACAGACCGTGTTGAAAAGCCAATCCTAGGCTAGAACTAAAAAGAAAAAGAGAGAGAAAACTCTCCAAACAGAAAAACTTTCTATCTCTCTCTTACAAAACGCACTGCGAACTGAGCCAGGGCTAAAATCATTTCAAGCACGGGTGCTTTAACCACGAAGTCCAATAAACCTTAGGTTAGTTCTTGTGGACCTTAAAAACCTTTGCTAAAGACTGAGGCTAAGGCTAGACAGATTTGGATCTTGATTGGTACTAGAGTACCTTTTAGGCCTATGGTCAGCATTCTAACCTAATCTATGCTCAAATAAAAAAGGCACTTATCTAAAACTATTAAAAACTTCATGGTCTAGAACAAGGGTTGAAACCTTAAGTTTTTGCTAAGGGACTAGCAAAGGCTAGGCATGGGGGTATGATGAGAACCTCATCATGAGCCATAACTAGCTCATTTTGACCTAATACAAAGGATAAAAGCTCCTACATATCTTAAGGAAAGGCTTAACTCAGAGAATTCTGAGTTTGAGAAGAAAACAAGTCATAAGGGGTAAAAATGCAATTTTACCAGTATAATCTGCATACAGGGTAATTCAGGGCCCAAACATAGGTCAAAGCAGCTTAATAAGAATAAAAGTGGGATGAGATGATCTAGCAAGGGCTACAGCACTTCCAAGAAACTAAATGATAATCTGTAACCCTAAAACAACCCACTTCAATTCACGAGGTTCGAGGCAAAGTAAAAATAGAATAAACCCTCTAAAATTCATAGAAAAATAATCTCTAGGGTTTAGAACCTTCAATTTGGCCTTCAGAACCCATTTTGACCTACATTGAGAACCATGCCCAATTAATAACTTAATTTGGGTTTTTGCATAAATTGACTGGTCAAACAAGGTTTAATATAGAAATGAAATTCACCATCAGATTCCTTAGGTCCTAATTAATCATGTATAAAAACTTGAGCCTAAGAAGAAACCCCCTTGACCGAATTTACACTTTGGTCCTCATATATTTACTTTTTGGCCCTCAACTTTTGAACCATCGCATTTTGGCCCCTAACTCTCCTTCGCTCTTCGCATTCAGGTCCCCCCTGCAAAACCTGCCAGCACCATGCTCCGGCGACCTTGCGCGGAGCGTGGCGCCGCGCAGGGTGAGAGGGAAAGCCTGGCAAGTAAACCGGGGGTGCCCTGCGTCGTCAGCCGTCGCAGGGACACCCCCCTGGTCGCTGTAGCCCACCATACCGGCCGTGCGAAGCACGAACGGTATGGGTTTTCGTCTCCGGCCATCCTCCGGCGAGGGAGACACGTCGTCTCCCTCCGCCTTCCTCCCTGTTTTGATCCCTATAAATACCCCCCGTTGCTCCACCGACCGGGGCAGCTTGGAACTGACGGAGAAAACCCCCAACTTTCCTCTCTTCTCTCTCCGGCAGACGCTCACCAGCTCCGGCGGTTCCTCCCCCTCCTCTTCGCTCTGCCGCAATACCAGCAACAGAGACTTCCTTCCCTGCTCTTCCTGCGCCATGCCGCACCCAGCTGGCGCCTCTCCGGCTCTCTGCTCGCCGCCGCCCCTTTCCCCGAGCATCTTCTTCTCCGGCGACAGTCGATACGACTGTCGCCCTGCTGCTCCCCCTTCGTCCCTGCAAGTAAGCTAGAACCACTTCCCTTCTTCTCCTCTTTATTTCCCCGCTTTCAATTTATTCAATTAAGCCCTCGACCGACCCTGACCATCGTCACCCCCTTCGTCTCCGACCACCCTCCGGCGAGATGCTCCCATCGCTCCACAGCCTCACACACCTCGCCGACCCTCACCGAACCTCCGCCTCATCACACTGAGCACCCCCCACCCCTCCACTGCCACTCCACACCTCCGTAACGCTCCCCCGAACAAACCCATTCCTCCGGTTGCAGTCCAACCTAGGGCTGCCGCCAGACACCACCTTGCGGCTTGCCGCGCAGCTCCACACCTTCGCCGTGCCACGGCGAAGGTTCCCCAGTGGTTTGATCAGGCCGAGAGGCCATATTCGTGTCCGACAGGTTTTGAGGTTCGACCGCCATTAACGCACATTGAAGCAGCTTCTCCCGCGCTCCAGGCTTGAGGACTCCAGGTCTCCAGCTGCTGCGGATTACGGGGAGTCTTGCGAAGGCAGCCAGCCAGCAACCGACGCAAATCGAAGCCGCAGCTGCAGAAGCTAGGCCGCGGTCTCCCAGTAGGCGCACGCGAGGAGAGGCCTCCGTTTAGTCCCACATCGGTAAGCCTCACAACCTTTTCACCGTTTAAATTGATTTTGCGCATTAGCCTTACTGCCTCAGCACACGGGGTGAGGTCCCCTTCACCCGCCCGATTACCCGGTCTCGTCCGCGCTCACGCCCCGCGGACCTGACCCGACCTGACTTAGACTGACCTGCACTCCTCGCCCACCACGCACGCCGGTGGGCCTGGACCCAGACCTGACCCGTACCCGACTACCCGGCAGCTCTGGGAGAGCTTTTCCAAGAGTGGTTTCAGAGAGAGAGAGACGCGGGGGGGGAGAGGGTAGAGTAGGTTTTGTCCTCTGACGTAAGCTCTGAAGTGTGCAGGCACAGGTGAAGAAGGACCCCGGAAGAAGAAGGAAGCTGAGGGAGACACTGTAGCAACAGGCAGTTTAAGTCGTCTGATTTGGAAATCAGACGACGTCCTGAAGAGAAAAGAAGAAAGAAGAAGGGGCGACGTCCTGACTGGAAAAAGAAAAAAAAAGGAGATCTGAAGAACAACAGAAGAAGGCGAGGCAAAGGAGAACACAAAAGAACAAGGGAAGAACTGAAAGAAGAAGAACGAAGAAGAAAGAAGAAGATCTGAAGAAAGACAGAAGAAAAAGGAAGAGCAGGAACAGCTGGAAGAAGAAGAAGAGCATCGCCACTGCAGAAGAAGAACATCACCTCTGCAGACAAAGAAGAAGAAGATTTGAGACGAGGAGAAACAAAGAGAAAATAACAAATCCTTTCTCTCTCTTTCTTTATTTTTTTGTAAAAGAAACATGTATATCTCTAGAATACAACTTGCTCCCTGAGTTCGACCTCGGGAACTCTTTTCCGAGTAAAAAAATTTTATATATTTGAAATGATGGCAACAACTGGCTATACTACGACGCTATAACAATAAAACCCGGTTGTCCACACAAACGTGGAGTCACACTTATCCATCAGGATCCGACTATGCGTTGGGTTTGAAAGAGGAAGAAAAGAAAAATAGAGGAGGGTAGGGGGGTTTTTGCTCCTCTAAGAAAAGGGCTAAAACACTTAGCCACTGTGAGATCTAAGAAGCCCTTTGTGCGTGAAGGAAAAAGAAAAAGAAGGCTTGTGCGTAAGGCAGAAGAAGAGAAGGCCAAGCCTAAACGAAGAGAAGATAAACAGTGCGAATGCACTGTAGCAAAAGGGCTGTTTAAGCCATCTGATAAGGAGATCCACCGTCTGATTACCTTTGACACAATAAACTGTGCACTAAGCTTGCGTGGATTTAAAGTGGTTGATACTGTTCATTTATTTAGATTATTGAGTAATTAGTATATATATGTATCTAAGCTAATAATTGGTGACTTAAATCAACATTATTTTACTTTAGACATCTTTTTACTTCATTAAACTCTTGTTATACTCATATTCTACATTGAATATCATATTTGAGTAGATATTATTTATTGCAAATCATTGTTGGCTTGATTTCTTGTGCTCATTTACATTTTATTCGAGATTAGCATGTGAATTCCATATTTTCTCCTTATGTTCAACCTTGGACTTCATCTAGGGTAATAAATTGTATTTATTGAAGAGCGATTTAGAAGACTTTATTACAACGAGATATTTTAATCTCCTGAAAGGCCCTTTCAACAACCTGTATGCAGCAATCGCGCACCACTCACCGCTATCAGACGTGTTAAACTCATGCAGAGTCCCTCCTAATGTCCCAACTCCTCTCCTGACGTCTGTTGCCACTCCCAGCCGTCTGAGATTGTAATCAAACATCTGACACCACCCACAAACGTCCAAAAGTACCTTGAGTGTCATGAACTCACACTTTCCCTTGCAACCTCCCTTGCGTGAGCGCTGCTTCCCCATGCAAGCTTGCTCCTCGATCCTACAATCGTCACAGACACCTCGGGTAGGTCGCACCTCGTGCCCCGTTCACCTTCAGACGTCTGGAGCTTGTCCCGACCATCCGCAGTGCCTCTCGGCTATTCGCACAACCTCCCAGACGTTTGGTCAAAACCTCGAATTCCACCCGTGCATGGCACCTCTCATGGTAGCCCTCGCTTGAGCACCTCGCGCAGTGTGCCCACGTCACAGCAGCTCGCAGATCGCACCCGCAGCTGCTTCCCCCTCTCGCCTTCTCTTCCTCTCGACCTCTCACTCTCTCCTTCCCCTAGCCTCCCACTATCTATCTCTCTCGCTCACCTCTCTCTCATTGGAGGTGGAGATGGTGCATTGCTAAGGTTGGGGATTGGGGGGGTAGGGTTTTAGGTGTCGTGGGAGTAAGGTGGGGTTAGGGAAAATTTTGGCTTTAGCCCCGCAGAGTTGCTTTCTCCTTGCGGAGCCCACAGAACAAGATTTAAGGGGGATTAAAATTGCATTGAGCCCTCCATGAGTCAAATAATTCGCATGGGGTCCCCTTGTGTGTTTCATGGTGTACAAAAATTACGATGAGGCCCCTCTAGTTTAGGAAAACCACCAAATGACCCTTGGGAAAAGTCATTTCAACATAACAAACTTAAAGGAAGTTTCATCCTCGAAACTTAAGCTAAACTAGGATGTGGAATGAGACAAGATGTGCGCATAACAAACTTAAAGAGGATCAAAGTCAGTCAAAAAATACGTACCCCCAAAGAGTTTCGGGTACCGATCCCGCATTGCCGCCTCAGGCTCCCACGTCACCTTCTCGTGTCGCTGGCTCCTCCACAGGACTTTTACTAGTGGCACCTCCTTCTGCCTTAAGTTCTTGATGACTCTATCTAATATCCATACCGGGCTCTCTAGATAAGTCAGGTCATCTCCCACCTCGATGCTCTTATGGCTCAAAATGTGGCTGGGATCGGCGATGTACCTTCTTAGATTTGACACATAGAACACGTCATGTACACCCGACAGCTGGGGTGGAAGGGTAGGTTGGTAAGTAACGAAACCAACCTACTCTAAGACCTCAAAAGGTCCCATGAACCTCGATGTGGCTTCCCCTTCACCCCAAAATGTTGTAAGCCCTTCATGGGGGAAACACAGAGGAAGACATGATCTCCAATCTCAAACTATACCTCCTGATGCTTTCAGTCAGCGTAGCTTTTTTGCCTGCTCTTGACGGTACGGAGTCTCCTATGAATCTGCTCTATTACCTCCTGACTCTGGTGGATCAACCTAGGACCAACCTCCTACTTGGTCCCAACCTCAACCCAACTAAGGGGAGCCGTACACTTCTACCCATATAATGCCTCATAAGATGTCATGCCAATACTCGAATGATAGTTGTTGTTATATGCAAACTTTGCTAGGACCAAATGCTCCTCCCAGGAGCCTCTCCAGTCTAGTACACAGGCGCGTAGAAGGTCCTCAAGTGTCTGGATGGTGCACTCTAACTGTTCGTTGGTCTGGAGATGGTAGGCAGTGCTGAACATAAAGTGAGTCCCCAAGGCCTGCTAGAACTCTCCCTAGAACTGCAAAGTGAAACGGGTGTCTCTGTTGGATATGATCTCGTGGGGAACTCCATGAAGGCGCACCACATCCCTGATGTAGCACTCTACTAACTATGCTAGTCCAAAGGTGACTTGGATCAGCAAAAACCGTTCCATCTTCGTCGATCTATCCACTATAACCCAAATGGCATCGTGCCCCTACTGTGTAATCGGTAACCCCACTACCAGATTCATAGTGACACTCTCCCACTTCCACTCTGGCACAGGAAGTGGCTGTAATGGTCCTCTAGGCCTCTAGTGCTCGACCTTCACCTGCTGGCACACCAAGCACTGCTGCAAAAATTCTCTAACAACCCGCTTCATCCCCTTCCACCAAAAGTTACATCGCAAATCATGGTACATTTTAGTGTTCCCGGGATGTATAGTGAGCCTGGACCCATGTTTCTCTGCCAAAAGTTCCCTCAACAACTACTCATCTCTAGGGATGCATAAATGTCCCCTCATGCGTAAGATCTCATCAGGGAAAGTGAAGTCTCCCAGGTCTAATGTCAGTACCCTATCCTGCAACATCTGTAGATATAGATTAGTCATTTTCCCAATAATGATGCGATTTAAGAGCTCGGGTCGTGCCTGCCTCATCACTGTCACTGCTCCACAGTGTCCACGTGGCTTCTGAGGTTGCCAACTGCCAACCTCCTGCATGAGTTGCCAACTCAGTGCTTGTAAGCTAGCCAAGTAGGCCGACGCCTTCTAGCTCAAGGCATCAGCCACCACGTTAGCCTTCCCCAGATGATAAGAGATGCTACAGTCGTAGTCCTTCAGGAGTTTTAACCAACGCCTCTGTCTCATGTTGAGCTCCTTATGATCAAACAAGTACTTGAGGCTTTTATGATCCATGTGGATCTGATGATAACGTCATCATTATCCATAACTATCTTTAATTAGTCAAGATCAAAAGACAAATGCTCCTACATAACTGCCAGAGAGTCATAATTCATTACATATCCTTTCTGAGAGATACATTAAATGAGAGGTAAGCCTGCAATTTTAACATCATATCATAAATGCAGGGTAATCATGAGATTTCCCTGGAGTTAAATGAAGGTCAAATGAGCATTAATTACTAACAAGAGGGTTCATGTAGATAGAAACGGGTCTTCACGTATTTCAATAATTAATGGACATCCAAAATCCTAATTTCAAACCTGCTTAATTAACAAAGGTTCTAGTCAGGATAAAAGTTACCTAAACCTTCTAAAATTTATAGAAAAATATTCTATAAGATTTGGTATCCTTGATTTGACCATCTAAACCTATTTGACCTAAAATAGAGTCTCAGACAGGATGTTGCCCTAATTTGGGTTTATACATAAATTACCCAGGAAAATTTGGTCAAAACTAAAATCTAACTTCACCATCAGATTCCTTGGGTTCAAATTAGGTTTCTAACAAAATTTGGATCTAATTAGAGATCATCTTGACTTAGTTTGCATTTTGGTCTAGTCTAACTCTTTTTCTCTCAAATAATCCCTCAACTTTTTAAAATCCTTACAAAGACCCCCGTAACTTTGTTGTCTTCTTCACCAAGAAGCCCATGCCACTATTAAGAGTAAGCTGCAGCTCACCATTGAGATTTGAGTGAGATTTTCTCACTCAATTCTTAATCAATCAGTCCCTAAATTGAAAGAGATATTCCTTAAGGAATTCTCTCCCAATTGAGATCGGCCATGAATCCTATTGCCTTACCAATCTCACATGTGAACACATGGGAGATGTGGGTATCCCTTGTGTACGTAAAGTCGAAGCTGGAAAGCTCCTTTCCAAGCTTGGAATGCCTCTTTAAACCCTATAAAAGACCCCATGAGGACAAACCGTCCTCCTTAGCTTGGTTTGGAGGTTGGACTCTCCTTCCCTTCTCCCCAACCTCCATTTCCACCAACTCCAACAGCCCTCTTCGACTACCTTCTTCGCTATCTACCACGTACAATAGGCGGCGATACCTTCATCCTCAGATTCTTCCGCACATCACAATACCTGTGAGCGCTGCCTACCTCCCCTCGTCGTCGTCGCTTCTTCATCTCCGGAGAATTCGTCTTCCCCACGTTCGACGTACCACTAGTGTGGGAATCCTCCCCTTTCGTCTGTTTAGACTAGATTAATTAGGTTCCTCTCCTCCCCTACTTCCTATTTATCTCTTTTAGGCCTTATTTTGACCCTCGACACCTCCAATGAGTTTGCCCCACCTCCACAATCCACCAAACAACTCATCGTCAACTCCAAAGGCTCCACTGTATGCCTCTGACCAAAAGCCCTCTCCTATTTCGCCCTTTCATCCACCCAAACTCCTCATTGATTAACCCATCTTCACACAACCTCCTCCGCCTTCGCCAGCCACCTACGACCACCTTTACAGCACACCACCACTGCCTTCGCCGCACTCGTGCGACTCTCCGAGCACTTGTGACGTGGCCCTTAGGTCATTTTCATTGTTTCAGGTGTCCACCTTTGGCCGCCATTGACAGAGCTCCTCCAAGCGACCTTGGAGCTGTGTTCTTGCCACAACAGCTCCAGGGCTCACCTCCAGGCGACACGGATTCCTCCCAGGCACCATTCCAGACCCTCAATTGAGAGCCTCAACCTCAGTTGCTGCTCCAATCAACAAAGGCATCATCTTTACAGCTGCATGCGAGGAGGCCAGTGGGGATAGTCCCTCAACATGAGAATACGAGCGCCCACATGCCCATAAATTGTTTTTGTGAAGGAGCCTCTTCACCGAGTAACATGGGGGTCAAGTCCCTCAATGCACGCACATCTGCCTAAACTGCCTAAACCTCACTCCTCGCCTGCGACACCACACGCACAAGCCTAGACCCGATAATGCTTGATCCGGTTCCCGCTTACCCGATTGGCTGCCCGATTGTCTGAGAGAGAAGAGGAAGGAGAGAGAGAGTGGGGGAGGGAGGGTTTTGCTCCTTTGTGTACACGCTCAACACTTAGTCATTGAGCGAGTTGGTGTCCCTTGTGCTGTGAAGAGAAGAAGAGGGAAAGGAAGAAAAGCATAAGAGGAGAGGAGGCTTGAGAAGAAAAAGGAGGTTCATGCAAAAGATCTGAAGAGAAGAAGAAAAGGCTGAAGGAAGAAGGAAAGAAGAAGAAAGAAGCCCTGGCACTATAGCAGGGCGATGTTTAAGTCATCTGGTGAAATATTTTGACATCTGATGTGGCTTTGAGAGCAGTACTATAAAAACATTTTCTTGCATGGAATTAAACCTTAAGTGGTTCAAGCCACTATTAATTTATTTGATATAATTGAGATATTTGCGATGCATGCTTAGAGGGCTTATTTGGTGATCTAAATTACCATTTTTTGGGCTTTTCTTTACTTTTTCTCTCTAGATACATTGATCTTCATTGAATATTTAATGCGACAGGTTATTATTCACTAAAATCTATATTTTACTCATTTTCTTATGCTCATTTATATATTTTGATTATATTAACGTGTGAATTTCACATTTTCTCTCTGTGTTCGACCTCAGACTTCAATTTAGATTTCGAGTTATAAATATTATATATTGATTGAGCTATTTAATAGGCTTTCCTACAACGAAATGATTTAAAAACCCCTATCTAGCTTGCATCAACAAGATCTAAAAGGTCTCACCATACAGGTAGTGCCTCCACGTCTTAAAGGCGAAGATGACTGCTGCCAGCTCCAAGTCGTGAGTGGGGTAGTTATTCTCATGGGGCTTTAGTTGTTGCGATACGTAAGCGACAACATGACCCTGGTGCATTAAGCACACCACCCAACCCTTGCAACGAGGTGTCAATGTAGACCACAAACCCACCACTGCCGTCTGGAATGGTGAGCACAACAGCTGAAGTTAGCTTCCCCTTCAACTCCTGAAAACACTCCTCACACTCGTTTGTCCAAGTGAAAGGTACGTCCTTCCTAGCCAACTGTGTCATAGGACGCATAATTTGGGAGAAACCTCTGATAAATCGTCGGTAGTAGCCTGCTAGTCTCAAGACACTACGTATTTCTATCACTGAGCAGGGCCTCTCCCACCTGTGCACGGCGTCAACTTTGGCCGGATCCACAGCTATTCCGTCTCCCAAGACCACATGACCCAAGAAAGTAATCTGCCTCAGCCAAAACTCGCACTTGTTGTACTTGGCATACAGACTGCACCGTCTCAAAGTGTCCAAAACCATGCATAAGTGCTGCTCGTGCTGGGACTGATCTTGGGAGTAGACCAGCACATCATTGACAAAAATCACCACAAACTGGTCTAAGTAGGGCCTGAAGGCATGGTTCATCAGAACCATGAAAGCAACAGGGGCATTGGTCAGCCCAAACAGCATGACCAAAAACTTAGTGTCCATACCGCATCCGAAAAGCTATCTTGGAGACGTCTGTCTCCCTGATCCTCAACTAGTGGTAACCCGACCTCAAGTTTATCTTGGATAACACCGTGGCGTCTTTCAACTGGTCAAAGAGGTCGTCAATGCAAAGCAATGGATATTTGTTCTTGATGGTAACCCAGTTCAGTTACCTGCAATCAACACAAAGTCGAAGAGTGCCATATTTCTTCTTTATAAACAAAACAGGGGCCTCCCAGAGAGACGCACTGGGCCTCACAAAGCCCTTCTCTAACAAATTTTGCAGCTAGGACTTGAGCTGTCTCAGATCAAGTGGTGCCATCCTGTATGGTATAATAAAGATGGGGTTGGTCCTCGGTATCAATGAGATCTCAAACTCGATCTCATGCTCAGGTGGTAATCATGGTAACTCCCAGGAAAGACATCGGGGTACTCGCAGACTATCGAAGAACTCTGTAAGTCAGTTGTTGGGCTAGGCTTTGCCACAATACAAGCCAAAAAGCTCTCACACCCCTGGCTCAATACCTTCACTATCTAAAGTGTGGAAATGCATCTAAATTCTCCATCCACTGGTTGGCCATAGAACTTAAAAGGATGCAACTCAGGAATAGAAAAAATAATCTTCCTCTTAAAATAGTCCACCATGGCGTAATAGGAAGATAGCCAATCCATCCCTAAGATCACACCGAAATCCTCCATCTAGATCACAATCAAATCAGCAGGGAGGCTATGTCCCGCTATCATGACTTCACAGTTGACAAAGACCTCCTCTGCAACAAACAAGTGTCCCCTAGCCCTCTAATCAGAAATGGATCCTCTAACAGTGTACTGTACGACCCCAAATTATCGTTAAAACTCATGGAGACAAACAAATGTGTGGCACCAGAATAAAAAAGTGCGTAAACTAATCTGCCAAAAACTGTAACCATACTTACCACAACTAAACCCAAAGCTCTAGCGTCTCTGTGAGACAGGGCATTGATACACCCCTCAACCCTAGGTGTAGAAGAGGCAGCCATGCTCTGGGTTGGGTGAGTAGAGACTGGTCAGTACCCACCTCACGATTGTTGTCCTCCTCCTTGAGCTTGGTAGCTGCGACCACCAGATCGGCCTCCCATGCTCGGTGTGGGGAGCATCTGGTAGGCTCCACCCTAGATGGACAGTCCCTCCTCATGTGGCCCAGCTGGCCACACTAGTAGAAGAGAGGGGCACGATCTCCTCCCTCGATCTATCCCTGCTGGAAGTTGGGTGGGCCTCTGGTGCAGGTAGTTGGCCCCTATTTTGGGCCTCCAAAGGTCGCTAGCGACCCCATAGAGCGAGGTGCCTCCCCCGCAGGTACAGGGTGCTTCCTCTCTTGATGACCTTGAGAGTGATTAGGTTGGTAGAGCCTCTTCTATCCTTCGTCGGTGTCTCATGCGGTCGAGGTGGTCTCCTCGTAGGTCATTGCTGGCTCGACCACACAAGAGAAAGTAGGTAGCTTCAGGGGCTTCACATACCCCCGTATAGTAGGTCGAAGACCCTCAGTGAACCTTCACAGATGCTCCTCTGTAGTCGTAGTTGACGGGGCGAAGTGTGATAGCTCCAGGAAATGCATGCTGTACGCTTAACTGTCATCGCCCCCTGGCGAAGAGTGTGGAACTCCTGCCTCCAAATCCTTAAAAAGAGGCGGCGGAGGAGGTGGCTACTGCTGAAACTCCTGTAGGATATCCCAAATCAGATGAACGAGGTCCTGGGCCTGGATGCCCTAAAGGAGGGGTGGAACAATTCCTGCCTCAAGTCCAGCATGTCCACCCCCGCGACTACATCCACGGCCACACCCTCGACTGGCCCCACGAGGTACATGACAGGGCATCTCCTACAGGGAGAGGAAAGGAAACAAAGATCTCTATTAATACAAGACTAATACAAGACTCAAAAGCAGAAATCAAGATAACACGTTGTGATGGCTACTTGATAAACATGCATGAATTCATGATAAAATGCTTATTTATGATAGTTCCTAGGCCTAGCATTGCATTTCATAGTATAAATATTGCATAACATTCATTGCATTGCATTTAGGATAGTTTGTGTACTCTATACTTTAATTCCAACATTTTATATGCCAAGGAGGCAGTGCAACATCTTTACGGGCTTTGGATGAAGAATCCGACTATACGAATGGATTCGGAGTGACGATCGCAGTCCGTCAGTGCAAAAATCACCCCAATCAGAGCTCCATAGCACCTTCTACAAGATGAAGAAGATAGACGGCCCAGTTGGCACCACGTGGTGCCATCCAGGCCACCCTACATGAGCCACACCTACCCAGCCTCACTGCAAGGAGTGATCCCAACTGTTGGATCTCAATCCAACAACTGAGAAGCGCTCAACATCGCCCAACCTCTTCCCAAGCATCTTAAGGAGGATCTGATTGCGACCGTTGGATCTTCATCGAATGGTTGAGGCTAGTAGCCGCACCAATAGCTCCACACGACCATCGAGCACCCTTGCCACAATAGTCGTGCTCCTGCCCCACAAGGAAGAGGTGCAGGTTCGAATTCCAATCCGCCGCGACCACTCCAGCATCAGATAAATTGGACCGTTGATCCAGCGGTCGAGGTGACTCACGTGCGAACAGACGCCACCCAATGATGCGAGGAGACACACCATATTGCACGCGCACAATCAGGGGTACTCATTTAAGATGACCGGATGCAGTCTCGGTCGTCGGATCTTTTCGAACGTGCAATGCGCACTCATTTGAATCTGCAAGGACACAATCTGAGGGAGCATCCTGGAAGAGCAATCTTTGTTTTCGATAAAATTTGTAACATAAGATGACATGTCGTTATAGTTTGTTGCGTGGTATAAAATCGCTTTTCAAAACACTTAATATTCAAAAACTAACCACGAAAATAGTTAGGTCATCTCCGCAAGGAGGAATTAGCCTATTAAAAATGATTAATGATGCCTCAAGTATTTGGGAATATCAACGGATGTGTATGCTAACTAGTGCTCTCGCTTCCAACAAAAATTCTCGATATAGATAATTAATCAATAATATAGGTGCGCAAATACAAAATCACCACCATGGAAATACTTGAATTGTGGTCTTAGTACTGACAAGTAATGTCAAATTTAATTAAAATAGAATTCCTTCCCTAGAACAAATATCCATGCTTGATTATTCATGAGACGAATTTAACTATACACAATTCAAGTAGAATGGAGGGACATCTATGCAAATTCACATCAATAAATTTATTCATTAAATAAGTGAATAGTGTACCCCCCCACAATGGCAAAATTCATAAATTTTAATTGGACACTTCCAGTAGCAAAATAGGGGATGTTCTACCCTTTGCTCGCGCACGCGGAGGAGGGCTTCATTGGAGGAGATGCTCTGGGGGAATGTCAGCTGGAGCGAGGCCTTCGCATTGATGTTGGTCTCGCGGTAAGAGATGGCTGGAGGCATCACCGAGGATGAGGAGATGATGGCCGGTGGTGGCTTGCGCGTGTCAACGAGGGTACCACTGGCTAGTTTTTTCTACGGGGGGGAATGGTATGTTGGAGCGTGGTGGTTTTGGCGAGGTCGAAGTTGAGGATGGTGGTCGTGGGTAGCTCTTGTGGTTGATAACATCGCTGCAACTTTGGGTTCTTATTGCGTGAAGTTGCAACAGGATGAGAAAAGGAAGAGGAAGAGGAAAACGAAGGAGAAGAAGAGGAGAGTGCATTTTGGGTTATGGCTATGGGTGTTGTGGTCAGGTGAGGGGTCATAGATTTGGCAGTGGTGACGGTGGTCTACATCGAGTGGAGGGGGCAGGTCAATGGTAAGGTTGAAGAAGATGAAGAGTAGCAGGTGGTGTTGAAAGAGGGAAGAAGAAAGGGAGGTGGTGCTCGTGTTGTCACCACGAGCATGGAGTGTGATGGGAAAGCCATCGATGGAGTTCGCTCAAGCCACCGTGCATGCTGGAGTTCCATGGTGTACGTCAGTTCCACGTGAAGGTTCCCTACCAGGAGGGGTGACGTAATAAAATGTGCGGAAATAAAAATATAAAGCAATCTCACAAAAATCAATCGCACAATGTACACAGGTATTTTTAGGTGGAAACCCAAACCGGGTGAAAACCACCACCTAACCCTCTCGAGTTAGGATTTTCCGATCAACCAAGTTGATCAAAATCCACTAACCGAATCACTTTGAAACGAGGGTGATTCAACCTCAGTACAACCACGCTACAAGTACGAGGGTAGCGTTCCTCAACCCCTTCCTCCATGAGAAGGATTTTGTCCCACGAAGGAGACGGGAATTCGCAAAGCGAATACCCAACCAGAATACAAAGATAAAATAAAACAACAGTCCTATAGAGCCAACAAAATTAAACCTAGCTTCTATAGGAAATAGGAAACTCCCCTTTGCAAGGAGTGCGTCGACGATGACACGGTGCGTGTGCCACGCGATGGCGCTACGTCGCTCTCGGTATCTACGGCGGGAGAGCGAGTGCGCAACGGTTGAATGCTCTCAAGAAAATGGAGCTTGAGCTTGGAGAGCAAGAGAGTCTTTTCTTTGGACACAAGAGTGTGAAAATGTGTAGCTAAGTGTATCCAAGTGTATTTCTAAGTGTCTCTTATGTTTCTCTTCTTGTGTTTTTTTGTTACAAAGGTTCCCCTCTATTTATAGAGGCCTTAGGAAGGCTTTGGAAGGCTTGGAAAAGCTTCCATAGCCGTTGGGTGCAAAGCCCAAGAGAATCAGGCCGAAATCAGGACAATGATTGCATTTGACAGGGTTATCAGACGTCTAACTCTGGCATCAAACGTCTGGAAGGCCACTTTAAGACGTCTGATTTCAAGGTCAGACGTCTGATTCTATGCGGGTTTCTCCCTGCCTTGAATCAGATCTAAACAGGGTTTTTGTGCAAGTCCATCAGACGACATACAGGACGTCTGGTACTATGTCTGGACGTCTGGAAACCTACTTTTACTGTGGGAATTGATTTCCAAATGTTGCAACGGCTAGAAAATCTCTGAGAAGAGATTTTGGGTCAGCCGAGGCAAAACGGTCATCTATCAGACGTCTGGTAAGTCCTATGGACGTCTGATAAGGCTCTAACGGTCATAATCTTGAGTGTTTTCTAAGCCAGCCAACGGTCCACTAACTGGATGTCTGGCAAAGTCATCAGACGTCTCCTAAGACGTCTGGTCTAAGGTCTGGACGTCCGATTTCATCAGACAGAACTAACTATGTCCAGCCTAACAGTTATCAGACGTCTGAAACAACAGTCAGACGTCTTAAAATCCTTTATCAGACGTCTAATTTGTGAATTAGACGTCTGGAAAGTCTGTTTTAACCCTATATTGGTTTTCTAAGTGTTCTACAGAAAACCTAAGTATCCTAGGGTTGTGCAGGTGTTCCTAGGACTACTGTTAGGGTTCTTTGAGGCTCTTTAACATAATGTCTAAGGAAAATAAAGAGCAAGAAAATAAATACAAGAGATACATGAAAAGATAAAAAAGAATCTATCCTATTCTTCTTGTCTTCCATCTCCAATCTTTCGCTCCACGCGAACCTCCTCTGTTTTCCGTCAAGCTCCTCCAATCCGTCCTGGATGCGAGCTTGAACTCCGTCTAAACACGTCCACATTTGCAATTGACCTGAAATCTAGGACTCAAATTGCAAATGTTAAATAACACGTGTTTTGTTATCATCAAAACAAATGATCGTGGTGCTCTAGCACCAACACCACGGTGGTGGAGGAAGGAGGAGATCCTCCGCAATGGGAAGGGAAGATGATTGGTTTCTACCGATCGCCCCCCTCATAAAATGATCCTCATTTGTTTTCCTTTGGCTGCACCCTTCTCCAACCACTCGTGAAGATCGCGAGTGGTTGGAATGGTAGAATCTGCCAGGCGACATCTTCATCAGACATCTGATCAGATCTACAAACGTATTAAAAATGTAGATATCAGCAAGTTCATGATGGCGATCCTAGACGTCCATCATTTTCTCCAGACATTTTATAGATGTAGAAATGGACGTCTGTTTGCGATTCATATAGTGCGTTTTGATAGGAAAAGCATCTTAGTATAGTGCGCAATACGATCAAACAAAGATATTTATAAAAAGATAACGATACTTGAGTCTCGGTCGTTCGTCTCTGGGAGGTGTTTGCTCAAATCTAAAATCAATCTTTTCGCTCTACTTGTTTACAGTTGCATGGCGGTTTATGGTTATTACATATTTAAACACGACATGCCTAGTTGCAATAGATGATAATGAAATGCAGGAAACTTTAATCACACGAAATATTCAACATAGATATATATATATAAATATTTCTTTCATTCATTCATTTGGGAAGGTGTTTGCAATATGGAATGTAGAGGAAAGTTTATACAGGAATGCCTGAAAATATAAATCTAGCTAACAGAAAATGATCGCATACAGGAATCTATGAGGGGATTTTGCATGCATCATTGGGGGAGAATAAGAGCTACACTACTAAGCAGTAAATGAAAGCAGTAAACTATGAAGAGCTAAGTTACTAATCTAGCAGAAAAGAAGGGCATTCGAAGGTGGCCTCCGATGGCCTTTGAGTGGCTGAGAGGAGGAGGGGCGGCCAATGGTGCTTAGGCCGACCCTTGGAGAGAGGTTGGAGAGATGATCCAGCATCCTGGCATGGAGATGGTGGCTTCCATGGTGCACAACTCATGGAGGTGGAGTGGAGGTGGATGTAGCTAACCTAAATGTGAATGAGTGTTAAGAATGGGATGGGTGCAAATGGCCACCCCTTAGGCCTTTTTATAAACCTAAGGGAGTCTCTCTAGAGAAGTGTGGAACTCTCTAGAGAGAGTCCCATGAGTGGCCAGCCAAGAGAGAGAGATGTGGTTTCTTAGATCCACCATTTATGGATCTAAGAATTGAATGCCTCTTGGTTGCTAAATTTGGCAACCAAGAGTTGGCACCACTTGAAGAGAGTTCTAGAGAACTCTAGAGGAGTGTATGTGAGTGAATGGGTGTGTGTGTGTGTGTGTGTGTGGTCGTGCCCTAGGTGGCTAAGAGGTCTAGGTTAGGTCCTAAGGGGTTTGGGTAGGTGTATGCCTTGAATTAGGGTTGCAAACCCTAATTGCTAAGGGAAAATTGCAATTAAACTTAACCTAAGTTTAATTGAATGAGTGTGAACCTAATTGAGAGTGGAATAACTCAATTAGGTTGGGCTTGGGTCAATTGGACTCTCACTTAGTCCAATTGGGCTTGTGTGGGTTGAGATCTGAGATCAATTGGACCCAATGAGTCTAATTGACTTAAGTGATGGTAATTGACTTTGATCTAAGTCAATTGGGTTTGGTGAGGACCTAATAGGTCCTTAGGGAGGTCTAGAAGTGATGTATTAAGGTTAGGATACCTTAATTTAGGTTCCTATGGGGTTGGAATTAGGTCTGAGTTAGAGATCAAAGATCAAGGCTTAAATCACAAAACAGGAACTAGAGACCAATTCCAGACATCCAAAAACAGGATCAAACGACTTATACTCAAAAATCAGAAGTCTAGACTTTAGTTCTGGATGTCCAATCTGAGTCAGGGGGAATTCTAGGTTCTGTTTTGGGTATTCTGTGGAAATTAGACATCTAACAAAGTGTCTGGACGTCCAATAACACTGCAGAAGTGGGTTTAAGGTGTGCGGGAGTTGGTTAAGGGTTCTGGACGTCCTATAACTTATCTGGACATCCAGGTAAAGGTTGGAACTAGGGTTTTAGGGTTTCATAGGGTGCTGTGATCTAATCTAAGGGTGGCTAAGGCTTGGGGGAAGTCTCTAGGCTATCGTAGGGCTAGGATGGACCTAAGCTCTTCACATTTTACTTCTTTATTCCTACTTAATAGAATAGCAAACCTTAACTCCCTTACATCATTATTCCCTATGTCTAATCTAAGTCTTCTGCTCTAGTCCTGCTGCAACACCCATTATTCCTGATATAGCTTCAGATCTAGCTCCAGATCCAGCTCCAGTTCTAGCTTATTGCCTGCAATTGACATCAAGCACTTAATCAGCACATTATAACATTATTTTATGCATAGCTAAAGTAAAGCAATAAAGATGCAGATAATGCTTATGCATGCATGAATTACCCTAACTTATGCTAAGTTGTAGCCTAATTTAGGTCAATTAAGACCTATGATTGCTGTGCAATCATACCCCCATGCCTAAATCTTGTCAGTCCCTAGCAAATGCAAGATTAAATTATTTACCGCAAGGGTCCCTAGGGGATTGATTATTTTATCAAGTGTATGCCTAGAGATTTTTCTCCTTTTTGTTTTCATCCTATGCTCTAGAAATCCAGACAATCGCGAAAGTGTAGCTATGTAGCTTTTGCAATGGATTCGAGTGAAAAACTGATACACCTCTAAAGCCTATACTTGACTCCTAGTAAAAATTCTAGCAAGATAGGCAGACTTCTTCCCTCGGGGTATTCAAGATATTCTATGAATTCCACCCCAACTTTAGGCTTAGGTAAAGAATCTCTGAGGTAAAAGATTATATATTTGGTGGCTCACTCTTGACTTGATGCTTCATAGAGATTAACACTTCAAAATCTAGATTCCCAAATTACTAACTCAACTCAGAGAAAGACGAAAAAAACTATGCTCGCTTTTGATTCCTTTATATTCATTCTCTCTTTCTCTTTTTCTTTTTCTTTCCTTTTCTTAGAGCTCATAATCTCACCAGATTCACATATATGATCTGTATTTGGTAGTCTCACTTGGCACTAACACTTTAATTGAGTTTTCATAACCCTAACACTAAGTCAGAATTCCTCAGCCAGTATTTGGGCAGTCAAAAACACAGAAAAAGGTGGGTTAAGCTCATATTTGGTGGATCTCAAATTTATTTGGTGGTATTGCCTCAATGCAACTGAAATAAACACTAAATATTCACTCTTTTTTTCTTTATTTTTTCTTCTTTTTTTAATTTTTTTTTCAGTTCTCTTTTTTTCTTTTTTCAACACAACACAACTAGCACATATCCATGAACTTTATTGAGGAGGCATTATTAGGGATTGGTGGTACTCAAGAGACATTGGGTAACTTATTTGGTGGAAGTGCCTACTCACGGCACCGGGACAGACGGATAGGATGGTGTATTTCTAACCTTGACATCAATACCCTCCGACTGAGGATTCCGTAAAGAATGGTCGTAACCATCCACCTTAGCCTTAGTTTTATGAAAACTCGCTCTCCACGTATTTGCCTTATTTGGTGGCACTCAAAATTTATACAAAATCTATACGCAGGAACCGAGAGCGAAAACTATGTCTAATCTCAGAGTATCATCACCTAATTATTCAGGATTCCAGATTCCTTGCACTAATCTTAGAGCACCAGTATACACTACTCTCATCTCACACTATTTGGTAGATTTTTGGAAGAAAATCTGCCTGACTCCCAAAACACTGTCCAGGAGTTCAGAAGAGGAAGCACTTCTTCTCGACAGACTAAAGACATTTATCAGCCTTCACTGTGATCCATTGCAAATTCTACGTGTGTGTGAAAAGTTGTACTGGATTCTAGATTACAGGAATCAACTAGAGGATAAAATCCCTAATGCATTCTCTTAATAAAATAATCTTATTCATGAGTGCAATATGTATATATGCTATAAATAAGTGACCTCATATAATTTGTACTTCGTGAAATTCCCGTATCGGGTTACAATTAGCTTGACCCTAAATTTAGAACAAGAGGTGAGCAGGTGAGTCAGAAATGGCTGTTGCGGACGATTTCTAGCTCCAATGCGAGCATTGGAGGTGGAGTCAGATGTTCTTTTATTTAGGGTCCTAAAGTACATTTTACATGCAGCTTTGAGGTTTTCCTAAATGTTGGCATAAAAATTTTCAGTTTTGTTGTATCTACCCCCTCATGCCTAAGTTCTTGCATGTCCTCATGCATGAATATAAAAGAAAATAAATGTAGCAGGGAGAGAATGGGTAGAAAGCACCTATATTGCTCCTGAAATTATATATCCAGCACCAGCCAACCTATCAGTATGCAATATGCAGAAAGAAAATATGCTAAAAGTAAAATATGCTATATACAAAAATGGTTATGTATAAATGATGGTGGAATGTAGGATAGCAGCTATCTATACGTGCTGAGTTTAACGCCTCCAGCTGGGTGAGAATTCAATCACACATCCTCAATATGATGAATGATCTCGTCAGGTGGAGGAGGTCACTGGGCCAAAAATGGCTTGAGGCGTTGGCCATTTACCGTAGATATATGCCCAGATTTTGGGTCCCTGATTTGGACTACCCCATTAGGATATGGATGAATGACAATATACCGGCCAGTCCACTTGGACTTGAGCTTCCCTGCGAAAAGTTTTAATCGTGAATCAAACAACCAGACTCGCTGGTTGGGCGTGAATGCTTTCCTCCGGATGTGGCGGCCATGAAAGGCCTTGGTCTTGTCCTTGTATATCAATGCGTTCTCATAGGCCTCCCGCCGGATCTCTTCTAATTCGTTGAGTTGGAGTTTCCGTTCTCGACCTCCTACATCGAGGTCAAGATTACATTTTTGCACCGCCCAAAAGGTGTGGTGTTCCAACTCTACAGGAAGGTGACAGGCCTTGCCATATACCATGCTGTATGGTGACATTCCGAATGGGGCCTTGTATGTGGTCCGATATGCCCAGTGTGCATCAACTAATTTGTCGGACCAGTCCTTCCTGTCTGGTCTAACCGTCTTCTGGAGAATCAGCTTGATCTGATGGTTAGACACTTCAGCCTGCCCATTGGTCTGCGGGTGATACGGGGTGGCTATACGGTGATGTACCCCATATTTCTTTAATAATGACCTGAAATGGACGTGGATGAAGTGGCTTCCCCCGTCACTAATCAGAGCATGGGGTATTCTGAATCTCGTGAAGATGTACTGCCGTACGAAGGAAATGACGGTCTTATGATTAGCCCATCTCGTCGGGATGGCCTCGAACCACTTCGAGACAGTCGATGGCTAATAATATGTACTTGAAGCCATGCAAATTCGAAAAAGGGCCCATAAAATCAATGCCCCAGACGTCGAACACTTCTACAACTATGATGGGCTGGAGTGGCATCATGTCTCTCCTGGTCATAGAACAGACCGACTGGCATCGTTTGCAGTGTTGGGCGTATTCGTGTGTATCTCTGAAAATAGTTGGCCAGAAAAATCATTTTCCGTCCTAAGAAATGACCACCACAAGCATCATTGTGGCAAAAAGATAACACACTGGGGATCTCAAAATCTGGGATGCATCTTCGAATAATCTAATCCGCTCCAATGCGGAAGAGTAGTTGGTCATCCCAGGGGTAAAATTTGGCCTCTACAGTGAATTTGAGTTTCTGGTCCTTGGATAGGTTCATGGGAATCTTGCTTGCGGCAAGGTAGTTCACGATATCTGCGTACCAGGGGAACTCAGCAAAATGAACTGCCAAAAGAGATTCATCTGGAAATTGCTCATGAATAGGCAGGGAATAAGGAATGTGGTCTGGGTTTAATCTGGATAGGTGATCCGCCACAACATTCTGATTTCTGGCTTTGTCGCCGATTTCAATATCAAATTCCTGCAATAGAAGGATCCATCTAATGAGCCATGGTTTGGCATCCTTCTTTTCCAACAAATGCCGGAGGGCAGAGTGGTAAGTGAAGATGATAACTTTCGACCCTAACAGATAAGATCTGAATTTCTCCAACCCGAATACTACTGCTAGCAGTTCTTTTTCGGTGACAGTGTAATTGCACTGAGCCTCATTCAGCGTCTTGGTAGCATAGTATATGACGAAGGGTTGTTTCTCCCGCTGCTAGCTTAAAACAGCACCGACGGCGAAATCAGAAGCGCCGCACATCATCTCGAAATCGAGCGACCAGTCGAGTGGTTAGAGAATCGGGGAATCAGAGACAGCGCTTCGTAAAGTCTCGAAGGCGCTGAGACACGAGGTATCAAATTCAAATGGGACATCGACAACCAGGAGATTCATCAAAGGCAGTGCAATTTTTGAGAAATCGCGTATAAATCTCTGATAGAAGTCGACGTGACCCAAGAATGATCTGATTTGCTTGACCAAGCTAGGTGGCGATAAGTGGGAAATAATTTCAAATTCAGCTCGATCGACCTCAAGTCCATTTTTAGAGATCCTGTGTCCTAGTACTATGCCATCCCTCACCATGAAATGGCTTTTCTCCCAGGATAGTACTAAGTTTACCTCAATACACTGTTTCAGGATCTTGGTGAGGTTATCAAGACAAGATGCGAAATCATCTTCAAAAATGGAGAAGTCATCCATGAATACCTCCACATAGTCCCCAATCATGTCGGAGAAGATGGCCATCATACAATGCTGAAATGTCGCTGGTGCGTTGTAGAGGCCAAAGGGCATCCATTTGAAAGCGAATGTTCCAAAGGGGCATGTGAATGTGGCCTTGTCTTGATCTTTCGAGCTAATCGCTACTTGATTATACCCAGAGTATCCATCTAGAAAGCAAAAGAAACTGCTGTTGGTGCTAGAGCACCATGATCATTTGTTTTGATGATAACAAAACACGTGTTATTTAACATTTGCAATTTGAGTCCTAGATTTCAGGTCAATTGCAAATGTGGACGTGTTTAGACGGAGTTCGAGCTCGCATCCAGGATGGATTGGAGGAGGTTGACGGAAAACAGAGGAGGTTCGCGTGGAGCGACAGATTGAAGATAGAAGACAAGAAGATTAGGATAGATTCTTTTTAATCCTTTCTTGTATCTCTTGTCTTTATTTTCTTGCTCTTTTTATTTTCCTTAGAATATTATGTTAAAGAGCCTCAAAGTACCCTAACAGTAGTCCTAGGAACACCGGCACAACCCTATGATACTTAGGTTTTCTGTAGAATACTTAGAAAACCAATATAAGGTTCAAACAGACTTTCCAGACATCTAATTCCAAAATCAGACGTCTGATAATGTATTTTAAGACGTCTGACTGTTGTTTCAGACGTCTGATAACTATTAGGCTGGACTTAGTATTCTGTCTGATGAAATCAGACGTCCAGACCTTAGTCCAGACGTCGTAGAAGACGTCTGATGGACTTGCCAAACGTCCAGATAGTGGACCGTTGGCTACCTTGTCAATCACTGCAGAATATGACCGTTAGAGCCTTATCAAACGTCCATAGGCCTTTCCAGACGTCTGATAATTGACCGTTTTGCCTCGACTGACCCGAAAATCTCTTCTCAAAGATTTTCTAGCCGTTGCAAATCCATTCCGTAGAAAAAATTGGTTTCCAGACGTCCAGGCACAGTGCCAGACGTCCTGTATGTCGTCTGATCAACTTGCATAAGAACCCTGTTAGATCTGATTCAAGTCAGGAGGAAACCCGCATAGAATCAGACGTCTGACCTTGAAATCAGACGTCTTAAAGTGGCCTTCCAGACGTCTGATGCCAGAATTAGACGTCTGATCACCCTGTTAAGTGTAACCATTGTCCTGATTTCGGCCTGATTTTCTTGGGCTTTGCACCCAACGGCTATGGAAGCTTTTCCAAGCCTTCCAAAGCCTTCCTAAGGCCTCTATAAATAGAGGAGAGCCTTTGCTACACAAACACACACCTAGACACACCTAAGCAACATACTTTCCACTCTTTTGTGTCTCTCTTGCTCTCCAAGCTCAAGCTCCATCATCTTGAGAGCTAAATTCAGTTTGCGCGCCCGCTCTCCCGTTGTTGCTCACGAGAGCGACGTAGCGCCATCGCGTGGCACACGCACCGCGTCATCGTCGACACACTCCTTGCAAAGGGGAGTTTCCTATTTCCTATAGAAGCTAGGTTTAATTATTTTGTTGGCTCTATAGGACTATTGTTTATTTTATCTTTGTCTTTTGGTTGGGTATTCGCTTTGCGAATTCCCGTCTCCTTCGTGGGACAAAATCCTTCTCGTGGAGAGAAGGGGTTGAGGAACGCTACCCTCGTACTTGTAGCGTGGTTGTACTGAGGTTGAATCACCCTTGTTTTAAAGTGATTCGGTTAGTGGATTTGATCAACTAGGTTGATCGGAAAATCCTAACTCGAGAGGGTTAGGTGGTGGTTTTTACCCGATTTGGGTTTCCACCTAAAAATTCCTTTGTGTCTTTGTGTGATTGACTATTTGTGAGATTGTTTATATTTCAATTATGCATTTTTTACGTCACACTGATCTCACCCCCTCCAAGTAGGAAAATTACATTTGGTATCAGAGCAGGTCTTGCTGTTTCGGCGTAACAACCAGGCAAAAAGATCACATGGAGGGAAGCTGTTCCACAAGCAGGATTTCCGAGGGGCAGTCCACAACCCGTCCGCCCTACTTTGACGGGAACAACTACAGCTACTGGATGTTGAGGATGAAGACGTGGCTCCAAGCCACTGAATTTGAGGTATGGGGATGTTGCGAAACCCCATACGAGATCCCGAAGCGACCCCAAGGAGGGTACTCGCAGGTGCAGATTCTAGAGCTTTCACTCAACGCAAAGGCAATGAATGCCATGTATTGCGCGTTGAGTCCGAAGGAATTCGAACGAATCCAAGAGTGCACCACCGCCCACGAGATATGGAGGAGGTTGGAAGGCACTCATGAGGAGACAAGCTCAGAGGAAGAAGAAGAAGAAGAAACTGCTTGCTTTGGTTTCATGGCCAGAGGAACCAACAGCGACAGCGAAAGTGGAAGCGACGACAGCGACAACGAGGTAAATCTCGATCTTCAAGAAGCATTTAATGAACTTTTTGAGATTAGTAAATCACTTAAAATAGAAAATAAAAGCATTAAGAAGAACCTTAGTTTTCTTAAAAATGAAAATGACAGGTTAGAAAAACAACTTAAGGACATAGAAGCTAGTCCTAAAAATGATAACCTATTATTAGAAAATCATAACCTCATCAATGAAAATAATAAATTGATTGAGGAAAATGTTAGTCTAAAAATAGAAATTTCTAATTTAAAGACTAAGACGAATACTATAGAAAAAGAAATTGCATGTCTTATGGAAAGCTCTAACAAACTAATCAACAAAGTAGATGATTTATATAGCCCTAAGATTGAGAAAGGATCTCCATCAAGGAGACCCACTAACAGATCCGGATCCAAGCTCACTTGGATACCGAAGAAAAAATTAGAATCTTGTTTTGTAGGGTTCAGGGATAATTACAACACAAAGGACTGGACCTACAAACTCAAGTATGGTCAACTCGAGTTGGGAGAACCAAGGAGTAGACCAAGGAGGAGAACAAGAAGACCGACGAGACGGCAAACAAACGACGGACCCGCCGCACGTCGACCACCAGATTGGAGACCGGTGCCAATGCCCGGGCCTCCAAGCTACGGATGGGAGCCCCATCCAATGTGGCATCCACCACCACCATTCGGGCCATTTTTTTGGCCATGGTAGGTGAGGTAAAATTCTTGACCCTATCTTTGTTTATCAGTAGCATTTAGATAGGGGGAGTTAAATTTTATGAGCTAATTGTCAATTTTTAAGGGGGAGATATAAGATAGCAAATTTTCCTTTAGTAAGGGGGAGAAAAATAATAGCTATCTTGTTGTTACAAAAAAAAGGGGGAGAATATCACCTTTGTTAAAATAAATTTATAAAAGAGCATGTTTTAAGGGGAGTTATAGGAAATCTAAAATCAATCAAACTTTTTTGATAATGTCAAAAAGGGGGAGGATTTTATGCTTATTATTTACGGTTTTGTCATCATCAAAAAGGGGGAGATTGTTGGTGCTAGAGCACCACGATCATTTGTTTTGATGATAACAAAACACGTGTTATTTAACATTTGCAATTTGAGTCCTAGATTTCAGATCAATTGCAAATGTAGACGTGTTTAGACGGAGTTCGAGCTCGCATCCAGGACGGATTGGAGGAGCTTGACAGAAAACAGAGGAGGTTCGCGTGGAGCGTCAGATTGAAGATAGAAGACAAGAATAATAGGATAGATTCTTTTTAATCCTTTCGTGTATCTCTTGTCTTTATTTTCTTGCTCTTTTTATTTTCCTTAGAATATTGTTAAAGAGCCTCAAAGTACCCTAACAGTAGTCCTAGGAACACCGGCACAACCCTAGGATACTTAGGTTTTCTGTAGAACACTTAGAAAACCAATATAGGGTTCAAACAGACTTTCCAGACGTCTAATTCCCAAATCAGACGTCTGATAATGTATTTTAAGACGTCTGACTGTTGTTTCAGACGTCTGATAACTGTTAGGCTAGACATAGTTAGTTCTGTCTGATGAAATCAGACGTCCAGACCTTAGACCAGACGTCTTAGAAGACGTCTGATGGATTTGCCAGACATCCAATTAGTGGACCGTTGGATGGCTTAGCAGACACTCAAGATTATGACCGTTAGAGCCTTATCAGACGTCCATAGGACTTACCAGACGTCTGATAAATGACCGTTTTGCCTCGGCTGACCCAAAATCTCTTCTCAGAGATTTTCTAGCCGTTGCAACGTTTGGAAATCAATTCCCACAGTAAAAGTAGGTTTCCAGACGTCCATACATAGTGCCAGACGTCCTGTATGTCGTCTGATGGACTTGCACAAAAACCCTGTTTAGATCTGATTCAAGTCAGGGAGAAACCCGCATAGAATCAGACGTCTGACCTTGAAATCAGACGTCTTAAAGTGGCCTTCCAGACGTCTGATGCAAGAGTTAGACGTCTGATAACCCTGTCAAGTGTAATCATTGTCCTGATTTCGGCCTGATTCTCTTGGGCTTTGTTCCCAACGGCTATACAACCCTTCCTAAGCCTTCCAAAGCCTTCCTAAGGCCTCTATAAATAGAGGGGAGCCTTTACACACCTAAAAACACAAGATATACACTTAGAAACACAAGAGACACACTTGGATACACTTAGCTACACACTTCCACACTCTTTGGTGTCCAGAAAAGATCTTGCTCTCCAAGCTCAAGCTCCATTCTCTTGAGAGCATCAAGCTTCGCGCACCCGCTCTCCCGCCGTTGTTCACGAGAGCGACATTGCGCCGTTGCGTGGCTCACGCACCCGCGTCATCGTCGACGCACTCCTTGCAAAGGGGAGTTTCCTAAATCCTATAGAAGCTTAGGTTTATTACTTTGTTGGCTCTATAGGTTTGCTGTTTATTTTACCTTTGTCTTTTGGTTGGGTATTCGCTTTGCGAATTCCTGTCTCCTTCGTGGGACAAGATCCTTCTCGTGGAGAGAAAGGGTTGAGGAACGCTACCCTCGTCCTTGTAGCGTGGTTGTACTGAGGTTGAATCACCCTCGTTTTAAAGTGATTCGGTTAGTGGATTTGATCAACTAGGTTGATCGGAAAATCCTAACTCGAAAGGGTTAGGTGGTGGTTTTCACCCGGTTTGGGTTTCCACCTAAAAATACTTTATGTACCTTGTGCGATTGATTTTTTTTTGTGAGATTGCTTTATATTTTATTTCCGCATTTATTACGTCACCCCTCCAAGTAGGGAATTTCAACTGCGTCCGGCTAACCGTTCCAAGATCTGATCAATGAAAGGCAAAGGAAAGTGATCCTTCTGGGTAGCCATGTTCAGTTTCCTATAGTCGATGCAGCCCTGCCAAGATGTCACAGTGTGGGTCGGGATGTATTCGCCCTTATCATTTTTTACGACGGTGAGTCCTGTTTTCTTGGGCACTATCTGAATCGGACTCACCCACTGGCTGTTTGAGATTGGGTATACAATACCTGCATCCAGCTATTTGATGATCTTCTTCTTAACAACCTCCAGCATATTTGGGTTTAGCCATCTTTGAGGTTGTCTCGAAGGTTTCACCCCCTCATCCGTGTAAATGTGATGAGTGCAATACGAGGGGCGAATACCGCGAAGATCAGCAATACTCCACCCTATAGCAGCCCTATGGTCTTATAGAGTAGAAATCAATTGATGCTCCTGATGTTGGGTTAAGTGGGCATTAATAATGACTGGGTATGTCTCACTTTCGCCCAAGAGCACATACTTAAGTGAGTCAGGTAAGGGCTTTAATTCAATCACGGGTGGATCATAGTCAGAAATGGGGGTGGGAGGAGCAAACTCGAGGGTGGCAATCTACTGATCTGTATGCACGTGAATTCCCGCTAAGTCGCTTCCTGTGAAATAATCGATTGTGACTGCATTAACGGGAAACCCGTTAGTTGTGGTCACGTCCTCCTACAACAACAGGGGCAATTCAGTAATGTGTGGATCAGGATAGCTGGATTCAGGGGTGCTGTGGTCAGAAGCACACCCTAAACAGTCAGATCCTCGGGGAGATATGTGTAGTGCAGTGGTCTCAGTCCCATGTGGATCAAGGTCCAAGAACCCTGATAGTCTAGACAAATAAGACATTAGGTCATCACAAAGGAGCCCAATGTTACCACAGTATGCCGAATCTTCATCTTCACCATCCTCCTCTATTCGATCACAGTCGAAATTCTTTGCTGCCCTGAATATGTCAAGTCAAAGTCGCTCATTACCTAAGGCTATCTCCATACACCCAGATGCCCAATCAATGTTTTCTCGGGCTGTCGCTAGAAATGGGTGACCCAAAATAATTTGTGCATCTCGGAGATTAGGAGGAACCTCCATATCGAGAATGAAAAAGTCTGCAGGAAAGCAGAATCCATGGACATTTACGATCATGTTCTCAACCACCCCCTCAGTGTTTTTACTGATCTATCAGGCAACTGAATCATGACCGAGGTGGGCTTTAACTCCCCAAATCGAAATCGATCAAATACAGCAGTGGGAGTTAGGTTGATGGACGACCCAGATCTAGAAGGGCCCGATCAAATGGAGAATCTTGCAAGAAGCAGGATATGAATGGGGTACCAGGGTCTTTCTTTTTTGGTGACAGGTTGGCTAGAATCATGGCGCTAGCCTCTTTCGACAGTACCGCCTGTCGTCCAATTCTCAACTGTCGCTTCAGGGTACAATAGTCCTTGAAGAACCTAGCGACAGCAAGAATGTGATCGATTGCCTCGAGGAGGGGGACCTGAATATGCACTTCCTTAAACATTGATTTCAGATCCTCAAAATTTCGCATATCCTTTTTCCATACTACATTTCATGTCAGAGCCTCAGGAAAAGGGACGAGAATCTCAGGGTCAAGTGGCCTCTTACCCTTATCTATCGCAAGTGGCTCCTAAGATGGAGTCGAACCCACCTGCGGCGAAGGGTGAGAAAAATCAGGACCCGCCTGCCTATGTGGTGGGTCGAATGTCTTCCTTCCACTCCTCAAAGAGACAGCATGTGCATCAACTTGCTATCCATGAGGTGGTGGGGGAGCAGAAGGGGCAAAGTATGCAAGGTTTTGCAAAGGCGGCTGGCCTTGGGCATAACTAGGTGGTGCAAGAGGCACATGTAATATGGCGTGTGCCTGTCCTTGCGATGCCTGAAACCTAGGTGGGGCACCTTGGTTCTGCACATATCGAGGGTTCGGGACAGGTTGGGAGGGCAAGGCTCCCTGAGTCCTATGCTCCTACAACAGCTGGTTTTGCGTGTTCTATATAGTCTATATTTGATCAACCATTGCCTTCATAATCTGCAAGCTACCTTGTGTAGATTTCCTCATCGATTCTTGCAGCTCCTCTTTCAGTGCCTCCGAAGGGTCAACCCGCTTTGGAGGGTGACTGGCAGCTTGGTGCAACGGGTGGTATAAAGAACGGGGTTGCTGCTAATGTAGGAATGGCTGCTGCCTAGGGTACGTGTTTTGCGCATTCCTGTATTGCCTGGTCTTGTAGTGTGGATCTTGATGTGGTCTTTGTGAATTACCCGACCAAGAGAAGTTCGAATGCTGGCGCCAACCTGGGTTATACATCTCTGAATGCGAGTTATTACGCCTGTATCCTTGGATAGGACTGACATCCTCGTAGGCTAAAGATGTCTGAGATGTAAATCCGTCAAGGGGATACGTATTATAATCTGCAGGTGGTGCGTAACCCTGATCGTATGGTGCTAGATCTAGATTGTTTACGGGATCCTAATATGCGAGATCTCGTAAATAAGGAGAAGATGCATCCCGAGTGAGTAGATTAACTCGAGCAGGAGGGGCTCGGGGTGCATAGGAGGGTCTTGAAGTGGCAGAGTTCATGTCGGATTGACCATAACTAATCTGGTCAATCTTTTTCTCAATTAGGTTTATTCTATCCAACTGCTTGACGATGATATCCATGTCGACTTGAATAGACTCGGTGTGAGCCTCATGGACACCAACCCGCTGCTGACCAGGCCACTAGAACTGGTTCATGGACGCAGCATTCATCAAGTTCTCTGCCAAAGATTCGAACAACTGAAATGTGTTGTTATCATCTTTTGCAAGGAAATTCTCGCCACTAGATGCATCGGCCAGATACCGATGTGTGTCATCCAGCCCATGGTAAAAGATTTGAGCTAGGTGCCATCTGAGCATTTCCGGAGAAGGTCGTGAAATTGGTCCCAAGCTTCATGCAACTTCTCCCTAGCTCCTTGGGAGAAACTCGTAATCGCGCGCCTCATAGCGTTCGTTCGACCGATTGGGAAGAACTTTTGCAGGAATTCACGTCATAATTCTGACTAGGTTCCAATTGGCTTCCCAATGGTCTTGAACCAGTATGAAGCTTTATCCCTCAAAGAAAATGGGAAAAGCTTCATCAGAACAATCCTAAGATCAATATTCCTGGGTCGAATCGTTTCCGCAAGTCGACTCAGGTCCTCAAGGTGCTGGAATAGATCTTCGCTTGAGTTTCCATAGAAGTAAGTGCTGATCAAACCGATCACATTAGGCTTGAGCTCAAACGCATCTCCGCCTGCGGGAATTCTAACTAAGGGCACGATGATTAGTGCGGCTAGATCATGGAAATCTCGCAGTTTCTCTCCTCGCGGTGGATGCTGCATTTTTTCAAGCGCCTTCAAGATGCAATCCATGCTCTATTGATGCCGCTCCTCATATTCAACCACCCGGGCTTCCAGATGAGCCATCGGGTTCAGATTATCAATATCCTGACCTGGTCTAGGTCCAAGTCCAGGATTAGCCATTATGGCTACAGGAGTAGAAGTGGGGGGAGAAGATGGTCCTGGCGAGGTGACTCGCCTCCTTGGGAGTGGCTCCCAAGGTCCAACCAATTGAGGTCTAAGTGACCTCCTTCATTGCATATACCACCCAACCCCTGGGTTGGTGTAGCCAAGCCAGACAAGGCTAAGGCCCTGTCAATCAGATGATCCTTATGAATCAGATGATCAAATTTTTCATTTTAAGTTCTAATTCCTGAAGAAAATTTGTCGTACAACCGACTGAAAGTGAATCCCGCCTCTCGGCTAACCCAGCCAAGAGGTTGAAAGCACCCAGTAGTACGACAACGAATTCGGGTTTATTTCGTGTTTTAGACTTAATTTTTAGCCCGTTTTTCTTCAGTTGGGGTTTTTGGTGAGTGGTCCACAAGGTGACCAACTCACCGGCTAAGTACTAGACTTGATTAAGTCTAGGTTAGACCAAATTTGGTCTTTAAATTGTAACCCTAAAGGTGTAACCTAGGGTTCATGCAATTCTAAGGTTTTATTCTTTTGTTTTTTTTCTCTTCTTCAGAAGACCACAAAAAATACAATTAGTTCTATGACAAAAATTGGAATTCAATTGACTTGAAATTTGGCAAAGTAGATTCCTTTTTCAATTATCTTTTCAGAGAATATTTTTTTTGAAATTTTTACTGTTTCAACCGAATTTTTGGAGATTTTTGAATGCCTGGGGTCAGATCTGGAATTTTGACCCCTGGTCGATTTTTTGCTTTGAAACAGTATCAAATGACTTTCACAATTTGGGAAAAATATGGAAAATAAAGCTAATGAGATCAGCTTTCAAACCCCATTGTTTTTAGTCAAAACAGATTCGTGGATTGCTCGGAATAGCTTTTTGAAATTTGAAAAATCTCAAATCTGGGTCAGTCTGACCCCCTTGCACTTATTAAATTTTTAAAAATTTTATGCTTGGAATATTTTCAAAAAAATGGTGTCGTTTGAAAGATGGTTTGAAAATGAAGGTATAACCCAAATTTCAGATTTTTTTGTTCACTAGTTTTTCGGCAATCGAATTTTTAAACCAGACTTTGAACCTTGGTCGAAAATCAAAGAATGGTGGAGAAGCTTTTAAAGAGTGTTTGAATTTGGAATCCAAACTTTCCACCAAATTTTTTTTTTTTTCAAAACTTTTGCACAACTTTTTCTTTCAAAGGATTTTCAAAAATATTTTTTTTTTTGCTTTTTCAAACTAACTTAGGATTCAAAAAGAAACCTAATCTAGATTTTATTTTTTTTTTTTTCCTTCTCACGAAAATGTATAAGTTTTTTTTTTTTTCAAAAGAAATTGCTAGAAGCAAATCTAATCCTAGGGTTCAAAAGAAAATCTAGACTAAGAGGAGATGATGTGCACCTGGAAATCTTTTTCCGCGCTCGTTATGTGCGCAGATCCCATTTTTTTTTCTATCTTGTCCTGCACATCCAAAAACAAAGCAGAGGAAGATTTGTTAGTGATAGTTTAAAAGATCGAAATAAAAAAAAATGACGTTGCCTCCCTGGCAACAACGCCATTTGTTTGCGATTCATATAATGCATTTTGATAGGAAAAAGCATCGTAGTATAGTGCGCAATATGATCAAACAAAGATATTTATAAAAAGATAACGAGACTTGAGTCCCGGTCATTCGTCTCTGGGAAGTGTTTGCTCAAATCTGAAATCGATCTTTTCACTCTACTTGTTTACAGTCGCATGGCATTTTATGATTATTACGTATTTAAACATGACATGCCTAGTTGCAATAGATGATAATGAAAAGCAGGCAACTTTAATCACACAAAATATTTTGCAATCAATAAGCTCATGGTGATTTTCAACACAGAGATATATATATAAAAAAATGTTTCTTTCATTCATTCATTCATTCGGGAAGGTGTTTGCAACATGGAATGTAGAGGAAAGCTTATACAGGAATTCTTGAAAATATAATCTAGCTAACAGAAAATGATCGCATACAAGAATCTATGGGGGGATTTTGCATGCATCATTGGGAGAGAATAAGAGCTACACTACTAAGTAGTAAATGAAAGCAGTAAACTACGAAGAGCTCAGTTACTAATCTAACAGAAAAGAAGGGCATTCGAAGGTGGGCTCTGATGGCCTTTGAGTGGCTGAGAGGAGGGGCGGCCAATGGTGCTTAGGTCGGCCCTTGGAGAGAGGTTAGAGAGATGATCCAGCATCCTAGCGTGGAGACGGTGGTTTCCATGGTGCACAACTCATGGAGGTGGATGTAGCTAACCTAAATGTGAATGAGTACCAAGAATGAGATGGGTGCAAATGGCCACCCCTTAGGTCTTTTTATAGACCTAAGGGAGTCTCTCTAGAGAAGTGTGGAACTCTCTAGAGAGAGTCCCATGAGCTAAGCCCTAAAAATATGTGTAACAGTGTGGGCCTCAAAAATAAGTATCCACGGATGTTGGTGAGCTGATGATGCAGCGTGATTCCAAATGCTCGCCAGAAGATGAGAAAATAGAGAACCTCGTAGGCTACCTGGGGAGGTCTAGAAATAATAAAAGGAACATGAAAAGAGACCTCCCGAAATGAAATAAGTGGAGGATAACAAGGGTCCTCCAAAGCAGGAAGGGTTTTAAAAGATATAAGCATAATAATTTCAAACCCTTGAATGGCAAGACTAAAAGGACAAGCATCAATCCAAACTTGCCATTCTATCCGATAATGTACTGGCCTGATATTCTCTCCAGAAAGAATGTATATGAGTGAGGACCTGAGCCGAGGATTAGGTAAGGAATCTATAGGTTGTTTAAGTGATTGGGTGGTAATTATTAAGTCCAAAGAGGATTTAGTCTATTTAGATTCCATTCCCAATAAGAATTCATCTTCCATATCCTTACCTAGCTTCATTTTTTTATGAACCTCCAACTGCTCCTCTACAATAGATGGGTCATGAATAGAATTCAATATCTCATTTGTAGACAAAAGTTGGGTTTCCTGGGAAGTAGCGAGATCAGAATTATCATCAAATCCATCCTCGAGTTCTTTCTTATCAATTACATCCTTTCCGGGGACTTTGTGTGCTACTTCATTTTTCTTAATATCTTTAGGAGGATTATCATCTTTAATGTTATGGAGAAAGCCTATATCACTAAAT
This sequence comes from Thalassia testudinum, assembly GCA_037157565.1. NCBI lineage: Eukaryota > Viridiplantae > Streptophyta > Magnoliopsida > Alismatales > Hydrocharitaceae > Thalassia > Thalassia testudinum. The sequence goes on from JAZHRO010000078.1 coordinate 24,019,988, forward strand.
TCTTTGTTCTTCTCAGGGCATAAATCCTCAATTGATGTATATTGTCCCTGAGAGTTTCTCCTAGGCTTCTTACTATTGTGTTCGTCCTCCAATATCAACTCCTGGTTTTGCGGAGGATGACTCTCAAAATCAAAAGGAGGAATCCAAATTTCACCAGATTATTTATATCCTCAAGGGATAAGTCCTTGAATAACATATAATCCCCCTGTGATTCACTCCAGATTCTAAGGTCAGGTTTCTCCATCGAGTTATCATCCTTCTCTAAAATAGACTCTTTGTACCCCTGAGACCAAAATTGATCTAATTCATCCTCCATTTCCTTAGGGTCACCTTCATTGACCGCATTGAAATCCTCAGAATGTTGGATGGTAGGTGTTGATTCCCTAAGTGGAGGATCAGGATTAGGCTCATTAAGGATAGAATGGGATTCCACCGGATGATTAATAGGGGAAGTGATGTGAACAATACGACCTTGACCTGGGTTATCAGGGGTAAGGAAAATATTGTCATCAGGGTCAAGGTCCTCAAGAGGTACCATCTACCCTTTCTTTTGACTCCAATATAGCTCAGGTGGATAATCGCTAGGGTCGTTTTCCTCTAGTGACCGTGTCTCATGGGGAGAGTCTAAGTGATAGCTACTTGATGTAAACACATTTACACTACTTAAAATGTCTATTTATGCATGTTCTTAAGCATAGGATTGCATTTCATGATATAAATATTGCATAACATGCATCATCTCGCATTTAGAGTAGTTTGAATAAAATGGAGGTTAATTGTCTCCTTTTATGTACTTGGACAGGGCAAACATTTTATCGGGGCCTCGGATCAAAGATCCAACCCTATGGATATGATCAGGGCGACGATTGGAGTTCAACGACTCCAAGATTGCCCTAATCAGGCATCCGTAGCATCAGATAGAGACCGGGGAACCCTAGAAGATCAAGGGCCAGGATGGTGTAAATCCGCACTTCAGATGACAAATCCGACCACACGAATGAATTTGGATCGACGATCGCAGCCCAACGACACAAAAATTGAGTCAATCCGACATCCGTGGCACCATCTACAACTTCCAGAAGATGTACGCCAAGATGGTGCCACGTGGCGCCATCTCGGCCGCCCAAATGGCCGCACGCAATCTCAACAGTCTCCACATCCACCTTTCCCCGTCGTTGGATTAAGATCCAACGGCTGCGACGTGCCTGCGCTGAAGTCAGGCGCTCGACACAAACGCGACCCCAGCGCGTTGGTCGAGCGCTCTAACGCGAAGCAGGGACGCGCGTTCGAGCCTCGCCACGCAGAATTTGGAGCGGTGGTGCGCCTCCGATCGACCGCACGATCGCGATCCAACGGCCGCGGGAGCTCAATCAGGACGACGCGCGATTGTACTCCCGCGCATAACGCGCGATTGCACGTGGGCGGGAGCGTAGCGCAGCGGGCGAAGATGCGTCTTAAGCCGTCCGATCTCGCGATCGGACGGCTGAGACTTCGCGGACGTGCGTATGCGTTACACGTGCGGGCAGCCGAGCGGGCGCGCGTCAGCGCGGAGGCTACCCCCACGTTGGGGGCTTTAGAGACAGTTTTATCCATCACTAAAGACCCCTCATTTATTGTTTTGAAGTTGTAATGTCCATTTTGCCCCCACTCCTTGCAACTATAAAAGGAGACCCCCTCCATACGAAATTTTCATCCCTTCTTTCTCTTCTCTACCCCTCCAAAGCTCAAGAGAAGCTTGTCCCATACCCGGGATGCTTCTCGCGAGATAAAGTCCAATTTTCGTTCCCCTTCGGAAGTGGATCCCGGGACGACGACGGTGTGCTGCTTCGTTCCCGTTCTTCTGCTTCGTCCTGCTTTGTTCTCCTTCGTCCAGGGGTCGTCCCGTCCAGCTCGTCCTCCAAGCAACCGTCGAGGAGGATTCTCTCTCCCTATTCTTTTTACCGCTTTCTAGTATAGATTTACTGCTTTCTAGATTAATCTACTCATCCTCCAAGCAATCGTCGAGGAGGACATTTCTCCCTCCATTCTTTTAATGCTTTCTAGAGTAAATTTATCGCTTTCTAGAGTAATTGTTTTATACTTTCTAGTTGTAATGAACAATCTCTTCAATGAAAAATTCCTTATTTATTCTACATCTCATTTTGATTTCTCTGCGTAATATTCTCTTTCTCTCTTACTCTCTCTCTCTCTTCTTGTAAATAATTAGATAGTTCTAAATTGAATTATTCTGTAACAAATAAAAAGAAACGCGTAGTTTTTAAATCAAACGTCCGCCTCCCTGTGTTCAACCCGGAATTTTAATTTCGATATAAATTTTATTTGTTGAACACGAATTCTTCGCTTTCGAACTACAACGACAGGTTTTCCAAAATCGAACACGTTAGTGTAGCATTCGTAAACGTTCAAGGGGAAGTGATGTGAACAATACGACCTTGACCTGGGTTATCAGGGGTAAGGAAAATATTGTCATCAGGGTCAAGGTCCTCAAGAGGTACCATCTACCCTTTCTTTTGACTCCAATATAGCTCGGGTGGATAATCGCTAGGGTCGTTTTCCTCTAGTGACCATGTCTCATGGGGAGAGTCTAAGTGATAGCTACTCAAAATGGGATCCCTATTGTCATTGGTTTCCTCGAAATTATTTTGATGACCACGGTCGTACAGGTAGGAATTAGAATCATTAGTAAGAGCGTAGCTAAGCTGTCTAATTTCCTTATTCAATTGTTGATTATTCCTCAACATCTCTCCCATAGACTCCATTTCTTTTTGTTGTTTTTGCATTTCTATCATAAAAGAGGAGAGGCTACTATTAAATTGGGGAGGATAGTCAATCATAGGCTCTGGTTTCCTGGGGGTATCGGTCCAACCTTGATAAGGAAAATCATGAAGGGTAGGAGGGTTGGGTGTTTGTAAACTGGAAAATTTCACTCCTAGGCTCTTCTCAAAAGTGGGAGTTATCGAGCCAGTACTCCTAGGATAGGAATATGATTGATCCCATGAATTATCATTGTACCCATCAAAGGATGGATACGCTCGGAGCATGGGATCCTGGTTAAAATGATAGGAGTAAGTATAGTCCATTTCTTTCAAGTTAAACAGGTTAAACTCTCTTAGGACTTAGACAGATTAAAAATAGAAACTTCCTAGAGAGCTTTATCATGCACACACCAAGCAAACACAAGGCAAGAGGTCTTTTGTTGATTTAAAATTCTTTAAGTCCTCTTCCAACTCTTCAGCTTGGCCAAATATAGTCAAGGCAATGTTTCTCCATTCCTACATAAGTGGTATAAGAGAAATGAGACACTTGAAATTTCTGGTCAACTACTGTTAAGAAGGTTGAGGTTACTTTTAGTCTTTTTGGGTGATTAATTAAGTTGTCAAGAAATTATGCACCCTAAATTGACCTTTGAGTGCTCTAAAGACGTACATTTTGTTGCGATGATATTCTCTAATGCTCAAGTAAAAAGGTACTCCAAGGATGGAACTAAGGGATGCAAGTAGGGTGAACCCTTCCTTTGAGGCGTTGCGTTAGCAGTTGATCGAGGCACCCTCATCGTAGCTCGCAAAATGCGTCTATCAGATAAAATTTATAATCGAAACTCGAAAAGTGAGTCTCGGGCCAAACACGGGGAGGCGAACGTTTGGTTTTGAAAATCCACGTTTCTCTTTTTATTTGTTTTTGTCATTTTTGTCTTTTCTATTTTTTTTTGGTATTTTTAATAGGGCAAGAGATCTCATCGATGAAATCTAGCTAATCTACTTGCAAAATAAAAAGGAAAGAGAGAGAGAAAAATCATCTATTTATGAATAAATGTTTGTTACAACTACGAAAGTGGAAAAACTACACTACGAAAGCGAAAAAAAATGGAAAGAGGTGAGAGAATCCCCCTCGACAGTTGCTCGGAAGATGACTCAATCTGACGTCGCCTAGAGGAAGGTGGTGAGGAGCAGGACGGAGGATGAAGCTGGAGGATGGAGGATGGGGCAGGATGGCGTCGCGGCGAGGATCTTCCCAAAGGGTGATGAGAGGATGGCCACGGGATGCTACACAAATGGGGATGAGAGGAGGGAAAACTATTTAATTTTCTACTCTAGAGGAGCATCCCGGGCTTGGGACAAGCTCTCTCTAAAGCCTCGAAGCTGGTGAGAGGAAGAAAGGAAGAGATGAAGAAAAATGGGAGGGGTAGGGGTCCTTTTATAGTAAAGGAAAGAATCAAATTCGTATACAGGACATTTAGTAACGGTCATAAACGTTGCTGAAGACCCGCCGCAAACGTCGCTGAAGACATCCCACGCACCCACCCACTACTGCGTTGACACGCCTGTGTCGTGCGCCCCCGCGCGTGCACCCGTGCTGCTGTGCGTGTGTGGTGGCACATTCATGCGCGTGGGCGGCCTGGGTTGTGCCACATGCCGCTATCTGGGTCGTCCATCTTCTTTCTATTGTAGGGGCTGCTATAGAGGTCAGATTGAGTCGATTTTTGCACCGTTGAGCTGTTATCATCGATCCGAATACATCCGTGTGGTCGGATTTATCGTTTGAAGATCTGAATTATGTCACCTAGTCTCTTAGTCGTTGATCTTCCTCGGACTGCTTATGGTGCTATGGGACTCTGATAAAGGTGATTTTAGAGGTGTTGGACTTCGATCGTCATCCAGATCAGATCCGTATGGTCAAATCGTCAATCTGAGGCTCCAAAATAAATCTCCTCTTCTGACTACAAAAAGGATGCAATTAACCTAAAATATACACTACTCAAAATGCAGAATGATGCATGCTATGCAATATTTATAATATGAAATACAAATCTAAGCTTATGAACATGCATAAATAGGCATTTTAACCTAAATAAATTTGTCTATATCATACCCCCATGCCTATCTTTGCTAGTCCCTAGCAAAATTAAACTACATGCTATGTATAAAATCAAAATTAGGATTAGATCGCTTAGCACTAAGTCATTTATTAACAATAGAAAATTTCAACTAAGGTCCTAAACTAAGAAGACCCAATAGTACCCAGGTGTCTACCAAAATGTTGACCGCCCAAGCCCTCGCCTTAAATGAAAAGGGAAGATATATATATATATTGCTTTTCCTCTTTTGTAATGTTTTTGTACTTTTGGAGTTTGAGAGTTTTGGGATAACTTTTATGACTACCCGACCTGCCCAAGACTCGAAAAGGACTCTAAGTGCTAAGCATCTAGTGAAAAGAGTGAAAGACTCACTAGGTGGCCGTTAAAATGGACTTCGGGTTTCTACGACCCTAGGTGACCTTGCCTAGAGGTCTATCTTTTCGAATGGTAGCTTTCTCACTACTTTTGTTTATGGGGTCAACACAAAGGCGAACTCAGTGTATATCTCCCCGGCTTATTCTACTTCCTCGCTTCTTCCTTAAGTGTTTTGGGAATTATTGTGCATTTTGTGAGCCGGGCTCTAGACAACCGGCCAATGGACTGTTACGCACGATAACTTGTTATCCATACTCATGCGGTGAAGTATGGTTTATTTATTTTTTTCTCCTTTTTCTATATTTTTTTCTTGTTTCTCTTTTTTTCTTCTTTTTCTTTTCTTTTTAAATAGGTGGCTTCCCTAATCTACTATTTACTTGAAGGCAGTATGACGAAAATGGTCTTGTGGCTGGGCTCTAGAAATCAGCCGATAAGCTATTACCACTGACAACTTGCCAGCCATACCACCCTAGATAGTTCGTTAGCTACCCAATTTCCGAAGAAATCGTCAAAAAGTGAGTCAGTGCAAAAAGTGTGCAGATGCTTAGGCTTAAAGTCCCCTCAAATCAAAGGTGGGTTGATAAGTCATATACTTATCACCCCAAATTATTTACCGAATTAAAATAAGATTGACTTGGCAAGGACTCAAGACTAAGTCCACATTCGAGTGGACACCCAGGTTAATTAAGCCCAAAGATCTGAAGAGCTAAGTGTTTAGGTACTCTCGTATCATTTCCTAAAGTTAATAATGCCTAAAGGCCTAAGTTCTCTTCTCCTAATTCTATTTTCCTTTTTTTATCTTTTTAAATTTTCATTCTTTTTTTAAAAAAAAAATAAACTAAAAAAAATTCTACGGAGTTAACAAAATGATTTCAGGATAAAGTATCCACCCCCCCATGCCTAAATTATGCAATTCCTCATTGTAAAAATAAAGACAAAAAGGGTGGAGTAAACAGAATATCACTTGAATTTCGTGACAACCCGGTCAGCTTCGCAGAGAGAAGAGAGTATACACATGCGCTTAGTTTAATGCCTTCAGCTAGGCATAATATATATACAAAGAAGAAATTGAGAATTGACAAGTGCGGGTTAGAATCAAAATAAAAAGATTGATCCTTAAACCCATCAGCAAAAGATGTCCACAGATATGGACCATATTATGGTGTAGACCTATGCTCCAGGGTCGAGTGGCTCTAAGGTTCTGGATGAAAATCACCCAGAACCTAAGGTTGTTAAGCTTGCAGGGTCGGGCCTGCGATTTTGGGGTGTGCAACCCAAGACCAAAGTGTCGAACAACGGATTGATCTGATTCATTAAAATTGGGTGTCCACTTATAATTTAGCTCAGGAAGATAGTCAATTACTTCGAGCTTGAATTGGACGTGAAAGATAGCATAAGGGTCCTGGTAGAAAGTAGATGGTTTTAGGTTAACAGGAACTCTTAGATCCAAAATCAAAGTTCCCTCAGAATTAGCTTCCCAGATTTTTAATTCTAACTTCCTATCCTCTGAAATCAATGTTTTCGAGACCTCCAAATCGTTATACACCCCATCTAAAGTACCCAAGTCCAAAAATCGTGGCTGAATCAAGATTGACTTGGGCATAATGATCTCAGAAGTCAGCTCTTCGAGGTACGGATGAGGAATGGGTCTATGGATTGAATCTTCCAGTAAATGAGGATTTGAATCTTCCAAGTTAGCTCCAACAGAATCTAAATCTTTAATGAACAGGCTATTAAATGGTTCATCAGATTCCTCAAGCCCATTTGTCTCACTAAAATCATCTTCCTTATGCTCAAGTGAGACTTCACTAAGAGATTCTTCACCCTTAGAGTCAAAGAATTCATGATCCTCATTTATATATGTCTTAAAATTGATTGTCATTTCCTAGTTCAAAGAGACCTTTTTCCTCTCTCCCTGGCTTAGGGATCCCGAGTGAGAAACTCAGTTCATCCTCAAAGGGTTGCTCTAGACCAACCTGGTCATCTCCAATCTCAAAATATGTATCCCCCCCGATAGGCGCCTAAGCAGGTTTAGACATTGGTTCTCCTGAAGAGGGTTCATCTTGAGAATCATCCCAAGATTTGACTAGGGCAACCACAAGTTTCATCCTCAACCTCGACAATTTCTCAAGAAGAAACTCACCCAGGTCCCTATCCCTAACACTTTGAAGCAAATCCAATAAAGAGCTATTCAACTCATCGATCATTTTTATCATAGGCTCTAATGCTGTAGTGCATGGTGTTGGCTAGGCTTCTAAAGATTGTATAGTGTTCCTCAAGTTAGCCAACACCCTGTCTTGGATTTGGTTCACTTGAACCTACTAGTTTGGTTTAGGGTTGGGTGGGTTTGGGTTCATTCTTAGGGAGTCAAGATATTGAGGTCTCGGGTTACTCCCTGATAGTAGGTCGTCTTGGGTTATTCAAAGAATGGTAGTGACCTATATTCAGCATAATTCTGGGGAGGGTAAGTGTTATAATCAGCATATCCTTCATGGTTGTAGATCTGATTAGGTTGATCATCAAAGGGTGGAGATCTATAATCCTTGTAGCTCTGGGAAAGTTAGTAATCATAGTTTTGTTGTCCAGGGTTAAACACTGGACACTAAGGTCCAGATTCGTATCCCCAATCAAAGTTATCCCGGCTAGTGGATGGGTAATTACAAGTCAAGTCGGGATAGTAATCATCTTGGGGATAAGTGGTGGTAGGAGGATAGGATTGGAAATGTGTGTAAGATATGGAAGGGTACATGGTGAAGTAAGGAGGGAAATTAGAAGAGAAAGGAGCCCTGCAATACAAAAATACAAGCCTGTCCTTAGGTTGGGTAGCCTAAATGTCTACAGACTCTCAGAATCCGTCCTAAGATTATGGACGATTTACTCTACTTATGTCCAGGCAATCCAGCCAGTTAGAAGGAGGGACTGGGGAGAAGGTTCTTCCTTTGGCTTACGCCTCCGGTTCATAGTGTACCCCCCAGCCGTGATCGTTTGACTCTACTCCCTTAGCTAGACATTAGATTCACTAGTATAAGCAGGTTAATCATGAACAATCTCAATCTGGATCCCGACGAACGAACCGATCCTTAGGGCCAACGTCTAATCAATTTTAGTTAGGCTTGGGACAATGGTGCTTCAGGTATGTGATGGGCCCTTTAGATGAGTGTTCCCTTAATGATCAGTTAAAATGTGTGTGCTTGCACAACCAGGGTTTTCAAACAAGGTTATTTGATGTGTCTTTTAGGGTTCAACCTTGTTTAGTAGCTTTTAGGGTTTAATCTTTAGGTATATTCAATTAAGGTTCAGTAGAACACTCCAAGTTTTGAAAGCACTGGTGTAGATATATTCCTTTAAAAATTAGAAATAAAATGTGGAGTGCCTAGTTTAGTCCTAGAAATCAACCCTAAGTGGCGAGCTACTTGAGGAGTCATTTTTATTTTAAGTGGTGTGGCCTAAACAGTTCAATTAATTAGCCTATTGCACCACTTAGTTAAGGAACATAAAAATGTTTGACCTATTCAGATTTCTACTCACTTATGTGTGTGTTGAATTAAGTGTACCGGGTCCACAGGTCAAATCCCGGTTAAGTGGTAAAATCAATGTGATTGTGTGCCTTAGGGTGAGAAGTTGTAGGTGTTAAGTCTGTAACTTTCAGAAAATCCCATAGGAGAAGAGTTTTTTTTTATATATGCGGTGGTGAGATGTGTGGGAGTGGCAAACAAACAACCAAATCTATCCTAGGGTTTATAAAAAACACCTAAGTTGATTTGGATTTGAGTTATTAGTGTGGTGAAATGAACTAGTGGGTGGAGGTGGTAGGGATAAACTTACAAAACCTCCATCCGCACTTTTCTCCTATCTAACTGCTTTGGCCTGCCTCGGAAGAGTATGTGCAATCACAGTAAGATCAGAGAAAGTGAGATAAAAGTTAGGTAAGGTGGAAAAAATGTTAGAAAAACCAAAGTGTTGCCTCCCCGGCAATGGTGCCAAAATGATGGGGGCACGCTTCGTGAATTAAAAATCAGGGTTTGGAGGACCCCTCGTCGTAGCTCGCAAAACGCGTCTATCAGATAAAATTTATAATCGAAACTCGAAAAGTGAGTCCCGAGTCGAACACGAGGAGGCGAACATTTGGTTTTGAAAATTCGCATTTTGCTTTTTATTTGTTTTTGTAGTTTTTGTCTTTTTTTTTTTGGTATTTTTAATAGGGCAAGAGATCAGGTCGATATAAATCTAGCTAATCTACTTGCAAAATAAAAAGGAAAGAGAGAGTGAGAGAAAGAGAGAGAAACAATCATCTATTTATGAATAAATGTTTGTTACAACTACGAAAGCGGAAAAACTACATTACGAAAGTGAAAAAAATAGAAAGAGGTGAGAGAATCCCCCTCGACGGTTGCTTGGAGGATGATTTAGTAATGGTCATAAATGCTGTTGAAGATCCACCGCAAACGTTGCTGAAGACATCCTACGCGCCCACCCACCACTGCATTGGCACACTCTCGTGCACCCGTGTTGCACGCATCCACACGCGCACCCGCATGTGTGCCTCCACGGGCACGCACACTTGCGCTACTGTGCGCAGGCAGTAGCGTGTGCGTGCACATGGGTGGCCTGGGTTGCACCACGTGGTGCAATCTGGGCCGTCCATCTTCTTTCTTTTATAGGGGCTGCTACAGAAGTCGGATTAAGTCGATTTTTGCATCGTTGAGATGCGATCGTCGACCCAAATCCATCCGCAGGTCGGATTTGTCATTTGAAGCTTCAAATTATGTCACATTGTTCATTGGCCGTTGACCTTCCTCGAACTGCATATGGTGCTACGGCACTCCGATAAAGGCTGTTTCGGAGGCATTGGACTCCAATCGTCATCCTGATTAGATCCATATGGTCAGATCATCAATTCGAGGCTTTGAAATAAATCTTCTTCTCTCCTGACCACAAAAAGGATGCAATTAACCTAAAATATACATAACTACTTTAAATGCAGAATGATGCATGGTGTGTAATATTTATAATATGGAATGCAAATCTAAACCTAAGGACATGCATAAATAGGTATTTTAACCTAGATAGATGTGTTTATATCAGCGATGCCTCTTAACTACCCTTGAATTCCTTTAAGAGGTGTCCCCATCCTTAGAGTATCATGCCACTTGGGCAAAAGTTATTACTACCATCACAAAGCAAGATAGGAGGGTTTGCACCAATAAAGAGATCAATGTCTATAGCCTTAAGGGTCCAAGTCCTAGTGTAGTGCCTATAGTGCGTGCTAAATGCAAGAAGTGTGCATCATATCGCGAAAAGTGATTTTTCTTTCGAAAATCACACTCACGTTATCCAAACACTTCCTGTATATTTTTCTTTCTTTTCAAGAAGTAATGTGACTACTTGATTAATATTTTTAAATCAGCTTAAATGGTCTTTTTTAATTATGTCCAAATGCAATGTGTGTGCAGATAACTGATGCACAAGAAAAGATGTACCTTACTCTAGCTCTCTTCAGTGCTAGATGTTTGCAATGCAAAAAGAAAAGTTAGATGCTGCTCATTCAATCCTAGATGGTCGCCCTATAGATGTGCAGCTTTTAGTAGATAGTTCGATTTTTTTTTTAATAATAAGTAAAAAAACCTAATCTAACTAACTAACCAATAGGCAGTTCAAACAATTCGAATAATCCTATAATCTAAATAAAATGGGAACACACTCTCAAAAATATGCTCCCACATACAAGAGCAATAAACAATAAAAGCATTGGGAATAGGATCCCAAAAATGCCCAACAAGGATCCCAAAGATAGAAATTAAATGTCTAATGTCTATCTAGCCTAAATCTAAACTAAGATCTACTGACTAAATTAGGAAAGACTCCTCCGTATGCCTTCACTTCCGTGGGATCAAAGCCCACAAGCACCCGTTGATGGCCTCTAGGTGGCGTCAAGGTCCACCAAAAATATCGTCTCTGCCTTGCACGTCCGTCGCGTTCGTATTTTGTTTTTGCATAGAAAAAGATCAATAGTCATTAATTCAAAAAAGTTTCAAAAATAGCATAAAAATGATAGAAATTCCCTAAAAAAATTAATAGGCATGTTTCCTCCCCAGGAGCGACGCCATTTGGAAGAGCGATCTTCGTTTTCGATAAAATTTCTAACATAAGATGATGTGTCGTTATAGTTAGTTGTGTGGTAGAAAATCACTTTTCAAAATATTTAATATTCAAAAACTAACTACGAAAATAGTTAGGTCATCTCCATAGGGAGGAATTAGCTTATTAAAAATGATTAATGATGCCTAAAGTATTCGGGAATATCAACAGATGTGTATGCTAACTTGTGCTCTCGTTTCCAACAAAATTCTTGATATAGATAATTAATCAAGAATATAGGTGTGTAAATACAAAATCACCACCATGGCAATACCTGAATTGTGATCTTAGTATTGACAAGCACTGTCAAATTTAATTAAAACAGAATTCGTTCCCTAGAACAAATATCCATGTTCGATTATTCATGAGATGAATTTAACTATACGCAATTCAAGTAGAATGGAGGGACATCTATGCAAATTCACATCAATAAATTTATTCATTAAATAAGTGAATAATGTACCCCCACAATGGCAAATTTGTAAATTCTAATTGGACACTTCAGGGGATGTTCTCCCCTTTGCTCGCATGCATGGAGGAGGGCTTCGTCGAAGGAGATGCTCTGGGGGAAGCTCAGCTGGAGCGAGGCCTTCGCATTGATGTTGGTCTCGTGGCAAAGGGTGGCCGGAGGCATTGCCAATGACGAGGAGATGATGGTCGGCGGTGGCTTGCGCGCATCGACGAGGGTACCACCAGCTGGTTTTTTCGACGGGGGGGAATGGTACGTCAGAGTGTGGTGGTTTTGGCGAGGTTGGAGTCGAGGATGGTGGTCGTGGGTAGCTCTTGTGGTCGACAACGTGGCTGCAACTTTGGGTTCTTCGGGCATGGAGTTGCAGTAGGATGAGAAAAGGAAGAGGAAGAGGAAAATGAAGGAGAAGAGAGTGTGTTTTGGGTTATGGCTATGGGTGTTATGGTCGGGTGAAGGGTCGTAGATTTGGCAGTGGTGACGGTGGTCTACAGCGACGGGAGGGGGGGGTCAACGGTGAGGTTGAAGAAGATGAATAGTAGTAGGTGGTGTTGAAAGAGGGAAGAAGAAGAAAGGGTGGGTGGTGCTCATGCTGTCACCACGAGCGTGGAGTGCGATGGGAAAGCCGTCGATGGAGGTCGCTCAAGCCACGGTGCATGCTGGAGTTCCATGGTGTACGTCAATTCCACGGTGGTGGAGGGAGGAGATCCTCCCAGTAGGAAGGGAAGATGATTGGTTTCTGCCGATCGCCCCCTCCTCATAAAAAGGTCCTCATTTGTTTTCCTTTGGCCGCACCCTTCTCCAACCACTCGCAAAGATCGCGAGTGGTTGGAACGGTAGAATCCGCCAGGCAACATCTTCATCAAATGTTTGATCAGATCTATAGACGTCTTACAAATGTAGATATCAATAAGTTCATGATGGCGATCCCATACGTTCGTCATTTTCTCCAGACATCTTATAGATGTAGAAATGGACGTCTAAACTCTTGTACCTAGCCTGTATTCATCGAATAAATTATATTATCATATCATATGTTATTAAATGTAAAATTGACGCATAAAATTATATGCAGAGTCAGGTAAATTACCATATATCTCCTAGTCAATTAATAACTAAGAGTAAATAATTAAATAGTACTTAGGCTAAATAATGGTCCGCAAAAGTGGACTTATCACATCTCAGCCGCACGATGATGGATCCAACGACTGCCAATGCACGCTCCAGCAGAGGAGCGCGATCTCCATGATTTGAATCATGTAGGCTACCCGATCCTTAGCCGTACGATGCGAATCCAATGATTGAGGCTCTCCCCACTCTGTGCCAGCTGCAGCGGCTCCACCTCACGCTAGCGGAGGTGAGTGAATGCTCTAGCAACACCCCGGGCAGGTCTTCAACGAAGTTTTAAATGTTGTTGAAGACCCATGCGCACAAGACAAATCCCTTCCACCACTATATAAACCCCATGACCCTCTCCCTTCCAAGCCATCTCTACCTTTGCTACACCCACCTACTCTAGAGCTCTAGAAGCCCATCAAAGCTCCCTAGAGCTCATTCCCAAGGTCCAAATGTCCCCTACTAATGTAGTTGTTCCCTTGCCCCACCAAATATTCCTCCTCACCACCTTCATAGGGAGCCTTAAACCCGTCCTCCCACCTCCATTCCGATAGAAGATCATCTCCACCTCCTCATCCCCGTTCCGTGCCTTGGTGAAGCATTCCTCTACCTGGCATCCTTCTGTATCTCATCCCCGTCGTCCAGCTTCTCACCTCCTCCGTCTAAGCTGCCGCTAAGCGCCGTCGTCTCGTTAGACAGCCGATTTGGGAGATTCCTTCTCACCCCTATCTCTTTCTTTATTTTCCACTTGTTGTAATAAGCATTTGAACATCATTTTGATATATCCAATTTGTTTTCTTCTATATTGTGAGCTATCCTATTTCTCGATTACAAAACACAAAAAATAACAAAACCTTAAAATACCAAAAAGAAACAACACTAAGTACGGATTTCAATGAAAGTAAACGTCGCCTCCCTATGTTCTACCTAGGACTCCCTTGGAGTTTTGGTAAACTTGTATTTGATAACGTGTTTTACGACTACAATGACGGGTTTCTCCTAACCCCAACTTTCCGTTCGTCGAAACACGTTAATCACTACCCTTGTTGCATTCACATGAGCAATTACTTCCAGGTCATTTTATTTATCTCTTAGGAAAACCTTACTATGATACCATCTTGTTACGACCTGAATTCAACTCCATGTGGAACCTAGGTCGGATTTCCTCGACTAACCCAAGACCTAGTTGTCCATCGAAAAATATACCAAAATCGTAAAACATTCCACGCACGCAACATAGCTAAAAAACTAATTAAAGATAGAAAACTAAATGATAGACTATAATCATAAGAGAGTAGTGAGTTCTCTACGTAGCCATCACAACCACAACGAAAAGATAGAAAAGTATAACTACTAGTTTAGACATGGATGCTCACTGCAACGGAAAGAAGCAAGTCACACAACAGCAGAAACAAAGGGGAAACCTACTAAGGTTGGGCTCGACTAGGCCCAGCTCCCTCTGCAGCAGGGGGGACTGGCTGCTTACCTCCCTGACCTGGACACAAGTGGTAGTTGTCAGCAAAAAGCTGAGTAGAGTGGCAAACATAAAAATCAACAAATCTAATTTAATTTAAAAGTAGTAAACATTCCAAGCAATTGTAAATGTTCCAACATTTTCATGTTTTATTTCTATAGTCTAAGTGCCAGTTATTTTGTGATTTCGGTTATTCTAACAAGGTCTCATTTCTCTTGTTCATATGTCCCCTAACAGAGCGATCTTGTTGCAGTTTTTCTCACGATGTAGAACATGCACGTGGTGCTCTCCTAGCCAAGACACCATCCCGTGTTTGTCCTACACCCGGTTTACCAATCTAGGGTCATGGTCGCAATGTAGCGGTGACTATGGCACACATGATAAACGCATGGGAATCTACCCCACACTAGCACGCGGTCAGTCCTTTCCCCTAATGGATACACTCTAAGTCATACAGTACAAAACAAAACAGGAGTCGTGCCCCTCACCAGTCTGCATACCCTCGCCCAACTATCTCGATTGGCCCAGTAGACCTAACAGAAGTCGGTGTAAGGAGGCTATTCCTACCCTGGGTCCCAACCCAAAGGAAGGCTAGCTCTCTCCCTGATACATGCGTACACGAGAGCCAACTCGCCCCCATACTAGAGTCTAAATAATCGACGTGCCCAACATTAGGCGAATACAATCCATCACTATTCGAGTTTCATACTACGACAGCTAATTTATTTTTGCATGCCTCTCTAAGTTTCATTTACAACATCCTTGGATCCCTTTTAGATGCCATCGAATAACATGCATTTCCTTTCTAATTCCAATTTCATATATGTAAGTAGACAATTAAGTGCATTAGTTAAAAACCTTGATATCATCCATTAGGGTTTTTGGTTACTTCCAACAATAATTAATCACTTCTCATATGTATACAAGTGCAAATCTTATATGCTATCAGCTAGGCATGCACATGTACAAATATGTTTATAAGGCAGAGCAATTTTTGTCTTCATTCACGACATGCACACACAAAATCACATTCATGCATCACGTAATTATTAACATGCATTTAACATGGACTAACTATACCAACACAAGAAGAGCCACTCTACCTAGGAGTATGGAAGATATAGGGGCACGAGCAGCTAATCCCGATGCCTCCGTAGGTCCCGCACGTGCCACGGACTTGGGGCCTACACCAATTCAATGGTCAAATGGAGCATTTAACACGTTGAATGTCAATTCTGTATGCTAAAATAATTCAGAAATAGTGTAGAAATAATTCTAAAATGTAGGAAAATCTAAGGGCTTTCCAACGATACCTTGTTTGTGCGATTCCGACCCCATTTGGGCCTTGAACTGGCCTCAGAAAGGTCTTAGTTCACTTGAATCAGACCAGGCGGGTTGGTCTGGCTGGACCGATGCCTGCATGCAGCAGTCGCACACCACTCACTGCTATTAGATATTTGGAGTGCATCCTAGACATTTTAAATTCATATAGAGTCCCGCCTAATGTCCCCACTCCTCTCCTGACATTTGCTGCCAATCCCAACCGTCTGAGTCTCTAATCGGACATCTGGCACAACCCTCAGATGTCCAAAAGCACCTTGGGTGCTGTGCACGTGCACTTCCCCTTGCAACCCCCCTTGTGGGAGTGCTGCTTCCCCACGCAAGCTTGTGCCTCGAGCCCGCACTTGTCGCAGACACTGCAGGTAGGTCGCACCTTGTGCCCTACGTGTATTTGGATGTCTGGAGCTTATCCCAGCCTTCCGCAACGCCTCTCGACCGTCTACACAACCTCTTGGACATCTGGTATGCGCCTCAAACTCTGCTCATGCATGGAACCTCACGTGGAAACCCCCGTTCGAGCACCTCGTGTAGTGCGCTCGCATCACAGCAGCTTGTGGACCGCACCCGCAGTTACTTCCCCTCTCGCCTTCTCCTCCTCTCAACCTCTCTCTCTCTCTTCCCCCAGCCTCTCACTCTCTATCTCTCTCACTCAACTCTCCCTCTCTCACTCACCTCTCTCTCGTTGGAGGTGGAGATGGTGCGCCGCTGAGGTGGGGGAATGGGGGGTAGGGTTCTAGGTGTTGTGGGAGTAAGGTGGGGTCAGGGAAAATTTCTGATTCAGCCCCACAGATTTGCTTTTCCTCGCGAAGCCCATAGAACAAGATTTGGGGGGTTTAAGATTGCATTGAGCCCCTCCACGAGTCAAATAATTCGCATGGGATTCCCTTGTGTGTTTCATGGTGCACGAAAATTGCGACGAGGTCCCTCTAGTTTAGGAAAACCACCAAATGACCCTTGAGAAAGGTCATTTCAAAATCTACCTTTTGTCTCTCTTTTCCGATGTAACTCTAGGGCTCCAATATATATAGACCTTTAGGAATACATGAAGGAGGAGAGCCTATATTCTCCTTACAAGAAAATCTTCTAAATAAAGGAAGGGCTTGAACTTGTAATCTAATGCTCATGGTAAAAGGACGGCGCAATCCTCCCTTGGACGTAGTCCACTCTTTTGGGTGAACCTGACTAAAACCTTGTTTTCTTTGCAGTTTGGTTGCTTGGTTGTTACCGTGATCTAGGCTACTCCGATGAAGGGCCAAGCTGCCTTGTAATATCGACTAAAGTAGGTCAACTCATAAGCTATATGGTGCTCTGTAGCTATGTTGGTCGCATTCCCCTTCCAAGTTATGCTTGTTGCTTCAGCCATTGCATCTTCTCAAATTTTACATTCATTTCCATTCATAACATTCACAGTTTGAATAAGAAAATCATAAGGAACCAAATAAGAACTCATCTTCTATTAAAGAAAGTAACAAAAATAGTCTTCTAGATGCATTCAAAAAAATCAAAGTTCCACATATGAAACTAAAAGTTACATATCTAAGCTAGAAAATGGAAAGCTATCATTTAATTCTTAATAAATCTATATCAGACTAAGATTCTTACAATACTTGTCCTTCAACCATGCTCTTCAATCTATTCAAATTCTCCTCCATGAGTTTTTGATTGTGAAAGAGTTCTTTAATTTTTTTATTTGCTTCTTCTAATTCTGTACGCTGAGATGACACTGTTGCCTCGAGATTATGATTTTCCTGTGATTGTGAAGAGGATCCACGACTTCCATACCAATTGGTGATTGTGGTTCCACGACCACCACATTTTATGCATCAAGATAGTCATCTAGTAGGACTTTGCGGAATGCTTCTTCAGAAGATAGTGGTTCAATAATATGATCAGCTTCATCATCTTCATTTAGAACTGGATTAGCAAGCTCCAACATCTCCCCCTACAAGACATTTAACAGGAAGAGCATTTTAAGATTAAAAAAGTAATGGAAAAGAAAAATGTTGTTCATATTTAAAACATTACATCCAACTCTTTATTTCAACTTTCAAACTCCAATGAATAAGATAGAATTAACCCCGTACTTTAAAATGGATTACCACTGTGTCATTTCCTCTTGCTTAGCAGACTTAGCTTGGAGTGAGTGTTGTGGGGAAAGTTGAAAGAAGTAGCCTAAAAGAGGAAGAAAAACCAATCGGGCCCTATTAACCAATGCCCCTTGATATTGTTGGTATTATCGTTTATGTATTTTTCATTGGCATTCTTACATGTTGCAACATATGCACTTATTTCCAAGAAAATGAAGATCATACATAATGGTTCTTTCAACCTCTTCTTTATCCAACACTGGTTATTCTTGTGAGGCTCACCATTTTAACTTTTCATGCTTTTCTCGTGAGCACATTCTTTTGCCTTCTCTTAGAATATCTTGATAATTAAACAACTAAATCTCTAACACTTCCCCTAAAGTTGGAGTATGTAAATCCATCATGTTAGGTTGGGAGATGTTGAGTTGTACGTGTAACTGGATAATTGGATCTTGGGGGTGGATTCTAATTAATCCAAAATATATGCAACTAAAAAGGTCATTTTGTTATCCTACTATTTAACCCAAAGCTAATTCTATCATTGCATGAATTATGTTAGAAGAAGTTTACATGAAATTACAATAAACCTACATACATGAATAAACACAAGCTTACATATTCCTCTTGACATCTTGGATCTATCTAAGAAATACTTCCATCGTTCACCTTTTTACTTCTTCAAAATAAATATACCTCCATTTAATTAAGTTCACATCCTTCCTTTTCGTAGTGTATTAAGTAATCAACACATATTACTAATAAATAAATGTGAAAAATAAATTAATAAATAGTTTCTTATAAATTCATAACGTAATTGATTTGAACTTTTCCTACCCAATCCATGGGTAGGTCGGATAGCCTTCGAGCGATTTTCATGATTTTTTTTGCCTCTTCCTATTTACATATATAATTGATTATGCATTATATATCCCAACTAATTACATATAAATATTGCTTAATTTATACCTTCGTCACATCAATAGTCCAATAATCAACAAGAATGTTCCAATCATCCTTTTGTACTCCTGAAGGTAGATTCCGACGCACCTATGCCAAATCATTATTTTTAAAGTACTTCAGAAAAAAAAAAAGCATAAGATATTATTAATATGATTTCAAAATGAAAAATTTAATAAACCTAACTAAAAAAGTAATTAGATACCTTCTCTTTTAACTTTACCCTGTTCATTCTATTTGTCTCCAGCTTGCCTTAAAATAGCATTATCATTGAATGTATTTCTCTCCTATGAATAAATAGCCTGTGATAAATATAAATTCTACTTAAGCTTAACTTTTTTACAATATTCAAAGTTTAAATATGAATTGGTTATTTTTACCTTCTCATAAAAGACCATCCCTTTGCACACTTGTTACATCCTTCAATCTAACATGGATATTGGAATGTGGGAACATGGTCCCCAGCCAACTAGCAAATTTCTGGTGATATGTCCTACAACAACACCTCTCTTATCGAATTGTAAAGAGCAATACTCTCCAGGAGCCACATACTCAAGGTCCTTGTTAACAGCTTTTCCCCTACCACGTCATACTATAAAAAAAAGGTCAATTATTTTCATTAATGCAACAAATAGAATAAAACAAAGATACATATAAATGCAATCACAATTATATCTTTAGAAATGGAACCCTAAGGGTCATGACGAGTACTTACTACACGTCTTTCACGTCGAGTGCTCACCATCTGCATAAAGTTAACATTTGATTATACAATAAAATAAAAATAAGATTACATGAAAAATAATGAATAATAAATAATAAATAAAACTAAAATTTAAGATTTTAAGTACCATGCTTCATCCACATCAATATGTGAAGTGCCTTGAACTGAAGTAATGTCAATGTCAGTTACATTAGTTGGAGTCATCGTGTCATCGATTGCATCTTCTTGGTAAGGTGATGAATCATCTGCCAACTCATTAGGTATATCCGACATATCATAATAGTCTCTTGGCACGATTCTAATTTGTATGATCCAATCTCGTCTCTTTTTATCTGGAACAAAAAATACCTACTTTACCTGAGAGGCTAATGCAAATGGTTCATTTATTCTCAATCTTGCATTTTTATTTAAACTAAGAATCACGTTGTCCACCCGATACCCATTATTTTTTCCATAACCATTGAACCAATTACATTGAAATAAAACTATATGTTGATCTTGTGCAAAAGTTATTTCAATAATGTCAAGAAGTTCACCATAGAAGCCATCACAATCTCCAAGTTGGGAGGACTTTACTATCACACTAGAAAGTTGTGTTGCTTTGGTTTCATCAATGGCTTTTAGGCGAAATCGAAATCCATTAACAATATATCCAATATGTGAAGTCACATAAACATATGGTTTCTGTGCCAATAAATCAAATTCAGGTGACCATCTCACATCATTTGATACTTTAAGTTGTTCAACTTTTTTATTAAACCATTGAATGAATTGTCTTTCTATACAACCAAATTGACATTCAAACTCTTGAATGAAGGGATCTAATTCAAGCACCTGCATTAATACATATAAGTGAGCCAAATTTCTATCTTCGTCAAACATCTGCCTTCGCCTTAAATGATTGAAAGGTCTCCCTCCTGATGTAAAGATTGACAAATTACCTTCTGCATTTTCAACAGGACCATCATATTTTCTCTCAATTCTATTAAAATGATTATCTGGACAATCCATGTACATTGCACAGAAATTTATACATTCTTCTAACAGATATCCCTCAACTATTGAACCTTCTGGACGTGCTTTATTGAAAACATAGTCCAACTTTTTTATATAACGCTCTATGGGATACATCCATCTATATTGCACTGGTCGAGCAATCTTTGATTCATAAGCCAAATGTACGATAAGATGAATCATCACATCAAAAAAACTAGGGGGAAAGATTTGTTCCATCTTGCACAAGGTAATAACAATATCTTCTTTCCATCTTGATAGTGAAATTGGGTTCAAAACCTTTGAACATATAGGTTTGAAAAAGTGGCTTAGCTTTAATAATGGTTGGAACGCATCATCTGGCAGTACACTATTGATTGCTAGTGAAAATAAAACTTGCATAAATACATGACAATCATGACTTTTAAGAGAACTTATCTTTCTTCCTACAACATTTACGCATCTTGATATTTGTGAAGAATATCCATCGAGAAATTTAATGCTTGATAGAAACTTAAATATTTTTTGTCTTACATCTCCATTTAGTGTATAAATTACATCCTCCAATCTAAATTTTTCATTTGGTAGACTCTTTGGTTGCAACTCAAGTCGTATACCCATATCTTGTAAGTCTTGTTTTACCTTCAAATTATCTTTTGGGTTCCCTGAAAGGTTCATTATTCCAAAGATGTTCTCCATTACATTTTTTTCAATATGCATAACATCGAGATTGTAGCAAATTTGAAGATCTTGCCAATATGGTAATTCTCTAAAGAAAATGCTTTCCTTCCTCCAGCCATAACAATTACTAATCTTCTCTGCATGCTTTTTCAATTCCTTCTTAAAGGGCTTTCCAAGTTTAACATATCCAAGCTTTTTTTGTTCCATCCACGCATCCTCTCTTGATAATCATTCTTTCATCATACCTGAGATAGGTTTGCCATCAAATTTTTACTTGCAATCATCCTTTCGCCACCTATGTCGTATGGGAAGGAATTTACGATGACCCAAATAACAAAACTTCTTACTCTCTTTAAGCCAGGTACTATTCGTATCCTCTTGACAGATGGCGAAAGTCGTGTGTTTGAAAATACAACTATCGTTCTTTGTAGTTTAGTCACGAAATCCACTCATCAAAAATAATTTCTAAAATAACGAGACTGTAAGTTCCGATCATTCATCTCTAGGAGGTGTTATGGAATTGCAAAATAAATTCGATCTCTTTTCCTCTCTACTTGCTTAAAATCGCACGTTAGTTTCTAATCTTCGGATCAATGTTTTTCCACTTGCATTATTAACCCTAATTACGTGCGCATGTGTTAAGCAGATGACAAACGTGAAAGTGTGAGTTTCAGTATGCACAATTCTAGTTATGTGGTGGCTATTTAAGGAAAATGCGTTAATAGTTAGATCCTCAAGATCCTCAGGTACCGACATGCTAGTTGTAACAGATAACATGCAACTTTAATCACATAAAAATATACCAACAAGGTTCATGGTGATTTTCACACATAAATATTTATATATATAACAAGATTTTCATTGAATGCATCAGGGTTACAAAGCAGAACTAGTGGAAGGCTTGTAGAGGAACGCTTGAAATAACTATTGGCTACAAAAAAACGACTGCATACATGAATCTGTGGGGGGGATTATGCATACATCATTGGAGGAGAATATGGAGCTAGACTACTAAGCAATAATAAAGCATTAAATGTACAAAGAACTATCTACTTAGTTAGCAGAAATAAAGGCATTTGGAGGTAGGCTCCAATGGCCTTTGAGTTGGTTGAGAGGTGGAGGGGCGGCTAATGGGGGTTAGGTCGGCCCTTGGAGAGGTGGAGGAAGAGTGCTCTAGCCTTGGCATGGAGGTGGTGGAACCATGGTGGGAGCTCATGGAGTGGAGGTCGAATGAGGGTGGAGATATGCTAAAACTAAATGGAAGGCTAGATGGATCCAAATGGCCACCCAAGATCCTTTAAGTAAACTCAAGGGAGCCTCTCTAGAGAAGTGTGGAACTCTCTAGAGAGAGCTCCAAGTGTGGCCATCCAAGGTGGTTTTTAGATCCACCATTTGTGGATCTAAAAATTGAATGGCTCTTGGTTGCTAATTTTAGCAACCAAGAGTGGCGCCACCTTGAAGAGACTTCTAAAGAACTCTAGGTGGGTGTGTGTGCATGAATGGGTGCATGTGTGTGTGTGTGTGTGGTCGTGCCCTAGGTGGCTAAGTGAGCTAGGTTAGGTCCTAATAGGTTTAGGTTAGGGTAGGTCTCAAATTAGGGTTGCAAACCCTAATTTGCTAAGGAGAAAATGCAATTAAACTTAACACAAGTTTAAGTGAATGAGTGTAAATCTAATTGAGAGTGAAATAACTCAATTAGGTTGGGCTTAGGTCAATTGGACTCTCACTGAGTCCAATTAGACTTGTGTGGGTTGAGATCTGAGCTTAATTAGACTTTGAGTCCAATTGACTAGGCAATGGTAATTGACTATGATCCAAGTCAATTGGGCTTAATGAGAACCTAATTAGGTTCTTAGGAGGGTCTAGAGGTGGTGTACTAGGGTTATGGTACCTTAATTTAGGTTCCTAAGGGGTTGGAATTGGGTTTAGGGACCTAAGAACTCAAGATCAAGGCTTGAATTCTAAAACAGGAACTAGAGAACAATTCCAGGCATCCAATAAAGGTATCAAGCGACTTATACTCAAAAATCAGAATTCCAGAGTTGTTGTCTGGACGTCCAATCAGAGTTAGGAGGGATTCAGGGTTTTGTCTTGGATATTATGCAGAAATTAGACATCTGACTAAGTGTCTGGACGTCCAATAATACTGTAGACTTGTGTTTGAGGTGTGCGGGTTATGGCTAAGGGTCCTGGGTGTCCAATAACCTATATGGACGTCCAGATAAGGGTTGGAACTAGAGTTTTAAGGCTTCATAGGCTATGGTGACCTAATCTAAGGGTGGCTAAGGCTTTGGAAGGCTTCTAGGGCTAGGATTTAACCTAAGTTCATAATTTAACTGCTTTACTTCTACTCAATAGAATAGCATACCTCAACCCTTTACATTATTTCTCTACTACATTTTATTCTAATCTTCCGCTCCAGCTCTGATGCAGCACTAGCTTCAGGTCCAGCTTCAAATCCAGCTCCAGAGCTTCTTATTTCCTGCAATTTATATAATGCACTTAATTAGTACCTTATATCATTATTTCATGCATAGCTAAAGGGAAGCAGTAAGGATGCAAATAATGCTTATGCATGCATGAATTACAATAGTTTATGCTAAGTTCTAGCCTAATTTAGGTCAATTAAGACCTATGATTGCTGCACAATCACCTCCACACAAATAGGGCATACTTTTTTTCCTTTGGTGCTCCATCCGAAGAGGTTGGCATATGTAGGAAAATTAATGATAGTCCAAAGTAATGTTGCATGCATTGTAAACGTTTGCTTCTGCGATGCATCATATGTTTACACTCCTGTAAATCATAACTTCAATTCATCTAACAAGGGCTACATATAGACATCAATTGCATTTCTAGGAGCGCTAGGATCTGGAATTAGCAATGTTAACATTATAAATGATGACTTCATGCACAACCATGGAGGTAAGTAATATGTGACAACCATCACTGGCTAAATTGTATAATTAACATTCATGTTACCAAATGGATTAAACCCATCACTTGATAATGCTAATCTTATATTTTGAGCCTCTGTTGCAAATAATGGATGCTTAGTATCGAAACTTCTCCATTCTTCACAATCAGCTGGATGACACATTAGTTCATTTGGATCTTCTTTCCTTCCATTCTTATGCCAAGACATTAATTTTGCAATCTTCGATGACATGAAGAGACGTAGTCTTGGAATAAGTGGAAACTAACGAAGTTATTTTTCTGGACAACGTTCTTTCCTCTGCTAACATTATCGCTAAACTTGTATCTTGGTGCAAGGCATTCTGGACAATGTTCAAGCTCTTCTTTGTCCGTCCAAAATAATATGTAATCATTTCGATAAGCATCTATCTTTTCACTGTTCAATCCCAATACACAAAGACGTTTCTTAGCATCATGCCAATTCTTAGGGAAATTCACAGGATGACCTAATAGCTCTACAATAAAATCTAGAATATCTGACATCATTTTTGATGTTACGCTATTCATGCCTTTATTCTAAACAATTTCAATAGGAAGCTTAAACGTGACATTGAGCTGACTTCAGGACAAATTGGACAATTGACTTCATTTAGTGCAGAATAAAATTGATTACTTTCATCATTTGTCTCTTCATTCAACGAATTAGTATTGGATCTACTATCATTTAACAAATCCATTATTTGATCCCCATCTTGTGAATGATTTTGTTTAGAGTCCATTATATGATCACCAAGATCATGTTGCCTTGACGATTGCCCTATTTCCTCTCCATGGGTTGTCCAAATTGTATAATATGACCATATGCCATCACAAATGAGATGTTCTAACACAACTTCTCACTCATACAACCATTCATTCTTACAATTTTTGCAAGGACAAAAAATCAAGTTCTTCTCTACTCCACTTCTATATGATCTTCGATCATTATGAAAAGCCCAAGCTAAGAATCTTTTTACTTTGAGACTATACCTTGCGATATCAGTTCAACGCAAATACATCCATGGTTTATCCATTAGTACCTAAATCAATAACCAAAATGATTAATAACTGGACTTCATGAAAATAGGTTTAATTTATACATAAATAAAGATATTTTTAGGTTGACAAAAATCTAGTACCTACAAACAATAAAAGTCCAACCATTTGTGACACTTATGTGGAGAGACAACAAGGAAAATGTGGAGAACCACTTAGTTAGAAAACAACTTTAACCTAATTAGATGATAATCTATCTCCAGCCTAAAGGCAAATGGTGGTTGGAAATATCATATTTAGAATTTTTTCCTTAATCATACCTTGAATAATTCTAAGCTAGAGTATACAACAATACTACTAACATTTTTCCCATAATCACAAGGTTATATCTAAGAGGGAGAGGGGAAGGGGGGGTGAAAATAATTTGTTGTGCGAATGTAAAAATCACTTAAGGTATAACATCCCTTCACATCCAAATTTTGCAAAACCCATGTTTCTCAATCTCAACACTGTTTTGCGAAACCTAGTTGGGTTGAGTGATAAAGTAAAGAATTTAGATACCATAAAACAACAAACTTGGGATAAAAGCTGTAAAAGCAAACATGGTAGTGAACAATATGTTGGAATTAGAAAAAAAACCACAAATTGTTTTATTCATCAAACCATATAAAACCCACACCTTCTAAAAGTAATGTCTACTAACAAATAGATGTACTAGAAATCTTGAGGAAAAAGCTTAAACATATTACTTTAAAATGATTTATATTCTCTTGTTGTATAGCTTTATTGTCCAATTTAGTTAATGTTACAAATTAGCTACTGATGCCATCCCCATTTGTGGTGTAATCCATAATCTTAAATTATTCTGCATTATTTCTGTTACAACCTATTAGTACCATCTAAGTAAAGGTTTTCCCTTTAAGAAAAAATTCTCTAAATCTATTATCTTTTTCTAGATTTTTGTTTTTATTTACAATTTTTGTCTATAATTCACCCCCTCTTATACTAGTATAATTTCATATTCTTACTCTAATGATTATTCAAGCACCACAAGTGATGCAAAATGAATGGAGTAAAGTTATAAGATTGCTTAAATAACATATAACCCATGTCTAGCACCTTTGTGAAATGGATTTAGCATATTGATCACGGTGGATTCGCACGCGTAAAGAATTGGAGTTTGGAAAATCCATCGTTGTAGTTCGATTCGCGAGAAAATCCGTCGATCAGATAAAATTTATAACCAAAACTTAAAAAGTGAGTCCGAAGTGAACACGGGGAGGCGAACGTTTGTTTTAAAAAATACACGTTTCACTTTTATTTGTTTCTATCGTTTTTATCTTTTCTAATTTTTTTGATATTTTTAATAAGCAAGAGATTAGGTCGATAAATTCTTATCTAACTACTCTACTTGCAAAATATAAGAGAGAGAAACAATCATATATATCTTAACAAGTGTTTCTACAACTATGAAAGCAGGAAAAGCTACACTGGAAAGCAGTAAAGGTAGATGAAGATGAGAAGAATCCCCCTCGACGGTCGCTTAAAGGACAACTCGCTCTGACGACGCTCGGACGAAGGTGGTGAGTAGGATGAAGGAGAACGACAACGAATGAAGACAGGACAGGTCGTCGTCGCAGCAAGGATCTTCTTCCCAAAGAGAGGTGACAGGATGGCCGTGGGATGCTCCACAAATGGGGATGAGAGGAGGGAAAATATTTGATTCTACTCTAAAGGAACATCCCGGGCTTGAGATAAACTCTCTCTAGAGCCTTGGAGGTGGTGAGAGGAAGAAAGGAAGAGATGAAGAATGAAAGGGGTAAGGATTCTTTTATAGTGGAGGAAAGGATCAATTTCATATACAGGACATTTAGTAACGATCATAAACGTCACTGAAGATCCACTGCAAACATCGCTGAAAATAGCCTTGCACCCACGCTGCTGCTGTGCTGTCGCGCGCCCGCTATGTTGCTCCAGGTGCGTGCCTCCATGCATGCACACGCCCGCACTGCTGTACCGTGCAATGGCACATGCATGCGCATGGGGGCTTTGGTTGCACCGCGTGGCGTGATTTAGATCGTTCATCTTCTTTTCGTTGTAGGGGCTACTACAGAAGTCGGATTGAATCGATTTTCGTACCGTTGAGCTGCGACAATAGACCCAAATCCATCCGTGTTGTCAGATTTGTTGTTTAAAGCTCCAAATTATGTCACCTAGTCTCTTGGCCGTTGATCTTCCTTGGATTGCATATGGTACTATGGAACTCCGCTCAAAGCGATTTCGGAGGCGTTGGACTATGATCGTCGTCCTGATCGTCGTCCTGATCAGAGTCATACAGTCGGATCGTCAATCGATGCTCCAAAATAAATCTCTTTCTCTCCTGACCACAAAAAGGACGTAATTAACCTAAAATATACACAACTACTCTAAATACAGAATGATGCATGCTATACAATATTTAAAATATAGAATACAAATCTAAGCTTAAGAACATATAAAATATGTATTTTAACCTAAATAGATGTGTCTACATCACACATGTACTTAATGAGTCATGTTAATGGAGGTGATGATTTTTGATTTGGCTAGACAAATCTAGTAAGATGCTAGGACATAAAACTATCATCTTGAAGACTCTGAAAGAGGAAACAAGTTCTACTAATTTTTTTATTGGAATTGATTTCTAATAGGTGCATCTTGAGATAAGATTGAGTAAGAAGACGATGATCTACAAGATCAACCAAGCAAAAGTTATTTTTGACTGCCTCCTAAACCTAGAGTTGTTTCAAAATAGCCAAAACATTACGAACTTGAAAGTATACTTCCTTATCGACTACATGCCAAATTAATACGAACTAATCCATACCAAATAACATTGTAAAAAAAATAAGACCTAATCCATGCCAAATAACATTGTAAAATCCATGCCAAATAACATTATGGCTGTTAACAAAGATCAAATACATTCCAAATAGAACCTATGGTCGATACACATTATTTTAAAATAAAAGCATATATTGATTTGCAATGTCAAAAATAAAACTCCACGTGAAGAGATAGTAAGTATACTGTTACTAATCCTCTTATTAATTCATTAAAATAGGACGATGAAGCCTATTAACAAATATACTGATTTGCATATACTGATGGCTGCAATGCCATGTTCTTTTTATTTTAAAATTAGAATAGGACCTGCAGAATACAAGAGAACTAGGTTGTCTAGAAACCCTCGCACAGTAAACCGTGCTTATGGTGATGTTCTATCTGGAAGTGCTGATCGAGAAAGGATTATCCGTGCCATCTTGGTTGAAGAGTAGAAGATTATTAAGAAAGTTTTGAACATCCAGAAGGCTAGAAAAGCAGTCTTCCAAGGTTATGGTGGCAGCCTTTTATGATATATATTTGCCTTATCAAAAAAAAAAAGCCTGTAGATTAAAGGAGTTGAAGGATCAATCGGTTGAATAGGACTTGTAGCTATTCATAACCTATAGTTTTATGAATAGGACCTGTAGCTGACGATGGATCGATCGGATGGCAAAGGAGGTCACCGGACGAAGGGCAGCGTCGATCAAAGGGACTAGGACAGCCAAGCAATTGATGGAGGTGACCAGACGGAGGTCGGCGTCGACCAAAGGGACTGGGACGCGTGATCGATGGGGCTGCGATCGATGGCTCTGTGATCAATGGGGCTACAAACTGCACGCCGAAGGGGCTCTGCGATCGACGGGGCTGGTAAACGATCAATGATGAGATCGATCGAGAAGGGTTGCGCGTCGCTGGGGAGGGGCCACGCGTCGCTGGTTGCTGGGCAGGGGCTGCGGGTCGCTAGGGAGGGGGCCGCCGCCGCCGGGGAAGGGGGCTGCGCTCTGCTAGTCGCTGGTGAAGGGGACTGCGCACGGCTGGTCGCTGGGGAAGGGGGCGGCGCTGCTGCTCGCTGGGGAAGGGGGCTGCGTGCTGCTGGTCGCTGGGGAAGGCAGCCGCGGGTCGCTGGGGAAGGGAGCGACGCCGTTGGTCGCTGGGGAGGGCAGCCGCGCGCCGCTACAGATGGGGTATTGGAAGGGCTGCGCATGGAGTGTCTCTGGGGGAAGGGTTTTGTCCGTGGAGAGGGGTTTGTTTGAGCGGGCGGGAATTTTTTCAGGGAACGGGTGGGGTTTTCTGAGCGACTTTTTTTTTTCCTTTGACAAGAGGGGAGGACAGGACGCTTTGGGAAGTCTCGACGCGGGAGGATTTTTGTCAAGGAAATAGTAGGTTTTAATTTATTTGAGATGATTTTACTAATATGTCTCAAATTACCGCCTTAAAAAATTTATTGTGCTGTAGTGCATGAAAAGTTTAGCATTGTTAATGGGCAAGGTAGAATTGCCTAAGTAGTTGAAACTCTACATGATTCTTCGTTGGATTAGGAGATGACATTTGCAAAGTTTCATGATAATATGTACTCCATGGGGGATGTTAAAAGCATTGGGGTATAGCCAATTTACTACCCTTTTGAGATGGCCCAATTTTACCCTTGTTAAGAATTATCTTGAAATTTTGTCAAAAATCTTATTGTCATTAATGTATCTCAGGGTAATAAATAAATTACCTAATAAGATTAATCTTGGAGAGTATGATGGAGAGTTGATTTTCATGAATGTTTTTGTAACTAGATTCTTGTCCAAGCAAAAACCTTTAAAGTTGAGGTACCTAACTCTACATCTTCTCTTTTTCCTACTAAATGACGGCGAAAATGTAGTTTAAACTATAAGTTCATTTTTGGTGTGGAAAAATGTTATGTTGTAGGAGTTTTTATGTATATATCTCTGTAAACTTTCGATAAGATATATATATATCTCCATGTTCTTGATATTTATATATATACCCCTATAAACTTATTTCATTAAAGCCATCTGCCCCTACTCCATTAAATCTAGTCGAAAGCGTCAAAAAAATATATAAAAAAATAGAAAAATTTATATTTTCATCCCTGTCTCCATTGAAGAGCCCTCGACGATCATCATGGACTCTAGGGCTATGATGTGCGTTGCGATGGAGGCGCAATCATGGGCTCGTCAAGCTTGAAGTCGTCGATCTCATCGTAGTCGAGCTGCTATCTTTGTGAATGCGAGGTTGCAGTGGCGGACTCCGACACGGGTCTCGTTGACATCCTCGAGCTTGTGACATTGAAGGAGGTCTTAGATTGCTTCCTGGCAATTATCAGTGAGCTCTGCCCGCTGTTGCTCACCCTCGTCTCGAGGTTCGATTGGTTGTAGATGCTGACACCGCCATCCTCCATGATTTGGAAATCAAGCTTGACAACGAGCTCCCCTCCTCGGGCCTTGTCGTATAGCGGGAAGCTCTTCTCCCATTGAAGTTCCAGTCCATGGACTCCTTCACGAGGGCAGTTAGGTCGACAGTGCTACTCCCGAAGTTGATCTCGGGGGCGTCGATGGCCATGGTGGAGATGAGGAATGGGTGGGGCTCGAACTTGACGAGCTTCCCAGTGCCGGCACCACCGTTGCATTAGAGGCTACAGCAGACGAAGAGGGTCTCCTCGAAGTCGGCAACACCCTAGAGGACCCTGGTAGGCATGGTCTACATGGTGCCACTGCAGTAGAGAGGCTTCACGTATGGAGGAGGTGTAAGGGTTTAG
Source organism: Thalassia testudinum (assembly GCA_037157565.1). NCBI lineage: Eukaryota > Viridiplantae > Streptophyta > Magnoliopsida > Alismatales > Hydrocharitaceae > Thalassia > Thalassia testudinum. Next base: position 24,050,778 of record JAZHRO010000078.1, read on the forward strand.
GGGGAAAAATAGGAGTGATATATTTGTGGATGAAAATATAAATTTTCCTCCTTTTTTTTGACATTTTTGGTTAAGTTTAACGGAGCAAGGACATACGACTTTAACAGAGTAAGTTTATAGGGTATATATGTAAATATCAAGAACATTAGGGTATATACATCTTATCGAAAGTTTATAGGGATATATATGTAAAAATCCTTATTTTTATAAATTAGTTTTTAATATTTATTACTCTAGGAATGTAAAAGTCAATTACATGAAAGTCTTAATTTTATATTAGTAAAAAATTAACACACTGTATATTATAAAATACATTACCTGATATATCTTAAATTTTCATCGGTGGAAAAAAAATGATCAAAAATTAAAACATATCGTATCTTGTAAAATGTATTATTTAATATATTTTAATTTTCAATTAATATTTTGAGTTGAATTTATATTATCTAATTATATATATATATATATTATTTCATATTTTCATATAAAAGTATTCAATATTGATTTGAAATGATATAGTATAAGAAAAAGTAGTCGATAATAAAGATAAAATTTAAAATGAATGTATATGTTAAATAATATAAAAAAATAAAATAAAAAGAAAAGAGGGGCGATAGCAGAGAGAGAGTATGGAAAAAATGAAACAGCTAAAAAAAAAAGAATAGAAACTCGGTAGAATTATAGATTATCATAAGTCGTACACTCTAAAGCACACCGTTGATTAGGGAAATTAATTTTAGGGGAAAGCTGGTGAAACACTGTCATAGCACGTTTTGTAGAATGAGAAAGTCACATTTTTCATTGTACGGATGGATCCATTTACTTAAATGAATACTTCCTCATCAACGTGCTTTGAATTTTAAATTTTTTTTATAGATAAAAAAATTTTAAAATTCAAAGATAGAAAATAATTTTTTTATCTATAGGTAAAAATTAAAATTATTTTTCTTTAATGAAAATAAAATACATCAATATATTTTATTTTTATCTACGTATTTTAATATTTAAATAATAAAAAATTACTTTTCATTCAAGTTTAAAATAGAATGATATACTTTAATTTTTAATTAATATATTTTAATTTTTTATCGATAGAAAATTATCTTCTAAGTTGATCATTTTTTATAAATAAAAAATTAATTTCAATTGTATTTTAATTTTTAATTAATATATTTTAATTTTTAATCACCAAAATTAATTTTCAACTTATATATTTTAATTTTCAACATTATATTTTGATCTTTGAACCCGTAATGCGGTGAGATTACCTTTGTTTTGAATAAAAGTGAATCCAACGGTTGTTTTTTTATATCTTTATCCTATCTATCACTTAACTTTTGACGTTTAAGATCATTCCGTACATTAACTTCTGATGTTAGGAATGTGAGTGAGGATGAACACATTATAAAATGCATCCCCACGCGTTTCACAACCCCCATCCTTAGCTTTGCTACGTGTTTTGATCAGCAATGAATAAATTTGGAGGAACATAGTAGGTATAAAATTGTATTTACGTTAGTGCAAAGGGTGAGAGAAGGGGGAATAAAATTTATTTTACCGCTTTGGCGAAACAAATTAGTGGGCTTTAGGAAATCATGGGATTAGGATGTTTCAAGTATGTGTCTGGACGAATTTTCTATCATGGGCTTTCGGAGTTATTCCCCCTAATAAATAATAGCTAAGGGTTAGTTAACCTGAAAAGTCCAACTCCCGAAAAAACTAATTACTTTGCTACGGTGCTAACATGAATTCTAAAACTCGGAATTTACAAATCAAAGCTTGTGTGTTTTGCAAGACGCGGTTGTAATATTTAGTCAAGGGTCAAGGGCCACTAATCATTACTTTTAATTTATACCTATTTCAACTAAATGGAAACAAGAGTTAAAGTCAGAATTCCGGTGGGGGGAGGGGGATTAGTTATTGAATTGGTTAGGTGTTGATTTAATCTTTTAATGATTCAATTAGTTATTTATATTGGCTAAATCGATAATGACATCAGTATGATGTTAGCATATGAAAAAATTGAATCTTAAGATTTTTAGATTAATTTATATTATTTTAATTAAATTTAATCAATTTGAATATGTATTTAATAAAAAATAATTAAAGATACGTATATGGAAAAGTTATTTTATAATTCTAGTTATGTTAAAATTTATAGAATTTTATCAATATTAAAGAACAATTTAAGATATAATTAAAAATGAGAGTCTAATTTTGAATAATAGATAAATTTTTTAATCTTTGTTTTAAATTTTTAAGTGATATTTTTTTAAATTAATTTTTTTAATTTTTAAGATAATGATTATATCAAATGATTGATTTAATCAAATCGATAGATTTAATCTAATTTTAATCGATTTACATTAATCTTAATTTTTATCGCTCAAATTGATAGATTCAAATGATTTTCCATTGAATCCATTGAATTGATTAATTTAATTTAATTTTTAAAACATTGGGCAACTCCTTAAATATTAAATGAACTAGGTTGAACTCGAGTTAATGACTTCGACTTTTCTGGTCTATTCCTCCCGGGAGCAATTCATGTCTTTATTCTCCGCGTGGCATTGTTGATCAATCCAAGAAGATAAAGTAACCCGAAAGACAAGTTCCATGCAATCAAGAGAAATAGACGGACCACCCTAGTTCTCTCAGGATGTGTTTGGTTGTTTGAGTAAGTTGATTTGTGCCAGGTAAAATATTTAATCAGCCACTAAATTCAATCTTCAATTGAGTCGGATTAACTCTTACTAGGATTGGGTTAAATTTTCTTTTTGGTATGTTGGATTATGGTTATTCCCCTTCTTTTATTTAAGTAACTTTAATATGTTAAAATACTTAAATAGATTAATTTATTTATTTCACTATGATTTTTTACTTCTTTTTTATTTTTTTACTTATTTTATAAATTTAATTTCATTAACAAACAGGATAATAAATAAATAATTATTGACATTTCGAATATTATGCTCACAAGTTCGTCCAAGATGGGCATGCATGTCGTTAACTAGAGGATGAAGTCTTCCATTTATGAAAATAATTAAAATTGCGTAAAAGGTGAAAGGCGATATGCCAGGACGCACGCACCGAAGCAGGCATCGTTGGTATAATGGCTTGCGTGCCAACGTCGACAAGTTAATTATGTGTATGTAACCATGTCAAAAGTTGTTTTGAAAATTTATGTAAAGAGTTTGACTTTTGATTTGCATTTCCATGTCCAGCTAACCCACAAATAATTAGCAAAAGGGAGCGAAGAAGATGAAAGAAGGCTAAAGGTCGGGAAGGGAAGTCGCTGCGAGGGAGGGACCACAGAGTTCGCTTCCTCTTGTAGGGGGGAGGGTGTCGAAGACTATAGATGGGGTTATAGACGATGTAATGCCAGGCAAGTTTATAATCATGAATGTCAAAAGATAATTTAAAATAAAAATTAAGTGATTCTTTTACATAAATATTACAAAAAAATTATTAAAATAATTTTTTGCTTTTGGATTACAAATAATACTATTAATGTTATTACGAAATTTACTTGCTACATAAATGCAACCTTGTTAATCTTTATGTTAGTCTATTGATTAGGGTTGAAGAAAAGTTACTTGAGTTAAGTTAAAAGAATCAATCTTGAAAGAAAATTGGTGGTGGTAATTTAATCTAATTTTATAGATGGATTGGATAAATGAGATTTGTAACGATCCGGTTTCCGAGTCCCTACGAGATACGAAAATTGGATCGACTCAACTAATCCCAAGACATAGTCGTCCAACGAGGAAGTAACTAAAAGAGCAGTAAAATAAACCACATTCAGCATAAATATAACTAACAGTAAGAAAGTACAGCAGTAAGGAAAGAAACTACCACAGTATGTATCACCACAACAGTAGAACAACATTCATAATATAATTTGAACTGCAGGTAAAGAAAGTACAGCAGAAACAAGAACTACTCACTACAACGTAACAAAAAGAGGTACAAGAGACAGTGGTAACTCTACTGGACCCTACTCGGCCCAACGTCCTCTGCAGCCGCTGACTCTGGCTGCTCAACACCTGGTCCTGAAAAAGGTAACAAGTGTAACACGTCAGCAAAACGCTGAGTAGAGTGGCAACTAAACTAATGACAACAGTAGAGTGTACAGTAGCTGTTATGTTCGATTACTTTCTTTATTCACATCTTCAAATGTCTCACTATTTCATTTATTCCTCAGATCTTTTTCTTGATCTCGAATGTTCCACGTGGGAACGATCTTGATTGCAGTCTTTTCCAAAAAGTAGAAGTAGCACGTGGTGCTCTCCTGGCCGGGAGAGTCCCCCGTGGTGATCCTACCCTCAGTCAACCACCCCAAGGTCACTGACAGACGTAACGGTGACTACGGCACGCGCGATAAACGCATAGGTAACTAACCCGTACTGGCACGCGGTCAGTCGTTTCCGTTAACGGGTGCGCCCAAAGCACAGCACGGAACCAGTCCAGGGCAGAGCCCTCTCAGTAACAGAGGTCCAACCCCTCCATAGTAACCAAACCGGGGCCTTACCCCTCCACAGTCCGCACACCCTCGCCTGACTACCCTGGTTTGCCCCAGCGGGCCTAACAAGTCGGTGTGGGAGGCTAGCAGAACCCCGGGGCCTGTAGGGTAGCTAGTACCTCCCTACACTAGTAGCTCTCCTCGGTACTACGTACGCAAGGGCCAGCAAGTCGGTACAGAGTGGCCAGTCCTAACCCCGGGTCCCTGGGGCAGCTGGCTCCGCTCTGCACTAAACAGGGGGACAGTCGCTTTCCTTGGTACTTCGTACTCAAGGGCCATCTCACTTCCCCAATACTATTCCATTCACTTTCCAGGAGTTCTACTCCTACTTCCCCGTAGGGTTCCATCCTTTTTACTCAAACGTCCAGGTTTCACTTTCCAGTTTCACATTCTTACAATCCATGTTCTCAACCACGTTATTTATTCACAACAGGCAGCTGTTAATTCAAATTACAGGCAGCTTTATATCTCTTTCCATTTTCCAAGACTGCAGTATTATACATTTCACTAGTTTTCCCATCTTAGGATTCATGCCATATCCTAGGATCTATCATACAATCTAGTTTTCCAGCCCTAGGATTCATGCAACACCTAGGAGCTATCATTCCATCTATTTCTCATTCCTAGGATTCATGCAGTGTCCTAGGTTCTATTTATGGTTCCATAATTTAACAGATTTTATTAATAACTTAAAGCCACTCTACCAGGTACAACGGGAGTAATGGGGGTGTGGTCGGGAATCCCGCGTGCCTCCGCGACCCCCGAGACTGCAACAGAACGGGGTCCTATCACAAGGATCAAACACAAGAAGTGTCTCAAAACAGTGTATAGCTAGTGTAGACGGGTAGAGAAATTAATTCTGAAAAGAACGCAACTCGAATCGCGGAAAACGGAACTCGAACGGGCCCTAAACGGGTCGAAAACGACGACACTGTGCAAAATCAGACATCTAGAACTTCTTCCAGACGTCTTAAAAAGTGGATCAGAGAATTACCTGTTCAGCGTGGTTTCCCAGACGTCCAGAAGTCTGTGGGGACGTCTGGCCTAGCTCCCAGACGTCCGATGGTCACCCCGGACGTCTGGAGGTCGCTCCAGCCATCTGGTACAACAGCCAGACGTCTGATTCGCGTTGGATGGCGAATTACCGAGCCTGCGCACACCCATCTCCCTCCCTCAGTACGGTCAGTCGACAGGAAGGAAGAAGAAGACGGAAAACTCACCTTTCAGACGTCTGTAAGGTCTTCCAGACGTCGCCCTCGCCGTCTGGCTATCAACCCAGACGTCTGATTCTGGAAATTTTTCCAGAATCAGGGCGCCACCCGGCCTCCGCTCGCGACGCCGCCCGCGTCGCACCTCGCGCGCCTGCTGCTCAGACCGCAGCAGTCCCCCCCTCCGCGTCACTCCGCGCCCTCCGCCGGCCGGCCCTAGCAGCCCCGGCGAGCTCGCCCTCATGGCAAAGCTCTGCTCTCGCACGCTGCACCTCCTCCGCGCTCACTGCGGCCGCCGCTGCCGCCCTCGCGCTCGCGCTCACGCTCACTGGCTGAAGGAGAAGAGGGAGGAGATGGTGGAGACGACGGGAGGGAGCGCGTGGCCTTTTAAGGCCGCGTGAGGAGGAGAGAGAGGACACGGCAGGTGTCTGCAGCCGCAGAGAAAGAGGGAATAAGAGAATATCCGGTCTGCGTGCTCAGGCGCGCAGACGACCCGTGCGTGTCGAAATTAACGGATTTCCAGACGTCTGGAAACGATCCCAGACGTCTGGTCAGACGTCTGGATGTGATCCCAGACGTCTGGGCCACCTCCCAGACGTCTTAAAAGACGTCTGGGGCACGCGTTCGTTACAATATAACAAACTCAAAGGAAGTTTCGTCCCCGAAACTTGCGCCAACTAGGGTACGGGAAAAGATGTCCAAATAACCATAACAAACTCAAAGAGGATCGAAGCCGGTTCGAAAAGACGTACCCGCGAAAAGCTCCGGGTACCGCTCCCGCATTGCCACCTCAGGCTCCTAGGTAGCCTCCTCGTACCGCTGGCTCCTCCACAAAACCTTTACCAGGGGTACTTGCTTTCGTCTCAAACTGCGGACGGCTCGGTCTAGGATCTGCACTGGCCGCTCGGGGTAGGTCAGGTCGTCGCTCACCTCGACGCTCTCGTGACTCAGTACGTGACTGGAATCGGCTACGTACTTCCTGAGGTTGGACACGTGGAATATGTCGTGCACACCAGAAAGCTGTGGGGGAAGGGCAAGTCTGTAAGCAACTGGTCCAACCCGCTCCAGGACCTCAAAGGGCCCCACGAACCTCGGCGCGAGCTTCCCTCTCACCCCAAACCGCTGTAAGGCCTTCATGGGCGAAACACGAAGGAAGACGTGGTTCCCAACCTCAAACTGCACCTCTCTGCGTCTCCGATCCGCGTAGCTCTTCTGTATGCTCCTGACAGTACGGAGTCGTCTGTGGATCTGCTCAACTACCTCCTGACTCTGCCGGATCAACCTGGGGCCAACCTCCCACTTGGTCCCCACCTCAACCCAACTCAAGGGTACCGTACACTTCCGTCCGTACAGAGCCTCGTAGGGAGCCATGCCGATGCTCGAGTGATAACTGTTGTTGTATGCAAACTCTGCCAGGGGCAGGTGCTCCTCCTAAGAGCCCCTCCAGTCCAGTACACAGGCACGCAAAAGGTCCTCAAGTGTCTGTATCGTGCGCTCAGACTGTCCGTCCGTCTGGGGGTGGTAAGCCGTGCTAAACCTCAACCTCGTCCCCAAGGCCTGCTGAAACTCAACCCAAAACTGGGACGTAAAGCGGGTATCCCGGTCGGATACGATCTCCCGCGGAACTCCGTGTAGTCGTACCACATCACGGATATACCTCTCTGCCAACTGTGCTGGTCCCAAAGTGACTCGGATCGGCAAGAATCGCGCCGTCTTCGTCAGTCTATCCACTATTACCCAGACTGTGTCGTGTCCCCGCTGGGTAATAGGTAAGCCCCCTACCAAGTCCATGGTGATGCTCTCCCACTTCCACTCTGTCACTGGAAGCGGCTGAAGCGGCCCTGCAGGCCTCTGATGCTCGGCTTTCACCTGCTGGTACACTAAGCACTGTTGCACGAACTCACCCACATCCCGCTTCATCCCTCTCCACCAAAACTCGCGTCTCAAGTCGTGGTACATTTTCATGTTTCCGGGATGTATGGTGAATCTGGAACCGTGTGCCTCAGTCAGGAGCTCTCTCAACAGCTCATCGTCTCTGGGAACGCACAACCGTCCCCTCAAGCGTAGCACCTGGTCTGTGAAAGAGAAGTCCCCAGGGTCACCTGACAGTACTCTGTTGCGCAAAGACTGCAAGTACAGATCGGCCATCTGTCCTGTGATGATGCGGTCCATCAGCTCTGGCCTAGTCTGCCGTGTCACCGTCACTGCCCCACAGTACCCTCGTAACTCTAGAGGTCGCCAACTGCCCACCTCCTCCAAAAGGCTCCAACTCTGTAACTGTAGACTGGCCAAGCGTGCGGGCGCCTTACGGCTCAAGGCGTCAGCCACCACATTGGCCTTTCCCGGGTGGTAGGAGATGCTGCAGTCGTAGTCCTTCAGGAGCTCCAACCAACGTCTCTGTCTCATGTTGAGCTCCTTCTAGTCAAAAAGATACCTGAGGCTCTTGTGATCTGTAAAAATCTCGAAGGTCTCACCGTACAAGTAGTGCCTCCAGGTCTTCAGCGCGAAGACAACAGCTGCCAACTCTAGGTCATGGGTAGGGTAGGTATGCTCATGGGGCTGCAGTTGCCGCGAAGCGTAAGCGACAACGTGACCCCTCTGCATGAGCACACCTCCTAACCCCTGCAAGGAAGCGTCCGTGTACACAGTGAACCTGCCACTACTGTCAGGGATGGTGAGCACGGGAGCCGAGGTCAACCTCTCCTTCAGCTCCAGAAAACACGCCTCACAGGCATCTGTCCAAGCGAAAGGCACGTCCTTCTGGGTCAACTGTGTCATAGGACGCGCAATCTGCGAAAATCCTCTGATGAACCGTCTGTAGTAGCCAGCTAGTCCCAGGAAACTGCGGATCTCAGTGACTGAACGCGGTCTCTCCCACCTGAGCACTGCCTCGACCTTGGTTGGGTCCACCGCTAGGTCGTCTCCAGAGATCACATGACCCAAGAAGGTCACCTCCCTCAACCAGAACTCGCACTTGCTGTATTTGGCGTACAGCCTACGTCGCCTCAGAGTGTCCAAAACCATCCGCAAGTGCTGTTCGTGCTGCGTCCGATCTCTAGAATAGATGAGTACATCATCTATGAAAACCACCACGAACTGGTCCAAGTACGGTCTAAACACCTGGTTCATCAGGTCCATGAAAGCAGCGGGGGCATTGGTCAGCCCAAACGGCATGACCAAAAACTCGTAGTGTCCGTACCGGGTGCGGAAAGCTGTCTTGGAGACGTCGGTCTCCCTGATCCTCAACTGGTGGTATCCAGACCTCAAGTCTATCTTGGAAAACACCGTGGCACCCCGCAACTGGTCAAACAAATCGTCGATCCTCGGCAGCGGATATCTGTTCTTGATGGTGACCCTGTTCAGCTGTCGATAGTCCACACAAAGACGTAGGGTCCCATCCTTCTTCTTCACAAACAGTACCGGGGCTCCCCAGGGAGACGCACTGGGCCTCACGAAACCCTTCTCCAGAAGGTCCTGCAACTGAGACTTGAGCTCTCGCAGCTCATCGGTGCCATCCTGTGTGGCGCGGTGGAGATGGGGCTGGTGCCTGGTACTAGTGAGATCTCAAACTCGATCTCACGCTCGGGCGGTAGTCCTGGTAACACGTCTGGAAACACGTCAGGGTACTCTCTGACCACCGAGATGCTCTGGAAGTCTGCCACGGGGCTGGGCTCTGCCACCACACAAGCTAGGAAGCCCTCACACCCCTGGCTCAAAAGTCTCGCCGCCCGAAGTGCCGAAATGCACCTGAAACCTCCGTCCACTGGCTGTCCGTGAAACTCGAAAGAAGGCAACTCCGGAATGGAGAAGATGATCTTCCTCTCAAAACAGTCCACCAAGGCGTGGTAAGCAGACAGCCAATCCATCCCCAGAATCACTCCAAAGTCCTCCATCTGGATCATAATCAGGTCAGCTGGCAGGCTATGTCCCCCGACGCTGACCTCGCAATCCGTGTACACCTCCTCGCTACAAACAGCTGACCACTTGGACCTCTGATTACGAACGGATTCTCTAACAGTGTATAATCCTGGTCCAAACTAACTGCGAAACTGGCTGCGATAAACGAGTGCGTAGCGCCGGAATCGAAAAGCGTGTAAACGAGTTTGCCAGAAATTGAAACCATACCTGCTACCACCGATCCCGAAGCTCTGGCGTCCCTGTGTGTTAGGGCGTTGATACGCCCCTCAGCTCTAGGTGCGGACGAAGCAGCCACACTCTGCGTCGGACGGGTAGGTGCTGGCCGGTACCCTCCTCGCGACTGCTGTCCTCCTCCTCGCGCCTGGGAACCGCGGCCTCCGGCGCGCCCTCCAGTGCTCTGCGCGGGGAGTATCTGCTGACCCCCTGCCCGAGATGGGCAGTCCCTCCTGACGTGGCCCGGTTGGCCACACTGGTAGCAGAGGGGAACCCGACTCCCGCCCTCAGTGGGTCCCACAGAGGACTCCCCCTCTGCAGCCCCAGGAGGAGGTGCTCGGGGCGGTGGGTGGAGCTCCTCTCGTACAATGTCCCGTATCAGTCTGGCGAGGTCCTAGGCCTGGATGCTCGGGAGTGGTGGCTGGCCCACCGAGATATCAACAACAGCACGTCCACCTCACCGACCTCGCCCTCGGCCGCGCCCGCGGCCAGTCTCGCCAGTCCCGCGACGAGGCATCTCCTGCAAGGAGACGTGAAACAAAACGGAAACGTCAAAATAGACGGTACCTAACGAAACTTCTAAGAGCTCATGTCAAGAGATATGTTGTGGTGGCTACTCTAGCTATAAACATGTGAATTGGTTATTTTCCAGTCAGTTGATTCACTTCTCGGGACGACCTTGCTCTGATACCATCTTGTAACGACTCGATTCCCGAGTCCCTACGAGACACGAGAATCAGACCGACTCAACTAATCCCAAGACCTAGTCGTCCAACGAGGAAGTAACCAAAAGAGTAGTAAAATAAACCACATTCAGCATGAATATAACTAACAGTAAGAAAGTACAGCAGTAAGGAAAGAAACTACCACAGTATGTACCACCACAACAATAGAACAACATTCATAATATAATTTGAACTTCAGGTAAAGAAAGTACAGCGGAAACAAGAACTACTCACTACAACGTAACAAAAAGAGGTACAAGAGACAGTGGTAACTCTACTGGACCCTACTCGGCCCAGCGTCCTCTGCAGCCGCTGACCCTGGCTGCTCAACACCTGGTCCTGAAAAAGGTAACGAGTGTAACACGTCAGCAAAACGCTGAGTAGAGTGGCAACTAAACTAAAGACAACAGTAGAGTGTACAGTAGCTGTTATGTTCGATTACTTTCTTTATTCACATCTTTCAAATGTCTCACTATTTCATTATTCCTCAGATCTTTTTCTTGATCTCGAATGTTTCTCGTGGGAACGATCTTGATTGCAGTCTTTTCCAAAAAATAGAAGTAGCACATGGTGCTCACCTAGCCGGGAGAGTCCCCCGTGGTGATCCTACCCTCAGTCAACCACCCCAAGGTCACTGACAGACGTAACGGTGACTACAGCGTGTGCGATAAACGCACAGGTAACTAACCCGTACTGGCACGCGGTCAGTAATTTCCGTTAACGGGTGCGCCCAAAGCACAGCACGGAACCAGTCCAGGGCAGAGCCCTCTCAGTAACAGGGGTCCAACCCCTCCACAGTAACCAAACCAAGGCCTTGCCCCTCCACAGTCCGCGCACCCTCGCCTGACTACCCTGGTTTGCCCCAGCGGGCCTAACAAGTCGGTGTGGGAGGCTAGCAGAACCCCGGGGCATGTGGGGTAGCTAGTACCTCCCTACACTAGTAGCTCTCCTCGGTACTACATACGCGAGGGCCAGCAAGTCGGTACAGAATGGCCAGTTTTAACCCTGGGTCCCTAGGGCGGCTGGCTCCACTCTGCACTAAACTGGGGGACAGTCGCTCTCCTTAGTACTCCGTACTCAAGGGCCAGCTGACTTCCCCAATACTATTCCATTCACTTTCCAGGAGTTCTACTCCTACTTCCCCGTAGGGTTCCATCCTTTTTACTCAAACTTCCAGGTTTCACTTTCCAGTTTCACATTCTTACAATCCATGTTCTCAACCACGTTATTTATTCACAAGAGGCAGCTGTTAATTCAAATTACAGGCAGCTTTATATCTCTTTCCATTTTCCAAGACTGCAGTATTATACATTTCACTAGTTTTCCCATCCTAGGATTCATGCCACATCCTAGTATCTATCATACAATCTAGTTTTCCAGCCCTAGGATTCATGCAACACCTAGGAGCTATCATTCCATCTATTTCTCATTCCTAGGATTCATGCAGTGTCCTAGGTTCTATTTATGGTTCCATAATTTAACAGATTTTATTAATAACTTAAAGCCACTCTACCAAGTACAACGGGAGTAATGGGGGCGTGGTCGGGAATCTTGCGTGCCTCCGCGACCCCTGAGACTGCAACAGAACAGGGTCCTATCACAAGGATCAAACACAAGGAGTGTCTCAAAATAGTGTATAGCTACTGTAGACGGGTATATGAATTAATTCTGAAAAGAACGCAACTCGAATCGCGGAAAACGGAACCCGAACGGGCCCTAAACGGGTCGAAAACGACGACATTGTGCAAATTCAGACGTCTGGAACTTCTTCCAGACGTCTTAAAAAGTGGATCAGAGAATTACCTGTTCAGCGTGGTTTCCCAGACATCCAGAAGTCTGCGGGGACGTCTGGCCTAGCTTCCAAACGTCCGATGGTCACCCCGGACGTATGGAGGTCGCTCCAGCCGTCTGGTACAACAGCCAGACGTCTGATTCGCGTTGGATGGAGAATCACCGAGCTTGCGCACACCCATCTCCCTCCTTCAGTACGGTCAATCGACAGGAAGGAAGAAGAAGATGCAAAACTCACCTTTCAGACGTCTGTAAGGTCTTCCAGACGTCGCCCTCGCCGTTTGGCTATCAACCCAGACGTCTGATTCTGTAAATTTTTCCAGAATCAGGGCGCCACCCGGCCTCCGCTTGCGACGCCGCCCGCGTCGCACCTCGCGCGCCTTCTGCTCAGACCGCAGCAGTCCCCCCCTCCGCGTCACTCCACACCCCCCGCGCCCTCCGCCGGCCGGCCCTAGCAGCCCCGGCGAGCTCGCCCTCACGGCAGAGCTCCGCTCTCGCACGCCGCACCTCCTCCATGCTCACTGCAGCCACTGCTGCCACCCTCGCGCTCGCGCTCACACTCACTGGCTGAAGGAGAAGAGCGAGGAGACGGTGGAGACGACGGGAGGGAGCGCATGGCCTTTTAAGGCCGTGCGAGGAGAGAGAGGACGCGGCAGGTGTCTGCAGCCGCAGAGAAAGAGGGAATAAGCGAATATCCAGTCTGCGTGCTCAGGCGCGCAAACGACCCACGCGTGTCGAAATTAACGGATTTCCAGACGTCTGGAAACGATCCCAGACGTCTGGTCAGACGTCTGGATGTGATCCCAGACGTCTGGTCCGACGTCTGGGCCACCTCCCAGACATCTTAAAAGACGTCTGCGGCACGCGTTCGTTACAGGATTCTTTTCCTCCTTCCTCTTCTTCCTTACTCCTGGTTCCTCTTGCCATTGCGGACATCGTCTTCCTCTCCATCATTAATGTCGCCTAAGCCCTCTCTAACGATAAGGTCAAGCTCCTCCTTCCTGTCCATCACCTTCTTCTCCCACTCCTCCACCTCCAACCACAACGACTACAACACCTCCACATCACATCCTTTATGTCCTCCCCTCTCCCCCATCATCAGCTCCTCCTCCTCCCAGTTGAACTCCACCTCTGACCACCACTACAATTTCCGTGAACTGATCTTTTCCTCCTCCTTCCTTTTCCACCACCACCACCTCCATCATCCCCCTTTCCCTCTCCCCTTCCACACCATCCTCTGCATCTTCATCCACCACTGTTGCCTCTCTTATCTCGAGTCCCTCCTCCGCGACCTTCTCTTGATGCTTACCCCAATTTGGACCTCCCCATCCTCCACACCACCATCTGTTTCTCCTCCTTCTACTTCTGCCTCGTCGCCCTTGACCCCCCCTCCCTCCTCCCTATCCTCTCCACCCTCATCTGCCGCACCCTCTCAAGCCCTCCTCCCCTTCCCACTGGTGCTGAGGCTGCAAGTCTATGTAACGCTCGCCAACTACTTGTCAATGGAGCGGAGGTTAGATAAGATGACTAAGGTGGTGAGGGACATGGTTGCGAACGATGCGCACACCAACTACTTATTGTTGTTGTTCTTGTTGGTGTTGTTATTGTTGTTTTGTTGTTATTTTTGTTGCTGCTGCTATCGCTATGATTGTTGTTATTGTTGCTTATTGCTATTGTTACTGTTCTTGTTGTTGCTTGTTACCATTGTTGCTTTTGATATTATTGTTATTGTTGGTGTTGCTTTTGTTGTTGATGGAGCTTGCTGATAGATTTAATTGGGCAAAGATGTTCTAGCCTCAAAGCTTGAGGAACAAGTTCTTATGACACTTGGTGAGGGTAGGGTAGAAGTTAACAATAGAAATAAACGTTTGTTAAATCAAATTAAATAGACCTTAACCTAAGAGGTACTTTTATAAAAGGGTCATACCTTTCGATAACATTAATAGCTATATTAGCAATATAATGAAAAAAAAATAATTTCGATGATTTTTAGTGATATATATATATATATATATATATATGTAAAGATCATAAATTAAAATGACAACTATAAATATTATTCTAAAAGAAAGGTTAATACTACAAATTTCTCATATGTTAATTGAAAAGAAATCTATCCTAGTCACTAATTGATCTTATGGCACGGTCAATTTCAAACAACCATTAGATAGATTTTTTTTTCACCATAGGTCCAGCGAAAGCTGCAACCAATGAGATACGAACGAAAAGGCCTACAGAAAGGAAATCGATCGAATTCATCATCCTAAAAGGCTAGTTTACGATAGAGGTCAGCTAACATGGATTAACATCTTTGCAAAAAAAGATAACTCTTATTTGTGTTTATTTGAGAAAGGAGGTTAACCCCTCGTTGTGTTTACTAAATGAGAATTAGGAATACAATGTGAAAGGGGGTGTTTACTTGATTTTAGAGGTTATAATAAAGGATAAGGTAACACAAAACATATTATCATTAAGATGGTAAGTAAGTTAATCGATGTTATTTGTTTTTATATTAAATGATTTTAATGTGAGAGATTGCATAATAAATTAAATTAGTCAAAATGTACGAAAACACGTAGCAATTTGCATTTTACAATGCCCAAACATGTCAATGTGGTCTCTACTCTACTTAAAAAGGTCACCATCACTTTCAACTAAAATACACTAGTGTAAAATAATTTTTCACTATTGTAATCTGATTTTACACTGGTGCAAAATAATTATGAAAGTTATCACTACTTTAAATCAAAATGTTTAGGTGCAAAATAGTCTTGCATCAATACAATTTCATTTTTCATTGATACAAAATGATCTTGAAGTGATTTTTTGTCGATCCAAAATGATTCTGACGGTAATTTGTTGATTTTACACCAATGTAAAATGGTTAGGTTGTTGGTTTATAAGTGAAGAAGGCTTTTTAAGATATGGTCGATGTGTCACATGACAATAATTTTCATTACCTTTTGCATGAAAGAGTGACACTTGATGTGGCCTCTACTTTTGAATTTACTTTTTTGATTTCACTACCTCTTTACGTTGCAAAATGTATATACTTTTACATTTTTGTTCTTGTGTCCTTTAAATTATAGTAATCCCATTAATAATATTTTTAATATTTATCCTAGTTAGTAAAACACAATTTTATTGGAACTTATAATAACTATTAATTATAATATTAGATAATAACCATATTTTATTAATTAATTTATTGATAGGGACATTTCATAGGGAGAGAAGTCAAAAAGAGACATTTGGAAGCAATATATAGGGTTAGTGTAAAAATAATGAAAAAAATAATAATATATATAAGTGGACGATGAAGAGCTCTCAACTTACGCTCATGACAAGATTTTAGTTTTAATGTATAACATTTAATGTATGTGCAACATTTAATGTGGGCCGCGAGATCGATGCAGGAGATGGGGAGTATTTGGGAAAAATAGGGATAATAAGTAATGTCATATGGAAGGTGAGAACGAGAAATTAAATGATGGGTAATTTTGACCCTCTTTCCACCAACATAGATTAATTTATCCCATATTTGCAACTCCAAGTTGGATTCACCGTAGAAATTCAATTATGTAATTTGTAAAATGGATATAAATACGGAAATATGTATTGCAATGTATTTTAACTACATGATTAAATTTAATCAGTTGAAAATAAAAATTTATCTGTTAAAAATTAATTTGATTAAAATACATCGATTGTAAATAATTTTTTATTAGTTAAAAATTAAAATACATCGATTGAAATTAGAATATATTGTTGAAAATAAAAATTAAAAATAAAAATACATCCATATATGTTACCTTTCAATCAGTGATAAATAGTTTTCAAACGTGATTTTTTATTTATAAAATTAATTTTTCATTAAAAAACTAATTTCTCATTTATAAAAGTAATTTTAACGTGATTTTTCATTTATAAAATTAATTTTTCATTAAAAAACTAATTTCTCATTTATAAAAGTAATTTTAATTGATAAAAATTATAATACATCGATTAAAATCACTATTTTCACTTTATACGTTACAATATATATTTTCTTATTTTTTCTGTAAAATCATGTTCAGCTTTCAAAAATTCACGCTCATCACGGAAGATACGATAAAAAAAAAAAAAAAAACAAGAACAATGAATACAACAATGACAGCCGCAGCCGTAGTGGTAATAAAAGTGACAAAATAATATTAATAACCATCACGTTATTCAGATATACGTAGACCAAACGAGCGAAGTGCTCTTATTCGTAAATACCATAGACGACCATGGACACACATCGCTGGATAAAGAAAGAAGGAAGGAAGGAAGGAAAGACAGAAAAAAAGGCCGGTGACATGATGGTCGTATAGTATAAGCATAGACATCGATCACATATATGCAAGGAGTAGTGCTTCATGGAACTGTCTCAAGCAAGAACTGCCCGGAAGTTGAGGAGCCTCTCCCAGCCATCGTTGGACTTGAAGACGTCCGCACGAAAGACACGCGGGAGCTTCCCCTCGGCTGCTTCGAGGGCAAGGAGGTAAATATTGAAGCCTCCTTCGGTGGTGGAGTTGCCCACCACCGCCTCGAGCACGTCCAAGAAGGTCAGGTTGGCATTCATGCTGCTGTTGTATGCACCCACTGCAAACTCAGCCAACCTTACGATGCTCGCGTTCTTCCCCGGCTGGTGGATCGGCACGAAGAATGGCACCACTGGCTGCCCTCCACCTTGGTAGCCACCAGCAACACCTCTCTGATATCCGCCACCACCTTCTCGGTACGGAGACTGGGCGGCGGCAGGGTAGAGGAGGAAGAGAGTGGCCGTGGAGAAGAGGAGCAGGATGGTGGACGACGATGTCATCTTGTTAATTACGTGCCTTGGGTTGTTTTGTTTGGGAGATGTTGGTAATGGTGGTGCTAATAATGTATATATAAGCGAGTATGGAACTTCGGAGGGAAGTAAGTCTGCCGTTTTCTTCTTCTTCACGTATTCATATTGCATCGCAATTCCATATTCACATTGTCATCTTGGACTGTAGTCAATATTATCAGGGGGAGAGAGAAACGTAATTAAACATCTTGCTGAAATTAGTTAGGCCTTTGATTGACTTCTCTGGCTCGTTCAGACTCCTAAATTTCTCCATACGTAACTTCTACCGGTCAAAACCAACAAGTTGTAGGTTGTTTTCGTAAGTTATCAATAATGCCCTACTCTTTTGCTCTGTTTGTTTTCCCCCCAACTAAGAAGTTTGGGAGAAGGCGGACCACTATGAAATTCGTCGACAAAATTGAATCCCATCCAAAAACATCTCAAGGTTAATTGCTGCTCACTTTTAGGATTTTTTTTCAATATTTTAAAACTCAAATGGATCATTAAATTTATTAGGTATTGATTTGATTTTTTAGTGATTTAATCGATTGATTTATATCAATTTAATCGGTGATGACATCATAATGATAATAGTATGTGGAAAAATTAAAATAAAAATCAAATCATAAGAATTTTGGATTAGTTTGTATTAATTCAACTAAATTCAATTGGGTTGCATTAGTATTCAATAAAAAATTATTAAAGATATGTAGTAGGAAAAATTATTTTGTAATTTTAATTATACTAAAATTAATATATTTTTATCAAATACTAAATAAAAATAAAATGTATAATTCAAATTGATAGCCTAACCATGAAAAATACAAATTTTTGAATCTTTGTTTCAATTTTTAAATTCACATGCATTTTTCTTTTTTCTTTTTAAATATTTTAACTCTTAATAGGATGGTTAAATTAGATGACGAATTTAATCAAATCAATCGGTCCAACTTGATTTTAACCAATTTATACTAATTTTAACTTTGATCACCTGAGTTAATCGATCTGACCCATAAAGCATTGGTTTTTTATTGATCCGACCGATTTGTTTCAAGTTTTAAAACATTGATTTTTTTTCACCTTTCATTTCCATACATGTTCCATTGTTACATACATCTTTTATCATTCTTCTTGTACAAGTATATTCACTTTTCATAATTTTTCTTTTATTCCTATATCTTACTAAAATAGTCATAGAGGAAAAAAAGAGCAGGTGTGTACAACCTTCGATAAATATAGACAAAACTTACAAAGAAAAGGGTTGAAAAAAAAAGAAAAAAACCTTATGCTAGCAGCTATACACTTAAGAAGTTGTTTACACCACGAGGTTCCCTTATGGCAGCTCGTGTAGATCTTCTAGCATGGATTAGAAGATTAACTTTGGCATTTTGTTGATGGCTTGTGTGACAGTAATTTCTTAAATAAGGATGCTGATAGCGATGGTGTGTAATGTGTGGTTGTAAATGTTTGTTGGTAATAATTGTTGATTATGTCGTTGTAGTACAGGGTGTATAATATAACATTAAGGATGTCGTATAGTGGTGAGTATGGGTGAGTTCCAGTCATTACAACCATTATTATCATTTGCTTATTTATCTAATTTTTACTGGTTTTGTTCCAGGTCGTTCACTGGGAGGCAATTTATTGAATTTAATTCGATCACTCTTTGATTATCTCCAAAATTGTCTTCTTATTCAAAAAGACTTTACATTTAAAGAATGAATGAATGTTTTGTTTACCTAATTACTAAGAAGTGCTTGCAAAAATGCTAACTATGAACAAGCATCAAACAATCTATTATTATACTCTAAACTATGTATTTACAAGTTATCCTATTAGTACTATCATAATAGTATATAATACATTAGACTGCAATGGTGTAGAAATTTAACTTATTAGTCTGTTATGTACAGTAACATATACAGCAGTTTCAGTGACAGATATAAGCGTCGCTAAATCTCAGAAAACACTATATACAACCTAAAGAGGCAAAACTGAGATCTTTAGCGACGTTTATAGTGTCACTTTATTCTGTTAGTAATTATATAGATTTACTTATACGTATGTATACTACTTATTCTTTTTCTTTGTTTCTCTTTCATTCTTCATTAAGTCTCTGTTCTTTGTATTCTTAACTCCTGTTCTTCTTGTGTTCATGTCTCTGTTTTCTTCTAAGTATTCATCTTCTTCTTTCTCTTTTTTATTACTCTTGTTCTTTTCTCTGTTGTTCTTGTACTCTTTGTTAACTCTTCTGTCTTAGCATATTTCAGAGGCTGCGGTGGGGAGGGGATTAGGCTAATATCATTAGTTTAAAAAGTGTTTAGTTTGCGGGCACGCTTTTCGAGGGATACACAGCACCCTAAGGGTGGGACCAGACCTCTACTAAGCGCGCCCTAATCTCAGATTAGGTGGCTTAATTATGTCTTTAATCTCAGCGCCAGGCCTCATCCCAACGCCTTCAACAAGTTCGCACACGCTCGGGCTCCCAGCCCCACACAGGAATCACGTATTCAGTATTCAGCACATATCAGAATCGGGTTATCGGATCAGACGGAGCAGGTGAAGTTTCGGGCGCCCGGCGCCATGACGACTGGTAAGGTTATAACATAAATTATATTTATATGCTGCGTTTCGTTTGCAGCCCACGATGTGGCGCTATTCCAGCGCCACATCGTGCGCTGGAAACCAAACGCAGCTGCGTCTGTGCGCGTTTTTGGCCCTCGATTTGGGGGCCATAAATTATAAAAAAAAATAAAATAAAATATGGTAAATAAAATATTTACATAATAATACATAATTGATTAATTAATTTTGAATTTTAAATATATTTACTATACAAATAAATTCGCTAAACTAGGCTGATTGTACAGGTTGATTTAGGTGATTAAATAGTTAATTACTTATAAAATAGTTAGTAAATGGTCTAATTGACCTTATACAGATTTAATTTACATACTTAAGTATTTTATACGTATTTTTATTGTATATTTACGAATTTATTTCTATTTTATTTAAGCTAAACTAGCTGTTTTGAGTGTTTTAAATAAAACTAAGTTACAGTAAGCTATACTGGTATAATTGTACTTTAACTAACTTAAATTACTTACTATATATGTTAACCTAAGTCTATAGATTTATTTACTTAATTATAACTCTAAATTATTAATTTAGCTAATTTATTCTACAATATAGCTACTGAATATGTACATATGAATCTGTATATATACATATACATATATCAGTAAATACATACATAATAGCTCAGTATTTATACATATATTTACATAGATTACATATGTATATAGATTTATGTACAAGTTTATACAGTATTTACCGTATATCTATGTATGTCTACGTACATAATCAGGCTGTATATTATAGTTATAATAGTATGGATATGTATATTTACAGTGTGAAATTAAGTATGTATAATTAGGTTTTAGTAGGAACTTAGGGAATGAGGGTTAATTAAGTTTTTATTTCATTTTAAACAGCAGCTAAGCTACTGTCAGAGAAGATGGAGAGGGAAGAGAATGTACTGTTCAGGGTGTTTTAACAGTGTCAGTGGCTTCAGCCACTGTCAAATGGGCTAACTGCTGCTGCAGTTAGTCCATTTGAAGAGGGGGAAAGCATTCACAAAGAAGAGGAGAATTTAGAGAAGAGGGGAATGTTGCTGCAGTTTGCAGCATTTTACTGTATAACTGGGAATGAGAGAAAATTCAGAACAAACTAAAAATTAAAGAGTTGAAATCCCAATCTGATAAGGGTATAAATCTCACGAAAATCACATAAGAATTCAGTTCAAATACCCACAAGGAAAAGCCCTTATCAAAAGCATCATTTCAGATCAAGACACAAATGGCATTGAGTTAGTCTTCCTAATGCCATAGACAGCATGAAGGAAGACTTAACTCAGTCAATTAAAACCAAAAACATACAATCCCAGTTTCTTGCAACCTTAAGGAGTATGGAAAACTCCTTAGGTTAGAGAATCACCATACAAAAAATAATTATCAAACAGGTGGTGTATGGCAGTTCTGAAATGACAAATCAGAAATAAGAATGCATTAAAGGAATTTATAAAAGCTAGCAGATGCATTCAGATCAAGGCAGAAGCAAATTCATGAAAGGCTCTTCTGATTTGTTCTCTGTCACCAGAGAACTTCTCAGAATCCTTGCCCTCAAGGAAAACCAAAATCCCTTCAATTTGTCAGATCTGTCAAGACATTTCAGAAAGCAAAATCTCTTCAAAACCCATGTTAACGTGAATCTGACAAACTGAGGCAATCAATCTAAAATAAAAGGGGCTTTTGTGAACACAAATGGGGTGAGTGAGAAGCCCCAAATGGTGCTTGTGACGCCAATTTCAGATCTGAGGCAGTACACCATCAGATCTGGAATTGGGTCCAGATGTGTGGGTGACAGATGAAAGATTCGTCGTTAAAAGGAACATAAATCAGAATTGGATGGTGGAAAAACAAAACATGAAGAGGGAGATAAATTGATTAATGAACAGATGATTCTTCCCCTCTGATCTGGACTGATCAGAGGAGGTGAGGGAGGGGATCTAATACTAATTCTACTCCTAAGACTAATCTAACTACAGCTAACATTAAACGCTAACGATTAAAACTAAATCTATTCTAAACTACTGCAAACTAAATCTAACACTACTTGTGCAGAATTAAAAACTAAACTAAAAGGAAGAATGGGACCTATGGGTCCTTAGCCGGCGGCTAAGGAGGAAGAAAGGAGGAGGGTGACTCCAGCGGAGGGAAGAGTCTGCTAGTGAGACTCCAGGGTCGTCCTCAGGTGCTACGAGGTCCTTAGCGACGAGGAGGGTCGAGAGCAGGCGATGATTCCACAGCCGGTGGCTGTGAAATCAGGGTCCAGATGAGGAGGAGAGACTGGAGTGGAAGAATTGATCGCTGAGAGATGTAGGAGGGAGCGATCCCCCGCGCGCGACACCACTGAGGTGCTTAAATAGCAGCTCAGTGACTGAGATCACCGCAAGGGTGAGGTTAATCAGAATCAGGCCGGCGGTGAGGATGAGATGGGTAGAGCGCGCGGCGAGTCAAGAGAGAGATCTGACCGTCAGATGAGATCTGGGAAGAGAGGTGAACGCACGCACCGAATCGCGCGAAGGTTCCATTTGAATCCAGCCGCAGATCGAGATCAAAAGTGCGATGGACGGTCGAGAGTGGCTGTGTTCTTCGCGCGCTACAGTGCGCGTGAAGAACACAGGCTTCTCTTTGAAATAAAGGGGAAATTTGCAGACGGACCCTTAGAAGAAGGGGTAGAACATTTGCATGCAGGCCCAAAAGCGAGAAGAATAGCAGCTGGAAGGGCCCTGCAGTCTTATAAAGGGTCCCTGCGGCTTGCAAATAGGTCCAAGAAGGAGTTTTGAAGGGTAGAAATGTAATGCATGAAGGACCTAATTGTAATCTATTTATTTCTAAGCCTAAATGATGTCCAATTGCTTTCAAATTTTTACATGTGCTTAATTGAACATTTACGACATTGATTTTACTTCTGATTTGGCTTTTCAAACTTGTTTATGTGTTCAATTGATGCATGGATCATCATTTGTTCTTTAGTTTTCAGAATATCCCATTCTTGTGACCTAATTAGGAGATTTTAACACACATTAAAAGTTTTAGGTCTTTTCTTTAATTCCCACACTTAACCCTTTTTATGTGTTAATTTGATATTGTTTTGCTTAGTATCTAGCTTAATTTCGGCCTTTTAGCTATGATGAGTAGCCACTCATCAGATGCTGAAAGTGCCTATGAATTATTTGAAGAAATGGGTTTTCAACCCGCAGTTCGGTATTCATGAGATAGGCACTCAATTTATCCCCATTACCCAAGATGATCTCCAAATGATGGCTCACCGACTCAACTAGATGCAATTAAATTATAAGAAAATGGAGGAAAGACTTTCCACATCACCCAGGCTCCACAGGCTCCACATCTAACCACGCCTAATATCCTAAAGAGAGAAAATTTGTATAATCTGAATACTACCCCCACTGAGTATAATCAATATTCTGAGTCTTTTTATGGTTAACCGGGGACCTACACATATCAAAATCTCAACCCCACTGAAAATATCTCTGCCCTCTTGGAGCAATTTAGAAATTCTTTTAACTGGAGGAACTACCCGACTCACTCTTGGACCAACCTGGTTCCTCCCCAAAAACCAAACCCATTTGAGGGTATGGGTCGAATTAGACTTTTTCTTAACTTGGGTCATCTCAAGAAGACATCAATGCCCAGATTATGAAAACCTTGTAGGAATGTGATAAACACACATGAATTCATGATAAAATGCTTATTTATAATAGTTCCTGGGCTTAGCATTGCATATCATGTTATAAATACCACATAACATCCATCGCATGACGTTTAGGATAGTTGTATATTATGTACATTAATTTTGTCATTTTACGTGGCTAAGAGGCAGGGTGACATCTTTACAGGCTTCAGATGAAGAATCTGACCGTACGGATGGATTCAGTGCAACGATCGCAGTCCGTCATCGTGAGAATCACCCCGATCGGAGCTCTGAAGTACCCTCCACAAGAAGAAGATGAACGGCCCAAATGGCACCACGTGGCACCATCCAAGCTGCCCCACCTGAGCCGGCACGTCCTCAAGCCCATCGCATGGAGGGATCTCAGCTGTTGGATCTCAATCCAATGGCTGAGGGTGGCCTGAACCGCGCGTCAACAAGCTCTACACTTGACCAAGAGTGCGCCTTGGCCAAATGGTGAGGCACCCTCTCTGCAGACACCAGACGCGGGTTCGAGACCTGCAACGCCCCTCCCTTCATCAATTGAACCTGTGCACATGCAGCAGTAGTAGTGGCAGCGCTGTGCCAGCATGCACCAGCAGCGCACGCACACGTATGCCAGCGCATGCCAATGTGCACACCAGTAGGGCTGTCGCGCAATCCGCTCACATGAGGCGAGACAGTGTAGCGTGCATGGGGCAGGCGCATGCTCGGTTGGCGTCAACCTTCAGCAACAGCTTGGCAGACATACAGCGACGCTTACAGCTGTAGCTAATTATTCACATGCCAGCAAGGCCAGCTGTGGGCATGAGCGGGCATGAGCTGCCTACAGCGACACTTCCAGCGACGACTTGGAGATCACTAATGGTCCCATGCCTGTTCTAGCCTCTTTTCATCCAATATAAAAGGACCAACATCCCCTAAGCAAGCCTACCAACGCTTTATTAGAGCTTGCTCTCAAGCTCCCAAGGTGCCTATTAGTGTAACGGAACTCTGCCCCACCAAATACTCCTCCAGCTTCCCATCCCCATTCATAGGTCACCTTGGAGCCATCCTCCCACCTCCATTCTGGTAGCAGATCATCTCTGCTTTCTCACCTCCATTTCGGAGCTATGCTAAAGCTTTCCTCTACCCGACGTCCTCCCACTTCTCACCTTCGTTGTCCTGCTTCCCAACTCTTTCATCAGAGCTTCCGCCAGGCACTTTCATCTCACCGAACAGCTCCTTCGGGAGATTTCTTCTCACCTCCCTCCCTTTTTATGTTTTCTATATTATAGTAATTGACATTCATGTAATATATCAGATTCAATTCTATTTCTCTCTTGTGATTGATTGTCATTTTATTTCAAAAAAATAAAAATATAACAAAACCCTAAAACACCAAAAAGAAACAAATCGAAGTGTAGTTTTCATACAAAGTAAACATCGCCTCCCTTTGTTCGACCCGGGACTCTCTTGGAGTTTCGGTATAAATTATATTTGATCACGAGTTTTGCAACTACGATGATGGGTTACTCGTAACCCTGATTTCAAACATGTGAAACTCGTGCAATCAGAATGCAAAGCAAAATGTTGGAAGTAACCTGCATTGTTACAAATCTACATAAACAGATTGGGGTTACTCTGACCTAGATGTTAGTTCAACCCCTTATAAATAATATTTTGATGATTTTACAAAATTAAAAAAGAGATAAAACATAAGCATAGCAAATTTTTCTCTGTAATAATACAATTGCATGTTTCATGGAGTTTTCCAAGTCAGAGGATTAAAAGCATGAAGACTAGTTTAGCATAAGTGTTGTCATAGGTCATAGGATTTTTATGTAAACTTTCAAAGGTTGTAATCTTTATTTTATTTAAGTATAGGGATGTTGTAAAGAGCCCCCAAACATAACTTACAAATAGCTAACTTAGGCTCTCAAAACTTAGGATAAATTAGAAACAAAAACCTAACACTAAGACACAAATCAGACGTCCATAACAACTGTCAGACGTCTGATTTTCAACTTTAAGATATTTGATCATTGTTTCAAACGTCCAATTGCTTATATCATTGCCTTTACATTCTAACTTCTTAGGCATCAGTCGAAGAAACCTTCTATCAGCGTCCATAGCCTTATCCAGACGTCGAATACATTGCCTGGACGTCCTTAAACCAACCGTTAGACTCAAGTGCCCATTTTCTCTCTGTTATAATGAGCAAATACACTTTTAGACGTCTGGACATATCTCCAGACGTCTATCAATGGATCATTGCACATGTGTTTCTGTGTAAATCTTATTAGAAATCAAATTTCAACTCTTAGATTACCGAGGCATGTCCTTATTATTTTTCCAGATGTCTAGGAAATCCGGTAGACGTCCAGACTGACGTCTGTTCCTTAAAATCTAGAATCATGTTTGGATTTGGTCAAAACAAGAACGAATCCACTTATAATTAGACGCCCAATATTTTTATCAGACATCTTATATGAATATATCAGACGTCCCTGTTTTGATTCAATGAAAATAGTAAGCCTGACTAATAGAATCAGACCTCCATAATTGTAATCAGACATCTTACAAGACGTCTTAACCGAAAATTAGACGTCTGATATTGCTGTCAGATTCATGATTGCATTGATTTGTGTTAGATTTCGTCCCAATCTCTTGGGACTTGCCTCCAACGGCTAGGAGACCTCTCCCAAGCCTTCGTAAAGGTTTCAAACTTGCCTATAAATAGACTACAACCCCTCTTAGGCAACACATACCTCTTGAGATTCAATTTCCTTAGAAAATCACTTGCTCACTACTCTTTGCTTCCTATTGCCCTTGTGCTGTGCCAACACTCTGATTAAAAGGCAAACCAACACTCCCAGTGCACTTCATTCTACTGATTCTCAGGGAGTTCTATTTATGCTTAATAGATAAGGAAGTCATTAATATTTTGGGGTGTTCTATAGGTGTTATTTCATTTTTATTCTATTATTGTAGTTTGGGTATCCGACCTGTCGGGTCCTCGTCTCTTCATTGTGAAGGGAGAAACCTCCGTTTAGGGATCGGAGGTGGAATTTGTAATTGAGGTACACTAGCCTTGTTTAAGTACTGTGGTTAGTGGATTGATCACTTTATGATAAAAAATCCTAAGTCAAGGGATTGACTTAGGTAGTGGTTTTCACCCGTTTTGGGTTTCCATCTAAAAATCTTGTACCTCTTTTTGTGATTGTATTTTTGTCTTACAATATTTTCTAAATTCACTTTTCACTTCCCTTCTAGTGCAATTTCTTTTGGTATCAGAGCAGGTTTTCCACTTTTAGGAGTAACATCCGTGGGAAGATCACATGGAGGGGAAAGTCATTTCCACTGGCAGATCAGAGGGGCAATCCACCACCCGACCACCACTCTTCATAGGGACAAACTATACTTATTAGAAGCTGAGAATGAAGATGTGGCATCAAGCCAACGATTTCTCCATTTAGAAGACATGCGAATCCGCATACGTCATTCCTGAGAAATCAGAAACGGGATACATGGTGGAGCAGATTCATCACCTTGGACTGAATGCTAAGGCGATGAACTCACTCTACTCGCACTCAGCTCGGAGGAGTTCAACCGCATTAGCCAATGCACAACCGCCCACGAGATATGGAGAACCTTAGAGGTAACTCACGAAGGTACGTCTAGAGTTAAATCCTCTAAGATTAACGTGTTATCACAGGAATTCGAAGCCTTTTCTATGAAGGAAAATGAGAGACTTGGGGACATGTACACCCGATTCACGTTAATTGTGAATAACCTCAAGTCTCTAAGAAAGACATTTATAAAGGGAGAGCTTCCCTCCTTCGCTCCCTTGGACTCGAGTGAGAGCAAAAAGTCACGGTAATAGAAGAAGCCAACCAAGTAGAGGATCTAGACATGGAAAATCTACTTGGAAATCTTATGGCTTATGAATAAAAAATGGAGCAAAAGAAGAAATCTATCACATAAGAGCCAAAGAAAAAGACTTTAGCCTTCAAAGCTACGTCAGACGATGAGGTAAGTACCGATGACGAAGAAATCATTTTATTAGCTAAAAAGTTTAAAAAGTTTCTCAGAAATAGAAAAGAGATTAAGCGAAAGAAAAGGGAGGAAGAACCTCTAGTTTGCTATAATTGCAAGAAGAGAGGTCACACAAGGAAGGATTGTCCCTTACTCAAAAGGGATGATCAGAAGAAATACAAGAAGCCTTCCGACTACAAGAAGTTCTCCAAGCCTAAGGACTCAGGAAGAAGGCATTCCAAGCAACTTGGGATGACTCCACCTCTGAAGAAGAAGAGGAAACAAATGAAGAAATAGCATGCTTGGGACTAATGGCAACGAAAGATGCTTCTGAATCTGAATCTGAGGAGCCTGAGGTAAACTCCTATTCTCTAGATGAATTATAAGATGTTTTTAATTCATTATATCTAGATCTTAAGGAAACAAAGACTAAAAGTAAAGCTCTAAAAGAAGAAAACGTAGAGAGTAAGAAATTAATCAATGATCTTGAAGAGAAGAATCTAATTCTTACCAAAGAAACCACTGCCTTGAATATGCAAATAAAAAACCTAATGATTGAAAAAGAGTCATTAACAAATGATTTGTATATGGTAATGAGTGAACAAAAATTTCTAGATAGAGAAGAATTACTCAACAAAATCCATTTTCTTGAAAAATCAAACTCCTTTAAAAAGGATGAGAATAGCTTACTTAGAGTGGAGATTAGAGGACTAGAAGGTAAACTAGACATAATGAAAATAGAGATAAATCACCTTAAAGAAAAATCAAATCAACTTCTTGAGAACTTAGCCAAATTTACAAAGAGGAAAGATAACTTGTACAAGCTCATTGCCCATCAAAATCCTTCCTCAAGTAAATTTGGACTAGGCTTTTATGATCCTAGTCAATGTGAGACGAAAAAGGATCATTCTCTAAAGGGGACCACTAACAAATACGGATCCACATTACAATGGATACTAAAAAGACAACTTTCACTTTGTTTTATAGGGTTCAGAGGATATTATAATGTCAAAAATTGGATATCAAAATGAAGGATGGACGACTCAAATTAGAAAGACCTAAAGAAACACCAAGTCACAAATGGAGATCTTTTGTAGGAGCAAAGGGGTCTACAAGAAAGAAGACAAGGAGACCACCACCATCAAGGAGGCCGATGGGTGGACTTCAGGTGTTCCAAACACATGACAGGAGACAAACATCTATTTTTGGACCTCCAACCTACAGATGGAGGAACGGTTACATTTGGCAACAACCACAAGGGTTATATTATTGGCCTTGGTAAAATAGGTACCCCTCTCTCTCCCATCTCAAATGTCTCTCTAGTTAAAGGATTGAAACATAATCTTTTAAGTGCTAGTCAAATTTGTGATAAGGGATTTAAGATAGTATTTATTTTAAAAATATTTGAAATTATGAATGCATCAACCAATGAAACACTTCTTAAGGGAACTAGATTTAAAGACATTTACATTGTAGAATTTGATAAAGATAACACTTATGAATGTCTTGTAGCAAATAATGAGTTAAGTATAGGGCATAGAAGACTAGGACATGTTCATATGAAGCTAATTCAAAAACTAACCAAACATGAACTAGTTCGAGGTCTTCCTAAAGGAAAATTTTTAAATGAGCTAATGTGTGATTCATGTAAATTATGTAAAATTATGAAATCTAGTTTTGAAAACAAAGAAGTTATATCCACATCAAGACCATTAAAACTACTTCACCAGGATCTATTTGGACCAACAAAATATGAGAGCCTTAGTGGATGCAAATATTGCCTTGTGATTATAGACGATTTTTCAAGGTTTTCATGGGTCTTCTTCTTGAGATCCAAAGAAGGAGTATTTTCCGTCTTTTCTATTTTTTGTAGGAAGGTTCAAACTGAAAAAGGCTACCAAATCACTCGTATTCGTAGTGATCATGGGGGCGAGTTTGAAAATTCCTTGTTTGATGATTTTTGTCAAGAGCATGGTGTTGCTCATGAGTTTTGTTTCCCTAGAACACCTCAACAAAATGGGGTAATTGAGAGAAAGAACCGTACTCTTCAAGAGTGTACTCGAACATTGCTCATAGACTCTATGTTACCGAAGTACTTTTGGGCTGAGGCGGTTAACACGACTTGTTACGTGTTAAATTGCATCTTAATTCAATCTGGGTTGCGAAAAACTTGTTTTGAATTATATTATGGGAAAATACCCAAAATCAGTTATTTTAAAGTTTTTGGATGTCGATGCTTTGTTTTGAATGCCCGCTCTAATTTAGATAAATTTGATGCCAAAGGTGAAGAAGCCATCTTTATTGGTGATTCTTCATGTAGTTAGGCATATCGGGTCTTTAACAAGACCACATTAATAGTGGAGGAAGCTATTATGAACGAGCGCTCCAGACGTCTTTTAAGACGTTTGGGAGGTGGCCCAGACGTCGGACACGACGTCTGGAATCACCTCCAGACGTCGGACCAGACGTCTGGGATCATTTCAAGACGTCTGGAAATCGGTTATTTTGGCACGATTGTTTCGTCTGCGTGCCTGAGCGTGCAGACTTGCGGAAATTCCCTCTCTCTCTTTTTCCCTCTCCCTCCTACGCCCTCTGTCGCACTCTCTCTCTCCTCCTCGCGCGGCCTTAAAAGGCCACGCCCTCTCCCTCACTCCCGTCACCTCCGTCTCCTTCCTCTTCTCCTTCTAGCCAGTGCGCGAGAGCGAGCGCGAGGGTGCAGCGGAAGCGACAGCCGCGGTGAGCGTGGGAGGAGGTGCTGCGTGTGGGAGAGGCGCTCGGCCGTGAGGGCGAGCTCGCCGGGGCTGCTAGGGCCGGCCGGCGGGGGGCGCAGCGGGCGCGGAGCGACGCGGGGTGGGGGGGACTGCTGCGGCTCAAGCAGTAGGCGCTTGAGGCGCGGCGCGACCGGGCGTCGCGAGCGGAGGGCGAGTCGCGCCCTGGTTCTGGAAACTTTTCCAGAATCAGACGTCTGGGCTTATAGCCAGACGGCGGGGGAGACGTCTGGAAGACTGTCCAGACGTCTGAAAGGTGAGTTTTTCCGTCTTTCTTCCTTCCTTTCGACTGACCGTACTGAGAGAGAGAGAGATGAGTACGTGCTGGTTCGGTGATTCGCCATCCAATGCGAATCAGACGTCTGGCTGTAGTATCAGACGACGGGAGCGACATCCAGACGTCCGGGGTGACCATCGGACATCTGGGAACTAGGTCAGACGCCCCCGCAGGCTTCTGGACATCTGAGAGCCCACGCAGAGCAAGTTAATTCCTGATCCACTTTTTGATTTTGCACTATTTCGTCGTTTTCGACCCGTTTAGGGCCCGTTTGGGTTCCGTTTTCCACGTTTCGAGTTGCGTCCTTTTCGGAATTAAATCCTCTACCCGTCTACAGTAGCTATAAACTATTTTGAGACACTCCTTGTGTTTGATTCTTGTGATAGGACCCCGTTCCGTTGCAGTCCCGGGGGTTGCGGAGGCACGCGGGATTCCCGACCACACCCCCAGTTCGCCTGTTGTAACCGGTAGAGTGGCTTTTAAGTATAATCTGTTAAATTATGGAACCATAAATAGAACCTAGGACATTGCATGAATCCTAGGAATGAGAAATAGATTGAATGATAGATCCTAGGTGTTACATGAATCCTAGGGCTGGAAAACTAGATTGTATGATAGATCCTAGGATACGGCATGAATCCTAGGACGGCAAAACTAGTGGAATATATGAATACTGCAGTCTTGAAAAAAATGGAAAAGGACAAAAAGCTGCCTGTAATTTGAATTAACAGCTTCCTGTTATGAATAAATAAACGTGATTGAGAACATGAATTGTAAGAATGTGAAACTGGAAAGTGAAACCTAAATGTTCTGAGCTAGAACCCTACGGGGAATTAGGAGTGGAACTCCTGGAAAGAGAAAGGAATGGAACTGAGAAAGAAAGATGTAGTTGTGTGCTGTCTCTTAGGTACATAGTACCAAGGGAAGTACCTATACCTGTTTAGTGCAGAGTGGGGCCAGCCACCCCAGGGACCCGGGGTTAGGACTGGCCGCTCTGTACCGACTTGCTGGCCCTCGTGTACGTAGTACCGAGGAGAGCTACTAGTGTAGGGAGGGCACTAGCTACCCCACGGGCCCCGGGGTTCTGCTAGCCTCCTACACCGACTTGTTAGGCCCACTGGGGTAAACCAGGGTAGTCAGGCGAGGGTGCGCGGACTGTGGAGGGGCAAGGCCCCTGTTTGGTTATTGTGGAGGGGTTGGACCCCTGTTACTGAGAGGGCTCTGCCCTGTACTGGTTCCATGCTGTGCTTTGGGCGCACCCGTTAACGGAAACGACTGACCGCGTGCCAGTGCGGGTTAGCTACCCGTGCGTTTACCGCGCGTGCCGTAGTCACCGTTACGTCTGTCAGTGACCTTGGGGTGGTTGACTGAGAGTAGGATCACCACGGGGGACTTTCCCGGCCAGGAGAGCACCACGTGCTACTTCTACTGTTTGGAAAAGACTGCAATCAAGATCGTTCCCACGAGGAACATTCGAGATCAAGTGAAGGATTTGAGAAATAGATAAATTGTGAAACAATAGAAAGACGTAAATAAAGGAAGAAAGAAAATTAAAACAGCTACTATACACTTTACTATTTCTTTAGTTTAGCTGCCACTCTACTCAGCGTTTTGCTGACGTGTTACACTCGTTACCTTTCAGGACCAGGTGTTGAGCAGCCAGGGTCAGCGGCTGTAGAGGACGCTGGGCCGAGTAGGGTCCAGTAGAGTTACCACTGTTCTCTTGTACCTTTTTTTTTGGTTCCACTGTAATGAGTAGTTCTTGTTTCCGCTGTACTTTTCTTTACCTGCAGTTCATATTATGTTATGAATGTTGTTCTACTGTTGTGGTGGTATATACTGTAGTGGTTTCTTTCCTTACTGCTGTATTTTCTTACTGTTAGTTATATTCATGCTGAATGTGGTTTATTTTACTGCTCTTTTGGTTACTTCCTCGTTGGACGACCAGGTCTTGGGATTAGTCGAGTCGATCCGGTTCTCGTGTCTCGTAGGGACTCAGGAATCGGGTTGTTACAAGTGAATCAACTGACTGGAAAATAACCAATTCACATGTCTATAACTAGAGTAGCCACCACAACATATCTCTTGACATGAGCTCTTAGACGTTTTCGTTAGGTACTGTTCCGTACTGATGTATTTCATTGTTTTGCGTCTCCTTGTAGGAGATGCCTCGTCGTGGAACTAGGAGGGTGGGCCGCGGGCACGGCCGAGGTCGGGGCCCGAGGGACAGATGTGTCGGGCTTGGAGTACATACTACCCCTCCTCTTCTCCTGAGCATACCATCTCCGGACCTCGTCCAACTAATTCGAGAGGTGGTTCATGAAGAATTTCAGCTCCCATCCACATCTCCATCTCCTCCTCACCCTTCCGAGCGTATGATAGGGAAGTTGGTGGTGGAACGAGATTTCCGCCGTCACACTAGGCGTGTTAGGAGAACTCAAAGGAGACACGTGGCGTCCGCAGGAGAGCCATCACGTTTTATAGGGCCATCAGTGGCCTTTGGGGGCCCTCGACAGGGGCCAGTCGCCAGCATCGGACCCTTGCCCAGCCGACAGCAGGGACCCACTGAGGGCAGGAGCCGGGTTCCCCTCTGTTACCAGTGTGGCCAGTCGGGCCACATCAGGAGGGACTGCCCGTCTAGGGCAAGAGGTCAGCAGATACTTCCCGTGCAGAGCACTGGAGGACGCGCAGGAGGCCGCGGTTACCAGGCGCGAGGAGGAGGACAGCAGTCGCGAGGAGGGTACCGGCCAGCACATACCCGTCTGACGCAGAGTGTGGCTGCTTCGTCCGCACCTAGAGCTGAAGGGCGTATCGACGCCCTGACACATAGGGATGCCAGAGCTTCGGGATCGGTGGTAGTAGGTGACTGATCGATCTTTCGCTTTTAAGTCTTTTGTAGTTTAATGTGGTGGAAAAATCGACTAATCAATTTTTAACAAGAAATAACCACTCGTAGAGGAGCGGGTCGTATCCACAGGGAGGCAATAACGTATTAAAATTCGCGCCACTTAAAAATGTTTGTTCGTAGTCAATTTGGACAAGAACCAAGCCAAGATTGCCTTTAGATTAAGGTTTAAGCAAGAAACAATGCTGAAATGGCAATTATGAGAAACTACAGGATATTTTCCGCAATGCAGAGTCAGTAGAATATGATTAAAATGTGGCAATGGCAGAAAATGTAAATTTTAATTAACGTTTTACTGTAGCAAAACAGGGGAATTTTTCCCCGTTGTCTTGCGCGACGAGGAGTCGATGGCCGGGCGCGGGAAGCTCGGAGGAGGTCCCTTGGATCAAGGGCTTCGAATCGGTGGTGGTGGCGAGTCGCGCGGCGGTCGGAGGTGGCCGAACGAGCTCCGGCGGAGGTGCTGCAGCCGGCAACTTGCGCAGCCTGTTGGCGTGAAGTCCGCCGCCTGCTGCTGCTGCGGGGGTGGCTGCTGCCGCTGCCGTGGGCACTGCTGCGGCTGGCGTGGCAGGCGTTCGTCTGCAGGAGCGGGGAAGAGGGCGCTGCAGGCGGTTCTGCAAGAGTGGCGGAGGGTGCTGCAGCGCGGTTGGAGGATGGCGTGCGCTGCGGAGGGTCTGCGGAGGGCGCTGGCGCGATTGGCATAGGCGGTGGTCTGCAAGCGCGTAGAGATGGCTACGGTGGTTTGCAGGCGCGGTTGATGGTGGGCGCGGGTGTGCTGCAGGCTGATGGACGCGGGGAAGGTGGCGTGGGCTGATCTACAGGCGTGCGCAGCTCTGCAGCCGGTGAGCGGTGGAGGGTGCAGGCGGTCTGGTGGCCGGTTGGAGAGTGCAGGCTGAGGAAGTGGAGGTGAGCGGGTAACTTCAGACGTCTGGGAAATTTCCCAGACGTCTTAAGTGAATGAGAAGGTGATTGCAGTGACGTTGGTTGCGGCGGTGGTGGTTGGTGACGACGGCGAGGGAGTTGCACGCTAAGGTGCTCACGGTAATGCGGGCGAGCTCCGGATGGCGGTGTGGCCTGTCACACCACACGCCCACGGTGGTGGAGACTCGCCGCCACGGTAGAGGCCGGCAGTGTGGAGTGGAAGAGAGAGGTTCTCTCTGCACAGTGGTGAGTCGGTGGCGGAGGCCTCCCGAGCTCGGCTACCTCCCTGCTCCTTTTGTAGTGGCCTGAACAAGTTTGAAATCAGCCGCCGACCAGATCCACCACATCCGCTCCCCCTTGAATGGCTTCATCACTGCAGCAGCCGGGCGTTGGAGCGGCACCCAGCCGTTCTGAAAGAAGAAGAATAAAGAAAATAATGTTAAAATATTAGGATTATTTATGTATAGACCCTCAACTTCTATGTTAATGAAAACAATGTACCTAATTGGTTATCTAATTAGATGAATGCTATTCTAAGCTAATTCTAAATGCACTTAAGATATGAATGCAATGTATGGATTATGTAATTAGATTAAAACTATGAATTAATCTATTTACATCCTAATTTATACTAAATAAATGTTAGAATTAACCTAATGTGTAGGCACTTAAATACTTAAATAGCCCACAACTATGGGCTAATCAAATACCCCCATGCCTAGTTTTTGCTAGTCCCTAGCAAAATTAAGCGAAACCTAGCACTCCAAGTAGACTAGTCAACTCACTTAGTCTTCCTTCAGAAGCATATTAAGTTCAGGCTCTAGACCCAAGGTTCCTAAGTAGTTGCTAAGTTACAGACTAGGTCGGCTAAAGACGAGTTGCAGGCACAAGTTTCCCTGATTTCTGACTCTACCCTAAAGTTTATTAATCCCTGAGATTAAAGCATCCGTGCTTGTGCATTGGTCCGAGTTATTTGAGTTAAAGGGCAGACTCGTTTACACGCTTTTCGATTCCGACGCTACGCACTCGTTTGTCGCAGCCAGTTTCGCAGTTAGTTGGACCAGGATTATACACTGTTAGAGAATTCGTTCGTAATCGGAGGTCCGAGTGGTCAGCTGTTTGTAGCCGAGGAGGTGTACACGAATTGCGAGGTCTGTGTCGGGGGACATAGCCTGCCAGCTGACCTGATTATGATACAGATGGAGGACTTTGGAGTGATTCTGGGGATGGATTGGCTGTCCGCTTACCACGCCTTGGTGGACTGTTTTGAGAGGAAGATTGTCTTCTCCATGCCGGAGTTGCCTTCTTTCGAGTTTCACGGATAGCCAGTGGACGGAGGTTTCAGGTGCATTTCGACACTTCGGGCGGTGAGACTTTTGAGCTAGGGGTGTGAGGGCTTCCTAGCTTGTGTGGTGGCAGAGCCCAGCCCTGTGGCAGACTTCCAGAGCATTTTGGTGGTTAGAGAGTACCCTAACGTGTTTCCAGACGAGTTACTAGGACTACCGCCCGAGCGTGAGATCGAGTTTGAGATCTCACTAGTACCAGGGACCAGCCCCATCTCCACCGCGCCATACAGGATGGCACCGCGTGAGCTGCGAGAGCTCAAGTCCCAGTTGCAGAACCTTTTGGAGAAAGGTTTCGTGAGGCCCAGTGCGTCTCCCTAGGGAGCCTCGGTACTATTTGTGAAGAAGAAGGATGGGACCTTACGCCTTTGTGTGGACTACTGACAGCTGAATAGGGTCACCATCAAGAACAGATATCCGCTGCCGACGATCGATGACTTATTTGACCAGTTGCAGGGTGCCACGGTGTTTTCCAAGATCGACTTGAGGTCTGGATACCACCAGTTGAGGATCAGGGAGACCGACGTCTCCAAGACAGCTTTCCGCACCCGGTACGGACACTACGAGTTTTTGGTCATGCCGTTTGGGTTGACCAATGCCCCCGCTGCTTTCATGGATTTGATGAACCGGGTGTTTAGACCGTACTTGGACCAGTTCGTGGTGGTGTTCATAGATGATGTACTCATCTATTCTCGAGATCAGACGCAGCACGGACAACACTTGCGGATGGTTCTGGACACTCTGAGATGACGTAGGCTATACGCCAAATACAGCAAGTGCGAGTTCTGGTTGAGGGAGGTGACCTTATTAGGTCATGTGATCTCTGGAGACGGCTTGGCGGTGGACCCAGCCAAGGTCGAGGCAGTACTCAGGTGGGAGAGACCGCGTTCAGTCACTGAGATTCGTAGTTTCCTGGGACTGGTAGGCTACTACAGATGATTCATCAGAGGTTTTTCACAGATTGCGCGTCCTATGACACAGTTGACCCGGAAGGACGTGCCCTTCGCTTGGACAGACGCCTGTGAGGCGTGTTTTCTGGAGCTGAAGGAGAGGTTGACCTCGGCTCCCGTGCTCACCATCCCTGACAGTAGTGGCAGGTTCGTTGTGTACACGGACGCCTCCTTGCAGGGGTTAAGAGGTGTGCTCATGCAGAGGGGTCACGTTGTCGCCTACGCTTCGCGACAACTGAAGCCCCATGAGCATACCTACCCTACCCACGACCTAGAGTTGGCAGCTGTTGTCTTCGCGCTGAAGACTTGGAGGCACTACTTGTACGGTGAGACCTTCGAAATTTTCACAGATCACAAGAGCCTCAGATGCCTTTTGATCAGAAGGAGCTCAACATGAGACAGAGACGTTGGTTGGAGCTCCTGAAGGACTACGACTGCAGCATCTCCTATCACCCGGGAAAGGCCAATGTGGTGGTTGACGCCTTGAGCCGTAAGGCGCCCGCACACTTGGCCAGTTTACAGTTACAGAGTTGGAGCCTTTTGGAGGAGGTGGGCAGCTGGCGACTTCTAAAGTTACGAGGGTACTGTGGGGCAGTGACTGTGACACGGCAGACTAGGCCAGAGCTGATAGACCGCATCGTCACAGGACAGATGGCTAATCTGTACTTGCAGTCCTTGCGCGACAGAGTACTGTCGGGAGACCCGGGGGACTTCTCTTTCACAGACCAAGTGCTGCGCCTGAGGGGACGGTTGTGCGTTCCCAGAGACGAGGAGCTGTTGAGAGAGCTCCTGACTGAGGCACACGGTTCCAGGTTCATCATACATCCCAGAAACACGAAGATGTACCACGACTTGAGACGCGAGTTTTGGTGGAGGGGGATGAAGCGGGATGTGGGTGAATTCATGCAGCAGTGCTTAGTGTGCTAGCAGGTGAAAGCCGAGCATCAGAGGCCTGCAGGGCCGCTACAGTCGCTTCCAGTGCCAGAGTGGAAGTGGGAGAGCATCACCATGGACTTGGTGGTGGGCTTACCTGTTACCCAGCGAGGACACGACGTTGTCTGGGTAATTGTGGATAGACTGACGAAGACGGCACGATTCCTGCCGATCCGAGTCACTTTGGGACCAGCACAGTTGGCAGAGAGGTATATCCGTGATGTGGTACGACTACACGGAGTTCCGTGGGAGATCGTATCCGACCGGGATACCTGCTTTATGTCCCAGTTTTGGGCTGAGTTTCAGCAGGCCTTGGGGACGCGGTTAAGGTTTAGTACGGCTTACCACCCCCAGACGGACGGACAGTTTGAGCGCACGATACAGACACTTGAGGACCTTTTGCGTGCTTGTGTACTGGACTGGAGGGGTTCTTGGGAGGAGCACCTGCCCCTGGCGGAGTTTGCATACAACAACAGCTATCACTCGAGTATCGACATGGCTCCCTACGAGGCTCTGTACGGACGGAGGTGTACGACACCCTTGAGTTGGGTTGAGGTGGGGACCAAGTGGGAGGTTGGCCCCAGGTTGATTCGGCAGAGTCAGGAGGTGGTCGAGCAGATCCACAGGCGACTCCGCACTGTCAAGAGTAGACAGAAGAGCTACGCGGATCGGAAATGCAGAGAGGTGCAGTTCGAGGTTGGGGATCACGTCTTTCTTCGTGTTTCGCCCATGAAGGGCCTCCAGCGGTTTGGGGTGAGAGGGAAGCTCGCGCCGAGGTTCGTGGGGCCCTTTGAGGTCCTGGAGCGGGTTGGAAACGTTGCTTACAGACTTGCGCCCCCCCCTCGCAGCTTTCTGTTTAGTTAGACGTGTTCCACGTGTCCAACCTCAGGAAGTACGTAGCCGATCCCAGTCATGTACTGAGTCACGAGAGCGTCGAGGTGGGCGATGACCTGACCTACCCCGAGCGGCCAGTGCAGATTCTAGATCGAGACGTCCGCAGTTTGAGACGAAAGCAAGTACCCTGGTAAAGGTTTTGTGGAGGAGCCAGCGGCACGTGGAGGCTACCTGGGAGCTTGAGGCAGCAATGCGGGAGCGGTACCCGGAGCTTTTCGCGGGTGCATCTTTTAGGACCGGCTTCGGTCCTCTTTGAGTTTGTTATGGTTATTTTGACGTCTTTTCCGCGCCCTAGTTAGCGCAAGTTTCGGGGACGAAACTTCCTTTGAGTTTGTTATATTGTTATGAATGATCGCTCCAGACGTCTGGGAGGTGGCCCAGATGTCGGACACGACGTCTGGAATCACCTCCAGACGTCGGACCAGACGTCTGGGATCATTTCAAGACGTCTGGAAATCGGTTATTTTGGCACGATTGTTTCGTCTGCGTGCCTGAGCGCGTAGACCTGCGGAAATTCCCTCTCTCTCTTTTTCCCTCTCCCTCCTGCGCCCTCTGTCGCGCTCTCTCTCTCCTCCTCGCGCGGCCTTAAAAGGCCACGCCCTCTCCCTCACTCTCGTCACCTCCATCTCCTTCCTCTTCTCCTTCCAGCCAGTGCGCGAGAGCAAGCACGAGGGTGCAGCGGCAGCGACAGCCACGGTGAGCGTGGGAGGAGGTGCTGCGCGTGGGAGAGGCGCTCGGCTGTGAGGGCGAGCTCGCCGGGGCTGCTAGGGTCGGCTGGCGGGGGGTGCAGTAGGAGCGGAGAGACGCAGGGTGGGGGGGACTGCTGCGGCTCAAGCAGCAGGCGCATGAGGCACGGTGCGGCCGGGTGTCGTGAGCGGAGGGCGAGTCGCGCCCTGGTTCTGGAAACTTTTCCAGAATCAGACGTCTGGGCTTATAGCCAAACGGCGGGGGAGACGTCTGGAAGACTGTCCAGACGTATGAAAGGTGAGTTTTTTCGTCTTTCTTCCTTCCTTTCGACTGACCATACTGAGAGAGAGAGAGATGGGTATGTGCAGGTTCGGTGATTCGCCATCCAACGCGAATCAGACTTCTGGCTGTACTACCAGACGACGGGAGCGACATCCAGACGTCCGGGGTGACCATCGGACGTCTGGGAACTAGGCCAGACGCCCCCGCAGGCTTCTGGACGTCTGAGAGCCCACGCAGAGCAAGGTAATTCCTGATCCACTTTTTAAGACGTCTAGAAGAAGTTCCAGACGTCTGATTTTGCATTGTTTCGTCGTTTTCAACCCGTTTAGGGCCCGTTCGGGTTCCGTTTTCCGCGTTTCGAGTTGCGTCCTTTTCGAAATTAAATCCTCTACCCGTCTACAGTAGCTATACACTGTTTTGAGACACTCCTTGTGTTTGATTCTTGTGATAGGATCCCGTTCCGTTGCAGTCCCGGGGGTTGCGGAGGCACGCGGGATTCCCGACCACACCCCCAGTTCGCCTGTTGTAACCGGTAGAGTGGCTTTTAAGTATAATCTGTTAAATTATGGAACCATAAATAGAACCTAGGACATTGCATGAATCCTAGGAATGAGAAATAAATTGAATGATAGATCTAGGTGTTGCATGAATCCTAGGGCTGGAAAAGTAGATTGTACGATAGATCCTAGGATACGGCATGAATCCTAGGACGGGAAAACTAGTGAAATATATGAATACTGCAGTCTTGAAAAAAATGGAAAAGGACAAAAAGTTGCCTGTAATTTAAATTAACAGCTGCTTGTTATGAATAAATAAACATGATTGAGAACATGGATTGTAAGAACGTGAAACTGGAAAGTGAAACCTAAATGTTCTGAGTTGGAACCCTACAGGGAATTAGGAGTGGAACTCCTGGAAAGAGAAAGGAATGGAACTGAGAAAGAAAGATGTAGTTGTGTGCTGTCTCTTGGGTACGTAGTACCAAGGGAAGTACCTGTACCTATTTAGTGCAGAGTGGGGCCAGCCACCCCAGGGACCCGGGGTTAGGACTGGCCGCTCTGTACCGACTTGCTGGCCCTCGTGTACGTAGTACCGAGGAGAGCTACTCGTGTAAGGAGGGCACTAGCTACCCCACGGGCCCCGGGGTTCTGCTAGCCTCCTACACTGACTTGTTAGGCCCACTGGAGCAAACAAGGGTAGTCAGGCGAGGGTGCGCAGACTGTGGAGGGGCAAGGCCCCTTTTTGGTTACTGTGGAGGGGTTGGACCCGTATTACTGAGAGGGCTCTACCCTGTACTGGTTCCGTGCTGTGCTTTGGGCGCACCTGTTAACGGAAACGACTAACCGCGTGCCAGTGAGGGTTAGCTACCTGTGCATTTACCGCGCGTGCCGTAGTCACCGTTACGTCTGTCAGTGACCTTGGGGTGGTTGACTGAGAGTAGGATCACCACAGGGGACTCTCCTGGCCAGGAGAGCACCACATGCTACTTCTACTATTCGGAAAAGACTGCAATCAAGATCGTTCCCACGAGGAACATTCGAGATCAAGTGAAGGATCTGAGAAATAGATAAATTGTGAAACAATAGCAAGAAGTAAATAAAGGAAGAAAGAAAATTAAAACAGCTACTGTACACTTTACTATTTCTTTAGTTTAGCTGCCACTCTACTCAGCGTTTTGCTGATTGTTGTCGACGATTTTGTGCGGGTTTAAAGGATGTCACGTTGTAGTATAACCGACAAAAAGGCCAAACAAATATAAAGAATTTTATTACTCGAAGACCGGAGTATCCGAGGTCGATCACAGGGAGCAAATGGAATTTACTACTAGTCAAAATGTAATTGAACACTCTAATTTACTCAAAATATCAATTCAAATGTGAATGTATGCAATTAAAATTAATTAGGACAAAAATATAAAATTGGATGTCTGATCACAAGATCAGACGTCTTAAAAGTATTTCTCCTTTCCTTCTTCGTTTGCTTCTTTCTCTGCTTTCTTTCTTGTCTTGCGAAGCCTTCTTCTTCTTCTTCTTCTGCTTTCCTTCTTCTCCTGCGAAGGCTTCTTGCTTTCTTCTTCTTGTCTGTCTTGCTCCTTCTTTGTTTTCTTCTTTGGCTTGCCTTTCCTTCTTCTTCTTCTGTAGCGGCCAAGTCCTTCTTCTCCTGCGTTCAGCCTGCCTGCACAGGAGCAAAACCTAACCCTTCTCCCTCTACCCGCGCGTCTCTCTCTTAAGCAGTTCGCTCATGGACACTCTCCCAGAGCCACAGCCATAATCGGGCCGGATTGTACCCGGGACCAGGCGCACCTGCAGGTGGTGTGATGCGCGAGGAGTGCGTGGGCTTAGGTCGGGTCGGATCCACCAGGTCCGCGTGGTCAAGCCGTGGATGAGGCGGGTGTGGGGTCAGTGAGGGACCTCACCCCTATGCTTACGAAGGCAACCAGCTTAAAGCACAAATACAATTTATAGCGTACCTGAGTGTTGCAAACCCACGATGTGGGACTAAAGGGTCCGCCCTGATTTCCGGCGCGCCCGCAGACTCTCGTATGCAATTGCCCAAGCGAATGGCTCTGCTGGCGCTCCGTGCTGGGCTCACTCACCTCGCGACACTCGCGTGAGTCTCCTGCATCTGCAGCCTAGGAAACCTGATGCCTGGAGCTTCGTTGGAGCTTCATCAGAGGTCGTCCATGGCGGCAGCGGCTCAAACACTGTCATGCACAAAACAAGCCTCTCGGCCCAATCAGATCAGCTAGAGACCTTCGCCGTGGCACGGAGAATGCGGTGGACGATGCTGCAGGTTGCCGGTCGGCCTAGGCGTGCGTGCCTAGGTCAACCTGTGGCCGGAGATGGTGGGTTGTTCGGGGGGTGATTATGGAGGTCTGGAGTGGCAGTTGTGGGGTGGAGCGAGTTCCTGGTGGTGAGGCGGAGCTCTCAAGGTGGTTGGTGAGCCGGGTGGGGGGTTGGAATGGTGGAAGCGGCTCGCCGGAGATCGGTCGGTGATGTGGAAGATGAGGGTGGTCAGCGTCGGTCGAGGGGTAATCAGATGAGATAACAGGGGGAAAAGAGAGAGGAGAGGATGGAGAGGAGTTATAACCTAATTGTAAGGATGAAAGGGGACGGAAGGCGGACAGCAGTACCTGCTGTCGCCGAAGAAGATGATGCCCAGTGGGGGAGAACGGCGGCGATGACGGGGCTGAGGCAGCGTGCGCGGGTACTGTGCGACGCGGAGGGAAGTCAGGAAGCTAACTCTGCCACTGGTTTTGTGGCAGAGCGAAGAGGGAGGAGAGGGGGACTCGCCAGAGCTTGCTAGGACTTTTGGCCGGGCAGGAGGAGACAAATTGGGGGTGGACACTCGGCCAAATCAAGCTCGCCTTCTGCGGCAGGGTCTGGGGTGTCTTTTATAGGTGCTGGCCGCTCCTGTCAGTGCGTGGAGAACGCGCCATTAGGTCTGCCGACTTGCCGGAGTTGGAAGGAAGGTGGATACCCAAATCTCTCGTGCGTTCGCATGAGAGATTGGGTTCACACCAGCGATTGTAATTGGCTTTATAAGGAAGGGAATTCCTCAGAGAATCCTCCTTCCATTTCTGGGAGGGAATCTCTGAGGGATTAGAGAGCAATCCCTCTCTGAACCTCGCCGGAGCTCGGTTCTGCCCTAGCAATGGTGGAAGGACCGGTTTGCAAAGGAGGCGAAGAACCTAGGGGGCTCTCTGCAAAGGTATTTAAAAGATAGGGACCAATTTGTGATTTGGGTGTACTAAATTGCAAAGTAGGTCAAGATGACCTCTCCTTAGGTCCAAATTTTGGTACAAACCTAATTTGGACCTAAGGAATCCAATGGCGAAGTTGGATTTCAGGTTTGACCTCATTTGACTGGAAATTTTGCGTAAAAACCTAAATTAGGTTAATTGAAGAGCTAGGACCCTAATCTAGGTCAAACTAGGTTCCAAAGGCCAAATTAAGTGTTCTAAACCCTAGAGGATGTTTTTCCATGATTTTTAGAGGGTTTAATTGCTTTTTGTTCTGACCGTAACCTTGTTAATTTAAGCGGGTCTGTTTTAGGGTTACCAAGTGTTATTTAGTTCTTAGATTGCACATAAACCCATTTCTGATTGACTCAACCCACTTTTTATCTTATTTGGACCATTTGACCTATGTTTTGATTCTGAGAAATCCCGTTTATGTACTGAAATGGTAAAATTGCAGTTTTAACCTTTATTTCATATTTTCTTCTCAGAGCACTTGTTCCTTCAGTTAGGCCTTCTTCCAGGTTATGTAGGAGCTTTTATCTTCTTTATTGGGTCAAAATGAGCTAGTTATGGCTCATGATGAGGCTCTCATCACTGATGTGTTACACTCGTTACCTTTCAGGACCAGGTGTTGAGCAGCCAGGGTCAGCAGCTGCAGAGGATGCTGGGCCGAGTAGG
This sequence comes from Thalassia testudinum, assembly GCA_037157565.1. Lineage (NCBI taxonomy): Eukaryota > Viridiplantae > Streptophyta > Magnoliopsida > Alismatales > Hydrocharitaceae > Thalassia > Thalassia testudinum. The sequence goes on from JAZHRO010000078.1 coordinate 24,094,698, forward strand.
GTCCAGTAGAGTTACCACTGTTCTCTTGTACCTTTTTTTTTGGTTCCACTGTAGTGAGTAGTTCTTGTTTCCGCTGTACTTTTCTTTACCTGTAGTTCATATTATGTTATGAATGTTCTACTGTTGTGGTGGTATATACTGTAGTGGTTTCTTTCTTTACAGCTATATTTTCTTACTGTTAGTTATATTCATGCTGAATGTGGTTTATTTTACTGCTCTTTTGTTTACTTCCTCGTTGGACGACCAAGTCTTGGGGTTAGTCGAGTCGGTCTGGTTCTCGTGTCTCGTAGGGACTCGGGAATCGGGTCGTTAGAGAAACCCTTCATATTTCCTTTGATGAATCTCCTCACTCTTTCTCTATTGATCGAGTCAATATGGAAGATGAAGATTCTTCTATTGATGTATCTAACATCCCAAGCTCCAATATCCATAATCTTCCAAAAGATTGGATATATCAAAGGGATCATCTCAGAAATCAAGTCATTGGAAGTGTTTCCAATGGCGTTAAAACCCGATCTCGTTTTAGTTGCTCTTTCGATCTCTCCTTCTTTGTATCTCAAGTTGAACCAAAGAGTGTCGAGGAGGCATGCTCCGAAGAACCTTGGATGATGGCCATGTAGGAGGAACTCAACTAATTCTAAAGGAATAAAGTTTGGGATCTAGTACCTAAGCCTAAAAGGCAAACGGTAATAGGAACCAAATGGGTATTCCGGAACAAGTTGAATGAATTTGGTATAGCCATTCGAAACAAGGTTCATTTGGTAGCACAAGGGTACAACTAAGAAGAAGGAATTGATTTTGATGAGACCTATGCTTTCGTAACTCGACTCGAATTAATTTGCATGCTTCTTGCTTATGCCTCCTTCCTTGGCTTTAAACTATTTCAAATGGACGTTAAGAGCGTGCTTCTTAACGGATTCATTAAGGAGGAAGTTTTTGTAAAACAAACTCCTCTTTTAAGTTTCATGATAAGCCTCATTTCGTCTATAAATTAAATAAAGCACTATATAGTCTAAAGCAAGCTCCTAGAGCTTGGTATGAGAGGCTCAAAGACTATTTATTAAAAGAAAACTTTTCTATAGGGGAAGCTGATTCCACATTATTCATTAAAAGAAAAGGAAAAGATATTTTATTAGTTCAAATATATGTAGATGATATTATCTTTGGTGCTACTAATGAATCTATGTGTAGAAAGTTGTCAGAGATTATGCAGGAAGAATTCGAAATGAGTTTGATGGGTGAACTCAAGTTTTTCTTGGGTTTACAAATCACTCAACTCGAATTCGGGACCTTTGTGTGTCAATTAAAATACACAAAGGAGATGCTGAAAAGATTTGAAATGGCAAAAAGTAAAGGGAAGAACACTCCTATGAGTGTCACAACTTCCCTAGACTTGGACGAATCAGGTACGCCCATAGATCAAAAGCTCTATTGTAGCATGATTGGATCTTTACTGTATTTAACTTCCAGTAGACCTGACATTTTATTTAGTACCTGCTTATGTGCTAGGTTTCAATCAAACCCTAAACAATCACACTTAAATGTTGTAAAACGAATATTTAGATATCTAGTTGACACATCTGATTATGGCTTATTCTACCCTAAGAGTCCACAATTCAACTTAGTCACATATAGCGATGCAGACTACGCAGGTAGCTGCACCGATAGGAAGAGTACTGGTGGGACGTCTCAATTCTTGGGCGAATCACTAATCTCTTGGTTCTCAAATAAACAATATAGTGTAGCCCTATCAACCACGGAGGCTGAATACATAGCCACCGCTCTAGCATGTTCCTAAGTGCTATGGATGAAAAATACTTTGAAGGATTTTAATTTGATATTTAATAAGATAAAAATATTATGTGATAATACTAATACTATCAACCTCTCGAAAAAACTCGTACATCACTCCCGTACAAAGCATATTGATGTTCGACATCATATTTTGAGGGATAATATACTTAAGAGAGAAATCGAGGTTGAATTTATTTGTACTGAATTGAAATTGGCTAATATTTTCACTGAACCTTTGAATTATGATCGTTTTAATTACATACGTAGGAAACTAGGCATATGTAAGCTAAATGATATTTGAAGAATTTATTGACTTAGTAGAATTTTGTTTGTCATGAACATAGAAGGAGCCTTGACTTTACCAAGTTAAGAACCTTCAAACATAGTTCAAACATCAAAATGCATATTCTGTGCAATATCAAACGTCTGATTAATACTACAGATGTCTTATACTTAAAAATTCGACGTCTAGAGATGTGGAACAGACATCGATTTTATATTTGAGAAGAATTGAGAAAAGTGCTATTCCAGATGTCCGTTATCATGCACAGACATCTGGATAGTCATCCAGGTGTGTTGACAGACGTCTATTTAGCATCAGGATTTGGATTGGGAAGCCTGGATTCAGTCGTCTGATGATTTAGTTAGACATTTTGTAAGTCGTTTGATGAAAAAATCAGACGACAACCTGTAGCTTTAGGGTGAGATCCAGGAAGGATTGATTTCAGAGATCAGATGTTTAATTTTCACTTTAGACATCAGTTTGGTCGTCTGATACAGAAATCAGACGACAACTTGGAGAATAAACCATTTTCCAGGAAGGTATGCCTGCAGAAATCAGACATCTAAATTATTAATTAGACGTCAGATTAGTTGCCTGATATTAAAAACATATGACGCCATCAAAAGGGTTAAAATCCCCATATGGCCAATCCTGACGTCTGACGACATCAGTAGACGTCTGATCTGGCCAAATATACCATTTCGCGTCTATTTTCTAGATGGTTTTGCAATGAAAATTTCCCCAACTTCAAGGAGAGACTTGCTCAACCCCTTGGGGTATAGAAACCCACTCATTGAGGTCCCACTTCCCCCACGCTCGAAATCCCTAAAACCTCAAATCCCTCTCCTGCCTGACGACCGCCGGCTGCAAGTTGGTGCTGCCCATCTCACCGATAGACAACTGCTCCACCTCCTCGACGACTAGCGGTGCAACTGCTTTCTTGCGCGCGTGCCCCTCCATGGGTATAACCTCTTAAACCATTAGGGTATCTCCTTCCACGGCTTTGATCAAGTCCTTTTAAAGCCCTCAACTTGTTTTTCTTTCTCTCTCTTTGATTTATAACTCGTTTAAGGTTTCCTCTTCCATCGTGCTTCTTTTGCCCTAGGAGCTAAAACCCTAGAACAAAACCTAGAGCTTAGAACTTGTTTTTTTATATAGCTTGAATGAATGTCTTTTTGGATGTTAATGGCAAGGGTATTACCTCAAGTGGCTTGAGTTCAAAGGTATATTGCCACAACATTATGGTAGGTTGTATTGCCTCAAGGCATATTGCCACACAAATTTTTTCCGTTGTTTTCAGGTATGGCCACTATATTGCCTTATTGGTTGAATGATTGGTGTGGAATTGTTTTTGTAGGTGTCCTATCCTAAAACACCAAACCCCTCCCTCCAAAACTAACCCACCCAACCTACCCAAAATGCCTCCCCATTGGAAGCAAGCCGAGGGCTCTTCCACCTCCTCTTCCACCTATTTGGTTGACCAACTACGTGGCGACATCGCTAGACAGCGATTTCATCGCTTCGCAAATGCCAAAGTCAAGTGTCCTCGATTCATTGTATGGAATGACTTTGCCCATCTAAACCTTCGGGAACATTTTGAAACCCTTCATCTCTTCCACTATTTTGATCAACAGTTCCACTCTGGCGTTGGAACTATTGGTGTGTTTCCTAATCTTGTCTGACTTTTCTATGCCAACATCGTTGAAGACTGCAACAACGATGAACTTGAGTTACATACCCGTTTATTTGGCCGTGAAATCCATATCACCTCTGATTCTATTTCCACCCTTCTTGCCATCCCTAATGAGGGAAATGATTTCAATGACATTCTGAGGCAATATGACTCAGAAGTCATCAATCAAGAATTAGTCCTACCTGAAAGATATGTAGAAAATCTTGGTACCCTACCATGTAAGAACCTCAAACCTCTTCCCTGATTACTTTCTCGCCTTTTTGGGTGGGACCTAAATAAATCTGGAGGTTTTGACTATATCTCGTGCTAACACAAGGCACTCCTTTTTGCTGTCATACGTCACATTCCCTTCAACTACTACCACCTCATTGTTTGTGTTATGAATGAGGATCATGGGGCATCTCTACCATTTGGGTCCATTTTATCCAAGATTTTTGCAAGTCATCAAATTTCCATCAATGACCAGTCGGTTGATAAAAAGATTGAGCCCTACAACTAGGCCACAACCGCCAAGATGCACATTCTTAGAGAGCATCTTGAGCCAACCGAAGAGCCCACTGAAGAATAACCACTTCCACCCTTTCTAGATCTCCATGAAGAACATCCTCTTCACATAGAAGCCCTCAATCGAGCTTTGATGAGACATGGGATCCTGCCACAGATTCCATCTCCTCGGGCATCTCTCTCTTGTTGCGAAGAACTGGAGAGATGTATACTTATATGCGAAGTATGCGCCGCGACATCGACGAACTTCGTACTGACATTCACAATCTGTAGATGGGTCAAGGACCCGTTCGCCGCTGCCGCTGCCATGATCAAGAAGACTAGTTCAGTTCTTTTGTTTTCCCTCTTTCTATCTTTCCATGTTGGGTTGTATTAAGGGGGCTTTGACCCGATACTTATACATATATTTTTGGGAACAATAGCTAGTCTGTGCTTAGGGCACATACATTCTTTTCCTAGTTAGTTTACTTTAATGCTTTGCCATTTTTATTATACTTCAGCATGTAGATTTTATTACTGATCTCCGCTTTATAAATGTCACTTGAAGTTTAAGATTCAACCCCTTTCAAAACCCTTCATGATGATATTCAAAAAAGGGGAGAAGAACTTAGGGAAGAACTTAGGAAATGACATGAAAAGTTACAAAAAATCTTTTTAAAATTGGTATAGATTACTAAGTACAACTTTTAGAGGGAGAAAATAAGAACCTGCAGATATATTTTGAAAATCATCAATTAGGGAGAGATTGTTAGTTCAACCCCTCATAAATAATGTTTTGATGATTTTACGAAATAAAGAAAAAGAGATAAAACATAAAAATAGCAAATTTTTCTCTATAATAACACAATTGCATGTTTCATGGAGTTTTCCAAGTCGGAGGATTAAAAGCATGAAGACTAGTTTAGCATAAGTGTTGTCATAGGTCATAGGCCTTTTATGCAAACTTTCAAAGGTTGTAATCTTTATTTTATTTGAGTATAGAGATGTTGTAAAGAGCCCTCAAACATAACTTATAAATAGCTATCTTAGGCTCTCTACAGTTAGGATAAATTAGAAACAAAATCCTAACACTAAGACATAAATCAAATGTCCATAACAACTGTTAGACGTCTGATTTTCAAGTTTAAGATGTTTGATCATTGTTTCAGACGTTTAATTGCTTATATCATTGCCTTTAATTCTGACTTCTTGGCATCAGTTGAAGCAACCTTCTATCAGACGTCCATAACCTTATCCAGACGTTGAATACATTACCTGGACATCCTTAAACCAACCGTTAGACTCAAGTGCCCATTTTCTCTTTGTTATAACAGGCAAATACACTTTTAGACGTCTGGACATATCTCCAGATGCCTATCAATGGATCGTTGCCCATTTATTTCTATGCAAATTTTATTAGAAACCAAATTTCAACTTTTAGATTACTGAGGCATGTCCTTATTAATTTTCCAGACGTCTAGGAAATCCGGTAGACGTCCAGACTAACGTCTGTTCCTTAAAATCTAGAACCTTGTTTGGATTTGATCAAAATAGGAACGAATCCACTTATAATTAGACGTCCAATATTTTTATAAGATGTCTTATATGAATATATCAGATGTCCCTATTTCGATCCAATGAAAACAGTAAGCCTATCTAATAGAATCAGACCTTCATAATTGTAATTAGACGTCTTACAGGATGTTTGAACCGAAAATTAGACGTTTGATATTACTGTTAAATTCATGATTGCTTTGATTTGTGTTAGATTTCATCCCAATCTCTTGAGACTTGCCTCCAACGGCTAGGCGACCTCTCCCAAGCCTTCGTGAAGGTTCCAAACTTGCCTATAAATAGACTACAACCACTCTTAGGCAACATACACCTCTTGAGATTCAATTTTCTTAGAAAATCACTTGCTCACTACTCTTTGCTTCCTATTGCCCTTGTGCTGTGCCAACACTCTGATTAAAGGCCAAACTAATACTCCCGGTGTACATCATTCTGCTGATTCTCAGAGAGTTCTTTTTATGCTTAATAGATAAGGAAGTCATTAATATTTTGGGGTGTTCTATAGGTGTTGTTTCATTCTTATTCTATTATTGTAGTCTGGGTATCCAGTTTGTCAAGTCCCTATCTCTTCATTATGAAGGGAGAAACCTCCATTTAGGGATCAGAGGTGGGATTTGTAATTGAGGTACACTACCCTCGTTTAAGTAGTGTGGTTAGTGGATTGATGATTTTGTGATCGAAAATCCTAAGTCAAGGGATTGGCTTAGGTGGTGGTTTTCACTCGTTTTGGGTTTCCACCTAAAAATCTTGTGCCTCTTTTTGTGCTTGTATTTTGTCTTACAATATTTTCTAAATTCACTATTCACCTCCCTTTAGTACAATTTCACTAGAGACCTACAGGCATCTACCATCCCAACCCATACCCAACCCTATCAATCAAAGGAACCAATATCAGGGCGAATATCTAAATCTAAACCACACAAATCAGCCTCTCATTAACTCTGTGCCTCAACACCAACCCAGTTTCCATGAACAACAGGCCCCTCAACCTCCTCCCAGGAATAACCAAACTGTAATTGTAGTTACATTGAGGAGTAGGAAAACAACAACTGATCCTGGGCCTTCGCATCAAAATGATGAAACCCACTCTCAACCAATGCATGTTGACTGTCCTAACACCATTCAGGAAGAAAAAGAAAACCCAATTTCACAAGACACAAGTCTTGTTCCTTTTCCCAAAGCTCTCCACTCCACCAACAATAGAAAGAAGAAATCTGAGCCCACGACTGAAGAACTCATGGACTTATTCGGGCGATCAACATTCCTCTCCTAGATACCATCAAATACATACTTGCCTATGCCAAGTTTTTGAAAGATATTTACACTCCTAAAAGGCAGACTAAAAACCTAGGACAAGTCATCTTTCAGAGACAGTAAGCTCTATCATATAGAGCAAGTTGTCTCCTAAGATGAAAGACCTGGGTGCGCCTTTGATTTTAGTAATTATTGATGATACCATTTTCAACCATGCCATTCTTGATCTCGGTGCCTCAGTCAATATCATCCCCACAATTTTATTCGAAGGATTTAAAATCGGTGATCTCAAACTTGTCAAGGTTACCTTACAATTAGCCGACAGATCTATAATCAAACCTTGGGGGATTATTGAGGATATTCTCATCAAAGTTCAGAACTGTGTCTTCCTTGTAGACTTTTTGGTCATTGACATTAAGGTACTCGAATCTTTGATTAACGCCCCTATCATCCTGGGATGACCTTTTCTAGCCACAACAAAAGCTAATATTAACTGTCATTCAGGAAAAATGGACATTACTTGCAATGGCCAAACAATCACTTTAGATATTTTTAAATTCTCTAGGAGATTCCATGATAATGATAACTTCTTTGAGGACTCAGATACTAAAATATCCAATTTGGTGGAGGAAACGATGTTGATAGATACCCTCCCCAACCATAATTTTTCAAGGATTCTGACTTAGAATCAGTAGTCGGCGAAATCTATGACTTGGAGCCTTGTCTTCAATTACAATCTCTTCCTGATTATCCACCTAACCCACCCACTCTAAATTCACCTTACCCTTGCAGACTAACCTCACCCAACCCTCATCACACAAACTTCTCTCCCATTCCCTTTCCCTTGGACCTACCACCCGACCCACCCGAGTATGGCTTTCATCATGAAGTCAAACCATGGCCAGACTCAAGTCATTCTTCCATTTTTCCATCCCATTTTGATCGCTATATTTTTACCAATCATCTTTCAGGGGATCCAGAGGAAGACCTTTTTCATGTGGGCATTCAAGTGTCTAATTTTCTCCATGACTGTCCATCTTCCATGCATCGCTTCACGCACGGCTAAATGGTGTAAAACATAACACTGGATGGGAGGTAACTCATCATTTTTACTGCTTTCATTTTATCTTTCTTTTCCTAGGTTTTGCACATCCTGAACTCGATCGTTTTTCACTAAGGTGATCTATTTTCTCTCCTAATGCATGAGGACATGGCATATCATAAGCATGGGGGATGTTTTCTTAAATTTTGTCGATCGATTTAGGATTTTCAAAACCTAAAAATATTCAATTTTTCTTTTGCATGCATCTTCATAACAAAAAAAATAATAAAACCTTTTGAGGAAAATTTTTGAAAATTGAGACTAATGTTGAAGAATCATTTTAAGGTACAATAGGATTTAATCTTTAACAAACTAGGGACCAGGATGCGGATTTGATTGTTAGAATTTCTCGATCTATTTTTAGACTAGATCAAGTATCTCTCTAAATTCTACCTGAACTCATGATGATTTAGGTGATTTGATCTCTTTTTGTGACCTAGAAATTACTTGGCTTAGTTTCCGACCCAAAAACTTACGTCTCTTGCAAAAATTATTGTGTCAAATTCCACACATAGCCAACACCTAAAAATAAATTAGAAAAATTAGAACAACCCTTTATTTGGTTTTAGTGAAATCTAAAGCAAATGATTTGTTTGAGTTCTCACCGCCAAGGAAGAAATGCCTCCTTTGAGGATGTGATGTCAACATGTTACCACCTCGACGCTACTCTATATCTATATTTCATATCTTTAGATGAAGCATTAAGGGGTATTTTACAGCTTAAGTGTCTTGGATGGCGCTCTACCCTCTACCCAAAGTGTCAGAGCAAGAGCTTCAGTTCGCTTGGAGCATGCCTTTATACCGCATTGTGTTTTAGGGTTGTGAGCTCTTGGGTGATATCTTTGATAGTACTATTTCGAAGTGCTGGCACTGGAGCCCCCTTGAGGATTGGTAACGGAATGATGATCCCGACACATCTGTTATAGGACTCAGTTATGAATAAGAATGGGGGAGAAAAAAAAGTTAAAAAAAAACACGACCTTATAAATGTTGGCATTCACAAAGCACTGGCATAAGGTTTTAAAGGATTATGCAAGTTGCGATTCAGATTCAAGAGCCAAGGAAATCCCAACTACAAAATAATTTCGGGTCATTTGAATTAACAAGGAGTTAACTTGTGAGTTTTTGAAGGATACATTGGTCCTGATTCATCTAACTTATTGGATCCAAAGATGAATCCTGATATTTTATCCCTAACAAATCTCGTGCCTTTCATGTTTTCAATCAATTAAGGTCTCGTTATGTCCTCAAAAGTAAAAAAAAAAAATTCCCAAAAATCCATTTTATGAAATTATTTTGCTAAGAGACTAACAAAAGATAAACATGGGGGTGTGATAAGCATCAGTTTATCAGCATTCTTATGCCCTAAAACAGATCTAGCTTTTAGGATTTTAGCTCCGCAAATGGGTTTTCAGGATGCATTTAGGCATTTACCTAGGTTAGGCATGCATTGCATTTTATTTATATTTTTGATGTGTTTATTTGAGTGTCAAGGATAGGTAGAAAATCAGATCCCACATAACTTGGCACTCAGGAAGGTAGAAGATGGAGAAGCACCTATTAGCTGGATCTAGCTCATCCCAATTGGATCCCAGCTCATTCCAATTGTATCAACTCATCCTTAGCTTCATTTAGCTCACCTCAGCTGAATGGTAGCTCTAGCTAGTTCACCTCAGCTCCATTCAGTTCACCTCAGCTGGATGGCAGCTCAAACTAGCTCAAGACAGCTGATCCCAGCTCTATTCCAGCTCCTCTAACTTAGATTAGTTCACTGTAAGCTGAACCTAACTAGGACTAGCTACTACCATCAACTAGGTAGAATTAATTAGCTAAAGAAGTCATCAACCAGCTCAGGCTAGCTCAAGTCTACCTCCTAGAGGATCAACTCAACTCAACTTAATTTAGCTGAGCTACCTAACCTAAGGTAGCTACTCCAGCTAGTTGGGTAATCTTCGGTAAGACTAGACCTAGCTCACCTCAGCTCAGATTAGCTTGGCGTAGCTACTAGTAAAGAACTAGCAAGCTAAGCTAGCTACTGAGCTCCACTTCAGCTACTTTCAGCAGACATTAGCTCTAGTGCAGTCTTTTATAGCTCCCTCCATCTCTTCTCCTTTAAAACCCTAGCTATCCTACCTCCTACCCTACTCCCTACTATCTAAGTTAGCGAAGCTAGCTTATCTTAGCTAGTCCACCTTTATGGCATCCAATCTTAACCCTAACACTCCACCTAATTAACTCCACCAACTAACCTTACCTAAGTCCACTTAAGCTACCACCACTCCACCTCATTTTTGGCACCAACCCTACACAACCCTTCACCCCTCAACCACCACCAAAAGCCACCTAAAGGTAGCACCAAAACCACCTAATAACTACCCTTAGAGTTGGTGCCAAAATGAACCCCAATCCCAACCATACACCTACATCCACAATCAATCCCAACCCTACACCTAATCCACCTTCTAGAAACCCCCAAGTTGGCACCAAAATAGAGGTGTCTCTCTGCTCATGGATGTCCACCAAGGGGTGGAATCAACCCATAACCACCCCCTTTGCATCCATTAAAGTGGCGCCAACTAACCTAGGTCTTAGGATCAACTAACCACCCCCATCTAGCCATCCTAGAACTCCAATTAAGCCACGCCAACTACCCTCCATCCACTCATATATCTACCCCCCATAACCACCATCATACACCCATCTTCTTCCTTAGTTTTAGTTCCACCATAGCCACCTAAACCTACAGTCAAGGAGAAGAAGAGAAGAAGATCAAGGGGGCAACCACCCGCCCCCTTGGTGCCTTCTTTCTCCATCTTCCTCTCACTTGTGCCACGCCAAGAAGGAGGATTTCTTCACTTAGAGGGGATGGTCAGGCAAGAGGAGGAGCAAGGTGGTTGACGCCCACCTTGGAGGATAGCTTGGAGGAGGACTACTTGAAGAAGAAGCCAAGGAGAACTCTCTTCAAGTGTGGGGCAACTACACTTGGAGCAAGGGCCATCCAAACTTCAACTAAAGGTATCTTTATTTAATCTTTGTATTAGCTAGTAGTTTACTATTTTTTTGTTAAGAAGCATTCTTCTACCTATACTCTACTTGCTAGTAATATAAAGTTTTCAATTGCCTTCTAATTCTTATTTTCTAGTTAGTGTGTTTTTCATGTTCTAAGTAATCTTAGTGCACAAACTCCTCTTCTAATTACCCTAGGTGCACTTGCCTAGGGTGAGCTTAGAAGAGAGGGCTTCATTCTTGTCACTTAGATGTAGATTTATCGTAGTTCATTTTCGCTTTTCAAATACCCGATTGTTTTAAAAACCCTAAAAACAACAAAACGAAAAAATACAAAAATATATGTGTTGATTTGAGAGGCGAGAGAGAGAGAGAACCATTTTTGTGACTAACAATTTGACCTCCTTGGATGACCTAGATACCATATCTAGGAATTATAAATTTTAAAAGTTGATTGCAAAGATACGTGTCTCAACGACAAACTCACTTTTTACAAAATCGCGTGTTTTTGATATCAGTATACCAATATATTTCACCATGTATTTTGATATCAGTATACCAATATATTTCACCATGTAACCTTCGCAGTTCACCAATGTTTGCTTCATGCTAGTAGTCCATCACTACTCGAATTCAAGACTAGAGGACACAAATACTCAAGTCATGACTCATAATCATTCCTTTAATTTAATATGCATCATGTCAAAAGACCTACTAATCTTTGGATAGCCTTTAACCATGACATCCCAAAACATTATTACGCTAGCAGCTATGCACGTAGACTCAACATTATTTAATGTGTTCAACCATCATCAAGTTTCACGACTCGACTTCTTAATAATGCCTTATTAATTGACTAAGTGGTGCTTACTTATCATAGTTTCTAGATCTTTTCCTCAGTTGCTTTTATTAACCATAGATCTGTCCTCAACATTCATAATTCCAAAACATATGATGAAATTAAAGTATGGGGACGACGTTCGCTGACGCATTTGGGTAAAGACGTTCATTGTAGCACGTTTAGGACGTCAATTTTAAATAAAGAATCGGATGTGAGTACGAGTGTTGAACACAGGGAGGTAAAGTATTGAATCCGCTAATCGCTTTTGTGTCACAAAAATATTGCTTTTGATTTGCTTGCAAAAAGAAGAGAATGAGAAAGAGAGAGATAGGGAGAGAGAGAGAGAGAAGAATAGGGTTAGAGAATCATGATGTGAATAATATATCAAAGATGCATTCTATTGATTATCAAACGTTATGATGAACAAAAAATAGGTGAATGCTTCAAATGAAAAACATGTACTACACTATCACATAAAATAAAACTAAGACAAGGAAGAAGACAGCGTCAAGGCAGCCACAATGGTGGAGGAGCTTCCATTGGCGGCTCGGCGGCTTCAAGACCTTGCTCAGAGCTCTAGAAGGTGCTGGTAGCTCTTGGGTGTAAACTTGGTGCAAATGGGAGGGGTAGGGCCCTTTTTATAGTAGAGGAAAGGGCTCAAATTTGTCATTGGGTCAACAGCGACATTCAAAATGTTGCTAAAGACCTACTGCATCCGTCGCCCTTGCCCCTATCCTCGCTCCTTCAATGCTCCAGCTGCCTCTGTGTGCTCCTCGCGGCATGTTGCAAGCGCATGTGCTGGAGCACGCTATGCACCCCACCTTGCTGCCGCTGCTATCGTGCCACACTGCTGCGTGCGCGCATGCACTATGCATGCGCTGCCACACTGCGTCGCGCTTCAATTGCAAAATTGGGTGTGGTGAGACTCGATCCTACGTCTGATGGTGGCGGGCTGGCATCATAACCAATGCGCTAGGGATGTGCATTGGTTCATCTTTGTGCAAGCGCTCGCAGCTCTTCAGCTGTCCGATCTTAGATTGGACGGCTTATATTACTAGATGGCACCACGTGGCGACATCTGGGCCGTCCATCTTCTTTCTATTGTAGAAGATGCCACGGTGCTCATATCGCGATGATTCCCATGCTGCCGAACTGCAATCGTCATTTTGGATCCATCCGTATGGTTGGATTTTTCATCCAAAACCCATAAGGATGTCGCATTGCCCCCTGGCCATTGATCTTTCTTGGACTTGATGTAAGAGCTACGGAGGTTGGAATGAGGTGATTTTGAGTCCATTGGACTCCATTTGTCGATCCGGATCCATTCGTATAGTCCGATTGCTCATTTAAGACCTGTTTCAAAATGGACTTGTGCACATGGTCATTAAGCATTGATTCTAAGCGATTAAAATGTAAAGATCAAGAAATATGCATGCAATGCGGCCAAGCCCATTATAATATGTCATTATCGCATAGGTACCCTCAAAATTGACTAATTGATGTTATTACACTAATAATTGTAGAGTCATCATACCCCCATGCTTACCCCTTGCTAGTCCCTAGCAAGGTTTAATCTAAATGATATTTACAACTAAAATTAGGAATTGATCATTTAGGTAGAAGTTGCTTGTCAACAGGAGGAAATTTCTACTAAGAACCTAACTCACTAAGACTCAACAGTGCCCGGGCTGCTTGCCAAAAAGCTGACCGCCCGAGTCCTCGCCTTATTATATAATTTTTCTTTTTCATCTTTTCTCTTTTTTTTTGAATTTTTGGTGTTGAGGATTTCGAGGTAACTTTTTACAGCTACCCGATCCACCCATGACTCGAAAAGGATTCTTAGTACTAAGCATCTTATTGTGAAAGTGATAGATTCACTCAACGGTAATTAAAACGGACTTCGAGTTTCTGCACCCCTAGGTGACTTGAAAGATAAAATGTTGCCTAAAGGTGTATCTATATGACCTGTAGCTTTATACTAACTTTTTATTTTTGTGGGGTCAACACAAGGGCAAACTCAATGTACATCTTCCTGGATTATGCTACTTCCCTGTTTCTTCCTTAAGTGTTTTGGAATTCTTATGCATTTTATGAGCTGGGATCTTGACAACCAGCCAATGGACTGTTACCCATGATAACTTGCCAGCATACTCGTGCGTTGAAGTGTGGCTTATTTCTTTTTTTCTTTTCTCCTTTTCTATTTTCTTTATTATATTTTTTTAAGTAGGTGGCTTTCTTGATCTAAGATTTACCTAAAGGCAGTACTGAAAGAGAATGGTCCTGTGGTTGGGCTTTGGACAACCTGCCAATAGGTTGTTACCCATGACAACTTGCTAGCCATACCACCCTAGAAGGTTCATTAGCTACCCAATTTTTGTTAGAACCGCCAATGAGTGAATCGGTGCAAAACGTGTGTAGATGCTTAGACTAAAAATTACCCCAAATCAGAGGGTGGGTTGATAAGTCATATACTTATTGATGAGCCTATATTTGTAGGCTAATTAGTTACTTAAATGCTTAGAAATTAGATTAATATTGACATATAAATAACATGCAATAAGATGTAAATAGATTAGTCAAATTATTCACTTATTTGCATAATTCATGCATTGCATTCATATCTAAATACATTTAAAATTCATGCATTGAAATAATTAGTCTTCAGGTTGCATTACATGCATGTATTAGAATTAACATTTTATGTGAGGGTTTGAAGATAAATAAGCCATCATTTCATTTCTTATTTTATTAATATATTTTTTTTCTTCAACGGCTACTGCAGCTGCACGAATTGCATGAAATGATGGCTGCAGTGAAGACAAGCAGAGAATGTGGATCTTGATCCTCCAAATTAAAGCTGTTGCAAATACAAAAGAGAGTGGGAGATAGTCGGGCTAGGGGAGGCCATCATCCCATTCCACCACCGCAGGCCTCCACGGCCAAGCTTCACCACATCGTGGGCTGGCAAGGTGACAGCTTGCCACGCCAAGCCGGTGGACTCGTGCCAACACCATGCACGTGTCTTCGATGGCCACGCAATCATCACCGTGCTTCACCACTGTGCACCCTCCCCTGTTCACCGTCAACACCACCGTAGCCACACACCAGCAGTCATCCACGCGCGTTTAAGATGTCTGGGAATGTTCCCAGATGTCTGAAGCCCCTCCAGCACCACCTCCATCTTCATTTCCCCTTTGCTTCTTCTTCTTTTCCCTCTGTTTTTCCTCCACCAAAAAGAACCCATCACCTCCTCGCCGGACCACCTTCACCAGACTGCGCGCATAGCCTCTACGCTGCCATCCTCGCCATCTTTGTGCACTCCACTGCCACTTCCAGCATTGGCACCCCCAGCGTGTAGCATCGCTGTTAGCGCTGCAACCCCCCATCTCTACGCTCACGTAGTAGCTGTAGCTGCAGCAACACGCGTGCGACCGCACTCCTCTAGCAGCACCTCTGCCTGTGTGCTATAGAGCACATTCTCCAGCACCTCTGCCCGTGTGCTACAGAACACGTCCTCTAGCAACTTCCCTGAGCATGCCCGCGCATCCTCCATTAGCTCCCCATGCACACCACGCCTCCACGCACGTGTACGACCCTTCAGCAGCGCCTTGCCTTCACACACAGAAGTAGTAGAGACAGCCACCGTCGCCACTTCTGTCCTCCGCCCGACCACCTTTGGCCACCTTGCGACTCGCCATCGCCACCGTCACGAAGCCCTCGATCCACTCCACCTCTAGTGAGCTCCTCGTGGCCAAACTCAACCTCCTCCGTGCATGAGAAACAACAAACAAAATCCTCTATTTTGGTTGTAATTAATAATTACATTTTTTTCCATTGAGGGGGAAAGGATTTTTTAGTTAATAATATTCTATTCGGTTGATTTTATGAGCATATTCCTCTTATTCTACATAAATGCAATATCAGCATGATAATGTCTTATTATCTCAATTGAAAAGTGATTTTGATTCGATTTCTTGATGAAATTAATTGTAAACATCTGTTTTTAACCTGTGTGAGTTTAAATAGGGCATTTCCTCCTAGCGGATACGATCCACTCTTTCGAGTGGTTAATTTTTATTATTTTGATTAGTGATTTTCCACCACTTGCATACTACAACACGACATTTTATGTGCGAGACAACGAAAGCAAAAACCATCTTTTCACTTATCACCCTGCTTTATTGGCCAGATTAATATACATTAAGGTGGCGAGGACTCGAGACCAAGCCCACATTTTAGTGGACACCCGAATTGATTAAGTCCAAAGACCTGAAGGGTCTAAGCGATTAGGTCCCTGACGTATCATTTTCTAAAGTCGACAAGCTTCTAATACCTAAGTTTTCTTTTCCTAATTTTATTATTATTATTATTATTTTAATATAAATAAATAAAATTAGTTCAAGCTGACAATTTGTACTCAGATCCTGAGAATTACCACCTCCCCATGCCTAAGTTGGACAATGTCTTCATTGGAAAATAAATGTGTGCAAGGGAGTAAGGAAATAAATCACTTGAGTCATCACCATGTATCCAGTCAGCTTGAAACCTCTGGGTTGCCTCCCAGGAAGCTCTGAGTTTAGTGCTTTCAGCTAGGCATAATGCACATACAACAAAGGATAAATTAGTTGAATGGTCTGGGTCAAGAAGGTGCAGACAAAATCAGCTAGACCCAAAATCAAAAGTCCGTAGATGTGGACTAGGTTGTGGTGGAGTCCCATCCCTAAGGGATGGGAACTCTACAACTGGTGTAACATGCATGCCCGTGTCTGTTCCTCTCTTAGTTTGCAGGCATGCAGAGAAGTTGATTTGGATGAGCGCAACTCGAATCTAAAATGCCAGACACTGAAGACGTAGGTTTTGTAATCAACTTGCATCCCTTTAAAGTTGTAATCCCCCAGAGGTATAACAATTCCAGTGCATTCGGGTTGCGGGATTTCAATTCTGATAGGGCACATAACAAAATCAAGAGTTTCATAATAGGCCCTAAGCATGAGGTCTCTCTCCAAAGAAAAATCCATCCCTTCTTCAATTAGAGTTTCATTGCTTATTCCCTCCAATTCTGTGACCCCAAGAATATTATCTTCAACCTCTTTCATATCAGACTCAATTTTCGAGGTTGTATTAGAGGTAGGGCTAATTTCATCCTCTAGCTCAGATTCTTTCCCTTGGCCCTCCTCTAAACTTGTGATGGGGGTTTCAAATGATTTGAAATTGGTTATTTCGGAATTATAATCCCACTCCCCATCTTCAATTTTGGATGTCTCTTCCACCAAATCACTTTCCTTGGAAAGATTATATTTGGATTCAAAGACATCGTCCCCCAAATTCTCAGTTTCCTCCTAATGTTTGTCCTCAACTCTCCCCAAATCTTGTTATGAGGAATCCTTAATGGCATTTTCTATTGAGTTGTCTAACTCCTAGGGAGTATCAATAGTGGATTGAACCAATTTTGGGTAAATAGGTGTAGTCCAATCGATCACTGTAGGGCCTTGCTTCATGAATTCCGTAAACGGAGTTGCATGCAATAGTTTTCTTTGGCCCTCTTCCTCTAGTTGTTGGAACATATCAATTATGGCTTGTTGCCCCTCAATCAATTCTTGATTTTTTCTATGTAACTCCAACTGAAGGTTATCAAGAATTGACAGAGTGTCATCAGGTTTCCGTTGGATTTCCTCCTTAGCATTCAAATTAGGGTTAGGAGGGTGTGGTTGAGGATGTGTACTAGAATCCATACTGGGGTTTAAGTTCTTGGGTGGGTCCTCTATTCTATCATTTTCAGGGTCCAATTCTTCAAGAGGAACCATTTTCTATTTAGTCCTACTCCAGAATAATTAAGGTTCTAAGTCCTCCTCCCAGTCAGATTCTTCATTAGGGGTCCAAAGCAAAGTTTGATCATACTTGATTTGCCTAGGTTTATGATCATCCTTTGATTTCCACTTTTCTAGAATCCCTTCCAATCCATATGTCAAGTAGGAGAGATCCTTGAATTCAGAAGACCTATCTTAGTTAGGGTCCTCAGAAGGGTAGGGGCCTTGGTGTTCTCATAGAGTGTAGGTCCTATCAAATTGGTTAGTGGGTGGGTGGGACCTAAAAGAGGAGTCATCATGAGGAGAATCAAGATAAGGATCCTCAAGGTTTGGATCATACCCCTGAGTGGGTGGGTTGGAAGTATCCCAATAGGAGGTTGATGCGTGTTGGTTAAATTTGGGATAGTTGGGACAAGAGGGTATTCTAGGTACCCAGGTTCTGGATTAAGTCCCCAACTAGGTGGTTGGTTATCCCAAGTAAATTGTGGATACAACCTACTTGGGTTAGAATACAAATCATGTTCGGGATAGTTTGGGAAGGAAGGATAGGCATGGAAATCCATTATTTGGAAGAAGTAGAGGGATGAGAGAAGAACAGATGAGAGAATGATGTGTGCACAACCAACCAAACAAATCTAGGCCCTGTAGTGTATACCTAGGCGATTTATGCCTCAGAAGTAGATTCCAACCACATGGAGAATTCGGTGTTGTCCTTACTCCCGAAGGTGGTAGAGTTGGGAAGGCGAAGCAGGGGGAGCGTGTCCCGAAGGTCGCTAATTATGCCAAACCCCAGCTTGCTTAAGTCGTTTGACAATCGGGCCTCCCAACTCAGCACCTTTTGGAGCAAGCAGATGTCATTAATTCACTATGCATTCAAGAAAATATCCTGAAACGAACTCAATGATTCCTAGGGCCAACATCTACTTAATTTTTAGGGCTAGGTCAGTGCTTGTGCTCAAGGATTAAGTGAAGGGCGTTAGAGGGGTTAATGCACTTAAAATTTCAGTTGAAATAATGTGCACAATTGGGTGCAAGGACCTAATGCCAAAACAAGTGTTCCTTAGTAAGCAAGATTGAGATGTGTGATTTTTAGGATTTAAATCTTGCTGTAATGGCTTTTAAAGTTTTCACTTGTTTACACCTTTAAGCATGGCACAAATGTATAGGCACACAATTGGTGAAGATTGATTTTCTTTAAGGCCTTTTGTTTGTCTATAAGAGCAAAAACTCCCTAGTGTGGAAGATCCTCTAGGGTGTGTAGCTTCTATTCAATGAATCCTTTTTAAGATTTTTGTCAAGAAGAGTCCAATCAAAATAAGAATGACCCTATCCTGACCAAAATCGAACTAGCTTTTCAAAAAAATTAATTTCAAATTTTTTTGGGGACGATAGACCACCCAAATTCACATTTTTCAAAGAGGGGGTCAATTTGTCCAAAACCTCTAGATCAATGCGCACGTTTAATATCTTGATTAGAACAAGCACTAATCAATTTCATATGCAAAGGTGTTCTTCAGATGAAGTGTAGAGAATTTCAAGATCTTTCTAGAAATATAAATCTTTCATACATCCAAGCTGCGTGGAGTTCGCAGCAGTAAGAACAACCTATAGATCTCCAAAACATAGGACAACCTTGCGCCCTTCCAGTAGTGAATTTCTCATAGCCAAACCATAAGGATTTTGGCTTTGAAAATTTAATGGGGAGTTTTCCTACTGAAAGGATCACCTCTGAGATTTTTCTCAAAATTTTTAAAGGTGTTTAGGGTCCTTAAATTGTGTCCTCAACCCGAATCTAGAAAATGATTTTTCGAAGTTAACAGGTTGAAGACTTAGTGATCGTGTTTTTTCTTCGACAAACAAAAGAGAGTTTTTCTTTAGAACACCACCATTTTTCTTGGTCTAAGGATGAGAAATTACCTTTGGATTGTGGGAAGACCAGATCAAGCCTTCAGGTCGATGGCAGTCTTCTTGTGCTTCCTTTGATCCAACCTGACTCTTTCTCCTCCCGTTGCCGATGCACGAGATCCTATAACCACAAGAAGGAGAATAGCAAGTTAGATAACACAAATATGAATAATGACCAATAAAATGAAAGCAAACAAAAGATGAGTTGCCTCCCCATCAACAATGCCAAAAATTGATCGTTCGCTGACGCATTTGGGTAAAGATGTTCATTGTAGCATGTTTACGACAACAATTTTAAATAAAGAATCAGATGTGAGTCTTAGTGTCGAACACAGGGAGGCAAAGTATTGAATCTGCTAATCACTTTTGTGTCACAAAAATATCGCTTTTGATTCGCTTGCAAAAAGGAGAGAACGAGAAAGAGAGAGATAGGGAGAGAGGGAGACAGAGAGAGAGCGAGAGAGAGAAAGGAATAGGGTTAGAGAATCATGATGCGAATAATATATCAAAGATGTATTCTATTAATTATCAAATGTTATGATGAACAAAATATAGATGAATGCTTCAAATGAAAAACATGTACTATACTCTCACATAAAATAAAACTAAGACAAGGAAGAAGATGACATTGAGGAAGCCATGGCGGTGGAGGAGCTTCCATTGGTGACTCGACATCTTCAAGACCTTGCTCGAAGCTCTAGAAGGTGGTGGTAGCTCTTGGGTGTAAGCTTCGTGCAAATGGGAGGGGTAGGGCCCTTTTTATAGTTGAGGAAAGGGCTCAAAATCATCATTGGGTCAATAATGACATTCAAAATGTCGCTAAAGACCCGTCGCATTCGTCGCCCTTGCCCCTACCCTCACGCCTTCAACGCTCCAGCTGCCTCCGCGTGCATTGTGTGGCATGTCGCGCACGCATGTGATAGAGCGCGCTGTGCACCGCACCTTGCTGCCGTGCCTCACTTGTTGCACGCGCGCGCTATGCATGCATTGTCACGCTACGTCACACTTCAATTGCAAAATTAGGGTGCGGCGAGACTCGAACCTGCGTCCGATGGTGGCAAGCTGGCGTCGTAACCAATGCGCCAAGGCCGCGCATTGGTTCATCTTTGTGCAAGCGCTCGCGGCTCTTTAGTCGTCTGCTCTTAGATCGGGTGGCTTTTATTGCTTGATGAAGTGCCAAACAGAGAGAGAGGTGCTAAGGCATTCATGGTCGTCATTGGGCAGCCTAGATGGCGCCACGTAGTGCCATCTAGGCTGTCCATCTTCTTTATGTTGTAGAAGATACCATAGTGCTCAGATCGCAATGATTCCTACACTGCTGTACTGCGATTGTCGTTCCAGATCCATTCGTATGGTCAGACTTTTCATCCGAAGCCTGTAAGGATGTCGCATTGCCCCTTTGTCATTGATCTTTCTTAGGCTTGATGTAGAAGCTACGGAGGTCGGATCGAGGTGATTTTGAGTCCGTTGGACTCCATTCGTCGATCTGGATCCATCCGTATGGTTTGATTGCTCATCTGAGACCTATTTCAATATGGACTTGTGCACATGGTCATTAAACATTGATTCTAAGCGATTAAAATATAAAGATCAAGCAATATACATGCAATGCTCCCAAGCCCATTATAATATGTCATTATCGCACAAGTACCCTCGAAATTGACTCTAATTGATGTTATTAACACTGATAATTGTAGAGTCATCAAGCAATAACTATTTAAAATTGGAAAGTACATGCGTGTTTTAAGATGAAAACTCTAATTTTAGGTGTGTTCCTTATCTATAGTCTCTCACTAAGACATGCATGGGTGTCAAAACCCATACACAAGAAAAAGAGAATAAGCTAAAACCTCAGCAAGGAAGAGAAGAATTAAGTATAGGTAGCCATTGAATGTATCCTTTCACTCTACTCTTGCTTTGTCATAATCCTTACCATATGATCATTTTTATTTCTCTTTAACCTTTCTTGAGTCATTTAATTTCCTCCTTGCTGCCATCATATCCTATCATATCATTCTTAACTATAGCATCTTTCCTATGTGATGATAATGTCATCATCAGCCATATCTAGCTTTAATTAGTCTAAATCCATTGATAAATGCTCTTACATAACCGCCAGAAGACTGTAATTCATTGCATATCCTCTTTGAGAGAAATGCATTTAAATAGGGGTAAATTTGCAGTTTTAACAGAATATCCTAAATGCAGAACAATTATGAGGTTTCCTAGGGGTTAATTAAAGGTCAAATGTTCTTAAATATTTAATAAGAGGGCCCGTGCAGAAAGAAAAAAGTTTTCACGCGTTTTGAGAATTAATGGACATTTGAAACTCTAAAAATAGACCTACTTAATTAATTGAGGTTCTGGTCAGGATGAAATTCGTCTAAACCTTCTAAAAATCATATCAAAATATTCTCTAACATTTGGTATCCTTGATTTGGCCATTGGAACCCATTTTGACCTAAAATAGAGTCTCAGACAGACAGTTTCCCTACTTTAGGTTTCTACACAAATTACCCAGTTAAACTTGGTCAAAACCTAATCTAAATTCACCATTAGATTCCTTGGGTCCAAATTAGGTTTGTATCAAAATTTGGGCTCAATCTGATATCATCTTGACCTAGTTTGCATTTTAATCCTGTTCTGACTCTTTTTCTTACAAAGAGCCTCTTAGCTTTTGAAATCTTTGCAATTGACCCCTTAGGTTTGTCATTTTCTTCGCACAAAGGTTGCTGCCGCCATTGAGGTCAAACTCGACCTTCATGCAAGCCTTGACCGACCTGAATCCTACTCAAATGGTAATCAAATCCCAGCAAAATTGGTAGGATTGATGTTCACACATACACGCATCATCTGGGATCCTTTTGGAGTTCCAAGTCCCTATAGATTGCTTATGCAAACACATGAGAATCTTTGGTTCTATTCCTTCAAGCCCAAACCATGGAAATCCTTCTTTCCTGATCCAAAGCTCTCCCTGAAGCTCTATAAAGTGCTAGCGTGCACAACCTTCTCAACTTAGCTTTGTTTGGACCTATTCTCCACCTTCTTCTCCTCTCTCCGGCCAATCCCTTCATAAGCTCTGGCGAGCTCCATCAACTCCCTTCTTTTCCAGCCGTCATAGACAATAGTCGGTCGGTTTATCCTCCTCAAGCTTCTCCGCCGCTCGCAATACCAGCGAGGGTCGTCTTCCCCTCTCTTCGTCGCCATTCTCCCTTATCGGAGGTATTTCCTTCTCCAGTGCTGCCCATACCATAATTGATGCCATCCTACCCCCTTCAACCAATTAGATTAGGTAGTTAGGTTCCTTTAGAGTCTTAGGTTAATTTTCATTATCCAAAATCCAAAAGCAATCCCTTGACACCACTGCACACCACCTTCATCTTCTGCTCTGGTCGCACCTCTGGTGAGGTCAACCCATCACCTCACACCTCCAAACTCCTTGTCGGCAAGTCCACAAGATCCACCTCATCCACCCGCACAAAACCCCTCTCCTATTTCATTCTCTCGTCCACCCAAACACGCCGTGAACCAACCCACCTTCACACGTCCTTCTCCGTCACTGACCAACCACCACGCACCTCCACAGGCCATGAAATCACCGCCATTGCACTCCTCACCCCCCGACGAAGCTATTGAGCAATTTTAATGTCGTCATGAGGCCCTTATTGTTTCAAGTTCTCTCCGTCGCTCTGCCGCCGCACCATTCTTCCTGACGTTCTTCGTGTTTGAGGCCACACGAGCCCTAGGTCTTCACTCCAAGACACTTGAACAAGACTCAAGACCACTCCCAGGTCTTTGATTGAGAGCCTGAACCCTAGCAGCTACTTCAATTGGAGACGTCTTCATCTGCAGGTGCACATGAGCAAGAAGGTGTGGGTTTAGTCCCACATTCTAAAGAGAAAAGCGCTTGCCAACACATAAATTGAATTTCTGATGGTGCCTTATTGCCTCGACACTTGGGGGTGAGGTCCTCGCTTACCAGCTCACTAACCCACCTAAGCCTACCACTTCCCGGCTGCGACCCCATGCACGCAGCCCTGGACCCGATTACTATTCATGCCCGTTTACCCGATTAAGATTGAATATTTGAGAGAAGAGAAGAGAAGGAAAGAGAGAGCGGGGAAGGGGTAGGTTTTGCTCCTCTATGTAGATGACCAACACTTAGCTTGTGAAGGAACCTTAAGGAAAGCTTGAGAAAGAGAAGGCTTTGGTTTCCCTTGTGCATGAAGAGGGAGGAATGAAGAGAAGAGAAGAAAAGAAGAAAGGAAGTAAAGTAGAAGAGAAGGAAAAGCTCTCTTGAAGGCACTATAGTAGGCGACATATAAGTCATCTGATTTGAGAGCCAGGTGTCAGCTTATTGTTGGATTATTTGGTTAAATTGTGAGGCATGCTTAGAAGGCTTAATTGGTGATTGAAATCACCACTTTTGACTTTTATATTCTTTTTATCTCGAGATACATTGAGCTTCATTGACTATTTAATGTGACATATTAGTATTCATTGAATATCATTATTGTGCTTCATTCATTGTACTCATTTATATATTCATTGAGATTAGCAAGTGAATGCAACACTTGCTCCCTATGTTCGACCTCGAACTTCATTTCTAGATATTCCAGTTGTAAAGTTTATTTGTTGAGAGAGCTATTTAGGAGACTTTACTACAAGACACATTAAAACTCCTATATAGATCCCTTAAACATTTTGGCATCGTTGTCGAGGAGCAACACATAATTCACCGTTATTCTTTGTTTCATTTGATTATATTTGAGCATTGACTTACCCTGTTTGTTTCTTGTGATTTTGCAAGGTACATCACGTGGCAATCTTCTACGCAAAACAACTCCGCCTAGGGCAGGTAACCTCTCTTCTTCCCTAATCTCCTAATCCTTGGAAGAGAGAAAGGAAACAAAACCAATTAGAATTCATTTGCCTTATTTTCATAGTAACTTTCATTTAAAGGCAAGTTTCCTGATTTGCGAAAAATTTTTCACATCTGATTCAAGCTTGAGGCGATTCTGTTTAGAGAGTCCCTACCTAAATTTCCTGTACCTATAAGGGACTACGCTTAATTTCTAAATCACTTTGGGCTAACGCACTTCTTACTTGAAGCCCAAAGTGAACATTTTAAGATCAAATTGGACTTGGAATAGAGCCAATTAAGGTTTTTAACATTAGGATTTGAAGTGTTAGTGCACATTTGCCTGCATAAAGAGAATAAACCCTCCTGCATTTGTGTGCTACCCAAGCCCCTGCTTGAAAAGATCTAAGTAAGAAAAAAAACCCTAAAATCAAGCTCTAATTTCACTTGAACCTTAAAAATTGTGGACCTAATAACCTGAGAGTCAATTCAGGGTGATTTCTGAGTCTTGACCTAGATTTCATTTTCCATCTTTTAAGGCAAGTCAGGTGAAGTTAGTCTACATTGTGGTCCAATCAACCTCCAAATTAGGTCACAAGTCAAATCAACTTTTAATCAAGTGAAATTCAAGGCACTAATTAGGCTAAAAATTGGTAGACTTAAGATCTTAAGTTTGTACATTTCGATCTACTTGGAATCGCGGTGACAAGGAAGGTTGGGTGGGGGAAACCCTGTAACCCGCGAGGATGCTCTATCGTGCAGGGGTCATTGCGAGGCTCTCCCTTCCTAGTTGCGCAGGTATTTCTTGGGTGTACGGATTTCTGATTCAGAGGTATCATCTGCCTCGAAACAGCCGTAGTCATCCAAAAATCTTTGGGTGCCTTGATTGGGTCCAAATAACATCCAGTCCCTCATCGTTTCTTTAGAGCACACACACAAGAAGGTCATTAGGTTTTTAACCTAAGAGATCTCATTAGATCTTCTTAGGAATCTCTTTCAAATCTAATCAACTTCAATCTAACCTGAGTTTGATTCATCTTGATTCCACCACTTGATTTAAAAATGCAACTTAACATGTTAGGAAAAGTGATTAAGAAACCTGTGTCCCATATGACTATCAAGAATAAGATGATTAAGGCTGCCTATAGACACCATGAAGAATATTATGAAGCCTTAGATAGGGTCATTCGAGATAAATTTATAAAAACAACATACCACATTCTGAATCGTTTCAATATAGCATGGACACAAATGAAACACGGTTTAACCCGGGATGATCTCTTAGTAGAATACATTGAATTAATGACATTACATAGCAATGAGTATCTGTAATGTTGGTTAAATCCTTCACTTTTGGAAAAAAACTAAGATCTCATGGAAAAACGAAAAGAATTGCTGAATGAGTTATATAGAACCATTGAACAAAAATACCCGTCAGATAATAAGACATCTTGGAGTAATTCTGATGATCAACATGATTCCACAAATGCCGGATTTGATGATCAAGGTTGTTGTGGACCTCCAACCCAAATGAATTCAGATTCAAATTTCATAACAATTGACATACCTGATTTTGATGAGGGTTGGGAGGATCCAATTGTAGGTGTTCACAATTCCGAACCAGCCCTAGAAAACCAGAAAGCTAGTCCATCAAGCTTAGATTTCCCTGACACCTGTGATGATGGGTGTAAATTCCACCCCTTGTTTTGATAAGGTGACTCTCGAGAGCAATTCTGACATCACTGTAGAGCCCAACCTAGATCCTAGTGACCCAATGCCTACCTTTAACCTAGAATCTAGATCTGAGACTAATTGGGATGATTATGAGGCCCAATGTGATGAGAATCAAATTTTAAAATTAGAATATGATTTTGGACCTGTATTTGATGAATACACCTCTCCAACCACCTCTGAGACTCAAATTGATTTTTTGAAAATCACGCCAATGTACGATATAGAAACCGAGAGGTTGGAAGAGCTAGGACTCAATTGGGTCTATCCTAGGAGCCAAGAACCTGAGATTATAGCTACTAGGGACACCTTTTTAAGCTCGGAATCTGAAATTAGGTTAGATCCAAGTCAGGTTGCTGATTCTACGCATCATGATTCTCTTTGTGGTGGAACTCCCGATCCAAAATCAGATTCGGAAACTTATTATCGTAAATTCTCTGATGATTTCGAAGCCTACTTTGATTTCAGAGAACCTTTGTTTCTTGACGATTATGAACCAATCTACGACCTCAGCATCCATAACCCATTATTCGACTCTAACTCTGAGGTCATTGATCCCGAGATCACTAATTCAAAATCAGGTTCCATTGAGATGGAATCATTCCTTTATGATCTGCAGGATTTAGAAACAGTAAGTGCCGAGAGTGTCTGCAATGCAGAGTTTGAATTTTTTCTTTACTCAGATTTTTATGATCCTATAAGCATTCTTCAGTCATTTACCTTTGATTTTGATGGGCATTATGAGGACTCTCTAGATAAACCTACTTTTGAATCCTTTCTAGAGGAGTCCTCAACACACATAGTTCTCAAGGAAGCCACCTCTTCAAATCCACATATAGAACCTTCTTGAATCCGATCCCAACCTCGACCTGCTATTGGAATCAATTTCTACTCTGATTCTCCTCTTGATGATCCGGTCACACATGATTCTTCTCCATCTTTTGATCGAGATTCAGACATCGATCAGAATGCACATCATGTCCTACCCTTCTTTGATTACTCTCGTAAGGATCTTACATCCTCCATAGACTCTTTTTCATTTGAGGATCCCTACTCTGACCAGGCTCATCCGATTCAACCAAACCTGTGATTCACACTACCACATCCTTCTGAGTCACAAGGTATCTGGTGGGCTCCACATCTACTGATTCACATCCATCACCCACCAGATTGATTGGGTTTGGGTTGCATCATCAGCCTATTGATCTAAACAAGCACCTAGTTGGACCAACTAGGCTATTGATCAAGGTGCTTGTTCTACAAAATTCATCTAATTTGACCACTCCTCCATAACCATCTTCTATTCGGCTGAAGGCATTGAATTTAGTGCTTAATGGGAGGCAACCCATCATTCCAAAAACCTGAGACCCTTTTGATTATCCTTTTGAACTACACATCTACTGCACTTTGAGTTCAGTTTTAGAATTGCCAACTCCACCTTTGCTACTTGTATCAAAGTATGAAATCATCCGCAACAGTCACCCTAACCCGTTCACCCACCTTTTTGACCTTGTTCTAACCCATGAACCCAACTGACTTCATACCCTCAGGTTTATAATGAAGACATTGCAAAACTTAAGCATGGGGGGTATTAAAGTGAAAATACATAAAAATTCAAGTTGCTGAAGGGTTCTCACAAAAAATTACTCATTCAAAAAATCAAAAACATAAAAATAAAAATAAAATAAAATATGGAAAGTGGAGGAATTTTTGAGAAATTGATTGCATATCTTTCTTGAGGAGTAAAATGGGAGAAGATTTTAAATGTCAAAAAGTAGCTACAATTTGAAACAAAAGTGAATCATTAGTAAATGATTATGGAATCTACTTAAGTTCTAGACCAAATCAAAAGAAAAAATTAAGTTCTAAAATGATAGAGAGACATGGAGATTAGTATGAGTGCTGATCTTAGGCCTCTTAAGTTTGTTTTAGGCTTAAACATTCACGTATCCATTAAGATCCGGATAGTTCTCAAGAGGTTGACGACAATGCAAAGCTTATGTATTAGGTCTAAGGCTTAGGGATTATTCAGCCTCATTAACTGACCTCTGGTTTATGAGACTCGGTAACCTAAGCACCTTAATCAACACACAAGTCTGGTTTAGTGCACTTAACAATCAAAATCACGGAAAAATGTTTATTTTGTTCTGAAAAAGCTACTTAGATTAGGAGCGGCTTATAAACACAAGTTGATTTGGACGAGTTTCAAGAGTGGAGAGGCGGGAAAGTCCCCTTGAAGATGCACAATAACATACCGTCTCCTTGGTGCTTGTCAACTAGGATATCTAAATATCCTACCGAGGGCACGTAAGCACCTTGTGCTGATTCAGATGCCATGGGTGGCATTATCCCAAAATGTCGATTGCTAGAGTCTGGATTTAGCTACAGAACGCCATGGGTGGCACTATCCCGAAGTGTCGAAAGCTAGGGTTCTGGGGGTTGCCATGGGCGGTGCTATCTCGAAGCATCAATTGCTAGGGACCCTAAAAGGATTGATGGTGGAACTAGGAATCCAATACAGACTGTGTTCTTGAGCCAATCCGAAGCTAGAAATAATGAAAAGAAAAAGAGAGAGAAAACTCTCCAAAAATGCAAAAATTCTTCTATCCTTCTCTCTTACAAAAAAAATGCACTGCAAACTGAACCTGGACTAACCATGTTACAAGCACGGGTGCTTTAACCGCTGGGTTCAACAAACCTTAGGATAGTTTCTGTGGGTTTTAGAAACCTTCACCACAGACTGAGGCTAAAGCAGGTCAGGTCTAGATCTTGGTTGGTACTTGAGTACCTTTAGGCCTATTATTAGCATTTTGACCTAATTTCTAAAAAGAAGAATAAATCAGGACTTTGAGCATCAAAGCATAGTTTAGAATTCAAGTTCATTTCATAAGATTTTGCTAAGGGACTAGCAAAAGTTAGGCATGAGGGTATGATGATAACGTCATCATCAGCCATATCTAGCTTTAGTTAGTCAGAATCCATTGATAAATGCTCCTACATAACCTCCAAAAGATCGTAATTCATTGCATATCCTTTCTGAGAGATGCATTAAAACAGGGGTAAATCTACAGTTTTAATAGAATATCCTAAATGTAGAACAATCATGGGATTTCCCCGAGGTTAATTAAAGGTCAAATGTTCTTAAATGTCAATTAAGAGGGTTGGTGCATAAAGAAACATGTCTTCACGCATTTTGAGAATTAATGGATATCTGAAACACTAAAAATAGATCTGCTTAATGAAATGAGGTCTAGTCAGGATAAAATTCACCTAAAACTTCTAACAATCATATAAAAATTTACTCTAAGGTTTGGTATCCTTGATTTGACCATTGGAACCCATTTTGATGTAAAACAGTCTTAAACAAACAGTTCCCTTATTTAGGTTTCTACGCAAATTACCCAATCAAACATGGTCGAAACCTAAATTTGAATTCACTATTAGATTCTTTGGATCCAAATTAGGTTTGTACTAAAATTTGAGCCCAATCTTAGATCATCGCGACCTAGTTTACATTTTAATCATATTCTGACTCTTTTCTTCCAAAGAGCCCCTTAGCTTTTCAAATATTTGCAAATGGCTCCCTAGGTTTGTCATCTTCTTCGCACAAAGGTCTCTGTCGCTATTGAGGTCAAACTCGACCTCCATGCAAGCCTTGACTGACCTGAATCCTACTAAATGGTAATCAAATCCCACCAAAATTGGTGGGATTGATGTTCACACATAGACGCATCATCTGAAATCTTTTTGGAGTTCCAAGTCTTCATAGATTGCTCATGCAAACACACGAGAATCTTGGGTTCTATTCCTTCAAGCCCAAGCCATAAAATCCTTCTTTCCTGATCCAAAGCTCTCCCTAAAGCTCTATAAAGTGCTGGCGTGCACAACCTTCTCAACTTAGCTTGGTTTGGATTGGTTCTCCACCTTCTTCTCCTCTCTCTGGCTAATCCCTTCACAAGCTCTGGCGACCTTCATCAACTCCCTTCTTCGTTGGCCATCACAAACAATAGTTGGACGATTTATCCTCCTCATGCTCCTCCGCCGCTCGCATTACCAGCTAGGGTCGTCTTCCCCTCTCTTCCTCACCTTCTCCATCATCGGAGGTATTCCCTTCTCCGGCACTGGCCATACCATAACCGATGCCATCCTACCCCCTTAAACCAATTAGATTAGGTAATTAGGTTCCTTTAGAGTTTTAGGTTAATTTTCATTATCCAAAACCCAAAAACAATCCCTCGACGCCATCGCATGCCACCTTCGTCCTCCACTCTAGCCGCACCTCCGATGAGGTCTACCCGTCACCTCACACCTCCAAATGCCTTGCCAACAAGTCCACAAGCACCACCTCATCCACCCGCACAAAACCCCTTTCCTATTTCATCCTCTCGTCCACCTAAACATGCCGTCAACCAACCCACCTTTACACGTCCTTCTCCGTCACCGACCAACCACCACGCACCTCCACACGCCACGAAATCATCGCCATCGCACTCCACACCCTCCGATGAAGCTATTGAGCAATTTTAATGTGGCTATGAGGCCGTTCTTGTTATTTCAGGTTCTCACCATTGCTCTGCCGCGAACCATTCTTCCTGACGTTGTTCTTCGTGTTTGAGGCCACGTGAGCCCCAGGTCTTCACTCCAGGACATGTGGACAAGCCTCAGGACCACTCCCAGGTCCTTGATTTAGAGCTTGAACCCCAATGGCTATTTCATTTGGAGACGTCCTCATCTGTAGGCACATGTGAGCAAGGTGTGGGTTTAGTCCCACATTGTAAAGAGACAAGCGCCCGCCAACACATAAATTGAATTTCTGATGGTGCCTTATTGACTCGCCTATCGACACTTGGGGGTGAGGTCCTTGCTTACCCACTCACTGACTCGCCTAAGCCTACCACTCTCGGTTGTGACCCTACGCACGTAGCCCTGGACTCGATTACTATTCATGCCCGTTTACCTGGTTAAGATCGGATATTTGAGAGAAGAGAAGAGAAGGAAAGAGAGAGCTGGGAAGGGGTGGGTTTTGCTCCTCTGTGCAGATGCCCAACACTAAGCTTGTGAAGGAGCCTTAAGGAAAGCTTCAGAAAGAGAACAAGGCTTCGGTTTCCCTTGTGCGTGAAGAAGGAAGGTTGAAGAGAAGAGGAGAAAAAAAAGAAAGGAAGCAAAGCAGAAGAGAAGAAGGAAAAGCTCTCTTGAAGGCACTGTAGCAGGTGACATTTAAGTCATCTGATTTGAGAGCCAGGCATCTGATTACTGTTAGATTATTTGGCTAAATTGTGATGCATGCTTAGAAGGCTTAATTGGTGATTTAAATCACCACTTTTGGCTTTTCTATTCTTTTTATCTCGAGATACATTGAACTTCATTGAGTATTTAATGTGACAGATTAGTATTCATTGAATATCATTATTGTGCTTCATTCATTGTGCTCATTTATATATTCATTGAGATTAGCACGTGAATGCAACGCTTGCTCCCTGTGTTCGACCTCAGACTTCATTTCTTGATATTCGAGTTATAAATTTTATTTGTTGAGAGAGTTATTTAGGAGACTTTACTACAATGAGACACATTAAAACTCCTATATAGATCCCCTAAACACTATCGTAGACACAAACTATCGATTAGGTTCCATGGTTGTATTCTTTATCTTTTATCTCCTAATCCAAGAATCATAAATATGACATTGCCTTGTATGCTCTTCTAGGTTTACTCATTAGGTGTCCAATATACACCATTCTAACTATTTCATAAACCTATTAGGTTTCCCATTATTTAGTTCCTATTAATCTATCTGTACTGATAATTGGAACCATTATCTAGTATCTAGTCATCTCAACGAGGGCATATCACTATATTGTACATTCTGGAATCATATTCTCACCATCCTAATGCCATTGGAAAATTTATTCTCAATAGTGATGGGCCCTACTTTTGTAGCATTCCAGGCATGTCGTAGTACACCAATATATTTCACTAAGTAACCCTCATTGTTCACCAATGTTTGCTTAATGCTAGTAGTCCATAACTATTTGAATCCAAGACAAGAGGACACAAATACTCAGGTCATGGCTCATAAATCATTCCTTTAGTGTAACATGAGTCATGTCAAAAGGCCTACTAGGAGGTGCCTTACCAAGGCCAACAGAGACTTTCCACTTTCTTGATAGCCTTTAACCATGACATCCCAAAACTCCAGTACCTAGGCAAGGAGCCTTCACCCCTATGTGGATGTGGGTACCTATACATCCAAGCACCATGGCACTAATCAATCCTATTAGGTAGGTTCTAGGTTTGGCTTGTAGCTTACCTATGAGATTGGAGCCTTACTCCAAGACATTTGTTTTTATTTCTTTGATATATCACCATCAAATAATGAGTTGTGGGGATCTTTTCCTAGATCATTTATTTCATTTGTTAGGTTCCTACCTTAATGCTCATTAATTTCTTTCAAATTCCTTCCTTTAGAATTTGTTTCCATGATCCTTAGAAATACCCTTCCAAGCCCAATGGTACGCTTTAATATATTTCCCCTATGTTATCACATCTTAAGTTATCTATTTAATTTCTTTAAAATAAGTACATAAGTCAATTTAAGAGCCTAATCATTCCCCTTTAGTTGCTCATCCCTTTATTCATTTATTTTAATTCTTAGTCCCATTCAGACACCTAACCAATGTTGCTACTCATCTAAACAATGCTATTTCTAACCCTAACACTAGGACTAGGTGCATAAACAACTAAAACTTGGAAATAATCAAAACCTCTAAGAAGAACCACACGATTGAAGGGATAGATTTGATCGACCCGTTGTATTTGTTGAGTTCGCAAAATTGCGGATTTAAAAGCACCGTAGTATAGCATGAAATATGACTCAAACAAAAAATTAATAACGTGACGGTGAGTGTTCCGATCGATCTCAGGTGGGCGTGATTACGAAGTTGATTTTTGAGAAGCCTTGTGGATCATGTGAGAAGCCTTGTGGATGCTGCTTGTGGAGGCAACTTTATGACCAAATATGAAAATAGTGCTTTTGATTTATTTGATAATATGAGTGAGAATTCTATGAATAATGCCTCCATGGAAACTTATTGGAGATCTATGTAACCAAGAGGTGGAATTTATGAGGCCCAGGAGAGCTCCAGCGATGTGGATATGAACTTGATCTGTAAAAAGTTGGACAAAGCTGAGG
Organism: Thalassia testudinum; assembly: GCA_037157565.1. NCBI lineage: Eukaryota > Viridiplantae > Streptophyta > Magnoliopsida > Alismatales > Hydrocharitaceae > Thalassia > Thalassia testudinum. The sequence goes on from JAZHRO010000078.1 coordinate 24,128,222, forward strand.
TTATTTTAAAAAAATTGGATGAACTGATGAGCCAAAATAGGAAGGGAGTAACCCTCCCATCACCCACTAACCAAGCTCCCTAAGGGAGGGAGTTTGTGAACAAGCTGCACATGACTCAAGATGCGAGCAACCTAACCCAGGGCCCTTTGGATGGGACCCACGCAGGGACCTTTGATCCCTGCTATCCTAAACACCACACACTTATCCTCATCATCATCTAGATATGAGGATGTGTCAGCTATCCAAGGAAACAGTAGAGATCCTTTCTCCAACACTTATAATCCTGGTTGGAGAAACCACCCGAATTTCTCTTGGAAAAGCCAGGGGCAAGTGAACCAATAGATCACAAAGCCTAGATCCTATCAGATGAACCCTAGCTTACCTAACACTTATAACCAAGGTCGGAATTATCAACCCTTGCCCCCTAACCAGCCTAGCCAAATTGAATTGGCCCTATTGAATCAGAAGTAGCAACTGATGAACATAAATACTTCCATGTTGCAAGCTATGCAACAATTGACCCAGTCCATCAGAGATTTGAAGAACCGATAGGGCCTAAGCCTTAAGATAGACCTATTGGTGCCCTACCCTCATAACCCCTTCCAAACCCTAGAAATGCACCAATTAGAGGAAATTTCCCTCAAGGGGTTAATCAAAATCAAGCTCATTTGATTTAGCAAGCTCCTCTGACTCCACCTGGTTTCAATCTTCCTCCTAATCTTGCATCTAATTATAATTAGGTTCCTCAATCAGATCTATACTCTATGCCTAACTCTTCCCAAGATCCGAATCAATATCCACTTGCTTCAGCTAATTCGATCACTCTGAGAAGTGGAAAGACTACCTAGGATCCTTTGATGACTCCTACTCTACACTCTAGGGTTCCTAGTACACCTAACTTGGGAAAGGAGCTTGTTGTGGAGGATCAGACTCATGATTCTAAGGGCTAAAAAATCCAAATCCCATTTCCTGAGGCCTAGAATAGGCCTAGGAAGAAGAAGCCTGAATCTACTACTTAGACTTGGTTGGATGTGTTCAAACAAGTGCAGATTAATATCCCACTCTTGGAAGCTATTGAACACATCCCAGCCTACGCTAAATTTTTGAAGGAATTGGCTACTATAAAGCGCAGGTCGAAATCTAATAATCATAGGAAGGTTATCCTAGCTGAACAAGCTAGCTCAATCATCTTAAATAACCTTCCCTCTAAGAAGAAGGATCTAGGAGCCCCTCTAATTTCTTGTTTGATTGGGGATATTACTTTAGATAGGGCTCTATTGGATCTAAGTGCCTCCATTAGTTTAATCCTGATTGTATTATATGAGAAATTCGGTATAGATGACCTAAAGCCCACTAATATGACACTTCAGCTAGCTAACTGGATTATCACCAAGCTACGTGGGATTTTGGAAGATGTGATTGTTCATGTCAAGGACTTTTACTTGTTGATTTTCTAGCCTGACATGGAGGAGCCTGAATGACTCTGCAATACCCCAATCATCCTAGGTAAACCCTTCCTTGCTATTGCTAAAGCCCACATTGATTATGAATCTAGCAAAATGGAAATTGCCTTTGGAGATAGAAAGATACAATTAAATGTTTTTAAGGTAAAGAAAAATTTTGATGATTGTGGAGTTATTAAGGATTTTGAGGATGATGATATTGAGGAAAGCATGGCTATTAATCTTATTGAGGATTCTCTGCTAGCATGTTTTTCTCAACCAAGAAAAGAAATTTATTTGGAACCTAAGTGCAAGGAGGTGTGCAAGTATTTGAATCCAACACCTGACTTTAGACTCAGAATTGATCCTCCTATGGAGAGGCTACCTGTGCCATCTTCACCTACTCAGCTACCCTTACTCATGGTTCCACCTGAATTGGAATTAAACCCCCTCCCAAGTAGTCTGAAATGTCTTCTTGGGTCCTAATCAGACCCTCCATATGATTATTAACTCCCATCTGACCAGGGATCAAGAGGTTAAATTGACTAAGGTCCTAAGTGCAAATAACCAAGCTCTTGGATGAACCATTTCTCATTTGAAAGGTATTAGTCCTGTTTACTACATCCACAAGATATACTTGGAAGAAGATGCATGACCTTCTTATGAATTACAGAGGAGACTAACCCAAATATGTAGGAGGTCATCAAAAAGGAAATAATTAAGTGGCTTGATGTGGATATTATTTATCCCATTTCTGACAACCCTTAGATAAGCCCAATTCAAGTTGTACCTAAGAAGGCAAGGCTAATTGTGGTGACCAATGACAAGGGCGAATCCATCCTGACCTACTTTGCAACCTTGTGGCGGGTCTGCATTGATTATAGACTCAATGCGGCTACTAAAAAGGATCACTTCCTAGTACCTTTTATTGATCAGATCTTAGAGAAATTGACGGAAAGGAAAATTTTCTATTTCTTGGATGGATATTCTGGATATAACCAAGTTGCAATTAGTCCAGAGGACCAAGAGAAGACAACTTTTAAATGTCCCTATGGAACCTTTATTTTCCGTAGAATGCCATTCAGCTTATGCAATGCGCCTATGACTTTTTAAAGGTGTATGATGGCAGTCTTTTCGAACATGATTACTGATTATTTGGAAGTTTTCATGGATGACTTTTTGATTTTTGAAAATTCCTTTGATGGATGTTTAAGCAACCTGGAGAAGATTTTAAGGAGATGTATAGAAGTGAACTTGGTCTTAAGTTGGGCAAAGAGCCATTTTATGGTCCAAGAAGGGATTGTGCTTGGATATATTGTGTCTGGAAGAGGCTTGGAAGTCAACCGAGTGAAAGTTGATTTGATCTCCAATCTACGGCCTCTTAGCTCGATTTGACAAGTTAGATCTTTCTTGAGGTATGTTGGCTTTTATAGAAGATTTATAAAGGATTTCTCAAAGATTTCTAGGCTCCTGACAAATCTTTTGACCAAGGATAGCACATTTGATTTTGCTCCTGATTGCACTTGATCTTATCATACTCTTAAGGACTCTGTGACAAAAGCCCCGATCTTGCAACCACTTGATTGGTCCCATCCTTTTGAGATAATGTGTGATGCGTTATATTTTGCTTTTGGTGCTATCCATGGATAAAAAATTGAGAAAAAACCTATGATGATTTATTATGCTAGCAAAACCCTGGATGATGCTCAAAGGAATTACACTATTACAGAAAAAGAATTGTTAGCTATGGTTTTCAGACTTGAGAAATTTAGATCTTACATTATTGGATCCCATGTAGTTGTTTATACTGAACATATAGCTCTGCAACACTTGTTGATGAAGAAAGATGCTAAACCAAGGTTAATTAGATGGATTTTACTTTAATAAAAATTTAACCTTGAAATCAAAGACAAGGTCGATGCTCAAAATGTGGTGGCTGATCATCTTTCATGACTCAATCTGGATAATATTGACCTTGCACCTCCAATCTAAGATCAATTCCAAGATGAACAAATATTAACCATAGGCCACAAAGGACTTCCCTATTATGCTGATTTGGCAAATTACTTAGATACAAGGAAAATACCCAATGAATGGACTAAACAATAGAAACTATGGTTTATCTTTGAAGATAAATATTATTTTTGGGAGGATCCTTTGTTAGTCAAGCTTTGTGTAGATCAGATTATTAGGAGATGTGTGCCTGAATTTGAATTTTCAAGTATCTTAACCTTTTGTCATAATATGGCCTATGGAGGACATTTCTCGGGAAAGGAAATATCTCCAAAAGTGTTGCAGTGTCGATTTTATTGGCCTACTTTATTTAGAGATGTACATAATTTCTATAAAGCTTGCATTAGATGTCAATCTTTAAGAAGTATGATAAAAAGAGATATGATATCCCTTCAACTAAGTCTGATTATTGAAATATTTGAAATATAGGGTTATAAATTTTATAGGTCCTTTCACAACATTACATGGATTTTAGTATATATTACTTGCAGTGGATTATGTTTCTAAATGGACTGAGGTAATTCCCACTAGATCAAATGACTATAAGATTGTTATTGATTTTGCGAAGAAGAATATCTTCTTGAGATTTAGGATGCCTCGAGCTATAATTAGTGATGGTGGGACTAATTTTACTAATGCCCAATTTCAAGGATTATTGAGTAAATATGGGGTGCAATGCAAGATTGCTACACCTTATCATCCCTAGACTAATGGGCAAGTAGAAGTCTCAAATCGGGAGATTAAGAACATACACCAAAAGACTGTCAGACCTGACAAAAAGGATTGGACCTTGAGATTAGATGATGCTTTATGGGCTTAGAGGACCACCTACAAGAACCTAATTGGGATGTCTCCTTATAGATAAATTTATGGTAAATCTTGTCATCTTCCTGCTGAGATGAAACATAAAGCCTATTAGGCTATCAGGAAGTGTAATTTTGATTTGGATAAGGTTGGACAACAAAGGAAACTCCAACTCAATGAGCTAGATGAAATCAGAAGAGGGGCATATGTGAGTGCTAAGATTTATAAAGAAAAAACTAAGGCCTTTCATGATAAGCACATCAACAGGAAATCTTCTGAACCTAATCAGAAAGTTTGGCTCTTTGATGTTAGACTTAGACTCTTTCCTGGCAAGTTTAGATTCAAATGGATTGGACCATACACTGTGGTTCAACTATTTTCTAATGGAGCTGTTGAAATCTATGATCCCAAAATTGGGCAACAATTTGTGGTGAATGGACAAAGATTACAGATTTATTATGAGAATGTTGCCCAGGAATCTCTGATTGAAAGTACAACACTTCTGGAATCTTTTTAAGTTGGATTAAAGTCATGTTATATCCCTTGTAGTGACGTTAAAATGCCACCATAGTTATCATATTATAATGTTTAAGCATCATTTTAGGTAACCTTCACCGATGCTTAAACGCCATCTTATATAACTTTTAATAATGTTTAAATGTCCTCGTATGTATTTTATATTGACATTTAAATGTTACTTTAGGTAGCTTTTGAAGATATTTAAACGTCATATTATATCCTTTTTAGTGGCATTAAAACGCCACCTTACTTATCATATTATGACATTTAAGCGTCATTTTATGTAACTTTCATCGATGCTTAAACGTTATCTTCTATAACTTTTAATGACGTTTAAACGTTCTCTCATGTATTCTATATTAACATTTAAATGTTACCTTAGGTAACTTTTGAAGATATTTAAACGTCATATTATATCAATTCTAGTAACGTTTAAACGTCACCTTATTTATTCTAATATGATATTTAAGCATCATTTTAGGTAACTATCACCGATGCTTAAACATCATCTTATCTCACTTTTAATAACGTCTAAACGTCTTCTTATATATTTTATGTTGACATTTAGATGTTACCTTAGGTAACTTTTGAAGATATTTAAATGTTATGTTATATCCCTTTTAATAACATTAAAACGTGACCTTAGTTTAATGACGTTAAAACGTTTAAATGTTAATTTATATTATCTTAAATGACGTTTAAACAGCTCCTACTATATTTTATTATAATATTTAAATGTTACTTTAAACTTAAGCATCATCTTAGAACATATAAAATGTCCTTCATTTTCCATTGATACTATTTATATTTAATAAATATGTTTGCAACTATAATCACAATAGCTATAAAAAAAAACATTTATTGATGAAATCACATATAATATTTAATCACATAAAATTAAAAAAAGATATTAAAATCATCTTTTTACATAAAAAACTTAATAAATGAAAAAATTAATAATCCAAAAAAGAATATTATATAAGACCACCATAAATATATTTGTTTAATATAAAAAATTTTCTTAATCTAACATTATCCTAACTTAACTTAAAACCATTACAATTGTGACTCTTCTATTTCGTCGGTTGAACCTACAAATCCCTTCTTTTGATACTACTGAGATTGTGTTGCAAATAACGTTGTTCACAAAAAAATTATCGAATTAATAATGTAATTTATAAATAAAATTTAGACAATGATTATAATTAGTAAATACTTGAATTTAGATCAAGTGAATCAGAGCAATTAATGATTGACTGAAACTTCTTCATCCTTTTCTCTATAAACCTCTTATACTCATTTAATTCCCTTTTATATGAGTCTGATTGCTTTTTATATTCTTCTACTTACCTTTTACTATCCTCTATGTCCCTTTTACATTCCTCCTCGGTCCCTTCAAGTTGCGACTATGTTTCATGAAGTTCATCCTCTAACTAATTCCTTGTTTTACTTCCTTGAGGAGTGTGAATAGGCTTCGACTCATATCCAAGCCAAATTATGTAATATGCTTGGTGCTTAGTTTTTAAGATGGTGTTGCAAACATCATCCTTATCTACAGGTTGGCCATTTTGAATGGCCTCATCATGTACCCGTACCATCTCACACTGCAAATTAATAGTACACAATATTATACATACACAATATAATATTAATATATATATTGTGTATATTATAATATTATAACTATTAATATTACATTTGTTTCGATAATATAATATTATAACTATTATATACTATCACATACCCTACCATCTCATTGAAAATATAATAGTTATAATATACACAACATATAATTACATTTATTTATATAAATTAATAATACTTTCATAATTTACCTTAATTGTTTCACTAGACCATTTACCAACCAACCCTGTAATTGGGTCTAGATCAACTGAATTCATTGGAGTTGGTCAAAAGTGGGTCTCGCAAAAAAGAAATATCCTCTGGCACTTTGCACCATCTAAGTGTTGCATATTCTGCACAAAAATATAAATATTATTTTCTATACCCTTATTTGAATCATTTATATGACCAATATAAAATATAGGAATATAAACTTACTAACTCAACTCTCCGCACTTAGAAAAATATCAGCCCACTACTATGGAGATTTTTCATAGTATTTCTCCAAATCTCTCTATTCTTCGCATAATTTTCCTAAAACTAAAAAAAAAGAAATCATTATATATGTGTCAAATATGAAAAGGGAAAATATTTATTTGTTATTTTTTTTACTAGTTAATATTACAAAATACACACGATCATTCCAATATGTCGTTGCCTTCTCTCATTCTGTATTAGTCCACTCAGGAGGCTTGGCATCATTCCCTTTTAGACGATAAGCCTTCCTTACCTTATATCTATGATTCTCATTTTCCTTTTAACTCCTAACATGACCTAATTAACTGTATCACAATCTGAATCAAGTCCAATTACGTTGATCTTACTTTATAAGAAAAAAGAAATATTAAATTATAAAGAAAATTTGTACATTAAACATTTGAAATATACATGATACATAATAATGCACATTACCTGAATACAATCTAAACATATTTGAATATCCAATGAAGCCATCTTCCTAACATCAGGGACATAAGGGGCATTGTGCCTTGCAATGACACCAGAAATAAAGGTAAGGCTGGTAGCTTGCTCTCTTCCTGTACTTTTGTCGATATTGATCGACATCTTTTGACCAATCACTAAAATCCTCTTCTCTAAATTAACACTCTACTGGGACCTCTACAACGAGTTGAAGCCATGATTGGTAACCCTATTGAAAAAATAGATGATTAAATATTAATACAATTTTCTTATTACATTTTAAGTTAATAGATGTAAATTTCAAATTACCTACTTCTTGAGTCTGCAAGACATTATCAACTATATTTGTTGCAGCCACTTGTTCTTCAGGGGTAAGTAGTGGAGTAGTATTCAATTTACTTGTTACCCGAATACCTTTGCTCGTGTTAAGCATATTTTGACTCAGTGTTGAAGTCCTCCTCTCTAAAGGAAATAGTCTCGTAGGACCTCTGCAATGAGTTGAAATCATTGATGATATCCCTATGCAAAAAAAATTACATGATTACAAAATAATGCGATTGTCTTATTTCATTTAATATTAATAAATATAAATTTTAAATTACTTGCTTTCTGAGTTTAAGACACATGATCCATCATATTTATTGCAACAACTTGAGTGAAATGTTGTTGGGAGCTAATAGGTCCCTTTTTGCTTCTTTTTCCCTTATTTTTTAGAAAGGAAAGGGACCACCAACCATACATATCATTGTCATTGCCAATAAAGATATCATGAATGCCATAACTGTAGAAAAAATATATAACAGAAAATGGTAGCTAAAAAGGTAAACTACTAATGTCTACACATGTTACATCTAATATGATAGCTTGCATATTTACATTGTTTTAAACAAACATAATAATCCATATTACCATATTAATCTTATACTACCATAATAATTCATCAAATAATTTAAAACAACGAAAAAGCTATGTTGGTTAATAACCAACCATTTCAATTGATTCAAGCATCCATTACATTAGCAAAATTTAGTGTAACATAAAATTAACTACATGCAGAAACCACCACCACCACCACATAGAAAAGGGGGAAAATAGGAAGGATGAAATATGTGTAAATCTTGTATATTAGTTAGCAAAGAAAAATGCAATTGCTCAACCAAAAAATAGTTTAATTGATTATCCTACTTCCCTTGATTATCCTTTTAATCAGGTCAAACAAATATTATCACTATAAGAAGTAAATATTTTGAAAGACAGTCACCTCATTAGAACTGAATGGCATGAAAAGATGCAAAAGAGAAACATGTGTTCAAACTTTCTCCTAACAAATTTTAGGTCCAAAACATCTTATATTTTACAAATAAATAGCCATTGTGTTATGCTATCCTATCAAAATAAGAATTAATGTTTAAAAAATAAAATTATCAAAATTATGCAATTAAAGATCAAGTAAGTTAAAGCTCAAAAAATAAAATTAAAATTATAGAACCCTTTGAAGTCCATCTAAGAGTACTTGCAATCTCTAATATAACTTACAGTCAAAAGGTCTTAGAATTAATATTAAAAACGTACAATCAAACCACATTAAAAAAATACATAAAAAATAAAAAGAGAAAGCAATTAATTATTTAGAGACAAATTTCTACCAAAAATTTGATAGAACCTTTTGATATTTTATCACTTTTTTTCAAAACCTGTACCAATAAGAATGATCAGAGGGTATACCCCAACTCCACATCCAAATTTAAATCCCATCATTGCATTAACTTAAGGATTAATAAAATACACCTAAATAGTGGAACAATATAATTATTCACGACCTTTAATGATCAAGATGAATAAAATAACTCTTGCATTATAACTGCCATTTCATTACACCTATTATTTTTCAAGCAAACAAAAGACTCATGCTAATAAGAGATGCACTATCTGTGTGGACCACATCTTCTATGAATTAAAATTTTGATAATGATAGAAGACATTTTATAACCTTTCGTACATGTTGCCCTTAATCTAACGTTGCTAAGAAATAGCTAAGATTGGCGCTTGAAATAGGTGAGTTTTCTTACCTAGCTCCCATCTTACGTGAAATACTCAATCATTGATATCATTTGGATTTTTATCCTTTCTATGCTTATATGTAGTATTTTTTAAGATGAGTTGCATTCCATGCCATTAGTATTCTTTCTTCTTCCAATGTTTCCAAGTCAAATGCTCCTATACTGATATAAACACATCTATTTCACATAAAATGTCTATTTATACATGTTCTTAGGTTCATAATTACAATCAACATCATAAATATTTCATAGCATGTATCATTCTGCATTTAAAATAGATTGTACAAATTATATCTTAATTCTCTCTTTTTATGGTCAGGAGGTAGGGCAATATATTTTGGATCCTCGGATTGAAGATTCAACTATATGGATCTGACTAGGGCGACGATTGGAATCCAACTCCTCTGAGATCATCCCAATTGGACCTCCGTAGCATCAAATGTAGCCTGAGAAAGATCAGAGGCCAAGGTGTAAGGTAGTAAAAATCTAGACTTCAAATGACAAATCCAATCACACGGATGGGTTCAGATCGACGATTGCAGCCCAACAACGTGAGAATTGATCCAATCTGACATTCGTGGCACCACCTACTAGCATTTGAAGATGGACAACTAGGATGGCGCTACGTGGCACCATCCTAGTGATTGTACAGCAATCATGCAACTTAAATCACCTGAATTAAGCTAGATTCTAGGATAACTTAGGAATAATGCATTCATAAGCATCGTAATTTGCATAATAGCCAGTTTATTAGTCACATAGATAATATCATCATTTTATGACCTAAAAGAGAGAATTTTAATTGTAGATGATTCGAAGCTGCGGATGTTAGATCAGACAGAACAGATCTGATCAGAACGACGACGAGAGTCCAACACTTCCGAAATCGTCTCGATCAGACAACTAGGGCATCTTGTGCAGTCCATAAAAGAATGGAGATCATAAAGCCAAAAGACAAATCCGAGCTCAGATGAAGAATCCAGCCATACAGATGAAGCTGAATCGACGATTGTAGTCCAACAGCAGAATGATCAACCCGATCGGAGGTCTGCAGTAGCAGACACAAGAAAAAGATGGATGGCCACGATGGCGCCACGTGGCACCATCACAGCCGCTCCCTCACTACCGCCCTATCTAGGAAGGCCACCCTTGCACACTGTGGGTTGTTGGATCTTCATCCAATGGCCACGAGTGCGCCACGTCGCCCGTCCAGGCGAATAAGAGTAAATAGATACAAAGAGGAAACTATAAAAAAACTCGCACATAGTGTGTTGGCTCACGCACTTGCGCTGGAAGCAAAGCACGCGGGTTCGAAACCACCTGAGCACAAAATTAGGAAAGCATTGAGCAAGCGTGTGATTGGCCATTGGATCAGCATCAGAGGGCGGAGGAGCAATCACGTGGCGTGATCCCACACGATTTTTGAAATGCAAATGCGAGTTGTGCGCTCGCGTGAGCCGCCCAATCGTGAGATTGGACTACTGAGGATGAGGCGCTCAGATTAAGCGAGTGACGAGAGGGAAAAAGAAGAGAATGCGTGCGAAGGAGCGGGAGCCATCCAATCCTGATTCGACACATGAGAGCATGCCTCGTGTCAAGGCTAGGTTGAATCTGAGCATTTTAGGTGTAAATGAAGGTGTTTTGAGGCCTTATAAAATAAGTGTTGTTGCACCAGATAAAAGGGTTAAATACCCACTTTGCCCCTCCTTAAGCTATAAAAGAAGGCCTAGGGCCCCCCAGTTGAGGTATCTCTCTTCCATCAACTCCAGATACCTTCCACCTTCTCTGCAACTCTCTGTCCCTTTGCAACTTTGCTCTGACCTTCATCCTGGCACTCTGGATTTGAGGTGCTGCCACACCTCGCACAAGCATCCTACAAGCGACATCGTCTCTCTACCACTTTCTATCTCTCTCTCTCTCTATCTCTCTATCTATCTATTTGTTTCTAGTAGCATTCTCTATTGTGTAAACTCTATTTTAATTGCAATAAAATTATGATCTTCTGAATGCATATATCTGATTCCTATACATATATACATATATAAATATCTGTTTAGAATAAGTTTATTGAAATGCTTTTGCATAAATTGCGATTGCCTCCCTGCGAACGACCCGATACTCACCGGTTTTATAAATTTATTTGTTGACATATTTTCACGCTATACTACAATTGAATTAACTTTTAAAATGCGAATTACGCACTGAACAAGTTGGCATCGTTGTCAGGGATGCAATGAAAATTTTTGAAGCTTTCTTTGGTAAAAATTTGAGATTTCTAACTTGTTATTTTTGTTGAATTCGTGTGGGCAGGAAAGCAAGAAAATTAAAATGAAACACGATAATGGGAATTGCGGGTTCGAGCTTTAGGTAAGTACCTGTAGTTTAGATTAGTTAAATCTAGGATTTGCTTGAACCCTAGGATTAGTTAGTACTTGTTTGCTAAAAAAAAAAATTCTCTTGATTTTTGGGCTGAAATAAAGTTTTATGTTAAAAATTTAATTTCCAAAGATCTGTATGTCCAAAAATTCTAAAATTTTTACTGGACGTAGATTTAAAAGTCAGGAACAACATATCCAAATTTTGTACAAATCAGAGCTATACAAAAATTTAAAAAATTTGTACAATGATCTATTGTCAATTCCATTATTATTCTTGATTTTTCAGAGTTCAAAATATCATAGGAATTTTTATACAACTTTGATTGACTTGAAATTTGTGTCACTGGATTTTTGAGATAATCGAGAATTTAGGAAAAATCAAAAAAATATTTCTTGCATGTTTGATTACACGGATTATCCAATCACCAACTGAGGGTCAAAATAGACTATAGAACCCCAGTATACTTTAAATCAGAAAAAAATAGAAAACGTACATTAAAAATTCTTGAAAAATATTTTCTAAGTGCCTAGTTTGTAGTGCAAGAAGATCAATTGATTGCATTGCTTGGGTCGCATCACTCATCTGATTTTGAACTTAAATGAATCATTTATAATTATCTATGCTTAGGGTTACACATTAAAGAAAACCCACCTGCATTTCCATATTTAAAGGAAATCTATCAAATAAATTAGGATTTGTAAAACTGTTGTGTGCCTCATCAAAACCTTGATTGAAAATATTAACTCAAGTGAACCCTAAAACTCATTAACACAAGCATTCGAATTTTAAAATTCACTTCATCAAGAAAAATTACTTGTGAACCATTTTTGCCTGAGCACTACACATTTCAAAATCAATTTTTTATGGCAAACACCCCCCCTAACGCCCATCATATTCCAAAAGTACATCAAACCCACACCTAAAACTGAGTAGACGTGTCTTAGGCAGGACTAATAGACTTGGGGACTTGAAACTAGATTGGGCTAAGGTCAAGGCCTTGTTTACTTGGACCCACTGGTGACAAGAAAGGTCGGTACGGTAACCGCGTTAACCTTTAGTGGTGTCCCACCATGTGGGGTGTTCTAAGGGGTCCCACCCTTTTGGCCAGCCAAGTAATTCAAGGGTTGATCTAACCCAGTCGTGTTTTGGGGAGCCAGGATCAGGTCTAATTAGGGTTGACACTTTAAGGACCAGTTTGATTGCTTGCATTGAGTGGGCAGGGTTTCTCTCATCTATCTTCTCCTTCTCATCTGCAGACATTCTTCTGGTGTATGCAAGGTAGAAGATCTCAAAATCCTGATTTGCTACCACCATTAGAAAGAAATCCTAGGAGAAGACCTACTTATCCATGATCTGAATCTGAACCCTCTATAATGGCTAGTCACCACAAGGAAGAAGAGATTAATGAACAAAATCTGGATCCTATGACTCTCTTACAAAGGCAGATCACTAAGCAGGGCCAGCATCATGACCGACAGATGGAAGTCATAGAGCAGGCCATCACTCAACTCCAAAACGGAAGGATAGATCGGCCCCTCCGTGACTTTTATAACCCTCCTAATGCCCAACCTGAAGCCTTTGTTAGGGTACCTCAGGATGGGAAAGATTTTGAACTCAAACCTCATATCATTAACTTAATTCCCCACTTTTATGGCCGTGAGTTAGATGACCCCTTCCACCACCTTGAAGAGCTCCTACACATAGGAAGAACCTTTGGCCCTAGGAACATGAATGAAGGAACCTTGATGATGAAAATGTTCCCATTCTCCTTGGAAGATAGAGCTGCACATTGGCTGAGGATAATTGGTAAACCAATCCTAACTTAGTAAGACCTGAGAAGCACATTCTTAAAGAAATTCTTCCCCATAGGAAAAACTAATGCCCTTAGATGTGCCATAACAACCTTTAAGCAGAACCCTGGGGAACAACTACATGAGGCTTGGCAGAGGTTCAATGATTTAGCTAGGAAATGCCCTCATCATGGGATTCTGAAGTGGCACTTGGCTCATATTTTCTATTATGGGTTCAGTGATAATCTGAAGAATTTTATTGATGTGACATGTGGGGGCAATTTCTTGAGTCAAGATGTTGAAGGAGCTTTTCAATTGTTCGAGAATATGAGTGAAAATTCCCTCAACAATGCCTCAATGTCCGCCTCTAACAGAGCTAATCAACTAAGGAGCAAAGTTTATGAAGTTAAAAATAATTCAACCTTAGTTGATTTAGAGCTAATTGTACAACAATTAGATAAGGTGGAACTCATGGGAAAGAATGTAGAGAATTTGGATAAGAAGCTGGATAACCTTCTAAAGGGCGGGAATTCCTTAGGTACACAATTCAGATTAAATCCTATACCTACCCAAGGAGTGCCTATATTAACCCACAACCAATTTCTCAACCCACTAGGTCAAGAATCAATGCACAACATTAATGACCTAACCATGGCTCCACCTATGAGCCAACTGTACTTGGACCCATCTCTTTCTAGGTGCCAAGGGGGGACCTTGATGCCCTCAAATTCTAAACTAGGCAGCCTGATGCCTAGTTATCCTGAGGATGCGAATGCACTCCAGGGTTACACTAGAATGAGCCTTATTCAAACACTTACAACCCTGGATGACGCAACCATCCTAACTTTGCTTGGTCAAGTCAGAAACTCGCCCAAGGTCCTAACTTGACTAAACCAAACACTTATGGGAAACCTAGTAGGTACACACAACCATGCACATACCAGCCACAACCTACTTAGGAAAATTAGCCCACTGATCTGAGCCTGGTCCTTAAAGAAATGAGAGAGATGAATCTGAGACATAAGGAAGAAATGAATCAATTGAGGACAGAACTGACAGGATGACTGGACCAGCTAGTAGATGCTAGACAACATGGAATGTTGCCATCCCAACCTGTCCCAAACCCAAGAAATTTCAATAGAGTTAACCAGCATAACACAAGAGAGCAACAGGCACATTTAGTTCAACCTGCTCCCCAACACCCACCTAGTTTTGCTAACCCTAATTAGGCTCCACCTATTTTGTAGAACCCACCTCAACTTTCTAACCCTGACACTTTTGCTGGTGCGGTAACCTTGAGAAGTGGGAGACAGATCCAAGATCCTTATCCCTCTAAATCTAAATCTAAATAAGATCTTGAGGAGCCCGAATTTGACCTAGGAGATCAAGATGACAAGGATTAGGACCCAAACACTCATGATTTCTCTCAAGCTTGCTTTCCTGAAGCTTTAAACAAACCTAGAAAAAGAAAACCAATCCATCTGAGGAGTGGCTTGATATTTTTAAACAAGTCCAAGTGAACATACCACTCCTTGAAGTTATTGAGAATATCCCATCCTATGCAAAATTTTTAAAGGAAATGTGCACACCTAAATGTCGGGCCAAATCAACTAAAAGGGTAGTGTTATCTGAACAAGCTAGTGCAGTTATCCATAGAAACCTACCTTGAAAACAGAAAGATCTAGGAGCCCCTCTGATCTCATGTGTTATTGGAGATACTACTTTTGATAGGGCCCTGTTAGATTTAGGTGCCTCCATAAATTTGATTCCCACTATGTTATACAAAAAATTTAACTTTGGAGAGTTAAAACCTATTGAGGTCACATTACAACTGGCTGATCGATCTATGGCCACACCACGGGAGATTGTTTAGGATATAATTGTTAAGGTCCGGGATTTTTATTTTCCTGTGGATTTCTTGGTCTTTGACATGGAGGTACCAAAGAACTTGAAGAACACCCCGATAATTCTAGGAAGACCATTTTTAGCTACTGCCAAGGCAAATATTGACTGTGAATCTGGCAGTATGAAAATCAAATTCGGGGATAAGAAGACAAACATCTTCAAGGCCATCAAACAATTTAAGGATTGTGGAATGATAGAAGATTCTGAGGACAATACCGTTGAATATTGTATGGAATTAGGAATAACCCAGTCTGATCCTACAGGCCTTGAACTCTAAACCAATCAAGAAGTCAGCCTATTAATCACTGACTTGATTCCAAAACCTCTTGAGGGTAACTGTGATCCACCACTGGACCATTTATCCCAAGGGCCCAAACATGAACTTAAACCTCTTCCAAATCATCTAAAATATGTTTTCTTGGGATCCGATCAGTCTTACCCTTTAATCATTAGCTCTCATCTAACCAAAACTCAAGAAAAGCAATTGATTCAAGTGTTGGGAAGAAACAGTAGAGCAATTGGTTGGACATTAGATGATCTGAAGGGAATCAGTCCCACTTACTGCACCACAGAATCTATACTAAGGACGGATCGAGACTCTCCCGAGAAATGGAGAGACGGTTGAATCCTAACATGAGGGAGGTAGTGAAAAAGGAAATAATCAAGTGGTTAGATGCAAGAATAATCTACCCAATCTCTGACTGGCCGTGGATCAGTCCTATACAAGTGGTTCCTACGAAAGCTAGGCTAACTGTGATTACTAATGATAATGGGGAATCGATTCCAACTCGCAATCCTTCCTCTTGGAGAGTCTATATTGACTACAGGAAGCTGAATAGTGTAACCAAGAAAGACCACTTTCCACTTCCCATCATTGATCAAATCCTGGAAAGACTAGCCAACCAACAATTCTTCTATTTCTTGGATGGCTATTCCGGCTACAGTCAAGTAGCTATCCACCCCGACGATTAAGAGAAAACCACCTTCACATGTCCCTACGGAACATTTGCCTTCCGTAGAATGACTTTTGGATTATGCAATGCACTAGCAACCTTTCAATGGTGCATGCTTGCAATCTTTTCAGACATGGTGGGTGATTTCATAGAAATCTTCATGAATGATTTTTCTATGTTCAGGGACTCTTTTGAATCATGTCTGATCAATCTTGAAAAGACTTTACAAAAGTGCATTGAGGTGAATCTTGTTCTATCTTGGGAAAAGAGTCACTTCATGGTCAAGGAGGGCATAGTCCTAGGCCATGTTGTGTTTGAAAAAGGAATCTAAGTGGATAAAGCCAAGGTGGACACTATAATCAAACTTCTGCCACCTTCGACAGTTAAGCAAGTAAGATCGTTTCTTGGACATGTGGGATTTTACCGTCGATTTATTAAGGACTTTTCTAAGGTGGCGAGGCCCTTAAGCAACTTGTTGGTAAAAGATCAATCCTTTGATTTTGATTCAAATTGCTTAAAGGCTTTTAATCAGCTGAAGGAGGCTATTACACAATCACCCATCTTACAACCTCTTAATTGGGATTATCCCTTCGAAATCATGACCGATGCCTTTGATTATACCATCGGGGCAGTCTTGGAACAAAAGGTAGACAAGAAATCATATGTGATTTACTATGCTAGTAAAATTCTGGATGAGGCTCAAAGAAACTACACCACTGTAGAAAAAGAGTTGCTAGCCGTAGAGTTTACTCTGGAGAAGTTTAGACCTTACCTACTGAGATCTCATGTCACAATCTTCATAGATCACACTACAGTAAGGCACCTGATGTCTAAAAAGGATGCAAAACCCAGATTAATTAAATGGATCATTCTGCTGCAAGAATTTGATTTAGAAATCAAAGTCAAATCTGGTTCCCAAAATGTAGTAGCAGATCATCTCTCCAGAATTCTTGTAGACTCTACAACTCTTCAACTCTATGATTCTTTCCCTGATGAGACTCTCTTGACTATTTGCAAACTACCTTGGTTTGTACATATTGTCAACTATTTTGCCATCAGAAAACTACCCATGGATTGGACTAAGCATAGGTGGGATAAGTTGATTTCCGATGCCAAATACTACTTTTAGGAGGACCTGGAGCTATTCAAAGTTTATGCGGATTAGGTTATCCGCCGTTGTATTCCAGATGAGAACATCACAAGTGTATTAGAATTCTATCACACTTTTGCTTTTGGAGGTCACTTCTCAGGAAAAAAGATGGCAGCCTAGGTACCGCAGAGTGAATTGTATTGGCCATCTTTATTCCGTGACTTGTACAACTTCTGTAAGTCATGTATCAATTGCCAAACTTTAGGAAACATGACCAAGAAGGACATGATGACCCTAAACCCAGTCCTTGAAGTCGAAATCTTTGATGTTTGGGGCATTGATTTTATGGGATCTTTTACCAATTCATTTGGGTACTTGTACATTCTGGTGGCAGTTGATTATGTATCCAAATGGATTGAGGTCATCCCGACTCGAACCAATAATCATAAAGTGGTCATGGATTTTGTAAAGAAGAACATCTTTAGTCGATTCGGTGTACCCAAAGCTCTGATTAGTGATGGTGGGTCCCATTTCACTCACAACCAATTCAGGACCTTACTAGCCAAGTATGGAGTCACTCACAGAATCTCTACTCCATACCATCTGCAGACCAACGAACAAGCCCAAATCTCCAATCAAGAAATTAAAAAGATCCTTCAAAAGATGGTCTGCCCAAATTGGAAGGATTGGTCTACCAAATTGGATGATGCACTCTGGGCCTACCGGGTTACGTATAAAACCCTGATTGGAATGTCTCCATTCCATCTGGTCTATAGAAAATCTTGCCATCTACCCATTGAGCTATAACATAAACCTTATTGGGTAATCAGAACATTTAACTTGGATCTCGATTGATTTGGACGACAAAGAAAACTCCAATTGACCGAATTGGATGAAATCTGGAATGATGCTTATGAGAGCACGGGAATCTATAAGAATAGGACAAAAGCTTTACATGATAAGTACATCTCCAGAAAAAGCTTTGTCCCTAATCAAAAGGTTTGGTTATTTGATGCACGCTTGAAGCTCTTTCTAGGAAAATTAAGATCAAAGTGGACAGGTCCCTTCATTATAAGAAGAGTCTACCCTCATGGAGTTGTGCTTATCCTGGATCCCAAGATCGACAATGAGATAAAGGTGAATGGTCAGAGAGTGAAGCCTTTTATCATGCAGAACTATGATCCCATTCCTGATGGTCACATCAACCTCTGGAATATTCTTAAAGCTGAATTGAGTTTGGCAAATGATGTTAAACTCAGCATTGGCTGGGAGGCAACCCAGTACTTTGTACAGGTAGCTCTACATCCTTTGCATCCATACTGACCTGGATTAACAAGCATAGTCTGGTGATATCCCCTCCTCTTGCTTACTATATTTTGATTTTCATGCATACATTTCAATGAGGACATTGTAATGAATAGGCATGGGGGGTGGACATTTCATGTCTAATTTTTATGAAAAAAAATGCATTTCGGCATAAAGAATTTTTATTAAGGTTTTATTAGGGATTTATTCTTAAGTTAATTCTTGAGTTTGGAATCTAGTATAATTTTACACTTGTACGTAGAATTTACAATGGATCCTCTGTGAAGATCGATAAACATCTTTAGTTTGTCGAGAAGAATCTCCTGAACCCTTGGACAGTAATTAGGGAGTCAGTCAAACTAACTTCTAACAGATCCACCAAACAAGTGTGAGGTGAGAAGATAAAGTATACTAGTGCTCTAAGGCTAGTATCAGGAATCTTAAACTCTGAATAATAAGATAATGATACTTGGAGTTAGGTATAGTTTTCACTCTCGATTTCTGCATACAAGTCTTAGTGTGAATCTTTTGAGAGCCACTAAATAAGGCAAATACGTAGAAAGTGGGTTCTGATAAAACTAGGACTGAGGTGGTTGGTCACGACCATCTTTTACAAAATCCTCGGCTGAAGGAGGGTATTAATGTCAAGGTTAGAAATACATTGTCCTATCCATTCCCTTTTCGGTGCTGAGAATAGGCACTTCCACAAAATAGGCCACCTGATATCCTCTTAAAACCCATAATCTCGAATAATGCCTCATAAATAAAAATTCGTATGCTGCATTGCGTTAGTAGATATTTTGATGAGGAAAAAAAAAGAAAAAAAGAAAAAAAGTAGAAAAAAATATATACATATATATATACATAGAAAAAAATTTAGAAAAAGAAAAAAAATGAATTTATGAGTTAGAATTTATTTCAAGTTTAATGAGGCAATAACACCTACCACCCTCACGATCCACCAAATAGAATTTTGACCTACTTTTCTGTATTTCTAGCCCCTCCTGAATACAGGCTGAGGAATTCTGACTTAGTTTTAGAGTTATTAGAACCTAATCAAAGTATTAATGCCAGGAAAGACCACCAAATATATTGATAAATCTGGTAAGATTGTGAGCTCAAAAAGAGAGGGAAAGAAAAGATAAGAAAAAGAAAAAGAAAAAGAAAGAGAAAGAGAAAGAAAGAGAGAGAATGAGTACAAAGGAACTAAAGAGAGTACAATTTCTCGCCTCTTTGAGTTGAATTATTTCATAATCTGGAAATCTAGGTTCTAAAGTACTAGTCTATATGTAGCACTAGATGAGTGTGAGCCACTAAATACAAATCTACTTAACTCAGAAATCTTCTACCTAAGCCAAAAGCCGGGACTGAATATATAGGTTACTTTATAACCCCAAGGGAAGAAGTTTGCCTATCCTAATAGATTTTAACTAAGGGTCAAGTACGAGCTTTAGATGAGGATTGTCTTTCACTTGGATCCTTTGCGTAGGCTACAACAAAACACAATCACGATTTTCTACATTCTTAAAGCTTTGGATGAAAACAAAAGACATAAACCTCTAATCAAACTCTTGATAAAAATTATTCATGTAGGACCACTTTGCATTTGTCATGCATTTGCTAGGGCTAGCAGAATTTAGGCATGGGGGTGTGATTGCACAGCAATCATGAAACTTAAATCACCTGAATTAAGCCAGATTCTAGCATAACTTAGGAATAATGCATTCATAGGCATTGTAATTTGCATAATAACGAGCTTATTAGTCATATAGATAATATCGTCATTTCATGACCTAAAAGAGAGATGATTTTAATCGCAGATGATTCAAAGCTGTGGATGTCAGATCAGACTGGACAGATCTGATCAGAATAATGACGGGAGTCTAACGCTTCCGAAATAGTCTCGATCAGACAACTAGGGCATCTTGTGCAGTCCATAAAAGAATGGAGAGCATAAAGCCAAAATACAAAGATCCAAGCCTCAGATGAAGAATCCAACTACATAGATGAATCTAGATCGACAATCGCAGTCCAACGGCGGAAAAATTAACTTGATCGGAGGTCTACAGCACCAGATACAAGAAAAAGAAGATGGACGGTCACGATGGCAAAACGTGGCACCATCACAGCCGCTCCCTCACCACTGCCCCATCTGAGAAGGCCACCCTCGCATGTTGTGGGTCATTGGATCTTCATCCAACGGCCACAAGTGTGCCATGTCGCCTATCCAACCGAATAAGAATAAATAAATACAAAGAGGAAACTATAACAAAACTCGTGCGTAGCACATTGGCTCATGCGCTTGTGATGGAAGCGAAGCGCGTGGGTTCGAAACCACCTGAGCATGAAATTAGGAAAGCATTAAGTGTGTGATTGGCTATTGGATTAGCATCGGAGGGTGGAGGAGCGACCACATGGCGTGATCAGAGGGTGCGTGTAGACAAATGGGTGATCCCACATGATTTTTGAAACGTAAATGCAAGATGTGCGCCTGCATAAGCAGTTTGATCGTGAGATCGTGAGATCAGACAGCTGAGGATGAGGCGCTCAGATTGAGCGAGCAGCGAGTGGGAGCCATCTGATCTTGATTTGACTCACGAGAGTGGGCCACATGTCAAGCCCAAGTTGAATTCGAGCATTTTAGGCGCAAATGAAGGTGTTTTGAGGCAAGATCAAATAAGTGTTGTTGCACGAGATAAAAGTGTTAAATACCCCCTTTGCCCCTCATTAAAACTATAAAAGAAGGCCCAGGGCCCCCCAGTTGAGGCATCTATCTTCCATCAACTCCAGATATCTTTCACCTTCTCTACAACTCTGCTCCGACCTTCATCCCAGCGCTCTGGATCTGAGGTGCTGCCACACCTCGCACAAGCATCCTACAAGTAGCGTCGTCTCTCTGCCACTTTCTATCTCTCTCTATCTATCTATCTATTTGTTTTTACTAGAATTCTCTATTGTGAAAACTCTATTTTAATTGCAATAAAATTATGATCTTCTGAATGCATATATCTGATTCTTATACATATATACATATATAAATATCTGTTTAGAATAAGTTCTATTGAAACGCTTCTACATAAATTACGATTGCCTCCTTGCGAATGACTCGGTACTCACCAGTTTTATAAATTTATTTGTCGACATGTTTTCGCGCTATACTACAACTGAATTAACTTTTAAAACGTGAATTACGCATTGAACACCTAGCTGTCCAAACAGCCTAAGCATGCCTGCAGCTTTCTCCTTCAACTAATCATCGCATCACAGCTGTCGGATTCGCAATCCAACGGTTGAGATTCCATCAAGGCAGCGCCTCTTATCCTTTGAAGACTTAAGCTCGCGCATCCTTAGCCGTTGGATCTTCATCCAATAGTCGAGGGTGCACGAGTGTTAAAATCAAAATGTGACAAAGAAGTGGCTGCAGCACTGCAGTCGAGCGACGTACACGAGAGAGGGGGCGTGGGTTTGACTCACCACTTGCCTCCAATCCTCAACATAGGCGCTCGCACTTAATTTGGGCCATACGATCGAGATCGGACAATGGGGCGACGACCGCGTAGCTGCAAGGATGCTCGACATTGCACATGCACGTGATAATGCACTTTTGAATGCACAAGGGCACGAATATGAATTTTAAAAAATTCAGCAGAGTTTTCCCTTAAAATTTAAAGTTTTTCTATAAACTTGCATAGCAAAATAATAAAACAAATACAAGTGGGCACACCTTACATTAAAAATGAATCACGTACAATTAAAGTGAGCACACCCCACATTCAAAAAATAGCACACAAGTGGGCCACCCCACATCCATTCATTTAAATAAGAAATAATATGTGGGCACACTTCACATTTAGCAAAAACTTATAATATCATTCAATTATAGCTAAGTTGATATGATTTAATTAGTGAGTTAGAGAGTTGATTGGAGGGAGATGAAGAGAAAGAGAAAAATATAAGGGGAAAGAGTTACATTGGTTTAAGATGCAAAATTTTATTTTTTTATTCAATTTTGTCAACATTATTTACAAAGGATTATGGGGGTGGTTATATGAAAATCCCTTTATTTTTTTATACTTATGTGGAATAGTTTTATGTGATAGGGAGTTAACACATTAATACTTTTCACCCAAACTCATGAGAGGCCAACCTGCCTCATATCTCATCTAAATGCAACCTTAAGGTGCCCTTCCCATGTGTATAGGTTATCCCTCAGATTTTAAGTTGGAAGTAAATTTATAGACAAAAGAGGGATAATCAAATGAGTTGCTTAAATAGTTAAAGGAAAGTAATTTTTGAATGAACAAGTTGACATATAAAACATTCATTTTTATAACCCTTATATTGGTACTCTAGCCAGAGAGTGGTTCAAGAGAATGCATTTGTAAATGATATTCAAAGTAGTAGGGGATACGAAGTTTAGACGATTGGCTTGCAATGTAGAAGGCTGAACATTCTGACTATGATCCAAATTGACGTTTGATTTTAAATTCAGAATCCATTGTTGGATCATGTCATGAAATTGTTGGTATATGCATGTGCATGTGCACACACACAAAAACACATCATGAATTCCAATGTTCAACAAGGGACAAATGTCCTATCCAATTATGGCATTTCCCCACTCAAACAACTCCATCTACTCAAACAACGCCTCCATCTTCTCGTAATATTTGGTCAAGGAAAAACCTCCTTGATTGGCTATCCAAATGCGAGAGTAGAGATCAGTAATACGTGCATTATTTAAGGTTTGGGCATACCTTTTCTTTAAGGCTATCCAAATCTCATATGCACTCCTTTTGTAGAGCATATTTGAGGAATAATTCTCTTTCTTGAATTTCTTATTCTTCTTGCCGTCCTTCAATTTTGGTGGCTCCTCAAGGAGAATGCTTAGTTTCTGCTGACCTCTAACAAATATCTTGAAGGTGCAAACCCACAAGACATAGTTAGACATGCCACTAAGCTTGATGGTTGCTCCAAAGACAACCACCTTGCTTTCTCCTAGACCTAGCGTGGCATCTTCGACCATTGTGGCTGATTTTGCCATCATCTCTAGTCTTCCTTCTCTGCATAAGGCATCGAATTTGTTGAGGACCTTTTGGATGCGAGGACTACCAATGTTCAATCATATAACTCACACACACAGGGAGCCTAGACCAAAGGCTCTAATATCATGTCAAGATTTGCACAATTGGAAGCGTGGATGCTCCCATGTGCATGGGAAAATAGCCCCAACAGTGGACTGTCCATGCATGTGGATAGGGAGAGAGGAGGAGCACGGCTAGTTGGTTGGGTGGCCGACAATGGCAGTCGGCAGCCTCTGGTGGTGGTTGAGGAAGAGAGAAAGGAGAGGAACCTTTGAGTTGATTGAAAATATTATTAATTAACTCAAAAGAAAATACAAGGGAAGACTCTCTTTATGTAGAGAGAACATAACCCCACACTTGGAAACAAAAGATCTTATCTCTAATAAGAAAAGATGTTATCGCTTAAGGAAAGGTCGTATTTCTAATCAAAAACAAATCCCTACATATTTTCCTAAAATCACATTTACTAAAACTAACAAAAACTTTCATCTTAAGCAAAAACACCAAAATTGGTCCTTTAGACCATGACCTTCAGCCTCGTTGGGCCTTCTAGAAGCAGCCACATGGACAATTCACATGGCCTGTTGACTACCACATGACCTGTCCACATGGCTTATTTCCAGCCATTGTAACAGAAACATTTAAATTTAAGTTAGTGGAGTGGGCGACAAGGTAGATCCACCACTTGGAAATCACCAACTTCAAAAACTGGATTAAGTAACAAATTAAAATACATGAAAATAACTATGGCAAGACCCAATAAAATGAATAGTGCAAATCAACATTGGATCTCTGGGTATTGATTTAAATCTTACAAAACTTGACACAATATTTGTACATTTTCTTTCTGCAGAGCACCAAACGGGTCATAAAAGACTGTTGCTTTTACACACAAGAATTTACAATTTATTATAAATAAATATCATTTGAATAGCATTTCAAGAGTAATTTAATGAACAAAAGCATTCTTAATTGATGACAAAGTCATTTCAAGTGAATTGCACCAAGGACCCAATCTTCTAGCTCTTTCCTAGTTAGACTTCTATGAAACAACTACATCAAAAACAACTTAAGTAGATAATTGGACACCATAGAATTTTTTTTTTTTAAAGGTATATAAATCGTATTGCTAAAATGCAAATATGAAGAACAAACCACTGAAATGCCCCAGTCCATCCTCTATTCACATTGAAAATAATTTGTGTAATTAAGAAGTTTATTATTTCAAAATGTTGAGAGAAGTTGTCCCCTTGTTACACCCACATAGGAAACAACCCATGAAGTCAACCAACACCTTAAATCACAAAGCTGACTATGTCCTTGTAACGACCCGATTCCCAAGTCCCTACGAGACACGAGAATCAGACCGACTCGACTAATCCCAAGACCTAGTCGTCCAACGAGAAAGTAACCAAAAGAGCAGTAAAATAAACTACATTCAGTATGAATATAATTAGCAGTAACAAAATACAGCAATAAGAAAAGGAACTACTACAGTATACACCACAACAACAGTAGAACAATAAATATGTACATAACATGAAGCTTACAATAAAGAAGTACAAAGAGTAACAAGGAAACTACTCACTACAGTGGAAGAAAAGTACAAAAAGAACTGCGGGTAACTCTACTGGACCCTACTAGGCCCAGCGTCCTCTGCAGTCGCTGACCCTGGCTGCTCAACACCTGGTCCTGAAAGTAACGAGTGTAACACATCAGCGAAACGCTGAGTAGAGTGGCAACTAAAAGCTAAAGAAGCAGTAGAGTGTACAGTAGCTGTTATATTTTTACTTTCTTTATTTACGTCTTTCTATTATTTCACGATTTATTTATTTCTCAGATCCTTCACTTGATCTCGAATGTTCCTCGTGGGAATGATCTTGATTGCAGTCTTTTCCGAAAAGTAGAAGTAATACGTGGTGCTCTCCTGGCTAGGAGAGTCCCCCGTGGTGGTCCTACCCTCAGTCAACTACCCCAAGATCATTGACAGACGTAACGGTGACTACGGTACGAGTGATAAGCGCACGGGTAGCTACCCCGCACTGGCACGCGGTCAGTCATTTTCGCTAATGGGTGCGCTCAAAACACAGCACGGAACTGGTATAGGGCAGAGCCCTCTCAGTAATAGGGGTCCAACCCCTCCACAGTTTGCGCACCCTCACCTGACTACCCTAGTTTGCCCAGTGGGCCTAACAAGTCGGTGTAGGAGGCTAGCAGAACCCCGGGGCCCGTGGGGTAGCTAGTGCTCTCCCTACACTAGTAGCTCTCCTCGGTATTGCGTACGCGAGGGCCAGCAAGTCTGTGCACAGTGGCCAAACCCACCCTGGTCTCAACCTGAGGGCGGCAAGCTCCCCTCTACACTAAGAGGTAATGTGTGCTCCCTTTGGTACCACGTACCCAAGAGACAACACACTTCCACGTTTCACTTTCTCAGTTCCATTCTATTCTCTTTCCAGGAGTTCTACTCCTAATTCCCCATAGGGTTCGTATTCTTTTTGTTTGGCCATTGTAGGTTTCACTGTTCCAGTTTTACGCTCATACAACCCATATTCTAGGATCTATTATTTCCTTTCCACTTTTCCAAGACTGCAATATTTATATATTCCACTAGTTTTCCAGTCCTAGGATTCATGCCGTACCCTAGGTTCTATCATTCAATCTAGTTTTCCAGTCCTAGGATTCATGCAATACCCTAGGATCTATCATTCAATCTAGTTTCTCAGTCCTAGGGTTCATGCAATGCCCTAGACTCTATTAATTGTTCGATAATTGTAACAAATTATGCTAAATAATTTAAAAGCCACTCTACCAGCTACAACGGGAGTACTGGGGGCGTGGTCGGCAATCCCGCGTGCCTCCGCAACCCCCAAGACTGCAATGGAACGGGGTCCTAACACAAGGATCAAACACAAGGAGTTTCTCATAATGGTATACAATTACTGTAAACGGGTAGAGGATTTTATTCTGGAAAGAACGCAACTCGAAACGCGGAAAACGGACACCGAACGGGTCCTAACGGGTCAAAAACGACGAAACTATCCAAAATCAGACGTCTGGAACCTCTTCCAGATGTCTTAAAAGGTGGGTCAGATTGTACCTTAGCTCTGTGTAGTCCTTCAGACGTCCAGAAGCCTACTGGGGCATCTGGCTTAGTTCCAAGATGTCCGATTGTCACCCCGGATGTCTGGAAGTCCTCTCCGTTGTCTGGCACTGCGGCCAGACGTCTGATTTACGTGGGATGGCGAACCCTCGCACCCTCCCTAGCAGAACCTGTGCACACACTCCTGCTCTCAGCACGACGAAGCACAGATGAAGTCGCGACGGACAACTGCATGGCCGTACATGCGAAAAAGGAAGGAGATAGAAATATCTTACTTGTCAGACGTCTGGATAGTCCTCCAGAAGTCTTCACCGTCGTCTGGTCGTAAGCCTAGACGTCTGATTCTGGAAAATTTTCCAGAACCAGAGCCCAACTCCCTCTCCGCCCAAGACGCACGGCCGCGCTGCGCCCCGTCTGCCTGCCGCCCGAGCTGCAGCAGCCCCTCCTCGACACCCCACGCCCGCCACTCCCCCGCCGGCCGACTCTAGCCGCCCCGGCAATCTCGAACCCTCGCGGTCGAGCTTCCCCTTCCGCTCGCAACCCTCCTTCCCGCACGCTCACCGCGGCCGCTGCTGCTGCCGCTCACTCGCTCGCTCGCACTCTCGCACTGGCAGGGAGAAGGAGAAGAGGAAGGCGGAGGAGATGAGGGTGTTCTTATAAGGCCGCGCAGGGAGAGAGAGAAGAGAGCGGCGTGCCTGCAGGAAGAGAGAGAAAAAAAGAGGAACGAGAGCGGCGGGTGCAGTCTGCGCGCGCAGGCACGCAGATGCACCCCCGTACGCCGCAAAAATTTATTACCAGACATCTGGGAAGGGTTCCAGATGTCTGGTCAGATGTCTGGGCCACTTCCCAGACATCTTAAAAACCCGTCTGATGCCACGTTCGTAACAATATAACAAACTCAAAGGAAGTTTCATCCCCGAAACTTGCGCTAACTAGGGTGCAGGAAAGAACAACATATATAAACATAACAAACTCAAAGAGGATCGAAGCCGGTCTGAAAAGACGTACCCGTGAAGAGCTCCGGGTATCGCTCCCGCAATGCCGCCTCAGGCTGCCAGGTAGCCTCCTCGTACCGCTGGCTCCTCCACAAAACCTTCACCAGGGGTACTTGCTTTCGTCTCAAACTGCGAATGGCTTGGTCAAGAATCTGTACTGGCCGCTGGGGTAGGTCAGGTCGTCGCCCATCTCGACGCTCTCGTGACTCAGGACGTGACTGGGATCGGCAACGTACTTCCTGAGGTTGGACACGTGGAACAGGTCGTGCACACCAGAAAGCTGAGGAGGGAGGGCAAGTCTGTAAGCAACGAGTCCAACCCGCTCCAGGACCTCAAAGGGCCCCACGAACCTCGGCGCGAGCTTCCCTCTCACCCCAAACCGTTGCAGGCCCTTCATGGGCAAAACACGAAGGAAGACGTGGTCCCCAACCTCAAACTGCACTTCTCTACGTCTTCGATCCGCGTAGCTCTTCTACCTGCTCCTGACAGTGCAGAGTCGCCTGTGGATCTGCTCGACTACCTCCTAACTCTGCCAGATCAACCTGGGGCCAACCTCCCACTTGGTCCCTACCTCAACCCAACTCAAGGGTGCCGTACACCTCCGTCCGTACAGAGCCTTGTAGGGAACCATGCCGATGCTCGAGTGATAGCTGCTGTTGTATGCAAACTCTGCCAGGGGCAGGTGCTCCTCCCAAAAGCCCCTCCAGTCCAGTACACAGGCACGCAAAAGGTCCTCAAGTGTCTGTATCGTGCGCTCAGACTGTCCGTCCATCTGAGGGTGGTAAGCTGTACTGAATCTCAACAGCGTCCCCAGGGCCTGCTGAAACTCAGCCTAAAACTGAGACGTAAAGCGGGTATCCCGGTCGGATATGATCTCCCGCGGAACTCCGTGTAGATGTACCACGTCGCGGATATACCTCTCTACCAACTGTGCTGGTCCCAAAGTAACTCGGATCGGCAAGAATCGTGCCGTCTTCGTCAGTGTATCCACAATTACCCAGATTGCGTTGTGTCCTCGCTGGGTAACAGGTAAACCCAAGACCAAGTCCATGGTGATCCCCTCCCACTTCCACTCTGGCACTAAAAGCGGCTGTAGCGGCCCTGCAGGCCTCTGATGCTCGTCCTTCACCTGCTGTCACACTAAGCACTGCTGCACGAATTCACCCACATCCCGCTTCATCCCCCTCCACCAAAACTTGCATCTCAAGTCGTGGTACATCTTTGTGTTTCCAGGATGTATGGTGAATCTGGAACCGTGTGCCTCAGTCAGGAGCTCTCTCAACAGCTCCTCATCTCTGGGAACGCACAACTGTCCACTCAGGCGCAGCACCTGGTCTGTGAAAGAGAAGTCCCCTGGGTCTCCTAACAGTACTCTGTCGTGCAAGGACTGCAAGTACGGATCAGCCATCTGTCTTGTGATGATGCGGTCTATCAGCTCTGGCCTAGTCTGTCGTGCCACAGTCACTGCCCCACAGTGCCCCCATAACTCTAGGGGTCGCCAACTGCCCACCTCCTCCAAAAGGCTCCAACTCTGTAACTGTAAACTGGCCAAGTGTGTGGGTGCCTTCCAGCTCAAGGCGTCAGCCACCACGTTGGCCTTTCCCGGGTGGTAGGAAATGCTGCAGTCATAGTCCTTCAGGAGCTCCAACCAACGTCTCTGTCTCATGTTGAGCTCCTTCTAATCAAAAAGGTATCTGAGGCTCTTGTGATATGAGAAAATCTCAAAGGTCTCACCGTACAAGTAGTGCCTCCAGGTCTTCAGCGCGAAGACGACAGCTGCCAGCTCCAAGTCGTGGGTAGGGTAGGTATGCTCATGGGGCTTCAGTTGCCGCGAAGCATAAGCGACAACGTGACCCCTTTGCATGAGCACACCCCCTAACCCCTGCAAGGAGGCGTCCGTGTACACAACGAACCCGCCACTACTGTCAGGGATGGTGAGCACGGGAGCCGAAGTCAACCTCTCCTTCAGCTCTTGAAAACACGCCTCACAGGCATCTGTCCAAGCGAAGGGCACGTCCTTCCAGGTCAACTGTGTCATAGGATGCGCAATCTGTGAAAAACCCCTTCTGAACCGTCTGTAGTAGCCTGCCAGTCCCAGGAAACAGCGAATCTCGGTGATTGAACGTGGTCTCTCCCACCTGAGCACTACCTTGACCTTGGCTGGGTCCACTGCCAAGCCGTCCCCAGAGATCACATGACCTAAGAAGGTCACCTCCCTCAACCAGAACTCGCACTTGCTGTATTTGGCGTACAACCTACGTCGTCTCAGTGTGTCCAGAACCATTCGCAAGTGCTGTCCGTGTTGCGTCTGATCTCAAGAATAGATGAGTACATCATCAATAAATACCACCACAAACTGGTCCAAGTACGGTCTAAACACCCGGTTCATCAGGTCCATGAAAGCAGCGGGGGCATTGGTCAGCCCAAACGGCATGACCAAAAACACGTAGTGTCCGTACCGGGTGCGGAAAGCTGTCTTGGAGACGTCTGCCTCCCTGATCCTCAACTGGTGGTATCCAGACCTCAAGTCGATCTTGGAGAACACCGTGGCCCATCGCAACTGGTCAAACAAGTCGTCGATCCTCGGCAGCGGATATCTGTTCTTGATGGTGACCCTATTCAGCTATCGGTAGTCCACACAAAGGCATAGGGTACCATCCTTCTTCTTCACAAACAGTATCGGGGCTCCCCAGGGAGACGCATTGGGCCTCACAAAGCCCTTCTCCAAAAGGTCCTGCAACTGAGACTTGAGCTCTCGTAGCTCAAGCGGTGCCATCCTGTATGGTGCGGTGGAGATGGGGCTGGTCCCTGATACTAGTGAGATCTCAAACTCGATCTCACGCTCGGGCGGTAGTCCTGGTAACTCGTCTGGGAACACGTCAGGGTACTCTCTGACCACCGGGATGCTTTGGAAGTCTGCCACAGGGCTGGGCTCTGCCACCACACAAGCTAGGAAGCCCTCACACCCCTGGCTCAAAAGTCTCATCGCCTGAAGTGCCGAAATGCACCTGAAACCTCCGTCCACTGGCTGTCTGTGAAACTCGAAAGAAGGCAACTCCGGTATGGAGAAGACGATCTTCCTCTCAAAATAGTCCACCAAAGCGTGGTAAGCGGACAGCCAGTCCATCCCCAGAATTACGCCAAAGTCCTCCATCTGTATCATAATCAGGTCAGCTGGCAGACTATGTCCCCCGATACTGACCTCACAACCCGTGTACACCTCCTCAGCTACAAATAGCTGACCACTCGGACCTCTGATTACGAACGGATTCTCTAACAGCATATAATCCTGGCCCAAACTAACTACGAAACTGGCTGCGACAAACGAGTGCGTAGCACCAGAATCGAAAAGTGTGTAAATGAGTCTACCGGAAACTAAAACCATACCTGCCACCACCAATCCCGAAGCTCTGGCATCCCTGTGTGTCAGGGCGTTGATACACCCCTCAGCTCTAGGTGCGGACGAAGCAGCCACACTCTGCGTTGGATGGGTAGGTGCTGGCCGATACCCTCCTCGTGACTGCTGTCCTCCTCGCGCCTGGGAACCGCAGCCTCCTGCGCGCCCTCCAATGCTCGGCGCAAGAAGTATCTGCTGACCTCCTGCCCTAGAAGGGCAGTCCCTCTTGATGTGGCTCGGTTGGCCACACTGGTAGCAGAGGGGAACCCGACTCCTGCCCTCAGTGGGTCCTTGCTGTTGGCTGGGCAGGGGCCCGGTGCTGGCGACTGGCCCCTGTCGAGGGCCCCCAAAGGCCACTGATGGCCCTGCAAAACGTGACAGCTCTCCTGCGGACGCCACGTGTCTCCTCTCTCGCTGGCCCTGTGAAAAGTCTGGCTGGAAGGGCCTCTTCCGCCTGCCGTCAGTGTCTCGCGCGGACGGGTTGGTCTCCTCGTAGGTCATAGCTGCCTCCACCACCCTCGAAAACGTAGGCAGCTTCAGGGGTTTGACATACCCCCGAATCGCAGGCCGGAGCCCCTCGGTGAACCTCCAAAGGCACCCCTCCTCAGTGGCTACCGCTGTTGCTGCAAAGCGGGATAGCTCCAGAAAACGCGTGCGGTACGCGCTCACGGTCATCGTCCCCTGGCGGAGAGTATGGAACTCCCTCCTCCTCTGGTCCTGCCATGTCTGGGGAAAGTACTGCTCGCAGAAGAGGGTGACGAACTGGTCCCAAGTAGTCTCATCCCTCTCCTGTCCCCTGACCGCCCTCCACCACCTGTGTGCCGCACTCTCCAGCTGGTACGTGGCAAAGGCCACGCGATACTCCACTAGGGAGCGAAGGGTGTCGAAAACCTTCTCGAGCTACTCGAGCCAGTCCTCTGCCTCGGTCGGGTCCTCATCCCCCTTGAAGGAGGGGGCTTCATCTTTCGAAACTGCCCAAAGAGCTCGAAGTGGCGCTGCAGTAGAGAAGCCGGTGCACCTTCAGGCAAAGGTGCCTCACGCACAGAAGTGTCGGAGGAAGGTGGGGGCGGTGGCAGCCCATCCCCTCCCCCATGTCCAGCGCCGCGTCTGTCGTGTGGTCCCACAGAGGACTCCCCCTCCGCAACCCCAGGGAGAGGCGCTCGGGGCGGTGGGTGGAGAACCTCTCGCACAATATCCCGTATCAGCTGGGCGAGGTCCTGGGCCTGAATGCCCGGGAGTAGTGGCTGGTCCACTGAGGCGTCGATAGCAGCACGCCCACCTCGCCGACCTTGTCCTCGGTCGCGCCCGCGGCCCGCCTCGCTAGTCCCGCGACGAGGCATCTCCTGCAAGGAGACACGAAACAAAACGGAAACACGTCAATATGAAACGATATCTAACGAAAAAGTCTAAGAGCTTATGCCAAAAGAAAGGTTGTGGTGGCTACTCTAGTCACAGACACGTGAATTGGTTATTTTCCAGTCAGTTGATTCACTTCTCGGGACGACCTTGCTCTGATACCATCTTGTAACAACCAGATTCCTGAGTCCCTACGAGACACGAGAATCGGACCGACTCGACTAATCCCAAGACCTAGTCGTCCAACGAGGAAGTAACCAAAAGAGCAGTAAAATAAACCACATTCAGCATGAATATAACTAGCAGTAGCAAAATACAGCAGTAAGAAAAGGAACTACTACAATATACACCACCACAACAGTAGAACAACAAATATGTACATAACATGAAGCTTATAATAAAGAAGTAAAAGGAGTAACAAGGAAACTACTCACTACAGTGGAAGAAAAGTACAGAAAGAACTGCGGGTAACTCTACTGGACCCTACTAGGCCCAACGTCCTCTGCAGCCACTGACCCTGGCTGCTCAACACCTGGTCCTGAAAGTAACGAGTGTAACACGTCAGCGAAACATTGAGTAGAGTGGCAACTAAAAGCTAAAGAAGCAGTAGAGTGTACGGTAGCTGTTATATTTTTACTTTCTTTATTTATGTCTTTCTATTATTTCATGATTTATTTATTTCTCAGATCCTTCACTTGATCTCGAATGTTCCTCGTGGGAATGATCTTGATTGCAGTCTTTTCCGAAAAGTAGAAGTAACACGTGGTGCTCTCCTGGCCGGGAGAGTCTCCCGTGGTGGTCCTACCCTCAGTCAACCACCCCAAGGTCGCTGACAGACGTAACGGTGACTACAGCACGCGCGATAAGCGCACGGGTAGTTACCCCCCACTGGCACGCGGTCAGTTGTTTCCGTTAATGGGTGAGCTCAAAACACAGCACAGAACCGGTACAGGGCAGAGCCCTCTCAGTAACAGGGGTCCAACCCCTCCACAGTCCGCGCACCCTCGCCTGACTATCCTGGTTTGCTCAGTGGGCCTAACAAGTCGGTGTAGGAGGCTAGCAGAACCCCGGGGCCCATGCTGTAGCTAGTGCTCTCCCTACACTAGTAGCTCTCCTCGATACTGCGTAGGCGAGGGCCAGCAAGTCGGTGTACAGTGACCAAACCCACCCTGGTCTCAACTTGAGAGCGGCAAGCTCCCCTCTACACTAAAAGGTAATGTGTGCTCCCTTTGGTACCACGTACCCAAGAGACAACACACTTCCACGTTTCACTTTCTCAGTTCCATTCTATTCTCTTTCCAGGAGTTCTACTCCTAATTCCTCGTAGGGTTCGTATTCTTTTTGTTTGGCCATTGTAGGTTTCACTGTTCCAGTTTTACGTTCATACAACCCATATTCTCAATCATATTTATTCATTCATAACAGGCAGCTATTAATTTACAAGAAGCTATTATTTCCTTTCCACTTTTCCAAGACTGCAATATTTATATATTCCACTAGTTTTCCAGTCATAGGATTCATGCTGTAACCTAGGTTCTATCATTCAATCTAGTTTTCCAGTCCTAGGATCTATCATTCAATCTAGTTTCTCAGTCCTAGGGTTCATGCAATGCCTTAGACTCTATTAATTGTTCCACAATTGTAACAAATTATGCTAAATAATTTAATAGCCACTCTACCAGCTACAACAGGAGTACTGGGGGAGTGGTTGGCAATCCCGCGTGCCTCCACAACCCCCAAGACTACAATGGAATGGGATCCTAACACAAGGATCAAACACAAGGAGTTTCTCAGAACGGTATACAATTA
Organism: Thalassia testudinum; assembly: GCA_037157565.1. Classification (NCBI taxonomy): domain Eukaryota; kingdom Viridiplantae; phylum Streptophyta; class Magnoliopsida; order Alismatales; family Hydrocharitaceae; genus Thalassia; species Thalassia testudinum. The sequence continues at coordinate 24,162,767 of JAZHRO010000078.1, forward strand.
CTGTAAACGGGTATAGGATTTTATTCTGGAAAGAACTCAACTCGAAACGTGGAAAACGGACTCCGAACGGGCCCTAAACGGGTCAAAAACGACGAAACTGTCCAAAATCAGACGTCTGGAACCTCTTCCAAACGTCTTAAAAGGTGAGTCAAATTGTACCTTAGCTCTGTGTAGTCCTTCAGACGTTCAGAAGCCTGTTGGGGCGTCTGGCTTAGTTCCAAGACATCCGATTGTCACCCCGGACGTCAGGAAGTCCTCTCCGTCGTTTGGCACTATAGCTAGACATTTGATTTACGTGGGATGGCGAGCCCTCGCGCCCTCCCGAGCGGAACCTGCGCACACACTCCTGCTCTTAGCACGACGAAGCGCAGACGAAGTCACGGCGGACGGCTGCATGGCCGTACACGCGAAAAAGGAAGGAGATAGAAATATCTTACCTGTTAGACGCCTAGACAGTCCTCCAAACGTCTTCACCGTCGTCTGGTCGTAAGCCCAGATGACTGATTCTAGAAAATTTTTCAGAACCAGAGCCCGACTTGCTCTCCGCCTGCGACGCAAGGCCTCACCGCGCCCCGTTCGCCTGCTGCCCGAGCTGCAGCAGCCCCTTCGTGACACCCCACGCTCGCCGCTCCCCCGCCGGCCGGCTCTAGCTGCCCCGGTGTTCGTTCGCTTTTGTGCGGGTTTTAAAGAGAATATCACGTTGTAGTATAATCGAAAAAACGTTCAAACAAATATAGAGAATTTTATTACTCGAAAAACTAGAGTCTCCGAGGTCGAACACAGGGAACAATCTCAGTACTTTCAAAAGCAAAGAATACAACTTTTAAATGAAAGTAATTGATTAAAAGAGAGAGCTATATAAAAAGAATTTCTAAAAGAAAACAGAATTGGACGTCTGATTTCTATATCAGACGTCTTAAATGTAATCTTCTTTCTCTCTTCTGCCTTCTTCTTCTTTGTCTTCTCTGCTTCTTTACTTGCGAAGGCTTCCTCTTCCTGCCTTTGTTCCTCTCTTGTCTTCCTTTTCTTTTTGGGCTTTTTTGCAGTCCTTCCTTCTCTCAGATATCTGCCTTGCTCAGCTTCCTTTCTTCAGAATTCCTTCTTCTTCTGCTCCTGTTCCTTCTTTGTGCTTTCCTTCGAAGTTTTCTCCTTCCTTGTCTTCTCTGCGAGGGCTTCTCCTTCTTTCTCTGCTACACTCAGCCTCTTCTTCCTTCTTTTCTTCCCTTGCTGCAGTGGCTAAGTGTTCGCTTCTTCCTCTGCTCCTTCTTTCCTGCGCAAACCACAGCCAATGCAAAACCTACCCCCGTCCCTCTACCCAAATGTCTCTCTTTCTCTGCAACTCGCTCAAGGACGCTCTCCCAGAGCCACATGGGTAATCGGGTCGGATTCGCACCCGGGACCAGGCGCACCTGCAGGTGGGTGATGCGTGAGGAGTGCGTAGGTTAGGGTCGAGTCGGATCCCGCCAGATCCGCTAGTGAAACTATGGACGAGGCAGGCGTGGGTCAGGTGAGGGACCTCACCCCTGTGCTTTCAGAGGCAGTAAGCATAAAACACAAAAACAATTTAAACCATACCTGCGCGTTGTGTTTCGCCATTGTGGGACTATCTGACCCGCCCCAATTTCACGCGCGCCCGTAGAGGAGTCCTCGTGCAATTTCCAAGGCTAGGAGCTTCGCAGCGCGCCTTGCAGGCCCTGATTGCTTTGCAAACCCGTGCGAGCCTGCTGTGCCTGGAGCCTGGAGCTGCTACGCCTGGAGCTGCTGCACCTGGAGCTGCTTCGACGGTCAATGGCGGCAGGAGTTGAACCCTGTCGAACACGAGCACGGCCTATTGGCCTAATCGGACTAGCTGGTCACCTTCGCCGTGGCATGGAGAAGATGGTGCACGGTGCTGCAGGCCGCAGGACGGCCTAGGCGTGCGTGCCTAGGTCAACCTGTGTCCAGAAGTGTGGGGTTTTTCGGGGGATTGTGGTGGAGGTGTAGAAGGATGATGGATGGGCGGAAGTTGCTCCTGGTGGTGAGGCGGAGCTTACGAGAGGGTTGGCGAGCTGTGTGGAGGGGCGAAGTGGTGGGAGTGGCTCGCCGGAGGTCGGTCGGAGGCGAGGAAGGTGGAGGTGGTCAGGCACTGTCGGGGGGGGGGCAATTAACTAAAATAATAGGGGGAAAAAAGAGAGGAGAGGATGGAGAAGGTATCTGGAGTGGTTTGGAAGGAAGGGAGGCAGCGGAGTGGACGGCGCGTAACTACCGTTGTCGGGGAAGAAGCACCCTGAGGGAGGGAGCGGCGACGAAGACGAGGTCAGGGGCATGCGCGCCTGGTACTGCACGACGCGGGAAGAAGAGGCGGAGTTGACTCTGCTGTTGGTATGGCAGCAGAGCGACGAGAAGGAGGGGGGGAGGTTGCCGAAGCTTGCGAGTCTCTTGGCTGGAGATGGGAGAGGGAAATTTGGGGGAATCTCCGTCAAAATCAAGCTGAGGATCTGCGACCGGGTCTGGGGAGCCTTTTATAGGTGTTGGCCGAACCTTCTAGCACGTGGAGATCGTGCAATCAATCTCTGCCGGCTCGTCGGAGATGGAAAGAGGGTGGATACCAAATCCCTCGTGCGTTCGCACGAGAGATTGGGTTCACACCAGAGATTGTAATTAGCTTTAGAAGGAAGGGAATTGCTCAGAGAATCTCCCTTCCAATTCTGGGAGGGAATCTCTGAGGGATTAGAGAGGAATCCCTCTCTAAACCTCGCTGAAGATCGGTTCTGCCCTAACAATGGCGGCAGGACCTGATTGCAAAGGTGGAGAGGAACTTAGGGGGCTCTCTGCAAAGATATTCAAAAGATAGGGACCAAATTGTGATTTGGGTGTACTAAATTGCAAAGTAGGTCAAGATGACCTCCTCTTAGGTCCAAATTTTGGTATAAACCTAATTTCGACCTAGGGAATCCAATGGTGAAGTTGGATTTTAGGTTTGACCTTGTTTGACTGGATATTTTGCGTAAAAACCTAAATTAAGTTAATTGAAGAGCTAGGACCTTAATCTAGGTCAAACTGGGTTCCAAAGGCCAACTTAAGTGTTCTAAACCCTAGAGGATGTTTTTCCATGATTTTTAGAGGGTTTACTTGATTTTTATCCTGACCGGAACCTTGTTAATTTAAGCGGGTCTCTTTTAGGGTTACCAAGTGTCATTTAATTTCTAGATTGCACATAAACCCATTTCTGATTGACTCAACCCAATTTTTATCTCACTTAGACCATTTGATCTATGTTTTGTCTCTGAGAAATTCCGTTTATGTACTGCAATGGTAAAATTGCAGTTTTAACCTTTATTTCATGTTTTCTTCTCAGAGCACTTATTCCTTCAGTTAAGCCTTCTTCTAGGTTATGTAGGAGCTTGTATCTTCTTTATTGGGTCAAAATGAGCTAGTTATGGCTCATGATGAGGTTCTCATCATACCCCGATGCCTAGCTTTTGCTAGTCCCTTAGCAAAATTTCAAAGTTTTAACTTCCGTTCTAGACCCTGAGTGTCTGTCAACCATCATGATAAGTGCTTCTCCTTTTCTTTTGTGATTAGGTAAGAATGTCGACAATAGGCCTAGAGGTACTCAAGTTCCAACCAAAATCCGGACCTGACCCGCTTTAGCCTCAGTCCTCTGCAAAGGTTTCTACGGCCCACAGAAACTAACCTAGGGTTTGTTGGACTCCACGGTTAAAGCACCCGTACTTGAGACATTTTTAGCCTAAGTTCAGTTTGCAGTGCGTTTTTTTTGTAAGAGAGAGATAGAAGATTTATTTGTTTGGAGAGCTTTTCTCTCTCTTTTCTTTTTATTTCTAGCTTCGGATTAGCTTCTCAACACGGTCTGTATCGGATTCCTCATCCCCATCATCAATCCTCAAGGGTCCCTGGCTTTCGAGATTTTGAGATAATCCCGCCCATGGCAACCCCCAGAACCCTAGCTTTCGAGATTTCGAGATAATCCCGCCCATGGTGTTCCGTGGCCGAATTCAGACCCTGGCGATCGACATTTCGGGATAATGCCGCCCATGGTATCTGAACCAGCAGAGTGCTTACATGCCCCCAGTAGGATATTTAAATATCCTAAGAGACAAGCATAGAGGAGACGATATGTTGTTACGCATCTTCGAGGGGAATTTCCCGCCTCTCCGCGCTGGGAACTCGTCCAAATCAACTTGTGTTGATTGGCAGCTCCTAATCTAGGTGACTTTTTCAGAACATTAAACGCTTTTCGTGTGATTTGGATGTTTATGCGCACTGAACTAGACAGTGTGTGAATGTGGGGTGCTTAGGTTACCGAATCCCGTAAATCGGAAGTTAGTTAACGAGGTTGAATACTTCCTAAGCCTTAGACCTAATACTCAAGCTTCGCATTTTCCTCAACCTCTTAAGGATTATCCAGATTTTACCGGATACGTGAATTTTTAAGCTAAAGATTCTAGCCCAAGAGGCCTAAGACCAGCGTTCCCATTAATCTCTTTTTATGTTTCCTTAGCACTTTTTCTTTGATTTGGTCTAAAACTTCAGTTAACCTCTTAATCTTTTACTAATGACTATTTCTCTTCATTTTCATTTTTGCTCCTTTTTGTCATTTTACTCTTTTCCTTCTCTCATTTGTATGACCCTGAATTGTTCCTCCCCTCTATCAAGTCTCTTTTTTTTTTTTTTAATGAAACCCTTTCTTGATATGAATTTCCAGACATTTTGCACTTTCATACCCCCCCATGCCTACGATTTGCAATGTCCCCATTGTAAATTAGGTGAGTTCGAATTCAGCTTAGTTCATTTATTAGGACAGGTGTGTGGTGAGTGAATGGGTCGAAATGACTTGTTGCGAACGATTTCTAGTTTCAGGTAGGGATACCTGAGGTGAGGTCGACTGTTCTAATGGATGAACCCTAAAGTGCAATATGAATTCCGCATAGAGATGTCAGAAAAGGTTTCGGGTTTTTCAAAGAATGACGGGCTGCCTCCCGTTAAGCGCTGAGTTTTACGCCATCGGCTGGATGCAATGAGCTCAAGAGGAATGGAGGGTAAAGGATGACTCAGCCAAATCTATATTGGTCATGTCAGTGAACGGCTTGAGTCTCTGACCGTTCACGACAAAGGGTTCAGAATCGTGGCTGTGTGGGCTGATTTCAATGGCTCCATTTATGAAGATTTGTCGGACTAGGTAGGGTCCGACCCACTTGGATCTTAGCTTCCCTGGGAATAATTTGAGTCGGGCATCAAAGAGTAAAACTTTCTGACCAGGATGAAAGATCTTTCTAGAAATGTGTTTGTCGTGAAAAGCTTTAACCCGTTCTTTGTAAATTCGCGAGTTCTCATACGCATCGTGGCGTAATTCATCGATCTCGCTTATTTGAAGTCTTCTGTGGTTCCAGCCTTAGAAAGATCCAGATTACAGGTCCGTACTGCCCAACAGGCTTTATGCTCCAACTCGACGGGGAGGTGACATGACTTCCCGTACACTAGTCTGAAGGGAGACATTCCTAATTGGGTCTTGTGGGCGGTCCTATAGGCCCACAATGCTTCTGGAAGCCGAGAAGACCAATCTTTTCTATCAGGTCGAACAGTAACCTGAAGGATCTTCTTGATCTCTCGGTTAGATAGCTCAGCTAGACCATTGGTTTGGGGGTGGTAAGGAGTAGAGATTCGGTGTGACACCCCGTATTTGGTCATCAGTGACCTGAACTGAGCGTTTGTAAAATGGGTCCCTCTGTCGGAAATTATGGCACATGGAATCTCGAACCTTGAGAAAATATTTTGATGAAGGAATTTTATAACGACTTTATGATTGTTGGTTCGGGTCGGAATGGCTTCTATCCACTTGGAAACATAGTCAACTACGAGTAAGATGCATTCGAAGCCATTCGAGATCGGGAAGGGTCCCATGAAATCAATCCCCCAAATATCAAAAATTTCGCATACCAAGATCGGCTGTAAAGGCATCATGTCTCGATGGCTCATGTTGCCTAGATTCTGGCAACAGGAACATGTCTTACAGTGATCGTATGCATCCTTGAAAATTGTGGGCCAGTAAAAGCCACACTGGAGGACTTTTGATGCGGTTTTATGTCCTGAAAAATGTCCACCGCATGCCTGGTCATGGCAGAATGAGAGTATGTCTTTGATTTCAACTTCCGCAACGCACCGTCGAATTATCTGATCAGCACCAATGCAGAATAGATACGGGTCTTCCCATAGGTAATACTTGGCATCGGAATGCAATTTGTCCTTTTTGGCCTTCGGCCAATTGGGCGAAATCTGATTTGATGCAGGTAATTAACTATATCAGCGAACCATGGAAGACTTGTACTGATAGTCAGGAGTTGCTCATCAGGAAAATGTTCTGTAATAGGTCCGGAAGGGTCGATTATTTCAGAAGGAAGGCGGGACAAGTGATCAGCTACCACATTCTGCTTTCCCGCCTTGTCACGAATCTCGAGGTCAAATTCTTGCAACAACAAGATCCATCAGATTAATCAAGGTTTCGCGTCCTTCTTTGCAAGGAGATACCTCACAGCTGTGTGATCCGAGTATATGATAACACGGGAACCCAGAAGGTATGATCTGAATTTTTCCAGGGTAAATACTACGGCCAGCAGCTCTTTCTCAGTAACTGTATAGTTACGCTGAGCGTCATCCAGTGTTTTGCTGGCGTAGTAAATGACCACAGGTTTCCCGTCAATTTTCTGCCCCAGAACCGCTCCTACAGCAAAGTCAGATGCATCGCACATGATCTCAAAGGGTTGAGACCATTCAGGGGACTGTAGGATCGAGGCTTGGGTGACTCGGTCACGTAGGATCTCAAATGCTTGAGTGCATTCCTTGGAAATTTTGAAAGGCACATCCTTGGAGAGAAGATTGGTCAGGGGGCGCGCTATTTTGGAGAAATCAGGGATAAATCGACGGTAAAAATCGACATGCCCCAAAAAAGATCGAATGTCCTTAATCGAGCTAGGCATAAGGAGCTTGGAAATTAGGTTAACCTTAACTCGATCCACTTGGATGCCTTTCTCCGAGATTAAATGTCCCAGGACAATTCCCTCAGGCACCATGAAATGGCTCTTTTCCCAGGAAAGAACCAAATTCACCTCAATGCACCGCCTGAGTATTTGGACCAAGTGTTGGAGGCAATCGTCAAATGATTGTCCAAAAACTGAAAAGTCATCTATGAAGACTTCCAGATAATCACCTACCATATCTGAGACTATGGCAAGCATGCACCGCTGAAAAGTTGCAGGTGCATTGCAGAGATAGAAAGGCATCCTTCGAAACGCGTACGTCTCGAAGGGGTAGGTGAATGTGGTCTTTTCTTGGTCCTCTGGATGGATTGCCACCTGATTGTAACTGGAGTACCCGTCAAGAAAGCAGAAGAACCTATTTCCCGCTAGTTTTTCGAGGATCTGATCAATAAACGGTAGTGGGAAATGATCCTTCTTCATGGAGGAATTGAGTCTTCTGTAATCAATGCAGACTCTCCACGAGTTAGCTATTCAGGTTGGAATGACTTCTCCGATTTCAGTCGTGATAATGGTAAGTCCTGCCTTTTTAGGCACCACTTGTATTGGACTCACCCAACGACTGTCGGAGATCGGGTAGATGATCCCTGCATCTAACCACTTTATGATCTCCTTTTTCACGACCTCTTGTAGATTAGGGTTTAGGCATCTTTTCATTTCTCTTGAAGGTCGTGCGCCTTCTTCTGTGTAGATTCGATGTGTGTAGTATGAAGGGCTTATACCAGTCAAATCATCGAGAGTCCATCCAATGGCTCTTCGATGTTGCTGGAGAACAGAAATCAAACGGAGTTCCTAGTCAGGTGTGAGTCGAGAGTTGATAATCACAGGAAACGTCTGATTTGAATCCAAAAAGACGTACTTCAGATGTTCGGGAAGGGGCCTGAGTTCCATGATAGGATTTTCAGCAGCAGCGGGCGGTTCGGGGTTTGTATCAGGAGCAATGGTAGGAGTCATAGGTGTGTCTAGATCACGTTCACACTTCTCTGTTAGCGAGTTTTGATTCTCAAGTGGTTGATCAGGGATAATCAGGTTGTCTTCTATATGCAATTCATCAACCACAACTCTGACATCACATATTTCCTCTATAACCCCACAATTAATCCCTTGTTGGGCCTTAAAAATGTCAATCTTTAGGTTTTGGTTCCCAAATTTTAATTCTATCTGGCCCTCTTTGCAGTTTATGTTGGCCCTAGCAGTGGCCAAAAAGGGTCTCCCTAATATGATTGGTGTGTCCCTTGGGTTCTTAGGTGCATCCATGTCTAGTACTATGAAGTCTACCGGGAAATAGAAATCTCTTACCCTAACAATGACATCCTTGAGTATTCCTCTAGGTGACTTGATGGATCGATCGGCTAACTGCAATATCACCTCAGTGGGTTTAAGTTCAGATTCTTCAAGGTGGTCAAGGAGGGATGTAGGTATTAAATTTATAGAGGCACCTAGGTCTAGTAAGGCTCTATCAAATTGGGTTTCACCAATTTTACAGGAAATCAAGGGAGTTCCTGGGTCTTTAGCCTTGGGTGGGAGTTTTCTCAAGATGACAGAGCTGGCTTGCTCTGACAGTACGATTGGATTCCCATCCTTGGTTCGCGGCTTACGTTTAGGGGTACATATGTCTTTCAAGAATCTTGCGTAAGCTGGTATGTGGCGAATTGCATCCATTAATGGGATGTTTATCTGGACCTGTTCAAAGAGCTTTATTAGATCCTCCTCGGGAGCCACGGGTTTGGTTATTCTTTTTCCTTTGGTCAAGGCCTCAGGAAATGGGATCTTAGTTGGTTCCTCTAGGATAGGTCCAGGTTCTTGATCTGGGACAGTGGTATCTTGGATAACTATCCTAGGGTCTTGGCTCTTATCAGGCTTGGAGTGGTTCGGATAATGTGGGTCTTGGGTTGTTATACCACTACGTGTTGTTACAGAGTTCAATCCGACCTGATTTGGGTTAGGTAGGAGGGGTGGCTGCTGCTGAAATTCCGCATAAGATGTTGAAGCTTCCATCCCGTCTGGCGATGGAGCAGTAGGGGCCTGATAAATCACATGTGTTTGGCCTGAATTTGGATTCATAACGTGCTTATGGGTTAGCACGTTATTTGGGTTGGGCAGAGGTTGCGAGGGAAGGTACCAAGTTGGCGGGAATTTGCCATCTGGGCCAGTTGGTTGCTGTAACGACCCGGTTCCCGAGCCACTACGAGACACGAGAACCGGACCGACTCAACTAATCCCAAGACCTAGTCGTCCAACGAGGAAGTAACCAAAAGAGCAGTAAAATAAACCACATTCAACATGAATATAACTAACAGTAAGAAAATACAGCAGCAAGGAAAGAAACTACTACAGTATATACCACCACAACAGTAGAACAACATTCATAACTAAATATGAACTGCAGGTAAAGAAAAGTACAGCGGAAACAAGAACTACTCACTATAACGGAACAAAAAGAGGTACAAGAAATAGTGGTAACTCTACTAGACCCTACTCGGCCTAGCGTCTTCTGCAGTCGCTGACCCTGGCTGCTCAACACCTGGTCCTGAAAGGTAACGAGTGTAACACGTCAGCAAAACGCTGAGTAGAGTGGCAATAAAAATTAAAGAAACAGTAGAGTGTACAGTAGCTATTAAGTTCTGTTACTTTCTTTACTTAAGTCTTTCAATTATCTCACGATTTATCTATTTCTCAGATCTTTCACTTGATCTCGAATGTTCCTCGTGGGAACGATCTTGATTGCAGTCTTTTCCGAACAGCAGAAGTAGCACGTGGTGCTCTCCTGGCCGGGAGAGTCCCCTGTGGTGATCCTACTCTCAGTCAATCACCCCAAGGTCACTGACAGACGTAACGGTGACTACGGCACGCGCGATAAACGCACAGGTAACTAACCTGTACTGGCACGCGGTCAGTCGTTTCCGTTAACGGGTGCGCCCAAAGCACAGCACGGAACCAGTCCAGGGCAGAGCCCTCTCAGTAACAGAGGTCCAACCCCTCCACAGTAACCAAACCGGGGCCTTACCCCTCCACAGTCCGCACACCCTCGCCTGACTACCCTGGTTTGCCCCAGCGGGCCTAACAAGTCGGTGTGGGAGGCTAGCAGAACCCCGGGGCCTGTAGGGTAGCTAGTACCTCCCTACACTAGTAGCTCTCCTCGGTACTACGTACGCGAGGGCCAGCAAGTCGGTACAGAGTGGCCAGTCCTAACCCCGGGTCCCTGGGGCGGCTGGCTCCGCTCTGCACTAAACAGGGGGACAGTCGCTTTCCTTGGTACTCCGTACTCAAGGGCCATCTCACTTCCCCAATACTATTCCATTCACTTTCCAGGAGTTCTACTCCTACTTCCCCGTAGGGTTCCAGCTCAGAACGTCTAAGTTTCACCTTCCAGTTTCACGTTATCACAATCCATGTTCTCAAACACGTTTATTTATTCAACAGGCAGCTGTTAATTCGATTACAGGCAGATATTTGTTCCTTTCCATTTTTCCAATACTGTAGTATTCAGCTGTTCCACTAGTTTTCCTGTCCTAGGATTCATGCCGTATCCTAAGATCTATAATACAATCTAGTTTTTCAGCCCTAGGATTCATGCAAAACCTAGGATCTAACATTCAATCTGTTTTTCATTCCTAGGATTCATGCAATGTCCTAGGTTCTATTTATGATTCCACAATTTAACAGGTTATACTTAAAAGCCACTCTACCAGGTACGATGGGAGTAATGGGGGCGTGATCGGGAATCCCGCGTGCCACCGCGACCCCTAAGACTGCAACGGAACGAGGTCCTATCACAAGGATCAAACACAAGGAGTGTCTCAAAACAGTGTATAGCTACTGTAGACGGGTAGAGGATTTAATTCCGGAAAGAACGCAACTCGAAATGCGGAAAACGAAACCCGAACGGGCCCTTAACGGGTCGAAAACGACGACACTGTGCAAAATCAGACATCTGGAACTTCTTCCAGACGTCTTAAAAAGTGGATCAGAGAATTACCTTATTCTGCGTGGTTTCTTAGACGTCCAGAAGCCTGCGGGGACGTCTGGCCTAGTTCCTAGTCGTCCGATGGTCACCCCGGACGTCTGGAGGTCACTCCCGCCGTCTGGTACTACAGCCAGACGTCTGATTCGCGTTGGATGGCGAATCACCGAGCCTGCGCACACCCATCTCCCTCCCTCAGTACGGTCAGTCGACAAGAAGGAAGAAGAAGACGGAAAACTCACCTTTCAGACGTCTGGACAGTCTTCTAGACGTCGACCTCGCCGTCTGGCTATCAGCACAGATGTTTGATTCTAGAAATTTTTCCAGAACCAGGGCGCGACTCGCCCTCCGCTCATGACGCCGCCCACATCGCACCTCGTGCTCGTGCTGCTCGAGCCACAGCAGGCCTCCCACGTCGTTCCGCGCCCGCTGCGCTCCCCGCCGGCTGCCCTGGCAGCCTCGGCGAACTCGCCCTCAAGGCTGAGCGCCGCTCTCGCACGTAGCACCCCCTCCGCGCTCACTGCGGCCATCGCCGCCGCAGCAACCCCGCGCCTGCTCTCGCACTCGCTCTCGTGCACTGGAAGGAGAAGAGGCAAGGGGTGGAGGCGACAGGAGAGAGTGCGTGGCCTTTTAAGGCCGCGCGAGGAGGAGAGAGAGAGACTGCAGCGGCGAGAATCTGCAGCAGCAGGAGCGAATATGCGGTCTGCGTGCTCAGGCGCGCAGACGATCCGCGCGTGTCGAAAATAACCGATTTTCAGACGTCTGGAAACTATCCCAGACGTCTGGTCAGACGTCTAGAAGTGACCCCAGATGTCTGGTTCGACGTCTGGGCCACCTCCCAGACGTCTTAAAAGACGTCTGGGGTGTACGTTCGTTGCAATATAACAAACTCAAAGGAAGTTTCGTCCCCGAAACTTGCGTCAACTAGGGTGCGGGAAAAGACGTCAAAATAACTATAACAAACTCAAAGAGGATCGGAGCCGGTCCGAAAGACGTACCCGTGAAAAGCTCCGGGTACCGCTCCCGCATTGCCGCCTTAGGCTCCCAGGTAGCCTCCTCGTACCGCTGGCTCCTCCACAAAACCTTCACCAGGGGTACTTGCTTTCGTCTCAAACTGCGGACAGCTCGGTCTAGAATCTGCACTGGCCGCTTGGGGTAGGTCAGGTCGTCGCCCACCTCGATGCTCTCGTGACTCAGTACGTGACTGGGATCTGCTACGTACTTCCTGAGGTTGGACACGTAGAACACGCCGTGCACACCAGAAAGCTGCGGGGGGAGGGCAAGCCGATAAGCAACGGGTCCAGCCCGCTCCAGGATCTCAAAGGGCCCCACAAACCTCGACGCGAGCTTCCCTCTCACCCCAAACCGCTGTAAGCCCTTTATGGGCGAGACACGAAGGAAGACGTGGTCCCCAACCTCAAACTGCACCCTCTGCGTCTCCGATCCGAGTAGCTCTTCTGTCTACTCCTGACAGTGCGGAGTCGTCTGTGGATCTGCTCAACTACCTCCTGACTCTGCCGGATCAACCTGGGGCCAACCTCCCACTTGGTCCCCACCTCAACCCAACTCAAGGGTGCCGTACACCTCCGTCCGTACAGAGCCTCGTAGGGAGCCATGCTGATACTCGAGTGATAACTGTTGTTGTATGCAAACTCCGCCAGGGGCAGGTGCTCCTCCCAAGAGCCCCTCCAGTCCAGTACACAGGCACGCAAAAGGTCCTCAAGTGTCTGTATCATGCGCTCAGACTGTCCGTCCGTCTGGGGGTGGTAAGCTGTACTAAACCTCAATAGCGTCCCCAAGGCCTGCTGAAACTCAGCCCAAAACTGGGACGTAAAGCGGGTATCCCGGTCCGATACGATTTCCTGCGGAACTCCGTGTAGTTGTACCACATCACGGATATACCTCTCTGCCAACTGTGCTGGTCCCAAATTGACTCGGATCGGCAAGAATCGCGCCGTCTTCGTCAGTCTATCCACTATTACCCAGACTGCGTCGTGTCCCCGCCGGGTAACAGGTAAGCCCACCACCAAGTCCATGGTGATGCTCTCCTACTTCCACTCTGGCACTGGAAGCGGCTGAAGCGGCCCTGCAGGCCTCTGATGCTCGGCTTTCACCTGCTGCCACACTAAGCACTACTGCATGAACTCACCCACATCCCGCTTCATCCCTCTCCACCAAAACTCGCGTCTCAAGTCATGGTACATTTTCGTGTTTCCGGGATGTATAGTGAATCTGGAACCGTGTGCCTCAGTCAGGAGCTCTCTCAACAGCTCCTCGTCTCTGGGAACGCACAACCGTCCCCTCAAGCGCAGCACCTGGTCTGTGAAAGAGAAGTCCCCCGGGTCTCCCGACAGTACTCTGTCGCGCAAGGACTGCAAGTACGGATCGGCCATCTGTCCTGTGATGATGCGGTCTATCAGCTCTGGCCTGGTCTGCCGTGTCACCGTCGCTGCCCCACAGTATCCTCGTAACTCTAGAGGTCTCCAACTGCACACCTCCTCCAAAAGGCTCCAACTCTGTAACTGTAGACTGGCCAAGTGTGCGGGCACCTTACGGCTCAAGGCGTCAGCCACCACATTGGCCTTTCCCGGGTGGTAGGAGATGCTGCAGTTGTAGTCCTTCAGGAGCTCCAACCAACGTTTGTCTCATGTTGAGCTCCTTTTGATCAAAAAGGTATCTGAGACTCTTGTCATCTGTGAAAATCTCGAAGGTCTCACCGTACAAGTAGTGCCTCCAGGTCTTTAGCGCGAAGACAACAGCTGCCAACTCTAAGTCGTGGGTAGGGTAGGTATGCTCATGGGACTTCAGTTGCCGCGAAGCGTAAGCGACAACGTGATCCCTCTGCATGAGCACACCTCCTAACCCCTGCAAGGAGGCATCCGTGTACACAACGAACCCGCCACTACTGTCAGGGATGGTGAGCACGGGAGTCGAGGTCAACCTCTCCTTCAGCTCCAGAAAACACGCCTCACAGGCGTCTGTCCAAGCGAAAGGCACGTCCTTCCGGGTCAACTGTGTCATAGGACGCGCAATCTGTGAAAATCCTCCGATGAATCGTCTGTAGTAGCCTGCCAGTCCCAGGAAACTGCGAATCTCAGTAACTGAACGCGGTCTCTCCCACCTGAGCACTGCCTCGACCTTGGCTGGGTCCACCGCCAAGCCGTCTCCAGAGATCACATGACCTAGGAAGGTCACCTCCCTCAACCAGAACTCTCACTTGCTGTATTTGGCGGACAGCCAACGTCGTCTCAGAGTGTCCAGAACCATCCGCAAGTGCTGTCCGTGCTGCGTCTGATCTCTAGAATAGATGAGTACATCATCTATGAAAACCAGCACGAATTGGTCCAAGTACGGTCTAAACACTCGGTTCATCAGGTCCATGAAAGTAGCGAGGGCATTGGTCAGCCCAAACGGCATGACCAAAAACTCGTAGTGTCCGTACCGGGTGCGGAAAGCTGTCTTGGAGACGTCGGTCTCCCTGATCCTCAACTGGTGGTATCCAGACCTCAAGTAGATCTTGGAAAACACCGTGGCACCCCGCAACTGGTCAAACAAGTCGTCGATCCTCGGCAGTGGATATCTGTTCTCGATGGTGATCCTATTCAGCTGTCGGTAGTCCACACAAAGGCGTAAGGTCCCATCCTTCTTCTTCACAAACAGTACCGGGGCTCCCCAGGGAGACGCACTGGGCCTCACGAAACCCTTCTCCAGAAGGTCCTGCAACTGAGACTTGAGCTCTCGCAGCTCAAGCGGTGCCATCCTGTATGGCGCGGTGGAAATGGGGCTGGTCCCTGGTACTAGTGAGATCTCAAACTCGATCTCACACTCGGGCGGTAGTCCTGGTAACTCGTCTGGAAACACGTCAGGGTACTCTCTGACCACTGGGATGCTCTGGAAGACTGCCACAGGGCTGGGCTCTGCCACCACACAAGCTAGGGAGCCCTCACACCCCTGGCTCAAAAGTCTCACCGCTCGAAGTGCAGAAATGCACCTGAAACCTCCATCCACTGGCTGTCCGTGAAACTCGAAAGAAGGCAACTCCGGAATGGAGAAGACGATCTTCCTCTCAAAATAGTCCACCAAGGCGTGGTAAGCGGACAGCCAATCCATCCCCAGAATCACTCCAAAGTCCTCCATCTGTATCATAATCAGGTCAGCTGGCAGGCTATGTCCCCCGACGCTGACCTCGCAATCCGTGTACACCTCCTAACTACAAACAGCTGACCACTCGGACCTCTGATTACGAAAGGATTCTCTAATAGTGTATAATCCTGGTCCAAACTAACTGCGAAACTGGCTGCGACAAACGAGTGCGTAGTGCCGGAATCGAAAAGCGTGTAAACGAGTCTGCCGGAAACTGAAACCATACCTGCTACCACCGACCCCGAAGCTCTGGCATCCCTGTGTGTCAAGGCGTTGATACGCCCTTCAGTTCTAGGTGCGGACGAAACAGCCACACTCTGTGTCGGACGGGTAGGTGCTGGTCGGTACCCTCCTTGCGACTGCTGTCCTCCTCCTCGCGGCTAGGAACCGCGACCTCCTGCGCATCCTCCAGTGCTCTGCGCGGGAAGTATCTGCTGACCTCCTGCCCTAGACGGGCAGTCCCTCCTGATGTGGCCCGGTTGGCCACACTGGTAATAGAGTGGAACCCATCTCTCGCCCTCAGTGGGTCCCTGCTGTCGGCTGGGCGGGGGTCCGGTGCTGGCGACTGGCCCCTGTCGAGGGCACCCAAAGGCCACTGATGGCCCTGTAAAACGTGACGGCTCTCCTGCGGACACCACGTGTCTCCTCTCTCGCCGGCCCTGTGAAAAGTCTGGCTGGAAGGGCCTCTTCCGCCCGCCATCGGTGTCTCGCGCGAACGGGTTGGTCTCCTCGTAAGTCATAGCTGCCTCTATCACCCTAAAAAATGTAGGCAACTTTAGGGGTTTGACATACCCCCGGATCGCAGGCCGGAGCCCCTCGGTGAACCTCCAAAGGCGCTCCTCCTCAGTGGCTACCGCTGTCGCTGCAAAGCGGGACAGCTCCAAGAAATGCGTGCGGTACGCACTCACAGTCATCGTCCCTTGGCGGAGAGTGTGGAACTCCCGCCTCCTCTGGTCCTGCCACGTCTGGGGAAAGCACTGCTCACAGAAGAGGGTGACGAACTGGTCCCACGTCGGCTCGTCCCTCTCCTGTCCCTGGACCGCCCTCCACCACCTGTGTGCCGCACTCTCCAGCTGGTACGTGGCAAAGGCCACGCAGCACTCCACCGGGGGGCGAAGGGTGTCGAAGATCTTCTCCAGCTGCTCAAGCCAGTCCTTTGCCTCGGTCGGGTCCTCATCCCCCTTGAAGGAGGGGGACTTCAGCTTCCGGAACTGCCCAAAAAGCTCGAAGTGGCGCTGTAGGGGAGGTGCTGGTGCACCTCCAGGCGAAGGTGCCTCATGCACGGAAGTATCGGAGGAAGGTGGGGGCTGCTGCGGCCCATCCCCTCCCCCGTGTCCAGCGCCGCGTCCGTCGAGTGGTTCCACAGAGGACTCCCCCTCCGCAACCCCAGGGTGAGGTGCTCGGGGCGGTGGGTGGAGCTCCTCTCGTACAATGTCTCGTATCAGCCGGCCGAGGTCCTGGGCCTGGAGTCCTGGGAGTAGTGGCTGGTCCACTGGGGTGTCGGCAACGGCACGCCCACCTCGCCGACCTCGTCGTCGGTCGCACCCGCGACCCGCCTCACTGGTCCCACGACGAGGCATCTCCTGCAAGGAGACGCGAAACAAAACGGAACACGTCACTACAGAACGATACCGAACGGAAACGTCTAAGAACTCATGTCAAGAGATATGTTGTGGTGGCTACTCTAGTTATAGACATGTGAATTGGTTATTTTCCAGTCAGTTGATTCACTTCTCGGGACGACCTTGCTCTGATACCATCTTGTAACGACCCGGTTCCCGAGCCCCTACGAGACACGAGAACCGGACCGACTCAACTAATCCCAAGACCTAGTCGTCCAACGAGGAAGTAACCAAAAGAGCAGTAAAATAAACCACATTCAACATGAATATAACTAACAGTAAGAAAATACAGCAGTAAGGAAAGAAACTACTACAATATATACCACCACAACAGTAGAACAACATTCATAACTAAATATGAACTGCAGGTAAAGAAAAGTACAGCGGAAACAAGAACTACTCACTATAACGGAACAAAAAGAGGTACAAGAAACAGTGGTAACTCTACTGGACCCTACTCGGCCCAGCGTCCTCTGCAGCCGCTGACCCTGGCTGCTCAACACCTAGTCCTGAAAGGTAACGAGTGTAACACGTCAGCAAAACGCTGAGTAGAGTTGCAACTAAAACTAAAGAAACAGTAGAGTGTACAGTAGCTGTTAATTTCTGTTACTTTCTTTATTTAACTCTTTCAATTATCTCACGATTTATCTATTTCTCAGATCTTTCACTTGATCTCGAATGTTCCTCGTGGGAACGATCTTGATTGCAGTCTTTTTCGAACAGTAGAAGTAGCACGTGGTGCTCTCGTGGCCGGGAGAGTCCCCCGTGGTGATCCTACTCTCAGTCAACCACCCCAAGGTCATTGACAGACGTAACGGTGACTACGGCACGCGCGGTAAACGCACGGGTAGCTAACCTGCACTGGCACGCGGTCAGTCGTTTCCGTTAATGGGTGCGCCCAAAGCACAGCACGGAACTAGTACAGGGCAGAGCCCTCTCAGTAACAGGGGTCCAACCCTCCACAGTAACCAAACAGGGGCCTTGCCCCTCCACAGTCCGTGCACCCTCGCCTGACTACCCTGGTTTGCCCCAGCGGGCCTAACAAGTCGGTGTGGGAGGCTAGAAGAACCCCGGGCCCGTGGGGTAGCTAGTACCTCCCTACACTAGTAGCTCTCCTCGGTACTACGTATGAGAGGGCCAGCAAGTCGGTACAGAGTGGCCAGTCCTAACCCGGGGTCCCTGGGGTGGCTGGCTCCGCTCTGCACTAAACAGGGGGATAGTCGCTCTCCTTGGTGCTCCGTACTCAAGGGCCAGCTCACTTCCCCAATACTATTCCATTCACTTTCCAGGAGTTCTACTCCTACTTCCCCATAGGGTTCCAGCTCAGAACGTCTAAGTTTCACCTTCCAGTTTCACGTTATCACAAGCCATGTTCTCAAACACGTTTATTTATTCAACAGGCAGCTGTTAATTCGATTACAGGCAGCTATTTGTTCCTTTCCATTTTTCCAATACTGCAGTATTCAGCTGTTCCACTAGTTTTCCAGTCCTAGGATTCATGCCGTATCCTAGGATCTATCATACAATTTAGTTTTTCAGCCCTAGGATTCATGCAACACCTAGGATCTAACATTCAATCTGTTTTTCATTCCTAGGATTCATGCAATGTCCTAGGTTCTATTTATGATTCCACAATTTAACAGGTTATACTTAAAAGCCACTCTACCAGGTACGACGGGAGTAATGGGGGCTTGATCGGGAATCCCGCGTGCCTCCGCGACCCCCAAGACTGCAATGGAACGAGGTCCTATCACAAGGATCAAACACAAGGAGTGTCTCAAAACAGTGTATAGCTACTGTAGACAGGTAGAGGATTTAATTCCGGAAAGAACGCAACTCGAAACGCGGAAAACGGAACCCGAACGAGCCCTCAACGGGTCGAAAACGACGACATTGTGCAAAATCAGACGTCTGGAACTTCTTCCAGACGTCTTAAAAAGTGGATCAGAGAATTACCTTGTTCTGCGTGGTTTCTCAGACGTCCAGAAGCCTGCGGGGACGTCTGGCCTAGTTCCCAGTCGTCTGATGGTCACCCCGGACGTCTGGAGGTCACTCCCACCGTCTGGTACTACAGCCAGACGTCTGATTCGCGTTGGATGGAGAATCACCGAGCCTGCGCACACCCATCTCCCTCCCTCAGTACGGTCAGTCGACAAGAAGGAAGAAGAAGACGGAAAACTCACCTTTCAGACGTCTGGACAGTCTTCCAGATGTCGACCTCGCTGTCTGGCTATCAGCATAGATGTCTGATTCTGGAAATTTTTCCAGAACCAGGGCGCGACTCGCCCTCCGCTCGCGACGCCGCCCGCGTCGCACCTCGTGCGCCTGTTGCTTGAGCCGCAGCAGGCCTCCCACGTCGTTCCGCGCCCGCTGCGCTCCCCGCCCGCCGGCCCTGGCAGCCCCGGCGAGCTCGCCCTCACGGCTGAGCGCCGCTCTCGCACGCAGCACCCCCTCCGCGCTCATTGCGGTCGTCGCCGCCGCAGCAACCCCGCGCCCGCTCTCACGCTCGCTCTCGCGCACTGGAAGGAGAAGAGGAAAGGGGTGGAGGCGACAGGAGAGAACGCGTGGCCTTTTAAGGCCGAGCGAAGAGGAGAGAGAGAGACTGCAGTGGCGAGAATCTGCAGCCGCAGGAGCGAATATGCGGTCTGCTCGCTCAGGCGTGCAGACGACCCGCGCATGTCGGAAATAACTGATTTCCAGACGTCTGGAAACGATCCCAGACGTCTTAAAAGACATCTGGGGTGTGCATCAGTTACAGTTGCGAACCTCTGTGATCTCGTCCTTGTGCTGTTTTTGCATTTCCGCATTCGTCTTTTGAATGTCAGCCAGTGCTTGAAGGATAAGAGTCATTTGATCCTGGCTTTTCCCGGATTGGTAGGTAGGATTGGGCCGAGGCTGAGGCGGCTGATATGGACGAGAGGCTTGTGGACGGGGTTGATATGGTGGTTTTTGAGAATTTCCCGCCCACTGAAAGTTAGGATGATTTCGCCATCTAGGGTTGTACGTATTGGAGAATGGGTCATTCTGGATGGCGTTGAGGTCCTCGCAGTTCTGAGGAGCCTCAGGAAAGTCAGAATACGAGGGTTCAGAGTTCCCCTAACTCGAGTAGAATGGATCGGAGGTCACTCCGGTCCGAGAGGTAGACGGGGGTGGATATGGGTCCATCCCCTTGGCAGATTGGTAATAGATGTTTTGCACAGTTTCCCTTGCCAGAGGAGGTTGTGCAAAAGAGTTTTGCGCAGAGGTGGCTTGTTGCAAATGTCGAGTTTGCTCGTCCACCTTCTTTTCTATGATAGAAACCTTGTCCAACCGAATGGCCATCAGTTCCAAGTCGACAGAATTGGACAGGTCCTGCATCTCATGTGTCCCTCTCAGATTCGTCGATGCGTAGGCATTCGTCCTGTCGAATAAGCCCATGGAGTCATTATTTATGGATATCTCGCACATGTTTTCGAGAATCTCCCACACCGTGTCCTCGTGTTGACCCATGATGTTTCCTCCGCACGTTGCATTGACGAATAAACGAATATCTTCACGGAGTCCCTGGTAAAAAGACTGGACTTGTTCCCACTTAGGAACTCCGTGATGAGGACACTTTCGCATGAGATCTAAGAATCGATCCCAAGCTTCGTGAAGAGGTTCTCCCGGTTGTTGAGTGAAATGAGTGATCTGGTGGCGCAAGGCATTCGTTCGGCCAACGGGGAAGAATTTTTTCAAAAATTCGGACTGCAGTTCCTCCCATGTGTTGATCGGACGGGTCTGAGTCTGATACCAGTGTGCGGCCTTGTCCATGAGGGAGAATGAAAACATTTTCATGAGTAGGATATCCCGATTTTGTACATCTGACCCAAAGGTCTGGGCCAGATGCTTGAGTTGTTTAATGTGTTGGAATGAATTCTCAGAGTTAAGCCCATGGAACTTTGGTATGGCATGAATCATATTAGGCTTCAGTTCAGAATCAGGACCTCCAATCAGGATTCATACTCGAGGTTCGATCGCCACCGCAGCGGGATTATAGTGATCTCGCATCATAGGTCGCTGCGGTGGGTTTACAAAGTTCTGAAAGAGATCGTTAAGGTGTTGAAGTTGGTGTTCAAGGTTATTCTCCTCTTCAATGGGTTGTGCCATGATGGAAGAAGAAGGAGAACCAGGGTCTGAATCAGATGAAAGATTTATGTAGTGGGGTTGCTGCACAAATAAGGGCGTCGAGGCTTGGCCTCGACGAGAGTGGATTTCTAAAGGAGGTCTTAAGGGTGGTCTTAAGGACCTCCTACCGAACATGCACCGAAAGATGTGATGAGATTAGAAGGTGCTGGACCCAATCAAGACACCCAAAAATGGTTGGATGACTATAGAGGTTCGGGCCAGATGAACCCCATAGTCAGAAAGGACATCTACTTGAGAAATACCTGGACAGCCAGAGAGGGAGAGTCCCGCAAAGACCCCTACACGGTAGAGCGTTCCCATGAGTTACAGGGTTTCCCCCACTCGACTTCTCTTGTCACTGCGGTTCCAGGTAGACCAGAATGGGGACCTTGACCTCTTAAGTCTACCTTTTTTTACTTTAAGATCAAGGTGCTTAATGTTCCACTTGAACTTTTAGTTATTTTCAGTGAAAAAGTGACCTAATTTTAAGGTTGGTTGACCCAAGGGATCAACTTCACCTTTTGTTCCTTTGAGAGTTTTTAGGTCCTTTTCTTTTATGGTTCAAAATGGATTAAAAGCCTGATTTGCTTAGGGTTCCTTTTGTATAGATCTTTTCAAACAAGGTTTAGGCACACCTCTTTTTGGAAAAATTTATTTCTTTGTTTAAGAGAAGATGTGTCTCTAAAAACCCTAGCTTTGTAATCCTTAAATTGGCTCTAGTGGGTCTAATTTAGTTGCCTTAGAAATTAGCACCTAGGGCTCAATCAAGAAAGTTTTAGCCCTAGTTGCCTTAGTTGGATGAATAGACAAAAAGTGTGTTGAAATGAAAATCAGGCAACTTGATGAGTTACTAAATATGAAACAGGTAGCCTTAAGTTGATTTTTCTTTTTCTCCATTTTAGATTTTGAGAGGGTTAAGAGAGAGGGCTTATGGAAATTACCTGTTCCTTGGAGTGTCTGTTGTGCAGCAGCTCTTCTTTCCTTTTTGCTCTGCTTTCCTTGCTTGAACACAATAAGAGAGAGGAGTTAGGTCAAATATTGGATAAAAAATTGTAATCAAAAGCTTTAAAAGTGCCCGTTGCTCCCCGGCAACGGTGCCAAAATGTTCGTTCGCTTTTGTGCAGGTTTTAAAGAGAATATCACGTTGTAGTATAACCGACAAAACGTTCAAACAAATATAGAGAATTTTATTACTTGAAAAACTAGAGTCTCTGAGGTCGAACACAGGGAACAATCTCAGTACTTTCAAAACCAAAG
This sequence comes from Thalassia testudinum, assembly GCA_037157565.1. Taxonomy (NCBI): domain Eukaryota; kingdom Viridiplantae; phylum Streptophyta; class Magnoliopsida; order Alismatales; family Hydrocharitaceae; genus Thalassia; species Thalassia testudinum. The sequence continues at coordinate 24,184,930 of JAZHRO010000078.1, forward strand.
AATACAACTTTTAAATGAAAGTAATTGATTAAAAGAGAGAGTTATATAAAAAGAATTTCTAAAAGAAAACAGAATTGGACGTCTGATTTCTATATCAGACATCTTAAATGTAATCTTCTTTCTCTCTTCTGCCTTCTTCTTCTTTGTCTTCTCTGCTTCTTTTCTTGTGAAGGCTTCTTCTTCCTGCCTTCCTCTCTTGTCTTCCTTTTCTTTTTGGGCTTTTCTGCAGTCCTTCCTTCTCTCAGATCTCTGCCTTGCTCAGCTTCCTTTCTTCAGAATTCCTTCTTCTGCTCCTGTTCCTTCTTTGTGCTTTCCTTCGAAGTTTTCTCCTTCCTTGTCTTCTCTGCGAGGGCTTCTCCTTCTTTCTCTGCTACACTCAGCCTCTTCTTCCTTCTTTTCTTCCCTTGCTGCAGTGGCTAAGTGTTCGCTTCTTCCTCTGCTCCTTCTTTCCTGCGCAAACCACAGCCAATGCAAAACCTACCCCTGTCCCTCTACCCAAACGTCTCTCTTTCTCTGCAACTCGCTCAAGGATGCTCTCCCAGAGCCACATGGGTAATCGGGTCGGATTCGGGACCAGGCGCACCTGCAGGTGGGTGATGCGCGAGGAGTGCGTAGGTTAGGGTTGGGTCGGATCCCGCCAGATCCGTGAGGTGAAACTATGGACGAGGCAGGCGTGGGTCAGGTGAGGGACCTCACCCCTGTGCTTTCAGAGGCGGTAAGCATAAAACACAAAAATAATTTAAACCATACCTACGTGTTGCGTTTCGCCGATGTGGGACCATCTGACCCGCCCCAATTTCGTGCGCGCCCGTAGAGGAGTCCTCGTGTAATTTCCAAGGCTGGGAGCTTCGCAGCGCGCCTTGCAGGCCCTGATTGCTTCGCAAAACCCGCGCGAGCCTGCTGTGCCTGGAGCCTGGAGCTGCTTCGACGGTCAATGGCGGCAGGAGCTGAACCCTGTCGAACACGAGCACGGCCTATTGGCCTAATCAGACTAGCTGGGCACCTTCGCCGTGGCACGGTGAAGATGGTGCACGGTGCTGCAGGCCGTAGGATGGCCTAGGCGTGCGTGCCTAGGTCAACCTGTGGCCGGAAGTGTGGGGTTGTTCGGGGGACTGTGGTGGAGGTGTAGAAGGATGATGGATGGGCGGAAGTTGCTCCTGGTGGTGAGGCGGAGCTTACGAGAGGGTTGGAGAGCTGTGTGGAGGGGCAGAGTGGTGGGAGCGGCTCGCCGGAGGTCGGTCGGAGGCGAGGAAGGTGGAGGTGGTCAGGCACTGTCGGGGGGGGGGGCAATTAACTAAAATAATAGGGGGAAAAAAGAGAGGAGAGGATGGAGAAGGTATCTGGAGTGGTTTGGAAGGAACTGAGGCAGTGGAGTGGACGGCGCGTAACTGCCATCGTCGGGGAAGAAGCACCCTGAGGGAGGGAGTGGCGACGAAGACGAGGTCAGGGAGTGGCGCCTGGTACTGCACGACGTGGGAAGAAGAGGCGGAGTTGACTCTGCTGCTGGTATGGCAGCAGAGCGACGAGAAGGAGGGGAGGAGGTTGCCGGAGCTTGCGGGTCTCTTGGCCGGAGATGGGAGAGAAGGAAATTTGGGGGAATCTTCGTCAAAATCAAGCTGAGGATTTGCGGCCGGGTCTGGGGAGCCTTTTATAGGTGTTGGCCGAACCTTCTAGCGCGTGGAGATTGTGCAATCAATCGCTGCCGGCTCGCCGGAGATGGAAAGAGGGTGGATACCAAATCTCTCGTGCGTTCGCACGAGAGATTGGGTTCACACCAGAGATTGTAATTAGCTTAGGAAGGAAGGGAATTCCTCAGAGAATCTCCCTTCCATTTCTGGGAGGGAATCTCTGATGGATTAGAGAGGAATCCCTCTCTAAACCTCGCCGGAGATCGGTTCTGCCCTAACAATGGCGGCATGACCTGATTGCAAAGGTGGCGAGGAACTTAGGGGGCTCTTTGCAAAGATATTCAAAAGATAGGGACCAAATTGTGATTTGGGTGTACTAAATTGCAAAGTAGGTCAAGATGACCTCCCCTTAGGTCCAAATTTTGGTATAAACCTAATTTGGACCTAGGGAATCCAATGGTGAGTTGGATTTTAGGTTTGACCTTGTTTGACTAGATATTTTCATAAAAACCTAAATTAGGTTAATTGAAGAGCTAGGACCCTAATCTAGGACAAACTAGGTTCCAAAGGCCAAATTAAGTATTCTAAACCCTAGAGGATGTTTTTCCATGATTTTTAGAGGGTTTACTTGATTTTTATCCTGACCGGAACCTTGTTAATTTAAGCGGGTCTCTTTTAGGGTTACCAAGTGTCATTTAATTTCTAGATTGCACATAAACCCATTTCTGATTGACTCAACCCAATTTTTATCTCACTTAGACCATTTGACCTATGTTTTGTCTCTGAGAAATTCCATTTATGTACTGCAATGGTAAAATTGCAGTTTTAACCTTTATTTCATGTTTTCTTCTCAGAGCACTTATTCCTTCAGTTAAGCCTTCTTCTAGGTTATGTAGGAGCTTTTATCTTCTTTATTGGGTCAAAATGAGCTAGTTATGGCTCATGATGAGGTTCTCATCACTCGGCAAGCTCGAACCCTCGCGGTCGAGCTTCCCCTTCCGCTCGCAACCCTCCTTCCCGCATGCTCGCCGCGGCTGCTGCTGCTGCTGCCGCCGCTCACTCGCTCGCGCTCTCGCACTGGCAGGGAGAAGGAGAAGAGGAAGGCGGAGGAGATGAGGGTGAGGGAGAGGGCGAGGGTGTTCTTATAAGGCCGCGTGGGGAGAGAGAGAAGAGAGCGACGCGCCTGCAGGAAGAGAGAGAAGGAAAGAGGAACGAGAGCAGCGAGTGCAGTCTGCGCGCGCAGGCGCGCAGACGCACCCCCGTACGCCGCAAAAATTTATTACCGGACGTCTGGGAAGGGTTCCAGATGTCTGGTCAGACGTCTGGGCCACTTCCCAGACGTCTTAAAAACCCGTCTGATGCCACGTTCGTAACAGTCCTTGACCATGCAGCTAACTTGTTTCCGACTAGAACCATGTTCTATGGCATTTCTCCAAGCCCATTACCCATAGCAGTAAGGGCCTCAGTAAACATAATACCCTCATTTTGTCTAATATTATTTGCCAAGCTTTACAGTATTCCTGTGGACTTAGACATCTACAGAGATTATTTTGCTCAACAAATCAAGAAAAAATAGGGGAATCGAAATGCATATGATTTCTTGTCATGAGTTTCAAAAGCAATACACTTTGCGGGATATAAAATTTTTTGGTAATAAAATAAGCGTTGATCAAACATGATGTCTAGAAGTTGTTATAATATTATATAAATTCAATTAACAATGTTGAAGAAACCTTATAAAATACAACCTAATGTTATGCATGCATTATTAGTTCATAACAAAATACTAAAACTCTTTTATCTAAACATTGGAGGTTCTCATGAATAGTCAAATTCAAACAAATTATGCATAAAGAGAAGTCCACTACAAGAGGATTTGAAATAGAAGCAGACCTCAAAAAGAGTAACCACCATCAGCTACCGCACCATCACATGCTACTCTTGTTAGAGGCACTTCAACCACAACTGTATCTTCAAACAAACTCTCAATCTAAATTCTAAAGCACATTACTTGCAAAGAACTCAAATCCCATAAAACCCCTATCTTCCCACCATCCATATCTCCTCTAAACACAAGAACCTCTAAGATGTATTATTTCAAGTAATCTTCTTGTTCATACCTGAAACAAGTTGCCTCATTTGGAACCTCCAATAAGCAAACACTGCAAGCCCCAGTCCTACCATTACCAATGCTCCCACCCACTCCCCTACCTTCTTCCTCTTTGATTCCACCTCCTCTATCTTCCACAACTCACCACCTTCCTCCCTATGCAATACATGAGCCCTACGACCATCCCTAATTGCCAGACCTATTTCCTGCATCCCCTTCTCGATGTCAATCTTGTCAAAAAGTGCCGCCTCCCCCCACCCATCATCACTTCTCGATATCCGTGCTGATCCATTGCTAGTTGCCACAACTGAACCATTAGATCTCACATCCAAGACAATTAAATCATAAATCTTCTTATTCATCAATACCACTTGTGCAGTTCCATCCTTTAGATCAACCTTCCTAGAGGGAAACCATAATTCAGTTAAATGCACTGCAATATACCCTAATTCAATAAGGCCTCATTAATATTACTTTAATTTGATTCCATGAAATATCCTTTTTCATAAAACCTAATTTAGTAAAAAATAATATCCAAGCAACAACATAATTGTGAAAGAGCAATCAAAAGTATTTCCTTGTAAACCAATAAAGAATTTTAGATAAATCTAGTAACAATGAATTACTAACGAAATTCAATTAGATTTTTAAGGAACCTAGGAATCAACCCTAGAAAGAAATGGAACAATATTAAATTGGCGAAACGGATATGTTGAAATCAACACTACTTAAAAAGCAACCTTTGGATTCACATTCAAAGCTCATAAAGTTGGAAATGCTAAAAAGACCAGAATGATGCCTACGGACCCATTTATCGATCATTTGAGTTAGCTGAGCAACTCGCAGTTGTGGATATGCGCCTGTTGAAGTATTGAAAGCAACTTGTAAGAAACTGCAAATCCAGGCAACTAGAATTTCAGCCAGAAACTATATGCCCAAAAAGCTAAAACAAATGGACATATGCTAACTTTCCACTTAGTACAATGGTTAACAAACTTGAGAAAAGGACAATGGTTAACAAGCTTGAGAAGTGGATGTTTGCTTGGAAGTCCCTGGTTGAATCTGACGAGTTCGCTCTACCCAATGAGAGCTAGAAAGTATTGGCAAGTACTCAACTTGATCTTTTCTAACTTGATTGCTTTGAAGGATGTGGGCAAAACCTATCAATTTCCTCCAGAGAAATGGGAAGAACAGTGCTTTGAACATGGAAAATCTTGTCATAAACTTTGGGTATCTAGAAAATTACTTAAAGAGGATGATAAATTATGAACCATATTCTATATGTAGCAGTGCCCAATATGGTTTTTCTTCGAAATGTAAATTGTTGTACAACCAATTCTCATACATTATTCATAAATTAAGAAGCAACTTGGACTAATGACTGCATTTAAGCAAGATATGATGCACTTGCTTACTGAACGGTAATGTTGATTCTATTGCTGAATGCTGGGAAAAAAATTAGGGCCATCATGCATAGACAAGACAGCTTGTGCATACATTGTACTAAGTCTATTTAGCATCATATAGAATTTTTGTTTTGCTCCATTTTGAAACCTTTGTCCTCACACCACAAAACATGTCTCTTGAGGACCACCTATTAGGAACCATCCTTGAAATATTTGTGTAGTCAAGGATTCCCTTGTTCCATTTTTTTCATTCCTATTTTGAATCGTAGACCTTCTTGATGAGTAGGAGTGATATACGACTAGAACAACATCTGGTTGTCAAGATGGTAATCTTGTAATAGAGTATGCTTATGTTGCCATGCTTTTGTTCATTTTGTGACCAAAACAAGTTGGGCCAACATTGCAAAGGAAGCGAGCTTTAAAGAGGCAGATAGAAGATAATTTCTTGTGCACAAGAAAGTCATGCCAGGGGAAGGGTGAACTTTGTGGGAGAGCAAAATCAAGACAATAAAGATCGGAGAGTGTGAATTGCACTAGAAGATGTGATCATAGTAAAGAAACAAAAAATATGTTCCTTGAAATATTACATGTTGAGAGTAAGTGATGAACGTCAATTTATCATCATTCTTATGCATTAAAACAAACCTAGCTCTTAGGATTTTGCTTCACAAATGGGTTTATGGGTTGCATTTAGGCATAATTAGGTTAGGCATGCATTGTATTTTTTATTATGTTTTTGACGTGTTTCTATGAGTGTTAAGGGTAAATAGATTGACAGATCCCTAAAACCCTAACACTCAAGAAGGAAACTGAAGGAGAAGCCTAAACCAGTTGGAACTCAGCTCTATCTAGCTCACCATAGTTGGAATCCAACTCACTTGAACTAGGGTTAGCTCATCCTAGCTTCATTCAGCTCATCTCAGTTGAATGGCAACTTAAGAGAGCTCATCTTAGCTCACCTTAGCTCAAGTCAGCTCAGATCCAGCTTAATTTAACTGAGTCTAGCTCATCTCAGCTCCCATCAGTTCACTGGGAGCTCTAGCTAGCTCAGCTGAGTTGACTGGAGTTCACCTCAGCTCAGGATCAGCTACATCTAGCTCCACTCAACTCCATCCAGCTAATGATGACTTCATCTTAGCTCAGGAAGCTCAAGTCCAGCTCCCGGGGACACAGTAAGCTACCTTAACTACCTCAACTAGCTAGGTCCTCCCCGGGAGCATCAAACCCAGCTCACCTCAACTCCTTTCAGTAGAAGCCAGCTTGCTTTAGCTTGTCTTAGCATCTAGCAAAGAACTAGCAAGCTAAGCTAGCTAAAGTAGCTCCATGCCACCCTCTTCAGTAGTTGCTAGCTCCAGTTTAGCTCCAGACTTCTACTGTCCAACTCCTCTCCTCAAACCCTAGCTCCAATTGCCTCTTCCTCTACTCTACTACTATCTAAGCTAGCTTAGCTTAGCTAAACTCCAGCTCCCTTGGCAATCCAATACCCTAAAACCCTACCTAACTAGCTCCATCAACTAAACCCTACCTAAGCTCACCTAAGCTAGCTCCACCCTACTCCAAGTTGGCACCACCACCTAGCCACTCCTTCACCCCTCAACCACCACCAAGAGACACCTATTTTGGAACCAACTAATCCTTCTAGAACCCCCTCCTTTTGGCACCAAAATGACCTCCAATCACTACCCTACACTTCACCAACCAACCCATCTCTACCCTTGATTCTTAGCACCAAAACACCTCCTTCTAGAAGCCAAAAGTGGTGCCACTTTTAGGTGTCCTTTGGCCACCATAACTACCCCCTTAGCATCTCTCTAGATGGCACCAAATAGCTCCCTCCATTGGATCATTATAACCACCCTTAACCACCTTGTAAGCCCATCCTAACCCTACATGTATCCATGCCAACCCCTCCCCTCCTAAACCTTACATATACCCCCCTTAACCACCATCATAACTCATCCTCCCTTAGTTTAATGCCACCTTATACCCAACTATAATCCATGGCCAAGAAGAAGAAGGAAGGAAGAAGATTAAGGAGGCTATCCCATGCCTCCTTGGTGCCTTCTTCCTCTCCATTCTTCTCCTTGTGCCATGCCAAGAGGAGGAACAAATTCTTATCAAGGAGGACGACCAGGCATTGGAGGAGATTGTAGGGTGGATGCCCACCCTTGGAGGAGCCAAGGCACGCCCCCCTCTAGGGCTTGCCTTGGAGGACACCATCTTGGAGAAGCATAGCAAGGAAGGAAAAGAAGGAGACCTTTTCAAGCCAAGGAGCAACTAGGCTTGGAGTAAGAAGACCTTCATCCTCTTCACCACCATCATCATTTAAAGGATTTGTTTTTATTTTTGTTGTCTTTCAAATTCTAGTAGAAGAATTCCTCTGCTTATAGAAAACAATTTCCTTTAATAAAAGAAAATTTGCCTTCTTTAAATTCTTGTAGCAATTCTAGTTTTATTGCTTTTTCTTTGTGCACTTACACTCCCTCCCTCTAATTACCTTAGGCCTCCACGTGCCTAGGGTGAGCTTAGAGAGAGGCCATTTTGTGTCACCTAGGCATTAGGTTCTTTAGTTTTCTTTTTTTTTCCACCAACAAAATCATGATTACCCCTTTATTTCAAAACCATAAAAATTACATATTCAAAAATACCAAAAAGAAAGGTGATTTCCATTTCCAAGTAAGAGATGTATTTTTGCAAATATATTGCCTCCTTGGACGACCTTAGATACTTCCCTATCTAGGTTCTATAAATTTAAGAGTTGATCGATTTTACGCGTTACAACGACGTATTTTACAACCGTGTAAGATCTGTATCAGTAAGCAAGGCAAGAACAATCATACATGAGTCTGCTTGATTGAGGAGGGAGTGGAGATAGTGATTAGGTTGATTGGAGGACACATCTGGAGGAAGAGAGGCTGCACATCAAAGGAGATGGTGGGAGCGGAGATGACGACAAGGATCGTTGGTTGATGTCGAAATCGACGGAGGAAGGAAGGGAAAGGAAGAGGAGGTGGATCGCACCACCATCCCACCAGTTTTTAAGGAGGGAATGTGGAGAGAGGGGAGAGAGGGTGATTGTCAAAGAGAAGGGAGAGATGGGGGTGATCGTGGATTGCGGTTGAGGAGGGGAATGAGGCTAAGGGGGGTTGTCGGAGGGGTTGAGAAGACTCACCTCGAAGCCCTCGAAGAGGGTGGTAGAGTGGAACTTGTCTGAGAAGGATTAGGGCGAGGCAGAGGAAGCCAAGCGTGCCAACGACGACGTGGACGAGGAGAGGTAGTAGAGCGAGGAAATAAGGCAAGCGCATCAACGATGATGCGGACGAGAAGGCCGACGAGGCGAAGGGGGAAGAGTGCGACAACGAGGCGAAAGGGGGTCAGTGAGATGACGAGGCAGAGGGGGCTAGCGTAGGTGAGGTGGAGGAGGGCGAGCGTGGGCGAGGCGGAAGAGAGCAAGGGTGCTGGCGACGATGCGGACGAGCAGGTTGATGAAGAGGGGAGGGCAATGTTTAGAGGAGAAGAGGGATTGAGGGGGGGTCGGGGGTTTGATTAAGGGAGGGAAGGGAAAAGGTGCAGGGGGCTTTTCTGCAAGAATGAAGGGCACGAGATATTTTCGTACAAATGGAAATCGTTGGGACGGAATGGGAAACGATGGAGGAAATGTTTGGTGATGTTTTTTTCTTAATATTTGCATTTAATTTTCTTTAAATGACATTTAATTAAAAGATATCAATATAAGTAAAGTTCATGTTATTTTTATTAGTTTGATTATGTTAATTTATTAATATCATCAAAGATATTGACATTAGACTTTAATTTATTTTGTCTTTTTGTGTGAAGGACAAAGAAGCCAACATCTATTTGTTCTCAACCATGACATTTACCAAATTCCAATCAAAATAGCTCCTCTTAATCAATATCATAAACCTAAACCTCCTAGATATTTACAACGAACCTTTATTATTCCCTTTAGGTACTTTCAAAAATGCCAATGCCATCCACATCCTTATCATAGAAACCTGCTAGATTAAGTGGAAAGAACCCTATAATAAAATTTTCAAAATCCAATGCAGAATCCCCAGGCAACTATTGAAGGTCAAACCAAATAACCTCTCATCTCAACTGGAAATTATAAATTCTTTTGCAAGCTATTCGGGCTTTTCATGGCATTCCTTTTAGGATTATCTAGATGGTGCCTTACCATCTACAAGTTGTGAATGCAAGTGAAATAGCCCTAAGGAGCAGCATTGATCTGCTTTCTATCAAAGCCCCAGAATTTAAGTTTAATATTTCCAATCTAAAATCTCAATTTTTGCTTATATGGCATCTATGTCCACTTACTCTCTTCCTCCTCTTTTGGGCTTCTTTGGCTTCATTTATTTTGAGGGTTTTTCACGAATCTTTCTGGTGAAAAGATCAAGGATAATTGCTCCTTCTAGCAGTCAACTAATCCTTTTTTTTTTTTGTAATGGCCAATTTTATTTATTACGAAGAGAATCCACATTGAACATTCAAGTCAAAGCATGAAGCCCATAATAAGCCCAAGTACAAACACCATGCATGTACAACAAAAAAAAGGGAGAGGGCACTCTTGAGATGATTTGGGTATTTGTAGAGAATGTTATTTTAGGCCCCAATGTAAGAAAAACCTCCTAAAAGGGTCAGGGGAAACCAAAAAGGTATCTGCTTAGTGACCCATGATCGGACATGATAAATCTTGTCAGGCAGACCTGAGAAGGAAACCATCAAACTTGATCTTAATTACTTGGATATAAACTCAGTAATGGCCTATCATAGATCTAAGTTGAGGCAAAATTTCCATGTAACCAGCTGCATGTAATGTGGGAACATAGATACCCCTTGTTCTTCATACAAAATTAGGAAAGGAACCTTCGCCATTATGTATGTAGGTGCATACAGTGCTCTTCCTTCTAGTTCAACAAGTCTGGAGATACTTCTAACATACATGTCGACAGTAAAAAAAAAAAATAGAACTGGAAAAAGAAATCTTACTAGCTATTATTAGGAAGTTCAAGGTTTTTTGATAATTGATTTCATCCTAAAACCAACGTAGGAGTAATGTTGCACAACTATATTTATGATCTTCGTTGTAGCTGAACTGTATGCAACTCTTTTTCGGGGCTCTTCTTTATTGCCCGTTTTCAAGTGCTCAGAAAAGAGAAATCAGTAATAGGAATGTTACAGATGCTTTACTGTCTACCATTGCGCATATTGCATATAATTTTGCAATGTTTTCCTCTTTTTAAGCGAAACTATTATCTACCTAGGAGAAAACAAGTACAGGCTTCAAGATCCTTAGTATAATAATTTGGCAGCGCTGAAGAGGGAATAGAGCAACGAGGAGGAGGCCGAGGGTGCCGAGGGTGCCGAGGGAATACGGCGACGTGGACGACGCCAAGGTTGCCGACGATGATGGGGAGGAGGAGGTCAATGAGGCGATGAGATCGGTATATCGCTGCTGAGGATCGGAAGGGGGAGCCTTTTATGTTTTGCTGAGGAAGGGGAAGGGAGCGTGCGCGGGTGGGCAGATCGGCGATGAGGATCGGAAGGGGGGGCTTTATGTTTTCCCGAGGGAGGAGAAGAGAGCGTGTGCAGGCGGTTTGATGTTGGGGATTTTTTTCTAGGAAAATATTTGGTTGTTGTTGTTGTGAAGTCTGGTGGGGGAATTTTTTTGTTCGTTTGACATCGAGACGTGGAGTTACAACGATATTTTTTTGTTTTTTTTTATGTTGAGATTGAGGGTGCGGGGGAAAAGAAATGGGGTGGTGGGATCTTTATCTCCTTTTTTTTTTATGATGTTTTAATCGGTGGGAAGGGATGTGATAGGAGTAAATTTTACAACAATAATATTTAATATTTACATTAAATTTCTTTTAATGATGTTTAATAAAAAAAATAACATAAGTGAAATCTACATTGTTATTGTAATTTTGGTTATGTTAATTTATTAATGTCGTTAAAGATAATGATGTTAATTTTAATCAAATGTTATATTAGATCTTTTTTATTGTAATGTCAAGTCTGATGACGAATAAAATTTCTGATTTGATTTGGGAGGTAAAGATTTAAGTCAATACTTTAGAATTGTTGAGTCTTCGATGTTAAGGTTTTGTGTATAATTCTTTTGTTTTGGGAAAGAATCGATATTGATGATTTTGATATGGTATAACTCAAAACTTTCAAGTTGGTTTTCCATGTAAATACTCTTTTTTTGGAGTTTTGCTCTTAGTGTTTATCTCTAGGACTATTAAAGGATAGTTTAGGGGTGTGATATTTCCATATTTATTTATATTAATTAATGCTTAATTAATGTTAGTCTAAGGGTAATTTAGGTTAGATTGCATTTAGTAGGTCAAATTAAGCATTTTAGGATATTTTATAAATAATGCATACTTATGGGACTCCTTGCGAATGACCCATGGTTTAGTTCTAATTAGGAAAGTGATTTTGATCTATTTACCTCATTGCGAATGACTCAGACTCTCATATTTCCATTCAAAAAATCTTACAAGTTCAATTTCACTTACAAATTCAGGAGTTTCAGTACACATTTATTGCAACGAAAATCGATTTTTTCGCAATCACATCCGTGATTAAAACAACAGGCCATTCGAAATAGAATAGTCTAGAGTACATGAGATCCTTAGATAAGAGTGAATACAAGGCTAATGCAAGTAACATGTCTGTTCTCGACATTGAAAACAACTTGCTCGTTGGACAAGTAGGAAGTTGGATTGTTGATTCTAATGCATCTGTTCATATTTATAATTTGTTGCATGGTTTTTAGGTGAGTAGAAGACTTAAGAATGGAGAAGTGAAGGTCATGATGGGATTCGAGGCAATGGTTGTAGAGGAAGCCATGGGGAATTGCAAACTCAACATGCCTAACGAGCACATCTTACTTTTGAGAGAATGTCTCTTTGTGCCTTCAATTAGGAATAACCTTTTCTCTATTTCTAAGCTAGTTAGATTTAACGATGGTTGCTTATTTGAGTAAACTCTTATTGTAAGACATTATGGTAAAGAAATTGCTTTAGGTTCCATTACTCCTAGTGGTTTCTATGAGCTGGATGGCTGTGAATCTATTTTGAATGGTTATGATGTTTTGATTAAGAATCAAACACCTTATAAGCATGCCAAAGAAGATGCAAATAGATCCATTATGATTTGGCATCAATGTCTTGGACATGTGTCTGTTGATAGGATCAATAGACTCGTAAAGGATGGACCCTTGGATTTTCTAAAGGTCCAACCCTTACGTACCTCTGAATATTATATTCATGGGAAAATGTCTGAACCACCCTTTCTAGGGAAACGGGTGAGACATGAGAACTTGCTAGATCTCATGCATACAGATGTATGTGTAGGTTTGCACTAGAGGGGGTTGAACAATGCTATAGAATAAAGTGAACATCAAATGAAATCAAGAATAATCACATAAAATCATTCACCACAACAAGACAAATATATTTAGGTGGAAACCCAATCTAGGTAAAAATCACCACCTAAGTTTCCCAACTTAGGATTTCCCGATCGACCGAGTCAATCAAATCTGGTAACACATTACTTTATACTAGGGTAGTATACCTCAAAACCCACTCTTCTCCAAGAAGAGTATTTTGTCTCTAACGGAGACAAGAATTTGCAACGTGAATATCTAACCAAAAACAAAATAAATAACAACTATAGAACCCAAAATAAAGATTAAACTAAGCTCTTATAGGTATAAGAATCTTCCCTAAGATGGAAGTTTAATGGCATGGAAGTGCAGCTAAACGATGCTCTCAGAAGTGACGTAGGTTTCTTAGAGAGCAGCTTTGTAATCTTGCAATTTAATTTCACTATCAAAGTTATGTAAATAGAAGTAGTTGCCCACAACTATATTTCTCTTCTCTAATCTTATCACTAAGCTTAGGAGTGTTCATAGGTATTTATAGAGGTGTTTGGAATACTCTAGCTAGGCTTGGGATGAAGATATACCCATTGGAGCAATCAATACCTAGAGCTGTTGGAACAAATTTTTGGGAAATCAATTAGATCCAACAAGCTGTTCAAGCCACTCGATGCTTAGTCGCTCGACTTGTATATGGTTGGTGGACCACTATGAAAAATACGTCAACACCCTAGAACAGCTGAGAGTAGCCAAAGGTGCTCTTCCATGGTCAGACAATTGATGGACAACTAATGCTAGACAAGCAGTTTGACGCTCAGTCGTATGGCTACTAAAGTATTCTTGGTTCTAATTCCCTAGAATAGGCAACAAGTTGATGCCTGTTAGAACCGACACCTTACTTAAGAGCATGTCGTCTAAGGGATGACTCCCTAGTGAAGGTGATAATGATCGGGCGTGTTTGGCATGTTAGAAATCGAGGTTAGAAGTAACCCGCCGTCGTAGTTGCAAAACACGTCGATCAGATAAAATTTATACCGAAACTCCAAGGGAGTCCCAGGTCGAACACAGGGAGGCGACGTTTACTTTAATTGAAAATCGCGCTTCGATTGGTTTCTTTTTGGGGTTTTAGGGTTTTTTTTTTTTTTTTTTTGTATTTTTAAAATAAAAGACAAGCAATCACAAGATAGAGATGGAATCAAAAAGCATAAAAAGAGAGGGGGTGAGAGGAAGTCTTCCGAATCGGCTGTTCGGCGAGATGATAGCGCCTGGCGGAAGCTCAGTGAAGGAGGTGAGGAGTGGGACGACGGAGGTGAGATGCAGGAGGATGTCAGGTTGAGGAAAGCTTCGGCATGGCTCTGAAATGGAGGTGAGAGGATAAAGATGATCTGCTACCGGAATGGAGGTGGGAGGATGGCTCCAAGGTGGCCTATGAATGGGCATGGGAAGATGGATGAATATTTGGTGAGGCAAAAGTTTGCTACACTAATAGGAGCCTTGGGAGCTTGAGAACAAGCTCTAATGGAGCATTGGTAGGCTTGCTAGTGCTTGGGAGTAGGTGGGAGTAGAGTAGGTAGAGTTGGCTTAGAAGGGAGGGGTGTAGGTCCTTTTATAGTGGAGGAGAAGAGGCAAAAATAGGTATGGGACCATTAGTGACATCTAGGCCGTCGCTGGAAGCGTCGCTGTAGGCAGCTCATGCCCGCTCACACCCACAGCTAACTTTGCTGGCGTGCAAAGAGTTAGCAATGGCTGTAAGCGTCGCTGTAGGTCCAGCTCATGCATAGCTGGTGTTACGCTCCCCTGCCTTTGCCGTGCACGCGTGCACCCATACGTTGGCGTTGCGCTGTGCACATGCGCACTTGCGCGCACGTGCATGCAGTCGTGCTGCTGCGTGCGTGCGGTGGCGTGTGCGTGCGCTGGGCGGCTTGGGCTGTGCCACGTGGCGTAGTCTGTGCTGTCCATTTTCTTGTTGTTGGGGTTGCTACAGAAGTCAGATTGAGTCGATTTTTGCACTTTTAGGCTGCGATCGTCAGCCCAAATCCATCCGCATGGTCGTATTTGTCATTTGAAGCTCTGAATTATGTCTCATGGTCCCTTGGCCGTTGATCTTCCTCGGACTCCGATCGAGGCGATTTCAGAGGCATTGGACTCTGATCGTCGTCTTGATTAGATTCGTACGGTCGGATCGTCAATCCGAGGCTCCAAAATAAATATCCTTCTCTCCTAACCACAAAAGGATGCAATTAACCTAAATTATATACAACTACTCTAAATGCATAATGATGCATGCTATGCAATATTTATAACATGAAATGCAAATCTAAGACTAGAAACATGCATGAATAGGCATTTTACCCTCATTAAATGTGTTTACATCAGATAACAACTTAATTTATAACCCTAATATGCTCAATCTAGCATTAGCTCCTTATTAAAATCATGCATTAGATTTATAAATATTTTATTTTGAGCATGCATGTATATTTAGGCTTTGCATATATTTTATAAATAATTGTCTTCTATTTTTACTCAATTGTGAATAATGTAGATGTTAGGTCCAATTGAATAAGGGACTGAAGAATAAATCTGGGAGAAGCACCTGCTTAGGAGCTAAAATAATGAAGATTAAAGGGAGATCAAGACATGAGCTCAAGTAACCAAGACAAGGAGAAGAATTAAAGACAAGGTAGGACACATGGCTCTTCGTAATCCCTCTCTACCTTTGACCCTTAGGACAACCTATTCCACCAAATACACCTTGTCCTAGACCTACCTATGTTCAAAAAACCTAAACCAAGATTAATCCCAAACCTAAATCTTTAATGTAAAGGCCTCCACACAACTAACAAAGAACCTATCCTAACCTTGGTGGCCGACCACCAAGGACTCTATCCACACCACTATAACCACTACCTACACCCTTCTCATCCACCACTCTTCCACCATCCTAAGGTTCCAATTATACCACCCATACCAGGCCATGAGGAAGCTTCCTAAAGCCTCCAATTGGTTGGTCATATCCTCTCCTTTTTTCCCTCAACTCCCAAGACCTAATCCCCACCATTCATCCTTGCATCAAGGACTCTAATTCTACACATGTGGCTGACCACACTACATCATATCCATCCACCTATGGCTAGCTAAACACACCTTAAATCCCTCCCCTCCAACCACTATCCTATGGCCTACATTTAACCTAGATCCAAAATTATACATGCCACATCATTCCACCTAATCTAGACCTTACACAACCAATCCTAAGTGTTTGTCGCTGCAAGATCGATGCTTAAAATGAAGCGTTGTAATATGGTCAAAATCGCTTTGAAAATAAATACAATTTTTATTACTTGAAAAAGTTTCGAGGTCGAACACAGGGAACAATATGGGATTTAGAAATCAAGATCATAATTTAAACTGAAAGAAATTACAATAATATCAGTATCAATGTGCAAAAATATGGGAGTAAAATGGTGATTTAGATCACCAAATACTCCTACAATATCACTAAGGAACTCAATGTATATGTATGCAATGAGAGCTAATTCTATCTTCTTCTTCTTCCTTCTTTGATTCTTCCTTTCTTCTTCTTCTTCTTTTTCTCTAATTCTTCTGTTACAACCTTCTCTTCCTTCTTTCTCTTTCTTAGGCCTTCACCTCTTCTTCTTCTGCCTTTACTACTTTCTCTTCACCTCTTCTCAGGCCTCCTCTCCTTCTTTGGCTTTCCTCTGCCTTTAACCCTACGAGCCTGCTCTTCTTCCTTCTCTAGCTTTCCCTTCAGAATCTGGCTAAGTGTCAGCCGAAGGTCCCTGCAGCAAAACCCTCCCCCTCCCCGTGCGACTCTCCTCTCTTTTTTTCTCTCTTAGGATCTACTCTCCCAGAGCCACAGGGTATCTGGGTTATTGGGTTAGGTGTGTACCCAGGTCTAGGCTCACCGACGTTCGGTGGTGAGCGAGGAGTGCAGGTCAAGTGGGTAATCGAGTCAACCAGGTCCGTGGGTCAGTGTCGCGGATGAGGCCGAGTGAACGGGTGAGAGGGACTTCACCCCGTGAACTTGAGGAGAATAGCTATTGTCACATTTTCAATTTCTGTGGGTGTGCGGCTTCAATAGTTTTCGATGTGGGACTATCCGCACCCCTCCTTCCTCGTGTGAACGCAGCAGGGAGTTTCCTTCAATTGCAGCAACTGCTGAGGCTTGCGTCTTCAATTGAGGACCTAGAGTTGTGCATGAGATGCTTCCTCACACCCTGGGACATCAACCTGGGACCGAAGCGCCTGGAGCAAAGCTTTAAGCAAGCTCAAAGCTTGCTCGCCAATGGCGGATAGGGCGTGTACTTGAAAACAGTGGAACGGCCTCTCGGCCACATTAGAATGCACAGGGAGAGTCATCGGAGCACGACGAACGTGATGGGGGCAGCGGCGTGGAGCGACGGTGGCTGTGAGTGCGTGGCTTGGTCAGACTGTGTGCGTGTGAGTGGGTGTGTTTGGGGGCGCATGTGAGTGGATGGATGGGTGAATGAAGAGAGGGGAAATGATAAGTGAAGTGTGGGAAAGGTTTTGCGATGGTTTGCGAGGGTTTTGGTGGGCTGTGGAGGTGGGATGGGCTCGCCGGAGGGGGTGGCTGGAGATGGAGGAGATGGAGGTGCGAAGGGTTGTCGGTGGTCAGTTTTGGAAAATAAAGAGTAGGGAAGAAAGTAGAGGGGATAGGGGACTTAGCTATGAGGTTGATGGACGAAGTGGGGCAGAGAGGGCATCGGGTGTGGTGTGGCCGATGTTGAAGATGAAGGTGGCTCCGGTAAGGTAGGAACGGTGAGGACAAAGGGGAAAGAGAGTTGATTGCGTAGCAATCATAGGTCTTAATTGACCTAAATTAGGCTAGGACTTAGCATAAGTTAGGGTTATTCATGCATGCATACGCATTATATGCATCTTTACTGCTTTCCTTTAGTTATGCATAAAATAATGTTATAATGTGCTGATTAAGTGCATTATGTCGATTGCAGGGAATAAGCTGATCAGGAGCTAGATCTGAAGCTGGATCAGGAATAACGGGAGTTGTAGCAGAGCTGGAGCAGAAGGCCTAGTTTAGATGTAGGAATAATAATGTAAGGGGGTTAAAGGTTTTCTATTCTGTTAAGTGGAAATAAAGCAGTAAAATGTTAAGAGCATAGGTCCATCCTAGCCCTAGGATAGCCTAGAGACTTCCCCAAGCCTTAGCCACCCTTAGATTAGGTCACAACTCCTTAGGAAGCCCTAAAACCCTAGTTCCAACCCTTCTCTGGACGTCCAGATAAGTTTTAAGAAGTTCAGGACCCTTAGCCAACTCCCGCACACTTCAAACCCACTTCTGCAGTGTTATTGGACGTCTAGACACTTTGTCAGACGTCTAATTTCTGCAGAATACCTAAAATAGAACCCGAAATCCTTCCTGACTCTGATTGGACGTCCAGACAACAAGTCTGGACTTCTGATTTTTGAGTATAAGACGTTTGATTCTATAATTAGACGTCCGATACTGCTCTCCAATTCCTATTTTGAGATTTAAGCCTTGATCTTGGATCTCTAGGTCCCTAAACCCAATTCCAACCCCATAGGAACCTAAATTAAGGTGCCCTAACCCTAGTACATCACCTCTAGACCTCCCTAAGGACCTAATGAGGTCCTCACTAAACCTAATTGACTTGGATCTTAGTCAAATCCATCAGCCTATTCAATTGGACTCATTGAGTCCAATTGAGCCCTGATCTCAGCACACACACTGTCCAATTGGACTCAGTGAGAGTCCAATTGACCCAGACCTAACTTAATTGAGTTTTTTTACTCTCAATTAAGTTTCCACACACCCAATTAAACTTGTATTAAGTTTAATTGCACTTTACCTTAGTGAATTAGGGTTTATAACCCTAATTTGAGACCCACCTTGACCTGAACCCACTAGAACCCAACCTAATCAACCTAGCCACCTAAGTTTCGACCCACACACACCCACACACACCATCCACATGAAAATATCTAGCCTAGAGTTCTCTAGAACTCTCTACCATGTGTGGTTGCCTTGGTTGCCAAAAATAGCAACCAAGAGCCATTCAATTTTTAGATCCACATTTTGTGGATCTAAAAACCACCATCCACCCTCTCTCTCTCACTCTCCCACGAGCTCCCACCATAGGCCTCTCTAGAGAATTCCATAATTCTCTAGAGAGCTTCCATTGGGTCTATAAAAAGATCCCATGGGTCTCCATTTGCACCCATTCACTCCCTTGGCAACTACTCTCCATTGGTGCCATTCATGCCACATCCACTTAGCCACTCACTCCACCTCCACGAGCTCACTACCACCACCATGGAGGACACCATGACGGGATGCTGGATCAACCCTACCTCTCTCCAAGGGTCGGCCTAAGCTACATTGGCCGCCCCTCATTCTCTTCTCAACCACTCCAAGGCCATCGAGGACCACCCTTGAATGCCCTCTACTCTTTTAGCTCTAGATCATGCTTTTCATAAGTTTTACTGCTTTCATTTACTGCTTAGTAGAGTAGTTTCTCTTCTCCCCCAATGATGCATGCGAAATCCCCCCGTCAATTCTTGTATGCAATCGTTTTCTGGTAGCTAGGTTTAATTTAAAGCATTCCTGTATAAGCTTTCCTCTAGATTTCCTGTACAAACAACTCTCCCCCAATGAATGAATGAAAAATGCATTTATATATATATATCTCTCTTTATGTGTTTGAAATCACCATGAGTTGAATGATTATTTTAATTACGTGATTTAAGTGCCTGTTCTTTAACTGCCTATATATTGCGTACCAGAATACTAAGTAGAGCGGCTTTAAGATCGATTTTAAAAATAGAAACACGCCTCCCAGAGATGAACGACCGGGACTCAAGTCTCGTTATCTTTAAAAATCAAATCTTTGATGAATGTTGTTGCGCGACTATACTACGATTTTCGACGACTTTCAAATGTGCGAAAATGGCATTTCCGTCAAATGGCGCCGTTGCCGGGGAGGCAACGTCATTTTTCTTTATTTTGATCTTTTACTTATCATTGAAAAATCTACCTCTACTTCATTTTTCTTGATGTGTAGGACAACAGGGAAGAAAAACGGGATCTGTGCACACAACGAGCACGGAAAAAAAATATCAGGTGCACTTCACATTCTTTTAGATTAGGTTTATTTTCTGAACCCTAGGACTAGATCTTCTTCCTGCAATTTCTTTTGAAAAAAAAATAAATAAAAAAATATTTTTCTCATTTTCGTGAAAAAGAAAAAAAAGTCAAAAAGAAAAATTTTGAAAAAAATCTAGATTAGGTTTTCTTTCGAATCTAGGTTGTTTTGAAAAAAAAAAGAGGAAAAAAAATAGATATCTTCGTTGAATCTTTTGAAACAAATTATTTTTTAAAAAAAAGTGCAAAAGATTAAAAATAAAAAAAAGCATTTTTGGTGGAAGGCTTGAATTTCAAATTCAAACCTCTTTAAAAGCTTTTCCACCACCTTCTGATTTTCGGCTAGATTTCAAATCTCACTTAAAAATTCGATTGCTGAAAAATTCGTTAGCGAAAAATTTTGAAATTTGGGTAAAACCTTCATTTTCAAACCATCTTTCAAATGCCACATTACTTTGAAAAAAATCCAAGCATAAAATTTTTAAAAGTTTGCGAAGTGCACGAGGGTTAGATAGACCCAGATTCAAAAATTTTCAAAGTTCCAAAAGCGATTTCGAGAAATCTGTGAATCTGTTTTGACTAAAAATGGTGGGGTTTGAAAGCTAATCTAATTAGCTTTATTTTTCATATTTTTAACAAATTTTTGAAGATCATTTGGTACTGTTTCAAAGAGAAAAACCATCCAGGGGTCAAAGTTCCAAATCTGACCCCCTGATATTTAAAATTCCCTAAAAATTCGATTGAAACAGTAAAATTTCCAAAAAAATATTCTCTGAAAAACTAATTTAGAAAAGAATATACTCGCAAAATTTTAAATTAATTGGATTCCAATTACTATTAGAGAATCAATATTATTTTTGTGGGCTGTTGAAATAAAGAAAAACCCTAGAAGTGCATGCAACTTTGGTTGAACTTCTAACCTAGACTTAATCAAGTCTAGTTAGACGGTGAGCTTGGTCACCTTGTGGGCCACTCACCACAAACCCCATTGAAGAAAACGGGTTAAAAACTAATATTAAAACACGAAATCAACCCAAGTTCGTTGTCGTACTACTGGATGAGTTTAATCTCTCTTGCCAAACCTGGTGACTAAGTCTGCGGAGTAGTGTCAAACGATCGCGGCTCAGGGGTAAACGGAACCGGAGGCGTAAACCAAAGGAAGAACCTTCCCCTTAGTCCCCTCGTAACCAGACTAGCTGGGTTAGCTTGAGAGGCGGGATTCATGTTCAGTCGGTTGTACGACAAGCTTATCTTCAGGAATTTAAATCCCTAACGAAAAATCTGGTCACCTGATCTATAAGGACCACTTGATTGACAAGGCCTTAGCCTTGTTCTGCGTGGCTACACCAACCCAGGGGTTGGGCGGTGTATGCACGGAAGGAGGTCACTTCGACCTCACTTGGTTGGACCTTGGGAGCCACTCCCAAGGAGGCGAGTCACCTCGCCCAGACCATCTTCTCCCCCCATTTCTTCTATCTGCTGAGCCGCAATGGCTAACATTGGATCTGGACCTAATCAGGATCCAGAAGAGCTGGACCCATGAGCTTATCTGAGAGCTCGGGTCACTGAATCAGCTCAACCTTGGGATCAGAACCCAAGGTGGCGAAGATGACTTTTCGCTTCGCCTGATCCTTCTCCTCGGGTTACCGAAATGGTTAACCCATATCCTAACCCTGGATATTATGACCCATACTAGTCGGTCCCTCAAAGGATCGCATCTTATAACCCAGGATATGGATTTCATACTCCTACTTCTCACCCATGGAACATGGGTAGGCCTGATTCACCCCCTGGAACCCCTGAAGAGCTACCGGTGCATATGCGGCCACATTATAGAATACAAAGAGCTATAGCGAGTGCTAAGGAAAAGGCCGCATCCTATCTACGCAAAATCCAGGCTATCATTGAGCCGAACCAAAGACAAAGCCGGATTCCGCATCAACAAGCCGTGATGGAGCTCCTTCAGGAAACAGCAGAGATAACAAGGCGAATTGGACAAAATCGGGAAACTCAAGAACTATTGCTTTTGAGATATCAAGTGGAAAATATCATTGAAGACCTCGAAGAATCTGAAACAACTACGCCGAAAGAACACACAGAAGATTCTCGGGAGCAGATGCCCGAAGATCACTCAAGGGAAAAAGAATCTAGCATGGATATGAGACAGGAGCAGAAAGTATGCCAAATGGGTTCATCTGAAATTGAGGAGGAAAGGAGTGATATCTCCCGGACTGAGCCGCAATCAGATTATCCTGAATCCTGGGAGACACCTTTTGGGTTAGATAACCCGATCCAGACAAGGGAAGTAGATCCAATTGAGGATATGGATCTTGAGGCAAACATTACATGCGACACTACTGATCAATCTAGACCACTTCGCATTGTAGGTGAAATTGTGCTAGAGCCAACATCTTCTTATCTGCACTCTTCTTCTTTCACCTACATCCCTAATTCGGATATTAGAGATTCTAAGATGACACTTTCTATCCTTGATCCTAACATCCGAAAACCAGAAGTAGCTATGGATAACTCGAACAAAGAAATAAATATGCTACCTGAGGTAGGAATTACTGAGGAGCCCAATGCATATGAGGGTGAAGCTTCGAGCAGAATGAGCTGGGGACACACCTACCATCCTAGTCAATAGCTCGACCTCGAGCTTGAAGAGACAGCCTCTGATGAATCAGAGATGAGTACTAATGAGGATGAAGTAATTTCTGACGAGGATTTCAGTGACCTCCCCACATATCTTCTACTTTCACGGATACCCCCATATGACCCAGAGCCTGGAGAGGGCATGATCTTTGATGTCAATTATCATTATGAGGATCCCTATGACTCAGATTCTGGTTCTAAGATACATGTTGATCTACTCCCTCAGCAACTTCCTGCTGAATTGTGGGACATGATAAATTAGCTGAATCAACATCATGATCCCCCCTCTGATTATCCTCTATTTTCCACCACCACTCCACACTTTCTTATAGCTAGACTTTTTGGAGTAGGGGTGCACAATCAGCTGGTCCGCATCTCTGGACCACTGATTCTAGGAGCATACGAGCACATCTTTCTCTTAATTTTGACTAGCTCCTATGCAAGAATTGATACATCTCATTGAGCTTTCGCCCAGCTGGAGTCGTTAAACTCAGCACATATAGATACTATTCACCCCACATTCCACCATCATTTTTATACATAGCATAGTTTTGTTTTAGCATATTTCCCTTTTATATTGCATATTAACAGGTTGGTCGGTGCTGAATAGAATTTCAGGAGCAATTCCAGGTGACTTCTACCCACTCATCCTCTGTCGAATTTATTTTCTTTTATATTCATGTATGAGGACATGCAAGAACTTAGGCATAGGGGGGGTAGATACAGCAAAAACTAATTTTTTTTTTTATGCCAACACTTAGGAAAATCTCGGAGCTGCATGCAAAACGTACTTTAGGACCTTAAATAAAAAGAACAACCGACCCCACCTCCAATGCTTGCATTGGAGCTAGAAATCATTCGCAACAGCCACTTCCGGCTCAACCGCTCACCTTTTGTTCTAAATTTAGGGTCAAGCTGATTGTAACCCGATAAGGGAATTTCACGAAGTACAAATTATATGAGGTTACATGTTTATAGCATATATAGATATTGCACTCATGAATAAGATTATTTTATTAAGAGAATGCATTAGGGATTTTATCCTTTAGTTGATTCCTGTAATCTGGAATCCAGTACAACTTTTCTCACATACGTAGAATTTGCAATGGATTCACGGTGAAGGCTGATAAATGTCTTCAGCCTGTCGAGAAGAAGCGGTGCTTCTTTTCCTGAACCCTTGGACAGTGTTTTGAGAGTCAGGCTGATTTTCTTCCAAAAATCCACCAAATAGTGTGAGAGAGTAGAGTGTATTGGTGATCTAAGATTAGTGCAAGGAATCTGGAACCCTAGATAATTAGGTAATGATACTCTGAGATTAGACATAGTTTTCTCTCTCGATTCCCGCGTATACATTTTTGTGCGAAATTTTGAGAGCCACCAAATAAGGCAAATACGCGGAGAGCGAGTTTTCATAAAACTAGGGCTAAGGTGGATGGTTACGACCATTCTTTACGGAATCCTCGGCTGAAGGAGGGCATTAATGTCAAGGTCAGAAATACATCGTCCTATCCGTCTCTCCCGGTGCCGTGAGTAGGCACTTCCACCAAATAAGCCACCCAATGTCTCTTGAGTACCACCAATCCCTAATAATGTCTCCTTCATAAAGTTCATGGATGTATGCCAGTTGTGCTATGTTGAAAAAAAAAATGATGAAAAGGAAGAAAAATTGAAAAAAAAAAGAAAAAGAAGAAAAAAAAATTTTTGGAAGAAGAAGAAAAAGAGTTTGTGAATATTTAGTATTTATTTCATTTGCATTGAGGCAATACCACCAAACAAAATTAAGCTCCACCAAATATGGCCTTAACCTATTTTTTTTGTGTTTCTGACCGCCTGAATAATGGCTGAGGAATTCCGACTTAGTGTTAGGGTTATGAGAACTCAATTAAAGTGTTAATGCCTAGTGAGACCACCAAATACAGAACATATGTGTGAATCTGGTGAGGTTGTGAGCTCTAAGAAAAAGAAAGAAAAAGAGAAGAGAGAATGAATACAAAGGAATCAAAAGGGAGCATAGTTTTTCTTGTCTTTCTCTGAGTTGAGTTACTTAGTAATTCGAGAATCTGGATTTTGTAGTACTAGTCTCTATGTAGCACCAAGTGAGAATGAGCCACCAAATATACAATCCTTTCCCTTAAAGATTCTCTACCTAAGCCTAAAGCTAGGGCGGAATTCATAAAATATCTTGAATACCCTGAGGGAAGAAATCTGCCTATCCCGCTAGAATTTTTATTAGGGGTCAAGTACAGGCTTTAGAGGTGTATTAGTTTGCACTCGAATCCGTTGCAAAAGCTACATAGCTGCACCTTCACGATTATCTGGATTTCTAGAGCATAGGATGAAAACAAAAGGGAGAAAAATCTCTATGCAAACACTTGATAAAATAACCAGTCCCTTAGGGACCCTTGCTGTAAATAATTTAGTCTTGCATTTGCTAGGGACTAGCAAGATTTAGGCATGGGGGTATGATTGCGCAGCAATCATAGGTCTTAATTGACCTAAATTAGGCTAGGACTTAGCATAAGTTAGGGTTATTCATGCATGCATACGCATTATATGCATCTTTACTGCTTTCCTTTAGTTATGCATAAAATAATGTTATAATGTGCTGATTAAGTGCATTATGTCGATTGCAGGGAATAAGCTGATCAGGAGCTAGATCTGAAGCTGGATCAGGAATAACGGGAGTTGTAGCAGAGCTGGAGCAGAAGGCCTAGTTTAGATGTAGGAATAATAATGTAAGGGGGTTAAAGGTTTTCTATTCTGTTAAGTGGAAATAAAGCAGTAAAATGTTAAGAGCATAGGTCCATCCTAGCCCTAGGATAGCCTAGAGACTTCCCCAAGCCTTAGCCACCCTTAGATTAGGTCACAACTCCTTAGGAAGCCCTAAAACCCTAGTTCCAACCCTTCTCTGGACGTCCAGATAAGTTTTAAGAAGTTCAGGACCCTTAGCCAACTCCCGCACACTTCAAACCCACTTCTGCAGTGTTATTGGACGTCTAGACACTTTGTCAGACGTCTAATTTCTGCAGAATACCTAAAATAGAACCCGAAATCCTTCCTGACTCTGATTGGACGTCCAGACAACAAGTCTGGACTTCTGATTTTTGAGTATAAGACGTTTGATTCTATAATTAGACGTCCGATACTGCTCTCCAATTCCTATTTTGAGATTTAAGCCTTGATCTTGGATCTCTAGGTCCCTAAACCCAATTCCAACCCCATAGGAACCTAAATTAAGGTGCCCTAACCCTAGTACATCACCTCTAGACCTCCCTAAGGACCTAATGAGGTCCTCACTAAACCTAATTGACTTGGATCTTAGTCAAATCCATCAGCCTATTCAATTGGACTCATTGAGTCCAATTGAGCCCTGATCTCAGCACACACACTGTCCAATTGGACTCAGTGAGAGTCCAATTGACCCAGACCTAACTTAATTGAGTTTTTTTACTCTCAATTAAGTTTCCACACACCCAATTAAACTTGTATTAAGTTTAATTGCACTTTACCTTAGTGAATTAGGGTTTATAACCCTAATTTGAGACCCACCTTGACCTGAACCCACTAGAACCCAACCTAATCAACCTAGCCACCTAAGTTTCGACCCACACACACCCACACACACCCACACACACCATCCACACGAAAATATCTAGCCTAGAGTTCTCTAGAACTCTCTACCATGTGTGGTTGCCTTGGTTGCCAAAAATAGCAACCAAGAGCCATTCAATTTTTAGATCCACATTTTGTGGATCTAAAAACCACCATCCACCCTCTCTCTCTCACTCTCCCACGAGCTCCCACCATAGGCCTCTCTAGAGAATTCCATAATTCTCTAGAGAGCTTCCATTGGGTCTATAAAAAGATCCCATGGGTCTCCATTTGCACCCATTCACTCCCTTGGCAACTACTCTCCATTGGTGCCATTCATGCCACATCCACTTAGCCACTCACTCCACCTCCACGAGCTCACTACCACCACCATGGAGGACACCATGACGGGATGCTGGATCAACCCTACCTCTCTCCAAGGGTCGGCCTAAGCTACATTGGCCGCCCCTCATTCTCTTCTCAACCACTCCAAGGCCATCGGGGACCACCCCCTGAATGCCCTCTACTCTTTTAGCTCTAGATCATGCTTTTCATAAGTTTTACTGCTTTCATTTACTGCTTAGTAGAGTAGTTTCTCTTCTCCCCCAATGATGCATGCGAAATCCCCCTATCGATTCTTATATGCAATCGTTTTCTGGTAGCTAGGTTTAATTTAAAGCATTCCTGTATAAGCTTTCCTCTAGATTTCCTGTACAAACAACTCTCCCCCAATGAATGAATGAAAAATGCATATATATATATATATCTTTATGTGTTTGAAATCACCATGAGCTGAATGATTATTTTAATTGCGTGATTTAAGTGCCTGTTCTTTAACTGCCTATATATTGCGCACCAGAATACTAAGTAGAGCGACTTTAAGATCGATTTCAAAAACAGAAACACGCCTCCCAGAGACGAATGATCGAGACTCAAGTCTCATTATTTTACAAAACAATATTTTTGACGAACGTTTTTGCGCGACTATACTACGATTTTCGACGACTTTCAAATGCGCGAAAACAGCCCTCTGTCAAGTGTCTGCTGGTACGACGAGACGTGGAGAAGAATAGGGAGGATGAATTCACTGCAAGTATGGCGGAAAGACGATAAGGAAGAGTAGAGGGGATCGCCGGACATCGAGGAGCCTTCGGCCATTAGAGGGAGAGGAATTGTGGGGATTTCATGGCTAATTTCGAGCGTGAGGAATTCAGGGAGATTTGAGGGTCCTTATAAAGGGCTCTAGGGGGCGGTTAGGGCTTGGGAAGCAAGCTTCCCAAGCTTGGAAGGTCACCAGACTTGGGAGCTTTTTAGATACCCAAATCTCTCATGTGTTCACCTGAGAGATTGGGAAAGAATCAGAGCATCTTGATGGGTTCAAACTGGAGAGGATTGCTCAGAGAATCTCCCTTCCAATTTTGGAAGAGATTTTCCAAGCAATCAAGGAGAAATTTCCTTTCAAAGGTCGTCGGAGTAGGTTTCCTCTGTGATAATGGTGGAGGGACCTAATTGTGAAGATGTCAAAGAAGTTAGGGGGCTGATTCAAGGGTTTTTGAAAGTTGGGGGTACAAATGTAATTAGACAAAACCTTTTTGCAAACTAGGTCAAGGCAAGCTCATCTTGGGTCCAAATTTTGGTACAAACCTAATTTGGACCTAAGGAATCCAATGGTGAAGTTAGATTTTGGTTTTGACCATGTTTGATTGGGTAATTTATGTAAAAATCTAAATTAGGGCAAATATCTGTCTCAGACCCCATTTTAGTTAAGATGGGTTATGATGGCCAAATTGAAGGTACTAAACCCTAGAGAATATTTTTCTATGATTTTTAGAGGGTTTAAGTGAATTTTATCTTGACCAGAATCTTGGTTAATTAAGTAGGTCTTTTTTTAGGGTTTCAAAAGTCATTTAATTCTCAAAACACATACAAATCCTTTTCTATCTGATCTAACTCACTTGTTATCTTAGTAAGATGATTTGACCTTTATTCAGCCCTTGAGAAAACTTGTGGTTGTACTGCATTCATGATAAACTGGTAAAATTATAGTTTTATCCCTAGTTTCTTATTTTTCTCTCAGAATGGTTATACAATGAATTATGACCTTTAGTTGATTATGTAGGAGCATATATTGACTACATTGGGTCAAATGGGCTAGTTAGGGCTCATGATGGTATTCCCATCAAACCCCTATGCCTAGATTTTGCTAGTCCCTTAGCAAAATTTGAAGGTATTAACTTTGATTCTAGACCTTGAAATCTTTTGATTCTCAAAACTTTGATGCGTGCTTCCTTTTATAGATTAGGTTAGAGTGCCGATAGTAGGCCTAAAGGTATTCAAGTACCAACCAAGATCTAGACCTGACCAGCTCTAGCCTCAGTCTGCCGTGAAGGTTTTTAAGGCCCACAGGAACTATCCTAAGGTTCGTTGAACTCTGCAGTTAAAGCACCCGTGCTTGTAACATGTTTTAGCCTCGATTTAGTTTGCAGTGCATTTTTGTCAGAGAGAGATAGAGGAATTTTTATTTTTGGAGAGTTTTCTCTCTCTTTTCTTTTTATTTCTAGCTTTGGATTAGCTTTACAACAAGGTCTGTATCGGATTCCTAGTCCCCATCATCAATCCTCGTAGGGTCCCTGGCAATCGATGCTTCGAGATAGCACTGCCCATGGCAACCCCTAGAACCCTGGCTTTCGAGATTTCAAGATAATCCTGCCCATGGTGTTCTGCAGTTAAATCCAGACCCTGGCAATTGACATTTCAGGATAATCCTGCCCATAGCATCTAAACCAGCACAGGGTGCTTACATGCCCCCGATAGGAGACAAGCACTGAGGAGATGATATGTTATTGCGCATCTTCGAGGGGAATCTCCGCATCGGGAACTCGTCCAAATCAACTTGTGTTGGTCAGCTGCTCCTAATTTAGGTGACTTTTTCAGAACAAGTTAAACACATTTGCGTGATTTTGATACTTAGGCGCACTGAACCAGACTGTGTGTGGATTGGGGTGCTTAGGTTATCAAGTCCCGCAAACCAGAGATTAGTTGACAAGGCCGAATGCTCCCTAAGCCTTAGACCTAATACTTAAGCTTCGCATTTTCCGCAACCTCTTGAGGACTATCCAGATCTTAGCGGGTACTTGAGTTTTTAAGCTAGGATTATGCCCAAAAGGCCTAAAATCAGTGTTCCTACTAATCTCTTTTTTGTTTCATTAGCACTTTTTGCCTTTCTTTTTCTTTTGATATGGTCTAGAACTAAGTCAATTCCTTAATTTCTTACTAATGACTATTCCTTTTTCTTTTACTTTTCAAATTGTGCTCCTTTTTGACATTTTTAACTCCTCCCCTTTTTCTCCTCAAAATTTGATATGCCATCAAAATTTCCTCTCCTCTCATTTTTTGTTCTTTTTCAAGATTTTTTTATTTTTTTTGTATTTTTGGAATATGTGATTTTTTTGATGAAACCCTTCCTTGTCAGATGATTTTCACGGCATTTTACACTTTAATACCCCCAAATGCTTACGATTTGCAATGTCCTCGTTGTAAATTAGGTGGGTTTGAGTTCAACTTAGATCATTCATTAGAATAGGTGTTGGGTGGGTGAATGGGTCGGGATGACTGTTATGGACGATTTCAAGCTTGGGTATAGGTACCAGAGGTGGAGTTGATTGTTCTAATGGATGAACTCTAAAGTGCAATATGAGTTCAACAGAGGAATGCCAAGAAAGGTTTCAGGTTTTTCAAAATGACGGGTTGCCTCTCATTAGGTGCTGAGTTTTATGCCATCATTCGGGTGCAATAAGCTCAGGGAGAATGGAGGGTAAAAGATGTCTTGGCCAAATTTGTATCGGTAAGTTCAATGAATTGTTTGAGTCTCTAACCATTCACGATAAAAGGTTCTGAATCGTGGCTGAGTTGACTGATTTCGACAGCTCCATTTCCAAAGATTCGTTGGACAAGGTAAGGTTCGATCCATTTTCATCTGAGTTTTCCTGGGAACAGTTTGAGTTTGGCATCAAAGAGTAGGACTTTCTGACTAGGGCAAAAGATCTTTTTGGATGTGTGCTTGTCGTGAAAGGCCTTAACCCGCTCTTTGTAAATTCGCGAGTTCTCATAAGCGTCGTGGCGTAATTCATCGATCTTGCTCATTTGAAGCTTTCTATGGGTTCCTACCTTAGAAAGATCGAGATTGCAGTTCCATACTGCCCAATAGGATTTATGCTCCAATTCGACGGGGAGGTGACATGCCTTCCCGTACACCAATCTGAAGGGAGACTTACCTAATTGGGTTTTGTGGGCAGTCCTATAAGTCTATAAAGCTTCCGGAAGTCGAGATGACCAGTCTTTCCTATCAGGTTGAACAGTGACCTGGAGGATTTTCTTGATCTCCCGATTCGATAGCTCAGCTAGACCGTTGGTTTGGTGGTGATAAGGAGTAGAGATTTGGTGTGACACCCTATATTTGGTCATCAATGATCTAAATTGAGCATTAGTGAAATGGGTCCCTCCATCAGAGATTATGGCACGTGGAATCTCGAACCGAGAAAAGATGTTTTGATGAATGAATTTGATTACCTTATGATCGTTGGTTCAGGTCGGAATGGCTTCGATCCATTTGGACACGTAGTCAACAGCGAGCAGAATGTACTCGAAGCCGTCCGAAATAGGAAAGGGTCCCATAAAATCAATCCCCCAGACATCAAAGATTTCGCATATGAGAATCAGTTGTAAAGGCATCATATCACGGTGGCTTATGTTACCTAAGGTCTGATAATGAGTGCATGCCTTATAGTGATTATATGCATCTTTGAAAATCGTGGGCCAATAGAAGCCGCACTAGAGGACTTTTGCTGTGGTTTTATGACCAAAGAAGTGTCCACTGCATGCCTGGTCATGACAGAAGGACAAGATGTCCTGAATTCCCTCTTCTGGGACACATCGTCGGATGATTTGATCAGCACCAATGTGGAAGAGATACGAGTCTTCCTAAAAGTAGTACTTGGCATCGGAAAGTAATTTGTCTTTCTTGGCCTTCGGCCAATCGGACAGGATCTGATGTGATGCCAGGTAGTTTACTAGATCAGCAAACCATGGAAAACCCGTACTGATAGTCAGGAGGTGCTCATAAGGAAAATGTTTCGTAATGGGTTTGGAAGGGTCGATAATGTCAGAAGGAAGGCGGGACAAGTGATCAGCTACCACGTTCTATTTTCCCACCTTGTCGCAAATCTCGAGGTCAAACTCTTGCAACAGCAAGATCCAACGGATTAGTCAAGGTTTCACATCCTTCCTTGCAAGGAGATGCCTCACAGCTGTGTGATCAGAGTAAATGATAACATGGGAACCCAGAAGATATGATCTGAACTTTTCCAGGGAAAATACTACGGCTAGCAGCTCTTTCTTAGTAATTGTGTAGTTATGCTGAGCCTCATCAAGTGTCTTGCTAGCGTAGTAGATGACCATGGGTTTCCCATCAATTTTCTGCCCAAGTACTGCACCTACAGCGAAATTAGATGCATCGCACATGATCTCAAAGGGTTGAGACCAATCAAGGGACTGTAGGATCGGAGCTTGGGTAACTCGATCACGTAGTATCTCAAATGCTTGAGTGCATTCCTTAGTGATTTCCAAAGGGACATCCTTAGATAGCAGATTAGTTAAAGGGCGCGCGATCTTCGAGAAGTCTGGAATGAATTGTCGGTAAAAATCGATGTGCCCCAGGAAGGGTCGAATGTCTTTGACTGAGATAGGCATAGGGATTTTGGAGATTAGATTCACCTTGGCTCGATCAAGCTGGATGCCTTTTTCGGAGATGAGATGTCCCAGGTGATAACACTGCATCTTGGGGTGATAATTCTGTCAATTGGGGTTTATCTCAAGAGCAAAATGCACAGATAACACATCATAAATAGGAATAGGACCATCACATGCATTGCACATCAAGATTGCTTATAATGCATTATTAACGGCCATGTGTACAAGGACATGTCAAAACAGGCCTCAGATGTGCAATCGGACTGCATGGATGGATTCAGAGCGACAAACGAAGGCCAACGAACTCAACATCGGCCAAATCTGACATCCGGAGCTCCTGCAATGAGCCCAAGAAGTTCTGACCGTTGATTTGATGATCAACGGCCCACGGCGTGCCACGTGGCACCCGCTCATCGCATCTCTTCTGCCTTCACCTAAAGGATGAATCTCAGCCATCGATCTTTGATCGAGCGGCTTGGAGCTGCCTGCGCGCTCAACACTCGCCGCGACAATCTGCCTTCGCAGCTTAGCAGTTGGTGCTTCAACCTCGCAATCAAGGGCGCGGGTTCGAAATGCCCGCCGCTTCCTAATTCTACGCGATTTGAGGCGCGCTCGATTACAACCACCCGATCAGCAGCGAACGGCATAGATCGAGCTACGCAGCGCAATGGATGCGCTCGAAAGCTCACACGCGCGATGACGCGGTAGAAGAGCGCGCCTTAGCAGCAATCTGCGAGCGCGCCCTTCGTGAGATCTCAGCCATTCGATCTTCGATCGAACGGCTTACAATGTGCGCGTGCGGATCCCCTCTGAAGAAGCACAGGGCGCGGTGGCGATCGGCGGGCGAAGGGGGCTACATCGATGTATTTAGTATGGGTTTAGCAACATCCCGGACGTTGCTAAAGCCCATACTTAAATTAGAAAACCCTTTTTCCTATATAAACTCCATCCAACCACCCATGGAAGGCATTCAATCCACTTGCAAGTGTTCTACCCCACTCCTAGCCACCACTAGCCCTCTTTGTAATCACCAGAGTCGATGAGCCACCGACGGAGCCCCTCTCCACCGCCGTGGCTACCTCGCCGTCTTCCTTCTCTCTTTCCCTCTTTATCTTAAGCTTCACTTTATTTGTGTTTAAGCATTTATCTAGTGTTGTAATTATAAACTAAAGTTGCATGTCAAATGAAGTTGTTTCTTATCTAGTTACTTGCCCTCTTTTATGTTAAAAGTTGCATGTGTGAATGAAGAAATTCTAACCCTATTCTCTCTCTCTCTCACTCACTTTTCACCCACAATTTCTCACAAGCAAAAACCCGTTATTTTCGTGACATTAAGTGATAAGAAAAAATCCGATTTTCACGCCTCCCTGAGATCAACACTCGGACTCACGTCCATTTCTTCATTTAAAACCGACGTTGCGAGCGCAAGCTATAACGACTCTTTTAAACACACGTGTCCCATGCCACATCAGTTTTTGGCACCGTTGCTGGGGAGGCAACTGATTTATTTTGTCACTTCCATTTTACATCCATGCTTACATCATCTAATGCCTTGTCTCCTTCTACTTAATGGTTGCAAGAATTCGACGCTTGGATGGCGAAGCAGTGCAACTCGTGACGGTAACAAGGGAGTAAGCGCAACAAGGATCGGTCGTGAGTATTTCTTCACCCATGGTTGTTTGCTTGCTTAAAAATCTAAAAAAATTGTAAAACTGAAAAAAAATTGGCGTGGTGCATGATTGCCTGATCCACATCCTTAACACATCACCCAACAAAAAAAACACTCTAACATTCTGAATAATCTAAGATTCTTGGAGTGTTCTTTTTTCTTTTTGAGTGGTGTTTGTGAAGCCACCTTGAATTGACATGGGCCACACCACTCAACCCTAAAATTGACTCATCCAATAGAAGCTGCATGATCACTAGGATGAGTACATTAGGGTTTTAGAGCCTCTACACAACAAAAGGAAATCTACTTTCACCAATTGTGTGCGAAACTTGACGTGCCCATTGAAACTTGTCTTAAAACATTAAGACACGTCAATCCTAAATGACACAAAAGTAAGGATGAAATATTAAAAGACACCACATCTTAAAAAAATCCTTGCTTTAAAACCATGTTTTAATAGGAGCACACACACTGAAATTGGAAAAGTAAGAGGCACTACCCCAATCAATGCTTCATCACATAACCCTAGCACAAGCACTATCCTAGCCCTTTTTAAAATAGAGTAGACGTGCCCTAGGCAGGACTGGGTTAAGTCTCGAGAGGCGTGGTTTTGTTCGCTGGCCACTTGGCTTTCATTCCCTTAGTAGAATATGGTGACTAGGCTGCAGGGCAACGTTAAACGACTACGGTTGTGGGGTCTATGGAACTGGCGGTGCAAGCCAAAGGAAGAACCTTCCCTACAATCCCCTTGTAATCAACCTGGCCAGATTAGCTTTGGGAAGGAGAGTCTAGTGCTTACGGACTTGATCACCCTTTTGGAGATTTCGAGGTCCCCTAAGGAATACATCATAAGGACTAGGCTTGTTTGCTTGGTTGTACACACACTTCTCGCATCTGTTGCTCTCCGCATCCCCTCCTGTTCTTCTCTAGTGTATGCACGGGAGACGCTCACTACATCCCGAGTTGTTTATGTTGGGATGGGAATCCAGGCGACTTGATTCTGCTAGAAACATGGCTGAACCTAAGGTAGATGAGGTTGAGGACCAACCCCCACCAGACATAATGGCCATCATCTAAGCCTAGATTAACGCAAATCACCAGCTTCAACAACAAAAGATCCACACTATCATGCAAGCCATACACCGGTTGCAGAACCCACAAGGGCAACCACCACCACCTTTCCAAGGCCCACAAGGGCAACCGCCACCTGATCTACCACCATTCCAGGACCAACCTAGGCCCCTCTGCGACTTCTACAATCCTTCCGCTATTCGAGTCGAGCCACACCTTAGGATCCCCGAAGGGGGAGATGATTTTGAGCTAAAACCAAATGTCTTGAGTCTGATTGAGAGCCACTTCTATGGAAGCTCAAATGAAGACCCTTTCCAGCACCTAGAGGATCTTGACTAGATAGCCTGAACTGTGAAACCTAGGAACATTAGCCTTGACATTATTTTGATTAAGATGTTCCCCTTCTCGCTGAGAGACAAGGCATCTCACTGGCTTAGAACCCTAGGTCGACCCATCACCACCTGGGAAGAACTGAGGCATGCATTCTTAAAGAAATTCTTCACCATAGAAAAGACCAATGCCCTCAGAAGAGCCATTACTACCTTTACACTCCAGGGTGGGGAATAGTTCCATGAGGCGGGGGAAAGATTTAATGAACTATTAAGGAAATGCCCACACCACGAAGTACCAAGGTGGCAATTGGCCCAGATCTTCTACCACGGTCTAGATAGCAACCTACGAAACTTCGTCAATGCCTCATGTGGGGGGAACTTCCTGAACAAAGATGAGGAGAGTGCATTTGAGATCTTTGAGTTTATGAGCGAAAATTTGCTCAACAATGCCTCCATGACCCAGTTTAACCGATCCAGTCAACCCCGTGGTGGGATTTATGAGGTACAAGCAAATTTAGGAATTGTTGACATGGATATCATTGTCAAGAAATTAGATCAAGTGGAATTGGTGGATAAAAAGATAGATGAGCTACTGAACTAGACCAGGAACCTGTTACAGACCTTCTCCCTAGCAAAGGGAGCTCACAATGTTGATCTAGTCCATCCCTTAAGCCAATTGAACCTGGAACAACCCCTGACCACGTTCCAGGGAGGGACCTTTGCTCCCTCAACCCTTGATTACTCTCTTCCCTCCCCATTGACATCTGCTATCATTGAGGATGTACAGGCTGTCCAAGGTTATGCTAAACTTGACCCTTTCTCCAACACTTACGACACTGGCTGGTGTAATCACCCCAACTTTGGTTGGACAAACCAGAAACCACCTCAATTCTAGAACCAGCCCAAGCCAAACCAGTAGCCAAACTTGACCCCCTATCAGCAAGGACCACCAGCTAGACCCCCATATAATCCGAATAGGGCGACCCCTCCCCCCAAAATCAAATGGACACCCTGATAAAGATGATGGTTGAAATGAACCAAAAACATCAGGAGGAAATGGCTTTAGTAAAGGGATGGTTAAGCCAACTATTGGACTGCAAACAACAAGGATCTCTACCTTCCCAGCCACAACCGAACCCGCGAAACATGATTAATGGTGTCTGACCCGAATAGGTTGTTAATATGGTGATTTTATCATTGAAGTGTGTATAGTGGTTAACCTAAATCGGACCTAACCATCTCTTTACAAAAATTTTTAACCTAGCCTACTTGATTTTATCTTGGTCACTTTTAGGCCCAGGGTCGAACTCAGGGAAGTGGGGTTACGAGTCAAGTTTCTACGCCTTTCCTACAACGAATCTCTTCCGTTCGTTTATTGTGCTTTTGGTGTTTTTCTATTTAGATTTTTTTCTGGTAATCTTTGTCCTTGAGGCACACCCTCAAAATTGGGTTCTTGGCTTTGAGCCAAAACAGGGTTTCAAAACGGGTCTTGCTATTCGCAAGACGGATTACCTGTAAGTCAAGGATTATCTTTTCTCTTTTATATATTTTTTATCTTTTTATGGGCATGCGAGAGAAATAGAAATAAATACAGTATAGATATATATGTATATACTATATATGTATAAAGGAGTAGGGGTGGAGGCGGAGATGGAGTGTAGCATGGTGTTGAGTCGATCGTCGTATAGAAATTCGCAACCAACAGGATGAGGTGCCGCGTGTAAGGTGTAGGATGGATGGTGGAAGATGAATGCGAACACGCTTTTTGTACGCGTCTATCAGGAAATATCAGCAACTAGTGCAGATATTCCCACGATACCACGTATGGTAAATAATGTGAAAAAATATATATAGATGTATATATGTAAATATATCTATATATATATATATGGTTATAAATATATAGGTATATATATGTAGTTATATATGTATATATGTATATGTATATGTATGTATATATATATAGGTATGTAAATATATATATATATATATATAAGTATATGTATAGATAGATATATGTATAGATATATATATATATATGTATATATATATGTATAAGTATGTATATATAACTATATAGATGTAAATATATATATATCTATATATGGTAATATATGTATATAGATATATGTAGATAGATATGTATGTATATATATATATATATATATATATATATGCATGTATATTTATATATATATATGTATAAATACATCTATATATTTATATATATATATATATATATACATATATATACACATATACTTATACATACATATATATACATATATTTATACATATATATATATATTTACATACCTATATATATATACATATATGCATGTATATTTATATATATATATATATATGTATAAATATATGTATATATATGTATGTATAAGTATATGTGTATATATATGTATATATATATATATAAATATATAAATATATAGATGTATATATATATGTGTGTGTGTATGTATATAGACTAATACATATTTATATAAGTACTAATATATGTATAAATATATATATATATATATGTATATATGTATATATATATATATGCATATATATATAAGTATATAGATATATATATATATGTATGTATGTATACTAATACATAAGTATATAGGTACTACTATATGTATACATACAAGTATATATATATATGTATATAAATATATGTATATATATAGTAGTATATATATGTATACGTATATATATATGTAAATAATAGTGTATAGGTGTGTGTGTGTGTATGGAAGTGTGAGTGTGTGTGTGTGAGCGTCGGTAAAGAGAGAGTGAGAGAGTGTTGTGAGAGAGAGTGTGAGAGAGAGAGAGAGAGAGAGGGAGAGCGCCTGCAGAGGAAGGAAAGGGCGTTTAAGCTGTCTGCGCGCGAAGAGGAGTGTCTGGTGATTCAAGCACGCGCACTGGCATGCATGCGCTCAGAGAAGCGTGCGCTGGAGGGAGATGGGCACGGAGAGAAGACCGCAGCGCACCACGCTGCGCGAAGGGCTGGAGCGGGAGCTGGTAGGCACTCGTGGGCGAAGAGAGCGGACGACGCAGGCAGGTGCGGGGGCTGGCAGACGAGCGAGCGGGCGCTGGCAGAACGCGAGGTGAGACATGCGCGCGGGTGAACGGTGGTAGCGGCACGCTGGGTGACTGGATAAGTGAGAAGCTTTCCGGTCACCCCACTGTAGCCACAGTGTTCCGCAGACTGGCGTGAACAGTGGCTACAGTGTAAGGCCACGCCGTGTGATCGGGAGGGGGCGGTGCTGTGAGTGCGGATGGCTCTACGCGCGCGGTGTAGTGGATCCGGCTGGTGGCTTGCGGGCGAGACCTCGCGACAGAGCGCGCGAGGAGGGCTGGGTCGTGAGTGAAGGGGTGCAACAAGGCATGCAGTGGCCTGGCCATGTTGGTTGGGGTGCGTGGGAAGCTTGGCCGGCCGCTGCAGAGGCGCGTAGTGGCCGGTTGCGTGCAGAAGAGAGAGTGCGACAGGGCAAAGAAGCGGGAGGCGATGGTGCCTGTAGGCACGCGTTGGAGGTGAGGGTGCCTGCAGGCGTGTGCGGAAGGGGTAGGGGCAGCTGCTGTTGCCTTGTTGCTGCTGCTGTGGGGCTCAGCCGGCTGCTGCTCCGTGCGGTGGATGGTTGAGCTTCACAGCTGAAGCTTGGTGGTAATGGCTGAAGTGTTGGAAAGTGAAGAAATCAGGGAAGAGCCACCATGCCCACTGACTCTATGGTGTGCTGGGTGGTGGTGGACTCACGGTGGTGGTTATGCACCACTGTGAGGTGCTCCTGTCCGCCGGGTGTCTCCGAGGAGGGCCGACGTATGGAGGGAGAGGGAGGAGATGGTGGCCTGGAAGGGGAAGAAGCTGCGTGGGTTTTCTCTGTGGGGGACCAGGCTGCCTGCAAGAAGAAGCCGTGCCCTCTTTTTAAAGAAGAGGAGAGCATGCACAGCCATGCCCTGGCTGTGCATGCTTACGCATGGCTTGGCAGGGAGAGGCAGCCGCAGGGAAGGGCTTAAGCAGGGAATGGCGCGAGGAGAAAGGTGTTGTCCCATGCAGCCATGGGGAAGATTTCAAAATCAAGTGAAATAAAAAATAAAAAGATGGTGAATTTGCAAAGATGCACTTGAGGAAAAAATGTTAAATGCAAGGCCATTTTATTTCACTCTCCTCCCCTCTTAATTAAATGCATGCATGCGTGTATTTTTACAATGCAACTATGGAGACCTAATATGCATTGGTAATGCTAGGAAATAGCACAAGACGACATAATTGCAGGTGTATTTTTGCAGTGCAATCATATCCCCATGCCTATCTTTTGCTAGTCCCTAGCAAAACAGTATTTAGAAATGATCTTAAGCTGAAGATTTTCTTCTGAGGCAATAGAGGTGTGTTTATTGTTTGATATTGTGAGAACCAATTGTAGAGAAGACTACCGGTACTTTAAGTCTCACATGACATAGATCATCTCTCGACTAATCAGGACTCTTGATATTTAAACCTTAAGTATGATTTCCAGGATCCAGGAGGTTTTTGCCGTACTCGAGAGCTCCAGAGATTATCGCTTGTGCTTAGTGAAGGATCAAGACTGACCAGATGAACATTAAGACTCAAGCCCAGGGTTTTACGAATTTTTAGGTAAAGGTTGGTCCCAGTTTTAGCTCGTGTCTTTGGATTGACCCTTAAAAAGATGACAGAAAACTCAACTCCCATTTTCTGACATTTGTGGCTCACAGGAAAAACAGGGTATTTGCTACTTGCCCTGAAGAACTTTTTTTTTTTTTAGGGTAGAGACTTTACAAATATTTGTGAGATATACTGACTTATTTGCATCCTTTTTTCTTTTTTTTGAAACACGTGTTAGTATATCTCTTACAACATTATTTGGAGGAGCACACTTTTCTATTTGGTGGAAAGAGTCGCTCCTAAACATAAGACTAAAGCCTGGGATAAAAAGTCTACCTGCGTGCACAAGTAAGGACTCCACCTTCCCTAATGAACACTAGGGTTGGATCTTATGTTCACCTGGTCTTTCTTGATATGTGTAGTGTGAACCAAGTTTACTTAAGCTCTCAAGTAGAAGCAAACCAACGAATCCTGTACTGGTGTCTCAGGTACAAGAATACGTCCTTAGTTAGGAGAGATTCCGATCTATCTTGTCAATGCTCAAGTGAATTAAGCTGAGCCTGAGCGAATCAAGCTTCTGTGGCCTGGAAAATCTTCAAGACAGCGGTTGAATATCCATAAACACTTATTGTATTTTTGTTTTAGCTTTTAGATTATTACTAAACACCATTTATTATTATTATTATATATATATTATATATATATTTTTTCTTTTTCTTTTTCTTGCATATTTATAAATAGGTGGGAACTGCATGATACCATAAAATACCCAGATCCTATGGATGCCTATCCACCCACCCATGCCAAACGATGCTATGTCCTCATATGCATGCAGGGAAAGGCAGAGAAAGGGCGAAAGATCGGGTAACGAGAGTTGAGGTGCAGGGTATACAGCAGGGTGGTAGGGTGGGTGGATGGTGGGTGGTGAAATGAAAAGTGAAGTGATTGTGATAGTGGCGTGAGAAGTGATGGTGGATGGTGAAAGGTCTGGCATATCTTGGAACGAGAGTGTCCCAGGCGGATCAGAAAACAGATCAGGAGGAAGAAGTTGGACCTCAGATTGGCCAAGAAGAGGGGATCTTTGGATAGATGGATCCAAAAGGGAAAAGCCCCAGTGAGTAGGATATGGGCTCAAGGTCCCAGTGTGGAGTTGCAAATCTGCCTGGTTTGGCGGGAAAGAAAGGGCAATCCGGTCTTCAAGAGTGTGGACCGGCAGTGAGTAGCCCAGATATGACTCAGACCACGAGGTATGGGAAGCAGAGAAAACCTCGTCAGAAGTCTGGCCAGGAGAAGGTACGGGACAAGGGAGGGATGGGGGAACGTCACAATATGTGTTGGTCAGGCAGTCATCAGTGTTTATAGGTAATCTGCAACAGTCAGAATAGGTCCCAATTAGTCCGATACACACGCCGACGGCCATGTCCTCGTCAGACGTGTCATCCTCGCTGCAATCGCAATCAAAGTTCTTGGCTACCTTGAAGATGTTAAGCTTGATCTTTTCAGATCCAACGGCAATCTCAATACAGCCTGACTTGCAGTCGATAAGGGCACGGGATGTGGCCAAGAAAGGTCGACCAAGGATGATCGGACAATCAGAAAGTGAGCTAGGAACTTCCATATCTAGAACAAGAAAGTCAATAGGAAAACAGAGACTGTTGACCCTAACCACCACGTCTTTCACCACACCCTTCAGGATTTTGACAGAACGATCTGCCAACTGTAACGTGACAGGGGTGGGTTTCAGATTTCCTAAGGAAAATTTTTTGAGCATGATGGTTGGTATGAGATTTATGGAAGATCCTAGACCAAGCAGGGCATGGTTAAAACTACAGCCTTGGATGCTACAGGAAATAAGGGGTGTGCCAGGATCTTTTTGCTTCGGTGGTAGGTTTTACAGTATAGCACAACTCGCATGAGGCGAGAGAACCACCAAATTCTTAGTTTCCTTTGACTGTCGCTTGGGTGTTGTGTAGTCTTTGAAAAATCGGGTGACAGTAGGTATGTGGTCGATAGCCTTGAGCATGGGTACCTTGATTTCTACATCCCTGAACAAATTACGCAGGTTATCAAAGGCCTGCGTATCTTTCTTTTTGCCTTTTGGCTCCCTCAGTAGAGCCTCAGGGAATGGGACTGATTTTGGCAACAATTTGGGTGTATCGTCGTCTCGCGAATGCTGTGCACATCCTGAATGAGAGGGCGATGAAGAAGACGGGCTAGGATCAAGTGGAGGTGGATCGACAGTCTGCTTGCCGCTCCTCATAGTGATAGCATTGGATGATGCGGGTCCAGTGGGATCATACGGCGGAGGAGGGTTCGCAATAGGGACATAAGAGTGCGGTGCTACAGCGGGATTAGCCTGAAATCCTGGTGGAATGCTCAAAGCTTGTAGAATTTGATGAACCTGTGCCTGAGAAGGTCGTACCTGTGGTTGAGGACCACAGGGTACGAAATTTCGTAGGTTTGGAATAGGTTGGGCGGGAAGAGTGCCCTGAGATCGAGTCGCCATGCGTAGTTGACTGATCTCAGCATTTTGTTGTGCCAATTGGTGCTGAAGAGAGGTCATGTTCTCTTCATGGTGCTTTGACATATCCGTCATCATTCGCATCAATTTGTCAAGAGGACTTGATGCGTGTTCGGTTTGCGGTACGCAAGGGCCTGATGGCGGATTTGCCATAGGATTAGACTGGGCCCTTGGGATGACGGGTGCGGATGGTCGCATTGGTCCACCAGCGGGGTTTTGGTGCTGCAGGTTGTTGGACCATGCGAACTTCGGATGATTACGCCACCCTAGGTTATAAGTGGCAGAGAATGGGTTGTTCCCCAGGGCGCAAGTGTCATCTATGCCAGAAGACGCATTCGCATGTAAGTATGCGTTCGAGCACACGGAGGTTTGGTCCTCTGTGTCAAAATACTGGCTCGCAGAAGCCATTTCCACATGACTTACCGAGTCGCTCGGTGCATCACTCGGTAAGGAAGGTCTTATGGGGTTTCTCGGGATAAGCCTGGTGTTGGAAGAATTGGGATTGTGACGAAGTGGTGAAGAGGTGGTGTTTGCCAAAGATCGGGCGGGGTTGGCGAAAAGCTCGTCTAGCATCTTGTGCACGACGGAGACTTCATCCAGTTTTTGTGCAATAAGGCTGAGATCAGTGGATGAATGGGAGGGTCCCGTGTCAATTTCGTGGACATTTCGAGGCAGGCTGGTATGATTAAAGGCGACAATGGAGGCATTGTTCATTGAGTTTTCACTCATATTTTCAAACAATTCGAATGCTCCATTCTCGTCTTTATTCATAAAATTCCCTCCGCAGGAAGCGTCTGCAATCTACTTCAAAGTCTCATTTAGCTGATAGTAGAAAATCTGGACTATATGCCACTTAGGCAGAACGTGGTGCGGACACTTCCTGAGGTCATTATACCTCTCCCATGCCTCATGAAATTGTTCGCTGTTTCGTTGCGTAAATGAAGTGATAGCACGGCGAAGCGCATTGGTTCACTCGATTGGGAAGAACTTCTTGAGAAACGCTGTTCGCATCTCTTTCCAAGAGTGGATGGTTCTCCCAAGGGTGCATAACCACTGTGACGCTTTATCCCGCAATGAAAATGAGAACATTTTCATGAGGACTATAGGTAACCAGATATTTCTTGGTTTAACAATTTCAGCTAATCGGGTTAAGTCTTCCAAGTGGAGAAACGGATCTTCACTTGCAAGACCATGAAAGTGAAAATTTATTAGGCCAATTATGTTCGGTTTCAGTTCAAAGTCGTCCCCGCCCATGGGGACCCGAATTTGTTTTATGGTCTCTGTAGCAGCGGGATTCTGATATGAGCTAAGAGACCTAGGCTCCTCCCATTCGGGAGGGTTCTGCATTTCCTCCAATGTTTCCTGAATGGTTTCAATTTTCTCATTATACATCTCCATTTGGGCTTGGAGGCGGGTTATGGGATCTAAGGCTCCACCACCTGGTGGGTTCTGAGGGTGATTTCCTCCCTCGGGATTTGGGGGTGGGCGTGCAGCCATGTTTGTGGAGGAGACGATTCGGCTTCTTTTCTAGATTTATCAGGCATTTCAATCTGTTCTTGGTTTTGTGACCTCCTCCCAAACATGCACTACCGCAGGAAGAATTGGGGAGATGAGAAGGGAAAAGAGACGAGAGAAATGATGCCGCAAAGGTACACTTGATGACAAATCAGTACAATCAAATTCCTAACCTCTACAGTGTGCCCTTAGACCTAAAGATCTAATTTACCTACTATCACGAACTACGGAACTGAATGCGAGCACCGCGGAACCACTGGGCCAGATTGAAAGGCCGTTTGCCCCAGTCTTAGACACACGATAGCACGCGGGAACCCTCACCAGCACGTAGACGCTACACACAGGTGGTTAGACCTCCAATCCTTAGTAAGGGTCAAGTTACTACCAAGTTTAGTTAGAAGCTTAGGGTCAAGTGCTTTTGGAATGTGAAGGGCATTGTTTACGGGTAATGCCCAAGTGATTGATTTTCAGAGTGTGTAAAACAAGCATGCAACGGGAAAATCTCCCCGAATTGAAGTTTTTAATTGGTGAATGGTTTTTAGAGTTCAGCCTTAAGTAGTATGAATTTTAGGATTTCGCTGAAATACCAATTCAACCAATCTCCGGGTTTTGCAAGAATACAAGTTTTCTTCTAAGCCTAACAAACCCTTCTGCAATATCAGTTAGTTAATGCATGCTACAATGCAATGGGCTTCCCTAAATGGAGATTTCTATGTGTGGATGCACGAATCAATTTTAGATTAGTGTGAAAGGAAGCCAAAGCACTTCAATTCAAGTGCTCCCATTCACCAGAATGAATTCCACACAAAAGGCTCAACCAAAAGATAAAGAAAATCAATTTGTTGGGGTTGAATTATTCGAGATCGAATCTTAGGCAAGTTGAAAAGTTGTGGTGGGGTTGGAATTAACTCAAGTCCAAGTCTCCCCACCAAATAGGTGATCTCGAATTGTAGATAAGTGAGGCAAAAGAGGGGTGCAATCAATCATTTTGTGTTTGCCTCAAAGAATATTTCACACGGCGAAAAATTCAAGAATCAAGATTCTTGGATTTTCGCTATGCAAAGTAAGGCGAGAAATCCTAGGGCGGTGGGAGTAAAGGCAATTAATCAAACAAGTGAATTTTAATCCACTTGCCCCAAGAGATCC
This sequence comes from Thalassia testudinum, assembly GCA_037157565.1. Taxonomy (NCBI): domain Eukaryota; kingdom Viridiplantae; phylum Streptophyta; class Magnoliopsida; order Alismatales; family Hydrocharitaceae; genus Thalassia; species Thalassia testudinum. Next base: position 24,229,528 of record JAZHRO010000078.1, read on the forward strand.
CAAAAAGTTTTTCTAGTTTTTAGTTTTTTTAGTTTTTCTTTTATATTAAGGTGACAAGTTAACCTAAGTTGCTAAGAAAAGAAGACCTACTTGTTCGGCAACATGTGCGAAGCTCCAGTGCGGTGTCGGCATCTTCACGCTCTCGTTCCCGCCTTGGATGTGCTCCCGTCTCCGACTTCGTCTGCCTGTCTTCTCCTTGCAACAGGTTTACCACACCAAAAACGAAAACACCCGTGAAGAGAGAAGAGAAAAAATGAAAGGAATGGAGTAAAAACTTACTTGAAGGTGCACTTCCCCGGCAACGACGCTAGAAGAGGTGTGGTGTCGGACCCGAATAGGTTGTTAATATGGTGATTTTATCGTTGAAGTGTATATAGTGGTTAACCTAAATTGGACCTAACCATCTCTTTACAAAAATTTTTAACCTGGCCTACTTGATTTTATCTTGGTCACTTTTAGGCCTAGGGTTGAACTCAGGGAAGTGGGGTTACGAGTCAAGTTTTTACGCCTTTCCTACAACGAATCTCTTCCATTCGTTTATTGTGTTTTTGGTGTTTTTCTATTTATATTTTTTTCTGGTAATCTTTGTCCTTGAGGCACACCCTCAAAGTTGGGTTCTTGGCTTTGAGCCAAAACAGGGTTCCAAAATGGGTCTTGCTATTCGCAAGATGGATTACCTACAAGTCGAGGATTATCTTTTCTCTTTTAAATATTTTTTTATCTTTTTATGGGCATGCGAGAGAAATAGAAATAAATACATTATAGATATATATGTATATAATATATATGTATAAAGGAGTGGGGGTGGAGGCGGAGATGGAGTGTAGCACGGTGTCGAGTCGGTCGTCGTCTAGAAAGACGCAGCTGACAGGACGAGGTGCTGTGTGTAAGGTGTAGGATGGATGGTGGAAGATGAATGCGAACACGCTTTTTGTACGTGTGTATCAGGAAATATCAACAACTAGTGCAGATATTCCCACGATACCACGTATGGTAAATAATGTGAAAATATATATATAGATGTATATATGTAAATATATATATATATATATATATGGTTATAAATATATAGGTATATATATGTAGTTATATATGTATATATGTATATGTATATATATATAGGTATGTAAATATATATATATAAGTATATGTATAGATAGATATATGTATAGATACATATATATATGTATATATATATGTATAAGTATGTATATATAACTATATAGATGTAAATATATATATATATATCTGTAATTATATATACATATATATATATCTATCTACATATATCTATATACATACATACATACATACATATATATATATGTATGTATATTTATATATATATATATATGTATGTATAAATATATGTATAAATATATATAAGTATATAGATGCATATATATATATCTGTGTGTATGTATATAGACTAATACATATTTATATAAGTACTAATATATGTATATATATATATATATGTATGTATACTAATACATAAGTATATAGGTACTACTATATGTATAAATATAATTATATATATATATGTATATAAATATATGTATATATATAGTAGTATATATATGTATATGTATATATATGTATATAATAGTTTATAGGTGTGTGTGTGTGTATGGAAGTGTGAGTGTATGTGTGTGTGAGCGTCGGTAAAGAGAGAGTGAGAGAGTGTTGTGAGAGAGAGAGCGAGGGAGAGCGCCTGCAGAGGAAGGAAAGGGCGTTTAAGCTGTCTGCGCACAAAGAGGCGTCATCTGGTGATTCAAGCTTGCGCACTGGTGCACATGCACACAGAGAAGCATGCGTTGGAGGGTGATGGGCACAGAGAGAAGACCGCAGCACACCGCGCTACGCGAAGGGCTGGAGCGGGCGCTGGTAGGCACACGTGGGCGAAGAGAGTGGGCGATGCAGGCGGGAGCGGGGGCTAGCAAGAGCACGGGCGGGCGCTGGCTGATTGCGAGGCGAGATGCGTGCGCGGGCGAACAGCGATAGCGGCGCGCTGGGTGACAGGATAAGTGAGAATCTTTCCGGTCACCCCACTGTAGCCATAGTGTTCCACAGACTGGCGTGAACAATGGCTATAGTGTAAGGTCGTGCCGCGTGACCGGGAGAGGGAGGTGCTATGATGTAAACACATTTACACTACTTAAAATGTCTATTTATGCATGTTCTTAAGCATAGGATTGCATTTCATGATAAAAATATTGCATTACATAAATCATCTTGCATTTAGAATAGTTTGAATAAAATGGAGGTTAATTGTCTCCTTTTATGTGCTTGGACAGGGCAAATATTTTATCAGGGCTTCGGATCAAAGATCCAACCATATGGATGTGATCAGGGCGACGATTGGTGTTCAACGACTCCAAGATCGCCCTAATCAAGCATCCGTAGCATCAGATAAGTGATCTGGGAACCCTAGAAGATCAAGGGCCAGGATGGTGTAAATCCGCACTTCAGATGATAAATCTAACTGCACGGATGAATTCGGATCGACGATCACGGCCCAACGACACAAAAATCAAGTCAATCCGACATCCGTGGCACCATCTACAACTTCCAGAAGATGGACGGCCAAGATGGCGCCATGTGGTGCCATCTCAGCCGCCCAAAAGGCCACTTGCATTTTTTGAAGGCCCTCGCCCGATTGCTCTCCGCCGTCAGATGGAGATCCAACGGCTGTGGTCGCTACGCTTAAAAGCGTCCGCGCGACCATTTCGTCTGCGTAGCGCAGCGGCGACGCAGCCGCGGGCGAAGCAGAGGTCGCGGGTTCGAGCCGCGGTGAGGGGGTGGAAGGCGTGGGTGAGTGGGCACGGACGAGCGTCAGATGAAGATCCAACGGCTGCGTGCGCCCGATAGCGTCGACGCGTGATTGGACGCGCAATTGAACGCACAATCAGACGCGCGGGGGGCGCGCAACGCAGTAGGCGCGGACGCGATTTAAGCCGTCCGATCTCGCGATCGGACGACTGAGACTTCGTGGACGTGCGTAGGCGTTGGCGCGCGGGTAGCCGAGCGAGAGTGCGTGGGCGCGGAGGCTACGCCCACATTGGGGGCTTTAGCGACGGTTTTATCCGTCACTAAAGACCCCTCATTTATTGTTTTGAAGATGTAATGTCCATTTTGCCCCCACTCCTTGCAACTATAAAAGGAGACCCCCTCCATACAAAATTTTCATCCCTTCTTTCTCCTCTCTACCCCTCCAAAGCTCAAAAGAAGCTTGTCCCACACCCGGGATGCTTCTTGCGAGATAAAGTCCAATTTTCATTCCCCTTCAGAAGTGGATCCCGCGACGACGACGCCGTGCTGCTCCGTTCCCGTTCTTCTGCTTCGTCCTCCTTCGTCCCGCTTCATTCTCCTTCATCCAGGCATCGTCCCGTCCGACTCGTCCTCCAAGCAATCGTCGAGGAGGATAACTTCTCTCTCCCATTCTTATTTACAGCTTTTCTAGTGTAGAATTTTCTGCTTTATAGTGTAATTGATTTTCCGCATTCTAGTGTAATTTTTATAAACTATTGAAATATTTAATGCATGTTCTCTTTCTCTCTCTCTCTCTCTTAGTTTGATAGCTCCATTGTAATTATATCGCCTTGCTTAACAAAAATCCTAAAATAATATAATTGTGAATATAGATCAACGTAGCCTCCCTGTGTTTGACCCGGAATTATTTTTGGTATAAATTTTATTTGTTGAACACGAATTCTTCGCTTTTTGAACTACAGCGACGGGTTTTCCAAAACCAATCTCATAAGCGTAGCGATTCGCGAAAAATACTGTTCAGACGGCTCGGCACGCGCGGTGGAGTGGCTCCGGCTGGTGGCTTGCGGGCGAGACCTCACGACAGAGCGTGCGGGGAGGGCTGGGTCGCGAGCGAAGGGGTGCGACAAGGCCCGCAGTGGCCTAGCCGTGTTGGCTGGGGTGCGTGGGAAGCTTGGCTGGCCACTGCAGAGGCGCGCAATAGCTGGTTGCGGGAGGAAGAGAGAGCGCGACAGGGCGAGGAAGCGGGAGGCGATGGTGCTTGTAGGCGCACGCTGGAGGTGAGGGCACCTGCAGGCGTGCGCGGAAGGGGCAAGGGCTGCTGCTGTGTGCGGTGGCCGGTTGAGCTTCACAGCTGAAGCTTGGTGGTAATGGCTGAAGTGCTGGAAAGTGAAGAAATCAGGGAAGAGCCACCACGCCCACTGACTCTTTGGTGAGCTGGGCGGTGGTGGACTCACGGTGGTGGTTGTTCACCACCGTGAGGTGCTCTTGTCCGTCGGGTGTCTCCGAGGAGGGCCGGCGTATGGAGGGAGAGGGAGGAGATGGTGGCCTGGAAGGGGAAGAAGCTGCGTGGGTTTTCTCTGTGGGGGACCAGGCTGCCTGCAAGAAGAAGCCATGCCCTCTTTTTAAAGAAGAGGGGAGCATGCACAGCCATGCCCTGGCTGTGCATGCTTGCGCATGGCTTGGCAAGGAGAGGCAGCCGTAGGGAAGGGCTTGAGCAGGGAATGGCGCGAGGAGAAAGGTGTTGTCCCATGCAACCGCGGGGAAGATTTCAAAATCAAGTGAAATAAAAAATAAAAAGATGGTGAATTTGCAAAGATGCACTTGAGGAAAAAATGTTAAATGCAAGGCCATTTTATTTCACTCTCCTCCCCTCTTAATTAAATGCATGCATGCGTGTATTTTTACAATGCAACTATGGAGACCTAATATGCATTGGTAATGCTAGGAAATAACACAAGACGGCACAATTGCAGATGTATTTTTGTAGTGCAATCAATTAATAGAGGTCCCAATTCACAAGGGTTCCAGGACAATCCCAGGTAGGCTCACATGGTCTAGCTAGCCCCACAAACACCCCCTAGGTTTGGTGCTTCTTCGTCCTTGTCTTCTCAAGGATCAACCCATGGTCCCAATCCTCTATGAATGCGGTAACCTTGAGAAGCGGCACCAGAACCTAGGATCCCAAATGGTCGACTCTTCCTAAGACTTCACCGTCTGAAACACCCGACTCAGAAGAGGCACTGGATAAACCTAAGGACCCAGAAATAGATCCTATCTATGTTCAGACACCCTACCTTGAGGCCTTGGAGACAATCAAGAAGAAAAAAAGTGTTGTGGAAACTAAGGAGCTTTTGGAAATCTTTAAGCAGGTTCAGATTAATATTCCGCTCCTTGAAGCCGTTAAGCACATCTCGGCTTACGCCAAGTTTTTAAAGGCTGCCTGTATACCCAAACGTAAGACAAGACCTCAAGCCCCTAGGAAGGTTGTGCTCTCCGGGCAAGCAAGTTCCGTAATATCAAGCAACCTTCTGCTCAAGCGAACTGACCCAGGAGCACCCCTGATATCCTGCAATATCGGGGACATGACATTTGATAGAGCGCTCCTAGACTTAGCTGCTTCCATCAATTTGATTCCAACAACCTTGTACCACCAATTTGGTTTCTGTGAGCTGACGTCCATACCTGTCACCATCCAGATGGCTGATAGATCTGTGAAGACCCCGAAGGGGGTTGTCGAGGACGTGATTGTGTGGGTTAAGGACTTCTATTTTCCGGTCGACTTCTTGGTGCTTGACATGGAAGTCCCCAAAAAATTACAGAATGCACCCATAATCTTAGGCAGACCTTTCTTAGCTATAGTTAAGGCAAACATCGATTGTGACACAGGATATATGGAAATCACCTTCGGAGATAATAAAATGCAGTTGGATATCTTCCGGGTGACCAAGTCTTTTGATTGCGACTGTGTCGAGGAACATGATCTCGTGGAACCTTTGGTCGAGGAATGCCTTACCCTTAGTTCTGTCTCAAACCACCAATCCTGTAACGACTGTTCTGACCCGACCCATCGCTGCCCATGGACCTCTGTAGGGCTGATTACCATCAAACAACACCATTTGAGGAGATTGATGTTGATCAACTCCAGCCTTTCCCTTTCCCTTCGACTGTTGTTCCACCCACACCAGAACTAAAGCCACTACTTAAGAATCTCAAGTATGTCTTCTTGGGACCTGATTAGACCTTCCCTGTGATTATTAACTCTCATCTAACCAAGGGTCAGGAACTCAGGTTGACCGCGACCCTTTCAGAACATCGGGCCGCCATTTAAATGGACCATTTCAGACTTAAGAGGAATTAGCCCCACCTATTGCACTCATAAGATTTACCTGGAAGACGGGGCACGACCCTCCCACCAGATGCAGAGATGGTTAAACCCAAATATGTGGGAGGTCATTAAGAAAGAAATTATCAAGTGGCTTAACGCCGACATCATCTATCCCATCTCTGATAGCCCTGGGTGAGCCCCACTCAAGTGGTTCCGAAGAAAGCCAGGCTCACCGTTGTTACCAATGAGCATGGTGAATCCATCCCCACCTGCACCACTATCGCATGGCGGGTGTGTATTGATTATAGGAAACTCAATGAAGCAACCAAGAAAGATCATTTTCCCTTGCCATTCATTGACCAGATCCTTGAAAGATTGGCGGGGCAAAAGTTTTTTTGCTTCCTGGATGGATATTCAGGATATAACCAAGTCGCAATTGCTCCTGAAGATCAAGAGAAGACCACATTCACTTGCCCGTATGGCACATTTGCATTCCGTCGAATGCCGTTCGGGTTATGCAACGCACTTGCTACCTTTCAGCATTGCATGCTAGCCATTTTTTCAGAAATGATGGGTGAATACTTGGAGGTCTTTATGGATGATTTCTCTGTATTTGGGAATCATTCGACCATTGTTTGAGCAACTTGGAGAAAATCTTGAAACGATGTATCGAGGTTAATTTGGTGTTAAATTGGGAAAAGAGCCATTTTATGGTTCAAGAAGGAATCATCCTCGGTCACATCGTATCGCATAAGTGCATTGAGGTGGATCGGGCCAAAGTTGATTTGATTTCCAAACTTCCTCCACCTAGCTCGGTCTGGCAGATCCGTTCATTCATGGGACATGTTGACTTCTACCGAAGGTTCATCAAAGACTTCTCCAAGCTTTCCAAACCCTTAACCAACCTTCTGGCCAATGACACCATATTCCACATGACCTCTGATTGCATCTAGGCTTATCACACCCTCCGGGACTTAGTTTCCACAGCACCTGTACTTCAGCCCTCGGACTGGTCCTAGGACTTTGAGATTATGTGTGATGCATTAGATTTTGCCATAGGCGCTGTCCTGGTACAAAGACAAGACCAGAAACCCGTGGTGATCTACTACGTGAGCAAGACATTGGACGAGGCCCAACGAAATTTTAGGTCACAGAGAAAGAATTGCTCGCTGTAGTTTTCGGACTTGAGAAGTTCCGACCTTACCTGCTGGGATCCCACGTGACCATCTATACTGACCATTCAACCATCCGGCACCTGTTGGCTAAAAAGGACGCGAAGCCCAGGCTCATCAGATGGATCCTACTCTTGCAGGAATTTGACCTGGAAATCCACGATAAAGCCGGATCAAAGAATGTGGTGGCTGACCACTTATCCAGACTTCATCCAGACCACATTGGACCCTCCTTGCCTTTATCCGACACCTTCCCCGATGAACACATTTTGGCTGTGCAAGACAAGTAACTGGCATGGTATGCTGACTATGTCAACTACCTGGTTGTAGGACAGACCCTACACAGCTCGTCCAGACAGCAACGGGACAAGTTCTTGGCCAAGGCCAAGCACTATTTTTGGGATGATCCCATGCTGTTCCGCCTCTGTGCCGACCAGATCATCAGGAGGTGTATCCCTGAGGACGAAGTTCAGAGTGTGCTATCTTTTTGTCATGACCAAGCTTGTGGTGGCCACTTCTCAGGAAAGAAAATGGCTGCAAAGGTCCTACAGTCCGGATTTTACTGGCCTTCCTTATTTAAGGATGCACACAACTTTGCCAAGACTTGCTCGCACTGCCAAACACTGGGGACCATGACCAGAAAAGATATGATGCCCCTCCAGCCCATTTTGATTGTCGAGATCTTTGACGTTTGGGGTATTGATTTTATGGGCCCCTTCCCACCATCCAACGACTTTGAGTACATCCTAGTCTCAGTAGACTATGTCTCTAAATGGATTGAAGCCGTCGCCACCGGCCAATGCGATCATAAGACTGTCATGGACTTTGTTAAGCAGAACATCTTTTCCCGGTTTAGAATACCAATGGCCATGATCAATGATGGTGGAAGTCATTTTATTCACTCCCAATTCCGTGCCCTACTTAGAAAATACGGGGTTAACCACCGCATCACTACCCCGTATCATCCCAAACAAATGGGCAGACGGAGGTCTCAAATAGACAAATCAAGAACATTCTACATAAAATTGTGAGACCTGACAGGAAAGACTGGTCCACACGACTGGATGATGCCCTGTGGGCATACAGGACCGCTTTCAAGACCCCGATAGGCATGTCGCCTTATCTCCTGGTCTTTGGCAAAGCTTGCCACCTTCCTGTCAAATTGGAACACTAGGCTTACTGGGCTATCAAGCAGTGTAACATGGATTCCCAGTTAACCGGTGCGCAGAGGACGCTTCAACTCTCTGAGCTCGAAGAAATTCATCAAGACGCCTTTGAGAATAGTCGACTATATGAGGAGAAAATGAAAGTCGTCCACGACCGACTCATCCATAGAAAGACCTTTGAGCCTAACCAGCAAGTCTGGCTTTTTGATGCCCGTTTGAAACTCTTTCCAGGGAAGCTTAGGTTCAAGTGGACAGGACCATTTAGGGTGGTCAAGCCCCACTCCAATGGGACGGTTGAAATCGCTGATCCGAACACTGGGCACACTTTCATAATCAATGGCCAGAGATTAAAACACTTCCTAGCTCAGGTTCCCCCAAAGGAGAGTGTCACCCTCATTGAGGGATGACACGAAGAACCGCTCAACTGGAGGTGTCAAACTCAGTGCTTCCTGGGAGGCAACCCAGAAGATTCAAACTGATCAGGTATTCTACATCACTTAGGTAATATTTTTTCGAACCCCTGTTGCATCCATGTATTTGTCAATGAGGACATTGTCTAACTTAAGCATGGGGGGGTGGTAAATTACATGATTCTAAGCTCATTTAATCAGTATAAATAGAATAAAAAAAAATTGAATTTAGGAAGAAAAACTTAGGCATTAGAAATTTATTAGTAGTGGGAAATAATACGGAAAGAACTTGAACACTGAGACTTTTCAGGCCTTCAGGCTTAATCAGCCTTGGTGTCCGTTAAAATACGGATTTAGCTTCAAATCCTTGCAACCTTAAGCTACTCTAATCCACTAACTAAATAAGGTGATAAGTATACTACTTATCAACTCACCCTCTAACTCAGAAGGACTTTTAGTTTAAGCATTTGCACACATTTTTGCACAGACTCACTCCTCGGAGATTCTGACAGAAATTGGGTAGCTAATGAACTCTCTAGGGTGGTATGGTTGGCAAGTTGTCATGGGTAACAGCTAATTGGTAGGTTGTCTAGAGCCCAGCCACGGGACTACCTCCTCTTTATTGCCTCTAGGTAAATTTGAGATCAGGGAAGCCACCTACCAAATAAAAAAATAAATAACTAAAAAAATAAAAAAAGAAGAAAAAAAGAGAACAAAATAAACCACACTTCACCGCACGAGTATGGCTGGCAAGTGATCATGGGTAACAGCCCATTCGTCGGTTGTCCAGGGCCCAGCTCAGTAAATGCACAAAAAGAACCAAAACACTTAAGGAAGAAGCAGGGAAGTAGAGCAAGCCGGGGAGATATACACTGGAAAAATCCTTGTGTTAACCCCAATTAAAACAAACGTAGGGAGAAAGCTACCGATCAAACAAATACACCTTTAGGCAAAACACTTCCTCTTCCGGTCACCTAGGGGTGTAGAAACCCGAAGTCTGTCTAAATTACCATTGAGTGAGTCTATCACAATCTTTACACCAAGATGCTTAGCACTTAGAGTTTTGTCCGAGTTTTGGGTGGGTTGGGTAGCCGTAAAAAGTTACCAACACACTCTTAACTCCAGAAAAATCTAAAAATAAGAAAAAATATATATACATATATACATACATTAAAGTAAGGATTCAGGCGATTCATATTTTGGCAGACACCCGGGCGCTGCTTAGTCTTTGTAGATTAAAGTCTTGGTATATTTCCTCCTATTGACAAGTGACGAAGTATCCAAGTAATTACTTCTTAAATTTTGACTGGAAATAAAGGCTAGAATAAACCTTGCTAGGGACTAGTAAGGAGTAAACATGGGGGTATGATAACACTGCATCTTGGGGTGATAATTCTATCAATTGAGGTTTATCTTAAGAGCAAAATGCATAGATAACACATAATAAATAGGAATAGGAGCATCACATGCATTGCACATCAAGATTGCTTATAATGCATTATTAATGGCCATGTGCACAAGGACATGTCAAAACAGGCCTCAGATGTGCAATCAGACTACATGGATGGATTCAGAACGATAAACGGAGTCCAACAGACTCAAAATCGGCCAAATCTGACATCTGGAGCTCCTGCAATGGGCCCAAGCAGTTCTGACTGTTGATCTGATGATCAATGGCCCACGTCATGCCATGTGGCGCCTGCTCATCGCATCTCCACCGTCGCTCACTTCTGCCTTCACCCAGAGGATGAATCTCAACCGTCGATCTTCGATCGAGCAACTGAGAGCCGCCCACGCGCCCATGCACAGCTCAGCGGTCGGCGCTTCAACCTCGCAATCAAGGGCGCAGGTTCGAAACACCCGCCACTCCCCAATTCTGTGCGATTTCAGGCACGCTCGATTACAACCGCACGATCAACAGCGACTGACGCTGTTTGAGCCGTACGGCACAACGGATGCACGCGGAAGCTCACGCGCATGATGACGCGGCAGAAGAGCACGCCTCAACAGTGATCTACGAGCGCACCCTTCACGAGATCTCAGCTGTCCGATCTTTGATCGGACGGCTTACAACGCGCGCCCACGGATCACCTTCGAAGAAGCACAGGGCGTGCTGGCGATCGGCGGGCGAAGGGGGCTACATCAACGGATTTAGTAAGGGTTTAGCAACGTCCCAGATGTCACTAAACCCCATACTTAAATTAAAAAACCCTTTTTCCTATATAAACTCCATCCAACCACCCATGGAAGGCATTCAATCCACTTGCAAGTGTTCTACCCCACTCCTAGCCACCATTAGCCCTCTTTGTAATCGTCAGAGCGACGAGTCGCTGACAGAGCCCTTCTCCACCACCGTGGCTTCCTCGCCATCTTGTTTCTCTCTTTGCCTCTTTATCTTAAGCTTCACTTTATTTGTGTTTAAGCATTTATCTAGTGTTGTAATTATAAACTAAAGTTGCATGTCAAATGAAGTTGTTTCTTATCTAGTTACTTACCCTCTTTTATGTTTAAAGTTGCATGTGTGAATGAAGAAATTCTAACCATATTCTCTCTCTCTCTCTCTCTCTCTTTCTCTCTCTCTTACTCGCTTTTCACCCACAACTTCTCGCAAGCAAAAACCTGTTATTTCCGTGACATTAAGTGATAAGAAAAATCTGATTTTCACGCCTCCCTAAGATCGACACTCAGACTCACGTCCATTTCTTCATTTAAAATCGATGTTGCGAGCGCAAGCTATAACGACTCTTTCAAACATACGCGTCCCACGCCACATCACCAGGACAATTCCTTCAGGCACGATGAAGTGGATCTTTTCCTAGGAAAGAACCAGATTCACGTCAATGCACCTCCTGAGGATCTGGACCAAGTGCAGGAGGCAATCGTCAAATGATTCGCCAAAAATTTAAGAAGTCATCCATGAAGGCTTCCAAATAATCACCTACCATATCTAAGAATATGGCAAGCATGCATCACTGAAAAGTGGTGGGTGCATTGCAGAGACTGAAAGGCATCCTTTGGAATGTGTACGTCTTGAAGGGGTAGGTGAAAGTGGTCTTCTCTTGGTCCTCAAGTTGGATTGCCACCTGGTTATAACCAGAGTACCCGTCCAAAAAGTAGAAGAATCTATTTCCCACTAGTTTTTCGAGGATCTGATCAATAAACGGTAGTGAGAAATGATCCTTCTTTGTGGAGGTATTGAGTCTTCTGTAATTAATGCAGACTCTCCACGAATTTGCTACACTGGTCGGTATGATTTCTTCGGTCTCAGTCGTGATCATGGTGAGTCCTGCCTTCTTGGATTGGACTCACCCACCGACTGTCGGAGATCAGGTAGATGATCCCAGCATCTAACCACTTAATGATCTTCTTTTTCATGACCTCCTGTAGATTAGGATTCAGACGTCTCTGCATTTCACGGGAAGGTCATGTGCTCTCTTCAGTATAGATGTGGTGTGTGAAGTAAGAGGGGCTAATACCAATCAAATCATTGAGAGTCCATCCAATGGCTCTTCGATGTTGCTGGAGAATAGAAATTAGACGAGATTCCTGATTAGGTGTGAGTTTGGAGTTGATAATCACAGGAAATGTCTAATTGGAACCTAAAAAGACGTACTTTAAATGATCGGGAAGAGGCTTCAATTCTAAAATAGGGTTATTAGCAGCAGCGGGTGGTTCAGGGTGGGTGTCAGGAGCAAGGGAAGGAGTTATGGGTGTGTCTAGGTTGAGTTTGGCCTAATTGCGGGTTTTGATCTTCTTGTGGTTGATCAGAAGTAGTCATGTTTTCCCCGAAATACCGATCGTCAGCCATAGCTTCGATATCACATATTTGTTCTATAACTCCGTAATTAATCCCTTGTTGGGCCTTGAACATGTTGATTTTGTGTCTGATTCCCACATTTCAGTTCAATATGTCCCTCTTCACAATTAATGTTGGCCCTAGGAGTGGCTAGAAAGGGTCTCCCTAGTATGATCGGTGTGTTTCTCAGATTTTTTAGAGCATCCATATCCAAGACTATGAAATCCACTGGGAAATAGAAATCCTGAACCCTAACAATGACATCCTCAAGAACTTCTTTAGGTGACTTAATAGATCGATCTACCAACTGTAATGTCACCTCTATTGGTTTTAGCTCAGATTCCTCAAGACGGTCAAGTAGGGATGTAGGTATTAGGTTTATGGAGGCTCCTAGATCCAATAAAGCTCTATCAAGTTGGAAATCACCAATTGTACAGGAAATCAGGGGAGTACCTGGGTCTTTTGCCTTAGGTGGGAGTTTGCTCAAAATGACAGTAATGGCTTGCTCCGACAATTCGATTAGGCCCCCGCTTTTGGTTTGCGGCTTACGCTTAGGTGTACACACGTCTTTCAAAAATCATGCGTAAGCCAGTACATGGCGAATCGCATCCGTCAAGGGGATGTTTATATGGACCTACTCAAAGAGCTTGACCAGATCCTCTTCAAGTGCCACGGGTTTGGTTGTCCTCTTTCCCTTGGTCAAGGCCTCGGGAAATGGAACCTTGGATGGTTCCTCTAGAATAGGTCCAGGTTCTTGATCTGGGATAGGGGTATCCTGGATGATTATCCTAGGGCTTGGGTTAGCACTACCAGGTTGTAAGTGGCTTGGGTAAGGTGGATCCTGTGTTGCTTTGCCACTACGGGTCATAACTGAATTCAGTCCTGCTTGGTTCTGGTTTGGTGTAGGTAAAATAAGTGGTTGCTGCTAAAATCCCAAGTACAATGTTGAAGCTTCCATTCTGTCGGGTGATGGAGTAGAAGGGGCCTGATAAACCATGTGGGCTTGGCCTAGATTTGGGTTCATAACGTGCCTCTGGTTCGACACGTTATTTGGATTAGGCAGAGGTTGCGAAGGGAGTGTACCAGGTTGGCGGGAATTTGGCATCTGGGCGAGTTGATTTCGAACCTCTGTGATCTCATCTTTGTGCTATTTTTTCATAGCCGCGTTCGTCTTTTGAATGTCAACCAGAGTTTGAAGGATAAGAGTCATTTGATTTGTCTGAGTTGGCCCAAATTGATAGGTGGGGTTGGGCCGAGGCTGAGGCAGCTAATATGGACGAGGTGCTTGTGGACAGGGTTGATATGATGGTCTCTGATTCTGATTGTTTCCCACCCACATGAAATTAGGATGATTTCACCATCCAAGGTTATAGGTATTAGAGAATGGGTCATTCTGGATGGCGTTGAGGTCCTCGCAGGTCTAAGGCGACTATTATGGACGAGGAGCTTGTGGATGGGGTTGATATGGTGGTCTCTGATTCTGATTGTTTCTCGCCCACATGAAATTAGGATGATTTTGCCATCCAGGGTTATAGGTATTAGAGAATGGGTCATTCTGGATGGCATTGAGGTCCTCGCAGGTCTGAGGGACCTCAGAAAAGTCAGAATACGAGGGTTCAAAGTTCCCCCAACTAGAATAGGCAGGTTCGGAGTTTCCTCTGACCCTAGAGTCAGACGGGGGTGGATACAGGTCCATCCCCTGAGAAGATCGGTGGTAGATGTTATGATAGTTTCCCTCCTAGAGGGCGGCTATGCGAACGGGTTTTGTGCAGAGGTGGCTCGTTGCAGATGTTGAGTTAGCTCATCCACCTTCTTCTTAATAATAGAGACCTTATCCAAACGACTGGTCATCAGTTCCAAGTTGACAAAAGAGGACATACCCTATGTCTCATGTGCTCCCCTTGGATTCGTCGATGTGCAGGCATTCGTTCGGTCAAATATGCCCATGGTGTCATTATTGATGGAGTTCTTACACATATTATCGAGAATCTCCCACACAGTGTCCTCGTGTTGACCCATGATATTTCCTCTGCAAGTTGCATTGACGAATAATTGGATATCTTCACGAAGTCTCTAGTAGAAAGACTGGACTTGTTCCCATTTAGGAAGTCCATGATGGGGGCACTTTCGCATGAGATCCAAGAAACGATCCCATGCTTCATGAAGTGGTTCTCCAGACTGTTGTGTGAAGTGCATGATCTGGTGTCGTAAAGCATTCATCTGACCAACTGGGAAATTTTTTCAGAAACTCGGATTGTAGTTCAACCCATGTGTTGATTGGACGCGTTTGAGTCTGATACCAGTGAGCTGCTTTGTCCATGAGAGAGAAGGAGAACTGATGAGAGCCTCATCATGAGCCATAACTAGCTCATTTTGACCCAATAAAGAAGATAAAAGCTCCTACATAGCCTAGAAGAAGGCCTAACTGAAGGAACAAGTGCCTTGAGAAGAAAACATGAAATAAAGGTTAAAACTGCAATTTTACCATTGCAGTACATAAACGGGATTTCTCAGAGGAAAAACATAGGTCAAATGGTATAAATGAGATAAAAAGAGGGTTGAGTCAATCAGAAATGGGTTCATGTGCAATCTAGGAATTAAATGACACCTGGTAACCCTAAAACAGACCTGCTTTAATTAACAAGGTCCCGGTCAGAACAAAAAAGCAAGTAAACCCTCTAAAAATCATGGAAAAACATCCTCTAGGGTTTGGAACATTTAATTTGGCCTTTGGAACCTAGTTTGACCTAGATTAGAGTCCTAGCTCTTCAATTAACCTAATTTGAGTTTTTACGCAAAATGTCCAGTCAAACGAGGTCAAACCTAAAATCCAACTTCGCCATTGGATTCCTTAGGTCCAAATTAGGTTTATACCAAAATTTGGACCTAAGGAGAGGTCATCTTGACCTACTTTGCAATTTAGTACACCCAAATCACAAATAGGTCCCTATCTTTTGAATATCCTTGCAAAGAGCCCCCCAAGTTCTTCGCCCCCTTTGCAATCCGATCCTGCCGCCATTGTTAGGGCAGAACCGAGCTCCGATGAGGTTCAGAGAGGGATTGCTCTCTAATCCCTCAGAGATTCCCTCCCTGAAATGGAAGGGGGATTCTCTGAGGAATTCCCTTCCTTATAAATCCAATTACAATCACTGGTGTGAACCCAATCTCTCGTGCGAACGCACGAGAGATTTGGGTATCCACCTTTTTTCCATCTCCGGCGAGCCGGCAGCGTTAATTGCGCGCTCTCCACGCGTTGACAGGAGCGGCCAGCACCTATAAAATACCCCCCAGACCCTACCGCAGAAGGCGAGCTTGATTTGGCTGAGTGTCCACCCCCAATTCGTCTCCTCCTGCCCAGCCAAAAGTCCCAGCAAGCTCCGGCGAGCCCCCCTCCCCTCCCTCTTCACTCTGCCACAAAACCAGTGGCAGAGTTAGCTTCCTGACTTCCCTCCGCGTTGCGTAGTACCCGCGCATGCCGCCTCAGCCCCGTCGTCGCTGCCGTTCTCCCCCACTGGGCATCATCTTCTCCGGCGACAGCAGGTACTGCTGTCCGCCTTCCGTTCCCTTTCGTCCTTACAATTAGGTTAGAACTCCTCTCCATCCTCTCCTCTCTCTTTTCCCCCTATTATCTCATCTGATTACCCCTCAACCGACGCTGACCACCCTCATCTTCCACATCACCGACTGACCTCCGACGAGCCGCTTCCACCATTCCAGCCCCCCACACGGCTCGCCAACCACCTCGAGAGCTCCGCCTCACCACCAGGAACTCGCTCCACCCCACAACTGCCACTCCAGACCTCCATAATCACCCCCCGAACAACCCACCATCTCCGGTCACAGGTTGACCTAGGCACGCATGCCTAGGCCGACCTGTGGCCTGCAGCATCATCCACCGCCTTCGTCGTGCCACGGCGAAGGTCTCTAGCTGATCTGATTGGGCTGAGAGGCTCGTTTTGTGCATGACAATGTTTGAGCTCCTGCCGCCATGGACGACCTCTGATGAAGCTCCAACGAAGCTCCAGGCACCCGGTCTCCCAGGCTACAGGTGCTGCATACTCTCGCAAGTGTCGCGAAGCAACCGAGGTGAGTGAGTCCAGCAAGGAGCGCCAGTAGAGTCAACAGCTTGGGCAATCGAGCGACAAAACTCTGCGGGCACGCGTGAAGGCGAGACCAGATAGTCCCACATCGTGGGTTTGCAACACTCAGATACCATATAAGTTGTTTTTGTGTTTTCGTCTTAATGCATCCGTAAGCACAGGGGTGAGGTCCCTCACTGCCCTCACCCGCCTCGTCCGCAGCTTGACCACGCGGACCTGGTGGATTCGACCCGACCTAAACCTACGCACTCCTCGCGTATCACACCACCTGCAGGTGCGCCTGGTCCCAGGTACGATCCGACCCGATTATGGCTGTGGCTCTGGGAGAGCGTCCCTGAGTGAATTGCTTGAGAGAGAGAGACGTGTGGGTAGAGGGAGAAAGGATAGGTTTTGCTCTATGTAGGCCTGAACGTTGAGGAAGAAAGACTTGGTCGCGAGAAGGAAAAGAAAGAAGGAAGAAGGAAAGGCAGGAAGAACAAAGAGGAAAGAAAGAAGCCTTCGCAGGAGAAGAAGAAGGAGCAAGACAGAGAAGAAACAAGGCAGAGAAGAAGAAGAAAGAAAGAAGCCTTCGCAGGAGAAGAAGAAAGAGAAGAAAAGAAAGCAAACACAGCAGCAGAAAAAGAAGAAACAGAGAAGACTGCAGAGGAAGAAGAATAATCAAGAAGAAAAGGGAACATACTTTTAAGACGTCTGATCTTGTGATCAGACGTCCAATTTCATTTCCTTTTGTCCTAGCTACTTTTAATCGCATACATTCATAGTTGAATTGATATTTTGAGTAAATTAGAGTGTTCAATTACATTTTGACTAGTAGTAAATTCCATTTGCTCCCTGTGATCGACCTCGGATACTCCGGTTTCCAAGTAATAAAATTCTTTATATTTGTTTAAGCGTTTTGTCGGTTGTACTACAACGTGATATACTTTAAACCTGCACAAAACGTTGACAACAAGAACATTTTCATGAGAAGAATATCCTGATTCTGTAAATCTGACTTGAAGGTTTGGGCCAGATGCTTGAGCTGTTTAATGTGCTGGAAAGGATCCTCGAAATTTAGCCCATGAAATTTTGAAATAGCATGAATCATGTTGAGCTTGAGTTCAGTATCAGGACCTCTAGCTGGGATTTGGACTTGAGGTTCGATCACCACTGTAGCAAGATTATAATGATCTCACATCATAGGACACTGCGGTGGATTCACAAAGGCTTGGAATAAATCATTAAGGTGCTGAAGTTGATTCTCAAGGTTATTCTCTTCTTCTGTGGGTTATGCCATGATGATGGATGAAGGAGAATTAGGTTCAGATGAATCAGAAGAGATGTCTATGTGATGGGGTTGCTGCACAAACATAGAAGTTGAGGCCTAGCCTAGATGGGAGTGAACAGCTAATGGAGGCCTCAAGGATGGTCTTAAGGACCTCCTACCAAATATGCACTGAAGGACTAGATGAGAATTGAATGTGATGGACCCAATCAAGACACCCAAAAATTTTGGATGACTATAGAGGTTCGGGGCGTATGATACCCATTAGTCAGAAAGCCGTCCACCTGAGAATTACCTGGGCAGCTAGAGAGGGAGAGTCCCGCGATGACCCTTACATGGTAGAGCACCCCCATGGGTTACAGTGTTTCCCCCACTCGACCTCTCTTGTCACTGATGTTCCAGGTAGACCAGAATGGGGACTTGACCTCTTAAGTCTACCAGTTTTAATTAAGAGCAAGGGTGCTTAGGATTTCACATGAACTTTTAAGATGTATTGAGTGCAAAAGTAACCTAATTTAAAGATTGGTTGACCCAAGCAAGGTGGGTCAACTTCACCTATTTGTCCTTTGAGAAGTTTTACGTCCCTCTTTTAGGATTCAAGTGAGATTAAGAGCCTGATTTTTAGGATTTACTTGAATAGATCAATTCAACCAAGGCTTAGGCACACATTGTTTGGGAAAGATCAGTTCTTGATTATGTAAGTGTGTCTCTAAAATCGTAACTTGGAATCCTTACTTGGCTCTTGTTTTGGTCCAATTTAGTTTGTCCAAATGTGGTATCTAGGGCTCAAACAAGAATGTGATAGCCCTAGTTACTTTAAGTGGGTGCACAAATCAGGTTTTGTTGTTGAAATCAAATCAGGCAACTTGATGAATTATCTGAGAATGGAAAGCAAGTAGCCCTAATTGATTTTATCCTTTTTAACCTTTTCAGAATGAGGGGCTTAAGAGAGAGAGAGTAATCAGAATTTACCTGCCCCTAGCGTGTTTGATGTGAGGTTGATCATCCTTGAATGTACCTTCTCCCTGAAACAACCACAGCAAAAGAGATTTAGTAAGTTAGTACCAAATCAGGAATTGCAATCGAGAATTCTAAATTGCCTGTTGCTCCTCGGCAACGGCGCCAAAATGTTTGTCGCTGCAAGATCGATGTTTAAAATGAAGCATTGTAATATAGTCGAAATCGCTTTAAAAACAAATACAATTTTTATTACTCGAAAAAGTTCCGAGGTCGAACACAGGGTGTAATATGGGATTTAGAAATCAAGATCACAATTCAAATTGAAAGAAATTGCAATAATATCAGTATCAATGTGCAAAAATATGGGAGTAAAATGGTGATTTAGATCACCAAATACTCCTACAATATCACTAAGGAACTCAATGTATATGTATGCAATGAGAGCTAATTCTATCTTCTTCTTCTTCTTCCTTCTCTGATTCTTCCTTTCTTCTTCTCTTTCTCTGATTCCTCTGTTACGACTTCTCTTCCTTCTTTCTCTTTCTCAGGCCTTCACCTCTTCTTCTTCTTCTGCCTTTACTGCTTTCTCTTCACCTCTACTCAGGCCTCCTCTCCTTCTTCTCTAGCTTTCCTCTGCCTTTACCGTGCGAGCCTTCTCTTCTTCCTTCTCTGGCTTTCCTCTTCAAAATCCAGCTAAGTGTCAGCCGAAGGTCCCTGCAGCAAAACCCTCCCCCTCCCTGCGCGACTCTCCTCTCTTTTTTTCTCTCTTAGGATCCGCTCTCCCAGAGCCATAGCGTATCCGGGTTATTGGGTCAGATGCGTACCCGGGTCTAGGTTCATCGGTGTGCGGTGGTGAGGGAGGAGTGCAGATTAGGCGGGTAATTGGGTCGACCAGGTCCACGAGTCAGTGTCACGGACAAGGCCAGGTGAGCGGGTGAGAGGGACCTCACCTCGTGAACTTGAGGCGAACAACTACTGTCACCTTTCCAATTTATGCGGGTGCATAGCTTCAATAGTTTCTGATGTGGGACTATATGCGCCCCTCCTTTCTCCCGTGCCCACAGTAGGGAGTTTCCTTCAATTGTAGCAACTGCTGAGGCTCGTGTCTTCAATTGAGGCCCTAGAGTTGTGCACGAGATGCTTCCGCGTACCTTGGGACTTCAACCTGGGATCGAAGTGCCTGGAGCAAATCTTCAAGCAAGCTCGAAGATTGCTCACCAATGGCGGATAGGGCGTGTACCTGAAAATAGTGGAACAGCCTCTCGGCCACATCAGAATGCTCAGGGAGAGTTGTCGGAGCATGGCGAACGTGATGGGGGTGGTGGCGTGGAGTGACAGTGGCTGTGAGTGCGTGGTTAGGTCAGACTGTGTGCGTGTGAGTGGATGGATGGGTGAATGAAGAGAGGGGAAATGATCAGTGAAGTGTGGTAAAGGTTTTTCGATGGTCAGTGAGGGTCTTGGTGGGCTGTGGACGTGGGATGGGCTCGCCGGAGGGGGTGGCCGGAGATGGAGGAGATGGAGGTGCGAAGGGTTGTCGGTGGTCAATTTTGGAAAATAAAGAGCAGGGAAGAAAGTAGAGGGGATAGGGGACTTAGCTAGGAGGCTGATGGATGAAGTGGGGCAGCGAGGGCGTCGGGTGTGGTGTGGCCAACGCCAGAGATGAAGGTGGCTTCGGTGAGGTAGTGATGTAAACACATTTACACTACTTAAAATGTCTATTTATGCATGTTCTTAAGCATAGGATTGCATTTCATGACATAAATATTGCATTACATGCATCATCTTGCATTTAGAGTAGTTTGAATAAAATGGAGGTTAATTGTCTCCTTTTATGTGCTTGGACAGGGCAAATATTTTATCGGGGTCTCAGATCAAAGATCCAACCGTATGGATATGACCAGGGCGACGATTGGAGTTCAACGACTCCAAGATCGCCCTAATCAGGCATCCGTAGCATCAGATAGAGACCGGGGAACCCTAGAAGATCAAGGGCCAGGATGGTGTAAATCCACACTTCAGATGACAAATCCGACTGCACGGATGAATTCGGATCGACGATCGCAGCCCAACGACACAAAAATCGAGTCAATCCGACATCTGTGGCACCATCTACAACTTCCAGAAGATGGACGGCCAAGATGGCGCCACGTGGTGCCATCTCAGCCGCCCAAACGGCCGCATGCATCTTGTGAAGACCGCGCACCCGTCTCCTCTCCGTCGTTGGATCTCGATCCAACGGCTGCGGTCGCTCACGCTTAAAAGC
The DNA here is from genome assembly GCA_037157565.1 of Thalassia testudinum. Lineage (NCBI taxonomy): Eukaryota > Viridiplantae > Streptophyta > Magnoliopsida > Alismatales > Hydrocharitaceae > Thalassia > Thalassia testudinum. Next base: position 24,250,756 of record JAZHRO010000078.1, read on the forward strand.
GTCCGCGCGACCATTTCGTCCGCGTAGCGCAGCGGCGACGCAGCTGCGGGCGAAGCGGAGGTCGCGGGTTCGAGCCGCGGTGAGGGGGTGGAAGGCACGGGCGAGCGGGCGCGGACGAGCCTCAGATGAAGATCCAACGGCTGCGCGCGCTCAATCAGGACGACGCGCGATTGGACGCTGGGCGTAACGCGCGATCGCACGCGGGCAGCGCGCTACGCAGCGGGCGCGGACGCGATCTAAGCCGTCCGATCTCACGATTGGACGGCTGAGACTACGTGGACGTGCGTAGGCGTTACGCGCGCGGGCAGCCGAGCGGGCGCGGCGGCGACGGTGACGTCGGGTCTTTAGCGACGGTTTTATCCGTCACTAAAGACCCCTTATTTATTATTTTGAAGATGTAATGTCCAGTTTGCCCCCACTCCTTGCAACTATAAAAGGAGACCCCCTCCATACGAAATTATCATCCCTTCCTTCTCGTCTCTATCTCTCCAAAGCTCAAGAGAAGCTTGTCCCACACCCGGGATGCTTCTCGCGAGATAAAGTCCAAATTTTCGTCCCCCTTCGGAAGTGGATCCCGCGACGACGACGGCGTGCTGCTTCGTTCCCGTTCTTCTGCTTCGTCCTCCTTCGTCCTGCTTCGTTCTCCTTCGTCCAGGCGTCGTCCCGTCCGGCTCGTCCTCCAAGCGACCGTCGAGGAGGATTCTCTCTCCCTATTCTTTTTACTGCTTTCTAGTATAGATTTACTGCTTTCTAGAGTAGTCTATTCGTCCTCCAAGCAATCGTCGAGGAGGACATTTCTCTCTCCATTCTTTTAATGCTTTCTAGAGTAAATTTATCGCTTTCTAGAGTAATTGTTTTATGCTTTCTAGTTGTAATGAACAATCTCTTCAATACAAAAATTTCTTGTTTATTCTACATCTCATTTTGATTTCTCTGTGTAATATTCTCTTTCTCTCTTACTCTCTCTCTCTTCTATTTGTTGTAGATACTTAGATAGTTTAAATTGAATTTCTTCGTGACAAAATAAAAAATGAAATGCGAAGTTTTCAAATCAAACGTCTGCCTCCCTGTGTTCGACCCGGAATTTTAATTTCGGTATAAATTTTATTTGTTGAACACGAATCCTTCGCTTTCGAACTACAACGACAAGTTTTCCAAAACCGAACACGTTAGCGTAGGTTCGTAACACGTCCAACATTTTGGCGCCGTTGCCGGGGAGGCAACGATCTTTGATTTCTCTTCACGTTTTGTAACTTACAAATCATTTACCTCACTTTTCTCCTTTCTTATTGTAATTGCAGGTACTCTTTTGAGGCAAGCAAAAGCGGTAGATTGGAGTAAAGTGCTGTGAAAGGTTTTGTAAGCTATCCCCCATTCTTTCCCCCTCCATAGATTTCATTCGCCACATTGAATCCAAATTCCAATTAACCTAGGTGTTTGCATAAATCCTAGGAATAGTTTGGTTGTTTGGATTCTCACTCACATTCATTCCACCTTCATTTATATAAAAGAAAAGTAAAAAGATAATTTTGTGGGGTAATTTTCAACAAATACACAATGTACACCCACATTTAAAGGCACTTAACCGAATTGATTTGTTTCTACTCAACTGGGTTCTGATCTGTGGGACCAGTACACATAAAGCAACACATAAAAGAGTAGAAATCATTCTAAGTTAACCATCTTTGTGTGCCTAACTTAGTGGTGCATTTGAGGCCAATTGTTTGAGTTGATTGGGCCGCACCACTTCAAATAAAATCAACTCATCAAGTAGCTGCCAATTAGGTTCAACTCTTAGGGATTTACCAGGCACTCCACATTCTTTTTAAACTTTAAAGGAAAACATCTTCACCTGTGCTTGTAAAACTTGGTGTGCCAACGAAACTTGATTGAAAACACCTAAAGTTGAATCCTAAAAGCTACTAAGCAAGATTTGAATTTTAAAGTTCACCACATCAAAAACAATCTTGCTTGAAAATCACTGGTTGTGCACTCACACACAAATCAATCAATTATTAAGGGCACAACCCATTTAAAGGGCCCATCACATTCCAAAGCACATTCAAACCTAGCCCTAAATAAAACAAAGTAGACGTTGGCCTTAAGGATTGGACTCGCTCTTTAGAACCCAGAACGAGATTATTTTCGATTAGTCTGTTTCTACTGTTCAATCTGATGTCTAGCTAGAGGAGCAGAGTCAAACGATCGCGGCTGGGGGGTACACTAAGAACCGGAGGCGTAAGCCGAAGGAAGAACCTTCTCCCTAGTCCCTCCTTCTAACTGGTTGGATTGAACAGACGGAAGTAGATCAAATCGTTCCTTTATCTCAAGACGGGTTTTGAGAGTCTGTAGGTCTTTAGGCTAACATATTTAAGGACAGGTTTGATTGTTTGTATTGCAGGGCACCTTTCTTCCTCCCGTGTATCATGAATCCTTCCACATATTTCACGCATTCCCGCTCTTTCCCTCCTGTTGTAAATTATCCTCAACATGACGATTATCCCAACTCGTATTGTAATCGACCATCAGTTAGTTGGGATAATTCGGATTGGGGATACAATTCCGGACCCCCGTGTTTAGGGTCTAACCCTGAACACTTTGATTCTCAATTCTATCCTTCTCAGAGTTGCATCGATTATAGATCGTCCTCCTTTCATGAACAACCTAATGCGATCTACAATCAAGAAGGATACACTGATCCTTACCCATCCTCTGATTTCACTGCCTTTAGGTCATCTCCATCTTTTGAACAATCTGAAATGACCTATTATCAGGATGGGTATAACAAATCTCAATTCGTTTATTCCTCTACATTGATGTCAAACCTGCCCAACCCTGAACCAACTCATTTGGTTCAGGTTAATCAGGTTCAAGATAAGGTTCTGGCTAACTTGAGGAATATCATTCAATCTTTAGAAGTTCAGCCAATATCTTGCATTGAGAGATTGGAGCCCCTGATTGAAATGATTGATGATTTAAATAAGTCTTTGTTGGATTGGCTCCAGGATGTTAAGGATAAGAACCCAGGTGAGTTTCTACTTGGGAAATTAGCGAAATTGAGGATGAGATTCGTGGTTGCTTTGATTCAATCTTGGAATAATTCCCAGGATGAACTCTCTTCAGGAAAGCCAATGACAGAACCCGCTCAGGCACCTGTTGGGGGGGACACGTGTTACGAAGCTGACCAGATTGAATTAAAACAACCAATTAAGGATGATTTGATTTCTTCACCTGAAATCCCTGAGCCGGGGTACGAGGAAACGTATGTCTCCTTGGAACGCAAAGTGACAAATGATTTTGGGACATACATTGATACGGATCCTGATGGTGAAGATTCAAGTTGCGAAGTCTCACACGAGTTTTCAGATCACGATTTTTGTGAGACGATTGGGCCTGAGGAATCTGATAGATCATTTGATAGCCCAATAATTGAGGAAACTGATCTTATTAGGGCACACGATACGAATCCAGAATCGCATTTTCTGGAGGAATCAATTCAATGCCCTGATTATCAGTTACACCCTATTGAGCTTATTGATGATTCTAATTCTGAGATAATTAGACCCAAGTCAATTTTGATTTTGCCACATCATTTAGACTTGGAGATTCCAGACGGGGTGATGAATATACAAGAGGTCATGGAATTTGATACACTTAACGAGGAGGATAGGAGCAGGGAAGTTCTAATTTGGGAAGTTAATTTTGGAGGAAATGGAAGATTGAGTCGAAGGGTTCCTTTTAAGCTGAAACCATCAAATCAGAACCCTTACGACATTTGTTTCGAGGATGTTCAACTCAAGCACACATTCAACGATTATCCTTTTGAGCTTCAATTTTCTGTAACCCGACTTTTTGGTCTTGGGTTGCATCCTCAGAAATCGCAGGCCCGATCCCGCTTACATTCTGATTTTAGGTTTTGGGTAATTTTTATCCAGAACCTAAGATATTCTCGATTATGGGGTGTGGGTCTGCACCACAATCTGGTCCACATCTGTGGACCTCTGCTGACAGGTCGGAGGATTCTTCTGTTCATTCTAATTCTGACCTGCACATGTGAATTCTTCATTTCTTTTCTTTGTATAGTGTGCCTAGCTGAAGGCACTAAACTCAGCACTTATACAGTTCTTTTTTGTTTTCATCTTGGAGCGGACTTGATATTCACGCAATTCAGGTGCTTTCTACACTTTTCCACTCTGTTTTATGTCTTTTTAATACAATGAGGACATTGCATTAGATAGGCATGGGGGGGTGGATATTCATCTCTGAATTCATTCGTCAGCTCCGTAGATTTGTTTATTTTCTTTTATAAAAAAAAAAACATATAAATAAAGAAATAAAAATTTCAGAATTAGGAAAGAGAATTTGGGTTTAAGAAAAATTTCAATCTTAGGAAATACTACATTAGGATCTGAACACAAAGACCCCTCAGGTCTTTGGACTTAATTAGCCTGTGTATCCACTAAAATGTGGATTTGTCTTTGAGTCCTCGCCATCTTAATTCTATTATAATTGGAATAAATAAGTTTGGGTGATAAGTACACGACTTGTCAACCCACCCTCTGATTTAAGGGAATTTTGAGTTTTAAGCATCTACACACTTTCTTTGCACTGACTCGTTGCTTGGCGATTCTAACGGAAATTGGGTAGCTAATGAACCTTCTAGGGTGATATGGCTAGCAAGTTATCGTGGGTAATAGCCCATAGGTAGGTTGTCTAGAGCCCAGTCACTGGACTTTTCTCTTTCTGTTGCCTTTAGGTAAATCTTAAACCAGGGAAGCCACCTACTTAAAAAAAAAAAAAAAAAAAACTGAGAACAGGAGAAAAGAACAAAAAGAAATAAGCCACACTTCGCCGCACGAGTATGGCTGGCAAGTTGTCGGTGGTAACAGCTCATCGACCGGTTGTCCAGAACCCAGCTCAGAAAATGCACTAAAAATTCCCAAAACACTCAGGAAGAAGCGGAGAAGTAGAATAAACCGGGGAGATATACACTGGATTCACCCTTGTGTTGACCCCGTTAAAAAATAAAAGTAGGGAGAAAGCTACCGGTTGTAAAGATACACCTTTAGGCAGAATTCTTTTTGAGGTCACCTAGAGGCATAGAAATCCGAAGTCCGTTCTAATTGCCGGTCAACGAGTCTATCACAATCACAATAAGATGCTTAAAACTTAGTATTCTCATCAAATCTTGGGTGAGTTGAATGGCTGTAGAAAGCTACTCTTAAACCCTAAAATTTGAAAATCCAAAAAAAAAAAAAAAATTAGAAAAGAGTAAAAAGAGAAAAAGAAATTTTTCTTTGAATAAGGCGAGGGCTTGAGGCGGTCTACATTTTGGCTGATACCCGGGCACTGTTGTGTCTTTGAAAGTTCAGTTCCTAAGTAGACAATTTCTTAATGATTGAAAATAACTCAGGTCCAAATAATCTAACCTAATTCTTTTATAAATAGCATATAGTTTTTGCTAGGGACTAGCAAAAGATAGGCATGGGGGTATGATGTAAACACATTTACACTACTTAAAATGTCTATTTATGCATGTTCTTAAGCATAGGATTGCATTTCATGGCATAAATATTGCATTACATGCATCATCTTGCATTTAGAGTAGTTTGAATAAAATGGAGGTTAATTGTCTCCTTTTATGGCTTGGACAGGGCAAATATTTTATCGGGGCCTCGGATCAAAGATCCAACCGTATGAATATGATCAGGGCGACGATTGGAGTTCAACGACTCCAAGATCGCCCTAATCAGGCATCTGTAGCATCAGCCGTTCGCGAGACCATTTCGTCCGCGTAGCGCAGCGGCGACGCAGCTGCGGGCGAAGTGGAGGTCGCGGGTTCGAGCCGTGGTGAGGGGGTGGAAGGAGCGGGCGAGCGGGCGCGGATGAGCGTTAGATGAAGATCCAACGGCTGCGCGCGCTCAATCAGGACGACGCGCGATTGGACGCCGGGCGTAACGCGCGATCGCACGCGGGCGGCGCGCTACGCAGCGGCCGCGGACGCGATCTAAGCCGTCCGATCTCGCGATCGAAGGGCTGAGACTACGCAGACGTGCGTAGGCATTACGCGCGCGGGCAGCCGAGCGGGCGCGCGTGGGCGCGGCGACGACGGCGACGTCGGGGCTTTAGCGACGGTTTTATCCGTCACTAAAGACCCCTTATTTATTATTTTGAAGATGTAATGTCCATTTTTCCCCCACTCCTTGCAACTATAAAAGGAGACCCCCTCCATACGAAATTATCATCCCTTCCTTCTTCTCTCTACCTCTCCAAAGCTCAAGAGAAGCTTGTCCCACACCCGGGATGCTTCTCGCGAGATAAAGTCCAAATTTTCGTCCCCCTTCGGAAGTAGATCCCGCGACGACGACGGCGTGCTGCTTCGTTCCCGTTCTTCTGCTTCATCCTCCTTCATCCCGCTTCGTTCTCCTTCGTCCAGGCGTCGTCCCGTCCGGCTCGTCCTCCAAGCGACCGTCTAGGAGGATTCTCTCTCCCTATTCTTTTTACTGCTTTCTAGTATAGATTTACTGCTTTCTAGAGTAGTCTATTCGTCCTCCAAGCAATCGTCGAGGAGGACATTTCTCTCTCCATTCTTTTAATGCTTTCTAGAGTAAATTTATCGCTTTCTAGAGTAATTGTTTTATGCTTTCTAGTTGTAATGAACAATCTCTTCAATACAAAAATTTCTTGTTTATTCTACATCTCATTTTGATTTCTCTGTGTAATATTCTCTTTCTCTCTTACTCTCTCTCTCTCTTCTATTTGTTGTAGATACTTAGATAGTTTAAATTGAATTTCTTCGTGACAAAATAAAAAATGAAATGCGAAGTTTTTAAATCAAACGTCTGCCTCCCTGTGTTCGACCCGGAATTTTAATTTCTGTATAAATTTTATTTGTTGAACACGAATCCTTCGCTTTCGAACTACAACGACAGGTTTTCCAAAATCGAACACGTTAGCGTAGGTTCGTAACACGTCCAACAGGTAGGAACGGCAAGGACAAAGGGGAAAGAGCATCTGCTGTACGACGAGATGCAGAGAAGAATAGGGAGGATGAATCCGCTGCAGGTATGGTGGACGGATGGCAAGGAAGAGTAGAGGGGATCGTCGTGCGTCGAGGAGCCTTCAACCGTGAGAGGGAGAGAAGAATTGTGGGGATTTCACAGCTGATTTTGAGTGTGAGGAATTTAAGGAGATCTGAGGGTCCTTATAAACAGCTCTAGGGGGCGGTTAGGGCTTGGGAAGCAACCTTCCCAAGCTTGGAAGGTTGCCGAACTTGGGATATTTTTAGATACCCAAATCTCTCATTCGTTCACATGAGAGATTGGGAAAGAATCAGAGCATCTTGGTGGGTTCAAATTGGAGAGGATTGCTCTGATAATCTCCCTTCCAATTTTGGAAGAGACTCTCCAAGTTATTAAGGAGAAATCTCCTGTCAAAGGTCGTCGAAGTAGGTTTCCTCAGCGATAATGGCAGAAGGACGTAATTGTGATGACGAATAAGAAGTTAGGGGGTTGATTGCAAGGGTTTTTGAAAGTTGGGGGTACAAATGTAATTAGACAGGACCTTTTTGCAAACTAGGTCAAAGAAAGCTTATCTTGGGTCCAAATTTTGGTACAAACCCAATTTGGACCTAAAGAATCCAATGGTGAAGTTGGATTTTGATTTTGACCATGTTTGATTGGGTAATTTATGTAAAAATCTAAATTAGGGCAAATATCTGTCTGAGACTCCATTTTAGGTTAAGATGGGTTCTGATGGCCAAATTAAAGGTACTAAACCTTAGAGAATATTTTTATATGATTTTCAGAGGGTTTAAGTGAATTTTATCCTGACCAAAACCTTGGTTAATTAAGTGGGTATGTTTTTAGGGTTTCAAAAGTCATTTAATTCTTAGAACACATGCAAACCCTTTTCTGTCTGATCTAACCCACTTGTTATCTTATTAAGATCATTTGACCTTTATTCAGCCCTTGAGAAAACCTGTGGTTGTATTGCATTCATGATAAGTTAGTAAAATTACAGTTTTACCCCTAGTTTCTTATTTTTCTCTTAGAACGGTTATGTAATGAATTATGACCTTTATTTGGTTATGTAGGAGCATTTATTGACTTCATTGGGTCAAAATGAGCTAGTTAGGGCTCATGATAGTGTTCCCATCACTAAGGCCTTTAATTTCCCTCTACCAAGCCACTCCCCTTAGCACCCTTAGATCCCCATCTAATGGTTCACGTTTGCCTTGATTTGGTGGACCAACATCAACCCTTGATTAGATACTATCCTACACTCCTATAAAAACACCTAGCCTTCACCACTTTCAAACCAATTTGCCTTAGATAATTTCCTAGCATAGCTTAGAAGTAGTACCTACCCACCATATAGTGGCCCTACTCCCATTAGTGTATGCCTACCACCATTCCTCCACCTTCATGTTACCACCCTCCACCTTTACCTAGATAGCATCTTCTAGTGTCTTCCATCTTCCTAGCCTCTTTGGTGGCAATGCTGCTACACTCCCGTCATTCTCATCTTCTTCCTAGTGCCCTGGATCTGAAGCTTTGCCAGAAGCTTCCTGAAGCATCCCTTAAGCAGATCCACATCTCTCCCTCCATTCTCTACTTTACTATGTTGTTATTCTTCTTGTAGTTTTGTTCATAGCTTTGTAAAACATTTTCGTATTATCAATAGAATCATTTTTTTGCAACCCCTTCTCTTGCACTATTAGTGGCGTAATATTTATTCGTGCTACATTGTTTTCTACTCTTCCAAAAAGTGAAAAAAAATGGTATATGGAAAAAGACAAAAAAAAATAATAACGAAAGGTTTTGAAAGTAGAGACTGCCTCCTCATGTTCAATGTGGACTTCCAATAATATTTTTTACAACCAACGTCTAGCCTATAGGTCAGCAACCGGTCGACACCCTATATAGAAGTCGATTATAGGCTGGGTTGTCAATTGACTGGCTATTGATGTGAACATGTTTACACTACTTAAGATGTCTATTTATGCACGTTCTTAAGCATAGGATTGCATTGCATGCTATAAATATTGCATAACATGCATCATCTTGCATTTAGAGTAGTTTGAATAAAATGGAGGTTAATTATCTCCTTTTATGTTCTTGGACAGGGCAAACTTTTTATCGGGGCCTCGGATCGAAGATCCAACCGTACAGATGTGATCAGGGCGACGATTGGAGTTCAACGACTTTAAGATCGCCTTAATCAGACATCTGTAGCATCAGATAGTGACCGGGGAACCCTAGAAGATCAATAGCTAAGATGGTGTGAATTCGCACTTCAAACGACAAATCCGACTGCATGGATGGATTCGGATAGACTATTGCAGCCTAACAACGCAAAAATCGAGTCAATCCGACACCCGTGGCACCATCTACATCATCCAGAAGATGGACGGCCAAGATGGTGCCACGTGGCGCCATCTCAGCCGTCCAACCGACCCTCAAGACCGCTGCTGCCTCTCCAATGGAATTCCAGCACATGATTTGAGCCGTTGGATCTTCATCCAACGGCTGTGGATGCGTGTGCCTTAAATCGTTTGCGGGACACTTTCCACTGCGCAATGCAGCGGTCGCGAAGCGTTGCGCGTTCACAAGACGCGAGTTCGACTCGCGATCTGTGGGCGTGCATGATTAAAGGTGACCTCCTGATCAGCTGTGAGCGGCCCAGATCACCCGATAGTGCCCACGTGCTATTGCACGCGTGGCAAGGACACGGCATCGCACGCGATGGGGCACGTGCTGAGGAGGTAGGCGTAGTGCGATCTAAGCCATCTGATCTCGCGATCGGACATCTGAGATCAGTTGGACGTGCGCAAGCGTTGAACGCGCGGGCAAGTGAGCGGGCGCGCGTGCGTTGCCCACAACGCCCATGTTCAGACCTTTAGCGACGGTTTTATTCGTCACTAACGGTCCTGAATTAATGTTTTTAAAGTTGTAATGACCAAATTGCCCCCACTCCTTGCAACTATAAAAGGAGACTCCCTCCACACGAAATTCTCATTCCTTCCTTCTCTTCTCTACCTCTCCAAAGCTCAAGAGAAGCTTGTCCCACACCTGGGATGCTCCTCGCGAGATAAAGTCAAATTTTCATCCCCCGTTCGGAAGTAGATCCCACGACGACGACGACGTGCTGCCCCGTTCCCGTTCTTCTGCTTCGTCCTCCTTCGTCCAGGCATTGTCCCGTTCGGTTCGTCCTCCAAGCGATCGTTGAGGAGGATAACTTCTCTCTCCCATTCTTCTTTAGAGCTTTCTACTATAGAATTTTCCTGCTTTCTAGTGTAGCTAATTTTCTGCTTTCTAGTGTAATTCTTATTTGGTTTTATTGTATAAACATTTTGAATTATTGAATGCATGTTCTCTCTCTCTCTCTCTCTCCCTTTTTAGTCTGATTGTTGTTATGGCTTCATTGTAATTACATCGCCTCACTTTTCAAGAAAAATTCTAAAAAAAATATAATTGCGAATATAGATCGACATAGCCTCCCTATGTTCGACCCGGAATTTCCATTTCGGTATAAATTTTATTTGTTGAACACGAGTTCTTTACTTTAATACTACGAAGATAGATTTTTCAAAATCAAACACGTTAGCGTAGCAACCCGACGTTCAATATTTTGACGCCGTTGCCGGGGAGGCAACGATTTCCGATCTTCTTTTCGCATTTCTTGCACTTTATTATTTCCTAACTTGCTTTCTCTTGTGTCTATTATTTTGCAGAGACCTCCATTAGGGAATCATCAAGCGGTAAACTGGAGTAAAGTGCAGTTGAAGACAATTGTAAGTGCTCCCCATTCTTTCCCCCTCCATAGATTTCATTCGCCACATTAAATCAAAATTCCAATTAACCTAGGTGTTTGCATAAATCCTAGGAATAGTTTGGTTGTTTGGATTCTCACTCACATTCATTCCACCCTCATTTATATAAAAATAAATAAAAAGATAATCTTGTGGGGCAATTTTCAACAAACACACAACGTACACCCACATTCAAGGCACTTAACCGAATTGATTTGTTTCTACTCAATCGGGTTCTGATCTGTGGAACCGGTACACACAAAGCAACACATAAAAGAGTAGAAATCATTCTAGGTTAACCATCTTTGAGTGCCTAACTTAGTGTTGCATTTGTGGCCAGTTGTTTGAGTTGTTTGGGCCGCACCACTCTACTTAAAATAAACTCATCAAGTAGCTCCTCCTTAGGGTTTTCAATCTAGGTCTATTCTAGGCACTCCACTTTCTTTCTGGTTTTAAAGGAAAATAATTTTCACCCATGTTTGACAACCTGGTTTGCCTAGAAACTTGATTGCAATCCACCTAATTTGAAACCCTAAAAGCTACTTAAGCAAGATTTGAACATTAAAATCCACGCATCACAAATAATCTTGCTTGAAAACCCTGGTTATGCACGCACTTACACAAATCTCAATCAATCATTAAGGGCACAACCCATTTTAAGGGCCCATCACATTCCATAAGCACCACAATCCCAGGCCTTAATAAAATTGAGTAGACGTTGGACTTAAGGTATGATTCGCTCTTCAGGGCCTAGTATGAGATTGTCTTTGATTAACCTACTTGTACTGATTAATCTGATGTTTAGCTAGGGGAGTACCGTCAAACGACCGCGGCTGGGGGGTACACTAGGAACAGGAGGTGAAAGCCAAAGGAAGAACCTTCTCCCCAGTCCCTCCTTCTAACTGGTTGGATTGAATAGATGCAAGTAGAGTAAATCATTTATAGTCTTAAGGCAGGTTTTGGGAGTCAGTAGATCCTTAGGCTACCCCACTTAAGGACAGCCTTGTTTTGTTGGGCTACAGGGTCCCTATTCCCAATCCTTCCGACCTTCTCCTAGTTTATGCTGGGAAGACAATCATTGAATCCCTGATTTGAAGGACCATTAGAGTATTCTAGGAGACGCAAATTGGATTTTGGTCAAATTGATCGCATAGCTGACCAACAGCTTCCTCTGCTTGGAAAAACACAAGAAGAATTTCGAAGGCAGCTGGAACAAATGTAGAGAATGCAGGAATGGTTCCAGAGAATGCAGGGCGCTCAGCCCTTGAAGGATTTTTATGATCCTTCAAATTACGAGGAACGTCCTGGTGTCCAGATTCCAGCCGGTGACGTAGAAATCAAGGCCCAGGTGTTAAGCCTGGTCAAACATTATCATGGACTTGGCTCCAAAGATCCGTTTTAGCACTTGGAGGACTTAACCACTTTGGTCCAGACCACCAAGGCACGAAACATAAATGAGGAGCAAATGATCATGAGGCTCTTCCCCCACTCTCTTAGGGATAAGGCCACGCATTGGTATAGGACAATAGGAAGGCCAATTGCAACTTGGAATGAGTTGAAATCGGCCTTTCTGAAGAAATTCTTCCCAGTCGGACGTACCAATGCTTTGAGATGAGCAATCACTACCTTTACCCAGCGGCCGGGGGAGCAGTTTCATGTGGCCTATGAGTGATTTTGGGATCTATTGTGGAGGTGTCCACACCATGAGGTGCCGAAATGGCAACTCGTGCAGATCTTCTATCATGGGTTGACTGAGCAACTCAGAAATCATGTGGATGCTTCTTGAGGAGGCAATTTCCTCAATAAAGATGCAGATAGTGCACAACTTATTTGAGGAAATGAGTGAGAATTCAATCAATCATGCCTCCTTGGATACATTTAACCGGTCCCAGTAGCCCAGATCAAATGCCTATGAAGTCCATGACTCTCACTTATTTGATATGGAATTGATTTGTAACAAACTTGATAAGGTGGACTTGGTTGCTAAGAGAATGGAAGAGTGGATGGCTGGCAATTCTATGAACAACTCTCGATCCACTCAATCCCAAAATTTGGGATTCCAATCTTCACGAGCTCCTTCTGGACGGGAGTTCGTGAATCAACTTGATGCGACTCAACCTGTGAGTCAGCATTTTTCGGAACCCCACGGGTTCCAAACTGGGGCCTTTGATCCCAGTTTTTCTGATCCTTCCCTTTCTTTCTCTCCATCCTCACCCTATGAGGATGTCTGTGCTGTACAAGAGAATGTTAGATCCAACCCCTACTCTAATGCTTATAATCCGGGTTGGAGAAACCACCCTAACTTCTCTTGGAAAAACCTGGGGCAACAAACCCAATTTCGACCCGGCAACTATGCTCCGCAACGACCAATGGGTCAGGGTTATGTATATACTCAATTGACTCTAAATCAGGTCAATTAGCTAGCTTGGAATTCCCGTCAACCCGCAGGGCAGGCTGATTTGAACCGACAAATGGTAGAGATGCAAGGATCCATGCTCCAGCTCATGCAGCAAATGAAAACCTCGCTGGACAACTTACAGTCTAGGCTCATTGCTAACTCTCGTCAACTCGGATCTCTACCATCCCAACCCATACCCAACCCGCGAAATATTATGAATTCGGGCAACCAAGCCCATGGGTACGGAAATCAGAGGGACCCACACGCACATGCTTAGGTGGTTAAGTAGGGTTCCTCGTCCTCTTCTTCTTCTTCTGCAAATCAACAATTCATGGCTAATCAAGCCCCTCTAAGCTTTCCTAACCCTCCCCAAGACCCAAATTCTTACGCATCTGCAAATTCTGTCACTTTGAGGAGTGGTAAGCAGACTCAGGATCCACAACCACACTATTCTGATCTTTTGAATTCTGAAGAACCTGAGGAGAGAGAGGAGAATTTTGGAGGAGAAATCAAGGCTCAGGAACCTGATTCCAAAGATCTGACTCATGTTCCTTTTCCTGAAGCCTTAATTAAATCAAAGAAGAAATCTGTTGATAGCAATGAGGAGCTTCTGAATCTATTTAAGAATGTTGAGATCAATATCCCGCTCCTTGATGCTATCAAGCACATACTGGCTTATGCAAGATTTTTAAAGGAATTATGTGCACAAAAGCATAAGTCGAGAGAATCTGTTCCGAGGAAGGTGGTACTCTCCGAGCAGGCTAGTTCTGTTATCCTGCACCACCTCTCCCAGAAAAAGAGAGATCCAGGTGCTCCGTTGATTTCTTGCATCATCGGAGATTACACTTTTGATAGAGCACTTTTGGATCTGGGTGCATCCATCAACCTAATTCCAATTTCTCTTTACGAGAAGTTTGGGTTAGGTGAACTTCGGCCAACTTCAGTAACGCTACAGTTAGCGGACCGTTCGGTCACAAATCGCGAGGCATTTTTGAAGATGTTATAGTTAAGGTCAAGGATTTCTATTTTCCTGTAGATTTCCTTGTCCTTGACATGGATGTACCTGATAATCTGAGGAACACACTCATCATTCTGGGGCGTCCGTTCCTGGCTACCGCTAAGGCCAACATTAATTGTGAAAGCGGTAGCATGGAAATCACCTTTGGGGATCAACGAATGAAATTGGATATTTTTAAGGCGATCAATAAATTTGAGGATTGTGGATTTATTGAGGAACTTGATGAGGATAATGAAAGCATTGAAACTTGTTTGATGGTTTCTTCAATCGAAAGTTCCTCCATTGATGACGAATTCGACCTGCAACCCTCTATGGCTGACCTGCCATCTTCTGAAGAGGTTATTGATTGTGTTCACTCACAACCTCTTCCTCTTGTTGAATCTTCAGCATCTACCCTACCATCAATCATCAACCCACCCTAGCTTGAACTGAAACCATTGCCTGAGAATTTGAAATATCAATTTTTAGGACCTCAGAAGATGCTCCCTGTGATTATCAGTGCTAAATTGACAAAGAAGCAAAACATTAAATTGATCAAGGTCCTGAAGGAACATAAGGAGGCAATTGGTTGGACCATTCATGACCTCAGGGGGATCAAGCCATCTTACTGTAATCATAGAATATTCTTGGAAGATGGATCCCGCCCTTCTCGCCAGATGCAGAGGAGATTAAATTCAAATATGCTAGAAGTGGTCAAAAGGTAATCATCAGGTGGCTTGATGCAAGAATTATTTATCCAATCTTTGATAGTCCCTGGGTAAGTCCCGTACATATTGTTCCGAAGAAAGCTGGGATTACCGTTGTGACTAACGAGAGAGGAGAATCTGTCACAACTCGTTCAGCTTCCTCTTGAAGGGTTTGTATTGATTATAGGAAGCTGAACACAGCCACTAAAAAGGATCATTTTCCCCTGCCTTCATCGATCAAATGTTGGAAAGATTACTAGGCAGAAGTACTTCTGTTTTCTTGATGGCTACTCGGGATACAACCAAGTTCCTATCCATCCCGAGGATCAGGAAAAAACTACTTTCACCTGTCCCTATGGAACCTTTGCTTTTCGTAGGATGCCTTTTAGGTTATGCAATGCACCTGAGACTTTTTAAAGGTGTATGCTAGCCAAATTTTCTGACATGGTGGGAGAGTTTATGGAAGTCTTCATGGATGATTTCTTTGTTTTCGGAGAATCATTTGACTCTTGTTTGGCTAATCTGGAAATGATTCTTAAGCGATGTATCAAAACACGATTGGTCCTTAGCTGGGAAAAGAGTCATTTCATGACCCAAGAAGGCATCGTTTTGGGTCATGTAATCTCTGAACGGGGAATTGAAGTGGATAAAGATAAGGTTGATGCTATCGCTAAACTTCCTCCTCCCACATCTGTTAAACAAATCTGATCATTTCTTGGCCATGTGGGATTCTATCGAAGATTCATCAAGGATTTTTCGAAGGTTGCTCGTCCCCTGAGCAATCTTCTTGCCAAAGAAACGCCGTTTGCTTTTGACGAATCATGACGAAAGGCATTTGATTTCCTGAAAATGGCAGTCACCTGTGCTCCAGTTTTGCAACCACCAATTTGGACAACCCCTTTTGAGATCATGACCGACGCTTCTGATTACGCGGTCGGGGTTGTCTTGGGTCAGAAAATTGATAGAAAGCCCTCTATCATCTACTACGCTAATAAAACTCTGGATGAAGCCCAGAGGAATTACACTGTTACTGAAAAGGAATTACTAGATGTAGTGTTCGCTTTGGAAAAATTCAGAGCTTATCTCTTAGGGTCTCATGTTATTATCTATACTCACCACTCGACCTTGAGACATCTCTTGGCCAAAAAGGATGCTAAACCCCGGTTTATTCGTTGGATTCTTCTGCTTCAAGAATTTGATCTTGAAATCAAGGATAAATCTGAGGTACAAAATGTGGTAGTGAATCATTTGTCGAGACTCCTAGGTGATGCCTCTTGTCCGGACATTTTGATTGCTGACACTTTTCAGGACGAAACTATTCTTACAGTTTTAGGTGTCCACACCCCATGGTTTGCTAACATTGTTAACTATTTGGCCGTTGGTCAAATCCCCCAGGATTGGACTAAGCAACAATGGGATAGACTCAAATCTGAGGCTAAATACTACTTCTGGGAGGACCCTGAGCTGTACCGCATCGGCTTTGATCACATTAATCGCCAATGTATACCGAAGAATGAATTCAACAGTATACTCGAGTTCTGCCATGCATCTGGGTGTGGTGGACATTTCTTTGGGAAAAAGACGGCTGCAAAAATCTTGCAATCTGGCTTCTATTGGTCGTCTTTATTCAAGGATGCCCAGGATTTCTCAAGGTCATGTTCTCGTTGTCAGGCACTCGGGAGCATAACTAAGAGAGATATGATGCCCCTAAACCCAATTCTTCCTGTCGAAATTTTTGATGTTTGGGGCATTGATTTCATGGGACCCTTTCTCCCTTCATTTGGACATCAGTACATTCTTGTTGCTGTTGATTATGTGTCCAAATGGATTGAGGCGATTCCCACCTGAACCAATGACCACAAGGTGGTCATCGATTTTGTCAAGAAAAATATCTTCAGTAGGTTCAAGATTCCGAGGGCTATCATCAGTGATGGTGGCACTCATTTTACTAATGCCCAATTCCAGAATTTATTGGCCAAATACGGGGTTAATCATCAAATTTCCACACCTTACCATCCCCAGACGAATGGACAAGCCGAGATCTCCAATCGAGAGATCAAGAACATTCTGCAGAAAATGGTTAGGCCTGATCGCAAGGACTGGACTCAAAAGCTTGAGGACGCTCTTTGGGCCTACCGTACGGCGTATAAAATGCCCATCGGCATGTCTCCATTTCATTTGGTGTATGGAAAGGCTTGCCATCTACCCGTAGAGATTGAACATAGGTCATTCTAGGCTATCAAACAATGCAATTTACATCTGAATTTAGCTAGGAAGACCAGGAAACTCCAACTATCTGAGTTGGAGGAGCTTAGAAATGATGCATATGAGAATGCCAAGATCTACAAGTCTCGGACCAAAGCTCTACATGATAATTCTTAGGTAAATCTTAGACCAGGGAAGCCACCTACTTAAAAAAAAAAAACAAAAAGAAAAGGAGGAAAGAAAAAAAAGAAATAAGCCACACTTCGCCGCACGAGTATGGCTGGCAAGTTGTCGGTGGTAATAGCTCATCGACCGATTGTCTAGAACCCAGCTCAATAAATGCACTGAAAATTCCCAAAACACTTAGGAAGAAGCGGAAAAGTAGAATAAACCAGGGAGATATACACTGGATTCACCCTTGTGTTGACCTCGTAAAAAAAATAAAAGTAGGGAGAAAGCTACCGGTTGTAAAGATACACCTTTAGGCAAAATTCTCCTTTTTAGGTCACCTAGAGACATAGAAATCCAAAGTCCATTTTAATTGCCGATCAACGAATCTATCACATTTACAATAAGATGCTTAAAACTTAGGGTTCTCATCAAATCTTGGGTGAGTTGAATGGTCGTAGAAATCCACTCTTAAACCCTAAAACTTGAAAATTCAAAAAAAAAAAAAATAGAAAAGAGGAAAAGAGAAAAAGAAATTTTTCTTTGAATAAGGTGAGGGCTTGAGGCGGTTTGCATTTTGGCATATACTTGGGCACTGTTGTGTCTTTGAAAGTTCAGATCCTAAGTAAACAATTTCTTAATGATTGAAAATAACTTATGCCCAAATAATCCAACTAGATTCTTTTATAAATAGCATATAGTTTTTGCTAGGGACTAGCAAAAGATAGGCATGGGGGTATGATGTGAACATGTTTACACTACTTAAGATGTCTATTTATGCATGTTCTTAAGCATAGGATTGCATTGCATGCTATAAATATTGTATAACATGCATCATCTTGCATTTAGAGTAGTTTGAATAAAATGGAGGTTAATTATCTCCTTTTATGTTCTTGGATAGGGCAAAATTTTTATTGGGGCCTCGGATTGACGATCCAACCGTACAGATGTGATCAGGGTGACGAGTGGAGTTCAACGACTCCATGATCGCCCTAATCAGACATCTGTAGCATCAGATATTGACCAGGGAACCCTAGAAGATCAAGGGTGAAGATGGTGTGAACTCGCACTTCAAACGACAAATCCAACCACACGGATGGATTCGGATCGACGATTGCAGCCTAACGACGCAAAAATCGAGTTAATCCGACACCCGTGGCACCATCTACATCATCCAGAAGATGGACGTCCAAGATGGTGCCACGTGGCGCCATCTCAGCCGTCCAACCGACCCTCAAGACCGCCGCTACCTCTCCAATGGAATTCCAGCGCACGATCTAAGCCGTTGGATCTTCATCCAACGGCTGTGGATGCATGCGCCTTAAATCGTTCACGCGACACTTTCCACCGTGCAGCGCAGCGGTCGCGAGGCGTTGCGCGTTCACAGGATGTGAGTTCGACTCGTGATCTGCGGGCGCGCGTGATTAAAGGCGATCGCCCGATTTGCTGTGGGTGGTCCAGATCACCCGATAGCACCCACGTGCTATTGCACGTGCGGCGAGGACGCGGCATCGCACGCGATGGGGCGCACGGTGAGGAGGCAGGCATAGCGCGATCTAAGCTGTCCGATCTCGCAATCGGTCTGCTGAGATCGGTTGGACATGCGTGGGTGTTGAACGCGCAGGCAAGCGAGCGGGCGTGCGTGCGCTGCCCACTACGCCCACGTTCAGACCTTTAGCGACGATTTTATCCGTCACTAAAGGTCCTGAATTAATGTTTTTAAAGTTGTAATGACCAAATTGACCCCACTCCTTGCAACTATAAAAGGAGACCCCCTCCACACGAAATTCTTATCCCTTCCTTCTCTTCTCTACCTCTCTAAAGCTCAAGAGAAGCTTGTCCCACACCCGGGATGCTCCTTGCGAGATAAAGTCAAATTTTCATCCCCCATTCGGAAGCGGATCCCGCGATGATGATGACGTGCTGCCCTGTTCCCATTCTTCTGCTTCGTCCTCCTTCATCCTACTTCGTCCTCCTTCGTCCAGGTGTTGTCCCATCCGGCTTGTCCTCCAAGCGATCGTCGAGGAGGATAACTTCTCTCTCCCATTCTTCTTTACAGCTTTCTTGTGTAGAATTTTCCTGCTTTCTAGTGTAGCTGATTTTCGGCTTTCTAGTGTAATTCTTTTTTGGTTTTATTGTATAAACATTTTGAATTATTGAATACATGTTTTCTCTCTCTCTCTCTCTCTCTCTCCCTTTTTAGTCTGATTGTTGTTATGGCTTTATTGTAATTACATCGCCTCACTTTTTGAGAAAAATTCTAAAAAAAATATAATTGCGAATATAAATCGATGTAGCCTCCCTGTGTTCGACTCGAAATTTCTATTTCGGTATAAATTTTATTTGTTGAACGCGAGTTCTTCCCTTTAATACTACGACGACAGGTTTTTTAAAACCAAACACATTAGCGTAGCAACCCAATGTTCAACAGCTATAAAGGAGCCAATCGGTGCAAGGGATTTCTAATCGGTGCCCTTAACCTATATTTTGCTATTTTAACCATTGGCCTTAAGGCTTGGATTTGGTTTTAAATGTGTCCTAGAAGCCAACTAAGGTATTTAACCTTATTTTAGGGCTCTTTAACAAAATTCTAAGAAAACAAAAAGAGCAACAAATAAATACATTCATTTCAACATAATTTTCTAAGTCCTATGCTTCTCATCTTCCATCTTCAAGTCCTAAGCTCCTTCCTTATGCTCCTTAAAGCTTGGTTTCTCCATCAAGTGCCCCAATCCTCCATGGATCTTGAGCTTGAGGTCCTTCCAAAACCTTTAACTAATTGCATTAAACCTGAAAACTCACAACTCATATGCAATTGTTAAATACCTTTTTCTTTGTTATCATCAAAATAAAAAACCATGGTGCACTTATACCAACAGTATGTGGTCCATTTAGTACTCTGACTAGAAATGGTCAATAGCATTTTGTGATCTTTACTGATGGCCATTCGCGATACAGATTCATTTACCTAATGCATCACAAATCTAAAACCTTTTAAAACTTTAAAAAGTATTAGGTGTTGGTTGAGAACTAAACAAGTAAAAAAATCAAAGTAATTTGGTCAAATCGAGGACGTGAATACCTTTCTTAGGAATTCAAGGGATACCTTAAAGAGAAAGAAATTATCTCCGAACTCACACTCCCTGGTACACCG
Source organism: Thalassia testudinum (assembly GCA_037157565.1). NCBI lineage: Eukaryota > Viridiplantae > Streptophyta > Magnoliopsida > Alismatales > Hydrocharitaceae > Thalassia > Thalassia testudinum. Next base: position 24,271,198 of record JAZHRO010000078.1, read on the forward strand.
CAATTGAATGGTGTCTTTTAAAGATGCAACCGCACCCTATTTGACATGGTATGGTCTGTAATGAGAAAAGTGGAATTATTGCTTTACTTCTGGGGTATACGCTATGATGAGACCACATTTAATAGCTATAAAATTTTTATTTTTTGTTTAGAGGCCCTACACCCATAACCACCACCCCATATTTATGCCTATATAAACCCCCATAACCACCACATAAACCCCATCCTCGGCTATATTTTATTTCTACTTAAATCATCCTACAATCTACCATGGAAGAGAGGACGTTGGAATTAGAGGGACTTCCACCACACCCCTCTAGTCTCCAACACTCTCCAACTTGAAGCAAAGATCACCTCAATCATCATTTGGAGCCTACTGCTACTACCATCTTCTCTTACTTTTGTATTTACATTTTGTAGTAGTTAAGCTTTCCTCTACACTTGAGGATTACTTGTGTGGAACCTTTCCACACAAGTGAGCTTCTCAAGTGCCTTTTTATGCAAATTCTTTATTTATATATAAAAATTTCAATTGCCTTTCAAATTATGTGTTTTATAATTTTATGCTTCCTTAGTCTCAGTGCCTTCACTTCCTAATTACCCTAGGCCACACCTACCTAGGGTGAGCATTGGAAAGTTGATTTTTCTCGCAATTCACTTTGGCATAATAATTTCTTTCGTTGCCTCGATTTCAAAACCCTAAAAATCATAAAAAACCAAAAAGCAAAAAAAGTGAGAAGATTTGAGAGAGTGGGAGAGAGGTCATTGCTTTTATAATTAAAATTACCGCATTGGACGACTCTAGATACTTCACTATTTAGGAATATAAATTTAAAAGTAGATCAGATTTACATGTTGCAACGACTTATATCTTTGTAAAATTGCATTTTTTCGTTATTACGTATGTTTCATTAATTTTAGGAACTAAGGAGCAAAATAAAGAATAAGTGAACAGACACATCTAGGAGCACGAGAGCTGCATTGAGCCCGCATCTTTGCATCTAAACTAAATGGAGGATCTACACTCAATTACACACTCGCCACCCATTTAAATCCACACCTACCCTCTAATCCCTACAATTAACGTAAACCCCAAATGTTTTCCCAAAAAGTTACCACAAAAAATCCCCAATTGCCATCCACTCTTCTTTCTATCGCACCCTCTCTCCCTCACTATTTATACCACCCCATTCCCTCATGTGACACCTCTCTCTATTCCCAAATCCCAGCGATTCCCCATCCCCACTTTTCAATTCTCGCGAGTTCCATTCCCCCCATTTCCAATCTCACCCCTCATCACTTTTCGCTCTATTGCCACTCTATCCCCCTTCAATTTCCTTTTCATTTTCAACCAGCCTTCCCCCTCTCCTCTCCCATTCCACTCTCATCTCCCATCTCCACATCCATCTCATTGGTCCCATTTCCCATTGTCTCAACCACATAGCCACCACTCCTCTTCCAAGCCTCCATCTAGGAGGAAGCATTCCGAGTGGTTGCATTTGATGTGTGAGGCCTTGGCTGTGAGCACCACTTCTTTTTTATTATTATTATTTATTCCTTTGCTATTTTGTTCTTTGTGTAGTTCTGTTTGTTTTCCAGTAAATCGACACTCAGTGATAGTGGGATACCCGTTCTCCTTGCGAGCTCACCCCGAGGCCATGTTTCCCACTTTCTTATTTTCACTTTGTTGTACCTACTTCATTTCTTGTAGTGTAGACCTTTATTTTAATGAATGGAAGTGTTATTAAATTCATTTCATGCCATTAGTTGCTAGTAATATTTCCTCGTAGTTGCATTTCAATTTGATCTTATCATGTCTCATCCACTCAACTCTTGACTCGTTATTTCCAATGAAAAGACCAAACAAAAATATAAGAACCAAAAGACCAAATAAAACATAAAAGCAATAAAAGATAAAAAGAACATAGTCAAAGGAAAGCACGCAAGTGAATAAACATCCTTGCCTTCCCAAGTTCAACTGAAGACTCACCACCCCCATTTTACATAAGTCCAATATATATTAAAAGTGTTCAAGCATGATTCATGATACAGCGACGCATCTTTTTTTATCATGTTTCATGTCGACCACTTTTCGACATCGTTGCCAAGATGGCAACATGTTTATTTTCGCTTTACTCGACACTTTCTTTTGTTGCGCGTGACATGGAACTAATCATGGTAGTCTCAGCTTGGTTGGTGTTGTGCAAGTACCATGCTACTGAGACACATGACGAAGGAACAGGAGATATCAACTCTAGACCTTCTTGCAAGATTTAGGTAGGTCCCCCTACCACCTTCCTTTCACACACCCACACAAAAAACATACAAAAGAATTTTATAAAATGCAAAAAAAATTGGGGTGGTGTGATTAAAATTGGTTGGTTACATGTTTGTGAGAAGAAAAGCCACACCACCACTCATAATGCTCAAAGCAGAAATTCCAACTTTGGGATGGAATCAAAAATGCTTTTTGAATACTTAGAGGTGTCTAAAAAATTTTAAACTTTGAAAAAAGACACCTCCTGAAATTTGGTGCACCTGAAAATTTCAATCCCAAACTCTTAGTGTTTTGTTTTTAAAAATTCATGGAGTTTGGGTATCTCTTACAGAATTCCAGAATGCAAAAGTTCGACTTTGTGAAATTTTTGGTAATTTTATACTACTTTAGTTGGGAACAAATGAAAGACTTGTTATTCTCTAGAAACCCTACCTATCTTTATATATAGAGAGAGGTGGGGAAAGTACAACACAACTCCCTAGAAACAAATTATAAAAACTATAAAACGTACCCATACAATAAAACAATATAAAAGATAACTCAACTCTCTCAACACTCCCCTATAAGTTGGAGCATATATGTCAACCATGCTCAACTTGGAACAACAGGAATCAAAGCTGACCAAGTGAGAGGCTTGGTAAAGGCATGTGTTATCTAATCATCTGTAGTAACTGGAGTTGTGTATAAGTAGCCTTACTGAATAAGATTGAGTGTCTAATAACAATCCACTTCCACATGTTTGGTGCATTCATGGAACATAGATTATTAGCAATATAGGTAACAACCATATTATCACAACACATCTCCATAGTACTGATTACGTAGCAATCATAGGTCCCAATCAACCTAAATAACATTTGAAACTAGCTTAATTTGTAAATATTGCATTCATATCATGCATTGCATCATTTTATATAAAATAAGATGAGATATCTTGCTATTTAATGTTTTTGTTTCTATTTGCAGGTGATAAAGTGATCTAGGATGCGAGATAGAGTGGAATAAGGTAATAACGAGAGAAGATGATTGATCCAGACATGAGTGAGGAGGACAGTCTTATCCGAACCCTTAAAAACCCTAGGATAGTGTTGAACGTTTATGAACGCTACGCTAACGTGTTCGATTTTGGAAAACCTGTCGTTGTAGTTCGAAAGCGAAGAATTCGTGTTCAACAAATAAAATTTATACCGAAATTAAAATTCCGATTCGAACACAGGGAGGCGGACGTTTGATTTAAAAACTACGCATTTCTTTTTATTTGTCATAGAATAATTCAATTTAAAACTATCTAATTATTTACAATAAATAGAAGAGAGAGAGAGAGTAAGAGAGAAAGAGAATATTACACAGAGAAATCAAAATGAGATGTAGAATAAGCAAGGAATTTTTCATTGAGGAGATTGTTCATTACAACTAGAAAGCATAAAACAATTACTCTAGAAAGTGATAAATTTACTCTAGAAAGCATTAAAAGAATGGAGGGAGAAATGTCCTCCTCGATGATCGCTTGGAGGACGAGTAGATTAATCTAGAAAGCAGTAAATCTATACTAGAAAGGAGTAAAAAGAATAGGGAGAGAGAAATCCTCCTCGACGGTCGCTTGGAGGACGAGCCGGACGGGATGACGCCTGGATGAAGGAGAACGAAGCAGGACGAAGCAGAAGAACGGGAACGGAGCAGCACGCCGTCGTCGTCGAGGGATCCACTTCCGAAGGGGAACGAAAATTGGACTTTATCTTGCGAGAAGCATCCCGGGTGTGGGACAAGCTTCTCTTGAGCTTTGGAGGGGTAGAGAGGAGAAAGAAGGGATGAGAATTTCATATGGAGGGGGTCTCCTTTTATAGTTGCAAGGAGTGGGGGCAAAATGGACATTACAACTTCAAAACAATAAATGAGGGGTCTTTAGTGACGGATAAATCCATCACTAAAGCCCCGACGTGGGCGTAGCTTCCGCGCCCACGCGCGCCACTTCAGCTGCCCGCGCGCCCAACATACACACACATCCAGCGATCCTCAGCCGTCCGATCGCAAGATCGGACGGCTTAAGTCGCGCCTTCTCTCGCTGCATTGCGCGCCCGCACGTGAGTCCGATTACGCGTCCACGCCGCGCGTTCAATCGCGCGTCGGTGCTATTGGGCGTGCGCGGCCGTTGGATTGCAATCTGACGGTTGATGAAGGCGCGCCCGCTCGCCTCAGAAATTGCTTGGCGGGGCTCGAACGCGCGCCAGCGCCTCACGATAAGGCGTTGGACCGCTGCGTTGCCTCGCCCGAAAGGTCGCGAGGACGACTTTAAAGAGCCGCGTCCACAGCCGTTGGATCGAGATCCAACGGCGGAGAGGGGGTGGGTGCGCAGTCTTCATAGAATGCAAGCGACCGTTTGGGCGGCTGAGATGGTGCCACGTGGTGCCATCTTGGCCGTCCATCTTCTGGAAGTTGTAGATGGTGCCACGGATGTCGGATTGACTCGATTTTTCTGTCGTTGGGCTGCGATCGTCGATCCGAATTCATCCATGCGATCAGATTTGTCATATGATGTGCGGATTTACACCATCCTGGCCCTTGATCTTCTAGGGTTCCCTGGTCACTATTTGATGCTACAGATGTCTGATTAGGGCTAATTTGGAGTCGTTGAACTCCAATCGTTGCCCTGATCACATCCATACGGTTGGATCTTTGATCCGAGGTCCCGATAAAATGTTTACCCTATCCAAGCACATAAAAGGAGATAATTAACCTCCATTTTATTGAAACTACTCTAAATGCAAGATGATGCATGTTATGCAATATTTATATCATGAAATGCAATCCTATGCTTAAGAACATGCATAAATAGACATCTTAAGTAGTGTAAATGTGTTTACATCAGATAGCCTTCCTAAGCCTGAAACCACTTCAATTAGGACATCTTGGCCTTAGAACCTAAAACATGGATAGCACTATCCATGTTCTTATCTAGCTTATCCCTCTCCCAAACACTTAAGAACCAAAACATACATTTAAAAACCCAAAACCCACTCTCCAGCATCTTTCTGGATGTCCAAATATTATGCTGGATGTTTAATTTCTACAGAAAATCAATCCAGGAAGCCAAAACTCGCACTGACATAGAATTGGACATCCAATTTACTATCCAGACGTCCAACTTTGGACTTTAAGACATATGATATGTTCCCCAGACGTCTAATATTGTTCTCTAGTTCCTGTTTTGGGTGCTAGAAGCTCGAGCTTGCATCTTGTGACTTAGAAACCCTACCAAACACCTTAGGAAACCTAATTAGAGACCTCCTAAGCCTATCCCACTATCCATACCCTCAGTTATCTTATGTCTAACCCAATTAAGCAAGCCCATACCTAATTAGATGCATTTACAGTTGATTGGGTGCACTTGAACCCAATTGGATCTACCTAGGATCTAATTGACTCATACCTATTAGGATTACCTTAGCCTAATCACTCACACAAAATTAGACTTGACCTAGACCCAATTAGGTTCACTCCTCTCCAATTAGACTCTCCTAAGCCTAATTAGGTCCACACCAACCTAATATAGATTTACCCAACCTATTTATCGCCTAATTCTACCAAAACCCACAAACACACATCCACGCACACTCAACTACACACACACACACACACTTCTACCTTAGTCAAGAAAACACCTAAATATAGCCTATTCTAGAAACACCTATTCTTAGCCTTCCTAGTCTTAGTAAACCCAACCTAACCACCTAATACTAAGAATCCTTGGATGGCCACCTTAGATTGAAACTCAATTCTCCTCCACTCCACTCTTGCGACCACCAACACCTTCCCTTCCACCCTCCCAAGGCTGTCCACTCTCCTCCTCCATGGACGGCTAGGAGAAGCTCCGAGGTGCTCCTCCATGGATGACCAAGTGAAGCTCCAAGGTGCTCCCCTCCAAGGCTTCAAGGATGGCTAGAAGAGAAAGGGTCCACCAACCTCCTCCTCTACTTCTTCATGGACGTGCCCTCTCCTCTCTACTTGGGTGCATACGCCCCTCTCCTTCTTCTTAGTGGATGGCCAAGAAGGCTTCCCCATAGCTTCACTTGGTTGAACCCATTCTTTAGTTTCTTAGATCTCTTTTCAAGTGTAAGGATTTTATAGCTACTTAATGTTTGATGCATGATATTCTATTATCAAGTGGTTTTATGTGAATGCTTGTGTTGCCACTTCTTACGATTTTGATGCATGCTTCTTAGTCTCCTTAGGAACATCCCCTTTAGGGTTAGTCACACCATAGATAAATGCCAGTTTATCATCATTTTTGTGCATTAAAACAAACCTAGCTCTTAGGATTTTGCTCCGCAAATGGGTTTTTGGGCTGCATTTAGGCATCAATTAGGTTAGGCATGCATTGCACTTTTTATTATCTTTTTAATGTGTTTTTGTGAGTGTTAGGGATATACAGATTGTTAGAACTCCAAATCCCTAGCACTCAGGAAGGCAACTGGTGAAGAAGAAGCTCAGACTAACTGGAACTCAGCTTGATCCAGCTCACCATAGCCAGATTCCAGCTCACTTGAACTAGGGTTAGCTCATCCTAGCTCATCTCAGCTGAATGGCAGCTCAAGAGAGCTCATCCTAGCTCACCCTAGCTTAGGTCAGCTTAGATCTAGCTCAACTTAGTTGAGTAGCTCATCTCAGCTCCCATTAGTCCACAGGGAGCTCTAGCTAGCTCAGCTGAGTTGACTGGAGTTCACCCTAGCTCAGGTCCAGCTACATCCAGCTCCACTCAACTCCGGCCAGCTGAAGATGACTTCATTCCAGCTTAGGAAGCTCAAGTCTAGCTCCCGGGGACTCAGCTTAGCTCAATTCAGTTGAGCTAAGCTACCTTAGCTGCCTCACCCAGCTTGATCCTCCTCGGGAGCGTTAGACCCAGCTCACCTCATCTCCTTTAGTGGAAGCCAGCTTGCTTTAGCTTGGCTTAGTAGCTAGCAAAGAACTAGCAAGCTAAGCCAGCTAAGGTAACTCGTTACAGCTCTCTTCTGCAGCCACCAGCTCTAGTGCAGCTCAAGATGACTTCCTCCAGCTCTTCTCCCTGAAAACCCTAGCTCCAAATGCCTCCAACTCTACTCCCTAGTAGCTAAGCTAGCTAAGCTGCTTAACTTAACTAGTCCACCTCCATGGCACCAAAACCTACTACCCTACTACCTAAGCTTCAGCAAAAAGATCACCTACTCCTACTTTATTTTGGTGCCAACTATCCTTAGCCTTAGGATCACCTAACCACCTCCATCTTTCCATCTTAGCCCTGCATTTCAAGAGTCACATTAACCCCTCATCCTACCCTATAAAAAGACCACCACCCACCACCATTCAAACCATCCTTGGCTAGCAACATTCCTCTCATACTCTACCTAGAGCCCATGCCCAAGAGAGAAGAAGAAGAAGATTAAGGGGATATTCTGTCCCTTTGGTGCCTTCCCCTCTTCCCCTCTCTCTTGAGCCCACGCTAGCCAAAGGAGGAGCCAAGCAAGGAAGACCTTTGGAGGAGGTCTTGAAGGTGGTCCATGCCACCTTGGAGGAGAACTTGAGGGTGGTGCATGCCCACCCTAGGAGGAAAGACTTGAGGTGGAGAGCATCCACCTTGGAGGAGCATCTCAAGGAAGGAGAAGAAGGAGACCCTCTTTTCAAGCCAAGGAGCAGCTAGTCTTGGAGCAAGAAGACTCCCTTCTTCACTAGATTCTGCAAGAGGATTTGTGCTTCTTTTATTGATTTTATATTTTACATTTATGGTAGAAGCATTCCTCTACTTGTTTTTGTAAGAGAACACAAATTCTGCTAAATTAAATTGCCTTCTTTTTTATTTCTTGTTGCAATTGTTACCTTTATTCTAACACTTGTTTCACTTCCACTCCCTAATTACTCTAGGCCTCCACTTGCCTAGAGTGAGCTTAGGTAGTGGACATTTTCATCTCTTAAGTTTTAGCTTAGCAATTTTAGGTGTTAGCACTTTTCTGTCACAATTTCCATTTTTCCCTCATTATTTCAAAACTAAAAAAAAATTATATATTTAAAATACCAGATAATAAGATAATATCATGCTGATATTGTAGTTATGCAAAACAAGAGGGAGATGCTCATAAAATCAACCGAATAGAATATTATTAACTAAAAATACCTTCACCATCAATGGCAGAAAATGTAAATTTTAATTAACTCTAAAACAGGGAATTTGTTGCAGTGGCTTGTGCGCACAGGAGGAGGAGAGACGGGTGTCGAGGCTGCAGCTGAAGGTCACCTCGCTCGGGCCACACTCGACGGTGGTGACGGCGCAGCTAATGGCAACCTGTGGTGGCTGCAAGAATGAGAGGAAGGTGGTGGGCGGTGGTTCTGCTCGCTAGTGCAGTGGTCGTGCATGGTTGGAGTAGAAAGTGTTGGGGGTGCACGCATGTGGTGGTGGAGCGGGGACTGCCTGTGCTGTTGTTGGAGGAGCGCAGGGGGGTGCGGGCACGTAGTGCAGGAGGGAGCTGGTGGCGGGCACGACTATAGCGGTGGAGAGTGCTTAGTGATGACGAGGGTGCTGAAGGGGCATGTGCGGGCAGAAGGTGCAAGGGTGCAAGGTGCAGTAGCTTCTGGCACGCAAGGGTGTTGAGCACTTGCGGCGTGTGGTGTTTGCGGGTGTGGTGGACTGTGAGTGCGATGCTGGAGGGGGGCTGCGCCTGCGGGTGCCTTGCTAGAGGGGTGCTGAAGGGGTGCGGCGCGGTGGAAGTGCTGGAGAATTGCCTACAGGCAGTGCGGTCGCAACCCTGCGGGCGTGCAAGGGCAGGCGCAGTGCCTGCAGGCACTTGGCTGTGCTTGGTGCAGGCTAGTGTAGCGCTTGCAGTAGAGGCTGTGGCGAGCGGTGGGTGCACAGTGCACACTGTGCTCACAAGGTTCGCCCTCTCCATGGTGGGGAGGGTGGTTATCCCCTCAAGGGGGAGGAAGAAGACCCCAAAGATCAAGATTCTCCTCTCCTTTGCTCTGCCTCCTCTTAACTCCTCTCTTCCACCCTTCAAGGGATTTTCAAAATCCTTTCTAAATATGGCTTCATTTGTTGAGGGAGGGTGGTGGGAGATTAGATGTTTGTGAGGGGGGAGTTGTGGCTGGCCGAACGATGAGGGAGGGATTAAACTGGTTGTTTGTTGGGGAAATTTATTTCCCCCTCCTTATTCTTTCCCAATATCATTCCTGCAATATAAAAACATAAAATCATTACATATTAAGTTATAGAATGCGATAAAATAGATGTAAACTTAAATAATGATGCATGCAAACATTCTATAACTTAATGTAGTTATTAACAAACCTAAAAGGTAAGATTAAAGTTAACTTAGGCGTAACAATAGTTAATTAAAATGTACTCATCAAATACCCCCATGCCTAAGATTTGCTAGTCCCTAGCAAAAATGAAAAATAAGTAATAAGAAGATTTCTTCTATTCTTATTTCAAAAATTTAGAGATCCAGACAAATGTGAAGTGATGACAGCCTAGGTAACATATTCAAGTGAAAGAGCCAATTTGCATTGGGAGTTCGTACTTCACCCTTGGTAAATATTGCTATTGGGATAGGCAACTACTTCCCTCGGGGATAAAGCAGAAGATAATCTGTAATTTGACCCCGACGTTTTGGCTTAGGTAGGAGATATCGAATTGAATGGATTTGTATTTGGTGGCACACACTCATCTGGTGCTACATGTAGCCTAGTACTGCAGACTCTAGATTTCTAGACTATTAGACAAGTCAACTCGGAGAGAGGATAAACACTGTGCTCTCTTGATGTTCCTGGGCACTCACTCTTTTCTTTCTTTTCTTTCTGAGATCACAAATCTCGCCAGATTTAGTAATTGTAGTCACTGTTTGGTGGCCTCACATGGCATCCACATTTCAATTAAAGTCCTAATAACTCTACAACTAAGTTAGTGTCCTCAACCAATATTCGGTCGATCAGAAATACTAAAAGGTAGGTATGGGTCATATTTGGTGGAACGCACTAGATGTTTTGTTGCCTCAGAAACAATGTTACAACAATAAAATATAACCTTGGACTCTTTTCTTTTTCTTTTCTCTCTCTTCTCTTCTTTCTTTTTTTTAATTATTTTATTATTATTTATTCTTCTTGTCTTTCTTTTTTTTTATTTTTTTATTTCTTTTTGTTTTTGTTTCTTTTTCAATCAACACAACACGATACATACTTTTATTTATGAGGCATTATTAGGGATGATGATGGTTAAGAGGAAATTATGTGGCTTATTTGGTGGAAGTGCCTATTCTTGGCACCAGAAAGGAATGGATAGGACAGGCGTATTTCTGACCTTTGACACTATTACCCTCCTTCAGCCGAGGACTCTATGAAGGACGGTCGTAACCATCCACTATAGTCATAGCTTTATTAAGACTCCATCTCTGTGTATCTGCCTTATTTGGTGACTCTCAGGAATTCACACAAAGTACGCACACAGGAACAGAGAGTGAAAACTACGCCTAACTCTGAAGTATCATCATCTACTTATCCAAAACTTAAGAGTCCTTGCACTAGACTTAGCGCACAAATAATCTCTCTACTTTCATCTCACAAATATGAGGTGGATTTACTAGAAGATAGTATGCCTGACTCCCTATCACCTGTCCAAGGGTTCAGTAGACTACAAATGCTTATTGATTTTCCTCAAGGATCCATTACCAAGTCTATGTGCACGTGAAATAAATGTACTGGATTCTAAACTTAAGAAACAATTCAAGAAGAAAAACCTCCAATGACAAAGGTATTCTGCTAGGGACTAACCCATTCAGCTCAAGAAAAGAGAAATTATTATATAGATATATATATATATATATATATATATATATATATATATATATGCTAACCTAAATGTATGAATACTTCCTAAAATGCAAAATGCACCCCCCCATGCCTAAATCCTACAATGTCCTCATTGTAAAATTAAAATAGGGGGAGAAAGGAAAGAAATCACCTGACAACGGTGTTATTCCGACCACTGGGTTGCCTCCCAACAAGCGCTGCATTTTTTGTCAGTAGCCAGACTTAGAAGGGACTTGTAAGTTTGGTTCCAGACAGAAAAGGTTAGGCCCTAAAAATATGCGTAACAGTACAGGCCTTGAAAACAGGTAGCCACGGATGTTGGCAAGCTGATGATGCAATGTAATACCAAATGCCCGCCAGAAGATATGAAAGCGAAAAACTTTGTTGGCTACCTTGGGAGGTCTAGGAATAATAAACGAAATATGAAAAGGGACCTCCCGAAATGGAATAAGTGGAGGATAACAAGGATCCTCCAGAGCAGTATGGGTTTTAAAAATATAGACATTATTAGTTCAAATCCTTGAATGGCGAGAGTAAAAGTACAAGCATCAATCCACACTCGCCATTCTATCCGAGAATGTATTGGCCTGATATGTTCTCCAGAAAGAATGTACATGAGCAGAGTTCTGAGCCAAGGATCAGTTAGGGAATATAAGGGTTATTTGTAGTGTTGGAAGGTAATGCTTAAGTCCAATGATGGCTTAGTCGGTGTCAGGTCCAATTCTAACAATGATTCAGATTGTGTACACTCCTTAACAATTGTAGACAATTTCAGGTTACCCTGCCTAACATTAATGATTGGAGTCATATTTGAATCAAGGGTAGACTCCAAATTACAACTCTTTGATGGTAGGGTCAAAATGTCAGAATCATTATCATTTAGCTCATCCCCGGATTCGTTTGGTTCACTCAAATTTTTGTCGGGGTGTATATGTGATTCATTAAGAGTTGGATCAGTATCCTCAATTATTCCCAAAGGAGGATCAGTCTTAATGTTTTGGAGCAAGCCTATATCACTGAATTTGTTATTCTTCTCGGGGTATAAATTCTCAATTAACGTGTTTTGTCCCCGAGAGTCTCCCATAGACTTCTCACTATTTTGTTTTTCCTCCTCTAATAGCAACTCTTGTTTTGATGGAGGATGACTCTCAAAAGAAGGGAGGAATCTGGATTTCACCATAGTATTTATATCCTTTGAAGGTAAATCCTCAAATAATAAATAATTCCCTTGTGATTCACTCCAGATTTTCAGTCCAGGTTCCTTTATTGGGGCATCCTCATCCTCTGAAATAGACTCTTCATATCCCTGAGACCAACATTGATCTAATTCATCCTCCATTCCCTTAGGGTCACCTTCATTGGGTGCATTTAAATCCTTAGGATATTGAATGGTAGGTGTTGATTCCCTAAGTGGAGGGTCAGGAGTAGGCTCACTAAGGGTAGAATGGGATTCCACCAAATAATCAATAGGGGAAGTGATAGGAACAATACAACCTTGACCTGGGTTGGTAGGGGTAAGGAGAATACTGTCATTGGGGTCAAGGTCTTCAAGAGGTACCATCTTCCCTTGCTTTTGACTCCAATATAGCTCAGGTGGATAATCACTATGATCGTTCTCCTCTAGTGGTCGTGTCTCATTAGGAGAGTCTAAGTGATAGCTACATAAAATTGGATCCCTATTATCATTGGGTTCCTCCGAATTTTTTCATGATCAGGGTCGTATGGGTAGGGATCAGAATTACTGGGAAGCGTGTAGCTAAGTTATCTTATTTCTTTATTTAACTGTTGACTATTCCTCAACATCTCTCCCATGGATTCCATCATTTCTTTTTGTTGTTTTTGCATTTCTATCATAAAAGAGGAGAGGCTACTATTTCAGGTTGGGGAGGATAGCCAATTTTAGGCTCTGGTTGCCTAGGGGTATCGGTCTAACCTCGATACGGAAAATCGTGAAGGGTGGGAGGGTTGGGTGTTTGCATGGAAGTAGGGATTTCAAGGTTGGAAAATCCCGCTCCTAGGCTCTGCTCAAAAGTGGGAGTTATCAAGCTAGTACTCCTAGGATAAGAATAAGAATGATCCCATGAATTGTCAATGTACCCATCAAAGGATGGATACGCTCGGGACATGGGATCTTGATTAAAAGATGGGAAGTATTGACTCTGATAATCAAAATGATAGGAATAAGGGTGATCCATTTCTTTAAGCAAAACAGTTTTAACTCTTTTAGTATTTAAAAGAATTCAGAATACAAGCAGAAACTTCCTAGAGAGTTATACTATCAAAGCAAATGCAAATTCAATGGGATCTGTTTTTAGTAGATTGTAGGTCTTAGAATTAAATGTTCAGTTGGTGGTCAAACAAGTTTTGCAAAAATTACGCTTCCTAGGCCAACCTTCGCTGGTGCCTATAACCTACTCGCAAGGGATGGAAGTCTCGAATCGAGCCCACACACGAGGAACCGAAGTAACTTGGTGGATAGGCTTGTTGATTTCCGACTAACTTCCCTTGTGGTGCAAAAGAGGAGAGGTAGAAATTTATCTAGTGACCTTATGTGTGAGGCACATAGTGTCTCAAGTGTGCAAACATACGATCGTGTTTTGATTTTTGAAATTACGCAAACAGGATCCTTTTGCACACAATTTTCAGTCACAGATTTTAAAGTCCAACCTCTTAGAAGTCCCAATTTTTAAAGTGACCACTGAATTAATTTGATTCAAGCACTTTAGTGGTCTTAGATTTAGGTTCAATGCATATGCATGGCAGGTAATTGATGCTCAAGAGAAGACGTACCTTACTTCAGCTTTCTTTGTGCAATGTATGCAATGCAGTAAAAATAAACTAGATGCTGCTCATTTAGTCCTAGATGGTCATCTTATAGATATGCAGCTTCTAGTAGGCAGTTTGATTTTCTTTTTTAATAATAATAATAAACAAACAGACCTAATCTAACTAACTAACCGAAATGCAGTTCAAACAATGCAAATAATCCTATAATCTAAATAAATGGGAACATGCTCTCGAAAATACGCTCCTGCATACAGGAGTGATAAGAAATAAAGAAGCATGGGGAACACGTTCCCAAAAATACCCGACAAGGGTCCAAAAGACAATAATTAAATTCTAATGTCTAAACTAAATCTAAACTAAGCTCTACTGACTAAATCAGAAATAGGCTTCTCCGTAAGCCTAAGTGCGTGGGATCAAATCCCACGTGTTCCTGTTGCTGGCCTCCAGGTGGCGTCAAGGTCCACCAAAAAGATTGTCTCCACCATGCACGCCCATCACGTTCGTCGTTCGAATCATGCACACAAAGAGAACCAATGTTAATAATTCAGAAAAGCTTTTAAAATAGCATCAAAATAATATAAAATTCCCAAAAAAATTAGTAGGCGTGTTTCCTCCCCAGCAACGGTGCCATTTGATAAGTCAATTTTCCGCTTTCGATTAAGTTTCGCAAATGAAATAACGCGTTGTTGTAGTATTTAAGTGGTGAAAAAATCGACTAATCAACAATTAAAATAACCACTCGTAGAAGAGCGGGTCGTGTCCATAGGGAGGCAATTACCTATTTAAGCTTGCACCGGTTAAAAACATATGTTCATGATTAGTTTCATCAAGAAATCGGATCAAAATCAGTTTTTAATTAAGATAATAAGATAATATCATGCTGATATTGTAGTTATGCAAAAAAAGAGGGAGATGCTCATAAAATCAACCGAATAGAATATTATTAACTAAAAATACCTTCGCCATCAATGGCATAAAATGTAAATTTTAATTAACTTTAAAATAGGGGATTTGTTGCAGTGGCTTGTACGCATAGGAGGAGGAGAGACGGGTGTCGAGGCTGCAGCTGAAGGTCACCCCTCTCGGGCCGCACTCGACGGTGGCGACGGCGCAGCTAATGGCAGCCTGTGGTGGCTGCAAGAAGGAGAGGAAGGTGGCGGGCGGTGGTTCTGCTCGCTAGTGCGGAGGTTGTGCGCAGTTGGAGCAGAAAGTGTTGGGGGTGCACGCATGTGGTGGTGGAGAGGGGACTACCTGTGCTGCTGCTAGAGGAGCGTAAGGGGGTGTGGGTTCGCAGTGCAGGAGGGCACTGGAGGCAGGCGCGATTGTAGCGGTGGAGAGAGCACGGTGATGGCGAAGGCGCTGAAGGGGTGCGTGCGGGTAGAAGGCCCAAGGGCGCGAGGTGTTGTAGCTTCTGGCACACAAGGGCGCTGAGAGCCTGTGGGGCACGGTGTCTACGGGCTTGGTGGACTGCAGGTGCGACGCTGGAGGGGGGGCTGCGCCTGCGGGCGCCTGGCTAGAGGGGTGCTGAAGGGGTGCGGTGCAGTGGAAGTGCTAGAGAACTGCCTGCAGGAAGTGCGATCGCAACCCTGCGGGCGTGCAAGGGCAGGCACAGTGCCTGCAGGCACTTGGCTGTGCTTGGTGCAGGCTGGTGTAGCGCTTGCAGTAGAGGCTGTGGCGGGCGGTGGGTGCAGAGTGCACGTAGTGCTCATAAGGTTCGCCCTCTCCATGGTGGGGATGGTGGATATCCCCTCAAGGGGGAGGAAGAAGACCCAGAAGATCAAGATCCTCCTCTCCTTTGCTCTGCCTCCTCTTAACTCCTCTCTTCCACCCTTCAAGGGATTTTCAAAATCCTTTCTAAATATGGCTTCATTTGTTGAGGGAGGGCAGCGGGAGATTAGATGTTTGTGAAGGAGGAGTTGTGGCTGGTCGGAGGATGAGGGAGGGATTAAACCGGCTGTTTGTTGGGGAAATTTATTCCCCCTCCTTGTTCTTTCCCAGTATCATTCCTGAAACATAAAAACATAAAATCATTACATATTAAGTTATAGAATGTGATAAAATAGATGTAAACTTAAATAATGATGCATGCAAATATTCTATAACTTAATGTAGTTATTAACAAACCTAAAAGGTAAGATTAAAGTTAACTTAAGCATAACAATAGTCCATTAAAATGGACTCATCAATACCAAGAAGAAAGTTGAGATTTATTTTCTAAGCAAGAGAATTGAATTGCAAATTTGTCTTCTTGGACGACCCTAAATACTCCGTTATCTAGGAATATAAATTTAAAAGCGTATGCGATTTGGCTTGTTACAACGACTTAAAAACCCACTTTTACAAATCATGCCAAATTTCGCATCAACCATGTATGGCCACGATGGCCTCACTTTGATGCACTTAGTCACTTAGGGTTACAGGTACATGGTTAGATTTACGTTGAGTCATATTAGGTTTCGCTTTTCAAAACAAAAATCAAAAACACAGAAATCACAAAATACGAAAAGACCAAAAGATTAGGTTGGGTTAGAAAAGTGGATCTAAATATAAAGCTCATTTTTCACGCCTCCCAAAGATGAACGACCGTGACTCAAGTTATAAAGAAGAAAAATCTCTACACGAGTTTCTTTAAAACAAGTATTTTTGATCGAGGGTTTAGTGCAACTATACTACAAGTCGACAACGTATTTCAAAACACACCAAAATTACTTTGTCAAATGGCGTCGTTGCCAAGGAGGCAACAGGCGAGATTTTAGATTTGGATTTGCTTAACATCTTTGTGTTTGGATTGTAGGTCAAGACAAGGATCTACACACGCATCAACCCGTGGTGAAGTTCATAGGTATCATTCTTCATCCTCTATGTTGTTGCTTTCTTAGGTTTGAAGAAAAAAAATATATATATATAAAAAATTCAAATTCAAATTTTCAGATTTGAATTAAAAAAAAGAAATCTTTGCTAGGTGCATATTTGACTTGGAAACTACCTAAAATACAACTAACTCTATATTTAGAAACCTGGCCTAAAATTGATTTTGACTTTCAAAAATTAATTGCTGCCAAATTTGGAATTCAAAAATTTTGAGATTCGATCCGTTATTAGGGTTTCAAACCAGCTTTCTAACACAATATTTTATTTGGAAAATTTGCACTATACAAATTTTAAAAATTTGCACAATGGAAGGGGTGAGAATAGTTCGCACATTATTTTTACCTAACTTTAAACATTAATTATGATATCTATATAAATCAGATTGATTTGAAATTTACGATGTTAGAAATTCACTAAAATCTAGTTTCTAATATATGTTTTCAAGAATTTTTGGATCTTCTTTGGTATTGTTTCAAACTAAATTACTCACAGGGGCTCCATCTAGCCTGTTTGACCCCTGACACAAAAATTTGTGAAAAATTGTATGAAATAGTAAAAATCTTCAAAAAAATACTCCTTGAATTTATTATTGAAAAAGGAAAATCTCTATCAAATTTCATCTTATTTGGCTTTCTTTACTGATCTGAGGAGTGATTTCAAGCCAGAATAGGGTTAGACTGTAGGTATTTAGAAGAGCATAACCCCTAAGACATAAAATTTAGGGTTTAATTATTTTATGGAGACCTAAACTGACTTGACTCAACGTAGTTGCCTAGAAGGTGAGGTTGATTTCTTGATTGACCTCCTCACCTACCTAAATTAAACTGATTTACATTTCAACTAAGGCAACCATTTAGTTCTATTTCACTTAGTAGCAGTGCATTGGGACCATTATTTTCTCTGATTGAGTCAGATCACTTCTACCTTGTTGGACTTAAAATCATCATATAGACCTATCTGATATTAGGGTTGCCGCACTAAGGTAGAGCACATTTTCATTCCATACTTAAGGGAAATTCATAAAACAAATTGGGACTTGTAAAACCTGTTGTGTGCTTCACTAAAACCTTGTTTGAATTTACTTAAACAAGGAAACCCTAAAAGAAATTAATACAAGCACTTGAACCATAAAAGCCACTACACCAATTAAAGCTTGTATTGCAAACCCTTTGTCTGTGTACTTCACACTGTTAAATTTGATTTTAAGGGCAACACCCCCATAACGCCCAATCACATTCCAAGAGCACTTCAAGCCCAAGCCTAAAACTAAGTAGACGTGCCCTAGGCAGGACTAACTTACTTGGTAATCGAAGTTTAATTGGGTGAAAATCAAGGCCTTGCCTATTTGGACCAACTGGTGACACAAAAGGTCAGTGCGGTAACCACGTTAACCTCTAGTGGTGTCCTACCGTGCGGGGTGTTCTAGGGGGTCCCACCCTTCTGGCCAGCCAAGTAATTCAAGGGTTGGTTTAACCCAAGTCCATTTCAGGGTGCTAGGTTTAGGTCCATTTTGGGTATACAATTTAGGGCTAGCTTGTTTGCTTGTTTTAGGCATTCTCTCATCTTTCTTCCTAGGCCTTTGCCTTAATTTCACCAACCCCTTGTAGCTGGTTGTGTCTTCCTAAGGAAGACCCTCTCTTATCTCCATTCTCTTCTTTTCTCGAATATCCATGAACCCATATCATCCTTTTGACCCTCAAGGTCCTCCATCGCCTGACCCAACCATGATTTCGACTCCACCTGGTTAGGGACTCATAGTCAGTTGGGATATGATTATTCTCATACTCCTTAGCCCCCAACTTATTTAGAACCTGAACCTCATGGATCTGACCCTTATCTAGATCAAAACCAATTAAAGGCCATAGTTGCTGAATTCCAGGAGTTTAACAAGAGCTGAGAGGATCAACGTGCCAAGCTCCTGGAACAAATTAGACAATGCCAGGCACAATCTTAATCATATCACTCCTAGAAACAAGAGACCTGGAATAACCAACCCAGTGGATCAGGTGAGCCATATTTTGGATCCACTAGCTACTCTACTGACTCTTGCTACCTTGGGGAGGCATCCTGGACTCAGCCAATCCAGAAGGCACCTTTGGACCTACTTCATGATTTGGGTAGATCACTTAGGGAATGTACCATTTCTGATACACTAGACTCGATGATATATCACTAAAGAATTGGAATAATGGATCACAAGTACAGGGCCACACATCAGGTTCTCAATCAACTCCCTCTATAGTTAGCCCCACTCAGGGTAATACACATTTTGATTTGTATCGTGATTCGTATAACCCAGAGTGGAGAGACAATCCTGATCTTTCATGGCCTTCACAGAGAAAAAATCAAACTCAAGATCAATCTAGGCTAGCCTAGTACTCTACTCAATCCACTTTAGGGCAATCATCTAGTCCAACCAAATCCACAACCACCCTTGAGGATATCATGAACCTTTTGTTGGACTTTGACAAGAAAAATGAAGAAAGGCTGACTAATTTGGAAAATCAAGTGAAATTTCAAGGGGATCAAATCAAGAGACTTGAAGAATCATTCTATCCTTGAATGCATGCTCCTCTTCATCCCTATTCTCCACCTATTCCTCTGACCCCTCCAATTTATCACATGTGCCATTAAGCAGGTGCCAATTCTTTGGCCTCTAAAAGAAAGAGAAAAGCTAGGAGCCCACCCAAATGATCTAATTTAGGCTCAACCGAAAATCTTAAGACCAAACCTACATCTAGCTCTGACTTAGACTCTAGGGACAAAAAGAAGAAAAAGGCTCCTGAAGTTGATTTGACTTATTTACCCTTTCCTAGGGCCTTAAAGAAAGAGTCACAGGAAAAGAGAAAGACTTGCACACTTAAAGAGACGATTTTATTTGCTAACATAAGTGCATTTGTTTCTGGCACTCTACCACCCAAAAAGACCGACCCTAGAAAAGATTTCATATTTTGTGCCATCAAGGGATTCACCTTCAATAGAGCCCTTGTGGATCTAGGGTCTTCCATCAGCTTGATCCCTACTGCCCTTTTTGACCGCACTAGACTTGGAGATCTACACCACACACCTGTCACCATTAAAATAGTAGATGGCTCCATCAACACACCTAAGGGGGTAGTTCATGATGTTATCATTAAAATGCAAGGTCTTAGCTTTCTAGTTGATTTTATTATTTTGGACATGGATATACCACAGAAGCTAAGTGATTCACCCATTATTCTGGATCACCCTTTCTTGGCTATGGCCAATGCACGGATTGATTGTTACTCAGGATGTATGGAAATGAGTTGCAGCAATGAGAAGATTCAATTTGATATTTATGTAACCACTAAGAAACAAAGTCAGGGTATTTTTTGGATGATACGGAAAGTGATTCGGAGGGTAATTCAAAAGAAAGCATGGTAATTGACACCTGGGTAGGACCATATGACCCGAATCAAGAATCTACTAAATCACAAGAGTCACCCTTAGTACAGGATCAAATCTTTGATAACATGGTTGACTATCTTGACCAACCTAGCCCAATTCAAACCCTTGCCCCTTGCAATGAATTCCAGATTACTCAATTGATCAAAATGGTTCATGAAATAAAAGAAGCTAGTGTGAGAGAATATGATGATATAAGAAAAGAGCTTCATAAAATCTAGGACGAGCAACAAAAATCAGAAATGTTTGAATTTGGGTTGGGTGTGCCACAACATATTTGTGATTTTGAGGTGGTCATTGAGGATTCTGTAGATCAGACACCCAAGGTGGATGATATTGATGTTCCTATTGAAGTTGAGGAGGGAGACTCATTTGATGATCTGGATCTTGATTTAGGGCCTGAATATCAATCATTTCATTTTGAGGAACCAAGCATTATTGAGTTTGAATATGATTTTGTTGTATTTGAGGATACCCATGTAGACATTGATGAATTGATTCAAATGATCACATACACGGAGCAACAAAATCAAAAACACTTTAATGGCTCCTCAATCAATCATTCAACCTAGTCCACCTTCATGGAGGGACTTACTACCAAATCTAATGCCCAATTCCATCTAAGTGAGGAGGAAATAATTGCCTATGGAAAAGATATTCAAGAGATTGAAAAATTATTGGGGAGTACATATGATGAGTTATCTGAGGAAGCTAAAAATTTGCTGAATCATGTGATAATTGGGAATTGGAATTGAATAATTTGGAAGAGGAGAAAGAAAGAGATGATACTCAGGAAGAAACATCTTTGGTAGAGACAGAGATTGATCATTGGGCCTTGATTTCCATATCTGACCACACCACTTGGGTCATGCCTTCCATTCATCACCATTATCAAGACCCATATGATTTTTCCCCAGATGACTTTGCTCATACCCCAACCACCCACATTCTCCATCACCTCTTAGGGATGCCATCATCTTCATTTCTTCCCGGCACCCATATTTATCTATCTTTTTACTATAGCACTTGGCTGCAGATAATCCCAAGCCCCATCTACATATTTTTTCGATTATTTGGGCTCAGAATTCATGGCCAGCTAGTTCACATTTGTAGTCCATTTTTGGCAAAGGAGATTAAAATTCTTATCATTTTACTCGCCATTCTCAATACTATATTGACATGTCCTTTTTGAGTTTACGCTCAGCTGGAGGCATTAATCTCAGCACTTATATATAGCATATTTTGTTTGGCATATTTTCCTGTATATTTATTTTACTTCTTAGGTGTTGGAATAAGCGGAACGAAAAATTCAGGAGTTATTCCAGGTGATTTCTACCCATTTACTCCCTGTCTTAATTTATTTTTCATTATATTCGTGCATGAGGACATGCAAGAAAGTAGGCATAAGGGGGTAGTATATGTAAATTGAAAATTTTTCTGCCAACACCTAGGAAAAACCTTTCATACATCATGCTAATAGCACTTTAGGGTCCTTAAATTAAGAACAACCAACTCCACCTCCATTGTTTGCATTGGAACTAGAAATCATTCGCAACAACCACTTCCAACTCATCCACTCACCTTTTTGTTCTAAATTTAGGGTCGGGCTAAATGTAACCCTCATTAGGGAAATCATCTAAGTGCAACTTTGAAAGGTTATACATAGCATTTATATATACATAGTCATGCCTTAATTTTTATCAAGAGGATGCATTAGGGATTCTATTCTTAAGTTGATTCTGAATCTAGAATCTAGTACAATGCTTACACTTGCACGTAGATTTTGCAATCGATTCACTGTGAAGACTGATAAATGTCTTTAGTTTGTCGAAAAGAAGTAGTGCTTCTTTTCCTGAACCCCTGGATAGTGTTTAGGGAGTCAGGAGAATCTTCTAAAATCCACCAAATAGCGTGAGATGAGAATAGAGTGTTATTGGTGCTCTAAGATTAGTGCAAGGAATCTAGAATTCTGGATACTTGAGTGATGATACTCGGAGTTAGGCATAGTTTCACTCTCAATTCCCGTGTACAACTAATTGTGTGAATTTTAAGAGCCACCAACTAAGGCAAATACGTGGTGAGCGAGTTCTAATAAAACTAGGACTATGGTGGATGGTTAATTACAACCATTCTTTACGAAATTTTCGGCTGAAGGAGGGTATTGATGTCAATGTCAGAAATATGCTATCCTATCCATCTCTTCCCGATCCTGAGAGTACACACTTTCACCAAATAAGCCAACCAATATCCTCTTGAACAACACTAATCCCTAATAATGTCTCCTGAATAAAATTTGCATATGTCATATGTTATATTGAGTTGTGCGAAAAAATTTTATATAGGAAAAAAATTTTTAGAAAATGAGTAGAAAACAAAGAGAGAAAGAAAGAAAGAAAAAGAATATATATAGAAAAAAAAAGAAGAAAAAAAGAATTTTTTTTATAGAAAAAGAAGAAAAATTGTGATGAGTTTATGAATGTTTTTGTGTATATTTCAATTACATTGAGGCAGCATTACCCACCACATTTGCGATCAACCAAATATGGCCTTAACCTACCTTTTTTATATTCCTGACCGCCTGAATACTGGCTGAGGAATTCTGACTTAGTGCTAGGGTTATTGGAACACTATTAAAGTGTTAATGCCATGCAAGACCACCAAATATAGATTATATGTATAAAGCTGGTGAGATTGTGAGCTCAAAAAAAAAAAAGAAAAAAAAGAGAAAAAAAAGAAAAAAAATAAGAGAAAAGAAAAGAAAAAGAGACAGTGAATACAACGGAACCAAAGAGAGCATAGTTTTTCTTGCTTTTCTCTATGTTAATTCACTTAATAATTTGGGAATCTAGATTGTGTAGTATTAAACTCTATGTAGCACCAAATGAGAGTGAGCTACTAAATACACACCTATTTGCCTTAGACATTCTCTACCTAAGCTAAAAGCCAGGGTAGAAATCATAGAATATCTTGGATACCTGAGGGAAGAAGTTTTCATATCCTGTTAGTATTTTACCAGGGCTCAAGTATAGGTTTTAGAGGTGAATCGACTTTTCACTCGAATCTGTTGAATAAGCTACATATGCTACACTTTCACAATTGTTTGGACTTCTAGATTTCTAGATGAAACAAAAAGAAAAAAATCATTAGTCAAACTCTTTGATAAAAAGAATAAACAGTCCTTTAGGGACCAAACTTGTAAATAACATAGCCATACCCTTGGTCTTGCATTTGCTAGGGACTAGTAAAGTTTAGGCTTGGGGGTATGATTGTGCAGCAATCATAGGTCCTAATCAGCCTAAATAATGTTTGAACCTAGCTTAATTTATAAATATTGCATTCATATCATGCATATCATTCATTGCATCATTTTATATAGAATAAGATGAGATATCTTGCTATTTAATGTTTTTGTTGCTATTTGCAGGTGATAAAGTAATTCAGGATGTGAGATAGAGTGGAATAAGGTAATAACGAGAGAAGAAGATTGATCTAGACATGAGGAGTGAGGAGGATAGCCTTATCCCTACCATTAAAAACCCTAGGATAGCCTTCCTAAACCCAAAACCACTTCCATTAGGACATCTTGGCCTTAGAACCTAAGACATGGATAGCACTATCCATGTTCTTATCCACCTTATCCCTCTCCCAAACACTTAGGAATGAAAACCTACCTTAGAAAACCCAAAATCCACTCTCTAGCACCTTTCTGGATGTCTAGATATTAGGTTGACGTCTGATTTCTGTAGAAAATCAATCCAGGAAGCCAAAACGTGTGCTGACACAAAATTGGACATTCAATTTATTATCCAGACATCTAACTTTGGACTTTAAGATGTTTGATATGTTCCCTGAACATGTAATACTGTTCTCTAGTTCCTATTTTGGGTGTTAGAAGACTGAGCTTGCCTCTGTGACCTAAAAATGCTACCATTGATAGGGCCTTTCAAGGAGAGTTTAGATACACTTCGTTGTAGTAAAATCTCCTCAATAGCTCTTTCAACAAATACAATTTATAACTTGAATATCTAGAAATGAAGTCCGAGGTCGAACACAGGGAGCAAATATTGCATTCACGTGCTAATCTCAATCAAAATATAAATGAGCACAAGAAATTAAACACAAAAGAGATATTCAATGAATAATAACCTGCCACATTAAATATTCAATGAAGTTCAATGTATCTCAAGAATATGAGGACAAAAAGATAAGAGGATAAAAAAAAATGGTGATTTGAATCACCACTTATATCCTCCTTAAGTTAAGCATGCATCCAACTATCAATAATATCAAATAAACCAATAGTAGCGTGAATGTTACAGTAATCAGATGTCTCTTTAGAAAATCAGATGACTTAAATGTCATTGCTATAGTGCTCTGTAAAGAGCCTTTTCTCTTCTTCTCTTGCTCAACTCTCCTTTCCTTTCTTCTTCTTCTTCTTCTCATCAAGTCTTCTTCTTCTTTCTTCCTTCAGCACCTTCTCTTTCTTTCAAGCCTTCCTTAAGGCCTCTCCTTCCTTTCCTTCTCACACGTGAGGGGAGCCAAGGCCTTTAGCTTCTTCTTTATAGAGTCTTCTTCTCTTCTCCTTCTTCTTTCTCAGTGACTAAGTGTTGCGCAATGCCTGCAGGAGCAAAACCCACCCCTCCCCTGCTCTCTCTCTCTCTTTCCTGCCTCTTCTCTTCTCTCAAACATAAGCTAATCAGGTATACAGGCATGCACAGTAACTGGGTCCAGGGCTGTGTGTGTGGTGTCACAGCTGAGGAGTGAAGGGTTAGGCGAGTCGGGTGTGCGGGTGAAGGGGACCTCTCCCCTAGTGTCTGAGGCGATAAGCCTTAGGCACAAAATTAATTTATGTGCTATCAGGTGCTCTTCTCCCACAGATGTGGGGCTAAACCCACAAGCTTCCTTGCTTGCAGTTGCAGCTGTGAGGATCTCCTAATCGAGGTAGCAGGAGTGGATGTGGTCTTCAATTGACCACCTGGGAGGATGCTTGGAACGAATCCGATTCTTCTGGGTGTGTTGTCTGGAAGCTACGCGGCCGGAGGATTGAAAATGAGGCTGGAGATGATGGCGGCAGTGACAGCGGATGGTGAGACTTGAAATAAAGCATACAAGCTCAAAAGCCCTAATTAGAAGGTCCAGGAGCTTCATCGAAGGATGGCGAATGTGGTCGTGTGCTTCATGTGGAGTGGGAGTGCACGAGGTGGTCGGATGGAGGTGAGAAGGTAGTGCGGATGATGGGTTGTTCGGTAGGTTGTTTGGGTGGATGGAATGGAAAAATAGGAGAAGGTTTTTGGTCGTGGTCGAACGGCAGAGCTTTTAGGATTGTTGGCAAGGTGTGTGGTGCAGTGGAGTGATAGGAAGACCTCACTAGAGGTGCGGTCGGAGGTGAGGGAGATGACGGTGATCGGCGTGTCGAGGGCTGTTTTTGGGTTTTCAATAGAAGGAATTAACCTAAGGATCTTAGGGAACCTAACTAACCCTAAATCCACTAGATGAAAGGGAGGATTCCGACATCGGTGGTACGCCGAACATGGGGAAGAAGAATACTCCGGTGGTAGAAGCAGTGACGATGAAGAGGCGTAGGCAGCGGTCGCTGGTATTGCGACGCGCGGAAGAGGGTGAGGAAGAAGAATCCACCTGCTATAGTCTGTGAGGGTGGAAAAGGAAGATGGTCGGAGAAGGTTGCCAGAGCTCATGAAGCATTTGACCGGAGAGAAGGGAAGAAGGAGGTATTCCTGCCAAAAGCCAAGCTAAGGATGATAGTTTGTCCTCAGGGGTCCTTATATAGGCCTCAAAGGAGCTTTCCAAGCTTTGAAACCAAGCTTGGAAGCTTCGAAGCTTCGTGAAATAGGAGACCCGAACCTTCAAAAGGTTTGCACAAGCCTTTGAGTAGGATTCAGAGCCTCATGTGCAGCTCAATTAGAAGGCAATTACATCAAGAATCCCCCTTTCTAATTTGGAAGAGATCTGCCAATCAATTAGGGAGAAATCCCTATTTGAAAGTCATCGGAGTAGGAGTTCCTCCATGATAATGGCAGAGGGACCTGATAGCAAAGAAGATGACAAACTTAGGGACCCATTTGTAAGGAATTCAAAATGCTAGGGGTGCGTGTGTGAGAGAAAGAGTCAGATTGGATTGAAATGCAAACTAGGTTAAGATGATATCTGATTGGGCACAAATTTTGGTACAAGCCTAATTTGGACCTAAGAAATCTGATGGTGAAGTTATATTTTGGTTTTGAGCAAGTTTGATAGGGTAAATTATGAAGAGAAACCCAAATTAGGGTAACTTCCTATCTGAGACTCTTTTAGGTCAAAATGAGTTCAAATGGTCAAATCAAGGATGCCAAACCTTAGAGAATATTTTTATATGATTTTTAGAAGGTTTAGATGAATTTTATTTTGATCAAAACCTCAGTTAATTAAGCGGGTCTTAAATTAGGGTTTCAGATGTCCATTAATTCTTGAAATGTGTGAAAACTTGTTTCTTTCTGCACAGATCCTCATATTAGACATTTATCAGCATTTGACCTTTAATAAACCCTTGGGAAACCTCGTGATTACTCTACATTTAGGTTATATTGTCAAAATTACAGATTTGCCTCTATTTTAATACATTTCTCTCAGAATGAATATGTAGTGAATTACGGCTCTTCGGTGGTTATATAGGAGCATTTATCAATGGATTATGACTAATTAAAGCTCGATATAGCAGATGATGACGTTATCATCATACCCCCATCCCTATCTTTTGCTAGTCCCTTAGCAAAATCTTATGAAAAGAACTATAGTTCTAGACCATGCTTTGAAGTTCAGAGTCCTAATTTATTCTTCTCTTTAGAAATTAGGTTAGAATGCTAATAGTAGGCCTAGAGGTACGCGAGTACCAACCAAGATCCTAACTTGACTAGCTTTAGCCTCATTCTACTGTGAAGGTTTCTAAGGCCCATAGAAACTATCCTAAGGTTTGTTGGACCCAGCAGTTAAAGCATCTGTGCTTGTAACATGGTTTGTCTAGGTTCAGTTTGCAATGCGTTTTTGTAAGAGGGATAGAAGAATTTTTTTGCATTTTTGGAGAGTTTTCTCTCTCTATTTTTTTCTTTATTTCTAGCTTCAGATTTGCTCAAAAACACGATCTATATCGGATTCCTAGTTCCCACCATCAATCCTCGTAGAGTCCTTGGCAATTGATGCTTCGAGATAGCACCGTCCATGGAAACCCCCATAACCTTGGCTTTCGAAGCTTCGGGCTAGTGCTCTGCCCATGGAGTTCTGTAGATAAACTCAGGCCTTGGCAATTGACATTTCAGGGTGATCTCGCCCATGGCACCTGAATCATCACAGGGTGCTTTCATGCCCCCAGTAGGATATTTAGATATCCTAGGAGACAAGCATCGAGGAGATGGTATGTTATTGTGCATCTTTAAGGAGAATTTCCCACCTCTCCATGCTGGGAACTCATCCAAATCAACTTGTGCTTATAAGCCGCTCCTAATCTAGGTAGCTTTTTTAGAACAGAATAAATGCTTTTGTGTGATTTTGATTGTTAAGCGCACTGAATCAGACTTGTGTGTGGATTAGGGTGCTTAGGTTACAGAGTCTCGCAAACTAGAGGTCAGTTAACGGGGTCGAATAATCCCTAAGCCTTAGACCTAATACATAAGCTTCACATTTTCCTCAACCTCTTGACGATTATCTGGATCTTAACGGATACATAAATTTTTAAGCCTAAAAACAAGCCCAACAGGCCTAAGATCAGCACTCATACTAATCTTCGTGTCTCTTTAGTACTTTTTGAGTTTATTTTCTTCTTTCTTTTGATTTGGTCTAGAACTTTAAGTAGATTCCACAATCATTTACTATGACTAACACTTTTTGTTTCAAAGTGTGGCTCCTTTTTGATATTTAAATCACCTCCTCTTTTCCTCAAAATGATTTGAAATGAAGCTCACAAAATTTTCCTCCCCTTTCCATTTTTTTGTTCTTTTTCAAATCTTTTATTTTTTTTTGGTTTTTCGACTATGTGTAATTTTTTTTTGAGAACTCCTTAGAAACTTGATTTTTATGTGTTTGCACTTTAACACCCCCTATGCCTAGGTTTTGCAATGTTCTCATTGTAAACTGGAGTGTATGAAATTAGCTTGGTTCATGAGTTAGAATAGGGTCAACGAGTGGGTGAACGGGTTGGGATGACTGTTGCAGACTATTTCAAGCTTTGATACAAATACCAAAGGTAAAGTTGGCTGTTCTAACTCGAAACTCTAAGTGTAGTAGACGTGAAGCTCAAAAGGATAATCAGAATGACCTTGGATTTTTGGAATGAAGGGTTACCTCCCGTTAAGCGATAAATTCAATGCCTACAACCAAGCAGAAGATGGTCATGGAGAAGGAGTGGTCAAATCAACAAAATTTTGTAGAACAAGCACCTTGATTAATAGCTTGGTTGGTTCAACCAAGTGCTTGTTTAGATTAACAGGCTGATGATGCAGCCTAAACCCAATTAGTCTGGTGGGTTGATGGATGTGGATAAGTAGATGTGGTGCCCAATAGGTATTTTGTGACTCAGAAAGATATGGCAGTGTGAATTGCGGGTTTGGCTGATTCCAGTCAGCCTGGTCAGAGTAGGGATCCTCGAAAGGAAAAGGTCAATGGAGGATGTAGGGACCCTACAAGAGTGGTCAGAAAAGGGTAGGACATGATTTGCATTCTGATCAATGTCTGAAACTCGATGAAAAGATGGAGAAGAATCATGTGCGACCAGATCATAGAGAAGAGAATCAGAGTAGAAATTGATTCTGATGGTAGGTCTGGGTTGGAATTAGATTTGAGAAGGTTCTGTAGAAGAGGTGCCATCATGGAGATTCGAATCATTGACCTTAGCGTTAGAATCAAATGAGGGGTCATGGTCGCTGAGGTCGTAAACTGGTTTGGAGTCATTAAGAAACAACATTTCTCCAAAATCAGAGTAGGATTCAAAATCGTCGGAGAACTTGCGAAGATCATGTTCTAAACTCGATTTTAGATCAGTGGTTCCACCATAGAAAGGATAAAGATATGTAGAAGCAACAGCCTGACTTGGATCTAACCTAGTTTTAGATTTCGAGCTTAAAAAGGTGTTCTTATTAAGCATGGGTTTAGATTCTTGGCTCCTAGGGTAGAGCCAATCGATTCCCAACTCCTCCAACTCCTTGGTTTCTGTATCATAAATCGGTGTGACTTTCTAGAAATCAATTTGTGTCTTAAAGGAGGTTAGAGAGGTGTATTCATCAAATATAGGCCCAAAATTGTAATTCAGATTCGAAATCTGTACTTCATCACATGGGGCCTCATAATTATCCCAATTAGGCTCAGATCTAGATTCTAAGTCAAAGGTAGGCATTGGGTCACTAAAATCTAGGCTGGGCTCTACAAGGATGTTAGAATTGCTCTTAAGAGTCATCTTATCAAAATAAGTGGTGGAATTTACACCCTTGAGAGGTTCTGTTTTAAGCTCATCATTATAGGTGTCGGGGAAATTTAAACTCGATGGACCAGCTTCTTGGTTTTTTAGGGTCAATTCAGAATTGGGAACGCTTTCATTTGGATCCTCCCAACCCTCATCATGATCAGGTATGTTAATTATTATGAAATTTGAATCTGAATTCATTTGGGTTGGGGGTCCACAACAACCTTGATCATCAAACCTGGGATTTGGGAAATTACGTAGATCACTAGAATCACTCCAAGATGTCTTATTGACTTTTGACAAATATTTTTGATCAATGGTTCTATGTAACTTATTCAGCAATTCTCCCCATTTTTCTAAAAAATTCTGGAGTTCTTCCGAAAATGAAGGATTTGACCAATATTGCAGACAATCATTGTTGTGTAATTTCACCAATTCAATGTGTACTACTAAGTGATCATCCTGGGTTGAACCGTGGTTTATTCATGTCCATATTATCTCCATATGGTTCAAAATGTGGTTCATTGTTTTCTTGAATTTATCCTAAATGCCCCTATTGAAATATTCCTTATGGTGTCTATAAGCATCCTCAATCATCTTATCCTTGATAGTCATTTGGGACACAGGTTTTCTAATCACTTTTCCGAACATGTTAGGTTGCATTTTTGAATCAAGTGGTGGAATCAAGATGTAGAATCAAGCTCAAGATTTGATTGAAGTTGATCAGATTTGAAAGAGATTCCTAAGAAGATATAATAAGGCCCCTTAGGTTAAAAAGCTAAGGACCTTCTAGTGTGTGTGCTCTAGAGAAAAGATGAGGGACTGGATATGAATTGGACCCAATCAAGACACTCAAAGATTTTTGGATGACTAAGGTTGTTTTGAGATGGATGATACCTTTGAATAAAAAATCCATACACTCAAGAAATACCTGGGCAGCCAGGAAGAGAGAGCCCCATAAAGACTCCTACACGGTAGAGTGTCCCCACAAGTTACAGGGTTTCCCCCACCAGACCTTCCTTGTCACTGCGATTCCAAGTAGACTGGAATGTACGAACTTAAGACCTTAAGTCTACCAATTTTAACCTAGTTTTTGCCTTGAATTTCACTTGATTAGAAGTTGATTTGACTTATGACCTAACTTAGGGGTTGGTTGGCCCACAATGTAGACCAACTTCACCTGACCTACCCTAAAAGATGAGAATGAACTCAGGGTCAAGACCTAAAGACCAACCTGATTTGACTCTCAGGTTATTAGGTCCAAGATTTTTAAGGTTTAAGTGAATCTTAGAGCCTAATTTTAGGGTTCTTCTTGATTAGATCCTTTCAAGCAGGGGCTTGGGTAGCACACAACTGCAGGAGGGTTAATTTCCTTTAATTTAGAAAAATGTGAACCAGCACTTCAAACCCTAGTGTTGAAAACCCTAATTGGCTCTTGATGTAGACACAATTATTGAGGATAAAATGCCTATTCATGCATGTTCCTAGGCTTAGATTTGCATTTCATGTTATAATAATGCATAGCATGCATCATCCTTCATTTAGAGTAGTTGTGTATTTTTTAGGTTAATTACGTTCTTTTTATGGCCAGGAGGGAAGGAGATTTATTTCAGGGCCTCGGATGGACGATCTGACTGCATGAATCTCATCAGGAAGACGATTGGAGTCTACTGCCTCCGAAATCATCTAGATTAGAATCTCGTAGCATCATATGAAGTCTAAGGAAGATCAACAACCAAGGGGCAATGTGACAACCATATGGGCTTTGTATGAAAATCCGACCATACAGATGAATCTGGAACGACAGTCGCAGTCTGGCAATGCGGGAGTCATCTCGATCTGAGCACCGTGGCACCCTCTGCAACAGAAAGAAGATGGATGGCCCAGATGGCACCATGTGGCGCCATCTAGGCTGCCCCACACCTGCTAGCAGCGACTAAAGGTGCCCCCTCATCATCAGAGATCTTGCATCATACCTATTCGATCAAGATCCAACGGCTGAGGTTCCTCTACGCTCTCAGCATCCTTGTGCTCCACGTGACTCGAACACAGCCTTGCCTTAACAGTTGAACGTTTGGCTTGCAAAGAAGTGGTGTCAGTTCAAGACCTCACACCCCCCCTTCTATTTCACAAACAGCCTTGATTTTAATCAAGACCGCATGATCTTGATCGTGCGGCCTCGATGAAGGGCACGGGTGAGCTGGAGGGATGCGGTGATGACGCTTCATCCATGATCCAACGACTGCCCGCTTCTCCCACTAAGTGATCTTGTGATGAACAAGAAAGCTGGTGCAGGCATGAACTTAAGATGTCTACTGGCATTGTTAGCCATTTGATGCCGATCTAGTGGTGCTCGTGCCTCTCTTCGACGCCAACGGTATGCACCTTCAAAGGGCACGATCAACGAGTGTGCCTGAGCCATCGATCAAGCATCCAATGGCTACGCCTCTTCCAGTAGACTCTAGCAGGGAAATTGCATGAGCACTAGCAGGCTTTAGCGACATTTGGGGATGTTGGTTGGCGCGGATCTTTAGCGATGCATTCGATGTTGCTATAGCCTGTGGATGGATTTCCTCCTCTTCACTTCACTATAAAAGGACCCCTACACCTCCCCTTCCTCTTCATCTCTTCCTTTCTTCCTCTCATCACCTCCAAGGCTCTAGAGAGAGCTTGTCCCAAGCCTGGGATGCTCCTCTAGAGTAGAATCAAATATTTTTCCCTCCCCTCATCCTCATTCGTGGAGCTTCCCGCGGCTGTCTTCTCACCTACTTCGGGAAGTAGATCCTCACCATGACGCCATCCTACCCTGCCCTGCGTCCTCCGGCTCTATCCTTGTTTGTCTTGCTCCTCACCACCTTCCTCTAGGTGACGTCAGAGCGACTTGTCCTCCAAGCGACCATCGAGGGGGATTTCTCTCACCTATCTCTATCTTTATTTCTTTCGTAGTATAGTTTCTCCGCTTTCCTAGTTGTAATAAACATTTGATTATAAAAATACTTAATTATTTCTCTCTCTATCTCTCTTTTTATTTTGCAAGTATATTAGCTAGAATTCATCAACCAGATCTCTTGCCCTATTAAAATACCAAAAAAAATAACAAAAGATCAAAATGACAAAAATAAATAAAAAGCAAAACGTGGATTTTTCAAACCAAACGTCACTTCCCTGTGTTCGACCTGGGACTCCCTTGGAGTTTCGGTTAAAAATTGTATTTGATAATGTGTTTTGCGAACCAAGTCCAATTTTATTTTAAAGTGTTTACCTTAGGCTTCAAGCAAGAAGTGCATTAGATCAAAGTGATTTAGAAATTAAGCATAGTCCTTAATAGGTACAGGCAATTTGGGTAAGGAATCTCTAAATATTGTCTCAGGCTTCAATCAAATATGAAAAATTTTTCGCAAATTAGGAAACTTGCCTCTTAAATGATGATTTACTAAGAAAATAAGGTAGGCAAATCCTAATTGTTTTGTTTCCTTTTTTATCTTCCTAAGATTAGAAAGTTGCTTAGGGAAGAAAAGAGAATTTACTTGCCCTGGGAGTGGTTGAATTGCACGGAAGATCGCCTCACGAGATACCTCGCAAAAATCACAAGAAACAAACAGGGCAAGTTAGTGCCCAAATATAATCAAATAAAACAAACAATAGCGGTGAATTGCGGTTGCTCCCCGGCAACGGTGCCAAAATGTTGATAGGGCTTTTCAGGGAGAGTTTAGACATGCTTCATTATAGTAAAACCTCCTAAATAGCTCTCTTAACCAATATAATTTATAACTTGAATGTCTAGGAATGAAGTTCGAGGTCGAACACAGAGAACAAATATTGCATTCACGTGCTAATCTCAATCAAAATATAAATGAGCACAAGAAATTATGCACAAAAGAGATATTCAATGAATAATAACTTGCCACATTAAATATTCAATGAAGTTCAATGTATCGCAAGAATATAAGGACAAAAAGATAAGAGGATAAAAAACAATGGTGATTTGAATCACCACTTATATCACCCTTAAGTTAAGCATGCATCCAACTATCAATAATATCAAATAAACCAATATTAGCTTGAATGCTACAGTAATCAGACGTCTCTTTGGCAAATCAGACGACTTAAATGTCGTTTCTACAGTGCTCTATAAGGAGCTTTTTCTCTTCTTCTCTTGCTCAGCTCTCCTTTCCTTTCTTCTTCGTCTCTTCAAGTCTTCTTCTTCTTTCTTCCTTCAGTGCCTTCTCTTTCTTTCAAGCTTTCCTTAAGGCCTCTCCTTCCTTTCCTTCTTACGCATGA
Organism: Thalassia testudinum; assembly: GCA_037157565.1. Taxonomy (NCBI): domain Eukaryota; kingdom Viridiplantae; phylum Streptophyta; class Magnoliopsida; order Alismatales; family Hydrocharitaceae; genus Thalassia; species Thalassia testudinum. The sequence goes on from JAZHRO010000078.1 coordinate 24,305,111, forward strand.
GGGGAGCCAAGGCCTTCAGCTTCTTCTTCACATAGTCTTCTTCTCTTCTCCTTCTTTCTCAGTGTCTAAGTGTCGCACAATACCTGCAGGAGCAAAACCCACCCCTCCCCTGCTATCTCTCTCTCTTCTGCCTCTTCTCTTTTCTCAAAAATGGGTTAATCGGGTATATAGGTATGCACAGTAACTGGGTCCAGGGCTATGTGCATGGTGTCACAATCGAGGAGTGAAGGGCTAGGTGGGTTGGGTGTGAGTGTGAAGGGGACCTCACCCCCAATGTCTGAGGCGATAAGCCATAGGCATAAAATTAATTTATGTGCTATTAGGTGCACTTTTCCCACTGATGTGGGACTAAACCCACAAGCCTCCTTATGTGCAGTTGCAGCTATGAGGATCTCCTAATCGAGGAAGCAGGAGTGGATGGGGTCTTCAATTGACCACCTTGGAGGATGCCTGGAATGAAGCCGCATCTTCTGGGTGTGTTGTTTGGAAGCTACGTGCCCGGAGGACTGAAGATGAGGCTGGAGATGATAGCAGTGGAAACAGCGAATGGTGAGACCTGAAATCAAGCATATGGGCTCAAAAGCCCTAGTTAGAAGGTCCAGGAGCTTTGCCGGAGGACGACGAATGTGGTCGTGTGCTTCACATGGCGTGGGAGTGCGTGAGGTGGTTGGACGGAGGCGAGAAGGTGGTACGGATGATGGGTTGTTCGGTGGGTGGTCTGGGTTGATGGAATGGATAAATAGGAGAGGGCTTTTGGTCGTGGTGAAATGGAAGAGCTTTTGGGAGTGTTGGAGAGGTGTGTGGTGCAGTGTAGTGACGGGAAGACCTCATCAGAGGTGCAGCCGGAGGTGATGGAGATGACGGTGATTTACATGTCGAGGGTTGTTTGTGGGTTTTGAATAGATGGAATTAACCTAAGGATCTAAGGGAACCTAACTAACCCTAAATCTAACTGATGAAAGGGAGGATTCCCACGCTGGTGGTAGGTCGGACATGGGGAATAAGAATACTCCGGTGGTAGAAGCGGTGATGACAAAGAGGCTTAGGCAGCGACTGCTGGTATTGTGACACACGGAAGAGGGTGAGGAAGAAGAATCCACCCACTATAGTCTGTGAGGGTGGACGAGGAAGGTGGCAGAGAAGTTCGCCGGAGCTCGTGGAGCATTCGATCAGAGAGGAGGGAAAAAGGTGGTATTCTGGCCAAAAACCAAGGTAACAATGATGATTTTCCTCAGGGGTCCTTATATAGGCCTCAAGGGAGCTTTCCAAGCTTGGAAATAAAGCTTGGAAGCTTCTAAGCTTCGTAAAATAGGAGACCTGAACCTTCAAAAGGTTCGCATGAGCCTTTGAGTAGGATTCAGAGCCTCATGTGCAACTCAATTGGAAGGCAATTACATTAAGAATCCCCCTTTCTAATTTAGAAGAGATCTGCTAAGCAATCAGGGAGAAATCCCTATTTAAAGGTCGCGAGAGTAGGAGTTCCTCCAATATAATGGCATAGGGACCTGATAGCAAAGAAGAAGACAAATTTAGGGACCCATTTGTAAGGAATTGAAAAAGCTAGGGTTGCATATGTGAGAAAAAGAGTCAGACTGGACTGAAATGCAAATTAGGTCAAGATGATCTCTGATTGGTCCCAAATTTTGGTACAAACCTAATTTGGACCCAAGGAATCTGATGGTGAAGTCAAATTTTAGTTTTGATCAAGTTTGATAGCGTAAATTATGTAAAAACCCAAATTAGGGTAACTTCATATCTAAGACTCTATTCTAGGTCAAAATGGGTTCCGATGGTCAAATCAAGGATACTAAACCTTAGAGAATATTTTTATATGATTTTTGTAAGGTTTAGATGAATTTTATTTTGTCCATAACCTCAGTTAATTAAGGAGGTCTGAAATTAGGTTTTCAGATGTCCATTAATTCTTGAAATACGTGAAAACCCATTTCTTTTTTCACAGACCCTCTTATTAGACATTTATGATCATTTGACCTTTAATAAACCCCTGGGAAACCCTGTGATTGCTCTGCATTTAGGTTATACTATTAAAACTGCAGATTTACCTCTGTTTTAATTTATTTCTCTTAGAATGAATATGCAGTGAATTACGACTCTTCGACGGTTATGTAGGAGCATTTATCAATAGATTATGACTAATTAAAGCTAGATATGGCAGATGATGATGTTATCATCACCTGCCAAACACCTTAGGAAACCTAATTAGAGACCTTCTAAGCCTATCCCACTATCCATACCCTAACTTATCCTATCCCTAACCCAATTGAGCTAGCCCATACCTAATTGGATGCATCTACAGTTGATTGGGTGCACCTGAACTCAACTGGATCCACCCAGGATCTAATTGACTCATACCTATTAGGATTACCTTAGCTTAATCACACACACAATTAGACTTGACCTAGACCCAATTAGGTTCACTCCTCTCTAATTAGACTCTCCTAAGTCTAGTTAGGTCCACACCCACCTAATCTAGATTGACCCAACCTATTTAGCACCTAATTCTACCAAAACCCACAAACACACATCCATGCACACTCAACTACACACACACACACACTTCTACCTTAGTCTAGAAAACATCTAAATATAGCCTATTCTAGAAACACCTATTCTTAGCCCTCCTAATCTTAGTAAACCCAACCTAACCACCTACTACTAAGAATCCTTGGACGACCACCTTAGATTGAAACTCAATTCTCCTCCACTCCACTCTTGCGACCACCAACACCTTCCCTTCTACCCTCCCAAGGCCATCCACTCTCCTCCTCCATGGACGGCTAGGAGAAGCTCCATGGTGCTCCTCCATGGACAACCAAGTGAAGCTCAAAGGTGCTCCCCTCCAAGGCTTCAAGGATGGCTAGAAGAGAAATGGTCCACCACCCTCTTCTCCTCTACTTCATGGATGTGCCCTTTCCTCTCTGCTTGGGTGCACATGCCCCTCTCCTTCTTCTTAGTGGATAGCTAAGAAGGCTTCCCCATAGCCTCACTTGGTTGATCCCATTCTCTAGTTTCTTAGATCTATTTTCATGTATCAGGATTTTATAGCTACTTAATGTTTGATGCATGATATTTTGTTATCAAGTGGTTTTATGTGCATGCTCATGTTTCCACTTCTTACGATTTTGATGCATGCCTCTTAGTCTCCTTAAGAACGTCCCCTTTAGGGTTAGTCACACCATGCACGACCACCATGGCCTCACTTTGATGCACTTAGTCACTTAGGGTTACGAGTACGTAGTTAGATTTAGGTTGAGTCAAATTAGGTTTTGCTTTTCAAAACAAAAATAAAAAGCACAAAGAAATCACAAATACAAAAATACTAAAAGATTAGGTTAGGTTAGAAAAGTGGATCTAAATCTAAAAGTCATTTTTCATGCCTCTCAGAGACGAACGACTGGGAGTCAAGTTATAAAAGAACAAAAATCTCGACGTGGGTTTCGTTAAAACAGGTATTTTTGATTGAGGGTTTAGAGCAACTATACTACAAGTCGACAATGTATTTCAAGATGCACCAAAATCGCTTTATTAAGTACCAACAACCTAAACATGTAGATCAACTAGAAGCTATTTCACCCACATAAGCTTTGCATTTTTCTATGCCATGGCACTATTTCAGATTCTAGACTAGTACCTAAAAACTGCTACTTGCTTGTTGCTTTTTTAGGTTACCAGATTATTAGCTACATATGTGCAGAATCCTATAGTTGACGTCCTATCCACCAAACATCCTACATAATCTACATCAGATAGGAAGCAACTGACATTACGGACCCTCTGGTAAACAAAAGATCCTATCTTGGAGCCTTCTTGAGATACTGTAGGGTCATCATATAATCCTCCCATCGCTGCCTAGTAGGCTTAGCCATAAACTGACCAAACCTACAAACTACAAAAGAAAGATATTGGCTTGGTAGTGGTGAGGTGATGGTAGCACCATCATTGGTGTTAACGAGTTTAAATTAGCCTAACTACTGTAATAAATGCTCCTAAATATTCATAAGAAGTTCATAACTCTATTCTAAAGTGAATCTGAGAAGATAAGAAAATGGGTTAATTCTACTATTTTAACATCCAATCATTAATGCAGATTAACTACATGGTTAATCAGGTGTTAATTCAAGGTTGAATGAACTTAAAATACTAAGAAGTTGGCTTGCACTCGATCAAATTAGGGTTTCATGCATTCTGAAGATTAAAATATTTCTAAAAACCCTAATTATCAGCCTTACTAAAATAGAAAGAGTTTTGGTAGAGATAAGTTTAATATAAACCTCATAAAAATTATTGAAAAATATTCTAAGAGGTTTGGTACCTTCACTTTGACCATCGGAACCCATTTTGACCAAAAATAGAGATTCAGACGAGAATTTACATTGATTTGGTCTTATGTGTAATTTACCTAGTCAAACGAAGTCAAAACCCTAATCTATATTCACCATTAGATTCCTTGAGTCCAAATTAGGTTAACACCAAAATTTGAACCCAATCAGAGTTCATCTTAACCTATTTTGCATTTTTGCCCTTGAAATCTTTGTTTATCACATTTAAACCCCTAGCTTCCATTTTTTATTACATAGGCACCCCCAACTTCTAATCTTTATAGTGATTAGGTCCCTATCGCTTGATCCTTCAGAGTTGCCTCAACAGAAATTCCAAACCCAACAGCAGTTGATTTCAATCATGATTTTCTCCTCCATTTCCTCGATTTCACCCTCTTCTTCAAGTCCAGCCACCTTCATCTTCGACTCCAGCGAGCCCCTCTACCCTTCCTCCTCCGCGCATGCTCTTCACCAATGGACACTGCCATCATACTCCCCTCTTCCTCATGCACCTTGCCGGCCAAAGCAAGGGTAGCATCTACTTGGTCATCCTTGCCATGCAACTCACCGGACTTTGTCATCTTCTTCACGTCTGGCCGACCAATGCCGGACGCATCTCTCCCCCACTCATCCCTATAGGTCACTCATTTTCTTCTCCTCCTCCCATACTTTCATTCTATATCTTTAGAATTAGGTTTCGAATCACCACTTCCCTGCTCCTTCTTCGTCTTCTCTGTCTCTGGCATGAGCTCTGGCGAGTTCGCATTGGCAGTACACTTCACCAAACACCTAACCACCATCACCAATAGCTTCCTTTTGTTTCAAAGATCAAAAGCCCCAAGAAATTTAGGGTTTGACCTCTAAAACCTATGGTCTGACACACCCACTCACGGCACCACTCACAGTCACCATCTAGCCATCTTCGACGCATGATTAATCTAATGACCACCACCACTGCACTCCTCGCTTCACGACGTGATTTGTGAACTTTTTAATTGGGGCTTTTAGCTTGTATTTAGTTTCACAGGGTTTGCCACTGTCGACCAACCACACTGCCACTGTCCACCACTGTCCACCAACTACTGACCTCGTCTCCATCGACTGCTGACATGGAACCACCTGAGGAAGCCTTTTGGGGCTTCAATTGGATGAAGAAGCAGTAGCAACAGTGCCAATTGAAGGATCATCTCTATGCAGCTACAAGCGAAGGAACAGCAACCTTTTATCCCACATCGTGGGGTGCTAAAAATTTTTTTGATACTTATTCTTTTAGGGTCATTGGCTTATCGCCTTCGAGTCACAGGGGTCAGATCTCTACCCACACACCACGCACACATGCCCTTGCCCATTCCCACTGCATGTGGGTCTGGGCTGGTTTATGCTTGAATTGGGTTTGGTTTATGGTTTGGATGGAGTTTAGAGAGAGAGAGAAGGTTTGCTATGAGGGAGGGGGGTGGGGTTTTGCTCTGAGGATATTTGCATCTTGACTTAGGAAAAATTTGGCTTGAGGATTTAAGGCATCTGAAGCCTTTGTGGGAAGTTTAACTTGAGCTTTGAATTGAGAATACCCTAAGAGTTAAAGGTTTCATTGGTGATCTCAACCACCATCTTTTTTGGGCTTCATATATCTCTTTCTTCTCATTATTCTTGTCCATTGACTCTGATATACATTTTTCTATTCATTGAATATATTTTTCATGTCTTGAGTTTTGATTGAATATTGGATTAGTGTTTGATTTGTGATCTTTTGCTCCCTGCGAATGACCTCAGAAACTCATATTTCTTGAGCTTATAAATTTTAAGTGTTGAGTCGATTTTTGTTGCTATACTATGATGTGTATTCTAAAATGATGGAAATTCGCTGTCAACATTTTGGTGCCATTGTCCAACACGTAGTTTAACCACTAGTCATTCTTATTCTAAATTAATTCTAACTTGTTTTATGTCTTTTTGTTGTGTTGTTGCGAGGTAAATCAGAGCTGAAGATCAATCACTCGAGCAACCACACCAGGGGCAGGTAACTACTCTTCCCTTTTCCATAATCCCTTCATCGCCTGGAGAGATTGAAAAGGAAATCAATTAGGATCCACTTGCCTTATTTTCTTAACAATCATCATTAAGGGCAAAAGTTTCCTGATTTGATCAAATTTGACTGATTTGATTAGAGATCCCCATCCTGATACTTGCACCTATTAGGGACATAAAGTTCCTTGGGCTATTCACCTTCTTGGTTGAGCCCAAGGTACCATGTTTTTTCTAGAAATTGGACTTGGAAAAGAAGACAAACTAGGGTTTCAACATTAGGGTTTCAAGGACTAGTGCATATTTGCCTGCTTAAAAAAGAAATTGATCTTCCAGCATTTGTGTGCTAGCTAAGCCCTTGTTTGAACTGATCAAATCAAGCAAGCCCTAAAATCAAGGCTCTATATTCAGTTGAACAATAGAATTTGGGACCTAATAACTTGTTGAGAACCAAATTAGGGTGGTTTGGGTACTTTGACCCAAATTTCTTCCTCAACCTTAAGGCAGGTCAGGTGAAGTTGGTTCACTTTGTGAATCAGCCAACCTCCAAATTAAGTCACAAATCAAATCAACTCTAAATTCAAGTGAAATTCAAGGCATGATCAAGATTAAAAATGATAGACTTAGGTCTCAGCTCACACATTCTAGTCAACTTGGAATCGTAGAGACAAGGAAGGTCGAGTCGGGGAAACCTTGTAACTTGTGGGGACGCTCTACCATGTAGGGGTCATTGCGGGATTCTCCCTTCTTGGCTACCCAAGTAATTCTCGAGTGGGTGAGTTTTTGATCTAGAGGTCCATCAGCCTCAAACTATCTTAGTCACCCAGCATTTTTGGGTGCCTTGATTGGGTCCAAGACACATTCTGCCCCTTATATGATTTTGTAGTGCATGTACGGGAGGCGGTCCTTAAGACCAGTCTTGAGACCTCCATTAGCAGTTCACTCTCATCGAGGTCAAGCCCTGGCTCAATTGTTTGGTTACCCTTACAATCAGATCAATATCTCTTCTGATCATTCAACATCTGAGCCTAGTTCTCCATCCTCTACTTCCATGGAGAATCAAGATCTTGAAGGAGGAGGCCGAGTACCAGACTTCTAAAACCAATTGCAGAATCTCACAAATCTACTTCTTGCATTCATGAACCCCCGACCACGTCCGCAGATGCAAGATCATTATAATCCCATGGTGGTAGTTGTCGAACCCAGGGTGCAAATCCCAGCTGGAGGACTGGATACAAAATTGAAGCAGGATCTTATCAGTGTGATCCCTAAATTTCATGGATTAAACTTCGAAGATCCTTTCTAGTACATCAAATAACTGAAATATCTAGCCCAAACTTTTGGACGATTGGTTCAAAATAGGGACATCATGCTCATGAAAATGTTCTCCTCTCTAATGGACAAAGCTGCCCATTGGTATTAATCCTTGACTCGACCAATAAACACCTGGGAGGAACTACAAGCTGAATTCTTGAAGAAATTCTTCTCGGTGGGTCGCACTAATGCGTTGAGGCACCAAATCAAGCATTTCATGCAGAATGCATGAGAACCACTTGCTGAGACATGGGATCGCTTTTTAGATCTCATACAGAAATGCCCTCATCATGGAGTTCCTAAATGGGAACAACTCCAGTCTTTTTACCAGGGACTTTGTGAAGACATTAGATTATTTGTCAATGTGACCTGTGGTGGCAACATCATGGGTCAGCATGAAGACATCGTTTGGGAGCTTCTCGAGACATGTACGAGAACTCCATAAACAATGAGTCTATGGGTATGTTTGACTAGACAACTACTCGTGCATTGAAAAACACGTGAGGGGCACATGAAACACAAGACCTATTCGCATCTGTCGATCTGGAGTTGGTGGCTAGTTGCTTGGATAAGATCTTTATTATTGAGAAAAAGGTCGACGAATTGACTTACCATCTACAGAGAGCCATCTCTTCATAGCAAAACACATATGCACATCCGCCCTCAGGTAGGGAGGTCATGCATAACATTCACCACCACGCATATCAAGGGATGGATGCGTATCCAACCCCATTTGATCCTGGTTCTGGAGGAAGCTTTGAACCATCTTACTCTAGTTGGGGGGTCTTTGAATCCTCATACTATAACTACTCTAGAGCTTCGAAGACCTGCGAGGATCTCCATGCCATCTAGAATGATCGATTCTCCAACTCATATAACCTTGGATGTCACAATCATCTGAATTTTGCGTGGTTAGGAAATAATCATAACACGAGACCTCAATTCCAACCCCAACCACAAGCTCCATGACCATATCAGCCTACTCAGCCTAGGCCCAACCTAAACTTCCAAACCAGGCCTACTAAGGAAGACCAAATAAGCTTGATTTTGCAAACCTTGGCTGATATGTAGAAGACCAACATAGCCATATAGAAACAGCATAAGGTGAAGATCACAGAGGTTCGCAACCAACTCGCACAAATGGCTGGGGCTCGCCAGCCTGGTGCACTTCCTTCTCAACCTCTGTCGAATCCAAATAACATGTTGAACCAAAGGCACATTATGAACCCAAATCAGGGCGAAGCTCATTATGTCTATCAGGCCCCTTTCGCACCTCCACTTGACAGGATGGAGGCTTCCACATCATACTTGAGATATTAGTGGCAACCAACTCCTACCAAATCCAAATCCAAACCAAGTAGTCCTAAACACTGTCACGACACGTAGTGGCAAAACTACTCAGGACCCACCTTATCCTAGCCACTCCAATCTTGGTAGTTGAAAATCCACACCTATGAAGGATATCAAGTACATACCTATTCCAAATCTAGTGCCTGAACCAACCTTAGAGAAACCAATAGACATTCCCTTTCCTAAGGCCTTGACCAAAGGAAACAAGAAACCCAAACCTGTGGCACTGAAGGAAGACTTGGTCAAGCTCCTTGATTAAATCCAAATAAGCATTCCCTTGATGGATGCGATCCACCATGTATCGGCCTACGCAAGATTTTTGAAAGACTTATGTACATTGATGAGAGCCCCATCATGAGCCCTAACTAGCTCATTTTGACCTAAGAAAGAGAATAAGAGCGCCTACATAACCTAGAGAAGGGCTTAATTCAAGGAATAAGTGTTCTGAGAAGAAAACATGAAATAAAAGTTAAAACTGTAATTTTACCATTGCAGTGCATAAATAAGATTTCTCAGAGGAAAAACATTGGTCAAATGGTTTGAATAAGATAAAGAGTAGGTTAGTTCATTCAGAAATGGGTTATTGTGCAATCCAAGAATTAAATGACATTCTGTAAACCTAAAACAGACCCACTTAATTCAACAAGGTTCTGTTCAGAATAAAAATCAATTAAACCCTCTAAAATTCAGGGAAAAATATCCCCAAGGGTTTAAAACCTTCAAATTGGCCGTTGAAACCTATTTTGACCAAGATTGGGGTCTTAGCTCATTAATTCACCTAATTTGGGTTTTTATGCAAAATGTCCAGTCAAACATGGTCAAACCTAAAATCCAACTTCACAATTGGATTCCTTAGGTCCAAATTATGTTTTCACCAAAATTTGAACTAAGGGTCAGTCATCTTGACCTACGTTGCAAAATAGTACACCCAATTACATTTTAACCCCTATCTTTTGAAAATCATTACATAGACCCCCCTAACTTCCTCGCCACTCTTACAAACAGATTCCTCTGCCATTAATGGGGAGAAATCCTACTCCGGTGAGGAATGGAGGGGGAGTACTCCCTGATTCCTCAGAGATCTCCTCCTAGATTTGGAAGGGAGATTCTCTGAGGAATTTCCTTCCATCCGAGCGTGGTCCTAATCTTTGATTCCAACCCAATCTCTCGTGCGAACGCACGAGAGATTTGGGTCTCCAATGGTTTCCATCTCCGATGAGGTCTCTTGCACTTGGAAGCTTGTCTTCCAAGCATAAGAGTCCCTGCCAGCGACTATAAAAGCACCACCACCTCCGGCCGCATCTCTTCAGCTCGACTTGGCCAGAGATCCACCCCAATTTCATGTTCTTCTCCTCCTGTCAAGAAGTCCAGCGAGCTCCGGCAAGCCTCCCTCCTCTTTCTCGTCGCTCTGTCACAATACTAGTGGCAGAGTTGCCCTCACCATCTTCCTCCGCATCGCGCAACACCCACGCAAGCACCTCCAGCCCCTTCGTTGTCGTCGCTCTCCCTCCACTGGATGTCTTCTTCTCCGACGACAGTAGGAACGACCAGCCACCTCCTCTCTCCCTTTGTCCACATAGCTAGGTTAGAATTATTCCCCTCTCTTCCATCTTCATTTCCCCTCTTTCTATTTCCACTATCGACCCCTTGCAGCCGCAGACCACCTCCATCTTCTCCATCTCCGACCGACCTCTGGCGAAGCGCTTCCACCACTCCGCACCTCCACATGCCTCTCCAGACACCTCATCACCTCTACCATCACCCACTACGCATCATCCACCCTTCCATCGACCCCCAACACCTCCACACACGCCCACTGAACAAACCCATATTCATAGCCACAGAGCGACCTAGGCACGCACGCCTAGGCCGCCCTGCGGCCAGCCAACCATTGCCTCACCTTCACCTTGGCATGGTGAAGCTCCTCAGGTGTTTTAATGGGGCCGCAAGGCCGTACTTGTGTGTTTTAGGTCAGACCACCCTTTCGCCATTGACACTGAAGCAAGCTTGCTTGAAAGCTTTGCTCCAAGTTGTGTGCTCTAGGCATTAGAGTCCCAGAAGGTGCGGGTGAAGTGCTCGAACTCATCCAGCCAAGAGATTGGCTTAGTAAGCCACCCAGCAGCAACAATTGGCGAAGGTTTCCTGCAGGGGTGCAAATAGAAGCAGGTGGGACTTTAGTCCCACCTCATAACCTTGTGAGTGCGAGGCATCACTTAAGTTGATTTTCTGTTTTTATCTCTTCACCTCTAGTACACGGGGTGAGGTCCCTCGCCCATACGCGCCCGCCTTGTTTGTGACCTTTGCCCTGCGGATCTGGCTGACTGATCCGATTACCCTTTGCACTCCTCGTGCACTACACCAAGCCGGTGCGCCTGGACCCGGGCATGCGAAACTCGATCGGATTACCTGACTCTGGGAGAGCGTACGTAAGAGAGAAATAGAGAGAGGGAGACGCGGGGGAGGGTAGGGGTAGGTTTTGCTCTTCAGTGTGTGCAGGGAAGAAGGAAGAGGAAGGCGCAGCTGAAGCTAAGGCAAGGTGAAACAAGGATAAACAGGGAAGGAAGGACTTAGCCACAGAAGGGAAGAAGAAGGAAGGAAGAAAGGAAAGAAGCAGAAGAAAGAGAAAGCAAAGAGGGTGCGGCAAATAAGAGAAGTCAGAAGAGAACAAAGGAAAGACAAGGCAGAAGGAGTGGCAAGTGAAAGAAGGAAGAAAATCGTAAAGGAAGAAGAAGGAGAAAGGCACTGTGCAAGAGAAGAAGGAAGAAGAAAGGCAAGGCTAGAGCAAAGAAAGGAGCTGCAAAGAAGAGACAAGGAAGAAGAAGCAGATGGCCAAAGTCAAAGAAGAATAGAAGAAAAAGAGCTAAGGAAAGAGGAAAGTCAAAGAAAGAAAGAAAGAAGAAGAAGAAAAGAAAGAAGAGGAGGAGAAGGAAATAAGAGCTAAAAGAGATATCTTTTTAAGACGTCTGATTATAGAATCAGACGTCCAATTCTATTTTGCTACAATTTTGACTCTTACACTCTTGCATTTATATTCTGAATTAAGTTTTGAGTAATTCTAAGTGTTCAATTACATTATTGAGATTAGTGAATAAATTCCATTTGCTCCTTGTGTCAGACCTCGGATACTTAGGTTTTCAAGTAATAAATTATTATTTGTTATCAACGCTTGGTCACCTATACTTCAACGCGACTAACTTACACTCATCTAAAAAGCCTGACAAAGCATTGCAACATTTTGGCACCGTTGCTGGGGAGCAATGAGCAATTTGTCACTAATCTTTGCATTCTTTTTGATCATATTGAACACTAACTTACCTTACTTTGCTTTGTTGTGATCTTGCTAGGTATTTCACTAGAAGATCCCTCTCGCAAGTCAATTACTCTAGGGCAGGCAATCTCTTTTCTTCCTTAAAACCATCCCATAATCCTTGAAAGACAAAAGGAAGTAATTAATTTAGGAATCAATTGCCTTCTTTCTGTAGTAATCACCATCTTTAAGGCAAACATTTCCTGATTTTGCAAAAATTTTTCAAATCTTCTTGAAGTTGGAGTGATTTTTTTAGATCCTATCCCACAAATTCCTGTGCTTAATAGAGATCACACTTAATCTCCGCGAACAACACATTTCTTGCTTTTAAGTCCAAAGAGAACCTTTTTCAAGAATAAAAGAGGATTGGAAATAGAACCAAATTAGGGTTTCTACAGTAGGGTCTTGGAGTGCTAGTTCACACATGACTGTTTAAAAGGAAATGAACCCTCCCGCATCATTGTGCTACCCAAGCACTTGATTGAAGAGATCTAAACAAGACAAACCCTAAAAATTGAGCTTTAACAACACTTGAATCTTAAAAAAATCTCGGACCTAGTAAACTGGGAGTCAAATCAGGGTGATCTCTAGGTCCAAAGCCTAGAATCATTCTGCCATCTTTAGGATAGGTCAGGTAAAGTTGATTCCTTGGGTCAACCAACCTCCAAATTAGGTTACAACATCAAAACATCTAAAGTTCAAGTGGACACCCTAAAGCACCTTTGAAATAAAAGTGGTAGACTTAAGAGGTCAAGGTCCCCATTCTGCTCTACCTGGAATCTCAGTGACAAGAGAGGTTGGGTGGGGGAAACCCTGTAACCCATGGGGACGCTCTACCGTGTAGGGGTCTTTGTGGGACTCTCCCTCTTTGGCTGCCTAGGTAATTCTCAGGTGGATGACCTTCTGATCCAGGGGTATCATCTGCCCCGAACCTCCATAGTCATCCAAACATCTTTGGGTGCCTTGATTGGGTCAAAAACATCTCCAGTCTGTCATCTTTCCCCTTTAGAGCACACATATACATTTTCAGTGGGACTCTTTATTCAGATTTAATCGCTTCATAACTTGATTCTACATCTTGATTCAAACTCTGATTCTACATCTTGATTCCACCACCTGATCCAAATATGCAGCCAAACCACTTAGGACTACCATTCAAGAAACCTGAATATCGGAGATCCATGAGAGATAGGATGATTGAGGATGCCCTGAAATTCTATGAAAAAGAAGACAAAACCTCAACACCAATAGAAAACATTCAGGTTGATGTCCCAACAACCACAACCTTCATCATAACTTGTGCCCAAGTGCTATTGGCAGAAGCCACGAAAAGATCAACCCGAGACATGCTCATCACAAGATACATTGAGATAGAAAAATTGCATAATCTTGAATACCTTCAATGCATGACAAATCCTATACTTTGTGAGCAACACCAAGATGATCTTGAAAAATGGGAAGAGATAATGAGATTATTAAAATAAATTATCGACTAGAAATACCCGTATATACCACAAACAGAGGATGAACCATCTTGGGACAACATCGAGGATCAATCTGATCTCGGGTTTGAGGCACAAAATGGTTGTGAATTCCCAACCCAGATGGAGTACAATGTGCCTGATATTGAAGAAGGTTGGGAAATTCCAATTGCAGGAGAACACAATGTTGAGCCAACTCTAGACCATGAATCACCAGGCTTAGAATCCCAAAACTCTTGCAATAATGAGAGTAGAACTAAACCTCTCAAGGGTGTAAATTCCACCCCTTATTCTGATAAGGTGACCCTCGAGGGATATTCGGACCTAGATTCTAGTGATTCAGCCCACATCCTAAGCCCAGAATCTAGATCTGAAACCTATTGGGAAGATTTCGAGGTCCCATATGAGGAAGATCAATTTTTCAATGAAGAATATGATTTTGGGCCTCTATTTGATGAATATCCCTCGCCAACATCCTCAAAGAAACCAATCGATTTTTCGGAAGTCATGCCAATTTACGATACAGAAACTGAGGAGTTGGACGAGTGGGGTTTCAATTGGGTCTGTCCTACCAGCTTGGAACCTGAGCCTCTACCAGATAAGGATAACTTTTTAAGCTTAGAATTAACATCTAGGCTAGACACTAGTCAGGCTACTGAATCTACAGCATATGATTTATTCTATGGTGGAACTCATAATCTTGAATCTCATTCAGATTTTGATTTTCGCAAACTCTCCGACGATTTCGAATCTGACCATAACATCGGAGAAAATTTGCTTCCTGATTATAACAAGCCAATCTACGACCTCAGCTCACATGACTCATTCTCTAACTCCGATTCTGAGGTCTCAATTCCCGAGATCACTAATTTTAGTTCAAGTTCCAGTAACATGGAATCATTTCTTTTCGATCCTCAGGAATTAGAACCAGCAAATGCCGAGTGATTGCGACCCAGAATACGAATCTTTTCTCGACTCTGATTTCTAGTATCCCATAGACACTCTCTAGGCGTTTGCTTTTGATTTTGAAAGTTACTATGAGGACTCTCTACATGAGACCACCTGCCATTCCTTTCTAGAAGAGCCCTCATACACAATTCTCATTAAAGCCACCTCTTCCATGCATACAGAACTGATCAAAACCCATTCTCTACCCCGACCCACAACCGGACTCAATTTCTATTCTAATTCACCTCTCGCTAAGCCGTTTGCAGATGATTCAACTCCACATCTATGCCGGGCATCAGGTATCGATCAGACAGAAAAACATGATCCATCATTGTCTAATCACCCTGTAGGGTTTCCACACCATGCACTGATTATTTTTCAGAACCCTACTCTAACCAGGCTGATTCGACTTAGCCTAAACCTGAGTTTTCACTTCCATATCCATCCGAGCCACATTGCATATGGTGGGTTCCGCATCTGCTGATCTACATCTATCAACCCACCAGACTGATTGGGTTTGGGCTGCATCATCAGCCCACTGATCTTAACAAGCACCTGGTTGGACTAACTAGGCTCTTAATCAAGGTGCTTGTTTTACAAAATTTCGTTGAGTTGACCACTCCCTCTCCACCCCATGTTCCGCTCGGCTG
Organism: Thalassia testudinum; assembly: GCA_037157565.1. NCBI lineage: Eukaryota > Viridiplantae > Streptophyta > Magnoliopsida > Alismatales > Hydrocharitaceae > Thalassia > Thalassia testudinum. Next base: position 24,320,523 of record JAZHRO010000078.1, read on the forward strand.
AAGGCGTTGAATTTAGCGCTTAACGGGAGGCAACCTGTCATTCAAAAAATAGAGACTCATTTGATTATCTGTCTGTACTCCATGTCCATTGCACCTTGAGTTCAGCCTTAGATAGTTGATCCCACCTCTGGTACACGTACCAGAGCTTGAAATCATCCGCATCAGTCATTTTCGACCCATTCACTTACCCGATGTATCTTGGTCTAAGTCCTTGACCTCAACACTATTGCACACCCTCCGTTTACAATGAGGACATTGCAAAACTTAGGCATGGGGGGTGGTAAAGTGCATACATACTGAACCAAGAAAAAGTCAAAAGAATTCTCACAAAAATATTTCACACATGTCAAAAACACAAAAAAATTGAAAATTATGAAAAAGAACAAAAAAAATGGAGGGAGGAAATTTTGGGAGCCACATAATCATGAGGAGAAAAAGAGCAAAATGACAAAATAGAGCACAAAATGAAAAAGAAAAAGAGATAGTCATTAGTAAGAGATTAAGGAATTAACCGAAGTTCTAGACCACATCAAGAAAAGAGAAAAATGAAAGAAAAGTGCTAAGGAGAGACAAAAAGAGATTAGCATGAACACTGATTTTAGGCCCTCTGGGCTAGACTCGTAGGCTTAAAAATTCATGTACTTGCTAAGATCTGGATAATCCTCAAGTGGTTGGGGAAAATGCGAAGCCTAAGTATTAGGTCTAAGGCTTAGGAAGTATTCAGCCTCGTTAACTGACCTTCGATTTGCGGGATTCGGTAACCTAAGCACCCCAATCCACACACAATCTGGTTCAATGTGCATAACTATCAAAATCACACAAAAAGTGTTTTAATGCTCTGAAAATGTTGCCTAGATTAGGAGCGGCTGATCAACACAAGTTGATTTGGACAAGTTCCCGGCGCGGAGAGGCAAGAAATTCTCCTCGAAGATGCATAACAACATATCGTCTCCTCGGTGCTTGTCTCTTAGGATATTTAAATATCCTACCAGGGGCATTATCTCAAAATGTCGATTGCCAGGGTCTGGATCTGGCCACAAAATGTCATGGGCGGGATTATCTCGAAATCTCGAAAGCTAGGGTTCTGGGGGTTGCCATGGGCAGTACTATCATGAAGCATCGATTGCCAGGGACCTTTGAGGATTGATGATGGGAACGAGGAATCCAATACAGACCGTGTTGAGAAGCCAATCCGAAGCTATAAATAAGAAGAAAGGAGAGATAAAACTCTCTAAACAAATAAATCCTCTGTCTCTCTCTTACAAAAACACACAACAATTTGAACCTAGGTTAAAAATGTCTCAAGCACGGGTGCTTTAATCGCGGAGTCCAACGAACCCTAGGATAGTTTCTGCAGGCCTTCAAAATCTTTCTGGAGGATTGAGACTAAAGCGGGTCAGGTTCAGATTTTGGTTGATACTTGAGTACCTCTAGGCCTATTGTCAGCATTCTTAACCTAATCAAAAGAAGAAAAACACTTATCATAACCGGTGACAGAAACTCAAGGTCTAGAATAGAAGTTAAAACCTTAAAAATTTTGCTAAGGGACTAGCAAAAGCTAGGCATGAGGGTATGATGAGAGCCTCATCATGAACCCTAACTAGCTCATTTTGACCTAGGAAAGAGAATAAGAGCTCCTACATAACCTAAAGAAGGGCTTAATTCAAGGAATAAGTGTTTTGAGAAGAAAACATGAAATAAAGGTTAAAACTGTAATTTTACCATTGTAGTGCATAAATGAGATTTCTCAAAGGCAAAACATAGGTCAAATGGTCTGAATAATATAAAGAGTAGGTTGGTTCAGTCAGAAATGAGTTATTATGCAATCCAAGAATTAAATGACATTCTGTAACCCTAAAACAGACTTGCTTAATTCAACAAGATTTTGGTCAGGATAAAAATAAACTAAACCCTATAAAATTTATGGAAAAATATCCCCAAGGGTTTAGAACCTTCAAATTGGCCTTTGGAGCCTGTTTTGACCTAGATTGGGGTCCTAGCTCATTAATTGACCTAATTTGGGTTTTTGTGTAAAATGTCTAGTCAAACATGGTCAAACCTAAAATACAACATCACCATTAGATTCCCTAGGTCAAAATTAGGTTTGTACCAAAATTTGGACCTAAGGGGAGGTCATCTTGACCTACATTGCAAAATAGTACACCCAATTACATTTTGGCCCCTATCTTTTGAAAATCACTGCACAGACCTCCCTAACTTCCTCGCCACTCTTACAAATAGGTCCCTCCATCATTAATAGGGAGAAATCCTACTCTGGCGAGGAATGGAGGGGGAGTACTCCCTGATTCCTCAAAGATCTCCTAGATTTGGAAGGGAGATTCTCTGAGGAATTCCTTTCCATTCGAGCGTGGTCCTAATCTCTGATTCGCACCCAATCTCTCGTGCGAACGCACGAGAGATTTGGGTCTCCAACAGTTTCCATCTCCTACAAGGTCTCTTGTGCTTGGAATCTTGTCTTCCAAGCATAAGAGTCCTTACCAACGACTATAAAAGCACCACCACCTCCGGCCGCATCTCTTCAGCTTGACTTGGCCAGAGATCCACCCCAATTTCATGTTCTTCTCCTCCAGTCAAGAAGTCCAGCTAGCTCCGGCTAGCCTCCCTCCTCTTTCTCGTCGCTCTGCCACAATAACAGTGGCAGAGCCGCCCTCACCATCTTCCTCCGCATCGCGCAACACCCGCGCGAGCACCTCTAGCCCCTTCGTCATCACCACTCTCCCTCCACTGGACGTCTTCTTCTCCGACGGCAGCAGGAATGGCCAGCCGCCTCCTCTCTCCCTTTGTCCACATATCTAGGTTAGAATTATTCCCCTCTCTCCCCTCTTCATTTCCCCTCTTTCTATTTCCACTATCGACCCCTTGCAGCCGCAGACCACCTCCATGTTCTCCATCTTCGGTCGACCTCCGGCAAGGCGCTTCCACCACTCTGCACCTCCACACGCCTCGCTAGACACCTCATCACCTCCGCCATCACCCACTGAGCATCATCCACCCTTCCATTGACCGCCAACACCTCCACACACACCCACCAAACAAACCCATATTCACGGCCACAGAGCGACCTAGGCATGCATGCCTAGGCCGCCCAGCAGCTAGCCAACCACCGCCTCACTTTCGCCTTGACACGGCGAAGTTCTTAGGTGTTTTAATGGGGCTGCAAGGCTGTACTTGTGTGTTTCAGGTCAGGCCACCCTTTCGCCATTGACACTGAAGGAAGCTTGCTTGAAAGCTTTGCTCCGGGTCGTGTGCTCCAGGCATCAGAGTCCCAGAAGGCGCAGGTGGAGTGTGCGAACTCATCCAGCCAAGAGATTGTCTTAGCAAGCAACCCAGCAGCAGCAACTGGCGAAGGTTTCCTGCAGGTGTGCAAGCAGAAGCGGGTGGGACTTTAGTCCCACCTTGTAACCTCGTGAGTGCGATGCATCACTTAAATTGATTTTCTATTTTTATCTCTTTGCCTCTAGTACACAGGATGAGGTCCCTCACCCACATGCACCCACCTCGTCTGCGACCTTTGCCCTGCGGATTTTGCTGATCGACTCGATTACCCCTCGGACTCCTCGTGCAGTACATCACGTCGGTGCGCCTAGACCCAGGCATGCGAAACCCCACCCGATTACCCAGCTCTAGGAGAGCGTATGTTAGAGCGAAATAGAGAGAGAGAGAGAGACGCGGGGGAGGGTAGGGGTAGGTTTTGCTCTTCAGTGTGTGCAGGGAAGAAGAAGGAAGATAAAGGCAAAGTTGAAGCTAAGGCAAGGTGAAGATAGGATAAACAGGGAAGGAAGGACTTAGCTGCAGAAAAGAAGAAGGAAGGAAGAAAGGAAAGAAGCAGAAGAAAGAGAAAGCAAAGAGGGTGAGGAAAATAAGAGAAGTCAGAAGAGAAGAAGGAAAGACAAGGCAGAAGGAGAGGCAAGCCAAAGAAGGAAGAAGACCGTGGAGGAAGAAGAAGGAGAAAGGCACTATGCAAGAGAAGAAGGAAGAAGAAAGGCAAGGCTAGAGCAAAGAAAGGAGCTGCAAAGAAGAGATAAGGAAGAAGAAGCAGTCAACCAAAGTCAAAGAAGAATAGAAGAAAAAAAGCTAAGGAAAGAGGAAAGTCAGAGAAAGAAAGAAAGAAGAAGAAAAGAAAGAAGAGGAGGAGAAGGAAATAAGAGCTAAAAGAGATATCTTTTTAAGACGTCTGATTATAGAATCAGACGCCCAATTCTATTTTGCTACAATTTTGACTCTTACACTCTTGCATTTATATTCTGAATTAAGTTTTGAGTAATTCTAAGTGTTCAATTACATTATTGAGATTAGTGAATAAATTCCATTTGCTCCCTGTGTTCGACCTCAGATACTTAGGTTTTCAAGTAATAAATTCTTATTTGTTATCAACGCTTGGTCACCTATACTTCAACATGACTGACTTATACTCATCTAAAAAGCCTGACAAAGCATTGCAACATCAAGAAACCCAAACCTGTGGCACTGGAGGAAGACTTGGTCAAGCTCCTTAATCAAGTCCAAATAAGCATTCCCTTGATGGATGCGATCCACCACGTATCGGCCTATGCAAGATTTTTGAAAGACTTATGTACATCAAAGCGTAAGCCATGAAACAAAGATGGGACTTCGATTGTGTTGCCTAAGCAAGCTAGCTCTATAATTTTAAGTAAACTCCTGTAGAAAGTGAAAGATCCCGGTACCCCTCTGATCTCTTTTAAGATAGGAAACCTAGTGTTCGATCGAGCTTTATTGGATTTAGGAGCCTTAATAAACCTGATCCCGACCTCCCTACTAGATCATTTTAAGGAAACTAAGCTCAAACTGACTTAGATGACTCTACGGCTGGTTGATAGATCAATAAAGTCACTAAAAGGAGTTCTTGGGGATGTTCTAGTTAAGATACGAGATTTCTATTTCCTGGTGGATTTCACTATGTTGACATGGATACTCCTGAAAATCTTATAGATACACCAATCATCTTAGGGAGGCTGTTCTTAGCTACAACTAGGGTGAATATCAATTACGAAGAGGGCCAGATCAAGTGAAAATTTGGGAATGAGGTGTTAAGGATAGATATCTTTAAGGCCCAGAAATGAACAAACTATGGCGGTATCGAAGAAGTCTGCAACATAGGTTCCCTGGCTAAGGACCTGATTCCCGAGGAGAACCCGATTCTCCAAGGATCTCAACCATAAGAAGATTTTGACCCATAGATCGAGGAGCCTGAGGCTGATTTAGATTTATCCCTAGCTTCCACCTTGTCTTCTGAGGCCAATCCTGAACCCCTACCTACTGCTGATAACTCGTTGCTTAAATTAAAGCCTCTCTCGGATCATGTAAAATACATGTTTTTGGGCTCAAATCAAATGTTTCTTGTGATTATCAACTCCTGAATCACTCCTGATCAGGAAACAAGATTGATTTCTATCCTCCAGCAACATCGAAGAGTCATTGGGAGGACTCTAGATGATTTAATTGGAATAAGTCCCTCTTTTGTACTCATCGCATCTACACCGAAGAGGTTTCACGACTATCTCGCGAAATGCAGAGAAGTCTAAACTCAAATCTCCAGGAAGTCGTGAAAAAGGAAATTATCAAGTGGCTCAATGCAGGAATTATCTACCCCATCTCTGATAGCCGCTGGGAGAGTCCCATCCAAGTTGTGCCTAAAATGGCAGGGCTCACCGTCATTACGATCAAATCTGGAGAAACCATCCCAACTTGAATTGCAAACTTGTGGAGAGTCTACATAGACTATCGAAAACTGAATACCTCCACGAAAAAAGGCCATTTCCCTCTCCCATTCGTTGATTATATTCTTCAGAAACTGGCGGGAAATCGATTTTTCTATTCCTAAATGGCTGCTTCGGATATAACCAAGTGGCAATTTATCCTGAAGATCAGGAAAAGACCACCTTTACCTAACCCTATGGTACGTACGCATTACGCAGGATGCCATTCTGGCTATGCAATGCACCTGCCACCTTTTAGTGGTGCATGCTAGCCATATTCTCTGATATGGTAGGTAAATACCTTGAAGTCTTCATGGATGACTTTTCGGTATTCGGTCAATCTTTCGATGATTACCTTTTGCACTTGGTTCAAATCCTCCAAAGATGCATTGAGGTGGACTTAGTTCTCTCTTGGGAAAAGAGCCATTTAATGGTTTCAGAAGGCATCGTGCTTGGACACCTCATATTTGAGAAAGGTATCCAAGTTGAGCGAGCTAAGGTGAATTTGATTTCCAAATTACCTGTGCCTTCCTCGGTCAAAGATATCTGATCGTTTCTAGGGCATGTTAGTTTTTATTGAAGATTTATATATGATTTCTCAAAAATCGTACGCCCCTTAATGAATCTTCTCTCAAAGTACATACCTTTCGAGATGACAAGTGAGTGCATTCATGCATTCAAAATCCTGTGTGATTGAGTTACCCAAGCTCCAATTCTACAGTCCCTTAACTAGTCACAACCATTTGAGATCATGTGTGATGCGTCTGACTACACAGTAGGAGCATGTTAGGGCAATGGGAACCTTGTGGTAATATATTACGCCAGTAAGACATTGGACCAGGCTTAGGTAACCACAAAATCACGTAGAAAGAGCTTCTGGTTGTAGTATACAGTTTGGAGAAATTCTGATCATACCTCCTGGGATATTGGCGGGAACACCATCATGAGCCCTAACTAGCTCATTTTGACCCAGAAAAGAGAATAAAAGCTCCTACATAACCAACTAAAGGTCTTAATTCAATGAATAACCATTTTGAGATAAAAGAAATAAATAGGGGGTAAAACTAGAATTTTCCCATTGCAGTACAAAAACAGGTTTTCTCATGGGCTAAACACAGGTCAAATGATTTTAACAAGATAAAAAGTTGGTTGGTTCAAACAGAAAAGGGTTCGTGTGAATTCTAGGAATTAAATGACTTTTTGTAACCCTACAACAGACCCACTTGATTTAACAAGGTTCTGGCCAGGATAAAATTCACCTAAGCCCTCTAAAAAATCATAGAAAAATATTCTCTAGGGCTTAGAACCTTCAATTTGGCCCTTGGAACCTATTTTGACCTAAATTAGGCTCTTAGTCAAATATTTACCCTAAATTGGGTTTTTACGTAAATTGCCCAATCAAACGTGGTCAAACAAAAAATCCAACTTTGCCATTGGATTCTTTAGGTCCAAATTAGGTTTGTCCAAAGTTTGGACCTAAGGGGAATTCATTTTCACCCACTTTGCAAATAGGTCCAGCCTAATTGCATTTCTACCCCTATCTTTTGAAAACTACTGCAGAAACCCCCTAGTTACCTTGTCGTTCTTTGCAATTAGGTCCCCTTGCCATTATAGTGGAGGAAATCCTACTCCGGCAAGCTTTAGAAGGAGGATTCTCTTTGATTGCTCAGAGAATCCCTCCCAAAATTGGAAGAGAAATTCTCTAATTAATCCTCTTCAATCTAAACTCACTGATGAGCCATAATTTGTACCCAATCTCTCAAGCGAATGCATGAGAGATTTGGGTCTTTTTGAACTTCCAACTTCGGCGAGCTCACAAACCCAACTTCCAGGACCTATTTAAGAAACCCTAATTCATTCCGTACCTCCTCAGCTTGGAATTGGGCTGGTTCCCCCACTTTCTTCTCTCCTTGCCGGCCACAACACCTTCGCAAGCTCCAGCGGTTCCGTCCCCTCTCTCTCATCACCCAACCACAATACCAGTGGTTCGGTTACCTTCCTCTCATTCATCCGCGTCGACCGCACCAGCCCAGATGCCACCTTTGCCCCTATCGTCGTTGTCGCCTCATCTACGGAGATCTTCGTCTCCGTTGTCAGCCTCACCAGCCCAGATGCCTCTCATGCTTCCTTCGTCCTTAGGTTAGGTCAGATAACTTCGCTCTCCCTCCTACTCCTGTTTCCCTTCTTTATTTCTTGAAAATACCCTCAGTGCCACTGATCACACTCACCTTCTCCACCTCGAGCCAGACCTCTGGCGAGGCATCCCCATTGCTCCGCACCTCCATCCGCCTCACCGACGACCCGATCAGCTCTGCAACACTCTACTGACCATCTCCCACTACTCCAATCACTCCGCCACTCACCCATAAAGGCCCCTGAACACACCCACTCACACGACCACAGTACGCCCTAGATCCGCCCTTACAACCGCTCCCACGCCATGCCGACCACTGCCACCTATTCGCCGTACCTTGGCGAAGCTCCTTGAGTGCTTTGATGTGGCCGCAAGGCCATTTTGGTGTGTGCAGGTATCCAGCCTTCAGTCACCATTACTGATGACCTTGAAGCAAGGTTCGAGCTGTCCCAGGCTTCGCACAGCTCCAGGTGAGACTCCCAGGCTACGCGGATTTGATGCCCTTACTCATCCAGGCTACCAATTGGAGTCGTTAGCCCGTGCAACCTTGCCAATCAAGCTCGCCATCTGCTACTGCGTGCGCAATAGGAAGGTGGGATGTTTAGTCCCACCTCGGAAGTGGGTGAGCAGGCGCAGCGGCATAAATTGATTTTCTGCATATGCCTTATCGCCTCCTAAAGCACAGGGTGAGGTCCCACTCCCCCTCTCACCTCCTTGTCTGCAGCACTGCCCACGCGGACCTGGCTTGACCCATTTACCCTACCTTGCACTCCTCGCCCACCACCGCACGCCGGTGGGCCTGGTCCTGGCACGTACCTGACCCGATTACCCGAGATGGTGGCTTTGGGAGAGTGAACCTAAGAGAGAAAGAGGAGAAGAGATCATGGACGGGTAGGGGTAGGTTTTACTCTTGCAGGGAAAGGAGAAGAAGAGGAAGCCAAGGAAGAAGAAGGTGAAGGCTCAGAGGAAGCTAAGAGAAGGAGAAGTAGTTGAAGGCAAAGAAAGACTAAGGGATGAGATTAGAAGAAGAGAAAGAATGAAGAAGAAAGAGAGTAGCTAGAGACAGAGAAGAGAAGAGAAAGAGAAGAAAGAAGGAGAAGCCAAGGCAAGGAGAGGCCACAGAAGAAAGAAATCAGAGGAATCATTTTTTTAGACGTTTGATTACAAAATCAGACGTCCCATTCTTCATAAATCCTCCATTATATTTCTTGCTACATTTATTCTTAATATCCATATACTCATGCTCTATATGTTTCATTAGATTTCTGAGTAATATTATGTGGTCAAATTGCATTCATTGAGCTTAGTGCATGAATTCCATTTGCTCCCTGTGTTCGACCTCGAACTTAAACTTTGAGTAATAAAATCTATTTATTTTTAAAGCGATTTAAACTATATTACAACGCTTTGCTTTCAAACACGATTTCGCCTTGTCAACATTTTGGAGTTGTTGCCGGGGAGCAATGCGCAATTCATTACTAGTCTCTGCATTATTTTGATTATATGTGAACACTAACTTGCCCTATTTGTCTTATTGTGATTTTGCAAGGTATTTCATGAGGATATCTCCCATGCAAATCAGGCACTCTAGAGCAGGTAACTTCTCTATTCTTCCCTAATCGAACCTCCAAATCTTGGGAAGACAAAAAGGAAACAATCAAATTAGGAATCATTTGCCTTCTTTTTTTAGTAATTATCATTTAAAAGGCTAGTTTCCTGATTTGTGAATTTTTTTTCACATCTTATTAGAGTTGAAACGATTCTATTTAGAGATCCTACCCCAAAATTCCTATGCCTATTAGGGATCATGCTTAATTTCTAAACCTCCATGGACTACACGCTTCTTGTTTGAAGTCCAAGGAGAACGTTTGTGAAAATCAAAGAGAACTGGAAATAGAGCCAAATTAGGGTTTTTACATTAGGGTTTTGGAGTGCTAGTTCACACTTGCCTACATAAAAGGAAACAAATCTACCTGCATTTGTGTGCCACCTAAGCCCTTGATTGAAAAGAGCTAATCAAGAAAACCCTAAAATCGGATTCTAAGCTCACTAGAACCTTAAAATACTTGGACCTGATAACCTGGGAGTCAAATCAGGGTGATTTCTAGGTCTTGACCTAAAATCATTCTGCCATCTTTAGGGTAGGTCAGGTGAAGTTGGACTACATTGTAGGCCAACCAACCTCCAAATTAGGTCACAAGGCCAAAATAACTGCTAATTCAAGTGAAATCAAAGGCACAAGTTAGGATAAAATTGGTAGACTTAGGAGGTCAAGTTATTCATTCTGGTCTACCTGGACACTCAGTGACAAGAGAGGTTAGGTGGGGGAAAACCTGTAACCCGTGGGGGCACTCTACCGTGTAGGGGTCTTTGCGGGACTCTCCCTCTTTGGCTACCCAGGTAATTCTCAGATGGACGACTTTCTGATCCAGGGGTATCATCCACCCCGAACCTCCATAGTCATCCAAAAATCTTTGGGTGCCTTGATTGGGTCAACAAAACATCTAGTCCCTTATCCCTTCCCTTTAAGAGCACACAAACATATTTTTAATGGGATTCTCTTCTAGATCAAACCACTTCATTCTAAACTTGAATTCTGATTCTACATTTTGATTCCACCATCTGATTCAAATATGCAGCCTAGTTACTTAGGAATACCATTCAAGAAACCTGAATCACGAAGAACCATGAGAGATAGAATGATTGAGGATGCCCTTGAATTTTATGATATTGAATACAAAACCTCGAAACCAGTAGAAGACATTTAGGTTAGTGTACCAACAACAACAACCTTCATCATAAACTGTGCCCAATTGTTATTAATAGAAGCTACAAAAGGATCAACCCGAGACATTCTCATAACAGGATATATTGAGATACAAAAATTACACAACTTTGAATACCTCCAATGCATGACAAATCCTGTACTTTGGGAAAAGCACCAAGATGATCTTGAAAAATGGGAAGAGATGATGAGATTGTTGAAATAAGTTATCGATCAAAAATACCCGTACATACCCCAAATAGTTCATGAAACATCTTGGAATAGTATTGAGGATCAATCTGATTTCTCAAATCTCGAGTTAGAGGCACATGGTTGTTGTGGATTCCTAACCTAGATGGAATATAACATGCTTGACATTGAATTAGGTTGGGAAGTCCCAATTGCAGGAGGATACGATTTTGAGCCAGCCCTAGAAAACCAAAATCCTTGGTCACAAAGCATAGAATTTTGAGCCTCCTATAATGATGAGATTAAAATAGAACCCCTCGAGGGTGTAAATCCTACCCCTTATTTTGATAAGGTGACCCTCGAAGGTAATCCTGACCTAGATTCTAGTGATTCAACCCACATCCTTAGCCTGGAATCTATATCTGAAACTTATTGGGAAGATTACAAGGCCCCGTATGACGAAGATCAAAGTTTAAATGAAGAGTATGATTTTGGGCTTTTATTTGATGAATATCGCTCGCCAACATCCTCAGAGATACAGATTGATTTTTTGGAAGTCACGCCAATCTACGATACAAAAACCGAGGAGTTGGAAGAGTGGGGTTTTGACTGGGTTTTTCCTACAAGACTAGAACTTGAGCCTAGACTAGATAAGGACACCTCTTTGAGCTCAGAATCAAAGAATAGGCTAGACCCAAGTCAGGTTGTTGAGTCTACATCTTGTGATTTATTCTGTGGTGGAACCTTTGATCTTGAATCTCATTGAGAACTTGATTCTCGAAATTTCTCTAACGATTTCAAATCTTACCATGATTTCAGAGAACCATTGTTTCCTGAGTACGATGAGCTAATCTACGACCTCAGCTCACATGATTCACTCTCCGACTCTGACTTTAAGGTCCCAGACCCTAAGATCACTGATTTAAATTTAGGTTACAGTGAGATGGAATCATTTCTTTTTGATCCTTGGGAATCAAAACCAGAAAATGCTGAGAGTGACTGCAACCCAGAATTCGAATCTTTTCTTAACCCAGATTTTCCTCATCCTATAAGCACTCTTTAAGCATTCACTTTTGAATTTGATAGCTACTATGAGGACTCTCTAAATGAACCCACCTGTAATTCCTTTGTAGAGGAACCCTCACACATAATTCTTATTGAAGCCACCTCCTCCCCATATACAGAACCTATCCAAACCCACTTTCAACCCCATCCTGCAACTGAACTTAATTTCTATTCTAATTCCCCTCTTACTGAGCCGATTGTAGATGATTCGCCTCCACATCTTTATTGGGTTTTGGACATTGATTAGACTGCAAACCATGCTCCATCATCCTCTGATCACTCATGTAGGGTTTCCGCATTATCCACTGATTATTTTACGGATCCCTACTCTAACCAGGTTGATTTGACTCAGCCAAACCCTGATTTAACACTTCCACATCAGTCTGAGCTCCATAGTATATGGTGGGTTCCACATCTCTTGATATACATTTATCAACCCACCAGATTGATTGGGTTTGGGCTGCATCATCAGCCTGTTGATCTGAACAAGCACTTGGTTGAACCAACTAGGCTCTTGATCAAGGTGCTTATTCTACAAAACTCAGCAGATTTGACCACTCCCTCTCCATACCATTTCCTGCTCGGCTGAAGGTGTTGAATTTAGTGCTTAACGGGAGGCAACCCATAATTCCAAAAGCCTGAGATCCTTTTGATTATTCATCTGTACTTCACGTCTATTGCACCCTAAGTTCGATTTTCTTAGAATAGTCGATCCCACCCATTCACCCATCCGATAAATCCTGTTCTAAATCCCTTAACCCAACACTGTTTCACACCCTCCATTTACAATGAGGACATTGCAAAACTTAGGTATGGGGTGGTGGTAAAGTGAAAACATACAAAAATCAAAAGGTTTAGAAGGGTTCTCACTAAAAAATCTCATATGCCAAAAATATCGAAAAAAAATAGAAAATTGTGAAAAAGAACAAAAAAATGGAAAAGAAAATTTTGAGGCCAGACAAATCATGAGGAGAAAAGGGGAAAAGTGAAAAATGTTGAAAAAGGAGCACAAAATGAAAAGAAAAAAAGGAGAGATAGTGATTAGTAATAAATTAAGGGATTAACTAAGTTCTAGACCATATAAAGAAAATAAAATTAAAGGAAAAAAAGTACTAATCAGATATAAAAGCGATTAGTAGGAATGCTGATCTTAGGCCTCTTAGGCTAGATTCCTAGGCTTAAAAATTCAAGTATCCACTAAGATCTAGATGGTCCTCAAGAGGTTGGGGAAAATGCGAAGCTTAAGTATTAGATCGAAGGCTTAGGGAGTATTCGACCACGTTAACTAACCACAGGTTTACGGGACTCGATAACCTAAGCACCCCAATCTACACACAGTATGGTTCAGTGCGCATAATTATCAAAATCACGCAAAAGCATTTAAGTGTTCTGAAAAATTCGCCTAGATTAGGAGCGATCGATCAACACAAGTTGATTTGGACGAGTTCTTGGTGCGGAGAGGCAGGAAATTCCCCTCGAAGATGCACAATAACATATCGTCTCCTTGGTTCTTGTCTCCTAGGATATTTTAATATCCTACTGGGGGCATGTAAGCACCTTGTGCTGGTTTAGATGCCATGGGCGGCATTATCACGAAATATCGATTGCCAGGGTCTGGATTTAGCTACAGAACACCATGGGTGAGATTATCCCGAAATCTCGAAAGCCAAGGTTCTGGGGGTTGCCATGGGTGGTGCTATCATGAAGCATTGCTTGCCAGGCACCCTTCGAGGATTGATGATGGGGACTAGGAATCTGATACTGACTGTGTTGAGAAGCCAATCCAAATCTAGAAATAAAAAGAAAAGAGAGAGAAAACTCTCCAAACAAAGAAAATCCACTGTCTCTATTACAAAAAAAAATGCACTGCAAACTGAACCAAGGATAAAATATGTTATAAGCACGGTCATTTTAACCGCGGAGTCCAATGAACCTTAGCATAGTTCCTGTGAGCCTTAAAAGCCTTCACGGAGGACTGAGGCTAGAGCTAGTCAAGTCCAGATCTTGGTTGGTACTTGAGTACCTCTAAGCCTACTATCGGCATTCTAACCTAATCAAAAAGAAGAAAAGCACTCGTCATAATCTCTGAACATCAAGGAACTCATGGTGTAGATTAGAAGTTAAAACCTTAAAATTTTGCTAAGGGACTAGCAAAAGCTAAACATGGGGGTATGATGGTAACACCATCATGAGCCCTAACTAGCTCATTTTGACCCAGAAAAGAGAACAAAAGCTCCTACATAACCAACTGGAGGTCCTAATTCCATGAATAACCATTCTGAGATAAAAGCAAGAAACAAGGGGTAAAACTACAATTTTACCATTGCAGTACAACAACGGGTTTTCTCATGGGTTAAACATAGGTTAAATGGTCTTAACAAGATAAAAAGTTGGTTGGTTTAAACAGAAAAGGGTTCATGTGAATTGTGGGAATTAAATGACTTCATGTAACCCTACAATAGCCCACTTGATTTAACAAGGTTTTGGTTAGAATAAAATTCACCTAAACCCTCTAAAAATCATATAAAAATATTCTCTATGGTTTAGAACCATCAATTTTGCCCTTGGAACCTATTTTGACCTAAATTTGGGTCTTAGTCAAATATTTACCCTAAATTGGGTTTTTGCATAAATTGCCCAGTCAAACGTGGTCGAACCCAAAATCCAACTTCACCATTGGATTCCATAGGCCCAAATTAGGTTTGTACCAAAATTTGGATTTAAGGGAAATTCGTCTTGACTCACTTTGCAAATAGGTCCAGCCCAATGGCATTTCCACCCCTATCTTTTGAAAACCTCAGCAGAAACCCCCCTAGCTTCCTTATCGTTCTTTGCAATTAGGACCCTTCACCATTATAGCGGAAGAAAACCTACTCCTACAAGCTCAAGAAGGAGGATTCTCCTTGATTGCTCAGAGAATCCCTCCCAAAATTGGAAGAGAGATTCTCTGAGTAATCCTCTTCAATCTAAACTCATTGATGAGCCCTAATTTGTACCTAATTTCTCATGAGAATGCATGAGAGATTTGGGTCTTTTTGAACTTCCAACTCTGGCGAGCTTGCCGTGCTTGGCTTCCAAGCACAAACCCAACCTCCAGGACCTATTTAAGAAACCCTAATTCATTCCGCACCTCCTCAGCTTGGAATTGGGTCGGTTCCCCCACTTTCTTCTCTCCTCGTCGGCCACAACACATCCGCAAGCTCCGGCGGTTCCTTTCCCTCTCTCTTGTCACCCAACCAAAATACCAGTGGTTGGGTTACCTTCCTCTCGTTCATCCGCATTGGCTGCACCAGCTCAAACGTCGCCTCTGCCCCTATCGTCGCCGCCGCCTCATCTATGGAGATCTTCATCTCCGACGTCAGCCACACCAGCCCAGATGCCTCTCCTGCCTCCTTCATCCTTAGGTTAGGTCAGATAACTTCTCTCTCCCTCGTACTCTTGTTTCCCTTTATTTCTTGAAAATACCCATCGATGCCACCGATCACCCTTACCTTCTCCACCTCTGGCCAGACCTCCGGCGAGGCATCCTCGTCTCTCCGCTCCTCCATCCGCCTCTCCGACGACCCCAAAAGCTCCGCAACACTCCACTGATCATCTCCCACTACTCCAATCACTCCTCCACTCACCCATAAAGGCCCCCGAACACACCCACTCACACAACCACAATACGCCCTAGATCCGCCCTTACAGCCGCTCCCATGCCACGCCGACCACCGCCACCTATTCGCCATGCCTTGGTGAAGTTCCCTGAGTGCTTTGATGTGGCTGCAAGGTCATTTTGGTGTGTGCAGGTATCCAGCTTCCGATCACCATTACTGACGACCTTGAAGCAAGGTTCGAGTAGTCCTAGGCTTCACGTAGCTCCAGGTGAGACTCCTAGGCAGCACGGATTTGAAGCCCGCATGTGTCTAGGCTACCAATTGGAGTCGTCAGCCCATGCATCCTCACCAATCATGCTCGCCATTTGCCGTTGTGCGTGCAACAGGAAGGTGGGACGTTTAGTCCCACCTCGGAAGTGGGTGAGCGGGCACAGCGGCATACATTGATTTTCTACATATGCATTATCGCCTCCTAAAGCACGGGGTGAGGTCCCACTCCCCCTCTCACTGCCTCATCTGCGTCACTGCCCACAAGGACCTGGCTTGACCCGTTTACCCGTGCTTGCACTCCTCGCCCACCACCGCACGCCGGTGGGCCTGGTCCCGGGTGCGTACCTGACCCGATTACCCGAGATGGTGGCTCTGGGAAAGCAAACCTAAGAGAGAAAGAGGAGAAGAGAGCGCGCATGGGTAGGGGTAGGTTTTACTCTTGCAGGGAAAGGAGAAGAAGAGGAAGCCAAGGAAGAAGAAGGTGAAGGCCGCAGAGGAAGCTAAGAGAAGGAGAAGCAGTCGAAGGCAAAGAAAGACTAAGGGACGAGATCAGAAGAAGAGAAAGAAAGAAGAAGAAGAAAGAGAGTAGCCAGAGATAGAGAAGAGAAGAGAAAGAGAAGAAGAAGGAGAAGCCAATGCAAGGAGAGTCAGATGTCCCATTCTTCACAAATCCTCCATTATATTTCTTGCTACATTTATTCTTAATATCCATATACTCATGCTCTATATGTTTCATCAAATTTTTGAGTAATATTATGTGTTCAAATTTTATTCATTGAGCTTAGTGCATGAATTCCATTTGCTCCCTATGTTCGACTTCGGACTTAAACTTCGAGTAATAAAATCTATTTGTTTTCAAAGTGATTTCAACTATATTACAACACTTTGCTTTAAAATCCAATTTTGCCTTGTCAATAGATCCCAAGTCATTATTTACTCGGATCACACTGTGGTGAGGCACTTGCTTAGAAGAATGACGCGAAACCAAGATTAATCTGATGGATCTTCTTGTTACAATAATTCAATCTTGAAATTTGTGATAAGGTGGGAGAATAGAATGTTGTAGCAGACCATTTGTCCCGTTAATATGGATTTTACATGGTTTGTTAAAAATACGTCATTATAACGCATAAAATCGATCAACTCTTAAATTTATAGCCTAGAAAGTGGAGTATCTAGGGTCATCCAAGAAGGCCAATTTGTTTGTTAAATCAAATCTCTTGCTTTAAAAAGAACTCAACATTCTTTTTGGAGTTTTATATATATGATTTTTATAGGTTTTGAAATAACGGGAACAATGCAGGTTTGTTGATAATGAGAAAATTCTCTATAATAATCCACTACACTACTATTATAGTGACAAGTAGAGCCTCTCCGTAAGCTCACTCTAGGCACGTGGAGTCCTAGAGTAATTAGAGAGAGGGAGTGAAAAATGTTAAACAAGAATTCTACAAGACTATGCAACAAAAAGATTAAAGAAGGCAACTTTGATTGAAAGAGAGAGTG
Organism: Thalassia testudinum; assembly: GCA_037157565.1. Lineage (NCBI taxonomy): Eukaryota > Viridiplantae > Streptophyta > Magnoliopsida > Alismatales > Hydrocharitaceae > Thalassia > Thalassia testudinum. Next base: position 24,337,788 of record JAZHRO010000078.1, read on the forward strand.
TTCTACAAAAACCCTAGTAGATGAATGCTTCTACTACTAGATAATTGCAACAAATAAAATAAAACACAAGTCCTCCTAAATTGTTGGTGAAGAGGGGAAGCTCCTTGCTCCAAGCTTAGTGGCTCCTAGGCTTGAAAAGGGCTCCTCCTTCTCCTTCCTTGAAATTGGTGTCCTCTAATGCAAGCCCACAAGGGGGCGTTCCCTAAGCCTCTCCTCAAGGTTGGACATCCACCCTAAGTACTTCTCCCTTGCCTGGCCGTCCTCTTTGATGAAGAAATGCTCCTCCTTCTTGGCGTGGCACAGGAAGAAGAGGGAGGGGAAAGAAGGCACCAAGGGGGGGGGGTAGGATGCCCCCTTAATCTTCTTCTCTTCTCCTTCTTCTTGGCCATGAGTTGTAGGTGGGTCTAAGGTGGAATATATACTAAAGTAGGATGATTTTTTTTGGTGGAATGTGGTGGGTTTTTATAGAGGTGGAAGGGGGTAGGGTTGGCGTGAATAGGTGGAGGGCTAGGATTGATTTTAGGGGTAGTTATAGGTGGTTAGGTTGATCCTAGGGCTAGGGTTAATTGGCACCACCTAAGGGGTGCTAAGGGGGATAGTTTTAGTGGCCAAAAGGCACCTAAAGTTGGTACCAATTGTGGGTCTTCTAGAAGGTTTTGAGGTGGATGGTGGAGATGGGATCAAAAGGAGATGAATGGTGGGGATTTATGGTGGTTTTGGAGGGAAAGTTGGTGCCACATTGAAGGTGGCTTTTTGGAGGTGGTGGGATGAAAGGTGGTGATGGTGCTGGTGACAACTTGGAGTAGGGTGGAGCTAGCTTAGGTGAGCTTAGGTAGGGTTGAGTTGGTGGAGCTAGCTGGAAAGGGTTTTTAGGTGTTGGATTGACAAGGGAGTTGGAGCTTATCTAAGCTAAGCTAAGCTAAGCTAAGCTAGCTTAGCTAGTAGTGGAGTAGAGGAGGAGGTATTGGAGCTAGGGTTTGAAGAGAGGAGCTGAGGAGGAGAAGTCTGGAGCTTGAATTGGAGCTGGCAGCTGCTAAAGAGGGTGGCATGGGGCTACTCAAGTTGGCTTAGCTTGCTAGTTCTTTGCTAGCTACTAAGCCAAGCTAAAGTAAGCTGGATTCTACCATAAGGAGTTGAGGTAAGCTGGGTTTGGTGCTCCCGGGGAGGATCAAGCTGGTTGAGGCAACTAAGGTAGCTTAGCTCAACTAAGTTGAGCTAAGCTGAGTCCCCAGGAGCTGGACTTGAGCTTCCTGAGCTGAAATGAAGTCATCTTCAGTTGGATGGAGTTGAGTGGAGCTGGATGTAGCTGGACCTAAGCTAGGGTGAACTCCATTCAACTCAGCTGAGATAGCTAGAGCTCCCTGTGAACTAATGGGAGATGAGATGAGCTAGATTCAGCTAAGTTGAGCTGGATCTGAGCTGACCTGAGCTAAGGTGAGCTAAGATGAGCTCTCTTGAACTGCATTTAGCTGAGATGAGCTGAATGGAGCTAGGATGAGCTAACCCTAGTCAAAGTGAGCTGAAATCCAGTTATGGTGAGCTGGATCTAGTTGAGTTCCAATTGGTTTGGGCTTCTCCTTCACCAGTTGCCTTCTTGAGTGATAGGGTTCTAGGGATCTGGCAATTTGCTTATCCTTAAAACTCACAAAAACATATCAAAAAGACAATAAAAGGTAAAATGCATGTTTATCCTAATTTATGCTTAAATGCAGCCCAAAAACCCATTTGTGGAGCAAAATCCTAAGAGCTAGGTTTGTTTTAATGCATAAGAATGATGATAAATTGGTGTTTATCACTCGTCTCCCTTCTTCGATCATTGACCATTCTGAACCTATTACTGAGCATTTTTCGGATGAGCACCTCCTGACCATTGATACTTGACTTCCTTGGTATGCTGATATAGTTGACTATTTAGTATCACACTAGATTCCATCTGGTTGGCCAAAAGCCAACAAAGAAAAATTGATTTCAGATGCCAAATACTATGTTTGGGAAGATCTATATCTCTTCCGCATTGGTGCAGATCAAATCATCCAGAAATGCATTCCTGACTGTAAGGTCAATGACATTTTATCATTCTGCCATGACCAGGCCTGTGGTGGCCACTTCTCTGGGCACAAAACTGCTATGAAAATCCTCTAGTGCGGCTTTTATTGGACCACGATCTTCAAGGAGGCACGCAATTATTATAGGGCGTGCACTCGTTGCCAGACCTTAGGCAACATGAGCCATCGCGAGATGATTCCCTTGTAGCCAATTCTCGTGTGAGAGATTTTTGACATCTGGGGGATTGATTGCATGGGTCCCTTCCTGAATTCGGATGGTTTCGAGTATATCCTCCTAGCTGTGGACTACATGTCCAAATGGATTGAAGTTGCCCCGACTCGAACCAATGATCACAAAGTTGTAATCAAATTCATTCAGCAGCACATCTTTTTTAGGTTTGGTGTACCACGTGCTATAATCTCTAACGGAGGGACCCACTTCATGAATGTGCACTTCCAGTCCCTGATGAAAAAGTACGGGGTGTCACATTGTATTTTGACTCCTTATCACCCCTAGACTAATGGATTGGCTAAGCTGTCCGGATTTGAAAAATCAATTTTGAACACCATAGGTCTCCTAAAATCTTGAAATTTCACACAGTGATTTCAAATCAAGTTGGGAACATTTTTTCCAAATTTCAGACTAATTGAGTTTGTATTTAACTTTTTAAAATTCGTGGACTGAAGAGGGGTCACACCCTCTAATCTTCCTATTTCGCTACAGTTCGTGAATTTTCAGAATTTTTTTAATAATCCAATTTTTGTGAAATTTATTTTTATAGAATCATTGTGAAATTACACACATTTAAGAAAATTATCAAAATTTTTTGAGGCCGGTGTGGTACTAAAAAGTCTAAAATACCCACGAGTATCAATTTTGGACTTTTACACCAGCACAAAGAAAAATTATTTAAAAATATCAAACAAATTTTTAAAATCCTAAAAAAATTATTTCTAGAATCTTGGTTTGATTTTACATAATGTAATGATATTGTTTGATTTGTTTGGATCACTACTTAATACAGAAAGCGTAAAAATATTCCTTGGTAGTTAAATTTCTGTCCTAGGATTAATTGGATTAGGGTTTCCTTTTCATTTTTAGAGACAAACAACTACAAAGAAATTGATCTCAGCCCATACAACTTGATTCTTTTTGATTTTGAATATCGAAAACTTGTTTGAACTCTTAAGAAGGAAACCCTAATGCACACTTACTTAAATCCAATTTTAAAAGATAGAAATACTTAAAATTGTGTGACAACTTGTTTGAAATTGGAACTACTTTCCAATTCCTGCACACACACTAAAAATTGAAATAATAGGGCAATAACCCAATCAACGCCCTCCACATTCCGTGTGCACTTTAGTTTCCTAGACCTAATTAAAATCTGTAGTAATTTGACCCCTAAGGTTTCATCAACTTAGACTTGCTATCTAGGTCTTAAGTTTTCTTTAGTTAATATCAATTCTGTCATCTATATTTCGTGTTCATGCTGAGGGATCGTGTCAAACGACCAGGCGCAGGTTTGCACAGGCCCCTAGGGATTTTCCTAGGAAATGCTTGGGCCCAAACCTCCCCATAAGCAATTGGCTAGATTTGTTGACTGAGCGGGTATTCACTGTTGATTACTTTTTTCCTAGGTAGACCAAGTCTTAGGTTAATTTTTAGGGAGTCACAATTAAGTTAGGTCTAGAATTTGATTTCTTGTGTGCACACTTCTCTCATCTCCATCTCTTCTCCTCCCCTCCCATTCTTCCACTTATGCATGGGCGACGGTCTCAAAATCTGCACTTGGAGGGACCTTTTGATTTCGCCCCACAAAGACCACTTTTTCCTTGAGCTCACCACTTTGAATCTTGTTGCTGAATCTTTTGATTTCCATTCCCCCTTAGCTGCATTCCGCCCAGCTGATGCCATCAAACTTAGCGCTTAATGGGAGGCAACCCATCATTTGAAAAAAAATCAGGACCCCTCCTACCCATTTCTGAGCTGAATTCATATTGCACTTTAGTGTTTGTCCCTTAGAACAACCAACTCCAGCTTTGATATTCGTATTAGAGCTTGAAATCGTTTGCAATAGCCATCCTGACCTGTTCACCCACCCATCTGAACCTGTTCTATTGTACTATCTAAGCTGAACTTGAATCCATCTAATTTTCATTGAGGACATTGCAAAACTTAGGCATGGGGGGGTATTAAAGTGTAAAATACTTTGGAAGTCGATTCTTTGAAGGGTTTCATTCAAAAAACAAAAAGGAGAGGATGAAAGGAGGACAAGAAAATGTGAGTTGAATTGAAAAATCTAAGTTGAGGAGGGAAAGAAGGAGAAAAGAAAAACAAAGAAAAAAGGAGTAAAAAGGAAAATTGTATTAGTCTCGGTTATTGAGTATGAAACTTACCTAAGTTCTAGGTTGGATTAGATGATGAATTAAGACCTGAAAAGCTAAACCTTAGAAGATAAGTGAAGGATAGCGACCTTAGGCCTCTTGGGCCTATTCTAGGGTTTAAACACTCACGTATCTATTAAGATCTGGACTATTCCTCAAGAGGTTGAGGGAGTTACGAGGCTGATGTATTAAGTTTAAGGCTTAGGGTTTATTTGACCTCATTGCTTGCCCTTTCGTTTGTAGGACTTGGTAACCTAGGCACCCAACAATCACACACTAGTCTGGTTTAGTGCTCTTAATAAAGAGTAATGTCAAAAAGTGTTCTATTTTGAAAATATTTTCCCAAAGATTTGACTTAGGAGCAGCTCGAAGACATAAGTTACTTGGACGAGTTCCTGAGTAGAGAGGAGGAATGAGAAAATACTCCCCTCGAAGATGCATTATAACATATCATCTCCTCGGTGCTTGTCTCCTGGGATATCCACATATCCTACCAGGGGCATGTAAGCACCTTGTGCTAGTTTAGGTGCCATGGGTGGCATTATCCCGAAATGTCGATTGCCAAGGCCTGAATTTAGCTACAGAATGCCATGGGTTGCACTATCCGAAGTGTCAAAAGCTAAGATTTTGGGGGTTGCCATGAGCGATGCTATCTTGAAGCATCAATTGCCAAGGATCCTACGAGGATTGATGATAGGGACAAGAAATCCAACACAGACCATGTTTAGGGCCAATTTGATGTTGGATTTAGGGGAATTTAAAAAGGAAAGAGTGAAAACTCTCAAAATAAACATCCCACTCTCTCTCTTATCAAAAAAATGCACTGGCAAATTTAACTTAGACTTGTTGCACATATGCACAAGTGCTTTAACTGTTGGGGTCAATGAACCTCTGGGCAATTTTTGCGGGCCTTAAAAACCTTCACGGCGGACCCAAGGCTTAGGCTGGTCAGGTCTGGATCTTGGCTAGTATTTGAGTACCTTGAGACCTATTGTTGGTATTTTGATCCAATTTTTAGAGAAGCAACTTGGTAAGGCATCCTGATGGTTAAAATTCATCTTAGAGATCTGGTTTAGTCCATAGGATTTTACTAGGGACTAGCAAAAGTTAGGCATGGGGGTTTTATGGTAGCACCATCATTGGTCTTAATGAGATTAAATTAGCCTAACTATTTTAATAAATGCTCCTAAATATTAATCAGAAGTTCATAGCTCTATTCTAAAGTGAATCTGAGAAGAAAAGAAAATAGGTTAATTATGTTGTTTTAACATCCAATTACTAATGCAAATTAACTAAGAGGTTAATTAGGGGTTAATTAGAGGTAAAATTAACTTTAAAGACCAAGAAGTGGGCTTGCACTTGATCAAATCAAGGTTTCATGCATTCTAAAGATTAAAATAATACTAAAAAGCCTAATTATTAGCTTCACTTAAATTGAAAGAATTTTTGGTAGAGATAAATTTAATTTAAACCTCCTAAAAATCACTGAAAATATTCTAATATGTTTGGTACCTTCACTTTGAGCATCGGAATCCATTTTCACCAAAAATAGAGATTCAAATGGGAATTTGCAATGATTTGGGCTTATGTGTAATTATCCACTCAAACAAGGTTAAAACCCTAATCTATGTTCACTATTAGATTCCTTGGGTCCAAATTAGGTTGACACCAAAATTTAAGCCCAATCAGAGTCCATCTTGACCTAATTTGCATTTTAGCCTTGAAATCTCTATTTATCACATCTAAACCCCTAGTTCCATGTTTTATTACATAGACACCCCCAACTTCTCATATTTATTGCAATCAGGTCCTTACCACCTGATCCTTCATATTTACCTCAATAGAAATCCCAAACCCAATAGCAGCTGATTTCAATTAGGATTTTCTCCTCTAATTCCTACTCAAATCCCACCAAATTTGGGGGGAAAGATCACAAGATGATTCCCTACCATGTGAACAAGATATTGGACTTCCATATGAAGCATAGATCCTAGGTGAGCTAGAAAATTTGGGGATTTTTGAGTTTCCCAATTCATGAGAAGCTTCATGAATTCTTCCAATTTGAGGGAAATTCCGAGCTCTATATAAGGTCTCCTACCTCCCTTTGTGCGAATCAGCCAAGTTTGGCCGAGATTTCACCCTCTTCATCAAGTCCGGCCACCTTCATCCTCGGCTCCAGTGAGCCCCTCCGCCCTTCCTCCTCCACACATGCTCTTCATCAATGGACACCGACATCATATTCCCATCTTCCTCGCACACCTTGCTAACCAAAGCAAGGGTACTATCTACCTCATCATCCTCGCCGTTCAACTTACCTGACTTCTTCTTCTTCTTTGCGTTTGGCTGGCCAAAGCCAGATGCATCTTTCCCTCACTCATTGCTATAGGTCACTCATCTTCTCCTCTTCCCATACTTTCATTCTAGCCCTTTAGAATTAGGTTTCAAGCCACCACTTCCCTATTCCTTCTCCATCTTCTTCATCTCTGACGTAAGCTCTGGCTAGCTCGCACTGGCACTACACTTCACCAAACACCTAACCACCACCGTCAACACCTTGCTCTTGTTTCAGAGATCAAAAGCCCTAAAGAAATTTGGGGTTTCGACCTCTGAAACTCGTGGCCGAACACACCCACTCACACCACCATTCACAGTCACCGTTCGGCCATCTTCGATGCACGATTCATCCAATCACCACCATGACTATACTCTTTGCTTCACGGTGAGCTTTCTAAGCATCTTAACTGGAGCTTTTAGCCTGTATTTTGTTCCACAGTGTTTATGATGTAAACATGTTTACACTACTTAAGAAGTCTATTTATGCATGTTCTTAAGCATAGGATTGCATTGCATACTATAAATATTGCATATCATGCATCATCTTGCATTTAGATTAGTTTGAATAAAATGGAGGTTAATTGTCTCCTTATATGTTCAGGGACAGGGAAAGATTTTTATCAGGGCTTCGGATCGAAGATCCAACCGTACAGATGTGATCAGGGCGACGATTGGAGTTCAACGACTCCAAGATCGCCCTAATCTGACATCTGTAGCATCAGATAGAGATCGGGGAACCCAAGAAGATCAAGGGCAAAGATGGTGTGAATCTACACTTCAAATGACAAATTCGACCACACGGATGGATTCGAATCGACGATCGCAGCCTAACGGCGTGAAAATCGACTCAATCCAACAACTGTGGCACCATCTACATCATCTAGAAGATGGACGACCAAGATGGTGCCACGTGGTGCCATCTTAGCCGCCCAATTGGCCGCTACACCCACGCGCCCTCTCTTCTTCGATAATTCTACACCGTTGGCTACACATCCAACGGCTATAAGCGCATGCACACAAAACTCAAAGTGCGACACAAACGCGCTGATAGCGGGTTGGTCGAACGCGCTCGCGAGAAGGTGGGGCACGTGTTCGACTCCTCGCGAGCAGCTGCTGAGGCGCGGTGAGCGGGCGCGATTGATTGCTCGATCGCGATTGAGTGGTTGTGTGAGCGCAATAGCGTTCGCGCCGTATCGCACGCCTGTGGGTGATACGCCATCACACGCGCGAGCGCACGCTGAGGAGCGGGCGGAGAGGCGAGTTGAGCTGTCCGATCGGACGGCTAAGATTCATAGATCATGAACGCGTGTTACACGCGCGAGCAGGTGAGCAGGCGCACGCACTTCGCCCCATGTCATCCACAATGGGGCTTTATCGACGGTTTTATCCGTCACTAAAGACCCCTTATTTAATGTTTTGAGATTTAAATGACTAAATTGCCCTCACTCCTTGCAACTATAAAAGGGGACCCCCTCCACACGAAATTCTCATCCCTTCCTTCTCCTCTCCCTCTCTAAAGCTCAAGAGAAGCTTGTCCCACACCCGGGATGCTTCTCGCGAGATAAAGTCAAATTTTCGTCCCCCTTTCGGAAGCAGATCCCTCGATGACGACGATGTGCTGCTCCGTTCCCGTTCTTGTCACTTCGTCCTCCTTCATCCTGCTCCGCTCCCCATCATCTAGGCGTCGCCCTATTTGGCTCGTCCTCCAAGCACTAGTCGAGGAGGATATCTCTCTCCCCATTCTTTTTACTGCTTTCTAGAATAGATTTACTACTTTCTAGAGTAGATTTACTGCTTTCTAGTGTAATCATTTTCCCACTTTCTAGTCGTAATGTTTAGTGTAACGAACAATCCTTCTGATAATGAATTCCATGTTCATTCTACATCCCTTTTTGGTTTTCATTTGTAATATTACTCTCCCTCATTCTTTCTCTCTTTTATTTATTGTAAATAGTTAGATAGTTTTTAATCAATTAATTCACTTCGTGACAAATAAAACAAATGCGTGTTTTTAAATCAAACGTCCGCCTACCTGAGTTCGACCCAGGATTTCTATTCCGGTATAAATTTTATTTGTTGAACACAAGTTCTTCGCTTTCATACTATGACGACAGGTTTTCAAAACCAAACACGTTAACGTAGCATCTCGTAGTGTTCAACATTTTTGTGCCATTGTCGGGGAGGCGACGCTATTTGATTTTTTTTTCACGTTTTCCAACTTACGAATCATTTACCTCACTTCTCTCCTTTCTTATTGTGATTGCAAGTACTCTTTTGAGATGAGCAAAAGTGGTAGATTGGAGCAAAATGATATTGAAGGTTCTGTAAGTTATCCCCCACCTCCCACCCATTAGATTTCATTCCACCACGTAATAACACAAACATCAATCAACCTAGGTGTTCTTATAAACTCTAAGGTTAGTTTTGTTTGTTTGTTTGACACCCACAACCGCCCCAACCTCCACATTTAAAAAAAAAAAATTCTCACAGTGGTACACAACCTCATCTGATTTTCAAAATCAACCGGTAAATTGATCTTTGGAGTTGGTACACACATCTAAACACATAATTAAGTAGAAATCAGATTAGGTAATCATTTGTGTGCCTAATTAAGTGGTGCAACAGGTCAATTGTTTGATTTGATTGGGCCGCACCACTTCAATTAAAATCAACTCATCAAGTAGCTGATGATTTGGTTCAACTCTTAGGGATTTACCAGGCACTCCACATTCTTTTAAGTTTTAAAGGAAAACATCTTCACCTGTGCTTTGAAAACTTGGTGTGCCAACAAAACTTGTTTGAAAACACCTAAAGTTGAATCCTACAAGCTACTAAGCAAGATTTGAATCCTAGAATTCACCACATCAAAAGTAATCTTGCTTGAAAACCATTGGTTGTGCATGCACACACACATCAATCAATCATTAAGGGCACAACCCAGATAAAGGGCCCATCACATTCCAAAGCACGTTCAAGCCTAGCCTTAAATAAAATAGAGTAGATGTTGGCCTTAAAGATTTGACTTGCTCTTCAGAGCCCAGAACGAGATTATTTTCGATTAGTCTATTTCTACTATTCAATCTAATGTCTAGCTAGGGGAGTAGAATCAAACGATCGCAGCTGGGGGGTACACTAGGAACTAGAGGCAAGACGAAGGAAGAACCTTCTCCCCAGTCCCTCCTTCTAACTGGTTGGATTGAATCGACAGAAGTAGATCAAATCGTTCCTTTATCTCAAGATGGGTTGTGGGAGTCTGTAGGTCTTTAGGCTAGCCCACTTAAGGATAGGTTTGATTGCTTGTATTGCAGGGTGCCTTTCTTCCTCCCGTTTATCATGAATTCTTCCACATATTATACGAATTCCCGCTCTTTCCCTCCTGTTTTGAATTATCCTCAACATGACGATTATCCTAATTCGTACTATAATCAACATCAGTTAGTTAGGATAACTCGGATTGGGGATACAGTTCTGAACCTCCGTGTTTAGGGTCAAACCCTGAACACTATGATTGCGATTTCTATCCTTCTCAGAGCCACATCGATATAGATCATCACCCTTTCATGAACAACCTAATACGATCGACAATCAAGAAGGAGACACTAATTCTTACCCATCCTCTGATTACACTGCCTTTAGGTCATCACCACCTTTTGAACATTCGGAAATGACCTATTATCAGGAAGGGTATAATGAATCAAACTCCTCTGCACTGATCACAAACTTGTCCAACCCTGAACCAACTCATTTGGTTTAGGGTAACCAAGTTCAAGATAAGGTCTTGGCTAACTTGAGGAATATCATTCAATCTTTAGAAGTTCAGCCAATACCTTACATTGAAAGATTGGAGCCTGTGATTGAAATCATTGATGATTTGAACAAGTATTTGTTGGATTGGCTCCAGGATGTTAAGGATAAGAACCCGGGTGAGTTTCTACTTGGGAAGTTAGCGAAATTGAGGATGAGATTTGTGGTTGCTTTAGTTCAGTCGTGGGATGATTCCCAGGATGAACTCCAGGAGAGCCAATGTCAGAACCCGCTCAGGCACCTGTTGGGGGGACACGTGTTAGGAGGCTAATAAGATTGAATTAGAGCAACCAATTAAGGATGATCTGATTTCTTCACCTGAGATCCCTGAACCAGGGTACGAGGAAATGTATGTCTCCATGGATCAAAAAGTGATAGATGATTTTGGGACATACATTAATATGGATCTTGATTTCTTTGATTCTGATGGTGAAGATTCAATTTGTGAAGTCTCATGGGAGTTTACAGAATATGATTTTTGTGAGACGATTGGGCCTGAGGAATCTGATAGATCATTTGATAGCCCAATAACTGAAGAAATTAATCTTATTAGGGCTCACACTACGGATCCAGAATTGCATTTTCTGGAGGATTCAATCAAATGCCCTGATTGTCAGTTATACCACATTGAGCTTATCAATGATTTTGTTTCTGAGATAATTAAACCCAAGTCAATTCTGATTCAGCCACATCTTTTAGACTTGGAAATTTCAGATGGGGTGATTAATATGCAAGAGGTCCCGAAATTTAACATTATGAATGAGGAGGATAGAAGATGGGAAGTTATGATTTGGGAAGCTAACTCGTAAGGAAGTAGAAGACCACGTCTAAGGGTTCCATTTCATCTGAAACCATCAAACCAGGACCCTTACGACATCTATTCTGAGGATGTCCAACCCAAGCACACATTCATTGATTATCCTTTGGAGCTTGAATTCTCTGTAACCTGACTTTTTGGTCTTGGGTTGGATCCTTATAAATCGCAGGCCCGACCCCGCTTGCATACTGAATTTAGGTTTTGGGTAATTTTTATCCAAAACCTGAGATATTCTAGATTATGGGGTATGGGTCTGCATCACAATCTAGTCCACATCTGTGGACATCTGCTGGCAGGTCAGAGGTTTCTTCTGTTTATTTTGATTCTGATTTACACCTGTGAATTCTTTATTTCTCATCTTTGTATTGTGTTCCTAGCTGAAGGCACTAAATTCAGCACGTATACAGTTTTTCTTAGTTTTTATCTTGAAGCAGACTCGACATTCATGAAATTTAGGTGCTTTCTACGCTATTCCACTCTATTTTATGTCTTTTTAATACAATGAGGACATTGCATTGGATAGGCATGGGGGGGTGGATATCATCTTTGAATTTATTCGTCAGCTCCGTAGATTTGTTTTATTTTCTTTTATTAAAAAAAATTATGGAATTAGGAAAGAGAATTTGGGTTTAAGAAAATTTTCAATCTCAGGAAATATTACATTATGATCTAAATAGAAAGACCCTTCAGGTCTTCAGACTTAATTAGCCTGTATATCCATTAAAATGTGGATTTTTTTTTTTGAGCCCTCGCCAACCTGAATTCTATTTTAATTGGAGTAAATAAGTTTAGGTGATAAGTATACGACTTATCAATCCACCCTCTGATTTGAGGGAACTTTAAGCCTAAAGCATCTACACACCATCTTGTCACTGACTCATTAATTGGCGGTTCTAACGAAAATTGGGTAGCTAATGAACCTTCTAGGGTGATATGGCTGGCAAGTTATCATGGGCAACAGCCCATAGGTAGGTTGTCCAGAGCCTAGCCGCAGGACCTTTCTATTTTTGCTACCTTTAGGTAAATCTTAAACCAGGGAAGCCACCTACTTAAAAAAGAAAGAGAAAAGAAAGTCAAAAAAAAAAAAAGAAATAAACCACACTTCACCGCACGAGTATGGTTGGCAAGTTGTCTATGATAACAGCTCATCGACCGGTTGTCTAGAACCTAGCTCAATAAATGCACAGAAAATTTCCAAAACATTTAGGAAGAAGCGGAGAAGTAGAATAAACTGGGGAGATATACACTGGATTCACCCTTGTGTTGACCCCGTAAAAATAAAAGTAGGGAGAAAGTTATCAGTTGTAAAGATACACCTTTAGGTAGAATTCTCTTTTTAAGGTCACCTAGAGGAGTAGAAATCCGAAGTTCATTTTTACTGTCGGTCAATGAGTCAATCACATTCACAATAAGATGCTTAGAACTTAGGATTCTCATCAAATCTTGGGTAAGTTGAATGGCCGTAGAAAGCCACTCTTAAACCCTAAAACTTGAAAATAAAAAAAATTAGAAAAGAGGAAAAAGAGAAAAAGAAAATTTTCTTTGAATAAGGCGAGGGCTTGAGGCGGTCAGCATTTTGGCAGATACTCGGGCATTGTTGTGTCTTTGAAAGTTCAGATCCTAAGTAAGCATTTTCTTAATGATTGAAAATAACTCAAGCCCAAATAATCCAACTTGATTCTTTTATAAATAGCATATAGTTTTTGCTAGGGACTAGCAAAAGATAGGCATGGGGGTATGATGTAAACATGTTTACACTACTTAAGATGTCTATTTATGCATGTTCTTAAGCATAGGATTGCATTGCATACTATAAATATTCATAGCATGCATCATCTTGCATTTAGATTAGTTTGAATAAAATGGAGGTTAATTGTCTCCTTTTATGTTCAGGGATAGGGCAAAATTTTTATCGGGGCCTCGGATCAAAGATCCAACCGTACAGATGTGATCAGGGTGACGATTAGAGTTCAACGACTCCAAGATCACCCTAATTAGACATCTGTAGAATCAGATAGAGACCAGGGAACCCTAGAAGATCAAGGGAAAAGATTGTGTGAATCCGCATTTCAAACGACAAATCCGGCCGCACGGATGAATTCGATCGACGATCATAGCCTAACGACGTGAAAATCGACTCAATCCGACAACCGTGGCACCATCTACATCATCCCGAAGATGGACGGCGCCATCTTAGCTGCCCAATCGGCCACTACACCCACCGCACCCTCTCTTCTTCGATGATTCTCCGTCGTTGGATGCACATCCAATGGCTGTAAGCGTGTGCACACAAAACTCAAAGCACGACACAAACGTGCTGATAGCGAGTTTGTCGAATGCACTCTCGAGAAGGCAGGGCGCACGTTCGACTCCTCAAGAGCAGTTGCTGAGGCGCGGTGAGCGGGCACGATTGACTGCTCGATCGCGATCGAGCGGTCGCGCACGTGCAATAGCGTACACACCGTATGGCACGCCCGCACGTGATGCGCCATCACACGCGCGAGCGTGCACTGAGGAGCGGTTGGAGAGGCGAGTTAAGCTGTTTGATTGGACGGCTAAGATTCGCAGATCGCGAACGTGCATTACACACGCGAGTAGGCGAGCAGGCATGCGTGCTCCACCCCACGTCGCCCACGATGGGGCTTTAGCGATGGTTTTATCCGTCACTAAAGACCCCTTATTTAATGTTTTGAGATTTTAATGATCAAATTGCCCTCACTCCTTGCAACTATAAAAGGAGACCCCCTCCACACGAAATTCTCATCCCTTCCTTCTCTTCTCTTCCTCTCTAAAGCTCAAGAGAAGCTTGTCCCACACCTGGGATGCTTCTTGTGAGATAAAGTCAAATTTTTGTCCCCCTTTCGAAAGCGGATCCCATGACAACAATGACGTGCTGCTCCGTTCCCGTTCTTGTCGCTTCGTCCTCCTTTGTCCTGCTCCGCTCCCCATCTTCCAGGCATCGCCCCGTCCGGTTCATCCTCCAAGCAACCTTCGAGGAGGATATCTCTCTCCCCATTCTTTTTACTGCTTTCTAGAATAGATTTACTGCTTTCTAGAGTAGATTTATTGCTTTTTAGTGTAATCATTTTCCTGCTTTCTAGTCGTAATATTTAGTGTAACGAACAATCCTTCTGATAATGAATTCCATGTTCATTCTACATCTCTTTTTGGTTTTTATTTGTAATATTACTCTCTCTCTCTCTTATTCTCTCTCTCTTTTATTTATTGTAAATAGTTAGATAGTTTCTAATCAATTAATTCACTTCGTAACAAATAAAACAAACATGTGTTTTTAAATCAAACGTCCGCCTCCCTGAGTTCAACCCGGGATTTCTATTCCGGTATAAATTTTATTTGTTGAACACAAGTTCTTCACTTTCATACTATGACAACAGGTTTTCAAAACCAAACACGTTAGCATAGCAACTCATAGCGTTCAACAGTTTACCGCCATTGACCAACCACACTGCCACTGTTTGTCATCATCGACTGACCATTGACCTCGCGTCCACATCTAGTTGACACGGAACCACCTAAGGAAGCCTTCTGGGGCTACAATTGGACAAAGAAGTAGCAACAACACCAATTGAAGGATCATCTCTAAGCAGGTGCACGGGAAGAGGAACAACAAGCTTTTGTCCCACATTGTGGGGCACTAAAAAATTTTTTGATACTTATTATTTTAGGCATATTGGCTTATCGCCTACGAGTCACTGGGGTCTGGTCCCCACCCTCAAGCCACGCACACGTGCCCACTGCACGCAAGTTTGGGTTGGTTTATGCTTGAATCGGGTTTGGTCTTTGGTCGGGATCAGGTTTAGACAGAAATAGAAGGTCTGCTGTGAGAGAGGGGGGGTGGGGTTTTGCTCTGAGGATATTTAGATCTTGACTTGAGCAAAATTTGGCTTGAGGATTTAAGGCGTCTGATGCCTTTGTGGGAAGTCTGACTTGAGATTTTAATTGAGAATAGCCTAAGAGTTAAAGGTTTCATTGGTGGCCTCAACCACCATCTTTTTTGGGCTGCATATACCTCTTTCTTCTCATTATTCTTGTCTATTGACTCTGATATACATTTTGCTATTCATTGAATATATTTTTCATGTATCTTGAGTTTTGAATGAATATTGGATTAGTGTTTGATTTGCGATCTTTTGCTTCCTGCGAATGACCTTGGAAACTCATTTCTCGAGCTTATAAATTAAGTGTTGATTCAATTTTTGTAGCTATACTACGATGCATACTTTTGTAGAACGATGGAAATTCGCTGTCAACATAAGGTACAACAGCTTGCCCACAAGCTACCTATGTTATCTATTGTTGGTAAGTGGTAACTATGGATCATATTGATGAGCCTTTGGATCAATGGGTATATTAGCTGGTTTTGCTCTAAGCATACTAGCCTCTTATAAGATATCAAGAGCATACTTCCTCTGATATAGGACAACACCTTTCTAGCTACATCCTACCTCTATCCTCAGAAAGTACCTCAATGAACTAAGTCCATCACAAACTGCTCTATTAGGCGTGCCTTGATGTGCATAATCCCATTAGCGTTGTCTCCTGTAACAAGAAGATCATCCACATACACAAGAATTACTATCACTCCTTTCCCTATTTTCCTGACAAACAAAGAGTGATCTGTAGATGACCTCTGAAATCCATCGGCCTTAACAACCTGAGATAGCTTCTGAAACCAAGCACGAGGGCTCTACTTAAGCACATAAATGGCTTTCGTCAGACGGCACACACACTCCTACCTCTCATACCTAGTGGTCACTGTATACATACCTTCTTCTCTAAATCACCATATAAAAAAGCATTCTTGACATCTAGTTGATGGAGCTGCTAATCAAAGTGAATTGCAACTGTAATAAGTTTTCGCATAGTCGATAGACTGGCTACAGGAGGGAATGTGTCAAAGAGGTCTACTCCATATGTCTGAGTAACTCCTTCGCCACCAAGCTGGCCTTATATCTACTAATAGACCCATCATGATGAAATTTGAGAGCAAAAACCCATCGACACCCAACAAGACTGGCTCTAGATGGTAGTGGAGCAAGTTCCTAAATACCTTTATTATGGAGAGTGACCATCTACTCCTCCATGACTTGCCACCATTTTGGATGAAGCATGGCCTACTAGTAAGTATCTAGTACTGTAGTAGAGAGAAAAGGCTAGAAAAAGGATATGAAAGCTGTACCTAAGTTATCAGTCTGTAGACTCCCTACTGGGTGGTATCTGGCACATGACCTAGGGGCCTTAAGAATAGCAATCGAAAGGTCTAGATTTATAGGATATGTAGGCACATCCACCAAAGCTACAATAGGCTAAGATTGACTTGTATCAACACTAGGCATAAAACTGTAGTGTCAAAAGAACTTGTGCTCTCCTAAGGCA
Source organism: Thalassia testudinum (assembly GCA_037157565.1). Lineage (NCBI taxonomy): Eukaryota > Viridiplantae > Streptophyta > Magnoliopsida > Alismatales > Hydrocharitaceae > Thalassia > Thalassia testudinum. Next base: position 24,354,573 of record JAZHRO010000078.1, read on the forward strand.
GAGACGCAGGTGTCGGTGAAGGGGGGCACTTAAACGGTAGCATGAGGCCTATGGTAAGTGATGATATTATTATCATGTGCCATAATTAGCTTTAATTAATCACAAAAAAGAGACAAATGCTCCTATATAATCGTCGGAGAGTCATAATTAACTGAATAACCATTCTGAGAGGAATACATTAAATCAGGGATAAATATGTAGTTTTAATAGCACAATATGAATGCATAAAAATCACAGGGTTTCCCTAGGGGTTCATTTATGGTAAAATATTCATTAATGACTAATAAGAGGGTCAATGCAGACAGAAACAGGTTTTCACGCACTTCGAGAGTTAAAACAACACCGAAATCCTAATTTCAGACCCACTTAAATAACAGAGGTTTTGGTTAGAATAAAATTTGCCTAAGCATTCTAAAATTCATAGAAAAATATTCTACAAGGTTTGGTATCCTTTTTTTGACCATTTGAACCTATTTTGACCTAAAAGGGTCTCAAATGGAAAGTTACCCTAATTTGGGTTTCTGTGTAAATTACCTAGTCAAACTTCATCAAAACCAAAATCCAACTTCACCATCAGATTCCTTGGGTCCAAATTAGGTTTATACCAAAATTTGGGCCTAATCAGAGCTTGACCTAGTTTGCATTTAAGTCCAGTCAGACACTTTCTCTCTTACATAAGCCCCTAGCTTTTGAAATCCTTGCGAACTACCCCCCAACTTTGTCATCTTCTTCGCGTTTAGGTCCCTACCACCATGGCCATGTGAACATAGCTTGCCACCGACCTTCAACCAAGGAGTTCTACTTGATTTCACACCTAATCTCTTCCAAAATTAGGAGGACTCCTGAGAAGATCCTCTTCAATTTGAGCCACATCTTGGGCTCTGATTCTTGCCCAAAATCAAATGCGAATGGTTTGAACACAAGGGTTTCCTTTTGTGCGAAAAATCCAAGCTTCCAAGCTTGGAATGCCCCCTGAGGCCTATAAAAGGTTCCCTGATGCAAGGTCATCTTCCCTAGCTTGGTTTTGGCCGAATCCTACCCTTCTTCCAACCTCTCCCATCGAATGCTCCACGAGCTCTGATGACTTCTCTACCTACCCTCTTAGTCTGCTGCCACAGACAATAGTCGGTGGGATCATCTTCCTCAAGTTCCTCAGCGTGTCGCAATACGAGCGAGCGCCACCCATGCCCCTTCGTCGTCGCCACTTCTCCCAATGGAGGCTTCACCTTCTCCGGCATCGGTCATACCATAACCGGTGCCTTCCTTCCCTTTCATCTGTTAGCTTAGGTTAGTTAGGTTCCCCTCTTCCTCTACTTTCCTTTCCCTCTCTTTATCCCTCAATTCAACCCACGACATCGCCGTTCACACTCCATCTTCTCCACATCCGGCCGCACCTTCGGTGAGGCTTCCCCGACGCTCCATGGCAACAAATGCCTCGCCAACACCTCCATAAGCTCCACCTCACCCTCGCAAACAAAACCCCTTAAGAAATTAAGGGGATTGTCCATCCAAACGACCCACCGAACAACCCACCTTCTCACTTTCATCTCCGTCACTATCTGACCTCCATACGCTGCCAAACTCCATGCAAACACCGCCATCACATTAGGCAACACTTGGCGATCCTCCTAAAGTGTTCTAATGTGGTTGTGAGGCCTTATCTTATGTTTTAGGTCTTCGCGATGCTCCGTCACCGTTGCCATCATCTCTGGCCTTATTCTTCAAGCTCCAGCTGCGTTCTTCGTTGAATCCTCTCCCAGGTGCTGCGGCTTGGTTCCAAGTCCATGCCTAGGTCCTCAATCAAAGGACCTAGTTGTTGTAGCTCTCCCAATTGAGCAACAACCCCTGCTATTGGCACAAGCGAAGAAGCTAGTGGGAATAGTCCCACATCGTGCACGTATTAAGCAACAACAGCGGATATATTATTTTTGTGAAGCGAGTTGTTCGCCCAAGACACTGAGGGGTCGGGTCCCTCATCACGCTTGCCTGCACACCTCGGTTACCCGCACACTTGGTAGCCCTGGTCCCCTATGCTCATGACCCAATAACCCAATTTCCCGGATCTAATTAGACCAAGGGTTTGAGAGAGAAGAAGAGGGGGAATTGTGAGAGATCGGGGGAGGATTTTTTCTCTCTTGTGCTCTGTGCGACACTTAGTGTAAGCACCTCTGTTTTGATATACCAAAATTATGTTTATTGCTAGACTAAAATTTCAGGACTATGTCGGATTAAAGCATCAAAGTGTCTTTCAAGTTAAGAGGAGATAGTTGCTGATGTGTGTCTTTTTATCTCTATTTGAGTCTAGGACATTATTGTAAGGAACCTTAAATAGAACTCAAAAATGAATTTTTCACGTATCTTTTCTAAACCAAGCTTTTAGGGTTATTGATCAACCAAACTAGCTAATTGATTGACCAAATCACCTTGATCGACCAACCAACTTCATTAACCAATCAAATCAGCCCATTTTAAGAAGTAAAGAAATATCCTTCCTTGTTGGGGGGTATCAAACCAGGTCCATCTGAGATTGAGAAATAACCTGGTCCATCTGATGTTTAGCTAGGGGAGTAGCATCAAACAACCATGGTTGGGGGGTATCAAACGAACAGGAGGCACAAGCCAAAGGGAGAACCTTCTCCCCAGCCCCTCCCTCTAATCGGTTGGATTGACCGGATAAAAGTAGACTAAATCGTTTATAATCTTAGGATGAGTCCTGGGAGTCTGTAGATCTTTAGGCTACCCACAAAAGGACAGGTTTGGTTGATTGTACTGCAGGGCACCTTTTCTCTTCAGATTTTCCTCCTACTCCACAATGTATCCTTCCACATCATTCACACATTTCCAATCCTACCTTCCTACCAACACGTATCCTCAAGATGATTACTATCTCGACTTGACTCATGATTACCCATCTCCTAGGGTAACTTTGATTGGGGATATGAATTCGGACCTCAGTGTCTAGGGCTTAACCCTGGATAACAAGGCTATGATTACTATCCTTCCTAGAGCTACAATGATTATAGATTTCCACCCTTTGATGATCAACCTAACCCGATCTACAATCAAGAAGGATATGTTGACTATAACACCTACCCCCCAAGTAATATGCTGAATATAGGTTGCCACCATTCATTGAACAACCTGAAATGACCTACTATCAGGGAGGGGCTCGAAACCTCAATATCTTGACTCCCCTAGATTGAACCCAAACCCACCCAACCTTGAACTGAACCATTCGGTTCAGGTGAACCAGGTACAAGATAGGGTGTTGGCTAACTTGAGGAACACTATACAATCTTTAGAAGCTCAGCCAACACCATGCACTGAAGCATGGAGCCTATGATTAAAATGATTGATGAGCTTGATAGCGCTTTATTGGATTTACTCCAAGATGTTAGAGATAGGGACTTGGGTGAGTTTCTACTTGGGAAATTGTTAAGATTGAGAATGAAATTTGTGGTTGCCTTAGTCCAATCTTGGGATGATTCTCAAAATGAACCCCCTTTAGGAGAGCTAATGTCTGAACCCGCTCAGGCACCTACCGAGGGGGATACATGTTTTGAGATTAGAGATAACTAGGTTGGTCTAGAGCAACCAATTCAGGATGAACCGATTACCTCACCCGAGATCCCTGAGCTAGGGAACGACTAAAAAAATATCTCCATGGACCATGAAATGACAAATGATTTTGAAACATATATAAATGAGGATCAGGAATTCTTTAATTCTGAGGGTGAGGAATCTTTAGGTGAAGTCTCACTTGAGCTTAAGGAAGATGATTTTAGTGAGACAAACGAGAATGAGGAATCTGATGAATAATTTGATAGCCCGATTATTGAAGATTGTGATCTAGTCGGGCTAACTTGGAGGATCTAAATCCTCATTTACTAGAAGATTCAATCAGAAGCCCTATTCTTCAACCACACCCTGAAGAGCTAAATGATCATACTTTTGGGATCATTGTGCCCAAGTCAATTCTGATTCGGCCACGATTTCTGGACTTGGGTAAATCATATGGGGTGAATGATATGCTAGAGGTCCCAGAGCCCGAGCAGTTGATGTTGGAAGATAGGAATTTGGAAGTGAGGATCCGGGAAGTTAACTTCAGGGAAAGCAGGACTTTAGAACTAAGGGTTCCTATTGACCTGAAACTACCTACTTTCTACAAGGACCCTTATGATGTGCAACCTAAGCATAACATAATTGATTATACTTTTGAGCCAAATTCCACATGGACAAATAGGCATAGTGATTTAGACTTACCCATTGTCTGACACTTTAGTCTTGGGTTGCACACCACCAAACTATAGACCTGACCCTGTAAATATAACAATCTTCGATTCTAGGTGATTTTCATCCAAACCTTAGAACCACTCAACCCTGGGGCATGGGTCTACACAACAATTTGGTCCACATCTATGGACATCTTCTGCTGGCAGATGATGTAAACACGTTTACACTACTTAAGATGTCTATTTATGCAAGTTCTTAAGCATAGGATTGCATTGCATGCTATAAATATTTCATAACATGCATCATCTTACATTTAGAGTAGTTTGAATAAAATGGAGGTTAATTGTCTCCTTTTATGTTCATGGACAGGGCAAATTTTTTATCGGGGTCTCGGATCGAAGATCCAACCGTACAGATGTGATCAGGGCGACGATTGGAGTTCAACGACTCCAAGATTGTCCTAATCAGACATCTGTAGCATCAGATAGAGATTGGGGAACCCTAGAAGATCAAGGGCTAAGATGGTGTGAATGCACACTTTAAACAACAAATCTGACCACACAGATGGATTCGGAACGACGATCGCAGCCTAATGACGCAAAAATCGAGTCAATCCGACACCCGTAGCACCATCTACATCATCCAGAAGATGGATGGCCAAGATGGCATCACGTGGCACCATCTCGGCCGCCCAATCATCCTCTTGCACCCGCTGAAGGTCTTCGCATCAGCCCTTCCCTGCTGTTGGATCAAGATTCAACGGCTGCGATGTGCCCGCGCTTAATTTAGGCTTTCGACACAAACGTGCCCATAGCGCGTTGGTCGAGCGCTCTAACACGAAGTGCAGGCGCGCGTTCGATTCGCGTCGTGCTGCAATTGGAGCAGAAGAGCGTGCCCGATCGACCCCATAATGGCGATCCAATGGCCACACGTGCTCAGTCAAGATGACGTGGCCACGCATGCCCGCGCATGACACGGGATCGTATGCAGGTGGGCGTGTAGAAGAGGCGGGCGGAGGTGCGAGATAAGCTGTCCGATCTCACAATCGAATGGCTGAGATCGGCTGGATGTGCGCGTACGTTGAACGCGCAGGCAAGCGAGCGGGTGCGCGCACGCCGCCCACTACGCCCATGTTCAGACCTTTAGTGACGGTTTTATCCGTCGCTAAAGGTCCTGAATTAATGTTTTTAAAATTAGGATGACTAAAATGCCCCCACTCCTTGCAATTATAAAAGGAGACCCCCTCCACACAAAATTCTCATCCCCTTCTCTTCTCTCCCTCTTCAAAGCTCAAGAGAAGCTTGTCCAACACCTAGGATGCTTCTAGTGAGATAAAGTCAATTTTTCGTCCCCTTTCGGAAGCGGATCCCGCGACGATGACGACGTGCTATCCCGTTCCCATTTTCGTTCTTCGCCCTCCTTCGTCCTGCTCCGTCCTCCTTCGTCCAGGAATCGTCTCATCCGGCTCGTCCTCCGAGAGACTGTCGAGGAGGATATTTCTCTCTCCATTCTTTTAATGCTTTCTAGAGTAGATTTGCTGCTTTCTAGTGTAATCATTTTCTGCTTTCTAGTCATAATGTTTAGTGAAACAAATAATCTTTTTAATGATGAATTCCATGTTCATTCTACATCTTGTTTTGGTTTTTATTTGTAATATTCTCTCTCTCTCTTATATTTATTGTAAATAGTTAGATAGTTCTAATCAATTGAATTACTTCGTGATAAATAAAACAAACACGTAGTTTTTAAATCAAACGTCCGCCTCCCTATGTTCGACCCGGGGTTTTCATTCCGGTATAAATTTTATTTGTTGAACACGAGTTCTTCGCTTTCATACTACGACAACAGGTTTTTTCAAAACCAAACATGTTACTATAGCAACCCGTACATTCGACATTTTGGCGCTGTTGCTGGGGAGGCGATGCTCTTTGATCTTTTTTTCTTCGCGTTTTTACAACTTACGAATCATTTACCTCACTTGTCTCCTTTCTTATTGTGTTTGCAGGTACTCTTTCGAGACAAGAAAAAGCAGTAGATTAGAGTAAAGTGCTGTGGAAGGTTTTGTAAGTTACCCCCACCTCCCACCCATTAGATTTCATTTCACCACATAATAACACAAACATCAATCAACCTAGGTGTTCTTATAAACTCTAAGGTTAGATTGTTTGTTGTTTGACACCCACACCCGCCCCAACCTCCACATTAAAAAAAATAAAAAAAATCACACAGAGGTACACAACCTCATCTGATTTTCAAACTCAACCGGTGAACCGATCTTTGGAACCGATACACACATTCAAACACATAATTGAGTAGAAATCATATTAGGTAATAATTTGTGTGCCTAATTAAGTGGTACAACAGGCTGATTGTTTGAGTTGATTGGGCCGCACCACTTCAATTAAAATCAACTCATCAAGTAGCTGCCACTTAGGTTCAACTCTTAGGGATTTACCAGGCACTCCACATTCTTTTTAAGCTTCAAAGGAAAACATCTTCACCTGTGCTTTGAAAACTTGGTGTGCCAACAAAACTTATTTGAAAACACCTAAAGTTGAATCCTAAAAGATACTAAGCAAGATTTGAACCCTAAAATTCACCTCATCAAAAATAATCTTGCTTGAAAACCACTGGTTGTGCACGCACACACAAATCAATCAATCATTAAGGGCACAACCCATATAAAGGGCCCATCACATTTCAAAGCACATTCAAACCTAGCCCTAAATAAAATAGAGTAGACGTTGGCCTTAAGGATTCAACTCGATCTTCAGAGACCAAAACGAGATTATTTTCGATTAGTCTGTTTCTACTATTCAATCTAATGTCTTGCTAGGGAGAAGAATCAAACGATCGCGGCTAGGGGGTACACTAGGAACTGGAGGCGCAAGCCGAAGGAAGAACCTTCTCCCCAGTCCCTCCTTCTAACTGGTTGGATTGAATAGATAGAAGTAGATCAAATCGTTCCTTTATCTCAAGACGAGTTTTGGGAGTTTGTAGGTCTTTAGGCTAGCACACTTAAGGACAGGTTTGATTGTTTGTATTGCAGGGCGCCTTTCTTCCTCCCGTCTATCATGAATCCTTCCACATATTACACGCATTCCTACTCTTTCCCTCCTCTTTTGAATTATCCTTAACATGACAATTATCCCGACTTGTACTGTAATCAGCCATCGGTTAGTTGGGATAACTTGGATTGGGGATACAGTTCTGAGCCTCCGTGTTTAGGGTCTAACCCTGAACACTATGATTGTGCTTTCTATCCTTCTCACAGTCACATCGATTATAGATCGTCACCCTTTCATGAACAACCTAATACGATCTACAATCAAGAAGGATACACTGATCCTTACCCATCCTTTGATTACACTACCTTTAGGTCATCATCACCTTTTGAACAATCTAGAATGACCTATTATCAAGAAGGGTATAACGAATCTCAATTCGTTAATTCCCCTGCATTGATCCCAAACCCGCCCAACCTTGAACCAACTCATTTGGTTCAGGGTAACCATGTTCAAGATAAGGTTCTGGCTAACTTGAGGAATATCATACAATCTTTAGAAGTTCAGCGAATACCTTGCATTGAGAGATTGGAGCCCTTGATTAAAATGATTGATGATTTGAATAAGTCTTTGTTAGATTGGCTCCAGGATGTTAAGGATAAGAACTCGGGTGAGTTTCTACTTGGGAAGTTAGCGAAATTGAGGATGAGATTTGTGGTTGCTTTGATTCAATCAAGGGATGATTCCAAAGATGAACCCTCTTCAAGAGAGCTAATTTCAGAACACGCTCAGGCACCTGTTGGGGAGGACACATGTTACGAGGCTGACCAGATTGAATTAAAGCAACCAATTAAGGATGATCTGATTTCTTCACCTGAGATCCCTGAGCCAGGATACGAGGAAACGTATGTCTCCTTGGAACAGGAAGTGACAGATGATTTTGAGACATACATTAATACGGATCTTGATTTCTTTGATTCTGATGGTGAAGATTCACGTTGCGAAGTCTCACGCGAGTTTACAGAACACGATTTCTGTGAGATGATTGGGCCTGAGGAATCTAATAGATCATTTGATAGCCCAATAATTGAGGAAACTGATCATATTAGGGCTCACATTACAGATCCAGAATCGCATTTTTAGGAGGATTCAATCAAATGCCCTGATTGTCAATTACACCCCATTGAGCTTATCGATGATTCTGTTTCTGAGATAATTAGTCCCAAGTCAATTCTGATTCAGCCACATCTTTTAGACTTGGAAATTTCAGACGGGGTGATTAACATGCAAGAGGTTCCGGAATTTAACATTCTGATTGAGGAGGATAGGAGTTGGGACGTTCTGATTTGGGAAGCTAACTTTGGAGGAAATAGAAGACTGGGTCGAAGGGTGCCTATTAAGCTGAAACCATCAAACCATGACCCTTACGACATTTGTTCTGAGGATGTCAAACCCAAGCACACATTCATTGATTATCCTTTTGATATCTCTGTAACCCGACTCTTTGGTCTTGGGTTGCATCCTCATAAATCGCAGGCCCGACCCCGCTTGCATATTGATTTTAGGTTTTGGGTAATTTTTATCCAGAACCTGAGATATTCCCGATTATGGGATATGGGTCTGCACCATAATCTAGTCCACATCTGTGGACACTTGCTGACAGGTCAGAAGTTTCTTATGTTTATTTTGATTCTGACCTGCACCTATGAATTATTTATTTCTCTTCCTTGTATAGTGTGCCTAGCTGAACCCATAGGTAGGTTGTCCAGAGTCCAGTCACTGGACCTTTCTCTTTTTGCTACCTTTAGGTAAATCTTAGACCAGGGAAGCCACCTGCTTAAAAAAAAAATCAAAATAAAAGGAGAAAAGAAAAAAAGAAATAAACCACACTTCGCCGCACGAGTATGGCTGGCAAGTTGTCGGTGGTAACAGCTCATCAACCGGTTGTCCAGAACCCAGCTCGATAAATGCACTGAAAATTCCCAAAACACTTAGGAAGAAGCGGTGAAGTAGAATAAACCAGGGAGATATACACTGGATTCACCCTTGTGTTGACCCCGAAAAAAAATAAAAGTAGGGAGAGAGTTACCGATTGTAAAGATACACCTTTAGGCAGAATTCTATTTTAGGTCACCTAAAGGCATAGAAATCTGAAGTCCGTTTAACTGCCGGTCAACGAGTCTATCACATTCACAATAAGATGCTTAGAACTTAGGGTTCTTATCAAATCTTGGGTGAGTTGAATGGCCGTAGAAAGCCACTCTTAAACCCTAAAACTTGAAAATCCAAAAAAAAATTAGAAAAGAGGATAAAAAAGAAAAAGAAAATTTTCTTTGAATAAGGAGAGGGCTTGAGGCGGTCTGCATTTTGGCAAATACTCGAGCACTGCTGTGTCTTTGAAAGTTCAGATCCTAATTAGACATTTTCTTAATGACTGAAAATAAACTCAAGCCCAAATAATCCAACTTGATTCTTTTATAAATAGCATATAGTTTTTGCTATGGACTAGCAAAACATAGGCATGGGGGTATGATGTAAACACGTTTACACTACTTAAGTTGTCTATTTATGCATGTTCTTAAGCATAGGATTGCATTTCATGCTATAAATATTGCATAACATGCATCATCTTGCATTTAGAGTAGTTTGAATAAAATGGATGTTAATTGTCTCCTTTTATGTTCATGGACAGGTCAAATTTTTTATCGGGGCCTCGGATCGAAGATCCAACCGTACAGATGTGATCAGGGCGACGATTGTAGTTCAACGACTCCAAGATCGCCCTAATATGACATTTGTAGCATCAGATAGAGATCGGGGAACCCTAGAAGATCAAGGGACAAGATGGTGTGAATCTGCACTTCAAATGATAAATCCGACCACATGGATGGATTCGAATCGACGATCACATCCTAACGATGCAAAAATTGAGTCAATTCGACACCTGTGACACCATCTATATCATCCAGAAGATGGATGGCCAAGATGGCGCCACGTGGCACCATCTCGGCCGCCCAATCGTCCGCACGCACCCACTGAAGGTCTTCGCATTAGCCCTTCCCCGCCATTGGATCAAGATCCAATGACTGCGATGCCCTTGTGCTTAAGTTAGGTGCTCAACACAAATGCGCCCATAGCGCGTTGGCCAAGCACTTTAACACGAAGCGCAGGCGTGCATTCGATCCGCGCTACACTGCAATTGGAGCGGAAGTGCGCGCCCGATCGACCACACGATGGCGATCCCACGGCCGCGTGCACTCAATCATGATGACGCGCCCACGTACGTCCACGCGTGACGTGGGATCGTATGTGGGCGAGCACGTAGAAGAGGCGGCCAAGGCGCGAGATAAGCCATCCGATCTCGCAATCGGACGGCTGAGATCGACTGGACGTGCGCGTGCATTCAACGCGCAGGCAAGCGAGCGGGCGCGTGCACGTCGCCCACTACGCCCATGTTCAGACCTTTAGCGACAGTTTTATAAGTCACTAAAGGTCCTGAATTAATGTTTTTAAAATTGGAATGACCAAAATGCCCCCACTCCTTGCAACTATAAAAGGAGACCCCCTCCACACAAAATTCTCATCCCCTTCCTTCTCTTCTCTCCCTATCCAAAGCTCAAGAGAAGCTTGTCCCACACCCGGGATGCTTCTCGCGAGATAAAGTCAATTTTTCGTCCCCTTTCGGAAGCGGATCCCGCGACGACGATGACATGCTGCCTCGTTCCCGTTCTTCCTGCTTTGCCCTCCTTCATCCTGCTCCGTCCTCCTTCGTCCAGGCATTGTCCTATCCGGCTCATCCTCCAAGCGACTGTCGAGGAGGATATTTCTCTCTCCATTCTTTTAATGCTTTCTAGAGTAGATTTACTGCTTTCTAGTGTAATCATTTTCTGCTTTCTAGTCATATTGTTTAGTGAAACAAATAATCTTTTTAATGATGAATTCCATGTTCATTCTACATCTCGTTTTGGTTTTTGTTTGTAATATTCTCTCTCTCTTCTATGTATTGTAAATAGTTAGATAGTTCTAATCAATTAAATTACTTCATGACAAATAAAACAAACGCGTAGTTTTTAAATCAAACGTCCACCTCCCTGTGTTTACCCGGGGTTTTCATTCCGGTATAAATTTTATTGGTTGAACATGAGTTCTTCGCTTTCATTCTACGACGATAGGTTTTTTTCAAAACCAAACACGTTACCGTAGCAACCCGTACGTTCAACAGCAGATCTGAGGATTAATCTATTGATTTTGATTCTGACCTGCTCTTGTGAATTCTCAATTTCTTCCTTGTATGTATTTGATGCCTAGCTAAAGGCATTAAACTTAGCACGTGTGTATACTCTCTTCTCTCTATGGAGCTAACCGGATTGTCACAAAACTCAGGTGATTGACAAGGAGCGGTTCTCATGCATGTTTTGAAAATAGAGATCTCATCATAGTATAGTGCACGAAAATACTCGTAAAAAATAATTTATAAAGAGAACAAGATTTGAGTCCCAGTCGTTTGTTTCTAGGAGGCGTTTTGGAAATGCAAATTCAAAATTGATCCTAATTACTCTACTTGTTCAAAATCGCATGTTGATTTATGCTAAGTTTGTATTTATGCATGACATGCTTAGTTGCCATAATATCATAAATTAAAACATGCAACTTCAATCACACAAAAACATTGCAACAAGGCTCATGGTGATTTTCACACACACACACACATATATATATATATAGAAAAATATTTTCTTTGATTCATGATGGTGTTTGCAACATGAAGCTCATGGAAAGCTTATAGAGGAATGCTTGGAAACATAAATCTACCTAGTAGAAAGTGATTTCATCCATGAATCTAAGGGGGGATTATGCATGCATCATTAGGGGAGAATATAGAGCTACACTATTAAGTAGTAAATAAAGCAGTAAAACTATGAAGAACTATAATCTAATCTATCAGAACTAAGGGCATTCAGAGGTAGGCTCCGATGGCCTTTGACTTGGTTGAGAGGAAGAGGGGCGGCCAATGCTGCTTAGGCCAACCCTTGGAAAGAGGTTGGGGAGGTGATCCAACATCTTGGTGTGGAGATGGTGGTGGCCATGGTGAAGCTACTTGTGAAGGTGTAGTGGAGGTGAAATGAAGCTAGCTAAAATGGAGCCAAGAGTGAATGGGTCCAAAGTGCTACCCCTTAGGTCTTTTATAGACCTAAGGGAAGCTCTCTAGAGAATTATGGAATTCTCTAGAGAGGCCTACGATGGGAGCTCCTAGGAGAGTGAGAGAGAGGATGGATGGTAGTTTTTAGAACCACCAAATGTGGATCTAAAAATTGAATGGCTCTTGGTTGCTAATTTTAGCAACCAAGGCAACAACACATGGTAGAAAGTTCTAGAGAACTCTAGGCTGGGTCTTTTCGTGTGGGTGGTGAGTGTGGGTGTGTGTGGGTCGAAACTTAGGTGGCTAGGTTGATTAGCTTAGGTTCTAGTGGGTTTATGTCAAGGTAGGTCTCAAATTAGGGTTGTAAGCCCTAATTCATTATGGTAAAGTGCAATTAAACTTAATACAAATTTAATTGGGTGTGTGGAAACCTAATTGAGAGTAAAACAACTCAATTAATTTAGGTCTAGGTTAATTGGACTCTCACTGAGTCCAATTGGATAGTGTGTACTAAGATCAGGGCTCAATTGGACTCAATGAGTCCAGTTGAATAGACTGAAGAGATTGACCATGATCCAAGTCACTTAGGTTTAGTGAGGACCTAATCAGGTCCTTAGGGTGGTCTAGAGGTGATGTACTAGGGTTAGGGCACCTTAATTTAGGTTCTTAGGGGGTTAGAATTGGGTTTAGGGAGCTAGAGATCCAAGATCAAGGCTTGAATCTCAAAACAAGAACTAGAGAGCAGTTCCAGATGTTGAATAATGTCAGACGTCTTATAGTGAAAAATCAGAAGTCCAGACTTATTGTCTGGACGTCCAATCAGAGTCAGGAGGGATTCTAGGTTCTGTCTTGGGTATTCTGCAGAAATTAGACATCTGACAACGTGTCTGGACATCCAATAATACTACTGAAGTGGGTTTAAGGTGTGCGGGAGTTGGCTAAGGGTTCTAGATGTCCTATAACTCATTTGGACATCCAGATAGAGGTTAGAATTAGGGTTTTAAGTTTTCCTAGGGTGCGGTGACCTAATCTAAGGGTGGCTAAGGCCTGTGGAGGCTTCTAGGCTGTCCTAGGGCTGGATGGACCCAAGTTCTTCATAATTTATTGCTTTATTCCTACCTAATAGAATAGCATACCTTAACTCCCTTACATTATTATCTACTATATCTAATCCAGGTCTTCCGCTACTGCACTATTGCAACACCAGTTATTTTTTATTCTTCATATCCAACTTTAGATCCAGCTTTAGATCTAGCTTCTGATCAGCTTATTACCTACAATTTACATAATGCACCTAATCAGTACATTATAGCATTATTTTATGCATAGCTAAAAGAAAGCAGTAAAGGTGCTAGTAATGCTTATGCATGCATGAATTACCCTAACTTATGCTATGTCCTAGCCTAATTTAGGTCAATTAAGACATATGATTGTTGCGCAATCAGTGATATTCTGTTATTCAGCCCGTTTCATGTCTTTATTTTTTACAATGAGGGCATTGCATCATTTAGGAATGGGGGGGTGGATACTAATTCCTGAAATCATTTTGTTAACTCCATGGAAATTCTTTTTTTTTATTTTCTTAAAAGAAAAAAGAAATTAGGAGAAGAGAACATAAGCATTTGGAAGTTATTAACTTTAGGAAATGATACCTTAGGACTTGAACACTTAGACTCTTCGGGTCTTCAGGCTTAATTAGCCCAGGTGTCGACTCGAATGTGGACTTAGCCTCAAGTCCTCACCAAGTTAATTTTATTTTAATTTGGTAAATAAATTAGGTTGATAAGTACACGATTTATCAACCTGCCCTCTGATTTGAGTGGACTATAAGTCTAAGCATCTACACACTATTTGCACGAACTCACTTTTCGACGATTTTTATGGAAATTAGGTAGCTAATGAACTTTCTAAGGTAGTATGGCTAGCAAGTTGTCATGGGTAACAACCCATTGGCTGGTTGTTTAGAGCCCAACTACATGACCATACTCATTCTACTACTTTTTGGTAAATCTTAGATCAGGGAAGCCACCTACTTAGAAAAAGAAAAAAAATGATACTCAAAAATAAAAAGAGAAAAAGAAAAAAAATAGAAAAAGGAGTAAGAAATAAACCAAACTTCACTGCACGAGTATGGCTGGCAAGTTGTTGTGGGTAACCCATTGGCTGATCATCCAGAGCCTAGCTCACAAAGAAACACAAATAATTCCCAAAACACCTAGGAAGAAGCGGGGAAGTAGAATAAACCAGGGAGATATACACTGGGTTCGCCCTTGTGTTGATCTCATAAAAGAATAAAGAAGTATGGAGAAAGCTACCGATCGGAAAGATAAAACTTTAGGCATAATTTTTAAGGTCACCTAGTGTAGTAGAAACCTAAAGTCCATTTTAATGGCAGCTTAGTGAGTCTATCACCCTTTCACAAGATGCTTAGCACTTAGAGTCTTTTTCGAATCTTGGGTGGTGATGTACATGTTTCGCTTGGTAAAAATCAAGGTTTGGAGGAACCCGTCGTTATAGTCGCAGAACTCATTATCAAATAAAATTTTACCAAAACTCCAAGGGAGTCCTGGGTCGAACACAAGGAGGCACCGTTCACTTTGTTGGAAAATCGCGCTTCATATTGTTTGTTTTTGGTGTTTTGGGGTTTTTTTATTTTTTTGTTTATTTTTGTAAAGCAAGAAAATAATATGGATCACAATGGAGATAGAAGCAAATATGATATATATTGCACAAATGTTTATTACAATAATATAGAAAGCATAAAAAAAAGAGAGAAGTGAGAAGGAATCTCCTAAATCGGCTGTTTGGTGAGACGACGATGCCTGGTGGAAGCTTGGACGAAGGAGGTGAGGAGTAGGATGATGGAGGTAAGATGCAGGTGGACGTTGGGTAGAGGAAAGCTTCAACATGGCTCCAGAATGGAGGTGAGGAGGCGGATATGATCTGCTATTGGAATGGAGGTGAGAGGAAGGCTCCAAGGTGACCTATGAGTGGTGATGGAAAGATAGAGGAATATTTGGTAAAGCAAAGGGATGCTACACTAATAGGAGCCTTGGGAGCTTGAGAGTAAGCTCTAATGGAGAGTTGGTAGGCTTGCTAGAGCTTAGTGGTAGGTGGGAGTAGAGTAGATAGAGATGAAGAGGAATGAAGGGTGTAGGGGTGTTTATATAGTGATGGGAGGAAGAGCATCCTGCGCACAGACATTCAACGATAGCTACAAGGTCATGATTGTGCAGCAATCATATGTCTTAATTGACCTAGATTAAGCTAGGACTTAGCATAAGTTAGGGCTATTCATGCATAGATACACATTATCTGCATCTCTACTGCTTTACTTTAGCCATGCATAAAATAATGTTATAATGTGCTGATTAAGTATATTATGTCAATTGCGGGGAATATGCTGATCAAGAGCTTGATCTAGAGCTGGATTAAGAATAACAGGAGTTGTAGCAGAGCTGGAGTAGAAGGCTTAGTTTAGATATAGGAACAATAATGTAAGGGGTTTGAGGGTTTTCTATTCTATTAAGTAGGAATAAAGCAGTAAAATCTGAAGTGCTTAGGTCCATCCTAGCCCTAGGATAGCCTAGAGACTTCCCCAAGCCTTAGCCACCCTTAGATTAGGTCACAACACCCTAGGAAGCCTTAAAACTCTAGTTCTAGCCCTTATCTGGACGTCCAGGACCCTTAGCCATCTCCTGCACACCTCAAACCCACTTCTGCAGTGTTATTGGACGTCCAGATACTTTGTCAGACGTCTAATTTTTGCAGAGTACCCAAAACAGAACCCTGATTTCCCCCCTAACTCAAATTGGACATCCAGAACTGAAGTCTGGACTTCTGATTTTTGAGTATAAGTCGTCTGATCCTATTATTGGACGTCTGATGCTGGTCTCCAGTCCCTGTTTTGAGATTCAAGTCTTGATCTTGGATCTCTAACTCCCTATACCTAATCCCAGCCCCATAGGAACCTAAACTAAGGTGTCCTAACCCTAGTACATCACCTCTAGACCTACCTAAACACTTAATTAGGTCCTCAACAAACCCAATTGACTCAGATCCAAGTCAATTACCTTTACCTAAGATAATTGGACTCATTGAGTCCAATTGAGCTTAGATCTCAACCCACACAAGTTTAATTGGACTTGGTGAGAGTCCAATTGACCTAAACCCAACCTAATTGAGTTATTCCACTCTCAATTAGGTTCACACTCATTCAATTAAACTTAGGTTAAGTTTAATTGCATTTTCCCCTTAGCAATTACGGTTTGTAACCCTAAAATCAAGACCTACAACTACACAAACCCCTTAGGACCTACCCTAAGCCACCTAGCCATGTAGAGCATGACCACACACACACACACACACACACACCCATTCATGCACACACTTCTATAGAATTCTCTAGAGATCTCTTGAGATGGCGCCACCTCTTGGTTGCCAAATTTAGCAACCAAGAGGCATTCAAATTGAGATCCACAATTTTTGGATCTCAAAGACCACCTCCAACCCCATGTGGCCGGCCAATCTTGGACTCTCTCTAGAGAGTTCCACACCTCTCTATAGAGAAGCCATTAGGTCTATAAAAATACCCCATGGGCGGCCAAACACCGCCATTCACATCCTTGGCTTCCATTGGCACCACTCACCTCACTAGCTCCATACACGCCCACCTTCACTTAGGTTAGCTACTCCACCTCCACGAGCTCACCACCGTCATGGAGGACACCATGCCGGGATGCTGGATCAACCCTACCTTTCTCCAATGATCGGCCTAAGCTACATTGGCTGCCCCTCATTCTCCTCTCGACCACTCCAAGGCCATCGGGGACCACCCCTGAATGCCCTTTTGTTCTTTTAGATTTAATTCATGCTCTTCATAATTTTATTGCTTTTATTTACTACTTAGTAATGTAGTCTTATTTCTCCCCCAATGATGCATGTGAAATCCCCCCATCGATTCTTGTATGCGATCATTTTCTAGTAGCTAAGTTTAATTTTCAAGCATTTTTGTACAAGCTTTCCTCTAGATTCTTTGTGCAAACAACTCTCCTACTGAATGAATGAAAAATGTTTATATATATCTCTTGATATGTTTGAAATCACCATGAGCTTAATAATTATCGTATTTCTGTGATTTAAGTGCCTGCTCTTTAATTGTCTATCAATTACGTACCAGCATGTCGTTTCCTGCAGATATTAAAAATCTAACAATAGATGCTTTCTCCAAACTAGTCACCACCTCACTAGAATCGTGTGCACAGAAACTCACACGTTCACTTTCGTAATTTACTTAATGCATGCGCATGTGATCCGAGTTAATAACCGAATTGGTGAAGTTTTAGTTAGGAGATTGGAACCCGGCATGCGCCTTTAAACGAAGTAGAATAGTAAAAAGATTGATTTCAAAGGTGAAAGCAATGCCTCCCAGAGACGAACAAGCGAGACTCAAGTCTCATAATTTTTGTAAAATAATATCTTTGTTGGATCGTAATTCATGGCTATACTACGACACTTTTTTCTATCAAATACGTGATCTACGCTACCAAATAGGTCACTAAAGGCTGCTCGAGCTGTTGCCAAAGATTTGTACCTCTTCATTGCCTTGGCTAGTGTACACACTATGTAGGCCATTTAGTGATAGCTGCAAGTGTCACTAAAGGCTCACTCTTCTATCGTTGTAAATCCCGTGCCATCGCTCAAGTCCGCAGCTGTCGCTGAGGTTGGATGCGCCGTGGCTGTTGGATTCAGAGGTGAATGGCTGAGATGGCGTGGAGATCGCACATCTTGATCGTGCGTGAGATGTCACGTTCTGGAGGTGCGTCAACGGCTGCGTGCTGCATCCGCCCCCATCGAGTGGTGCCATGTAGTGACGCCTCTGCTGCTTGATGACATCCAACGGGTGAAAAAGAATTGTGCTCGCTCTTCGCTGAATTTTAGCACAGCAGCTGAGCTTCGAACGTGCGCCCGTGTGTTGTGAGCTGAGGCACCCACCACTGCGCTGAGGGTCATGCTATGCTCTATTTAGGAATTAAGCTTCTACACCCATGATCGTTGGATCTTGATCTAACGGTCGCGACTGCGCAAAGGCTTCTCTATACTCGGCTTGAGGCTGGCGGTGCAGTGCTTTATCAACTGTTGGATTTGAATCCAACGGTTGATACTCCACAGGTGTAATGAGGAGGAGGAGCTATGGTCGGGCTAGAGGGCTACGATGGTACCTTATGGCACCATCGTGGCCATCCATCTTCTTCTTGTCGAGGGTACTATAGAGCTCTGATCGGGGTGATTCTCATGTTGACGGGCTGCGATCGACGCTCTGAATACATCCGTACAGTTGGATTCTTCATCCGAAACCCATAAAAATGTTGCATTGCCTCTTGGCCATGTAAAATGAAGGAATTAATGTACATAACATATGACTATCCTAAATGCAATGCAATGGATGTTTATGCAATATTTATATCATGATATGCAATGCTAAGCCTAGGAACTATCGTAAATAAGCATTTTATGATGAATTTATGTGTGTTTATCATACCCCCATGCTTACTTTTTGCTAGTCCCGAGTAAAATTAACCTAAATGCTATTTATAAAAGTAGAATTAGGATTCTATCTCTTAGGCATGATTTGTTGGTTATTTCAGGAACTTTCCACCCAAGACCTAGTTACAAAGACTTGACAGTGCCTGGGTGTCTGCTAGAATGGAGACCGACCAAGTCCTCACTTTATTTGAAAAGGGAAGATACATTTTTTTTTCTAATTTAATTTTTTTTGTACTTTTGGAGTTTGGGAGTTTCGGGATAACTTTTTATGGGTACCTGACCCGTCCAAGACTCAAAAGGGACTCTAAGTGCTAAGCATCTTGTGAAAAAAGTGAAAGACTCACTAGGAGGCCGTTAAAATGGACTTCGGCTTTCTACGACCCTAGGTGACCTTGCCTAGAGGTTTATCTTATTGAACGGTAGCTTTCTCCCTACTTTTATTTATGGGGTCAACATAAGGGCGAACCCAGTGTATATCTCACTAGTTTATTCTACTTCCCCACTTCTTCCCTAAGTATTTTGGGAATTATTGGGTATGTTTGTGATCTGGGCTCTGGACAACCGACCTATGGGCTGTTACCCACGGCAACTTGCCAGCCATACTTGTGTGGTGAAGTGTGGTTTTGTTTATTTTTTTTATTTTCTCCTTTTTCTTTTTATTTTTTCTATATATGTCTTTTCTTTTCTTTTTTTTTCTAAGTAGGTGGCTTCCCTGATCTAAGATTTACTTAAAGGCAGTACGACGAAAATGGTCTTATGGCTGGGCTCTGGACAACCAGCCGATGAGATGTTACCACTAACAACTTGCCAGCCATACCACCCTAGATAGTTCATTAGGTACCCAATTTCCAAAGAAACCACCGAAAAGTGAGTTAGTGCAGAAACTGTGTAGATGCTTAGGCTTAAAGTTCCCTCAAATCAGAGGACGGGTTGATAAGTCGTATACTTATCACCCCAATTTATTGACCAATTTAAGATAAAATTATTTGGTGAGGACTCAAGACTAAGTCCACATTCGAGTGGACACCCAGATTAATTAAGCCCGAAGACCTGAAGAGTCTAAGTATTCAGGTCCCAAAGTATCAATTCCTAAAGTTGGCAACTCCTAATGTCTAAGTTCTTGTCTCCCAATTCTTTTTTTTTTAAGATGAAAAATAGGAAATTACTATTATAGTTGACAAAAAGATTCGTAAGAAATATCTACCCCCTATGCTTAGCTAATGCAATTCCTCATTGTTAAAAATGAAAGCATGCATGAGAGTAGAAGTGGAAGAATAACACTTGGTTTTCGTGAGATTCTGGTTAGCTTGGAACAGTCTTTACACGTGCTGAGTTTAATGCCTTCAGCTAGGCAAGGTCCTTAATAAAAAAAAATAACTAACGTTGAGGCTGCAATAACACAGATTCTGGGCCCCTAGATATGGGTTCCAGAGAGTAAAAATGGGCCTACCAAAGGGATGATCAATGAAATTGGCAAGCTGGTGGTGCAGGGGGAGCCCAAATGGTCTCCAATAGGAGTATTGTTGATTCATTATAGAGGAGGTGTGGGTGGATATAGAATTTGTGTAATGGCTGGGTGAAAAAGGATGGTGAGGGTTTGGTGATGAGTTGGGGGTTTGTGGGTATTCTAGAATATCTAATATTTCAATTGTTTCCCCCCAAAGTTCAATTTCATCCTCACAATTTGGATGCTTAATCTAACCATCCTTATCTTCATGATTCCCACCCAAAAGTTGAACCTCAAATTCTAAAATTCAGGATGAGGACATTGTTGGGTTTTAACTTGATCATGTGAATCATCCAACAAATTTCCAAATTCATAAATATCTTCCTCATCCTAGGTTGCCACAGTTTGTTGTATGTCTTTATTATCCTCAATTATCCTTGCAACCGTGTGATTTTTTCCTGAGTTTGGGTTGAGTTGGCCCTTAAAAGGTTGTCTAAGGTCTGTATGGCCATTACCTCCTCTATTTTGCCAAGCTCCTCCATTAAACCACACTTAATTTTATCCTTCTTTGAGACCTCAAAAATATTAAATAGATTTGTTTTATTCCCAGAGGCCATTTCTATATTTCCCGATTCTCAATCAATCCTTGCCTTGGCGGCAGTTAAGAAAGGTCTTCCCAAAATAATCGGGGTGTGGTTAAGCTATTTTGGTGCTTCCATGTTCAGGATCATGAAATCAGCAAGGTAATGCAAATCATTAACCTTGAATAAAACATCCTCCAAAATACCCCTTGGTTTTGTAATGGATCTATCGGCTAACTACAAGGTTATGTCAGTGTGTTTCAGGTAGCCTAGACCCAATTCCTTGTGCAGTGAGGTGGGGATCACATTAATGGAAGCACCCAAGTCGAGAAGGGCCCAGTCAGAAGTGATGTTTCTTATTGTGCAGGAAATCAGCGGGGCTCCCGGGTCCTGCTTCTTAGGAGGTTGCTTGTTTAAGATTAGTGTGCTTGTGCTATTAGACAAGACTACTCTCCTAATGTTTTCAGATTCCGCTCTATGCTTTGCTTTATATGAATTTAGTAAACCTATTACGTAGGTGGGGATTGATCCGATAGCTGCAATGAGTAAAATGATTATCAATTTGAAAGCCTGATGTAAGGACATCCTTTCCTCCAATTTCTCCTCCAACTTTTTCTGTTTGCCCATTCAACAACAACATACTCCTAAATCAGACTTTGATGTTTTGTTGATCACATTCCTAGTTGGGAGTCTAGAATTCTTGCTACAGGGCCTAATAGCATTGACATGGGGTTGGGTAGGTCCCTTGTGTCTACTACCACTCCTCAAGGTGATGGTGTTTGCTGTGGCAAAATGATGTTGGTTAGTGCCTTGGGGAGGGTTGGGCAAAATAGGAGGCTCCCAGCTGATTATGGTAGGAACTTGGTTCGCTCCAGGAGTGGCTGGGGTAGCCTGATAGATAGCATGAGCTTGAGCATACGACTCCCCATTATTACCAAACCCTTGAGGCCCAGTGCCTCGATTTTGTACATTCCTTAGGTTTGGTACAGGTTGTGATGGTAGAGATCTGGGCTATCGGTTGTTTGTACCAAGTCCAGATTGCAAGGTATCCAGCGAAGTTTTCATTTGCTGTATGAGCTGGAGCATTGACCCTTACATTTATACCATTTTCAAGTTTAAATCATCCTGCTCGGCAGGTTGTTGAGCATTCCACATGGACTGATTAACCTGATTCAAGGGCAATTGAGTATATACATGACCCTGACCCATTGGTTTTTGCCATACATAGTTGTTCGGTCGATATTGGGTCTACTGCCCCTGATCTTTCCAAGAGAAGTTAGGATGATTTTTCCAACTAGAATTATAGGAATTCGAGTAAGGGTTAGACCTAACATTCTCCTACACAGCCTGAACATCTTCATAAGATGAGGATGAAGAAGGATCAGAAAAACTGGGATCAAAGGCCCTAGTTTGGAACCCATAAGGTTTCGAGAAGAGTTGGCCTGAAGGTCGAGCCAACTCTAGCTGGTTCACAAACTCCCGTCCCATAGGAGCTTGCAAAGAATGGAATCCCGATCCCTGGGATTGAGTGGATCTAGAAAAATTAGAGTTTTGGACATCCACTGTTCCTTTCGTTTAGCAATCAGATCCATCTTATCTAATCTATTGTAGATCAATTCCATATTAGATGTATAAGAACCTTGGACCTCATTGGCATTTGATCTAGTTTGTTAGGATCGGTTGAAGGTTTCCATGGAGGCGTGGTTTAAAGAATTTTCACTCATTTCCTTAAACAAATCATATGCACTATCTGCATCTTTGTTGAGGAAATTGCCTCTACACAAGTTGCATTTAGGCACCTCGTGGTGTGGACACTTCCGCAACAGATCCTGGAATCTCTCCCAGGTCCCATGAAACGGTTCCCCCTACCGCTGGGCAAAAGTGGTAATTACCTATCGCAATGCATTGGTTCACCCAATTGGGAAGAATTTCTTCAAGAAGGCTAATTTCAAAGTTGTCCAGGTAGCTGTCGGTCTTCCAATGGTACGATACCAATGTGCGGCCTTCTCCCTGAGTGAATGGGGGAAAAGCCTCATGAGCATCTGTTCTTCATCCACATTCCACGATTTGGTGGTCTGAACTAGGGTGATAAAGTCCTCCAAATGTTGGAATGGGTCTTCTGAGCCAAGCCTGTGAAAGTGTTTAATTAGACTCAAAACTTGGGGCTTGATCTCAACATCTCCAGTGGGGATCACAATGCCGGGACAATCCTTATAATTTGAAGGATCATAAAAATCTTTCAAGGGTCGGGCGCCCTGACCATTCATTCGTTGGAACCATTGCTGCATCTCCTGCAATTCTTCCAACTGCCTTTGAATTAGCTCCTGCTAGTTCAGGGGCGGGGGAGGTGGTTGTTGATCAGCCATGGGATCTACTTGGGTACAACTCAACCTCTACCTCCGAGAATGGTCAATAGGTCCTTCCAAACAAGGGTTCAATGACCTCCTTCCAACCATACACTGGAAGGAAGTCGGAAAGATGCAGAAGAGAAGGGACCCTACAACACAAAAAATACAAGCCTATCCTTAGGTTGGGTAGCCTAAAGGTCTACAGACTCTCAGAATCCGTCCTAAGATTATGGACGATTTACTCTGCTTGTATCCAGTCAATCCAACTAGTTAGGAGGGACTAGGGAGAAGGTTCTTCCTTTGGCTTGCGCCTCCGGTTCCTAGTGTATCCCCCAGCCGTGGTCATTTGACGCTACTCCCCTAGCTAGACATCAGATTGACTAGTATAAGTAGGTTAATCGTGAGCAATCTCAATCTGGATCTTGACGAGCGAACTAGTTCTTAGGGCCAACGTCTACTCAATTTCAGTTAGGCTTGGGATATTGGTACTTCTAGAATGTAATGGGCCCTTAATGATTTGTTTGATAATGTGTGAATGTGCACAACCAAGAAGTTTTCAAACAAGATTATTAATGATGAGGTGAGTTTTAGGGTTTGAATCTTGCTTAGTAGTTTTTAGGATTCAAATGTTACGTGTATCCAACAAAGTTTTGCGAGGAAAACCAAGTTTTGAAAGCACGTGTTCAAGTATTTTCCTTTATAAATTGAGAAAATATGGAGTTCCTGGCTTGACCTAAATATTGAATCCTATGGGGCAGCTACAAATGAGTTTCTTTTAAATTAGGTGGTGTGGCCTAAACAATTCAATCAATCGGCTCAAATGCACCATCGATTAAGGCACACAGAAAGGTGATTAACATAATATGATTTCTACTCTTTTATGTGTTGAATTGGTGTACCGGGTCCACAGCTTGGAAACCTAGTTGAGTAGATGAAAATCAAGTCAGGTTATGTGCCTCCGATGTGGGTGTATAAAGTGTGTAAATTGATTTGTCTCACAGAAAGTATCCTTTTATTATTTTTTATTTTTTATAAAATGTGGGGGTGAGATGGGTGAAGGTGGCAAACAAGCACACAAAGTCTATCCTAGGGTTTATGCAAACACCTAAGTAGATTAAGTCTTGGTTATGGGTATGGCGAAATGAAACTAGTGGGGGGGAAGTGGGGGACACTTATGAAGTATTCTACCTGCACATTACTCTAGTCTACTGCACTTGGATCTCCATGCTAGGGTACCTGCAAGACAATAGATTAGAGATAAGCGAGGTTAGTGCTATGTAAATGCAAAGAAGCGCAGAAAACAATAAAGTAAATTCTGTTGCCTTCCTGGCAACGACGCCAAAAAAAATGATGAACGTGTTTCACGTGGTAGAAATTAGGGTTTGGAGGAACCCATTGTTGTAGTTGTAAAACTCATTATCAAATAAAATTTTACAGAAACTCCAAGGGAGTCCCAGGTCGAACACAGGGAGGCGATGTTCACTTTGTTTGAAAATTACGCTTCATTTTGTTTGTTTTTGGTGTTTTGGGGTTTTATTATTATTTTTTGTTTGTTTCTATAAAGCAAGAAAATAATATGGATCGCAACGGAGATAGAAACAAATATGATATATATTGCACAAATGTTTATTACAATAATCTAGAAAGCATAAAAAAAAGAGAGAGGTGAGAAGGAATCTCCCAAATTGGCTGTTCAGCGAGACAACTATGCCTGGTGGAAGCTTGGACAAAAGAGGTGAGGAACGGGACGATGGAGGTGAGATGTAGGAGAACGTCGGGTAGAGGAAAGCTTCAGCATGGCTCTGAAATGGAGGTGGGGAGGCAGAGATGATTTGCTACTCGAATGGAGGTGAGAGGACGACTCCAAGGCAACCTATGAATGGTGATGGGAAGATAGAGGAATATTTGGTAGGGCAAAGGGATGCTACACTAATAGGAGGCTTGGGAGCTTGAGAGTAAGCTCTAATGGAGCGTTGGTAGGCTTGCTAGAGCTTAGGAGTAGGTGGGTGTGGAGTAGGTAGAGATGAAGAGGAATGGGGGGTGTAGGGGTGTTTATATATTGATGGGAGGAAGAGCATCTAGCGCACAAACATTCAGCAACAGCTACAAGAGTCACTAAAGGCCGCTTGAGCTGTCACCGAAGATCTGCGCCTCTTCATTACCTTGGCTAGCGCACGCACTGCACAGGCCATTTAGTGACAGCTGCAAGTGTCACTAAAAGATCGCTCTTCTGTCGCTGCAAATCCTGCGCCTACCGCTTATGCCCGCAGCTGTCGTTGAGGTTGGATGTGCCACGGCCATTGGATTCAGAGGTGAACGGCTGAGATGGCATGGAGATCGTGCCTCTTGATCATGCGTGAGATGGTGCATTCTAGAGGTGTGTCGATGTAGTGTGCTGCATCAGCGCCCATCGAGTGGTGCCACGTGGTGACGCCTCTGCTGCTTGATGACATCCAACGGGCGCAATCTAATCGCGCCTGCTCTTTGCTGAATTTGAGCGTAGCGGCTGAGCTTTGAACGCGCTCCCGTGCATTCAAAGCTGAGGCACCCATCATTGCGTTGAGGGTCATGCTGTGCTTTATTTAGGAATTAAGCTTCCGCACCCACTACCATTGGATCTTGATCCAACGGTCGCGATTGTGCGAAGGCTTCTCTCTGCTCGGCTTGAGGATGGCAGTGCAGTGCTTTATCATCCATTGGATTTGAATCCAAAAGTTGAGACTCCACAGGTGTAACTGAGAAAGGGGAGCTGCGGTCAGGATGGAGGGCGGCGATGGTGCCACATGGCACCATCATGGCCGTTCATCTTCTTCTTCTTATGGAGGGTACTATAGAGCTCTGATTGGGGTGATTCTCGAGTTGATGGACTGTGATCATCGCTCTGAATCGATCCGTATGGTTGGATTCTTCATCCGAAGCTTGTAAAGATGTTGCACTGCCTCCTGGCCATGTAAAATGAAGAAATTAATGTACATAACATACAACTATTCTAAATGCAATGCAATGGATGTTTATGCAATATTATATCATGATATGAATGCTAGGCCTAGGAACTATCGTAAATAAGTGTTTTATGAATAATTTATGCATGTTTATCAGGCGAGTTGGGTAGCCTTAGAAAGCTGCCTCGAAACCCTAAACTCAAAAAAAAAAAAAAGAAAAGAATAGAAAGCAAAAAAATGTATGTTCCCTTTTTAATAAGGTGAGGACTTGGGAGGTCTACATTCTGGCAGACACTCGGGTACTGTTGAGTTTTCGTAGTTTAAAACCTTGAAATTTTCTATTGTTAATAAACAACTTAGGGCTAAGTAATCGAATCCTAATTCTCTTTTTATACAAAGCATGTAGTTTAATTTTGCTAGGGACTAGTAAAAGATAGGCATGGGGGTATGATGTAGATACAATTATTGAGGGTAAAATGCCTATTCATGCATGTTCCTAGGCGTATATTTGCATTTCATGTTATAGATATTGCATAGCATGCATCATCCTGCATTTAGAGTAGTGTATATTTTAGGTTAATTACGTCCTTTTATGGCCAAGAGATTTATTTCAGGGCCTTGGATGGATGATCTGACCGTACGGATCTGATTAGGATGACGATCGGAGTCTAATGCCTTCGAAATTGTCTAGATCAGAATCCCATAGCCTTTATGCGGTCCGAGGAAGATTAATGGCTAGGGGGCATTGCGACATCCTTACGGGCTTCGGATGAAAAGTTCGATCATACGGATAAATCCAGAGTGACGATCCCTGCCCGGCAATGTGGAAATCAACTCAATCCGAGCACCGTGGCACCCTTAACAACAGAAAAAAGATGGATGGCCCAGATGGTGCCATGTGGCACCATCTCAGATGCCCAACGTCGGCCATCAGTGACTACAGGCACCTCCTCTTCATCCAAGATCTTACACCACAGCCCTTGGATCAAGATCCAACGGCTGAGGTTTCCCTGTGCCCGTAGCTCCCATGCCATCTTAACATTTTGGGGAAGTTGGCGTGACAGTGAAGACTTTGCCCTCCAAGGGAGGGGCATGGGTTCGAATCCCCGTGATCCCCCCTAATTGAAAAATTGAGCACGCACGCACAGCCGCGTGCGCGTACAGCACAGCAATGCATAGTGCATTCCAGTGCACGCGTACATGTCACAGTGCAAGAGGCACGGGCGCGTGATGCACGCGCTAGCAGTGGATCGGATCTTCAGCGACAGTTGCAGGGGTCTTTCATGACGATTGTAGCTGTCGCTAATGCCCCACGCACGAATTCTTCCTCTTCCTTCCATTATAAAGGGACCTACCCCCCCTTCATCCTTCACCATCTCTTCCTTTCTTCTCCTCACCACCTCCAAGGCTCTAGAGAGAGCTTGTCCCAAGCCCAGGATGCTCCTCTAGAGTAGAATCAAATATTTTCCCACCTCTCATCCCCCTTTGTGGAGCATCCCACAGTCGTCCTCTCACCTCCCTTCAGGAAGAAGATCCTCATCGCGGCGACATCCTGCCCTATCCTCCTTCCTCCGCCACTACTCTCCCTCATCCCGCTCCTCATCACCTTCTTCAGGGCGCTGTCAGAGAGAGCCATCCTCCAAGTGACCGTCGAGGGGATTCTTCTCACCTATCTGTACCTTTTCACTTTTGTAATGTAGTTTTCTCACTTTCATAGTTGTAGAAAAATTTGATCAGAAATATATGATTATTCCTCTCACTCTCTCTTTCTCTCTCTCTCTGCATTATTTTTGCAAGTAGATAAAGTTTTCATCGACCTGGACTCTTGCTTGATAAAAATACAAAAAAATTATAAAAGATAAAAATGGCAAAACAAATAACAGTGAAACGCGAATTTTTCAAACCAAATGTTCTCCTCCTTGTGTTTGACTTGGGACTCCCTTTCGAGTTTCGATTATAAATTTTATTTGATTGACGGATTTTCTTGCGTATCAAACTACGACGATGGGTTTTCTGAACTCGAACCTTTTCGTGACGAATATCTACCCCATTAGTAGCTTCCCTGATCTAAGATTTACCTAAAGACAATAAAAGAGAATGGTCTAGTGGCTGGGCTCTAGCCAATCGACCGATGAGCTGTTACTACTGACAGCTTGCCAGCCATACCACCCTAGAAGGTTCATTAGCTACCCAATTTCCTTAGAATCGTTGATGAGTCAGCCAGTGCAAAACGTGTGAAGATGCTTAGATTAAAAATCCCCCCAAATCAGAGGGCCAGTTGATAAGTCATATACTTATCACCCTACTTTATTGACTGGATTAATATAAATTGTGGTGGTGAGGACTTGAGAACAAGTCCACATTTTAGTGGGCACTCGAACCAATTAAGTCCAAAGACTTGAAGAGTCTAAGCGTTCAAGTCCTCAACGTATCATTTCCTAAAGTTGACAAGCTCCTAATACGTAAGTTTTCTTTTCCTTTTTCTTCTGAATAAAAAGAAATAAAAATTAGTTCAAGCTGACAATTTTGTACTCAGATCATGAGAATTATCACCCCCCATGCCTATCTTGGATAATGTCCTCATTGGAAATTAAATGTATGCAAAAGGGCAAGGAAAGAAATCACCTAAGTTGTAATCATGTATCCGGTCAGCTTGGAACCTCTACGTTGCCTTCCAGGAAGCGCTGAGTTTATTGCCTGCAGTTAGGTGAAGTTCCAGTTTAACCCTCAATGAGGGTTACAACTTCCTTCAGGGGAATCTGGGAAAGAAAGTGTTTCAATCTTTGGCCATTAACTGTAAAGGCTCGCCCAGTCTTGGGATTAGCAATTTCTACTGCCTCGTTGGGATAAGGTCTGACTACTTGATATTGTCTCATCCAGTTAGATCTCTGTTTCCTAGGAAAGAGCTTAAGTCTTACAACAAAAACCCATACTTGCTGATTCGACTCGAAGGTTTTTCTATTAATGTGCTTGTCGTGGACAGCTTTCATCTTCTCCTTATAAAGTCAATTGTTTTGATAAGCGTCCTGACAGATCTCCTTGAGCTTGGAGAGTTGGAGCTTCCTTTGAGTTTCGACCATTTGGGAATCCATATTACACTGCTTAATGGCCTAGTATGCCCAGTGCTCCGACTTGACTGGAAGGTGGCAAGCTTTGCCAAAGACTAATTGATATGGTGACATGCCTATCGGGGTCTTAAAAGTGGTCCTATATGCTCAAAGGGCATCAACCAATTGTGTAGACCAATCCTTCTGGTCAGGTTTCACAGTCTTTTGCATAATATTCTTAATCTACTTATTTAAGACCTCAATTTGCCCATTCATTTGCGAGTGATACGGGGTGGCAATGTGGTGAGTGACCCCATATTTCTTAAGAAAGGCACGAAACTGGGCATTAATGAAGTGACTCC
Organism: Thalassia testudinum; assembly: GCA_037157565.1. Classification (NCBI taxonomy): domain Eukaryota; kingdom Viridiplantae; phylum Streptophyta; class Magnoliopsida; order Alismatales; family Hydrocharitaceae; genus Thalassia; species Thalassia testudinum. The sequence goes on from JAZHRO010000078.1 coordinate 24,384,224, forward strand.
CACCATCGCTGATCATGGCCTTACGTATCCCAAACTAGGAAAAGACATTTTTCTTAACAAAGTCCATGACAGCCTTATGGTCACATTTTTGTGTAGGTACGGCTTCGATCCATTTCGAAACGTGGTCCACTGAGACTAGTATGTACTCAAAGCTGTTTGATGGTGGGAAGGGACCCATGAAATCGATGCACTAGACATCGAAAATTTTGATGATCAGAATGGGTTGTAGAGGCATCATATCTTTTTTGGTCATTGTCCCTAGGGTCTGGCATTTAGTGCATGTCTTCGCAAAGTTATGTTCGTCCTTGAATAGTGATGGCCAGTAAAAACCAGATTGTAAAACTTTTGCAGCCATTTGCTTCCCAGAGAAGTGGCCACCACAGGCTTGGTCATGATAGAAGGATAGCACACTTTGGACCTCCTTTTCAGGGATACACCTCTTAATGATTTGATCAGCACAAAGTCTAAACAGCATAGGATCATCCCAGAAATAATGTTTGGCCTCAGCCAAAAACTTATCCTGCTGTTGTCTAGACCAACCGTGCGGAATCTGCCCTACCACTAAATAATTAACTAAGTCAGCATACCAGGGTAGACTCTTTCCATGCATAGCTAGAATCTATTCATTAGGAAATGTGTCAGTTAAGGGCAGTGAAGGTCCAATATGTTACAAGTGAAGTCTTGATAAGTGGTCAGAATCAACATTCTTGGATCCAACCTTGTCGCATATTTCCAGGTCAAATTCTTGTAAGAGCAAGGTCCATCTGATCAGCCTGGGTTTAGCGTCCTTTTTGGCCAACAAACGTCGGATAGTCGAGTGGTCAATGTAAATGATCACGTGGGATCTTAGAAGGTACGATTGAAACTTTTCCAATCCAAAAACTACGGCAAGCACTCTTTTTCCATGACAGTGTAATTTCTCTGAGCCTCATCCAAAGTTTTGCTTACATAATAGATCACCACGGGTTTCTTCTCTCTTCTTTGTCGTAGGATTGCTCCAATCGCAAAGTCTGATGCATAACACATTATTTCAAAGTCTTGGGACCAGTTCGGGGGTTGTAAAATAGGTGTAGTCGAGATTGTATCCTTTAAGGTGGTGTAGGCCTTGATGCAATCAGGTGTCATGTCAAAAAGCATATCATTGGTTAGAAGGTCAGTCAAGGGCTTGGATATCTTGGAAAGATCTTTTATGAACCTTCTATAGAAGCCAACATGTTGTAGGAAAGATCTGATTTGCTTGACCGAGCTAGGAGGTGGAAGTTTTGGAAATTGAATCAACCTTAGCTTGTCAACTTCTATACCCCTATGTGAGACGATGTGACAGAGGATAATCCCTTCTTGAACCATAAAGTGGCTCTTTTCCCAACTTAAAACTAGGTTGACATCGATACATCATTTCAGGATTTTCTCCAAGTTATTAAGACAATGGTCAAATGAGTCTCCAAAAATGGAGAAGTCATCCATAAAGACCTCTAAATATTCACCTACCATCTCCGAGAAGATGGCTAACATGCAACGCTGAAAGGTAGCGGGTGCATTGCATAACCCGAATGGCATATGGTGGAATGCAAATGTGCCATACGGGCAAGTGAACATGGTCTTCTCTTAGTCCTCTAGTGCAATAGCAACCTGGTTATATCCTAAATATCCATCCAGGAAACAAAAATATTTTTGCCCTTCCAATCATTTAAGAATCTGGTCAATGAATGGCAGGAGGAAATGGTCCTTTTTAGTGGTCTCATTAAGCTTCCTATAGTGAATACACACCCGCCACATAGTGGTGGCGCGGGTGGGGATGGATTCTCCCTGGTCATTTGTGACCACGATGAGCCTAGTCTTCTTTGGTACCACTTGAGTAGGGCTCACCCAGGGGCTGCCGAAAATCAGGTAGATGATTTTCACATCAAGCCACTTGATATTTCTTTTTTAATGACCTCTCGCATGTTTAGGTTTAGTCACCTTTGCATCTAGAGAGAAGGTCGAGCCCCATCTTCCAAATAGATCTTGTAAGTGCAATAGGTAGGGCTAATTCCCTTTAAATCATAAATTATCCACCCAATTGCTACTTAGTGCTTAGAAAGAGTTGTAGTCAACCTAAGTTCTTGGTCCTTGGTCAGGTGTGCATTGATAATCATAGGGAAAGTATGATCAGATCCTAGGAAGACGTACTTGAGGTTATTGGGTAGAGGTTTCAGTTCAGGTGCAGGTGGTACAATGTTTAACGGGTAAGGGAAGAGAGGGAGTTGAGTGACATCAATCTCCTTTGACAGTGGTAATCAGTTCGGCAGAGTTCTGCAACCTCCAGAGATTGGGATGGGTCAGGGTAGTCAACTGTTGGTTGAATTAGATGGTCCTCTAAAGAGCTTACAGTCAGGCATTCTTCAACCAGGGTTTCCACAGGATCGCATTCCTCGACCCAACCACAATCAAACGACTTTGTTGCCTTGAAGATATCCAATTGCATCTTCCTATCTCCAAAGGCAATCTCCATACATCCAGTGTCGCAGTCAATGTTAGGCTTTGCCATGGCCAAATAGGGTCTGCCTAGGATGATGGGTGTGTTTTGTAGTTGTTCGGGGACTTCCATGTCAAGGACTAAGAAGTCAACTGGGAAGTAGAAGTCTTTAACCCGAACAATTACATCCTTGACTACCCCTTTCGGGGTTTTCACAGATCGGTCGGCCATTTGGATAGTCATAGTTGTGGCCTTTAATTCTCTAAATCCGAACTGGTGATAAAGAGTAGTCGGGATTAAGTTAATTGAAGCACCTAAGTCCAGGAGTGCTCTATCAAAAGTCATGTCACCAATATTACATGAGATCAAAGGCGCTCTAGGGTTAGTCCTTTTAGGAGGTAGGGTACTCAATATCACCGAACTAGCTTGTTCAGATGGCACTACCTTCCTAGGTGTTTGGGTTCTTGGCTTACGCTTGGGTATGCAAACATCTTTCGAAAACTTCGCATAAGCTAGGATATGTTTGATCGCTTCTAGGAGAGGTATATTGATTTGTACTTGCTTTCAAATCTCTAATAACTCCTCATTCTTAGCCACATTTTTCTTCTTCTTTACCTTATCCAAGGCTTCAGGGTATGGGATTTGGGTTTGAATCGGGCTAGGTTCCTGATCCTTGGGCTCCACTAGCTCATCCTCAGAATCATGTATCTCAGGTAGTGAGGTCACAGTAGTGGTCGGCCATTTGGTGTCCTGGGCTTGAGTGCCACTTCTCAAGGTAACCACATTAGTTGAGGCATTGGAACTAGGGTTAGGTCCTTGAGAAGAAGAACTGGCAAACCTAGGGGGTGTAGAATCATATGACCTTGCCCCTGATTTGGTTGGAACCCTTGAGGATTGTGGCCTTTGCTCATTACATTCCTCGAGTTCGGTTGTGGTTGAGATGGAAGGGAGCCCTATTTTTTATTATCCAACAGCTAGCTCAATTGTTCCTTCACTAATGCCATCTCCTCCTGATGTTTCTAATTCATATCAGCCATCATTTTGATCAGAGTGTCAATTTGGTTTTGTTGTGTAGGAGTTGCCATATTTTGGTTATAGGATGGTCTAGCAGGTTGACCTTGCTGATAGGAGGGAGGGTTTGACCTGGGTTGGTTCTGGAATTGGTTTGGTTTTTGGTTCGACCAGGTAAAATTAGAGTGGTTGCGCCATCCAGGTTTGTAAGTGTTGGAGAAAGGGTCAGGCTAAGAATATCCTTGGATGGCATGGGCATCTTCAAAGGTAGAAGGTATCGAATGGGAGGGGAAAGAATAATCAGGGTTTGAGGGAGTAAAGGTCCCTCTTTGGAACATGTTCAGGGGTTGTTCCAGGTGCACTTGGTTCATAGACTAAACCAAGTCGATATTATGTTCTCCCTTCGCTAGGGAGAAGTTTTTCAATGGGGTTAGAGATTGGTTGAATAGCTCGTCAATTTTCTTGTCCACCAACTCAACCTGATCCAATTTCTTTGCTATAATGTCCGTGTCAACCATCCCAGAATTAGTTTGCATCTCATAAATCCCACCACGGGGTTGATTGGACCTATTGAATTGGGTCATGGAGGCATTATTAAGCGAGTTCTCACTCATTGACTTGAAGAGCTCGAATGCGCTTTCCTCATCTTTGTTCAGAAAATTGCCTCCACATGAGGCATCTACGAAATTCCTAAGGTTGTTGTCTAGACCACGGTAGAAAATTTGGGCCAATTGCCACCTTGGAACCTAATGGTGTGGGCATTTTCTCAATAATTCGATAAATCATTCCCACGCCTCATGGAATTGCTCTCCACTTTGTAAAGTGAATCTAGCGATGGCTCTTCTAAGGGCATTAGTCTTTCCTACGGGGAAAACTTCTTAAGAAATGCATTCCTCAATTCTTCCCAAGTGGAGATGGGTCTCCCTAAGGTTTTAAGCCAATGCGAAGCTTTGTCACTTAAGGAGAACAGGAACATCTTAATTAAAACAATGTCCAAATGGATGTTCATAGGTTTCACAGTCCAAGCAATCTGATCCACGTCCTCTAAGTGTTGGAAAGGGTCTTCATTTGAGCTCCCATGGGAATGGCTTTGAATCAAGCTAAGGACATTGGGTTTTAGCTCAAAATCATCTCCCCCTTCGAGGACCCTAAGGTATGGCTCAACATGGATGGCAGACAGATCGTAGAAATCATGGAGAGGCCTTGGTTGGCCCTTAGGGGGTTGTGGTGGGTTAGGTGGGTTTGGTGGGGGTTGCCCTTAAGGGTTATGTAGTTGAGGGTTCTGCAGTTGATGTATGGTTAGCATGATGGTATGGATTTGTTGTTGCTGAAGTTGGTGGTTGGCTGTAATCTGGGCTTGAATCATGGCCATGGCATCAGGTTGAGGTTGGTCCTCAAACTTGTCAACTCTTGGGTCGGCCATTTCCTCAGTCCTACCCATTGAAAAATCAAGTCTCCTCCTAATCACTCTATCTAAAGAAACCAATTCAGGATGAAGTGATCGCCTTCCGTGCATACACTAGAGAAGAACTAGGAGGGGTGCGAAGGGACACAGATGCGAGAGTAGTGTGTGCATAACCAAGCAAACAAATCTAGGCCCTATAGTGTAGACCTAGGTGGCCTTTGCTTCAAAAATAAATTCTGACCACACGATGAATTCGTTGTTGTCCTTACTCTCGAAGGTGGTAAAGTTGGGAAGGCAAAGCAGGGGGAGCGTGTTTCGAGGGCCACTAATTATGCCAAACCCCTGCTTACTTAAGCCATTTGACAATCGGGCCTCCCAACTTAGCACTTTTTGGAGCAAGCAGACGTCACTAATTCACAATGCGTTCAGGAAAATACCCTGAAATAGACTCAATGAACCCTAGGACCAACGTTTACTCAATTTCAATTTAGGGATAGGTTAGTGCTTGTGCTTAGGGGTTAAGTGAATGGCGTTAGGGGGGGTTGATGCCCTTAAAAATTTCAGTTAAGCTATGTACACAATCAGGTACAAGGGCCTAATGCCAAAACAAGTGTTTTTATATCAAGCAAGATTGTGATGAATGGCTTTTAGAGTTTGAACCTTGCTTTATTGGATTTTAGGATTCCACTTGTTTACAGATTCAATCAAGGAACAAAGATATAGTCACACGATTGGTGAAGATTGATTTTCTTTAGGGAATTTTATGTGACAATTAAGTTGGAAGCACCCTAGTGTGGAGGATCCTAGGGCATGCAACTTCTACTCAATGAATCTTCATTTAGACTTTATCAAGAAAGGTTCAATCAAAGAAATGCAATGACTCTATCCTGACCAAAAATGAATGAGCTTTTCAACAAAATCAATTTCAGAATTTTTCAAGGATGGTAGATTACCCAAATTCACATTTTTCCAAGAGGAGGTAAATCTATCCAGAACCTCTAGATTAGTGCGCGATTTTAAGAATTGAATCAGAACAAGCAGTAATCTTTTCAAAATGCACAGATAGTATTCATAAGAAGTGTAGAGAACTTCAAGATATTTCTAGAAATATAAATCTCACACAAATCTAAGCTATGTGAAGTTTGCAGGAACTGAAACAATCTATGGGTCTCTAGAGATCAGGACAACCCTACATACTTCCAATAGAGAATTTCTCGCAACCAAACCAAAAGGAGTTTGGCTATGAAATTTTGCTTGGAGTTCACCCGCTAGAAGGAGCACCTCTAAGATTTTTTTAGAATTTTTAGAGGCATTGAGGGTCGTATAATCATGTGCTCAACCTGAATCTAGAAAATAATATTGCAAAATTAATGGGTTGAGAACATAGTGGTGGTGTTTCCTTCGACAAACACAAGAGAGGGTTTTTCTTTTAGAGCACCACTACTTAAATCTTTTCCTTAGTCTACAGAAGAAGGGTTACCTTTGGATCATGGGAAGACAAGATATCAAATCTTCGGGTCGATGGTAGCCTTCTCTTGCGCTTCCTTTGATCCAATCTGGTCCACTCTCCTCCCTTTGCCGATGCACAAGATTCCTGCAACCAATAAGAAGAGAGAAAGGAGAGTCAAATAACACAAGCACAAGTAATGACCAAGGAAATGAAAGCGAATAAAAGATCTGTTGCCTCCTCGGCAACTACACCAAAAACTGACATCGCGAAATGAGTTTAGATAATTCGTTCGTTGTAGCATGCGCTTACGACAACAATTTTAAAGAGATTAACAAAAAGTGAGTACTAGTGTTGAAGATAGGGAGGCAGAAATCCGAATCATTTAATCGCTCATTGTCTCAAAATATTTTATTTTGTTCACTTGAGAAAGAGAGAGAGAGAGATAGGGTTAGAAATTCACGCTGAAGATGTGATGATTACTAACTATGAGAGAAACACAAACATGATGATAAAGAATGATAATATGTTGCATAAGCAGAATAGTTGTACAACTATAATAATAGATAAAAGCTTAAAGCAACAAAAATATTAAACTGAGAAAACTAGTAGCTAAATGGAAAGGCGAAGCAACCATGGCGGTGGAGGGACTTCCGTCGGCAGCTCGGCGTCTTCGAGACCTTGCCTAAATTCTCTATGGAGTGGTGGAGTTGCTTGGTACATGATGATCAAAGATGGGGAGGTGTAGGTGGGTTTATATAGTGGTGGAGGAAGAGCTTCCCGCGCATGGGGAATTGTGACGTCCATAAATGTCGCTAAAAGCCCACTGTGGACGTCGCTGGAGATAGCGTGTGGCTTTGCTGGTGCATGCTATGCGCTACTGTGTCGCGTGCCTGAGCGCTAGCGTGCACTACTGTGCTCTGATCATGCTACGTTGTGCCTTGCGATGGCACTTGCTTTGAGCATCTTGTCGCATGCATGTGATAGTGTGGTGTGCTACTGCTGCCAATTGGGGGCTTTACGAGTCTCGAACCTACGCCCTAATTTGGGAGTGTGCGCCACAGCCAATGAGCCACACTCGTGTAAGTGTTGAGAGGCAAGGCTGTGGACGCGTGGTGGAGGTGTGTTCTTAGCCATTGAATTTTCATCCAATGGTTTAGATCACATGTTGGAAGGCCTTTGGAGGAATGCCGAGCAACCTTGGGAGATCTGGATGGTGCCACGTGGCACCATCTAGATCATCCACCTTTCCTCGCTTGTAGAGGATGCCACGGTGCTCAGATCGAGATGATTTCCGTGTTGGCGAACTGCGATCGTCGCTCCAAATTCATCCATACGGTCGGATTTTGAATTGGAAGCTTCAAAGTGTCGTGTCCTGTTCCCTGGCCACAGTAATGCATGAATTACTGTACAATATATACACATCACACTAAATGCAATATGATGAATGTTATGCAATATTTATACTATGTAATGCAATGCTAAACTTAGGGACTATCATAAGTAGGCATTTTATCATGAATACATGCTTGTTTATCATGCTACAACAAAATTAGGGCCCAAAGTAGACAAGAATAGTGAAACAACTTTCTCTTTCTTGAACTCAAGCTAAGAAGAGCAAGTACATCTTGGCTTATAGGGATTATGCCTATCCAACATACCATTCATCTGAGAATAGTATCGGGCCAATGATTGACCATCCTGTCGTAACTGAAATAGATCATGTTAAATCTGAATGACATGTGCAGAGCTCTTCCCATAAGAATAATCTCACTAAGAGACTTCCACATCATGCTTGGCAGTCAGGTAGTACATAATCACATCTCCTATCTTGGGGATAATAGAATTCATCATCCAAACACATACGATAGCATTGTCTCTATTCGATGAGGCACTGGCTCCCATCTTGTCCATGGGCTTTGATGTGCTAAATGGATCTCATGTTAATTTAGGTTAATTAATGTCACAATCATGTTAATAGTATAGTGTTGCAATCCAAATGGATGTTATTTTATTTATATACAATTTTTACTGGTTTTATTCTTGGTCATTCACTAGGAGGTAGTTATTGAAATGCATCACTCTCTAAGATCCAAAATCAATCTTTTATTCCAAAAACATGAACATTATGTGCAGATGAATTATCTAAGATCTATGCAATTTATATACAATGAAGCAAATAGGTCAAGTATATACAAGTTAGATTAGTTAATTATAGGTTAGCGACTTGTATACTCAAGAAATGCCTAAAGAATATGTACAATTCAAAGGCATCAAACACTTATTTAATTGTGGTTAGTTTTGTTTACAATGCAATTATATATATACAAATCAAAATATGTAAGTATCTATTTATTTACACTAAAAATAGCTATATATACAAGCTAATATAAAAAGAATAGGAAGAAAGAATTGAATGCACTCATGCCTCAAACACTATATACACACAAGGCAAAAAGAAATAAGTTAATTTACATTCCACTTACATATATATATATGTTTCTCTTCTTAAGAGTTCTCTTCTCTTATTTTCTTAACTAAGGCACATGTTCTCTTCACTTAACTCAACACTTACTCTATTTTTTAAGCTCTTCTTTTGTACTTAGCTAAACACTTAGTCAAAAATTTTATTTTTGCACTACCCCAAACTAAATCAACCACCACTAGGGCTAGACCATAGTTGCGTTGGTAGCCTAATATATCAACAAATCCGCCTGCACACCACCCATATTGGGCCTCACCCCTAGTGGGTCGTGCTCAAATAGTGCCCTAACCTATGGGTTCTAGATGTTCTAGTTTATATGTATCAAATATAGCATAAGAGCATGTAGCATGTGTGCACTAAGGGAGCCACGATGAGACCACATTTGTTTGCTAATCGAATACATAAATACTTAGATATTAGAATGATGTCTACATGTACATAGCATACTAGATTTATAAATAGATTAGTTTATAAAAATGATTGCATGCATATTTTATACATTGCATTCACATGTAATAGAAGATATTAAGCATTATGGTAACATGCATGCATTACATGCATTATTTTGGATTATCTTTGTAAATAACCCAATTTCTTTATGTTTTCTTCCTTGCAGAGTCCACGACTTCAACGCACCGCACCCTCATTGCCAGACTTCTCGCAACAGCATGGCTTCAACGCAATGCCTCCCCAATGGTTTAGATTTACTTGTCGAGTTGCTGGTTGAGATTCGCAGTAGGAGGAACAAATGGGAGAGGCATTTAAAAGAAGAGGCACAGCAACCATTGAAGGGGCTTCCTCCTCGCTCTCCACAGTGGCCCTCTTACCTGCACCATGAACTCCAAGTGTACACCGTGGCCCTAGCTTGCTCCAGCATCGCCACTCATCTCTGACGAAGTGGTGCGTAGTGACAGCACGCACCACACCCTTTCCTGCTATTCTCTAACAAAAACACCACCAACATCACTCGTCCACCACCAAAAAGATCATGCCCATTCGCTTCTTCTTCTTCTTCTTCATCTTCATCTTCAATCTCCAGACACCCCCGAAGGAACCCATCACCAATGTCAAACACCTCCACGTAGCCACCTCGTTCGGAAACCATTCTCCGTACCGTCGACTTCCCTACACTTGCCTCAATGCCATGAACTCACCCACACCTTCAGACTCTCTCCTCGCAGTCCATGCACGACCGTGGTTGCCACCCACTGCCAGCTTCTCCCCTTCCGATCGGCCATCGCCAGCCACCACTCATCACCACGTCACCATCGGCACGAAGGCCTCGACTCTGCACACCTCCCCCGAGCTCCTGGTCGCTGACGAGCCCTCTTCCCTTTGGTGAAACCCTTATGAGACATGCAGAGAAGGCTCAACCCCAATATATGGGAGGTTATCAAAAAAGAGATTCTGAAATGGCCGGATGTTGTACTTATCTATCCCATTTCAAACAGTAAATGGGTCAGTCCTATACATGTGGTGCCCAAAAAGGTAGGAATCATTGTGGAAGAAAATGACCAAAGAGAGTTGGTGACCACTAGACCCTCAACTTCCTGGAGGGTTTGCATTGATTATCGTCATTTGAACACGGCTACCCAGAAAGACCATTTCCCCTTACCATTTATTGATCAGATTTTAGAATGATTAGCGGGGAACAAGTACTTCTGTTTCCTTGACAGGTACTCTGGGTATAATCACTTAGCTGTCTTTCTTGATGATCAGGAGCGTACCACCTTCACGAGTCTGTATGGCACATTTGCGTTCCGCCGAATGCCATTCGGGTTATGTAGTGCTTCTGCCACTTTCTAACGTTGTATGATGGCTATCTTTTTTGATATGATTGATGAGTTTGTAGAAATTTTCATGGATGATTTTTCCATTTACGTCTTGTCATTTGACCTATGGCTTTTGCGCCTTGATAAAGTCTTAAACCATTGCAAAGAGGCAAAGCTGGTGCTTAGATGGGAGAAAAGCCACTTTATGGTCCAGCAGGGCATTATTTTGGGGCATGTAGTTTCCGAGAGAGGATTAGAGGTGGATACTGCAAAAATTGATTCCATCTCTAAGCTTCCATCACCCACCAATGTTCGTTAGGTTAGATCTTTTCTTGGCCATGCTGGGTTCTATAGGCGCTTCATTAGAGATTTCAGCAAAATCTCTAAGCCACTCTGCGACCTGTTAGCGAAGGATGTTTCTTTTAATTTTGATGATAGATGTGGTGAGGCTTTCCAAGTCTTGAAGAAAGCCTTTATTACCGCATCGATTCTCCAAGCACCAGATTAGCCCCTCCCATTTAAGCTAATGTGTGATGCTTCTGATTTCATAGTAGGAGCAGTCTTAGGTCAAAGGGTTGATGGCAAACCTCATGTGGTGCTTTATGCCAGTACGATCCTCACGGATCCTCAGAAAAACTACATGGTCACTGAAAATGAACTTCTTGCTGTAGTATTTGCTTTGGAAAAGTTTCGATCTTATCTTTTGGGATCAAAGGTTGTGATGTTCACTGATCATTCTGCTTTAAAGCATATTCTTGCTAAAAAGGACACCAAACCTTGTTTGATTTGCTGAATTATGCTACTCCAGGAGTTTGACCTGGAAATTAAAGATAAGAAAGGAGTTGAGAATGTGGTAGCAGATCATCTATCTAGGATCCCTATTGAGGCATCAACCCCTGCTGGCAGTATCCAAGAGACTTTTCTTGATGAGTCTCTAATGGCCGTGGAGGCCAAAATTCCTTGGTTCATTGACATAGTGAACTATCTGGTCATGGGCATTACCCCTAGTACTTGGGACAAGCAGAAGCGAGATAGGTTTCTTGTTGATGGTAAATTTTATCACTGGGAAGAACTCGAGCTTTTTAGAATAGGCCCTGACCAGTTATTCCCACATTGCGTCCATGACAAAGAACAAAGGAATGTTCTGAGTTTCTGCCATGACCTCCACAGTGGAGGGCATTTTAGTGGAGAAAAGACTGCCCAGAAGGTTTTTCAGTCTGGCTTTTGGTGGCCCACATTATTTTGAGATGCACATACATATGTGGGTGCATGTCTATGTTGCCAACAGATGGGAACCATTGGGAAAAGGGATGAGATGCCCTAGTAACCTATTCTCCCTGTTGAGATCTTTGATATTTGGGGCATCGACTTCATGGGTCCCTTTCCTGTGTCCTTCAGATATGTGTATCTCCTTGTGGCCATGGACTATGTATCGAAATGGATAGAAGCCATACACACGCAGACCAATGACTATTCCGTGGTCTTGGATTTTGTTAGGGCTAATATCATTTCTTAATACGGGTGCCCAAGGACGATCATAAGTGATGAAGGACCTCACTTTATGAATGTACACTTCACATGACTACTCAAAAATTTAGGAGTCAACCACATGATAACCACACCTTACCATCCCCAAACAAGTGGACAAGTTGAAGTGTCTAATAGAGAGATTAAACGAATTCTGGAAAAAATTGTTAGGCCTGACCATAAGGAATGGTCAAAAAAATTGAATGATGCTCTGTGGGCCTATAGAACAGCTTATAAGACTCCCTTGGGCATGTCACCTTTCCGTCTTGTTTATCCATCTTGTTTATGGAAAGGCGTGCCACCTTCCTATTGAAATCCAACACAAAGCCTATTAGGCTATTAAAGACGTTAACTTAAATTTGGATAAAGTGGGAAAGGCATGCATGCTGGAGTTAAGTGAGCCTGAGGAGCTTCGTAATGAATCCCATGAAACTTCTCAAGCTTACAAGCAATGTACAAAGGTCATTCATGATAAGCACATCATTAGAAAAACCTTTGAGTGCAACCAGTGGGTCTGGCTTTTCAATTCCAGACTTAAATTATTTCCGAGAAAGCTCAAGTCCCGCTGGGATGGGTCATAAGTTGTTATCAATGCCTTCCCTCATGGAACAGGAGAAATTCGGAACCCTACTTCTAGTGCGAGCTTTGAGGTAAATGGCCAATGGCTTAAACCTTTTGTTACTCTTTCAGATGGCCAAATTTTGAATGCACTTAGGCTTGAGGAGCCTTAGCTCCTCCCACTCTCCTCCTCAGGTGATATTCTTATATGTCTTTATTTTTTTCCAATGAGGACATTGTCAATCTTAGGCATGGGGGCCTATAACCTATGGATGTTTATAGCATTTATAAATATTTGCATTCATTTAGGATAGGTGCATTAGCTAAAAAAAAAAAATCTCTTTTATTTTCTTGAGAAGAATTGGTTAGTCCCTTGCAGAAAATTTTTATCAAGAAGGTGTCATTGAAGATTTTCTTCTTAAATTGTTTCTTAAGTTTAGAATCCAATACATTTACTTCACTTGCACGTAGACTGGGTAATGGATCTTTTAAGAAAACCAATGACCATTTTTAGTCTGCTGCATCCTTGGACAGCTTGAAGGGAGCAGGCATACTATCTTCTATTAGATCCACCAAATATTTGTGAGAAGAAAGTAGAGAGACTACTGGTGTGTTAAGTCTAGTTCAAGGACTCTTAAGTTCTAGATAATAAGATGATGATACCTCAGAGTTAGGCATAGTTTTCGCTCTCTGTTCCTGAGTGCAAATAGTGTGTGAATTCCTGAGAGTCGCCAAATAAGGCAGATACACAGAGATTGAGTCCTAATAAAACTATGACTATGGTGGATGATTACGACCATTCTTCATAGAGTCCTTAGCTGAAGAGGGTAATAGTGTCAAAGGTCAGAAATATTATTATCCTATCCATTCTTTCTCGATGCCAAGAGTAGGCACTTCCACCAAATAAGCCACACAATATCCTCTTGACCATCATCATCCCTAATAATGTCTCATAAATAAAAGTATGCGTCGTTTTGTGTTAGTAGTAAAAAAAAGAGAAGAAAAAAGATAGCAACAAAGAAAAAAGAAAAAAAAGAGACATTTATATTTAGAAAAATATGAAAAAAGAGATAGAAAAAGAAAAAGAAAAAAAAAGAGTCCAAGTTTGGAGTTTTATCTTCATGTTAGTTTTTTTTGTGTCAATGTTTTTGAGGAAACAACAAAAATACCCATTGTGATTCACCGAATATGACCCATACCTATTTTTCAGTATCTCTGATCGCCTGAATACTTGGTGAGGACTTCTAACTTAGTTGTAGGAATATTAGGACTTTACTTGAAGTGTGAATGCCACATAAGGCTACCAAACAGTGAGTACATTTACAAAATTGGGTAAGATATGTGATCTCAGAAAAGGAAGAAGAAAAAGAAAAAGAAAAGAGAGTGAGTTAGTGCAAAGGAACACAAAGAGAGCACGATTTTTAGCCTCTCTTTGGGTTGACTTGTTTAATAGTCTAGAGATCTAGAGTCTGCAGTACTAGACTACATGTTGCACCAGATGAGTGTGAGCCACCAAATATAAATCCATTCAACTCAGTATCTCCTACCTAAGCCACAAAGCTAGGGTCAAATTATAGATCATTTGCTGCTTTATCCCCGAGGGAAGTAGTTGCCTATCCCGATAGAATTTTATCAAGGGTTAAGTACGAACTTCAAATGTAAGTTGGCTTTTCACTTGGATCCATTACCTAGGCTACTATCACGTCACATTTGTCTGGATCTCTAAATTTTTGGAATAAGGAAAGAAGAAATCTTTTGGTCACTTCCATCACTTTCTACTTTTGCTAGGGATTAGCAAAAACTAGGCATGAGGGCATTTGATGAGACAACATATGTAGGGTAATCGAATACATCAATACCTAGATATTAGAATGATGTGTACATGTACATAGCATTCTTAGATTTATAAATAGATTAGTTTATAAAAATGCTTGCATGCATATTTTATACATTGCATTCACATGTAATAGAAGATATTATGCATTATGGTAACATACATGCATTACATGCATTATTTTGGATTATCTTTGTAAATAACCCAATTTCTTTATGTTTTCTTCCATGCAGAGTCCACGGCTTCAACGCACCGCACCCTCACCACCAAACATCTCGCAACGGCATGGCTTCAATGCAATGCCTCCCCAACGATTTAGATTTACTCATCAAGTTGCTAGTCGAGATTCGCGGCGAGAGAAATAAATAGGAGAGGCATTTAAAAGAAGAGGTGCAATGACCATTGAAGGGGCTTCCTCCTCGCTCTCCACGGTGGCCCTCTCGCTTGCACCATGAACCCCAAGTGCGCACCGTGGCCCTAACTTGCTCCAGCATTGCTACTCATCTCCGACGAAGAGGTGCGTAGTGACAGCATGCACCACAACCTTTCCCACTCTTCTCTGACAAAAAACACCACCAACATCACCAATCCACCACCAAAAACATCATGCCCATGCACTTCTTCTTCTTCTTCTTCATCTTCATCTTCATCTTCAACCTCCACGCAGCCACCTTGCCCGGACGTCGTTCTCTGTGTCGTCGACTTCCCTGCACTCGCCTCAACACCACGAACTCGCCATACCTTTAGGTGCTCTCCCTGCAGTCCACTCACAACCGTGGACGTTGCCCAACGCAGGCTTCTCCCCTACCGATCGGCCAACGTCGGCCACCACTCGCTGCCGTGCCACCACCAGCATGAAGGCCTTGACTCTGCGCACCTCCCCCGATCTCCTTATCGCCGATGAGCCCTCCTCCCTTGAGCTCGAGTCGCTACGAGCAAATGCTCTGTTTCATGTCGTATTAGATTTTACATTTGAATGCCATTGCGGGAGTTTCAATTTTTAGATATTAATATTTTATTTTATTCATTTTATGAGCATATCCCTCTTGTTCTGCATAACTACGATTCCAACATATCACGTCATTGATTAGTTAGTCAAAAGGGAATCTTAACTTGATTTTGAGGGAAATAAATAGTGACCATTGGATTTTAATAGTAACGAGTTTTAGTAAGACATTGCCTCCTTGTGGACACAACTTGCTCTTCTTGAGTGGCTATATTTAATTATTTTGAAAGCGATTTTCCACCACTTTGATATTACTTAGACGCGTCATTTTACGTGCAAAACGACAACGAAAGCAAAAACCATCTTATCACGCCGATTCCCTTACTCTCAAGCGATGGGCTAATGGGTGGGATTCATTATATACTGCACAACTGCTTCTTACACCATCGATGTGGCACTAAACAAAGCACAGCTCTCAGCTACACCAATGTTGTATCTGTTGTGACTTAATTAGATAATTAGGGTCATAATTATGATTCAGTTAGTAATCAAAATTACAAATTAAATTCATAATTAATTAATTAATATATAGGTCTACTTATTACATAATTTTATTTTATTTAATTACAAATTCTATACATATTTGCATAAGATGTCAAATATATACATAATACACTCATATTAGCTTATGTACAGTATATACATTACTTAATTAGACTATAATTAGACTAATACATATACTAAATACTATAAATAAGCATTTTAAGTGATTACTTCAGGTTTTATCTATATATACATACCATATATACACATATAAATTATATACATAATACATATATAGATTAGCTATATAATATACACTTACTATACAATATATATGAGGTTATTGATACAAAAAATACACAATTTATAAATGCAGATATTTATTGTTGTAACACGTAAAACTCGATCACCTTTCAAATTTATAAAACCTAGATAGCGGAGTATCTAAGGACGTCCAAGGAGGTAAAATTGTTAGTTAATAATTGGTTCTCTCTCTCGCTTTCTCAAATCTTCTTTTTATATTTTTGGTTTTGATATTTTTCTAGTGTTTTGGAAATAACTGGGGCTATGTAATTGCAAGAATTAAACCCTACGCCTAAGTGAGGAAAATATAACCCTCCTTTCCAAACTCACCTTAGGCATGTAATACCTTGATTTTTCTAATGTAAATTTTCTATAAATAAGTAATTAGATGTGTGTATTATGGAATAAATATGGTTATTAGCTATTATGAGGAAGGAGGAAAATAAATTTATGAATAAACTTTTTCGAAAGATGTTCCTATCAAAATTAATGGCTAAAATAAAAGTAAGTAATAAATAGATAACCAATCTTCCCTATTAAGTAATTAGTTGTTATTTTTCTTTATCACATGGATTTATTCTTCATTAAGCCATTAGTTATCAATTATATCTCACCATGTTTACTCCCCAATCAATGCATTCTTAATTTTCTTGCTATCATATTACACCATAATTATACCATCCTTTAATGGCAAGAGTCATAGTTATGTGGATCATGAAGTGTTTATACCTTCTTTTATGTGAGTGAACAACAAAAATGGCAACGTAAAATGACAATTGTTAGTAATATGCATGGTTAGACCTAATTTCAATGTTGGAGTACTAGGACTATCAATATTGAAAAAAATGTTAATGCCATGTGATGAACACACATAAATTCAAGATAAATTGCTTATTTTTGATAGTTCCTAGGCTTAGCATTGCATATCATGTTATAAATATTGCATAACATCCATTGCATGGCATTTAGGATAGTTGTATATTATATATATTAATTCCTTCATTTTATATGGCTAGGGGGCAGTGCGACATCCATACAGGTTTCGGATAGAAAATCCGATCATACGGATGGATTTGGAGCGACGATCGCAATTCGACATCGCGGGAATCATCTTGATCTGAGCACCATAGCACCTCTACAAGAAGAAAAAGATGGATGACCTGGATGGTGCCACGTGGTGCCATCCAAGTCACCCAAACCCGGCCAGCAGCACCTGCCCACTCTCCCTCATCATCTACGTCGTTAATCCTAGCTGTTGGATCAAGATCCAATGGCTGGTAAGCGCCTGCACCAAAACACTCCACGCGACACAAGTGGAGGAGTGCCGCAACTGTGGGGGCGCGGGTTTGCAAAGGACGGGTGTGGGTTTGATTCCCCGCAGCCCCTCCAATTCGCAATTGGGCGAGCACTTGGAGCGCAGCGACAATAGTAGCGCGCGCGTGCACGCGCGGGCTAGCGCATTGCAAGTGTGCACGCCAATGCACAGCACACACGCACACAGCTGGGCGCATGCGGTTAGCACGCGTGATGAGTGGGGCAGGCGGCGCGGGCGCAAGGGTGGTTGGCGCTAGCTCTTAGGGACAGCTGGGCTGACCTACAGCAACGCTTACAGCCGTCGCTATTTTATTGCATGCCAGTAGAGCCAGCTATGGGTGTGGGTGGAGGTGAGCTGTCTACAGCAACGTTTCCAGCGACGGTCTGGAGGTCGCTAGAGGTCCTTTATCCATTTTTAGCCTCTTCTCCACCACTATAAAAGGACCTTCACCCCCTCCCTTCCAAGCCATCTCTACCTACTCTACTCCCACCTACTCCCAAGCTCTAGCAAGCCTACCAACGCTCCATTAGAGCTTGTTCTCAAGCTCCCAAGGTGCCTATTTCAGTAGTGAACCTCTGCCCCACCAAATAATCCTCCAACTTCCCATCTCCCTTCATAGGTCACCATGGAGCTGTCCTCCCACCTCCATTCCGGTAGCAGATCACCTCCATCTTCTCACCTCCATTCCGGAGCCATGCTAAAGCTTTCCTCAACCCGATGTCCTCCAGCATCTCACCTCCATCGTCCCGCTCCTCACCTCCTTCGTCCGAGCTTCCGCCAGGTGCCGTCATCTCGCCGAACAGCGATTCAAGAGATTTCCTCTCACCTCCGTCTTTTTATATGCTTTCATAGTTTCTTGTAATTGACATTAGAAGTAATATATATCAGATTTATTCCAGATCTCTATCTTGTGATACGTTTGCTTGATTTCTTTTATTCCAAAAATACAAAAGAATATCAAAACCCTAAAATACCAAAAAGAAACGAAATGAAGCATGATTTTCAATAAAGTAAATGTCTCCTCCCTATGTTCGACTCGGGACTCCCTTAGAGTTTCGGTATAAATTTTATTTGATCGATGTGTTTTGCAGCTACGACGATAGGTTATTTGTAACCTCGATTTCTAACACGCAAAACACACTCACGACCATTTTGGCGCCGTTGCCGGGGAGGCAACGGAATTTACTTTATTGTTTATTGTGTTTCTTTGCATTTACATAGCATTAACCCTACTTCTCTTTGATCTACTGTCTTGCAAGTACCCTAGTATGGAGATCCAAGTGCGGTAGATCGGAGTAAAGTGTCGGTAGAGTACTCTGTAAGTGTCCCCCACTTTCCCCCCCACTAGTTCATTTTGCCACAATCATAACCAAGACCTAATCTACTTAGGTGTTTGCATAAACCCTAGGATAGAATTGTTTGTCTTATTTGCCACCTTTATCCACCTCACCCCCACATTTAAAAAACAAAAAACAAAAAAAAAGAGATACTTGCTGTGGGACGAATCAATATACACACTCTATACACCCACATTTGAGGCACATTATCGGACTTGATTTTTATCTACTTAACTGAGATTTCGACCTGTGGACCTAGTACACGAATTCAACACATAAAAGAGTAGAAATCATATTAGGTTAATCACCTTTTTGTGTGCCTTAATCAGTGGTGCATTTGAGCCGATTGATTGAATTGTTTAGGCTGCACCACCTAATCTAAAAGAGGTTCATTGTGTAGCTGCCCCATAGGATTCAATACTTAGGTGGAGCCAGGCACTCTATATTTTCTTGATTTACAAAGGAAAATTACTTGAACTTGTGCTTTCAAAACTTGGTTTGCCTCACAAAACTTGGTTGAAAACACCTAATATTTGAATCCTAAAAGCTATTAAGATTCAAATCCTATAACTCACCTTATCATTAATAACCTTGCTTGAAAACCTCTTGGTTGTGCACATTCACACGTTCTCAAACAAATCATTAAGGGCACAACCCATTAAGGGCCCATTACATTCCAGAGCACCAATTTCCCCAAGCCTAACAAAAATCAATTAGACGTTGGCCTTAAGGATTCATTCTCTCATCGGGATCCAGATTGAGATTATTCACTATTAACCTGCTTATGCTAGTTAATCTGATGTCTAGCTAGGGGAGTAGCATCAAATGACCACGGCTGGGGGGTACTAGGCGCAAGACAAAGGAAGAACCTTCTCCCCAGCCCCTCCTTCTAGCTGGTTGGATTGCCTGGACATAAGTAGAGTAAATCATCCTTAATCTTAGGATGGATTTTGAGAGTCAGTAGACCTTCGGCTACCCCATCTAAGGATAGGCTTGTATTTCTTGTGTTGCAGGGTCCCTTCTCTTCCTCGTCCTTCTGACTTCTTCCAGTGTATGCTTGGAAGGAGGTCATTGAACCCTCATTTGGAAGGACCTTTAGACCATTTGCAGAGGCGGAGGTTGAGCTTTAGCCAAGTAGATCCCATGGCTGATCAACAACCACCTCCCCCACCTCCGAACCAACAGGAGCTGATTCATAGGCAGTTGGAAGAATTGCAGCAAATGCAGCAATGGTTCCAACAAATGAATGGTCAGGGCATTCGACCCTTGAAGGATTTTTATGATCCTTCAAATTATGAGGATCGTCCTGGCGTTGTAATCCCCACCAGAGATGTTGAGATCAAGCCCCAGGTTTTAAGTCTAATTAAACACTTTCATGGGCTTGGCTCAGATGACCCATTCCAACATTTGGAAGACCTGATAACTCTGGTTCAGACTACCAAATCGCGGAATGTGGATGAAGAACAGATGCTCATGAGGCTTTTCCCCATTCACTCAGGGATAAGGCCGCACATTGGTATCGTACCATTGGAAGATCTATTACTACTTGGACAGCTTTGAAATCGGCCTTCCTGAAGAAATTCTTCCCAATTGGGCGAACCAATGCATTGCGACGGGTAATTACCACTTTTACCCAGCGGCAGGGGGAACCATTTCATGAGGCCTAGGAGAGATTCCAGGATCTGTTGCGGAAGTGTCCACACCATGAGGTGCCTAAATGGCAGCTTGTGCAGATTTTTTATCATGGGTTGAATGATCAACTCTGTAATCATGTGGAAGCTTCTTGCGGTGGCAATTTCCTCAACAAGGACACAGATAGCACGTATGATTTGTTTGAGGAAATGAGCGAAAATTCTTTAAACCACGCCTCCATGGAAACCTTCAACCGATCCCAACAAATTAGATCAAATGCCAATGAGGTCCAAGATTATTGTACATTTGATATGGAATTGATCTGCAATAGATTAGATAGGATGGATCTGGTTACTAAACGAATGGAAGAGTATATGTCTGGAAACTCTAATTTTTCCAGATCCGGTCAATCCCATGGATCGGGATTCCATTCTTCGCAAACTCCTACGGGACGGGAGTTTGTGAACCAATTAGAGACGACTCGACCTTCGAGCCAACTTTTCTCGGAACCTTATGGGTTTCGAACTGGGGCCTCTGATCCCATTCTTTCTGATCCGTCTTCATCCTCATCTTATGAGGATGTTCATGTTGTGCAAGAGAATGTTAGGTCCAACCCTTATTCGAATTCCTACAATTCTGGTTGGAAACATCATCCTAACTTCTCTTGGAAAGATCAATGGCAGCAAACCCAATATCGACCCAACAACTATGTACCGCAAAAACCATTGGGTCAGGGTCATGTATATACTCAGTTTCCCCTGAATCAGGTTAATCAGCCCATTTGGAATGCTCAACAACCCGCCGAGCAGGCTGACTTAAACCTGAAAATGGTAGAAATGCAAGGGTCAATGCTCCAGCTCATGCAACAGATGAAAACTTTGCTGGACACCTTGCAATCCAGACTTAGTACAAACAGCTGGCAGCCCAGATCTCTACCATCACATTCTATACCAAACCTAAGGAATGTTCAGAACCGAGGCGTTGGGCCTCAAGGGTTTGGTAATGATGGGGAGTCGCATGCTCAAGCTCATGCTATCTATCAGGCTACCCTAGCCCCTCCCAGAGCTAACCAAGTTCCTACCATAATCAACCGGGAGCCTCCTGTTTTGCCCAACCCTCCCCAAGGCACTAACCAACAGCATTTTGCCATGGCAAACACCATCACCTTGAGGAGTGGTAGTAAACGCAAGGGACCTACCCAACCCCATGTCAACCCCATTAAGCCTCGTAGCAGGAATTCTAAACTCCCAAATAAGAATGTGATCAACAAAACATCAGGGTCTGATTCAGGAGTATGTTGTTGTATGGGAAAACTGAAAAAGTCAAAGGAGAAATTGGAGGAAAGGATGTCCTTACTTCAGGCTTTCAAATTAACAATCATTTTACTCCTTGCGACTATCGGATCAATCCTTGCCTACGCCATAGGTTTACTGAATGCGTATAAAGAAAGGCTTAGAGCAAAATCTAAAATCAATAGGAGAGTAGTTTTATCCGATAGCACAAGCACATTGATCATAAACAAGCTACCTCCTAAGAAGCAGGACCTGGGAGCCCCGCTGATTTCCTGCACAATAGGAAATGTTACTTCTGACCGAGCCCTCCTCGACTTAGGTGCTTCCATTAATGTGATCCCCACCTCACTGCACTTGGAATTAGGTCTAGGCTACCTAAAACACATTGACATAACCTTGCAGTTAGCCGATAGATCCATTACAAAACCATGGGGTATTTTGGAGGATGTTTTAGTTAAGGTTAATGATTTACATTACCTTGCTGATTTCATGGTCCTGGACATGGAAGCCCCAAAATAGCTCAACCACACCCCGATTATTTTGGGAAGACCTTTCCTGGCTACTGCCAAGGCGAGGATTGATTGTGAATCGGGAAATATAGAAATTGAAGTTTCCTACTTGGAGGGGGTGAGATTAGCGTAATGTAAAAAATGCGGAATTGAAATGTAAATAATCTCACAAAATAAAAAAACACACAAGTACACAAGTATTTTTAGGTGGAAACCCAAACCAGATGAAAACCACCACCTAACCCTCTCGAGTTAGGATTTTCCGATCAACCAAGTTGATCAAAATCCACAAACGAATCACTTTAAACGAGGGTGATTCAACCTCAATACAACCACGTTACTTAAACGAGGGTAGCGTACCTCAACCCCTTCTCTCCACGAGAAGGATTTTTTCTCACGAAGGAGACGGGAATCCGCAAAGCGAATACCCAACCAAATAACAAAGATAAAAGAAATAATAAGTCCTATAGAGCCAACAAAGTAATTATAAACCTAGCTTCTATAGGAATTAGGAAACTCCCCTTTGCAAGGAGTGCGTCGAGTTGATGACGCGATGCGTGAGCCATGCGACGGCGTAACTTCGCTCTCATGAACTACGGTGGGAGAGCGGGTGCGCAAAGCTTGATGCTCTCAAGAGAATGGAGCTTGAGCTTGGAGAGCAATAGCTAGCTAAGACACAAGAGAGTGTGAAAGTGTGTAGCCAAGTGTGTCTTGTGTATCTAGGTGTGTGTTTTTGTTGCAAAGGCTCCCCTCTATTTATAGAGGCCTTAGGAAGGCTTTGGAAGGCTTAGAAAAGCTTCCATAGCCGTTGGGTGCAAAGCCCAAGAGAATCAGCCCGAAATCAGGAACAATCATTGTTCTGACAGGCTTATCAGACGTCTAATTCTAGCATCAGACGTCTGGAAGTTCACTTTAAGACGTTTGATTCCAAGGTCAGACGTCTGATTTTGGGCGGGTCTCTTCCTGACTTGGATCAAATCTAAATAGGGTTCTAGTGCAAGTCCATCAGATGACATATAGGACGTCTGACACTATGTCTCGACATCTGGAAACCTACTTTTACTGTGGGAATGGATTTTCCAAATGTTGCAATGGCTAGAAAATCTCTGAGAAGAGATTTTGGGTCAGCCGAGGCAAAACAGTCATTTATCAGACGTCTGGAAAGGCCTAAGGACTTCTGATAAGGCTCTAACGGTCATAATCTTGAGTGTTTGCTAAGCCAGCCAACGGTCCACTAATTGGACGTCTGGCAAATCCATCAGACGTCTCCTAAGACACCTGGTCTAAGGTATGGACGTCTGATTTCATCAGACAGAACTAGCTATGTCCAGCCTAACAGTTATCAGACGTCTCAAACAACAGTCAGACGTCTTAAAATACTTTATCAGACGTCTGATTTTGGAATTAGACGTCTGGAAACTCTGTTTGAACCCTATATTGGTTTTCTAAGTTCTCTACAGAAAACGTATGTATCCTAGGGTTGTGCGGGTGTTCGTAGGACTACTGTTAGGATACTTTGAGGCTCTTTAACATGAATCTAAGGAAATAAAGAGCAACAAAAGAAACGAAAAATACAACAAGTACAAAAGAAGGAAATCTATCGTATTCTTCATTTCCTTCCACCTTTAATATATCGCTCCTCGCGAATCTCTTCTGTTTTCCATCAAGCTGGTCCAATCCGTCCTGGATGCGAGCTCGAACTTCGTCTAATCACGTGTCCATTTGCGATTGACCTGAAATCTAGGACTCAAAGCGCAAATATTAAATGACACGTGTTTTGTTATCATGAAAACAAATGATCGTGGTGCTCTAGCACCAACAATCTCCCCCTTTTTGATGATGACAAAACCATAAATAATAATGCAGAAAATCCTCCCCCTTTTTGACATTATCAAAATGGTTTAATTGATTTTACATTTTCTATAACTCCCCCTTAAAACATGCTCTTCTATGAGTTTCTTTTGACAAAGGTAATGCCTCCCCCTTTTCTTATAACAATAAGATAGCTATTATTTTTCTCCCCCTTTCTAAAGGAAATTTAGCTACCTTATATCTCCCCCTTAAAAATTGACAATTAGCTCATAAATTTTAACTCCCTCTATCTAAATGCTACTGATAAATAAAGATAGGGTCAAGAATTTTTACCTCACCTACCATGGCCAATAAAATGGCTCGAATGGTGGTGGCGGATGCCACATCGGATGGGGCTCCCATCCGTAGCTTGGAGGCCCGGGCATTGGCACTGGTCTCCAATCTGGTGGTCGACGTGCGGCGGGTCCGTCGTTTGTTCGCCGTCTCGTCGGTCTTCTCATTCTCCTCCTTGGTCTACTCCTTGGTTCTCCCAACTCGAGTTGACCAGCCTTGAGCTTGTAGGTCCAGTCCTTCGTGTTGTAGTTATCCCTGAAACCTACAAAGCAAGATTCCAAATTTTTCTTCGGTATCCAAGTGAGCTTGGATTCGGATCTGTTAGCGGGTCTCCTTGATGGAGATCCTTTCTCAACCTTAGGGCTATATAAATCATCTACTTTGTTGATTAATTTGTTAGAGTTTTCCCTAAGACATGCAATTTCTTTTTCTATAATACCCATCTTAGTCTTTAAATTAGAGATTTCTAACTTTAGACTATCATTTTCCACAATCAATTTATTATTTTCATTGATGAGGTTATTATTTTCTAATAATAGGTTATCCTTTTTAGGACTAGCTTCTAAATCCTTAAGTTTTATTTCTAACCTATCATTTTCAGATTTAAGAAAACTAAGATTCCTTTTCATGCTTTTGTTTTCTATTTTTAATGATTTACTCTGCTCATACAACTCATTAAAAGCATCTTGTAAATCCGAGTTTACCTCATTGTCGCTGTCGTTGCTGTCGTTGTCACTTTCTCCGATTGCCATGAAACCAAGGCACGCGGTTTCCTTCTCCCCGAGATCTTCTTCCGAGCTTGTCTCCTCATGAGTGCCTTCCAACCTCCTCCATATCTCGTGGGCGGTGGTACACTCTTGGATTTGCTCGAACTCTTTCGGACTCAACGCACAATACAAGGCATTCATTGCCTTTGCGTTGAGTGAGAGCTCTAGAATCTGCACCTGCGAGTAGCCTCCTTGGGGTCGCTTCAGGATCTCGTATGGGGTTTCGCAACATCCCCATATCTCGAACTCAGTGGCTTGGAGCCACGTCTTCATCCTCAACTTCCAATATCCGAAGTCCCTCCCGTCGAAATAGGGTGGTCGGACGGTGGACTGCCCTTCGGAGATTCTGATTGCGGATATGCTCCCCACCATGATCTTCTTGCCTAGTGTTACTTCGATCTCACAAGAACCTGCTATGATACCAATTGAAGTTTCCTACTTGGAGGGAGTGAGATTAGCGTAACGTAAAAAATGCGGAATTGAAATGTAAATAATCTCACAAAATAAACAAACACACAAGTACACAAGTATTTTTAGGTGGAAACCCAAACCGGGTGAAAACCACCACCTAACCCTCTCGAGTTAGGATTTTCCGATCAACCAAGTTGATCAAAATCCACTAAAATGAATCACTTTAAACGAGGGTGGTTCAACCTCAATACAACCACGCTACTTAAACGAGGGTAGCGTACCTCAACCCCTTCTCTCCACGAGAAGGATTTTGTCTCACGAAGGAGACGAGAATTCGCAAAGCGAATACCCAACCAAATAACAAAGATAAAAGAAACAACAAGTCCTATAGAGCCAACAAAGTAATTATAAACCTAGCTTCTATAGGAATTAGGAAACTCCCCTTTGCAAGGAGTGCATCGAGTTGATGACGCGGTGCGTGAGCCATGCGACGGCGCAACTTCGCTCTCGTGAACTACGGCGGGAGAGCGGGTGCGCAAAGCTTGATGCTCTCAAGAGAATGGAGCTTGAGCTTGGAGAGCAAGAGCTAGCTAAGACACAAGAGAGTGTGAAAGTGTGTAGCCAAGTGTGTCTTGTGTATCTAGGTGTGTGTTTTTGTTGCAAAGGCTCCCCTCTATTTATAGAGGCCTTAGGAAGGCTTTGGAAGGCTTAGAAAAGCTTCCATAGCCGTTGGGTGCAAAGCCCAAGAGAATCAGCCCGAAATCAGGAACAATCATTGTTCTGACAGGCTTATCAGACGTCTAATTCTAGCATCAGACGTCTGGAAGTTCACTTTAAGACGTCTGATTCCAAGGTCAGAAGTCTGATTTTGGGCGGGTCTCTTCCTGACTTGGATCAGATCTAAACAGGGTTCTAGTGCAAGTCCATCAGACGACATATAGGACGTCTGGCACTATGTCTGGACGTCTGGAAACCTACTTTTACTGTGGGAATGGATTTTCCAAATGTTGCAATGGCTAGAAAATCTCTGAGAAGAGATTTTGGGTCAGCCGAGGCAAAACAGTCATTTATCAGATGTCTGGAAAGGCCTAAGGACGTCTGATAAGGCTCTAACGGTCATAATCTTGAGTGTTTGCTAAGTCAGCCAACGGTCCACTAATTGGACGTCTGGCAAATCCATCAGACGTCTCCTAAGATGTCTGGTCTAAGGTATGGACGTCTGATTTCATCAGACAGAACTAGCTATGTCCAGCCTAACAGTTATCAGACGTCTGAAACAACAGTCAGACATCTTAAAATACTTTATCAGACATCTGATTTTGGAATTAGATGTCTGGAAACTCTGTTTGAACCCTATATTGGTTTTCTAAGTTCTCTACAGAAAACCTATGTATCCTAGGGTTGTGCGGGTGTTCGTAGGACTACTGTTAGGATACTTTGAGGCTCTTTAACATGAATCTAAGGAAATAAAGAGCAAGAAAAGAAACGAAAAATACAACAAGTACAAAAGAAGGAAATCTATCGTATTCTTCATTTCCTTCCATCTTTAATATATCGCTCCTCGCGAATCTCTTCTGTTTTCCATCAAGCTCGTCCAATCCATCCTGGATGCGAGCTCGAACTTCGTCTAATCACGTGTCCATTTGCGATTGACCTGAAATCTAGGACTCAAAGCGCAAATATTAAATGACACGTGTTTTGTTATCATCAAAACAAATGATCGTGGTGCTCTAGCACCAACAGAAATAGCCTCAGGGGAAAAGACAAATCGATTCAATATTTTCGAGGTCTTAAAGAAGAATAAAACTAAGTGTGGTTCAATGGAGGAGCTTGGTAGAATAGAGGAAGTAATGGCTATACATACCTTAGACAACCTTTTAATGGCCAACTCAACCCAAACTCGGGAAGAAGATCACACAGTTACTGAAATAATTGAGGACAAAGCAAAAATGTGACCAATTGTAGCAACAAGGGATGAGGAAGACATACATGAAATCAAAAAATTGTTGAATGATTCACATGAATAAGATAAAATCCGACAATATCCTTATCCTAAATGCTTAGAGTTTGAGGTCCAACTTATGGGTGGAAATTCTGAGGATCAGGATGGTTGGTTTAAGAACCTAGAGTGTGAGGATGAAATTGAACATTGGGGAAGAACTATTCAAACATTAGGTATTCTAGGGTACCCACAAATCCCCAGCACATCACAAAACCCTCATCGTCCTTTTTCACCCAACCACTACATAAATTCTATACCCAACTGCACTTCCTCTGTAATAAATCAACAAAACTCCTATTGGAGACCATAAGGGCTCTCCTTACACCACCAGCTTACCACTTTCATTGTTCATCTCTTTGGTAAGCCCATTTTCACTCTCCGGGACCCATACCTAGGGGCCCAGAAACTATGTTGTTGTGGCCTCAATGTTTAGTTATTGTTGATTGAGAACCTCGCCTAGCTAAAGGCACTGAACTTAGCACATGTAAAGACTGTTCCAAGATGACCTGAGTTTCACGGAAACTAGGTGCTATTCTTCCACTTCTACTCTCTTGCATGCTTTCATTTTCTTACAATGAGGACATTGCAAAAGCTAAGCATGGGGGGGTGGACATATTTTATAACCTTTTTGTCAGCTGTAACAATAATTTCCTGTTATTTGATTCTTGTTAAAAAAAAAATTAGAATTAGGAGACGAGAACTTAGGCATTAGGAGTTGTAAACTTTAGGAATTGATTCTTTGAGACCTGAATACTTAGACTCTTCAGGTCTTCGAGCTTAATTAGCCCGGGTGTCCACTAGAATGTAGGTTTAGTCTCGAGTCCTCGCCAATTAAAATTTATTTTAATTTGGTAAATAATTTAGGATGATAAGTATGAGACTTATCAACCTGCCCTCTGATTTGGGGGGACTTTAAGCCTAAGCATCTACACACACTATTTTGCATTGACTCACTTTTCGACAATTTTTACGGAAATTGGGTAGCTAATGGACCGACTTGGGTGGTATGGCTGGCAAGTTGTCGGTGGTAATAGCTCATCGGCCGGTTGTCCAGAGCCCAGCCACAAGACCATTTTCGTTGTACTACCTTTAGGTAAATCTTAGATCAGGGAAGCCACCTACTTATAAAAAAAAGAAAAAAAATGAAAAAGAAAAGGAGAAAAAAAAAAAATAAAACCACACTTCACCGCATGAGTATGGCTGGCAAGTTGTCGGTGGTAACAGCTCATCAGCCGGTTGTCCAGAACCCAGCTGACAAAAAAATAAATGCACAATAATTCCCAAAACACTTTGGGAAGAAGCGGGGAAGTAGAATAAATCAGGGAGATATACATTGGACTCACCCTTGTGTTGACCCCATAAATAAAAGAAGTAGGGAGAAATCTACCGATCGTAAAGATAAACCTTTAGGCAAGGTCACCTAAGGCTGTAGAAACCCGAAGTCCGTCTTAACGGCCTTTTTGTGAGTCTATCACTTTTTCACAAAGATGCTTAGCACTTAGAGTCCTTTTCGAGTCTTGGGCGGGTCGAGTAGCCGTAAAAAGTTATCCCGTAACTCTCAAACTCCAAAAGTACAAAAAAAAAATTAAAATTAAAAAAAAAATTATCTTCTCAAATAAGGCAAGGGCTCGAATGGTCTGTATTCTGGCAGGCACCCAGGCATTGTTGAATTTTTGTAATTAGGTCTTAGGGATGAGATTTTCTAAAGCAATCAATGAATCTTGCCTAATTACTCGAACCTTGATTCTACTTTTATATATAGCATTTAGGTTAATTTTGCTAGGGACTAGTAAAAAGTAAGCATGGGGTTATGATGAACACACATAAATTCAAGATAAATTGGTTATTTTTGATAGTTTCTAGGCTTAGCATTGCATATCATGTTATAAATATTGCATAACATCCATTGCATGGCATTTAGGATTGTAGTATATTTTATATATTAATTCCTTCATTTTGTATGGCCAGGGGGCAATGCAACATCCATACAGGTTTGGGATGGAAAATCCGACCGTACGGATGGATCCGAAGCGATGATCGCAGTTCGGCATCGTGGGAATCATCTTGATCTGAGCACCATAGTACCTTCTACAAGAAGAAGATGGATGGCCTAGATGGCGCCACGTGGCGCCATCCAAGCTGCCCAAACCCAGCCAGCAGCCACCGTCCACTCTCCCACATCATCTACGCCGTTAATCCTAGCCGTTGGATCAAGATCCAACGGCTGGTAAGCGCCTGCACCAAAACACTCCACGTGACACAAGTGGAGGAGTGCCGCAACGGTGGGGGCATGGGTTTGCAAAGGAGGGGCATGGGTTCGGTTCCCCGCAGCTCCTCCAATTCGCAATTGGGCGGGCACTTGGAGAGTAGCAGCAGCGGCAGCGTGCACGTGCACGTGCAGGCCAGCGCATTGCAAGCGCGCATGCTAGCTCACAGCATACGCGCACACAGCTGGGCACGGACGGTCAGCGCGCGTGATGAGCGGGGCAGGCGGTGCAGGTGCAAGGGTGGTTGGCGCCAGCTTTCAGCGACAGCTAGGCTGACCTATAGCGACGCTTACAGCCGTCGCTATTTTTTTGCAAGCCAGCAGAGCCAGCTATGGGCGTGGGTGGAGGTGAGCTGTCTACAGCAATGTTTCCAGCGACAATTTGGAGGTCGCTAGAGGTCCTTTATCCATTTTAGCCTCTTCTCCACCACTATAAAAGGACCTTCACCCCCTCCCTTCCAAGCCATCTCTACCTACTCTACTCCCACCTACTCCCAAGCTCTAGTAAGCCTACCAATGCTCCATTAGAGCTTGTTCTCAAGCTCCCAAGGTTCCTACTACTGTAGTGAACCTCTGCCCCACCAAATACTCCTCCAACTTCCCATCTCCCTTCATAGGTCACCTTGGAGCTGTCCTCCCACCTCCATTCCGGTAGCAGATCACCTCCATCTTCTCACCTCCATTCTGGAGCCATGCAGAAGCTTTCCTCAACCTGATGTCCTCCAGCATCTCACCTCCATCGTCCTGTTCCTCACCTCCTTTGTCCGAGCTTCCGCCAGGCGCTGTCGTCTCACCGAACAGCCGATTCAAGAGATTTCCTCTCACCTCTCTCTTTTTATATGCTTTCATAGTTTCTTGTAATTGACATTAGAATTAATATATATCAGATTTGTTCCAGATCTCTATCTTGTGATACGTTTGCTTGATTTCTTTTATTCCAAAAATACAAAAGAATATCAAAACCCTAAAATACCAAAAAGAAATGAAATGAAGCACGATATTCAATAAAGTAAATGTCGCCTCCCTGTGTTCAACCTGGGACTCCCTTAGAGTTTCTGTATAAATTTTATTTGATCGACGTGTTTTGCAACTACGACGACAAGTTACTTGTAACCTTGATTTCTAACACGCGAAACACACTTACGACCAGCATGTCCCCTTATGTCCCATAGTTAAGTATAGGTAAATTAAGAAAGTCAAATATGCAACCCCTTTTTCATTCTTGCATCATAGCCAATCTAGTAGAATAAACAATGACTCAAAGATATTTTGTATTTTCTTTAACATGTGACAATAGTTGATAGGTGTAAATAGATTGGGATTTATATATTTCTTTTATGCTTGTGAATAATTTGACTGGTATATATAGAAACCTCCTTCGTGACCATAAATGATTTATGTTTAGTCATATTCTAATGAATTGTTATTAATGTATGATGGTGACACTTATAAGTTCGTGAATGGGACAACTAAATAATTGCATGTGCTTGAATATAAGTTTTCCCAACTTGATAATAGTACTAATTTTATTATAAGATCTTATAAGTCAAACTAATATTGAATATTGACCTGTTTATGTATGCATTACTTGAATAATTATAAACATGCCCTTTAGAATGTGTGATGACAAACTAAGTATATGAAAACTAATGACTATGTATTTTACTTCTTTTATGAAGGTATATGTGCAAGTTAATATGATATAAAAGATATCGGTATAAAGAAATGATTTAAGAATAAAGAGGTGTGTACAATTGAATATGGTATATAAAAAAGAAAAGGATGAAATCTAAAGTACTAAGATAATTGAAACTACAAGAATAAGCATTTCCTAAAACGTATGGAATTATGATTCATGAATATGTTAAGGCACTGACTTAAAGGAGTCGCATGGGCCTAAGAAGGGCAACGCCTTCCGGGGGCATATGGTTCTATGAACCATGGTGGCAAAGGATAAGCCCACCTCAATTGTAGCTACACTGGCATGCATGTTACTATTTTATGGACCGCTTATGCAGACGGTTAAGCCATCAAAAGCGCCTAATGATATGTGTACTAATGTCAATGTCTCTATGTAAAATGGATTAATAAAGTAAATTACTACCATGAAATTATTATTGAATGCCATGCAATAAATCATTGAAAATGAATACTGGCATAGAAATGCTATGGCATGTGTTATGGGATGAATTTCCTTTGAATGTGGTTGATGGATAACGTTATGGAATATTTTTATGCATGCAACATGGTCATTGGAGCATTATTTGTATAGAAAATGAAGTATAATTAGTCAAATTTCTATAAGGGAAAAGTTATGGATTTCTTATATTTAAGTAAACTTTTGAAGGGTATAAGTTTATAATATTGAAGGATTGAATGCTTACATGAATTATGACATTAATAGTGACTTATTGCTTGTGTTATTATGAAAGAATTATTTATGAAATAATGTCCTTCATGTGCTATGTGTTATCCTTTGATTCATAGAAATTTAAGACAACAATGCAATATAGGAAAGAAAAGAGGGAATGTAATTATTATAAAGCACCATTATGACTCATGTCTTTTGTAATGTAAATTATGTTTGGATGAGAGATGGTCATTATTTTTTATAATGTACAATTGGATATAGCAAGATATTTACTGGAATTATAAGATCATGTTATTTAATTATGTTAAAGGCTTTGGATCATTAATTGTTTCTTTTAATGTTATTTCCTATGATTATTGAGTTTCACAACTCATAGGTTTCATTTGAAACCCTACGGAATTGGGCATTGTAGGTTCCTTGTAGGATTTAGGATTTTTCTATGGTGTTCCAGTTCCACTATGCGAATAGAGGTACGTGGTCATTGTCTAAATTTGTACTCACTGGAACTTTACTTTTAGCTATTGTTAAGCCATTGTATGTAATGCTACACATTGC
The DNA here is from genome assembly GCA_037157565.1 of Thalassia testudinum. Classification (NCBI taxonomy): domain Eukaryota; kingdom Viridiplantae; phylum Streptophyta; class Magnoliopsida; order Alismatales; family Hydrocharitaceae; genus Thalassia; species Thalassia testudinum. The sequence goes on from JAZHRO010000078.1 coordinate 24,417,112, forward strand.
TTGAATCGATAAATATAAATGCTTTAGAAAAAAAAATTCTAGGCAAATGTGGGTTACAAGGCAAGTGCACCGAAGATAATTGAAAGGAAGAATGGGTGCACTAAGAGATTGAAGAAAACACTTGAAATAAACAAGGAATTTAAAGGTAAAACACTTTTTGTATTGCTAAATAAAAATGGAGTCACATGTAGAGGAATGCTTGTTACAAAATAAACTAGCTAATACAAAAGTTAGAGATAAAGAAGATAGGAAGGTCCTCCAAATGAAGCTTGGAAAGGCCTTTGCTCCAAACACAGATTCTCCCATATTTGAAGAAGATCATACCTTGCTCAAATGAAGCTTGGAAAGGCCTTCTCTCTAAACACGGATGCTCCCATATTTGCACAAGATCCTACCTTGCTCCTCTCCTTGATGGTGCTCCAAGGTGTTCCTTTCTTTCTCCTCCAAGGGTGGACATCCACCACCCTTAATTCATCCTACTTGGCCATCCTCCTTTGATGGTTGCTCCATGGCTTTGTTCCAAGGAAGAGGGGAGAAGAAGGAAGTCACCAAGGTGAAAAGAGAGCCTCCCTAATCTCCTCCAACTCCCTTTCTTCCTTGGACATCTATAGTGGATATAGATAGAAAGTTAAGGTAGCCAAGGATGGATTGAAATGGGGCATATGTAGGTGTATATATAGGAGGGCAAGTGAGGTGGTTATGGTGGTGAAAAGACACCAAGGTGGTCGTCCACCATGAAGGGTTGCAACCCTATTTTGGTGCCACTTTTGGCTTCTAGAAAGCATCTTCTTGGCTCCAAAAATTGGGTGGTTAGGATGTTGTTTAGTGGTGGATGGATGGTGGTGATGGAAGGGTAGGTTGGTGCCAAAATATGGTGGAGGTTATGGGTGTTTTTGGCACCAATTCTAGGTGGTGGTGGTGGGTTGAAGGGATGGGTATGTTGGTGCAATTGAAGAGGTGTGAAGGGGTGTGGTAGTTAAGGTTATGTTGGTGCAAAAAAGAAGAGGTTAAGGTGGAGCTTAGCTAAGGTTGAGCTACATGGGTGGCCGGCCATGAATTGTGGAGTAGGAGCTATGGTGGAGCTAGCTTAGCTAGTAGAGGAGTAGGGGAAGAGTAAGGGTTTAGCTGAAGGAGCTACTCTAAGTCTGCATGTAGCTATTCTATAGCTAAGGTGGACCTTCATTGACCTCATCCACTAACTCAGCTAACTAGTTCTTTGCTAGTATCTAGGCTGAGTAGGATGAACTGAGTTGAGCTGGTCTCAACTACTTTCGAGCTGAGGGGAGTTGGGTCTGATCTTCTTGAAAACTCTCTAGCTATCTAAGCTAGCTAGCTTGGGTTTAGTAGACAAGCTCAACTAGGTTAAGCAAGGATGAGTCTTCATGAATTGGTGCTGAGCTTCCCTAAGATGACTATGGACTCTTCAGCTTGCTTAGCTTAGCTAGTTGAGGACTTGTATCTAAGCTAAGTTGAGTTGACCTGCCATGAGTTGAGTGGAGCGGAAATGAGCTGGATCTAGCTAGCTTGAGTTGGATTGAGCTGGAGTCCAGCTGAGGTGAGCTGGATCTAGCTGGGATTTAGTTGGAATGGGTTTCATTCTCTTCTTCTTGATAGTCTGCCTTTCACATTGCCAGGGTTTAGGTGATCTTCACTGTGTGATCATCCCTGCAAATGACATGAAGTGTATGAAAACCAAAAATAAGGGGTAAACAATGCAATGCATGCCTAAACTATAAAATGCCTAAATGCAACCTAATACCATAATGTAATGTGGAAAACTTGGGAACTAGATGTGATTTTTAGGTTAAAAATGTTGATAAACTGGTGTTTATCACACCCCCATGCTTATCTTTTTGCTAGTCCCCTAGCAAAATTGTTTTACAAAACAGTATTAGGAAAAACTTTTTTTTTTGAGGAAAACACTTTTACAAGACTTTGGTTGATTTTGAAAAGTAAGGAAAATACAGGATCTGTTTAAGAAGAAACATCGAAATTTATCCTTGGATCTAGAGGTTAGCATAAAATAGTATCTGAGTATCTTCCCAAGAATTTGACAAATTCACCCCGTCGGATTCCAATTATCTCATCAATTGTTTTTGTAGTAAAAATCTCCTTGACCTAAGAAATCGATCCAGAATTTATGTAACGATGAAAAATCAAGTGTCAGTGCTTTTGTGGATGGCTAACACTTTTCTATTTTTGAAATTATATTTTGATGTTTTTGTTATTGTCTCCCCCATGCTTAGCCTTAGATTAACCATAACAAAATTGTGTCAGAATCCTTGTCCCCATTACCGATCCTTGAGGACACTATTGCTCCAAAGCTATAAAAGCACCATCCTAGACACCTCCAGGAGCCCTACAACCCAACACCGTGAGAGGAACTCCTAGTGAATCCAAGCTCTCGCTTCGATACTTTGGGATAGTATTGTTCGAGACACCAGAACTGCAAGATGTGCTTATGCGCTCCATATATAGATATGGAATATAGGTATGGAGTAAGCACCGAGGGGGTAACATGTTGGCATCACTTCCTCAAAGGAGGGTTTCCTCTTTGTCTATGGTAGGAACTTATCCAATCAAAACTGCTTTTGGTTTCACCTTAAGTTAAACATGGGAAGTTATTTATTTATGTGTTTTTAGGCCTTTTTGCTTTTTTGTTGGCATGTGTGTGTGAAAATTTTTTCACTTGAGTTTCAAAAGAATTTCAAATTTCTGGATCAATAACAAAGTCAAGTACTATTCCAATCTCTCAATAGAATCAAGGATGATTGTTTTCTTTAAGGGTTAGGGAGGAATTCATTAGGAGATACACTAATCGAATCTAAGGATTTTGATCTGAAAGGTCTAACCAAACGATCCTTGGATTCATCCTTAAGTTTTGTTGAAGATTAAATCCCATGTATACCTTTATTGAAATAAAGTCACAACCTTAGTCTTGTGTTTTGAAGAAATTCCTCAAAAAGTGTTTTGTAGTTTTTCTATTTTTTTATGAAAAATGCATTCAAAAAGGAAGAAATTTTTATATTTTTGGGTTATGAAATTCTTGAAAAGATCGAAAAAATTTAAAACATCACCAGCATGCTAAAGACCTATAATGTCCTCATGAATAAGGAAGGGAAAAGATATCACCTGAGTGAGGAGTGGTTGAAGTCAGGAGAGTCAAAACCTAAAGAAAGAAATGGAAAAAGGAAAGTGGGAAAAATTGATGGGATATCTACTATCCATGGCTGCCTTTTACACCTTTTTAGCTGGGCATAGCATGTAGCAGGGTCGTAGAAATGTCATGGAGGTAATTAGAAATGTCCGCAATTAAGACTTCCTTGTAATCCCTAAAATGATGAGAATTAAGAAAGAGGGGACAGGCATGATTAACGAGAACATAACTCGAGCTTGGCCAGGGTTTAAACTCTAGATGTAGACCAGGCTTGGGGGGATCAGGTGGGAGGTCCAAGGAATATTGGAAGCTAGAGTGGTCAGGGATGAAGGTTAGAGATGAGGTTAGGGTGGGGGGTTGGGTGAAATCAGAGTTTGGAGGTGTGGTAAGTTAGGAAGAGGAGTGGGGTTGAGGCAAGTTCCCAATTGTGAAGTACTCGCTGTGTCTTCAACCACTTTATCTATTTCAAACTTAGAATCTTTGAAAAAATCATGTTCTAAAGTGGTTAAAGCACAACAAGATTCAACAAGCATTGTTTCCTCCACCATTTCATTGATTTCCGAATTTGAGTCCTCAAAAAGTTTGGCCATCGCAAGTAATGTCCATTTTCCCTAAATGGAAATCAATATTTGCTTTTATGATGGCCAGAAAAGGTCTTCCAAGAATAATAGGTCATTTTTGAGTGTTTCAGTACCTAAATGTCAAGGACCAAAAAATTTATAGGGGATAAACAGGTCTGGACTTTGACAATTACATCCTCGACAATCCCTTTAGGTTTAATCGTAGATAGGTCTGCCAATTGTAGAGTAACCTCAATGGGTTTTATTTCACTGAATTTGAAGTCTTCAAATAATACAATGGCGATGAGATTGATAGAGGCACCTAAATCAAGAAGGGCATGATCAAAAGTAGTGTCATTGATGACAATAGAAATTAAAGGTGCACCCAGGTCCTTTTTCGTCAGAGGCAACATGCTCTACACAACTGAGCTTACTGTCTCGAAGAGGACCACCCATTCTAGGTTCTTAGCCTACCCTTTTGGAGTAATACATCATTCAAAAATTTGGCATAGGTAGGAATATACTTGATTGCATCTAGGAGGGGAATATTGATCTCAACTTGTCCAATTAATTCCATGAGTTCTTTATGAGTGGGCTCAGATTTCTTTTTCTTGCTATTGGTGGAATGGAGTGCTTGGGGAAATGGAATAGGGTTTGTGCCTTGTGATATAGGGTTACTTTTTTCTTAAGAAAGGGTGGGGGATGAGTCAACCTACATTGGAGTTGGAAGGGTTCCATGGGTTCGATGATGATGAGTGAGATTTTCGATGTGAAAAAAAATTGAGTTTAGAAAACCCTAGTTGTAAAATTCACAAGAAAATCCGCTATTAGATAAAATTTATAACTGAAACTCTTGTGAGTCCCGGGTCAAACACAGGGAGTCAAATGTTTGATTAAAAATAATTGTCACAAAGTAGAATAGTTGGTTGAAATTAATCTACACTAGCTATTTGGTGAGCGTGTTTTTGCGAGGACAAATCAGGGTTTTGGGAAAACCTGTCATCATAGTCAAAAAAATCACTACCAAGTAAAATTTATACCGAAACTCAATCTGAGCCCCGAGTCGAACACAGGGCGGCAACGTTTGATTCTTTGAAAATCGCATTTTACTTTGTTTCTTTTTGGTATTTTGTATTTGCTATTTTTTTTGGCATTTCATAATAGTGTGGAAACAGGCAGGAATATTATCTACACTAAGCTATTCTAGAAAGCAGGAAAGAGCTATTCTACTTGCTAAGTATGAAGGAAGTGAGTGAAAATCAAAAACTACTTCTATATAAATGCTTGACAAATGTTTATTACAAATGCTTCTACACTATGAAAGCAGTAAAAGGGAAAGGGGGTGAGAGAAATCCTCTTTGTTGACTGCTCGGAGGACGAAGCTATGTTGATGTGGCCCGGATGAAGATGTTGAGGAGTTGGAGGAAAGAGAACGACGTCGGAAGATGAGGGGAGGACTGGAGGCATCGTAGCATGATCCACTTCCCGGAAGGGTTGATAAGACAGCAAATGAGAGCTCCACGAATGGTGATGAGAGGGTGGAAAATAATTTTTTTTCTCTAGTGGAGCATCCCAAAGGCTTGGGACATAAGCTTAAGGTGTGTTTTGAGCTCTAGAGTAGGTGAGGAGAGCATAGAAAGGGATGAAAAGAAATGCGAGGGGTAGGGGTACTTTTATAGTGGAGGAGAAGAGGCTTTGGTGGTCCATGGTCAATAGAGACATCAAAGACGTCATTGTAGCCTTGCTACAAACATCGCTGTAGCCTTGCCGCAAACGTCGTTGAAGCCATCACACCCTCGCACAAGGCACTCATGCATGCAGCAGCTAGTGCTCTCACCTGCTATAGCGAGGTTGAAGGATTAAGGGTTGTTGGATGCCCATCGAAGGGCCTTGATTGCGTGGCTAAAGATCACGCATCACAGTTGCTGGTGGAAGAAGATGTTAGCCATTCAATTCTCATCGCATGGCTGATGTGTGACTTTCAAATCGTGCCTCCACAATTCAAATCGCATGGTTTGCACACCTACTAGCGAGGGTGGCATCGCAACAGCTAGATCGCGGATTAAGCACCTAGATCAGATCTCCTACACACCTCATCAAGGCCACACGATCAAGATCGTGCAGTCTAGATTCAAATTGGATACGTAGCTTTGAAATAAGGAGCCATCTGGGGACTCGAACGGTGGTCGCTTGGTTGCACTCCAAGTCTCCAACCAATACGTTACAAGGGACTTTGTGTCTAAAACTTGGAATTTCTCTCCCACGCATGAAGCATGCCTATGGCAGTTTGATCAAGATGCAATGACCTAGATTTGATGACTGGCTAGAGAAGGAGAGCAGGAATGATCCTTGGGTAGCAGTGGGTGGTCCATATGATGCCACGTGGCATCATCTGAGCTGTCCATCTACTATGCTTTGTAAGTGTCACAATAGATGTCGGATTAGGTTGATTTTCGCATTGTTGGGCTACGATCGTCGATCCGGATCCATTTGTGTGGTTAGATTTGGCATCTGAGGTTTGGATTGGTGCCACCTTGCCTCTTGGCCTTTAATCTCCCTTGGATTTCATAATGTGCCACAGGACTTCAATCAAGATGATTTTGGAGGCATTGGACTCCGATCGTCCTCCTGATCAGATCCGTACGATCCGATCATCAATCTGAGGCCCTAAAATAAATCTCATTCTCTCCTAGCCATAAAAGGATGCACGTTAACCTAAAATTTATATAAATTATTCTAATTGCATAATGATGCATGCTATTCAATATTTATAATATGGAATGCATCTTTAAGCTTAGGAACATGAATAAATAGACATTTTAACCTAAATGGATGTGTATGCATCACTATTCTACTTAAAGAATATATAATGGGAAAGAGAGAGAATAATAAAGGGAAAAGAGAGAGAGCGTGAACCAATATTTCATAACCATATCTTCATTACAAATACTTGCAAAATGAAAACTCTACTAGAAAGCTGTAAAAAGATAGGGATGAGAAAATCCTCCTTGACGGCTGCTTGGAGGATGAGCCGTATTGATAGAGCGCTCGGAAGAGGGTGGTGAGATGCTAGACGAGGGAGAACAGGGCTGGAGGACAGAGGATGAAGTAGAGTGACATCAAATGGGGATCCACGTCTCAAATGTGGTGAGAAGACAACCACGAGATGCTCCATGAAGAGGGTGAGAAGATGGATAAAATTTTGATTTCTTACTCTAGAGGAGCATCTCAGGTTTGGGACTAGCTCCTTAAAGCTTTGGAGGAGGTGAGGGAAGAAGAGAAGGGATGAAGAATGAGGAGGGGTGTAGGGTCCCTTTTATAGGTGAGGAGAAGGGCATAAGAGTCATTTTAAAGGCTTAAGAATTAATCTACACCCTGTAGTGATGCATGCAAGAATTACTAAAGGAACGTGACTGTTAGCGTGGGAGGAGCATGACCCATTTGATCTTCATCGTGTGGCTCTCGTTTGAGTGCGTAATGCGTGTCTGATCACACGTGCAATCAAAATTTGACTGCTAGGATGGTCTTCAAATGACTTAACTGCGTCACGCATGTGCATGATTCTGCGTCTGATGGTGCATCATTGTGCATGTTTAACACACTCACCATTTGCATTGCTACATGGCCCCACTATCGCCGCTGGATCTCCATCACACAATCCAATTTCAATTGCATGCACCTACTGAGAAGTCGAAGCGCTGCGAGTTTCGAACCCTCGTCTGAGCATTGTTAGCACCATTGAGGACCGCCGTTCTATGCCCGCAAGTATGTCTTGTTATTGATTTAAAGTCCTCGCACTCTCAGCCATTGGATGAAGTTCCAACAGTCGAGAGTTGATGGCGCTGATGAAGAAGGAAAGTGGACGGTGGCTATGGGTGTGCTTGGGCTGTCTGGATGGTGCCACATGGCACCATCTGGACTGTCCTTCTTCTTTGCTTTGTAGATGATGCCACAGATGTCGGATTGAATTAATTTTTGTGTCTTTGGGCTGCGATCGTCAATCTAAACCCACTGTGTGGTTGGATTTGTCATCTAAGGTTCGAATGTTCACCGCCTTGCCCCTTGACCTCTGATCTTCCTCAAACTAGATCTGATGCTACGAAAATCCAATCGGGGCGATCTCGAAGCAGTTGGACTCCGATCGTCGCCTTGATTAGATTCATATGGTTATATCTTCAATTCAAGGCCTAGATAAATATTGCCCTATCCCCTGACCACAAAAGGGAAAATTAACCTATAATTTGTACAATGTATTCTAAATGCAGAATGATGCATGCTATGCAATATTTATAATGTTGAATGCAATTATGCACCTAAGAACATGCATTAATAGACAGTTTATGTGAAATAGATGTGTCTACTTTAGATGAGATAGCCCAGGGTCTTGAGTAGTCTTCCTGCTTCTCAGAGTTAATGCATTAGTAGTGTGATTGTTCCTGGGAGGAGGTTGGGAGGCCTGATTGTGGTGGAAACCTGGAGGGTGCTGAGGTATTGTATGAACAGGAGGCTGTCCTAACTAGTTCTGATTGGGATTCCCGCCCTGGTAATGGTTCCTATGATTGTTGGGATTAGGCATGGGTTGGGAAGGCAAATTGCCTGCAGGTCTTTGAACCAAAGTAACCCTAATATGATTTTGGAGATTGGTGACAACACAGGATACTTTTGACATTTGATTCTGCATTCCCTGCAGGGTTTTCATAACCTGGGAATTAATATCTTCTTGAGATGGGCCAAGCTAGTGAAAAGTTTGATTTTGCCCATAAATCCTAAATTGGTTTTGTCTTTGGGGAGGAACCAGATTGGTCTAGGAGTGATTTGAGTAATTCCTCCAATTTGAGTTATTGGAGTTGGAGGGCTTTCTAAAGTACTGCTGGAGGGTAGAAATATTTTTAGTAGCTGGGTTGGTAGGATTAGAATTCATATAATTGAAAGTCTTAGCCAAATCATGTGTAACCTCGAGAAAGAAATTATGCTAAGGGACAACACCAATATTGTGCAGGTTTTCTCTTTTGAGGATGTTAGGTGTGGTTAGATGTGGACCTTGATTAGATGTATTGATTCTTTCCTCAATTTTCTTTTGATTAATTTGCATTTGGTTGAGTTCTGGGCAATCATTTGGATGTCATCTTGGGTGACAGGGATGAATTGAGTGCCTAATTCATGAACACCAAATTATAGGGTAGTGTTTCTTCCACAAGTGCTCATGGAAGCATGGTTAAATGAGTTTTCACTCATTTCTTTAAATAATTCATAGGCACTTTCAACATCCTTGTTTAAGAAATTCCTACCACACAAGGCATTAACAAATCATCTTAATTGATCTTCTAATCCATGATAGAAGATTTGCATTAGCTGTCAAAGTGGAATCTCATGGTGTGGGTAACTTCTCGAAAGTTCTTGGAATCTTTCCTATGAGTCATGCAAGGCCTCACAAGATTTTTGTTGAAAGGCCATAATAGATTATTGCAAGACATTAGTATGACCTATAGGGAAGAATTTTTCTAGGAAAGAACTTTTATGTTGAGGCTAGGTAGCAATAGGTTTACCAATCATCTTGAACCAGTAGGTTGCCTCATCCTTGTAGGAGAGAGGAAAAAGTTGCATTAGCCATAAATCTTCCCATACATTGCGGGAATAGGTAGTTTGGGCGAGGATGGTTAATTTCTCAAGATGGCTAAAAGGAACCTCTCTAGGAAGGCCATGAAAAGTTTAATCAGGTTCAGAATAACTGGTTTGATCTCGAAGTACCCCTCAGGAATCACCACTCCAGGTCTCTCCTCATAATTGGAAGGACCATAAAATTCCTTAAGAGGAATGATAGGTTCCTGTGGTGGTAAGTTTCCCCCTGGGTTCATGACAATCCTAGCCAACTGTTGCTAATTGGTTTGTAGTTGAGCCAGTTGCTCAACCATCATAAGTAAAGGATTAGGTGGGGGACCAAGATTTTGATTATGTGGCAACTTAGGGTTTTCAAGTAGCTTTAGGCTAGGGAAGTTAGGAATGGGGATGTCAGAATGTGGGTTAGCTGGTGGATTTTGAATGGGAGGGTTAGGGGCAAGTTATGAGTGAGAGGCAGGGAAGCGGAATTGGACCTATTTTGTATGTTTTCCATTTTTTTACGAGAAGAAGAAGTCAAATGCTTTGTGCTGGGGACAAAATCAATTGGTCCCTCCAAGTGCGGATTCTAAGACCATCGCCCATGCATACACTTATGAAGAACAGGAGGAGAGAAGGGAAGAGATGAGAGAAAGAGTATGCAATCAAGCAATCAAAATTCTAAGCCTAATCTTAAGGTTGACTCCTTAAATAAATGAATGACTTGGGAACTCGAAAATCAAGAAATCAATAGTTAATCCCACTTCCCGAAATCAACTTGGTTAGATTAAAAGTGGTGGCTTGGGCCCAAGTATGTCCAGGGAAAATCACCAAGGGCTTATATAAACCAATACCCATCATTTGACTTCCCTCCTAATCTTAGAACCAAGTTTGATTAAGGGAATTAGGATCAATTAAAGAAAACTTAAAACCTGAATATCAAGCTTAAAATTTAATAAAATCCTTATGGGTCAAGTGACAACAAATTTTAATTAGGCTTAGGAAACTTAAAGTGCATGGATAATGAAGGGCATTAACAGGGGTAGTGCTTGATTATTTCCTCTTATAATGTATGCGAATTGGGTGGGAATGTGGCACCCAAGCCAAAACAGGAGGTTTGCAAACAAGGATTAAATTGAATGATTTTAGGATTTGATATAGATTGTGTATATTTTTGGATTCTCTCTTTTTAAGTTTTCAAAAATGTTTGAAATTCTTCATACAATAAGAAATCAAGTTTTGGGGTTGGTGAAATCCAATTCCTTTAAGTTGATTATGTCGCTAAAGAAAGAAAATGAAATCCTAAAGTTGAAATCCTATGTAGGCACCTCCTAGAATGAATCCTTTTTTATAAAATCCTTTTATGTGGTGGTCCAAACAAGACAAACAACACCACCACTGGAAAGGAAATCAAACATGTATTCTAAAAATGATTTTTGTAGGATTTTTCAAACTTTTTTTGAGATTTCTTTCTACAATGGTCTCAAAATCTAGAAAAGATAGATTCGAAAAATTGATTTTGCAGAATCCTCAAACAACATCTAAAATTTTTAAAAATTTTATATGTTGTAGAGATTTTTCTAAGGTTTCAGGACTATGTATTTTGTCCAAATCCAATAAGTAGAAAAATTTATAAAATTTGTGGAAATTAAGAAAATAGTAAGGAATTAGGGTTTGACCCCTATTCAGTCCATGAATTGTTTAATTTTTTCTCTTTGGTCAATTCATTTGAAATTTGGAACCTAAGTTCTTGACTCAAAGGGGCTTCTCTAGGAAGAATTTAAATATTTTAGCAAGCCTCTTTGAGCCCAAACATTATTTTTGCAAACGAAGACAAACGTCTGAATTTTCAAAAATTTAACCAATGTATTGAAGGTGGTGGAAAAATGAAGAAAACATGCAACTAAGCCAATTTTAAGGTTCTACCACCCTTGATTTTTCTTGTTTTTGTTAGTTTTTATATTTTGATGATTTTTTTTATTTTTCTTAGGATTTTTTGTGGTGTTTTGGCTAGGGTACTTATCGGGAACTTGCGGGAAGAAAATGCAACTTGAAGCCTCCGCTCCAAGCGATTCCAATTTCTTCTCCTACTCTTGATTTGCACCTGAACAAAAATCAAAATAAAATAAGAGATAGAAATGAAAAACTAAGTCGTGCCTCCCTGACAACAGTGCCAAAACGTGACATGAAAAATACACTATTTGTAAATGCAGATTTTTATCGTTGTAACGCATAAATCTTGATTGTCTTTTAAATTTATAAAACCTAGATAGTGGAGTATCTAGGGTTGTCCAAGGAGGCAAAATTGTTAGTCACCAATTGGTTCTCTCTCTCGCTTTCTCAAATCTCCTCTTTCTATTTTTGGTTTTGATATTTTTCTAGGGTTTTGGAAATAATCGAGGTATGGAATTGCAAGAATTAAAACCTACTCCTAAGTGAACAAAATATAATCCTCCTTGCGAAACTCACCCTAGGCAAGTGCACCAAAGATAGTTAGAAAGGAAGAGTGGGTGCACTAAGAGATTAAAGAAAGCACTTGAAATAAATAAGGAATTGAAAGGCAAAGCAGTTCCTATATTACTAAATAAAAATGGGGTCATTGTTGGAACCTTGTTCCACATATTATTTTGGTGTTAACAAAATTATTATGGATTAATATTTTCAATTAAGTGTTTTTTCAGATTCAGGTAAAGAAGCAAGGCAAACAGGAAATGATGGAGGCTTGATGAAAGGAAGAAGATGATGACAAAGAGGAGGCAAGATGCAAGGATGAATCGAGGAGATCATCTTTGACCTTTAGTTTATTTACTTTAGATCTTATTTTTATAGATTATATTTTCCTCTTAACAAAAGAATCATAACTTAGATCGTAAAATCGATTAGAGATAAAATTAGGATTTATATTGCGATCATTTTCAAAGAACGTAATTGATTAAATTGCTTAAAAAAGGTCCCTGTTAAACCACAAGTACCAGTACTAATGTCTAGTACCGATACATGTGAGTTATAGGTTTGGGTTTTGTCAAGAAACAAACCTGTACCCTGCAAGTACCGGTACTCATAATCAATATCGGTACTGGAGGTAACAAGTACTGGTACTAATCATGAGTACCGATACAAGTGGGTTACAGATTTGTGTTAAGAGTTTGAAACCCAAATCTGGAAGTAACGAGTACCGGTACAGGTACTTTAGTATCGGTACCAAGTAGCCGTTGACTTAATTATGAATGGCTAGAAAATTAATTCCAACAATGTGAACATTGGGAATTAATTCCCAACGTCTAGTAGATGAGTATCCTAGGTCCTAAACTCTATAAAATGACCCTAAGACTCTTTGTTTGCACACAAGAGACACAAGAAAAGAGAAAAGAAAATCATACAGCTAGAATTTCAAATTCCCACCATATTCACAAGAGTGAAAGAAGAAGCTTGCCATCCACTCTCATAGTATTCTTGCAAGCTCAATGACGCATTTTTTTTTTACGCATCTACGAAGCGAATCATGTTCTTTCTAGGCTCTCAAATCGGTAATATTATTCTATATATTGTTGAGAGACTTAGGAACTTAGTTGTAAGATTAGTCTTTCTTACACCTGTACTTCTTTTGTATTTGAGCATTCGCTCGTTGGGTTGTAACAAACCTGTTATTGTACTTGGGTTGAGGTAACTCGTTAATTACCTCGATTAGTAAATTGATTCTCTCGGGGTTGAGAGAATCGGGTTAAAAACCCTAAGCTGGGAGGCTTAGGTAGTGGAGTACCCAAGGGAGGGGAACCGCCATATATCTTGTGCCAATTTTTGTGGTTTGTATTTTGTGCAACTATTTTTGTTATTACTAACATTTTGATTAAGTTTGTGTGCGCGTAGATAGCCATATTACATATCTTTAGATCCTCTATCAAGTGGTATCAGAGCTATACCAATAGTCACATGTGGTGGAATGCTTGTTACAAAATAAAGAAAGTAGTAATACAAAAGTGAGAGATAAAAAAGATGGAAAAATCCTCCAAATGAAGCTTGGAAAGGCCTTCATTACAAACATGATTTCTCCTATATTTGAAGAAGATAATCCCATGCTCCTCTCTTTGATGGAGCTCCAAGATGTTCCTTTCTTTCTACTCCAAGGGTGGACATCCACCACCCTTAATTCCTCCTGCCTGGTTGTCTTCTTATGATGGTTGCTCCTTGGCTTTGTTCCAAGGAAGATGGGAGAAGGAAGTCACCAAGGGGACAAGCGAGTCTCCTTAATATCCTCCAACTCACTTTCTTCCTTAGACATCTATGGTGGATATAGATAGAAAGTTAAGGTAGAAAGGGATGGATTGAAATGGGGGGCATGTAGATGTATATATAGGATGGAAAGAAAGGTGGTTATGGTGGTGAAAGGCCACCATGAAGGGTTGCAACCCCCTATTTTTCCACCACTTTTGGCTTCTAGCAAGGGTCTTCTTGGTGCCAAAAATTGGGTGGTTGGGATGTTGTTCTGTGGTGGATGGATGGTGGTGATGGAAGGACAGGTTGGCACCAAAAAATGGTGAATGTTATGGGTGTTTTTGGGACCAATTCTAGGTGGTGGTGGTTGGTTGAAGGGATGGCTATGTTGGCGCCAATTGAAGAGGTGGGAAGTGGGGTGGTAGTTAAGGCTATGTTGGTGTCAAAAAGAAGAGGTTAAGGTGGAGCTTAGCTAAGGTTAAGCTAGATGGGTGCCTGACCTTGAATTGCGGAGTAGGAGCTAAGGTGGAGCTAGCTTAGCTAGTAGAGGAGTAGGGGAAGAGCTAGGGTTTAGCTAGAGGAGCTGCTCTAAGTTTGCATGTAGCTGTTCTGTCACTGAGGTGGACCTTCATTGAGCTCATCCACTAGCTTAGCTAACTAGTTCTTTGCTAGTAGCTAGGCTGAGTAGGATGAACTAAGTTGAGCTGGTCTCAACTATTCTGGAGATGATGGGAGTTGGGTATGATCTTCTTGAATACTCTCTATCTAGCTAAGCTAGCTAGCTTGGGTTTAGTAGACAAGCTCAACTTGCTTGAGCTAGGATGAGTCTTCATGGTGCTGAGCTTCCCTAAGCTTACTGGGGACTCTTCACTTGACTTAGCTTAGTTATTTGAGGACTAGTAGCCAAGCTAACTTGAGTTGAGCTGCCTTGAGTTAGGTGGGGGTGGAATGAATTGGATCTAGCTGGCTTGAGTTGGGTTGAGTTGGAATCCAGCTGAGGTGAGCCACATCTAGCTGTGATCTAGTTGGAATGGGTTCCATCTTCTTGTTCTTCTTCTTGATAATCTACCTTTCACATTGCCAGGGTTTAGGTGATCTTCACTATGTGCTCATCCTTGACAATGACATGAAGTGTATGAAAACCTTAACTAAGGGGAAAACAATGCAATGCATGCCTAAACTATAAAATGCATAAATGCAACCCAAGACCATAATGTAATGTGGAAAACTTAGGAATTAGATGTGATTTTTAGGTTAAGAATGATGATAAAGTGATGTTTATCAGGTATAAATAGGTTAAAGTAAGTTAAAATTATAAATTATAAATATACAATATAACTTAATTTCCTAATTAACTAAATTATTAATTTAAATTAGATTAAATTACTAATGTATATTACTAACTTAGATTACTGTATATATACACATTAATTAAATAAATTATAAATATCTTAGTTTACATAGTAAATACCTTACATAGGATTTTAAGTTAGTAATACTTACTACTAAACATGCATATTATATAGCTATATTCATAAGTTATGTACATATATAATATATGTAGTTTAGCTTACATAGTATATGGGTATATACAATATAACTTAAGCCCTACTTAAGTTAGTTTTAAGTTAGAATACATATTATAAGTGTATACTATAACTTATTTACATATAAACAATATGTATACAATGTATATAATTTTTATATACAAATATACATATAAGTTAGCATAATATACAATATTACATTATATATAGTATTTACAAAAGATTTTTAGGACTTTTTGAAGATTTTCAAAGTTTGTCATTTGTTTTGATTTTTATGTAGGAAAGTAAAAAGGGGAAAAGCTAAGGAAAGGGAATCAAAGTTCTTTTTGTCTTTTTCATGTTTAGACTTTTATTTCTAACTAACGAAGAAACCTAAACTTCTAGTGGTATTTTCTATCAGCTCAAACTTCAAAATTTAGAACTAATTACACACACATGTTCAATATATATTATTCCTACTCACTAGACATTTTATTTATTTATTTACATTATTTTTGTATTTTTCACACTATTTATAGCAAGAAAGTTGGAAATAGGCCAAATAATGAATAAAAGTTGAAATCAAGCTTAGAAAATATAGCAAAAATGCTGGAAAGATAGAATTGAACATAACAATCTTGCATCAATGGTTAAACATCAAATCTTAGCACACAAATATGATCTGAGCATTAAAATCAACTTAACATGTTGTTTAAACTGTTTTCAGTTAATGACTTTACTAACAAAGATTTGTAAATGATATTACATGCTTTTCCATTCGAATAAATACCAAACAAAGATATATGAAAGCTTGTTCTACCATTGGACTATCTTGAAAACTCTTTTTAATCTTCGAATACATTAGGAGCAACTTGAAATTCTAAATCATAACCCTCTTTCAGTTTGAATAGCTCATTATGCTGATACTATCATCATCATGGCTCAAACTAATCTTAAATTTTATCTTTGCAATCCAAAGTTTGTTAATCACTCTTGAAAATGGATTTATACCAGGTCTCTATGAAGGAAACTCATATAATCATGCAAGCATTCAAAAATCATTAAACTTCACAAATCAACTTTTCATCCAGAAAACCTCACCACTATTACTAGTAAAATAACTCAAGCTTATCAAATCTATTTGGAAGCTTCAAATCTTCACTCAACATACTTCTTCAAACTCTAGAATCATCAAGATTCATCTCAAAGCCCCAATCAAAGCCTTAATACATTACCTGAATGCTTAGAATCCAAAAATCTCATCAGACCTGGGCAATGAAGGTGTTCATCCCAGATTTGACCCATAGTATTCAAATATCATGCCAAATCATTGCAAACATGTATTGCAGGTTGTAGAATATCATGGAGCTCAAATCAAAACTCAACAAACCCTAGATCCCTAATATGATCTTCCTTCCTCGTCTTGGACATCAATGAAAGGAAAGAACAATTTAGGCATTCTAATCATTAGCAAATCAATCTCGGACCTTCATTCAACACCTTAAAGCATCATCCCACTCTTCATTAGTGGATTAAAATCATTTTGAAATCCAAACTCAATGTCGCAAACTCGGGCTATAAGTGTGCAATCGCCAAGATGATATGATCATCTAGGATTCCAACACACTATTGTTTAGCATTTAGGGATCCTCAGTGATGCTATAGATCTTCTTAGGTCAACGAGGAGTCCTCCAATCCATGTAATGGATTTTCATAGGCTACGCTACCTGCCGAAGAAAAGCACAATATCGATAGAGAAAATTGGGTGCGATTTCTATAAGCAATTAAAATCAAATTAAACCCAATCAATCCAATCATAATCAATACAATTAAACAAAGAGAAGCTCAATTTGATCAATTAAACTTGATTAAAATTGAATTGCTTTAGAAATTTAACAATCAATATCAAACATTAAATTAAATTCAATCAACCAATTTAGCTTAATTCAAATAGCAGAGAGGGTCCTTATGACTTAATGGAATGTGTGGATGAACCCTCAAGTGAAATTTAGCACAACTAAGATCCAAAAGCTAGAGAGCTTCAAATGTCAATTGACTCTGATGCATGGAGGTCAAGTGCGATTAAAACACCAAGGTCAAGGGAAGAAAATGATTGCAAGGTGTAGAGGGAGGATTATGATCCAATGTAGGGTGCGAATTCATCCTCTCTTATTTGACTTGATTAGAGAGGGCAGGTTGGCGATGAAAACCAATTAAACTAATTCTAGACTAATCTATACTAATCTAAAGCGATGAAATAGTAAATCCTAATCTAAACTATCTAAACTAAGCTAATCTATGTTAAGAAAGCAATAAAACCTATTCTAATTGGATGAATGGGACCTGGAGGCAACCATAGCTGGTGGCTATGGCAATGAAGGGAGGTGAGAGGGCTTCCAGCGAATGAAAGCTCAGAGTGAGGTGAGCTCTGGGATGCCCTTGGGAGTTACGAGAACCCTAGCTACATGGATTAGTTGGGAGAGAGGGAATTGACCTCTGTCACAGGCCATGGATGAAGGGGAAGGCAACTGGAAGGCAGACACTAATTGGCTTAGGGTAAGGGAGTCGATCGAGGTCGCAGGTCATTAGGGAGGCCATTAAATAGGCTTAGGAGCTCAAGGTGACTAGGATCAATGATGTAGACACATCTATTTAGCCTAAATTGCCTATTTATGTGTGTTCCTAAGCTTATAATTGCATTTAGTATTATGAATACTGCATAACTTGCATCATCGAGCATTTAGGGTAGATTATATAAATTGTATATTAATTACTTCTTTTAATGGCCAGGGAAAGGGTGACACATTTATGGGCCTTGGATTAAATATCCAACCATATGGATCTAATCAGGGTGATGATCGGAGTCCAATGCCTTCGAAATCACCTTGATCGGACCTCCATAGTGCCATATGCAGTCTGAAGAAGATCAAAAGCCAAGAGGTGATGTGACACGATTCAGAAACACAAAAATCAAATCCAACCATAGGGATGGGTTTGGGTTGACGATCGTAGCCCAACGGTGTGAAAATCGATCCAATTCGACATCCGTAGTGCCACCTACAAGTCAGAGAAGATGGACAACCAAGATGGCACCATGTGGCCCAATCCTAGACATCCAAAGCCCCAACAGCACCCATAGCCCTCTCCTCTTCCTCTAAGCAATCAATCTCAGCAGTAGGATTTGCATCCAACGGCTGAGATGAACTTCATCACATGCCCTTTACATCTCTAAAGGGGTGAAGACATGGGGATCGACGACCATTCGATCTTCAATCGACGGCTGCGATCTTCCCTCACCAAGTGTAGCATAGGGGGAAGGATGCGCTCTCCCAACGTAAGCGCGGGCATTCGAATCTTGATGCGCCCTTCCCACTTGGGTGACCAGGCATGAAATTCAACCACCCAATCAAGAGCAGATGGTGGAGAAGAGTCCGTGTCGACGTGAGGCGGTGCCTCACAAATCAAGAGTGAACTCCTTCTGTGATTCCAACCGTTCGATCTTACGCATCCTTAACGTGATCTAAAGGCATGCGCGAGGTGAGTTCTCAACCGAGTAATGAAGATCTGATAGCCTTTGTGCCTCCATGCTGTGAACAGTGTGTGTATGCAACTACGCTGCACGATGCGCGGCCTTATTGCAGGCGCCTTGCATGCACCATGCTTCCCACGCTTGCATTGGCTACCCCTTGTGCCAAATGATGTGATATGACACTATCTATACCCCTACCTCATGATGAGCCCATTTTAATGGACTATTGTTAGCCTAAGTTAACTTTATTCTTACATTTTATGTTTGTTAATAACTATATTAGGTCATCGAATGATTGCATGCATCATTACTTAAGTTTACATATATTCTACTGCATTCTATAACTTATTATGTATATAAATAATTATTTTATATTTCATTATTGTAGGAATAACTTATGTTATATTGCATTTCAACGTGCCACTCTCTCATGCAGGTAACGCACACAGTGCACCATCTCCATCTCCTCCACCTGACTCGCTCCATCAGGCTATTTTAAGAGTTAACAGTAATCGGGAAAATGGGAGAGGAGGAGGAACAAATTTGCGATGAAACCAAGGTCTTTGGAACCAATCCTTCCCCCCTGCAGGGGTCTCGTCTCGCCTCCACCGTGCTCCTCAGGCGCACACCATGGACATGGCATGCACCGTGATCTAAAGCTAGCATCCATCTTCCTCCTCTCACCCTCGACCTCTTGTGCATGGTGACAGTGTGCGCATCCTCACCACCAACAAACACCGCAGCCACCTTCAGCCTACGCGTGACCAACGCCCCTCTACCACACCACCGCGCATGCGTGCGGCCACACACACGCAAGCCAGCAGCGCGCCCCCTCCTCACGCACTGCCTCTAGCGCATGCTGCATCCACAGCGGCCATGCCCATCCCAGTCACCTCCTATGCACAAGCAACCGACCATGCTTGGCCTTACCACCAGCCAAGCGCGTGTACAACAACGCATCCTCTCACATGCTCTTGTGCGTGACCTCGCACACTTGTGCGCGTGCCATTGTGCCACCTTCCCGTGGCTTTGGCAACGGCTACAGCTCCTCCTCCTCTTCATGCACTGTTCATCTTCTCTAGAACAACCCATCACCGGCATCAAACATCCCCATGCAGCCACCTTGTCCAGGCGTCATTCTCAGTGTCGTCGACTTCCCTGCGCTTGCCTCAACACCACAAGGCCACCCACGACCACGACGGCTCTTTTTGCCATCCACGCGCACATGTGCGCGAGCCACGCCAGCGTTCTCCTCCCCCATCGGCTAGCCGACTCCTGCCGTCTTTGCCTCCGCCGACACCACCAACACAATGACCAAGAGTTGGCTGACCTCCATCACTCGCAGTATGCCCATCGGTGCTCCTTCCCGTTCATGAAGAGGATAGAGGAAGAATCCTCTATTTTTCCTCCAATTTCTACTAATGCCTTATGCCATTGCAGCTTCTACTATTCATTTATTTTTCTATTTAATATATTACAGTAAATTTGCATGGATATCCGTATGACTTATTCAAATTATGTATAGTTGCATTTATCTTAAAAAAATGATAGCATAGGGGATATTGGTTAAGGGGAACAAGTTCTGTTTTGATTAAGATTGACGATGCTTGTCAATATCGAGATCATGATTGACATATTTTCATGATGGTGATTTTGTATGTACGCACCTATATTATTGATTAATTACGTAAATAATGATTTATGTTGAAAAAGAATTGAACGAATTAGCATGCACACCCATTAAGTTTCCCAAATAATTGAAGCACCACTCACTAGTGCAATAGGCTAATTCCTCCCTGTGGAGATGACCTAACTATTTTCGTGGTTAGATTTTGAGAATTAAATGTTTTGCAAAGCAATTTTCTACCACGCAACTGAATACAACGGCGCAACATTTTATGTTACAAATTTCAACAAAAATGAAGATCGCTCTTTCAAATGGCACCGTTGTCGGGGAGGAAACATGCCTACTAATTTTTTCAAGAAATTTATATTATTTTTATGCTTTTTTGAAAGCATTTCTGAATTACTGACTGTGGATCTTTTTCTGTGCAAAAATAACAAGCGAACGCGACAGGCGCACAAGGCGGAGACGATATTTTTGATAGACCTTGATGCCACCTGGAGGCCAGCATTGGGTGCTTGTGGGCCTTGATCCCACTCACGTAGGCATACGGAGGTGCCTTTTTCTGATTTAGTCATTAGATCTTAGTTTAGATTGAGTTTAGATAGACATTAGAACTTAATTTCTATCTTGTGGACCCTTGTTGGGCATTTTTGGGAATGTGTTCCCAGTGTTTCATTATTTCTTATCGCTCTTGTATGTAGGAGCATATTTTCGGGAGCGTGTTCCCATTTTATTTAGATTATAGGATTATTCAAGTTGTTTGAAATGCATATAGGTTAGTTAGTTAGTTAGTTAGATTAGGTTTGTTTGCTTAATATTATTAAATTTTGTTTAAGAAAATCAAACTTCCTACTAGAAGCTGAATATCAATAAGGTGACTATTGATGAGACAAAATCGTGTTTTAAAAGATGTCATGTTGTAGTATAGATGAAATCGCCGCGAAAACAAATAAGAATTTATTACTTGAAAACCTAAGTATCCGAGGTCGAACACAAGAAGAAAATGGAATTTATTCACTAATCTCAATAATATAATTGAACACTTAAAGTTACTCAAAACCTAATTCAGAATATAAATGCAAGAATTTAAAATTCAATTGTAGCAAAAATAGAGAAATTGCTTCTTTCTTTTCTTCTTCTTTCTTTATGACTTTGGTTCTACTCTTTCTTATTTTTCTCTGTCTTCTGCCTTTGACTTTCTTCTTCATCCCTTTGCTCTCCTCTTTCTTTCTCTTCTCTTTGGCCTTCCTCTCTTCTTCCTTTATGCCTTTCTTCCTCTCTGCGGCTAAGTCTAGCTTCACCTTGCCTTGGCTTCGGCTTATGCCTTCTTCTTCCTTCTTCTCTTCTTCTTAGCTTCCCTGCTGCGCCTCTTCCTTCCTTAGCTCCTCCTTCTTTCCTGCACAACACCACACAGCAAAACCTATCCCCTACCCTCTCCTATGTCTCTCTCTCTATTTCTCTCTTTGGTATGCTTTCCTAGAGCCGGGTAATCAGGTCGGGTGTCGGTCGCCTGGGTCCAAACGCATCGGTGTGGTATAGTGCGTGAGGAGTGCTAGGTCTAGGTTAATCGAGTTGGGTGCTAGATCCGTGGGGGCAGGTCGCGAACGAGGCATGGGTGAGTGAGGGCAAGGGACCTCACCCCTGTGTTACTTGAGGCGATGAGAAGAAAGCATAAATTCAATTTAGTCGCTCACCGCTCTCTTGCATTTATGAGGTGGGACTAAATGTCCCACCCGCTTCGCTCATGTGTCCGTAGGGTGTCGCCTTCAATTGCCATAGCTGTAGTTCTTCTCCAGCCAATTGCCTAGCTGCGTGGATGTGCAAGATCAATTCACACGTCCTGGTGCACAACACCTGGGTGGATGCGGCTTGGAGCGACCTTGCAACCTTCTTGTTTCAACGTCAATGACGGAAGGAGGGTCAACCTGCATTTCACTTAATACGGCCTATCGGCTCCATTAAAACATCTGAGGAGCTTCGCCATGTCTTGGCGAAGGTGAGACGGTGGGTGGCAGGCCACGGGGCGACCTAGGCGTTCATGCCTAGGTCACCCTGTGGCCGAGCTTATGGGTTTGGTCAGGGGACATTTAGGGAGGTGATGGTGGTCGATGGATAGGCGGAAGGTGATCAGTGGATGATGGCATAGGTGGTGAGGTGTCTGGCGAGGCATGTGGAGGTGTGGAGCGGTGGAGGCACCTCGCCAGTGGGTGGCCGGAGATGGAGAAGATGGTAGTGGACAGTGGCTGCGAAGGGTTGAAAGTGGAAATAGAAAGAGGGGAATTGAAGAGGGGATAGAGAGGAGTAATTTTGACCTAGATAAGTGGACGAAGGAGGAGAGGTGGTGGCTGGCTATACCTGCTGTCGCCGAAGAAGATGGTGTTTAGGGGAAGGGTGACGACGATGATGATGGGGCCAGAAATGCTCGCGCGAGTGTTGCGTGATGCGGAGGAAGATGGTGAGCGTGGCTCTGCCACTGGTAGTGTGGCAGAGTGACGAGAAAGAGGAGGGAGGCTCATTTGAGCTTGTTGGACTCCTGACCGGAGGAGAAAGAGACAAAATTGGGGTGATTCTCCAGCCACGTCGAGCTGAAGAGATGCGGCTGGAATTGAGGATCCTTTTATAGGCACTAGTAGGGGCTCTTGTGCTTGGAAGACAAGCTTCCAAGTGCAAGAGTCCTCTTCAGAGTAGGAAATCCGTGGGATACCCAAATCTCTCGAGCATTCGCACAAGAGATTGGGTGTGATTCAGATCTTGTGATTGTGCTTAGATGGAAGGGAATTCCTCAGAGAATCTCCCTTCCAAATCTAGGAGGAAATCACCGAGGAATCAAGGAGTACTCCCCCTCCATTCATCGCCAAAGTAGGATTTCTCCTCATTAATGGTGGAGGGACCCGATTGTAAGAGTGGTAAGGAAGTTAGGGGCCAAAATGTAATTAGGTGGACTATTTTGCATAGTAGGTCAAGATGATCTCCCCTTAGGTCCAAATTTTGGTATAAACCTAATTTGGACCTAAGGAATCCAATGGTGAAGTTGAATTTTAGGTTTGACCACGTTTGATTGTATATTTTACAGAAAAACCCAAATTAAGTCAAATAATGAGCTGAGACCCCAATCTAGGTCAAAAGAGGTTCCAAAGGCCTAATTGAAGGTTATAAACCATAGGGGATATTTTTACATGAATTTTAGAGGGTTTAGTTGATTTTTATCCTAACTAGAACCTTATTGAATTAAGCAGGTCTGTTTTAAGGTTACAAAATGTCATTTAATTCTTGGATTGCATAATAACCCATTTCTGACTGAACCAACCCACTTTTTATCTTATTCAGACCATTTAACCTATGTTTTGCCTCTGATTAATCCCATTTATGTACTGCAATGGTAAAATTACAGTTTTAACCTTTGTTTCATGTTTCTTTCTCTGAACATTAATTCCTTGAATTAGGTGCTTCTCCAGGTTATGTAGGAGCTCTTATTCTCTTTCATATTTCAAACTGAGCTAGTTAGTGCTCTTGATGAGGCTCTCATCATACCCCCATGCTTAACTTTTGCTAGTCCCTTGGCAAAATTTCAAGGTTTTAACTTCTGTTCTAGACCCTAAGTGTCTATCACCAGTTATGATAAGTGCTTTTCTTCTTTTGATTAGGTTAGGAATGCTGACAATAGTCCTAGAGGTACTCAAGTATCAACCAAAAATCAGACCTGACCTGCTTTAGCCTCAATCCTCTGCCAAGGTTTTTAAGGCCCACAGAAACTATCCTACAGTTCGTTGGACTCTGCGGTTAAAGCACCCGTGCTTGAGACATTTTTAGCCTAGGTTCAGGTTGCCGTGCATTTTTGTAAGAGAGAGACAGAGGATTTATTTGTTTGGAGAGTTTTCTCTCTCATTTCTTTTTATTTCTAGCTTCAAATTGGCTTCTCAACATGGTCTGTATCAGATTCCTCATCCCCGTCATCAATCCTCAAAGGTCCCTTGCAATCAATGCTTCGTGGTAGCACCGCCCATGGCAACCCCCAGAACCCTGGCTTTCGATATTTCAAGATAATCCCACCCATGGCATTCCGTGGTCGTATCCAGACCTTGGTTGGCAATCGACATTTCGTGACAATGCCACCCATGGTATCTGAACCAGCAGAGAGCTTTCATACCCTTGGTAGGATTTTTAAATATCCTAAGAGACAAGCACTGAGGAGATGATATGTTGTTATTCATCTTCGAGGGGAATTTCCTACCTCTCCGCGTTGGGAACTCCTCCAAATTAACTTGTGTTGATCGGCCGCTCCTAATATAGGCAACTTTTTCAGAGAATTAAAACGCTTTTGCATGATTTTGATAGTTATGCGCATTGAACCAGACTGTGTGTGGATTGGGGTGCTTAGGTTACTGAATCCCGCAAATCGAAGGTCAGTTAACGAGGTCAAATACTCCCTAAGCCTTAGACCTAATAATTAAGCTTCACATTTTCCCCAACCTCTTGAGGATTATCCAGATCTTAGCAGGTACGTGAATTTTTAAGCCTAAGAGTCTAGCCCAGAAGGCCTAAGATCAGCGTTCCTGCTAATCTCTTTTTGTGTCTCCTTAGCACTTTTCTTTCATTTTTCTCTTTTCTTGATATGGTCTAGAACTTCGGTTAATTCCTTAATCTCTTACTAGTGACTATCTCTTTTTCCTTTTCATTTTGTACTCCTTTTTGTCATTTTGCACTGTTCCTCCTCATGATAATGTGGCTCACAAAATTTCCTCCCTCCATTTTTTTGCTCTTTTTCATAATTTTTCAATTTTTTTGTGTTTTTGACATATGTGAATTTTTTTGTGAGAATCCTTCTAACTTTTTCTTGGCTTGTATGTATGCATTTTACCAACCCCCCATGCCTAAATTTTGCAATGTCCTCATTGTAAACGGAGGGTGTGAAACAGTGTTGAGGTCAGGGACTTAGAACAGGATACATCGGGTGGGTGAATGTGTTGGGAAGTGACTGATGCGGATGATTTCAAGCTCTGGTATGTGTACTGTTGACGTGGTCTCGATCATGTTTTAACAGTTAATTACGTCATAGTATAGGTGATCAAGCATTGTCAACAAATAAAAGTTTATTACTCGAAAACCTAAGTATCCGAGGTCGAACACAGGGAGCAATTGGAATTTACTACTAATCTCAAGAATGTAATTGAACACTTAATTACTCAAAACTTAATTCAAAATATATAAATGCATGAGTTTGAAAATTAATTGTGACAAAAAGAAAGAATTTGGACGTCTGATCATGGGATTAGACATCTTAAAAGATGTTTTCTCCTCTCTTATTCTTCTGATTTTCTTCCTTTCTTCTTCTTTCTTCTCTGCAATTGCCTTGCTTCTTTCTCTTTCTTTTCTCTGCAGTTTCTTTCTCTCTACGGGTCTTCTTCCTTGGCTCTGCTTCCTTTGCTTCCTTCCTTGGTTCTGTTTCCCTTGCCTTCAGTTTCTCTTCTTCTTCTTGTCTTTACCTTTCTTTATTTCTTCTTTCTTCTTTAGTTCCTCTTCTCTTTTTCCTTCGCCTCTGCCTTGCCTTTCTCTTTTTCTTTTCTTTCTTCTTCAGTTCCTCTTTTCTTTTTCCTTTGCGAAGGCTTCCTTCCTTCTGCTTCTTTTCCTTAGCGGCTAAGTGTTAGCTTCACTTCTTTCTGCCTTCCCTGCACAAACCAAAGAAAAGCAAAACCTACCCCTTTACCCACACCCGCATGTCTCTCTCTCTGTATATCACTCTTCAGCACGCTCTCCCAGAGCCGGGTAAACGGGTCGGGTCGCAAGATCCGTGTGGTGAACTCACGGACGAGGCAGTGAGAATAGGTGAGGGACCTCACCCCATGTGCGTTCAGAGGCAATGGGCTCATATCACAAAAATAATAAAAATTACTCCAACGCTTCATAGCTTACCGAGGTGGGACTATTGTTCCACCTCTATTTCGTGCGTGCCCGCAGGAGTCTGTGCCTTCAATTACCACAACTGCAGGCGTTGCGGCATCACTTGCTGGGACAGATGTCTTCGCGATGCCTCCCCGAGCTAGCTGGACCTGGAGCCCTGAAGAATTGCAGCCTGGAGCAAGTAAGAAGCTTCCTCGAGTCACCGCTGATGGCGGCCGGGGCGTGAAATCTGTCTGACATGAAAAGAGCCTTGCGGCTTAATCAGATCACAGGGGGACCTTCGCCGTGTCACGATGAAGGTGAGGCACTAGGTGGCAGGCTGCAGGGCGGCTTAGGCGTGCGTGCCTAGGTTGCTCTGTGGCCGGACGGATGGGTTTGATCGAGGGGTAGTTGTGGAGGCGTAGAGGGTCTATGGATGGGTGGATGATGTTCAGTGAGGTGAGGCGGAGGTTATGCGATGGTCGGCGAGACATGTGGGGCTACAGATTGATGGGAGAGTCTCACCGGAGGGTGGCCGGAGATGAAGAAGATGGTGGTGAATAGCGGCGGTGAGGGGCGTTTGGTGAAATAAAATGAGGGAAATGAAAGAGGGGATAGAGAAGAGCAGTTTTAACCTAACTAAAGGGACGAGGGGGATGAGAAGGCGGCCGGTAGTACCTGCTGTCGCTGGAGGACAAAGTATCCAGTGGAGGAAGACGGTAGCGACGATGGGGCTAGGGCAGCTCGCGCAGGTGTTGCACGACGTGGAGGAGGATGAGGAGGATGGCTCTGCCACTGGTTTTGTGGCAGAGAGACGAGGAAGAGGAGGGGGGCTCGCCTGAGCTCGCTGGACCCCTTGGCTGGAGAAGAAGAAGATGAATTTGAGGTGGAATCCTGGCCAAGTCAAGCTGAGGAGGTGCGGCTGGAGTTGGGGGTCAATTTATAGGTGCTTGGCGAGCTTCTGGTCCGTGGAGGGCAAGCCTTCTGCCACCGACGTCTCGCCGGAGATGGAAGGTAGTTGGGATCCAAATCTTTTATGCGTTTCCATGAGAGATTGGACAGGAATCAGAGATTATGATCAGGCTTAGATGGAAGGGGATTCCTCAGAGAATCTCCCTTCCAATTCTGGGAGGAGATCTCTGAGGGATCAGAGATTATCCCCCCTGCCTTCCTCGCCGAAGAAGGATTCTTCCCCATTAATGGTGGAGGGACCTGATTGTAATATTGGTGAGAAAGCTAGGGGGTTTATGTGATGGTTTTCAAAAGATAGGGACCAAAATGTGATTGGGTGTAATAAATTGCAAAGTAGGTCAAGATGACCTCCCCTTAGGTCCAAATTTTGGTAAAAACCTAATTTAGACCTAAGGAATCCAATGGTGAAGTTGGATTTTAGGTTTGACCACGTTTGACTGGACATTTTGCGTAGAAACCCAAATTAGGTCAATTGATGAGCTAGGACCCTAATATAGGTCAAAGTAGGTTCTAAAGGCCAAATTGAATGTTCTAAACCCTAGGGGATATTTTTCCATGAATTTTAAAGGGCTTAATTGATTTTTATCCTAATAGAAACCTTGTTGAATTAAGTGGGTCTATTTTAGGGTTACAAGATGTCATTTAATTCCTGGTTTGCACGTGAACCCATTTCTGATTGCATCAACCCACTTTCTATCTTATTTAGAACATTTGACCTATGTTTGCCTTTGAGAAATCCCATTTATGTACTGCAATGGTAAAATTGCAGTTTTAACCTTTATTTCATATTTTCTTCTCAGAACACGTATTCCTCTAATTAAGCCCTTTTCTAAGTCATGTAGGAGCTTTTATTCTCTTTATTAGGTCAAAATGAGCTAGTTATGGCTCACGATGAGGCTCTCATCATGTACCAGAGGTGGGATCAACTGTCTAAGGCTGAACTCAAGGTGCAATGGACATGGAGTATAGATGGATAATCAGACGGGTCTCTATTTTTGGAATGACGGGTTGCCTCCTGTTAAGTGCTAAATTCAATGCCTTCAGCCGAGCGGAACATGGGGTGGAGAGGGAGTGGTCAACTCAGCAAAATTTTGTAAAACAAGAACCTTGATTAAGAGCCTGGTTGGTCCAACCAAGTGCTTGTTAAGATCAGTGGGCTGATGATGTAGCCCAAGCCCAATTAGTTTGGTGGGTTGATAGATGTAGATTAAAAAATGCGAAACCCACCATATGCAATGTGTCTCGAATGGATATGGAAGTGAAAACTCGAATTTAGGTTGAGTCGAATCAGCCTGGTCAGGGTAGGGTTCTGAAAAATAATCAGTGCATGGTGTGGAAACTCTACAGGGGTGATCAGAGAATGATGGATCATGTTTTTCAATCTGATCGATACCCGATGCCCGGTATAGATGTGGAGTTGAATCATCTACCAATGGCTCAGTGAGAGGTGAATCTGAATAGAAATTGAGTCCGATTATGGGTCAGGGTAGAGAACAGGTTTTGATCAGTTCTGTATGTGTCGAAGAGGTGGCTTCAATGAGAATTGTGTATGAGGGCTCTTTTAGAAAGGAATGACAGGTGGTCTCATGTAGAGAGTCCTTATAGTAACTTTCAAAATCAAAAGCGAATGCCTGGAGAGTGTCTATGGGATACTGGAAATCAGAGTTGAGAAAAGATTCGTATTCTGGGTCGTAATCACTCTTGGCATTTGCTAGTTCTAATTCTTGAGGATCGAAAAGAAATGATTCCATGTTATTGGAACCTGAACTGAAGTCAGTGATCTCGGGAATCGGGACCTCAGAATCGGAGTTAGAGAATGAGTCATGTGAGTTGAGGTCGTAGATGGCCTTGTTATAATCAGGAAGCAGATTTTCTCTGATGTTATGGTCAGATTCGAAATCGTTGGAGAGTTTGCGAAAATCAAAATCTAAATGAGATTCAAGATCATGAGTTCCACCATAGAATAAATCATATGCTGTAGATTGAGCAGCCTGTCTAGCCTAGATGTCAATTCTGAGCTTAAAAAGGTGTCCTTATTTGGTATAGGCTCAGGTTCCCAACTGGTAGGACAGACCCAATTGAAACCCCACTCGTCCAACTCCTCCGTTTCTGTATCATCAATTGGCATGACTTCCGAAAAATTGATTGGTTTCTCTGAGGATGTTGGCGAGGGATATTCATCAAATAGAGACCCAAAATCATATTCTTCATTGAAAAATTGATCTTCCTCATATGGGGCTTCAAAATCTTCCCAATAGGTTTCAGATCTAGATTCTAGGCTTGGGATGTGGGTTGAATCACTAGAATTTAGGTCCAAATAACCTTCGAGGGTCACCTTATCAGAATAAGTGGTGGAATTTACACCCTCGAGAAGTTCAGTTCTAATCTTATGATTGTAGGAGTTTTAGAATTCTATGCCTGGTGATTCATGGTCTAGGGTTGCTCAACATTGTGTTCTCCTGCAATTGGAACTTCCCAACCTTCTTTATTATCAGGCACATTGTACGCCATCTAGGTTGGGAATCTAGAACCATTTTGTGCCTCAAACCCAAGATCAGATTGATCCTCGATGTTGTCCCAAGATGTTCATCCTCTGTTTGTGGCATATACGGGTATTTCTGGTTGATAATTTATTTTAATAATCTCATTATCTCTTCCCATTTTTTAAGATCATCTTGGTGTTGCTCCCAAAGTACAGGATTTGTCATGCATTGAAGGTATTCAAGATTGTGCAATTTTTCTATCGCAATGTATCCTGTGATGGGCATGTCTCGGGCTAATCCTTTTGTGGCTTCTACCAATAGCACTTGGGTACAAGTTATGATGAAGG
Organism: Thalassia testudinum; assembly: GCA_037157565.1. Classification (NCBI taxonomy): domain Eukaryota; kingdom Viridiplantae; phylum Streptophyta; class Magnoliopsida; order Alismatales; family Hydrocharitaceae; genus Thalassia; species Thalassia testudinum. Next base: position 24,446,997 of record JAZHRO010000078.1, read on the forward strand.
TTGTGGTTGTTGGGACATCAATCTGAATGTTTTCTACTGGTGTTGAGGTTTTATCTTCTTTTTCATAGAATTTCAGGGCATCCTCAATCATCCTATCTCTCATGGATCTCCGATATTTAGGTTTCTTGAATGGTAGTCCTAAGTAGTTTGGCTGCATATTTGGATCAGGTGGTGGAATCAAGATGTAGAATTGAAGTTTGAATCAAGAAGTAGAATCAAGTTATGAAGCGATTAAATCTGAATAGAGTCCCACTGAAAATGTATGTGTGTGCTCTAAAGAGAAAAGATGAGGGACTGGAGATGTTTTTGACCCAATCAAGGCACCAAAAAATGTTGGATGACTATGGAGGTTCGGGGCTGATGATACCCCTGGATCAGAAGGTCGCCCACCTAAGAATTACTTGGGCAGCCAGTAAGGGAGAGTCTCGCAAAGACCCCTACACGGTAGAGCATCCCCATGGGTTACAGGGTTTCCCCCACCCGACCTCTCTTGTCACTGAGATTCCAAGTAGACCAGAATGGGGACCTTGACCTCTTAAGTCTACCACTTTTATTTCAACGGTGCTTTAGGGTTTTCATTTGATCTTTAGATGTTTTGATGTTGTGACCTAATTTGGAGGTTGGTTGACCCAAGGGGTGAACTTCACCTAACCTGTCCTAAAGATGGCAGAATGATTCTAGGCTTGGTACCTAGAGACCACCCTGATTTGACTCCTCATTTATTAGGTCTAAGATTTTAAGATTTAAGTGATTTTATAGCTCCATTTTTAGGGTTTGTCTTGTTTATATCTCTTCAATCAAGGGCTTGGGTAGCACACTGATGCGGGAGGGTTTATTTCCTTTTAACCAGGTCTGTGTGCCTCGTACTCCAAAAACCCTACTGTTGAAACCCTAATTTGGTTCTATTTCCAATCATCTTTTTCATAAAAGTTCTCTTTAGACTCAAAATAAATAAGAAGTGTGTTGTCCACAGAGATTAAGCATGATTTCTTTTAGGCACAAGAATTTTGTGGGATAGGATCTCTAAGAAATCGCTTCCACTTCAATAAGTTTTAAAAAATTTTCGCAAAATTAGGAAACCTTTTCCTTAAATATGGTAATTACTATAAAAAGAAGGCAGTTGATTCCTAAGTTGGTATCTTCCTTTAGTCTTTCAAGGGTTAGGCGACGGATTTTAGAGAAGAAGAGAGGTTACCTGCCCTGGAGAGGTTGACTTGCGTGGGAGATTTCTTCTCTCGAAACACCTAGAAAGATCATAATAAAATAAATAGGGCAAGTTAGTGTTCAATATAGTCAAAAAGAATGTAGAGACTAGTAATAAATTGCACGTTGCTCCCCGGCAACGGCACCAAAATGTTGACGAGGCGAAATCGTGTTTTAAAAGATGTCACATTTTAGTATAGATGAAATCGCTGTGAAAACAAATAAGAATTTATTACTTGAAAACCTAAGTATCTGAGGTCGAACATAGGGAGAAAATGGAATTTATTCACTAATCTTAATAATGTAATTGAACACTTATAGTTACTCAAAACTTAATTCAGAATATAAATGCAAGAATTTAAAATTCAATTGTAGCAAAATAGAGAAATTGCTTCTTTCTTTTTTTCTTCTTCTTTCTTTATGACTTTGGTTCTACTCTTTCTTATTTTTCTCTGTCTTCTGTAATGACTTTCTTCTTCAGCCCTTTGCTCTCCTCTTTCTTTCTCTTCTCTTTGGCCTTCCTCTGTTCTTCCTTTTTGCCTTTCTTCCTCTCTTCGGCTAAGTCTTAGCTTTACCTTGCCTTGGCTTCAGCTTATGCCTTCCTCTTCCTTCTTCTCTTCTTCTTAGCTTCCCTGCTGCACCTCTTCCTTCCTTAGCTCCTCCTTCTTTCCTACACAACACCACACAGCAAAACCTATCCCCTACCCTCTCTCTCTATTTCTCTCTTCGGTATGCTCTCCCAGAGCCGGGTAATCAGGTCGGGTATCGCGTGCCCGGGTCCCGATGCACCGGCGTGGTGTAGTGCATGAGGAGTGCTAGGTCTAGGTTAATCAGGTCGGGTGCCAGATCCGCGGGGGCAGGTCGTAGATGAGGCGTGGATGAGTGAGGGTGAGGGACCTCACCCCTGTGTTACTTAAGGCGATGAGAAGAAAGCACAAATTCAATTTAAGTCGCTCACCGCTCTCTTGCGTTTACGAGGTGAGACTAAATGTCCCACCCGCTTCGCTCGCATGCTCGTAGGGTGTCACCTTCAATTGCCACAGCTATAGTTGCTCTCCATCCAATTGCCTAGCTGCGTGGAAGCGCAAGGCCAATCCGCACGTCCTGGAGTGCAACACCTAGGTTGTTGCAGCCTTGAGTGACCTTGCAACCTTCTTACTTCAGCGTCAATGGTGGAAGGAGGGTTGACATTTCACTTAATACGGCCTGTCGGCCCCATTAAAACACCTGAGGAGCTTCGTCATGTCTTGGCGAAGGTGAGACAATGGGTGGTAGGCCGCGAGGCAGCTTAGGCGTGTGTGCCTAGGTCACCCTTTGGCCGAGCTTATGGGTTTGGTCGGGGGACGTTTAAGGAGGTGATGGTGGTCGATGGATAGACAGAAGGTGATCAGTGGAAAATGGTGGAGGTGGTAAGGTGTCTATCGAGGCGTGTGGAGGTGTGGAGCGGTGGAGGCACCTCGCCGGAGGGCAGCCGGACATGGAGAAGATGGCGGTGGACAGTGGCTATGAAGGGTCGAAAGTGGAAATAGAAAGAGGGGAATTGAAGAGGAGATAGAGAGGAGTAATTCTGACCTAGATAAGTGGATGAAGGGGGAGAGATGGTGGTTGGTTATACCTGTTGTCGTCGGAGAAGACAGTGTCTAGGGGAAGGGTGACAGCGACGACAACGGGGCTAGAGGTGCTTGCACGAGTGTTGCGTGATGCGGAGGAAGATGGTGAGGGCGGCTCTGCCACTAGTAGTGTGGCAGAGTGACAAGAAAGAGGAGGGAGGCTCACCAAAACTCACTGGACTCCTAACCAGAGGAGAAAGAGACAAAATTGGGTGATTCTCCGGCTAAGTCGAGCTGAAGAGATGCAGCCGGGGTTAAGGATCCTTTTATAGGCACTGGCAGGGGCTCTTGTGCCTGGAAGACAAGCTTCCAAGCGCAAGAGTCCTCACCAGAGTAGGAAATCCATGGGATACCCAAATCTCTCGAGTGTTCGCATAAGAGATTGGGTGTGATTTAGATCTTGTGATTGCACTCAGATGGAAGGGAATTCCTCAGAGAATCTCCCTTCCAAATATGGGAGGAAATCACTAAGGAATTAAGGAGTACACCCCCTTCATTCCTCGCTGGAGTAGGATTTCTCCCCATTAATGGCGGATGAACCTGATTGTAGGAGTGGCGAGGAAGTTAGGGGGTCTACGCAAGAGTTTTCAAAAGTTAGGGGCCACAATGTAATTGGGTGGACTATTTTGCAAAGCAGGTCAAGATGTCCTCCCCTTAGGTCCAAATTTTAGTACAAACCTAATTTGGACCTAAGGAATCCAATGGTGAAGTTGAATTTTAGGTTTGACCACGTTTGATTGGATATTTTACACAAAAACCTAAATTAGGTCAAATAATGAGTTGAGACCCCAATCTAGGTCAAACGAGGTTCCAAAGGTCGAATTGAAGGTTCTAAACCCTAGGGAATATTTTTCAATGAATTTTAGAGGCTTTAGTTGATTTTTATCCTGACCAAAATCTTGTTGAATTAAGCGAGTTTGTTTTAAGGTTACAGAATGCCATCTAATTCTTAGATTCACAATAACCCATTTCTGACTGAACCAACCCACTTTTTTTTTATTCAGACCATTTAACCAATGTTTTGCCTTTGAGAAATCCCATTTATGTACTGCAATGGTAAAATTGCAGTTTTAACCTTTGTTTCATGTTTTCTTCTCAGAACATTAATTCCTTGAATTAGGTCCTTCTTCAGGTTATGTAGGAGCTCTTATTCTCTTTCATAGGTCAAACTGAGCTAGTTAGGGCTCATGATGAGGCTCTCATCAGCGACCATCTAGGATTGATTGAGCAGCATCTACTTTATCTTTACTGCATTACATACATTCTTGCACGAAGAAAGATGGAGTAAGGTACGTCTTCTCTTTAGCATCAAATACCTGTCATGCATTTGCATTGCACTTAAATTCAAGACCACTAAAGTATTTGAATTGGGTTAATTCAATGGTCACTTTAAAAATTGGGACTGTTAAGAGATTGGACCATAAAATTTGTGACTTGAAATTGTGTGAAAAGGATCTTGTTTGCGAGATTTCAAAACTCAAAATGCGAATGTGAATTGCACACCTTAGACACTATGCACATCACACATAAGGTCACTAGATAAATTTCTACCTCTCCGCTTTTGGACCACAAGGGAAGTTAGTTGGAAATCAACAAGCCTATCCACTTAGTTACTTCGGTTCCTCGTGTGTGGGCTTGATTCGAGACTTCCAACCCTTACGAGTAGGTTGTAGGCTCCAATGAAGGTCAGCCTAGGAAACATAATTCTTGCTAAACTTGTTTGGCTACCAACTGAACATTTAATTCTAAGACCTAGAATCTACTAAAAATAGATCCCACTGTATTTGCGTTTGTTTTGACAGTGATAGAACTCTCTAGGAAGTTTCTACTTGTGTTCTGATTTCTTTTTAATCTTAAGAGAGTTTATCCTGTTTAATTGAAAGAAATGGACTATCCTTAGTCCTATTATTTTAACCAGGATCCCATGCTTGGAGCATATCCATCCTTTGATGGGTACATTGACAATTCATGGGATCATTCATATTCCTATCCTGGGAGTACAGGCCTGATAGCTCCAACTTTTGAGTAGAGCCTAGGAGTGGGATTTTCCAACCCTAGAATCCCTACTACTATGCAAACACCCAACCCTCCCACACTTCATGATTTTTCGTATCGAGGTTGGACCGATACCCCTAGGCAACCAGAGACTGAGATTGACTATCCTCCCTAATCTGATAGTAGTAGCCTCTCCTCTTTTATGATAGAAATGCAAAAACAACAAAAGGAAATGATGGAATCCATGGGAGAGATGTTGAGGAATAGTCAACAATTGAATAAGGAAATTAGACAGCTTAGCTACACTCTTACTAATTATTCTGATCCCTACCCACATAACTATGATCATGAAAATAATTCTGAGGAAACCAATGACAATAGGGATCCCATTTTATGTAGCTATCACTTAGGCTCTTCCAATGAGACACTGCCACTAAAGGAGAACAATCCTAGGAATTATCCACCCGAGCTATATTGGAGTCAAAAGAAAGGGAAGATGGTACCACTTAAGGACCTTGACCCCAATGACAGTATTTTCCTTACCCCTGATAACCCGAGTCAAGGTCGTATTGTTCATATCACTTCCCCTATTAATTATCTGGGGGAACCCCATTCAACCCTTAGTGAGTCTAATCCTGACCCTCCACTTATGGAATCAACACCTACTAATCTGCATTCTAAGGATTTAGCTGCACCTAATGAAGGTGACCCTAAGGGAATGGAGGATGAATTAGATCAATTTTGGTCTCAGGGATATAAAGAGTCTATTTTAGAGGACAAGGATGACCTAATTGAGGAACTCGAACTGAAAAGCTGGAGTGAATCACAGGGGGATTATTTGTTATTTGGGAACTTACCCCCAGAGGATATAAATAATCTGGTGAAATCCAGATTCCTCCCTTCTTTTGAGAGTCATCCTCCACAAAACTAGGAGTTGATATTGGGGGAGGACAAACACAATAGTGAGAAGCCTAGGGGAGACTCTCAAGGACAAAACACGTCAATTGAGGATTTATGCCCCGAGAAGAACAAAGAATTGAGTAATATAGGTTTACTCCAAAACATTAAAACAAATCCTCCTTCAAAAATAATTGATAATACTGAAGCAACTCCTTTCTTTACTAATGAATCACATATACACCCCGACAAAAACTTGAGTGAACCAAAGAATTCGGGGATGAGATTAATGATAACGATTCTGTTGCTTCGACCCTGCCATCAAAGGAATTTAATTTGGAGTCCACCATTGCTTCACATATACTAGAAGGTGAAAATATGACTTTGATCATTAATGATAAGAGGGGTGACATGAATTTTTCTACAATAATTCTTAGGGAGAATACACAATCTGAATCGTTGTTGGAATTGGACTCGACATTGACTAAGCCCTCCTTGGTCTTAACCATTACCACCCAGCACCACAAACAACCCTACCACTCCCTAACTGATCCTTGACTCAGGTCTCTGCTCAATTACATTCTTTCTGAGGAGCATAGCAGGCTAGTACATCCTCAGGTAGAATGACGAGTGTGGATTGATGCTTATACTTTTAGTCTCTCCATTCAAGGATTTGAAATACTAATGTTTATATCTTTTAAAACCCTTCCTACTTTGGAGGACCCTTGTTATCCTCCACTTATTCCATTTCGAGAGGTCTCTTTTCATATTCCTTTTGTTATTCTTAGACCTCCCCAGGTAGCCTACGAGGTTCTATGCTTTCATGTCTTCTGGCGAGCATTTGGAATCACGCTACATCATCAGCTTGCCAACACCCATGGCTACCTATTTTCTAGGCCCGCACTGTTACGCATATTTTTAGGGCCTAGCTCTTTCTATTTGGAACTAGACTTACAGGTTCCCTATAAGTCTGCCTACCGACAGAAAATGCAGCGCTCGTTGAAAGGCAACCCAACGTTCATAATAACACCATCATTAGGTGATTTCATTTTTTTCTACCCCTGTTTTAATTTTACAATAAGGATATTGTAGGATTTAGGCATGGGGGGTGCATTTTGCATTTTAGGAAGTATTCATACATTTCTGTTAGTATATATATATAATTTCTTTTCTTGAGCTGAATTAGTTAGTCCCTAGCAAAACATCTTTGTCATGGAGGTGTCATTAAAGATTTTTCTTCTTAAATTATTTCTTAAGTTTAGAATCCAGTACATTTACTTCACTTGCACGTAGATTGGGTAATGGATCTTTGAAGAGAACCAATAAGCATTTTTAGTCTACTGAACCCTTGTATAGTTAGAAGGGAGTAAGGCATACTATCTTTTATTAGATCCACCTCATATTTGTGAGAAGAAAGTAGAGAGATTACTGGTGCGCTAATGATAAATGCCAGTTTATCATCATTCTTATGCATTAAAATAAATCTAGCTCTTAGGATTTTTCTCCATAAACGGGTTTTTGGGCTGCATTTAGGCATTAACTAGGACAGGCATGCATTGCATTTTTTATTGTTGTTTTAATGTGTTTTTGTGAGTGTTAGGGATGAACAGGTATATAGTTCCCTAAAACCCTAGCTCTCAAGAAGGCAAATGGTGAAAGAGGAGCTCAGACTAGTTGGAACTCAACTTGATCTAGCTCACCACAGTTGGAATCTAGCTCACTTGGACTAGGGTTAGCTCATCATAACTCCATTCAGCTAATCTCAGTTGAATGGCAGCTTAAGAGAGCTCATCTTAGCTCACCCTAGCTCAGGTCAGCTCAGATCTAGGTCAACTTAGTTGAGTCTAGCTCATCTCAGCACCCAGTAGTTGTTTGCACCGCAAAATATGCCTGCAATAATGCCTTCTTATGCTATTTCCTAGCACTACCTATGCATATTAGGATTCCATTGTTGCATTTGTAAAAATACATGCATTCATGCATTTAATTGAGAGGAGAGGAGAATGAAATAAAAGGGCTTCATAATTTACATTTTCCTCAAGTGCCTCTTTACAAAAATCCATCTCTTCTATTTTTTATCTCCACTTGATTTTTATTTTTCCTACGGCTGCAACTTCTCCGCAACCTCTCCCTGCCAGCCCTCTCCCTGCCATGCCATTCCCTGCGGCTGCCATTCCATCCCACTCCCCGCATGCTGCATGACCATGCTCTCTTCTTCTATAAGAAGCCACTGGTTCTTCTTCTTCAGGGGCTGGCGGCAGCAAGAAAAAAAACCCACCTTCAGCTCATCACCACCACCGTCCTCCCCTCCATACGCCGGACCTCCTTCGAGGAGACACCCGGCGGGCAGGAGCTCACTGTGGTGCACACCACCACAGTGAGACCACCACCGCCCAGCTCTTCAAAGAGCCGGTGGGCGTGGTGGCTCTTCTCTTTTTCATTTTTTTTCCCATTCCCGCACTTCCCGCCATGGCTGCCGCTTCAAGGTCTGAAGCTTGAAGCAGCAGCAGCAGCGGCCCCCGCAGCCTCCGCGAGCGTCTGCAAGCGCCCCAGCCCCTCTGCGCGCGCCTGCAGGCCTTCCCCGCCTCCGTTCGTCTGCTCTGTCGCCCGCCTCTGCACCCACAACCGGCCGCTGCACACCTCTGCAGCGGCCGGCCAAGCGTCTCCCTGCCTCCCTACCAGCCTCTGCAAGCGCCCGCGCGTGCCTGCAGACTCCCCGCCTCCTTCTCCGAGCGCGCTGTCGCGAGCCTCCGCGCTCGCAGCAGGTCGACGCAGACTCCTCATCTCCTCTGCGCGAGTACGCCCCCGTGCGCCCATGACCTCCAGACGTCGGCCGCCATCTGCAGACGACGTATCGTGCCTCCTGCAGAGCGGCTGCATTCTCTCCTGCCGATCTCTCTCTCTCTCTCTCTCTCTCTTTTTTTTCACTTACAGCAACACACACACACCCATTCACCGACACACACACTCACACACTAATAGTAACTTATATACATATATATATATATATATATACATATACATATATCTATATATATATACTTATATATACATAGTATATCTATATAGTTATGTATACATACATATAATATAATATATATATGCATATACATATATAATATATATATATATATATATATATATATACACATACTCATATACATATATATATATATACATATCTATATACTTATACATATACACATATATATATACATATATATCTAGATACATATATACTTATATACATATATATATATATATCTATATAGTATTATATATATATACTTATATACATATATACATAGCTATATACATATATACATACATATATATATATATATATATATATATACACCTATATATATATATATATATATCTATATATATCTATACATATATACTTATACATTTATATACATACATATGTACATATATTTTCACGTTATTTATTATACGCTGTATCGCGGGGATATCTGCACCAGTTGCTGATATTCCCTGATACACGCGTACAAAAAAGCGTGGTCCCATACATCATCCATCCTCCATCCACACTCCACGCGGCACCTAGTCGTGTTGGTTGCGTCTCTCTAGACGTCGGCTGACTCGACATAGTGCTACACTCCATCGTCACCTCCACCCCCACCCCTTTATATATATACTACATATAAATATATATCTATAGCTACTATATTTACTTTCTATCTGATAGCTTCCTTAGTAAAAAGATAAAAAAAAGGTATAAAAGTGAAAAGATAATCTTTGATTTGCAGGTACCCCCGTCTTGCAAGTAGCAAGACGTGTTTTGAAACTCTGTTTTGGCTAAAAGCCAAGGACACAATTTTGAGGGTGTGCCTCAAGAACAAGGATTACCAGAAAAAAACCTAAATAAGAAAAATACCAAAAACAGAATAAACGAACGGAAGAGACGCGTTTTAAGGAAGACGTAGAAACTCGACTTGAACCCCACTTCCCTGAGTTCGACCCTGGGCTTAAAAGTGACAAGATAAAATCAATTAGGCCAGGTTAAAAATTTTGTAAAGAGATGGTTAGGTCTGAATTAGGTTAACCACTATACACATTTCAACGATAAAAATATCATATTAATAACCTATCCAGGCCGACCATCATAACTTTTCTGGCACCGCTGCCGGGGAGGTGCGCTTTCGAGTAAGTTTCTATCCAATTCCTTTAAATTTGTCTCTTCTCTCTTCACGGGTATTATTGTTTTTGGTGTGCAGGTGAACCTGGTGGAAGGAGAAGAAGGCTAACGAAGTCGAGGACGTGAGCAGATCCAAGGCGGGAACGAGAGCGTGAAGACGTCGACATCGCATTGGAGCTTCGCACACGTTGCCGAACAAGTAGGTTTCCTTTTCTCATCAAATTAGTGTTAACTTGCCACCACAAAAATAAAAAAAAAAAAATTTAAAACTAAAAAAATTAGAAAAACTTCTTGGGATTTCTTGAGGGCAAGTGGATTAAAATTCACTTGATTGATTGGTTGTCTTCACTCCCACTGCCCCGGGATTTCCCGCCTTACTTCGCATAGCGAAAATTCTAGAATCTTGATTCTTAGATTTTTCGCCATGGGAAGTATTCTTTGAGGCAAAGAAAAAGATTGCTTGTATCCCTCTTTTGCCTCAATTATCTTTAATTCAGGATCACATTTTTGGTGGGGAGATTTGGAATTGAGTTGATTCCAACCCCACCACGACTTTTCAAACTTGCCTGTGATTCGATCCTGAATACTTCAACCCCAACAGTTTTAGTTTCTTTATCTGTTGGTTGAAGCCTTGTGTGTGGATATCTTTCTGGTGATTGGGAGCACTTGAATTGAAGTGCTTTGGCTCCCTTTCACATTGGTATAAAATTGATTCGCGCATCCACACATAGAAATCTCCATTTAGGGTAGCCCATTGCATTTTAGCATGCATTAACTAATTGATAATTGAAGAAGGGTTTCTTGGGTTTTAGAAGGAAAACCTGTATTTTTGCAAAAAAACCCGGAGATTGGTTGAATTGGTAATTCAGCAAAACCCTAAAATTCATACTACTTAAGGCTGAACTCTAAAAACCATTCGCAAATGAAAACTTCAATTCGGGGAGATTTCCCCGTTGCATGCTTGTTCTTACACACTCTTAAAATCAATCACTTGGGCATTACCCGTAAACAACGCCCTTCACATTCCAAAAGCACTTGACCCTAAGCCTCTAATTAAAACTGGTAGTAACTTGACCCTTTTAAGGATTGGAGGTCTAACTACCTACGTGTAGCGGCTACGTGCTGGTGAGAGTTCCCGCGTGCTATCGGGTGTCTAAGACTGGGGCAAACGGCCTTTCAATCTGGCCCGGTGGTTCCGTGGTGCTCGCATTCGGTTCCGTAGTTCGTGATAGTAGGTAACTTAGATCTTTAGGTCTAAGGGCACACTGTAGAGGTTAGGAACTTGACTGTATTGATTTGTAATCAAGTGTACCTTTGCGGCGTCATTTCTCTCATCCCTTTTCCCTTCTCATCTCCCCAATTCTTCCTGCGGTAGTGCATGTTTGGGAGGAGGTCACAAAACCCTGAACTATTTGAATTGACTGATAAATCTAGAAAACAAGTCGAATCGTCCTCCTCCTCCACAAACATGGCTGCACGCCCACCCCCAAATCCCGAGGGAGGAAACCGCCCTCAGAATCCACCAGGTGGTGGAGCCTTAGAACCCATAACCCGCCTCCAAGCCCAAATGGAAATGTATAATGAGCAAATCGAAGCCATTCGGGAAACATTGGAGGAAATGCAGAACCCTCCCGAATGGGAGGAGCCTAGGTCTCTTAGCTCTTATCAGAATCCCGCTGCTACAGAGACCATAGGACAAATTCGGGTTCCCATGGGCGGGGACGACTTTGAATTAAAACCAAACATAATTGGCCTAATCAATTTTCACTTTCATGGTCTTGCAAGTGAAGACCCATTTCTCCACTTGGAAGACCTAACCCGACTTGCTGAAACCGTTAAACCAAGAAATGTCGGGTTATCTATAGTCCTCATGAAGATGTTCCCGTTTTCATTACGGGATAAAGCGTCGCAATGGTTACGCACCCTTGGGAGAACCATCCACTCTTGGGAAGAGATGCGAACAGCATTTCTCAAGAAGTTCTTCCCAATCGGGCGAACCAATGCGCTTCGCCGTGCTATCACTTCATTTACGCAACAAAACGGCGAACAATTTCATGAGGCATGGGAGAGGTATAACGACCTCCTCAGGAAGTGTCCGCATCACGGTCTGCCTAAGTGGCATATAGCCCAGATTTTCTACTATGGGCTAAATGAGACTTTGAAGCAGATTGCAGACGCTTCCTGCGGAGGGAACTTTATGAATAAAGACGAGAATGGAGCATTCGAGCTGTTTGAAAATATGAGTGAAAACTCGATGAACAATGCTTCCATTGTCGCCTTTAATCGTACCAGCCAGCCCCGAAATGTCCACGAAGTTGACACGGGACCCTCCCATTCATCCACTGATCTAAGCCTTATTGCACAAAAACTGGATGAAGTCTCCGTCGTGCACAAGAAGCTGGACGAGCTTCTGGCCAACCCCGCCCGATCTATGGCAAACACCACCTCTTCACCACTTCGTCACAATCCAAGTTCTTCTAATACCAAGCTTATCCCGAGAAACCCCGTTAGACCTTCCTTACCGAGTGTCGCGCCAAGCGACTCGGTAAGTCATGTGGAACTGGCTTCTGCGAGCCAGTATTTCGACACGGAGGACCAAGCCTCCGTGTGCTCTGACGCATATCTACATGCGGACGCGTCTTCTGGCATAGAAGATGCTTGCGCCCTGGGGAACAACCCGTTCTCTGCCACTTATAACCCAGGGTGGCGTAATCACCCGAACTTTGCATGGTCCAACAACCCGCAGCGCCAAAACCCCGCGGGTGGACCAATGCGACCGTCCGCACCCGTCATCCCAAGGGTCCAGTTTAATCCTATGGCAAATCCGCCATCAGGCCCTTGCGTACCACAAACTGAACACGCATCAAGCCCTCTTGACAAATTGATGCGAATGATGACGGAAATGTCAAAGCGCCATGAAGAGAACATGACCTCTCTTCAGCACCAATTGGCGCAGCAGAATGCCAAGATCAGTCAACTACGCATGGCGACTCGATCTCAGGGCACTCTTCCCGCCCAACCTGTTCCAAACCCGCGAAATTTCGTGCCCCGTGGTTCTCAACCACAGGTACGACCTTCTCAGGGACAGGTTAATCAAGTTCTGCAAGCTCCGAACATTCCACCGGGATTTCAGGCTAATCCTGCTGCAGCACCACACTCTTATATCCCCATTGCAAACCCTCCTCCACCGTATGATCCCACTGGACCCGCATCGTCCAATGCTATCACTACGAGGAGCGGTAAGCAGACCGTCGATCCGCCTCGACCTGATCCTGGCCCATCTTCTTCTTCGCCCTCTCATTCGGAATGCATACCGCATTCGCGAGAGGATGATGCACCAAAACTTGTGCCAGAATCAGTCCCATTCCCTGAGGCTCTACTAAGGGAGCCAAAAGGCAAAAAGAAAAATACGCAGGCCTTTGACAACCTACGTAATTTGTTCAGGGATGTAGAAATCAAGGTACCCCTGCTCGAGGCAATCGACCACATACCTACTGTCGCTCGATTTTTCAAAGACTACACAACACCCAGGCGACAGTCAAAGAAGACTAAGAATCCGGTGGTTCTCTCGCCTCATGCGAGTTGTGCTATACTATCAAACTTACCACCGAAGCAGAAAGATCCGGGCACACCACTGATTTCCTGTAGCATCCAAGGCTGCAGTTTTAACCGTGCCTTGCTTGATCTAGGATCTTCCATCAATCTCATACCGACCATCATGCTCAAAAAATTTTCCTTGGGAAATCTGAAACCCACCCCTGTCACGTTACAGTTGGCAGATCGTTCTGTCAAAATCCCGAAGGGTGTGGTGGAAGACGTGGTGGTTAGGGTCAACAGTCTCTGTTTTCCTGTTGACTTTCTTGTTTTAGATATGGAAGTTCCTAGTTCACTTTCTGATTGTCCGATCATCCTCGGTCGACCTTTCTTGGCCACAGCCCGCGCCCACATCGACTGCGAGTCGGGCTGTATTGAGATTGCCGTTGGATCTGAGAAGCTCAAGCTTAACATATTCAAAGCAGCCAAGAACTTTGATTGCGATTGCATTGAGGATGACACGTCTGACGAGGACATGGCCGTCAGCGCGTGTATCGGGCTAATTGGGACCTATTCGGACTGTTGCGGATTACCTATAAACACTGATAACTGCCTGACCAACGCATACTGTGACGTTCCCCAATCCCTCCCTTGTCCAGTTCCTTCTCCTGGCCAGACTTCTGATGAGGTTTTCTCCGCTTCCCATACCTCGTGGTCTGAGTCATATCCGGGCCACTCACTGTCAGTCCACACTCATGAAGACCGAATTGCCCTTTCTTCCCCGCCAAATCAGGCGGATTTACAAATCCACACTGGGATCTTGAGCCCATATACTTCTCACTGGGGCTATTCATTTTTGGATCCATCTATCCAAGAAGCCCCTCTTCTTGGCCAATCTGAAGGCCAGTTTCTTCCTCCTAACTTGTTCTCCTACCCGTCTGGGACACTCTCGTCCCAAGAAATGCCAGATCCTTCCCCATCCACTCCCGAGCTAAAAGTGCTGCCTAATACACTCAAGTATGTTTTCCTGGGACCAAATGAAACGCTCCCTGTAATCATCAGTTCAAAATTAACCATGGAGCAGGAGTGCAAACTAACTAAGGTCCTCCTAGAACACAAGGCAGCTATTGGATGGTCTTTATCAGACTTATCTGGTATTAGTCCCTCCTACTGCACTCATCGTATATATACGGAGGAGGAGGCTCGACCTTCTCGCGAGATGCAGCGACGTCTCAACCCTAACATGCGGGAGGTCGTTAAGAATGAAATCATTAAGTGGCTGGATGCGGGTATAATCTACCCGATCAGCGATAGCCCCTGGGTGAGTCCGATTCACGTTGTGCCCAAAAAGGCAGGACTCACCATCCGTGTCAATGACAGGGGCGAATCCATCCCTACACGCACTCCTACATCTTGGAGAGTGTGTGTAGATTATAGGAAACTCAATGCTGCAACCAAGAAAGATCACTTCCCGCTACCATTTATTGACCAAATCCTGGAGCGGTTAGCGGGAAATAAATTTTTCTGCTTCCTGGATGGATTCTCAGGATATAACCAGGTGGCAATAGACCCCCGAGACCAAGAGAAAACCACTTTTACCTGCCCTTTCGGCACCTTCACCTTTAGAAGGATGCCGTTCGGACTTTGTAACGCGCCAGCAACTTTCCAGAGATGCATGCTGGCGATATTTCATGACATGGTGGGTGACTTTCTTGAGGTCTTCATGGATGACTTTTCAGTCTTTGGACCATCTTTCGACGAATGTCTTGCCAACCTGACTCGCATCCTTAGGAGATGTATTGATGTAAACCTCGTGCTTTCCTGGGAAAAAAGTCATTTTATGGTGCACGAAGGAATTGTTCTTGGACATATCATCTCCGATAGGGGTATCGAGGTTGACAGAGCTAAGCTCGATATCATTGCTGATTTACCTGTGCCTGGTTCTGTCAAACAAATCCGCTCCTTCTTGGGACACGTCGGTTTCTATAGGAGATTCATCAAAGACTTCTCCAAAATTTCTCGACCCTTAACTCATCTCCTATCAACCGACGTGCCCTTCGACATGGGCCCTGACTGTATACAAGCATTCACGCAACTGCGTAATGCTGTCACCAAGGCCCCTGTTCTCCAGCCGCCTGATTGGTCCCTCAACTTTGAACTTATGTGTGACGCTTCAGACCTTGCAGTCGGAGCCATCCTGGGACAAAGACGCGATAGACACCCCTTCGTGGTATACTACGCCAGTAAGACGTTGGACGAGGCCCAGCGTAATTATACTACCACTGAAAAGGAACTACTGGCAGTCGTCTTTGGGCTGGAAAAATTCCGTTCTTACCTTCTGGGCTCTCACGTTATTGTTTTCACTGATCACGCGGCCATTCGCCATCTCATGCACAAGAAGGATGCCAAGCCTAGACTGATTCGTTGGATCCTTCTGCTCCAGGAATTTGACATTGAGATTCGTGATAAGGTCGGAGCCCAGAATGTTGTGGCTGATCACCTTTCCAGACTGGACCCTGACCATATTGGACTTACTCTGCCAATTAATGAAGTTTTTCCTGATGAGCACCTATTGGCAATAAATGCGGCAAGTGGACCGTGGTATGCCGACATTGCCAATTACCTTGCTTCTGGATCTCTTCCACGTGGCTGGCCTAAAAACCAGCGTGAGCGTCTCATGGCAGAAGCAAAGTATTATTTCTGGGATAATCCACTTCTTTTTCGGATAGGTGCTGATCAAATCATCCGTCGCTGTATTCCTGACAGTGAGTTCCCCAGTGTGCTATCCTTCTGCCACGATCAGGCCTGTGGAGGCCATTTCTCTGGGAGGAAAACTGCAGCCAAGGTGTTGCAGTGCGGTTTCTTTTGGCCCTCCCTTCACCAGGATGCGCACGCTTATGCCAAACATTGCACTAGGTGCCAGTCTTTAGGGTCAATGGCACGTCGTGACATGATGCCCTTGCAACACATCCTTGCTGCGGAAATCTTCGACATCTGGGGAATTGACTTCATGGGTCCCTTCCCTCCATCCAACGGCTTCGAATTCATCCTCGTGGCCGTCGACTATGTTTCAAAATGGATCGAGGCTATTCCCGCGCGCCGTGCTGACCATGTTATCTCCACCCGATTCGTCAAAGACCATATCTTTGCGCGTTTTGGGATCCCTCGGGCCATTATCTCGGATGGAGGAAGCCACTTTACCCATGCTTCTTTTCGGGCACTTCTGAGGAGATACGGAGTCCACCATCGTATCGCATCCCCGTATCATCCTCAGACGAACGGCCAGGCGGAAGTGTCGAACCGGCAAATCAAGCAGATTCTCCAGAAAACGGTTCGGCCTGACCGTAAGGATTGGTCCGACAAGCTGACTGACGCACTTTGGGCGTATCGGACCGCCTTCAAGGCTCCCCTTGGTATGTCTCCATATAGAATCGTTTACGGGAAGCCTTGTCATTTGCCTGTGGAGTTGGAGCACCGCGCTTATTCGGCGGTTCGCCAATGTAACCTCGACCCAGACTTGTGTGAACGAGAAAGGAAACTCCAACTCCAGGAGCTGGAAGAGCTCCGTCGTGAAGCCTATGATTCTGCTCTAACCTTTAAACAGCGCACTAAGGCTTTTCATGACAGCCATGTTCAGCGGAAGGAATTTGAGCCATCTCAGCAAGTTTGGCTCTATAATGCCCGACTCAAATTCTTTCCTGGGAAATTAAAGTCCAAATGGACTGGTCCTTTTCTGGTCTCAAGACCATTCCCCAATGGGGCCGTCGAAATCGAAGATCCCAAATCTGGGCGTAAATTTACGGTCAACGGGCAGCGTTTGAAACCCTATCTGACTCATGAACCTGCCCCCGTTGGAGAAACCGTTGCCCTGCTGGAGGGTAACTAATTCTTTGCCTCATTCTGAGTCCAGCTGGGGACATTAAATTCAGCGCTTGTTGGGAGGCACCCTAACAGCACTCACCATCCACCATCACTTTTCACACCTCTATCGCAATCACTTCACTTTTCTCTTCACCACCCACCATCCACCCACCCTTCCACCCTGATCTATACCCTGAACCTCAGCTCTTGTTACCCGATCTTCCTCTGCCTTTCCCTGCATGCATATGAGGACATAGCATTGTTTGGCATGGGGGGGTGGATAGGCATCCATAGGATCCGGGTATTTTATGGTATCAGACAATTACCACCTATTTATAAATATGCAAGAAAAAGAAAAAAAAGAAAAAAAAAATTATATATATATATATATATATTAGTAATAAATGGTGTTTAGTAATGATCTAAAAGCTGAAACAAAAAAAATACAATAAGTGTTTATGGATATTCAACCTCTGTTTTGAAGAATTTCCAGGCCACAGAAGCTTGATTCGTTCAGGCTCGGCTTAATTCACTTAAAGCATTGACGAAATAGATCAAAATCTCTCCTAACTAAGAACGTTTCTTGTACCTGAGACACAGTACAGGATTCGTTGGTTTGCTTTTTCTTGAGAGCTTAAGTAAACTTGGTTCACACTACACATATCAGGAAAGATCAGGTGAACATAAGATCCAACCCTAGTGTTCATTAGGAAAGGTGGAGTCCTTACCTGTGCGTGCAGGTAGACTTTTTATCCCAAGTTTTAGTCTTGTGTTTAGGAGTGGCTCTTTCCACCAAAAAGAAACTCTCCCACCAAAAAAAAAAAAAAAAAAAAAAAAAAGTGTGCTCTTTCAAAATGTGTTGTAAGAGATATACTGACATATGTTCCAAAAAAAAAAAAAAAAAAAAAAAAAAAAGATGTTGCAAAAGAATCAGTATATCTCATAAATGTCGGTATAATTTGTTTTTCGAAAATGGGAGTTGAGTTTTCCGTAATCATCTTAAGGGTCAATCCGAAAACACGAGCTGAAATTGGGACCAACCTGTACTTAAAAATTCGTGAAACCCTGGGAGTGAGTCTTAAGGTTCATCTGGTCAGTCTTGATCCTTCACTATGCACAAACCATAACCTCTTGAGCTCTCGAGTATGGAAAAACCTCCTGGGTCCTGGAAATCGTACTTAAGGTTTAAATATCAAGAGTCCTGGTTAGTTGAGACATAATCTTTGTCATGTAAGACTTAAAGTACTGGTAGTCTTCTTTACAATTGGTTCTCACAATATCCGATAATAAACACACCGATATCATCTCAGAAGAAAATCTTCAGCTTAAGAACATTTCTAAATACGGTTTTGCTAGGGACTAGCAAAAGATAGGCATGGGGGTATATGTTTGCACCGCAAAATATGCCTGCAATAATGCCTTCTTATGCTATTTCCTAGCACTACCTATGCATATTAGGATTCCATTGTTGCATTTGTAAAAATACATGCATTCATGCATTTAATTGAGAGGAGAGGAGAATGAAATAAAAGGGCTTCATAATTTACATTTTCCTCAAGTGCCTCTTTACAAAAATCCATCTCTTCTATTTTTTATCTCCACTTGATTTTTATTTTTCCTACGGCTGCAACTTCTCCGCAACCTCTCCCTGCCAGCCCTCTCCCTGCCATGCCATTCCCTGCGGCTGCCATTCCATCCCACTCCCCGCATGCTGCATGACCATGCTCTCTTCTTCTATAAGAAGCCACTGGTTCTTCTTCTTCAGGGGCTGGCGGCAGCAAGAAAAAAAACCCACCTTCAGCTCATCACCACCACCGTCCTCCCCTCCATACGCCGGACCTCCTTCGAGGAGACACCCGGCGGGCAGGAGCTCACTGTGGTGCACACCACCACAGTGAGACCACCACCGCCCAGCTCTTCAAAGAGCCGGTGGGCGTGGTGGCTCTTCTCTTTTTCATTTTTTTTCCCATTCCCGCACTTCCTGCCATGGCTGCCGCTTCAAGGTCTGAAGCTTGAAGCAGCAGCAGCAGCGGCCCCCGCAGCCTCCGCGAGCGTCTGCAAGCGCCCCAGCCCCTCTGCGCGCGCCTGCAGGCCTTCCCCGCCTCCGTTCGTCTGCTCTGTCGCCCGCCTCTGCACCCACAACCGGCCGCTGCACACCTCTGCAGTGGCCGGCCAAGCGTCTCCCTGCCTCCCTACCAGCCTCTGCAAGCGCCCGCGCGTGCCTGCAGACTCCCCGCCTCCTTCTCCGAGCGCGCTGTCGCGAGCCTCCGCGCTCGCAGCAGGTCGACGCAGACTCCTCATCTCCTCTGCGCGAGTACGCCCCCGTGCGCCCACGACCTCCAGACGTCGGCCGCCATCTGCAGACGACGTATCGTGCCTCCTGCAGAGCGGCTGCATTCTCTCCTTCTGCCGATCTCTCTCTCTCTCTCTCTCTCTCTCTTTTTTTTCACTTACAGCAACACACACACACCCATTCACCGACACACACACTCACACACTAATAGTAACTTATATACATATATATATATATACTTTTTTAACCAAAAGTTATTTTATTTGTGGCAAGGTCCTTTTGAGGATACACAGCACCCTGACACCAGGGTGGGACCAGACCCTACTTAGTCCTCGCTTAATCTCAATTAGGTTCATTTTTGGTTCATTTCTTATCTGTTCACAGTTTCGAGCCATTTCGGCTCAACCCGACCTCCCAGGCCACTCTCGCCCTCCCAGGGCACAATCTCATTCACACGCCCCCAAGGGTGCACACCAGCAAGCATAAGCCTACACACACACACATGCAATGCTCAGATTAGATGGAATCGGTAACCGGTGCGCTGAGCGCTGACGACTGCATAGCCAGAGAAACGAATTATTTTTATCCCTAGGCACGTGCTCGTGAATAAACGAGGTTGGACTATCCTACCCCTTCCAAACCCGAATTCAAATGAACATAACTTTCTACCTAGAGCTGCAAATTGAATGATTTCAAGTTTGTTGGAAAGCTCTAAGGTTAATCTACACAATTTTAGGGTCAATTTAAGGTTTTAATGATGTTTTTCTCTTTAATTTAAAAGATGAAATCAGGGGTTCCTATTGGGTTTTTACTAGCCTGGAAGTGAAATTAAATCAGTAGAGTCCTCAGATGGACTTCTCTCTTTTATTTAAAGGTCTGTACATGTTTTATAAGTGATTCCACATCTGTTAGAGTAGGTTTTAAGTTCTTAAGACCTTCAGGACCTGCAGAGAAGCTATTCACTTCTCTGAAAGCTTCAGAGTTTGATTTTTCAGACATCAATATGTGCAACAGACACTTAAAAGTGTTTTTAATCAATTTAGATTAATTCTAAGGGTTATAAAAGATCAATCTGGGTAGGTTTTAAATTTAAATTTCAACTAAAT
Source organism: Thalassia testudinum (assembly GCA_037157565.1). NCBI lineage: Eukaryota > Viridiplantae > Streptophyta > Magnoliopsida > Alismatales > Hydrocharitaceae > Thalassia > Thalassia testudinum. The sequence goes on from JAZHRO010000078.1 coordinate 24,467,658, forward strand.
TATTCTCCTACTGGTTTGGGTTCGAAAGTAACCCAAATTAACAGGAACTAAATTCTCAAATATAAACTCAACTGAGCTCAAGAATCCTGAGGTTGCAAGGAACCTCAGTATCACATTTAATTCTTCATTTGTCTCTTTATTTAATCCTGGCGACAGTAAGTTTGTTTTCTTAAAGATTTAGGTGGTTAAAGCTCAGGACTTGTTTAACCACTCGATTAAGAGGTTAAATCAAGTCAACAGATGTTAATATTCATAAATATGTATTTAATTTATAGTTTGAACTATTCCTGAGCCGCCATGGACAACGATCTCAGGAACTAAATTAAATTTGGGCGTTTAATTTATAGATGATAATAATAGGTATTATAGTGTCGATTAGGGTTCATAAATGGTGATAGATGATGAAAGAACCCAGTGAAGGTGAAATTAAATCGATTACTATCACCATAGATAGTATCAGTAATCGGTGAAGGTAATATATGAATTAGGCGGTTAGGTGATTTAATTAGCGATTAAGTGATTTAGAAGTGGTCATGGAAGATACAGGAAGGTGTACAATGAATTAAAAGACAAGATTGAAGCTTTGGCGTGCTCAAGGAACTAGCTAGAGTCGGAGGAGATGAAACTAAAATATGAAATTACTCTAATCTAACTAACTAAACTAGCTAACTAAGCTAGCCTACTCCTACTCCTAAGCTAACGAAGGGGTCAATAGGGTTCCGCTGAAGTCTCATGGCGGATGACGAAATCAGAGGGTGGAAGAAAGATCTCTTGCGGGTGGATTTGAGGTGGAGCAGAGGAATCCTTGGGTCGGCACCTTTGTCAGAGGTGCGGAAGACCATGGCGGATCTCCTCGGCTGCTTAAGATGGATGGAGGAAGTTGGAAAATGGAATGGGAAGTCGCCGGAGTTTTGGACGAATAGCCTATTGGGTCGGCTGCAGTGTTAGAAGAGGGAAGGGAGCCAACTTGAATAAAATCAGAGGTGTGAGGGGGTATTTATAGTAGTTTGCGGCGAAGAGAATGGCGGGGTCTGGCCGAAGAAGGAGCTCTAGGAGCTTAACCTCTGTCATCGTCTCCAACGACAGTGAGGTTATCTCCCATTGAAAAATAGGATTCTCGGTTAATCTAGACTTGTGGATCAAGTGGATGTGGTGAGCGCAAGCTGCAAGAGCTTGGACAAAGAGGAATGATGTCGGCAGGGCGGTGATCGCGCGGTAGGGTGACTCTCTATCGCCAGCCGTTCATTTGGATGGAGAAGAAGAAGAAGAGGACGAAGAGGGACATAAAAATAATAAAACTTAAGGACCTATGTGAGAAATAAGGACCCGACTCTAATGAAAAGTAAGGACTAAAATGTAAACCCAGGTTTTGAAGGTTTATTTTACCTTAAATCTTTTTCAACTTTTTATATATGTTAGTAAATAAGGTAAATATTATGTTTTCACCTTGAATTTACATTTTTGACCTTTTTAGGTTAATTTATTAGTTAAAGTAAAATCACTTAAGTTATTACATACTTAGGTATACATTATATTTAAGTTACTTATCTTATTAATTAAGAGAATGATTAATAGGATTTCTAGTCCAATTATTAAGTAAATTATTAATAATGTTAATTGAATGATAAAATGTCATTTTTAACTTATTTTAAGGTCCTTCACTAAAAATCCCTTATTCTATAATTAAACCTTATATATTCATAACCTTAGCTAATTAACTAGGAAGACTAGTTAATTAGGGGTAATTAGAGATCTTGATGAGTGTCTCATCAACCTGCTGCAGGCGTGCGTGAGAAGCAGGTGGGACATTTAGTCCCACCTCGATCATTTTCAAGAGAAAGGTGTGACATAAATTGTAAAAGTGTCAGCGGCATATCACCTCCTGACACAGGGTGAGGTCCCACTCATCCCACGCCTCATCTGCGACACACGCTCTCGCGGATCTGGCTTTGACCTGATTACCCGTGCACTCCTCGCCCACCACCCACACCGGTGGGCCTGGTCCCGGGCGTGCTAACCTGACCCGTTTACTCGAGAAGGCCCTGGGAGAGCAAGCCTAAGAGAGAAAGGAGAGAGAGTTCATGGGGGTGGGTAGGGGTAGGTTTTGCGCTTGTAGGGAAACAAAAGAAAGAAGAAGAGCCAAAGAAGAGGAAGGAGGAAGCCACAGATGAAGCTACAGAGAAGAAGAAGAAGGCTGAAGAGAAGGCAAGGACTGAAGGAGGAGGAGGCTGAAGAAGAAGCTAAGGGCTAAAGGCAGAAGAAAGCTGAAGAGGATTAGAGTTGCAGTGAAGCTAAAGAAAGGAGGAAGAAGAAGAGCTGAAGGCTAGAGCATAGAGAAGAAGACAAAAGCCAAGGTAGGAAGGAATAGAAGAAAGAAGTTGAAGGAGAAGTCAGAGAAGAAAGAAGGAAGGAACAAAAGAAACTAGAGAAGAAGGAAAGAAGAACAGAGAAGAAAGAAGAGAAAGATAGGAACAAGCCAAAGAAAGAAGCAGAATAAGGAGAAATCAAAGAAAAATCAAACACTTTTAAGATGTCTGATTCTATAATCAGACATCCAATCCTTCCCAAATTCTCATTTATGTGTTTTCTAGCTACATTTTATTATCCATATGCTCATGCTTGACATTCTGAATTATGTTTTGAGTAGTTTTATGTGTTTAAATTGCATCTATTATTGAGATTAGTACATGAATTCCATTTGCTCCCTATGTTCGTCCTCGGACTTAAACTTTGAGTAGTAAAATCTATTTGTTTTCAAAGCGATTTTGGCTATACTACGATGCCTTCATTTTTAGCCCGATTTCACTTTGTAAACATCTTCTTTCCATTGTAGGGGTTGCTACAGAGGTCGGATTGAATCAATTTTCACGTCGTTAGGCTTCGATCGTCGACCCAAATCTATCCACAGGTTAGATTTGTTGTTTGAAGCTCCGTATTACGTCACCTAGTTGCTTGGCCATTGATCTTCCTCGGACTGCATATAATGCTATGGGACTCCGATCAAGGCAATTTTTGAGGTGTTGGACTCCGATTGTCATCCTGATAATATCCGTACGGCCGGATTGTTAATCCGAGGCTCCAAAGTAAATATTATTTTCTCCTTACCACAAAAAGGATGCAATTAACCTAAAATATACACAAGTACTCTAAATGAAGTATGATGCATGCTATGCAATATTTATAATATGGAATGCAAATCTATGCCTAGGAACATGCATAATGAGCATTTCAACCTAAATGGATGTGTCTACATCATACCCCCATGCTTATCTTTTGCTAGTCTCTAGCAAAATTAAACTACATGCTGTGTATAAAAATAGAACTTCCTTCAGCTAATTTATTGCCTTCAGCTAGGCATAAAATACATACAAGGAAGAAATAGAGAATTCACCACTATGGGTCAGAATAAAAATCACAAGATTAATCCTCAGACTCGCCAACAGAAGATGTCCACAGATGTGAACCAAGTTGTGGTGTAGACCCTTTCCCCAGGGTCGAGTGGTTCTAAGGTTCTAGATTAAAATCACCCAGAATTGAAGATTGTTGTATTTACGGGGCCAGACCTACGGTATGGTGGTGTGCAACCCAAGACTATTGTGTCGGACAATGTGTAGAGATGGTTCAATAGGTTCGAATGTCCTTTTAGATTTCAACTTGAAAAGATAATCAATGATTCTAAGCTTGGGTTGCACGTGAAAGATATAATAAGGGTCCTGATGGAAAGTAGGTGGTTTCAGGTCAATAGGTACCCTTAGATCCAAAATCATAGTTCCCTCAAAAGTAGCTTCCCAGATCTTTATTTCCAACTTCCTATCCTCCAAGATCAAGGTTTCTGGGACCTCCAGATAGTTATACCCCCATCTAAAATACCCAAGTCCAACAATTGTGGCTGAATCAGGCTTAGGTCTGGTGATGTCAAAAATATCATAATTCATCTCTTTAGGGTGTGTTTGAGCAATGGAGCCACTGATTGAATCATCAGGATTCGAATCATCCAAGTTAGCTCCAGCATGTTCGTAATCTTCAATAATTGGGCTATCAAATGGTTCATCTTTCTCTTCGAGCCCATTAGTCTCACTAAAATCATTCTCCTTAAGCTCCAATGAGACTTCACTAAGAGATTCCTCACCCTCAGAATCAAATAATTCATGATCCTCATTTATATATATCTCAAAATCATATGTCATATCAGGTCCATGGAGACATATTTTTCGTCATTCCCTAGCTCTAGGATCTCGGGTGAGAAACTTGGTTCATCCTCAATGGGTTTCTCTAGCCCAACCTGGTCATCCCCAGTCTCAGCATATGTATCCCCCCCGACAGGCGCCTGAGCAGGTTCAGACATTGGCTCTCCTGAAGGGGATTCATCTTGAGAATCATCCCAAGATTGGATTAGAGCAACCGCAAATTTCATCCTCAACCTCAATAATTTCCCAAGTAGAAACTCACCTTGTCCCTTGTCCCTAACATTTTGGAGCAAATCCAATAGAGAACTATTAAGTTCATCAATCATTTTGACCATAGGATCCAATGCTTCAATGCATGGTATTGGCTGAGCTTCTAAAGATTGGATGGTGTTCCTCAAGTTAGTCAACGCCTTGTCTTGGACCTGGTTCACCTGAACTGAATGGTTTGGTTCAGGTTTGCATGGGTTTGGGTTAAATCTAGAGAAGTCAAGATATCGAGGTTCTCAGGTCCCTCCTTGATAGTAGGTCTTTTCAAGTTGTTCAAAGAATGGTGCCGACCTATATTCAATGGAATATTGGGGAGGGTAAGTGTTATAATCAACATATCCTTCTTGATTGTAGATCGGGTTGGTTCGATCATCAAAGGGTGGAGATCTATAATCATTGTAGCTTTAGGAAGGATAGTAATCATAGTCTTGTTGTCTAGGGTTAGTCCCTAGACACTGAGGTTCGGTATCGTATCCCCAATCAAAGTTATCCCAGCTAGTGGATGGGTAATTATAAGTCGAGTCGAGATAGTAATCATCTTGGGTATAAGTGGTGGTAGGAGGGCAGGAAGGGAAATGAGTGTAGGATGTGGAAGGATACATGGTAGAATGGGAGGGAAATCAGAAGAGAGAAAGGAGCCCCGCAATACAAGCAATCAACTCTGTCCTTAGGTGGGTTAGCCTAAAGACCTACAGAGTTCGACCCATCTTGAGATTACAATTGATTTGGTCTACTTTTATCAAGTCAATCCAACCAGTTAGAAGGAGGGGCTAGGGAGAAGGTTCTTCCTTTGGCTTGCACCTCCGATTCTTAGCCTACCCTCTGGATGTAGTCATTTGACGCTACTCCCCGAGCTAGACATCAGATGGACCAGCAGAAGCAGATTAATCGAAAAAAATCTCAGCCTGAGCCTCGAAGAGCGAATCAATCCTTAAGGCCAACATCTCTTCAGTTTTAATTAATCTTGGGATGATTGTGCTCTTGGAATGTGATGGGCCCTTTAGATGGGTTGTACCCTTAATGATCAATTCAAATGTGTGTGCATGTACAACCAAGGTTTGCAGACAAGGTTATTTGATGATGTGTCTTTTAGGGTTTAACCTTGTTTAATAGCTTTTTGGGTTTAATCCTTAGGTTGGTTCAATCAGGGTTCAATAGAACACTCTAGGTTTTACAAGCACTGGTGATGATGTATTCCTTTAGAAATTTGAGAAAAAAATTGTGGAGTGCCTGGTTCAGCCCTAAAAATCAACCCTAAGTGGCAAGCTACTGATGAATCACTTTTATCTTAAGTGGTGTAGCCCAAAAAGTTCAATCAATTGGCCTATTGCACAACTTAGTTAAGGCACACAAAAATGTTTGACTTATTCAGATTTCTAGTCACTTATTGGTGTGTTGAGTTAGGGTGTACTAGATCCACAGGTCAAATTCCCATTAAGTGGTAGAATCAATGTCAAGTGGTGTGCCTTAAGTCGAGAGTTATGGGTGTTAATGAGTGTTTCTTTCAGAAAATCCCACAATGGAAGAGTTTTTCTTTTTAATACATGCGGGTGGATGAGGTGAGGCAAAGTGACAATCAAACAATCAGATCTATCCTAGGGTTTATGCAAGCACCTAAGTCGATTTGAGTTTGAGTTATTAGTGTGGTGAAATGAAATCTAGGGTGGGGGTGGTGGGGGAAAACTTACAAATGTCTCTACCCACACTTTACCCCAATCTACCACCTTCGACTCCTCGACTGGGTTCTTGCAAGACAATAAATTGAAGAAGAAAGATAGGTTAGAAAAATATGTAAATAATGCGAGAAAATGCAAGAAAAAAACCAAAGATGGTTGCTTCCCTGGCAATGATGCCAAAATGATTGCGTCGGATCCCGCCGCGAAAAGGTTTCAGATTTGGAAAACCCGTCGTCGTAGTTCTATTCGCGAGAAAATCCGTCGATCGAATAAAATTTATAGCCGAAACTCAAAAAGTGAGTCCCGGGTTGAACACAGGGAGGCGAATGTTTGGTTTTGAAAGATACACATTTCGCTTTAATTTGTTTTTGTCATTTTTATCTTTTCTAATTTGTTTGGTATTTTTAATAAGGCAAGAGATTAGGTCGATGAAGTTTTATCTAGCTAATCTACTTGCACAATATGATAGAGAGAGAGAGAAACAGTCATATATTTCGAAACAAATGTTTGTTACAACTAGGAAAGCAGGAAATCTATACTACGAAAGCCATAAAGATAGAGATAGGTGAGAGCAATCCCCCTTGATGGTCGTTTGGAGGATGACTCACTCTGACGTCGCCTGGAGGAAGGTGGTGAGCAGCAAGATAAACGAGGATGGAGCCAGAGGATGGAGGGCGGGGCAGGATGGCATCGCGGCAAGGATCCACTTCCCGAAGAGAGGTGAGAAGACGGCCACGGGATGCTCCACGAATGGGGATGAGAGGCGGGAATAAATGTTTGTTTTCTACTCTAGAGGAGTAACTCTACTTAGGACAAGCTCTCTCTAGAGTCTTGGAGGTGGTGAGGAGAAGAAAGGAAGAGATGAAGAAGAATGGGAAGGGTAGGGGTCCTTTTATAGTGGAGGAAAGAATCACCTTTGTATATAGGACATTTAGTGACGGTCATAAACGTCGCTGAAGATCTGTCGCAAACGTTGCTGAAGATAGCCTTGCACCCATGCTGCCACTATGCTGGCATGCGCTGTGCATGCCTGTGTCGCGTGCCTCTATGCACTACGCACCCACGTGCGTTGCTGTGTATGCGGTGGAGTGTGTGCACATAGGTGCCCTGGATTGGCACGATCTAGGTCGTCAATCTTCTTTCCATTGTATGGGCTGCTATAGAGGTAGGATTGAGTCGATTTTCATGCCGTTAGGTTATGATCATCGACCCGAACCCATCCACGTGGTAGGATTTGTCGTTTGAAGCTCTGAATTATGTCACCTAGTCCCTTGGCTGTTGGTCTTCCTCGAACTGTATATGGTGCTATGGGACTCCGATCAAGGCAATTTCATAGGCATTGGACTCCGATTGTCGGCCTGATCAGATCCATGCGGTCAGATTGTCAATTCGAGGCTCCAATGTAAATCTCCTCTTTTGACCACAAAAAGGATGCAATTAACCTAAAATATACATAACTATTCTAAATGCAGAATGATGCATGCTATGCAATATTTATAATATGGAATGCAAATTAAGCCTAAGAACATTCATAAATAGGCATTTCAACCTAAATGGATGTGTCTACATCAATTTCCTTTCGAGGAAGAAATCATTGGAAAGATTTTTTGAATGCTTTCACATGTCTCAAATCTGGAAAAACCACCACCTGCCAATTTCTTTTCTCCTATCTTCCTTTCTTGGGTAGTAAAAAAATGCATGCGCTGAGGGCCCTATATGCCCTTCATCTCTCTCCCTCTCCCTTGTTTAAAACACCCATTCACCCACCAAACCCCTCGACTCCCTTTGTTCTTGTCCACAAAATAGGGGAATGCCACCACTTTCTCCCTTGGTCTTCCCTCTCATGTGCACTGTGACCACCCACCACTTTCCCCTCCTAGGAATGCACACCACTCTCTATGGCACGAGTCTGAGACCTCACGATCGCACCCGGTGTCAACCATACACTGACTGTCCTCTCACAGCAGGTCATGATCAACACCACCACCTTCACAAGTAGCTCCACTACCACATCCATGGCCTTCATCTCCTGCACCTCACACTGATGCCCACAATAAGGACAGGATCACAGTCCTACCCGCACCATCAACACCATGCTTCTACTACCATCGATGTTCTAGCCACCAGTAGCAACCTCAATCGCACTCAACCTTGATAGTGTTAGTTCAACCACTCATATATAATATTTTGATGATTTTACAAAATGAAGAAAATGAAATAAAAAATAAAGCGTAGCATATTGTTTTCTCTCTGTAATAATATATTTCCAGGATTTCAAAAAGCGTTCCAAGACGGGAGATTAAAAGCGTGAAGACGAGTAGCATAAGTATTAGGTCTTAGGCTTTTTCATGTAAACTTTCAAAGGTTGTAATTTTCATTTTATTTAAGTCTAGAAATATTGTAAAGAGCCCCCGAACAAAACCTATAAATAGCTAACTTAGGCTCTCTACACTTAGGATAAATTAGAAACAAAAACCCAACACTTATACTTTTATCAGACGTCCAGGACAATGGCCAGACATCTGATTTTCCACTTTAAGATGTCTGACAAATGTATCAGACGTCTAATTTCAAAGATTTCTGCCTTTATTTGTCTCCTCATAAACATCAGTCTAAGGACCTCACTTTCAGATGTCGATAACCCTGCACAGACATCTGATTCTTTACCCAGACGTCCTCATACTAACCGTTAGACTTCATCTAGGAAAAAATAATTTCCAGACGTCTTGACACACTTCCAGACGTCTGCCTTTGAACCGTTGGCCATGATTTTCTGTGCGTATCTCTTTACGGCTACATAATCTTTTGGCAGAAGAAGTAGGGAAGAGTATTTAGGTTTCCAGATGTCTAGTAATGTTCTCAGACGTCCATTACGACGTCTGATCCTCTAAACCTAGAACCTTGTTTGGATCTGATGACAACAGGAACGAATCCACCATTCATTAGTCGTCCAATGAAATAATCAGACGTCTTATGAGATAATATCAGATGTCCTTCTTTTGATCCAATAGAGTCAGTTGAGGGTGTCCTGCAATATTAGACGACTAGAGTTAAAATCAGACGTCCTGTAAGGCGTCTGATCCTATAATTAGACGTCTGATGTTGCTGTCAGACTCATCATTGCCCTGATTTTGTGTGGATTTCATCCTAAACTCTTGGGATTTGTCTGCAATGGCTAGAAAAGCTCTCCCAAGTGTTCTTGAAGGTTCCAACCTTGCCTATAAATAGACTACAACTCCTCTTAGGCAAGACACACCTCTTGAGATATAATTCCATTAGAAAAATCTCTTGCTCACTACTCTAAGCTCCATTTTTCCCTTGTGCTGTGCTAATACTCTGATCAAAGGGCAAATCTATACTCTCGGCTCACTCCGTTCTGCAAATCATCAGGGAGTTCTTTTAATGCTTAGTAGATAAGAACGCAACTAAATTATTGGGGTGCTCTATAGGTGTTATTTTACTTCTTAATTTCTGTACCTTGGGTATCCAGCCTGTCGGGTCCCCGTCTCTTCATTTTGAAGGGAGAAACCTCCGTTTAGGGATCGGAGGTGGGATTTGTAATTGAGGTACACTACCCTCGTTTAAGTAGTGTGGTTAGTGGATTGATCACCTTGTGATCAAAAATCCTAAGTCAAGAGATTGGCTTAGGTGGTGGTTTTCACCCATCTTGGGTTTCTACCTAAAAATAATTGAGTACATTGTGTGATTGAATCTTTTTGTATTACAATACTTTATAATTTTACTATTCACCCCCCTTCTAGTGCAATTTCATTTGGTATCAGAGCAGGTTTTCCGCCTACAGGAGTAACATCCGCGGAAAGATCACATGGAGGGGAAGGCCTTTTCCACAAGTAGATTGGAGGGGCAATCCACTACTCGACCACCACTCTTCGAAGGAACTAACTACACTTACTGGAAGTTGAGAATGAAGATGTGGCTTCAAGCCAACGATTTCTCTATTTGGGAGAAATGCGAATCCACATACATCATTCCCGAGAAACCAGAAACTAGTTACACAGTGGAGCAAATCCATCACCTTGGATTGAATGCCAAGGCAATGAACTTACTCTACTGCACTCTCAGCTCGGAGGAATTCAACCGCATCAGCCAATGCGAAACCGCCCACGAGATCTGGAGAACCTTGGAGGTAACTCACGAAGGTACATCTAAATTTAAATCCTCAAAGATAAACTTGTTATCGTAGGAATTCGAAGCTTTCTCTATGAAGGAGAATGAAAGACTTGGGGACATGTACACCCGATTCACGTTAATCGTGAATAACCTCAAGTCTTTAGGAAAGACATTTATAAAGGGGGAGCTTCAAGGGAAGCTCCTTCTCTCCCTTGGACCCGAGTGGGAGCAAAAGGTAACGGCAGTAGAAGAAGCCAACCAAGTAGAGGATCTAGACATGGAAAATCTACTTGGGAATCTCATGGCTTACGAATCAAAACTGGAGCAAAAGAAGAAATCAATCTCATCAGAGCCAAAGAAGAAGACCTTAGCCTTCAAAGCTACTTCGGATGATGAGGTAAGTACCGATGACGAAGAATTTGTTTTATTAGCTAAAAATTTTAAAAAGTTTCTCAGAAATAGAAGAAAGATCAAGGGAAGGAAAAGAGAGGAAGAACATCTAATTTTCTATAATTGCAAAAAGAGAGGTAACATAAGGAAAGATTGTCCCTTACTCAAAAGGGATGAGGAGAAGAAACCCAAGAAGCCTTCCGACTACAAGAAGATCTCCAAGCCGAAAGGATTCAAGAAGAAGGCATTTCAAGCAACTTGGGATGACTCCACCTCCGAAGAAGAAGAGGAGGAGGAAACAAATGAAGAAACGGCATGCTTGGGACTAGTGGCAACAAATGATGGTTCCGAGTCTGAATCTGAGGAACCTAAGGTAAACCCCTACTCTTTAGATTAATTACAAGATGCCTTTGATTCATTATATGTAGATCTTAAGAAAACAAAAACCCAAAGCAGGGATTTAAAAGAAGAAAACTTAGAAAATAAGAGATTAATCAATGATCTTGAAGAAAAGAATCTAATTCTTACAAAAGAAACCACTGCTTTAAATATGCAAATAAGAAATCTAATGATTGAGAAAGAGTCATTAACAAATAATTTGTATACAACAATGAGTGAACAAAAATTTTTAGATAGAGAAGAATTACTCGACAAAATCCATGTGCTTGAAAAATCAAACTCCTTTAAAAAGGATGAAAATGGCTTACTTAGAGTAGAAATTAGGGCATTAGAAGATAAACTAGATATAATGAAAATAGAGATAAATCATCTCAAAGAAAAGTCAAACCAACTTCTTGAGGACCTAGCTAAATTTACAAAGGGGAAAGATAACTTGGACAAACTCATTGCCCATCAAAAACCTTGCTCAAGTAAATTTGGATTAGGCTTTTATGAACCTAGTCAAAGTGAGCCGAAAAAGGACCCTCCTCTAAAGGAGACCACTAACAAATACGGATCCAGTTTACAACGGATACCGAAAAGACAACTCTCACTTTGTTTTGTAGGGTTGAAAGGACATCATAATGTCAAAAATTGGATATACAAAATGAAGGATGGACGACTCAAATTAGAAAGACCTATAGAAACACCAAGTCACCATCGAAGATCTTTTGTAGGAGGAAGAAGGTCTACAAGGAGGAAGACAAGGAGACCACCGCCACCAAGGAGGCCAATGGGAGATGGACTCTGGATGCTCCAAACATATGACGGGAGACAAGCGCCTATTTTTGGACCTCCAACCTACGGATGGAGGAACAGTTACATTTGGCAACAACCACAAGGGCCATATTATTGGCCTTGGTAAAATAGGTAACCCTCTCTCTCCTATCTCAAATGTTTCTCTAGTTAAAGGACTAAAACATAATCTTTTAAGTGTAAGTCAAATATGTGATAAGGGCTTTAAAGTAGTGTTTACGTCTAAAATGTTTGAAATTATGCATGCATTAACCAATGAAACCCTTCTTAAGGGAACTAGATTTAAAGACATTTATGTCGTAGAATTTGATAAAAATGGCACTTATGAATGTCTTATAGCAAAAGATGAGTTAAGTATATGGCATAAAAGACTAGGACATGTTCATATGAAGCTGGTTCAAAAATTAGCTAAACATGAACTAGTCCGAGGTCTTCCTAAAGGAAAATTTTTAAATGAGCCTATTTGTGATTCATGTAAATTAGGTAAGATTATAAAATCTAGTTTTAAAAGCAAAGAAGTTATATGCACATCAAGACCTTTAGAATTACTTCACCAAGATCTGTTTGGACCAACAAAATATGAGAGCCTCAGTGGATGCAAATATTGCCTTGTAATTGTAGATGATTTTTCGAGGTTTTCATGGGTCTCCTTCTTGAGATCCAAAGGAGTGTTTTCCGTCTTTTCTTATTTTTGTAGGAAAGTTCAAACTGAAAAAGGCTACCAAATCACTTGTATCCGTAGTGATCATGGGGGCGAGTTTGAAAATTCCTTGTTTAATGATTTTTGTCAAGAGCATGGTATTGCTCATGAGTTTTCTTTTCCTCGAACACCTCAACAAAATGGGGTGGTTGAGAGAAAGAACTGTACTCTTCAAGAGTGTGCTCGAACATTGCTCATAGACTCGGGGTTACCAAAGTACTTTTGGGCTGAGGCGGTTAACACAGCTTGTAACGTGTTAAATCGCACCTTAATTCGATCCGGATTGCGAAAAACTTGTTTTGAACTATACTATGGGAAAATACCCAAAATTAGTTATTTTAAAGTTTTTGGATGTTGATGTTTTGTCCTGAATACCCGCTCTAATTTAGACAAATTTGATGCCAAAGGTGAAGAAGCCATCTTTATTGGTTATTCCTCATGTAGTAAGGCATATCGGGTTTTTAACAAGACCACATTAATAGTGGAGGAAACCCTCCATGTCTCCTTCGATGAATCTCCTCATTCCTCCATTGACCGAGTCAATATGGATGATGAAGATGATTCTACTATTGATGTGTCTAACATTCCAAACTCCAATATCCATAATCTTCCAAAAGATTGGATATATCAAAGGGATCATCCCGAAAGTCAAGTCATTGGAAGTATTTCTGATGGCGTTAAAACCCGATCTCATTTTAGTTGCTCCTTTGGTCTCTCCGCTTTTGTATCTCAAGTTGAACCCAAGAGTGCCGAGGAAGCGTGCTCCAAAGAAACTTGGATGATGGCCATGCAGGAGGAACTCAACCAATTCCAAAGGAATGAAGTTTGGGATCTAGTACCTAAGCCTGAAGGGCAAACGGTAATTGGTACCAAATGGGTATTCCAGAACAAGTTGAATGAATCTGGTATGGTTATTCGAAACAAGGCTCAGTTGGTAGCACAAGGGTACAACTAAGAAGAAGGAATTGATTTTGATGAGACCTACGCTCCCGTAGCTCAACTCAAATCAATTCGCATGCTTCTTGCTTATGCCGCCTTATTTGGCTTTAAACTCTTTCAAATGGATGTTAAGAGCGCATTTCTTAACGGATTCATTAAGGAGGAAGTTTTTGTAAAACAACCTCCTGGTTTTGAGTCTCATGATAAGCCTCATTTTGTCTACAAATTAAACAAGGCACTATATGGTCTAAAGCAAGCTCCTAGAGCTTGGTATGAAAGGCTCAAAGAGTACTTGTTAAATGCAAAATTTTCTATAGGGGAAGCTGATTCCACATTATTCATTAAAAGAAAAGGAAAAGATATTTTATTAGTTCAAATATATGTAGATGATATTATATTTGGTGCTACTAATGAATCTATGTGTAGAAAGTTTTTAGAAATTATGCAGGAAGAATTCGAAATGAGTTTGATGGGTGAGCTCAAGTTTTTCTTGGGCTTGCAAATCACTCAGCTCGAAATTGGAACCTTTGTGTGTCAATAAAAATACACAAAGGAGATGCTGAAGAGATTTGATATGAACAAAAGTAAAGGGAAGAATACTCCTATGAGTGTCACAACTTCCTTAGACTTGGACGAATCAGGTACGCCCATAGATCAAAAGCTCTATCGTAGCATGATTGGATCTTTACTATATTTAACTTCCAGTAGACCTGATATTTTGTTTAGTACCTGCTTATGCGCTAGGTTTCAATCAAACCCTAAACAATCACACCTAAATGCTGTAAAACGAATATTTAGATATCTAGTTGACACATCTGATTATGGCTTATTCTACCATAGGAGTCCACAATTCAACTTAGTTACATATAGCAATGCGGACTACGCAGGTAGCCGCACCGACAGGAAGAGTACTAGTGGGACGTGCCAATTCTTGGGTGAATCACTAGTCTCTTGGTTCTCAAAGAAACAATCTAGTGTTGCTCTATCAACTATAGAAGTTGAATACATAGCCGCTGCACTAGCATGTTCCCAAGTGCTTTGGATGAAAAATACTTTGAAGGATTTTAACTTGATATTTAATAAGATAAAAATATTATGTGACAATACTAGTGCTATCAACCTCTCGAAAAACCCCGTACATCACTCTCGCACAAAACATATTGATGTTCGACATCACTTCTTGAGAGATAATGTACTTAAGGGAGAAATCGAAGTTGAATTTATTTGTACTGAACTGCAACTAGCAGATATTTTCACTAAACCTTTGAATTATGATCTCTTTAATTATATACGTAGGAAACTAGGCATATGTAAGCTAAGTGATATTTGAAGAATTTAGTGATTTAATGGAACTTCCTTTGTCATGAGTATAGATAGAACCTTGATTTCACTAAGTTAGAAGCATTCATTCTCAGTTCAAACATCCAAATGCACATTCTGTCTAATATCAGATGTCTGATTAAATCATCAGACGTCTTATACATTAAAATTCGTCGTCTAAACATCTGGGACAGACAACGATTTTATCTAACAAAACAGTCATATCAGACGTCTGGCATCCCTCACAGACGTCTGTGGCGTCGTCTAGATGTGTTGACAGATGTCTATCTCAGTGACAGAACATGTACTACCTGTCGGACGTCTAAATATGTGGTTAGACGTCGCCTAGGTCGTCTGACAGGAAAATCGGACGACCCTGTAACTTTAGGCGAAAATCCAGGAAGGTCTGTCTGCAGAAATTGGACGTCTAATATTAGATTTAGACATCTTCATTGTTGTCTGAGGCAGAAATCAGACGACAACCTGGAGAATAAATCATTTTCCAGGGAGGATGCCTGTAGAAATCAGACGTTGAATTATATAATTAGTCGTCTGATTTGTCGTCTGATGAATAAAACAGACGTCGCCATGTAAAGGGCTAAAATCCCTCAGGCAAATCCCGACGTCTGACATCATCCCCAGACGTCTGATCGAGGAAAAATCTGTGCATCGTGATTGTTCTCTGGATGGTTTGAAATGCAAATCTCCCCAACTTCAGGGGGAGACTTGCTCCGTGACCTTGGGATATAAGATCCCCTTCGCAAAGGTCCCACTCTCCTCTCCAAAATCCCTACCGCTCTCCCTCACACCCGACGGCCCACAGCAGCAGTTGGCGAAGTTCTGCTCGCCGCCAGACGATCGTCGTGCCTCTTCAACGACTGACGGAACTGCTGCTCCTCTGCGCGCGTCCTCCCTACCTCTCGACCGCGCATTTGGAGGCTTCCCTCCTCCCATGGGTATACCCTCTCAACTCCTAAGGCGTCTCCATGCTTTTTTTTACCCACGACCTTGCAGCATCTAGTAGCTTCTTGATTCACTTGACCTACTTGCACATTTCATATCATTATCAGGAATAGAACCCTAACCCTCAGTCAAGAAAACCCTGTTAGCCCTAGCTGCATCTTCCATGGCAAGGGTATTACCTCATGAGGTTCAAGCCGACATTTTAGTGGCTTGAATCCAAAGGTATATTGCCACAACTACATGGCAGGTTGTATTGCCTCAAGGCATATTGCCACACATTTTTTTAATGTTGATTGCATTGTTTGAATCTATGTTTTGGGTGAATGTTGTTTGGTTGGTTGAATGTTCTTGTATGGATGTTTCTTTTTTGCAGGTATTCTATCCTCAAAACACCACCCATTTTTTTCAAAAACCTAACCGCCCATTCCACCAAATATGCCTCCCCGTAGGAAGTAAGTTGAGGGATCTTCCACTTCCTCTTCCACTTATTTGGCAGATCAATTGCGGGGCGACATCGCTAGGCAACGATTTCGTCGTTTCGCGAATGCCAAAGTTAAATGCCCTCATTTTATTGTTTGGAATGATTTTGCCCATTTGAACCTTCGGGAACACTTCCAAACTCTCCATCTCATTCAATATTTTGATCGTCAATTCCACTCCAGCATTGGAACTCTTGGTGTGTTCCCTGATCTTTGCCGTCTCATTTATGCCAACATCATTGAGGACTACAGCAACGATGAACTTGAACTCCATACCCGCCTATTTGGTCGTGACATACACATCACATCCGAAACTATTTCCGACCTTCTAGCCATCCCCAATGAGGGAAATGATTTCAATGATATTTTGAGGCAATACGACCCAGAAATCATCAATCAAGAGTTAGTTCTCCTTGAAAAATATGTTGAAAACCTTGGCACCCTACTGTGCAAAAATCTCAAACCCCTTCCACGTCTACTCTCTCGCATTTTTGGGTGGGACCTCCTAAACAAATCGGGAGGTTTTGATTACATCTCGCGCCAACACAAGGCGCCCCTTTTTGCGGCCGTCCGTCATAATCCTTTCAATTATTGCCGCCTCATTGTTCGCGTCATGAATGAAGACCATGGGGCATCACTTCCGTTTGGGTCTATTCGATCCAAAATCTTTTCAACCCAGTGGATTTCCATAACTGACCAAGCAGTTGACAAGAAAATTGAGCCTTACAACTGGGCCACAGCCGCCAAGATGCATATACTTAGGGAGCATCTTGAGCCCGCCGATGAGCCCATGGAAGAAGAGCCCCTTCCACCCTTTCCAGACCTCCATCAACCACGGTCCCTTCAAATAGAAGCTCCTCGCTCAAGCTTTGATGAAGCATGGGATCCAGCCACAGATTCCCTCTCCTCCGGCATCTCCCTCCTGCTGCGTCGAACCGGCGAGATGTACACCTACATGGGAAGCATGTGCTGCGACATCGACGAACTTAGATCAGATGTTGAAAATTTGCAGATGGGACAAGGACCTGCTCGTCGCCGCCGCCGCCAAGATCAAGAGGAATAGTTTAGTGCTTCTATTTTTCTACCTTTTATTCCAAGTTTGTATTAAGGGGGCTTGACCCCGTACTTAATATTTTTGGGAACAAATAGCTAGTCCATTCTTAAATATTTCTATTCCTAATCAATTTTCCTTAATGCCTTGTCATCTTTTAAACATGCAATTTTATTCATGCACTCTACTTTGTATATATCACTCTTGTAGTTTGGATTTCAACTTCCTTTAACAACCCTTCATGATGATATTCAAAAAGGGGGAGAAGAATGTAGGTAAGAACTTAAGGAATAATATAAAAACTTCTTAAATAGATAAAGACTACCAAGTACAACCTTTAGGGGGAGGAAATAGGAACCTACAGCTATATTTTGAAAATCATCAAAAAGGGGGAGAGTGTTAGTTCAACCACTCATATATAATATTTTGATGATTTTACAAAATGAAGAAAATGAAATAAAAAATAAAGCGTTGCATATTGTTTTCTCTCTGTAATAATATATTTGCAGGATTTCAAAAAGCTTTCCAAGATGGGAGATTAAAAATGTGAAGACGAGTAGCATAAGTATTAGGTCTTAGGCTTTTTCATGTAAACTTTTAAAGGATGTAATTTTCATTTTATTTGAGTCTAGAAATATTGTAAAGAGTACCCCCGAACAAAACCTATAAATAGCTAACTTAGGCTCTCTACACTTAGGATAAATTAGAAACAAAAACCCAACACTTATACTTTTTTCAGACATCCAGGACAATGGTCAGATGTCTGATTTTCCACTTTAAGACGTTTGACAAATGTATCAGATGTTTAATTTCAAAGATTTCTGCCTTTATTTGTCTCCTCATAAACATCAGTCGAAGGACTTCACTTTCAGACGTCGATAACCTTGCACAGACATCTGATTCTTTACCCAGACGTCCTCATACTAACCATTAGACTTCATCTAAGCAAAAACAATTTCCAGACGTCTTGACACACTTCCAGACGTCTGCCTTTGAACCGTTGGCCATGATTTTCTGTGCGTATCTCTTTACGGCCACATAATCTTTTGGCAGAAGTAGGGAAGAGTATTTAGGTTTCCAGATGTCTGGTAATGTTCTCAGACGTCCATTATGACGTCTGATCCTCTAAACCTAGAACCCTGTTTGGATCTGATGACAACAGGAACGAATCCACCATTCATTGGACGTCCAATGAAATAATCAGACGTCTTATGAGATAATATCAGACGTCCTTCTTTTGATCCAATAGAGTCAGTTGTGGATGTCCTGCAATATTAGATGACCAGAGTTAAAATCAGACATCCTGTAAGACATCTAATCCTATAAATAGACGTCTGATGTTGCTGTCAGACTCATCATTGCCCTGATTTTGTGTGGATTTCATCCTAAACTCTTGGGATTTGTCTCCAACGGCTAGAAGAGCTCTCCCAAGTGTTCTTGAAGGTTCCAAACTTTCCTATAAATAGACTACAACTCCTCTTAGGCAAGACACACCTCTTGAGATACAATTCCATTAGAAAAATCTCTTTCTCACTACTTTAAGCTCCATTTTTCCCTTGTGCTGTGCTAATACTCTGATCAAAGGGCAAATCCATACTCCCGGCTCACTCCGTTCTGCAAATCATCTGGGAGTTCTTTTCATGCTTAGTAGATAAGAAAGCAACTAAATTATTGGGGTGCTCTATAGGTGTTATTTTACTTCTTAATTTCTGTACTTTGGGTATCCGGCCTATCGGGTCCCCGTCTCTTCATTTTGAAGGGAGGAACCTCCATTTAGGGATCGGAGGTGGGATTTGTAATTGAGGTACACTACCCTCGTTTAAGTAGTGTGGTTAATGGATTGATCACCTTGTGATCGAAAATCCTAAGTCAAGAGATTGGCTTAGGTGGTGGTTTTCACCCATCTTGGGTTTCCACCTAAAAATAATTGAGTACATTGTGTGATTGAATCTTTTTGTATTACAATACTCTATGATTTCACTATTCACCCCCCTCTAGTGCAATTTCAGACAGCAGTGCCAACTGTGAACTCCTGTGCTTCTTCCTGGATTTTCACTGCGAGCATCCTCTATTCTCATTCTGCCCTTGCTAACAATAGGGGTAGGACCACATCAATGACCATGCTACGACTTCGCCTTCAACACCGCGAGTAGCCACTACCGCAACAACCGTCTACTCTCCTTGACACCTTGACCATACTCCACCAATTGCATTCACCAACCTTCACTGCAATCGTGCACCATCATCATCGTGCCTCCATTCTTGCCACTGGTAGTGGGCTCGACAGTAACCACTGCCATGACCAAGACCATCGCAAGCTCCTCCCAAGCCACCGTGACTACAACCGTGTTCACAACTGCACTACCTCTACCCCAACAATCGTGTTCCTCCTCTTCCTCCAGCCACGTGGTTATAGCACATGGTTCATCCCTCTAGCTACCAAGACTCCTCAATATTCTTGTCACCGCACCGTGTCCATGACCTCACGTTTTTACTGCAATCCCGCATCCACTGTGATCTACTAAGTTTTCTTTACTATTCGAGTTCATATATTTTAGTTGCGAACACAAGTTTGATTGATATATTTTTACGAACCTATATGCATACTTGCCTTCCTCTAGAGATGACATTCTACCTTGATATTTAGTGATGCATGTGATGACTAGATTGACTAATTTAGTGCATTATTTATTTCATTGATTCGAGATTTGTCATGTGCATTAGATCTTACTTATGTATGTTTTATTTAATTTGAGATATGTTTGCGTTGATTGCATCTTTCATCTGAGCATATATGATTATTCTTTGATCTGGGAATTTTCCACCACACCTAGTATGACGACACATCATTATGATTAGTATTATCACTGTTATTAATACTATTACAAAAGTACAAATTTCCTTGACCAAATGGCATTGTTCCCGGGAAGGCAACAGACATAATAGGTTTATACGATTATATTTTTGATTCATTCTGAGGTTCCCTTTATCTTGACTTCTCTATATTTTTGTGAGAGGAAGTCAACGAGTCGAGACAACAGCTACAGTTGAGCCACGGCATCGACCTTGAGTGATTACCACGAGAGGACATGAAGAGGAGTCTTGGATCCCACGACCAAAGGGGATTCTCCTTCATCATTTACTTGATTAGTAGATTGGATCTTAGGTTTAGACTCTAGATTAATATAGCTAATTTCAATTTGTAGCTTTCTTTCCCTTGTTGCATTGGGGCTGATTTTCGAGGGTGTGTCCCCACCTTGTTTTAGGCTCTTAGTCAAGGGAAATTTTTCAGGAACCTGTTCCCACTTTCTTTAGCCATTAGGGTTATTTGTCAGTAGTGTGGATTATCACGTGGTAGACTTAGGATTATTTAGTATAGTTGGCTGCTTGATTGCTTTATATATTCAAAAAAAAAACTCTCGAGCTACCTACTGATAATAACTTAATTTATTACCCTAATTGGCTTAATCTAGGGTTAGCTCCTTAGTAAAATCATGCATGTAAAATGTGCATATTGCATTTAGAGCATGCATGCATGTCATATGCATTGTGTTTATTTTAAGCCTAATTATCTAATTCTAGTCTTTTGTGAATAATGCAAGTAATGGATGTAGAATGACTTGGAGCCATGCAGAATTAAAGAGGGATGGAAGATTGATGAGTGAGATTTTGTACATTATAAGATTTGAGTTGATAACCCATCATTGTATTGTGCAAAAATTTGCTACCAGATAAAATTTATAACTGAAGCTCCAAGTAAGCCTTGGGTCGAACACAGGGTGGCGAATGTTTGGTTTTGCTAATCCGCATTTGCTTTTATTCATTTTTGGTGTTTTTACCTTTTGTGATATTTTTGGTATTTTTATAAGGCAAGAGATCAGGTTGATAATATCTAGCTAATCTACTTGTAAAATAAGAGAGAGAGTATCAATATTATTTAACCAGAGTTTACCACAAATAATCAAGGAGGAAATTACAACTACACTAAAAACCGAATAAAAGATAGAGAGAAGTGAGAAGAATCTCCCTCGATGGCTGCTTGGAGGATGACTTGCTTTGATGGTGCCTGGATGAAGGTAGTGAGGAGTCAGAGGAAGGAGGATGGGGCAAGATGGTGTCACGGTGAGGATCTACTTTCTAATTGGGGTGAGAGGACAGCCATGGGATGCTCCACAAAGGGGGGTGAGAAGTGGGAAAATATTTTACTTTTCTACTCTAAGGAGGATCCCAGGCTTGGGACCAGCTCCTAGAGCTTTAGAGGAGGTGAGGGAGGAAGCAAGAGTGATCAAAAGGAATGGGAGGGGTGATGATCCTTTTATAGTGGAGGAGAGGAGGCAAACTAAGATCATGGGTCAACAAGGACATTTACAATCATCATTGTAGCTTTGCTGCAAACGTTGCTGAAGGCAGCTCACGAGCCCACTTGCAGCTACTTCACGCAGTCACCGTTAGATGCTTGATCAACGACCACGATTGCACGAGGATCGTACCCATCGGATTGCATTCTTAAGTGTGTGTGATCGCATGTTTTCGCTCGACCGCATCCGCGTTGTGCCATGCTGCCACATGGTCATTCAGTTGCCACTAGATCCAAATCGAGTGGCTCTATTTAGCTGCTCCCACCTATATTGAAGATTTGAGGCATGGGCGATTTGAACCAGTGTTCACATTTTGAGAGCGCGGCTAATGACCGGTGTGTTGTGGGCTCAACTTGGTCGAGATGATGAACTGGTGGAGCTGGCTTCTCCGCTGTTGGATCAAGATCAAATGGTTGAGAATAGATGAAGCAAATGAAGATGAGGTGCTGTGGCAAGCTTGGATGGTCTGGATGGTGCCACGTGGTGCCATTTGGATCGTCCAACTTCAGATGCTTTGTAGGTGGTGCCACGATGTCGGATCGGGTCAATTTTCACGCTGTTGGGCTGCGATCGTCGATCCAGATCCATTCTTGTGGTTGGATTTATTGTTTGAAGCTTTAAATTGTGTCACGTAACTCCTTGCCCGTTGATCTTCCTCAGACTGCATAATGTGCTACGGGACTCCGATCAAGGTGATTCAAGAGGCAGTGGACTCTGATTGTCATCCTGATCAAATCCCTATGGGTGGATTGTCAAGCCAATATCCTGGCCACAAAAGGACTCGAGTTAACCTATAATTTATACAAACTATTCTAAATATAAGATGATGCATGCTATGCCATATTTATAATATGGAATGCATCTATAATCTTAGGAACTTTCATAAATAGGCATTTTAACCTAAATGGATGTGTATACATCAAAGATAAAGCTACAAACCTAGGAGTTGGTTGAAGACCAAGACTTGATTAAGGAAGAAATGAAGATCCAATTAAAAAAGAAAGAGAGGGACTAGGATAACCTAACCCTACCCTTAGAAACATAGGATACCCTTATAGCAACTCGTACCCTTAGGTTAGCTCAAACTGAATAAGTGAACTCAAAAGCCAAAATCATGGATAACACCATACATGATCTTGACCCTTTATCCATAGAGTTGTCCTACTATCTAGGAACCTATCCAACCTATCCTAAAGCCAATCCCTAATCCCAAAACCTATTTAGATCCATGAGCTCGCTTAATTGACTTAGTATAAGTCAATTGGGTTCATGGAACTTATTTGGACCCAACCCACTATACTTAGAGTCAACCTAGCCTAATTAGGAACCTATTCTCACAACCTATGTCAACAAAACCTAGCCCTAACCCTACGCACATAAGACCCACGAAATTCCTAGCCTAATCCTTTTAAGTTGTTGTCAACTTAAGAAGATTTTATCCTTTAGTGGTTGGCCAAGAGATAAGATCTTATCTCTTGGCAAGATTTTATCCCTTGGTAGCCACCCACCTAAGTTGCCTATTTTCAGAGAACCCTCATCCTATCCTAGCCCTACAACTTAGATCCTAAGGTACCAATTCAACCAATCTTAGGCATCACTTTTGATTAAGTCTAAACCATCCATATTAGTGATCCTAGGCACTCTAGATCAACCGATAGGAAGCCACCTATTTTTCTATAAAAGAACCTAGCCTCTACCTATTGGAACATAACTTAGATACCTAGAGATAGAGGAATTAGTCTTAGTTTAGTTTAGACCACCATAGTGCACTCCCCCTCTCTCTTTGCAGTCTCTTTCTCCTGTCTTCTTCCTGATGCCCTAGATCTGAAGTGCTGCTACACTTCACGCAAGCATCCCACAAGTGGCTCCATCATCTCTACTACATTCTCTTCTTCTTTTACTCCTCCATAGTTTATTCTTCTATTTCATGTTATTTTCAAGCATTCAATTACATTAGATTTATGTGACATTCTCTTTATCAATAAAATGTTTATTCGATCTCATTAATGCTTGTCTATATATACATAGATACATATATAAATCTTTTCTTATAACGTCTTTCCGAAAAGCTTTCGCACAAAAATCACGTTTTGCATCCTTGCTAACAACTCGGTACTCAGCAAAAAATTTATAAATGCTATTTGTTTTGGCATGATTCACAACTATAATGATATAAAAATCTTTTTACACAAAAAGTGACGAATGGCTACTTAGAAGTTGCATACCCTTAAGTGCATGCATTTTAGGGGTAATTGAGCAACACATTAGATCTACTTTACCTACATTGCGTACATTACTTACATGGAGATTGCTGTAGTTAGGTATATTCTCTCATCTTTGCATCCAGCTCTTGTCCATGCATTGCACCTGGGGTAAATTTCAAGACCACTAAATTGATTGAAGCTATTAACTAAGTGGTCTCCTTCTAAGAAATTGGTACTGCTAATCAATTTGGGCCTTAAAAGAAAAGTCACACTTGATTTGATTAAAAGACTTGTGTGCAATTCATTTCAAAGCAAATTGATTTTCGGTGTGATGCATACAAGGACCACGTGAGCACTTTGTTAAGGGACACTAGAGCCTTCTTTCTATCTCATCCCCTTGCACCATAAAGAAAGTTAGCCAACGATCAACAAGTCTGTCTCATCACGCAAACCTGTGGAGTTCATGGTGAGCAATCTCGATTTGAGGCTAAATCTCTTTATAAGTAGGTCTTAAGGCACTAACGAAGGTCGACCTAGGACACGTAATTGATTGTTTAACTTATTTAGCCACCAAGAGATAACGTAACTGACTTCTTTTGTTCTCCAAAGAGCCTGTTAGGAATCTCAAATCACATTCACCCTCTTATACCACTAAAGTGGGAATAGACAGGCCTAAACTTGACTCTATTTAAAACTCTGAGGGGTAAGTTGGAGGTTGTTTTTCAAGACTTACTTTTCAAGTGGATTACAATTGCGTCACTTCTTACCCCCACCTTCGAACACCTTATTCTGGCTCCATGATCCATAGTTGTTCATCCTTTAATGGATATCTTGATGAACATTGGGATCCTTTCTACTCCTACTATTGGAGCATTGGTTTGGTCAATCCCCAATCCTGTGATTACAAGCAGAACCTAGGAGTGGGATACACCTTCTCTGATATGCCACACACCTTAGACACACCCAACCCACCCTCCCTGGCTAATTTTAATTCCAATGGTTGGATAGAAACTCCTAGGTATTATAACCTTGAGCTTGACTTTCCTCCTAAAAAGAATGTAGCCTCTCCACATTAAAGTTTGAAATGCAAAAACAACATATGGAAATGATGGAATCTTTAGGAGAGTCTTTGATGACAAGTCACCAATTAAAGGAAGAAATTAGTCACTTGATTTACTCCCTTGAGGTTGATTCTAACCCCTCCACGCTAGATGCATCTCCCTTGAGGGCATTAGGGACTCAATCATGGATATAGCTACCCTCTTGAAGATAATGTAGACCCCTCCATACTCAATAATCCTTCTTTGAGTGGTCCTTGCATTAACAGGGAGGGGGGCTACATGGATACACTGGAAATTGAAAGGAGTAGCAACTCAATGAATTATGGTGTAGAATGGTGGCAACCAGAAGAGGACCCCTTCTACTTTCCACTTGAGCTTTATTGCAGCCAATCAAAGGGGAAGATGGTCCCATTAGATGAACTCAACTTGAATGATAGTGTCTTTGTTACAATTGATGAAAAGGATCATAGTTAAATAGTCAACCCAGATCCCATTCTTGATTGTGAGGTGGAATCTACACCCCATCCCAAGGATTCTGAGCCTACATGTTAATCCTCTGAGGACCTCACACCTCATTTAGATTTCCTTAAGGATTATGATTATGAAGTTAATAAATCTCATGACTCTTGGGTGTCTGAGAGAATCATATTGGGAGTCAAGAATAAAAATGTTGACCCTTCACTTAGGGAACCAACACCCACCATATAACAATATGAGAATTTACATGTGCCCAACACAGGTGCCACAAATGAGTTTGATACTGAATTAGATGGCTTGGATCAATTTTGGTCTTAGGGACATGAAGATTTGATTTTTGAGGAGGATAAGGAAACACTTGAAGTACTTGATCCTGGCATTAATGATTTTCCTGAGTCTTAGGGGCAAGATGGAAGAAACATAGAAGAGGATGATGATGAGTTTGAGGGGCCCCAACTCAGAGTATGGAGTGACTCCATGGGGGGAATGTTTTGTTTGAGAAGTTACCCCTGAGGATCTTACTGACATAGCCAAATCCGGATTCCTACCTACTTTTAATTATGAGGATCATACTCTAAAAAATTAAGAAATGGAAGCAATTGATACTCTTGACGAGGGAATCTACACACCCCAAGCGTAGGATCATAGTATCGAACAAGAACACGGATATGTTGTTGTTGAGGAAAGTCCCATTGCTTCAAACCTACCTTCACATGTCAATGAAATGGGGCCCACCCATGATTCGTCCAATTTGGAAGGTGAACAGTTGGCCCCATTCCAGGATGAGCACTCCAATGATAGGAATGATGAAATTCAATTATTTAATTAGGCTGCTACTGCTAACATTCAGAAACTAGAATGGTTGTTGGGGATTCAAGCCCTTTTGACTCTCCTCACCACCCCACAACTTAGAGACTTAAACTTCATTGAAACCAGCTTCCTCAAGTCTCTGCTCACATTTCTACTTTAAGGGGGGATAACTTGACCGATACACCCTATAGTAGAGTGGCGGGTATTGATTGATGCTTGGTCATGTCAGTCCATCATCCTGCACTTTCTCTTCTATTTGAGGAACCTTTGCCTCCTTGCCCTACACTCCTGGAGGTCAATACTCATGTATCATGTGAGACCTCCAATGGAAGCCCAAGAATATCTCATTCTCACCTGTGTCTGGCGAGCATTTGGCATCACTCTCCATCACCAGCTTACCAACATCTTCGGATACCTATTCACAAGTCCCACTTTGTTACGTATCTTTTTTGGGTCTCCCTCTACTTCTGTTCTAGACCTTAATTTGCAAGAATTGCCCATCTGGCTCGTTGGGAGGAAGCCCAACTCTTCTTCAGGTACTATCTACCCTTTTGCATGTAATGAGAACATTGCACATTTTAGGCATAGGAAGGGTAATGGTAATACTTGAGTATATGAATTGCATACTTATGGAGTTCATGGATAGTTCCATCAACAAGAAAAAGAAAAAAGAAAAAGAGAGTGAGAGAAGAGAAAGAAAGATAGAGAGAGAAAAAGATTAAAATTATGCTAGTCTCAGCATTTGATTATGGAAGAGTTTACCTAAGTTTTGGGTTGAAATGAATAATGAATTATGACCTAAAGTACTAAACCTTCGGAGATAACTGAGATATATTGATTTTAGGCCTCTAGGGCCTTTTTCTTTTTTGAAAAAGTAAGGAATGCTATTGAGAACGATAGCAAATCGAAAACAATTTTATTAAAAAATCAATTATCAATATTTACAAAGTATCACTCCAAGCATTATTAAGAGACCCACATTCTCATACAATATTCCCTACATAGACTGAAGACCCCTAAACACCTTCTCATTTCTTGTCCTCCACACGCACTATAGGAGTGCTGCCATCTTCACATGTGATTTCCTTGCCAACAAAAGGTCACTCCACAGTCCTTCCCATGTGGGAAGGGGGTTCCCACAAATGGATCTTCATACTTGGTCTATTACCAAGCATGAGGAGAACATATGCCTTGCACTATCAGTAGGGAACTCACAAAGAGGGCTCTACTGGGGCAGAACTCCCATCCTTCTATGTCTCAGCTCCTCTATGATGAGCCCTTCCCTTCTACTCAGCCAAAGAAATATCTATACTTTTAGAGGGATATGTAATCTCCAAAATAGGGCACACTACCAATCAATGTCCTCTGTGTTATCATGGTCTTTGGAACCCAATAGATGCTTCTACGCCCAACTAGAAGTATATCTTCCATGTAGCCACTCAAATCTATTCGTTCCTCCCTTTGGCTCAAAGGCATCCAGATCGTTGATAAGCACATATAAATTCATCATAAAATGCTTATTTATAATAGTTCCTAGGCATACCATTGCATATCATGATATAAATATTGTATAAACACCCATTGCATTGCATCTAGGATAGTTGTATATTATGTACATTAATTACATCATTTTACCTAGCCAGGAGGTAGTGCGACATCTTTATGGGCCTCAGATGAAGAATCCGACTGTACGGATGGATTCAGAGCAACAATCATAGTCCGTTGACGCAGGAATCACCCAGATCTGAGCTCTATAGCACCCTCCGCAAGAAGAAGAAGATGGATGGCCTAGATGGCTCCATGTGGCGCCATCTAGGACACCCCACCTGAGCCAAGGAGCCTCCAAGCTCACCGCAAGATCAAATCTTAGCCGTTGGATCTCAATCCAATAGCTGAGCGGCCGCCTTCACTGCGCGGGTACAACTCTTCCTCGCATCACATGTACAGGCATGGCACAGCAGTGCAAGGAAATGTTCTTAAAGAGTGGGCGCGAGATCAAGCCACGATTCGTCATGCCCCGCTACAATGTCAAATGCAATAGCATCGCCCGATCGCAATTGAGCGATCGAGGTTCCCCACGTGTGATCCAACGCTACCCACCGACGCGAAGGCACACGCTAAATCACACGCATGCCATCTGAGGCGTGCATTTAAGTCGCCCACATGCAGTGCCAGCTGTCTGATCTGAATCTCACGAGGCGCGCGATCCAAATCAACACGCACGTGATCTGCGGGCGTGTCTCGATCGTGCATTGCAGCATCCAACAGCAGCCAGCACACGTGCCAGTGATTCAAAATTCAAATGCTGGCAGGCATGCGCTCTCTTCTCACAATCTCATCCGTCCGCGCCTGATCCAACGGTTGAAGATTGTCGCACCTTCAATAACTGCGAGCGTGAGCGTTGGGCACGGGCTTTACAATGATAGAAGGGCAGGCCTTTAGTGGTGCTTATAACTGTCACTAAATGGCCTGCGTAGTGTGTGCGCTAGCCTAAGTAATGAAGAGGCACGGATCTTCAGCGATAGCTCGAGCAGCCTTTAGTGACATTTATAGCTGTCACTGCATTCCTATGTGCAGGGACTCTCTCCTTCCTTCCACTATATAAACACCCCTACACCCCCCATTCCTCTTCATCTCTACCTACTCTACTCCCACCTACTCCCAAGATCTAGCAAGCCTACCAACACTCCATTAGAGCTTGTTCTTAAGCTCCCAAGGCTCCTATTAGTGTAGCAAACCTCTGCCTCACCAAATACTCATCCGTCTTCCCATCCCCATTTGTAGGTCACCTTCGAGCTGTCCTCCCACCTCCATTTCGGTAGCAAATCATCTCCATCTTCTTACCTCCATTCCGGAGCTGCGCCGAAGCTTTCCTCTACCCGACATCCTCCTGCATCTCACCTCCATCGTCTTGCTCCTCACCTCCTTCGTTCGAGCTTCTACCAAGCTCCGTCATCTCATCGAATAGCCGATTCAGGAGATTTCTTCTCACCCCCTATCTTTTTATGCTTTCATAGTTGATTGTAATAGACATTGAAGTGATATCTATACCATATTTGTTCCATTTCTATTTTGTGATTCATTGCTTGTCTTCTTCTTACAAAAATACAAAAAAAATAACAAAACCCTAAAATACCAAAAAGAAACAAATCGAAGAGCAGTTTTCACTTAAAGTAAATGTTGCCTCCTTGTGTTCGACCTGGGACTCCCTTGGAGTTTTGGTATAAATTTTATTTGACCATGCATTTTGCAACTACGATGATGGGTTACTCGTAACCCTGATTTCAAACTCGCAAAACACGTGCGATCATTTTGACGCTGTTGCCGGGGAAGCAACAGAATTTACCTTATTGTTTATTGCACTTCTTTACATTTACATTACACTAACCCCACTTGTCTTTGATCTACTGTCTTGCAGGAACCCTAGCATGGAGATCCAAGTGCACTAGATCGAAGTAATGTGCGGTTAGAGTACTCTGTAAGTGTCCCCCACATTTCCCCCCATTAGTTCATTTCGCCACACTCATAACCAAGACCTAATCTACTTAGGTGTTTGCATAAACCCTGGGATACAGTTGTTTGTATTGTTTGCCACCTTCATCCACCTCACCCCTCCATTTAAAGAAAAAAAAAGAGATACTTTGTGTGGGACGAATCAATATACACACTCTATACATTGACATTTGAGGCACATAATTGGACTTGATTTTCATATACTCAACCGGGCTTCCGAGCTGTGGACTCGGTACACGAATTCAACACATAAAAGAGTAGAAATCATATTAGGTTAATCACCTTTTTGTGTGACTTAATTAGTGGTGCATTTGACCTGATTGATTGAATTGTTTGGGCCACATCGCCTAATCTAAAAGAGGTTCATTTTCTAGCAGCCCCATAGAATTTAATAACTTGTTCAAGCTAGGCACTCCATATTTTTCTTGATTCCTAATGGAAAATACTTGAACACATGCTTTGAAAAACAAACTTGTTTTGCCTCATAAAACTTGGTTGAAAACACCTAATATTTGAATCCTAAAAGCTATTAAGCAAGATTCGAACCCTAAAACTCACCTCATCATTAATAATCTTGCTTGGAAACCTCTTGGTTGGGCACATTCACACATTCTCAAACAAATCATTAAGGGCACAACCCATTAAGGGCCCATCACATTCCAGAGCACCAATTTCCCAAGCCTAACTAAAATCAATTAGATGTTGGCCCTAAGGATTCATTTGCTCATCGGGATCCAGATTGAGATTATTCACGATTAACCTGCTTATACTAGTCAATCTGTTGTCTAGCTGGGGGAGTAGCGTCAAACGACCACGGCTGGGGGGTACACTAGGAACCGGAGGCGTAAGCCAAAGGAAGAACCTTCTCCCTAGTCCCTCCTTCTAACTGGTCAGATTGCCTAGACATAAGTAGAGTAAATCGTCCATAATCTTAGGACGGATTCTAAGAGTCAGTATACCTTAGGCTACCCCATCTAGGGACAGGCTTGTATTCTTGTGCTGTAGGGTTCCCTCTTTTCCCCATCCTTCCGACTTCCTTCCAGTGTATGCTTGGGAGGAGGTCATTAAACCCTAGATTGGAAGGACCTTTAGACCATTCTAGGAGGCGGAGGTTGAGCTATAGCCAAGCAAATCTCATGGCTGATCAACAACCACCTCCCCCACCCCTGAACCAACAGGAGCTGATTCAGAGGTAGTTGGAAGAATTGCAGCAGATGTTGCAATGGTTCCAATGTATGCATGGTTAGGGCGCTCGGCCCTTGAAGGATTTCTACGATCCTTCAAACTATAGGGAACGTCCCGACATCTTGATTCCCATCGGAGACATAGAAATCAAGCCCCAAGTCTTAAGTATGATTAAGCATTTCCATGGGCTTGGCTCGGAGGACCCATTCTAGCACCTGGAGAATCTGACCACTTTGGTTCAAACCACCAGGGAATGTGAACGAAGAGCAAATGATCATGAGGCTTTTCCCCCACTCTCTCATGGATAAGGTCGCACATTGGTATCGAACATAGGAAGGTCGATTGAAACTTGGGCTGCTCTTAAGTCTGCTTTCTTGAAGAAATTCTTCCCTATTGGAAGGACCAATGCCTTGCGACGGGCGATTACCACTTTCGCTCAACGGTCAAGGGAACCGTTTCGTGGTGCCTGGCAGCGATTCCAGGAACTTTTGAGGAAGTCCATACCATGAGGTGCCAAAATGGCAACTCGTGCAGATTTTCTATCACAGGTTGGTTGAGCAACTCCGTAATCACGTGGATGCCTCCTGTAGAGGCAATTTCCTCAACAGGGATGCAGATAGCGCATACGACTTGTTTGAGGAAATGAGCGAGAACTCAATTAATCACACCTCCATGGATGCATTCAACCGGTCCCAACAACCTAGGTCAACTGCTAATGAGATCCAGGATACTCATTCATTTGACATGGAATTAATTTGTAATAAACTAGAAAAATGGACTTGGTTGCTAAGAAAATGGAAGAATGGATGTCTGGGAATTTAGGAAACACTTCTATACCCACTCAATCCCAAAATTCGAGATTCCATTCCACAAGAGCTCCCATGGGGCAGGAATTCGTGAACCAACTCTATTCGGTTCAACCTGTGAGCCAGGATTTCTCGGAACCATATGGGTTCCAAACTGGGGCCTTTGATCCCAGTTTCTCTGATCCTTCCTTCTCTCCATCCTCATTTTATGAAGATGCATATGCAATGTAGGAGACTATTTGGTCCAACCCGTATTCCAACGCTTTTAACTCGGGATGGAGGAACCACTCTAACTTCTCCGGGAAAAATCAGGGGCAATAGACCCAATCTCAACCTAGCAACTATGCATCTCAAAAACCTATGGGTCAAGGTCAATTATACACCCAATTGCCCCCAAGATCGGTTAATCAACTATCTTGGAATGCCCAACAATCCACAGGGTAGACTGATTTAAACCAGAAGATGGTGGAAA
The DNA here is from genome assembly GCA_037157565.1 of Thalassia testudinum. NCBI lineage: Eukaryota > Viridiplantae > Streptophyta > Magnoliopsida > Alismatales > Hydrocharitaceae > Thalassia > Thalassia testudinum. Next base: position 24,499,841 of record JAZHRO010000078.1, read on the forward strand.
TGCAAGGGTCCATCCTTCAGCTTATGCAACAAATGAAGACATACTTGGATAACTTGCAATCCGGGTTAATTGCTAACACCCGACAACCCGGATCTCTACCATCTCAACCTGTACCCAACCCATGCAATGTGCAAAATTAGGGCAATAATGCCCAAGGGTATGAGAATCAAATGGACTTACACGCACATGCTCAGGTGGTTGAGTAGGGTCCCTCATCTTCTTATTCCTCTGGTACATGACTAACCAAGGACCTCCAATCTTCACTAGCCCACCTCAAGACCCAAACTCATATGCCTCTGCAAACTCTGTCACCTTGAGAAGTGGAAAGCAAACTCAGGACCCTAAATTGCCCTCTAAATGCCAAAACCCTAGGGCGCTTGAGAGAGAAGAGGAGGAGATTGAAAAAGACAATAAGGCCTAGGGACCATAAATTGAAAATTCCACCCATATCCCGTTCCCTGAGGCCCTATTGAAAACCAAGAAGAAGAAAACCCTAGACAGCAATGAGGAGCTTCTGGATTTATTCAAGAGCGTAGAGATCAATATTCCACTCCTCGATGCTATTAAGCACATCCTGGCTTACGATAAATTTTTGAAATAACTATGTACCCAAAAGCGTAAACCGAGAGAACCCACTCCGAGGAAGGTGATTCTCTCTAAGCTGGAAAGTTATGTGATCCTACATCACCTTCGTCAAAAGAAGAAAGATCCAGGTGCCCCCATGATCTCATGCATTATTGGGGAATACACTTTTGATAGGGCACTATTGGATCTAGGTGCATCCATCAACCTAATCCCGACTTCTCTTTATGAGAGGTTTGGGTTAGGTGAACTAAGACCAACCTCAGTAATGCTACAATTAGCGGACCGATCAGTCACCTTACCGAGAGGCATTATTGAGGATGTAATTGTCAAGGTCCAAGATTTCTATTTTCTTGTAGATTTCCTCATCCTTGACATGGATGTACCTAATGATTTAAGGAACATGGCCATCATTCTGGGACGTCCGTTCCAAACTACTTCCAAGGCCAACAAAAACTGTGAAAGTGGTAGTATGGAGATCGCCTTTGGGGATAAGAAATTTACTCTGGATATTTTTAAGGCAATAAGAGGAATTGAGGATTGTGGATTCATTGAGGAGCTTTAGGATCAGGATCTTGAGACTTGTATGATAATTAGTGCACTTGAGGACTCCACCAGCAAGAATCGAGGTTAATTAAGGTCCTTAAGAACAACAAAGAGGCAATCGGTTAGACCATCCATGACCTTAGGGGGCTCAAGACATCTTATTGTAATCATTGTATTTTCATGGTGGATGGATCCTGCCCTTCTCACCAAATGCAAAGGAGACTAAACCCGAATATGCAAGAAGTGTTCAAGAAGGAGATAATCAAGTGGCTCGATGCTAGGATTATTTACCCAATCTCGGATAGTCCATGGGTTAGCCCTGTTCAGATTATACCCAATAAGGTGGGGATAACTGTTATGACTAATGAGAAAGGGGAAACCTCTACCACTCGTTCAGCTTTTGCTTGGAGAGTTTGTATTGACTATAGGAAGCTGAACATAGCCACTAAAAAGGATCACTTTCACTTGCCATTCATCGATCAAATCCTCGAAAGGTTAGCTGGGCAAAAATATTTTTGCTTCCTGGATGGTTATTCGGGATATAACCAAGTCCCTATCCATCCCGAAGACTAGGAAAAGACAACTTTCACATGTCCCTATAGAACCTTTGCATTCCGTAGAATGCCATTCAGGCTTTGTAATGCGCCGGCAACTTTTCAAAGGTGCATGCTGGCCATCTTTCCTGACATGGTGGGAGATTGTCTTGAGGTGTTCATGGATGATTTCTCCATTTTTGGAGATTCTTTTGAGTCTTTCCTGGCTAACCTAGAATTGATCCTCGAGAGATGCATCAAAACACGATTGGCCCTTGGCTAGGAAAAGAGCCACTTTATGACTCAGGAAGGCATTGTCCTGGGCCATGTGGTCTCTAGTCAGGGTATTGAAGTTGACAGAGCTAAGGTGGATGCTATCTCTTGACTTCTTCCACACACATCTGTAAAAAAGATCCTCTCTTTCCTTGGGCATGTGGGTTTTTACAGAAGATTCATTAAGGATTTCACGAAGGTTGCTCGACCCTTAAGTAACCTTCTGGCCAAAAACACACCATTCGAGTTTGATGAATCATGCCGTAAGGCATTTCATTTTTTGAAAATGGCAGTCTCCTGTGCCCTGGTGCTGCAACCACCAGTCTGGATAGCCGCATTTGAGATTATGGCTGGCACATCTGATTATGCCGTCGGGGCAGTCTTGGGTCAAAAGATTGAGAAAAAGCCCTCTGTGATTTACTACACTAGCAAGACTCTGGACGAGGCCTAGAGGAACTACACCGTTACTGAAAAAGAATTGCTAGCTGTAGTTTTTGCTTTAGAAAAATTCAGGGCTTATCTGTTAGGTTCTCGTGTCATCATCTATACTGACCACTCAGCCTTGAAACATCTCTTGGCCAAAAAGGATGCCAAACCCCAGCTTATTTGCTGGATTCTGCTTCTTCAAGAGTTCGATCTTGAAATCAGGGATAAAGCTGGGGCACAAAATGTAGTGGCAAATCACCTCTCGAGAATTCTAATTGATTATCCTCATTCGGATATCCCGATCTTTGATACTTTTCCGGATGAGACGATCCTCATAGTCTCGGGTATTCGAACCCCCTGGTTTGCGGATATTGAAAATTATTTGGTCGTTGGTCAAATCCCCTAGTATTGGACCAAACAACAATGGGATAGACTTGTGTTTGAGGCCAAATATTATTTTTGGGACGATCCCGAGCTGTACCGCATTGGCGTAGACCAGATTATTCATCGATGCATCCCGGATATTGAGTTCCATAGCATACTCGAGTTCTGCCACACATCTGCTTGTGGTGGACACTTTTCCGGGAGAAAGACGGCCGCAAAAATTTTGCAATCTGGATTCTATTGGCCGTCATTATTTAAGGATGCCCAGGAATTCTCAAGGTCAGGCACCCAATAACAGGCACTTAAGAACATGACTAAGAGAGATATGATGCCCTTGAACCCAATTCTTTTTGTTGAAATTTTTGACATTTGGGGCATCGATTTTGTGGGACCTTCCCTCCTTCATTTGGACACCAGTATATTCTAGTCGCTATTGATTATGTGTCCAAGTGGATTGAGGCAATTCCCACCTGGACCAATGACCACAAGGTGGTCATCGATTTTGTGAAGAAAAATATCTTCAGTTGGTTCGGGGTTCCTACGGCAATTATCAGTGATGGTGGCACACATTTCACTCATACAAAGTTTCGGAATTTATTGGGGAAATACGGGGTGAATCATCAGATTTCCATGCCTTACTTCCCTCAGACGAACGGATAGGATGAGGTCTCCAATCAAGAGATCAAGAACATTTTGCAGAAAACCGTTAGGCCTGATAGGAACGATTGGACACAAAAGCTAGATGATGATCTTTGGGCCTACCGTACGACGTACAAAATGCTTATCAGTATGTCTCTGTTCCAGTTGATGTTTGGTAAGGCGTGTCACTTACTTGTAGAACTTGAACACCAGGCATTTTGGACCATCAAGAAATGTAATGTGGACATTGAGTTGGCTGGGAAAACTAGGAAACTCCAACTATCTTAGTTGGAGGACCTTCGAAATGATGCTTATGAAAATGGTAGAATCTACAAGGCAAGCACCAAAGCTCTCCATGACCAGATGATTTCACGTAAAAGCTTTTCGCTGAACCAGAAGGTATGGCTTTTCGATTCTCGATTGAAGCTTTTCCTTAGAAAACTCAGGTCTAAGTGGGATGGCCCATTCATTATTATGCGTATTTTCCCTAACGGGGCCGTTGAAATGTTTAACCCAAAGATGGGTAATATTTTCAAGGTCATCGAACAGCATCTCAAACCCTTGTTGACCATGTGCTCCCTAAACCCGTCTCGGACAAGGTTGCTCTTACCATGCCTTAACCATTGTTGTAAACACATTTATTGAGTGTAAAATGCCTATTAACGTATGTTCCTAGGCTTAGATTTGCATTTCATGTTATAAATATTGCATAGAATGCATCACTCTGCATTTAGAGTAGTATATAATTTAGGTTAATTGTATCCTTTTTGTGGTTAGGAGAGAATACTATTTATTTTGTAGCCTTGGATTGACAATCTGACCATACGGATCTGATCAAGATGACGATTGGAGTCCAACGCCTCTGAAATCGCCTCGATCGGAGTCCCACAGCACCATATGCAGTGCAAGGAAGATCAACGGCCAAGGGACTAGGAGACATAATTCGGAGCTTCAAATGACAAATCCGACCGCACGGATGGATTCGGGTCGACGATCGCAGCCAAACGACGTGAAAATCGACTCAATCCGACCTCTGTAGCAGCCCCTACAACAAAAAGAAGATAGACAACCCAGATTGAACCACGTGGCGTAGCCTAGGCCTCCCAGCGCACGCACGAGCCACCGCACGCGCGTAGCAGCGCAAGTGCACACATGCACACAACGTAAGTAGCAGCGCACACAGGTAGCAGCTACAACGCAGCATGCGTGCGCGCCAATGCGCACACCAACAGGCCGCCGTGCGATCAACGCGCGTGATGGGCGACAGCGCAGCATGGGCGTGTGCGTTGTTGGTGCCAACTTTTAGTGACAGCTGGGCAGACCTATAGTGACGCTTACTGCCATCGCTACTTCATTGCAAGGCAGTAAAGCCAGCTAAGGGTGTGAGCTATCTATAGCAACATTTCCAGTGATGGTCTGGAGGTCGCTAAAGGTCCTTTACCCATTTTTAGCCTCTTCTCCTCCACTATAAAAGGACCTACACCCCCTTCCTTCCAAGCCATCTCTACCTACTCTACTCCCACCTATTCCCAAGCTCTAGCAACCCTACTAATGCTCTGTTAGAGCTTATTCTCAAGCTCCCAAGGTGCCTATTATTATAGCAAACCTCTACCCCACCAAAATACTCCTCCATCTTCCCATCCCCATTCATAAGTTGACTTGGAGCCATCCTCCCACCTCCATTCCAGTAGCAGATCATCTTCGTCTTCTCACCTCCATTCCGGAGCCACGCAGAAGCTTTCCTCAACCTGACATCCTTTTGCATCTCACCTCTGTCATCCCACTCCTCACCTCCTTCATCCGAGCTTCCACCAGGCACCATCGTCTCACTGAACAACCAATTTGGGAGATTTCCTCTCACCCCCCTCTCTTTTTATGCTTTCATAGTTGATTATAATAGACATTGAAGTGATATCTATACCATTTTCGTTCCATCTCTATCTTTTGATTCCTTGTCTTTTATTTCAAAAGCACAACAAAATAACAAGACCCTAAAAGTCCAAAAAGAAACAAATTGAAGCGTGATTTTCAATTAAAGTAAATGTCGCCTCCCTATGTTCGACTTGGGACACCCTTGGAGTTTTGGTATAAATTTTATCTGAGCGATGTGTTTTGCAACTACGACGTCAGGTTACTTTTAACCCTGATTTCTAACACGCAAAACACGCGCGACCATTTTGGCGTCATTGCCAGGGAGGCAACGGAATTTATTTTATTGTTTATTGTGCTTCTTTGCATTTACATAACACTAACCCCACTTATCTTTGATATATTGTCTTGCAGGGACCCTAGCATGGAGATCCAAGTGCGGTAGACTAGAGTAAAGTGCAAGTAGAGTGTTCTGTAAGTGTCCCCCACGTCACCCCCACCTTAGTTTTCATTCCATAACCTAATAACTCATACCCAAATCAACTTAGGTGCTTTTTATAAACCCTAGGGTAGATTTTGTTGTTTGTTTGCCACCTCCACTCACCTCACCATCCACATAAATAAAAAAAAAAGTGTTATCTGATTGTGGGATTTTCTGAAAGCTACACACATAACACCCACAATTTCTTATCATAAGGCATACAATCACTTTGATTTTACCACTTAACCGTGATCTAACCTATCGACCTGGTACACTTCAACTCAATACACATAAGTGAGCAGAAATCTGAATAGGTTAAACATTCTTGTGTGCCTTAACTAAGTGGTGCAACAAGCCAATTGATTGAGCTGTTTGGGCCGCACCACTCAATCTAAAACTGATTCATCAAGTAGCTTGCCACTTAGAGTTGATTCTTAAGGATGAACCAGGCACTCCACATTATTTTTGATTTTTAAAGGAACATATCATCACCCGTGCTTTCAAAACATAGAGTGTTCTACTATACCTTGATTGAACCAACCTAAGAATTAAACCCTAAAAGCTACTAAACAAGGCTAAATCCAAAAAGGCACATCATCAAATAACCTTGTTTGAGAACCCTGGTTGTGCAAGCACACACATTTTAACTGATCATTAAGGGCAGAACCCATTTTAATGGCCCATCACATTCTAGAAGCATTATTGTCCCAAGCCTAACTAAAATTGAGGAGACGTTGGCCTTAAGGACTAGCTCCCTCTACGGGATGCAGACTGAGATTATTCAAGATTAACCTACTTCTACTAGTCAATCTGATGTCTAGTTAGGGGAGTAGCGTCAAACGACCGTGGTTGGGAGGTACACTAAGAACCGGAGGTGCAAGCAAAAGGAAGAACCTTCTCCCCAGTCCCTCCTAACTGGTTGGATTGCCTGGACATAAGTAGAGTAAATCATCCATAATCTTAGGATGGATTTTGAGAGTCAGTAGACCTTTAGGCTACCCAACCTAAGGATGGGCTTGTATTTTTGTATTGCAGGGCTCCTTTCTCTTATGATTTCCCTCCTTACTTCACCATGTACCCTTCCACATCTTACACACATTTCCAATCCTATCCTCCTACCACCACTTATGCCCAAGATGATTACTATCCCGACTTAACTTGTAATTACCCATCCACCAATCGGGATAACTTTGATTAGAGATACGAATCCGGACCTCAGTGTCCAAGGCCTAACCTTGGACAACAAGACTATGATTACTATCCTTCTTAGAGCTACAATGATTATAGATCTCCATTCTTTAATGACCAAACCAACCTGATCTATAATTAGGAAGGATACCATGATTATAACACCTACCCTCCCCAGTATGCCACTAAATATAGGTCATCACCATCCTTTGAACAACCTAGAATGACCTACTTTCATGGAGGGAACGGAGAACCTCGACATCTTAACTCCCTTAGATTTAACCCAAACCCACCCAAAGCTAAATCGAACGAGTTGGTTCAGGTGAACCAGATCCAGGATAGGGTGTTGGCTAATTTGAGGAACACTATACAATCTTTAGAAGCTCAGGCAACACCATGCACTGAAACACTGGAGCCTATGATCAAAATGATTGATGAACTTAATAGTTCTTTATTGGATTTGCTCCAAAGTGTTAGGGATAGGGACCTGGCTGAGTTTCTTCTTTGGAAATTGTCGAGGTTGAGGATGAAATTTGTGGTTGCCTTAGTCAAATCTTGGGATGATTCTCAAGATGAGCCCCCTTCAGGAGAGCTAATGTCTAAACCCGCTCAGGCGCCTGTCCGGGGGGATACATATTCTGAGACTGCAGATGACTAGGTTGGGCTAGAGAAACCCAATGATGATAAACCGATTGATTCCCCCGAGATCCTTGATCAAGGGAGCGAGGAAAAATATGTCCCCACGGACCATGAAATGACATATGATTTTGAGACATATATAAGTGAGGATCATGGATTCTTTGACTCTGTAGGTCAAGAATCTTGTGGTGAAGTCTCACTTGAACTTATGGAAGAGGATTTTAGTGAGACAAGTGGGCTTGAGGAATCTGACGAACTGGTTGATAGCCCAATTATTGAAGATTTGGATTTGGTTGGGGTTATCTTGGAGGATTCGAATACTCATTTACTAAAAGATTCAATCAATAGCCCCATTCCTCAACCACACCCTAAATGGATTGATTTTGATTTGGAAATCATTGTACCCAAGTCAATCTTGAGTTAGGCACGATTTTTGGACTTGGGAGAATCTTATGTGGTGAATGATATCTTAGAGGTCCCGGAACCTGAGCACTTGATGTTGGAGGATAGGAATGTTGAAATGAAAATTTGGGAGGTTAATTTTGAGGGAAAAACAAGTTTGGATATAAGGGTACCTATTGACTTGAAAGCACCTATCTTCTATACGGACCCTTATGATATCTTTCACGTGTGACCCAAGCCTGGAATAACTGATTATTTTTCTAAGTTAGATTTTAAGTGGACAACCGCACCTATTGAACCATTTTTACCTGTTGTCTAACACTTTGGTCTTGGGTTGCACGCCACTAAACCGCAAGCCTGACCCCGCAAACACAACAACCTTCTATTCTGGGTGAGTTTCATCCAGAACCTGAGAACCACTCAACCCTGGGGCATGGATCTACACCATAATCTGGTCCACATCTGTGGACATCTTCTGCAAATGGGTTTCTGGATCAACCTTTTGATTTTGATTCTGACCCGCACTTATGAATTCTCAATTTCTTCTTTATATATATGTTATGCCTAGCTGAAGGCATTAAACTTAGCACGTGTGTATACACTCTTCTCTCTACGGAGCTGATCGGATTTTCATGATAGTCAAGTGATATTTTATTTACTCCACCCTTTTCATGTCTTTATTTTTAGAATAGGACATTGCATCATTTAGGCATGGGGGGGTGGATAATTAATTCTTGAAATCATTATGTTAGCTCCGTAGAATTTCTTCTAGTTCATTATAAAATAAAAAAAATATATATTTGAAAAAATGAAGAAAAAAAGAAAGAAATTAGGAAAAGAGAACTTAAGCATTTGGAAGCTATTAACTTTAGGAAATGATACGAGAGGACCTAAACACTTAGACTCTTCAGGCCTTCAGGCTTAATTAGCCCAGGTGACGACTAGAATGTGGACTTAGTCTCGAGTCTTCGCCAATTCAAATTCATTTTTAATTTGGCTAATAAATTGGGGTGATAAGTATGCGACTTATCAACCCACCCTCTAATTTGGGAGGATTTTAAGGCAAGCATCTACACACTATTGATGTATACACATTTACACTACTTAAGATGTCTATTTATGCATGTTCTTAAGCATAGGATTGCATTTCATGATATAAATATTGCATAACATGCATCATCTTGCATTTAGAGTAGTTTGAATAAAATGGAGGTTAATTATCTCCTTTTATGTGCTTGGACAGGGCAAACATTTTATCGGGGCCTCGGATCAAAGATCCAACCATATGGATGTCATCAGGGAAACGATTGGAGTTCAACGACTCCAAGATCGCCCTAATCAGACATCCGTAGCATCAGATAGTGACTGGGGAACCGTAGAAGATCAAGGGCCAAGATGGTGTAAATTCACACTTCAGATGAAAAATCCGACCGTACGGATGAATTCGGATCGACGATGGTAGCCCAACGACACAAAAATCGAGTCAATCCGACATCCGTGGCACCATCTACAACTTCCAGAAGATGGACGGCCAAGATGGCGCCACGTAGTGCCATCTCAGCCGCCCAAATGGCTGCTTGCATTCTATGAAGACCGTGCACCCGCCCCCTCTCCGCCGTTGGATCTCAATCCAACGTCTGTGGACGTGGCTCTTTAAAGTCATCCGCGCGACCTTTTGGGCAAGGCAGCGCAGCGGTCCAGCGCCTTATCGCGAGGCGCTGGCGTGCGTTCGAGCCCCGCCAAGCAATTTCTGAGGCGAGCGGGTGTGCCTTCATCAACCGTCAGATCGCAATCCAACGACCGCGTGTGCCCAATAGTGTTCACGCGCTATTGCATGCGCGGCGTCACACGCGATCGCACGCACCAGGCGGGCGCAGCAGCGGGCGGAGATGCGTCTTAAGCCGTCCGATCTCACGATCGGATGACTGAGAATCAATGAACGTGCGATGGCGTTGAGGAAGCGGGCAGCTGAGGAGGTGCGCGTGGGCGTGGGAGCTACGCCCACGTTGGGGCTTTAGTGATGGATTTATCCGTCACTAAAGACCCCTCATTTATTATTTTAAAGTTGTAATGTCCATTTTGCCCCCACTCCTTGAACTATAAAAGGAGACCCCCTCCATACGAAATTCTCATCCCTTCCTTCTCTTCTCTACCCCTCCAAAGCTCAAGAGAAGCTTGTCCCACACCCGGAATGCTTCTCGCGAGATAAAGTCCAAATTTTCGTCCCCCTTTACGATGACGGCGTGCTGCTTCGTTTCCGTTCTTCTGCTTCATCCTGCTTTGTTCCCCTTCGTCCAGGCGTCATCCCGTCCGGCTTGTCCTCCAAGCAACCGTCGAGGAGGATTTCTCTCTCCCTATTCTTTTTACTGCTTTCTAGTATAGATTTACTGCTTTCTGGTGTAGTTTTGCTCGTCCTCCAAGCAATCATCGAGGAGGACATTTCTCCCTCCATTCTTTTAATGCTTTCTAGAGTAAATTTATCGCTTTATAGAGTAATTGTTTTATGCTTTGTAGTTGTAAGAGTGAAATGAACAATCTCCTTAATGATAAATTCTTTGTTTATTCTACATCTCATTTTGATTTCTCTGTGTAATATTCTCTTTCTCTCTTACTCTCTCTCTCTCTCTTCTATTTATTGTAAATAATTAGATAGTTTTAAATTGAATTATTCCGTGACAAATAAAAAGGAACACGTAGTTTTTAAATCAAACGTCCACCTCCCTGTGTTCGACCCGGAATTTTAATTTTGATATAAATTTTATTTGTTGAACACGAATTCTTCGCTTTCAAGCTACAACGACAGGTTTTCCAAAATCGAACACGTTAGCATAGCGATTCATAACGTTCAACATTTTGACGCCGTTGCTGGGGAGGCAACGATCTTTGATTTCTCTTCGCGTTTTGTAACTTACAAATCATTTGCCTCACTTTTCTCCTTTCTTATTGTAATTGCAGGTACTCTTTTGAGACGAGCAAAAGCGGTAGATTGGAGTAAAGTGCTGTGGAAGGTTTTGTAAGTTATCCCCCATACTTTCCCCCTCCATAGATTTCATTCACCACATTGAATCCAAATTCCAATTAACCTAGGTGTTTGCATAAATCCTAGGAATAGTTTGGTTGTTTGGATTCTCACTCACATTCATTCCACCTTCATTTATATATATAAAAAGAAAGATAATTTTGTGGGGCAATTTTCAACAAACACACAACGTATACCCACATTCAAAGGCACTTAACCGAATTGATTTGTTTCTACTCAACTGGGTTCTGATCTGTGGAACTGGTACACACAAAGCAACACATAAAAGAGTAGAAATCATTCTAGGTTAACCATCTTTGTGTGCCTAACTTAGTGGTGCATTTGTGGCCAGTTGTTTGAGTTGTTTGAGCCGCACCACTTCAATTAAAATCAACTCATCAAGTAGCTACCAATTAGGTTCAACTCTTACGGATTTACCAGGCACTCCAGATTCTTTTCAAACTTTAAAGGAAAACATCTTCACCTGTGCTTGTAAAACTTCGTGTGCCAACAAAACTTGATTGAAAACACCTAAAGTTGAATCCTAAAAGCTACTAAGCAAGATTTGAACCTTAAAATGCACCACATCAAAAATAATCTTGCTTGAAAATCATTGGTTGTGCACACACACACAAATCAATCAATCATAAGGGCATAACCCATTTAAAGGGCCCATCACATTCCAAAGCACATTCAAACCTAGCCCTAAATAAAACAGAGTAGACATTGGCCTTAAGGATTGGACTCGCTCTTCAGAATCCAGAACGAGATTATTTTCGATTAGTCTATTTCTACTGTTCAATCTGATGTCTAGCTAGGGGAGCAAAGTCAAACGATCGCGGCTGGGGGGTACACTAGGAACAGGAGGCGCAAGCCGAAGGAAGAACCTTCTCCCCAGTCCCTCCTTCTAACTGGTTGGATTGAACAGACAGAAGTAGATCAAATCGTTCCTTTATCTCAAGACGGGTTTTGGGAGTCTGTAGGTCTATAGGCTAACCCATTTAATGACAAGTTTGATTGTTTGTATTGCAGGACACCTTTCTTCCTCCCATGTCTCATGAATCCTTCCACATATTTCACGCATTCCCGCTCTTTCCCTCTTGTTGTGAATTATCCTCAACATGACGATTATCCCAACTCATATTATAATCAACCATTAGTTAGTTGGGATAATTCGGATTGGGGATACAGTTCCAGACCTCCGTGTTTAGGGTCAAACCCTGAACACTTTGATTCTAATTTCTATCCTTCTCAGAGCTACATCGATTATAGATCGTCTTCCTTTCATGCACAACCTAATACGATCTATAATCAAGAAGGATACACCAATCCTTACCCATCCTCTGATTTCACTGCCTTTAGGTCATTACCATCTTTTCAACAATCTAAAATGACCTATTATCAGGAAGGGTATAACGAATCTCAATTCGTTAATTTCCCTGTATTGAGCCCAAACCCGCCCAACCCTGAACCAACTCATTTCGTTCAGGTTAACCAGGTTCAAGATAAGGTTCTGGCTAACTTGAGGAATATCATTCAATCTTTAGAAGTTCAGCCAATATCTTGCATTGAGAGATTAGAGCCCCTGATTGAAATGATTGATGATTTGAATAAATCTTTGTTGGATTGGCTCCAGGACTTTAAGGATAAGAACCCGGGTGATTTTCTACTTGGGAAATTAGCAAAATTGAGGATGAGATTCGTAGTTGCTTTGATTCAATCTTGGAATGATTCCCAGGATGAACCCTCTTCAGGAAAGCCAATGACAGAACCTGCTAAGGCACCTGTTGGGGGGGACACATGTTACGAGGCTGACCAGATTGAATTAAAGCAACCAATTAAGGAAGATCTGATTTATTCACCTGAGATCCCTGAGCTAGGTAACGAGGAAACATATGTCTCCTTGGAACAGAAAGTGACAACTGATTTTGGGACATACATTGATACGAATCCTGATGGTGAAGATTCAAGTTGAGAAGTCTCACGCGAGTTTTCTGAACACGATTTCTGTGAGACGATTGTGCCTGAGGAATCTAATAGATTATTTGATAGCCCAATAATTGAGGAAACTAATCTTAGGGCACAAATTACGGATCTAGAATCGCATTTTCTGGAGGAATCAATTCAATGCCCTGATCATCAATTACACCCCATTGAGCTTATCGATAATTCTATTTCTGAGATAATTAGACCCAAGTCAATTTTGATTCTACCACATCATTTAGACTTGGAGATTTCAGATGGGGTGATTAACATGCAAGAGGTCTCGGAATTTAACATTCGAAATGAGGAAGATAGGAGCTTGGAAGTTCTGATTTGGGAAGTTAATTTTGGAGGAAATGGAAGATTGAGTTGAAGGGTTCCTTTTAAGCTGAAACCATCAAATCAGAACCCTTACGACATTTGTTTCGAGGATGTCAAACTCAAGAAAACTTTCAACGATTATCCTTTTGAGCTTCAATTCTCTGTAACCCGACTTTTTGGTCTTGGGTTGCATCCTCATAAATCGCAGCCCTGACCCCGCTTGCATTCTGATTTCAGGTTTTGGATAATTTTTATCCAGAACCTAAGATATTCTCGATTATGGGGTGTGGGTCTGCACCACAATCTGGTCCACATCTGTGGACCTCTGCTGACAGGTCAGAGGATTCTTCTGTTCATTTTGATTCTGACCTGCACTTGTGATTTGTTCATTTCTTTTCTTTGTATAGTGTGCCTAGCTGAAGGCACTAAATTCAGCATATATACAGTTTTTCTTAGTTTTCATCTCGGAGCGAACCTGACATTCACGCAATTCAGGTTCTTTCTATGCTTTTCCACTCTATTTTATGTCTTTTTAATACAATGAGGACATTGCATTAAATAGGCATGGGGGGGTGGATATTTATCTCTGAATTCATTCGTCAGCTCCGTAGATTTGTTTTATTTTCTTTTATATATAAAAAAGAATCGAAATTAGGAGAGAGAATTTAGGTTTAAGAAAATTTTCAATCTTTGGAAATACTACATTATGATTTGAACACAAAGACCCTTCAGGTCATTGGACTTAATCAGCCCGTGTATCCACTAAAATGTGGATTTGTCGTTCGAGTCCTCGCCATCTTAATTCTTTCATAATTGGAGTAAATAAGTTTGGGTGATAAGTACACGACTTATCAACCTGCCCTCTGATTTGAGGGAATTTTGAGTCTTAAGCATCTACACACTTTCTTTGCACTGACTTGTTATTCGGTGATTTTAACGGAAATTGGGTAGCTAATGAACCTTCTAGGGTGATATGGCTGGCAAGTTATCGTGGGTAACAACCCATAGGTAGGTTGTCCAGAGCCTAGTCACTAGACCTCTCCCTTTTTCCTGCCCTTAGATAAATCTTAGACCAGGGAAGCCACCTACTTAAAAAAAAAAAAAAAATCAAAAAGAAAAGGAGAAAGGAACAAAAAGAAATAAGCCACACTTCGCCGCACGACTATGGCTGGCAAGTTGTCGGTGGTAACAGCTCATCAACCGGTTGTCCAGAACCTAGCTCAGTAAATGCACTAAAAATTTCCAAAACACTTAGGAAGAAGCGGAGAAGTAGAATAAACCGGGGAGATATACACTGGATTCACCCTTGCGTTGACCTCGTAAAAAAATAAAAGTAGGGAGAAAGCTACGGTTGTAAAGATACACATTTAGGCAGAAGTCTTTTTGAGGTCACCTAGAGGCGTAGAATCTGAAATCCATTTTAATTACCGATCAACAAGTCTATCACAATCACAATAAGATGCTTAAAAGTTAGGGTTCTCAACAAATCTTGGGTGAGTTGAATGGCCGTAGAAAGCCACTCTTAAACCCTAAAATTTGAAAATTCAAAAACAAAATTAGAAAAGAGTAAAAAGAAAAAGAAATTTTTCTTTGAATAAGGCGAGGGCTTGAGGCGGTCTGCATTTTGGCTGATACTCGGACATTGTTGTGTCTTTGAAAGTTCAGTTCCTAAGTAGACAATTTCTTAATGATTGAAAATAACTCAGGTCCAAATAATCCAACCTAATTCTTTTATAAATAGCATATAGTTTTTGCTAGGGACTAGCAAAAGATAGGCATGGGGGTATGATGTAAACACATTTACAGTACTTAAGATGTCTATTTATGCATGTTCTTAAGCATAGGATTGCATTTCATGATATAAATATTGCATAACATGCATCATCTTGCATTTAGAGTAGTTTGAATAAAATGGAGGTTAATTATCTCCTTTTATGTTCTTGGACAGGGCAAACATTTTATCAGGGCCTCGGATCAAAGATCCAACCGTATGGATGTGATCAGGGCGACGATTGGAGTTCAACGACTCCAAGATTGCCCTAATCTGACATCCGTAGCATCAGATAGTGATTGGGGAACCCTAGAAGATAAAGGGCCAGGATAATGTAAATCTGCACTTCAGATGAAAAATCCAACCGCACAGATGAATTCGGATCGACGATCGCAGCCCAACGACACAAAAATCTAGTCAATTTGACATCCGTGGCACCATCTACAACTTCCAGAAGATGGATGGCCAGGATGGTGCCACGTGGCACCATCCCAACCGCTTTCATTCTATGAAGACCGCGCACCCACCCCCTCACCGCTGTTGGATCTCGATCCAAAGGCTGTGGATGCAGCTTTTTAAAGTCATCCGCGCGACCTTTTGGGCGAGGTAGCGCAGCAGTCCAGTGCCTTATCACGAGGCGCTGGCGCGCGTTCGAGCCCCGCCAAGCGATTTCTGAGGCGAGCGGGCGCACCTTCATCAACCGTCAGATCACAATCCAACGACCGCGTGCGCCCGATAGTGTTCATGCGCTATTGCATGCGCGGCGTCACGTGCGATCGCACGTGCCAGGCGGGCGCAGCAGCGGGTGGAGATGCATCTTAAGCCATCCGATCTCGCGATCGGACGACTGAGAATCAATGAACGTGCGATGGCATTGAGGAAGCGAGCAGCTGAGGAGGCACGCGTGGGCGTGGGAGCTACGCCCACGTTTGGGCTTTAGTGACGAATTTATCCGTCATAAAAGACCCCTCATTTATTATTTTAAAGTTGTAATGTCCATTTTGCCCCCACTCATTGCAACTATAAAAGGAGACCCCCTCCATACGAAATTCTCATCCCTTCCTTCTCTTCTCTACCCCTCCAAAGCTCAAGAGAAGCTTGTCCCACACCCGGGATGCTTCTCATGAGATAAAGTCCAAATTTTCGTCCCCCTTTACGATGACGGCGTGCTGCTTCGTTTCCGTTCTTCTGCTTCGTCCTGCTTCGTTCCCCTTCGTCCAGGCGTCGTCCCATCCAGCTCGTCCTCCAAGCAACCGTCGAGGAGGATTTCTCTCTCCCTATTATTTTTACTGCTTTCTAGTATAGATTTACTGCTTTCTAGTGTAGTTTTGCTCGTCCTCCAAGCAATCGTCGAGGAGGACATTTCTCCCTCCATTCTTTTAATGCTTTCTAGAGTAAATTTATCACTTTCTAGAGTAATTATTTTATGCTTTGTAGTTGTAAGAGTGAAATGAACAATCTCCTTAATGATAAATTCCTTGTTTATTTTACATCTCATTTTGATTTCTCTGTGTAATATTCTCTTTCTCTCTTACTCTCTCTCTCTTCTATTTATTGTAAATAATTAGATAGTTTTAAATTGAATTATTCCATGATAAATAAAAAGGAACGCGTAGTTTTTAAATCAAACGTCTGCCTCCCTGTGTTCGACCCGGAATTTTAATTTCGGTATAAATTTTATTTGTTGAACACGAATTCTTCGCTTTCAAGCTACAACAACAGGTTTTCCAAAATCGAACATGTTAGCGTAGCGATTCGTAACGTTCAACATTTTGGTGCCGTTGCTGGGGATTCAACAACTATTCACACTGACTCACTTTCCGGTGGTTTTTACGGAAATTGGGTAGCTAATGGACTAACTTAGGTGGTATGGTTGGCAAGTTGTCGGTGGTAACAGCTCATCGGCCGATTGCCCAGAGCCCAGCCACAAGACCATTTTCTTTGTACTGCCTTTAGGTAAATCTTAGATCAAGGAAGCCACCTACTTAGAAAAAGAAAGAGAAGAAAAAGAAACACCTAAAGATAGAAAAAGGAGAAAAGAGAGAAAATAATAAAGCCACACTTCACCGCACGAGTATGGCTGGCAAGTGATCATGGGTAATAGCCTACTAGCTGGTTGTCCAGAGCCCAGCTCATAAAAATGCACAATAATTCCCAAAACATTTAAGGAAGAAGTGGGGAAGTAGAATAAACCGGGGAGATATACACTGGGTTTGCCCTTGTGTTGACCCCATAAAAAAGTAGGGAGAAAGCTATCTATCGAAAAGATAAACCTCTAGGCAAGGTCACCTAGGGTCATAAAAACTCGAAGTCTGTTTTAACGGCCGCCTAGTGAGTCTTTCACTATTTTCACAAGATGCTTAGCATTTACAGTCCTTTTTGAGTCTTGGGCAGGTCGGGTAGCCGTAAAGAGTTATCCTGGAACTCCTAAACTCCAAAAGTACAAAAAAAATCAGAAAAGAAGAAAAAAAAATGTATCTTCCCTTCTCAAATAAGGCGAGAACTTGGGCGATCTGCATTCTAGCAGACACCTGGGTACTGTTGAGTCTTCGTAGTTTAGGACCTTAGTTGAAATTTTCTATTGTTAATAAATGACTAAGGCCTAAGCGATCTAATCCTAATTCCATTTTTATACATAGCATATAGTTTAATTTTGCTAAATACTAGCAAAAGATAGGCATGGGGGTATGATGTAAACACATTTATTGAGGGTAAAATGCCTATTCATGCATGTTCCTAGGCTTACATTTGCATTTCATGTTATAAATATTGCATAGCATGCATCATTTTGCATTTAGAGCAGTTGTACATAATTTAGGTTAATTGCATCCTTTTTGTGGTTAGGAGAGAAGAATATTTATTTCAGAGCCTCGTATTAATGATCCGACCATACGGGTCTGATCAAGACAACGATCGGAGTCCAAAGCCTTTGAAATCACCTCGAGTAAAGTCCCATAGCACCATATGCAGTCCGAGGAAGATCAATGGCCAAGGGACTAAGAGACATAATTTGAAGCTTCAAATGACAAATCCGACTGTGTGGATGGATTTGGGTCAACTATCCAGCCTAACGGCACAAAAATTGACTCAATCTGACTTCTGTAGCAACCCCTACAATAAGAAGAAGATGGACAGCTCAGACTGTGCCATGTGGCACAGCCCAGGCCACCCAACGCATGCACGCGCCACTGCACATACGTAGTAGTGCAGGTGCATGCACGCGCATGCAAGCGTGCATGAGCACAGCGCAAGCAGCAGCGCATGCTAGTGCACACACCAGCAAGTCGCCATGCGATCAACGCGGGTGCACGCACGCGCATGCAAGCAGCAGCTCATGCTAGCGCGCACATTAGCAGGCTGCCACGCGATCAGCGCGCGTGATGGGCGACAGAGCAGCGTGGGCGTGTACGTGGTTTGTGCCAGCTTTCAGTGACTGCTGGACAAACCTGTAGTGACGCTTACAACTGTAACTACTTCATTACAGGCCAGTAAAGGTAGCTATGGGCGTGAGTGGATGTGAGTTGTCTACAGTAATGTTTGCAGGGATGATCTGGAGGTTGCTAAAGGTCCTTTACCCATTTTTAGCCTCTTCTCCTCCACTATAAAAGGACCTACACACCCTCCCTTCCAAGCCATCTCTACCTACTTTACTCCCACCTACTCCCAAGCTCTAGCAAGCCTACCAATGCTCTGTTAGAGCTTATTCTCAAGCTCCTAAGGTGCCTATTAGTATAGCGAACCTCTGCCC
This sequence comes from Thalassia testudinum, assembly GCA_037157565.1. Taxonomy (NCBI): domain Eukaryota; kingdom Viridiplantae; phylum Streptophyta; class Magnoliopsida; order Alismatales; family Hydrocharitaceae; genus Thalassia; species Thalassia testudinum. The sequence goes on from JAZHRO010000078.1 coordinate 24,518,645, forward strand.
CACCAAATACTCCTCCATCTTCCTATCTCCATTCATAAGTTGCCTTGGAGCCATCCTCCTAACTCCATTCAGGTAGCAGATCATCTCTGTCTTCTTACCTCCATTCTGGAGCCATGCAAAAGCTTTCCTCAACCTGACATCCTCCGGCATCTCACCTGCATTATCCTGCTCCTCACCTCCTTCGTCCGGGTTTCTGCCAGCCACCGTCGTCTTGCCGAACAGCCGATTCTAGAGATTTCCTCTCACCCCCTCTCTTTTTATGCTTTCATAGTTGATTGAAATAGACATTGAAGTGATATCTATACCATTTTCGTTCCATCTCTATCTGGTGATTGAGTGTCTTTTATTTCAAAAACACAAAAAATAACAAAACCCTAAAACTCTAAAAAGAAACAAATAGAAGCGTGGTTTTTAATTAAAGTAAACGTCGCCTCCCTATGTTCGACCCGAGACTCCCTTGGAGTTTCGGTATAAATTTTATCTGATCGATGTGTTTTGCAACTATGACAATGGGTTACTTGTAACTCCGATTTCTAACATGCGAAACACACGTGACCAATCATCGGGGGTCGATCATCGCCCAACTAAAGGCACTAAACTCAGCTTATGTGAAGATTGTTCCAAGCTGACCAGAGTCTCATGGAAACTAGGTGCTATTCTTCCACTTCCACTCTCCTGCATGCTTTCATTTTGAACAATGAGGACATTGAAATAGATAAGCATGGGGGGGTGGAAATATCTTATAATCGTTTTGTCAGCTATAACAGTAATTTCCTGCTTTCTTTTATTCCATTTAAAAAAATAATAATAATAAAAATAAAAAAAATTTAGAATTAGGAGATGAGAACTAAGGCATTAGGAGTTGCAAACTTTAGGAATTGATACTTTAAGACCTAAACACTTAGACTATTTAGGTCTTCGGGCTTAATTAGCCCGGGTGTCCACTCAAATGTGGACTTAGTCTCGAGTCCTCGCCAATTCAAATTCATTTCTAATTTGGCTAATAAATTGGGATGATAAGCATGCGACTTATCAACTCACCCTCTGATTTAGGGGGACTTTAAGCCTAAACATCTACACACATTTTTTGCACTGGCTCACTTTTCGGTAGTTTCTTCAGAAATTAGGTAGCTAATGAACTATCTATGGTGGTATGGATGGCAAGTTGTCGGTGGTAACAGTTCATCGGCCGGTTATCTAGAGCCTAGTCACAAGACCATTTTCATTTTACTGCCTTTAGGTAAATCTTAGATCAAGAAGCCACCTACTTAAAGAAAAATAAATAAATAAAAAGAAAAAGTAGAGAAAGGAGAAAAAAATAAAAAATAAACAAAACCACACTTCACCGCATGAGTATGGCTGGCAAGTTGTCGGTGGTAACAACTCATCTACCGGTTGTCCAAAACCCAGCTCAAAAAAAAATGCACAATAATTCCCAAAACACTTAGGGAAGAAGTGGGGAAGTAGAATAAACTGGGGAGATATACACTAGGTTCGCCCTTGTGTTAACCCCATAAATAAAAGTAGGGAGAAAGCTATTGATCAAAAAGATAAACCTCTAGGCAAGGTCACCTAGGGTCGTAGAAACCCGAAGTCTGTTTCAACGGTCGTCTAGTGAGTCTTTCACTATTTTCACAAGATGCTGAGCACTTAGAGTCCTTTTAGAGTCATGGGTGGGTCGGGTAGCCGTAAAAAGTTATCCCAGAACACTCAAACTCCAAACTTACAAAAAAAAAATCAGAAAAGAAGAAAAATAAAAAAATGTATCATCCCTTTTCAAATAAGGCGAGGGCTTGGACGGTCTACATTCTGGCAGGCACCCGGGCATTGTTGAGTTTTTGTTATTAGGTCTTGGGGTTGAGATTTTCTAAAGCAATCAACGAATTTTGCCAAAATACTCAAATCCTACTTCTACTTTCATACATAGCATTTAGGTTCATTTTTGCTGGGGACTAGCAAAAAGTAAGCATGGGGGTATAATAAGCACATATAAATTCATCATAAAATGCTTATTTATAATAATTCTTAGGCATAGCATTGCATATCATGATATAAATATTGCATAAACATCCATTGCATTGCATCTTGGATAGTTGTATATTATGTACATTAATTCCATCATTTTACAAGGCTAGGAGGCAGTGCAACATCTTTATGGGCCTTAGATGAAGAATCCGACCATACGGATGGATTTAGAGCAACGATCGCAGTCCACCAGTGTGAGAATCGCCCAGATCTAAGCTCTATAACACCCTCCGTAAGAAGAAGAAGATGGATGACCCAGATGGCTCCACGTGGTGCCATCCAAGCCACCCCACCTGAGCCGAGAAGCCTCCAAGCCCGCCGCAAGATCAAATCCCAACCGTTAGATCTCAATCCAACGGTTGAGTGGCCACCTTCATCGTGTGGGCACAACTCTTCCTTGCATCACATCCGCAATTGTGGTGCAACAATGAGGGGAAGCATTCTTAAAGAGCCGACGAGAGATTGAGCCACGATTTGTCGTGCCCCGCTACAGTGTCAAACGCAATAGCATCGCTCGAACGTAATTGAGTAGTCGAGGTTCCCCACGAGTGATGTAACGTCGCCCACTGACATGAAGGCGCACGCCAGATCACACACATTCCATCTGAGGCATGCATTTAAGTCGCCCGCGTGTAGCGCCAGCCATCCGATCTCCTCAATCGTGTGAGGTGCGCGATTCAAATCAACCCACGTGTGATCTACGGGTGCGTCTCGACCGTGAGATGCAGCATCCAACGACAATCAGTGCGTGCACCAGCGATTCAAAATTCAAATGCTGGCAAGCGCACACTCTCCTCTCGTAATCTCAGCCGTCCATGCCTGATCCAATGGTTGAAGATTGCCTTGCCTATAACAGCTGCGAGCATGAGCATTGGGCACGGGCTTTACAATGACAGAAGGGTGGGCCCTTAGTAATGCTTATAGCTATCACTAAATGGCCTACACAGTAAGTGCGCTAGCCCAAGCAATGAAGAGGTGTGGATCTTCAGCAATAGCTTGAGTGGCCTTTAGTGACGTTTATAGTTCTCACTGAATGCCTGTGCGTGGGACTCTCTCCTTCCTTCCACTATAAACACCCCTACACCCCCATTCCTCTTCATCTCTACCTACTCTACTCCCACCTACTCCCATGCTCTAGCAAGCCTACCAACGCTCCATTAGAGCTTGTTCTCAAGCTCCCAAGGCTCCTATTAGTGTAGCAAACCTTTGCCTCACCAAATACTCATCCCTCTTCCCATCCCCATTCGTAGGTTGCCTTGGAGCTGTCCTCCCACCTCCATTCCGGTAGCAGATCATCTCTATCATCTCACCTCCATTTTGGAGTTGCAATGAAGCTTTCTTCTACTCGACGTCCTCTTGCATCTCACCTTTATCGTCTCGCTCCTCACTTCCTTCATCTGAGCTTCTGCCAAGCACCGTCGTCTCACCGAACAGCCGATTCGGGAGATTTCCTCTCACCCCCTCTCTTTTTATGCTTTCATAGTTGATTCTAATAGACATTGAAGTGATATCTATACCATATTTTTTCCATCTCTATTTTGTGTTTCATTGCTTGCCTTCTTCTTACAAAAATACAAAAAAAAATAACAAAACCCTAAAATAGCAAAAAGAAACATATCGAAGCACAGTTTTCACTTAAAGTAAATGTTGCCTGCCTGTGTTTGACCCGGGACTCCCTTGGAGTTTCGGTATAAATTTTATTTGACCACACGTTTTGCAACTACGATGATGGGTTACTCGTAACCCTGATTTCAAACTCGCAAAACACGTGCGATTAATTGTGAGCATTCTGTCAACTTCGTCATGCGACCTTACACCCTCCCTCAGATTGCTGCTTGTAATTTTCCACTGATTTTGTTCAGCATCCTAGTTATCCACCATTGAAATGGCATTGTTAGGGGCAGCATTATAGGCACGTGGGTACCTCTCTTTTAGCGTGCTTTGCTAGGACCAATTTTTAGTCCAAAACGCAAACTGAGCTTGATCCCCCAGGACCAGCTGGAAGTGTATCTACTTGTCTTGCAAAGCCTTTACTACTGAACTCCAAAAGGGTGATGGTCTGTGTGGGTTTGATCTAGTCCTCACAACATGTGAACTCCCATATGATTCCTTGATCAAATTTGACCATAATTTGTTATCCTCTCCAAATAACTTTATTGCCTATTTTAAAAACAAAGAGTCGTTAAATTCTTTCAGAGAATGTATCCCCATGCCTCCTTGTTTCTTAGGTCTACACAGCCTCTACCAATTCATAGGTTGAAGGAAATTACCTTCAGCCTTGGCCCCCTTCCAGAAGAAATAATTTCGCATCACATCTAATCTTTTCCACACAAATTTTGGTGCTCTAAACATTGAGAAGAAAAAAATCAGAATAGAGGTAATAAAAGAGTTAAGGAGAATCAATCTCCCACCTTTTGAGAGGAAGCAGCTACTCCAGTTCTCAAGTTTGGCAGCTATCTTTTCAAACAAAGCACACTAATCACTTTTTTTTAACTTGGAATCTGTCAATGGTAGCCCTAGGTACTTCACTGGCAGAGATGTAATTTGTGTATGCAAGATTGAAGATATTGCGTCACTCTCCTAACTAGCCATGCCAATACATATCAAAGATGACTTGCCAGCATTCAACTTCAGGCCTGAAATTTCCCCGAACATGGAAACCATAATATAAAGAACCTCTGCCTCCCTTTTGCTATTCTCCACGAAGAAGACTGTATCGTCAGCGTATTGGAGAACTGGCGCCAAGGGTTGAGAACTCGACATCGAATATCTTCTCACCAGACCCACAGTAGATAGCTTACATGCAAATCTTGCTAATGTGTCCAAGGCCAGGTTAAAGACCAAAGGGGCTAGAAGGCACCCTTGTTGAACCTTACACTGTAGCTGAATCCACGTACTACATGACCTCCCATTAATCAGCAGAGAGAACAATGCAGTTGTTATGCACCTCTTCATCCATTGTATCCAAGTAGATGGGTATCCCCTCTGTTTAAAAATTTCCCATAAGTAGGACTAGGATACCAAATCATAGGCCCTACTAAAGTCCACCTTCCACATATAAACCTTACACCTCCTTCTACGCCACCCCATGACCATCTCCGGTGCCATAATGGACTCCTGTATTGATCTATTAGGGAGGAATGTGGACTGCACCGAGCTAATCATGTCCTTCAAGACCCCATTCAGTCGATTTGCCAGCACCTTGCCAACTATATGGAATTAGATAGCCTAATAGGTCTAAACTCCATTAAGCTCTCTACCCCAGGCTTCTTTGGTAATAGTAAGAGATACGACCTGTTGATTCTTTCAAATCCAGAATTACTGCATTGGAACTCACTTATGACATCCATAACATCATTCTTTACAGTCAACCAAAATTTCTTATAAAAAAAACCTAGAACCCATCTGGACCTAGCGATCCTTCTACATTCAGAGCCGACATGGCCTCCACCACCTCACGTTCTAAAATGGGTGCAATCAATTGTTCACCCTCTGCTATCCTCACTTTAGGAAGATCAGATTTGCCATTGTCTACTATCCTCTACTAGAAGTCTGGTTGACTCCCTAAAAAGTATGATTGCTTCCTTCTTGATGTCATTTGTGGATATTAGCAGTTGGTCCCTAGACCTCAGGGAAGAGATGAAATTAAATCTTTGTCTAGAGCTAGTAGCCAAATGGAAATACTTAGTGTTTGCATCCTCCTCTTTCAACCATAGCTGGCATGACTTCTCCCTTTAGTCTACTTCTCTCTTCAAATCCTCCTCCACAACCACAACCTGCCATTGCATACGCTGCCCTCTCTCTTCCTCTGTCATTAGCCCTAAGTTCTCCTTGAGATCTAGGCCCTTCACCATCTCTAAAGCCTTAGTACATTGCAATTCCCTTAGTAAATCAGAGGCACATCTATACTCCTTCAAGATGCCTCTCAACTCCCTTAACTTAGTTGCCAGCTTGAAAGTTGCAAAGCCCTCCACCTATTTTGACGTCTACCATCTTGAAATCATGTCCTTGCAGCTAGCCTCCCTTAGCCACAACTTCCTAAACTTGAAGTAAGTACCACAGGAGGCACCTTCTCCACTATCCCATAACAACGGGGTATGGTCTGAAAATGGCCACTCTAAACCAACCATAGAGGATAACTAGAATCTCTCCAGTAGATCTGCACTTCCAAAGAACTTATCCAACTTGGACATCAGTCCATTACCATTCCTCTATGTATATTTAGCTCTAGTTGAGGGATACTCATTCGGCCCCAATTCTGACACTGCCATTTGGAATCCAAGCACTGCTTGGTCCAACCTTCTACTAGCTCAATCATCCTCTAATAATGTTTAATTAAAATCTACCCCCACAAGCCATGGCTTCCCTGTCATTCTTCCTGCCACCTGAGAAAGCTCCTCCCATTTAGGAATCCGTAAGGTTGGCTGCACATGGGTCATAAACACACGTAACAAAGAACTCATGTTCACCACAAACCTATCTAAAGTTGCACGTAATTTGGTATCACTCCATCCACAGAGCTACAAGTTGTAGATGAGAGCATTTCCACCAAACAACTAGCTCTCCAGATCTGCCAACGCAGCAATGGACTATACATTTGCCGAACCAGCCTACAATAGCGACAACCACACTGAGACAACCCCTTCTTCGATGTGCATCTCCTGTAAGAGAGTGCAATCCATTTCCCACTCATGCATGTAGTGAGCCAAAGGAGCCCTCCGGACACCTTCGCATAGCCCACACACGTTCAAAGTGAGGATCTTCATCCCATCACTTGGTCAACCCCCACCTTCGTTGTTGCAACTCGCTCCACAATCAGAGCAGCCACAATAGTTTTCTCATCAGTCACCTTTCCTCCTCCCACTGTTTGTCCCCTTAATTTATAAGGAGATGTAGCCACCTTCCCGTTTGATATGAACCCCATCTGAATTTTAAATCCCCCAGTGCATGGGTTGAGAATGAATCTACAATCCTTCCTTCTTGCAATTCACATTCAACCTACCCCTACTCACCTTCCTTTGCTACCATAGCTTCTTATCCCCCCCATCATTAATTTCAGCACCATCCTGACCACATAGCTCTACTTCCTCCATCTCCAACCCCAAACTCTCAGAAACATGGTGTTCCTTTCTCTTTTTTGCTTCCAGATGACCCTCATGGACGGACTTGTCTACACTATCCACAAATTCTTTCCTTTGACAACCTCTGCAAATGACCTCCCTCACCTTCCTTCATAACCTCCACTTCGTAAAAGATGATCTTCATTCACAATAGCCATGAGGTTCCCCCACATTGGAGGATGATCTCTGCTATCGACCTCCCTTGATGCACTTTAACCTCCATAGCCAACGATCTCCCATCCCCTTCTTGCAACCTATTGAGTTCGCAAAATTGTGGATTTAAAAGCATCATACTATAGCATGAAATATGACTAAAAGAAAAAATTAATAATGAGATGGTGAGATGTCTTGGTCGATCTCAGGGAGGTGTGATTACGAAGTTGATTTTTGATTTCTCTTTTCTAATCGCTTCAAATTGGATGCCGATTTCAAGTCTGTGAATGTAAGATTCGCCAGTTGCATTATTAATCCTTAAAACATGTGTGTGAGTCAAATAAATGATAAAGGTGAATGTGTGAGTGCTCGTTTGCACGATCCTTACTTCACAATGGCTATTAATGGAGAATGCGTACATCCCTAAATCGTTTATATCATTTGGAACCGACATCTTTTTATTGCAATAAAATGGAAATATGAAGCAGGCAACTTTATTTTATTTCCTTAAAATCTTGATGTCATTACAATGGCTATACAAGAATGCTTGTACATTGAAAAATGGAAATCTACGCTAATAGAAAAGATATGCACTCATGGATCTTGGAAAGATTATGCATGCATTCTTAGAGAGAGTAATACTACTACTTATCAAGGTAATAACGTGAAAACTAAAATATGAAGAATGACTACGCTATAGCTATAGGAAATCGGGGCACTGGAGGTGGTCTCTGGTGGCTGTGTAGGCTTGAGGTAGTCGGAGGATATAGAGGGACGACCAAGGTGATGTGGCCGGTCTCTTGATGAAGGCGGTGGAGTGGTTCCCTTGGACGTCCAATGGTGTTAGGAGCTCCGGAGAAGATGATAGAAGTAGTGGACGTCCAAGAGATATGGAAATATGGCATAATGGATGGGGCTTTTGGTCATCCAAGGGATCATTAAATAGACTTCTTGGACAACCAAGGTGCTCTCAAGAGAAGTCTCTAAACTTCTCTAGAATAGTCGTGGCCTATGGTTATCTTTAGTCTTCTTAGATCCACATTTTGTGGATCTAAGAATGAGCATGTGTGCCCATTCTAGATCTTTCTCTAGAGTTGGTGAGTGGATGTGTGTGTGAGTGCCCGTGCACGCACGTGAATGTGTGATCAAGTGGGCCACTTGGTCCACCTTTAATTAGGTCATAGGTGGGTTCTATTAAGATGTCTAAAAATAGGTTTAAGTGTAACCTATTACTAAGTGGTTGATCCAATTAAACATAACCAAGTTTAATTAGGTCTAGATGTGTCCAATTAGAAAAGAAAATTCTCAATTAGATTAGGCTTGAGTCAATTGGACTCTCACTGAGTGCAATTAGACTTGTGTTGATTGAGATTTGAGCTCAATTGAACTCTATGAGTCCAATTGACTAAGTGTAATGCAATTGACCAAATCCAAGTCAATTGGGTTTAAAGAGTACCTATCTAGGTTCTTAGGAGGGCCCTAAGGTGGTGTACTAGGCTTAGGGTACCTTAAATTAGATTTCCTAGGGTGTAAGATTGGGTTTATAGGCCTTAGGAATCAAGATCTAGGCTTGATTCTAAAAACAGCAAAAGGAGAGAGGTACCAGACGTCTACTTTTAAGATTAGACTTCTTAAATGTCAAAACTGGACGTCTAAATAAAGGACTAGATGTCCAATCTGGGTCAGTACTTGGGTTAGGTTCTGGCAGGTGATTCTGCAGAAATTGGATGTCTGGACTTAATGTCTAGATGCCCAGAACTATGATGGACAGTGGTTTTTGGGTGTTCTAGGCTATATTGACTTAATGGAAGGGTAACTAAGGTTTGGGAAGATGTCTATGGCTATCTTAAGGCTAGGGATAGGTGTAGGGATGTCCTATGTTCTTCATAATTCAATTTAGGCATTAAAATCCTACAAGTAATGTAGTATGCCTCTTCCCTACATTTTGTCTTCTACTTGAGTGCAGCTTTATTCCATGGCTTTTGCTCCAGCTCTACGGCAGCTCTAGCCTCTATCCTACTTCAGATTCAGCTTCAGACCATCTCTTGAGCTTCTTATTACCAACATACCAAATAATGCACTAATTAGTATGAAATATTGACATTATTGTAGAAATATGTATGCAAAGTAGTAAAGATGCAAAGTATGCAGCTGATGTATGAACTAAGCTACATTATGCTAAGTTCTAACTTAATTCAGGTCATTTAAGTCTATGATTACTGTGCAATCATACCCCCATGCCTAAATCTTGCTAGTCTCTTGCAAATGCAAGACTAAGTTTCTACAACTAGGTCCATAAGGGACTGCTTATTATTTTTTATCAAGTCTAAGACTAGAGATCTTTTTCTTTTTATTGTTATCCAAAAAGCTAGAAATCCAGAAAATTGTGAAAGTGTAGTGATGTAGCTTATGCAACGGATTCGAGTGAAAAACCAATTCACCTCTAAAGTTTGCACTTGACCCCTAGTAAAATTCTATTGGGATAGGAAAACTTCTTCCCTCGTGGATGAAATAAGATATTTTGTAATATCTACCCTGGCTTTTAGCTTAGGTAGAAGATGCCTGAGTCATGTGGATTTGTATTTGGTGGCTCATACTCATTTGGTGCTACATATAGACTAGTATTATAGAACCTAGATTTCCAAACTATTAAATAAATCAAGTCCAAGAGAAGCGAAGAAACTATGCTTTCTTTGGTTCCTTTGTACTCACTCTCTATCTTTTCTTTCTCTTTTCTATTCTTTTTCGAGCTCACAATCTCACTAGATTTGTAAATAAACTCCATATTTGGTGGTCTCACATAGCATCAACACTTTAATTAAAGTTCTGATAACCCTACATCTAAGTCAAAACTCAGCCAATATTTGGGCAGCCAAAAATACAGAAAAGTAGGTCAATGCCATATTTAGTGGATCACAAATGTGGTGGGTATTGTTGCTTCAATGTAATTGTAATAAACGTACTCAACGCAATTATGAACTCAACATTTTTTTTCTCCCTTTTCTTCTATATTTTTTATCTTTTTCTCTTTTTTTTATATATATATTTTTTCTTTTTCTTTTTCATATCTATCAGCACAAAGCAATGCAACTCAACACAGAAATTTTATTCAGGAGTCATTATTGGGAATTGGTAGTGTTCAAGAGGATATCAGGTGGCTTATTTGGTGGAAGTGCCTACTCTCATCTCTGGGAAAGGAATGGATAGGATAGCATATTTTCTGACCTGGATATCAACACCCTCTTTCAGTCAAGGATTCTATAGAGGATAGTCATAACCATCCACCTTATTCCTAGTTTTATTAGAACCTAATCTCTATGTATTTGCCTTATTTGGTGGCTCTAAAAAATTCAAACAAAGTTCATACGCAGGAATCAAGAGTAAAAACTATGCCTCACTTTGAGTATCATTACCTAATTATCTAGAAATTAAGATTCCTTGCACTAGTCTTAGAGTACCAGTAGACACTCTACTCTCACCTCACAAATGTTTTGGTGGATCTACTAGAAGATGATTTGCTTGACTCCCTAACCATTGTTTAGGGTTTATGAAAAGAAGCAATGCTTCTTCTCGATGAACTAAAAATGTCTATCGGTTTTCATAGTGAATCCATTGCAAAATGTACGTGTGAGTGTACAAATTGTAACAGATTCTAAATTAAGGAATCAACTAAAGAATAAAATCCCTAATAAAACCTCTTGATAAAAATCTTTATTCATAAATGCAATATATATAAATGCTTTATAAAATTAACCTCATATGATGCACTTCAAAAATTTTCCCTTATCAGGTTACATTCAGCTTGGTCCTAATTTAGAACAAAAGGTGAGGGAACAAGTTAGAAGTGGTTGTTGCAGACGATTTCTAGCTCCAATGCAAACATTGGAGGTGGAGTTAGTTGTTCTTAAATTATGGACCTGAAAGTGCAATTAACATGTTGCGTAAGGGTTTTCGAAGTGTTTGCAGAAAATTTTTCAGTTTAATGTATACTATCCCCCCATGCCTAAGTTCTTGCATGTCCTCATGCATGAATATAAGGAAAATAAATTAAGATAGGGGATAAGTGGATAGAAATCACTTGAAGTTGCTCCTGATTTTCCATTCAGCATATACCAACACAATGATGAAAAACACAAGATATAGAAATATATGTTAAAATGAAAAGATGCTATGTATAAAAGATATGTACATATTTATAAGTGTTGAGTTTAATGCTTCCAGTTGGGTGAAAACTCAATCACATGTCCTCAATGAAATTAATGATTTAGTCAGCATGAGGAGGTTCCAGGGCCATCAATGGCTTGAGGCATTGAGCATTTACCGTAGACACATGCCCAAATTTTGGATCCATGATTTGGACTGCCCCATTAGAATATGGGTGAATCACAATATACGGGTTAGTCCACTTGTAGTTGAGTTTACCCGTAAAGAATTTTAGGCGTGAAACAAATAATCATACTCGCTAGTTAGGCATGAAAACTTTCCTCCAGATGTGGTGGTCGTGAAAGGCCTTCATCTTTTCCTTTGATGGTAACACCATCATTCACCATAACTAGCTTTAATTAGTTGAAATCAAGAGACAAATGCTTCTGAATAATCACCTGAGGACAATAATTCCACTCAAATCCATTTTGAGAAGAAAACATTCAAATAGGGTTAAAGTTACAGTTTTAGCATCACATCATGAATGCAAAGTAACCTTGGGGTCACCCAGGGGTTAATTGAAGGTCAAATGAGCATTAAAGTCCAAAGAGTGGGTTCATACGGACAGAAACAAGGTTTCGTGCATTCTGAGAACCAAAACAGCACACCAAAACCCTAATTTCAGGTCTGCTTAAATTGAAGAAGTTCTAGTCAGGATAAAACTCATATAAGCCTCTTAAAATTCCTAAAAAATTATCCTAAGAGGTTTGGTACCCTTAATTTGACCACCTGAACCCATTTTGACCTATAATAGAGTTTCAGACGAGATTCCACCTTAATTTGGGCTTCTATGCCAATTTCCCAGTCAAACATGCTCAAAACTCAAATGTAAGTTCACCATCAGATTCCTTGTGTCCAAATTAGTCTAGGAAAAAAAATTGGACCTAATTAGAGTTCATCTTGACCTAGTTTACAATCTAGTCCCTTAAAACTCTATTTCTCTCACTTAAACCCCTAACTTTTGATTTTATTACGATCAAGTCCCTAAGTTTCTCGACTTCTTCACATTTTAGTCCCTACCACAATTTTTAGGTAAAATGACCTTTAGGTTGATTGTAATACCGTCATGAGCCATAACTAGCTTTATTTAGTTATAATCAAGTGGCAAATGCTCCTACACAATTGCCTAAGAGTCATAATTTCATGCAAATCCATTCTGAGGAGAAAACACTAAATCAGGGTTAATTATGTAATTTTAACATCATATCATGAATGCAGAGTAACCACGGGATTTCCCAAGCATTAATCTAAGGTCAAATGAGCATTAAAGTCCAATAGGTGGGTCCAAATAGACTGAAATAGGGTTTTACACATTTTGAGAACTAATTCATAACCAAAAACCCTAGTTTCATACCTACTTGAATTGAAGAGATTTTGGTCAAGATACAACTCATCTAAACCTTCTAAAATCATAGAAAAATATTCCTTGAGGTTTGGTACACTTAGTTTGAGCTTAAATAAAGTCTCAAATGGAATTCTACACTAATTTGGATTTCTATGCAAATTTTCAAATTAAAATTGGTCAAAACCCAAATCTGACTTCATTGTCAGATTTCTTGGGTCCAAATTAGGTTTGTATGAAAATTTGGGCCCAATCAGAGTCCATCTTGACCGAGTTTGCATTTTAGTCCATTTAATCTTTATTTCTTTCAGACAAGCCCCTAACTTTTGAAAATCCTTGCAAATGGGTCCCTAACTTGCTTATTTTATTTTCAAATGGGTCCTTGCTGCCATTGGAGGTCAACTGACCTCAAAGCACTTTTGACTACCTCAAATCCTATTCAAGTCATCACCAAATCCTAAATCGCACTGTAAGGAAACGATTAGGACCAGTTGTGGCTCGCAAATCGCAAGGGACGTTCGTGCGAACACACGAAATTTGTGGGTGTCTTGTGCTTCAATCACAAGCCAATTTGGGCTTGTTTCTTGATCTAGAGCTTGATCAGCAGCTCTATAAAAGCTCCTGAACCTCATGTCAAATTACTTAGTCCAGTTTGGCCTCAGAAACCTTCTTGCTTTCTCCCTCCGACTAGCTCCGACCGACTCCGATGGCTTCCTCATTTCCCCCTCATCTGTGCCTCCAACAATCAAATTGGAAGCACCACCTTCTTCCTTGCATTCTTTCGACGGTGGCTAGCTAAGGCCCCGTCGCATTCGACCCCTTCTTCACTGCCGTCGACTCACCGGAGAACTTCCCTTCTCCGACGTCAGCCAATCAAAGTCAGCGCCTCCCTAGCCCCATTCATCCTTAATTAGGTTCTAAATCTCTCTCTCTCTTTCTGTAGTTTAGATTACGACCCTTAGCTCCCTACTTCGACCACCGAATCGCCTCCTTCCCCATCATCTTCCTCCACTCCGGCTAAGCCTTTGGTGAGGCCATCCGCACTCTGTAGACCTCCTAATGACTTGCCATTACCTCCAGAAGCTCCCTCACCCTTTGTCGACCAAAAGCCCTCTACTAATTGGAAGCTTCAACCTACACACACCTCAACTGAACATGCCCTCCTTTGGTCACCTTCCCCGTCACCAACCACCTACATTCGAGCACACCACGCCTTAAAATCAACACCATCACACTTTCCTTCACATGGCAAAGCTTTCGAGCTACTTTGAGGTGGCCGCATGGTCATGTTTTGGGTTTTAGGTACTCCACCAGACAACCGCCATCGCCACCATCTTCTTCGACTCTAGCTGCAACTCTCCGGCCGTGTTCATCCTCAATTCTTTCTCTAGGTGACATGGATCTAGTTCCTGACACTCTCCAGGCATTCAATTGCAACATAAGGCATCGACTTTGAGCTCAATTAGAGAGACATCAAGCTACAACTGCGCGAAAAGGAGATCCTGTGTGATTAATCCCACATCTTAGAGTGTAGAGCTCTCCACAGCATACAAAAGGAAAAGTGCCTATAACTTATTGCCTCAGCACCCACAGGGGGTGAAGTCCCCGCTCATGCACACACTTACAAATGCTCTCACTCGCCATACATGCAGGTGGGTCCAGGCTTTGAATTCGATTACTCAGGTCCGGATTGAGCTTAAGAGATAAAGAATCAGAGAGAGAGGAGGGGGTAGGTTTTGCTCTGCCTTGGAATCCATGCTCTAATCTCCTCTTTGGATACTTTACGAAATTCTAAGAGGCCCTTGAAGCTTCGTTGTTGGTGCTATGCCTCTTCCGATAAGGCATCTGATGCCTTGTTCTGCTGTTTGAAGCATTCTAGTTATTGTGGGAATATTTGAGTACTTAGCTGACGTGAATTAATAGTTGAGGTTTACTGTTGAAATATTTAAGTAGATTGTAAGCTTAACATTGAGGGTTAAATCGGTGATTCAAATCACCTTTTTTACTTAATATTTTTGCACTGATATTATGTTTCCCATTGACATATCATTCTGAATATTTTTATTGGTTATTATTCTTGATAAATTGTGATTAATGAATTGAATTGGTTAATTGCTCCCTGCAAACAACCTTGGACTCACTTTTGATTCTGAGCTTTACAAATTAAGTGATTGTTGTGCGATTTAGGAGTGTACTATGACGACCATATCTTAAATCTCCTCACTCGCGCCACAACATAGGTGAGCTTTGACTTGATCAAAATATCATCAAATCAACTCTAAATACCACCAAATTTGGTGGGATTGTTCACATTGCAGAAAATAATCTGATCAGCATCATGGACTTTGATTTGCAATAGAGAGGACATGCGAACCCAAGAAAATTGTGGGATTCTTTGCTTCCAAACCAAGGCTCAATCAATCCTTCTTCCTAAATTAGAGCTCAGTTATGAGCTCTATATAAGCTCGGCGACCTTAGACCGTCCTCTTTAGCAAGGTATTAGGCCGAAAACACCTCTTCTCCTCCTTCCCCAGCCTGCTCCAACCAAGCTCTGACGAGATCCGTAGATTCTTCTTCGTCACCCTTTTCCACGTATAATAGGAAGAGGGAACTTCTTCCTCAGCTTCTGTCGCCTCTCACCCGCCAAAGCGGAGGCTCTCTGACCCCTTCCTCCTCGCCATCTCTCCCACTGGAGCCTTCATCCCCTTCGGCGTCGCCCAATCAAAGCCGACACGGATCTCCTTTCCCCTTCGTTTGTAACTAGCTCAGTCTCTCCCTCTCTATCTCTAGTATAGATCTAGGTCTTTAGAACTTCAATTCTATCGACAACGCCCCTTCTCCCCCTCCATCTCCTCCGAGGTCGATGAAGCTACTAGTGAAGTCGCCAGACAACTACTGATAAACGCCAATTTATCATCATTCTTATGCATTAAAATAAATAGGATTTTACTCCGCAAACGGATTTTTGGGCTGCATTTAGGCATAAAAAAGTTTAGGCATGCATTGCATTTTTTATTGTCTTTTTAATATGTCTTTGTGAGTGTTAGGGATGAACAGATATACAGATCTCTAAAACCCTAGCACTCAGCAAGGCAAATGGTGAAGAAGAAGCTCAGACTAGCTGGAACTCAGCTTGATCTAGCTCACCACAGCTGGAACCTAGCTCACTTGAACTAGGGTTAGCTCATCCTAGCTCCATTCAGCTAATCTCAGCTGAATGGCAACTCAAGAGAGTTCATCTTAGCCCACCCTAGCTCAAGTCAGCTCAGATCCAGCTCAACTTAGCTGAGTCTAGCTCATCTTAGCTCCCACTAGTCCACAGGGAGCTCTAGCTAGCTCAGCTGAGTTGACAGGAGTTCACCCCAGCTCAGATCCAGCTACATCCAGCTCCACTCAACTCCAGCCAGCTGAAGAAGAACTCATCCCAGCTCAGGAAGCTCAAGTCCAGCTCCTGGGGACTTAGCTTAGCTCAACTCAGTTGAGCTAAGCTACCTTAGCTGCCTCAACCAACTTGATTCTCCCCGAGAGCACCAGACCTAGCTCACCTCAGCTCGTTATGGTAGAAGCTAGCTTACTTTAGCTTGGCTTAGTAACTAGCAAAGAACTAGCAAGCTAAGCCAGCTAGAGTAGCCCCATGCCAGCCTCTTCAGCAGCAGCCAGCTCCAACTCCAGACTTCTCCTCCTCAGCTCCTCCCTCCAAACCCTAGCTCCAACACCTTCTCCTCTACTCCACCTTTAGCTAAGCTAGCTTAGCTTAGCTAGCAACCTGCTCCTTGGCCATCCACCACCTTCAAATTCAACCCTAGCTAGCTCCACCAACTTAAGCCTACCTAAGCTAGCTACCCTACTCAAGTTGGCACCACCTCCTAGCCATCCCTTCACCCCATTATAACCACCAAAAGACACCATAAGTTGGTGCCAAAAACGACCCCTAACCACATCTATATTGGCGCCAACTTTCAGCCCTTAATCCACCCTACACCTACCCACATAATCCATCCTAGCCATCCACCTACCCCTCCTTCTAGAACCCTTCTTGGCACCAACTTAGACCCCCTTCTAGAAGCCATTTTGGCACCAATATCAAGGGATGTCAACACCCATAACCACCCCCTAGGTGTCCCTTAAGGTGGCGCCAATTCACCTTGGCCATTGGATCCTTAACCACCTCCATCTCTTCATCTTAGCCCTCCATTCCAAGAGTCACCTTAGCCCCCTTCCTATTCTATAAAAACCCACCACCTTCCACCATTTTGGGGCATCCTCCATTAGTGTATTTTGCTACCTATACCACCTATACCTACGGCCAAGAAGAAGGAGTAGAGGAGATTAAAGGGGCACATCACCAGCCCTTTTGGTGCCTTCTTCTCCCCACTCTCTTCAACTTGGGCCACACCAAGGAGGAGGAATCTTCCACTTCAAGGAGGATGGCTAGGCAAGGGAGAAGGACTTAGGGTGGACGTCCACCCTTGGAGAGAAGCTTAGGGCACGCCCCTCTTAGGGCTTGCCTTGGAGGACATCACCTTGGCGGAGTACAGCAAGGAAGGAGTTGGAGGATTCTTTTCAAGATTGGGAGCCACCAACCTTGGAGCAAGAAGCCCTCTTCTTCACCATCTATCTAGAGGATTTGTGTTTGCTTTTCTTTATTTTAATTTTTCTAGTAGTAGAAGAATTCTGATACTAGGCTTTTTTGTAAAACACTTTTCATTAATCTAGTTGCCTTCTTTGCAATTTCTTATTTGCATTTCTACTTGCTTTGTTTTTTAGCATTCTTCACTCCCTCTCCCTAATTATTCTAGGCCTCCACTTGCCTAGAGTAAGCTTAGGGAGAGGTTCTACTTGCCACTTAGAAGTAGTATTTTAAATTTGAAGTGTAAATCACCTTTCCGCCACCATTTCGCATGTTGTCTTAATTCAAAAACAAAAAAATGATATATTGAAAAAAATACCAAAAAGAAAGTTGAGATTTGTATTCTAAGCAAGAGAATCACTTTTGCAAACGTTTGGCCTCCTTGGACGACCCTAGATACTCCCCTATCTAGGAATATAAATTTAAGAGTTGATCGATTTTGCACGTTACAACGACCTAATTAACAAACCGCGTAAAATCCGCTATCAACTACCATCAACCAAACACAACCACCACCACCATAGGTTCCACCTCATCTCACTCAACAAAAGCCCTCAAATTTCGCCTTCAAACCCTTATTTCGCTCCACCGAACAACCCCTCGTCTACTCATCATCTTTGCCGTCGATAGCCCACTATCGGGCATCTCATGCCCTAATTCCATCGCCTGTACCTCTTGGCAAAGCTTTTGAGTTTCCTAACTGGGGTGATAAGCCCATGTTTGTGCTTTTTAGGTGCTCGCTGGATGTCCATTGCTGCCTTCACCTTCTTCATCACCGACCACTCTCCCTAGGCCATTAATACCCGTTGTATCTCTACAAGCAGCCACGGAATTCCCTCACAAAGGTACCAGGGCTTTCAATTGGCCAAAGTAGTAGCAACGACAACTCCAATTTGTCGAAGCCTTTGCCTATAGCTGCAAGGAAAGAAGGAGGAACTTTTAGTCCCACCTCATGCGTGGAAAAGCAACCAATTCCACATAAAAGCAAATCATGCCTAAGGCTATTCGCCTTAGACACGGGGTGAGGTCCTTTGTCCCACACTTGCCTCCACTTCTTGCTCACCACCACTCAATGAGCCTAGACCTCTTAGCCAGATTGCGTGCTCGATTAGAGAAATAGAGAAGAATTTCTGAAGAGGGTAGGGGTAGGTTTTGCATGGTTCATGCTTCACACCTAACACTTTACGTCTCGAGAGGCATTGTGCTCTGGCTTTGTGTTGTGGTCGGTGATATTTAAGCCGTCTCATCTCCCTTGGCGATGTCTGTTGAAGCCTTGTGCTTGGCTTGGGCTTGGTTCTGAACACTGCGGATATATTGGCTCTGTTCTGCTGTGGATTAGTGGTTCAAGACCACTATTGAGATATTGATTTGAGCTAAATTGAATGCTTTGATATGTGCTTAACTTGAGGGATATCCTTGGTGCTCTAAATCATCAATTTTAGTGTTTCTCTCTTCTTTTTGTCATAACAATTTCTTGAGATACTATTGATTATTGTTGAATATCATTTTGAGTAGATCTTATTCATTGAATATCTCTCTTGTGTTTAACTAATTGTGCTCATTTATTATAATTGTGATTAGTCCGTGAATTCCACATTTGCTCCCTGATAATGACCTCGAACTCAATTCTTGTTTCCGAGACTTTATAAATTTTAATTATTGTAAAACGATTTTCGTCTTATACTACAACGCATACATTCCTCAAAAGATGACTCTCGCTCCCACAAATATTTTGGCACCTTTGCCAAGGAGCAACATGCAATTCACCACTAGTCTTATATTATTTGATTGAGCTGATCACTAATATTCCCTATCTGTTTTACTTGATTTTGCAAGGTACATCACGAGAAGATCTTCCGCGCAATCAACCACTCCAGGGGTAGGTAAAATCCTTCTTCTTCCCTTATCATCTCGTAATCCTGGGAAGCGAAAAAGGAAACAAATGACTTAGGATCCACTTATGTTATTTTTCTAGTAATTATCATTTAAAGGCAAAAAGATTCCCGATTTGCAAAATCAATTTGATATCTGATTGAAGTGAGACGATTTGATTAGAAAATCCCATCCTAATTTCCTGTACCTATTAGGGATTTACACTTAAATTCTCGACATCTTGGACTACTCACATTCTTGTTTAAGTCCAAGTGACATATTTGAGATCAAATTGGACTTGAAAATAGAGCCAATTAGGGTATCCACATTAGGGTTCTAAAGTGTTAGTACACATTTGCCTGCATTAAAGGAAATTGATCTTCCTACATTATTGTGTTACCCAAGCCCTTTCATGAATAGATCTATTCAAGTAAACCCTAAAATCAAGGCTCTAAATTCACTTGAACCCTAAAATTTGGACCTAATAACCTGAGAGTCAATTTAGGGAAATTTGGGTCAAGAAATTTGGGTCTTGACCAAAATTTCATCCTCAACTTTAGGACAGGTCAGGAAAATTTGGTCCACTTTGTGGATCAACCAACCTTCAAATTAGGTCACAAGTTGAATCAACTTCTAAATCAAGTGAAATTCAAGGCGCAAATTAGGAATAAAATTGGTAGGCTTAAGGTCTCAATTTGCACATTCCGATCTACTTGGATCCACAATGGCAAGGAAGGTCAGGTGGGGGAAACCCTATAACTCGTGGGATTGCTCTACTGTGTAGGTGTCTTTGTGGGGCTCTCCCTTCCTACCAACCCAAATAATTCTCGAGTGTGTGGATTTCTAATTCAAAGGTATCATCTGCCTCAAGACACCCTTAGTCATTGAAAATTTTTTGGGTGCCTTCATTGGGTCCAATTCACATCCAGTCCCTCATCTATTCTATAGTGCACATACATAGGAAAGGTCCCTAGGTTTGACATAGAGGCATCCATTGGAGTTGATCTTTTGGGGAAATCTGATATGATCTAATCAATTAAATCTGGACCTAAATTTGATTCTACATTCTGATCCACCACTTGATTTGGAAATGCAACCTGATAACATGGGAAAGATTTTCAATAAACATGAATCACAAATGAGCATGAAAGATAAAATGATTGAGGCTGCCCTTAGACATAGGGAAGAATTTTACAGAACCTCAGATCTATTTAGGAACATGTAGGTTAATGTGTTAGAGACAACAATCCTCATTGCAAACCGTGCCCATCTAATGTTGACCCAAATGATCAATGGTTCGACCCGAAATGCCCTCATAATAGAATTCAATTAATTATGGGAATTGCATAGCATAGAGGATTTACATTATTTTACAAATACACCACTCTGTGAGATACACTAAGATAACATTGAGAAATGTGGGTATATGCCAAATATGTTGCACAAAGCCATCAATCAAAAATATCCCAATTCCCACTTAGAACTTTATGATGAATCTTGGAGCAATATTGAGGATTAATGTGATTTCCCAGAGCTTGGATTCAAAGGTAGAGGTTGTTGTTGACCCCCAACCCAATTGGATTCTGATTCAAATTTTGTGCAGAGTGAAATACCTGATCATGATATGGGTTGGGTGGATCCAGTTGTAGGTGTTCTCGATTATGAACCAGCCAAAGAAAGCCATGAAGCTGGTCCATAATGCCTAGATTTTCCAAACACCTATGATGAATTTGAGTCAGAACCACTCGAGGATGTAATTCCCATACCTTATCCTATTAAGGTAATCCTCAAGAGTCATTCTGACATCCCAATAGAACCATGTCCAGATTCTAATGACCCAATTCCTAACCTTGACCTATAATCTAGATTGAGCCTATTTGAGATGATCGTGAAGCCCATTGTGATGAGAACTAGATTTTAGATCTAAATTTTGATTTTGGGCCAACATTTGATGATTATACCTCTCCAGACTCCTCAGAGGAATAAATTGATTTTTCAAAAGTCGCACTGATTTACGATACAGAAACAGAGGAGTTGGAGTTGAGATTTGATTGGATCTCCCTAGGAGCTAAGAACTTGAGCCTATGCCTAATGATAACTCTTTGAGCTTGGAATTTAAGACTAGGTTAGATCAAAGTCAGGTTGTTGATTCTATGCATCATGATTTGTCTAGTGGTGGAAATCCTAATTTGGAATCAGGTTCAGAAACTGATTTTCCCAGATTCTTTGATGATTTTGAATCCTACTCTGATTTCGGAGAACCTTTGTTTCCAGATGATTATGAGACAGTTTACGACCTTACTATCCATGATCCATTCTTTTATTCTGATTCTGAGGCTGATGATTTGAACCTCAAAGTAGCCACACCTTCCAACCCAGATCTAGAGTTTTCAAGATACGATCCCAACCCTGACCTCCCACTGAAATCAATTTCTACTCTGACTCACCTTTTTCTAATCCAGTAGCATGTGATTCATCTCCATCTTTCGATTGACAATTAGACACTGATTAGACAGAAAATCACATCTTACCCTTCTTTGATCCCACCAGTAGGGTTCCTACATTTTTCACAGATCCATTATCCTTTGAGGGTGCCTACTCTGGTTAGGCTAAAATGATTAAGCCAAACCCAATATTTGCATTTCTGTATCTTTTTGAGCCATATAGCATCTGGTGGGACACACACCTATTGATTCACATTCATCAACCCAGCAGACTGATTGGGTTTGGTTTGCATCAATAGCCTGTTGATCTGAACAAGCACCTGGTTGGACCAACTAGGCTACCCATCAAGGTGCTTTTTCTACAAAACTCCTCCAATTTGACCATCCCTTCTCCTTGACCATCTTTTGCTCGGCTGAAGGCATTAAATTTAGCACTTAACAGGAGGCAACTAGTCATTCCAAAAACTTGAGACCCTTCTGATCATCCTTTTAAGCTACACTCCTATTGCACTTTAGGGTTCAACTTTAGAACAACCAACTCCAGCTTTGATACTTGTATCAGAGATTGAAATCATCCTCAACAGTCATCCCGACCCGTTCGCCCACCCTTTAACCATGTTCTAATCCTTAAACCAAGTTAAATGTGTACCCACCTAGTTTACAATGAGGACATTGCAAAACCTAGGCATGGGGGGGTGTAAAAGTGCAAATCAAATAGAATTTCAATTCTCTAAGGGGTTCTCACAAAAAAAAAATACATATTGAATGTCAAAAAATAAAAAGGGAGGAAAATTTTGAGAAATGATTGAAAATCTTTCTTGAAGAGGAAAAGAGGAGGAAATGCAGAATGTAAAAAAGGGGCAAAAATAGAAACAAAATTGATAGTCATTGTAAATGATTATGGGATCTACTTAAGTTTTATACCAAATCAAAGAAAAGATTAAGTCCTGAAATGCTAGAGACAAGGAGGTTAGTAAGAGTACTGATCTAAGGCTCTTTGGCCTATTTTAGGGCTTAAACACTCACATATTTGTTAAGATCTAGATTAGTCCTCAAGAGGTTGAGGAAAGTGCGAAGCTGATGTAATAAGTCTAAGGCTTCGGGATTATTCATCCCCGTTGCCTGCCCTTTGGTTTCTGGGACATAGTAACCTAAGCACCTAAAATCACACACTAGTCTAGTTCAGTGCGCTTAATAAAGAAATAATTCCTAAAGTGTTCTATTATGAAAAGTTGTCTCGAAGATCTAGCTTAGGAGCTACTCGAAAACACAAGTTGATTGGATGAGTTCCCGATGTGGAAAGGTGGAAAATTTCCCTCAAAGATGTGTCATAACATATCATCCCCTCAGTGCTTGTCTCCTAGGATATCTAAATATCCTACCAAGTGCATGTAAGCACCTTGTCATGGTTTAGGTGCCATGGGAGGGATTATCCCAAATTGTTGATCGCCAGGGCCTGAATTTAGCTATAGAACGCCATGGGTGGCACTATCCTTAAGTGTTGAAAGCCAGAGTTCTGGGGGTTGCCATGGGCAGTGTTACCCTGTAAGCACCTCTCTTTTGATGCACCAAAATTATGCTTATTGCTAGACTAACATTTTAGGACTATCTCAGATTAAAGCATTAAAGCGTCTTTCTAGTCAAGTGTAGATAGTTGCTGATGTGTGTCTTTTCATCTTTATTTGAGTCTAGTACATTATTTTAAGGAACCTCAAATAAAACTCAAATACGGATTTTTTGCGTATCTTTTCAAGACCAAGCTTTTAGGGTTATTGATCGACCAAATCATCTTGATCGACCAACCAACTTCATTAACCGATCAAATCAGCCCATTTTAGGAAGTTTAGAAATATCCTTTTGATTGACCAACAAAGTTAATTGATTGATCAATTAGTGATCGACCAACCATCTTAATGTTTATATGTGACGTGCGCGGGACACGGTTGTTCAATTGTGTCGTTATAGCATGTGTTCGCATTGTCGATTTTAATTAAAGATTAGATTTGGTGAGTCCAAGTGTCGAACATGAGGAGGCGTGAGATCAAATTACTTTGTTGCTTTTAGTTTTCACATGAAGTCTGGTTTGCTTGCGAGAAAATGAGAAAGTGAGAGAGAGAGAGAGAAAGTAGGGTTAGAATTTGTCTTTGAATCATGACATTCATTCGAACAAGATTGGAGCTATATAAGAAACAATATTAACATTAACATTTAGCAAGCAACTTGAGTTTGTTTGCAAACACAACAATATCTAAAAGCTTAAACAAAAATAATATGAAACTAAGGTAAAGAGAGAGAGAGGAGGAGGCAAGGCGGCCACGGTGGTGGAGGAGGGCTCCGTCGGTGTCTTGACAACTCTGGTGAGTGTGAAGTATGCTTGGTGAAGCTAGGAAGGAGCTAGGAGTAGGGTAGAAGGTGTGTGTGTATTCAATGGGGTGGTTGAAGGGGGTTTAAATAGGAGAAAAGGGCTTCTAATTGAGGTAAGGGGGTCTAGCAACGTCCAGGACATCGCTAAACCCCTTACAAAAATGTCACTGAAACCCTTCACCCTCTTGTCCAAGCGTGCGCACGTTCTTCCTTTGCCTGCACAATCTGTGTGCTCACGCAATAGGTCGTCCAATCAAAGATCGAATGGTTGAGATTTCATGTGAGTGCATGCTGTGGATTGCGCTTGCGCAACGCGTGCCTCGCGCATGATCATCTGCACGCATCCACTACACCACGTGACCCCCAGCCGCATCACTCGACGTCTGTCGGATGATCTGATTTCCTCGCGGTGCACGCTGAGCGTGATTTGAGGTGCAGTTTGAGTCGAACGCTTGCCATTGCTTGCGAGTGCGAGTGTTCAACCACTGCGCTACCTCCTCGAGATGGTGTGGTGGGTGAGTTGAGCGTGTGCAATGCCGACCATTGGATGGAGATCCAATGGTCAAATCTTGAAGTCCTTTGGGCGCACTAAAGACATGGTGGGGTCGAGGCTTGCTGATCCTCTGGGCTTTTGCACATGATGAAGGCTTGTGGTGAGTGATCGTGCGATGGGTTTGCAGCTGTTGATCCTTAGATCAAAGGTCACAACTTCTCAGGCTAGTTATGGGAGCTCCAGATGTCGAATTGAGGCTATTTTGAGTCTGTTGGACTCCATTTGTCAATCTGGATCTATCTGTACGGTCCGATTGCAAATTTGAGTTCTGTTTCAATATACACTTGTACGCATAGCCATTAAATATTAATTATAAGAAATTTTAATTCGTCATGCATGCGATACTCCCAAGCCCATTATGGTATATCATTAACGCACATATATCCTCAAAACTGACACCAGTTGATGGAATTATCATCATTAGATGTAGAGTTATCATACCCCCATGCTCATCCCTTGCTAGTCCCTAGCAAGGTTTATCCTAGCCGTTATTTCCATTCGGGATTAGGATTTGATTACTTAGACATCTGTTGCTTGTCAACGGGAGGAAATATACTAAGAGCTTGATCTATATAGTCTAAATAGCACCCGTGTGTCTGCCAAAATGTGAATCGCCCAAATCTTCTCTATAAAGAATATATACATATATATATTTTCTTTTTCATCTTTTCTCATTTTTTTGGATTTTTGGAGTTGAGAGTGTATCGGTAACTTTTTACGGCTATCCAACCCACCCATAACTCGAAAATGACTCTTAGTGCTAAGCATCTTTGTGTGAATATTGTGATAGACTCACTCAATGGTAATTAAAACAAGCTTTAGGTTTTTACACCCCTATGTGACCAGAAAATGAAATGCTTTCCTGAAGGTGTATCTGTCCGATCGAGAGCTTTCTCCCTACTTTTATTTTTCATGGGGTCAACACAAGGGTGTTTCCAGTGTATATCTCCCTAAATTTCTCTACTTCCCTGCTTCTTCCCTAAATGTTTTGGGACTTTTTGTGCATTTAGTGAGCTGGGTTCTTGACAATTGGCCAATGGGCTGTTACCCACGACCACTTGCCAACCATATTTGTGTGGTGAAGTGTGGCTTATTTATTTATTTATTTTTCTTTTTCTTCTTTTTCTATTTTGCAATTTCTCCCTTTTTCTTTTTTTCTTTTCTTTTTCTTTTGTTGTTTAGTATGTGGCTTCCCTGATCTCAGATTTGCCTAGAGACAATAAAAGAAAGTGGTCCTGTGGCTGGGCTCTGGACAACCAGCCAATGGGCTATTACCCATGACAACTTGCCAGCCATACCACCCTAGAAGGTTTATTAGCTACCCAATTTCTATTAGAATCTCCAAGGAGTGAGTCAGTGCAAAAATGTGTGCAGATGCTTAGACTAAAAGTCCCCCTGAGTCAGAGGGTGGGTTGATAAGTCATATACTTATCACCTTACTCTATTGGCAAATTACAGTAAATTAAGGTTGTGAGGATTCGAGGCTAAATCTGTATTTTAGTGGACACCTGGGCTGATTAAGCCTGAAGGCCTGAAAAGTCTAAGTGTCTAGGTTCTTCTCATATTATTTCCCATAATTGACAAGCTCCTAATGCCTAAATTCTCCTTCCCATCTTTTTTTTTTAAAATTATTTATTATATAATTCAGGCTGATAATATAAACTCAGAGAATGCGAATTACCACCCCCCATGCTTCAGTTGGACAATGTCCTCATTGGCAAATAAATGGATGCAAAGGGGGTACAGAAAGAAATCACCTGTGTGTTGCTGTGTTCCTGATCAATCTAAATCTTCTGGGTTGCCTCTAGCTGGATGAGGCTCTATGTCAACCCTCAATGAGGGTGACAACTTCCTTTGGGGGAACCTATGCAAGAAAATGTTTTAATCTATGACCGTTTACTGTGAAGGTTTGCCTGGTATTAGGATCAGCAATTTCAATTTTGCCATTGGGATAAGGTTTGACCACCTCATATGGTCCTGTCCACTTTGATCTCAACTTCCCGGGGAAAAGTTTAAGTCAGGGATCAAAAAGCCAGACTTACTGGTTAGGCTCGAAGGTTTTCTTATGGATGTGTCGGTCATGGACGGCTTTCATCTTTTCTTTGTAAAGTCGACTATTCTCATATGCATCCCGACGGATTTCCTCGAGCTCATAGAGTTGGAGTGTCCTTTGAATTCCGGCTAACTAAAAATCCATGCTGCACTACTTAACAGCCCAGTAAGCCTAGTGTTCCGACTCGATTGGAAGATGGGAAGCTTTGCCAAAGACCAGGCGATAAGGCGACATGCCTATCAGGGTCTTAAAAGCGATCCTATATGCCTAAAGAGCATCATCCAATCATGTGGACCAATCCTTCTGGTCAGGTCAATGCAGTGAGTAAGCCCATATTTTGTAAGCAAGGCACAGAATTGGGCATGAATAAAATGACTCCCACCATCACTAATCATGGCCTTCGGTATCCCAAACCGAGAGAAGATGTTTTGCTTAACAAAGTCCATGACAGCCTTATGATCACATCTTCGGGTGGCGGCAACTTCGATCCATTTCGAGACATAGTCTACTGAGACCAGTATGTACTCAAAGCCATTGGATGGTGGGAAGGGACCCATAAAATCGATGCCCCAAACATCGAAGATTTCGACAATCAGAATGGGTTGGAGGGGCATCATGTCCTTTCTGGTCATTGTCCCTAATGTCTGGCAGTGAGAGCAAGTCTTAGCGAAGCTATGTGCATCCTTGAATTGGGAGGACCAGTAAAATTTGGACTGTAAAACCTTTGCAGCCATTTTCTTCCCCAAAAAGTGGCCACCATAGGTTTGGTCATGACAAAAGGATAGCACACTTTGGACTTCCTCAGGAATACACCTCCTAATGATCTGGTCAGCACAGAGTCTAAATAGCATGGGATCATCCCAGAAATAGTGCTTGGATTCAGCCAAGAACTTATCCCATTGCTGTCTGGACCAGCTGTATAGAGTCTGTCCTACCGCCAAAAACTTGACGAAGTCTGCATACTGGTCAGGCGAGTTTCGCGTGTTAGAAATCAGGGTTACAAGTAACTCGTTGTTGTAGTTGCAAAACACATCGATCAGATAAAATTATACCAAAACTCCAAGGGAGTCTCAGGTTGAACACAAGGAGGTGATGCTTACTTTAGTTGAAAATCACCCTTCGATTCGTTTCTTTTTGGTATCTTAGGGTTTTGTTTTTTTTTGTATTTTGGTAAGAAGAAAACAAGCAAACGTATCACAAGATAGAGATGTGGAATAAATCTGATATATATTACTTCCAATGTCAATTACAATAAACTATGAAAGCATAAAAAGGGAGGGGGGTGAGAGGAAATCTCCCGAATCGGCTGTTCGATGAGACGACGACTCCTGGTAGAAGCTCGGACGAAGGAGGTGAGGAGTGGGACGACGGAGGTGAGATGCAGGAGGATGTTGGGTCGAGGAAAGCTTCGACGTGGCTTTGGAATGGAGGTGAGAAGACAGAGGTGATCTGCTACCGGAATGGAGGTGGGAGGACGGCCCCAAGGTGACCTATGAAGGGGGATGGGAAGTTGGAAGAATATTTGATGGGGCAGAGGTTCACTATAATAATAGGAGCCTTGGGAGCTTGGGAATAAGCTCTAATGGAGCGTTTGTAGACTTGTTAGAGCTTGGGAGTAGGTGGGAGTAGAGTAGGTAGAGATGATTTGGAAGGGAGGGGGTGTAGGTCCTTTTATAGTGGAGGAGAAGAGGCTAAAAATGCATAAAGGACCTTTAGCGACCTCTAGACTATCGCTGGAAATGTTGCTATAGACAGCTCACATCCGCTCACGCTGTTAGTTGGCTCTGCTGTCTTGTAATGAAGTAGTGACGGCTGTAAGCGTCGTTGTAGGTCAACCCAGCCGTCGCTGAAAGCTGGCCCCAACCGCGCTTGCGCCCACGCTGTGCTGCCGCCCATAACGTGTGCTGATCGCACAGCACCCTATTGTGTGTATGCTGCCAAGCACTGGCGTGCGCGTGTTGCGCTGCTGCTGTGCATGCGCTGCTGCTACTATGCATGCGGCTGATTAGAGGGTTGGGGGGGCTGTGGGGATTCGAACCCGCGCCCCTCCCTTGAGAACAGCCACTCCCACCATTACACTAGGCCACCCATTGTGTTGCGCGGAGGAGATTGGTGCAGATGCTACCCAGCCGTTGGATCTCGATCCAACTGCTAGGATTCAAGGGTGCGAATGATGAAGGTAGTGGGCAGTGGTTATTGGCCAGTGGTGGGTGGTCTGGATGGCACCACATGGCGCCATCTGGGCTATCCATCTTCTTCTTCTTGTAGAGAGTGTCACGATGCTTAGATCGAGATGATTCCCGCGATTGCAAACTGCGATCATCACTCTGGATCCATCCGTACAGTCGGATTTTCCATCTGAAACCCGTATAGATGTCACATTGCCCCCCTAGCCATATAAAATGAAGGAATTAATATACAAAACATACAACTATCCTACATGACATGCAATGGATGTTATGCAATATTTATAGCATGATATGTAATGCTAAGCCTAGGAACTATCATAAATAAGCAATTTATCATGAATTTATGTGTGTTCACATACCAAGGTAGCTTTCTTCCTTGCACAGCTAGAAGTTGTTCATCAGGAAAGGTGTCAATCAAGGGTAATGATGGTCTAATGTGGTCAGGGTGGAGTCTGGACAGGTGATCGGCTACAACATTTTTGGACCCAGCTTTGTCATGTATTTCTAGGTCAAATTCCAACAAGAGTAGGATCCATCTGATGATTTTGGGTTTAGCATCTTTTTTGGCCAACAAATGCTGGATAGCTAAGTGGTCAGTGTAAATCATCACGTGGGTTCCCAGAAGATATGATCAGAACTTTTCTAACCTAAAGACTTCAGCGAGCAATTCTTTTTCTATGACAGTATAATTCCGTTGAGCCTCATCCAACATCTTGCTCGCATAGTAGATCACCACGGGTTTCTTTTCTCTTCTTTGTCCTAGGACTGCGCCGGTGGCAAAATCTGATGCATCACACATAATCTCAAAGTCCTAGGACCAGTCGGGTGTTGAAATACAGGTGCAGTGGAGACTGTTTCCCTAAGAGTGTTATAAGCCTTGATGCAATCAGGTGTCATGTGAGAAAGGGCGTCGTTGGCTAGAAGGTCAGTCACAGGTTTAGAGAGTTTGGAGAAATCTTTAATGAACTTTTTATAGAAGCCAACATGTCATAGGAAAGATCGGATTTGCCGAATCTAGTTAGGAGGTGGAAGTTTGGAAATTAGATCAACCTTAGTGCAATCCACGTCGAAGCCCCTATGCGAGACGATGTAACCAAGGACAATCCCTTCCTGAACCATGAAATGTCTCTTTTCCTAGCTTAAAATCAGGTTGACCTCAATACATCACTTTAGGATCTCCAAATTGCTAAGACAATGGTCGGATGAATTCCCGAACATGGAGAAATCATCCATAAAGACCTCTAGGTATTCACTCACCATCACTGAAAAGATGGCTAGCATACAATGTTGAAAGGTAGTGGGTGCATTGCATAATCTGAATGGCATACGATGGAATGCATACGTGCCATACAGACAAGTGAATGTGGTCTTTTCTTGATCTTTTGGTGCAATAGTAACTTGGTTGTATCTTGAATATCCATCCAGGAAGCAAAAATATTTCTGCCCTGCCAATAGCTTGAGAATTTGGTCAATGAATGGTAGAGGGAAATGATCTTTCTTGGTGGCCTCATTAAGCTTCCTATAGTCAATGCACACCCGCATGCAGTAGTGATGCGAGTGGGGATGGATTCGCCCTGATCATTGGTGACAACGGTGAGCCTGGCTTTCTTGGGTACCACTTGAGTGGGGATCACCCAGGGCCTATCGGAAATTAGGTAAATGATATCAGCATCAAGCCACTTGATTATCTCCTTTTTAACGACCTCTCACATATTCGGGTTCAATCGTCTTTGCATCTGGCGAGAAGGTCGAGCCAGATCTTCCAAATAAATCTTGTGAGTACAATAGGTGGGGCTAATTCCCCTCAAGTTAGAAATTGAATGGTAGCCCGATGTTCAGAGAGGGTTGTAGTCAACCTAAGCTCTTGTTCCCTAGTTAAATGGGAATTGATAATCACAAGGAAGGTCTGGTCAGGTCCAAGGAAGTCATACTTGAGATTATTGGGCAAAGGCTTTAGTTTGAGTGTAGGTGGGACAACATTTGATGGGTAAAGGAAAGGTGGCAGTTGATCAACATCAATCTCCTCAAATGGTGATTGTGGAAGGTAATCAACTCTGTAAATGTCAATCTCCACAGGCTAGGATGGATCAGGATAGTTATTGGCAGATTGAATCAGATGGTCTGCTGACGAGCTGAGAGTGAGGCATTCTTCAACAGGAGGTTCCACGGGATCGTGCTCCTCGATCCAGTCACAATCAAAAGACTTGGCCGCCTTGAAGATATCCAATTGCATCTTCTTGTCTCCAAAGGTGATTTCCACACATCCCGTGTCACAATAAATGTTCGCTTTAGCTGTAGCTAAGAAGGGTTTGCCCAGGATGATGGGTGTGTTTTGTAATTGTTCAGGGACTTCCATGTCGAGAACTAAAAAGTTGATAGGGAAGTAGAAGTCCTTGACCTGAACAATTACGTCCTCGACTACCCCCTTCGGAGTTTTCACAGATCTTTCAGCTAATTGGATGTCACAGGTGTGGGTTTCAATTCTCCAAATCCAAATTGGTGATACAAGGTCATCGGGATGAGGTTGATCGACGCACCTAAGTCCAAAAGCGCTCTATAAAATGCCATGTCCTCGACATTGCAAGAAATCAGGGGCGCTCCTAGGTCAGTTTGTTTGGGAGGCAGGCTGCTCAATATCATTGAACTAGCTTATTTTGAGAGGACTGCCTTCCCAGGTGCTTGGGTTTTCGGCTTATGCTTTGGCATACAGACATCCTTCAAGAACTTAACGTAAGCCGGGATATGTTTAATTGCTTCGAGGAGCAAAATATTAATCAAGACTTGTTTGAAAATCTCCAACAGCTCCTCATTCTCAACTACAACTTTCTTTTTCTTCCTTTTCTCCAAGGCCTCAAGGTATGGTGTTTGGGTTTGAATCGGGTCAGTCTCCATGTCCTTGGGTTCCTCCTGCTCACCCCTAAGCTCAGGTATCTCAGGAAGTGAGGTCACGGGAGGGGTTGGCCATTTGGGGTCCTGGGTTTTAGTGCCACTTCTTAAGGTTACTGCATTGGCAGAGGCATTGGGACCATGGGTAGATCCTTGAGAAGAAGAGGAAGAAGGAGCACCAAACCCAGGGGGTGTTTGCGGGGCTTACTGGACCATGTGGGCATGTCCAGGATTGGCATAGAACCTTGGCAAATTGGGGCCTCTGTTAAACACATTTCGTGGGTTCGGTTGTGGCTGAGAAGGAAGGGACCGCTGTTGTTTACAATCCAACAGCTGGCTCAACTATCCCTTCATTATGGCCATTTCTTCCTAGTGTTTTTGATTCATGTCAGCCATCATTTTTATCAATGTGTCCATTTGGTTTTGAGGGGGAGGGGCTACCCTATTCTGACTATAGGGTGGTCTAACAGGTGGGCCTTGTTGATAGGAGGGGGATTTGTCTTGGGTTGGTTATGGAATTGGTTTGGTTTTTGGTTTGTCCAGGCGAAATTCAGGTGATTACGCCATCCGGCATTGTAGGTGTTGGAGAAGGGGTCAGGTTTGGAGTAGCCTTGGATAGGTTGGACATCCTCAAAGATAGAGGGTGCTGAGGGGGAGGGAAGTGAGTAATTAAGGGTTGAGGGGGCAAAGGTCCCTCCTTGGAACATGGTCAGGGGTTGTTCTAGGTGCATTTGGCTCATTGGCTGCACTAAGTCTACATTGTGAGCTCCCTTTGCTAGGGAGAGGGTTTGTAATGGGTTCATGGTCTGGTTCAGCAGCTCATCGATCTTTTTGTCCACCAATTCAACTCGATCCAACTTTTTGGCTATAATGTCCATGTCAACCATTCCAGAATTTGCTTGCACCTCATAGATCCCACCACGAGGTTTACTGGATCTATTAAACTAGGTCATGGAGGCATTGTTGAGCGAATTCTCACTCATGGACTCAAAGAGTTCAAATGTGCTCTCCTCATCTTTGTTCAAAAAGTTACCTCCACATGAGGCATCAACAAAGTTCCTAAGGTTGCTGTCCAGACCGTGGTAGAAGATCTGGGCCAATTGCCACCTTGGAATCTGTTGGTGTGGGGATTTCCTCAATAATTCATTAAATTGTTCCCACGCCTCATGGAATTGTTCCCCACCTTGTAGTGTAAATGTGGTAATGGCTCTTCTGAGGGCATTGGTCTTACCTATGGGGAAAAATTTCTTCAAAAATGCAAGCCTCAATTACTGCCAGGTGGAGATGGGTCTCCCTAAGGTTCTAAGCCAGTGAGATGCCTTGTCTTTTAGGGAGAAAGGGAACATCTTAATCAAAACAATGTCTAAGCTGATGTTCTTGGGTTTCATACTTTGGGTGATCCGGTCAAGGTCCTCTAGGTTTGGAAGGGGTCCTCATTTGAGCTCCCATGAAAGTGGCTCTGAATCAGGCTTAGGACATTAGGTTTCAGCTTAAAATCATCTCCCCCTTTGGGGACCCTAAGATGGGGTTCGATCCGAATAGCAAACGGATCACAAAAGTCCCGAAGGGGACTAGGTTGGCCCTCTGGAGGTTGTGGTAGGTTAGGTGGGTTCAATGGGGGTTGTCCTTGAGGGTTTTGCAATCTGTGTATGGCTTGCATGATGGTTTGGATTTGTTGTTGTTGTAGTTGGTCGTTGGCAGAGATCTGGGCCTGAATGATGGCCATAGCATTGGGTGGGGGTTGGTCCTCAACCTCATCAATTCTTGGTTCAGCCATTTCTTGTGTAAAATCAAGTCTCCTGATTTCCCTATCTAAAACAAATAGCTCAAGATGCAGTGATCGTCTCCCGTGCATACACTAGGGAAGAACAGAGAGGGATGCGGAGAGAAATAGATGCGAGAAGTGTGTGCACAAACAAGCAGACAAGTCTAGTTCTTACAGTGTATACCTTAGGTGACCTAGAAGCCTCAAAGGGAATATTCAAGCCTATAAGCACTTAACCACCCTTCCCAATGTTAATCTGGCCAGGTTGATTACGAGGGGATTAAGGGGAAGGTTCTTCCTTTGGCTTTCGCCACTGGTTCTGTAGACCCCACAACTACTATCATTTGACACTTCCCTACAGCCTAGACACCAGATTCTACAAAGGGAATGAAGGTCAAATGCCCAGCAAACCAAATCACACCTCCAAGACTTAAACCAGTCCTACCTAGGGCATGTCTACTCAATTTTAATGAGGGGCTAGGCTAGTGCTTGTGCTCAAGATATGTGATGAGGTGTTGATTGGGGTTGTGCCTCTTAGTTAATCAATTTGAGCGTGTGTGCACTTAACAAGACATGGTTCTTAAGCAAGGATTTTTAAGATGCGGTGTCTTTTAATGCTTGTCCTTACCTTTTAGGGTTGAAGTGCCTTAGTATTTTTGGACAAGGTTCAAGTGGGCACACAAAGTTTTGCATACAACGGGCGAAAGTTAATTTCCTTTAGAGTGATGTGGCCCTAGAAAGGCAACCCTAATGAGTTCACCCTAGTGTTCATGCAGTTCTACCAGGTGAGTTGATTTTAGTTATGGTGAGTGGTGCGGCCCAAGTCAAATCATGGCGGCTTCACAAACACCACTCTAAAGAAAGAAGATGAACACTCAAAAAGATTATCTCCTTAAGAATGTTAGGGTGTATTTTTTTGTTGGGTAATGAGTTTGGAATGTGGGTCAAGTAGCCATTCACCATGCCATTTTTTTTTATTTATATTTTTTTTGTATTTTTCTTTTTTTAAGCACACAAACAACCAAAGGGTGGAGTGATACTCACAACTGGTCTTCGCCGCACTTTACTCCATCTCTATCATTGCAAATCGCACTCCTTCGCTGCCCATGCGTCAAGTTCTTGCAATCAATCAAGTAGAGGGAGAAAATTGAGTTAGATGATGTGAATACAAATGCGGGATGAAAGCAACAAAAGAAATCCATTGCCTCCTTGGCAATGGCGCCAAAAGCTGATGTGCGCAGGATGCGATTGTTCAATTGTGTCATTATAGCATGTGTTCACGACGTCGATTTTAATTAAAGATTGGATTTGGTGAGTCCAAGTGTCGAACACGAGGAGGCGTAAAATTGGATTACTTTGCTGCTTTTAGTTGTCACATGAAGTTTGGTTCGCTTGTGAGAGAACGAGAAAGAGAGGGAGAGAGAGTAGGGTTAGAATTTGTCTTTAAATCACGACATTCATTCAAACAAGATTGGAGCTATATAAGAAACAACATTAACATTAACATTTAGCAAGCAACTTGAGTTTGTTTGCAAACACAACAATAGCAAAAAGCTTAAAAAAAAGCAATATGAAATTAGGGTAAAGAGAGAGAGAGGAGGTAAGGCAGCCACGACGGTGGAGGAGAGCTCCATCGGCAGCTTGACAACTTCGGTGAGTGTGAAGTATGCTTGGTGAAACTAGGAAGGAGCTAGGAGTAGGGTGGAAGTTGTGTGTGTATTCAATGG
This sequence comes from Thalassia testudinum, assembly GCA_037157565.1. Taxonomy (NCBI): domain Eukaryota; kingdom Viridiplantae; phylum Streptophyta; class Magnoliopsida; order Alismatales; family Hydrocharitaceae; genus Thalassia; species Thalassia testudinum. The sequence goes on from JAZHRO010000078.1 coordinate 24,553,971, forward strand.
GGTGGTTGAAGGGGGTTTAAATAGGAGAAAAGGGCTTCTAATTGAGGTAAGGGGGTTTAGCAATGTCCAGGACATCGCTAAACCCCTTCCAAAAATGTCGCTGAAACCCTCCGCCCGTTGGTCCAAGTGTGCACACATTCTTCCTTCGCCCTCGCGATCCATGTGCTCACGTTGTGGGTCATCCGATAGAAGATCGAATGGTTGAGATTTCGTGTGAGTGCACGCTGTGGATCATGCTTGCACAACACGTGCCTCACATGTTATCGCTCGTGTGATCATCCGCGTGCATCCGCTATGTTGCATGGCCTCCATCCACACCGCTCGACATCGATCGGAAGGTCTGATTTCCCCGCAGTGCATGCTAAGCGTGATTTGAGGCACAACGGGAGTCAAACACTCACCGTTGCTTGCGAGTGCGAGTGTTCGACTTCTACGCTGCCTCCTCAAGATGGTGCGGCGGGTGGGTTGAGCACATGCAATGTAGACTGTTGGATGGAGATGCAACGGTCAGATCTTGAAGTCCTTTGGGCATGTCGAAGATGAGGGGTCAAGGCTTGCGGATCCTCAAGATCGAATGGCCTAAAGTGGCTTTTGCATGCGATGAAGGCTTGCGGCAAGCGATCATGCGACACGTGGCAGGTTTGTGGCCGTTGATCCTTAGATCAATGGTCACAACTTCTCAGGCTTGTTGTGGGTGCTCCGGATGTCGGATTGAGGCGATTTTGAGTCCGTTGGACTCCATTCGTCGATCTAGATCCATCTGTACGATCTAATTGCTCATTTGAGGCTCATTTCAATAGACACTTGTACACATGGCCATTAAATATTAATTATAAGCAATTTTAATTTGGCATCCATGCAATACTCCCAAGCCCATTACGGTATATCATTAACGCACATATATCCACAAAACTGACCCTAGTTAATGGAATTATCATCATTAGATGTAGAGTTATCAGGTGTCGCCAAAAATGAGTGACCCAAAATAATCGACGCATCATGGAGATTAGGAGGAACCTCCATATCTAGAACGAAAAGTCTGCTGGAAAGTAGAATCCATGGACCTTAACGATCACATTCTCAATCACCCCGCTCGGTGTTTTTACTTATCGATCGGCTAGTTGAATGGTAACCGAGGTGGGTTTTAACTCCCTGAATAAAAAATGATCAAATAATGCAGTGGGAGTTATGTTGATGGATGAACCCAAACCAAGAAGGGTTCGATCAAATGGACAATCCTGTAAAAAGTACAAAATGAGTGGGGTACCAAGGTCTTTCTTTTTAGGCGGTAAGTCAGCTAGAATCACAGTGCTGGCCTCTTTTGACAATACTACCTGTCGTCTACCTTTCTGCTGTTGCTTTGGGATACAGTAGTCCTTAAATAACCTTCGACAGTAGGGTTGTGATCTACAGCATCGAGGAGAGTGATCTGAATGTGAACCTCTTTGAACATGTTTCTTAGGTCCTTGAAATTCTGTGTAGCCATTTTCTACGCTAAATCTCGCATCATAGCCTTTGGAAAATGGATGGGAATCTCAAGGTTAATTGGTCCTTTCCCTTCTCTATCATAGGTGGCTCCTAAGAAGAGGAAGGAGACAAGCCATCCTGCAGTAGTGGGCGAGCAAAATTAGGACCCGCTTGCCTAAATGGTGGGTCATGTGTCTTCTTCCCACTCCTCAATGTAATAGCTTTTGCATCAGTGTGCTGTCCATGAGGTGGTGGTGAAACAGAAGGGGCAGAATAGGTGGGATTTTGTAGCAAAGGTGGCTGACCCTGTACATAACTAGGTGGTGTAGGTGGTGCCTATAATATAGCATGATCCTATCCCTAAGGTGCCTGGAACCTAGGCAGGGCACCCTGGTTCTGCACATATCTTCGGTTAGGGTCAAGTTGGGAGGGAAAGGGCTCCGTGATCTATGCTCCTAAAACAGTTGATTCTACTTGTTTGGTATGCTCTATATCTGGTCAGCCATAGCCTTCATGATCTGCAAGCTATCTTGAGTAGATTTCTACATAGATTATTGCAACTCCTCTTTCAATGCCTCCAAAAGGTCGACTCACTTTGGAGGGTGACTGGCAGCTTGATGTAGCAATTGATAAATAGAACAAGATTGCTATTGAGACGGGAATGGTTGCTGCCTCAAGTGCATGTTTTGTGCATTCCCCTATTGTTTGGTCTGGTAGTGTGGAACTTGATTTGGTCATTGCGAATTACTAGATCAAGAGAAATTTGGATGCTAGTGCCAACCAGGATTATATGCCTTCAAATATGGGTTATTATGCTTGTATCCATGGATAGCATTGACATCTTCGTGTGTTGAAGATATCTGAGACATATATTCATCAAGGGAATAAACATTAAAATAATCATGTAGTGCTTAGCCCTAATTATACGGTGCCAAATCAAGATGATTCACGTGCTCCTGATATGTAGGATGTTGCGAAGATGGAGAAGATGCATCCTGAGTAAGTAAATGTACTCGAGCAGGAGGGAGTCGAGGTGCATAAGAGGATCTAGATGCAACAGAATTACCAAAGAATTCGGATCGAGCTCGAATTAATTCGTCAAGCTTCCTGTTGAGCAAATCCACCTTATCCAGCTTCTTGGTGATAATGTCCATATCGACTTGGGTAGATTCGGAGTGAGCTTCATGGACACTAACTCATTGATGTCCAGGTCACTTGAATTGGTTCATTAATGCAACATTCCTTGAGTTCTCTGCCAAGGACTCCTTCACGAGGAAATTTCCGCCACTAGATGCATCAACTAGATACCGATCAGTGTCATCCAACCCATGGTAAAAGATTTGAGCTTGGTGCCATTTGGGCACACCATGGTACAGACATTTCTTGAGAAGATCATGGAATCTATCCCAAGCATCATGCAACTTCTCCCCTGGTCCTTGATAGAAAGTCATAATCGCACGCCACATTGCGTTCTTCGAGGACTCAAATATTGAAACATCTAATTTGGTGGAGGAAACAATGTTGATAGATTCTTTTCCTGACCATAATTTTTTCGAGGATTCTAACTCTGAATTGGTGGTTGGCGACATTAAAGACTTGAAGCCTTGTATTCACTCAAAATATCTTCCTGACTATTCACCAAACCCACCTACTCAAATTTCACCTCACCCACCTACTCTAAGTTCAATTCAACCTCCCACCCTAACTTCACCTACCCTTCATCTCGCTAACTTTTCCCCCAGTCCCTTTCCCCTAGACCTACCATCTGATCCCACCGAGCATGGCCTTCTTCTTGAATTGAAACCTTGGCCAGACTTGAGTATTTTTCCATTTTTCACACTCATTTTAATCACCTTACTTGCACCATTTTATTTTCAGGGGACCAAGAGGAAGACTGCATTTTACAGGGCATTCACATGCCTAAATATCTTCACGATTGACCATCTTCTGTGCATTACTTCATGCCCAACTAAATGGCATTAAAGAAAAAACTTGTTGGGAGGTAACCCAGCAACATTTTCCTTTTTTCTTTCATTTTCTTTTTTAGGTTCTGCAAAACTTTGCCTCTATCCTAACTTCCTCTCTCAGGTGATATCTTCCCCTACTCTTTTCCTTTTGCAAGGGACTTGCAAACCTTAAGCATGGGGTGGTAGTTCAAAGTTTGTAAGGCATTTCATTATTTTTCAGAACCTAAAAACATTAAAATATTTTGCATTCACGTCATCTGCATCTACATATGCACTCTTTCTGCATAACTTCTATAAAAATGTTTTGAGAATTTTTAGTGAAGGAAAGGACTAATGGTTGAACTTTAATTCAAACTAGTTACACCTAGGGTTTAATCATTAACAAACTAAGGATGAAACTACAAATTCACTTTTAGACATTTTAGGTCTAGAAACCTAGACTAGATCAGGTATCCTGCAAAGAATTCCATCCTAACACTTGATGATTCAAGTAACCCGTCTTTGTTTAGTGACCTGGATAGTATTTGACTTAGCTCTCGATCCAAAAATTTGGTTTTCTTTTGAAAACCTGGTGTCAAACATTTCACACACAAAGCCAACACTACCCAAGCCCAAAAACATCTAAATAATTAAAAAAAACTCTTGCAAAATCTTAGTAAAAGATCGAGATAGATGATTGGTTTGAGTTCCCACTGCCGAGAAGGAAAAATACTTCCTTTGAGGACATGATGTTAACATTTTACCACCATGGCACTACACTATATCTAGATTTCATATCTTTAGATGGAACATTAAGGCACATTTTGCAGCTCAGGTATCTTCGACGATGCTTGACCGGGTCGATCTTTCGCTTTTAAGTCGTTTGTAGTTTAATGTGGTGGAAAAATCGACTAATCAATTTTTAATAAGAAATAACCACTCGCAGAGGAGCGGGTCGTTTCCATAGGGAGGCAATAACGTATTAAAATTCGCGCCACTTAAAAATGTTTGTTCGGAGTCAATTTGGACAAGAACCAAGCCAAGATTGCCTTTAGATTAAGGTTTAAGCAAGAAATAATGCTGAAATGGCAATTATGATAAACTACAGGATATTTTTCGCAATGCAGAGTGAATAGAATATGAATAAAATCTGGCAATGGCAGAAAATGTAAATTTTAATCAATGCTTTACTGTAGCAAAACAGGGGAATTTTTCCCCGTTGTCTTGCGCGACGAGGAGCCGATGGCTGGGCGCGGGAAGCTCGGCGGAGGTCCCTTGGATCAAGGGCTTCGAATCGGTGGTGACGGCGAGTCGCGCGGCGGCCGGAGGTGGCCGGACGAGCTCTGGCGGAGGTGCTGTAGGAGGTTGTGCGTGGGCGCGTGGAGGGTCTGCGGAGGGCGCTGGCGCGCGGAGGCGTGGCTGCGGTGGTCTGCAGGCGGGCGCTGGCGTGTGCGGTGGAAGCTGCAGAGGTCGGTTGCTGGCGGTTTGTAGATGGCTGTGCGTGGGCGCGCGGAGGGTCTGCGGAGGGCGCTGGCGCGCGGAGGCGTGGCGGTGGTAGCTGCAGAGGGGGCGCTTGCGCGGTGGTCTGCAGGCGGTTGGCGTGTGCGGTGGAAGCTGCAGAGGTCGGTTGTTGGCGGTTTGCAGATGGCTGTGCGTGGGCGCGCGGAGGGTCTGCGGAGGGCGCTGGCGCGCGGAGGCGTGGCGGTGGTAGCTGCAGAGGGGGCGCTTGCGCGGTGGTCTGCAGGCGGTTGGCGTGTGCAGTGGAAGCTGCAGGCGGCTGTTGGAGGATGCTGCATGCTGGTCTGCAGGCGTTGGAGGAGAGCGCGGGCTGATCTGCAGGCGTGCGCAGGTCAGCAGCCGGTGAGCGGTGGAGGGCACAGGCGGTTTGGTGGCCGGTTGGAGAGTGCAGGCTGAGGAAGTGGAGGTGAGCGGGTAACTTCAGACGTCTTGGAAATTTCCCAGACGTCTTAAGTTACTGAGAGGGTGGCTGATCAGTAGCTAGGTGGTGGTGGTCTGCGACGATGGCGAGGAAGATGCACGCTGATGTGCTCACGGTAATGCGGGCGAGCTCCGGATGGCGGTGTGGCCTGTCACACCACACGCCCACGGTGGTGGAGACTCGCCGCCACGGTAGAGGCCGGCAGTGTGGAGTGGAAGAGAGAGGATCTCTCTGCACAGTGGTGAGTCGGTGGCGGAGGCCTGCTGCAGCCGGCAGCTTCCGTGCTCCTTTTATAGTGTCTTGAACAATTTTGAAATCAGCCGCCGACCAGATCCACCACATCCGCTCCCCCTTGAATGGCTTCATCACTGCAGCAGCCGGGCGTTGGAGCGGCAGCCAGCCGTTCTGAAAGAAGACGAATAAAGCAAATATTATTAAAATATTAGGGTTATTTATGTATAGACCCTCAACTTCTATGTTAATAAAAACAATATACCTAATTGGTTATCTAATTAGATGAATGCTATTCTAAGCTAATTCTAAATGCACTTAAGATATGAATGCAATGTATGGATTATGTAATTAGATTAAAACTATGAATTAATCTATTTACATCCTAATTTATACTAAATAAATGTTAGAATTAACCTAATGTGTAGGCACTTAAATACTTAAATAACCCACAACTATGGGCTAATCAAATACCCCCATGCCTAGTTTTTGCTAGTCCCTAGCAAAATTAAGCGAAACCTAGCACTCTAAGTAGACTAGTCAACTCACTTAGTCTTCCTTCAGAAGCATATTAAGTTCAGGTTCTAAACCCGAGGTTCCTAAGTAGTTGCTAAGTTACAGACTAGGTCGGCTAAAGACGAGTTGCCAGCACAAGTTTCCCTGATTTCTGACTCTACCCTAAAGTTTATTGATCCCTGAGATTAAAGCATCCGTGCTTGTGCATTGGTCCGAGTTATTTGAGTTAAAGGAGATTTTTTTTTTTTTTTAATATATATACTTTTTTTTTTTTGTTTGATTCTTCTAAGTCTAACCTCAGATCAGCTATCAACACAGTCTGTGTCGGATTCATTGTCCCCATTACCATACCTCGAAGGGTGCCTGGCTTTCGATGCTTCGAGATAGCACCGCCCATAACGACCCCAAGAACTCCTGGCAATCGACACTTCGAGATAGTATCGCCCATGGATTTCTTAAGCGAATTCAGGCCTATGGCAATCGGCACTTCGAGATAGGGCCGCCCATGGTACCTGAACCGCGCAATGCGCTTACATGCCCCCAGTAGGATGGATATCCTAAGAGACAAGCGCCGAGGAGGTAATATGTTACCATCGCATCCTCAAGGTGAGTATATACTCGACCTCTCCTGCGGCGGGAACTCTTCCAATCAAAATATGTTTTCAAGCCTTTCTTAAGTCAAAACTAAAAGAACCAAATCTCTTTTCAGAAATTAAGTTAATTACCAGACCAAGTGTGAACAGTTTGGATGCTTGGGTTACAAGGACCTGTAAACCAAAAGGTAGAATAAGACTCCAGGTACTACCCCACCTTTTAACTCAAACCCTAGCTTCCCTTCCTCAACCTCTTGAAGAATGGTCCGCAACTTAACTCCTACTTAAGTTTTTAAGTCCACAAAGGACCCTAAAGGTCTAAAGCTAGTAGCTTATTTAGCTTCTAAAGTTTGACCCTAGAATTAACTTAGTCTACCCTAGAGTTCTGATTTGCTTAAGACGGCAAGATCTAGCCAGTTAAGCTCAAAACCACTTTTTCTTTTTTCTTTTTTTTTTTTATATATATATATATTTTTTCGTTTCTTTTCTTTTTTTTTTTTTTTATAAATGCATGCTATAAACAAAATGCCTCAGGTCCTCTCCCCCATGCCTGGTTGAAACAATGTCCTCATTGAAAATCAAAAATAGCTAAAGGAGGATATTACCTGAGGCGGAGAATAGTAGGAGCTAAGGCTCCTCAAGAGTGACTTCGTCAACTAGATGGCCATCTAAAGTTATGTACGGTTTTAACCGTTGACCGTTGACGATAAAGGGAGTTGCTGAAGAGGAAGGATTTTTGATCTCCACAGCTCCATGGGGGAATACTTTGGTGATTATGTAAGGCCCATCCCAACGAGATTTTAATTTCCCAGGAAAAAGCTTAAGTCTGGAATTGAAAAGCCAGACTTGTTGGTTGGGTTCAAAGGTCTTTCGAAGAATAAACTTGTCATGCAAGACCTTAGTTCTTTCTTTATAAGCTTGAGAGGTGTCATAAGCATCATTCCTCAGCTCCTCAAGCTCACTTAATTCTAGAAATCGTGCCTTACCTGCCTTCTCTAAATCCATGTTAACACTTCGAATAGCCCAAAGTGCTTTATGTTCCAACTCAACAGGTAAATGGCACGCTTTTCCATACACAATCCGAAAGGGAGAAGTACCCAAAGGGGTCTTATAGGCCGTTCGATAAGCCCACAAAGCATCATCAAGCTTTTGGGACCAATCTTTCCTATCAGGTCTAACGGTCTTTTCCAAAATATTTTTTATCTCCCTATTTGATACTTCAACCTGACCACTTGTCTGAGGGTGGTAAGGGGTAGCAACCTTGTGAGTCACTCCCAAACTCTTAATTAACCGATTGAAGTGGTGGTTTCGGAAATGAGGTCCCCCATCACTTATAATAGTCTTGGGGCAGCCGAAACGGGATATGATATTGGCCTTCACAAATTTCAAAACCACAGAGTGGTCATTTGTGTGCGTCGGAATGGCCTCTATCCATTTAGAGACATAATCAACTGCCACCAAGATATATTCAAAACCATGGGACGACGGGAAGGGGCCCATAAAGTCAATTCCCCACACATCAAAAATTTCAACAGATTGAATAGGATGTTGAGGCATTTCATTCTTCTTCCCAATCGTTCCAGTCCGTTGACATCTAATACAGGCCTTAACAAAATTATGAGAATCCTTAAATAAGGAAGGCCACCAAAAACCAGACTGGAGAACCTTAAAAGCAGTTTTCTTAGCACCAAAGTGTCCTCCACAATGAAGTGCATGGCAAAATGTCAGCACACTTTGTTGTTCCTCTTCAGGCACACAACGTCTCAAAACTTGGTCTTGTCCAAGTCTAAATAATTCTGGCTCTTCCCAATGAAAATATCTCGCTTGAGAAATGAATCTCTTTCTTTTCTGCTTATCCCAAGAGCCAGGAGTTTGTCCAGTGACCAAGTAATTTACAATGTCTGCATACCAAGGTAAAGTTGGTGTTACCGCCATCAGAGTTTCATCGGGGAATGTCTCGCGAATGTCTTCAGAAATAGAGTCGTTAAGAGGAAGACGAGACAGGTGGTCAGCCACAACATTTTCTACTCCTTTCTTTTCACGTATTTCCAAGTCAAATTCTTGAAGGAGTAAGATCCACCTAATTAGACGTGGCTTAGAATCTTTCTTAGCAATGAGATGTTTCACTGCTGCATGATCAGTAAAAATAACCACCTTAGACCCAAGTAAATAAGACCTAAACTTCTCCAGAGCAAAAACTACAGCAAGTAATTCTTTTTTAGTGACGGTGTAGTTTTGCTGAGGTTCAGTTAAAGTCTTGCTTGCATAATGCAGCACATGAGGTCTTCCCTCAACCCTTTGTCCAAGGACTGCTCCCACTGCATAATCCGAAGCATCACACATAAGCTCAAAGGGGAGTGCCCAATCAGGAGCTTGGAGAACAGGCGCAGAGATCAAGGCCTCCTTTAGAGTTTGAAAGGCCTCGGCACATTTTGAATCAAAACTGAAGGAAGATTCCTTCGCCAATAAGTCACAAAGTGGCCTAGAAATCTTACTAAAATTTTTAATAAAGCGCCTGTAAAAGCCAGCATGGCCCAGAAAGGATCTAATCTGTTTGACATTCGTAGGCAATGGAAGTTTGGAAATAGAATCAATCTTGGCTTTATCTACTTCCAAACCTTGCTCAGATACAACATGCCCAAGTACAATTCCTTTCTGTACCATGAAGTGACTTTTCTCCCAGCTGAGGACTAAACCAGTCTCCTTACATCGTTTCAACACATTCTCCAGGTGTAGGAGACACTGGTCGAAAGACGAGCCATAAATAGAGAAGTCATCCATAAATACTTCGACACACTCGTCAATCATGTCCGAAAAGATAGACATCATACACCGCTGGAAAGTTGTAGGGGCATTACATAATCCAAACGGCATACGCCTGAATGCAAAAGTACCGTAAGGACTCGTGAATGTCGTCTTTTCCTGGTCATCAGGAAAGACTGCCACCTGATTGTACCCAGAATATCCATCGAGAAAGCAATAATACTTATTCCCTGCCAATTTTTCGAGAATTTGATCAATAAAAGGCAAAGGAAAGTGATCCTTCTGGGTAGCGGTGTTCAGCTTGCGGTAATCAATACAGACCCTCCATCCAGTTGAGGGTCTAGTGACAACTTGTTCACCTTGGTCGTTGAGTTCCACAGTAAAGCCTGCCTTCTTTGGCACCACATGAATGGGACTGACCCATTTACTATCAGCAATGGGATATATGATCCCAGCGTCCAACCACTTCAGGATTTCCTTTTTTACAACCTCCCTCATATTAGGGTTCAGACGTCTCTGCATGTCCCTAAAAGGCTTGATGGAATCATCAGTATAAATGTGGTGCATGCAGAGTGTAGAGTCTATACCCTTAATGTCAGCAATGCTCCAAGCAATAGCTTCCTTATGCCTAGACAAGCATTCAATCAAGGCTCCCTCCTGTGCCTCAGACAGCACAGCCGAAATGATAACTGGGAGCGTATCATTGGCACCTAGGAAAACATACTTGAGAGTGTCAGGGAGGGGTTTCAACTCAAGGTTGGGGGCTTGTATGGTTGAGGGTTTCATAATAGATGTCCCCATCTCAGGTAGCAAATCTGCCTTCGGCGGAAATGATGGGGGAAGAGACTCAGCAGAAACTCCTAGCAATTCCTCTAGTTCTAGTATATCCTCTTCACATTCTTCCAAGAGATGGGAATGCTCATTTAGCATGACATGCTGAAGGGGGTCATCACATAACATTGCAGGAGTTGCCTCTTCAATCAGGTCATCTATCACCTCAACTTGAGAACAATCCTCAAGTCCAGCTTGTTTGTAAGCATCAAACACATTAAGCCGGATTTTCCTATTCCCAAAGCCCATTTTCAATGCCCCAGTATTGCAATTAATTGAAGCATGGGAAGTTGCAAGGAAGGGGCGGCCCAAAATGATGGAGGGTTTGGTTGGCTTGTTGGTAGGGTCAGTGTCCAAAACTAAGAAGTCAACGGGAAAAAAGAAATCCTCCACTCTTACGAGGACATCTTCCAAAATTCCCCGTGGTGTCTTAAGTGATCGATCAGCAACTTGAAGGACTACAGGGCTAGGCTTCAGATTGCCTCCCCCAAGTTGTTCATATACATAGCTCAGAAGGATGTTCACCCCCGCACCCAGATCAAGCAGAGCCTCATCAATTTGTAAGTCACCAATAACTACAGAGATATATGGGGCCCCTGGGTCCTTAAGTTTCGGAGGTGTGCCATGTTGAACAATTGAGCTAACAGAATCAGGCAGGACAACTTTAGACTGGACCTGTTTTCTAGATTGCCGCTTTTTCATGCACAAGTCCTTTAAGAAGCGGGCATAAGACGGAATCTGCCTGATAGCTTCAGGCAAAGGCAGGTTAATCTGCACTTGCTTGAAAGTTTCCATAATCTCATCCGTCTTATCTTTGGCTCCAGATGAGCCAGCAGAAGTCTGCCCAGAGGTGGATAAGCGCTCTGGAAATGGCACTCTCGATCTCTGGGTGGAAGGGTTGTCATGTCGAGTAAGGGGTGGAACGGGGGCAACTTCTTCCGGTGAGGTGATTTCAAGCGGAGGAGATTTGGGCAAATCTTCTTCGGTGGGGGTGAAAGTCGGGGTGGATGTTTTTTTAGGGGGTGAGACTATAGGAGCATCGGGTTTGGAAATTTCTTTCCCACTCCTCAGAATAGTCACCGCCTGAGCATGCTCCCTAAAGACAATCCCTTTTCCTTTAGGATTTTCCTCAGCAGCACTTGGAAACTTCCCAGTCTCCCTCTGTCTAACGGCCTCAACAAGGTGTCCAATTTGTGATTTCATCTCATGTATAGCCTTGTCATGAGATTGGATGATGGCACTTTGACTTTCTTGCATAGTTTTCAATATCGCCTTCAATTCATCCATCTCAGAGGTTTTAGGTTGGGCAAAGGTCTGAGGTTGGTTCATTTGATGGTTTTGAAAGGATTGCGGTTTGTAATTCCCTGAATTTGAGACATTTCCTTGTCTCCATGAAAAGTTTGGGTGGTTCCTCCATCCCTCATTATAAGTGTTGGAGAAAGGATCATTACGAGGTCTTGGACGGAACCCTTGAGCGGCATTCAAATCTGCTTGTACAAGCTCAGGGAATTGGGAGGCTAAGTGGCAATCCACAGTGGCGTGTGTATTGCCTTGACAAATTACACATTCGGAAGCTTGGGATGTGGAGGTGTTAGGTGTGAATGAACTCGGGTTCGACATAAGCCTTTCCATGTTTTGATTCAGTAATTGAATTTGATAAGCTAAATTCTGGGTGTCCCTTGCTTCATTCGCCTCCAACTTTCTTTGCATGAGAGTGGGCTTTCTATCCATGTAGGCAGAATTCAAGTGAATAGAATTCTCACTCAAAGTATCAAATAAGTTCCAAGCTTCATCCTCAGTCTTAGATAGAAAGGTTCCTGCACAGGCACCATCCACAGTTTGCCTATGTGAATCATTAAGTCCGGTGTAGAACCTTTCAACCAGTTGCCATTTAGGCACCTGGTGATGTGGGCAAAGTCTCAGCAAATCGTTAAAGTGCTCCCACGCATCATGGAAAGCTTCCCCATCCTTTTGAGCAAAACTCATGATTTCCCTCCTAAAGTGATTTGTTTTGCTCATGGGGAAGTACTTCTTCAAAAACTCCTTTTTCAGGGCATCCCAAGTATTTAAATTATCAAGGGTGTGATACCAATACTTGGCTTTGTCCTTTAGGGAGAAGGGAAAAAGGGTCCGCATTTGAGCGTCATCAGTAATGCCCTGCAGCTTCACCGTGGAACAGACCTCGGTGAATTCCTCAATATGCCTGTAAGGATCTTCCCTAGTAGTACCATAAAAGGAGGGTAGCAAGGATATGGTACTACTTTTGATCTCATATGGATTATCCCCTCCAGGTCTACGTAGTGCTGGGCCAGCTTGGTTGGTTGGGATGAAATATTCCTTAAGGCTCCTTTGACCAGCCATTTCTACCCTTGGGAGGTCTTTTCTTAGGATTCTTTCTGGTTCAGGATCAAATACAAGTTGTCTCCTAAGAGAACGCCTACCAAGCATGCACTACAAACACAATTCAAACGGACTTGTTTGGTCTTTACAGATTTAGGCTTTTGAATTTAATTCAAATTGTAGGTGACAAAACAAGTTACCCAATCAATTATGCGCCTATTGTCAACCTACGGCTCGCCTAAAAAGACCTAGTTGGAACTTAGGTAATCTTCCCTAAATCTCAAATGGTCAAGTAAATCCAAAGACGGAAGATCGAGGGATGCAAGTAGGCCTAAGCCTTCCTTTGAAGCTGTGCTTTCGCGGTGCTCCTCAACTACCCCCAAAAATCCGTGACAGGGTATCCCCCTCTTTGGATTTACAAAACCTTTGATCTCAAGTTCCAAACACTTCAGAATCCAACGAAAGGAGGGCTCTTGTCCTAGTATTTCCAAACCTAAGGAGTGTCTAGAAGCGTGTCGTGGTGCAAGTGAAATAAGTGTGCATACATCGTAAAAGATTTTAAACTTTGAATCGCACGCCAAGTTTGAAAATGAAATCCTTGGTTTTTAAAATGTCCTTCCTTTAATTAGTCCTTTTTCTAAAAAAAAAAAAAAAATGTGACCACTTGTTAGATTTATTCAGTACAGATTAGGTGGTCTTTGCATTAAATCCCAAATGCAATGCGTGATCAAAAATAGGATGCAAAGTAAGAGAATGCGTACCTTGCCTCCAGCGATCTTCGATGCAAAAATGCACGCAATGCAGAAAAGCAAATCTAGAGGCTGCTCATACAGACCTAAATGGTTCGTCCTAGGGCAGGCAGCTTCTAGCAGGCAGCTCATTTTTTTTTCTTTTTTCTATTTTTTTTAGAACTACTTATGCACAAGCAAATAAAAGAAATAATAAAAAAATAAACCTAAATCTAAAGAAAAGGGAACAGGCTCCCAAAAATTACCCAACACGGGTCCAAAATAAAATCAGGGAACAAACCCTCAAAATATGCCCCAGAACAAGGGTTTCAAACTAACTGTAATGAAAAATTAAGTCTTCAGTCTTAATTCTATTCTAATTAAATTAGAGATTAAATACAATGGTGTCCGTCGCGTCCTCGTCCTTCTCCTCCTTTCAAAATTGCTTGTCCACTTCTCGTCTGGAGACGTCAAGGGTCGCCTCTCACAGTGGCTGATTCTTGCACAAAATTTCTCGCACAGAAAAGAAAATAATGAATGGTCAAATCTCTGTGCAATTGACAAATAATCAAAATAAAATTAGGCGAAATTATTGCGTCTGTTGCCTCCCCGGCAACGGCGCCATTTGACCGGGTCGATCTTTCGCTTTTAAGTCATTTGTAGTTTAATGTGGTGGAAAAATCGACTAATCAATTTTTAATAAGAAATAACCACTCGCAGAGGAGCGGGTCGTTTCCACGGGGAGGCAATAACGTATTAAAATTCGTGCCACTTAAAAATGTTTGTTCGGAGTCAATTTGGACAAGAACCAAGCCAAGATTGCCTTTAGATTAAAGGTTTAAGCAAGAAATAATGCTGAAATGGCAATTATGATAAACTACAGGATATTTTCCGCAATGCAGAGTGAATAGAATATGAATAAAATCTGGCAATGGTAGAAAATGTAAATTTTAATCAATGCTTTACTGTAGCAAAACAGGGGAATTTTTCCCCGTTGTCTTGCGCGACGAGGAGCCGATGGCTGGGCGCGGGAAGCTCGGCGGAGGTCCCTTGGATCAAGGGCTTCGAATCGGTGGTGACGGCGAGTCGCGCGGCGGCCGGAGGTGGCCGGACAAGCTCCGGCGGAGGTGCTGCAGGCGGTTGTGCGTGGGCGCGTGGAGGGTCTGCGGAGGGCGCTGGCGCGCGGAGGCGTGGCTGCGGTGGTCTGCAGGCGGGCGCTGGCGTGTGCGGTGGAAGCTGCAGAGGTCGGTTGCTGGCGGTTTGCAGATGGCTGTGCGTGGGCGCGCGGAGGGTCTGCGGAGGGCGCTGGCGCGCGGAGGCGTGGCGGTGGTAGCTGCAGAGGGGGCGCTTGCGCGGTGGTCTGCAGGCGGTTGGCGTGTGCGGTGGAAGCTGCAGAGGTCGGTTGCTGGCGGTTTGCAGATGGCTGTGCGTGGGCGCGCGGAGGGTTTGCGGAGGGCGCTGGCGTGCGGAGGCGTGGCGTTGGTAGCTACAGAGGGGGCGCTTGCGCGGTGGTCTGCAGGCGGTTGGCGTGTGCGGTGGAAGCTACAGGCGGCTGTTGGAGGATGCTGCAGGCTGGTCTGCAGGCGTTGGAGGAGAGCGCGGGCTGATCTGCAGGCGTGCGCAGGTCAGCAGCCGGTGAGCGGTGGAGGGCGCAGGCGGTTTGGTGGCCGGTTGGAGAGTGCAGGCTGAGGAAGTGGAGGTGAGCGGGTAACTTCAGACGTCTGGGAAATTTCCCAGACGTCTTAAGTTACTGAGAGGGTGGCTGATCAGTAGCTAGGTGGTGGTGGTCTGCGACGACGGCGAGGAAGATGCACGCTGATGTGCTCACGGTAATGCGGGCGAGCTCCGGATGGCGGTGTGGCCTGTCACACCACACGCCCACGGTGGTGGAGACTCGCCGCCACGGTAGAGGCCGGCAGTGTGGAGTGGAAGAGAGAGGATCTCTCTGCACAGTGGTGAGTCGGTGGCGGAGGCCTGCTGCAGCCGGCAGCTTCCGTGCTCCTTTTATAGTATCTTGAACAATTTTGAAATCAGCCGCCGACCAGATCCACCACATCCGCTCCCCCTTGAATGGCTTCATCACTGCAGCAGCCGGGCGTTGGAGCGGCAGCCAGCCGTTCTGAAAGAAGACGAATAAAGCAAATATTATTAAAATATTAGGGTTATTTATGTATAGACCCTCAACTTCTATGTTAATAAAAACAATATACCTAATTGGTTATCTAATTAGATGAATGCTATTCTAAGCTAATTCTAAATGCACTTAAGATATGAATGCAATGTATGGATTATGTAATTAGATTAAAACTATGAATTAATCTATTTACATCCTAATTTATACTAAATAAATGTTAGAATTAACCTAATGTGTAGGCACTTAAATACTTAAATAACCAACAACTATGGGCTAATCAATGCTCTACCCATAGTGTCAGAGGTGCTTGAGTTTGCTTGGAGTGCCCCTTTAAATTGCATTGTGTTTTGGGGTTGTGAGCTACTAGGGTGTGTCCTAGATGGTACTATCTCAAATTGCCGACGCCAGAACCCCCTTGAGGATCGGCAATGGGAATGATGATCCCAACACATCTATAGTAGGACTAAGCTAAGGCAAAGCATGGGGGAAGTAATCGAAAAAAAAAGGTTTCAATAACATGACTTTATCCCAATAATGTTGGCATATCACAAAGCACTGACACCAGAATTTTCATCAACTTGTGAGTTAGGGATCGAGTTCATGTGCCGAGGAAATTCTAATAGCAAAAATGGTTTCGAGATATTTGAATTAAAAAGAAATTAAGTAGTGAATACTCAAAGGATATAGTGGTCCTGATTTGTCTAATCTTTGAATCCAAAGCTAAGTCCAGATGTTTTATCCTTAATAAACCTCGTACCTACCTTAACAAAATATCAACCAAGTTCCTATCTTGAACTTTTTCCTTAAAACACAAAAAGTTGGTTTCTTGAGAAATAATGTGGTGCAATCACAATTTTTGCTAAGGGACTAGCAAAAAGATAAGCATGGGGGTGTGATAAACGCTAGTTTAGCATCATCTTGGCATCCATTCACATCTAGTTCCTAAGATTTTGTCAATTGCATTGTATTATATCATTGCATTTAGCATGCATGTGCATTTAGGGTTTTGAGCATACATTAGCATTCATTTCACATTATCTCATGTAGTTTCCATTTGATTTCCAGGGATGAATGCATTGGAAATCAGAGAAACCTTGGCAGTATGGAAGGCACTTGGAGCATTTGTGAGGACAGAAGCTCCAGTAGTTGGACCGCAGCTCAACTTAGGTAGATCCAACTCAAATCCAACTCCTACCCTACACCCTCTCCACCTTAATGGCCTTCCACCTACATTAAAACCACCAACCATTGGTGCCTAAAATACACTCCTTGGCACCCTTTCACATGGCACCAAGGAAGCTTCCTAACCATCCTCTTTGGCACCCTTTCACATAGTACCAATGAAGCTTCCTAACCACCCTCCTTGGCACCCTTTCACATGGTGCGAAGGAAGCTTCCTAACCACCATCCAGGCCACCCTTCTTAGCATCTTTTCACATGGTGTGAAGGAAGCTTCCTAACCACCATCTATACTAGCCTATAAAATGACCCCCCATCCTACCATTCAAACCATCCTTGGTAAGGAATAATTCTCCCTACTATCAAACACCTATAGCCACCATACATCCCATGCCCAAGAAAGGAGAAGGAGAAAAGAAGATTAAGGGAGTAACCTACCTGCTCCCTTGGTGCCTTCTTCCTCTTCTCTCTCCTTCCTTGTGCCACTCCAAGGAGCAAGCTTCCATCTAGGGAGGACAGCCAGATAGGAGGAAAGAAGGGTGGAGGACGTCCACATTTGAGAGCAACTCAAGGATCTAGAAGGAATTCTTCTTCAAGTCTGGAAGCCACCATTCTTGGAGTGAAGGCTGCCTCATCTACTTGGGAAAACTTTCTGTCTTTTAATTTGTAGCATTTTAATTCCTATTAAGCATTCATCTACCTAGGGATTAACTAGGTGGAACCTCTACTTAGTTGAGCTCCCTAAGTACTTTGTAAACATTTCTTCTTAATAGCAAAGTGTCTTTCTTCATTCTTGAATTTTCAATTTCAAGTAGCAACTTTATTTATTTTAGTGCATCAGATCTCTCTTCTAATTACCCTAGGAGCACTTGCCTAGGGTGAGCTTATAAGAGAAGACTTCTCTTCTCACTTAGGTTCTAGTTGTTAGGCAAGTTTCTTTAGCGTAGTTCTATCTTCGCATTCATATCCCACTTATTTCCAAACATAAAAATCTACAAAAATCAAAATACAAAAAGAGAAGTGTTAATTTGAGAGATTAGAGAGAGAATAAAAAATTTGACTAACAAATTGGCCTCCTTCGACGACCCTAGATACCACCACTATCTAGGAATATAAATTTAAAAGCTAATTAGTTCTGGGCATTGCAAAGACATTAAAACCCCTGATAACACCATACAAGGGGGTAATAACTATGTTAAATATGGCCCATCTTTAGAATAAAAGGCACAACATAAGTAGAATAGGAGCATTGCATGCATCAAGTACCAAGATTGCTTATAAACTGTATTAATGGCCATTTCTGTAAGCATTTGTCAAAGTAGGCCTCAGATGAGCAATCAGACCACACGGATGGATTCAGAACAACGAACGGAGTCCAACGGACTCAAGATCGGCCAAATCCGACATCCGAATCTCCCACAATGGGCCCAAGAAATTCTGACCGTTGATCTGGAGATCAATGGTCAAGAGAGTGCCACATCAGCCCACCCCCACCGCACGCACATCTTCAGCCGTCCAAGGACAAATCTCAGCCGTCGATCTTCGATTGAACGGCCGAGATCTGCGCGCTCGCCCGCGCTCGCCGCGACAAAGTGCGGGGGTTGCACAGCGGTTAGCGCGCACGCCCGCATCGCTGCGACGCACGTTCGAGTCGCGCGGAGCAGATTTTGAAGGCGAGCAGAAGGCACGAAAAAATTGGGCAGCCCGATTAGCAGCAGGCGGCCAGGATCTCACCACGCGTCACGACGACAGCCCACGAGCACCCACGCGCGCGTGCATGCTGGGCGGAAACGTGCGCGCGCACGCGTGACCAAGGTGCGATCTCAGCGCGGGCGAAGAAGGCTCTCAGATCGGACAGCTCTCGTTCAGCGACCACGGATCGTGCGAAGAGGAAGACAGGGGCGGGCAGCTGACCGGCGGCAGGAGGGCTTCACCGACATTTGTGGAAGCGGTTTTAGCGACTCTCCGGATGTCGCTAAAGCCCATTCTTCTTTTAGGAAGCCCTTAACTCTATTTAAACCCCCTTCTACCACCATTTAATGCATCCACTCCCCCTTGCAACTACTCCACTCCTCTCTTAGCTAGCTTTAGGCACTCTTGTAATCACCGAAGATGATGAGCCACCGATGGAGCCTCCTCCACCGCCGTGGCTGCCTCATCGCTCTCCACTCTCTCTCTTTCTTTCTCTCTCTCTCTCTCTCTTTTAAGCTTTCCATTACTTTTGTTGAAGCATGTATTTAATGTTGTAAGTTATGAACTATGAATGCATGATTAATGAAGTTATTTTTCGTTCAATTACCATTTTAATTTCTGTTCAAGTTGCATGATCAAAACCAAAAAGCTTTCAAACCCTAAACTCTCTCTCAGTCTATCTCTTTCTCTCGCTTTTCAAAATCGCATCTTTTGCAAGCAAAACTTCGCCTTCTTCGTGACAACAAGTGATAAGCAAAAATCCAATTTTCATGCCTCCTTGAGACCGACACTCGGACTCACCTCCGTTTACTTCTTTTAAAACCGACGTATCAAGTGCGACTATAACGACACCTCTTAGCACACATGCACTACGGCACGTCAGTTTTTGGCGCCATTGCCGGGGAGGCAACGGATTTGTTTTATCACCTCCACAGTCATTCTCACATCGTCTAATGCCCTATTTTCCTTTTTACTTGACGGTTGCAGGAATTCAGTGCATGGACAGCGAAGCGACGCATTCCACGACGGTAGCAAGGGAGTAGGCGCCTCGAGGACTGATAGTGAGTAACCTCTCTCTCATTGTTTGCTTGCTTGAAAAAGCTAAAAAAATTGTAAAAACTAAAAAAAATTGGCATGGTGTATGATTGCTTGACCCACATCCTTAACACATCACCCCACAAAAAAATGTACACTCTAACATTCTGAACAAATTCTTGGAGTGTTCTTTTCTTTTTCTAGAGTGGTGTTTGCAAAGCCACCATGAGTTGACCTGGGCCACACCACTCAACCCTAAAATTGACTCATCTAATAGAAGCTGCATGATCATTAGGATGAGTACACTAGGGTTTTAGAGCCTCTACAGAATAAAAAGGGAATCTACTTTCATCAAATTGTGTGCAGAACTTGACGTGCCTACTGAAACTTGTTTGAAAACATTAAGACACGTCAACCCTAAAAAGTACTAAAGTAAAGATGAAACACTAAAAGACACCACATCCTAACAAATCCTTACTTGAAAATCATATTTTGCTAGAAGCACACACTTTGAAATTGGAAAATTAAGAGGCTCCACCCCAATCAACGCCTCATCACATCACCCTAAGCACAAGCACTATCCTAGCCCTTTAAAAATGAGTAGACATGCCCTAGGTAGGACTGAGTTAAGTCTCAAAAGGTGAGGTTTTGTTCGCTAGGCACTTGGCTTTCATTCCCTTGGTAGAATCTGGTGACTAGGCTGCGGGGTAGTGTTAAACGACTGCAGTTGTGGGGTCTATGGAACTGGAGGCGCAAGCCAAAGGAAGAACCTTCCCTGAAATCCCCTCGTAATCAACCTGGCCAGATTAACCTCGGGAAGGGGAGTCTAGTGCTTACGGACTTAATCAACCTTTGTGAGATTTCTAGGTCTTCTAAGGAATATACCACAAGGACTAGGCTTGTTTGCTTGGTTGAGGACACAACTCTCTCGCATCTGTTCTTCCCGCATCCCTCCATTTCTTCTAAACCATGGATTTCAATGCCTATCCATCTTACCTAAACTACCCCCAACAGGATTTGTATGCTAACCCAAGTGGACCATACCCACAGCCTACTTGGGCTAACCAACCACCAAGTTCGGGTACAACCTTGAATATCCCTCTTGGCCCAACTATGACCAAACCGCACCAACCTCTTATTGGAATACAACCAACATAGCCACCCAAGGGTATGATTCAAATCATGGGGCTCCATATCTCGATTGTCCTCACAATGCCTCCTCATTTAGGTCTGACCCGCTCTACTGTGATAGGACCTACACTTTAGGAGAACACCAAGAACCCTACCCATCTCAAGATAATAACCAAGAATGGTCATCTGAATTCAACAACCTTTCCTACTTGACCTTTGGATTAGAAGGAGTTCTAGACAAATGAAAATCAGAAAACGATCAGAAATCTAGGCAAGCCCAGGATCATCAACCTTTGATTTGGTCCCCTAATGAAGAATCTGACTGGGAGGAGGACTTAGAACCTCAACTATTCTGGAGTAGGACCAAACAGAGAATGGTTCCTCTTGAAGAACTGGACCCTGAGCATGATAGAATAGAGGACCCACCCAAGAACCTAAACACCAGTATGGATTCTGATTCACAACCTCAACCATACTCTCTTAACTTGGATTTCAAGGAGGAAATCCAAAGGACACCAAATGACACCATGTCAATTCTTGATAATCTCCAGTTAGAACTACACAGACAGAATCAAGAATTGGTTAAAGGGCAACATGCCATGTTGGATTTGTTCCAACAATTGGGGGAAGAAGTCCAAAGAAAGCTGTTGCATACAACGCCATTCATGGAATTCATAAAGCAAGGACCTACCATGATCAATTGGACTACACCCAGTCATCCTGATTTGGTTCAGTCCACCATTGATACCCCTCAGGAGTTGGACAGCTCAGTGGATAAGGATAGTAAGGATTCCTCGAAACACAAATTGGGAAGCATTGAGAACAAACATCAGGAAGAAACTAAGAATGTAAAGGGAGAGGCCTTGGAATCTGAACCTAATCGGCCCAAGAGAAGCAATCCGATGGGAGCAGCAGCCAACATCGGAGAAGGAGAATGGAGTTACAATTTCAAAGAAAGTGATTATGAATCGGTTGGAAACCCCATCACAAATTTGGAGGAGGGCCGAGAGAAAGAATATGATCTAGAGGATGAAATTGACCCTACCTCTAATGCAACCCCAAACAGTGAATCTGATACAAAGGAGGTTGAAGAAAATATTCTTGAGATCAAGGGCTTGGAGGGAATGAGGAATAAAATCATAGTTGCGGAAGAAATGGATTCGTCTTTGGAGAGAGGCCTCATGCTTGATTGTAGGTCTCATTATGAAACTCTAGACTTTGTTACCTACCCTACCAGAATAAAGATCCCGCAACCTGAATGCACTAGAATCGATACACTTTCGATGGATTGCAATTTTATGGGGACACAAGCTGAATATAAAACCTACATCTTTAGTGTCTGGCATGTCATATTTGGGGTGCGTTCGTCCACAGCAACTTGTTTGCATGCCCACAGACTAAGAGAGGATCTGACATGGGCATGCATGATACAGAATTCCTACCCCTTAGGAACGGGACTCCACCACAACCTTGTTCGCATCTGTGGACTTCTAATTTTGGGTCTGGTTGATTTTGTACAAACCTCCTTAACCCAGGCCATTCTTGTTTGTGCACCGCCCAGCTGGAGGCATTAAACTCAGCACTTCCTGGGAGGCAACCCAAAGGACTCAGACTGATATGGTAGTTTATGTCACTCAGGTACTATCTTTTTGGACCCTTTTGCATCCATGTACTTGCCAATGAGGACATTGTCCAACTTAAGCATGGGGGGGTGGTAAATTGCATAAACTTGAGCTCAATTAATCAGTCTGAATGAATAAATTAATTTTAAAAAAAAATTGAATTTAGGAAGAAAACTTAGGCATTAGAAACTTGTCAATAGTGGGAAATAATACAAAAGGAACTTAAACACTTAAACTTTTCAGGCCTTCAGGCTTAATCAGCCCTGGTGTCCGTTAAAATATGGATTTAGTGGCGAATCCTTGCAACCTTAAGCTATTCTAATCCACCTATTAAATAAGGTAATAAGTATATGACTTATCAACTCACCCTCTAACTCAGAAAAACTTTGAGTCTAAGCATCTGCACACACTTTTGCACAGACTTACTTCTCGGAGATTTTGACAGAAATTAGGTAGCTAATGAACTCTCTAGGGTGGTATGGTTGGCAAGTTGTCATGGGTAACAGCCCATTGGCAGGTTGTCCAGAACCCAGCCATACGCCATTTCTTTTTCGTTGCCTTTAGGTACATTTGAGATCAGGGAAGCCACCTACAAAAAAAAAAAGGGGGGGAAGAAGAAGAAAAGAAAATAAACCACACTTCACTGCACAAGTATGGCTGGCAAGTGATCGTGGGTAACAGCCCATTGGTCAGTTGTCCAGAACCCAGCTTAATAATTGCACAAAAAAGACCAAAACACCTAAGGAAGAAGTAGGGAATTAGTACAAGCCGAGGAGATATACACTGGATAATCCTTGTGTTGATCCCAAATAAAACGAACGTAGGGAGAAAGCTACCAATCAAACAAATACACCTTCAGGCAAAAATTTATTTTCTTTTTCGGTCACCTAGAGGCGTAGAAACTCGAAGTCTATTTCAATTACCGTTAAGTGAGTCTATCACAACATTCACACCAAGATGCTTAGCACTCAGGGTTTTAACCGAGTTTTGGGTGGGTTGGGTAGCCGTAAAAAGTTACCAACCCACATTGAACTCCAAAAAAAATTCTAAAAAATATAAATACATATGTATAGTTATATATACATTAAAGCAATGATTCGGGCGATTCATATTTTGGCAGACACCCAGGCGCTGCTTAGTCTTTGTAGATTAAGATCTTCGTATATTTCCTCTTATTGACAAGTAATGAAGTGCCTAAGCAATTACTTCTTGAATTCTCCAAGGAAATAAAGGCTAGAATAAACCTTGCTAGGGAATAGCAAGGAGTAAGCATGGGGGTATGATAACGCCACATAAGGGGGTAATAATTATGTTGAATATGGCCCATCCTTAGAATAAAAGGCACAACATAAGTAGAATAGGAGCATTGCATGCATCAAGTACCAAGATTGCTTATAAACTGTATTAATGGCCATTTGTGTAAGCATTTGTCAAAGCAGGCCTCAGATGAGCAATCGACCCGCTTGGATGGATTCAGAACGACAAACGGGGTCCAACGGACTCAAGATCGGCCAAATCCGACATCCGAAGCTCCCACAATGGGCCTAAGAAATTCTGACCGTTGATCTGGAGATCAACGGCCCAGAGAGCGCCACGTCAGCCCGCCCCCACCGCACGCGCATCTTCAGCTGGCCAAGGATAAATCTCGGCCGTCGATCTTCTATCGAACGGTCGAGATCCGTGCGCTCGCCCGCGGTCGCCGCGACAAAGCGCGGGGGTGGCGTAACGGTTAGCACGCACGCCCGCATCGCCGCGACGCGCGTTCGAGCCACGCAGAGCGGATTTTGAAGGCGAGCGGAAGGCGCGGAAAAATTGGGCCGCCCGATCAGCAGCAGGCGGCCAGGATCTCACCACGCAGCATGACGATAGCCCATGAGCGCCCACGCCGGGAGGAAACGCGTGCGCGCACGTGCACCCAAGGCACGATCTGAGCATGGGCGAAGAACGCTCTCAGCCGTTCGATCTTCGATCGAACGGCTCTCGTTTAGCGACCACGGATCGCGCGAAGAAGAAGACCAAGGCGGGCAGTTGACCGGCGACAGGAGGACTTCACCGACGTTTGTGGAAGCGATTTTAGCGATGCTCCGGATGTCGCTAAAGCCCATTCTTCTTTTAGGAAGCCCTTAACTCTATTTAAACCTCCTTCTACCACCATTCAATGCATCCACTCCCCCTTGCAACTACTCCACTCTTCTCCTAGCTAGCTTTAGGCACTCTTGTAATCGCCGGAGACGACGAGCCACCGATGGAGCCTTCTCCATCGCCGTGGCTGCCTCGTCGCTCTCTACTCTCTCTCTTTCTCTCTCTCTCTCTCTCTCTTTTAAGCTTTCCATTACTTTTGTTGAAGCATGTATTTAATGTTGTAAGTTATGAACTATGAATGCATGATTAATGAAGTTATTTTCCGTTCAATTGTCATTTTAATTTTTGTTCAAGTTGCATGATCAAAACCAAAAAGCTTTCAAACCCTAAACTCTCTCTCTCTATCTCTTTCTCTCGCTTTTCAAAACTGCATCTTTCGCAAGCAAAACTTCGCCTTTTCCATGACAAGAAGTGATAAGCAAAAATTTGATTTTCACGCCTCCCTTAGACCGACACTTGGACTCACCTCTGTTTACTTCTTTTAAAATCGACGTATCAAGTGCGACTATAACGACACCTCTTAGCACACACGCACTACGACACGACAACCTCCATTTAAAAAATTGAGCAAATCTCACATCAAAATTCACGACGTAATTCCAGCCAGGTTCCAATTGGCCTCCCGATGGTCTTCAACTACTATGAAGCTTTATCGTTGAGAGAGAATGGAAAAAGCTACATGAGAACAATTCATAACTCAACATTTCTGGGTCGAACCATCTCCGCAATCTGACTTAGATCCTGGATGTACTGGAAGGGATCCTCATTGGAGATTCCATAAAAATAAGTCTGAATTGGACTTATTATATTTTGCTTCAACTCGAATGCGTCATCGCCTGCGGGAATCCTGCAGCTGTTCTCTGCATGGTGGATGCTACATTAGGTTCAATATAGTAAGAATCCTATCAATGTTTTGCTGATACCTCTGTTCAGACTCAATGACCCGGGCTTCCACATGAGCCATCGGGTCTAGATTTTCTAGATCCTAACCAAGACCAGGTCCAGGATTAGCCATCTCAGCTAATCAAGTAGAAGAAGAAGAAGGGGGGTGAGGAGAAGAGCCGGGAGATGCGAAAAGTCTAATTTGCTCCCTTAGGTTTGGTTCCCAAGGCCTAGACAATTGTGGTCTAAGAGACCTTCTCCCTTGAATACACTAGCCAGCCCTGGTTGGTGTAGCCAAGCCAAACAAGGCTAGGGCCTTGTCAATCAAGTGGTCCTTAAGATCGGATGACCAAATATTTCGTTAAGATTCTAATTTTTGAAGAAAAATTTGTTACAAAACTGACTGAAAATAATCCTAGCCTCTTAAGCTAACCCATCCAGTCTTTTATGAGGGGACTAAGAGGAAGGTTCTTCCTTTGGCTTTTGCCTTCGGCTCCTTAATATCCCTTAGACGCGATCGTTTGACACTACCCCGTAAACATGCCTTTGGGTTTGGCTAAGGCAGTTGTGATGACTAATGTGACACTCATCATGATCTCTAATTACCCTTAATTAACTAGTCTTCCTAGTTAATTAGCTAAGGTTATGAACATATAAGGGTTAATTATAGAATAAGGGATACTTAGTCAAGGACCTTAAAATAAGTTTAAAATGACATTTTATCATTCAATTAACATTATTAATAATTTAGATAATAATTGGACTCGAAATCCTATTAATCATTCCCTTAATTAATAAGATAACTTAAACTTAATGTATACCTAAGTATATAATAACTTAAGTAATTTTACTTAATCTAATAAATTAATCTAAAAAGGTCAAAAATGTAAATTCAAGGTGAAAACATAATATTTACCTTATTTACTAACATATATAAAAAGTTGAAAAAGATCTAAGTTAAAATAAATCTTCAAAACCTGGGTTTACATTTTGGTCCATACTTTTCATTACAATCGGGTCCTTATTTCTCACACAGGACCTTAAGTTTTATTTCATTTAAGTCCCTTTCCCTCTTCTTCTTCTTCTTCTTTAGCCGAATGAACGGTTGGCGGCGAAGAGTCACGCCACCGCATGATCACCTCCCTGCCGACATCAACCTTCTTTGTCCAAGCTCTTGCAGATTGCGCTCACCACCTCCACTTCATCCACCGGTCTGGATTAACTGGAAATCTTATTTTTCAGTGAGAGATAACCTCACCATCGTCAGAGACGACGACGAAGGTTAAGCTCCTCAAGCTCCTTCTTCGGCCAGACCCTGCCATTCTCTTCGCCGCCAACTACTGTAAATACCCCCTTAAACCTCGGATTTTACTTAAGTTGGCTCCCTTCCCTCTTCTAACACTGTAGCTGAATTCGATAGGCTATTCGTCCAAAACTCAGGTGACTTTCCATTTCAATTTCCAATTGCCTCCATCCATCTTGATCAGTCGAGGAGATCCACTGTGGTCTTCTGCGACTCTGGCACAGACACCAACCCAAGGAATCCTCTGCTCCACCTCAAATCCGCCCGCCGAAGATCTTTCTTCCACCCTCTGATTTCGTCATCCACTATGAACCTTCGGCGGAACCCTGTTGACCCCTTCGTCCAGGTAACAGTAGATTAAGAGTAGGAGTAAGCTAGCTTAGTTAGTTAGTTTAGGTAGTTAGATTAGAGTTAATGTCAGATTTTAGTTTCATCTTCTCCAACTCCGGTGAGCTCCTTGAGCTCGCCAGAGCTTTAATCTTGTCTTTTTTTAATCACTGTACACCTTCCTTTAACTTCCATAATCATTTCTAAATCACTTAATCACCTAATTGATCACCTAATCACCTAGTTCACATTTCACCTCCACCCACTACTGTCACTGTCCATGGTGATAGTAATCGAGTTAATTCCACCTCCACTGGGTTCTTCATCATCTATTCACCACTTATGAACCCAAATCGACACTATAATGCATATAAATACCATATATAAATTAAACGCCCAAATCTAATTAAGTTCCTGAGCTCGTTGTCCATGGCAGCTCAGGAGCAATTCAAACTATTAATTAACTATATAATTATAACTGCTAACACTTGCTGACTTGTTTTAGCTGCTCAATCGAGTGGTAAAACAAGTCCTGAGCTTATTTCAAATCAAATTTTTAAAGAAACTGTTTCACTGTCAAATATTACATTTAAAGAGACAAATGAAGAATTAAATGTGATACTGAGGTTCCTTGCAACCTTAGTATCCTTTTCAGATTAAAAATGGTAAGTTTTCACAATCTGTACACAGATTACATATTTCTGCACTCACCGGAGCTCCGACGAGCTCTGGCGAGCCATATTTGCACTTCAGCCTTTAGAATTTGTTGAGAAGCTCCAGAATGATAAAATGTGGATCACTGATTGTTTTAAGGATGTTAAATTGAGATTTTAATGTATGGAGCTATAGATTTTACTTCATCTTCCCCAACTCCGGCGGAGTTGGAGAAGTCTGATAAAGAGATTTAAGAAGCACTAAAGGAACCTAGAAGCTTCAGTGCAATGCACTGAAGTCATTTAACCTCAGGCGACGAGCCTGAAACCCTAGGAATCAGGGTTAGAACATCTATCTGAAGATCTGAATAAGTTTTTGAGGATGAGAAGACTCTAATTGAGGCTTTGATTTCCTATGGAGATGCTTTTAATAGAAAGTCAAACTTTTGTGCCTCCACAGTCAAACTGAGTCTGATAATGGAGTTCTGAGCTCGAATTGAGGTATTGATGAATGTAAACTATTTCTGAGAATTTGTTGAATGGCCTAAGGGAGAATAAAGTGAGCTCAGATGATTTATTTAGTGAGAATTTGAATCCTGTTAATTTGGGTTACTTTCGAACCCAAACTAATAGTAGTGCCATTTTGTTGAAATATGAACATGAATCCTGCCTAGTTGAGTTAATTACAACCCTTGGAATTAGTTAAAATCAATCAGAGATGTTTCTCTGTGTCTGTTCATCCATTTCGGCCTGAAAATTTTGATCTCTAAAGCTTTAAGAGAAGCTTCAACCTTCTATACACTGTATGAAGGTCTTGAGAGCTTAAAACATACACTAACAGATGCGAAATCATATTTAGAACCTATGCAGATCTTTAATTAAGATAGAAAAGTCCATTTGAGGACTCTGTGACATTAAAACCACTTTCCTGGCAATAATAACCCATAGGAACTCCTGATTTTATCTTTTAAATTGAAGAGGAAAACATCTTCAAAACCTTAAATTGACCCTGAAATTGTGTAGATCTATCTTAGAGCTTTCTAACAAACTTTAAATCACTCAATTTGGAGCTCTAGGTAGGAAGTTATGATCATTTGAAATTGGGTCTGGAAGGGGTTAGATAGTCCCACATTGCTAGTTTCTGAGCACGCACCTAGGAACAAAAGCAGTTTGTTGCATGGGCTATCCAGTCATCAGCACTCGGTGCACCAGTTTCCGATCTGATCTGAGCATGTGCATGTGTGTGTGCGGGCTTGTGTGCCTGCGGGTGTGCGCCCTTGTGGGCGTGAGTGAGTGTGCCCTGGGAGGGCGAGAGGCCTGGGAGGCTGGGTTGAGCCGAATTGGCTCGAGACTATGAATCAAAATGAAATAAACTGAAATCGAACCTAATTGAGATTAGGCGAGGACCGAGTAGGGTCTGGTCCCACCCTGGTCTCAAGGTGATGTGTATTCTTGAAAGGACCTCGCCACAAATAAAATAATTTTTGGTTAAAAAGTAAAAAAAACCTGGTTCAGCTGAAGGACTTAAGGAAAAGAAGGACTGATGGTTAAAATGCTAAGTGTTGAAGTTGAAGGCTAAGGAAAGAAAGGAGCATAGGCACTACTAAGGAACGAACTAAGGAAGGAAAAGACTAAGGAACAAAAGGAGAAGACCAAGGGAAGAAAAGAAGGTAGGAGAAGACTAAGGGAAAGAGGATAAGAGACAGGAAGAGAAGAAGGTAGGAACAACAGAAGAAAGGTAAGAAAAGAGAGCTCGAGAGAGAGAAGAAAATAAAAGAGAGAAAGAAGAGAGAGGCTGAAGAAAAAAAATGGAGAATATTATTTTTCTTGCATCATTTTAATTACTTTTTGTTCTTAATTGTAAAAAGGCATGTTTTAATAGAATAACTTTTATTGTCTTAATTTCTTTTGAAATAAAATTGGAAATCTAACATGTTTACTTGCTAATAAAGAAGATGATTTGAGTAAATATGTTTTTCATATGGAATTTTGTATATTCTTTATATTTTAAATATTTTTGCAAAATTCATGTTTTAAAAATCAACTTAGTTATACCTCCTAAACTTATATAGAAATAAAAGAAAATTGGTGAGTGTAGAAATTATTATACCTCCAGCGAACGACCTGGACTCAGCTAGTAAAAATTTCTAAAATGTTAGGTTAATTCGACCCTATACTATACAACTGATACAATTTCGAGTTAACCTAAGTGACTTCTTCTACTCTTAAATTAAGTAAAATTAACTTAATTACTGAGTTGAGTGAAAAGCATGCGATTAATGACCTAATAGTTCGATAACAAATTCAGGATAATTAATGTATTTTATGAAAATTTTTACTTAACCTTTTTCTTCAATTTGGGTGTTGGTAAGTGTCCACAAGGTGACTTGACTCGTCGACTAGTCATTGGACTTGATTAAGTCTAAGGTAGTCTAATGTGGTCTCTAAATGTGACCTTCAAGGTTAAACCTAGGGTTCATGTAATTGACTAAGTTCTCAATCAGTAGACCACATAAATGTTTAAAATACTCTCTACAATGCAATTTGAACTCAAATGATCTATAAAATGACAAGAAGATTCATTTTTCAATTAGCTTTTGAAAGAATATTGTTTCAGAGTTTTCAACATTCGAAATAAATAAATAAGAATTTTTAACTAATAGGGGTTAGATCTAGAATTTTGACCTTGTGTTGGTTTGTCCTTTTGAAATAGGATCAATCGTGCTCCAGAAATTTAGGAAAAATATTTAAATGAAGCTACTTTGATAAGATTTAGTCAAATCTGATTTGTGTGTTGTTCGGAATCACTTTTTGAAGATTAGAAAAATTTGGATCTTAGTCTGTTAGACCCATGTACGTTTTGTAAATTTTAAAAATTTCACAAATCGAATTTTTTCAAGAGAACATGGCGTTGGAAAGATAATTTGAAAATCTAACTTTAGCCCAAATTGTAGAAATTTTTAGTCACTAAATATTCGGCAAGTGATTTTTTGAAATCACTGAAAAATTTTTGGTTGAATTTTAGAAAGTGATAAAAATGCTTTTGAAAGAGTTTTCAAATAAAAAATGAGCCTTTTCAAGAAATACTTTTTTTTCTTTTCAAATTTGTGACTTTTTTTTCAGATTTTTTTCTTTTTGGAGAGAGTTTTCCAAGGTTTTCTTTTTCATAAAGTAAATCTAATCCTAAAATTCGAAATAAATTCTAACCTAAGATGTGGTGCATACCTTATTTTTCTTCAACTACATCTGATGTGTGCATAGAATCCACTCTTTTCTATTCTTACACACTAAAAGCAAGTTGAAGCAAATATGTCAGGAAAATCAAAAATCAAAATCGCATTGCCTCCTTGGCAATGATGCCATTTGTTGAGTTCACGAATTCGCGGATTTAAAAGTGTCATAGTATAGCGCAAAATACAACTCAGACAAAAAAATAATAACGAGATGGGGAGTATCTTGGTCGATTTAAGGGAGACATGATTACGAAGTTATTTTTTATTTCTCTTCTTTGCTCGCCTAAAATTGGACATCGGTTTCAAGTCTTCGAACGTAAGATTCACCAATCGCGTGGGAGCTCTGGCGAAATTTAAATTCTCCTTTGAGCGGGAAACTCCAGCGAGGATGGCTGGCTGCCTGAGGGGGCCTGGCATCCGTGCCTACGGCTCTGATGGATGGGTGGTATGGCACTTGCGGTCTTGGCGAAGAAATGAGCATGGCACCCAGGTGTCTGGTGGAGCTAGGACTCTGGACAAGAAGGGCTCTTATGGTGGCTGGGGTCGGAGCTGTAGGGAAGTGATTTGTTTCAGATGTCAGCTTCGGGGGCACCTGGCATCGATGTGCTATCGGCCGATGCTTTGTCTTGCTTGTGGAGGCTTTAGTCACAAGCTAGATTCCTGCCTGACGTCTCGCGGTGGTACTAGGGGCAGGATGCGCACTTCACCTTCGTTTCCTAGGGGTGAGGCGTGGCTGCTCTTCCGCCCCCCCATCGACTCTCGAGGGGCACACCTTGGATGTGGAGATTCCCCTGACCGAGGACGTTAAGGTGGCGGAGTTGGCCTTCTATGGAGCATTGATTGGGAAAGTGATGATGGGTACTCTTTCCCTGGAGAGAGTTCGGCAACTGGTAAGCTCTCTTTCCTTATCGACTGATGCTTGGAAAATTGCGATTATCTCTCCATCGTGATTTGTGCTTTCTGATGTGGGTGTGGTAGATGTCGAGAAGTATTATTTTCAGACCAGCAATTTGGGTGGATTGTCAGTGATTTGGCAGTTAGTATCCCCCTTTGATGGTTCTTTGCCTGAGTGTCCCCCTCAAAGAGTTGTCCCCAGGTCTTGTTCTCTTGAGATCAGAGGCCTGCCTCTGCATCTGAGGTCTAGGATGGTGGTGGAAAATATGGTCACCAGGTTTGCATCTGTGGCTGAGGATACTGATGTTGGTCTGACTGAAGGAGATGCCATTGTTCTGAAAGTGAGGGTGAATGTCTTCAGGGATGGATTTATTCCTGATAAATTGATTCTCAGGTGTGGGGGCAACTCTTGGATGCTCCTATTGAAATTTCATGTGGCAAACAGGGATGTGGTGTCGAGTCATCACCCCCCCTCTTTTGCTGAGGTGCTGCGAACCAGAGCTGGTTCCTTACAACCAAACTGTGCTAGTCAGGAATTGGTGGCAGAACACACTAAAATTATTGAATTGGTAGATGGGTAGGGAGCTTAAGGGTTAAGGAGATGAGGACTGAAACTCTGGAGGATAGGGGTGGGATACCTTTGATTCGGGATGAATCTGCAGTGGTGGTTAAAGAAGGGGAGGAAGTAAATGTAACTAATGAAGCTGTGGCTGAGGACCTGAAAGCTCCTGCTAGTGATCCTGTTGATTCTGATTTGGTAGATCCCTCTGTGAACTCCTTTGACTTGCAGTATAGCTCTTCGGTGGCTGATGACTTGCACTTGAAGTCTAAGACTCCTTCTACCTCTGGGCTTGGGAAACCTCCTTACAAGCTGAGGCTAAGAAGACACACTCCTACACAAAAAGTTGAAGAGTCTGTCATTGCAGCTATGATGAAGGTTGGCAAAGCATCTGCTGCTAAGAAGGGGACAGATCTGACATCCAAATGAGGATTCTTACTTGGAATGTGCATGGGCTGCACAGCAGAAGTAGGAGGGGGTCCTTGCTTAGATATTTGCGAGAATGGGAGATTGATTATGCCATCCTCCAAGAGACGCATATTGATAGTGAATCTGACACTGCATGGGTGGAGATGAGAGCTGGTCTTGCAAATGACCTTGTGGTGATCAATTCTAATGGCAGATTTGGGGGAATTGCCATCTGGTGGAAGAAGCATGTGTTGCGTTTGGAGGTCTCTTTGGCTAGGCACCTTTTGACTTGCAGGTTCAAAAGAGGCTAGGGGGACA
This sequence comes from Thalassia testudinum, assembly GCA_037157565.1. Lineage (NCBI taxonomy): Eukaryota > Viridiplantae > Streptophyta > Magnoliopsida > Alismatales > Hydrocharitaceae > Thalassia > Thalassia testudinum. The sequence continues at coordinate 24,586,837 of JAZHRO010000078.1, forward strand.
GTGATCTCTTTGTGACAGGTGTGTATGGTCCTGGTGACCCTAGCAGATGACAGGAGATGCGGGAGGATTGGAACTTAGTTGCAGATTTTGTGAATGGGGTGGTTTGGCTTGTTGGAGGGGACTTCAATTGTGTTTTGGTGGGGAGTGACAGACCCAATGGGGTGGTGTATAGCTCTGCTACTAGCTTCCAGTTGATGGTCCAGGCTTTGGGCTTGTGTGAATTTCCCTCCTCGGGCTCTGAATTCACTTGGAGGAATGGCAATGGGCTCATGTCCAAGATTGATAGGTTTTTTAGCAATGCTGGGCTGATGGATCTCTTCCAGTTGTCCTTTGTTTGTGGTCTTGAACGTCCCTTCTCTGACCATACACCTTTGGTCTGGGACAATGGAGAATAGGTGTTGGTTGGATCCTACTTCATGTTTAGGAAGTCATGGCTGAGGGAGCTAGGGTTCAGAGATGTGTTTGCTGGTTGGTGGAGGGCCTAGTAGGTTGAAGGCATGACTACCTTCAGGTTGGCTGACGAGTCGATTGTTCGCTTTAAAGTCGTTTGCAGTTCTATGTGGTGGAAAAATTGACTAATCAATATTTAAAAAAAGAAATAACCACTCGCAGAAGAGCGGGTCATATCCACAGGGAGGCAATGAGGCAATAATATCTCAATTATTTCGTATTCGTTCAGTCTCATGAGAAATCCGTAGTTAAATCTGACATGAAATGCGACGGAAAGAAGATGCACAATATCTTGAAAATATAAGGGTAGATGTGCAATTTTTCCTCACTGAAATATTCAACAAACATGTGATGATTTTATGCAATTTTCCATTGACATGTACTAAAGAAAATTTGTGCACATTTAAATTCCAAAATTAATGTCAAACAATGTTAATTACAAAAGCTATGCAATTGCAAAAGAACTTGAGTATAAAGTTGCAAATTTTATCACAATAAAATATTCATAAACAAAAATTCTTTTCCCCGGCAATGGTATGAAATGTAATAACTAATTAACTCATTAACAGAGCATTTTACCTCTCTCCTCCTCACAATCGAGAGAGAGGTTCAATCGAGGAGAGGTTTGCACAGGCGGGTGGATGAAGCGAGGCCGTCGCGATGGTGGCAGCCGCACGTCGAGCAGTGGTCGGAGTCGACCAGGCGGAGCTCTGGCGAAGGTGGCTGCAGCCAGTGCTACAGCTGCTGTTGGCGAAGTGATGCGCATGCTGGCTGGAGGGTGCGCGCTCTGTTGGCGGAAGCGCTGCAGCTGGTGCTGCAGCTGGCGTGGGTGCGCAGGCGGGTGCACACGAAGGCTGGAGGGCGCTGGAGCGCACTCTGTTGGCGGAAGCGCGGGTGCTGCAGGCGTGGGTGCGCGCTCTATTGGCGGTGAGAGTGGGTGCTGCAGGTGCGAGAGAAGGGCGGCTCTGCCGGCTCTGCTGCTGTGTGCTGGCTGGAGGTGTGGGCACGTGTGCGACCTATTGGCGGTGACTGCGGGTGAGGTTGCAGGCGTGGGTGCGGAGGCAGGTGGTTGCGAAGGCTAAAGGGCACGGGTGGAGTACTGCAGGCGTGCAGGTGAGCAGGCGTGAGCAGTGAGGCACTGCAAGCTGTAGGTGAGCAGGCGTGAGCGGTGAGGTGTAGGCTGAAGGTGTCACATTTGCGCTGGAAGTGAAGTGGGCAGATGGTGGTTGCTGCTGGAGTGGGGGGTGGACTTCAGACGTCCGGGAAATTTCCCGGATGTCTTAAGTGACTGAGAAGATGATTGTAGCGACGGTGGTTGTTGATGATGACGGCGAGGAAGGTGCACGACGAGGTGCTCATTGTAATTCGGACGGGCTCTGGATGGTGGTGTGGCCTGTCACACCACACGCCCACGGTGGTGGAGACTCGTCACCATGGTTGAGGCAGGTGGTGTGGAATGGAAGAGAGAAGATCTCTCTACACAGTGGTGGGTCGGTGGTGGAGGCCTTCCGAGCTCGGCTGCCTCCCTCCTCCTTTTGTAGCCACTTGCATAGATTTGAACGGAGAGGCGGGAGCAGATCCACATTCTCCACTTGTCCTTGAATGCAGGCTTCATTGCGGTAGCTGGTGGCATTGGAGCGGCAGCCGAAGGAAATGCAGTCGTTCCTGCAAGAAGAAGAATAAAGAAAATAATGTTAAAATATTATGGTTATTTATATATAGACCCTCAACTTTTATGTTAACGAAAACAATGTACCTAATTGGTTAACTAATTAGATGAATACCATTCTAAGCTAATTCTAAATGCACTTAAAATATGAATGCAATGCATGGATTATGTAATTAAATGAAAAATATGAATTAATCTATTTACATTCTAATTTATGCTAAATAAATGTTAGAATTAACCTAATGTCTAGGCACTTAAATACTTAAATAGCCCACAACTATGGGCTAATCATTGGCTTCCAAGATTTTGCCTTTGAAAGGAATGTTAAAGTAGTATGATGGTGTTATCTCTGTCCTCAGGCATCAGAAACATCAAGAGGCCTTGATGAAGATTCAAGAACTGGATTCTAAGGAAGCTGTGGCTCAGTTGTCTGAGCTAGACTGTGCTAACAGAAAGAAGTGGCAGGGGGTGGTGGCTGAAGAAGACCTGAAACTGGAGATGGATTGGAGGGAACGATCAAGGTAGCTGTGGCTAAGTGAGGGGGATGCAAACACTAAATTCTTCCAGTTGGCTACCAGCTCTAGGAGAAGAGTTAATCTGATCTCTTCAATTATTAAAGAGGGGCAGAGAGTTACCTCCATCTCTACTATCAGAGCTGAGGCTGTTAGGTACTTCAAGCAGTCTTCAAGCGCTGTGGTAGGGGCTATTGAAGGATGGCAGCTAGTGATCTCCCCAAAATTACAGAGGCTCAGGGGTCCAGCCTGATTGAATCTGTGTCTGAAGCTGAAGTCTTGAAGGCCATCAGGGATCTCAATTGTGAAGGATCACCTGGTCCTGATGGGATCCGACTTTTCTTCTACAGAGAACTATGGGATATTATGGGCACTAAGGTTATGGAAGTGATAAGAGAGTTTGAGAATGGCAATTTTGGCTTTGAAAGAATAAATAGGTCCTATCTCTTTCTTTTGTCGAAGACTGCAGGTGCTGAATCATTTCAGGAGTTTAGACCTATTGTCCTCTCTAACTCTTTGTACTTGGTGATTGGCAAGGTCCTGGTCAATAGATTGAGGCCTGTTTTGCAAGAATTGATCCATCCTGCTCAATCAACCTTCCTCCCCAGCAGATCTCTACAAGAATCCTTTATCATGGCCAAAGAGATGATTTGTGGATGGCACAGGAGAAAATGCAAGGCTTTTCTTTGCAAGGTTGACTTTTGCAAAGCTTATGACTCCATCAATTGGCCCTATCTTTGGGATGTGCTTAAAAGAAGAGGCTTTCCCTCTACTTGGATTCATTGGGTGAAAAGATGTATCACCACTTCCTCTTTCACCCCCTTGATAAATGGGAAGCCCTGTGGGTCTTGGATTCAGCCCCAGTGTGGTATCAGGCAAGGATGTCCCCAGGCTCCCCTAATTTTTAACCTGGCAGTTGACAACTTGGCTTGGTATGCTTGTAAGCTTGCTGAAGTGGGTCTTATTAGAGGGTACTCTTTGTCTTGCAGGAGTAATTTGGCTCCCATTCTTCAGTATGCAGATGATACATTTTTTTTTGTAGATGGGCCTCTGGATGAACATTGGCTTTGCATCATATGATTAATATCATTGGTGAGCTCTCTAGCTTGAGGTTGAATACGGATAAATCTAGTTTAGTCTGCTTTGGCTTACCTAAGGAGGAGCAAGGAGCTTTAGCTGTTGTTTTGAGGAACCCCCGCATCAGTCTTCCTATTAGATACTTGGGACTGCCTTTGAGGTGCTGTAGAATGAAGAGGAGATTGGAGCTGCCTCTTTGACAAGATTTTAGTGAAATTGGAAGGCTGTAATAGCAGTTTTCTCTCCAAAGGTGGAAGACTTATCTTGCTCAACTCTGTGATCACCTCCATCCCCGTTTTCTACTTTTCCATATTTAAAGCACCTAACTCCATTTGGAAAAGGTCGGATGTGTTGAGAAAAAGGTTCTTTTGGAAGGGAGCTAAACATGAGGACAGATTCTTGTAGCCACTCAAATGGGAGCAGATTTACCTTCCAAAAGATAGGGGTGGACTTGGGATTAAGTCTCTGAAACACTTCATTGATGCTTTGCTACTTAAGTGGGCTGTTAAAAGCCATGGGCAGTCCTGATCAGAGATAGCTATGGTACTTCCAATAGTGTGCTATCCAGACTTCAGCCCAATAGTCCTCCTTTCTGGAAATTAGTGACAAGAGCTTTGGCTGATCACTCCCACCTGCTATAGCCGGCTCTTGGGGATGGCAGGACCTTCAGCTTCTGGAAGGAGGCGAGGTTAGGGCTGGGTGTCTTGAAGGAGCTCTATCCAAGGGAATTTGCTGCAGCATCTGACAAGGAGGCTACTGTCAGCAGGGTCTAGTCTTGCAGCAGCAGTAGCTGGAATTTGATTGAGGAGGATTCCAGCAGGAGGGGTACCCGACTGGTGGAAGAAAGGAGGAAGCTAATTTTAGGCCTAGGACTGGAGTGGAGGACAAGTACCTTTGGGAGGGGATTTATAATGTGCAAACTGGCTACAATAGAATTTTAAACCATGAAAGTGGGTGGAGCTGTGACTTCATTGACAAGAAGATCTGGCTTCTAAAAATTCCCCTTAAGGTACAGACATTTCTTTGGCTATGTAGGAGAGATGGATTGATCGCAAGTGATCTGCGACATAGAAGGTTGGGAACTATCATCAAGTTTGTTATTTGTGTGAGATGAATACTGACAATACAGATCATCTCTTTTCTTCTTGCCTTATCACTGATTCTATTTGGACATGTCAGGAGCTGCTACCAGATTGGGATTCCATCTGGCGTGGGTTTGGTATGAGAGGGAAGCCACATGTACGCATCGCTGTGACTCTATGGTGTGTGTGGAAGGCGAGAAATGAGAGACATTTTCAGGAGAGGCCAATGTGCTATGAAAGAATTGTAAGAGAGTGCTGGTCCCTCATACATTTTTGGGGATCTCTTTTGTAATTTCTCTTACTTGTTTATATGATATATCGCTCCTGATTGCTATCGTAAGACGATAGCTTTCCTTTCTGTTTCAAAAAAAAAAGATTCGCCAATCGCATTATTAACCCTTAAAACATGTGTGTGAGTCAAATAAATGATGAAGGTGAATGTGTGAGTGTTCGTTTGCATGATCTTTACTTCGCGATGGCTATTAACGGAGAATGTGTCAATCGCTAAATCATTTATATCTTCTAGAACCGACATCTTTTTATTGCAACAAAATGGAAATATGAAGTAGGCACCTTTATTTTATTTCCTCAAAATCTTGATGCCATTACAATGGCTATAGAGGAACTCTTGTACATTGAAAAATGGAAATCTACACTAATAGAAAAGATATGCATGCATGGATCATGGAAAGATTATGCATGCATTCTCGAAGAGAGTCATACTACTACTTAGCAAGATAATAATGCAAAAATTAAAATATGAAGAATGACTACGCTATAGCTAAAGGAAATTGGGGCATCGGAGGTGGTCTTCGGTGGCTGTGGGGGCTTGAGGTAGTAGGAGGGAATAGAGGGATGGCCAAGGTGATGTGGTCAGCCTCCTAATAAAGGTGATGGAGTGGTTCTCTTGGAAATCCAATGGTGGAAGGAGATCTGGATGGAAGTAGTGGACGTCGAAGAGAGATGGAAATATGGCTTTTTCGCCGTCCAAGGGATCTTTAAATAGACTTCTTGGATGGCCAAGGTGCACTCAAGAGAAGTCTCTAGACTTCTTTAGAGTAGCTGTGGCCTATGTGATAGCATCAGATTCACATGTAGAAAGGATTGGGGTTTGGAAAACTCGTCTTTGTAGTTCGATTTACGAGAAAATCCATCGATCAGATAACATTTATAACCAAAACTCCAAAAGTGAGTCTCGGGTAGAACACGGGGAGGCGAACGTTTGGTTTTTAAAATCCGCGTTTCGCTTTTTATTTATTTTTTTCATTTTTATCTTTTCTAATTTTTTTGGCATTTTTAGCAAGCAAGTGATCAGGTTGATGAATTCTAGCTAATCTACTTGCAAAATATAAGAGAGAGAGAGACATAGATAGAGAGAGAAACAATCATGCATTTTTATAATCAAATGTTTATTACAACTAGAAAATTGGGAAAACTATACTACTAAAGCTGTAAAGATAGAGATAGGTGAGAGAAATCCCCCTCGACGGTCGCTTGGAGGGCGACTCACTCTGACGTTGCCTAGAGGAAGGTGGTAAGAAGCGAAATGAATGAGGACAGAGGGTGGGGTAGGACGACGTCACGGTGAGGATCTTCTTCTCGAAGGGAGGTGAGAAGACAGTCACTGGTTAGCCCATATTTGTAGGCTATTTAAGTATTTAAGTGGCTAGACATTAAGTTAATTTTAACATTTAGGTAGCATACATTAGGATGTAAATAATTTAATTCATATTTTTAGCTTAATTGCATAATTCCTGTGTGGCATTCATATCTAAATGCATTTAGAATTAACCTAGAATTGAATGCATTTGATTAGTTAACTAATTAGGTGCATTACATACATTGTTTTAATTAACATAGAAGTTAAGGAGTTATGTATAAATAATCCCAATTATTTTATTATTATTATTATTCTCTTTGGTAGGTAACCACTCTGCCTCCACCTCCTCCTCCTGCGCTCATTCATTTTTAACAGTTGCCAGCATTCATAAGGATCTTCTCCCGCCTCTTGTGATTTCAAATGAATTGGCTACAGCTACAAGAGGGGGGAGGAGATGATGGTGCTCAGAAGGTATTCATTCCCTTTCCTCACTGTGTAGAGAACTTAGTTTCTCATCCACTCCATTACCACCAGCCTCAACTGTGGCAAAGCTTCGTCGTCGTGGGCTTGCGGGGTGACAGCCCGCGCCGCCATCGCAATGCTCCGCATTACAACCTCACCGTGTAATCGCCAGATCACCTCCCTCGATGATCGCCACTGCACTCCATCTCCACCACTATCCACCATTCCGCTCATTTAAGTTCCCAGACATCCAACGCCCCTACACCTCTTCTCCTTTGTGCAACTGTAGCAAGGAACTTATCTTCCACCTCAACGAAACCATCCACCACCATCACCAACACTACCACCTACAGCCCCAGCTGCTGTGCGCCACCAGCTCCTCAATTGCGCACCTCGCGTAACACGACTCTCCTCTAGACCGTGCCACGAGCCCTTGTGGCACAAACCGACCAGCACCTCTGCCATGCCTGCAGTAACATGCGTGCAGCCGTGTGTTCTCCAGCAACGCCCCTGCAGCCGCGCTCCTCCAGCAGCGTGCCCTCGTGCGCCTATGCCCCCTGCAGTGCACTCGTGCACCACCTTCTCATCGCGTGTGGGTGCCCACCGCCATTCATGTGTTGCGCCCAGCTGGGTCGCCGCACGCCTAATGCTTGCCCGAGCAGCCTTCGTGTGCACCATGCACTCCTCGCTACCATCCTCTCCATCTTCGCACACACTTGTCCAACAGCAACAACAGTAGGAAACACCCAACATACCCACCGCTGTCTCCTCACCGCCGTCGCCTCCACTGTCGTTTGCTGCACTGCCACCACCGCTGAGTAGCCCTCGGCCCACTCGACCTCCGGTGAGCTTCACGCTTCTAGCCGTGGTCTTCTCCACGCAAGCGAGCAGGGAAAAACTCTTCCCCTATTTTGCTACAGGAACCATGCCATTAGTTTTTACATTGCTTTCCATTGTCACTTCATTTCTATATAATTAAATCAATTAATATTATGTGATTTTGATGAGAATGCACCTCCTCTCATAAAAAAACTATTGCAACATTATCTTACATGATTCCCTTCATTTAAAAGGTTTTCGTAGTTTTATTCAAGGGAAGTCATGCTCCAGTAGCATTTTTATTTACGGTGATTATTTTTATTAATCTTTATTTTCGGATTTCATTTTTGGGCATAGGAATTTCATGATCACCATGTTATTAAACATAAATATAACTTTAAGTGATTTCCTTAAATGGTGGTTTGAGCTTGATTATGATTCTATTACTTGGGAGAATATATTTGAGAATTTCTACTTGACATCATGTTCTAGTTTTTAATAGGCCATTGCCTCCCTGTGGATACGACCCGCTCCTAATTGAGTGGTTATTTTAATTGTTTTGATTATTCGATTTTCCACCACTTAGAAATACTGTGAAAAATCATCTTAATCATCATTTTCGTAAGCGAAAAATTGACTCGTCAAATGGTGCCGTTGCTGGGGAATGAACCCGGGTCACCCACGTGACAGGCAAGAATACTCACCACCAAAGTGTTTCTGCATGGGGCTGTGGTGATCAAGAGCCCTTCCTCTTCAGTAATGCCCTTTACCGTCAATGACCAACAATTAAAACCTTACATTATTTTGGATGGCCATCTGGTTGACGAGGTCACTCTTTAGGAACCTTATGTCCTAACATTCTCTCCCTTAAGTAATATCTTCCCTTAACAGCTTTGTTTCCAATGAGAACATTGCTTGAACCAGGCATGGGGGGATAGGACCTGAGGCATTTGTTTATAGCATGTCTATAGTTTGCATTCATGCATGCATATTGAAAAAAAAAAAGAAGAAAAAAGAAGAAAAGGTTGTTTTGCTTAATTGGCTGGGTTCTGCATCTTTAAGCACAAGACGAAGACTTTAGGTTTACCTAAGTTGACTCGAGGTATCTAATTATAGGAGTTAGGGTTGAACTATTAGCTTTAGACCCTTAGGGTTCTTTGTGGACTTAAAAACTTAAGTCGGAGTTAAGTTGCGGACCATTCCTCAGGAGGTTGAGGAAGGAAACCTAGGGATTGAGTAAAAGACTGGGTAGTACCTGGTGTCTTTTTCTATCTTTTGGTTTACGAGTCCTCGTAACCTAAGCATCCACATTTCATACACACTTGGTCTTGTGTAAATAGTGATCACCCTAATTCATTTCTTAAAGAAAATTTGGTTCTCTTAGTTTTGACTTAGGAGAAGCTTGAAAACACAATTTAATTGGAAGAGTTCCTGCTACAGGAGAGGTGGAGTATATACTCACCTTGAGAATGCAATGATAACATGTCACCTCCTCGGCGCTTGTCTACTAGGATGTCTATCCTACTAGGGGCATGTAAGCGCATTGTGCGGTTTAGGTACCATGGGTGGCCATAGCTCGAAGTGCTGATTGCCACAGGCTTAAATTCGCTTAAGAAATCCATGGGCAATACTATCTTAAAGTGTCGATTGCCAGGAGTTCTTGGGGTTGCTATGGGCGGTTCTATCTCGAAGCATCAAAAGCCAGGCACCCTTTGAGTTTCGGTGATGGGGACAATGAATCCAACACAGGCCGTGTTTATAGCTGATCCAAGGTTAGACTTAGAGGAATCAAACAAAAAATTATATATTACAAAAAAAAAATTCTTTCTTACTCTCTTTCTAGGTTGGCAATGATACCAACCTCAAATAAATCAGACCAATGCACATGCAAGGATGCTTTAATCTCTGAGACCAATAAACCCTAGGGTAGATTTAGAAATCAAGGAAACCTGTGCCTGCAACTCAGCCTTAGCTAACCTAGTCTGTAACTCAACAACTACTTGGGTACCTTATGATCTAGGGTTAGATGGTTCAACCAAATTTCTATGGAAAAGTCCATTAAGTTAGCTTTGATAACTTGGAGTCTTCAGTCATGCTTGAATTTGCTAGGGAGTAGCAAAACTAAGCATGGGGGTATTTGATTAGCCTAAATTTATGGGCTATTTAAGTATTTAAGTGCCTAGTCATTAAGTTAATTTTAACATTTGGATAGCATGCATTAGGATGTAAATAATTTAATTCATATTTTTATCTTAATTGCATAATTCATGTGTGGCATTCATATCTAAATGTATTTAGAATTAACCTAGAATTGAATGCATTTGATTAGTTAACTAATTAGGTGCATTACAAACATTGTTTTAATTAACATAGAAGTTAAGGAGTTATTTATAAATAATCCTAATTATTTTATAATAATAATTATTATTCTCTTTGGTAGGTAACCGCTCCGCCTCCGACTCCTCCTGCGCTCATTCATTTTTAACAGCTGCCAGCATTCACAAGGATCTTCTCTTGCCTCTTGTGATTTCAAATGAATTGGCTGCAGGTACAAGAAGGGGGAGGAGACGAAGGTTCTCAGCAAGCTTTCATTCCCTCTCCTCACTATGTAGAGAACTTAGTTTCTCATCCACTCCATTAGCACCAGCCTCAACCGTGGTGGAGCATCACAACCGTGGGCATGCGGGGTGACAGCCCACACGGCCATCGCAAAGCTCCGCATTACAACCTCATCGTATAATCGCCAGATCACCTCCCCTGACGACTGTCACCGCTCTCCATCTCCACCACTGTCCACCATTTTGCTTAATTAAGACGTCCGAGAACTTTCTCGGATGACCAATGCCCCTACACCTCTTCTCCTTTGTGCAACTGCAACAAGGAACCCATCTTCTACCTCAATGAAACCATCCTCCACCATCACCAACAACTACGAACTACAGCTTGATAACTCTACATTTGGTGGCAATAATTCTATCAATCAGGGTTTATCTTAAGGGTAACATGCACAAATAACACATCGTAAACGGGCATGGGAGCATTACATTCATTGCACATTGAGATTGCTTATAATTAATGTTAATGGCCATTTGTACAAGTTCATGTCAAAATAGGCCTCAGATGAGCGATTGGACCGCACGGATGGATTCAGAATGACTAACGGAGTCCAACGGACTCAAAATCGATCAAATCTAACATTCAATGCTCCCGCAACTAGCCCAAGAAATTCTGGCAGTTGATTTGATGATCAATGGCCCACAGGTGGCCACATGGCAGCATCTGGTGCACCCGAACCCGCGACACACCTCATCATCGTGCCAAGCATTCTAAGTCGTCTGATCTGAAGATCGGACAGCTGAGAGGCCACCGCATCACCCTCGCTCTCTACCCAACTTGAAGATCCAACCGCTGGATCTTCATCCAACGGTCGGTAGTAGCCGAACACAAATTCGTTGTCGTGACCATCAGTGGATTGCAGCATAGCGGTCGACGCTCTTTCTCTGCGCATCCGACGCAGGATCGAGCCACACCACGAATCAAATCCAAGGTGAAGGCCTACGTAGAAGAAATTAAACCGTCAATGAGCGCGTGGATGGCAGAGATCATTCTACGTGGTGCCCACGGGTGCGCGCAAACGTTCATGCGCGGGATGACGTGCAAGGCACGTTGTGCGAGCACAATCCTTAGTGCATGCTCTCACGAAGCCTCAACTGTCCGATCTTTTATCGGACGGTGCACAGTGAGCACATGAGGATAGCGAGCGCGGCGCGTAGGAGGAAGCACGGGTGCACGAGGAAGATCGGTGGGCAGGGGCCTTCATCGACATTTCTGGGGTAGTTTTAGCAACGTCCTAGACGTCACTAAAGCCCCTACTTAATTTAGAAACCCCTTCTTCCTACATAACCCCCCTCTAACTACCCATGTAGAGGCATTGAAGACACTTGTAATCCTTCTCCCCATTTCCTAGCTTCCCTTAGCACATCATGTCCTTGTTGGAGTTGGCGAGCCACCGACGGAGTCCTCCTCCACCATCGTGGCTGCCTCGCCTTCTCCTCTCTTTGTCTCTCTCCCTTTACTCTAGCTTTACTTTACTTTTGTTTAAGCATTTAGCTATTGTTGTAAAACTCAAGTTGCTTGTTAAACAATGCTATTTCTTATATAGCTATTGCCTCTCTCCTTTGATCAGGTTTTTCTTATCTTCATTTGCATGAATGATATAAGGACTCTAACCCTATTCTCTCTCTCTTTCTCTTGTATTCTCTTTTCTCCCCCACATTTTCTCGTGCACAAGCAAAACTTGCCATTTCTGTGACAACTAAGTGACAAAAAAAGTCGATTTCACACCTCCCTATGTTCGATATTCAGACCCACCTCCATTTCCACATTTAAAATCGGCATTGAGAACTTGAGCTACAATGACCTATTTATACATACGCATCCGTCGCATGTCAGTTTTTGGCGCCGTTGCCGAGGAGGCAACGGATTTATTTTGTTGCTTTCATTTTGCATCCATACTAACATCGTCTAGCTCATTTTCTCCCTCTACTTGATTGATTGCAGGACCTCAACGCCTTGGCGATGAAGGAGCGCGACTTGTGACGGTGGAGATGGAGTGAACGCATCAAAGATCGGTTGTGAGTATCTCTCTACCCATGGTTGTTTGCTTGCCTAAAAAAATTAAAATTAGAGAAAAATCGGCTTGGTGAATGATTGCTTGATCCACATCCTAAGCCCATCACCCAACAAAAAAAAATACACTCTAACATTCTTAAAGACATAATCTCTTTGGAGTGTTGTTTTTCTTTTTTGAGTGATGTTTGCAAAGCTATCATGACTTGACTTGGGTCGCATCACTCACTTTAAAATTGACTCATCGGTAGATTGCATGAACAGAAGGATGAGAACATTAGGGTTGTTTGCTAGGGCCTCCTCACTCTAAGGGAAATCCACTCTCACCCGTTGTGTGTAAAACTTGGTGTGCCCACTTGAAACTTGTTTGAAAACACTAAGGCACTTCAACCCTAAAAGACATTAAAGTAAGGACAAACATTAAAGGACTACATCTTAAATCCTTGCTTGAAAACCATGTCTTGTTAGGTGCACACACATTTGAATCGGATAACTAAGAGGCACCACCCCAATCAACACCTCATCACATGCTGGAGCACAAGCACTGACCTAAGCCCTCATTAAAACAGAGTAGACGTGCCCTAGGCAGGACTGGTTTAAGTCTCAAAAGGCATGATTTCGATTGCTAGGCACTTGACCTTCATTCCCTTCGTAAAATCTGGTGACTAGGCTATGGGGAAGTGTCAAATGACCGTGGTTGCGGGGTCTACGAAATCGGCGGAGCAAGCCAAAGAAAGAACCTTCCCCACAATCCCCTCGTAATCAACCTGGCCAGATTAGCCTTGGGAAGGGCAGTTACGTGCCTACTGTCGTGATCGTTTCTCTTGAGATTTCTAGGTCCCCTAAGGAATATACTATAAGGACTAGTCTTGTCTGCTTGTTTGAGCACACACGCTTCTCGCATCTGTTCTCTCTGCATCCCTCTCCGTTCTTCTCTAGTGTACACACGAGAGATAATCACTTCATCCCGAGCTATTTGTTTGGGACCTGAAACCTAGGAGAGACTTGATCTTGCTAAAGATATGGCCGAACCTAGAGTAGATGAGGTTGAGGATCAACCTTCACCAGATACGATGGCCATTATCCAGGCCCAGATTAATGAAAACCATCAGCTTCAACAATAGTAGATCCACATTATCATGCAAGCCATACACCATTTGCAGAACCCACAGGGGCAACACCACCACCTTTGCAGAACCTACAGGGGCACCCACCACCTGATCCACCACGATTCCAGAACCGACCCAGGCCCCTCCGTGACTTTTACGATCCGTCTGCTATTCGGATCGGACCACATCTTAGGGTCCCCAAACGGGGAGATGATTTTGAGCTAAAACCTAATGTCCTGAGCCTGATTCAAAGTCACTTCCATGGAAGCTCAAATGAGGACCCCTTCCAACACCTAGAGGACCTTGACCGGATTGCCTGGACTATCAAGCTCAGGAACATCAGCTTAGACATTGTTTTGATTAAGATGTTCCCCTTCTCACTGAGAGACAAAGCATCTCACTAGCTTAGAACTTTAGGAAGACCTATCTCTACCTGGGAAGAACCGAGGCATGCATTCTTAAAGAAATTCTTCCCCATAAGAAAGACCATTGCCCTTATAAGAGCCATTACCACCTTTACACTCCAGGGTGGGGAACAATTCCATGAGTCGTGGGAGAGATTTAACAAATTATTGAGGAAATGCCTACACCATGAGGTTCCAAGGTGGCAATTGACCCAGATCTTCTACCACGGCCTGGACAGCAACCTTCAGAACTTTGTCGATGCCTTATGTAGAGGAAACTTTCTAAACAAAGATGAGGAAAGTGTGTTTGAGCTTTTTGAGTATATGAGTGAAAATTCACTCAACAATCCCTCCATGACCCAGTTTAGTCGATCCAGTCAGCCCTGTGGTGGGATCTATGAGGTACATGCAAATTTTGGAATGGTTGACATGGATATCATTGCCAAGAAGTTAGATCGAGTGGAATTGGTGGATAAGAAGATAGATGAACTATTGAACCAAACCAGGAACCCGCTATAGATTCTCTCCCTAGAAAAAGGAGCTCACAATGTCAACCTAATTCAGCCACTAAGCCAGATGTACTTGGAACAACCCCTGACCATGTTCCAGGGAGGGAACTTTGCTCCCCCAACCCCTGATTATTCTCTTCCCTCCCCCTTGGAACCTTCTATCTTTGATGATGTCTAGGCCATCCAAGGATATTCCAAACCTGACCCCTTCTCCAACACCTACAACACCGGATGGCGTAATCACCCAAACTTTGCTTGGATGAACCAGAAATCGAACCAATTTCAGAACCAGCCCAAACCAAACCATCAGCCAAACCCGACTTCCTATCAGCAAGGTCCACTGGTTAGACCCCCCTATAATCCAAATAGGGCGGCCCCTCCCCCATGAAACCAAATGGACACCTTGATGAAAATGATGGCTGACATGAACCAGAAACACCTGGAGGAAATGGCATTAGTGAAGGGACAGTTGAGCTAGCTGTTGGATTTTAAACAACAGGGATCCCTTCCTTCTCAGCCACAGTCGAACCCGCGAAACATAATTAACAAAGGCCCTAATTCACGAGGGTTCCAAGGCAATCCCTGGTACACCCACATGGTCCAGCTTGCCCCACAAACACCCCCTGGGTTTGGTGCTTCTTCTTCCTCTTCTTCTCAAGGATAACCCATGGTCCCAATGCCTCTGCAAATGCGGTGACCTTGAGAAGTGGCACTAAAACCCAGGATCCCAAGTGACTGACTCCTCCCGTGACCTTAGTCCTCGAGATACCTAACTCTGAAGACGAGTAGGAAACACCCAAGGACCTGGAGACTGACCAAGTTCAAATCCAAACACCATACCCCGAGGCCTTGGAGAAGATGAAGAGAGAGAAAGCGGTTGTGGAAAATGAGGAGCTTTTGGAAATTTTCAAGCAGGTCCAGATTAATATCCCACTCCTTGAAGCAGTCAAGCACATTTCGGCTTATGCCAAGTTTCTAAAGGATGCTTGTACGCCGAAGCGTAAGCCACTGCCCCAAGAACCTAGGAAGGTTGTGCTCTCAGAGCAAGCAAGTTCAACGATATCGAGCAACCTTCCGATCAAATGAACAGACCTAGGAGCACCCCTAATATCTTGTAATATCGAGGACATGACATTTGATAGAGCACTCCTAAACTTAGGCGCTTTAATCAATCTGGTCCCAACAGCCCTGTATCACCAATTCAGATTTGGAGAATTGACACCCACACCTATGACCATACAATTGGCTAATCGATCTATAAAGACCCCGAAGGGGGTTGTCAAGGACGTAATTGTTTGGGTCAAGGACTTCTACTTTCCAGTCGACTTCTTAGTGCTCGACATGGAAGTCCCCAAATAGCTACAAAACACATCCATCATCGTGGGCAGACCTTTCTTAGCTACAGCTAAGGTGAACATCGATTGTGGCACGGGATGCATGGAAATCTCCTTCGAAGACAGAAAGATGCAGCTGGATGTCTTCAGGCCAACCAAGTCGTTCGATTACAACTGGATTGAGGAGCACGATCCTATGGAGCCTCAGGTTGAGAAATGCCTCACCTTTAGTGCTGTATCAGGCCATCAGACCTAACCTTGTGACGACTATTCTGGCCCATCTCCGTTTATGCACGCTGACCTCTGTAGAGCTGATTACCATCAGCAACCACCATTCAAGGAGATTGATGCTGTTCGGCTTCTGCCTTTTCCTTACCCATCGAGTGTTGTTCCATCCACATCTGAGCTGAAACCACTACCCGAAAATCTAAAGTATGTCTTCCTTGGACCTGACCAGACCTTCTCGGTAATTATCAACACCCATCTAACCAAGGATCAGGAACTCAGGTTGACCACAACCCTATCAGAACATCAGGCAGCCACTGGATGGACCATCTCGGATTTGCAAGGAATTAGCCCCACCTATTGCACCCACAAGATCTATCTGGAAGATGGGGCTCCACCTTCTCGTTAGATGCAGAGACGATTAAACTCGAATATGCTAGAGGTCGTTAAAAAAGAAAACATCAAGTGGCTTGACACTGACATCATCTACCCAATCTCTAATAGCCCCTGGGTGAGCCCTACTCAAGTGGTCCCCAAGAAAGTCAGGCTCACCGTTGTCACCAATGAGAGTGGTGAATCCATCCCCACCGCACCACCACTGCATGGCGAGTGGGCATTGATTATAGGAAGCTGAATGAGGCAACCAAGAAAGATCATTTCCCTCTACCATTAATTGACCAGATTCTTGAACGATTGGCAGAGCAGAAATATTTTTGCTTCCTGGATGGATAGTCAGGATACAACCAAGTCGCAATTGCTCCCGAAGATCAAGAGAAGACCACATTCAATTTCCCGTATGGCACATTCGCATTCCATCATATGCCATTCAGGTTATACAACGCACCTGCTACCTTTCAGTGTTGCATGCTAGCCATCTTTTCATAGATGGTGGGTGAATACTTGGAGGTCTTTATGGATGACTTCTCAATGTTTGGGAACTCATTCGACCATTGTCTGAGCAACTTGGAGAAAATCTTGAAGCAATGTGTTAAGGTTAACTAGGTTTTGAGCTGGGAAAAAAGCCATTTCATGGTTCAAGAAGGGATTGTCCTCGGGCACATCATATCGCATAGGGGCATTTTTTGCATAGAAAAAATACACCAATAAATATGCCATCTTATGTTATTTCCTAGCACTGCCATTGCATATTAGGTAGATATAGTTGCTCTTGTAAAAAGACACTTGCATGCATTTATTTGAGAGGGGAGGATAATGAGAATAATTGACCATGTAATTAAGTCTTCTTCAAGTGCTGCCTCAATATTTCACCTTCTTTATTTCTTTATTTGCTTTGAAATCTTCTTCCTCTCGTGGCTGCAGGGCATGGGGCTTGCGCCTCTTCACGCCATTCCTCTGCCAACAGCATGGCTGGACTTCCTTTGCCAGTAGCATGGCGGGGGGTTGCGTCTTCTTCTTTAAAAAGCCTTGACCTCTCCCTTGCGCCGGGGGCCTGGAACACACTCCACCTGCAGACACCTTCCTCCAGGCCATCGTCCTCCCCTCACCCTCTCCATACCTAGTCTCTCTTCTCACTGAAGAGACACACTGCAGGCAGGAGTAGGGTCACAGTGGTCCCACGACCACCACTGTGAGTTCCACCCCTGCCTAGCTCCTTCGTGAGCAGGTGAGCGTGGTCGTTTCACCCTCTGTTTACACCACTGAACACCATCGCCGCCATTGTCAGGAGCTCCAAGGTCTGAAGCTCCAGCAGCAGCAGCAGCCTTTAGTAGCCATGCAGGCCACTGCGAGCACGCCAGCGACGTCTGTAAGCTCTCCCCACACGTGCAGGTGCCTTGTAGCACACTCGCACACGTAGAACCGGATGCAACCGGTAGCTCACTTCGCGCGGCACTGTTGCTACTGTTCATGCCTCTCAGCGTGACACTATAGCTACAGTGCGGTGACCGGGTTGTTTCTCACTTATCCGGTCATCGTGCACTCTCCATCCAGTCATGCGCCTACGTCTACGTACACTCATGCCCGTCTGCACCCACGTCCACTCTCGCCTACAGCGTAGTGCGCTGCGCTGCACTCTCTCTCCCACGCCCGCACTTATCTGCAGCTGCGTGCCCATGCGCACCCCTTGTGTGCCTGCATCTGCGCCCTTGCGAGACCAGATGACGCCGCGGCAGCCAGACGTCTTAACTCGCCCGCTCTCTCTCACACTCCTCTAGCGTGCACTCCTCACTCATACACACACCACACTCGTACATGCACACACTTGTACACTCACACACTCACTTATAGACACCTATACATACTTATATATATATACATATACATATATATATATATATTCATACCTAAACAACTATATATAAGTATATATACATACATACATATATATATATTTATGCATATATACATATATACATACATATATACATATATATCTATAGATATAAATACATATATATAGTTAAATATATATACATATATATCTTGTTATAAATATATATATATATATACCTATATATATTTACATATCTATATATATATACATAGCTACATATACACCTATATAGTTACAACCCTATCTATATACATATACACATATATATATATATATTTACATACACATCACCTAACTATATCCCTATGCAGTAGTCACTCCACCATGCGTTATATCACGGGAATATTTGCACTAGTTGCTGATATTCCCCGATACCCACATAAAGAAAGCGCCTCCGCACACACTCCCACACATCCATCCTACACTCTATGCGTCACTTCATCTTGTTGGTTGCATCTTTCTAGATGTGGACCAACTCGACACTGTGCTACATGCCATTTCCACTTCCACCCCCACCCCTATATATATATATATATACTATATTTATTTCTCTACAAGCAACCTATCTTGCTTTTATTTCTCTTTTGTTTCCTACTATTAAAAAGATTAAAAAGAAAAGAGTAAAAGAGAAAAGATAATCCTTGTCTTGCAGGTACTTGATCTTGCAAACAGCAGGACCAGTTTTTTTTGGAAACCCTAAGTTGGCTCAAAGTCAAGAATAATTTCACTCAAAGCCAAGGACCTGATTTTGAGGGTGTACCTCAAGGACAAAATTATCAGCAAAAAAATCTTAAATAGAAAAAAAACCAAAAACATAATAGACGCACGGAAGAGATATGTTTTAGGTAAGGCGTAGAAACTTCTTCACCTTTAATCCCCGCCTCCCTGAGATCGACCCTGCGCCTAAAAGTGACCAAGATAAAATTAAGTAGGTCAAGTTAAAAATTTTTGTAAAAAGATGGTTAGACTCAATTTTGGTTGACCAGTATACTCACTTCAATGATAATTTCACCATATTAACACAACCTATTCGAGACCTAACACACCTTTTTCTAGCATCGTTGCCAGGGGGGTACGCATTGAGGTAAGTTCCTACTCCATTCCTTTAATTTTCTCTTCTCACACCGTTCTCTTCACGGGTGTTTTTGTTTGCTGGTGTGAAGGTAAACTAGTTGCAAGGTGGAGGAAAGCAGAGGAAGTCGGAGACGTGGGTAGATCCAAGGTGGGAACGAGAGCGTGAAGTCACTGATGCCGCACTAGAGCTTCGCCCACATTGCTGAAAAGGTAGGTCTCTCTCTTAGCAACTTAGGTCAACTTATCACCTTAATAAAAAAAAAACCTAAAAAAACTTCTTGGGATTTCTTGGGGCAAGTGGATTAAAAATCACTTGCTTGATTGTTTGCCATCACTCCCACCACCTCGAGATTTCTTGCTAAACTTTGCATAGCGAAGATCCAAGAATCTTGATTCTTGAATCTTTCGTTGTGTGAAGTATTCTTTGTGGCAATATTAAATAGATTGATTACCATCCCTCCTTGCCTCATTTAACCGCAATTTGGGATCACATTTTTTGGTGGGGAGACTTGGAATTGAATTGATTCCAACCCCACCACGACCTTTCATGTGCCTTAGATTTGATCCCGAATACTTCAACCCCAACATTTTGATTTTCTCTTTACATTATCTTGTGGTTGAGCCTTGTGTGTGGAATATCATTTTGGTGATTGGGAGCACTTGAATTGAAGTGCTTTGGCTCCCTTTCAAACTAGCCTAAAATTGACTTGTGCATCCACACAGAAATTTCCACCTAGGGAAGCCCATTGCATTTTTAGCATGCATTAACCAACTCACATTGAAGGGTTTGTTGGGCATAGAAGAACTTGTATTTTCTCGAAACCCAAAGATTGGTTGAATTGGTAACTCAGCGAAATCTTAAAATCCATACTACTTAAGGCTGAAATTCTAAAAATCATTCAGCAACTAAAACTTCAATTCAGGGAGATTTCCCCATTGCATGCTTGGTTTACACAATTTCTAAAAATAATGCACTTGGGCATTACCCATATACAACGCCCTTCACATTCCTGAAGCACTTGATCCTAAGCCTCTAATTAAAATTGGTAACCCTTATTAAGGATTGGAGGTCTAACTACTTGCGTGTAGCGCCTACATGCTGGTGCGGGTTCCCACATGTTATCGGGTGTCTAAGACTGGGGCCAACGGCCTTTCAATCTAGCCCGGTGGTTCCGTGGTGCTCGCATTTGGTTCCGTAGGTTGTGATAGTAGGTAACATAGATCTTTAGGTCTAAGGGCACACTGTAGAGGTTAGGACTTTGATTGCCTTGATTTGTCATCAAGTGTACCTTTGCGGCGTCATTTTTCTCATCCCCTTTTCCCTTCTTATCTCCCCAACTCTTCCTGCGGTAGTACATGTTTGGGAGGAGGTCACAAAACCTTGAATTGCTTGAATTGTCTGATAATTTTAGAAGGATAGAAATCGAATCGCCATCCTCCTCCACAAACATGCCTGCACGCCCACCCCCAAATCCTGATGGAGGAAACTGCCCTCAAAACCCACCAGGTGGTGGAGCCATGGACCCCATAACCCGCCTCCAAGCCCAATTGGAAATGCATAATGAACAGATTGAAGCCATTAGGGAAACCTTGGAGGAAATGCAGAACCCTCCTGAATCGGAGGAGCCTAGGTCTCTTAGCTCTTATCAAAATCCTGCAGCTACAGAGACCATAGGACAAATTCAGGTCCCCATGGGCAAGGACGATTTTGAATTGAAACCCAATATAATTGGCCTGATAAACTTCCACTTCCATGGTCTTGCAAGTGAAGATCCTTTTCTCCATTTGGAAGACCTAACTTGATTTGCTGAAATAGTTAAACCAAGAAACATCGGGTTACCAATTGTCCTCATGAAAATGTTCCCGTTTCCGTTGTTGGATAAATCGTCGTAATGGTTACACACCCTTGGGAGAACCATCCAATCTTGGGAAAAGATGTGAACATCATTTCTCAAGAAATTCTTCCCAATCAGGCGAACTAATGCGCTTCACCGTGCTATAACTTCCTTTACGCAACAAAACGGCAAACAGTTTCATGAGGCTTGGGGGAGGTATAATGACCTCCTCCAGAAGTGTTCGCACCACGATCTGCCTAAGTGGCATATAGCCCAGATTTTCTATTATGGGCTAAATGAGACTTTGAAGCAGATTGCAGACGCTTCTTGCAGAGGGAATTTCATGAATAAAGATGAGAATGGAGCATTCGAATTATTTGAAAACATGAGCGAAAAATCAATGAACAATGCCTCCATTATCACCTTTAATCGTACTAGCCTGCCCCGTAATGTTCATGAAGTTGACTCGGGACCCTCCCATTCATCCACAAATCTTAGCCTTATCGCACAAAAATTGGATGAAGTCTCCCTCGTGCACAAGAAGCTGGACGAGCTTTTGGCCAATCCCACCCATTCTTTGGCAAACACCCCCACCTCACCACTTCGTCACAATCCTAATTCTTCCAACACCAGGCTTATCTCCAAAAACCCCGTGAGATCATCCTTACCGAGTGTCGCGTCGAGCGATTCGGTAAGTCATGTGGATCTGGCTTCTACAACCCAGTATTTTGACACGGAGGACCAAGCCTCCATGTGCTCGGATGCATATTTATATGCAGACCCATCTTCTGGCTTAGAAGATGCTTGCGCCCTGGGGAACAACCCGTTCTTTGCTACTTATAACCCAGGGTGGCGAAATCATCAGAACTTCACATGGTCCAATAACCCGCAGCGCCAAAACCCCGTGGGTGGGCCAATGCGATCGTCCGCACCCGTCATCCCGAGGGCCCAGTCTAATCCTGTGGTGAATCCGCCATCGGGTCCTTGCATACCGCAAATAGAACACGCATCAAGTCCTCTTGATAAACTAATGCGAATGATGACGGAAATGTCTAAGTGCCTTGAAGAGAACATGACCTCTCTTCAGCACCAATTGGCGTAGCAGAATGCTGAGATCAATCAACTATGCATGGCGACTCGATCTTAGGGCACTCTTTCAGCCCAACCTATTCCCAACATGCGAAATTTCGTACCCCATGGTCCTCAACCACAGGTACGACCTTCTCAGGGGTAGGTTCATCAGATTCTGCAGGCTCCGAGCATTCCACTGGGATTTCAGGCTAATCCCACTGCAGTACCTCACCCTTATGTCCCTATTGTGAACCCTCCTCCTCCTTATGATCCCACTGGACCCCCAACATCCAATGCGATTACTACAAGGAGCGGAAAGCAAACCGTCGATCCGCCTCGACCTGATCCTGGCCCATCTTTTTCATCGCCCTCTTATTCGGAATGCGCACCGCATTCATGAGAGGACGATACACCCAAACTAGTGGCAGAATCGGTCCCATTCCCTGAGGCTCTACTGAGGGAGCCAAAAGGCAAGAAAAAGGATACGTAGGACTTTGATAACCTGTGTAATTTATTGAGGGATGTTGAAATCAAGGTACCCCTGTTAGAGGCTATCGACCACATACCTACTGTCGCCCGATTTTTCAAAGACTACACTACACCCAGGCAACAGTCAAAGAAAACAAAAAATCCGGTGGTTCTCTCACCTCATGCAAGTTGTGCTATACTGTCAAATCTACCACCGAAGCAGAAAGATCTGGGCACACCGCTTATTTCTTGTAGCATCCAAGGCTGCAATTTTAACCGTGCTCTGCTTGATCTAGGATCTTCCACTAATCTTATACCAACCATCATGCTCGAGAAATTTGCCTTAGGAAATTTGAAACCCACCCCTGTCACATTACAGTTGGCAGATCGTTCTGTCAAAATACCAAAGGGTGTGGTGGAAGACGTGGTGGTTAGGGTCAACAGTCTCTGTTTTCCTGTTGACTTTCTTGTTTTGGTTATGGAAGTTCCTAGCTCACTTTCTGATTGTCCGATCATCCTTGGTCGACCTTTCTTGGCCACAACCCACGCCCATATCGATTGTGAGTTGGGCTGTATTGAGATTGCCGTTGGATCTGAGAAGCTCAAGCTTAACATCTTCAATGCAGCCAAGAACTTTGATTGCGATTGCATTGAGGATGACACGTCTGATGAGGACATGGTCGTTAGTGTGTGTATCAGACTAATAGGGACCTATTCTGACTGCTGCGGATTGCCTTTAAACACAGACGACTGCCTGACCAACACATATTGTGACGTTCCCCCATCCCTCCCTTTTCCCGTACCTCCTCCTGACCAGACTTCTGACGAGGTTTTCTTCGCTTCCCATACCTCATGGTCTGAGTCATATTCGGGCTACTCACCGCCGGTCCACACTCCTAAAGACCGGATTGCCCTTTCTTTCCCCCCAAATCAGGTGGAATTGCAACTCCACACTGGGACCTTGAGCCCGTATACTACTCACTGGGGCTATCCCTTTATGGATCCATCAATCCAAGATGCCCCTCTTCTTGGCCAAACTGAGGGCCAACTTCTTCCTCCTGACTTGTTTTCTTCTGATTCGCTTGGGACACTCTTGTCCCAAGGAATGCCAGATCTTTCACCATCCTCTCCCAAGCTGAAAGAGTTGCCTGATACGCTTAAGTATGTTTTCTTGGGAACAAATGAAACGCTCCCCATAATCATTAGTTCAAAATTAACCAGGGAGCAAGAGTGCAAACTAACAAAGGTCCTTATGGAACACAGGGCAGCCATTGGATGGTCCTTATCAGACTTAACTAGCATTAGCCCTCCTACTGCAGTCACCGTATATATATGGAGGAGGAGGCTCAACCTTCCCGTGAGATGCAGCGACGTCTCAACCCTAGCATGTGGGAGGTCATTAAAAATGAAATTATTAAGTGGCTGGATGCGGGTATAATCTACTCGATCAGCGATAGCCCCTGGGTGAGTCCGATTCACATCGTGCCCAAAAAGTCAGGACTCACCATCCATATCAATGACAGGGGTGAATCCATCCCTACACGCATTCCTACATCTTGGAGAGTGTGTGTAGATTATAGGAAACTTAATGCTGCAACTAAGAAAGATCACTTTCCGCTACCTTTCATTGACCAAATCCTGGAGCGGTTAGCAGGAAATAAATTTTTCTATTTCCTGGATGGATTCTCTGGAAATAACCAGGTGGCAATTGACCCCAGGGACCAAGAGAAAACCACCTTTACCTGCCCCTTCGGCACCTTTACATTTAGAAGGATGCCATTCAGACATTGTAATGCACCAGCAACTTTCCAGAGATGTATGCTGGTGATATTCCATGACATGGTGGGTGACTTTCTCAAAGTTTTCATGGATGACTTTTCGGTCTTTGGACCCTCTTTTGATGACTGTCTTGCCAACCTGACCCATATCCTTAGGAGATGTATTGATGTTAACCTCGTGCTTTCCTGGGGAAAAAGTCATTTTATGGTACACGAGGGAATTGTTCTCGGGCATATCATCTCCGATAGGGGTATCGAGGTTGACAGAGCTAAGCTTCATGTAATTACTGATTTACCTGTGCCTGGCTCTATCAAACAAATCCGCTCCTTCTTGGGACACGTCGATTTCTATAGGAGATTCATCAAAGACTTCTCCAAGATTTCTAGACCTTTAACTCATCTCCTATCGACCGATGTACCCTTTGATATGGGCCCCGACTGCATATGAGCATTCACGTAGCTGCGTGAGGCTGTCACCAAGGCCCCTATTCTCCAACCGCCTGATTGGTCCCTCGACTTTGAACTCATGTGTGACGCTTCCGACCTTGTAGTCGGAGCCATCCTGAGACAAAGACGTGATAGACACCCCTTCGTGGTGTACTACGCTAGTAAGACATTGGACGAGGCCTAGCGTAATTATACAACCACTGAGAAAGAACTACTGGTGGTCATCTTTGGGCTGGAGAAATTCCACTCTTACCTTCTGGGCTCGCATGTTATTGTTTTCACTGATCACGTGGCCATTCGCCATCTCATGCACAAGAAGGATGCCAAGTCTAGACTGATTCGTTGGATCCTTCTGCTCCAAGAATTTCACATTGAGATCTGTGAGAAGGTTAGAGCCCAGAATGTTGTGGCTAATCATCTCTCGAGACTGGACCCTGACCACATTGGACTTACCCTACCAATCAATGAGGTTTTTCTCGATGAGTACCTATTGGTAATTAATGTGGCAAGTGGACCTTGGTATGCCGACATTGCCAATTACCTTGCTTCTGGTTTCCTTCCACGTGGCTGCCCTAAAAACTAGCACGAGCATCTCATTGCAGAAGCAAAGTATTATTTCTGGGATAATCCACTTCTTTTTTGAATAGGTGCTGATCAGATCATCCGTCGTTGTATTCCTGACAGCGAATTCCCTAGTGTGCTATCCTTCTACCACGATTAGGCTTGAGGAGGCCATTTCTCTAGGAGGAAAACTACAACCAAGGTGTTGCAGTGCAGTTTCCTTTGGCCCTCCCTTCACCAGGATGCACACAATTATGCCAAACATTGCACTAGGTGCCAGTCGTTAGGGTCAATGTCACATCGTGACATGATGCCCTTGCAACCCATCCTAGCTGCTGAAATCTTCGACATTTGGGGAATCGATTTCATGGGTCCCTTTCCTCCTTCCAACGGCTTCGAATACATTCTCATTGCTGTTGATTAAGTTTTGAAATGGATCGAGGCTATTCCCACATGCCATGCTAACCATGTCATATGCACTCGATTTGTCAAAGACCACATTTTTGCATGCTTTGGGATCCCTCGAGCCATTATCTCGGATGGAGGAAGCCATTTTACCCATGCTTCTTTTCGGACACTTCTGAGGAAATATGGAGTCCACCATCGTATCGCATCTTCATATCATCCTCAAACGAACGGCCAAGCTGAGGTGTCGAACTGGCAAATCAAGCAAATTCTCCAGAAAATGGTTCGGTTGACCATAAGGATTGGTCCGACAAGCTGATTGACGCACTTTGGGCGTATCGAACTGCCTTCAAGGCTCCCCTAGGTATGTCTCCTTATAGAATCATTTATGGGAAGCCTTGTCACTTGCCCATGGTGCTGGAGCACCACGCTTATTAGGCGGTTCGCCAATGTAACCTCAACCCAGACCTGTGTGGTCGAGAAAGGAAACTCCAACTCCAAGAGCTGGAAGAGCTCCATCGTGAAGCCTATGATTCTGCCTTAACTTTCAAGCAACGCACTAAGGCTTTTCACGATGGCCGTATTCGGCGGAAGGAATTTGAGCCATCTCAGCAAGTTTGGCTTTACAATGCCCGGCTCAAATTCTTTCCAAGAAAATTGAAGTCTAAATGGACTGGTCCCTTCTTGGTCTCGAGACCATTTCCCAACGGGGATGTTGAAATTGAAGATCTCAAATCTGGGCATAAATTTACGGTCAATGGGCATAAATTAAGATAAGATGTTAAAACCTTATCTGACTTATGAACCAGCCCCTGTTGGAGAAACTGTTGCCCTGCTGGAGGGTAACTAATGTCGTGCCTCATTCTGAGTCCAGCTGGGAACATTAAATTCAGCGCTCGTTGGGAGGCACCCCAGCAGCACTGCTCCACTATCACATACACTTCACTTCGCACCTTTTCACTTCACCACCCACCATCCACCCACCCTACCACCCTGCTATATACCCTGCACTCAGCTCTCGCTCCCCGATCTTTGGACCTTCCTCTACCCTGCATGCATATGAGGACATAGCATCGTTTGGCATGGGGGGGTGGATAGGCATCCATAGGATCTGGGTATTATATGGTATCATGCAGCTTCCATCCATCTATAGATATGTACATAAAAAAAAAAGGTGTTTAGTAATGATCTGAAGGCTGAAACAAAAATACAATAAGTGTTTATGGATATTCAACCACTATTTTGAAGACTTTCCAGGCCACAGAAGCTTGATCCACTTAGGCTCGGCTTAATTCACTTGAGCATTGACAAGATAGATCGGAATCTCTCCTAACTAAGGATGTATTCTTGTACCTGAGACATCAGTATAGGATCTGTTGGTTTGCTTCTACTCAAGAGCCTAAGTAATCTTGGTTCACACTACACATATCAAGAAAGACGAGGTGAACATAAGATCCAACCCTAGTGTTCATTAGGGAAGGTAGAGTCCTTACCTGTGCGCACAGGTAGACTTTTTATCCCAGGCTTTAGTCTTGTGTCTAGGAGAAACTCTTTCCACCAAAAAGAAACTCTCCCACCAAAAAAAGTGTGCTCCTCCAAATAAGGTTGTAAGAGTGATACAGACACTTGTTTCAAAAAAAAAAAAAAAACTATGCAAATAAGTCAGTATATCTCGCAAATGTCTGTAATGTCTTCTCCCTAAAAAATTTTTCAGGGCAAGTTACAAATACCTTGTTTCTACCATATAGTCTTTGAGCCACAAATGTAATAAAATGGGAGTTGAGTTTTCTGTCATCTTCTTAAGGGTCAATCTGAAGACACGAGCTGAAACTTGGACCAACCTGCACTTAAAGATTCGTGAAACCCTAGGCTTGAGTCTTAATGTTCATCTAGTCAGTCTTGATCCTTCACTATGCACAAACCATAATATCTTGAGCTCTCGAGTACGGCAAAAACCTTCTGAGTCCTGGAAATCATACTTAAGGTTTAAATATCAAGAGTCCAAGTTAGTCGAGAGATGGTCTATGTCACGTAAGACTTAAAGACTGGTAGTCTTCTCTACAATTGGTTCTCATAATATCCAACAAATAAACACACCCATGTCGCCTCAAAAGAAAATCTTCAGCTTAAGATCATTTCTAAATACAATACAAAATGTTTTGCTAGGGACTAGAAAAAGATAGGCATGGGGGTACGATTGCACAGCAAAAATATACCAATAAATATGCCATCTTGTGTTATTTCCTAGCACTGCCATTGCATATTAGGTAGCTATAGTTGCTTTTGTAAAAAGACACTTGCATGCATTTATTTGAGAGGGGAGGATAATGCGAATAATTGGCCATGTAATTAACGTCTTCTTCAAGTGCTGCCTCACAATTTCACCTTCTTCATTTCTTTATTTGCTTTGAAATCTTCTTCCTCGCACGGTTGTGGGGCATGGGGCTTGCGCCTCTTCACGTCATTCCTCTACCAACAGCATGGCTGGACTTCCTCTGCCAGCAGCATGGTGGGGGGTTGCATCTTCTTCTTTAAAAAGCCTTGACCTCTCCATTGCGCCGGGGGCCTCGAACACACACCACCCGTAGACACCTTCCTCCAGGCCGTCGTCCTCCCCTCTCCCTCTCCATACGCAGTCTCTCTTCTCACTAAAGAGACACACTGTGGGCAGGAGCAGGCTCACAGTGGTCCCACGACCACCACTGTGAGTTCCACCACTACCTAGCTCCTTTGTGAGCAGGTCGGCGTGGTGGTTTCACCCTCTGTTTACACCGCTGAACACCATCGCCGCCAATGTCAGGAGCTCCAAGGTTTGAAGCTCCAGCAGTAGCAGCGGCCTCCAGCAGTCGCGCAGGCCACCGTGCGCACGCCAACGACGTTCGCAAGCTCTCTGCGCACGTGCAGGCTCCTTCCAGCGTGCCCATGCACGCAGAACCGGCCGCAGCCGGTTGCTCACTTCGCGTGGCACTGTAGCTACTGTTCACGTTTCTCAGCGTGACACTGTAGCTACAGTGCGGTGATCGGGTTATTTCTCACTTATCTGGTCATCGCGCGCTCTCTCTCTTCACCGCGATGGCCTCCAGCCAGTCATGTGCCCGCGTCTGCATACGCCCGCACCCGTTTGCACCCGCGTCCACTCTCACCCGCAGTGTAGTGCTCTATGCCGTGTAGTGTGCAACGTTACACTCTCTCGCCCATGCCCGCACTCATCTGTAGCTGCGCACCGGTGCACGCCCCTTGTGCACCTGCGTCTGCGCCCTTGCGAGACCAGACAACGCCCGCAGCAGCCAGATGTGTTAACTCGCCCACTCTCGCTCACACTCCTCCAGCGTGCACTCCTCACTCATACACACACCACACTCGTACACACACACACTTGTACACTCACACACTCACTTGTACACATAATTATATATATATACATGTATATTTTTATATGTATATATATATATATATACATATTCATACCTATACAACTATATATAAATATATATACATACATACATAAATATATATGTATATACATATATACGTACATATATATACATATACTCAAACATATATTACTATATATATATATCTATATAGTTAAATATATATACATATATATCTAGTTATAAATATATATATATACATACCTATATATATTTACATATCTATATATACATACATAACTACATATACACCTGTATAGTTACAACCCTATCTATATACATATACACATATATATATACATATATACATATATATATATATTTACATACACATCACCTACCTGTATCCCTACGCACTAGTCACTCCACCACGCGTTATATCGCGGGAATATCTGCACCAGTTGCTGATATTCCCCGATACCCGCGTAAGGAAAGCGCCTCTGCACACACTCCCACACATCCATCCTACACTCTACGTGGCACTTCGTCTTGTTGGTTGTGTCTTTCTAGACGTGGACCAACTCGACACTGTGCTACATGCCATTTCCACTTCCACCCCCACCCCTATATATATATAGACTATATTTATTTCTCTACAAGAAGCCTATCTTGCTTTTATTTCTCTTTTGTTTCCTCTATTAAAAAGATTAAAAAAAAAGAGTAAAAGAGAAAAGATAACCCTTGTCTTGCAGGTACTCGGTCTTGCGAATAGCAGGACCAGTTTTTTTTGGAAACCTTAAGTTGGCTCAAAGCCAAGAACAATTTGGCTCGAAGCAAAGGACCTAATTTTGAGGGTGTACCTCAAGGATAAAATTATCAGCAAAAAAATATTAAATAGAAAAAAAACCAAAAACATAATAAATGCACGGAAGAGATACGTTTTAGGTAAGGCATAGAAACTTCTTCACCTTTAATCCCCACCTCCCTGAGATCGACCCTGGGCCTAAAAGTGACCAAGATAAAATTAAGTAGGCCAGGTTAAAAATTTTTGTAAAAGGATGGTTAGACTCAATTTAGGTTAACCACTATACTCACTTCAACGATAATTTCACCATATTAACACAACCTATTCGAGTCCTAACAGGCATTGAGGTGGATCGAGCTAAGGTTGATTTGATTTCCAAACTTCCGCCACCTAGATCGGTCTGGCAAATCCGAACCTTCCTAGGACATGTTGGTTTCTATCAAAGGTTTATTAAAGACTTCTCCAAACTCTCTAAACCCTTGACCGACCTTCTGGCCAACGACGCCCTGTTTCACATGACACTTGATTGCATCTAGGCTTGCACCACCCTCAGGGAATCAGTCTCCATCGCACCTTTATTACAGGCCCTAGACTAGTCCAAGGATTTTGAAATTATGTGTGATGCATCAGACTTTGCCATTGGCGCAGTCTTGGGACAGAGACAAGAAAAGAAACCCGTGGTGATCTACTACACGAGCAAGTTGTTGGATGAGGTCCAACGGAACTATACAGTCACAAAGAAAGAGCTGCTCACTGTAGCTTTTGGACTCAAAAAGTTTTGATCTTACCTCCTAGGATCCCACGTGACCATTTATACAGACCACTCGGCCATCCGGCATTTGTTAGCCAAAAAGGATGCTAAACCTAGGCTCACCAGATGGATCCTACTCTTGCAAGAATTTGACCTGGAAATTCGCAACAAAGCCAGGTCCAAGAATGTCATGGCCGATCACCTATCCAGACTCCACCCAGGCCACATTGGGCCCTCCTTGCCCTTGACTGATACCTTTCCTGATGAACAACTTCCGGCTGTGCATGAAAGGAAACTACCCTGGTATGCCGACTTCGTCAACTATCTGCTAGTAGGACAGACCACACATAGTTAGTCCAAACAGCAACGGGATAAGTTCTTGGCTGAAGCCAAACATTATTTCTGGGATGATCCCGTGCGGTTTCGCCTCTATGCTGACCAAATTATCAGGAGGTGTATTCCGGAGGAAGAAGTATAAAGTGTGCTATCCTTTTGTCATGACCAAGCTTATGGTGGCCACTTTTTGGGGAAGAAGTTGACTGCAAAGGTTTTGCAGTCTGGATTTTACTGGCCTTCCTTATTCAAGGATGCACACAGCTTTCCGAAGACTTTCTCTCACTGCTAGACTTTAGGGACAATGACCAGAAAAGACATGATGCCCCTCCAGCCCATTTTGATTGTCGAGATCTTCGATGTTTGGGGGATCAATTTCATGGGCCCTTCCCACCTTCCAACGGCTTTAAACTAGGTCTCAAAATGGATTGAAGCCGTCGCCACTCGCTGATGTGACCATAAGGCTATCATGGATTTTGTTAAGCGAAACATCTTCTCTCTACTTGGTATACCGAAGGCCATGATTAGTGATGGTGGAGGTCACTTTATCCACGCCCAGTTTCGTGCCATACTCAGAAAATATGGGGTTACTCACTGCATTTCCACCCCGTATCATCTACAAACCAATGGGTAGACTGAGGTCTCCAATAGGCAGATTAAGAACATTTTGCAAAAGACTGTGAGACCTGACAGGAAGAATTGGTCAACACGACTTGATGATGCTATGTGGGCATACAGGATTGCTTTTAAGACCCTGATAGGCATGTCGCCGTATCACCTGACCTTTGGCAAAGCTTCCCACCTTCCGATCAAATCGGAACACTAGGCTTACTGGGCTGTTAAGTAATGTAACATGGACTCCTAGTTAGCTAATGCACAGAGGATGCTCCAACTATCCGAGCACGAGGAAATTCGTTGGGGCACATTTGAGAATAGTTGAATTTACAAGGAAAAGATGAAAGTCATCCACGACCGACTCATCCATAAAAAGACCTTCGAGCCTAACAAGCAAGTCTGGATTTTTGATGACCGACTTAAACTTTTTCCCGGGAAGCTCAGATCCAAGTGGATAGGACCATATCAGGTGGTGAAACCTTTTTCCAATGGGGCAGTTGAAATTGTAGATCCAAACGATCAGAGATTAAAGCATTTCCTTACACAGGTTCCCCCAAAGGAGGTTGTCACCCTCATCGAGGGTTGACACGAAGCATCGCCCAGCTGGAGGCATTAAACTCAGCGCTTCCTGGGAGGCAACCCTGAAGATTCATACTAATTAGGTACACAGCATCACTCAGGTGACTTCTTTCTGAACCCCTTTGCATCCATTTATTTGTCAATGAGGACATTGTCCAACTTAAGCATGGGGTGGTGGTGGTAATTTGTATATTCTGAGTTCATTTTATTAGTCTGAATAGGAAAAAAAAATGATGATGAATTTGGGAAACAAAACTTAGGCATTAGGAACTTGTCAACAGTGGCAAATAATATGAAAAGAACCTGAACACTTAGACTTTTCAGGCCTTCAGGCTCAATCAGTCCTGGTGTCCATTAAAATATGGATTTAGCCTCGAATCCTTGCAACCTTAATTCACTATAATTCGCCAATAAGGTAGGGTGATAAGTATACGACTTATCAACCCACCCTCTGACTCGGAGGGACTTTTATTCTAAGCATCTATACACATTTTCGCACTGACTCACTTCTTGAAGATTCTAATAGAAATTGGGTAGCAAATGAACCTTCTAGGGTGGTATGGCTTGCAAATTGTCGTGGGTAACAACCCATTGGTTGGTTGTCTAGAGCCCAGCCACAGGACCACTTTCTTTTTATTTGGCCCTAAGTAAATCTGAGATCAGGGAAGCCACCTACTAAACAACAAAAGAAAAAGAAAAGAGAAAAAGAAAAAAAAGGGAGAAATAGAAAAAAATATAAAAAGAAGAAAAAGAAAAACATAGATAAGCCACACTTTGCCGCATGAGTATGGCTGGCAAGTGATCGTGGGTAATAGCCTATTGGTCGATTGTCTAGAACCTACCTCACTAAATGCACAAAAGGTCCAAAACACCTAAGGAAGAAGTGGGGAAGTAGAGCAATCTTGGGAGATATACACTAGGAACACCGTTGTGTTGAACCTAAATAAAATAAAAGTAGAGAAAATGTTACCAATCGGACAGATACACCTTCAGGCATGCACTTCCTTTTCCGGTCACCTAGGGGCATAGAAACTTGAAGTCTATTCTAATTACTATTGAGTGAGCCTATCACAATATTTACACCAAGATGCTTAGCACTAAGAGTCTTTTTCAAGTTTTGGGTGGGTTGGGTAGCCGTAAAAAGTTACCAATACACTCTCTACTCCAAAAATTCAAAAAAGGAGAAGAGATGAAAAAGAAAATATATATATATGTGTGTATGCCTTAAAGCAAGGATTCAGGCGATTCATATGTTGGTAGACACCCGGGCACTGTTTAGTCTCTGTAGATCAGTCTCTTAGTATATTTCCTCCTGTTGACAAGTAACAAAATGTCTAAGTAATCAATACTTGGAATTTGATTGAGAATAATGGCTGGGATGAACCTTGCTAGGGACTACCAAGGAATGAGCATGGGGGTATGATAACTCTACATTTGGTGACAATAATTCTAGTAATCGGGGTTTATCTCAAGTGTAACATGCACAAATAACACATCATAAATGGGCATGGGAGCATTACATGCATTGCACATTGAGATTGCTTATAATCAGTGTTAATGGCCATTTGTACAAGTTCATGTTAAAATAGGCCTCAGATGAGCGATCAGACCGCATAGATGGATTCAGAATGACGAACGGAGTCCAACGGAATCAAATCGATCAAATCCGACATCCAGAGCTTCAGCAACTAGAATAAGAAGTTCTAGGCAGCCACATGGCGTTATCTGGTCCACCCGCACCCGCGGCACACCTCATCATTGCACAAAGCATTCTAAGCCGTTCAATCTGACTATCGAATGACTAAGTGGCCATCACATCACCCTCACTCTCTACCCAGCATGAAGATCCGACCGTTAGATCTTCATCCAACGATCGGTAGCAGCCGAGCATAAATCCGTCGTTGCGACCATCCACGGATCGCAGCGCAGCGGTAGACGCACTTTCTCCACGCATCCAATGCAGGATCGAGCCACACCGCAAATCAAATCCAAGGCGAAGGCGCATGCAAAAGAAATTGAACAGTCGATGAGCACGCGGATGGCGAAGATCACGCTACGTAGTGCTTGCGGATGCACGCAAATATTCACGCGTGCGATGACGTGAGAGGCGGACTACACAAGCGTAATCCTTAGCGCGTGCTCTCGCGAGCCCTCAACCGTCCGATCTTTGATTGGACGATGCACAGTGAGCGCATGCAAATCGCGAGCGCGGCCTGCGGGAGGAAGCATGGCCACGCGAGGAAGACCAGCGGGTAGGGGCCTTCACCGACATTTCTGGGGTGATTTTAGTGACATCCTAGACATCGCTAAAGCCCCAAATTAATTTTGAAACCTCTTCGTCCTATATAACCCCCCTCCAACTACCCATGTAGAGGCATTGAAGACACTTTTAATCCTTCTCTCCCATTCCTAGTTTCCCTTAGCACATCTTGTACTTGCCGAAGTTCACGAGCCGTCGACGGAGCCATCCTTCGCCGTCGTGGTTGCCTCACCTTCTCCTCTCTCTCTCTCTCCCCCTTTACTCTAGATTTACTTTACTTTTGTTTAAGCATTTAGCTATTGTTGTAAAAGTCAAGTTGCATGTTAAACGATGTCGTTTCTTATATAGCTATTGCCTCTCTCTTTTGATCAGGTTTTTCTTATTTGGATTTGCATGAATGCTATAAAGACTCTAACCCTATTCTCTCTCTCTCTTTCTCTTGTATTCTCTTTTCTCCATTGCATTTTCTCATGCACAAGCAAAACCCTCCATTTCCATGACAACTAAGTGATAGAAAAAGCTGATTTCATGCCTTCCTGTGTTCGACACTCGGACCCACCTCCGTTTCCACATTTAAAATCGACGTTGCGAATGCGAGCTACAATGACCTATTTAGACATACGCGTCCGTCGC
Source organism: Thalassia testudinum (assembly GCA_037157565.1). Taxonomy (NCBI): domain Eukaryota; kingdom Viridiplantae; phylum Streptophyta; class Magnoliopsida; order Alismatales; family Hydrocharitaceae; genus Thalassia; species Thalassia testudinum. The sequence continues at coordinate 24,622,000 of JAZHRO010000078.1, forward strand.
ATGTCACAGCCCCAGCTACTGTGTGCCACCAGCTCCTCAACTGCACACCTCCAGCAACCTTGCTCTCCTCCAGACCGTGCCACGAGCCCCTGCTGCACACACCAGCCAGCACCTCTGCCATGCCCACAGCAACATGTGTATGGCCGCGTACTTTCCAGCAGTGTCCCTGTGGCTGCGCTCCTCCAGCAGCATGCCGCCACATGCCTGCGTCCCCTACAGTGCGTCATCGCCTCCGATGCTCAACTTGAATCGCGCTCATGCACCACCTTCTCCCCGTGCATGGGTACCCACCGCCATTCTTGTGCTGCGCCCAGTATGGTCGCCGCATGCCCAGCGGCTACCCGAGTCGCCTACTTACGCATCATGCACGCCTCCTTGTTGCCATCCTCTCCATCTTCGTGCATGCCTCTCTAGCAGTAACAGCAACAAGAAACACCCAACATATCCACCACTGTCTCCTCCTCACTATCACCGCCTTCGGCCGTTGTTTGCCACACTGGCACCACCATCGAGTAGCCTTCTGTCCACTCGATCTCTAGTGAGTTTCATGCTACCAGCCGTGGTCTCCTCTACACAAGCGAGCTAGGCAAAGCTCTTCCCCTATTTTGCTACAGGAACCATGCCATTAGTTTTTACATTGCTTGCTCTTGCCACTTCATTTCTATATAATTAAATCAATTAAATATTATGTGATTTTGATAAGAATGCTCCTCCTCTTTCATAAAATGACTATTGCAACATTATCTTACATGATTCCCTACATTTAAAAGGTTTTCTTAGTTTTATTAAAGGGAAGTCATGCCCCAGTAGCATTTATATTTACGGTGATTGCTTTTATCAATCTTTATTTTTGGATTTCATTTTTAGGCATAGGAATTTCAAGATCACCATGTTATTAAACATAAATATAACTTTAAGTGATTTCCTTAAAAGGAGGTTTGAGCTTGATTATGATTCTATTGCTTAGGAGAATATATTTGAGAATTTCTGCTTGACATCTTGTGCAAGTTTTTATTAGGCCATTGCTTCTCCGTGGATACGACCCACTGCTAATTGAGTGGTTATTTTAATTATTTTGATTAGTTAATTTTCCACCACTTAGAAATACTACAACAAATCATCTTAATCATTATTTTCGAAAGCAAAAAATCGATTAGTCAGTCACGGGATGCTCCACGAAGGGGGATGAGTGGTGGAACAAATGTTTGTTTTCTACTCTAGAGGAGCATCCTGGGCTTGGGACAAGCTCTCTCTGGAGCCTTGGAGGTGGTGAGGAGAAGAAAGGAAGAGATGAAGAAGAAGGGATGGTGTAGGGGTTCTTTTATAGTGGAGGAAAGAGGCTGAAATAGGCATAGGGTAATTAGCGACCTCCAGGATGTCGTTCAAGTGTCACTGTAGCCACCTCACGGTCACCCAAGCGAGCTACGTTGTCTCTCCATCATGCATGTGGATTGCGCGGAAGACTTGCCAGTACGTGCTGGTGCGTGCTGGTAGGCGTGTGTTGCTGGTGCGCGCTGGCATGCGCGTGGGTGCGTGCTACTAGTGTGCGCTGGTGTGCACTGGTGCTACCTGAATTGAGTGATTGGGGAGGCTTGGCAAGTTTTGAACTCGCACCCCTCCTTTGGGAGTTGAGTCCACGACCGCTGCGCCAAGCTCCTAGTTGAGTCAAGAAGAGCGGTGTAGGCGCGTGGTGGGAGAGGTTTCTCAGCCATTGGATTCTCATCCAAAGGCTAAGATGGCGTGTTGGGAAGCTTCTTTGGAGGGACGCTGGTGACCTTGGGTGCTCCAGATTGTGCCACATGGCATCATCTAGACCGTCTACCTTTTCTTGCTTGTAGAGGATGCCACGGTTCTCGGATAGAGGTGATTTTTGCATTGATAGACTGCGATCGTCGCACTAAATCCATCTGTATGGTCTAATTTCTTATTTGATGCCCATAAAAATGTTTCATTGCCCCTCTAGCCGTTGATCTTTGTCGGACTTCATATGATGCTACAAGGTTTCGATTTAGATGATTTCGGAGACGTTAGACTCCAATCATCATCCTGATCAGGTCCGTATAGTTAGATCATCCATCTGAGGCCCTGAAATAAATCTCCTTCCCTTCTGGCCATAAAAAGGATGCAATTAATCTAAAATATACACAACTGCTATAAATGCAGGGTGATGCATGCTATACAATATTTATAACATGAAATGCAAATCTAAGCTTAGGAACATGCATGAATAGGCATTTTATCTTCAATAATTGTGTCTACATTACTATGGTTATCTCTAGTCTTAGATCCATTTTTTGTGCATCTAAGAATGACCATGTGTGGCCATTCTAGATCTTTCTCTAGAGTTGGCGAGTGGATGTGGGTGTGTGTGTGTGTGTGCGCACGTGAATGTGTGGTTAGGTGTGCTTGAATGTGTGATCAAGTGGACCACTTGGTCCACTTTTAATTAGGTCCTAGGTGGGTTTTATTAAGGTGTCTAAAAATAGGTTTAGTTGTAACCTATTACTAAATGGTTGATCCAATTAAACTTAACCAAGTTTAATTAGGTCAACATTTTTCCAATTAGGAGAGAAAATTCCCAATTAGATTAGACTCGAGTCAATTCGACTCTCACTGAATCCAATTAGACTTGTGTTGGTTGAGTTTTGAGCTCAATTGGACTTTATGAGTCCAATTGACTAAGTGCAATGCAATTGACTAGATCTAAGTCAATTGGGTTTAGAGAGAACCTATCTAGATTCTTAGGAGGGTCCTAAGGTGGTGTACTAGGCTTAGGATACCTTAAATTAGGTTTTCTAGGGTATAGGAATGGGTTTATAGGCCTTAGGAATCAAGATCCAGGCTTGATTCTCAAAACAGCAAAAGTAGAGGGGTGTTAGACATCTACATTTAAGATCAGACATCTTAAATGTCAAAAGTAGATGTCTAGACAGGGAATCAGACATCCAATTCTGGATCAATACTTGGGCTAGGTTCTGGTGGGTAATTTTGTAGAAATTGGACATCTGGACGTAATGTTTGTACGTCCAAAACTATGCTGGAAAGTTGTTTTTGGATGTTCTAGGCTATATTGATCTAATGGAATGGTGGCTAAGGTTTGGGAAGGTGTCTAAGGCTATCCTAAGGCTAGGAATAGGTGTAGGGATGTCCTATGTTCTTCATAATTCAATCTAAGCATTACAATCCTACAAGTAATGTAGTATACCTCTCCCCTACATTATGTCTTCTACTTGAGTGTAGCTTTATTCCATGGCTTTTGCTCTATCTCTACTGCTACTCTAGCCTCTATCCTGCTTCAGATTCAGCTTCAGGCCATCTCCTGAGCTTCTTATTACCTACACACTAAATAATGCACTAATTAGTACGAATATTTAACATTATTGCAGAAATACGTATGCAAAGTAGTAAAGATGCAAAGTATGCAGCAGATGCATGGACTAAGCTACAATATACTAATTTCTAACTTAGTTTAGGTCATTTAAGTCTATGATTGCTATGCAATCATGACCCCACTTCATCACTTTCTTCAAGAACTCCAAAGCCTGCTATCACTCTCTCCAACATGCTACACATTCTCAAATGCAATGGCGGACCCCAGACCTCTTGCCACCTCCTTCTGATTTTTTCCCTTTGATGAGTTCTCCTTCGTATAACCTCGTCAAAGGACGATAACAAATGCCACAAGACTAACATGCTTTCGAAGCAACTTATGTGAAAATGAAGATTCTCCACATCCATCATTCCCAAACCAAACAACAAAAATCCTAATCTACCTAGCATGGCTATCTTCCATCGTAGAGAAGAGAGAGAAAAGGTACTCACCAATCTGCAGATCTAATCAAAGTTGGCAGTCCCCATTGTGTTCTTGCTAATCAGGGCTCCTCGCAGCACCATCTCAGTAGCCATAATATTGTTAGCAATTGGAATCTCCATGTTCAGCACCTAGTTGAAATCCTTTGGAGGGGGAGGAGGGTGGGCCCACACCTAGATCTGGTCACGAGATTCATTGCCCCCATCGAGTTTTACCTTTACCCCCTTTTGGAAAGAGTCACTCCTATGTCCCAATCCCCCACATGCAAGGCAGACAATTGAAACCCTACAAGTGACTACCATATGCTCTTGCCTTCTACTTCTGTAGCAGACAATGTCTCTATTCCCATGGTTCCACATCCTTCCCGCTCCTCCCGTCCACATCCCAGTGGGAGATGCATAGAAAGCCCACTTCTCCTGGTCCTTCTTACTCCACCTCCTAAACCACCACATCCTCGAACCTTCCTTATCCCCCTCGCCGCCACCGCCATCTCTCCCAAGCTCTCAAGCCATTGGAGCCATCTAGGGCCTGTTTAGCTCAAAAATTTGAGTACTTGTTAAGATATGGATTATTCTTTAAGTGATTGAGGGAGTTGAGAAGCTGATGTATTAAGTCTAAGGCTTAAGGAGCATCTGGACTCTTTGTCTGCCCTTTGATTTGCAGGTCTTAGTAACTTAAGCATCCACACCATACACATAGGTCTGGTTCAGTATGCTTAATGATGAATAATTTCAAAATTTCCCTCGTCTGAAAAAATGGTCTTCTTGATAATCTAACTTAGGAGAGGCTTAAAAACACAAGTTGATTAGAAGAGTTCCTGCCTCATGAGAGGAGTAAATACTTCCCTTGAGAATGCATTATAACATGTCATCTCCCCAACGATTGTCTCTTAGGATATTTAAATTTCCTATCGAGGGCAAGTAAGCGCATCATGCTATCCAGGTGCCATGGGTGGCATAATCTCGAAATGTCAATTGCCAAGGCCTGGATTACCTAAAGAATGCTATGGGCAGCACTATCATGAAGTATCAATTGCCAGGGTTCTGAGGGTTGGCATGGGCGGTGCTCTCCCGAACCATCGAATGCCAGGGAGCCTTTGAGGATCAATGATGGGAACAACGAATCTGACATAGACTGTGTTGAGAGCCGATTCGAGGTTAAATTGAGAGGGATCATAGAAAAAAAGGACAAAAATATCCTTTTCTCCATCACTTTAATACACCTGCAACCTGAATAAATACCATTTGCACACATACACAGATGCTTTAACTCCTAGGGTCAACAAACCCTTGGGCAGGCTTGGTGGTCGAAGAAATCTTTGTTGGTGACCCAAAATAGCGATCAATTAGAATTTGATTGGATGAATAGGCCTTTTATCTTGGTTGGTACTAAAGGACCTTTGAGTCTATATCTTCAGATTTTGAGCTTATTTTCTTAGGGTTGGGTAAACAAGGGTACTTGACTTCCGTATTCCAGCTTAGAGCACAGTTCTCATTATCATAGTGTTTTGCTTGGGACTAGTAAAACTTAGGCATGGGGGCATTTGATGTGTCCACCTCGGTGGACATTTTATTAGCCTATGTTTGTTAATGCGTACATTTTAGGATTGTTAATATTCTCATCTAATTATAGATTAGTTGCATGCATTATAAATCATGTTTGCATATATTTTATTGCACTTCAGAATATGTTGTGTACATAAATAATTATGTGTGTTTGTTTGTAGCATTTCTCTTTAGCCAAATTCCAACAATCTTTCCTCTTTATTTCCCCATAATCCATGCACTTACCTTTATTTCCTATAAATATCCTATATCACCCAACACCCAATAATTGCCCCCTCCCCCCCCCCCCCAAACATTACCTCCTCACACCATTTCCTCACTCCACACACACCTCAGCCTATTAGCACAAGGCCCAATTCCCTCATCTTACCTTACATTACACATAGCACACACACACACACCTGCGGGACACCTCACACTCACGGCACCAACCCCCTGTGGTCCTCACCACTTGAGCACATACCTAAAGATCACAGGCCCTAATCCTACTCATATATTTTTTCCTCTCCATATCGTGACCCATAGGGTAGCTCATGACAAAGAGGGAGGAGGGTTGCAAGCTCCTCCACCACCAGTGACCCTCCTACTCACTCCTTCTCCCAACCACCACCATCCAAGGCCAGCCACCTCTCACAGCTCCACTACAACCTCAGTCCATTTCCCTCCAACTCGCCAGCGATTGACATCGAGAGACAATTTAATTAGTTCATTGTAGCACATGGTTACGATATCAATTTTAATAAGAAGATTAGACTATGAGTCCAAGTGTTGAACACTAGGAGGCAAAAATCAAATACTTTTTTCACTAAATAGAATTATTACGTCTCTTTGCTTGCATGAAGAAAAAATGAGAGAGAGAGGGTTAGGAATCCAAGATGACCTAGGGTTGGATCACAACCTTAGCGGGTAGAAACATGGATTGACATGCATAAAAATACACAAAGATAATAGCAAACATTACAACTATGGATCATCAAAACTATCTTACAAATGTGGACAAGAAATCTAAAGAAAATCTTAGCTAAAAAAAAAACATAAACTAAGGGAACAAGAAGAGTTATGGCTAAGATGACGCATGTTGAGGTAGCCACGGTGGTGGAGGAAGCTCTGTTGATGGCTCAACGGCTCCAAGGACTAGTTTAGAACCTTAGGAAGGTGGTAGGATGCATGTAGAAGAGACAGTTTGCAATGGGGGCCATGGGGCCCTTTTATAGGTGAAAAGGGACATTGGCTCGACCTTGGAATCCCCCAAATCACTCATGAACTGCCACTAGACCGCTCTTCGCGTACTGAACTAGCGCCCATGCCCCTGCATGTGCGCTACCATGCACTCAACCATGAGTGCTAGTGTAGCCAAATCGTGGTCGTTTGTTGTTGCATCCAATGGTAGCAGGCATTCCTTATCGTGCCTTTAAGTGCGCTTGCGATTACTCACATCTGAGTTGGCTACGTGGCACACTTTGTGCCCAAAAATCACATTCCATTGGCTGAGATTTGCACGTGAGTGGACTATTGGATCATGTAAATCGTGAGATCACTGGTATGGTTGCATCAAGGTCATCGATTGCTAACCGAACGATGCTATTTCTCATGTGCTCACGCATGAGGTCTGTGCAAATAGCAATTCAATCTCGTGATCTCTACACTCATAGGTTAGCGTGCAACTACTACACTATGCGATGTGTTTTTTTTTTTAGAAAGAAAGGAAAGCAGTCTAAGCTGATAGCCATCTGGAAATTTTATTCGTTAACTAAGCAACAAAAAAATACATCAACTTCTCCAATGTCATATGAGAGCCTAACACTCATGCACAATTCGCATTGCATTTACCGGTATCTCTTGAAAAAGGCATTCATTCCTCGCACACCAAACACACCACAAAATAGCCACCATGGGATAATGTGGCCTCCCACCCATTATAAAGTCACCCCACATGTCCTCCCAAATAGGCAGCCCACCGCCATAGACCCTACTCCATACAAAATCAATAATCACGCACGAAGAGAAAATGTGTCACACACTGTCAGTCTGGAAACCACATAGGTGACATGGTTGAGTAGCCACACCAATTCTTCGATGCCTCAAGTCTCCAATAATGATACCATCCCTCCTACAAAGCCACAGGAAAATTCATACCTTCAAAGGAATTTTTAGTTTCCATAGGCCCGCACAAATGGTGTCAGCTTCTTCATTTTGTGCCCTTGCTACCATTTGTTCATAAACCTTAGCAAATGAAAATCTCCCATCCATCTATATGTTTCAATACCAGCCATCAACTTGAAGGCTTACAGATCTTGTAGTAAACGTGATCTCTCCCCCCATGTGCGACTCCCCTCTCTACAGCCCTTCTCTAGCATCTCCTATCCATCCAGATCTTCTCTACAACTGTGCGAGGTGTTGTGGAATCTCGATCGTTGCTGATCACACTGTCCTAATAGAGTGTGGTGTGGGTCCTTGGGAGTTGCTTGATGACGATCGGATGGTTGAGGGAGTGTGCACCTGCGAGATGAAGAAAATAAGTAAGAGGTGGTGGGTGGGGATGAATGGTGGAGTAGGTGCCACATGGAATGTTACAGGCCGTTGATCATTAGATCAATGAGTAAAACTTCCCTGGCTTCTTGTGAGGGCTGCATGTTGAAGTCAAAAATCGTTGTAGTTTAGGAAAACATCACGTCATAGTATAGCGATGAAAATGGAATCAACACTGAAATTTATAAAGCATGAAAAAACTATGAGTTTTGAGGTCCTTCACAGGGAGAAAATATGGGATTCAATCACTAGTCAAATATGAGAAATAATTAGCACAATAATCATTCCACAATAATGATATTTAATAAATAAATGATCCATAAAATGTATTCAATAAGAATCAAAATGTATCTCAAAATTAATGGGACAAAGATATAATAAGAGTAAAAAGTGGTGGTTGAGACCACCAATTAAATCCCACGATCAGCCACAATTCCCAATGATCAGATCTCAATTACTTAGCGACATCAGATCTGAGTACTCAGCCAAATCAGATCTCAATATCTTCACAATAGCCAAGATCAAACGTCTCCAAGGCACATCATCCACCTTAACTTATCAAGCCTCAGAGACTTGAAATATTGCTAAACATGGGCACGAATGTCAACATATACAGTGCAAAACCCACCCCTCCTCCCTCAGAAAATCCCCTTCTCTCTCGCTAATCGGGTCAGGTTTACGGGTAATTGAATCCAGACTAGGGAATAGGCCTGCCGGCGAGTGGTGGTGGGCGAGGTGTGAGAGGTTAAGAGTGACGGGACCTCACCCCTAGTGTCTGAGGCAGCAAGGCAACATAGTTAATTCTCTTTAAACAAGTTTCCAATTTTGATGCCTACGATGTGGGACTATCAGAGGCAGCTTCTCCATCGCATGCTATGTGAGGTGATCTCAATCAATTAAAGTTGTTGCTACCTTGTTCCTGTTCAATTGGAAGCCTAGGTGGCTTCGTGGAGTTTGCCTGCAACTATTGGACATGGTGTGGTGGTGGTTGATGGTCGGAGTGCGGCGGACAATGGTGGAGATGGTGGAGGACGTAGTAGCTCTGACAAACACCTGAAAAGTATAAGAAATGACCCCAGGGCCCAATTAATATGTTCAGGAGAGACGACGATGGCGATGGTGGTTTGCTATTTCGAGGTTGCATGTGGTTGGGCGAAGTCAAAGAAGCTGGCTGTGGATGGATGTGGTCGATGGGGCGATGGAGTGGCTGAAAGCCCAAATAAGGGAAGGGCTTTTGCTCAGGGGAGTGTGAGAAGGTTGTGGATTGGTTGGTAGTGAGTTTGGTGGCGTGTAGTGCAATGACGACCACACTGGAGGCGTGGCCAAAGATGGGGAAGAAGTCGGAGGAGAGATTGAGGTCTAACCTAATATCTAAACACCTAAAACTAACCTAGAAATAAGAGGGAGAAAGACCTAATTATTGGATGAAAGGGATAGGAACTCATGCCGAAGTTTCTTGCCAAATGCGAGGGAGACAAACTCCACTAATGAGGGGGTACGGCGTGGAAGAAGGGGAGTGGAGACTCCTACTGTGACCGGCGAGAAGCGGAGGACCATGAGGAAGAAGGTAGGCCACTTGATTTGTCCATCGAGTGGCCAGAGGAAGAGGAGGCAGAGGCTCCTTGGAGCCATGGTGGAGGTGGTCGGAGAAGAGAAGAAAGAGTAGTTTTTGGTCGAAACCAAGTTGAATTGGATCCTGGGATGAAGTGGAACTTATATAGAGGAGTTCCAGGTCTTCAATTGCAAGGAATCAGTGTGAATTCCTCGCAATTGAAGCAAGGAAACCTTTTTGATTTCACCAGTTCAACGGCTACTGTGTTTTGATTTGGGATCTGAGTCGTGGTTTAATGGGAAGAGAACTTCATGACCAATCCCTCCAAATTTGGAGGGATTTAATTAAGAAATCAGAGGGAAATTCGAGATTAAAGTTGGTGGATTTGGGTTTGAGGTTTTGTTTAAACCGCAATAGTAGTAGGGACCCAAATGTTAAAAGGAAGAGAAAGTTAGGGGCCTTTTGGTAATAAAATTAAAACCTAGGGTTCTGAGTGTTAGAAATAAAGTTTTTAGGGACTAAAGTGTAAATTAGGTTAAGATGGACTCTAATTGAGTCCAACTTTTGTGTTAATCTAATTTGGACTGAAGGGATATAATGGTGTGCCTGGATTTGATTTTTGACTATGTTTGATTGGGTAAATTGCATAAGAGCCCAAATGAGGGAAAATTCCCGTCTGAATCTCTATTCTAGGTTAAAATGAGTTCAGATGGTCATAGTGAAGGTAAAAAAACCTCTTAGAATACTTTTCCATAATTTTAGGAGGTTTAGATTGATTTTATCTCAACCATAACCATTTCAATCTAACTATGGCTGATAATTAAGGTTTTTAGTCCTATTTTAGTCCTTGAAATGCGTGAGACCCTTATTCAGTCAGTGTGAGCCCACTTTTTAGTCTTTAAAGTTCTTTTGACCTTAAATTAACCGTTGAGTAACCCCATGGTTAATCTACATCTCTGATGTGCTATTAAAATAATAGAATTAACCTTGTTTTCTTATCTTCTCAAATCATATCAGTGTGGAATTACGATCCCTAGCTGATCATTTAGGAGCATTTGTCATTTGATTTTGACTAATTGAAGTTTGTTTTGGAAAATGATGGCATTACCATCATAACCCCATGCCTAACTTTTGCTAGTCTCTAGCAAAATCTTATGGAAAAAACTAGATCTCTAGACTATGTTTTTGATATTCAGATGCCAGTTTGTGCCTCTTCTCTAGAAATTAGATCAAAATACCAACAATAGGCCTAGAGGTACTAAGTACTAGCCGTGATCTAGACCTGACCAACCTCGATCTTGGGTCTACTGCGAAGGTTTCTAAGGTCCATAAAAACTGCACAGAGGTTCATTGACCCTAGCGGTTAAAGCATCCGTTAGTATACATAGCAAGTCCAATTTCAGTTTACCAGTTCATTTTGATAAGGGAGATAGAGAGGGATATTTATTTTGAGAGTTTTCTCTGTTTTCTTTTTATATTCCCCTAAATCCAACATCGGATTGTCTTTAAACATGATCTGTAACAGATTCCTTATCCCCACCATCAATCCTCAAAGGGTCCCTAACTTTTGATGCCTTAGGATAGCACCGCCCATGGCAACCTCCAGAACCCTAGCTTTCAACACTTTGAGATAGTGCTGCCCATGGCATTTTATAACTAAATTCAATCCCTGGCAGTCAACACTTCGGGATAATCCCGCCATGGCACCTGAACTAGTACATGGTGCTTACAAGACCTCGATATGATATTTAAATATCCTAAGAGATAGGCACCGGGGAGATAATATGTTATTACGCATCTTCGAGAGGAGTATTTTTCATTCCACCTCTCCACGCTGGGAACTCGTCCAATCAGCTTGTGTCCTCAAGTCGCTCCTAAGCCAGATCTTCGGGGAAACATTATTTTTCATAATAGAACATTTTTGGCATTATTCTTTAATAACCGCACTGAACCAGACCAGTGTGTGATTTTTAGGCGCCTAGGTTACCAAGTCCCACAAACCAAAGGGTAGGCAATGGGGCCAACTAATCCCTAAGCCTTAGACTTAATACATCAACCTCGTACTTTCCTCATCCTCTTGAGGATTAATCTAGATCTTAACAAATATGTGAGTGTTTAAGCCCTAGAATAGCCCAAGAAGCCTAAGGTCGGTACTCTTCACTTATCTCCTTGGCTCTAGTACTTTAGGACTTAATCCTTATTTTGATTTGGTCTAGAACTTAAGTAAGATCCTTAATCAATTGCTAGGACTATCAATTTTTTTTTTATTTTGTTCCTCTGATATTTTTTTTTGTATTTCCTCCTCTTTTCATCTTCAAAATAGATTTTTCATTCAGTTCTCAAAATTTTCCTCCCTTTTCTCCTTTTTTTGTATATATATTGTAAGAATCCCTCAGAGAATTGAATTTTGCATTTGGTTTGCAATTTAATACCCCCCCATGGCTAAGTTTTGTAATGTCCTTATTATAAACCAGGCGGGTTCGAATTCAGCTTAGTTCAAAAATTAGAACAAGGTTAAAGGGTGGGTGAACTACTTGGGATGACCGTTGTGGATGATTTCAAGCTCTGATAAAAGTATCAAAGCTGGGGTCATCTGTTCTAATGTTTGAACACTAAAGTGCAATAGGAATGCAGTTAAAAAAGAATTAGAAGGGTCCTGGGTTTTGGAAATGATGGGTTGCCTCCCGTTAAGCACTAAATTCAATGCCTTTAGTCGGGCAAAAGGTGGTCAAGGAGAAGGGGTGGTCAGATTGGAAGAATTTTGTAGAACAAGCCTGTGATGAGTGGTCTGGTTGGTCCAACCAGGAGCTTGTTCAGATCAATAGGCTGATGATGCAGACTAAAGCCAATCAATCAAGTTGGTTGAGGAATGTGAATCAATAGGTGCGGAGCCCACCAGGTGCTTTATCGCTCAAAGAGGTGTTAAAATATGAATCGAGGGTTTGGCTGAATCGGTTTAGCCAGATCAGAGTAGGGGTCCTCAAAGGATAATGGATTTGTGGAGAATGTAGGAACTCTACTAATGTAATTAGAGGGGGATGATGTAGACACATTCATTTAGGTTAAAATGCCTATTCATGCATGTTCCTGGACTTAGATTTGCATTTCATGTTATAAATATTGCATAGCATGCATCATCTTGCATTTAGAGTAGTTGTGTATATTTTAGGTTAATTACGTCCTTTTATGGCTAGGAGGGAAGGAGCTTTATTTCAAGGCCTTGGATGGACGATCCGACTGTATGGATCTAATCAAGACAATGATCAGAGTCTAACGCCTCCAAAAAAGTCTAGATTGGATTCCCGTAGCATCTTATGAAGTCCGAGGATGATCAACGGCCAGGGGGCATTGCGACATCCATATAGGTTTTAGATGGAAAATCCGACCATACGGATGGATCCGGAGCAACGATCGCAGTCCGACAACGTGGGAATCATCTCGATCTGAGCACTGTGGCACCCTCTGCAATAGACAGAAGATGCACAACCCAAATGGCACCACGTGGTGCCATCTAGGCCACCCAACACCGGCCAACAGCAACTGGAAGGTGCCCCCTCATCATCTTCATCATCAATTCTCAGCCAATCCAATGGTTGAGAGCTCTCCTCCACCACACACCTTAAGACATCCGCGCGACCATCAGGATGACTTGGCACAATGGTGGAGGTGTGGGCTTTCAAAGGAGGGGTGCGAGTTTGAAACCCAACAAGCCCCCCAATTGCTCAATTGAGGTGATGCACACACGGCCAGTGCACACACCGCACCAACGCATGCGCGTGACATCTGCGCATGAAGCGTGCACCAACACATTAGTAATGCAGCAATGTAGTGCCTGCCATCATGTGTGTGTGTGTGACACGGTGCAGGAGGCACGGGTGCATGAAGCACGGGCTAGCGAGAGCGTTGAATGGCACAGATCTTCAGTGACAGTTGGGTGGATCTTCAGCGACAATTTCAGCTGTCACTAATTGCCCATGGATGATTTTGTCTCTCCTCCTCCACTATAAAAGGACCTACCCCTCTCCACTCCAAACCATCTCTTCCTTTCTACCTCTCACCACCTCCAAGGCTCTAGAGAGAGCTTGTCCCAAGCCCAGGATGCTCCCCTAGAGTAGAAAACAAATATTTATTCCCACCTCTCATCCCCTTTCATGGAGCATCTCGTGGCCATCTTCTCACCTCCCTTTGGGTAGAAGATCCTCACCGCGACGTTGTCCTACCCCGCCCTCTGTCCTCTGGCTCCATCCTCATCGTCCCACTCCTTACCACCTTCCTCCAGGCGACAGTCAAGGGGGATTTCTCTCACCTATCTTTATCTTTATTGCTTTCGTAGTGTAATCTTTCCCTCTTTCTTAGTTGTAAAAAAAACATTTGATTAGAAATCCATGATTGTTTCTCTCTCTCTCTTATATTTTCGCAAGTAGATTAGTTAGATAAAATTTCATCGACCTAATCTCTTGCTTGATAAAAAATACCAAAAGAATTAGAAAAGATAAAAAAGACAAAAATAAATAAAAGAGAAACACATACATTTCAAGACCAAATGTTCACCTCCCCGTGTTTGACTCGGGACTAACATTTCAAGTTTCGATTATAAATTTTATTTAATTGATGGATTTTCTCGTGAATTGAACTATGACGACGGGTTTTCCAAACTCAAAACCTTTCCGCATGCGAATCCAACTGCATCAGGGGACAATGTGTGGCTGTTAGTTTGATCAACGTCTGATTCCCTATCGAAACATGGCGGTGAATCATATGTAATCGGATCAAAAAGAGGTGAGTTAGAATAGAAATTGATTTTGGTGGCCGACCGGGGTTGGGATTGATTTCTGGATAGCTCTGTAGGCGGTAGGGCTGCTTCGAGTTCCAAATATTGGCCACGACACTAGAATTAAAGAATGGATCATGGATACTAAGGTTGTAAACTGGCTCGTAATCATCTAAAAACAATGGTTCTCCAAAATCAGAGTATGATTATAAATCATTAGAGAATTTGCGAGAATCATCTTTTAAGCATGATTCAAGATCGGGATTTCCACTACAAAATAGATCAAGATGCATGGAGTTATCAACATGACTTTGATCTAACCTAGCCTCAAATTCTAAGCTCACTGGGATGTCCTTATTAGGCATAAGCTTGGGCTCTAAGCACCTAGGGTAGATCCAATCAAATCCCAACTCTTCCAACTCATTTTATTTGATGTCGTAAATTGATTTGACTTTTGACAAATCAATTTCTTCTTCTGAGGAGTCTAGAAGGGTATAATCATCAAATATAGGCCCAAAATCATAATTCAAGTCTAAAATCTTGTTCTCATCGCATTTGTCCTTGTGTTATCCTAATAGGTTCAGATCTAATTTCTAGGTTAGGTGTAGGAACTGGGTCACTAGAATTTGGATTTGGTTCTATTGGGATGTTAGAATCACTCTCGAGGAATACCTTAATAGGATAAGGTGCGGGAGTTACATCCTTGAGAGATTCTAAGTATAATTCATCACAGGTGTTTGGAAAATCTAGGCATGATGGACCAGCTTCACAGCTTCCTATGGCTTGCTCATAATCGGGAACACTTGTAATGGGATCTGCCCGACCCACATCTTGATCAGGTATGTCATTTTTTCTAATATCAAAATTCAATTCCATTTGGGTTGGGGGTCGATAACAAACTCCATTTGCAAACCCAGGTTTTGGGAAATTGTATTGATCCTCAAAATTGCCCCAAGATGTCTCATTAAATTTTGAGTGGTGATATGGGTATCTCTGATCAATAGCTTGTTGCAACATATTTAGCATATTCCCACATTTCTCAATGAGATCTTGGTGTATTTCCCAAAGTGGTGGATTTGTTAAACATTGTAAATACTCAGTGTGATGTAATCTCCATAATTCATTGTACTCGAATAAAAGAGCATCGCGGGTTGAACCATGTATCATTTGTGTTAACATCATCCTGCCACGGTTCATAATGAGGGTTGTTGTTTCTGGTACATTAACCTGAACTCTGCTAAATGGATATGAGGTTCTGTCAAATTCTTCTCTATGCCTTAGAGTAGCCTTGATCATTTTCTCTTTGATGCTCATATGAGATTCAAGTTTATTGAACGTCTTTGCTATGTTGCCAGGTTGCATTTCCAAATCAGGTGGTGGATCTGGATGAACAATCAAATTCAGGTCCAGATTGATTTGATCATATTAGATCAGATTTCACCCCCAAGATAAACACTAATGGAGGCCTCTCGGTCAGACCTAGGGACCTCTCCTATGTATGTGCACTAAAGAATAAATCAAGGACTAGATGTGTATTGGACCCAATCAAGACACGCAAAAATTTTTTATGGCTAAGGCTGTTTGAGGCAAATGAACCACTTGACAAAAAATCCACACACCTGAGAATTACTTGCATAGCTAGGAAGGGAGAGTCCCGCAAAGACCCCTACATGGTAGAGCATCCCAAGGGTTACAGCAATTCCCTCGCTCGACCTTCCTTGTCACTGAGGTTCCAAGTAGACCGGAATGTGCGAATTAAGACCTAAGTCTACCAATTTTAGCCCTAATTGTGCCTTGAATTTCACTTGATTTAGAAGTTATCTCAAATTGTGACCTGTTGTTTGGGTTTTGCCAAAGTTAAATTAGGGTTTTGAGAACCCATCGTCATAGTTTGCAAAACATGTTATCAAATACAATTTTTAACTGAAACTCCAAAGGAGTCCCAGGTCAAACACAGGGAGGCGACATTTACTTTCGTTGTTTCTTTTTGGTGTTTTATGGTTTTGTGATTTTTTTGGTGCTTTTGCAATAAAGAGGCAAGAAGAATAATTACACAAAGTGGAGAAACAAATATGATATATCACAATCTCATTCAAATTCCTATTACAATATGCTAAAATATAAAAGAGATAGGGGTGAGAAGAAATCTCCCAAATCGGCTAGTTGGCAAGACGACAGTGCTTGGAGAAAGCTTGGACGAAGGGGGTGAGGTGCTAGACGATGGAGGTGAAATGCAGAAGGACGTTGGGTAGAGGAAATCCATTCAAGGGCTATAGCGACATCAAATGCGTCACTAAAGATCCGTGTGAACCAATGCCCCAAATGTCGGTAAAGCCTACTAGTGCTCGTGCTCTATCCTTGCTGGCATCTATTGGAGAGCCTCCCCACCATTCGATCAAGATCTGAAGGCTCAGGAGCACCTACTAATCGTGCCCTTTGAAGGCACATACCACTACATTGAAGAGAGGTGCGAGCATTCCTGGATCGGCATCAGATGGCTGAGAACTCTAGCAGAAGTCTTAAGTTCGTGCCCCTGTACGATCACCCATATGATTTTGCATGATCGCATGCATGTGTGAATCTAACCCATGGGATTACACCACGTGGAAGTTTCATAGTTGCTCGATGGAGATCTGGTAGCCAAACTTCAATTGCTACAGCGAGGAAGCTTCAGCGGGATTCAACCCCGTGCCATCTGAGTTGTGGAGAGCACTTAGCCAATGCGCTAAGCCATCCTTTGTGTTGCGAAGATGAGCACGGTGTGGAGGCTTCTCAGCCATTGGATCCTGATGATGCGGATGAGGAAGGTTAGGTGGACTGCTAGCCGGTATTGGGCAGCCTAGATGGCACCATTTGGGTCATCCATCTTCTTTCTGTTGCAGAGGGTGACACAGTGCTCAGATTGGGATGATTTTCACGTTGCCAGAATGTGATCGTTGCTCCGGATCCATCCGTATGGTTGAATTTTTCATCTAAAGCCCCTAAGGATGTTGCATTGCCCCCTTGCCATTGATCTTCCTCAGATCGCATAAGGTGATATGGGATTTCGATTAGGACGATCTCAGAGGCATTAGACTCCGATCATCATCCTGATCAGATCCGTACATTCGGATTGTCAATCCGAGGCTTCAAAATAAATCTCCTTCCCTCCTGGCCATAAAAAGGATGCAATTAACCTAAAATATACACAACTATTCTAAATGTAGAATGATGCATGCTATGTAATATTTATAATATGAAATGCAAAGCTAAGCCTTGGAACATACATGAATATGCATTTTAACCTAATTAAATATATCTACAGCATACCCCCATGCCTATCTTTTGCTAGTACCTAGCAAAACTAAACTACATGCTATGTATAGAAATATAATTAGTACTCGATCGCTTAGGCCTTGTTAACAATAGAAAATTTCAACTAAAGTCCTAACTACGAAAACTCAATAGTACCCGAGTGTCTGCCAAAATGCAAAACACCCAAGTCCTCACCTTATTTGAAAAGGGAAGATACATTTTCTTTTTTGCTTTTTCTTCTTTTCTAATTTTTTTGGACTTTTAGAGTTTCAGAGTTTCGGGATAACTTTTTACTGCTACCAGACCTGCCCAAGACTGGAAAAGGACTCTAAGTGCTAAGCATCTTGTGAAAGAGTGATAAACTCATTGAGTGGTCGTTAAAATAGACTTCAGGTTTCTATGACCTTAGGTGACCTAAAAAATTCTACCTAAAGGTTTATGTTTCCTATCAGTAGCTTTCTCCCTACTTTTTTTATTTTTTTATGGGGTCAACACAAGGGCGAACCCAGTATATATCTCCTTGATTTATTCTACTTCCCCACTTCTTCCCTAAGTATTTTGGGAATTATTTGTGCATTTTTGTGAGTTGGGCTCTCGACAACCGGCCAATGGGCTGTTACCTACAGCAACTTGCTAGCCATACTCATGCGGTGAAGTGTGGTTTTATTTATTTATTTATTTTCTCCTTTTTCTATTTTTTTCTTTTTCAATTATTTTTTCTTTTTATTTTTGAGTATCATTTTTTTCTTTTTTGAGTAGGTGGCTTTCCTAATCTAAGATTTACCAAAAAGTAGTAGAATGAGTATGGTCATGTAGCTGGGCTCTGGACAACCGACCAATGGGCTGTTACCCATGACAACTTGCTAGCCATACTACCCTAGAAAGCTCATTAGCTACCTAATTTCTGTAAAAACCATCAAAAAGTGAGTCGGTGCAAAAAGTGCGTAGATGTTTAGGCTTAAAGTCCCATCAAATTAGAGGGTGGGTTAATAAGTCATGTACTTATCACCCTAATTTATTTACCAAATTAAAATAAAATTACTTAGTGAGGACTCGAGACTAAGTCAACACTCGAGTGGACAACTAGGCTAATTAATCCCGAAAACCTGAAGAGTCTAAGTGTTCAGGTCCTAAACTATCATTTCCTAAAGTTAATAACTTCCAAATGCCTAAGTTCTCTTCTCTTAATTCTATTTTTTTTCCTTTCTTATCTTTTTGAATTTTCAATTTTTTTAAAAAGAAAATAAAAGAAATTCTACAAAGCTAACAAAATAATTTCAGGATTAAGTATCCACCCCCATGCCTAAATGATGCAATGTCCTCATTGTAGAAATAAAGACATGAAATGAGCGAAATAAAAGAATATCACCTGAGTTTCATGGCAATCCCGTTGGCTCCGTAGAGAGAAGAGAGTATACACATGCGTTAAGTTTAATGCCTTTAGCTAGGCATAAAATACATACAAGGAAAAAATTGAGAATTCACAAGTGTAGGCGAGAATCAAAATCAAAAGATTAATCCTTAGACCTGCCAGTTGAAGATGTCCATAGATGTGAACCAAGATGTGGTGCAGACCCATGCCCCAGGGTCAAGTGGTTCTAAGGTTCTGGATGAAAATCACCTAAAACCTAAGATTGTTGAATTTGCGAGGCCGAGCTTGCGATTTTATGGTGTGCAACCCAAGACTAAAGTGTCGGACAAAAGGTAGATTTGATTCACTAGGTCAAGATGTCCACTTAATGTTCAGCGCAGAAAAATAATCAGTTATTTCGAGCTTGGGTTGCACGTGAAAGATATCATAAGGGTCCTTGTAGAAAGTAGGTGGTTTCAAGTCAATAGGAGCCCTTAGAATCAAAATCATTTTTCCCTTAGAAATAGCTTCCTAGATTTTAACTTCCAAATTCCCATCCTCTAAAATCAAGTGTTTGGGTTCCGAAACCTCTAGCCCATCATTCACCCCATATGATTTACCCAAGTCCAGAAATCGTGGCTGAATCAGGATTGACTTGGGCATAATGATTTCCTAATCAAAATCAATCCCTTCGGGGTATGGTTGAGGGATGGGGCTACTGAATGGATCTTCTAGTAAACGAGGATTCGAATCCTCCAAGTTAGCCCCAATCGAATCAAAATCTTGAATGAACGGGATATCAAATGGTTTGTCATGTTCCTCAAGCCCATTTGTCTTGCTAAAATCATCTTCCTTAAGCTCAAGTGAGACTTCACCTAAAGATTCCTCACCCTTAGAATCAAAGAATTGTTGATCCTCATTTATATATGTCTCAAAATCATATGTCATTTCCTGGTTCAAAGAGACATATTTTTCCTCTCTCCCTGGCTCAGGGATCTCGGGTGAAGCAATCGATTCATCCTAAATTGGTTACTCTAGACTAACCTGGTCATCTCTGGTCTCAGAACATATATCACTCCGACAGGCATCTGAGCAGGCTCAAACATTGGCTCTCCTGAAGGGGGTTCATCTTGAGAATCATCCCAAGATTGGACTTGGGCAACCACAAATTTCATCCTCAACCTTAACAATTTCCCATGTAGAAACTCACCCAGGTCCCAATCCCTAACATCTTGGAGCAAATCCAATAGAGAACTACTAAGTTCATCAATCATTTTGATCATAGGCTCCAATGCTTCAGTGCATGGTGTTGGATGAGCTTTTAAAGATTGTATAGTGTTCCTTACATTAGCCAACACCCTATCCTGGACCTGGTTCACCTGAATCGAATGGTTTGGTTCAGGGTTGGGTGGGTTTGGGTTCAATCTAGGGAAGTCATGATCTTGAGGTCCTCCCTGATAATAGGTCATTTCGAGTTGTTCAAAGAATGGTGGTACCTATGTTCAGCATAATCCTGGGGAGAGTAAGAGTTATAATTATCATGTCCTTCTTGATTATAGATCAGGTTAGGTTGATCATCAAAGGGTGAAGATCTATAGTCATTATAGCTCAAAGAAGGATAGTAATCATAGTCTTGTTGTCGAGGGTTAGGCCCTGGACACTGAGGTCTGGACTCATATCCCTAATCAAAGTTATCTCGGCTAGGAGATGGCTAGTAATAAGTCGAGTTGGGATAGTAATCATCTTGAGGATAGGTACTGGTTGGAGGGTAGGATTGAAATTATGTGTATGGTGTGGAAGCATACATGGTGGAGTAGGAGGGAAAATAGAGAAGAGAAAGAAAGGAGCCCTGCAATACAAGCAACCAAACCTATCCTTATGTGGGTAGCCTAAAGATCTACACTCTCAGAATCGGTCTTAAGATTATAAATGATTTACTCTACTTTTATCCAGTCAATCCCACCAGTTAGGAGGAGGGGCTGGGGAGAAGGTTCTAAGTTTGGCATATGCCTCCGGTTCCTTTGATACCCTCCAACCACGATCATTTGATGCTACTCCCCTTGCTAGACAATAGATTGAACAGTATAAGTAGGTTAATCAAGAACAATGTCAATTAGGGCCCCGAAGAGCGAATCAATCCTTAAAGCTAACATCTAATCAATTTTCGTTAGGCTTGGGATATTAGTGCTTTTGGAATGTGATGGGCCCTTAATGGGTTGTGCCCTTAATGATTCGTTGAAAATGTGTGTATGTGCACAACCAAAATGTTTTCAAGCAAGACAGGTTTGGTTGTGCAAACCAAATTTCCAAGAGGCAAACCAAATTTGAAATCATGAGTTGAAGTGTTTTCCTTTACAATTAAAAAATAAATATGGAGTGTTTGGCTTGACCTAAATATTGAATCCTATGGGGCAGCGACAAAATGAATTATTTTTAAATTGGGTGGTACGGTCCAAATAGCTCAAACAAGTGACCTAGATGCACCACCAATTAGGCACGTAGAGATGATTAACTTAGTCTGATTTTTACTCTTTTATGTGTTGATTTGTGTACTGATAGCGAAATACGCGTGATTTGTAAAAGCAGTTTTTTAACGTCGTTGTAACACGCGAATCCGCTTTCGCTTTTAAAATTTATATCCTAGATAGGGGAGTATCTAGGGTCGTCCAAGGAGGCAAAAATTGCAATAATGATTCTCTTGCTTGGAATACAATCTCAACTTTCTTTTTAATGTTTTTCAATATGTAATTTTTTTGTATTTTGAAAAGACAAGGGCAAACGGCAGATTGTAGCGAAAAGAACTAACACCTACAAATGATTAAAAATCTAAAAGATAGAAATATCTTCTTCCTAAGCTCACTCTAGGCAAGTGTAGGCCTAGGGTAATTAGGAAGAAGAGGTGAAATAAGTGCTAGAACCAAAACAAACAACTGCAATAAAAAGCTTAAAAGAAGGCAATTTTTGATTGAGTAGAATGAGTGTTCTTTTCAAGGACAAGTAGAGGAAAGCTTCTACTAGAATTGAACAAATTAAAAGCAAGAAAAGAAACACAAATCCTCTTGTAACAATGGTGAAGAAGGTTGTCTTCTTGCTCCAAGCCTAGCTGCTCCTTGGCTTGAAAAGAGGGCCTCCTTCTTCTCCTTCCTTGAGAGCTCCTCCAAGGTGGAAGCTACCACCTTTAATGCTCTCTCCAAAGGGGTGGGTGTGCACCACCCTTAAAACTCCTCCAAGGTGGCGTGACCACCTTCAAGATCTCCTCCAAGATCTTCCTTGCCTGGCTTCTCCTTTGGCTGGCGTGACCCAAGAGAGAAGGGAATAGGGGAAGGCACCAAGGGGACAGAATATCCCCTTAATCTTCTTCTTCTTCTTCTCTCTTGGACGTGGGATTCTTGGTGGAATATGAGAGTGAAATGGCTAGCCAAGGATGGCTTGAATGGTGGTGGGTAGTGGTCTTTTTATAGGGTAGGATGAGGGGTTAAGGTGCCCCTTGAAATGGAGGGCTAGGATGGAAGAATGGAGGTGGTTGGTGATCCTATGGCTAAGGAGAGTTGGCGCCAACCCAAGAGGTGTTAAAGGGGGTAGTTATGGTGGTGTTGGTGTCTTTTGGTGGTGGAGAGACACCACCATGTTGGCGCCAACATGGGGTCTTCTAGAAGGGGGGTTAGGTGGATGGTGGAGATGGGTTCAAGGGAGATTGTGTGGTGGAGATGAGGGGAGATTTTGGGGGGAAAAGTGGCGCCACTAAGGGGTGGTTATGGGTAGTTTTTGGCGCCACTTTTAGGTGTCTTTTGGAGGTGGTGGGTAGGTTAGGTTGGTGCCAAGTAGGTTAGCTTATGTGGAGCTTAGGTGGAGCTAGTTGGGTGGAGTTGGTAGGTGGGTTTTTGGGGTAGTACAAGCCAAGGAAGTTGGAGCATAGCTAAGTTAAGCTAAGCTAAGCTAAGCTAAGCTAGCTTAGCTAATGGAGGAGTAGAGGAGAAGGTGTTGGAGCTAGGTTTTGGAGGAGGGAGCTGAGGAGAAGAAGTCTGGAGCTGGGGCTGGAGCTGGCTGCTGCTGAAAAGGCTGGCATGGGGCTACTCTAGCTGGCTTAGCTTGCTAGTTCTTTGCTAGTTGCTAAGCCAAGCTAAAGTGAGCTAGCTTCTACCAAAATGAGCTAAGGTGAGCTAGGTCTGGTGCTATCGGGGAGAATCAAGCTGGTTGAGGCAGCTAAGGTAGCTTAGCTCAGCTGAGATGAGCTAAGCTGAATCCCCGGGAGCTGGACTTGAGCTTCCTGAGCTGAGATGAATTCTTCTTCAGCTGGCTGGAGTTGAGGGGAGCTGGATGTAGCTGGATCTGAGCTGGGGTGAACTCCCTTGAGCTGCCATCCAGCTGAGATTAGCTGAATGGAGCTGGGATGAGCTAACCCTAGTTCAAATAAGCTAGGTTCCAGCTATGGTGAGCTGGATCAAGCTGGGTTCCAGCTAGTCTGGGCTTCTCCTTCACCAATTGCCTTCTTGAGTGCTAGGGTTTTAGGGATCTGTGAATCTGTACATCCCTAACACTCACAAAAACACATTAAAACAATAATAAAAAATGCAATGCATGCCTATCCTAATTTATGCCTAAATGCAGCCCAAAAACCCGTTTGCAGACTAAAATCCTAAGAGCTAGGTTAGTTTTAAAGCATAAAAATGATGATAAACTGGCGTTTATCACACCCCCATGCTTATCTTTTGCTAGTCTCTTAGCAAAACATTAATTTTTTTGGAAAACGAAATTTTTGGGAAATCTAATTTTTTTTTTTTTTTGACTTTTGAGGAGAAAAAGAGATTAAGGGACCTTGGTAGATTAAAACACAGGAGATACGGGATTTGTTGAAGATAAACTTCAGGATTTGTTTTTGGATCCAACCATTAGATAGAACGGGATCAATATATCCTCAGAAAATTCACAAATTAACCTCTTGTTAATTCAGATGACTTGAAATGTTTAGGATTTTTTTGGCTCGTGAATCTGATTCGCAACTTGCAAATTCCTTTAAAACCTTGTGTCTGTGCTTGTGAAAAGCCAACCTTTATAAGGACATGTTATTATTATTATTATTTTTTTTTTTTCTCCCCCATGCTTATTTTTAGCTTAGTCTTACAACAGATGTGTCGGTATCATCATTCCCATTACCATTCCTCGAGGGGGCTCTGGCGCCAGTACTTCGGGATAGCACTGTCCATGACACCACCCAGGAGCTCACAACCCCAAAACACGATGCGGTGAAAAGGGGCGCTCCAAGCAAACTCAAGCTCTTGCTCCGACGCTATAGGTAGAGCACCGTCCAAGACACTTGAGTTGCTGAAATGCGCTTTAATGCTCCGTCTAAAGATATGAAATACAGGTATAGAGCAGCGCCGAGGCGGTAACATGTTAACATCGCGTCCTCAAAGAAGGTATTTTCCTTCTTCTCGACGGTGGGAACTCAAACCAATGACCTGATTCAGACTTTTACTAAATCCAAACAAGGGAGTTTTTCAAATTTTTAGTTGTTTTTAAATGTTAGCTTGTGTGTGAAAATTGACACAAGAAGTTTCTCGAGAACCGCAAGTTTTTGAGTCAAAAACTAAGTCAAATACTTTCCATATTACAAAATAGGATCAAGTCACCTAAACTATCATGAGTTCAGGTGGAATTTTAGAGAAGGATATCTGATCTAGTCTAAAATAGACCCTGGAATTCTAATGATCAGATCCAAATCCTCATCCTTAGTTTGTTAAAGATTAAATCCCATTGTACCAGAAGTGAATTTTTCGACCTTAGTCCCGATTTCAAAATTTTTCCTCAAACATATATATATATATATATATATATATATATATATATAATTTCTTTTTTTTTTGGTATGCAAGCAGGAAATAAATTAAAGAAAATTGCATGTTTTTAGGTTTTGAACATCCTGAATCGATCATAAAAATTTAAAAACACCCCCCCATGCTTAAGATATGCCATGTCCTCATGCATTAGGAGGGAAAAGGGATCACCTTAGTGATGACGATCAGGTTTAGGATGAACAAAACCTGGAAAAAGAAAGAAAAAAAAGAAAGGAAAACAAGAAAATGATGGGTTACCTCCCATCTAGTGCTATCTTTTACGCCATTCAGCCGGGCGTGATGTGTACTAGTGATCAAGGGTGGTTGGCTCAGTAAAATTAAAAGATTCAGATGGAATTTTAGGCGTATGGTCAAAATAGGGCTTTAAACGCTGGCCATTGACTTGAAATATCGAATTAGTTTGTGGATCAAAAAGGTCAACAGCGCCGTATGGATATGTTTTATGGACAATAAAGGGGCCGGTCCATTTAGATTTTAATTTGCCAGGAAAAGACGTAATCTCGCATCGAAAAGCCAAACACGTTGATTAACGTCAAAGTGTTTCCGAACAATATATTTATCGTGAAATTTCTTTGTTCGGTCTTTATAAATCCTCTCATTTTCATAGGAAAAATTACGTAATTCTTCCAATTCAGTTAATTGTAATTTTCTATGGTTACCGGCATCAGATAAATCCATATTAAGTTGCTTTATTGCCCAAAAAGCCCTATGTTCTAATTCTACTGGGAGATGGCATGCCTTCCCGAAAATCAGACGGAAGGGAGACATGCCAAGCGGAGTTTTAAAAGCGATACGGTAGGCCCATAAAGCGTCGTCCAATTTGGTGGACCAGTCTTTACGGTCGGACCTAACCATTTTTTGTAGAATATTTTTAATTTCCCGGTTAGAAACTTCAGCTTGGCCATTAGTTTGGGGGTGATATGGTGTGGAAATTTTATGATTAACCCCGTATTTAGAAAGGAGGTGACGGAATTGTGAGTGGGTGAAATGTGAGCCTCCGTCACTGATAATGGCTTTTGGTATGCCGAATCTTGAGAAAATATTTTTCTTAAGAAATTCGACAACCACACGGTGATCACTAGTGCGGGTGGGTATTGCTTCTATCCATTTAGAAACATAGTCTACTGCGACTAATATATACAAATACCCACCAGAGTTGATGAACGGTCCCATGAAGTCGATGCCCCAAACATCGAAAATTTCAACCTCTAAAATAGGATTAAGGGGCATCATATCCTTTCGTGTCATGTTGCCGATGCTCTGGCAACGCACACAGGACCGAACAAAGTCATGAGCATCTTTGTGCAAGCTGGGCCAATAAAATCCTACATTAAGGATTTTAGCTGCAGTTTTCTTGCCCGAAAAATGTCCGCCACAGGCCATTGAGTGACAATGTGTTAAGATATCATGGATTTCAGAATCAGGGACACATCGTCGAATAACCTGATCGGCACAAATGCGGAAAAGGTCGGGCTCCTCCCAAAAATAATATTTAATATCAGCAAAGAACTTATCCCGTTTTGTTTTTGGCCAATCAGCGGGGATTTGTTCTGTTGCTAAGTAGTTTGCAATGGGTGCAAACCAAGGGAGGGTTGTAGCAGCTAAAATACTTTCATCAGGGAACTGATCTGGTGGGGTCATTATGTCATTTGTCATAAGACGAGAGAGATGATCGGCCACTACATTGTGCAATCCCGCCTTATCCTTGATTTCCAGGTCAAATTCCTGGAGCAGCAGAATCCAACGGATAAGGCGGGGTTTCGCATCTTTCTTAGTCAGCAAATATTTAATTGCTGAGTGGTCTGTATAAACAGTGACACGTGACCCCAACAGATAAGATCTAAATTTTTCCAAGGCAAATACAATGGCAAGAAGTTCCTTTTCAGTAATCGTGTAATTCCGTTGTGCGTCATCAAGGGTTTTGCTAGCATAATAGATCACAACGGGTTTCTTGCCAATTCTTTGCCCTAGAACGGCCCCTACAGCAAAATCTGAGGCATCTGTCATTAATTCAAAGGGACTATTCCAGTCAGGTCCCTGCAATATTGGTGCCTCAGTAACCTCTTTCTTCAACCTCAAAAAACTCTCCAGGCACTTATTATTAAAATCAAATGGCTGGTCTTTAGTAAGAAGCTGACTTAAAGGCTTGGAGATTTGGGAAAAGTTTTGTATGAATCGACGATAGAAACCCACATGACCCAAAAAGGATCTGATTTGTTTGACAGTAGTGGGCGGTGGGAGCTTAGATATAGCATCTATTTTTGCTTTATCTACCGCAATTCCTTGTTTAGAAATAACATGGCCCAAGACAATACCTTCTTGGACCATGAAATGGCTTTTTTCGCAGCTGAGGACCAGGTTAACTTCTATGCACTTTTGGAGGGTTCTTTCAAGATTTTTGAGGCAATGATCAAAAGAATCTCCAAAAATAGAGAAGTCATCCATAAAAACTTCTAAACATTCACCTACCAGGTCTGAAAAAATTGCAAGCATGCACCTTTGAAAAGTCACAGGTGCGTTGCAAAGACCGAAGGGCATTCTTCGGAAAGCAAAGGTTCCGAAGGGGCAGGTGAAAGTTGTTTTATCCTGGTCCTCAGGACGAATCGCTACTTGATTATAGCCAGAATAACCGTCCAAAGAACAGTAAAATTCCCGTCCGGCTAACCGCTCCAAGATTTGATCAATAAAAGGGAGCGGGAAATGATCCTTCTTAGTGGCGGTGTTTAATTTTCGATAATCTATACACACGCGCCAAGAAGAAGCGGTTCGAGTGGCTATATTTTCCCCCTTTTCATTGGTGACAACTGTTAGTCCAGCCTTTTTGGGGACAACTTGAGTTGGACTAACCCAGGAGCTGTCAGAAATGGGGTAGATGATATCAGCATCCAGCCACTTAATAATCTCCTTTTTTACCACCTCCTGCATACTAGGATTCAAGCGCCTTTGTGGTTGGCGGGAGGGGCGAGAATCGTCCTCTAAAAATATACGGTGCGTACAATAGGACGGATGAATGCCTTTAAGATCAGAAAGGGTCCAGCCAATAGCTTTTCGATATTTACTCAAAACCTGGAGAAGTTTGTGTTCTTGTGCCCCGGTGAGTCCAGAATTTATAATTAGGGGCAGGGTCTGATTTGGACCCAGGAAAACATATTTAAGTGAATCGGGCAAAGGTTTTAATTCCAATTGTAGGCCCGGTTCCGAAAGAGTTTCTGCTTTGTGGGTTAGAGGTGAGGTGAGAGTGAAAGGGTCAGCTGGAATGTTAGCTGGTTGTGTAGTTGAGGTGGAAGGGTGAGAAAAAGTAGATTGTTCAGGAACCGTATTTACAGCAAAACAGGAACCTAATTGGGAAATCTGCAATGTTTCCTCCACAATGTTTTCTATTTCTGAATTCGAATCATCAAAGAAATCTGGTTCCTGGAATCGCCTAGAGGCTTGAAAAATGTCTAGGGTTACAGATTCACCACCACACATGATCTTCATCTTTCCAGAATCACAATCAATATTGGCGCGGGCGGTGGCTAAGAATGGTCTTCCAAGAATAATGGGGGCAAACTTAAGTGCTTCAGGTACCTCTATGTCCAGGACTAAAAAGTCTACTGCGAATAGACAATCTTTGACCCGGACAAGAACATCTTCAACAATTCCCCTTGGTTTAATCGTAGATCGGTCGGCTAATTGGAGAGTAACCTCAACAGGTTTCAATTCACCGATCTTAAATTCCTCAAAAATAATTGTGGGGATAAGATTGATTGAGGCACCAAGATCCAACAGAGCGCGATCAAATGAGGTATCATTAATGATAACTTGGATTAGGGGGGCGCCGGGATCTTTTCTCTTAAGAGGCAGTCGGCTCTGCACAACTGAGCTGACTGTCTCTGGAAGAATCACCTTTCCTAAATTCTTGGGCTGCCTTTTTGGAGTACATAAATCTTTTAAGAATTTTGCATAGGCAGGGATATACTTAATGGCATCTGGGATAGGGATATTAATTTCTACTTGCCCAAATAAATCCATTAATTCCTTCTCAGTGGGCTCAGATTTTATTTTTTTCTTTTTTGAAGTGTGGAGGGCTTGTGGAAATGGGGCAGGATTGCCCTGTTTTGCGTGAATTGGTTCCTGAACAATAGGAGGGGAAGAGTTAATCTGTGTGTCATTAGAGCGGGTTTCTTTAACAGGCAGGGTATTTTGAGTGGTTTTCCCATTCCTCAAGGTAACTGCATTTGCAGTCTGGTTGTTTCTAGGGTGAGGACGGGGAGCCTGGCTGTTATTGAAACCCGGCGGATGCTGAGGTGCTGGATGAATAGGTTGACTGTGATATCCACCTTGGAATTGACTCCTTTGATTGTTTGGGTTGGGCATGGGTTGGGATGGTAAATTCCCAATAGGTCGATGATCAGGAGTAACCTTAACTTGTTGTTGTAAATTGGTAACCATGCGGGTTACTTCTGTCATTTGAGTCTGCATTCCTTGCAGAGTTTTCATGACCTGATTATTAATATCATCCTGGGATGGTCCAGGTTGATACAAAGGTTGCCCATAATTCCCAAAATAGTTTTGTTTGGGAAAAGGAATCGGATTCGGGTTTTTCCAGGAGTGATTCGGGTTAGTCCTCCAATTTTGATTGGAAATGTTGGAGGGGTTTCTAAATTGCTCCTGGAGAGCATAAATATTTTCCGAGGTGGAATCAACAATATTTTGGTCAAAATTCCCGGTTAAATCTTGCGGGAAATCAGCCGGGAATTACTGGTCAACAGATGTGGCATCGATATTGTGTAGATTCTCTCTTCGGAGAATGTGTGGGGGGTTAGTGTGTGGAGAGTGGACGTGTGGAGCTTGTTTGTTTGTGAGCTTTTCTTCTATTTTCTTTTGGTGAATTTGCATCTGGTCCAGTCGTTGAGCTAACATATATAAATCATCTTGTGTGACTGGAACAGAGGTGGTTTTGGAGTCAATTTCATGGACTCCATGTCTGGGGTTTTGTGATCTGCCAAAAGTGTCCATTGAAGTCATGTTAAATGAGTTTTCACTCATTTCTTCAAAGAGAAGATAGGCACTTTCGGCGTCTTTGTTAAGAAAATTGCCCCCACATGAGGCATCCACAAATCGTTTTAATTGATCTTCTAATCCATGATAGAAGATCTGCACTAGCTGCCATTGTGGAATTTCATGGTGGGGACAACTTCTTAGAAGTTCCTGAAATCTTTCCCAGGCTTCATGGAGGGGTTCACCAATTTTTTGTTGAAAGGTCGTTATAGATCTTCTTAATGCATTTGTTCGACCGATCGGAAAAAATTTTTTAAGAAAAGCACTTTTTAATTGGGGCCAGGTGGTAATAGGACGCCCAACTGTTCTAAACCAATGTGATGCTTTGTCTTTGAGAGAGAGAGGAAAGAGTCTCATTAACCACATGTCTTCCTGCACATGGCGGGAATGAGTGGTTTGAGCGAGGACAGTTAATTCCTCGAGATGACAAAAATGGTCCTCTCTTGGAAGACCACGAAAATGCTTGATAAGGTTTAGAATAGCGGGTTTGATTTCAAAATCCCCTTGTGGTATGACCACCCCTGGTCTTTCCTCATAATTGGAAGGATCATAGAAATCCTTAAGAGGAACGATAGGCTGTTGGCGAGGTGGTGGATTTTGTCCTTGATTAGCTAGGTTCGTGACAGTCCTAGCTAGATCTTCTTGATTTTGTTGTAGCCGAGCCAAATGGTCGACCATTAATGCAAAGGGATTTGTATTATGGGTTATAATTGGAGGGCCACCTGGCCCTGCTGATATTTCTGGTTGCTCCAAGTTAGGAAGGTGAGGGAGGGTGGAGTCAGCTTGTGGGTCGGCTGACGGGTTAGAAGTGGAAGCAGAATTTTTTTGACGGCTTCCTGGGTTTTCCATTTTTCTAGAAGACGAGGGGGAAGAAAACAATGATTTCTTGCTACGGGGGGCGAAATCAGATGGTCCCTCAAGGTGTGGCTTTTGGGACCGTCGCCCGTGCATGCACTACTTGGAAGAAATGGAGGGGAGGAGAAGAGATAGAGATGAGAGAAAGTGTGCAATCAAGCAAACAAACTAGACCTAACTTAAATGTGACTCCCTAATAATAACCTAAGACTTGGTCTATATAGGAAATAAGTAGTCAATAGTGAATACCTGTTCTATCAACAAATCTAGCCAGGTTGCTTAAGGGGAGGTTTGGGCCCAAACGTTTCCCAGGGAAAACCCCAGGTGCTTGTACAAACCCGCGCCTGGTCGTTTGACATGGCCCCTCAACCTGAACACCAGATACAGATGACAGAATTGGTACTAACTAAAGAAAACTTAAGACCTAAATAGCAAGCCTAAGTTGATAAAGCCTTAGGGGTCAAGTTGCTACAAATTTTAATTAGGTCTAGGATGCTATAGTGCACACGGAATGTGGAGGGCGTTTATTGGGTTGTTGCCCTGTTATTTGATTTTTTTTGTGTGTGTGCAGGAATTGGAGAGTGGCTCCAATGAAAATCAAGTTGTCACACAATTTTTTTGTATTTTTGTCTTTTAGGATGTGATTTAACTAAATGAATTTTAGGGTTTTTCTCTTTAAGTTTTCAAACGAGTTTGAAAGTTCACAATCAAAGGAAAGACCAGTTGTATGTGTGATTGTATATTTTCTTTTAATTGAGTCTCTAAAGAGAAAGAAGAAACCCTAAGCCAATTATCCCTAAGACAGAAATTTAACTACCAATGAATTATTTTTAGCTTTCAGAATTAAGTAGTGGTCCAAACAAGTCAAACAACACCACTACTTTGAAGAAAATCAAACAAGGATTCCAGAAAAGATTTTTGTAAGATTTTATGAATTTGTTTGATAATAGTTTTGAATTTTTAATTGTACTGGTGTCAAAGTCCAGAAATAATACCCGTGGGTATTATAGATTTTTCAGTATTTCCACCGACCTCAGAAAATTTTTATGATTTTATATGATATGTAAAATTTCACAGGGATTCCAACAAGATAAATTTCACAAAAATTGGATGAGTATAAAAATTCTGAAAATTCGCGGACAGTAGCAAAACAGGAAGATTAGAGGGTGTGACCCCTCCGTAATCCACGAATTTTTAAAAATTAAATACAAATCCAATTGATCTGAAATTTGGAACAGATGTTCCAAACTTAATTGGGAATCACTCTATGAAAGTTTATGATTTTAGGATGCCTGTGGTGTTAGGAATTGATTTTTCAAGTCTGGGCAGAAATCTAGACACGAAAAATAGAACACCAATACTTGCAATGGAATGGTGCTAAAGAAGCATACAAGCAAACAATGATTTTAAAATGCACCACTCCACTTAATTTAAGTGTTTAGGGTCCTGAAAACCAAGTTTAATATATTTTTGGTAGTTTTAATTAATTATGTGACTAGAAAGAGGAACAAACCTGAATTTTCGCGGGAAGAAAAGGATCTTTAAGCTCTCGCTTCCAGATTCCCGCTTTCCCGCTGTAGTTCCTGCACACACAAAAGAAAGAAAGAGAAGGGGATGAGATCCACTTCAAGCAAGAGAAAATGAGTTAATGCAAAGCCGTGCCTCCCCGGCAGCGGCGCCAAAAAGTGATAGCGAAATACGCGTGATTTGTAAAAGCAGTTTTTTAACGTCGTTGTAACACGCGAATCCGCTTTCGCTTTTAAAATTTATATCCTAGATAGGGGAGTATCTAGGGTCGTCCAAGGAGGCAAAAATTGCAATAATGATTCTCTTTCTTGGAATACAATCTCAACTTTCTTTTTAATATTTTTCAATATGTAATTTTTTTGTATTTTGAAAAGACGAGGGCAAACGGCAGATTGTAGTGAAAAGAACTAACACCTACAAATGATTAAAAATCTAAAAGATAGAAATATCTTCTTCCTAAGCTCACTCTAGGCAAGTGTAGGCCTAGGGTAATTAGGAAGAAGAGGTGAAATAAGTGCTAGAACCAAAACAAACAACTGCAATAAAAAGCTTAAAAGAAGGCAATTTTTGATTGAGTAGAATGAGTGTTCTTTTCAAGGACAAGTAGAGGAAAGCTTCTACTAGAATTGAACAAATTAAAAGCAAGAAAAGAAACACAAATCCTCTTGTAACAATGGTGAAGAAGGTTGTCTTCTTGCTCCAAGCCTAGCTGCTCCTTGGCTTGAAAAGAGGGCCTCCTTCTTCTCCTTCCTTGAGAGCTCCTCCAAGGTGGAAGCTACCACCTTTAATGCTCTCTCCAAAGGGGTGGGCGTGCACCACCCTTAAAACTCCTCCAAGGTGGCGTGACCACCTTCAAGATCTCCTCCAAGATCTTCCTTGCCTGGCTTCTCCTTTGGCTGGCGTGACCCAAGAGAGAAGGGAAGAGGGGAAGGCACCAAGGGGACAGAATATCCCCTTAATCTTCTTCTTCTTCTTCTCTCTTGGACGTGGGATTCTTGGTGGAATATGAGAGTGAAATGGCTAGCCAAGGATGGCTTGAATGGTGGTGGGTAGTGGTCTTTTTATAGGGTAGGATGAGGGGTTAAGGTGCCCCTTGAAATGGAGGGCTAGGATGGAAGAATGGAGGTGGTTGGTGATCCTATGGCTAAGGAGAGTTGGTGCCAACCCAAGAGGTGTTAAAGGGGGTAGTTATGGTGGTGTTGGTGTCTTTTGGTGGTGGAGAGACACCACCATGTTGGCGCCAACATGGGGTCTTCTAGAAGGGGGGTTAGGTGGATGGTGGAGATGGGTTCAAGGGAGATTGTGTGGTGGAGATGAGGGGAGATTTTGGAGGGAAAAGTGGCGCCATTAAGGGGTGGTTATGGGTAGTTTTTGGCGCCACTTTTAGGTGTCTTTTGGAGGTGGTGGGTAGGTTAGGTTGGTGCCAAGTAGGTTAGCTTATGTGGAGCTTAGGTGGAGCTAGTTGGGTGGAGTTGGTAGGTGGGTTTTTGGGGTAGTACAAGCCAAGGAAGTTGGAGCATAGCTAAGTTAAGCTAAGCTAAGCTAAGATAAGCTAGCTTAGCTAATGGAGGAGTAGAGGAGAAGGTGTTGGAGCTAGGTTTTGGAGGAGGGAGCTGAGGAGAAGAAGTCTGGAGCTGGGGCTAGAGCTGGCTGCTGCTGAAAAGGCTGGCATGGGGCTACTCTAGCTGGCTTAGCTTGCTAGTTCTTTGCTAGTTGCTAAGCCAAGCTAAAGTGAGCTAGCTTCTACCAAAATGAGCTAAGGTGAGCTAGGTCTAGTGCTATCGGGGAGAATCAAGCTGGTTGAGGCAGCTAAGGTAGCTTAGCTCAACTGAGATGAGCTAAGCTGAATCCCCGGGAGCTGGACTTGAGCTTCCTGAGCTGAGATGAATTCTTCTTCAGCTGGCTGGAGTTGAGGGGAGCTGGATGTAGCTGGATCTGAGCTGGGGTGAACTCCCTTGAGCTGCCATCCAGCTGAGATTAGCTGAATGGAGCTGGGATGAGCTAACCCTAGTTTAAATAAGCTAGGTTCCAGCTATGGTGAGCTGGATCAAGCTGGGTTCCAGCTAGTCTGGGCTTCTCCTTCACCAATTGCCTTCTTGAGTGCTAGGGTTTTAGGGATCTGTGAATCTGTACATCCCTAACACTCACAAAAACACATTAAAACAATAATAAAAAATGCAATGCATGCCTATCCTAATTTATGCCTAAATGCTGCCCAAAAACCTGTTTGCAGACTAAAATCCTAAGAGCTAGGTTAGTTTTAAAGCATAAAAATGATGATAAACTGGCGTTTATCATGTACCAGTTTCATAGGTTGGAATCCTAGTTGAGTAGATAAAAATCAAGTTAGGTTATGCGCCT
This sequence comes from Thalassia testudinum, assembly GCA_037157565.1. Lineage (NCBI taxonomy): Eukaryota > Viridiplantae > Streptophyta > Magnoliopsida > Alismatales > Hydrocharitaceae > Thalassia > Thalassia testudinum. The sequence goes on from JAZHRO010000078.1 coordinate 24,656,514, forward strand.
CAAATGTGGGTGTATGTATTGTGTATGTTGATTTGTCCCACAAGAAGTATCTTTTTGTTTTTTTTTTATGATACACGAGGGTGAGATGAGTGGAGGTGACAAATAAGACAAACAACTTCTATCCTAGGGTTTATGCAAACACCTAAGTACATTAGGTTTTGGTTATGGATGCGGCGAAAGTGAAACTAGAGGGGGGGAATGTGGGGGCCCTTACAGATTACTCTACCTGTAATTTACTCCAATCTACTGCACTTGGATTTCCTTACTAGGGTACCTGCAAGATAGTAAATCAAAGACAAGCGAGGATAATAATAAGTAAATGCAAAGAAACATGGAAAACAAGAAAGCAAATTCCATTGCCCCGCAGCAACGACGACAAAATGATGTAGGGATTTTGGTGAAGTAAAATTAGGGTTTCAAGAACCCATTGTCGTAGTTCGCAAAACACGTTATCAAATACAAGTTTTAGTCGAAACTCCAAGGGAGTCCTGAGTCGAACACAGGGAGGCAACATTTACTTTCATTGAAATCCGCACTTCGTGCTGTTTCTTTTTGGTGTTTTAAGGTTTTGTGATTTTTTTGGTGTTTTTGCAATAAAGTGGCAAGTAGAATAATTTCATAAAGTGGAGAAACAAATATGATTTATCACAATCTCATTCAAATGTCTATTACAATATGCCAAAATATAAGAGAGATAAGGGTGAGAAGAAATCTCTCAAAGTGGTTGTTTGGCGAGACAACAGTGCTTGGCGGCAACTTAGACAAAGGGGGTGAGGTGTTGGATGACGGAGGTGAGATATAGGAGGACGTTAGGTAGAGGAATGCTTCACCATGGCTTTGGAATGGGGATGAGGAGATGGAGGTGATCTTCTACCGGAATGGAGGTGGGAGGATGGCTCCGAGGCTTCCTATGATGGTGGTGAGATGGAGGATGAATATTTGGTGGGGTATAGGAGCATTACACTAATAGGAGGCCTTTGGAGCTTTGGTAGGCTACTAGAGCTTAGGAGTAGGTGGGAGTAGAGTTGGTAGAGATGAAGAAGAAGGGGAGGTGTAGGGGTCGTTTTATAGTGGAGAGAAGAGGAGGAAATCCGTCCAAGGGCTATAGTGACATCAAATGCATCATTGAATATCTGCACCAACCAATGCCCTAAATGTCACTAAAGCTTGCTGGTGCTCGTGCTTTATCCCCGCTAGCATCTGTTGGAGTGCCTCCCTGCCATTTGATTAAGATTTGAAGGCTCAAGTGCACCCACTAATCGTGCCCTTTGAAGGTGCGTACCACTGTCGTTGAAGAGAGGTGCGAGCACCATTGGATTGGAATCAGACAGCTGACAACTCCAGCGAACGTCTTAAGTTCACACCCACGTGTGATCACACATGTGATTTCGCATGATCGCATGCGTGTGTGAATCTAACCCACGGGATTGCGTCTCGTGGAAGCTTTGTGGTCGCTCGATGGAGATCCGACGACTTAATTTCAATTGTTACTTAGCCACATTAGATTAGAGTACTCAGCCAAATCAGATCTCTATATCTTTGCAATAGCCAAGATCAGATGTCTCCAAGGCACATTAGATGCCTTAAATTATCAACCCTTAGAGCCTCAAAATTTTTCTAAGTGTGAGTGTGAATCCCAAGGTATACCGTGCAAAACCTGCCCCTCCTCCCTCAGAAAATCCCCTTCTCTCTCTCTAATAGGTTCAGGTTTATAGGTAATCAGATCCAGTCTAGGGACCAAGCCCGTCAGTGTGCTGTGGCAGGCAAGGTGTGAGAGGTTAAGAGTGAGGGTAACTCACCTCCATTGTCTGAGGAAGTAAGGAAACACACTTAATTCATTTTATATGAATTTTTTATTTTGAAGCATACAATGTGGGACTATCAGAGGTAGCTTCTTCTACATGCACTACGTGAGGTGATCTCAATCAATTGAAGCTACTACTGCCTTGTTCCTATTCAATTAGAAGCCTAGGTGGCTTCGTGGAGTTCATTTGCAGCTATTGGACATGGTGTGGTGGTGGTTGATGGTCGGAGTGCAGTGGACGACGACGAAGGTGGTGGAAGGTGCAATAGCTCTGGCGAACACCTGAAAAGTACAAGAAACGGGCCTGTTACGACTCGAACCCGGCTCCACATGGAACCCAGGTTTGTTCGCCTCGACTAACCCAAGACTCGATCGTCCATCAAGAAATATACCAAAAGTAAATCGTTCCACCCATGCAACATAGCTAGAACATTAATTAAAAGACAGAATGCTAAACTATAGATTGTAAACATAAATAGCCTCACTGGGAAGTAGCAAAGTTCTCAACATAGCCATCACAACCACAATGAAAAGACAGAAACAAAACTACTAGTCTTAGGCATGCATACTCACAACAATGGAAGGAAAAGTCACACTACAGTAGGATAAAAATGAAAACCCACTAAGACTAGTCTCGATAAGGCCTACCTCCCTCTGTAACTGGGGGTACTAGCTGCTTAGCTCCCTAACTTGAACATAAGTGGTAGTCGTCAGCAAAAGGCTGAGTATAGTGGCAAGCATAAAAAAAATTCAACTAATGTAATTTAATTTAAAAGCAGTAAATAGTTCAGGCAATTGTAATCGTTTCATACATTTCCATATTTTGTTTCTATTTCTAGGTTCTAGTTGTTTAGTGTTTCAAATAATCTAACAAGGGTTCTCGTTATCTTTTGGTTCACATGTTCTCTAACAGAATGATATTGCTGCAATTTTCCCTGCAGTGCAGAACGTGCATGTGGTACTCTCCTGGCTGAGAGAACACCCTGTGTTTGTCCAATAGCCAGTCTACCACCCCGGAGTCATGGTCGTGACGTAGCAGTGACTACGACACGCGTGATAGACACACGGGAAGCCACCCCGCACTGCCACGCAGTCAGTTCTTTCCACTAACGGATACACTCTAAGTCATATAGCATAGAACAGAATAGGGGTCATGCCCCTCACCAGCCTATGTACCCTCACCTGACAATTCCGATTGACCTAGTGGACCTAACAAGAGTCGGTGTAAGGAGGCCATTCCTAGCCTGGGTCCCAACCCAAGGGAAGGCTAGCTCTCTCCATACACAAGGGATGAATAGCTCTCCTCGGTACGTGCATACATGAGGGCCAGCTCGCTGACATTGCCTACATGTTTATGTTAAATCATTTGTTGTAGCTTGTTTTAAGACGTCAATTTCAATTAGAAGAATCGAACATGAGTTCGAGTGTCGAGCATAGGGAGGCATGGAATTGGATCAGATATTCATTTTAGTATCACAGAAATTCATCGTTTGTTCACTTGCAAACCAGATAGAACGAGAAAGAGAGAGAGAGAGATAAGGTTAGAAATCCATGATAAACATATGAGAATAATATATCAAAGATCTATTGACTACCAAATGTTATGATCAACACAATATAGATGAATGCTTAAATAAAATAGATGAACTACAACTATCAATAATTAAAACTAAATGCGAGGCAATGGATGGCGTCGAGATAGCCACGGTGGTGAAGGGACTTCCGTCGGCAGCTTGGCATCTTCGCAACCTTGCTTGGGAGCTTTATGAAGTGGTGGAAACTCTTGGGTGGAAGCTTGTCAAAAGTGGAGGGGGGTAGGCCTTTTTATAATGGAGGGAGAAGGCTAAAAATCAACCTCGGGTCAACAGCATCCTTCAAAGCATCGCTGAAGACAGGCCACAAGCGTCGTCATATCACCCTCGCGCCTCTACCTTCAATGCGCATGCTACCCCGCATGCCCTGATCGGCATGTTGCACGCTGCGTTGGCATGCACTGGGCACACTGTGCACCGGCCTTGCTGCCGCTGCTGTCGTGTTGCAGTCGCTGCACACACGTGCTATTCATTCGCTACAGCTGCTGCCCATGCCTCAATAGAAATTGACAGGAGAGGAAGCTCGAACCCACGTCTAGTGGATGCAAGAGGGATCCATGACTGTTATGCCACAACCCCATCTTGGTCATCTTGTGATCAAGCGGCCACAGCTCCTCAGCCGTCTGATCTTAGATTGGATGGCTACATTGGTTGATGAAGCATCGGAGAGAGAGAGAGGAGTACTGAGGCGTGTGGATGGTGACATGTGGCCAAATTTAGGCTGTTGATCATTAGATCAACGGTCAGAATTTCTCGTGCTTGATGTGGGAGCTACGGAGGTCGATTGAGGTGATTTCGAGTCCATTAGACTCCATTCGTCATTCTAGACCCATCTGTACGGTCCAATTAGGCATCTGAGAATTATTTCAATATGCACTTGCACACAAGGTTATTAAACATTAATTGTAAGCAATTTTAACATGAAATAATGCAGAAAGCATGCAATGCTCCCGAACCCACTATAATCTAATATTATTGCACTAATGCCCTCGAAATTGACTCTAATTAATGATACTAACACTGATAATTATAGAGTTATCACTCACCCCCATACTAAAGCCCAAACAACAGTCGTGCCTTACACTAGGCAAAAGCAACCCATCACTCTCAGAGTTTCATACCATGACAGGTAAGTTAGTCTTCCAATTCTCTCTAAGGTTCATTTATAACTCCTTAGAATCCTTTTCAATCATCAGCGAATAACATGCATTTCCTATCTTATTCCAATTTCCAACAAGTATGTAGACAGTTAAGTGCGCTAGCTAAAAACCTTGATCTCAACCATTATAGTTTTCATTAATCATAACAAAAATTTATCACTTCTCATATGTATGGAAAGTATGAATCTTATATACAAGTAACTAGGGCATGCACACGTATCTGCAAGTCTATAAGACAAGGCAATTTTCATTTCCATTCATGACATGCATAGACAAAATGGCAGTATTACGCTAAGTTGCTATTATTAACATGTATTTAAAATGGACTAACTACAACAATACAAGGAGAACCACTCTACTTGGAGGTATGGGAGATTTAGGGGCTCGAGCCATTTATCCCAATGATGATAACATCATCATCAGCCATAACAAAGTTCAATTAGTTAGAATCAATTGACAGCTGTTCCTACATAACCGCCAGAGTCATAATTCATTGCATATCCATTCCGAGAAGAACGCATTATCAGGGTTAAATCTGCAGTTTCAACAGAAGATCATAAATGCAAAACAATCATGGGGTTTCCCAGGGGATACATGAAGGTCAAATGAGCATTAATGATTAATAAGAGGGTCCATATAGATAGAAACGGGTTTTCACACATTTCGAGAAATAATAGACACCCGAAAACCTAATTTCAGATCCACTTAATTAATAGAGGTTTTGGTCAAGATAAAATCCATGTATACCTACTAAAAATCATATGAAAATATTTCATAAGGTTTTGTATCCTTGATTTGATCATTGAAACCTATTTTGGCCTAAAATAGAGTCTCAGACACCAAGTTACACTAATTTGGATTTTTGCATAAATTACCCTGTTAAACTTTGTCGAAACCAAAATACAACTTCACCATTAGATTTCTTGGGTCCAAATTAGGTTTGTACCAAACTATAGGCCCGATCAGAGATCATCTTGGCCTAGTTTGCATTTCAGTCCAATTTGATACTTTTTCTCTCAAATAGCCCCTCATCTTTCAAAATCTATTGCAAGGACCCTCCTAACTTCATCATCTTCTTCATGTTCAGGTCCATACTGCTATGGCCATGCGAACATAGCTATCACTGACCTTTAATCAAAGAGTTCTCCTTGATTTCACACTCAATCTCTTCCAAAATTGGAAGGGGAACTCCTAAAGAGATAGTCCTACATCTGTGGAAGAGGATTGCCCGCACATGCTTATATGGAATTTGTGCTTTAAACTATTCACCCAAGCACTGAGGGATCAGGTCCCTCCTCACATATCCACCCACACACCTCGGCTACTCACACACTCGGTAGCTCTGGTCCCCTGCACTCGACCTGATAGCCCGATTGAGAGTCAATTTGACCGAGGTTTTTGAGAGAGAAGGAGAGGAGGAAATTGTGAGAGAGAATGGGGGAGTTTTGCTCTCTGAGGAGTCTGCCCTTGTGCTTTGAAGAGGAGAGGCCAACACTTAGCCTCCGTGTGAAGGAGGGAAGGCTCTAAAGAAGATGCGGCTTAGAAGAGAAGGAGAAGGCTTGAGAAGCGAAAAGGGAAAGCAGAAGAAGAAGAGAAGGGAAGAAGAAGAGAAGGGAAGAAAAAGAAAAAGTCTTTGAGAGCCTTGATCACTTTAAGTTTGTTTGACGAATCTGTCGTCTGATTAAGCATTATTTGAGCTACTGCTGAATAATTTAAGTACTATGCTTTACAATTTGAATTCTGATTGAGTACTTGCATGCATGCTTAATTAAGAGGATTAAATCACCATTGCATTTTATTCTCTTTTCTTTGTGTTCCATGCAATCTTTTGATACATTGATTTCATTGAATAACTAATGTGATAGGTTATTATTCATTGAATATCTATTTGAATGCTTAATTACTTGTGCTCATTAATTCTAAATGCAATTAATGTTGTGAATTCCACATTTGCTCCCTGTGTTCAACCTTGGACTCCATTGTAGATTCTAAGTTATAAATTTTATCTGTTTTTGAGCGATTTCGACTTGCTATGACGATTACATCCTTTAAAACATCGATTTATCCTATTAACATGTTGGCACTGTTGCCAGGGAGCAATGCGCAATTGACACATTGATCTTATCTTTCTTGGTTATTTATCTGAGCACTAACTTGCCCTGTTTGATTTGATTGTGATTTTGTGAGGTACATCACGAAGAAATCTTCAGCACAAATCAACCACTTCTAAGGCAGGTAATCTCTCTTCTTCCCTAACCAAATCTCTAAATCTTGGGAAGATAAAAAGGAAACAAAACTAATTAGGATTCATCTGCCTTACTTTTTTTAGTAATTATCACTTAAAAGGCAAGTTTCCTAATTTGCGATTAAAAATCACTATCTGATTGAAGTTGAGACGATTCTACTTGGAGATCCCTACCTTGATTTCCTGTACCAACCAGGGATTTATGCCTAATTTCTGATAATCTTGGACTACTCACCTTCTTGCTTGAGTCCAAGGTGTACATCTTGACATTTAATTAAACTTCAAATAGACCTAATTAGGGTTTCTAAATTAGGGTTTTGAAGTGTTAGTTCACAATTTCTTGGATTGAAGGAAATTAACCCTCCAACATTTGTGTATTACCTAAGCCCTTGATTGAAAAGATCTAATCAAGAATAACCCTAAAATCAGGCTCTAAATTTCACTTGAACCCTAAAATTTTGGACTTAATAACCTGGGAGTAAATTCGGGGTGATCTTCGGGTCTTGACTTAGATTTCATTCTGAATCTTTTAGGGCAGGTTAGGTGAAGTTGGTCTACTTTGTTGGCCAACCAACCTCCAAATTAGGTCACAAATTTAATTAACTTCTAATCAAGTGAAATCCAAGGCACAAATTTGGAATAAAATTGGTAGAGTTAAGGTCTCAATTCACATAGACTGGTCTACTTGGAACCACAGTGACAAGGAAGGTCGAGTGGAGGAAGCCCTATAACTCATGGGGATGCTCTACCGTGTAGGGGTCTTTGTGGGGTTCTCCCTTCCTGGCTGCCTAAGTAATTCTCGGTTGTGCGGATTTTTGATTCAGAGATATCATCCACGTCGAAACAAGCCTTAGTCATCCAAAAATCTTTGGTTGCCTTGATTGGGTCCAATTCATATCTAGTCCCTCATCCCTTCTCTAGGGCACATACACAAGAATGTCTTAGGTTTTTAACTCAAGAGACCTTATTAGATCTTCTACAAGGATTTCTGATCTAATCTGATTACTTCAATCTGAACTTGAATTTGATTCTACATCCTGATCCACCACTTGATTTGAAAATGCAACCTAGCAATTTAGGGAGACCAATTAGGAAATCCAAAAGGTCCATGAAAGATAGAATGATTGAGCATGCCCTTAAATATTATGAACATGAGAGAACCTTAAATTCAATTATCGGGATTTCATTTAATGTTCCAGAAACAACAATACACATTATGAACCATGTTCAAATGATGTTGACACAAATGACACATGGTTCAATCCAGGATGATCTCTTGTTAGAATATATTGAATTAAAGGAATTACATGGCAATGAATATCTATAATGTGTGTCAGACCCACAACTTTGGGGGACGTACTAAGGTCTCATGGAGAAGCATGGGTACATGCTAAACACATTACAGAAAACCATTGATCAAAGATACCCATACATTCCTTTAGAAGATGATGAGACATCTTGGAGTAAGACTGAGAATTAATCTAATTTCTCAAATCCTGGGTTCGGGAATCTAGGTTGTTGTGGACCCATAACCTAGATGGAATCAGATTCAAATTATGTGCAGATTGATACCCCTGATCTTGAGATGGGTTGGGAGGATCCGATTGCAGGTGTTCTCAATTCTGAATCAGATCTAGAAAATCGTGAAGCTGGTCCATCAAGCTTAGATTTCCCTGACACCTGTGATGAGATTGAGTCTGAACCTCTCGAGAATGTAAATTCCGCTCCTGAGTCTGATAAGGTGATTCTCAAGAATGATTCTGACATCCCAATAGAGCCCAACCTAGATTCTAGTGATCCAACCCTTACCCTTAACCTAGAATCTGAATTCAAGCCTATTTGGGATAATCATGAGGTCCAATGTGATGAGAATCATATTTTGAATCTAGATTATGATTGTGGACCTATATTTGATGATTACACCTCTCCAACCTCCTTAGAGACAAATTGGTTTTTTGAAAGTCATGCCAATTTATGATATCGAAATTGAGGGGGTGAAAGAGCTGGGATTCAATTTGGTCTATCCTAGGAGCCAAGAACCTAAGCCTATGCCTAACAAGGACACCTCTTTGAGCTCAGAACTTAAAATTAGCTTAGATCCAAGTCAGGTTGCTGATTCTACACATCTTGATTCATTCTGTGGTGGAACTTCCAATCTGGAATCAGGTTCAGAAGATGATTCTCACAAATTCTCTGATGATTTCAAATCATGCTTTGATTTTGGAGAACCATTATTTCCTAATAATTATGAACCAACCTTCAACCTCAGCATCCATGGTACATTTTTTGATTTTGATGATGTGGTCAATGATTTAGACCTTAAAGAAGCCATACTTTCTGATCCACATACAAAGCCTTCCAAAATCCATTCTCAACCCCAACCTGCCACTGGAATCAATTTCTACTCTGATTCACCTCTCTCTGATCTGGTTACATATGATTCTACGCCATCTTTTAATTAGGTTTCGGACTTTGATTAGACTAATAACCACTACTTATCCTTTTTTGATCCTATCAGTAGGGTTCCTACATCCTCTATAACTCCATTTTCTTTTGAGGATCCCTATTCTAACCAAGCTGAACAGACTCAGCCAAAACATGGATTCTCACTACCTCATCCATTTGAGCCTCAAAGTATCTACTGGGCTTCGTATCTTTTGATTCACATCCATCAACTCACCATACTAATTGGGTTTGAGATGCATCATCAGCCAGTAGATCTGAACAAGCACTTGGTTTGACCAAGCAGGCCATTGATCAACATGGTTGTTTTACAAAACTCATCTGATTTGGTCACCCCTTCTCCTTGATGACCTTCTGCTCAGCTGAAGGCATTAAATTTAGCGCTTAACGGGAGGCAACCCGTCATTCCAAAAACCTGAGACCCTTCTGATCATTTTTTGTGCTACACTCCTATTGTACTTTTGAGTTCAACTTTAGAATAGCTGACTCCACCTTTGGTACTTATATCAAAGCTCGAAATCATCCACAAGTGTTATCCCATCCCATTCAGACACCCTTTGACCCTATTCTAATCCTTGAACCAAGCTGATTTCTTACCCTTTGGTTTACAATGAGGACATTGCAAAACTTAGGCATGGGGGGGTGCTAAAGTGCAAACAGATGGAAATTCAATTCTCTGAGGGGTTTTGACAAAAAAATACATATTCAAAAAACCAAAAAATAAAAAATTTGAAAAAGAACAAAAAAATGGAAAGGGGAGGAAAATTTTGAGAATTGATTGCATATCATTCATGAGGGGGACAAGAGGAGAAAGTTTAAATGTAAAAAAAAAGGTGCAAAAATTAAGAACAAAAAAATGATAGTCATTAGCACTTGACTATGGAAATTACTTAAGTTCTAGGCCTAATCAAAAGAAAAATTAAGTCCTGAGATGAAAACAAAGAGACAAAGAGATTAGTATGAGTGCTGATCTTAGGCCTCTTGGGCTTGTTTTAGGGCTTAAACATTCACGTATCCGTTAAGATCCAGATTAATCCTCAAGAGGTTGAGGAAAGTGCAAATTTGATGTATTAGGTCTAAGGCTTAGGGATTATTTGGCCTCATTGCCTACCCTTTGGTTTGCAGGACTTGGTAACCTAAGCACCCAAAATCACACACTTAGTCAGGTTCAGTGCACTTAACAAAGAAAAATCTGTCAAAAGTGTTCTGATCTGAAAAACCATCCTAATATCTAGCTTAAGAGTGACTCAACAACATAAGTTGATTGGACGAGTTCCCGATGTGGAGAGGTGGGAAATTCTCCTTAAAGGTGTGTAATAACATATCATCTCCTTGGTGCTTGTCTCCTAGGATATCTAAATATCCTACTAGGGGCATCTAAGCACCCTATGCTGGTTCATTTGCCATGGGTGGGATTATCTCGAAATGTCAATTTCCAGGGCCTAAATTTACTATAGAATGCCATGGGTGGCACTATCCTGAAGTGTCGAAAGCCAGGGTTCTAGGGGTTGCCATGGGCGGTGCTATCTCGAAACATTGAAAGCTAGGGACCCTTCGAGGATTGATGGTGGGAATAAGGAATCAGATAAGACCATGTTTAGGGCCAATTCGAGGCTGGATCTAGGGAAAAGTAAAAAGAAAAGAGAGAAAACTCTCCAAATGAAAATCCTTCTATCTCTTTCTTACAAAAAATGCACTGGCAAACTAAACTTGGACCTGTTACGTTTATGTATGGGTGCTTTAACTGCTGGGTTCAACGAACCTTTGGGTTGTCCTTATGGGCCTTAGAAACCTTCGCGACAGACTAAGACTGAAGCTGGTAAGGTTTGGATCTTGATTGATACTTGTGTACCTCTAGGCCTTGTATTAGCATTCTAACCTAATTTCTAGAAAGTATAAAGAATCGGCCAACTGAACATCAATGCATAGTCTAGAACTCTAGTTCTTTTCATAAGATTTTGCTAAGGGACTAGCAAAAGTTAGTCATGGGGGTATGATGATAACGTCATCATTAACCATAACTAGCTTTAATTAGTCAGAATCAATTGACAACTACTCCTACATAATAGCTAGAGAGTCATAATTCACTCCATATCCATTCTGAGAAGAATGCATTAACTTAGGGATAAATATGTAGTTTTAATAGATCATAAATGTAGAACAATCATGGGGTTTCCTAGGGGATAAATGTAGGTCAAATGAGCATTAATGACTAATAAGAGGGTATGTACAGATATAAACAGGTTTTCACACATTTCGAGAATTAATGGAGACCCGAAAGCCTAATTTCAGACCCACTTAATTAACAGAGGTTTTGGTAAGGATAAAATCCACCTAAACCTTCTATAAATCATAGAAAAATATTTCGTAAGGGTTGGTGCCCTTGATTTGACATTGGAACCCATTTTTACCTAAAATAAAGTCTCAAACAGTAAGTTGCCCTAATTTGGATTTCTGCATAAATTACCTAGTCAAACTTGGTCAAAACCAAAATTTAACTTCACCATCAGATTCCTTGGGTCAAAATTAGGCTTTTAGCAAAATTTAGGCTTAATTAGAGATCATCTTGACCTAGTTTGCATTTCGGTCCAATCTAACTCTTTCTCTCTCAAATAGCCACTTAGCTTGTGAAATCTACAAGGACCCCCCTAACAACATCATCTTCTTCGTGTTTAGGTCCCTGCCACCATGGTCGTGTGAACACAGCTGGCTTTGACCTTCAATCAAGGAGTTCTCCCTGATTTCACACTCAATCTCTTCCGAAATTGGGAGGGGAACTCTTGAAGAGATCACCTTGGGCTCTAATTCTTGCCCAAAACCTAATGCAAACCCTTTGAAATCAAGGGTTTCCTATTTCATGAAAGCTCCAAGTTTCCAAACCTGATGCAAACCTCACCACCTTAGCTTGGTTTTGGACCGAATTCCACCTTCTTCTCATCTCTCCAGCTGAACTCTCCGCAAGCTCCGACGAGCTTCTCTGTCCACCCCCTTTGTTGGCTACCACAGACCATACTCGACTGATTCTCCTTCCTTAAGTTCATATGCTTTTTGCAATACCAGCAGGCGTCGCCTTCCACTGTCTTCGTCACCGCTTCTCCCTAACCAGAGGCTTCATCTTCTCTGAGTTCAATGTACCCCCAGCAAGGACACTCCCTCCCCTTTGGATCGTTAGTTTAGCTTAGTTAGGTTCCTTCCACCCTCTGCTCTCTTTTCCTCTATCTAAACCCTCAATTCAACCCACGATGTCACTGTACACCCTTCATCTTCTCCATCTCCAGCTACCCTCCGGCGAGGTTTCCCCTATGCTCCACCGCACCACATGCCTCGCCAACGACTCCATAAGCATCACCTCAACCACCCGCACGAAACCCCTCAAGAAATTGAGGGGATTACCACCTCAAACACTCCACCAAACACCACATCCTCTGCCATTCGTCTCCGACCTCCGCCGACTAGCACTCACCCTCTAACGCCATGAAACACCCACCACCACCTTCTTCATGCTTTGGTGAAGCTTCTGAGGTATTCAAATGTGGCCGTAAGGCCTTATTCATTGTTTCAGGTGTTCACCGTCACCCTCCACCGCCGCCATCATCGATGATCGTGTTCTTCAAGCTCCATCTGCATTCTTCGTCAAATCCTCTCCCAGGTGCTACGGCTTGGTCCCAGAAAGACCTCCAGGTCCTTAATTGAGGATTCCAGTTGCAGGTGTGTGCCACTTGAATGAAGCAGCCACAACAGTTGTGCATGAGGAAAATAGCAGTGGGGATAGTCCCACATCGGTGGAAGAGGAACATCCGTGCAGGCTTATATGGAATTTATGCTTTGAGATATTTGCCCTAGCACTAAGGGGTCGAGTCCCTCCTCACATATCAGCTCACATACCTCGGCTACCCACACACCCGATAGCCTTGGTCCCCTGTACTCGACCCGATAGCCCAATTATGGCCTGATTAGACCTGGTTTTCTAAGAGAGAAGGAGAGGAGGAAATTCTGAGAGAGCGCAGGGGGCCTTTGCACTCTAAGAAGTCTGGCCTTGTGCTTTGAAGAGGAGAGGCCAACACTTAGCCTCTATGTAAAGGAGGGAAGGCTCTGAAGAAGAAGAGGCTTAGAAGAGAAGAAGGACAAGGCTTGAGAAGTGAAGAAGGAAAGCAGAAGAAGAAGAGAAGGAAAGAAGAAGAGAAGAGAAGAGAAGAGAAGAGAAGAGAAAGAAAAAGGCTTTGAGAGCCTTGATCACTTTAAGTTGTCTGATTGACCAATCTGTCGTCTGATTAAGCATTATTTGAGTTACTGTTGAATAATTTAAGTACTATAGTTTACAATTTAAATTCTGATTGAGTACTTGCATGCATGCTTAATTAAGAGGATTAGTGATGATCTAAATCACCATTGTTTTTTATTCTCTTTTCTTTTTTTTCCATGCAATCTTTTGATACATTGATTTCATTGGATAACTAATGTGACAGGTTATTATTCATTGAATATCTATTTGAATGCTCAATTACTTGTGCTCATTGATTCTAAATGCGATTAACATTGTGAATTCGACATTTTCTCCCTGTGTTCGACCTTGGAATCCATTGTAGATTCTGAGTTATAAATTTTATCTATTTTCAAGTGATTTCAACTTACTACAACGATTACATCCTTTAAAACATCAATTTTTCCTGTTAACACCCGACGCCTCTACAGGTCCCGTACGTACCAAGGACTCAGGGCCCACACCAATTCAATGGTCATATGGAGCATTAAACACGTTGACTGATGTTTTAGTATGCTAAAATAGTTCAAAATAGTGTAGAAATGATTCCAAAAGGTAGGAAATTCGAAGAGATTTCCAACTATACCTTGTTTGCATGATTCCAACCTTGTTTGGGTCCTGAATCAGCCTAAAAACCCTTCCTAGTTCACTTGAACCGAGTCGGATCGATTCAATCAAATCGAACAAACCGCCCGCCAGCCTTAAGAAGTGCTTGACGCTCGTATCAGACATTTGAGACATTCCTTAGATGTCTTAAATAGCGTGAGACTCCAACTCTCCTCAGATGTCCAATGAATGTCCTGGTCGTCCTGGACCAACTCCAGACATCCGACACCCCACCCGGACATCTGAAATGAGTATGTTCCCGACTCTCGCACAACATACCTATTCCTCTCATATGCATGGCCATTTGTAGTGCGACCTCGACTTCACGTTGGATGACCTCAACCTCGTGCAGCTCCCTCGAAGCCCACCGCAACCAAAGCTCCACCCTACCTTGCTGGCTTCATGGAGAGCTGCTGCTTGATGCTCACACTTGGCCAGCGGCTCCTATTCCACCCTCACATTACAACACCCTACAACGCCGCACCGCCTCGTGTTGCCGCCGCATTACCCACAGCTGCAGCCCTGCCCCAGTGCCCGCACATCTCCAAAGTGGTCGTGAGCTCCCTTCCCCTCCACATAGCTCCTCGCCTGCTCACCTTTCTCTCTTTCTGGAGGTGGAAGGGGAAGAAGAAGAAGAATAAGGCACGCCACCCAAGGTGAGAATGTGGGGGAGGGTGGGGTTTATGAGGGGGTTTTTTGGTGGGGTTAGGTAGGGTTTAGGTAGGGAAAATTATGGATTTGATCCCCCAACGAAATTGTTCTTCCACAAGGAGTCCACAGAATAAGATCCAGGGGCATTAGGATTTTGGTAAACACCCCCAAAGTCTGTGAAACTTGCGGGGACGCATGTTAAGGGTCATTCTAGGCTCTAATGCTAAATTATTATGTTCAGGAGACTCATTGTGAGGCGAGGAAGGCGATGGCAGTGGTGGTTTAGTGTTTCGAGGTCGGATGTGGTCGGTGAAGTCAGAGAAGCAAACAGTGGATGGTTTGGTCGACGGGGCAATGGAGTGGTTGAAAGCCCCAATAAGGAGAGGGCTCTTGCTTGGGGGAGTGGGGTAGAGGTTTTGGAGTGGTTGGCGGTGAGTTTGGTGGCATGTGGTGTGGTGGCGACCACGCCTAAGGCATGCTGGAGACGGAGGACAAGTCAGAGATTAAGGATTAAGGTGTAACCTAAGATCTAAACACCAAAAACTAACCTTGAGACTAAGAGTGAGAGAGAACCTAAATATTGGAGGAAATGGATAGGAACTCATGCCAGTGTGTCTTGTCGGATGTGAGGGAGACGAACTCCTCCGGTGGGGGGTACGAGAAGGAAGAAGGGGAAAGGAGACTCTTCCTCTGGCCGGAGAGGAGTGGAGGAGCATGAGAAAGAAGGTAGGCTAGTTGATTTGTCCATCGAGTGGCTGGAGGAAGAGGAGGCTGAGGCTCACCAGAGCTAAGGTGAAGGTGGCCGGAGAAGAGAAGGAAGAGTAGTTTTTGGCCAAAATCGGGCAGCATTAGATCGTAGGATGAAGAGGAACTTATATAGAGGAGTTCCAGGCCTTCAATTGCAAGGAAAGCTTGCTAATTTCACAAGTTCTTCGAGTGCTATGTGCTACAATTTAGGATCTGAAATGTGGTTTAATGGGAAGAGAACTTTCTGAGATTTGATCAAGAAATCAAAGAGAAATCCGAGATTGAAGTTGGCAGATTTGGGTTTGAGCATCTGTTCAGGCTGCAATGGTGGTAGGGGCCTAAATGTGGAGAAGATGAGAAATTTAGTGGCCTTTTGGTTATAAACTTCAAACCTAGGGTTTTGTGTGAGTAATATAGATTTTAAGGACTAAAATGCAAGCTAGGTCAAAATGGACTCTGATTGAGTTCAACATTTGGTGTTAACCTAATTTGGACCCAAAGAATCTAATGGTAAACTTGGATTTGAGTTTTAACCACATTTGACTAGGTAAATTGCATAGGTGCTCAAATCAAGGTAAATTCCCATTGAATCTCTACTCTAAGTCAAAATAGGTTTAGATGATCAAAGTGAAGGTACCAATTCTCTTAAAACATTTTTCTATGAATTTTAAGAGGTTTAGATTGATTTTATCTTGACCAAAACCCTTTTAATCTAAGTGTAGCTGATAATTAGGGATTTTAGTCATCGAAATGCGTGAAACCTTGATTCAATTAATGTGAGCCCAATTTTTGGTCTTTAAAGTTCTTTTAACCTCTAATTAACCCTTGAGTAACCCTGTGATTAATCTGCATCTATGAAGTGCTATTAAAACAACAGAATTAACGCTGATTTCTTGTCTTCTTCTCAAATCAAATCAGTGTGGAATTATGATCCTTAGACGATCATTTAGGAGAATTTATCATTTGATTCTAACTAATTTAAGTTAGTTATGATGAAAGATGGTGTTACCATCAACGTAGAGGTCAGATTAAGCTGATTTTGGTGCCGTTGGACTCTGATTTTTGTCTAAGATCTGTCCATGTGGCTTGATTGCTCATTTAAGACCAGTTTAAACATTTACTTTCACATCCTGGCCACTAGAGATTAATTTCAAGCAATCTTTATACAAAAGCTATGTTGAATGAATGCCTTTCCTAAGCTGACTAAATTGTATCACTTAAGTATAAAAACCCTTAGAATTGACTCTAAATGATCTAATTAACACTGTTAAACATAGAGTTATCAGCGACCACCACCTCACCACCATCCCTCCACCTCGCAACACCACCTTCCAATAGGCCTACTTTTGATTCCCTTCTCTCCTTCTGAGTACGATTAGCAACCCCCCATCCATCGTAGACCGTTTACCCCATCACCACAAACCACTCACAACCGCCCTTCTCATGCGACGTCAGCCTCATCCATGACCCTTGTTGACTGATGAGAACCTCATCATGAGCCATAACTAGCTCATTTTGACCTAATACAAAGGATAAAAGCTCCTACATAACTCAAGGAAAGGCTTAACTCAGAGAATTCTGAGTTTAAGGAGAAAATAAGTCATAAGGGGTAAAAATGCAATTTTACTAGTATAATCTGCATACAGGGTAATTCAGGGTCCAAACACAGGTCAAACAAACCGAATAAGAAGGAAAGTGGGATGATCTGATAAGGGCTACAGCAATTCCAAGGAACTAAATGATAATCTGTAACCCTAAAGCAAACTCACTTCAATTCACGAGGTTCGAGGCAAAGTAAAAATAGAATAAACCCTCTAAAATTCATAGAAAAATAATCTTTAGGGTTTAGAACCTTCAATTTGGCCTTCAGAACCCATTTTGACCTACATTGAGAACCATACCCAATTAATAACTTAATTTGGGTTTTTGTGTAAATTTACCAGTTAAACAAGGTTTAATCTAGAAATAAAATTCACCATCAGATTCCTTAGGTCCTAATTAGTCATGTATAAAAACTTGAGCCTAAGAAGAAACCTTCTTGACCAACTTTACACTTTGGTCCTCATATATTTACTTTTTGGCCCTCAACTTTTGAACCCTCGCATTTCTACCCCTAACTCTCCTTCGTTCTTTGCATTCAGGTCCCTCCTGCCAAAACCTGACCAGCACCATGCTCCGGCAACCTTGCGCGGAGCATGGCGCCGCGCAGGGTAAGGGGGAGGGTCTGGCAAGACAACCAGGGGTGCCCTGCGTCGTCAGCCGTCGCAGGAACACCCCCCTGGTCGCTGCAACCCACCATACCGGCTGTGCGAACGCACGGACGGTATGGGTTTCCATCTCCGGCGTCCTCCGGCGAGGGAGACACGTCATCTCCCTCCGCCTTCCTCTCTGATTCGGCCTCTATAAATACCCCCGTCGCTCCGCCGTTCTGGGTAGCTCGGATCTGACGGAGAAAACCCCCAAGTTTCCTCTCTTCTCACTCCGGCAGACGCCCACCAGCTCTGGCGGTTCTTCCTCCTCCTCCTCTTCGCTCTGCCGCAATACCAGCAGCAGAGACTTCTTTCCCTCGCTCTTCCCGCGCCACGCCGCACCCAGCTGGCGCCTCTCCGGCCCTCTGCTCACCGCCGCCCCTTCCCCCGGGCATCTTCTTCTCCGGCGACAGTCGATACGACTGTCGCCCTCTCCGGCCCCTCCTCGTCCCGCTAAGTAGGTAGAACTCCTCCTCTTCCTCCCCTCTTCCTCTTCCTCACTTTAAACATTTACTGTCGCCCTCGATTCCGACCAATCACCCTCACCTTCTCCGCCTCCGGCCATCCTCCGGCGAGCCGCTCCCATCACTCCAGCAACCCACACGGCTCGCCGACCACTGCAGAACCTCCGCCTCCTCACCCTGATCAACCTCCGCCCTTCCACTTCCCCCAAATCACCCTCTGCAACTCCACCGAACAAACCCATCTCCCGACCCACAGTCCGACCTAGGGCAGCCCTTAGGCTCCGCCCCGCCGCCTGCACACCCCCCGACCACCTTCGCCGTGCCACGGCGAAGGTCCTCCGCGTTTCTGATTGGGCCGAGAGGCCGTTTCTCTGTGGGCAGGTACCTGCGCTCGTCGCCGCCATTGTTGAAGCGAAGTAGCTTCGACCTGCGGTCCCAGGTGCGCCATGCCCAGGTCACGCTCCCAGGCTGTGCGGGGGCATTTCGGCAAAGCGTTAGGCTGCAGTTGAGGCGAATCCCTCGCACGAAGGCCTCGCGTAAAGCTGCGATTACCAGCTGCTTCCGCCGCACAGGCGCGAAATTGGGGTGGGACATTTAGTCCCACCACGGAAGGCTCTGAAGGAGTGCAGCGGTATAAAGCGAAAATGTGCTGGAGGCTTATTGCCTCAGCACACGGGGTGAGGTCCCCTTCACCCGCCCGGTTACCCGGTCTCGTCCGCGCTCACGCCCCGCAGACCTGGCCCGACCCGACTTAGACTGACCTGCACTCCTCGCCCACCACGCACGCCGGTGGGCCTGGACTCGGGCGCGACCCGTACCCGGCAGCTCTGGGAGAGCTTTCCTAGGAGTGGCTTCTGTGAGAGGGAGACGCGGGGGAGGGTAGAGTTAGGTTTTGCCTCCTGATCAAGCTGTGTAAGTGTGCAGGCACAGGTGAAGAAGAACCGTGGAAGAAGACGAAGGCTGAAGGAAGGAGGAGCACCGAGCAGCACTGTAGCAGCGGCGGTTTAAGTCGTCTGATTGGAAAATCAGATGACGTCTTGAAGGCAACTAAGAAGAAGGAAGGCGAGGCAGAGGAGGAACACAGAGAGGCCAAGTGAAGACTCTGCAGAAGAAGAAGAGCACGAGAAGAAGATCTGAAGAAAGGAAAAGAAGAAAGAAAGAAGAAGAAGAAGAACAGGACCGCTCTGCAGAAGAAAAAGGAAGAGCAGAAACAGCTGAAAGAAGAAGAAGAACATCACCACTGCAGATAAAGAAGAAGAACAAAGGAAGAGAGCAGAAGATCTGAGAAGGAAGAAGAGGAGAAGCAAAGAGAAAAGAAGGAAAGCCAACAAATTCTCTCTCTCTCTTTCTTTATTTTTGTAAAAGAAACTTGTACCCCTAGAATACAACTTCCCTGAGTTCGACCTCGGGAACTCTTTTATTTTCCGAGTAACAAATTGTATTAAACTGGTAATCACCTCTCTCTATACCATACTACGACGAAATAATAAAACTATAGAGGAAGGTCGCCACCAGTTTTTGGCGCCGTTGCCGGGGAAGCAATGGCTATTCTAGAGGTAAACATTCCGGTTTCTTTTTAGTTTCTGATAATCTCCTCTCTTTTGTGCAGCTACAGGAAATCAAGAAGACAAGCAACCTCACGACAACCACTCTGAGGACAGGTAAAATTTTTTTCCTCTCGCTATTAACCCCTAAACTCTAAAGAGGAAGAAAAGAAAAGAACAAGCAATATAGGGCTAACCTGTCTTCCATACTTAGTAACCATAAAGAGTTGCATGTTTTCAACTCATTAGTCCTGCACACTATTAAGGGTATTTAAGGGCTAACACATTCTTGCTTGAGCCCTAATTACCCAACAAAGAACTAACTGGACCAAGTAGAGCCAACATAAGATTCAACATTAGGGTTTTTAGAGACACACTACTTAAATCAAGAATGGAGAAAATCCAAAAGAAGTGTGCCTAAACCATTGATTGAACATACTTATTCAGAGAAACCCTAAACAATTGGCTCTCTAAACACTTGAACCCAAAAAAAAAAGAAAGGACCCAAAAGCTCTCAAAGGAACAAGAGGTAAAGTTGACTCCTTGGGTCAACCAACCTTAAAATTAGGTCACTTTCTCACTCAAAATACCTAAGAGTTCAAGTGTAACTTTAAGCACCCTGATCTTAAACTAAAATTGGTAGACTTAAGAGGTCAAGATCCCTATTCTGGTCTACCTGGAACTGCAGTGACAAGAGAGGTCAGGTGGGGGAAACCCTGTAACCCGTGGGGACGCTCTACCGTGTAGGGGTCTTCGCGGGACTCTCCCTCTCTAGCTGCCCAGGTAATTCTCAGGTGGACGATCTTTCTGATCAAGGGGTCCATCTGCCCCGCACCTCTATAGTCACCCAACACATTTTTGGGTGTCTTGATTGGGTCCAGCACCTTCTAAACTTACCTCTTCCAACAGTGCATGTACGGAAGGAGGTCCTTAAGACCACCCTTAAGACCTCCTTTAGAAATTCGCTCTCGTCAAGGCCAAGCCTCGACGCCAGTGTTTGTGCAGCAACACCCTCACATTATTCTCTCTTCTGATTCAGAACCAAGTTCTTCTTCTTCCCCCATCATGGCTCAGCCAGTTGAGGAAGAAAATAATCTGGAGCACCAGCTCCAGCGACTCAATGACCTCTTCCAAAACTTCGTGCACCCACCACAGCGTCCTATGATGCGGGACCACTACAATCCTGCTGCGGTGGCCATTGAGCCTCAAGTCAGAATCCCGACTGGAGGACCTGATTCCGAATTAAAGCCCAACATGATTCATGCTATACCTAAATTCCATGGGCTTAATTCTGAAGATCCCTTCCAGCACATCAAACAGCTAAAGCATCTGGCCCACACTTTTGGATCAGATGCGCAAAATCGGGATATTCTTCTCATGAAGATGTTCTCCTTTTCTCTTATGGACAAGGCCGCCCATTGGTATCAAACTCAGACCCGGCCGATCAACACTTGGGAAGAACTTCAATCCGAGTTTTTGAAAAAGTTTTTTCCTGTTGGTCGGACCAACGCCTTGCGCCATCAGATTACACACTTCACTCAACAATCAGGAGAACCTCTCCATGAGGCATGGGATCGTTTTCAGGATCTCATGAGAAAGTACCCCCATCACGGTGTTCCTAAATGGGAACAAGTCCAATCTTTTTACCAAGGACTCCGTGAGGACATCCGCCTTTTCGTCAATGCAACTTGCAAAGGAAACATCATGGGTCAACATGAAGACACCGTATGGGAGATTCTAGAAAACATGTGCGAGAACTCCATCAACAATGACTCCATGGGATTATTCGACAGGACGAATACCCGCGCAGCGACGAATCTTAAGGGTGCACATGAGACGTAGGGCCTATCCGCATCAGTCGACCTGGAATTAATGGCCAGTCGATTGGACAAGGTTTTAATCATTGAGAAGAAGGTGGATGAGCTGACTCAGCACTTGCAGCGAGCCACCTCTGTGCGTAACTCCTTTGCACAGCCTCCTTCCACACAGGAGACTGTGCAAAACATCCTCCACCGATCTTCCCCTAGGATGGATCCATATCCATCCCCATCTGATTCTCGGATCGGAGGATCATCCGATCCTTTCTACACCAGCCCGGGGAACTCCATTCCCCCTTTCCCTGATTCTCAAGAGGTTCCTCAGACCTGCGAGGACCTCAACGCCATCCAGAACAACCCATTCTCCAACACTTGCAACCCTGGATGGCGAAACCATCCCAATTTTCAGTGGGCGAGAAATTCCCAAACCCAAAGACCACCTTTTCAGTCCCGCCCACAGCCCTCTCGTCATTACCAGCCGCCTCAGCCTCGGCCCAACCCTACTTATCCATCAGGGCCAAATCAAGATCAAATGTCCCTAATCCTTCAGACCCTGGCTGACATTCAAAGAACGAATGCGGCTATTCAAAAACAGCACAAGGACGAACTTACAGAGGTTAAAACTCAACTGGCCCAGTTGGCAAATTCTCGCCGGCCAGGCACACTCCCTTCCCAACCTCTTCCTAACCCCAATAACGTGCCAACCCAGAAGAGCGTTATGAATCCAAATTTAGGCCACGCACAATGGATTTATCAGGCCCCTACTGCTCCATCTCCAGACGAGATGGAAGCTTCAACTTCTTATGCGGGATTTCAGCAGCAGCCACCCCTCTTACCAAACCCAAACCAAAATCAGGCCGGATTAAATTCTGTAACAACACGTAGTGGTAAAACAACTCAAGACCCGCATTATCCAAACCACTCCAAGCCTGATACCATGACCCTAGGATAGTTATCCATGATACCACTGTCCCGGATCCACAACCTGGACCTATCCTAGAAGAACCAACCAAGATCCCGTTTCCCGAGGCCTTGACCAAGGGAAAGAAGACCACCAAACCCGTGGCCCCTGAGGAGGACTTGGTCAAGCTCTTTGAGCAGGTCCACATAAACATCCCCTTGATGGATGCAATCCGCCACGTACCAGCTTACGCACGATTTCTAAAGAATATATGTACACCCCAGCGTAAGCCGCGAACCAAGGGATGGAGCCCAATTGTTCTGTCAGAGCAAGCCAGCTCTGTAATCCTCAGTAGACTCCCACCCAAGGAAAAAGATCCTGGTACTCCCCTGATTTCCTGCAAGATAGGTGGTACCCAATTTGATAGAGCATTGTTAGACTTGGGTGCATCCATAAACGTGATACCCACATCCTTACTTGACCATCTAGAAGAATCTGAGCCAAAACCAACCGAGATAACATTACAATTAGCAGATCGATCTATAAAGTCGCCAAAAGGGATTCTCGAGGATGTTATCGTAAGAGTGCGGGATTTCTATTTCCCAGTGGACTTTATAGTCTTAGATATGGACGCACCTGAGAACCCTAGGGATACACCAATCATTCTAGGGAGACCTTTCTTGGCTACTGCTAGAGCCAACATCAGCTGTGAGGAGGGCCAGATAGAGCTTAAGTTTGGAGATCAAACATTGAAAATTGATATATTTAAGGCCCAACAAGGAATTAATTGCGGTGTCATCGAACAAATTTGTGACATCAGGACTTTGGTTGATGAATCACACTTCCAGAATGGCTCGATTATGCCTCATCAACCACAGAAGGATCTTGACCCGCAAACAGAGGAGTCGAATCCAGATATGAACAACCCAGTAACTCCCACCCTTGAACCTCACATCTATACTGAACCACCCGCTGCTGCTGGTAACCCCATCCTCGAACTGAAACCCCTTCCTGCTCACTTGAAATACATCTTTTTGGGTTCTAATCAGACCCTTCCTGTGATTATCAATTCCAACCTCAGTCCTGAATAGGAATCCCGTCTGATTGTTGTCCTCCAGCAACATCGCAGAGCCATCGGGTGGACTCTCGATGATTTGACTGGAATAAGTCCCTCTTATTGTACTCATCATATCTATTCAGAAGAGGGCACACGACCTTCTCGTGAAATGCAGAGACGCTTAAACCCCAATCTGCAGGAGGTCGTGAAAAAGGAGATCATCAAGTGGTTAGATGCCGGAATCATCTACCCGATCTCCGATAGTCGTTGGGTGAGCCCAATTCAGGTCGTGCCCAAGAAGGCAGGACTCACCACTATAATGACTGAGACCGGAGAAATCATTCCTACCCGATTAGCCAACTCGTGGAGAGTCCGTATAGATTACCGCCGACTCAATTCCTCCACGAAGAAGGATCATTTCCCACTACCCTTCATTGATCAAATTCTTGAAAAACTTGCGGGAAATAGGTTCTTCTGCTTTCTTGACGGGTACTCCGGTTATAACCAGGTGGCAATCCATCCGGAGGACCAAGAAAAGACCACGTTCACCTGCCCCTTCGGAACATACGCTTTCCGAAGGATGCCTTTCGGTCTTTGCAATGCACCCGCTACTTTTCATCGATGTATGCTTGCCATATTCTCAGATATGGTAGGTGATTATCTGGAAGTCTTCATGGATGACTTTTCAGTTTTCGGAGCATCATTCGACGATTGCCTCCAACACTTGGTCCTGATACTCAGGCGGTGCATCGATGTGAATTTGGTTCTTTCCTGGGAAAAGAGCCATTTCATGGTGCCTGAGGGAATTGTCCTGGGACACTCAATTTCGGAAAAAGGTATCCAAGTGGATTGAGCTAAGATTGATTTGATTTCTCACCTTCCTATGCCTAGCTCGATCAGGGACATCCGTTCCTTTTTAGGGCATGTCAGTTTTTATCGACAATTTATCCCTGATTTTTCAAAAATCACGCGCCCCCTGACCACTCTTCTCTCCAAGGATGTTCCTTTCGAAATTTCCAAGGAATGCACTCAAGCATTTCAAATCCTGCGTGACCGAGTCACCCAAGCCCCGATCCTACAGTCCCCTGATTGGTCTCAACCCTTTGAGATCATGTGCGATGCATCCGACTTCGCTGTAGGAGCGGTTTTGGGGCAGAAAATTGACGGGAAACCTGTGGTCATTTACTACGCCAGCAAAACACTCGATGAGGCTCAGCGTAACTATACGGTTACTGAGAAAGAGCTACAAGCTGTAGTATTTGCCCTAGAAAAATTCAGATCGTACCTTCTGGGTTCCCGTGTCATCATATACTCGGATCACACAGCTGTGAGGCATCTCCTTGCAAAGAAGGACGTGAAACCTCGATTAATCCGATGGATCTTGCTGTTGCAAGAATTTGACCTTGAGATTCGCGACAAAGCGGGAAAGCAAAATGTGGTAGCTGATCACTTGTCCCGTCTTCCTTCTGAAATAATTGACCCTTCCGGACCCATCACTGAGCATTTTCCCGATGAGCACCTGCTGACTATTGGTACTAGCCTTCCATGGTTTGCTAATGTAGTAAATTACTTGGCATCTCATCAGATCCCGTCCGACTGGCCAAAGGCCAAGAAGGACAAATTACGCTCCGATGCCAAGTATTACATTTGGGAAGACCCGTACCTCTTCCGCATAGGTGCCGATCAGATCATCCGGAGATGTGTCCCGGAAGAGGAATTCAACAATATCCTCTCTTTCTGCCATGACCAGGCATGCGGTGGCCATTTCGCCGGGCATAAAACCGCATCAAAAGTCCTCCAGTGCGGCTTTTACTGGCCCACACTATTCAAAGAAGCATACAGTCACTGCAAGGCATGCAGTCGTTGCCAGACTTTGGGCAACATGAACCATCACGACATGATGCCTATGCAACCGATTCTAGTATGGGAAATCTTTGATGTTTGGGGGATTGATTTTATGGGCCCCTTTCCTGTTTCGGATGGTTTCGAATACATTCTGTTGGCTGTGGACTACGTGTCCAAATGGATCGAAGCCATACCGACCCGAACCTGTGATCACAAAATCGTTCTCAAATTCATTCATCAAAACATTTTCTCAAGGTTCGGGATTCCTTGTGCAATAATCTCTGATGGGGGGACCCATTTCACAAATGCTCAGTTTAGGTCACTAATGACCAAATACGGGGTGTCTCACCGAATCTCTACTCCTTACCACCCCCAAACTAATGGTCTAGCTGAGCTGTCTAATCAGGAGATCAAGAAAATCCTGTAAGTCACTGTTCGACCTGACAGGAAGGACTGGTCGTCCCGACTTCCGGAAGCATTGTGGGCCTATTGGATCGCCCACAAGACCTAATTGGGCATGTCTCTCTTTAGACTGGTGTACGGAAAGGCATGCCACCTTCCCGTAGAACTGGAGCATAAAGCCTATTGGGCAGTACGGAACTGTAATCTAGATCTTTCCAAGGCTGGGACCCACAGAAAACTCCAAATCAGCGAGATCGATGAATTACGCCTAGACGCGTACGAGAACTCGCAAATCTACAAGGAGCGGGTTAAAGCCTTCCACGACAAACACATCTCGAGAAAGATCTTTCATCCTGGTCAAAAGGTCCTACTCTTTGATGCCCGACTAAAACTCTTCCCAGGAAAACTGAGATCCAAGTGGGTCGGACCATATTTGGTCCGATAGGTTTTTGGAAATGGAGCAATCGAAATCAGTCCACTCAGCCACGATTCTGAACCTTTCATCGTGAACGGTCAGAGACTCAAGCCGTTCATTGATGTAACTTCTACTGATTTGGCTAAAGCATCTTATATCCTCCATTCCCCTTGAGCTTATTGCACCCAACCGATGGCGTAAAACTCAGCGCTTAACGGGAGGCAACCCGTCATTTTCCTAAAAATCCAAAACTATTTCTGACACCTTTTTGCACTTAATGTTCACCCTTGTAGACAGCCGACCCCACCTCAGATGCTTGCATCTGGGATTAGAAATCGTCCGCAAAAATTCAACCCGACCCATTCACTCATCCAAATTTCTATCTTAAGGAATGAACTAAGTTAAATAAAAACCCCCTAGGTTACAATCAGGACATTGCAAATCTTAGGCATGGGGGGGGGGTATGAAAGTGCAAAACTTGTAAGAAAAGGTTTCAAACAAAAAATTCACATATGCCAAAAACACCATAAAAATTAAAAATTTTTAGAAAAAAAAAATAATAAAAGGAAAAGAGGAGAAGGAAATTTTCTGAAGGAGAAGGAGAAAAGAAACAAAATGAAAAAGGAGCACAAAATTATGAGAAAAGGTGATAGTTGAAATCGTCGCGTCAACCGGGTTTGAGGGTTTTGTTATAACGTTGTAGTAAAGCCGATTATTACCAACATTTCAAATATAAATTTTTTACTCGGAAAATGAAAGAGTTCCCGAGGTCGAACTCAGGGAGCAAGTCGTATTCTAGAGATATACATGTTTCTTTTACAAAAAGAAAGAGAGGGGGAAAGAATTTGTTTTCTCTTTGTTCTGCAGAGGGGGATGCTCTTCTTTCTCTCTTTCTTTCTCTCTGTTCTGCAGAGGTGATATTCTTCTTCTGCAATGGTGATGCTCTTCTTCTTCTTCCTGTTGTTCCTGCGTTGGTGATGTTCTTCTTTCTTCAGAGCTCCTTGTTCTTCTTCTTCTTTGGTTTTCTGCCTTGACCTCTCTTCTTCTTCTTCTGCAATCGTGGTGACCCTTTCTCTTTTCCCCTTTTTTTTTATGGCTGCAGAGCTTCTGCCTTCAGCTACTAAGTCTTCCTTTCTTCTTCTTCTGCTTTGGCCGTTGCTCTTCCTTCTTCTTCAGCCTGCCTTCTTTCCTGCTCTGGCTGCTGACTTTCCGTCGTCTGACCCGGTGCTTCGACGACTTAACTGTGCATTTGCTACACTGCAGCTCCTTCTTCTTCGCCTGCACTTCTTCTTCTTCTTTGGCCTGCACACTTCAGAGTTTTTCGTCAAGAGGCAAAACCTACTCTACCCTCCCCCCTGCGTCTCTCTTTCTCTCTGAAACCACTCTTGGGAAAGCTCTCCCAGAGCTACCGGGTAATCGGGTTCGGGTCAGGCCCGGGTCCAGGCCCACCGGCGTGCGTGGTGGGCGAGGAGTGCAGTCAGTCTAAGTCGGGTCGGGTCAGGTCCGCGAGGCGTGAGCGCGGACGAGACCGGGTAACCGGGCGGGTGTAAGGGGACCTCACCCCGTGTACTGAGGCAATGAGGCTAGTGCACGAAATCAATTTAAACAGTGGAACGTGTGTGAGGCTTACCGATGTGGGACTAAACGCAGACCGTCCCTCGCGTGCGCCTGCTGGGAGACCGCGGCTTGGCTTCTGCAGCTGCGGCTTCTATCTGCATAAGTTGCTGGCTGGCTGCCTTCGCACAACGCCCCGTACCCCGCAGCAGCTGGAGACCTGGCGTCCTCAAGCCTGGAGCGCGGGAGAAGCTGCTTTAATGTGCGTTAATGGCGGTCGGACCTCAAAACCTGTCGGACACGAATATGGCCTCGCGGCCTAATCAAACCACTGGGGAACCTTCGCCGTGGCACGGCGAAGGTGAGGAGCTGCGCGGCAGGCCGCAAGGAGGTGTCTGGTGGCAGCCCTGGGTCGGACTGCAACCGGAGGAATGGGTTTGTTCGGGGGAGTGTTACGGAGGTGTGGAGTGGCAGTGGAGGGGTGGGAGGTGCTCAGTGTGATGAGGCGGAGGTGCAGTGAGGGTCGGCGAGCCGTGTGGGTTGCTGAGGTGATGGGAACGGCTCGCCGGAGGGCGGTCGGAGGCGAAGGGGGTGAAGGTGGTCAGGGTCGGTAGAGGGCTTAATTGAATAAATTGAAAGCGGGGAAAGAAAGAGGAGGAGAAGGGGAGTAGCTCTAGCTTACTTGCAGGGACGAAGGGGGAGGAACAGGGCGACAGTCGTATCGACTGTCGCCGGAGAAGACGATGCTCAGGGAGAGGGGCGGCGGCGAGCAGAGAGCCGGAGAGGCGCCAGCTGGGTGCGGCGTGGCGCGGGAAGAGCAGGGGAGGAAGTCTCTGCTGCTGGTATTGCGGCAGAGCGAAGAGGTGGAGGGGGAGGAAGCCGCCGGAGCTGGTGAGCGTCTGCCGGAGGAAGAAGAGAAGAAAGCTGGGGGTTTTCTCCGTCAGATCCAGGCTGCCCTGGTCGGTGGAGCAGCGGGGGGTATTTATAGGGATGAAACAGGGAGGAAGGCGGAGGGAGACGACGTGTCTCCCTCGCCGGAGAATGGTCGGAACACGAACCCATACCGTCCGTGCGTTCGCACGGCCGGTATGGTGGGCTACAATGACCAGGGGGGTGCCCCTGCGACGGCTGACGACGCAGGGCACCCCCGGTTTACTTGCCAGGTCCCCCACCTCACCCTGCGCGGCGCCATGCTCCGCGCAAGGTCGCCGGAGCATGGTGCTGGCAGGGTTTTGCAGGAGGGACCTGATTGCAAAGAACGAAGGAGAGTTAGGGGCCAAAATGCGAGGGTTCAAAAGTTGAGGGCCAAAGAGTAAATATATGAGGACCAAAGTGTGAAGTCGGTCAAGGAGGTTTCTTCTTAGGCTCAAGTTTTTATACATGACTAATTAGGACCTAAGGAATCTGATGGTGAATTTCATTTTCATATTAAACCTTGTTTGACTGGTCAATTTGCGCAAAAACCCAAATTAAGTTATTAATTGGGCATGGTTCTCAATGTAGGTCAAAATGGGTTCTAAAGGCCAAATTGAAGGTTCTAAACCCTAGAGATTATTTTTCTATGAATTTTAGAGGGTTTATTCTATTTTTACTTTGCCTCGAACCTTGTGAATTGAAGTGGGTTGTTTTAGGGTTACAGATTATCATTTGGTTCCTTGGAAGTGCTGTAGCCCTTACTAGATCATCTCATCCCACTTTTATTCTTATTAAGCTGTTTTGACCTGTGTTTGGGCCCTGAATTACCCTGTATGCAGATTATACTGGTAAAATTTGCACTTTTACCCCTTGTGACTGGTTTTCTTCTCAAACTCAGAATTCTCTGAGTTAAGCCTTTCCTTGAGATATGTAGGAGCTTTTATCCTTTGTATTGGGTCAAAATGAGCTAGTTATGGCTCATGATGAGGTTCTCATCATACCCCCATGCCTAGCTTTTGCTAGTCCCTTAGCAAAAACTTAAGGTTTCAACCCTTGTTCTAGACCATGAAGTTTTTAATGGTTTTAGATAAGTGCCTTTTTTATTTGAGCATAGATTAGGTTAGAATGCTGACCATAGGCCTAAAAGGTACTCTAGTACCAATCAAGATCCAAATCTGTCTAGCCTTAGCCTCAGTCTTTTAGCAAAGGTTTTTAAGGCCCGCAAGAACTAACCTAAGGTTTATTGGACTTCGTGGTTAAAGCACCCGTGCTTGAAATGATTTTAGCCCTGGCTCAGTTCGCAGTGCGTTTTGGAAGAGAGAGATAGAAAGTTTTTCTGTTTGGAGAGTTTTTTCTCTCTTTTTCTTTTTTGTTCTAGCCTAGGATTGGCTTTTCAACACGGTCTGTATCAGATTCCTTGCTCCCATCATCAATCCTCAAGGGTTCCTGGCGATCGATGCTTCGAGCTAGCACCGCCCATGGCAACCCCCGGAACCCTGGCTATTGAGATTTCGAGATAATCCCATCCATGGTATTCCTTGGCCGAATCCAGACCCTGGCAATTGACACTTCGAGATAATGCCATCCATGGAATCTGAACCAGCAGAGTGCTTACATGCCCCCAGTAGGATATGTAAATATCCTAAGAGACAAGCACCGAGGAGATGATATTTTGTTACGCATCTTCGAGGGGATTTCCCGCCTCTCTGCGCCGGGAACTCGTCCAAATCAACTTGTGTTGATCGGCCGCTCCTATTCTAGGTATCTTTTCAGATTTTTGTGACGCTTCTGCGTGATTCTGATTTTTACGCTTACTGAACCAGGCTGTGTGTGAGATTAGGGTGCTTAGGTTACTGAGTCCCGTAAACCAAAAATTAGTTAACGAGGCCGAATACTCCCTAAGCCTTAGACCTAATACTTCAGCTTTTCATTTTCCTCAACCTCTTGAGGAGTGTCCAGATCTTAATGGGTACTAAGAGTCTATTCAAGAATGCCTAAGGTTTACATTCTTTACTAATCTTATTGTGCACTTTTCAGTTATTTTCTTGAATGAGGTCTAGAACTTAGGTTAATTCCTTAGTTCCTTACTAATGACTATCACCTTTTCTCATAATTTTGTGCTCCTTTTTCATTTTGTTTCTTTTCTCCTTCTCCTTCACAAAATTTCCTTTCTCCTCTTTCCTCTTATTCTTTTTCAAAAATTTTTAATTTTTATGGTGTTTTTGGCATATGTGAATTTTTTTGTTTGAAACCTTTTCTTACAAGTTTTTGCACTTTCCTACCCCCCCATGCCTAAGATTTGCAATGTCCTCATTGTAACCTAGGGGTTTTTATTCAACTAAGTTCATACATTAGGATAGCTGTTTTGATGAGTGAATGGGTCGGGGTGACTGTTGCGGACGATTTCTAATCTCAGATGCAAGCACCTGAGGTGGAGTCGGCTGTCCTAAAGTGTGAACTTCAAGTGCAAAAAGCTGTCAGAACAAGTTTCAGGTTTTCAAAGAGAATGACGGGCTGCCTCCCGTTGAGCGCTAAATTTGATGCCTTCAGCCAAGCGGGAAATGCGATGGAGAGGGGATGGTCAAATCAGCGGAGTTTTGTAAGACAAGCACCTTGATTAAGAGCCTGGTTGGTCCAACCAGGTGCTTGTTCAGATCAACAGGCTGATGATGCAGCCCAAACCCAATCAATCTGGTGGGTTGATAGATGTGGATAAAAAGGTGTGGTGCCCACCATAAACTATGAAGCTCAGATGGATGTGGAAGTGTAAACGCAGGGTTTGGCTGAGCCGAATCAGCCTGGTCAGAGTAGGGACCCGTAGGATAATCAGTGGTTGATGCAGGAACCCTACAGGGGTGATCAGAGAATGATAGAGCATGGTATGTAGTCTGATCAATGTTCGAAACCCGATGTGGAAATGCAATCGGCTCGGTGAGAGGTGAATCTGAATAGAAATTGAGTCCGGTTGCGGGTCGGGGTTTGGGAGAGGTTTTGATCCGTTCTGTGTGTGCGGATGAGGTGGCCATTGTGTACGAGGACTCTTCTAGAAACAGATGATAGGTGGTTTTCTGTAGAGAGTCCTCTGGGTAACTATCAAATGCCGGAAGAGTGTTTGTAGGATAAAAGGAATCGGATTCGAGAAAAAATTTGGATTCTTGGTTGCAATCACTCTTGGCATTTTCTGTTTTTGGTTCCTGAGGATCGAAAAGGAATGATTCTGTGTTATCAGTGATCTCGGGAATCAGGACCTCAGAGTCGGAGTTAGAGTCATGAGAACTGAGGTCGTAGATAGGCCTGGCGTGTTCAGGAAGGGGAATCTCTCCGCAATTATAGTCAAATTTGAAATTGTCGGAGAGTTGGCGAAAATGAGATTCATGATCATGAATTCCACCACAACAAAAATCATCAGATGTGGAATCAGCAGCCTGACTGGGTTCTAGCCTATATGTCAATTCTGGGCTCAAAAAGGTGTTCTGTTCAAGCTCGAAGTTGGTAGGATAGACCCCATTAAAATCTTGCTCATCCGACTCCTCAGTTTCTGTATCATAAATTGGCATGTTTTCTGAAAAATCGATCAGATTTCCTGAGGATGTTGGAGAGGGATATTCATTAAATAGAGGCCCGGAATCATATTCTGTAAAAATTTGATCTTTCTCATAAAGGGCCTCATAATCTTCCCAATAAGTTTCAGATCTAGGTTCTAGGCTTAGGATGTGGGTAGAATTATTAGAACCTAAGTCCGAATAACCTTCGAGGGTCACCTTATCAAAACAAGGGGTGGAATTTATACCCTCCAGAGGTTCAATTCTAATCTTGTCATTGCAGGAGTCTTGGAGTTCTAAGCTTGGTGATTCATGGCCTAGGGTTGGCTCAGCATTGTGTTCTCCTGCAATATCCCAACCTAATTCAACATTGTCTTCTATCTGGGTTGGGATTTTACAACCACTTTGTGCCTCAATCCCGGGATCTGGGAAACTGAATGGTTCCTTAATACTGTTCCAAGATGGTTCATCCTCTGTTTCTGGTATATACGGGTATTTCTGGTTGATAATTTGTTCTACTGATTTCATCATTTCTACCCGTTTTATAAGGGCATCTTGGTGTTGTTCCCAAAGTACAGGATTTGTCAAGCATTGAAGGTATTCAGATTGGTGTATTTTTTCCATCTCAATGTATCCTGTCATGAGCATATCTCGGGTTGATCCTTTTGAAATTCCAGTCAATAGAATTTGGGCACAGTTTATGATGAAGGATGTGGTTGTTGGGACATCAACCTGAATATCTCCTATTGGTGTTGAGGTTTTTTCTTCTTTTTCATAGAATTTTATGGCATCCTCGATCATTTTATCTTTCATAGATCTCAGATATTCAGGTTTCTTGAATGGTAGTCTTGCTAGGTAATTAGGCTGCATAATTGGATCAGGTGGTGGAATGGAATCAAAGTTTGAATCAAGATGGAAGAAGGGGATTTTGTTCAGAATCAGAGGAAAGAGGGGCTATGTGAATGATTTCTGCAAAAACAAAGGAGCCGAGGCTTAGCCTCGGGGAGAGTGAATTTCTATAGGAGGTCTCAAGGACCTCCTGAAAAATACTGAAGGGCTGGATGAGATAAGCAGGTGCTGGACCCAATCAAGACACCCAAAAATTGTTGGGTGACTATAGAGGTTCGGGGCAGATGGACCCCTTGATCAGAAAGATCGTCCACCTGAGAATTACCTGGGCAGCCAGAGAGGGAGAGTCCCGCGAAGACCCCTACACGGTAGAGCGTCCCCACGGGTTACAGGGTTTCCCCCACCCGACCTCTCTTGTCACTGAGATTCCAGGTAGACCAGAATGGGGATCTTGACCTCTTAAGTCTACCATTTTTTATTTTAAAATCAGGGTGCTTAAGGTTTCACTTGAACTTTAGTCTTTTAAGTGCAAAGAGTGACCTAATTTAAGGTTGGTTGACCCAAGGGGTCAACTTTACCTCTTGTTTTCTTTGAGAGCTTTTAGGTCTTGTCTTTTAGGGTTCAAGTGTTTAGAGAGCCAATTGTTTTAGGTTTTCTTTGAATAGGTATTTTCAGACAAGGGTTTGGGCACACTTCATTGGGTTTTTCTCCATTCTTGATTTAAGTAGTGTGTCTCTAAAACCTTAATGTTGAATCTTAGGTTGGCTCTACTTGGTCCAGTTAGTCCTTTGTTGGGTAATTAGGGCTCAAGCAAGAATGTGTTAGCCCTTAAATACCCTTAATAGTGTGCAGGACTAATGAGTTGAAAACATGCAACTCTTTATGGTTACTAAGTATGGAAGACAGGTTAGCCTTATATTGCTTGTTCTTTTCTTTTCTTCCTCTTTAGAGTTTAGGGGTTAATAGCGAGAGGAAAAATTTACCTGTCTTCGGAGTGGTTGTCGTGTGGTTGCTTGTCTTCTCGAGTTCCTGTAGCTGCACAAAAGAGGAGATTATCAGAAATTAAAAGAAACAAGAATGTTTACCTCTAGAATAGCCGTTGCTCCCCGGCAGCGGTGCCAAAATGAAATCGTCGCGTCAACCGGGTTTGAGGGTTTTGTTATAACGTTGTAGTAAAGCCGATTATTACCAACATTTCAAATATAAATTTTTTACTCGGAAAATGAAAGAGTTCCCGAGGTCGAACTCAGGGAGCAAGTCGTATTCTAGAGATATACATGTTTCTTTTACAAAAAGAAAGAGAGGGGGAAAGAATTTGTTTTCTCTTTGTTCTGCAGAGGGGGATGCTCTTCTTTCTCTCTTTCTTTCTCTCTGTTCTGCAGAGGTGATATTCTTCTTCTACAATGGTGATGCTCTTCTTCTTCTTCCTGTTGTTCCTGCGTTGGTGATGTTCTTCTTTCTTCAGAGCTCCTTGTTCTTCTTCTTCTTTGGTTTTCTGCCTTGACCTCTCTTCTTCTTCTTCTGCAATCGTGGTGACCCTTTCTCTTTTCCCCTTTTTTTTATGGCTGCAGAGCTTCTGCCTTCAGCTACTAAGTCTTCCTTTCTTCTTCTTCTGCTTTGGCCGTTGCTCTTCCTTCTTCTTCAGCCTGCCTTCTTTCCTGCTCTGGCTGCTGACTTTCCGTCGTCTGACCCGGTGCTTCGACGACTTAACTGTGCATTTGCTACACTGCAGCTCCTTCTTCTTCGCCTGCACTTCTTCTTCTTCTTTGGCCTGCACACTTCAGAGTTTTTCGTCAAGAGGCAAAACCTACTCTACCCTCCCCCCTGCGTCTCTCTTTCTCTCTGAAACCACTCTTGGGAAAGCTCTCCCAGAGCTACCGGGTAATCGGGTTCGGGTCAGGCCCGGGTCCAGGCCCACCGGCGTGCGTGGTGGGCGAGGAGTGCAGTCAGTCTAAGTCGGGTCGGGTCAGGTCCGCGAGGCGTGAGCGCGGACGAGACCGGGTAACCGGGCGGGTGTAAGGGGACCTCACCCCGTGTACTGAGGCAATGAGGCTAGTGCACGAAATCAATTTAAACAGTGGAACGTGTGTGAGGCTTACCGATGTGGGACTAAACGCAGACCGTCCCTCGCGTGCGCCTGCTGGGAGACCGCGGCTTGGCTTCTGCAGCTGCGGCTTCTATCTGCATAAGTTGCTGGCTGGCTGCCTTCGCACGACGCCCCGTACCCCGCAGCAGCTGGAGACCTGGCATCCTCAAGCCTGGAGTGCGGGAGAAGCTGCTTTAATGTGCGTTAATGGCGGTCGGACCTCAAAACCTGTCGGACACGAATATGGCCTCGCGGCCTAATCAAACCACTGGGGAACCTTCGCCGTGGCACGGCGAAGGTGAGGAGCTGCGCGGCAGGCCGCAAGGAGGTGTCTGGTGGCAGCCCTGGGTCGGACTGCAACCGGAGGAATGGGTTTGTTCGGGGGAGTGTTACGGAGGTGTGGAGTGGCAGTGGAGGGGTGGGAGGTGCTCAGTGTGATGAGGCGGAGGTGCAGTGAGGGTCGGCGAGCCGTGTGGGTTGCTGAGGTGATGGGAACGGCTCGCCGGAGGGCGGTCGGAGGCGAAGGGGGTGAAGGTGGTCAGGGTCGGTAGAGGGCTTAATTGAATAAATTGAAAGCGGGGAAAGAAAGAGGAGGAGAAGGGGAGTAGCTCTAGCTTACTTGCAGGGACGAAGGGGGAGGAACAGGGCGACAGTCGTATCGACTGTCGCCGGAGAAGACGATGCTCAGGGAGAGGGGCGGCGGCGAGCAGAGAGCCGGAGAGGCGCCAGCTGGGTGCGGCGTGGCGCGGGAAGAGCAGGGGAGGAAGTCTCTGCTGCTGGCATTGCGGCAGAGCGAAGAGGTGGAGGGGGAGGAAGCCGCCGGAGCTGGTGAGCGTCTGCCGGAGGAAGAAGAGAAGAAAGCTGGGGGTTTTCTCCGTCAGATCCAGGCTGCCCTGGTCGGTGGAGCAGCGGGGGTATTTATAGGGATGAAACAGGGAGGAAGGCGGAGGGAGACGGCGTGTCTCCCTCGTCGGAGAATGGTCGGAACACGAACCCATACCGTCCGTAGCGTTCGCACGGCCGGTATGGTGGGCTACAATGACCAGGGGGGTGCCCCTGCGACGGCTGACGACGCAGGGCACCCCCGGTTTACTTGCCAGGTCCCCCACCTCACCCTACGCGGCGCCATGCTCCGCGCAAGGTCGCCGGAGCATGGTGCTGGCAGGGTTTTGCAGGAGGGACCTGATTGCAAAGAACGAAGGAGAGTTAGGGGCCAAAATGCGAGGGTTCAAAAGTTGAGGGCCAAAGAGTAAATATATGAGGACCAAAGTGTGAAGTCGGTCAAGGAGGTTTCTTCCTAGGCTCAAGTTTTTATACATGACTAATTAGGACCTAAGGAATCTGATGGTGAATTTCATTTTCATATTAAACCTTGTTTGACCGATCAATTTGCGCAAAAACCCAAATTAAGTTATTAATTGGGCATGGTTCTCAATGTAGGTCAAAATGGGTTTTAAAGGCCAAATTGAAGGTTCTAAACCCTAGAGATTATTTTTCTATGAATTTTAGAGGGTTTATTCTATTTTTACTTTGCCTCGAACCTTGTGAATTGAAGTGGGTTGTTTTAGGGTTACAGATTATCATTTGGTTCCTTGGAAGTGCTGTAGCCCTTACTAGATCATCTCATCCCACTTTTATTCTTATTAAGCTGTTTTGACCTGTGTTTGGGCCCTGAATTACCCTGTATGCAGATTATACTGGTAAAATTTGCACTTTTACCCCTTGTGACTGGTTTTCTTCTCAAACTCAGAATTCTCTGAGTTAAGCCTTTCCTTGAGATATGTAGGAGCTTTTATCCTTTGTATTGGGTCAAAATGAGCTAGTTATGGCTCATGATGAGGTTCTCATCAATAGTCATTAGTAAGGAATTAAGGAATTAACCTAAGTTCTAGACCTCATTCAAGAAAATAACTGAAAAGTGCATAATGAGATTAGTAAGAACGCAAACCTTAGGCATTCTTGAATAGACTCTTAGTACCCATTAAGATCTAGACATTCCTCAAGAGGTTGAGGAAAATGAAAAGCTGAAGTATTAGGTCTAAGGCTTAGGAAGTATTTGGCCTCATTAACTAATTTTTGGTTTACGGGACTCAGTAACCTAAGCACCCTAACCTCACACACAGCCTGGTTCAGTAAGCGTAAAAATCAAAATCACGCAGAAGCGTCGCAAAATTCTGAAAAGAACACCTAGAATAGGAGCGGCCGATCAACACAAGTTGATTTGGACGAGTTCCCAGCGCGGAGAGGCAGGAAATCCCCTCGAAGATGCGTAACAAAATATCATCTCCTCGGTGCTTGTCTCTTAGAATATTCACATATCCTACTGGGGGCATGTAAGCACTCTGCTGGTTCAGATTCCATGGATGGCATTATCTCGAAGTGTCAATTGCCAGGGTCTGAATTCAGCCACGGAACACCATGGATGGGATTATCTTGAAATCTTAATAGCCAGGGTTCCGGGGGTTGCCATGGGCGGTGCTATCTCGAAGCATCGATCGCCAGGAACCCTTGAGGATTGATGATGGGAGCAAGGAATCTGATACAGACCGTGTTGAAAAGCCAATCCTAGGCTAGAACTAAAAAGAAAAAGAGAGAGAAAACTCTCCAAACAGAAAAACTTTCTATCTCTCTCTTATAAAACGCACTGCGAACTGAGCCAGGGCTAAAATCATTTCAAGCACGGGTGCTTTAACCACAAAGTCCAATAAATCTTAGGTTAGTTCTTGTGGGCCTTAAAAACCTTTGCTAAAGACTGAGGCTAAGGCTAGACAGATTTGGATCGTGATTGGTACTAGAGTACCTTTTAGGCCTATGGTCAGCATGCTAACCTAATCTAAGCTCAAATAAAAAAGCACTTATCTGAAGCTATTAAGAACTTCATGGTCTAGAACAAGGGTTGAAACCTTAAGTTTTTGCTAAGGGACTAGCAAAATCTAGGCATGGGGGTATGATGAGAACCTCATCATGAGCCATAACTAGCTCATTTTGACCCAATACAAAGGATAAAAGCTCCTACATAACTCAAGGAAAGGCTTAACTCAGAGAATTCTGAGTTTAAGGAGAAAATAAGTCATAAGGGGTAAAAATGCAATTTTACCAGTATAATCTGCATACAGGGTAATTCAGGATCCAAACACAGGTCAAACAAACCGAATAAGAAGGAAAGTGGGATGATCTGATAAGGGCTACAACAATTCCAAGGAACTAAATGATAATCTGTAACCCTAAAGTAAACCCACTTCAATTCACGAGGTTCGAGGCAAAGTAAAAATAGAATAAACCCTCTAAAATTCATAGAAAAATAATCTCTAGGGTTTAGAACCTTCAATTTGGCCTTCAGAACCCATTTTGACCTACATTGAGAACCATACCCAATTAATAACTTAATTTGGGTTTTTGCATAAATTGACCAGTCAAACAAGGTTTAATCTAGAAATAAAATTCACCATCAGATTCCTTAGGTCCTAATTAGTCATGTATAAAAACTTGAGCCTAAGAAGAAACCTTCTTGACCAACTTTACACTTTGGTCCTCATATATTTACTTTTTGGCCCTCAACTTTTGAACCCTCGCATTTCTGCCCCTAACTCTCCTTCGTTCTTTGCATTCAGGTCCCTCCTGCCAAAACCTGACCAGCACCATGCTCCAGCGACCTTGCACGGAGCATGGCGCCGCGTAGGGTAAGGGGGAAGGTCTGGCAAGACAACCGGGGGTGCCCTGCGTCGTCAGCCGTCGCAGGAACACCCCCTGGTCGCTGCAACCCACCATACCGACTGTGCGAACGCACGGACGGTATGGGTTTCCATCTCCGGCGTCCTCCGACGAGGGAGACACGTCGTCTCCCTCCGCCTTCCTCTCTGATTCGGCCTCTATAAATACCCCCGTCGCTTCGCCGTTCTGGGTAGCTCGGATCTGACGGAGAAAACCCCCAACCTTCCTCTCTTCTCACTCCGGCAGACGCCCACCAGCTCTGGCGGTTCTTCCTCCTCCTCCTCTTCGCTCTGCCGCAATACCAGCAGCAGAGACTTCTTTCCCTCGCTCTTCCCGCGCCACGCCGCACCCAGCTGGCACCTCTCCGGCCCTCTGCTCGCCGTCGCCCCTTCCCCCGGGCATCTTCTTCTCCGGCGACAGTCGATACAACTGTCGCCCGCTCCGGCCCCTCCTCGTCCCGCTAAGTAGGTAGAACTCCTCCTCTTCCTCCCCTCTTCCTCTTCCTCACTTTAAACATTTACTGTCGCCCTCGATTCCGACCAATCACCCTCACCTTCTCCGCCTCCGGCCATCCTCCGGCGAGCCGCTC
Source organism: Thalassia testudinum (assembly GCA_037157565.1). Taxonomy (NCBI): domain Eukaryota; kingdom Viridiplantae; phylum Streptophyta; class Magnoliopsida; order Alismatales; family Hydrocharitaceae; genus Thalassia; species Thalassia testudinum. The sequence continues at coordinate 24,695,983 of JAZHRO010000078.1, forward strand.
CCATCACTCCAGCAACCCACACGGCTCGCCGACCACTGCAGAACCTCTGCCTCCTCACCTTGATCAACCTCCGCCCTTCCACTTCCCCCAAATCACCCTCTGCAACTCCACCGAACAAACCCATCTCCCGACCCACAGTCCGACCTAGGGCAGCCCTTAGGCTCCGCCCCGCCGCCTGCACACCCCCCGACCACCTTCGCCGTGCCACGGCGAAGGTCCTCCGCGTTTCTGATTGGGCCGAGAGGCCGTTTCTCTGTGGGCCGGTACCTGCGCTCGTCGCCGCCATTGTTGAAGCGAAGTAGCTTCGACCAGCGGTCCCAGGTGCGCCACGCCCAGGTCATGCTCCCAGGCTGTGCGGGGGCATTTCGGCAAAGCGTTAGGCTGCAGTTGATGCGAATCCCTCGCACGAAGGCCTCGCATAAAGCTGCGATTACCAGCTGCTTCCGCCACGCAGGCGCGAAATTGGGGTGGGACATTTTGTCCCACCTCGGAAGGCTCTGAAGGAGCGCAGCGGTATAAAGCGAAAAAGTGCTGGAGGCTTCTTGCCTCAGCACACGGGGTGAGGTCCCCTTCACCCGCCCGGTTACCCGGTCTCGTCCGCGCTAACACCCCGCGGACCTGGCCCGACCCGACTTAGACTGACCTGCACTCCTCGCCCACCACGCACGTCGGTGGGCCTGGACCCGGGCGCGACCCGTACCCGGCAACCCGGCAGCTCTGGGAGAGCTTTCCTAGGAGTGGCTTCTGTGAGAGAGAGACACGGGGGAGGGTAGAGTTAGGTTTTGCCCCCTGATCAAGCTGTGTAAGCGTGCAGGCACAGGTGAAGAAGAACCGTGGAAGAAGACGAAGGCTGAAGGAAGGAGGAGCACCGAGAGGCACTGTAGCAGCGACGGTTTAAGTCGTCTGATTGGAAAATCAGACGACGTCCTGAAGGCAACTAAGGAGAAGGAAGGCGAGGCAGAGGAGGAACACAGAGAGGCCAAGTGAAGACTCTGCGGAAGAAGAAGAGCACGAGAAGAAGATCTGAAGAAAGGACAAGAAGAAAGAAAGAAGAAGAAGAAGAACAGGACCGCTCTGCAGAAGAAAAAGGAAGAGCAGAAACAGCTGAAAGAAGAAGAAGAACATCACCACTGCAGATAAAGAAGAAGAACAAAGGAAGAGAGCAGAAGATCTGAGAAGGAAGAAGAGGAGAAGCAAAGAGAAAAGAAGGAAAGCCAACAAATTCTCTCTCTCTCTTTCTTTATTTTTGTAAAAGAAACTTGTACCCCTAGAATACAACTTGCTCCCTGAGTTCGACCTCGGGAACTCTTTTATTTTCCGAGTAACAAATTGTATTAAACTGGTAATCACCTCTCTCTATACCATACTACGACGAAATAATAAAACTATAGAGGAAGGTCGCCACCATTGACCCTCCTGCTCGACCTCCATAATACCGGCTAATCGCCATTCTCATGACAATCGACCACTACATGACCACTACAACCAGCAACTAGCTACTTTTTTGAGGAGGTGTCATGATTGCGAGGTGGAGCTTGGAGGAGAATTGATCCATGCATCACCATTGTCGAGATAGAGCCATGTCGTCACCATCTCCACATCGACAAATATGAGGGGTTTTCCTCTACATGTACTTCATTTAATGTTTTTGAAACCTATTGCAGTCGAAAATTATCATAGTTTAGGAAAACATTACGTCATAGTATAGTGGCGAAAATCGCTACAACATTTAAATTTATAAAGCTAGAAAATCCTTGATTTCCGAGGTCGTTCGTAGGGAGCAAGTGTAGCAAATCAATCGACTAATCAAATAATATATCAATAAGCATAAGATTCAATCACAAATATAATAATCAATTAATGCTTCAGAGATTGTATCTTAGTGTAAAAGTAGAAGAGGTAAAAGTGGTGGTTGAAACCACCAATAGTAAGCACAATATCTCAAATTTCCCAACAATACTCAAATCAATGTTAGAGCCAATGTTCAACAATACCCTCAAATCAGACATCAGAATCAAGGCTCAAATGCCTTAAGTAGCAACCAAGATCACTTCAAAATTTTGCCTAAGTGTTAGCACAGAACCCGAGGTGCTACAGTGCAAAACCCCCCCAATCCTCTCAGAATTCCCATTTTTTTCCCTACGAATAGTATTTACGATAGTCGGGTAATTAATTCAGGTCGAGGACCAGGCCCACCGACATGCGGTGGTGGGTATGGTGTGACCACATGTGGTGAGAGGGACCTCACCCCGTGTGCTAAGACAAATAGCCAACACACTAAATGCATTATATATGTGTTTCGAAATTAGATTCCCATGATGTAGGACTACGTTCGCTCCTCTAATTCGGGCACCTGCAGGTGAGAAGTGAAGTTGCAGTTGCTACTTTTGCTATGAATGGTTGTTCAATTGGAAGCGCAGTTCTACTCCTGAGAACAATCCGCTTCGATTAGGAGTGGCCGTAGGACGTGTGGTAACCAGAGAGAGGCAGATGTTGTTGGAGAAGATGGTGGCGGTGACAAAGGTCCAGCCAATACTTGAAAGAATGAGAATGGGCTAAGCACCCTAATTAAAACATTCAAAAGGATCGTCGAAGGTTGGCGAGTGTGTTGGTGGAGGTTGTGGTGTTTAGTGGTCGGTGGAGCTCTATCGAGGTCAGAGAACGTGTATAGAGAAGGTGTTGTTTGATAGAGAGAGAGAAGCTAGATCCCCAAATTTCTTCGGGGCTTTCACTTAGTGAGGTGTGGTGAAGGTGTGGGAGGTGGTGGCGATGTGTTTGGTGCAGTGTGGTGTCAGTAGGAGCTCACCAGAGCTCGTGTCGGACGCGGGGAAGACGAAGTGAGAGAGCAGTGTGTCGTAGTTGAACCTAGAGGCTACGAGCATAGAAATGATCTAGAGGGGGAGAGAGAGAGTTTGAGGTGGCTTTGGAGGAGAGAGAGGGATGGAGGCATCCAACTTTGGTCGATCAGACTTGAGTGAGATGACAGAGTTCAACGTGAGAAAATGGCAACGATGAGGGCGTTGAGGGCCTCTGCTTTGACCGGTGAGGGGTATAAGAAGTTGGGGAAGAAGGTGGACCGACCAATTTGGCTGTTGGTTGGCCTAAGGAAGAGGATGGAGATGATCATTGGAGCTTGGGAAGATGGTGGCCAAAGGAGGAAGAGAAGTGGTGTTGCTAGTTGTTCCTTGGCTGAATTTGACCATGGAATGTTGGGAAGCTTATATATAGCTTAGATTTGAGATATAATTAGAAGATTTCATGTAGTTGAGTCCAAATTTTAAGGAAACAAGACCCCTAATTTTCACAACCTCGGTAGGGTTCTAGGATTCAAGCTTGGACTTAGGATCGAGTTTAATGGATTCCCTATGGTCTAAACACTAATCCCTCCAAATTTGGAGGGATTTGGTGTTGATTTGGGAGAGATCTCCTCCTTGAATCTTGGCCTGCTGTGTGTTCACACAACAATGGTGGTAGGGACCAAAATGAAAAGATGATGAGAAAGTTAGGGCCAACTAGCAATAAATTTGAAACCTATGGGTCTGGATGTAAGAAATAAAGTTTTTTGGGACTAAAATGCAAAATTGGTGAAGATGGACTCTAATTGGGCCTAAATTTTAGTCTTAATCTAGTTTAGTCCCAAGGAATCTAATGGTGTACTTAGATTTGAGTTTTGACCATGTTTGTCTAGGTAAATTGCATAGAAGCCTAAATTAGGGCAAATTCCCGTCTAAATCTCTATTCTAAGTCAAATGAGCTTAGATGGTCAAAGTGAAGGTACCAAACCTCTTAGAATACTTTTCAATGATTTTTTCGGGGTTTAGATTGATTTTATCATGACCGGCACCTTTTCAATTTAGGTAGGGTTGATAATTAGGGTTTTCAATACTATTTTTACTCCCAAAATGTGTAAAACCCTAATTCAGTCAATGTGAACCCACTTTTTAGTTTTTTATGTTGATTTAACATTCAATTAACCCTTGAGTAACCGATGGTTAATTTGCAATTGTGATGAGCTATTAAAATAACAGAATTAACCATGTCTTCTTGTCAGCTTCTCAAATCAGATTTGTGCAGAGTTGTGACACTTAGATGATCATTTAGGAGTGTTTATCATTTTAATTTGACTAATTGTGGCTAGTTGGGATCCATGATGGTGTTACCATCAGAACCATTGATATTTGATTAGAGAATGAATGCAATATTTGGTATTATGATGTGTAAGATTGCTATGTCAATGTGTGGTTGATTCCTTCGTGATGTAGGATGAAGGTGGGTGACCGTAGGTGATTAAATTTCCTAGGGATTCGAATAGCTTAGGAAGATCTCAACTTGAGTTGGTTTGTGCATTCCTCGATTTGGAAATAACCTGAGTCTAGGACATGGCTTCAAGTCAGGTTATGCCTCAGATTGAAGGGATGATAGGCCAAGCCTAGGGGGACAATCTTACTAGGGTTGTTCTAATCTTTTAGTGAATCTAAATTGCTGAGGGAAGCTTTGCAGACCTTCCACATGTTGTATATATTGATTTTGATTTGTTAGGTTCTCATTTTACTTTCATCATATTATTTTCTTACATTTTCATAGTGTCTACACTTATATCGTTGTTATGTTTTGCATCCTAGAAAGCACAAAAAAAAAATCTAGATTTTTGCTTGTGCATAGTTCTTTGAATAAGTCTTCTGTAGATATATGTTAGGATGTTTGATTCTTTGCAGAGAAAAAGGAAAAAAAAATCATGATAGTTGAATTAGTCTTTTATGATATTGAAAACCCAAAAAGTTTATAAAATTACATTAAAATAAATAAATAAATTCTAGAGCCACGAACTTAGTCACATCATATTCCTTCCTTGTGGATTTGACCTGACTTGTACTATACTGTGCATTTCATAAGTCAATTTTTTTTTTAGATTCATGCACTTAATAAACATAAGCGTAATGACAACATCATGGACCCCATCTACAATTTTCACTTACGCAGGTGTAACCAAACCCAATTCCAATAGAATTCCAAGTGCACCCTCTTATCACTCACTCCTCACATTTTTCCCCATCCCATCTATCACACATTCTGATGACTCTACAAATAATAGCACTAATTACCTCAATTAGAGTCAATCTCAAGGGCACTTGTTCATAAATATGGCAATATTGTGAGTTTAGGATCATTGTATGCATTATGTATTATTTTATGTTAATATTGCTCAGAATTAATGTTTAATGGCCAGGTTATAGAATAACACCTTCAAGTAGGCCTCAGATGAGCAATCAGACCATATGAGTGGATCTGGATTGACGAACAGAGTCCAACGGACCCATAATCATCTCAATTCGACCTTCATAGCTCCCACGTGGTGCCTGCTCTACCCCCATCGTGCACCAGTAGCCCCGTACAGTTCCTTCATCTCATGACAACTCTCCACGGTCTGATCAGCATCCAACGATCATCCACGCATGAGTGCCTCGTCATCCTCTCGACCATTTGTGAGCGTAGCGTAGCGAGCAGATGAAGCACTCGCAAATGAGCAGCGAGGGGTCAAATTGTAGAGGCACCCCACTTTGCACCCCAATTGAATTGCAATTGAATGGTCGAGAAGAGAGCACGATGAGCACCATCCAGCCATGTGCAATATACATGGATGATAACGCAAGAGATCATGCACGTGATCATGCCTGATCATACGCATGCAATCTACGCGATGTGAAGGGTGCGGTGAGGCTTGATCTCAGCTCTTGATTGCCCATCGGACAGTGAGCACGCAAGCACACGAATTGCATGCGATGGCAGCTATGCATGCGCGAGTGCCAGCTGGCGTGTGAGCTGGGATATAGCAACACTTGCAGTTAGGCTACAGCAGCATCCTTGCTATGGCTAATTGTGCGATACCTATTTTAGCCATCTCTTCTCCATTAGAAATAGCCCTATGGACCCCCATTGCAAGGATCTCTCAACATCATCTAGCAAGCACGTTCCCAACACCTTTTAGAGCTTAGAGTAAGCCATTAGAGCCACTGAGCCATCGATTGAAGCCCATCCACCATCGTGGCTATCTCGACACTCCAATATTCGCATTTAGCTACTTGTTTTGTTTAATTTAATGCTTATATTTCATGAAGCTTTCATTTAGCATTATAGTTGTAAAACAATCTAATCTATTCAATATATTAGTTGTGTCATCTTATGCTAGATTCTGTTATGTCTACTTCTCATTCATAATTAGAGATATTTGCTCTACTTCAAGTTTCTAACCCTATACTCTCTCTCTCTATCACTTTTCACAAGCAAATGAAATGAAATATTAATGAAATATCTTAAGCGATTAATCGATCCAATTTCACATCTCCATGTGTTCGACACATGGACTAACATTTCCATCTCTTATTATAATTGATGTCATAAATGCATGCTACAACGAACGAATTACACTTATGCACTTTTCGACGACAGTTTTTGCCATTGTTGCCGAGGAGGCAACGGATCTTTTAGTTGCTTTCATATTTACTTTAGTGATAATCATTAGACTTTACTCACTTTTCCTTCTCTCGATTGATTGGTTGCAAGAACTTGGTGCCTAGGTGACAAGAGGAGCACGATCCAAGTCGATAGATTGGGAGCAAGGTGCAGTGAAGGCCTTTTGTGAGTATCACTTTACCTAGCATAGTCCCATCTTTCGTTTATCTAAAAAAAAATGCATTTAGGCTTGTTCATGAACCCTAGGCTAGTTTGATTGTTTGCTTACTTTAAAAAATCCAAAAAATAAAAATTCAAAAAATGGCATGGTGAATGATTACTTGACCCACATCTCAAATCTATCACCCAAACGAAAAAAAACAAAAAAAATTTCTCTTTTACACTCTAATATCCTTAGAAAATCTTTTTGTTTCTCCTTTTAAGTGGTGTTTGCAAAGCCAAACGTGTCTTGTATTGAGCCATGCCACTCCAATTAAAATCAATTCTCCAGAGATAATTGCATAAAGCCTAAGGTGAATACATTAGGATTATTTATTTTCAGGGCCACATCATTCTCTCTAAAGGAAATTGACTATCAACCATTGTGTGCAAAACATTGTGTGCTCATTGCAAACATTGCTTGCATCTAAGAAAATTTAACCCTAAAAGGCATTAAAGCAAGGATGAATCATTAAAAGACACCACATCCTAAAATAATCTTACTTGAAAATCCTATTTTGTTGAGTGCACATACACACTCAATTAGCTTAATTAAGAGGCACAACACCCAACAACGGCTCATCAGATACCTTGAGCACAAGCACTAACATAACCCACATTAAAATTGAGTAGACGAGCCCTAGGTAGGACTAATCTAAGTCCTGGAAGTGTAATTGGGTTTGTTAAGCACTTGGCCTCAATTCCCATTGTGGATTCGATGTCTAAGGCTACGGGGAAGTGTCAAATGACTGTGGTCAGCGAGTATCAAGGAATCGACGGCACGAGCTAAAGGAAGAACCTTCCCCTCAATCCCCTCATAATCAACCTAGCTTGATTAACTTTGGGAAGGGGGGTTTAAGTGCTTGCAGATTTGATTATTCTTGTAGGACTTCTAGGCCACCTAGGTCTACACTATAGGGCTTAGAGTTGTTTGCTCGATTGTTTACACACTATTCTTACACTTGTCTCCCTTCACATCCCTCTCTGGTCTTCTCTAGTGTATGCATGGAAGACGATCAATCCATCCTGAATTGGTTGCTTTAGAGAGAGAGATCAGGAGGAGATGCATTTTTTCAAGGGATAGGATTGAGGAAATGGCCGACCCAAGAATTGAGGATGTAGAGGACCAACCTCAACCTAATGCTATGGCCATTACCCAGGCTCAAATCACTACCAACCACCAACTCCAACAGCAATGGATGGAAACCATCATGTAGGCCATACAACGACTATAGAACCCTCAAGGGCAACCCCCACCAAACCCACCTAACCCACCACAACACCTTAAGGGCCAACCAAGGCCTCTTCATAATTTTTATGATCCGTCTGCTATCTGGATCGAGCCACATCTTAGGGTCCCCGAAGGTGGAGATGATTTTCAACTAAAACTCAATGTCCTTAGCTTAATTCAAAGCTATTTTCATGGGAGCTCAAATGAGGACCCTTTCCAACACCTGGAGTACCTAAACCGGATTGCCCGAACTGTGAAATCGAGGAACATTAGCCTGGATATTATTTTAATTAAGATGTTCCCTTTCTCCCTAAAAGACAAAGCTTGTCATTGGCTTAGAACCTTAGGGAGACCCATCTCCACTTGGGAAGAATGGAGGCATGCATTCCTAAAGAAGTTTTTCCCCATAGGAAATACTAATGCCCTTAGAACAACCATTACCACATTCACCTTACAAAGTGGAGAGCAATTTCATGAACTGGGAAAGATTTACTGAATTATTGAGGAAATGACCACACCACGAGATTCCAAGGTGGCAATTGGCCCAGATTTTCTACCATGGTCTGGATAGCAACCTTAGGAATTTCATCAATGCCTCATGTGGAGGCAATTTTCTGAACAAGGATGATGAAAGAGCATTCGAACTCTTTGAAACCATGAGTGAGAACTCGCTTCATAATGCCTCCATGACCCAATTCAATAGGTCCAGTCAACCCCATGGTGGGATTTCTGAAGTACAAACTTTTTTCTGGATGGTTGACATGGACATCATAGCAAAGAAGCTGGATCAGGTTGAGTTGGTGGACAAAAAAATTGATGAGCTGTTGAATCAATCCCGAGCCCCACTGTAAACCTTCTCCTTAGAGAAGGGAGCTCACAATGTTGACCTGGTTCAGTCTATGAACCAAGTGCACATGGAACAACCCCTAATCATGTTCCAGGGAGGGACCTTTGCTCCCTCAAACCCTGATTATTCTTTCCCCTCCCCTTCATCACCTTATACATTTGAAGATGCCATGCCATCCAAGGATACTCTAATCTTGATCCTTTCTCCAACACTTATAACCCTAGATGGCACAACCACCCAAATTTTACCTGGTCAACGCAAAAACGAACCAATTCTAGAACCAACCCAGGCCGAACCCTTCCCCGTATCACCAGGGTCCACCTACTAGACCATCCTATAATCAGAATAGGGTGGCTCTGACACAACAAAACCAAATGGACACTCTAATCAAAATGATGGCTGATATGAATCAGAAATATGAGGAGGAGATGCCTTTAGTGATGGAACAATTGAGCCAGCTATTGGATAATAAACAGCAGGGGCCCCTTCCATCTTAGCCACAACCAAACTCGAGGAATGTAATGAATAGGGGCCATAATCCTCAAGGGTTCCAACAAAATTAGGGGCAAGCCCATATGATTTTACAAGCCTCGCTAACACTCCTTGGGTTTGCTGCTTCCTCTTCTTCTCAAGGACCCAACCATGGTTCCAATGCCTCACCAATGCGGTTACCTTGAGAATCGACACTCAAACCCAGGACACTAAATTGATGACCCCTCCCGTAACTACCCTACCAGAGATAATTAATGATTCTGAGGATGAACGAGAGGAACCCAAGGATCAGGAACCCAACCTGATTCAAACCCAAATCCCATACCCTGAAGCCTTCGACAAGGTCAAAAAGAAAAGAAATGTGGCTGAGAATGAGTTGTTGGAAATATTTAAAGAAGTACATATCAATATACCCCTCCTCGAAGCAATCAAACATATCTTGGCTTATGTGAAGTTTTTAAAGGATGCTTGCACACCCAAGCGTAAGCTAAGAACCCAAGCTCCTAGGAAGGTCGTGCTATCTGAGTAGGCTAGTTCGATAATTTTGAGTAGCCTACCTCCAAAAAGGACTGTCCTGAGAGCGCCTTTGATCTCGTGTAGTATTGGCGATTTGACTTTTGACAAAGCTCTCATGGACTTAGGTGCTTCAATAACTTGATCCCGACTACCCTTTATCACCAATTTGGATTTGGAGAATTAAAGCCTACACCTGTGACTTTCCAACTAGTCGAACGATCTGTGAAAACCTCGAAAGGGGTAGTTGAGGATATAATTGTTCGGGTTAAAGACTTCTACTTCCCGATTGACTTCTTAGTCCTTGACATGGAAGTTCCCGAATAATTACAAAACATGCCCATCATCCAAGGCAGACCCTTTTTGGCTACAGCAAAGGCTAACATTGACTACGACACGGGATGTATGGAAATTTCCTTTGGAGATAAGAAGATGCAATTGGATATCTTCAAGGCAACTAGGTCTTTTGATTGTGGTTGGGTTGAGGAATATGATCCTATGGAAACCCTAGTTGAAGAATGCTTGACTATAAGCACTTTAAAGGACCATTTGACTCAACTAGCTTTAAATTACCATGGCCCATCCTAATCTCTGGAGGTTGTAGAACTTTGCAGAACTGACTACCACTGGCAACCTCCATTTAAGGAGATTGATGTCACTCAACTCCCTTCCTTCCCTTACCCATCAAACATTGTACCACTTGCACTTCAATTGAAATCTCTTCCCAATAACCTCAAGTATGCCTTCCTAGGACCTGATCATACTTTCCTTATGATTATTAATGCACACTTGACTAGGGACCAAGAGCTTAGGTTTACTAGAACTCTTTCTGAACATCGGGTAGAAATTGGGTGGACAATCTCCGACTTAAGAGGAATTAGCCTTAGTTATTGTACACAAAAGATCTATTTGGAAGATGGGGCTTGACCTTCTCGCCAGATGCAAAGGTGACTGAACCCAAACATACAAGAGGTCATTAAAAAAGGGATAATTAAATGGCTCGATGTGGAAATCATCTATCCGATTTCCAACAGCCCTTGGGTGAGCCCTACTTAAGTGGTACCAAAGAAGGCCATGCTCATTGTGGTCACAAATGACCATGGCGAATCCATCCCCACCTACACCACCACCACATGGCAGGTGTGTATTAACTATAGGAAGATGAATGAAGCTACTAAAAAGGACCATTTCCCCATGTCATTCATTGACCAGATTCTCGAACAAATGGCAAGGCGAAAATATTTTTACTTCCTAGATGGATATTCAGGATATAACCAGGTTGCTATTTGTTTGCACCTCAAAACACGCCTGTAATAATGCCTTCTTGTGCTATTTTCTAGCATTAACTATGTATATTATGATCCTATAGTCGCATTTATAAAGACACTTGCATTCATGCATTTTATTGAGAAGAGGAAGAGGAGTGAAATAATGGCTTGCATATTAACATTTTTCTTCAAGTGCCTCCTTGCAAAATCCACCTCTTTTTATTTTTCCTCTTGATTTCTTCTTTTCTCTTCTTCCCACGGTTCATTTCTTCCACGCCATGCTGCATGCGATGCCATACCCTGCCAACATCTCTCCCTGTGGTTGCCACTCTCCAACACCTCTACCTGCTGCTGCCATGCCTCCCCGCCACGCTCTCCTCCTCTATAAAGCCGTAGCTCTTCCTCGCGACGAAGAACAGGGGAGCTGCTGCAAAGACCCCACAGCCACCACCTTCCTCTCCACCATTTTCCCCTCCCATACGTCGGCCCTCCTTCGAGGAGACACCCGACGAGCAGGAGAACCCACTGTGGTGCTCACCACCACAGTGGGAACACCACCGCCCAGCTCTACAACGAGCAAGTGGGCGTGGCGTCATCTTTTCTTTTCGTTTTCATCTCCGCACCAATTGCTGCCGCTTCAAGGTCCGAAGCTTGAAGCAGCAGCAGCAGCCAAACCGCGGCGGCGGCAGCAACAGCAGCTCCCCTCGCTCCACCGCGACCTTCCCTGCAGGCGCTCAACCCTCCGCACGCGCCTGCAGGGCACTTCTCCGCTCCGTCCTCTGCTCTGTCGCCTCTGCCCTTGCACCCGCGACCGGCCGCTGCACGCACTGCAGCGGCCGGCCAGGCCCTCTCGCCGCCCCCTGCCAACCTCCGCACCCCTCCGCGACCGCCCGCAGACCCTCCTCCACGTTCGCTCCTCCGCGCCATCGCCCGCTCTCTGTCCTCGCACCCGGTCTGCAGGAGATGCCTCACGTCCTCTGCGTGAAGGCGCGGTGCACCTCGACGGTCAGACGTCTGCCTTCGCCTTCAGACGATGCGGCGTCAGACGTCCGCTGCCTTTTGCAGACGTCTTAGCTCGCGCGTCCGCGATCTCTCTCTCTCCCGCGCGCGTCCGCTCGATCTCTCCCGCCCGCTCTCTCTCTGTCTGGTGCTCTCTCTCTCTTTTATTTAACTCACAGCAACACAAACACACACATTCACCGACGCACACACACATTCACCGACGCACACACACATTCACCGACACACACACACACACTTGTAGTAACATATATACATATATATATATATATATATATATATCTATATATATATATACATACATATATCTATATATATATACTTATATACATAGTATATCTATATAGTTATGTATACATACATATAATATAATATATATATACACATACTTATATACATATATATATATACATATCTATATACTTATACATATACACATATATATATATATATATATATCTAGATAAATATATACTTATATACATATATATATATATACATCTATATAGTATTATATATATATACTTATATATACATATATACATAGCTATATACATATATACATACACATATATATATATATATATATATATATATATAAACATATACACCTATATATATATACATATATATCTATATATATCTATACATATATACCTATATATTTATATATATAAATATATTTACTTATATACATACATATGTACATATATTTTCACGTTATTTACTATACGTTGTATCGTGGGAATATCTGCACCAGTTGCTGATATTCCCCGATACACGTGTACAGAAAGCATGGACACATTCATCATCCATCCACACTCCATGCGGCACCTAGTCGTGTTCGTTGCGTCTCTCTAGACGTCGACTGACTCGACATAGTGCTACACTCCATCGTCACCTCCACCCCCACCCCTTTATATATATACTACATATAAATATATATCTATAGCTACTATATTTACTTTCTATCTGTTAGCTTCCTTCTTAGTAAAAAGATAAAAAAAGGTATAAAAGTGAAAAGATAATCTTTGATTTGCAGGTATCCCATCTTGCAAGTAGCAAGGCATGTTTTGAAACTCTGTTTTGGCTAAAAGCCAAGGACACAATTTTGAGGGTGTGCCTCAAGAACAAGGATTACCAGAAAAAAATCTAAATAAGAAAAATACCAAAAACACAATAAACGAACGGAAGAGATGCGTTTTAAGGGAAACGTAGAAATTCGACTTGAACCCACTTCCCTGAGTTCGACCCTGGGTCTAAAAGTGACAAGATAAAATCAATTAGGCCAGGTTAAAAATTTTGTAAAGAGATGGTTAGGTCTGAATTAGGTTAACCACTATACACATTTCAACGATAAAAATATCATATTAACAACCTATTTGGGCCGACCCATCATAACTTTTCTGGCGCCGTTGCCGGGGAGGTGCGCTTTCAAGTAAGTTTCTATCCAATTCCTTTAAATTTGTCTCTTCTCTCTTCACGGGTATTGTTGTTTTTCGTGTGCAGGTGAACCTGGTGGAAGGAGAAGAAGGCTGACGAAGTCGAGGACGTGAGCAGATCCAAGGCGGGAACGAGAGCGTGAAGACGCCGACATCGCATTGGAGCTTCGCACACGTTGCCGAACAAGTAGGTTTTCTTTTCTCATCAAATTAGGGTTAACTTGCCACCACAATAAAAAAAAAAATTTAAAACTAAAAACTAGAAAAACTTCTTGGGATCTCTTGAGGGCAAGTGGATTAAAATTCACTTGATTGATTGGTTGTCTTCACTCCCACTGCCCCGGGATTTCCCGCCTTACTTCGCATAGCGAAAATCCGAGAATCTTGATTCTTAGATTTTTCGCCGTGGGAAGTATTCTTTGAGGCAAAGAAAAAGATTGCTTGTATCCCTCTTTTGCCTCACTTATCTTTAATTCAGGATCACATTTTTGGTGGGGAGACTTGGAATTGAGTTGATTCCAACCCCACCACGACTT